>JAMJFZ010001038.1:15097500-19897500 GCA_026225945.1 Cricetomys ansorgei | reverse complement strand
AAGGTGTTGTTTTCCAGGCATATTCAAAGAATGCTTTTATATTCCCTTTGGAAATTAATAAATATTGGTAACAAGATATTCCCAAGCTTCTTGGACACCCATTTTTAATGATGAGCTCTGATTCTTATTTTAATTAAATGCTTGCATTCATTTTTCACATTATTTTTGTGTTTATATTATCTTAGTCAATAATGCCCCTTGCCTTTGGTTTTGGACTCCTATACCTTCCATTGATTCATATCTTATTTTGTTATATAGTAAGCTGCTCTTGAATGTATTAGTCATCTATAACTCTTGTCTGACCCATAACTCATCCATTTGTCTGAAGAGGTCTGGTTCCTTTTAGTTGACAATACATTTTATGAATTAGTGTTTTATAGTTATTGATGTTCCTCAGTCCTCCGTAGACTTATGCAAAACATGCACACACACACACACACACACACACACACACACACATACACACATACACACACACGATGTAAATCAGTAGACATTATGGAAAACAGCAGATAATTTGCCCCTAAAATTAAAAAGTCAAGGAAAATACATTCATTATGTGTTATATTAATCTCAAGAAATGAAATCAATGTATTGAACAGACCCCTGCATTCCCATGTTCATCCCGCTAATCTTTACAATAGCCAGGGAATAGAAACAAGGTAAGTATCCTGTGATATACGATTGAATAAGAATTACAATTATATTGAGGTTTATGTATACAATGGAGTTTTATTCAGACCTAAAATGGAATTCTGTAGTTTGCAATAATGTGGATGCAACTGGATAATATTTTGGTAAGTGAAATAAGCCAGTCACTGTAACGCAGATACTTAATTGTGGAACCCAAAAACTTAGAAATCATTCAAAATGAGAGTAGAGTGATGGTTACCAAAGACTAGCTAGAGTGAAGAGTTGAAATGCGGAAGTGTTCATCATTAGACATTAAATTACAGTGAGATAGGGCAGAATGCTTTGTTCTGCTCTTGTATGGCAGAGTGACTACAGGTAATCACATAAATTTCAGAAAGCTAACACAATGATTTCATCTTAAAATGAGTATTTGAGAAACAGATATACTTAACATGATTTGAATGTCATTCAATATTTACATATATCAAAATATTATGTGGTGTGTCATTAATGAATACTAATGCATTCTTTCAATTATTTGCATCAGTCAAAATATGCAAAAACAAATTATGCAATTATACCCTTATTATACTAATTTCCAAAAAAGAATAAGCTGTATTTTCATGCTATGGATAAAATTCAGTGTTACACATGGGAAGCAAGAACTTGACCACTAAACTACATCTCCTACTTCCAACTGTTACCTTTATATAAAATATGAGTTCACACCAACACTTTTGCTCTAAATATAATTTCTTCATTTACATTAATAAGCCTTTCTTCATAGAGAGAAACTTGGCTTTCATCATCCTTTATTAATTTACATGTATTAGTATATTTTATTAATTTTCCTACAGAAATCTTTTTCTATTACTACTGTCATTTCTGGCATGACTACTCTCCAATTACTTCCTGAATTTCTGTATCTCATCTCTGTGCACGGACTCTTCCATGGTCGTCTTCTCCACTATAAAAGTCTTGTACCCACTTTCAGCTGGGCATTCCATAGCATCTTTTTCCTCCCCTCAGTATCCATTTTGGGCTATTAACATTATTCCAGTTCAAGCATTGGCATTCATTTAACTTTTAGAAGCAGTAAAGCAGAAATACTTAAGTTTTCTAAAATCTATTTGCTTTCTTTTTTGAACATTGACATTATTCTTTATAATTTAATTTGTATGCTTATTGAACAACAAATTCAATAATTTTTTATACTTGAAAATATTGAAATACATTTTTAAAGAATTCTATGTTGTCTACTACTCTCTTGTCACTTTCTTCAGTTTTTCTCCTATTTATAAAAGTAAACCCATTTTATTATCCCTTTCCTTCTCTTAAGATAATTTTCCTAAGTACCTATAGCAAATAAATAAAGTGAACTTTGGAAAGCAGAAAAAAATGAAGAGAGTGAGAGTCCAGAATTAGCTCAGGACTCATCACCAAGTGAGAACTTTTCTTCTGTGGGGGTGAAGTGAATTAACTTCAGAGAAAGAGAACCTTGGCTTAATATCCACAGAATATTCGCACTTTAAACTTATTTGAAGTTACTACAAGCTTGGAGAGTAGAGGAAACAAAATAAAGTGCTACTGAGCCTTTAAAAATAATAATTCTTACTTGTGGTACAAAATTGAATGTGGACTTTTATTGTTTCCTGATGTCTCATTCACATTTGCATGGTTTACTGTACACACTGAAAGGGGTTCTTCTCTTGGCTTGCCAGATAAAGTGATTCTTTTCACACTTTTCTTTTTAAACACTGTCTTCTTGACACATGGGATCTTCTCTTCAGAATCTTGAATTCCTCATGTTCAGCTTCTCCCTTAACTTTAGATGTCATTAAAAATTGGACGGCTCTCATATTTATATCCAACTAACATCATCTCTTGAATAACTGGGAGTTTCTACTTCTCAGACCTGATAGTGAACAGAATATTGTGCACCCAAAAAAATCAAAGATGCCCAGGTTATAATCCATGAACCTATGTAGCTAAGTTTCTGGATATGGGAAATTTTCTTGCTAACCTGAATGGTTGAAGTTGCTCACTTGTGGATATGTGGAATTGTTTTTTTTTTCCCTTAAGAGTTCTTATATTGTAATTTTAGATTCTGGTGTTGTGATGTAAGATGTAATGGGAACATCAAGAAATTGATCCCATTAAGAAATGTTCTGGTTATTCTGGACTACTGCCCAAGGGAGGAATTAAGTTGTCTTTCTGTCATTGAACACTGAATTAATTGATTCTGTGAGAGGAAATTGTTATAAGAATGAATGCAGTCACTGAATCCCTCTCTGGTGGTGAGATTAGTTCCATTGCATGTTCCTGTATAACAGATATTGTCAGAACTTGAACCAATATACATAATAATGAATTCAAAACTATGAGTTAGATAAGGCAATTTTCATCAGTAATATCCAGTTTAATATAGTTTATTATATTAATAAAATCATACTAGTACCAGTGCATAGACCAAAATCAGATAAACTGATAGGATGTTGGAAGACAACACTTATCTTTTGATGCTGTTATCCAATACACTGTTTCTTCTAACTGGAGTATAACTCTTGCTAGACAGAAATTTCTGGCTTTATTTTGTTTTGCTTTGCTTCTATAATTTTCATTAACTATCTACATCATGTGAAATTTTGTTAGAATTAGTGGTATTGTTTATTTTATCTACTTGAACACACTAAACAGATAATCATGTAAATATCTTGAATCCCTGCTGTTTCATTTGTTGTCTGGTTTTTGTTTTTTTTGTTTTTTGTTTTTTTTTTTTACACTGGTTCATGTCCTTTGGTGGATGTGTTTTCAACTTGGTACTCCTAATTATTTTTCATTTTTGTTTTACATAGCACTCACAAAGCTATTTATAGAAATTGAGAAAATTTGTATCTGCTCCTGCTAGGTACTTTTGTGTCATTTTAATATAATTTTAGTGATTGAGCTTAAGCTTTGGAAAGGCAGTAATCTTGCCCCTGCAAATAATTGTTTGCCTTTATTTTGGTTTTATTCTGAAAATATATCTCTCTTAGGATTCAATTCTAACAGAAAATCAATAGGATCTCAATTGGCAGTTATGGATTCCAACTAGTTGTCTTCTTAAACATTTTAGATTGCAAAACAACTACTTACTTTTTTAAAATCTTCTGTGACATTTAGAATTCTCAGTTATCCATAGGCTAACATTGTACATACTTCCCTGGATGTCTCTACTAGTCTTTGCCTTAATGTTGTTATAGGAACTCTCTGAGACTATCACAAAGAAAATATTTATTACTTGATTTCTGAGCCATGTTTCTATAAAGATGTTGTGTAACTAATTTTTCTGAATGGAAATATTTTCTTAAGGATGAGGATTGGGGCTTAAGAAAAAAACAAGAAAAAAATAAATAAACTTAGAATATCAAGAAGCTCATGACATTCTCAAGACTTAGGAAGATCAGAAATTTACAACATTCCTGAAGTTGCTCACTATCTTCAAATAAGCAGTAAATAATTCCTTGGGAAAAGTACCTTTCCCATGTAGTGTTCTGCAAGTTGGCGAGCAAGCTCTAGGCATGCAGATTTGCTGAATCATTGCCTATGATGAAGTTGTATTTTCAATAGCACAATTATCTTCATATCACCCATTTTGCTGTAATTAATAACTCAACCATGCTCCTATAAGTAACTCAAATAAATGCATTGGATTACTGGACTAGACTTGAATAATTTCTTTATTTGCCATCATTACCTTATCTGTCATGAGTAGACATTTTGTCATGTCTGCCCAACAAAAACCATACAAGACCAGTGTAGGTACAGTTACATGGTTCTTAAAATGTGTGATGAGACATGAAACTGAGGTTCATCTGTCTGAGGAAGTGTGACCCACAGGGAGGTCTGGATTTGAATGCTTTCCTCAATGTGGTACAGGATTGTGTCTAACCTTCCTTTAGTAAAAATTGAATGTTCCCTTAAATTGGTGTTGTTAGACATGGAATCAGGTTGACTCAGGTAAAAGCAGAGTAATATGGAGGGTTTAGAGGGTATCCTTGGTTGGCTGTGTTCTTCTATGTAAAAAGGAAACCAAACATTCTTGATAAATGGAACCCACCACATGAGTAGAACGATGTCACCAAACTGTATGCCAGACTAGGAAATATATTCCACGTATGAGAAGGGGTGATAAGAAGACCATGGATGTAGTGTTATACATTTTGCTGTGGACAATAAGACTTAAAATTGAAGTTCAGGTGCCTACTCATAAAAATCTTGACTCTGTAAAAGACCACTTTAAGTGGAAAAGATACATGTGGATGCTACCCTGTCTGCTAGCCTCTGATTTGCTTCAAAGAGTGGAAAAATGGAAGCTAAGGAAGAAGAACTGTGCTGTCACTTCATACACAGTGCAAGATTTAAGTGAAAGTAAATGTTGATTAGATAAGTACTAAGGAGTTTTGCCCAGGACACTAAAACTTGGAAGAGTAGTGAGGAAAATTTTTAATCATATTTATTGATAGAAGATATTTCATAAAGGCAAACTATAATATAAAGGAAGCATATATAAGTATACATACATAATATATATAACATATATAAATATTATATATATATATATATACATACACACATATACATACACACATACACACATACATGTTTATTTTTTATCTATATATGAAGTTTTGTTAAAGAACATGGAAAAATCATTCTGGGACATAACTGCAAGCAGCCTCTCTGCTGATGGCTTTCATAATGCTGGGAATTGTTGGTACTCTGGTGAGGGAATATGATTGTCACCAACAGTTCTACTTAATAATGGAGTCTGTACAATGACCTGTGAAATTATTAGGTAAAACTTACCCTAGGGTTCAACTGAAGCAAAATTGAAATTTGTACAATCAAATGCCTTCTACACTAAAACAATTGGGAACTCATTTCTGTTACTGTAAATCAGGAGAAAATGCAAGGCTTGTGATATCAAAGCCTCAGTGGGGAGATCACTGCTATTGTTTTGTTAATGAGATGGTATGTATCTATCAAATTAGTTCTAAAAATATGTTTATGTGCATAGATTACTGGGGATGCCTGCCATGGAAATATTTTCACTTGTGGGAGCAGTGTTTGGAAACACTGCTAGTCTAAGTCAGTTTAAATGAATAAGGGGCTGTTATTGTGTCATATGTCTCAGTGCTCAGCCATAGATTGTAGAAAATCAGATGTCTATATTACCTACTCTAACACTCTGGAAACAGTGGACAGGAAGCTACTGCAAGAATATAAGAAGTAGGGGCAGATTGCTAGTAACTATTTCCTCTGGATTAATACAATATCTTATGGAGGAAGAGGGGTTAAGAAGGTTCTGGAAGCTGATGAAACTTAGAAGCTTGAAATTCTGATAAAGCTTAAAGAACTTCAAGAGCTCAGAAAGTTACAAGATACAGGGGACTAAAGGATTCTCCATCCTACCACAAGGACAGTTGCTCATGTAGCCCTTGGTTCAGGTTCAAAGGCTATTTATTCTTTCTATAACTCAATCCCAAAACCAAGTCCCAGAGCCCTGGAGCTTTTCAGCCTCTGTATAATCTAATCTTAGCTCAGACCTTGAAGGCTTCCACCTCCATAGAATATAAAATGTTTAAGCCTCTGTGACTTACAGCTAATTGAGCCATCCTGACTAGCTCCTTCTAAATTCAAAACTGTACCTAACTATTCTGGTTCAACTCACTCTCTGTTCTGGCTCAAACTCATCTCTAAGCTGACTGATTCAAACTGATCTTCTGAGACAGCTGTTCCCAACTGAACTCTTTTGACTTTGGCTTGCAACCACACTTCACTCACTGAGCTGCTCTGCTAGCTTTCAAACTCACTCTTCCCATCTGATACTGACTTCTGTGGAGCTGCCTCTGTGTCTATGCCTTAGACTCCTCAGACTGCTCCTGTGTTTCATCCTCCATCTGCTCTCTTAGCTGAGAGCCTGCTTTTCTGCCATGAGTTGGGCAAGTCCTCATACTACAGTCTGCAGATTCAGAGAGAATATGCCACAAGGAGGGCCCCAGTAGTCTGTGGAAAGAAGGGAATGGGAATAGGAGGGGTCAGGTGGGAGGAGAGGGATAGAATGAGAGGATATCGGGAGTGACTACTAGAATTGGGCAGGCATTTGGGGGTGATCTGGAGACCTAGTGCAGTAGAAGTGCCCTGTAATCTACAGAACCTGTGAGGGTGTCTCTAATGAGGACACCATCAGAACAGGCTGTCTCTTGCAACCAGGCAAATCTTCCAGTGGTGGGACTGGGACATTAACCTAACCATAAAACTTTTGACCAGTCTGCAAAATCTGCTGGGACAACAGAAGTGTACAACCCCATGACAAGGGAGGGAGTCTATGCCTGACACTACAGGGCTGGCTAGAATCTGGAAACTGGACAGCCCAGAGATGATTCCTAATAATATTCTTCTATGCTCATAGAGCAGTGCCTAGCCCAATTGCCATCAGAGAGGTCACCTCTAGCACATGAGCAGAGCAGATGTAGAGGCCCAGGGCCAAAAATTGGGCAAAGCTCAGGGAACCTTGATGAAGAGAGGGATTATGGGGAAGTAGGGTGGTGGTGGATCTGGGGTACAGAGGAATGAGGGGAGAGCTGTGAGTAGTAGCGGGAGGGGAAGATGGGGTTGGGATATATTAAATGGGAGAAAAACATATTTAATAAGAAAAAAATTAAAATATATCGTATAACTATTATTATTATTATTATTATTATTATTATTGTTATGAGTTTCCCCATAAATTATATCTATCCTGTCTTATGGATGTTTTTCTCAGCATATATATCTGAAAGGACCGGGTGGGCTTCTGCCCTCCTGGGGTCTCAGGGCGAGGGGTGACCTCAAGGAACCAAGACTTCAGATCGATGTAAAAAACATGAGGCTTTTATTATTCAATGCTCTGGGGTCATCTCTCACATATCCTGGAAGTCAGAATAGGAGAAAATGACCCCGAGGAGCTTCTGGGTAGACTTTTTAAAAGGGAGCAGGGAAGCTCTCTGATTAGTCAGAACCCAGGCACTGGATTGGCTTGTTAAATGTTATGTGGCAACAAGGATTTCTGGGAAAACAGAGAAGTTTATGGGATAGTAAGTAGTATAAGGAGTATTTACATTAAATGGAGAGGTTAGTGCCTTTACCACTACCCTTCCTTAATTATCAAGGTTACTATGGACAAGCAGCTGTTACCAAGAGGTAGTGAGCCCCCAGATTCTGGGCCTAGATTCTGCTGTGAGCCTCTGGCTATATTCCTATTTTGTTATTGGAAAATATTCTGGGCAAAACTGAGTCACAAAACAAGTTGCCCGAGGGGCTAGTTGTAAGGAAGTCAAAGAAACATTCCTTCTCTGGCTAGGATCTAACTTCACCAAGAGAGGTTATCTCCTCTGGGTAAACATCCTGCCCCAGCAGAGAAGATGTTTTGTTCTGTTACTTATCTTGGCTTCAGAATGTTTTCACCTATGTACCCTGTAATTAATACCTTTTTCCATAAGCCCTGTAGCTGCACAGTAGCCCCCTGATGAAAGGGGTATAAGATTGGAGAGAAAAATACAATTTCAGCTCCATTCTACCTGAGCTCAATGATGCTGCGTGCCTGATCTATTCCCTTCCCTTCTCATCTCTTTTTCCCTCTCCTCATAAGGCCCTTCAGTCCCAACCCCCATTCAGGTACTTTCCAACTTGTCAGGCCGGACCTGACACCAAGGGTGATATGACTTTATTCACATACTTCAAATTTATGTTCTAATAGGAAAAAAATGGAATTTTACCACATTTTCCTTGTCCTAACACACCTCTTTCTTCTCTGGCACTGAAAATTTAGTATTTTAGAGTGGGCTGTCATCCATCTTGGCCTCTTCACATTCACCCACCACTCAGTGGGAATGCTTCCATTGAACCCAGCCCAGGGAAATACATGACCTAGTCCAGGCAAACACAGTGATCCTAACTAGGATAACTCAACTACCTCCGGAGGCATCTAGTGGAACCATGAGAAAGAACCCACTAGTCTCTTCTACAATCTCAGATGCTAAAGATCACAGATCCCTTGAGATGCTTGAGTCCTCCAAGGCTACAAGCCAACTCAGCATGAACTCACTCATTGGAGTGTCAAGCCAAGAAACCCAGAAAAAAGAATGATCAGGATCAGTTTTTAAGAGGCTGGATACAGCAGCATGCTTCTAGATTTTTAAGTGATGTAATGAATCCCCTCTCCCATTCCTAAAATGTGTTTTGCTTACATGTATGTATGTTCACCATCTGAGTGTGATATCTTTAGAGTCCAGAAAAGGGTCTGAATTCATAAAACTAGAGTTAAAAATGGTTGTGAGTCAAAATGAAGGTTCTGGTAACATAACTCAGGTCTTCTGCAAGAACTATCCAATAATATGGTGTGCATTTTAAATTGCTCAATCTTGATTATGTGATGCCTATAAAATTCTGAACATATAATATCCAGAAATTACTATAGCTTTCTTCAAATAGACACTCATGTGTTAACTTTTTAAATATAAATTTGGGTTAGAAAGATGTCTTAGTGATTAAGAGCAGTTATTGTTTCTCCAGATGACACTAGTGAAGTTACCAACATCCACATAACTTCTACTCCAGTACTCCAGGGCATTTAGCTCCCTCTTCTAGCCTATATGGGTACCTGAATGAATATGCATAACACACACACCACACACACACACACACACACACACACACACACAAACAATATTGTTAAATTGAGTGCACTAATGAAATAGATAAATGACGCTAGTGAAGTTACCAACATCCACATAACTTCTACTCCAGTACTCCAGGGCGTTTAGCTCCCTCTTCTAGCCTATATGGGTACCTGAATGAATATGCATAACACACACACACACACACACACACACACACACACACACACAAAAAACAAATAATATTGTTAAATTGAATGAACTAATGAAATAGATAAATACTATATTACTATATTCTGGCCAAAAGAACAAGCAGAGGCAATGTAGTTTAGTTGCTAGGCTATACTTCAATAAAACTTGCATGATTTTGCCTGAGCAGTTGAACTTTGCCACATATATGGAAAGAACATTCAGTAGCTACTGATACATTAAGTGAAAAGTCACCAGAACTTATGGGTGAAGGGGAACAGTGGGTGGTAGGAGCAGAACATAGAAATAAGAGATTAAATTATTATCAAAATATATTATATACTTGAATAAAATGTCACAATAAAACCCATTATTTTGTAAAATTAATAGATGTTAATAAAAGGCAGAAATATTACGTGTAAAAAAAAAAAGAGCTCAGACAGTTACAAGATCTAGGAGGAGCCTCCCCATGGTTACCTAAGCAGCAGTTGCCAGGAAAGGACACTGGTGAAGTCCCTTTTAAGTTAGGCAGGGAGCTTCAGGCATTATCTTTTCAAGTCTCATCACCCCATGCTGAGGAGAACTTTCTGGTGTTTGTCTTTGTGCCATTCATGCTCCTGTAAATAGCTCCAATGAATTCATTGATTCACCAAAACAGATTATAGTGCAATCTCTTTTTCCATTTATTGGTACCTTGTGGTTGAAGAGATGCTTATTCTCATCTTCTCAGGAAAAGACACATAATAAAAGATTAAAAGGTTATCTAGTTTACAATTATTAGAATATCTTCCACCCATATTTTTAAAAAGTATTGAAAATAATGTTTAGACTCCTAAAGAAGACTTACATATCTGAAATGAAATTGTTTTGAGAGAATGAGTATATTAACTAATTTTAGAAAAATACATCAGGATGTATTTTTAATTATTCATCATAAATATGTTCCCCAAATAGTAAGATATCTGTTTCTAATGAGGCTGACAGGTAAAGATGAAAATGAAATAAATAAAAATAACTTCACATAAAGAAGAAAAGATGGCTAGGGACATTCTCATAGTAAGAAGTTTGTAAGTTCTGTGTTATAGGAACAAAATTTGAAAACCGGGTTACTTCCAGACATAAACCAATTATGTCCAAGATCATAGGAGAGCCTGACGTTGTCCTGAACATTAGAAAAGTCATCTAGTGTCCAAACATCTTCAAAGAAACATACATGAGGAAAAGCACGTAGTAGAGCAATGTAAGAGTCTATAATTTTGTGAAGCTTTTTGGTACAAGTCTACCTGCCCTCTTTCTCAGATTGTTCTCAGTAGAAATGTTAAACAAACAAAAAGATTCCCTACTCATGAATACTAAAGCTACTAAAATTTACGCAAGAACTTGTTGCCCATATCTGTAGACTGAGTAATGATATTGCAATGAAATCATAAATTACAAAAGAAATCCACCAAGTCCAGGAGAAGCATGGGACACTTTCATTTAAATACCAGAGCATGTGGGATGATGGCACAGACTCCCTAGGTACCAGATTGGGAAACAGTGTGATTAGTGCTGTTTCCCCCTTTCTTCTGAATGAGTTACTTAATGGCTCTGCAATTTTATTGCAATGTCTCAGCCAGCAAGAGGCTATATCTAGAGATTATGGCTGCCTTAACTGAAGATGACCAAGCTGAGACAGGGTGGGATAAATGTCCAACTTTTCATTCCATAAATAATAGATCAAAGATTTAGAATTTTAAATTAGTTACAAGGTCCATTCTTTCCTTAATTTTCTCTGAACTGCCTTTAAAAATTGTTTCATATATTTCAATATATCTAATTATATGAATTTTCCTACTAGCTGATGAGTTACGTATGTTGCTTTCTGTGATCTCTGAAGAGCAGGAGAAATCTTAGCTACTGTAAGTGCACACACACACAAGCACAGTAGGCAATGATATGTGATTCCATCTTCGAATTAGCAGGGGATAGAGTGACTATTAATTATCAGTTCTACTAAGATAGATAAAAATTATATATAACTTTATCACAGAAAGAATCTCCACGCTTTTGAAATGAAAGTTGAATTGCAGTAGAATTTCATGAACTGACTCTTGAAAGACAAAAGACAAGGGTATATGGGAGTCTTTAGGTAGAGGAAAAGGTATAATTATATTATAATCTCAAAAAATAAAATAAAGAATTCTAAAAACAAAAATTCTTCATACACTGTTCTTGGTTTTATTCAAGTTCTTACCAAATCTCCCACATCCATATTCCCTTTATTGATGCTTGAAGATTATGTCATTTGTAGCCTTTTCTTAATTTAGATAAATCACCAAGTTTCCAAGATTTCATGGAAAAAATACTTCTTCCTGAAGGTAGTTAGTGGGAAAGAGTTTCAGTATATTCTCCTTTAATGGGAATTCTTATTAATCATATGTCTTGCTTCCTTTTTTGATGCAAGGATACATGGTTGGATGAAACTTCTCGTATTTCGAGATAAATATATTCAGTAGAAACAGAAAGAGGAAAGCAAAAAGGAACCCATGTTAAATCATTAAAATTTACTTCTCCCCAAACTGACCTCAGTTTTTTTTTCTCCTTTTAAGTTCTGGGAAACTTGGAACTAACTTACTGGAGATCTGTAGATATTGGGATGACATGCTAACTAATGTCCCCTTAAAATCTATTATGTGATTGTCTGGGTCTAAGTCAAGCTCTACAGTAATTCTTAGTAAGTCTAAAGACAAAAATCTCTCATGGAATGGGTATGTGAAACTGTGTGGATTTTCCCATAACTAGAATATCTATTTCTGAATTGGAAAATTATTCACAGGAAAGCACAGAAGAAAATTACAAATATTAAAAGGCTAAATTTCAATAAAATAAATATTACTTATATGAATGAAGCAAACTAAATCAAATTTATAAATTGCATTTGACACTATATTATGAATAACTAGTATTTTTAAGGGCTTAATATTGAGACTCTAAGCATAAAAATAAGTTGCTTAACAGCAAAAGGGAAGATGGCAGTTAAAAATGATACACTGAAAAGTTTCAAGCAACAGGTTTAATTCACATTAAGCATAATTTAAGGAAGCATAAGTTGTGCATGTTTTTGCTATGCATCAAATTCTCAATATTAGTAGACACTTAGTAAAGGCAATGTTTTTAATTGTTTCATTCTTTATTTCACATTGGTTAACCAATGATTTATTTTTTATTCCTTACATTTTTTTTGATATTTTCATATATTTATACTGTGCATTCTAATCACTCTCATCCCCTACCCCTGTCTACTTGCCTTCCTCCCTATAAATTACTTTTTCATAATTTTTGAACTATCCATGGTAGCTTATTGGACATAACAGTGAGTACACAACTGAAAAAATGATTCTGTTGATAGACAGTATTTCTGTATGGAGGAGAAAAGCTCCAAAAGGTCTCCATTGGTCCCTTTCCCCCCTCCCCCCTACACACACATTCTTTCTCAACATCAGTAAATGACTTGTAGTTTTTCAGTTAGGGTGGTTGCTTATGAGGGTCCCCCATCCACTTTGAGAACTCACATAGGGCTATCATTGGCTAGTTCTTGTCTACGCAACTTCCTTATTAAGATTTCATGGGTGCAACATCTTCCATATAAAGAAGGTATCACCTCATAATGGTGTGCTCCTCTGACTCTTGCTATCTTTCTACCCTCTTCCAAAGATGTCCCCTGAGCCTTAGGGGTAGAGGTTGTGTAGTAGATGCTTCAATTATGGATAGGCATCTATGGTAATTGTTCTGTTGGAGTTGTAGATTTCTATTATGGTCTCTGATTGCTGGAAAAATAAGCTTCATAATGAAGGGTGAGAACTATACATTTCCATGGGCAGAGCAATAAATATTTAAAAGGCAGTTGGGAATTATTCTGGATTAGGAAAGTGACAGTAGTAAGTTCTCCTCTAGGATCCATGACCTCACCAGCCATGGATAACCGACAAGGTTTAAAGTGCTAGCCTTGAATTCCTTAATGTTAAGTAGGCCTTAAATATGACTAATGACTTTTGTTTATAAATTGTTTTTGCTACTTAATGTTTCCCCTGTTTGTCTAGAATTTTCCTCCAATTTGTAAGTAATTAGTTATTTATTTATTCACATTTTTTCTCTTTAGAAACACTATCTAAGACCCACTGATGAGGTAATGTGATCTTTAAGGCACACATCATATCTGTCCTTTGACTGGAGTTAAACCATCAGGTTTCTCTATTTCAATAATATGTACCTAAAATCCTATTTGGAGTTATCTATATAGAGAGTCATCGATTTTCCAATTCCAACATTTTCAGTTGCCTTTAAATAAACAAAAAGAATAATTTCAGGAATTATTGGTTAATGTACATAATTAAGTGATTTTTTAAAAAACACATATTTAAAATAATATTATCTTTTACTTATTCTGATTCAATTATATCAAGTAGGTATAGTCATAATAAAGTATGCATAATACACCAACATGTCTTGCACAATGAATTGTTGAGTCTTTTCCCACCTACACAAGATGTATGCAATCTTTATTTTTAACTGCCACTTCTCAGAAAATAAATATTTGACTCAATAAGACATTTCCCTAAGGAATTAACCAACATATATAAACATTTTTCAGGAAGGACTGAAAACTTCTTGCACCTCTGATTCAAGCGTTATTGCTTATTTACTCTGTCTGATGGGAATAAGCCTTTTCTTTTGCTTCTTCAAAGAAAGAAAAAGAGGTTTTAAGCTTCCATGGGAAGAAAGAGGTTTGACTTCACATTTGCATAGGGGGAAGTTTATGAGGGATAGGGCATTCTCCAAAGGCTGTCAAAATATCATAGAGATGTCATAGCCTGAGAGGGGACAGCCAAATATTTACCAGGAGAGTGGTCTACTCACACAAACAAGTTTGAGAAACAAAGTTATAAATTTCTTACAGATAGAAGCCAGAAAGCAGAAAAAGAGAACATACTTCACATGCCTTTTTAGGTTGTCCCATGACTACAACAAGGCCTTAGTATTCTTCCATGGTCATTGGGGAGGTGACTGCAAGATGAAATTTTGCTGAGCCTCATAATATTGATATGGGATGTTCCTTAAGAATAAGAAAAAGGAAAAATAGCTTCTTCCACATTTATATGCACAGACTGCAAATTTGAATTTAAGTTTGTTTGTCCCCTTTCCTTCCTTTAGATTATCGTTCTTCAAATATATCTTTTAATATTACCTGGCATTTTTAGTAACTTTTGCTAATTTCCATATCATCATCAATGCTATTTTCTAATTATCATTAGTTTGATCATTCTTTTTAAAGTATTAAAACTAATATTATCAGTGGGTATTAATAAAGAGCCATAACGACTTTCTGAGATGGAAAACATAGATGGCAAAGGCACAGGGTCTTGCTTCATATGGCTGACTTACAAGCCTCAGCTTCCCATTGCTCTTCTTCTTGCATGGACCTCTAACACATGACCTTTAGGTATTTTATTGAAAGGAAGCATCACCCACTATTGCACAGACCTTAATGCATCATGAATAGAACTTTTATAGTGGACCAACCCCTAACTTCAGCTGGCTGACATGATGCCATTTTACTGGCCAGTCAAGTCCCTGGATAAGATCTTCCTTACCCAGTCCTTAGGCTGAGGGAAGCCCTGTAAAGTATTAGCATTAGTACAATCAGATGCTTGTAACAGCAATATCTCAGTGAGCAGACAGCATTAGAACAACAATTGTTCCGATCAAAGGCCACTGAGTAGACTATTGCTGGTGCTCCAGATCTGCATTCCAGAGTCCACTCCTAAGAAGCTGTTTCCATTATCTAAGCTGATAACAGCTTAATATTTGAGAATAAGTTCAAATATACCCTAACCCACTCTCAAATTGTTATTTTAGTCATCCTTATATATTTGCACTATTTACCAATGAAGACATAAAAGTGAAACTGATGCTACCCCTGAATAATTTAAAATTCACTGAGAAGTACTACAAAGTACTGTGAATATTAAAAAACAAAACAAAACTGCCTATTTCTATCCAGTGGACTGTTTCCTTCGGTAAAGAAGCTGCTGTTGAATTTGGACATAGAGATGGGTGAATCAAAGTGAGGTAGGACACAGAGCAAGGGGCTATTAAAAAAATCCCATGTGACTTGACCTCTAGAGCCCCACAGTTGCAGATATTTCATCCATGCCACCACTCACATGCCCAGCCCATGTTTCTGTCTCCTGACGGCCTGGGGATCCAAGTGCTTAACATGAAGTCAGTCATTACTCTGTCTAACATGAGTTCCGACTGATCACCCAGAATGCAGAGCTCCCCTGGTCACTCAGTCCCTGAAACTGTCCTGGGATTCTGTCATCACCAGGCTCTCTAGCCCTCTTTCTTAGCTTCCAGACCTGTAATAAATAACTGAGTCAACAACTTCCAGGTAGTTAAGGTTATTCTGGTTGGGCATTTCAATGCCATTAGCTCCAATGTTCCCGGGACTGTGGTGAGACTGAGCGTGCAGTCTGTGGTGGTACAAAGCTGCTCACCTCTGGACAGACAGGTAAAGGAGGAGCAGGGAAAGCATGCATGAACTAGTATACAGGATCCTTTTTAGAGACATAGACCAGCATCTTCTTCCATTGTTTTAGTTCATGTTTCTATGTATTCTCCAGATAGATTATATCTATTTAGTAGGTCAATATTTTAGTTTCATTTTTGTTAACTAGGATATAATATTCAAACAAACAATAATCTAGAGGAGGAAGGACTTAGTTCACAATTCAATTTATACTCCATTTTAGAAATGTCAAAGGGCCAAGAAAACTGAAAACCACTAGTCATATCACATCCACAGTCAGGAGCAGAGAGAAATGAAAGGATACAAGCTTTCTCATGTTCTGCTCACTTTCTCCTCTTTTACATACTCAAGGATTCAAATTCAGAATGTGTCTTTCCTAGTCAGTTAATGTAATCAGTATTATCCTCCAAAGACATGTCTACAGGCACTGTGATGTAAGCAATCCCTCATTGAGAATCTGTTCTGAAGTGATGCTATATTATGCCAAGTTGACAATTAAAAACCAGTCATCACACTCAGGAATTATTCCCTAATATTATCTGTCCCTAAATTAAAACAAAAATTTAAATGTCTACATTTTTGATATTGAAATGCTATGTGTTGCTTTTCTATATATATTAAATATACATTATTACAATGGAAGTATGTGGACCTGTGAAAACATATTGGCTCATAATTCAAAAATTTACATCAGTACTCATCTTTGGATTAGGGTATAATGGAGAAGGAATTTAAAAAACAATCTCTGTCATTGATATAAATATCTCCCTAGATATACTATGTTGTGGGATATTTTATAATTATGGATAATATTACTGTAAGCTATCCTTGTAGCACACAAAGGATTCACTTCCTGCCTGTAAACAATGGAGTGGCCACCCAGTTTTCCATATGAATAGGACATTCCTTAACCTTAAGGCAGATGAAGGTCAGGCTCCTTTCATTTGTATATTGGAGTGCTGCGTGGAGATGGGGAGGATTTGGAATGAAAACGCACCTAGGGAAAAGCAGGAGGAGAAGCAGGACAGAGAAACATGGAATAAAGTCTCTGCCTAGGTGCCGGGGTATTGAATCCCTGAGAAGTGACATGGCTTGAAATTAATAAAAAGCATTGAGAAAATTCAACGATGGACTCTTACTAAAACAATTGAACATAATTTAACAATACTAGCTTTAGAAGATGAAGTTAAATGAAATAGAGAGATGACTTGGAGCTGTGGAAGGCAATTAGAAAAGTATAATTGTCTAGCTAGGACTCGTTTCTCAGGAATTCTATCTTCTTATTTTATTGTACATAGGAGGAATCTTTCGTTGGAAGATGAGTCTAATAAAGTCACGGACGGCATCTACCTATCTTGCCATCTGCAATGATTACACTGTTCTGTCCATCATGGCTCCTGAACTTTTCAAGGAAGGTATACTTTCCCATGCTCAGTATACACTGTCCTAAGTAGAAAATTGTGATCATCTGCTTTGAAACACAAAAGCACTAGGTCTATTCAGTCTGTTTTTCTTTCTTATTTATTTTCCTGGCTCCAAATCCCAAAAGCTGTTTTGAAAAGAGAATCTTATTTAAATGCCACACACCATTTATCCAAGCAAAGATCATAAGTGTGCCAAACAGAAATGAAAACTCCATTGTTTCCACAGACCCCAAGCGAGAGCTTTCCATGAGAAATTTGATTCTCTAATTGAAGGTAATTCTATTATAATTCTGTTTAAATTACTCCAGTGTCAGATAACGTTTCAATATTCACCACAACCCATTAGGAGGCTGTGGCACAGCTGATGACGCTAAGATGCATTTTCTTTGAAAACCAGCCTTAGCTTTTGAGAGCTTATCTACAGAACTCACAGACATTTCAAAAGGAAGGCAGCTGTAATAGCTGGGACCTAGATTTCTTTATTAGCATAATTCACAATTATTTTCCAGTCCTCAAATGAGATGCTTTATAGTTCCTTCCATATTTCTGCTTTAATAATATAACAGCCATGTTTCATCATGCCAACTGCATGTTGTGAAGCAGCTATGCTTTGAATCTATATTTCCTCAAAGGCAGGAGGTAAAGGTATTTTCTCTTCTAGAACTACCTGTGGCTCATGTTGTGCTCATCATACTTTGGGGAAAATAAAAATGTACAAATACATGGAATGAAGTAAGTATATAAGAATAGAAAGCACACATCCATGTGGAAACCAAATAATTTCTTGTAATATTTTTATACTCATTTATTTTTAAAAATTTGCTATGTGGAATTTGAAACCATTGGGTGGACAAAGTTAATTAAAACAAAAAGAGAAAAAAAAAGTGTTTCTTATGAGTTATTTATATTTCCTATGAATATATAATTGAACCTTAAAATAATATAAATGAGAATGACCATGACATGAATAGTCAAAAAACATGAGAGATATTGAAATCCTTATGATTCTAAACTAGGGTTTATTAGAAAATGCTTTTGATTGATTTTGGTTTATTTATTTATTCATTTTATAATACATATGTGTAGCAGTATTTCATGTACACATTAAATATATACAATTGCTTTTAGTATTTTAAAATTGACATATAAGGTATTAGAGATAATTTTTGAAAACTTGTTTTTTATATAATTCAAAAACATGTTGAAATTTTTATTATTTGAGCCTCTAAAATAATACTCAAGTTTCATTGAGTCAGTGAATTGCTTTGAATTATGTTGTACTGTATTTTCAAAAGTATTCTACAGGATGCAGAAAAAAAGTCCCCAGCCCCCTGAAAAAGATCATACTGTGTACATTACCTTATGAAATATGGGATTATAAAGGATAATGGGTCAGTATTAACATTCATATGAAATTTCAGATCTATATGAGCATGGTGGTATGGTGAAAAATGAGGCTGAGAGAGTTGCAATACTAGAAACAGCTTCAAAAAAACTAAAATTTAATCTCTTATTTGGTCGCTAGAAAGTCTACCTCCTGTTGATTTATGTGTTGACTTATAGATAGCAGGTGGTAGATTCAAGATTCAAATCAGTATAGTAGGCTTTAAAAGCTAATTCCCTTTAGAAACAACAACAACAACAAAACAAACAAAAAACAAAACAAAACAAACAAACAAACAGAAAAAAATGGTCAGTTTAACTAAGTGAGTTCCACAACAGCAGGGTATCCTGGGCCCTTTGGTGTTCTTTTTTCACCACCACTAAGAGGAAACATGTGACCCCTTCCATAGATAACAAACACAGTGACTTGAGCTTCACACACATGTAACACAGCTATCAGAAAACACAGTTCATGAAAGAGTATGCAACCACCAGTGGCAGGAAGGAGCATTGGCTCCATGTTCAGGAAAAGCACTAAGAACCTTGTTTTTTTCCTGCTCCCAGTTGAGTTTTTTATCTCTAAGGACCTCCTTTCTGTGTCTCTCACCTTGGAGCTTTTTTTCTCATTTATTTATTAATTTTACAGTCCTTTCTCTTCATAGAGGCTTATTTTCTTTCTCTCTTCTTCCTTCAGGAGTCTTCAATTAATATGTTAATCTCTGTCCTCTGATAGTTTCCCCGAGTATACTTTACCAGACTCTGCAAGGTCTGGAATTTCTTTTTCTACCCCATCTCCACAATGGATTAGCTGGCATGATATCCTGTCCCATGTTGATGCACCATTTGTTGTTGTTAGCCTACTGTGTGGGTTCAGACAGGAAGACAAGGAGGCATTTTCATATCTGCAAGCCCTGCCAGACCTCAGCAGAGGGAAACATTATCCTGGCCAGCAGCACACTCACAGTAGAACCCAAGCATCAGAGGTCATGTGTTTTTAATCATTCAGATCTCCTCAGGTGCAGATCATAAGCAATCAAACACCCCCATAGAAATCCAACACCAGCAGACAATACAAAATGCCAAGGCTTATGCCTTCCTTTTTCCAACAGTATGTAAAAACAATATTTTAAACACAACTAAAAATAAACTTCTTCTATAGAGAGCTGTGTGATCCCTGGGTTCCCAACTGTCAGGGTACCTTCCTCTGAGAACTATGTGGTCCATGGTCTCCTGACTGCCAGTGTACTTTCCTCTCAAAGCTGTGTGGTTCCTTGGTTCCTAACTGCCAGGATACTTTTCCATTGGGGTCACTTTCCCCACCTCAGAGTTGTGTAGTTAGCTGGCTCCCAATTGCCAGGGCACTAGCTGGAAAAAATATTAACAATTAATAATCTCCCAGTATTTTGCAAACAACAAGATGATGGTTGTATTGAAAACCCATGACCTACCACCCACTCATCCTATCTGTGGTCTTGTTTGAGGAAAAAGCCAAATTTTCAGGAATGGGGAAGTTATATGATTGTGATTTCAAAGTTCAGTGTACAAGGGTTGGGCACAGAGATGACCTTATAATGTAGAGTTGATCAAAAGGAATTCCAAATGACTCTAACCTAAGTAATCTTCCCTTTGTTCTAGCGTTGGCTCTTCTCTTCATTACATTTAAGTAGATACTGACGAGTCTTGAGGCAAGAGTTATGATACCTGAATTTGTTGTGCCCAGAAATCAGGTCCTCAAAGACCACAGAAAGCCCAAGCCCACACACAAAACGCAAGTAGCCTTTATTCAAGCTCGAGCAGGGGCTTTTTACATCTACCAATGCAGCTGGTTCAGACAGAAAAGCTCCAAGTTGTAGTTAGGCAGGGTTTTATCATGGTTACAAAAAGGGGTGGGAGTTTCTAACTCAGTGGTTAAGGATTGGGTGTTGTTCTGTTCTTTCAAGTTCTGGCTTGAGGGAATTGGTGGGCTAGGGGGCATGGTTTCTGACTGGTTCTTTGGGGCATGATCTGATTGGCTCTTTGGGGCATGAGTTTAGGTCCTACATCCCCCCTCCCCCTAGTAACTTGCTCCAATCATAGAGCAGGGAAGGCATCCTGATACTTGTCCTCATAGTCTTCTAGGACTCCAGTTAGTGAATTTAGTTGTAGATATTGGGACCGGAGGACCATCATGTGTACTGTATTTACCTGACTCCTGATTAAGGCCTTGAGCTTGTTTAGGAGGTAGGGGCCAATGGTTGCAACCAATAGTAGGATGAATAATGGTCCCAATATCGTGGATATCAATGTAGTCAGCCAGGGTGAATTATTAAACCACTATTCAATCCAGCCTTGGCTCGACTCATGTTCTTCCTTTCTTTTTAGAAGTCTTTCTGTAACTTTGGCCATGGATTCTCTGACAACACCTGAATGATCTACATAGTAACAACATTCTTCTCTAAGGGCTGTACATAAGCTACCCCATTGTAAGAAAAGTAAATCTAGGCCCCACCTGTTTTGAAGATGGTAGGGATGATAGTGAGTCCTGTAAATGGGAGACTGAGTTTTCTAGCCTGTCTATGTCTAGGTCTATTGCAGCTCTGAGATGACCATATTGTTGGTGTTGAAGTACCAGGGCAGTGGCACCAGTTCTCACCTTGGTTACTCTTAGCCTTAGAAGGACTGCTAGAGTGATAGCAGTGACAGCCTCTCTTCTGGGCCACTCAAGGCAAGGGTGTTCTAGTAGACTTAAGACCTCTTCATTTGAATGATAAATAACCCGGGGAACCAGTTGAACCATTATGCAAAAATCACTACTATCATTAAGCACCTTAGAGTGAATAGAGGGAGTTAAAAGTGATGAACAAGCCCACCAGCTGTCATTGTGAGGGAGCAAGAATTTTTCTGTTTCACTAGGGTGAACTTGGGTGGTGTTACAGAGATGTTGATGAGTAGGGAGCATGCTGCCTATACACCATCCTTGTCCCAAAACAGATTGTAAAGTTAATTTTGCATTGCTACTCTATAGCCATCAACATTCAGAATAGTTTTCTGTTATAGTCGTAGCTCACAGCAATCCCTTCATAATAAAGGGGCTTAATCTCACAGCAGAGGCAACAGGAACTAGTTAAGTCTGGGCGAGTTGAATTGAGAACTTGCTAAGTTTGGGTCATTAGGTCCCACAGAAGGTCAGACTCCGGCAGCAGGGATAGACTGAGTCTGGCATCATTGGTGGAAGGCCTACGGGAGTCTAGGGACTCTTGGTCTGTAACAGATCCAGACAGAACTGAATTAGAGCCCATTTCCTTTGGTGGACCAACAATTGAAGCTATCATTTTAACACTAAATAGGATGCCCAGGTAAGGGCTGGCCTGATAAAGTCTGAGGCCCCAGTTCTGTCCTATCTCCCACTGAATTGTGTTCCCTGGAAGGTGAAAGCTGTTTGCCCATAATTTTTTTTTATAGGTGGTCCCTTCAGCCTCCTTTACCTGGATCAAATCATGTTTGATTGGAGGTGCCAATAATTTTTTCCTGTGGACTCACAGCCCCAGGATTTACAATAAAAGTCTTCTCAGCCTTCATATTGTAGTATCTTGGCTCTGCCTCTCCCTCCTCCTTACAGGTGAGGGTCTTGTGGCCTTGGCCTTCTAAGCCCCAGGAATCCTTTGCTAGTTCTCAGAGGTCAAAGTGTATCTCAGGCAACCAAATGTCTTTGGGGCTACCTTGGAGGTGGCATTAATTATATCCTCAGTGGTGGTATCAACAACCATCCAGGTCAGGTTCATGGGGGTGTGGGGGTTATCTCCCTCCCTCTTTGCAAAATCCCCAAGATTTCTTTTACAGGTAAGAGAAAAACTAGAGTAAAGGTTAGGGTGGCAGCATGGGCTGCCTGCACCCCTTGAGTTTTAACCTTAGATGATTATCCATGTCCTGTCTGGCAGTCCATTCTGGTATGAACTCTTCTCAAATTCAGAAGGGAACCACAGTCTTTACGTGGGTGTGGTGAATCCAGAAGGCTATTCCGTAGACCTTGGTAGCTGTTGGAGTGGTCAGTACCACAGTGTAAGGTCCTTTCCCGTGTGGTTGGAGGTTGTCCTTTGTATGTCTCTTTACATAGACCCAGTCTCCCAGCCAGAAATAGTGTGGATCAGGCAGAGGGCCAGTTTGATAGATGACATGCAGCTTGAGGCAGCTGTCTTAATAAGTTTCCCTAAGGGCATGTGGTCAGGTTGTTTGTTTTCTTTCACTGCCAGGATTGGCACCTTGTGTCTTTGAGGAGGTAAAAAGGGTTTAAGCCAAGTAGGGGTCTTCTCCAGCAGACAGAGCCACAACCAGACATAAGGCATCTGATTGGGATGTCCATGTTTCCAGAACAGGTGATGATTTGCTCCACTGCCTGGATGGTGAGCAAATCAAAGGTTCCTTCAGGAGGCCAGCCTACATTAAAGGTGGGCCATTCTGAGGAACAAAAAGTGGTTAGTTTTCCTTTTTTAACATCCAGACCTAATCCTTGAGCCTTGTTTTTGACCTCTTTGAAATTGTTTAAAAGGAGAGACAAAGAGGTGGGACTGGACTTGCCCCAGGTCCAAGAGCGCAACCAAAGAAACACAGAGACACATGAAAAGAGACATAGACAAGCTGGTAACAGGCTTCCTTTCCCTCAAAATTAAAACCAGAAGTGAGACAATGGCAATGTACCAAACAGCAAAAGTGACTTGCTTCACCTCTTCAGACCTTCTAGGGACACGGAATCCCCTCCCGGTTGGGGTGGAACGTCTTCCGCCTCCCACAGCCTAGCGTCTTCCAGCACCTAGACAGGAACACGCACTCGATAGGGGTCCACAAGAAAGAGATAGACAGACAGGACAGGGATAGGGATTGCCTCCCTCACAGAAAGATGAGTACTCACCAGTGCTGGCTCAGTGGGTGGGGTGTGGGGTCCTCTGGGGGCTTGGAAATCCCAGAAGAGCCCCCAAGGATGTTGTACCCAGAATTCAGGTACCCAAAGAGCACCAGAGAGCCTGAGTCCACATGCAAAAAGCACATAGCTTTTATTTGAGCTCAAGCAGGGGCTCTCTGCATCTATCAATGACACAAAAGGTTCAGTCAGAAAAGCCTCAAGCTCGGATTAGGCATGGGTAGGGGGAGTGGGAGGAGGGGTTAGTGGGAGGAGGGTTGTTATCATGGTTACAGGAAGGGGTGGGAGTTTCTAACCCAGTGGTTACAGATTGGGTGTTGTTCCGTTCTATCAAGTTCTGGCTTGAGGGAATTGGTGAGCTACAGAGCATGATCTCTGATTGGTTCTTTGGCGCACAATCTCTGATTGGCTCTTTGGGGTCGAAGTTTATGTCCTTCAACCTAACTTTTCAGATAGTTTTTGTAAAATAATGTTTTTACTTATTTCGTTGAGAATTTCCTTCAATACATTTTGATCATATTCATTCTTTCCCTAAAGCTCCACCCAGACTCTCCTCCTCTCAAGACCCATCAATCTTCAGGTTCTCTTTCTTAAAGAAAAACAAGCCAAGTCCAGTCTGTGTTGGCTGACTTCCTGGGAAATGAGCCTTTTCTGCAGTGTGGTCAATATACTGTTAATTTATAGAAGAAAACTGATTTTGATCATGCATCAACAATCAAAGATCAATATTTGTTGGCTGTGGTAAAACTTCTTGCCCAGTTCCTATAGATGAATAGCCCTGTGTGAAAGCTCAGGTCTACATTCCAGGGGTTACATTCAGAACCCTGTGGGTCTGGATGGAATGTAGATAGACTTTTAATTCCAGTGTTCTGAAGGAAATGATGGTCCATGCCTTTAATCCCTTGGGGAGGGGGGTGGGAACAAGTGGAAGCAGAACTCAGAAGTGTTAGTGTTTCTATTTAGCTCATAGAGATGGAAAAGTGGCCTGGTAGTCGGGAGACCAGGGACCACACAGCTCAGACAGGAAGGTGTCCTGGCAGTCAGGAGCCCAGGGACCATACAGCTGAGGTGGGGAATTTGTCCCCAATGGGAAGGACATCCTGACATTCAGGAAGCAAGAAACCATAGAGCTCTGAGGCAGGGAAGGCTTTCCCAGTAGAGCTGGACTGTTAAGATATAACAACTGCTCTTGGTTCAGCCAAGCTCCCTTTTGACTCTAATCTGCTGAGGGGAGAAGCATCCCCAGTGTTGCAGTTCTGAAGAGAAATATCCCTGGCTGAACTAAAGTATTCTGGCTGAGCTGCAATGCTCTTAGTTCTGGTTCAGCAGAGATATTCTTCCTGCTTCTTCTCTCTGTGTCTGTCTCCAATTGGGAAGAAGGCTGCAGCCAAAGCTGTGCCCCTCTACTATTGAGCAAAGTGCTGAAGACTGCTCATTATATAGTTATATAGTATCCCTGAAGGGGCAGAGTCTCCCAAGGTGGCCTGTGATTGGTGAGAATTTTCTTTTTTTTTTGCAGTTATTTGGTTGGTCTGGAGAGGAATAAGGGGCCCAGTTTAGGGCCATGTGTATTAAATGGGGCTGCTTCTCTGCTGCTTTGCCAGGTTGGGAGACCCTGCAGCCAGCTGGGAGTGGAGTCCCTGGTAGTACCAGTGTTGGACCCCACGGGTCCAAACCGGGACGCCACACCCCCACAGAGACTCACAGACAGGATATCGATGCAAATAGCAGGAGGATTTTTATTCCAGTATACTGGGACTGCTCTAACATGCAGGATAAAAGCTGCCCGGAGGGGTAGAAAGCAAGCCTTTTTATTTACATACGGTTGCTAGGGTTCATACAGTTGCTAGGCACAGGCCGAGTTTGTACAAGTTGATTGGTCCCCAAATTGCTTTCCCATTTTAATAGGTAGGGGCCAGTTAAACCTCTAAATTGATTGGTGCTAGCATATAGCAAGGTCACGGGCTCCTAAAAAGAATACATGCTCAAGGTTCTGGGCAACTGGGTGGAGGAAACTCTTTACCCCAAGGCTGTGGGCCATCTACGGAGGAATGAGGGAGCTCTCTAGCCCAAGGCCGACTCCTTTGTCTAAGAAAAGGTTTTTTTTTTTTCTTTAACTCTGGGAACTCTCCAGGGTCACACTGCCCCTGACTTGGGCCTATACAATTTTGGTGCTCTTAGAAGCCTGACTAAAGTTTGGCTGTTTTGGTCTTTTTTTATACTAGGGACCTGAATCTTAGGCCTGGTGTGAGGGTCCCGACCACCACACAAGAGGGGAGCATTTCTATAGGGTGGGGGGGGGTCTCAAGTCCCAGGGCTCCCCAGCCTTTCAAAGCCAGACTCACAAAAAGGGGAAATATGCTAGCTTCCCAGTGGTCCTCGGGACTGTTTGGGGCTCACAGTGTGCATAAGAAGTGGTGGTCAGAAACCCAGGGTCCCCAGAAGAGTAGGAAGGAAACCAAACAGCAGCCCAAAAGGCAGTTGGCATCAGGAGTAGGTTAGGCTGCTCAGTAAAGTCACATTTGCTCCCTAGCAGAAACAAAGATAGCAGTGAGGTGCCATTTTGGGCTGGAAACAGGCAGCCAGCAGCCCAGTCCTTACTCCGGTTCTGCCTCTTGCCATGGTTGCCTGCAGGACCCACCATGAAGCAGACCATAGCAGGCTAAGGCAGCTTGGCTGCTGGACACCTAGAGGAGGCAGGGCAAGGAGGGCTGGACTTGGCAAGGCTGCAGGGTTGAGGCAGAGCTTCCTCCACATGGCCAGGACCACAGAGCCCAATCTGTGGACTGCTGAGTGGAGCAGGGGCCCAGGCCCCACTCAGTAAGTACAAAGGGTGTGTGGGAGGCAGAGCCCTCAACAGAGGCAGGAAGCTCTGGGCTTCGGGCTCCACAAGCTGTGGAGCTCCTACAAGAAAGAGTCAGTGTCACACAGGAAGTGATGTCTTAGAGGAGTCAGCGTGAATGGCAGACAAAGTGACTAATCAGAGGAAGAGTTAGCAGACTAAAGACATACCCAACTCTCATGAGAAAAGGCAGGCTTTCAGCTCAAGACAAGAGAGTTACATAGGAATTAGTCATTCAGTTAAGAAAAATTCAGTTTACAGAGTACATAGAGTTAGCAGTTGTAGGGTCAGTAAGAAGAGTCAGTTAAACAGTCATTTGAGAAACAGGCTGAAGTCAGTGGAGAAGCAGGCTGAAGAGCCAGTTAAAGAGAAGAATAAGAGGTCAGAAGCAGCTAGTCAGAGTGGCAGTAGGTCTTAGAAGGCTAAGGCTGAAGCCTTCTAGGTCTGTGCTAGCAGTTTAAATGTTCTAGATTGCACAAAGGCTGAAGCCTTCCAATATGGGACTGTCCCAGAGCTATGGTAAAGTAGAAGGCATGCCTACAACTCCCTGATTCTCATTCTGAGAGCGGCAGGTGAATACCTGCCCCTACACTCCACAGCTGTGACAGACCGCAAGCTATGCTGCCTGCTTATAGCAAGGCAACACCTCCTCAAAGTAATTCGACCTTGCAGAATTGTTTATCTGGAGCTATAGCACTTCTCTTTATATGACCATATAAAATCTCTCCCTCTGGTCCCCAGAATATACCTAGATCCAGGCTGAGACTCCCAACATGCAAATGGGGCTGTTATACCCATGCTGTCCTAACCAATGAGTTTCCAAATGACATCCCTGGATAACAGGACCCTTCCTGTCCCTATATATGTAACCCCACTCCCCCAACAAAATGAGTCATGCCCATTGCCACAGTTTCATCTCCAGAGAATTTTGTACATTTGCACCGGCTGACAATTCTCTAATCAAGGACCAGATGGACTCAGATGGAAGCCACTGCAGGATTCAAAAATCTACATTCTGGTTCAAGGATTAAAAGTAGATTGTAAGGAGGCCAAAATGCTTTAGGGATCCAGGGCTCCAGTCCTAGAACTGATAATTTAATTAGATAAAAGAATAAATGCCTCTACCCTGAACCAGTCTCTATATCTGATGAATCAACATACACATCCATATCTACAACTACATATCCCCCTCCTCTATGCTGAGATATTGTCTGGCTAGAGCCTGTGACATTGTTTACAATGTCACTGTTTCTGTGAGTTCATATCTGCATCTACCCTGCTGTGTCTGGAAAACAATTTTTTTTCCCTGAACTTATCCATCATATCTAGCTGGCACACCCCGCCCCACACGCACACACACACAGAGACACATGAGACTTGAGGGCAAGAGTGTAAGTGTAGTATAGAATGTCTGTTTAGGGATGAGAATCCCAAAGTTTCTTATTCTCTGCCCATTAACCAGATGTGGATTTCTGTGTTAATTGCATTTGTTGTAAGAAAAAACTCGTCTGAGGAAAGCTAAAAGTGCATTGATCTATGCGTTATTAGGAGTCATTTTATATAGATGGGTCATGGGAATGAGGGGAAAATTACTAATATTCTGCTAAGTGAATATAACAATAAAATGACCTTTCAGGTAGTGTGACTGTTGTAAAGGAGTAATTTGAAATATTGTATAAAGAATTATTTTGTAATTATTAGCCGTTGCATAAATCAAAACTATCATTAAACCATGACTATATGAACAATATAACTATTAAATGAGTAGATGCATCTTCTCTTTTATTAACTCAGGTCTACTAAGAATTGTAGAGAAATATTTAAATATTTAATCTTTTAATTGGCAGAGTCAACCAGAGTCAGAGAATTTGGTCAGAAATAGTCATCCAGCTAAGAATCTCAAATTAAACCAGCAATTTGGAGAAGAGTTTGAGCTAGAACAATGAGTGAATTGAATCAGCCATCCAGAAGAGTTCAATATAGCTCTGGGTTTAGATGGAGCCAGTCAGAGTGAGTCAATCAGCAGTAAGTATTGAAAGTTTAAACATTCTTCATGGTGTGGAGGCTGAAACCCTCTAACGTCTGGAGACTGAATCAGTCAAATAAAAAAACTGCCTTTTGCCTTGAATGTATGTCATCAAAGAATAACATTGTGAAAAGAAAAAGTTTTTGCATAAGTTAGTATAGTTTTATCAGATCTTGCAACTACAAAGATTGAGCCATAGTAATAAACTGGAAACTGAACAAATGATACCATTTATGTCCCTGGGGACACTCTTTATTCTAGCAATGATTCTTCAATAATATTTGCCTTTGGCACCATTGTGTTTTGTTTACTTTCAATATTTTGTTAACTTGTTAATTATAAATAGACATGGTGATGTACTGAATTGTTTCTGGTCCATACATGTATATAATGCATCTCAGCCATATTCAGTATTAGTGTTTTTTTTTTTTCCCAGTTTGATCAGAAATAGAAAGGTACCCTGGCAGTCAGGAGTCCAGGAACCACACAGCTCTGAGGTGGGGAAAGTGTCTCCAGCAGAGCTGGAGTGTTACAGTGTAACAATTCCACTCAGCTCTGCTCTGATGGGAGGAGGTTTTTCTGTGTTACAGCTCTGAGAAGAAATACCCCGGCTGAGCTGACATGTTCTTCTTTGCTTCTTTGCTTGACACAACGACAAAGACAACTTCATGGAACAAATCTCACAAAAGAGATTTTTCGGCATGGCTGCCTCTGCTTAAGAGGAAGGCAGCAGCTGAAGCTGAGCCCTGCATTTAGCAGAAAGCTGCTCTTTATATAGTATTTTGTGGGAGGGGTGGAGCTTTCTAGTGTGGCCTGGCATTGGTGGGATTTTTTTACCCTATTTGAATAATCTGGTGGGAAGGACCCATTGTGGGGCTGGAAATTGACATTAGGGCCTTTATAGAGACCTTGGGGCAGGACCTAGCTATTCTCCTCTCTCAATGGGCTGGGAATGTCCATTATGTTCATGCTGGGTCCCTGCAGGGATGGGAAGCATAGCTGCTCACTATGCATGTGGACATATCTCCAGAGGGAGTCTACATTCAACCCATTCTTTCTCCTCTTATTCCCATTAATTATATTCCTCTTCTCAAGTAGTACCCCACTTTTTACTTTACTGTATTGCCTTTGTGTAAATCACTGACTTTCATTAGGCAAAATTCACATTTCAAAGAATGACTACTCTTCCCTGCTATCTCAAAAGGAATTCAGGTTTTTGTTTTTTTTTTTTCTTTCGTAGAGTCAATGAACTTCAGCGGGAATTCACAATTACCTGGTTTGGCCATTTGTGTTCTGAGGGACTGAAATTTCTGGCCAGAAACGCTCAGTACAAGGATGGAAGAAGTGGCTAAGTGGGTCAGAACACTTGCTAGACAACAATGAGAACCTGTGCTTGAATCCACAGCACACATGTAAAACAAAAAGCTGATGTGGCTGTGTGTACCTTTAATTACAGCACTGGGGGACAGATACAACTGAATCTCAGGAGCTTGGTAGCCAGCAAGTCCAACTGAATTAGTAAGGTTCCATTTTGGGCAACCAGGTGGCAAACAATACAGGAAGATATCCCCCTCTAATGTGCATATGTGCCTATGTGGACTAACACATGTTCACTCTCTGTGCTTGTACCACACATACACAATACTTCCCTCACATGTATGTACACACAGACACACATTGAAATCCTGAATGAAAATCCCAATAGTACTATGACTTCCACATGACAATCTCTGTCTCAAGACCCCTAATTAGACTAGCTTCATTGACTTGAAACAAGAAAACTAAACTCACACATATATAGACATATATATACTTATATTTTTTGACTCTGCAAGGCTGCTGACATATTCTAAGCATTAACACAGAAGGATTTACCCTTCTTTACAAGAAACAAAGAACTCAGAGAGAAGAGGCAGTGCGCAGAGAAGCAGTGATGTGGGAGTGAGGTGGAAGCAGAAAGGAAGCAGACAAGAGGCAGAGCTCAGAGGGAGAAGTGGAGAGTTAGTTCAGCCAGGTAGTTTGAGTGGAGTCAGCTCACAGACAGTTCAGAAAGCGAAGCCAAGAAGGGCAGAGCCAGTCCAGAATAAGCAAAGAGAAATCAGAGAGTCAGAAGCAGATGGTTTATGATATACAGTTCAGAGTTCACAGTACAGCTACAAGTAGTCAGAATGAGCTCAGTCAGTTAGATTTAGAGATTAGATTATGTAGAGGCTGGAACCTAAACTTTATGTCAAGGCTTAAGATTATATTGTGTGGAGGCTGAAACCCTATAGGACCAGCAACTGAATTACCAAAGAATATTCTGTCCTCTGCCATGAACCAATGAAAATAATAATAAATAAGTCAACACTTACATCTACATCTAATCTACATATGCATCTACAGTATTTCTGTATAGGTATATATTTTCTTTCAAATACAGTTATTTTTCTTGCATCAAATTCTCTTCTTAATCGGATATTAATGGGGCTTATATTACAAATATAACATCTATGCTTGCTATGGTCACACACTGGCTGAAGAACAATATTGAGGGTTATAACTTACTATTTTGGGAAAGCCAGTAGGAGATAGGCAATTTGTTTTAGAAAACCCATAATTAGGAGAAAATAGATAAATTTCATGTTGATAATGAACTGTGTAAGAATGAATGGAATAGGCTCATGCACAATTGCAATCCTTTCTGTTTAAAATTATAGAAATCAATACATCAGAAGAGTCTAAAATGAGTGTCACTCAAGTAAAAATTCAAAAAGATATCCCTGATATCTGGACATTGTTTCCTTTAAGATGTTACTAGCTCCATATTCATATCCTCCTGGTCACAGGTTGAAATTATGTGTCCTTAGGATTCCTGGAATTACTGACACTCAGATCATCTTATCCTGTTAGGGAACTTGAAGATAAATGGATGGGTCTGGAAATGATCCAGCAAGTGAGTGACCCAGACCAAGAACAAAAGCCACATGTTCTCTTTCAATTCTATCCAACTTTGAATCTTTAGAATAAATTGGAGTATGTATACAAACCAGGAAACTAGACATGGACAATTGACCAGGCAAGAATTCAATGAAGGAAGATAGTAGAATACAGGTCATATGAAAAGAGAAAAGGGAATAATCTGGAGAAGTTTTAAATCAGGACGGCATGGGAGGTCACGACAGGGGTGGGGGGGTCACTAACACTAAAGGTGTTTGAAGTAGACATAGGAACCTGATATTTTAGAAACTTCCTAAAATACATATGTGTTTAAATATAGTTATACTTTGCATGGGGAGTGGGGTGGGTAATGAATCTTCCAGATGCCATATGACATTGGTCGAAAGCCGTGTAAAACAGTTTGGGATATATCTTTTTGAGTTGTTGGTTTAGAGTGATGGTGTCAAAGAGATTGCAAACATCAAAAGGCTATTTCCTTAACTCTAACTCACCAGAACTTGAGAGCAAAAGCACCTTTGCTGAAGATATCACATATATGTGTCACAAGTCACAGAGAAATCAAGCTCATACTGACCAGGAAGCTTCTCACATAGTGATTCACTTTTATATTACTAGAAGATTTTTATTAAGTCTGCTGGAGGGGGAAAGTCTACAGACTTACTGAGCTGTAAATCCTGTGAACCTGTATATTAACATAGCACACAACCCTCATCAAGAGGTTTCTATTTTCAGTTCACAATCTTTCTTTCTTTCTTTCTTTCTTTCTTTCTTTCTTTCTTTCTTTCTTTCTTTCTTTCTTTCTTTCTTTCTTTCTTTCTTTCTTTCTTCTTTCTCCCTCTCTCTCTCTCTTTCTTTCTCTCTCTATCCCTCTCTTCTTTCCTTCCTTCCTTCCTTCCTTCCTTCCTTCCTTCCTTCCTTCCTTCCTTCCTTCCTTCTTTCCTTTCTTCTCCTCCTCCTTCTCCTCCTCCTCCTTCCCCTTTCTTTCCCCCCTTCCCCCTTCTTTTTGTTTATGTTTGCTTTTTGAAGCGGAGTTTCTGTATGTAGCCCTGGCTGTCCTGGAACTAATTACGTAGACCATTAGGGCTTCCAACTCAGAGATTTACCTGTGTCAGCCTCCTGAGTTCTAGGATTAAAAGCATGTGCCACCACACTCTGCTTTATGTACAAATACACATGCCCAAACACATGGGAACATATAATACAAGTACACCTCTCTCTTTCTCTGTCTTTCTGTTTCTCTGTCTTTGTCTTTCTTTCTGTTTGTCTTAGTGAGTCTTTCTGTCTCTCTCTCACTATCAGTCTTTCTGTTTCACTATCTCTCTCTTGCACACCCCCTACACACTCCATTACAGTAAACTTTGTTCAAAAAAAAAATCCCATTCTAAGTCTGCTCACTCCTTGCCAGGGAGAACTTTCAGCTGACTCAGAACATAGGAATTTAAATCACAGGAAATTATTTAAACATTTTCAAGGTTTTTTTGGGGGAAGGGGCATCTGGATAGCAAATATATTCTTGATGTTTATGTATACTTATTTTGGGAATTATTTCACACATATTAAATATATCAAAAAGGATATGAGTTAAATGTAAAATAAAGACTGTTTAATTTAGTCCCTAACCATTGGTTTCATTATTGTCATTATATTTCACACTCTCTGCTTCAGGAGCTTGAGTTACTGTGAAACACTTTCTATATTTTGAAAAATGGAGGTTCAAAGTTTGCTGATGATTTCACTAAGTGCATTACAGTATATAACTGACTTCTAAAGTCAAGTTTTTAAAAATTCTGTCAGTTCTATGTTAATCCTTCATATTTGCTTATCTTTATGAAAAGTATCACTAATAAGCTTCCATTATTTTCCATTCTAATATCTTATAAATAGATTTATTAAAATATGTAATATATATAAATTGTATATATATATATATATATATATATATATATATATATATATATATATATATTGTGAATAATTTTTTAAGTTCTTCTAAGTTAATCATATGGCCTGCAATTAAGAGGTTTTTTTTTTCTTCAAATAGCGTACATGAGTACAGTCTGTGTCATCTCACCCTTAGAAAAATTGCTGAATTTTTTCTTCTCACTAGTGAATGTCTGTAGCTAAGGCAATGAAAGACGCAATGCTTCACATTCGTTCTTTTGTCATTTGTGCATTAGCATCTTAGAAGCAGTGGAACATATTTCTCTAAATAGTTTCCAGCTCGTCTGCTAGATTAGAAATGGTTCATGCTGAATAGCAAAGCTTCTTTTTATTTACTTCTTTAAAATCCAAACATCACATATTAACACACACACACACACACACACACACACACAAACACACACACACAAAGTATAGTCTTTATAAGTATTTGGGTAAATAATTGATGAATAATAAAACCTTTGTGGTATAACCCAAAGAATTTATACTATAAGGAGAAAGTCTCAGTTATCTCCAAAGAGAGTATATTGCCATTACCATGACTTCAAACATGGGCCTGAGATAATTGTTTATTGCCCAGGAGTTTAGACAGTGTCTTTGTGCTTGCTGATAGATGTGTTTTAAACAGCAGCAAGTAAATCTGTTATTTAGCTTCTAATTTTATCTAAATCAGCTTTTCATGTCACTTGCAACAGCAGAAAATACGCAAGAATGCATTTTCTTAAGATAAGTAATTTTGCAACTGCAATCATTAAACAGAGAACATTCCAGGTATTTTGGTAATGTACATTTTTCCATGAAAATACAAATTAATTATTATTCAAAAGTACATTTAGCAGACTATGTTGAAAAAATTCATCTCATTTTTATGCATAAATATTATAATTGACAGTTGATATGAAAATGCGTGTATTCTATAGTTTATCAGCAAGGGTAAATAATCTATCTATCTATCTATGTCTATATCTGTATGTTTACATATGTGTGTTATTATTGTCATGTGTCTTCACCATTCCAGTTAAAATCAGAATGTGGTGGGTTGTTTTTTTGTTTTTGTTTATTTTTTTTGTCACATGACTTTTAAAACTAGTGAAACTAGACTTTCATCTTTGATATAATATTTTCTTTTCAGATATTTTTAGGTAGACAATTTAATCTCACAAATTTTATTTTCTAATGTTATTCTAGTTAGGTTTTTATTGCTATGACAAATATCAATTTTGGAAGAAAGGGTTTACTTTTCTTACACATTACAGTTAATCATTAAAGGATGTAAGGGCAGGAACTCAAGGCAGGAACCTGGATACAGAAACTGAATCAAACACCAGAAATGTTAGAAGTTAGAAGTTTAATTTTACACACAACCTATGACTGTCTGACCAAGGTGGCATCACCCACTATTTGCTGGACCTTCACACATCAATCATTAATCATGAAATTTTGCCCACAGAATTATATATAGGCCAGTCTTCTGGAGGTATTCCTCCGTTGAGGTTCCCGATTCCCAGGTGACCTTACCTTGTGTCACTTTGACAAAAAACTAACCAATACAAATGAAATAAAGCTAGATTTTTTTTGTAGGGTACTTTGCCTATTAATTAAAATTGCATATAAAATATATTTAAGACCAATATATGTTGATCCTTTTAAACATTTTTCAGTTATAGAATTTGGTATTCATAGCTACCATGCACAGGTTTCCACTTCATACTCTGTAGGAGAGGAAGGGTATGTAGAGAAATAACAATGGTATTTTCTAAGGTGTTGTCATACATATCTGCTAGTTTTTCTACTTATTTACTTTTTTAAATCTTGTATAATGGAGAATTTCAGTAGACAGAGACAAACTGGATGTGATGAGGAAGCCATTGTTGAGGAACTAAAATTACTCCTCTTTAAAAAGACACAGTAACGTCTGGTTATATGGACCAGCAGCTAGTTTTCAAGAGGAATATTTAGCTATAAATTAGTCACAATTTTGGTATGATGAATCCTTATTTCGTTTGTAATGGAGAGGTGGCTCTGTAGTTTCCTGATGATTTTTCTTCTCATCCTCATCCTGGACAACAGAAAATAATTCAAATTTTATCAGAAACTCATTTTCCCACATAGAGCAGCTTTGAGATGTGAGAATGACAGACATCCAGTTCATCTGGGCCAAGCAGAGATGCCCTGGTAGATGAATGCATCAGGTCACATATTGGGTGGGCCTCAGACATGCTTTTAACTTGGATGAAGATCAAAATGTTAAGGAAGAGGGGAGAAAGAAATGTGGGCCAGTAAAGGCACTCAGAGCAAGTGCTTATTTGAACATGTAAGGATCATTTTTCTCTTAAATTCTTAGAACATTGTAAAAGTCAGGTACATTGTAGTAGTAAGATATTTTTTAATTTATGAAATTGACTCTATGTTTCTATGAAACAGTGGAGACCATGAAACACTGTATCAACATGCATTCACGCTCTTCTGTCTAACACACATCATTCTTCTATGTCTTTCTACTGATATTTTAGCAAATTCTCAGCATACATGTGATATCAGGACTTCAGCCAAAATGTTGGTATGTCCAAAGGCTACCACACTCATAGTGAGGCAGTCAAATTTGAAACAAATGGATAACTGATAGATTCACAAACAAGACAAACACATTAAACTGGACATATTTTTTTTAATCAAGCTTCCATTAACTTTTGAAGCTGAGACTGCTAATGCACAACCTGAGAACACAAAGACTGAGAAGAGCTCTGGCAAGCACTGTTGCTTACTGGCGTGGATTTGGGTCTATTTTGGAGTCTCATGCTTATGCCTTATTTTCGTTCTTTACTCACATTTTTATTCTCTGTATTAACCATCTAGATGTAATAGCATCAATTCCATATATTTATCAGGTACCTTGTCTTGAGATAAGCTCACATATTGTATTATTTATTTATTTTATACTTGACTATATTGCCATTTTCCTTTTAGGGAGATAAGAAGTCTTATTAAGAATACTCTGCAGACATGTAACTTTTATGACCAAACCAAAAAAACGTTGCAGATTAAAAAGTCCTTGAGAAGAATAATATATGAATCATCTTTAAATCTATTATTCCACCAAAAAAGGACAGTGGTTTTAATTCTACACTAACTAGATTTGTAAGAATAAAAGATCTTGAAAACCGTAGTACAAAACATTGTAAGTCAAGGACACCTAACATAATTTAAGGTCTGGGAATGTGATATTCCTTGCCCGTATTCTATTGATTACCGTTAATTTTTGTCATAACACTTCTGATTTAGTGGCTCAGGAAATCAATTAAGTCATGTAACTATGGGATTTCAATTGCCTCTCTTTGGAGAAATCTATTTGTTACACACATTTTCATTCCTTCCAAACCACTGCCCTGATTACTGTATTCAATTATGGGAAGAAGATTGTTCGCTGTTTTTGTTTCTCACCTAAGCTTGGAATGATAAAAAAGACCAACTACTAACACTGAAATGAAACCTAGTGAGAAAATTTCCAGTGCTCCATGCTGGCTATATGGATGCAGGATGATTGTAAATTAGTATTTGACTAGGGAATGGTCTATATGTCAAAGGGACATTATGTAATAGAAGTAAATGTACCTTGAAGCTAATTTGATCTTCCCTCAGCCCTGTTGTCACTCCAGAGACAATCAAGAATGGTTGATAGCAAAACAAAACTGCTTTAGAACCTAAGAATAACTAGAGACCAAGGAGGATGCTGAAGACTAATGATTTATATACACAGTAAAATCACCTACCTGGAGCTCTTAAGATAGAAAAAGGGAAATGGAACCTGGCTCTTACCTTTACTTTATTACTGCACATTTTTATGTCTCACCCTGAGCAAGAGTGCATAAAACCGAATCACCTGGAAAAAAAAGTCACCACTCTTTCTCCCATTAAGGGAGAAGATATTTAAATGTTGATTTTGTTTCTTACAATAAACGCTCTTATCTTACTAAAGGTCTGAATTTATACTACTTTTTTCTTCCATCTCCCCTGGAGGTCAGAAGAGATGTAAAGCATGTTGTGCACATATTTAGCATCACATATAATCCAGTCATTTACAGTTATATAGACAGATTACATAATTGATTTTCTCAAAGTCTTAACATTTAAAATAATTAAATTATTACACATGTTTTATTTATCTGTGTATTAGTTGTGGGAAAGCATACTACTGCAAGTATACAGAGGCCAGAAGATTCCCTGTGGGAATCTATTCTCTCCTGCCATGGGATTGTCTTGGACATTGAACTCTGGTTATTAGAGTTGGTGGCAGGCACCTTTACCAGCTGAGACATTTTACTGATCCTAAAAATGATTAAACTTCAAAAAATGTGCATGTCACAGATTACAGTACAGATACCGAGTAACTGTGATGTGCTCAGCCCTAAATATGACATCTATGTCATACCATCCCCTCTCTACAAGGGTCAAAAAATATTGTAGAAGAGGTGTGGAAACAGCTAGAGATTAATGTGACTTTTTAAAGGCAGTTCTTTGCCTCCAGTTGAAGTAGCATTCAACAATAAGACTCTAGAATAAATTCTCCAGTCCTATGAAAAATTAAAAGGTTTAACTGTCTTGTTATGAAAAAATACCATTCATATAGCTGTACAGTAGTGTTTCTCAAATTAGATTAGAAGGCTAAACAATTTTTTGTGCACTGACTTTAAAATAAAAATGAAATAGAAAATGTTTCTTTCAACATATTTGACAAATGCTGTTAGAAATCTTTTTAAAGAAAGCATTTACTTTTAGAAAACCTTCAATTGTCATGCCTTTTTAGCTTATTTCCTGGAGATTATTAGTGTTGTTACAAATGCCGCAAAACTTATTTGTTTTCCTGCAATTAATTTGATTTCTTGTACTTCAATAACCCCATTTTCATATCACAAAATCTTTCAGCAAAAGAATTTGAAGATTTAGTGTGTTGACTTCATTCTATAAAATTGATATAAGCAGGATAAATTAGATAGATAATTTGATACTTTATTTCTTGATATCAGTATTCCAAGAAACATCGCATCTTTTATAGAATTATTGTGGATATTATCTTCATATTTGGTAGAAAACACAGTTCAGTAACTTCATCCTATAAGAAACAAACTTGTTGTTTGTTAATCCATAAAATTTCTCAGTATCCTTGGCTTCATCTATACCACTGATATTTTGGAGTGTTAGGATACACAAATGTGGCCATTACTATGTCATGTGACTCAATTTTTATAATACCATTGATGCTCACCATCTCCTTGCAGGCAAATCCCATAGAAGTGAGTCAAATTCAGCTTCAGATTTCCTTTAGTTGTCTATATCAAGTCGTCTCATTTCATAAATACTTTTCTTTTCTCTGCTCCTTGTTCTGTATGCTTCCCTGAACTTACAGTTGGAAGCATTGCTCTATGGAGTTAGAACTGTAGACTTCTAATGTCATCACTGAAATATATTGCAAGTGAAAGATGTCAGAAAGCAAAGAAACTTAAAAAAATATTATTTAAAATATATTCTAAAAGATGACCTATCTTGAAATGATGTGACATAATAACAGAAATTAAAAAATATCCTACAGTGATTTCAAGGTGATATATTGAACACCATGGTGGGTTGCAAGAGTTAATCTTTGGTATTTTGGTACCATTGGTCTCCTGGTCATGCTGTTGTTATTTGTTCAATCAAACAAAGGGTAATTCAGAATTACTATTGATACCATTCATAAAGCACTGCTCTTATTCTTTCCACAGAGAGTGGATGAAGAGACTTTTTTTCAATGAACTCTACTGTATTTATTCTTTTAAGCTAGAGAGGGAAGTTGCTGTGATGAAATACAATCCCTCAGTAAAACTGTGCCCCAAGCATTACTGCTTTCAACCAAACATCTTCAGCTACAGGGTTAAAGCATTGGGATTATCTACTACTCAACTCCATGTTTATAATATATTACTCCCATAAAACTCAAGGAAATAAAATTCATCTTATTTTGTACTGTGCAATGCTCAACTCTGTCGTGAGGAAACCTGAGTTTGCATATAATGCCGCTATGATCTCTGAATTTAGCTGACAAAATATTATTTCATAAAATTTAACCAGAGTTTCTGTTTCAATGGAAAGGCAGTTTATAGACTTCAGTTTTTATGTTATTGGAGGGATTGTTTGCTTTTCCCACCATTCTGAGATTTATTTTATATTATCTCTACTTATTTGCCAATTTTCATCACTGGTTTTGTTAAATCTTGAGGAATATTTGGCTCTGGTGAATCCTTGTTAAGCCCTGCTAAACCCTGGTACTGCTAGTTTATTATCTTCATTTTGTTAGTTACAGAAATTAAGAACTATGGGCTGTTGTGCTGTTATTTAACACATTAGATGCTACCAAAAGCATACATTTTTTTCCTCAGCATTTTTTATACTTTCTATATTTTGCTAATAAAGTTATCAATTTTATTATTATTGTGAATAGTTTCTAAAGTATATACCAATTTATTTCTTGGTGACATTTTTTCCTATTTTATGTTATTCTACAGAAAAGCAGTATTGAAAAAATCAATGACATCATGAAAGAAAAATTACTAAATATATCTGAGAACATTTAAACTATACCAAATAGAGTGTTGGTGATTCATGATGCACTTTGCCTGTCTCTGCCTGCTGTGGCCTTAATTATACTTCTTCAAATGTATAGGTTAAAATTCTGACACCCCATGTCTTAGAATATGGTTTCATTTAAAAATAGTGTCATCGAAAATATAATTAATGAAATTATGAGAAGACCATGAAGATGAGTCCTCATTACATGATGTTTGATAGTTGTATGAAAGAAAAATTATGTATTATTAAAAAAAAGATTTATTTATTTTTATTTTTGTGTATGTTTTTATGCCTGCATGTATGTATGTTTACTATGTGTATGCTAGTACACGTAGAGGAGAAGTGGGAATCTGATCCCTTAGAACTGGAGTTACATCTAATTGTAAATTATCTGATGTAGAAGATATAAGCAATTGATATCCTCTGCAATGACACCAAGTTCTCTGAATCATTGTATCATCTCTCCAGTCCTCTGATTATTCTTTATTTTATTAGTTTTAAATTTTTCATTTGTGCTTTCAGGTGCATGTATATATATATATATATATATATGTGTGTGTGTGTGTGTGTGTGTGTGTGTGTGTGTGTGTGTGTGTATGTATGGGGGATGTGCCCATGGAGGGGAGAAATGGTTATTGGATACCATGGAATTGTAGGGTGTGCTAGGAAGGAACAAAATTCTAGTCCTCTGCATAGTGTTCTTAACCATGAAACATCTCTCTAACCCCCATTCAGATAGTTTTTCACATAAAGACAATGCTCTGGAAAGGTGAAGACAAAAGAGATGACAGTTTCATAAGCTGAAGAATTCTAAGAATTGCCAGCAAACCAACAGAAGCTAGACAAGGAATGGAAGTTTTCTTGTTTTCAAAACTAAGAAGAAATAATTGCTCTTCATACCTTTTTCCTGTATTTTTGCCTTCAGAGCTTTGAGATAATGAACTTCTCTGGTCTGAAATACTCAATCTCTGAAAGTTTGTCACAACAACCTTTAGAAATAAATGCATGATCAAACCAGTATACCTTAGTAGAGATATAATCAGTTGTGAAAATCTAGTGACACTTCTGACTAACCTGTCCTTAATGAATGATGATTAATCCTGTATTAGCAGTTATTACACTTGCAAACATTACACAGCCTCTCTTAGGAACACTTTTGATGCAGAATACAAGACTGTAGTAAAACTTAGGGCTTTGACTTCAAATTCAAGTCTCTAAAGTGGAGCTCTTTAGGGCTTTTATCATAGAATTATACTTTTTTAAATAGATAAAATTTTATAAAGTACAATAATGATTATATGTCTGCTTCAGACCAAAAAAAAAGCCCTGATACACAAATAAAGTTTAAATGGATAAAAGACACATATCTAGAATATATCAAGAAAATTTGATTTCTAATTGCAGTGTATAATTCCAGTAGGTCATTTAATTTTCTGCTATGCTTCCAAAGAGTACCACATAAACCTTTATACAGGAAGGATATCACATTCATGTGCATTAGAGAATAGATGTAGATTTATATTAGATGTAGCTGTAAATTCAGGTTTAAATGCTTTTTATTCTTTAAATTCAATCATCATTTCTTGCCTGGAGCACTTGAGCATTTTGGCATTTTTACAATCTACTCTTAATCTTAGAACTGGAAAGCTTCAGCCTTTGTACAATCTAGAACATTTAAATTGTTAGCCTGTACCATGAAGGTTTCAGCTGTATCCTCCCAAAACCACTGCTTACTGAGCCTCTCTGACTAGCTCATTAACTCTGACCCTTCTGGTTCAGGCTCAAACTCTTCTCCAAGCTGTCTCAGTCAGCCTCTCTGTCTTATCCTCAGTCAGACTGTTTCATTATCTCTGTGTCTTGTCCCCTGTCTGACTGCTCAGACTGTTTATCTCATGCTTCCTGTGTAACTGACTTTTCTATAACTGATTCTTCTGTAACTGATTCTTGACTGACTCTTCTGTCTGACTCCTTTCTGAGCTGAGAGCCTGACTTTTTCTCCTGAGAGTTGGGTGTCCTTACTCTGACTCACTCTGATATCTCCTCTTCTAATTTATCACTTTGCTTGCCATTCACTCTGATTCATCTCAGACATCACTTCTTGTGTGACACTATCTCCTTTTGACATCACTTCCTATGTCTGCATCCATATTCTGTTTCTGTCTTAGGAATTAAAAGTGTGCACTACCATTACTTTCTGAATACTGGAATTAAGTTTCCTACAACTGCTTTACTGGAATTAAAGGTGTGTAGCAACATTCTTAACAATCTTTCTACATTCCATTCAGACCATACATGTAGACCATTGGAATATATATAGACCCTTCCTAACTTCCACACATTCCTATTCCTTTTTATTACTGTGTATTGAAGTGGATTTATTGTGTTTACTTGGAGGATAAAGAGTTCCAACTATCCTGCAATATTAGGTGTCATTGTAAACTTCACTATGCAATGGGTGTCCCTGAAGAAAAAGCACTATACTAAAGCAGAAGTTAAAGAAAATCAGAAAACTGTAGTTAAGGATTATATGTGTGACAGTGAATAGATTTTCAGAGTTCACATTTTATTTGTGTGTCTTATAGCAATCAATAGAAAGCCATCTATAGCATTTAGGTGCTCCCATGCTGATTACTATGACAGCCACTGAATCATTGTGAGGTGGTTCATTGTAGTAACAGGCTATATATTGGCTAGGTAAAAATGTCCCTTGAATAGAACAGTAAAAATAGTAAAGGGAGACTTGTTGAATCAAGTATACGAGGCAGATTAAGAGCTACATTTTATTTTATTATAATTTATTATAATTTTATTATAATATTGAGGCTTTTGTGATCACTAACATTTAACCTAATTCTAAAACCTTAATAATTCCAAATATTATTGTATATTCTCTAAGAAGAAAACAAAATTCAGAACCAAATTTTTATAAAAAAAATTATACTGAGATCTTTGGTAAGTAGAGCTTATGTATGTAACATTTGTAAGAGTGAATTGTTGGCCCAATCACATCTGTATATACCTGTTTCAGAAACTTAATGTCAATTATGAACTGAAATTCTCAGGAATTAAAGCGACACTGTGGTAAGGACTCTACAAGGCTGATTGGTTGACTAAAACTTTGAAGGACTGGAATGTTGTAGACCTAGAGCCAAATTCCCCAGCCTGTATTTAGACCTTTAAAACCTAATCATTGTCTACTCCTGTACATCCTTGTGAGTATCAGGTAAAACCTGGATTAATGGAACATGTTGGTTTTAGCAATCTCCATACTAGCAATGCCATCTGATTACATTTTAAAGCCACAGCAGAGATTTGCCTATTTTGATCCTATTTACCTACCTGATGTTTCCACAAATGTATCTGAAAGGTTTCTTAATTCGTAACTTTCTCTTGTTCTGCAAAATAGAAATGCCATCTACTACATACATGAGTATGTATGTGTGTCTGTGTGTCTGTGTGTATGTGTGTGTGTCTATGTGTGTGTAGGTAACGAGTGGAGAAGAGACAACTGACAACAGATGGTGACAATCTCTTCCATTTAAAAGTCCACCGTGAGAATAAAGACTGTTTTCTCTTATGACTATTATTGCTAGGCAATGGTACTTTGGGACGTGAATTTCAGCTCTGTGCCAATGAAAGCTTTTGGAATTATTGAAAAAAATATCACATAAAAAGATGCTTCTTGAATGAGGGTTGAGAGCTAGCTTTTTTCCAAACAGGTAGAGACTACTACAGAGAGAACAACTGGTCAAATAAGTGACTGTATGTGCATGTGGTAGCCAAGGCATTGAGAGTGGTCATTGGATCCCTGAAACTTTGGTGTGAAGCTGGGAAACAAACCCTAGTCCACAGCCAAGACTATTAACTACTAAAGCATTTCTAAAGCCAGGTTCATACAAGGACAAGGCCCTGGAAAGATAAAGACAAAAAGATGACACTTTTATAGGCCAGGGAATGCTAAAGATAGCTGCAAGCAACGATACACTGAATGAATCTTTGCTGCGACCTGTATACTTTATGCTCATGGGAAAATATTGAAGAGAGGGCTGGATGATTTTGAGAGTCATAAGACTAGGACACCTGCTGTTAGATGATAGTGCTTTGTATATACAGCTGGGAAGCCGAGTCTATGGCCTCTCAACAATTTAGTTACCTGAACAAGAACTGCAGTTGGTATGCCAACAGGGACAGAAGAAATTCCACATGATCTTACCTTTAGATGATGAGAGATGTGTGGTGAATGCTTGCTTAGAGAGAGAGAAAATCTATCTCCTCCATGTCCAATACCAAGGGGAAATCCCTGAACACATGTACATTGGGGAAAAACTAAATGGGCACAATAAGGTAGATATACATGTATGCATAAATATGTAGATACGTATTATAGGTGTATACACATATAGAAATGCAACTTAAAAAAGAGATAATTTGGGAGGTGACATGTAATGAGCTAAAGAGAGATGGGTAAGAGTTAGAATGATATAGATGCAGTGTCATGTATGAATTTATCAAAGAAAATAAAATTATTATATACAAATATATACACACAAAAATAAAAAAACAATGTAGATGTCATCTGAATAATGAAACACACATACACATAAATAAATATTTTAAAATATAGAATAGATTCTTACTTCAACAGATTGAAAGCTTTTTTTTTAATGTGGATACAATTAAAGGTAATTAATCCTTTCCTTAAATATCAAGTTCTATTTTATATAGCAAAGAATCATTGTTTGATAGGAACTATCTAGGTTGAATCTCAGAATCCTGGATAAAACAATTCATAAATTATTATTTCTTGGCAGTAAAACTGTTGTAAATACTCTCTAAGAGGGTTAGGATAAAAATTGAAAAGAATGTATATTGCAAATGGATATGTTGGAAGCATTTACAATCAACTTTCTCTCATTTATTCTGTCAGATGCCATCTACAGGCTGCAATGACAACAGCTGCCATGGGATTGGCGTTGACTTTGGAATGGTCTACAAAGGGCATGTTCAATTGATTTGGGCTGCCTTACAGTGAGCCTTGGAACAGTGAAGACAAACATTATGATGCTCTCAAATTCTTAACCAGAAAAATCATAAAGAAGTACAGACCATTTAGACATGAGTTTTGAAGAACATTTAAATGAACAAGAAAAATTAAATCATAACAATTTTTTAGATCTTCCTGTGTTTTAGAGATTTAATTTGAAGAATGTTCTAAAATATATTCAGAGTTGAAAAAAAAAGAATAAACTCTTAGAAGCTGGGACTGCAATTCCATGGTACTGCCCTTTCCTGACATGTGTAAGAACCTGTAGGTTCAAGCCCTTGGAACACAGACACAGATGAATCCTCATAAAGAAATCATAAATATTTGAGGAGATAAATACATTTAACCTGATTTAAAAGCTAGATGCTACATTTATGTATTGAAAAAAAATTATTATTTGATCTGATATTAAAATTTAAAAATATTAAAGTAATTGAGAGAATTAGATAACCTTTCTGTTTTGTGTTATGCAACTATATTCTTTATTTGAGGTATTGATTTCTACTGCTTCTGTAGGTTAATAATTGGGGTAATATGACTACAATCCTTAGAAGGATATTGTTCAGAGAAACAGATGGTTTAATTGGCATGTACATTCTGTCACAAAGGTTCATGGGATTTTTATAAGGTAAAATAATTGAAGTATGAAAAGCATCATTTGAAATAATTTAATTAATGAGTTTCTAACTCATTTATATAATTTTTATGTAAGATAAGAAATAACCTTGTAAGTTGATTATAAATATCACTCAAATGTTCTAAAAGAAATGGAAACAATAGATAATTTATTTTATATGAAGAACAAAACAAATACTAAAATACCTTTATACATGATTTATCATTTTCCACTCTGCGTGTTATTTATAAATTTATATTTCTCAATAGATTACTTATATTTAAATAATATATAAATATATAATTAGACACTGTGTGGTCATATTAAATTATTGAATTGTTTGCTAGCATGGTTTATTGTGAAATAATATGAACTCTTTTGAATTATTATTTTGTAAACTGTTATATGTCTATTTAGAGAAAACCATGAAAAAATTTTAAAATATATTTGTACACATATGGTAATATTTTGTAAATACTAAATACCCTGGATTCTTCCCCTCAATAGTCCCTCAATAATACTGCCCAATACCACCATGGATTTGAGTTAGAAAGAACTTTCCATGCATTTTTAAAGCTTGACCGCAGCATAAATTAATGCAAATTTATTGTGATCTTCAGTAGACTATAGAGAATGAAAATGACCATGAACAAAATTACTACATTGCAACCAATACTTAATTATTAATTTTATAAATGAAAATTTATTTATATATATACCATAATAACCAACATAATGGAAAATGCAATTTTATTATAAATAACCCATTACATTAAAAAAGGGAAAAATTGTTGGGTACTTCCAATGATAAAGAAGTCTAGCCATCCTTACAACGAGGTTTTGTTTGTGTTTTAATATTTGTTAATGTAAATTGTTATAAGTTACTTTGTCCTTACCTAAAAACTATGCTATACATTTTAACCTTTAAATACATTTTATGATTTGTAGTATGTAAAATGCTTAGAGTTCAGTAAGTTTCCCTAACGACAAGTGAAAAGTTGAATAAATTGAGAAAAAAAAATCTCAACATTTTCTTGTTGAACATAAAAGAGAACTGAGGTCAGAGAGTAAATTGCTGAAACTAGAGAGACACACAGAGACAGATATCACAACTGAAGGGCAAATACTCAAAGACAGAAACTCCCACAAGGCACCAGTATTCAGAATGGAATTAAGAGAAACTGAACTATAATTGATGAATTGCTGGAGGCTTAGTATAGACAAGTCTGAGAATTAAAACTTTCATGGAGACCCAGTCATTGTGAGGAAGGGAGGGAACTTATTCTTGAGCTATACCTTTTAAAGCCTATTCTTTTTTAAAAGAGAATATTTGAAAAAAAATTAGTATTTTTAGCAAAAGGAGAAAAGAAATTGTAAGTTTACCCTAGACATTCTTTTCATCTTGATCATGCTTGTCCTCACAATAAACTACTTCTTGAGATCTTCATTTGCTTGTATTTCATTAGGCACTACACACTCAGGGCAGGAAAATGCCCAACTCTTCTGCTTTTAATGATTTTGACTGCCTAAAGGATGAGAGAGCTAAAAGAATGTAGTATTGTTTACAATTCTGGACCACTGGCTCTGCAGAGACCAGCATACTCATATGCAGTTACCTTTTCCAGGTATATCATGCATGCCATTGTATGAAAAGTAAAGTTCATAGTCTACTAAATGCAAAACATAATGTGAAGACTCTGCATTAACATCAGAACCAGACATGGATGGATGATAGGATTATCAGACAGGGAACTTAATAGTTAGATTCAAAACCTAAGAAATTTAATGGAAAAATAGACAATGTGAGAAAACTCTTAAATATTGTTAATAGAGACAACTTCTAAGAATAGCATTAATGAAATGACAAGAATTAAAACACTTAAAAATGATTTTGATAGACACATTGGTAGATGGAACATGGTTAAAAAAATGATATCTGAGCCTGAGGACATCACAGTCATCAAAGCAAAAGTGCTCAATTTGACTAAAGTAGAAATAAGAAAAGAAATACAATAATATCGTAGAACTGCAGGGCAAATATAAATTTGCAATATATACATAATAAGAGGACAAGGAGAATCAGAGTGGAAAGATATATTTAAAACAGTAATGCCAGAAAATTCCCATATTAATGTTGACACCAGGTAAAAATGCAGAAAGCATAAAGAACATTCTTAGGATAAATACCAATGGATAACTTACTGATGTACCATAAAGTTTTCAGTAAGTTAAATACAAGAATTTCTGAAACAAAAGAGGCACAAATAAAATCGTGTGTGTGTGTGTTTTGTGTTTGAGTGTGTATAAATATGAATTTTGGTATTTTAGTATAACCAATGACAAAAAAACAAGTATGTAATTGAGAACTGATAAAAAACAAAAAGGAAAGTGAGATTATAAAAAATGATGCAATCAAGTCATGGAATGCAGAAATGCTGTAAAGACGAAGTAGGAAGTTGGATTTATGCTATTAACTAGGACTGAGTGAAGAAACAGAGCTCAGAACATGGTCAGCAATAACTGGGCAGAGAGAGAGAGAGAGAGAGAGGGAGGGAGGGAGGGAGGGAGGGAGAAAGAGAGAGAGAGAGAGAGAGGGAGGGAGAGAGAGAGAGGGAGAGAGAGAGGGAGGGAGAGAGAGAGAGAGGGAGAGAGAGAGGGAGAGAGGCAGGGAGGGCAGGGAGAGAGAGAGAGATATGGACCGCACTGGTAATGAAAAGAGTGTTTTGAATCTCAAAGACTGTTTCCAGAGACATGCCTCTTCAATCAACAGCACATCACATTTTTTTTTTTTTTTTTTACCAAAAGGGGTTAAGTATTAAAATATGTGAACTTATGGAGGCATTCTTACTTGAACCACCACATTCCAATTACTGGTTGCCATAGGGTAAGAATAATATATCATAATATAAAATCAGTTAGTCCAACTTTAAAATTCCCCATAGTCTTTCAAAGTTTCAACAGAGCCTAAAAGTCCTTAGGCTACTCTGGGATTCGAGTAATTCTTTTGCTAGCCCTTGTAATTGTACAAAGCATAGAATAATTATTACAATTATAATAATATAAATAGAATAAAATAGAATAAGTATTATAATTCCAGATGGAAGGAATCTGGGCATAGCAAGGATTAGATTTAATTAATAGAAAATTAAGTTAATACCAAACACAGGCACTTCCAGTGGCCACACCTGGCAGAGACTAATGTTGGTTAATCACACTGACCTTCCTCATGTTCATTTTGATCTCTCAATTCTTACCCTAAGCCACTATCAGCCTGCATACAGGTGCTCCTTCCTCATTCAACTTCATTCATTGAGATGACTCATACTCTTGATTCAGAACCAGGATGCCTCTACCCCTTTAATCCCTGTTTCTCCAGGAAATACTTTGCCTTGTTGCAACCAATTTGCAGAATTTACTTTTTCCTACCACATCTGCAAAGTCCTGTGGAAACCACCATTCGGGTGTGAAAAGAATTCTCTCAACCCTTTCCAAGACCTGCTAAATTTCTCTCTGCCATCCAACTGCCTTCACTCTCCCTGCCAGGATATCCATAGTCACTGCTTGCTCCTAAGAACATTAAAAGGTAACAGAAACCAGGAATAGAATATTCACCCAACAAATACAAAAACAGATATCAACACCAAGAATAAAAACTATCCCAAGTCCAGACACCTAAATGCCAGCACAAAAACACAATCAGTAAGAACCAAGAAAAGACATCTCCATGAGGATCCAGTAATAATATTATCTATAGTAGATTATGAAAAATGCAATATACTGAGCACAAGATGAGGACTTCAAAATTGCTATTGTGAATATGTGCAAGGACATTAAAGAAAATATCAATAAATTCCTTACGGAAGTCTTTACAAACACAAACATTGGAATGAAATAATCAAAAGAGTTCATGGCATGAAAGTAGAGATAGAATCATTAAAGAAAACCCAAATTGGGATAAATTTGGAAATGAAAATGTATAAAGTTAAACCTCAGAGGTAGCCTTATCAACAGTGTATAGATACAGAATAGAGAATATCAGACAAATCAAGGCAAGATAGAAGAGATGTATTCTTCAACAAAGAAAATGTTAAATCAAAAAAAAAAAATAGGCACAAAAAAATCCAGGAAATCTTGATACCATGGAAAGTCCAAATCTATGAACAATAGGAATAGAGAACAGAGAAGAAACGTGGGTCTAATACACAGAAAATACTTTAAACAAAATCCTAATGGAAAATTTCTCTAATTTCTCTAGAAGTACATAGCAAATTATAGAAAATTGCAAAAAGCACAAAGAATTCCAAATAGACTGGAAATTCTCCATGGCCATAATAATTAAACATACATAACAAAGAAAAAAATAATAAAAGCTGCAAGGGAAAAAAGACCAAGCAACCATATAAAGGCAGACTCACTAGAATAACACCTTACGTCTCAATGGAGACTCTCAGAGCCAGAAGGGCCTGGAAGTGTTTTCTACAAAATCTAAGAAACAATAGATAACAACCCTGATGGCTATAACTATCAAAATTTTCAATCACAATAGACAATAGACATAAAAAGAAAAACATTCTGCAATAAAACTAAATTTAAGCTGTATCTATCTACAAATACAGCTCTACAGAAGATACTAGAAAGAAAATTACAATCTGAAGATTAGTTAAGCATATCCTAAAATACAAAAGGAATAATTAATCCCAGACCAGCAAATCAAAAGAGGGAGAACCTGATACCATAACAACAAAATCACAGGAATCAATAAACATTGCTCATTGGCATCTCTTAATATCAACAGTATCACTTTCACAATAAAAAAAAGACACAATAAAAGATTAGATTGAAAAAACAAGCACCATCTTTCTGCACATTCAAGAAACACACCTTATTACCAAGAATAGACATTACTGAAGGGTAAAATGGTGGAAAAATATACTCTAACCAAGTGTACCTAAGATACAAGCCTGTGTAGCCATTTTAGTATGTGACAAATTAGAATTAAGCCAAAACTAATCAGAACTGATAGGGTAAGGCACTGCATACACATCAAAGGAAAAGTCTAAGAGAATTTTGCAATTCTCTACATTTATACATCAAACATAAGAGCACCACAGTTCATAAAAGAAACACTACCCCATCTGAAATCACATATTGGTCCTCACACAGTGATAGTAAATGATTTCAATAGCCCACTCCTGCCAATGAAGGGATCATCCAGAAAAAAAGAAAGAAAGAAAAAAAATCTAAGCAGAATAATGATGCAGTTAAACATCATTGTGATTCAAACGGACCTAGTAGGTATTTACAGGACATTTCACCTAAACACAGAAGAATATACCTTCTTCTTAGCCTCTTATGGAGCTTTCTCCAAAATTGAATACATACTAGGACACAAATCAAGTCTCAATAGATACAAGAAAAATGAAGTAACTCCCTGTTTTCTATCAGACCACCATGGATTAAAGCTAGATGTAAACAACAACAGAAGAAAATAGAAAGCTTACAAACTCATTGAAACTGAACAACTAATACTGACTGAAAAATGAGTCTAGATAGAAATTAGGAAGAAAATTAAAGCCATTTTAGAATTGAATGAAAACAAAATCACAGTCTACTAAGACCTATTGAACACTGTAAGGGGTTCTAGTAGGGCAGTTATTACTCTAAAAAATTGGAGAGATCTCATATTAGCAACTTAATGACATACCTGAAAGCTCTAGAATTAAAAAGAAAATTAATAAAACTCAGTTCTGAAGTCAATAAAATAGAAATAAACAAACAAAATAATCATATAATAATCAACAATGTTTGTTCTGTGAGAAAATCAATGAGTTTGATAAACCCTTATACAAATTACCTAAAATACACAGAGAGAAGCCCAAATTAATAAGATTAATGACAAAAAAGCAAAACATAACAACAGACACTAAGGAAATCTGTAACATCATAAAGACATAATTTAAAAATCTGTGTTTAACCAAACTGAAATATCTAAAAGAAATGAATAAATTATTTGATATATGTGACCTACCAAACTTAAATTAAGATGAGATTTAATTTGATCAGACCTATATCCCCTAGAGTATTAGAAGTAATAATTATAAGTCTCCCAATAACCACAAAGAAACCACCACAGAACTAGATGAATTCAGTTCAGAATTCTACCAGACCGTCAAAGAAAAAGTAAAGTTAATACTCCTCAAATTATTACGAAAAAAATAGTAAGAGAAGAGACATTACATCATTATTATTACAAAGGTACAATTACCCTGATGTCTAAATCACATAAATTTACAACAAGGAAAGAAAATTACCGAGAATTTTCCCTAATGAGTATAGGCACAAAAATTCTTAGTAAAATATTTGTAAAGTGAATCTAATAACAATCAAAATATAGTCTACCATGGTCAAGCATGCTTCATGCTAGAGGTACAGGAATAGTTCAACATACACAAATCAATAAATGAAGTCCACTACGTAAACACCCTGAAAGTCAAAAATCACATGACAATCTTCTTGGATGCCAAAAAAGTCTGTGACAAAAATTCAAAACCCTATGATAAAAGTCCTGGAGAGAGTAGGCATTCACAGGACATATGTCAACATAATAAAGGAAGTGTACAGCAAGCTCACAGCCAACTCCAACTTAAACAACAATAAATTCAAAGCATTTCCACTAAAATCAGACACAAAGAAGTATGTCCACTCTCTTTATACCTATTTAAAAGAGTGCTTGGAATTTTACCTAGAGTAATAAGAGAACTGAATTAGATCTAGGGAATACAAAGGAAAAGAAAAAGCCAAACTAACTTAATTTTCAGAGAAAATAATTTTATATATAAATAAACCTAAAATTTTCACCAGGAAACTTCTGTAGCTGATTAATATTTTCAGCAAGTAGCAAGATACAAAATTAACACAGAAAAATCAGTATCTTTCTTATATAGAAATGTCAAACAGACTCAGAAAGAAATCAGGGAAACAATATGTTTCACAATCGCCCATAAAACAAATTTTTTGGAATAACTCTAAGCAAGCAAATGAAAGATTTTTATAATTAAAAAAAACTGAACTAAAAAGTCTATAAGATCTTGAACAAAGAAATTTAAGAAGATATCAGAAGATTAAAAGTTCTTCCATGCTCATAGATCAGAAGGATTAATATAGTAAAAATGGCCATCTTACCAAGAGCAATCAAAGACTTAACACAATGTTCATCAAGAATTCCAGTACAATTTTTCATAGAAAATTCTCAGCTACATATGAAAACATGCACACACACACACACACACACACACACACACACACACACACACGACAAAACAAAACAAGATAGATAAAACAATCCTTAATAAGGAAATAACTTAAAAAGATATCAGTATCTATGATCTCAAATTAGAATAAATAGTATATTCATAAAAACAGCATGATTTTGACATGAAAATTGACACCTTGATCAATAGAATTGAAGTAAACCTAGACATAGTATAGAAATGTGGTTTTTGACAAAGAAGTCAGAATTACACACTAGATAAAGGGCATCATTTTCTGAATAGTGCTGGTCAACTAGCATGTCTGCATGAAGAAGAGTAAAAATAGGTCCATTGTTATCACACTGAATAAAACTAACTCCAAATGGTTCAAGGACTTCAACATAAAGTTAGACATCCTGAATATGACAAAAGAGAAAAAGGGGATATTTCTGAATTCTTTGGCACAGAAAATACATCTTGATCAGGGCACAGATATGACAGGCACTAAGAACAGCAATTAACAAATATGACTTCATGAAAATGAAAAGCTTCTGTATAGTAAAGGACATCATCATTCAGACAAAGAATCAGGATACAGAGTGGAAATAAAAAGGTCTCTATCAATTACACATTCAAGAGAAGGCTAATATCTAAAAAATATAAAGAACTCAAGATACTAGACACCAAGAAAACAAATAACTCAATTAAAAGTGGAGTACAAAACTAAAATTAGAATCATTGAAAGATGAAATACAAATAGCTGAGAAACACTACAAGAAATTTTCAATATTTTTTGTCATCAGGAAAATGAAAATCAAATCACAATTGAGATTTCATCTCACACCTGCCAGAATGCCCAATGCCAATAAAACAAATGACAGATCATGCTAGTAAGGATGTGGAGTAAAAGTAACACTCATCAATTTCTGGTGAGAGTGGAAACTTGTACTGGCACTATAGCAATCATTTTGGTTGTTCTTCAGAAATCTGGGAAGAAATAATAATCATAGATCCAGTAGCAGAAAAATCTTTGAATTTTGTTATACGTTTACAGTATCTTAAAACTTGTAGTTATTGTGGTCAGAAATTTGGTCACTTAGGTGCTAATTATTAATGTGTTTCTTTATTAGAAAGTTAAAGGATAAAGATGTTTAACAGTTAACTGGTAGTTCCCTACTTTAACTATATTTGACACTTCCCATTATATAAGCCATTGTTAAGACAAAGAATCTGCAAAATAAATAAATTGCTCTAAAGAGCAATGATGATTTGAAACTCTCATCTCATTGGAGTACCAATAATCTTACTGGTGATGCCTTTCATAATTATTGTGCTACATATTATGCTCATCAGACATTACTGACAGGGTTATGGATTTCCCTTAAGCAAACCCCTGAGTTCTTGATTCTACATAATCTTTACTCTACACTTGAGTAAAACTTTGTCCCAAATCAAAGATGACTAAAATGTGTTCTCATTGTACCCAACTATTAGAGGTTCAGTATTCACAACACTGAGAAATGTTATACGTGAAATGTAAATGACTGTCCTAAAAGTCTCATTTACATATCATTATCATTTACTTCTTCATAAATCAATGAGCCTAAGGTATTGAGATTGTATGGTTGTGGTTTTATAGAAAAAAATGCCATGATCTTATGTTGTTAGTCATATTTTATTAATAAAAGCATATACATAATTTAGGAAAGTCTTCCTTTTCATGTTTACAAAGAAATACCTGTGAGTATTTTGTTTCTTTTGTTTTTGTTTTTTTCAAAATTACTAAATGTATTTGAATATTGATTGGCCTTCAATGTGCAATGTGAGGCTGTATTGGCCACATAACTATTAAAACTGAGGTGAGAAATAATAGCTTCCAGATAAGTTTTGCTATAAGTCTTTACTTCACAAATTTTACTGCTTAGGATTTCATGATTCTAAGAAAAAAAGTGCTGATGCTGTTCTCAGAGATAGTACAACAATCCTGAAAATTTTTTTATCATTGTTTCTGGCTTCAGATGTCAGTAATATTCTTATCAGTGCTATGGTTGTCACGTAACTCATTCCTGCTCATCAATAATAGTAGTCACTGGTATCTAGAAGAGAGGAAGCTAGACCATGATTAAAGTAGCTTAAATATGGTTTCATATATTCATTTTTCTGCCTCCAGGTGCCTCTGTACAGTTTTTAATGTGAAAATTCTTCCTGTTTCCAAAATTTCCATATAAAAGTAGCACAAGTGGTAGCACCTCTGAAATAACATATCTGCTTTATTAATTGACTTCCAGATGCTGTATGAGTCTCCAATTGCAGTTAAAATTACTAGTTTACAAACAGGAACATTTATTTAAAAACCCAGAATATTATTTAAATTCTTTAAAAATTTTCCAATATTCAGTTTTGTTATTAATTTTCAAGTGAGAGCTTTTACATCAAAAGTGACACAATTTGAGACATTTTCCTCTTTATGAAGAGAGACAATATGGGCAAGAGAGAAATGGAAGCCATATGCAACAGAAGGGACGTCTATCTGTCTTAATATTTCCTGTGTTCAAAAGGGAAGTGAGTTGTATATGAGTGCATTAGAGGCACATCCCTTAAGGCACAGCTAAAATGTAAAATACATTTCCATTTACACTTTCATTTGGGATTGTTTGACATGAGAATATTGACTCAAGTGAAAAAGACATTAAGTTTGGAATGTGGTCCCTATTCTGCCCTTGAATTTCACATTCAGTTCTCTCTTTTACAGCTCCCCAAAGAGACTATTTCCATATTATTCCTCTTTATGCTAAACTTGAATAGTCAAATACGACTATTTGAAGTCTGATCTTCAAATATAAGAACCCAACCTGGAATTTCAAACACAATTGTGTAATCATCTTTGTGCAGAATAGAATGAGGCCAACTTCCCATGCACTGAAACACCTGCTCAGCAGATACCCTGTGGAGGACAAGAAACACACATGTGGGCAATTCAACACATTTAACAAGACCTAATGAGCCTTGAAACTGTAATTTAATTCTTAATTTCTGTGAAGTAAATTTAGTAATGACTGATAAGGATCATCATCACAGACACTTAGAGAGTGATTAGGAGGAAAGTGGAAACACCTGTCCTTTTATGTAAGGCAGTTGCTTCACTTTAACATTAGGAAGTACTATCTATCCTTCGTAAACCAAAAACAAAGGTTCTGGAGTTCATTTTAGCTTCAAACCAGAATTTTTCGTACTACAAAAGAAGGCAATTATTAAAGTCAAATTGCATAGATAAACAGTGAAGCCTACCAAATGCTTACTAACCCATTGTACTGATAGTACTGACTAGTTCAAGAGTCATCTATATATACTCCCTTAGTTAATAGCCACACACATGCAATAGTTACAATTCATGACATTTTTACCTTGGTGCAGCAAAAGTCAAAGTGAGATACTTTCTCAAAACAGTTTGCTTTGTTTTAACCAAAGTTTAGTTCCCAAGCCTTCTCTGATACATCTGTTCAACTGTAGAGAAGAGCACTTGTTTTGACATCAACAAACATGGTAGTTTGGCCAGAATTAGTTTGATACTATAAGTGGATAAATTGTATGTCAAGCAAGCTAGTTTAGTGTTGATATTTAAGACTTCTTAGTAGATCAATTACAAGAACATGATAGAAATGTCCATTTTCTTTTTCAGAATGCTAACAAAATGATTTTGCATTTCCATGATGATGTTTCAGGAAAATCTTAACAATAACAATAATTGAGTATGTATTCTAATAGTGCTTCATAAATAAACTCAGGATAAAATTTGTCACAAAATCCCCAGAGTCAAGGAATTAATGGAAGATAAAGAACATGATATGCCAAGTGTTGCTTCTGCCATAACTCCATCATGGGTTCAGGGACTGCTAGGATAGCATGTGGAAGACGCAAATTTAACCACTTTCCAAGTCTTAATTGCTTCATGATAAGATTTCTGTCCTATAGATACTGATTTTGATCAATTTCACAGTGCCTGGTTGAGCTCAATGAGAAAACTAATTGAAATTGCATTGTTAATGGTCAGAGTCATGTGTATTTTAAAAAATACTTTATTGTAGCCAGGCGGTGATGGCTCATGCCTTTAATTCCAATGCTTGGGAGACAAAGCCAAGAAGATCTCTGTGAGTGCATGGTCATCCTGGTCTATAGAGTGAGTTCCAGGACACCCAGAGTTTTAGCAAAGAAACCCTATCTCAAAACAAACAAACAAAAATACTTTATTGTTTGATATATGCATATAATATGAGTTGATCAGACCCAGGACTCATTTTTCCCCTTCAGTTTCTCCCTTATCTCCTCAAAATGTTTTCCTCACTTTAACTTCATGTGAACTCAGTGAGATGTCTTCTTAATGCCGGCTATATGTGCCTGGGTGTAAGAATATCTACTGGTGTATAGGCAGCCTATCAGAGGCCACATTCTTGAAGAAAACTGACTTTCATTCTCTATCATACCAATAACTACTCAGCTAGAAATCAGACATTAGGAGTCCCTCTCTCATGCTGGGATTTTGGCTGGTTTGATTTTGTGTAGGTTTTCTTTCATGTGTGTTATGGTACACTAATTTCAACCAAATATGTTATTTTAAGCAATGTTCACTATCTCTGGCTCAGATAATCTTTCACTCCCTCTTCCAGAGTGATCCTTAGTCTACAGAAGGGAAAATATTATATATATACATGAAATAGGGATAATGTGTGGGCTGTTCAAAAAATTAAAAAATAAATAAAAATAAAGACCAAGAAAGCAACCCAATTAATAAAATATGTTCAACATCCTTGGCCACTAGGGAAATGAAAATTAAAATGACTTTGAAATTTCTTCCCACATAAATCCAAATAGCTAAGACAAAATACAGAAAGGAAAAGAAAGGAAATGACCCTGAATGCTGGAGTGGATGTGGGTACAAAGAAATATCATCGCAATTAAGGTAGGAAAACTCACCTGAATTGTGATTGATACCATTGTCCCAACCTAGGCATTGTACCATTCCCTAGCAGAGGTCCTGAATGAAATCCAAATGAGAAACATAATCATTCATCTATCCCCCCAACTCTTTACCTTGGGTGCAATGCAAGAAACTAAGTCAAGCTTCTGAACTCTAAGTCTCTAAGTCTCTACATGACTAATAAAATGATGACACCATAATAATTATAATCATAGCAATGATCAAAAGTGACTTAATTCTGCTTAGTTATTCTAACAATAGATCACCTCCCTTCTATCTTCCTACTTCTAGACTGTTGTCTGTTTTTAAGATTTGAAAATGGCTCATTAGAGTCAGTGCTTTAAGAGTATACTTTGCTGATCAGGCTTTGGATGCCAAGACTGTTTTATGGTTATAGGAGAAGACTGATACAGGAGAAGAATATTACAATTCTGTTTCTTTCTTTTCTTATAACTCTGGAAACAACTTCAAATTCTTTTTACATATTCTCTGCAAATAACATTACCCTACTTTATATTAGAATGATAATATTTATTGAACTATAGGATATATGTGTTTGTGTGTGTGTGTGTGTGTATGTGTGTGTGTGTATGTTGTCAATTTTGAAATCCTCTATACTGGAGTGGTTTTTGTTCCATTGTCTTAAAATCACACAACTTTAGTTTTACTTAATTTCTTTGCTGTAAAGTTTTACGAAAAGAAAGACAATGCACCATTTTTCTAGATTCTCTTCGTAAATTTCTCTAGCATGTGAAATGATAAGCTTGGTAACTAATGCTTCCTATCCTTTGTGAACATATGCTTTAAAATAGCCTTATATGTGTTCCTGATACAATAACTATTACTTCACTACCAGCTGCTGACACTCTGAGACAATTCTACGCATTTAGATTTAGGTTCTAGCATGCTTTCTGGGTAAGAGTATCTTTACCAATCGATATTATTCACACATTATTTTCCACACAACTGTATAATAATAATGTTAAATAAAAATGAAGATTTTATTTGATCTTTACTAGACAAAGTCTTCTAGAACAATCTAACTATAAGAAATCCATGGTCAAGCATAAATAATGAAAATATTTGACATGCATGAATATATTTCAGAGCACTGGAAAATTATCTCTAAAATGTAAAATATATTTCTTAATTCAAGTAAAAGTATTTTAAATCTTATTCATGCATTTTGAGGTTTGAATTATCATTAATCTTACCCTAGAGAGTAAGAAATCGAGTTAGTGGCACTAAATCTTAAGAGTCAGTATGAAAATCATAGTGAATTTTTTTTAATTAACCAAAAATCTTTTAAATTTAATTATTGGTTATTTTTCTCACATAAGCAGTGGGCTTGATCTCTTGATAAATGTCCATAATGTCAATTGTAACTTTATGCTTGGAAATTTAATTTTGATAGTGTAGATTTTTTCACAATGTGTATCTTTATTTAAATCATTAAGCTGATCACTGGCTGTTTTGTAATGCACCACTTCACAGACTAATGAACCAGATATGATTGTCAAATTTAGGACTGTTTTGAGAATTTTTTGCTCAATGCATTTGAATTACAAGTATGTTCATGCATAGTTTATTGTTACAATGTTACTCACTCTAAAGATACGAAGTGTCAGGATCTCAGATTTTGAATTATTTAGTCAAGCAATGACATTTGATTATCTGATTGTGATGATGTAAAAACATAATTCTAACATCCCCATTAAAATCTAAGTTTATTATAAACATAAATTATAAGCAAATTTACTTAAATGTTCAATTATTTTGTCAAAATATACTCATGTAAAACCAAGACATGCATATGACTTTTAATAAAGCACACTAGTTCCAAAAACATTTTCTCCTGTTATAAAATCTGAAACAGTAAGAAAACAGATTTAAGAATATATATTTACGAAAATTTGATAAACTTTAGAAGCTCAACCAAATTTACTATGGCTCACACTCTCATAACTAATATCCTTGAAGGAAAATATGATGTATAATTCAAAAATAGTTCTATATATATGTATCAATCTTGTAAGTATAGTAAGTTTCAAATACATGTATTTATAATGTATATATTATATTTAATAAGTCAAAAATAGATACTGTGATTTCCACATTGTTCAACCAAATGCTTCAACCTAATTTTCTTCCAGCAATTAAGTAATTATATGTAAATGACTTCACTATATTTATGGATACAAGCATAAAAATTACTGTTCTAATATTTTTGCTTAAGCTATCCATTTTTTTGTTTTGTATGTTTTTATTTTTTTATATGATTTATTTTTTCTCTATCTCATATAATACATCCCAAATCTCTCCTTCTCTCCTTCCATTCCTTCCAGCTCCCCTCAACTCCTCTATCACCCACATCTACACCCACCCCAGCCTCACCCCACTCCTATTTCCCCTCAGAACAGAGCAAGCCTCCAATTAATTAGCATTAGCATTAGCATTAGCATTAGCATTAGCATTAAAACATGGCATACCAAGATGGAACAAGGCTGGCCTTGAACCCCTATATCAAGGCTGAACAAGGCAGCCAAGCAGAAGGAACAGGGTCCCAAAAACAGGTAAAAGGGATAGTGACCCTCCCAAATTCCAACTTTTAGGTGTTATACAACAACATGTAGCTAGATAACAATATGATAAAGGGAGGGGATCCTGCAGGCTCTGTATCTGGCCCTTCAGTCTCTGTGAGTCCCTAATAGTCCTGGTCGGTTGACATTGTAGCATTTGTTATCCTGGTGTCTTCAACCCCTTTTTCATTGTAGCACACACTAGCCTCCAACTTGTTATGTCCCTTCTTCCAAAGTTCCTTAATGATGATCTTACATGCATGAACCATATAACTCTGCTCAACAATCCCATTTTAATATAATCCTTAATTTATAATCATATTTGTATTTTCATTTGTAGCTCATATATAACAAATACATTCCCTCTTTTAATTCTATTTACTATGAAATATAATAATAATTTCATGTAGTCCCTGTGACTTCACTGCATATGTAAAAATTATTCTTATATCTAGGTTTCAAAACTTATCCTGACTTGATACCAGTCTCTTGCTTGGTACATACATATCAATAGTCCTTAGATTTGTCTCACATTTCAATATTTGCCTTCAAAGACTTAATCTAGTTCAAAACCTTTTAGTGTGCATCGGCTGAATAGTAAAATTTATTTTAATTCACTTTCTTGTGCCTAATGTTTTCATACTCTATCATGAGCTATCCATTGGTTACTTGTGAAATATAATTTTGTAGCTTCTAATTTTCTACTTAATTTCTGTTGAAATCCCATAACTTATCATTCAATGCTCTTTATTGTCTCATCAACATTTATGTCAAAATAATATTTCATTTACCTGCTAATAATAATGATTTTATTTCCTGAAAGTAACTTAAATTTTATATATTTATATGTGCAAAACTCATATACTTATACTGTACTTAAAGGTGAAAGACAAACTTAGCCAATGATCAAAAAAAAAAAAAAAAAAAGCAACAACATTTGTCTTCCCTAACTTAAGGTTTAAAACTCTAGGCAGTAAAATAAGTCAAGAAAAGGGAAAGTTACGTGGATTACAAAAAGAGGAGAAAAAAAGAAGTAATTATTTATTTGCAGGTTTAATAAATGTTATACAGAAAATACCAAGGAATCTATAAAACTAAATTTCTGAATTAACAAGTGACTTTAACCAAATTTTTTTAAAAATATAATTGTTAGCACCTCTCCATTCTCAATCAATAGATACCTTCCCTAATGAGCTTAAGGAATCTTATTGTGTATGTCAATGAGTAAAAATCCAATTCTCAGAAAATTAGCAAGATGTTTTAGAGATATGGAGATATATATTTCAAAATAAGAAGTTGAAACAGGTTACAAAAGAAAAATAGGGTAAGAAATCATTTTACCACATTTTGACCTAATGGTTACAATTATACTGTATGATGTGAGTCAATAAACTGACCAAGATATTAATGGGATACAATTAAGAATTTCAAAATAATCACACATAATTCTTGTCAACTGACTTCCCACAATCCCATAAAGAGCTACTCACCACAAATGTTGATGGGTTAATTTGATATCTGTAGACCAAAATAATTGTCCCCATATATCAAAAATTAGACAGAATGGATCATAGATATTTATGAAAGATATGATGCTATGAGATTCTTTAGAAAGAGAAAACAAGAAATGTTTGTGACTTAGAGTTTTTTGTAATCTTCATATGAGTGGAGCTAAAATTACATTCCACATAATAATAAACAAAAAACATTATACTATTAATATTAAATGTCTATCAAAGACATAATGGTGAGAAGACATTTTGCGGATTGGGCTAAAACATTTTAAATAAGCATATATAATATGAAAATGTGTTTGTAATATATGAATATTTGTCAAAACTCAATGTATAAAAAATAAAAATTCCAAAGAGAAAGTGTACAAAATTAATAAACAGATATTTTCCCAAAGCATATAAGAAGATAACAAATGAGGAAGTGACATATTTACTGTGGAAAGAGATAAAGCACTGAAAGCAGAACCAGAAGGAAATATTTCTATAATACACAGCACTGAAACTATTAAGACACAGTGAGAACAACATCAAATTTTGGAAAGGAGGCACAGAATTTGAAGCGTACACATTACTGGTGAAATTCTATTTTAATAGAATTAAGGAGGAACTCAAGCTCTAAAAAAGTACAAGAAAATTCATTGAAATAAAACAATTTTAGTGTGATGGTGCTTATATTATACTTCTCATGTGATAAAGTCACACAGAAAGAGTGACACACATTTCATATACACATATGAGCACTGAAATATATTAGGTAGTATTACTGTGGAATACTTGTTTCTGTCTCCACAAACCACTCTTCTGTAGCCCCTCCCCATTCTCCTCCAGCCCCACTTCCTTCCTTCTGTAAGACCTGGGCAAGGATCCCAGCACTATTATGGCCTCAATCAGCCAATGAACCAGGTAGGTTTGGTGCCTGCAGAACACTTGATTCTGTGCTCCTTATCTCACTCCTCTGCAGCCTCTCTCCACTCTCTTCAAACACTAATCCCCTGACCACCAAACCTGAGGAAAACCCCCAGTGATATCTCAACTCAAGCCAACTGAAAAAGCATCCGCCAGGACCCTCACAGTACACCCTATTTGAAGAACTAGCTCAAACCCAGGCCAACCAGCCCAGTAGAACAGCAAAAGTCGGGACATACAAGCAAAAGAACACTACCCACGTCCCAGCCCTCAAGATAAGCAGAGAGGTCCTGCTAGACCAGAGGCCAAGTAGGCCACCGGAGTTCCAGCTCTAAACTTTGTTGGAGACTCCAGCTTAACAAGAGGCCACCAAGAACAGACGAGAAGAAACCAAGAGAGAAACAAAACAAAACAAAAATCAAGGAACAAGACACTTAACCAATAAAGACAAATACAGGAATTTGGTACTTAAATCCCAATCCCAAATGCCAAAATGCCAATGTAAGAGCACATTTAACAACAACCAGGGCAATATGTCACCACCAAAGGTTAATTATCCTGCTACAACAAGCCCTGAATACCCCAACACATCCAAAGCACAAGAAAAATATCTTAAAACCAACTTTATGAAGATAATAGAGGCTATTAAAGAGGAAATGGATAAAAAGCACTCAAAGAAATAGATGAAAAGACAAACAGTGGAGAGGAAATTAATAAAAGAAAGCCATGAAAGCACAAACAAAAAATCAGAAGAAATGAATAAATCCCTTAAAGAAAGCCAAGAAAAAACAAGCAAAGATTAAAGTAAATCAACAAAACCGTTCAAGACTTGAAATTGGAAATAAAACTCATAAAGAAAACAATAACCAAGACAACTTTGGAAAGAAAAAATCTAGAAAAGCAATCAGGAACTATTGAGACAAGCTACAGCAACAGAATACAAGAGATACAAGAGAGAATCTCAAGAGTCAAAGATACTATGGAAGAATTAGAGATATCAGTAAAAGAAAATGTTAAGTCCAAAAATCACTAACACAAAACATATAGGAAACCTGGAACACTATGAAAAGAACAAGCCTAAGAGTAATGGAAATAAAGGAAGGAGAAGAATCCTAACTCAAATACCCAGAAAATATTTTCAACAAAATTATAGAAGAAAACTTTCCAAACCTAAAGAAAGAGATCCCTATTAAGGTACAAGAAGCAAACAGAACACTACATAGACTGGACCAGAAGAGAAAGTCCCCTCAACCACATAATAATCAAAACACTAAATATACCAAACAAAGAAAGACTACTAATAGTGGCAAGAAAAAAAAAGTAACATATGAAAATAAACCTATAGAATCATATCTGATTTCTCAATGGAGACTCTAAAACCCAGAAGGACATGAACTTATATGTTACAGACTAAGAGGTCAAAGATACCAGCCTACACTTCTATATCCAGCAATGCTTTCAATTACCATAGATGGAGAAAACAAAATATCCAATGACAAATCTAAATTCAAACAATATTTATCTACAAACCATTCCTACAGAAGATATTAGAAGGAAAACTCCAACTGGAGGAGGGTAGCTGCACCCATGTAAACACAGGAAATAAATAACCTTATCCCATCAGAATGAAAAGAAGACAGACACAAACACTCACACACACACACACACACACACACACACACACGAACACAACCAGCAACTACAAAATAACAGGACCTAACAATCATTGGTCATTGATATCTCTCCACATCAATGGTCTCAATTCCCAATAAAAAGACATGGATTAACAGAATGGATGTGGAAACGGGATCCATCTTTCTGCTGCAGACAAGAAATACACCTTACCATCAAAGATAAATATTACCTCAGAATAAAGGGTTGGGAGAAGATTTTCCAAGCAAGTGGGCCCAATAAGCAAGCTGGAGTAGCCATTCTAATATCTAACAAAATAGACTTCAAACCAAGATTAGCCAAATGATATGGGGAAGGAAACTTCATACTCATCAAAGGAAAAATCCATCAAGCTAGCATTTCAATTCTAGACATCTATGCATCCTACACAAGGGAAAAAATGTCTCCCACATTTATAGAAGAAACATTGCTAAAGCTTAAAACACACATTGACCCAAACACACTGAGAGTAGGAGATTTCAATATCACACTCTTACCAATGGACAGGTCAACCAGAAAACAAACAAACAAACAAACAAAACAAAAAACTAAACAAAAAAACACTGGAGCTATCAGATGTTATAAAACAAGTGGGCCTAACGGATATATATGCAGAATATTCCACCCGCACATAAAAGAATATACCTTTGTATCACTACCTCACAGAAACTTCTCACAAAATCAGCCATATCCTAGGTTACAAAGAAAGTCTCAGTAGACACAAGAATTTGAAATAACCTCCTGTAACCTATGAGACCACTATGGTTTAAGATGGATTTCAACAACAACAGAAACAATAGAAGGCCTACAAACTTATGGAAACTGTACAACTTTCTGTTTAATGATGACTTAGTCAAGACAGAAATAAAGACATTAAAGATTTTATTGAATTTAATTAAAATTAATCCACAACATACTCAAACTTATGGAAAACAATGAAAGCAGTGCTAACAGGAAATAAAGTGGTTGTTTTTATCCACTGGAAGATTGTGTCTTCTATATATGATGGTGAAGCTGTACCCATATACTTTCAAGAATATGGTTGCCTACTCAAGTAAAAATATGACAATACCTGTTGAAATGCTAATATGGATGGGGAAAAGCTACTGAGATAAAGAGGGACCACAGGTTTGCAAATTTCAATATCCAATATTGGATGTTTATACCAAATATCCAATATCCAATATTGGATCTTTATATCAAAGATCCAATATCCAAAATTGGATATTTATATCCAATATGAAGTAGTTATCTCTAAAAACATACACATAAGAGAATCATTAAATTGATTAAGCCAGCTATATTTATATATTTATTTACATATACGTGTGTATATGTAACAATTATTATGGAGAAATGCCAGAGAAAGTGTTGGGACATCGTGTATGAAATGATGTATATGTAACTTGCATTTATGAAAGTAGAAATAGTAAGAGAATAATGGATAAATAACATGACACACCTTAATATTTGTATATCATCACATACCTAAACAAATGAATAAGTTATTACTATATAAAATATTTAGAAGAAAAGGTAGATGAAAAAGAGTACAGGTTGAATTTATTACCATTGCTCAACTGCATAATAACCTTTGAATACAGGTTCTAGGGGAGGGGGCTGCCTTCATTTGAATATCCTCAGATAAGACCACCAGACTCCAATGTATAGTTTCAAACCAATGGTCACAGAAATGATCCTGGTTAAACTCAGTGGGTCACGAAACAAAAGAAAAAGACATCTATGTTGGAAAAAGATATATAGGGAAGTAGATGGGCTTGTAGGTTTGGATGGAGACAAAATAGGGTGGGGCAGAGTAATGGGAAAAATTTTATATGAGTATGAAGCAGTCAAACAACAAATTAGTGAATAAAAAATGAAATCATCAAAATAAAAATTCATTATTGAAAACATGACAGATAATTGCTAGAAGAATAACATAATGCATCTTTTTGTAAGAAAGAGGGACCATGTTTAATTATTCATGTTTAATCATTTTATGTACTTTAATTGGAATACAGAAAAATAACTCCACTTGTGACTATTGATAGAAGTATTTTGAAGCTGTTTCTTATCACATGACATACTAATATGATACTATGATAGAACAGACCTGAATTTCGTTGTTCTTTTTATATTAATATAATAAGTTTTACTTAATCACATTGATCTAGGGTCTTTTATAAATCTCTGGTAATTAATTGTTACATTTTGATTATATTAAGAATGATTTTCTGTCTCACTAATGTAACTAGAGTTCAGATAATGTAGAAATCTAAAAGATAATTGTGAATTAAAATGACCTCTCTGCAACATTAAATTCAAGATTTTTAAAAAAAATGTGATCTCTCAAATCTGCTTCCAAATGACTGTGTGTGAATTGCCCGGGAAATGATAAGTACAGCGAGAATAATATCTAGGATATCATTCCAGGCACTCAGCACACCCATCTACTTAAAGCTCATAGAATTATAAGAAATGATGTGTTTGATAGCAGTGCCCACTCATTCTCTACCAATACATTTATAAGATTTATGTGTGCCTTCCAAATTGGCTCTTTACTTTGGATTCTGAAAAAAAATACATATTGGATGGCTAATAAAATTTCTTCTACTCTCCATTTATTACAAGCTATTCTTGAAAAAATTTATTGAGCATTGAAGTACACTCTTGATATACTGCAAAAGAAAAGGTTTCCTGGTGTGCCTAAAGAAGAGAATGTAACATTAGTCTCCACACAAATTAATCCTTGGGAAAAGAAGTAAAGAGAAAAATGATAAACTATTGTGAACTCAGAGCGGTAATGACATTGCATTCCGAGTAAAAGAAGTCCCAGATATTCTTTGTATTACTGAAGAAAAGAGTACTTATTTGTTCCCTTACTTTGTTCTTGCAGTGAACACAATGGCAACAATATTAAATGGTGCCTTCTAATTACTCCCTCTAACTATTACATTAAAATTAGGACAAGAATTGGGGGTCAGAAGATATACAATGTGTAATTACTATACACTTGAGGCTACCATATAACTACCCTGATGTTTCTTTTCAGATGTAGCATCATGTGTTTCTTGTTTGTTTACATTATTAGAAGGGTTTTAATTCAGAATTATTTGAACTTCATAAAAATAACAAAACATTACACCATATCCCTATGTTTCTTGCATAGAAATCATCTTGTCAAAATTTAAGATTGTGTGATGTTTGTGAATAAACTGGCAGAAGACCATTATACACTACTCTTAGAGGTATTTTCTTCCAGGACAGATTCTTAATATGTAAGATCAGTCTGGACTTGTGATCCTACTGCCTCACCACCAGAATGCTACAGTTTATATCATAACCCACTCAATAATTGTTGTCCATTTTTTTAATTCTCAGATTTCCTTAGTGTTTACCTTTGTGTCGCTGTTGTAGATTTCCTCCTAATATATCACACAACATTTCATCATCATGACTCCTTAGGTTCCTTTCAACTGCCATATTTTCTGTGTGACTGACTTTAAATGGTTAAGAGAATTTTAAGGAATTCTGCTCAGCTATTTGCTAAATGTTCATTGACTGTGATTTTTCTCAACCTTTTTCAAGATTAGACTGGGGTAATGATGTTTAGGAGAGAAATCCAGGGGTGTTAATCACTATCCTCATGACAGTAACTTATGCAAAGGTATTGTCAGCCTACTTTATTACAGCTTTTGTCAAACATCTTCAAACAGGCAGGGTTACTATGGAGTTTTTCCTCTGGAAAATCTTACCACACTAACATCATTGGAAGGAAGTAACCAGACATAGCTCACATATAGGAGTCAATAGTTCTATTACATCTATATGGAAGAGCAATGCCAATATAAATTATTATGTGCTATTGTAAGGGGAACATTTACTAAATGTATTTATTTATCAATCACCAATTTTATTGATATCTACACTAGGATACTTATTTTATACTGTGGGATATTCCTTGATATTTTATTGTTTATTTTGTCTCTCAAGGTTTTACTACCTTGATTTTAGCTATCTGGAATAATTTAGTTACTTTTCTATTGTGATAAGACATGATGTCCAAGGCAATGTACAAAGGAAGAAATTCCTTGGGGCTTAGAGTTTCAGATTCATCTACTGACACAGTTCATCTCAGAATACAACTGTAGTAGATCCAAATTTGTTTAGTTGAATACAAGCAAGAGAAAAGCTTTTCCACACAGTGGACAAGATATACACATAGTCCTGTGTTTACACCTGAAGCCTTCATGAATTTAGAAACTCTCTGATTTGAAACATGAAATTTGAAACATGAAATTTTTAAATCTCTGTTCATCTTGCCTATCCTTACTCCTGATTTTCCTTATTCATTATTTTTCACATCTGTCCATTATATTATTGCTTTGAGCACTTTATTCTATGTCTTCTCTAGGATAATGTATTATACAATGAAGTTCACTTTTTGATCACTAAATTTTATGGATTCTGGCAAAGGAATACTTCTATGTATACATCACTACATTATCATGCAAAGTAATTTCACAAGTTTTAATATTCAAAACAAACCAAGATGCAAATCCAGACCTGGAATGTTTTGAGTAGAAAAAGAAATCTTTTTTACAAATACTTGACAAACACTGGTATCTTAATCTACTTTTGCTAGGATGTCATATCGCTAATATACAATGTGTGCCAATTTTCACACTGGCTTCCTTCAAGTAGCAACACACATGTAAAATGATTTTGTGTGTGAGTGTCTTGATAGCTCACTTTTAATTTTAATTTAATGTTATTGGAGACAAAGTCTGTTACAGCAGAACATTTAAGGCCTAAACTTGATATATAGGACATCTTGACCTCAAATTCATAATCCTTTGTCTTCAGGGTTGTGGGTATTTGGATCGCACCTATCTGGACAGCATTTGGCTATGGTTGTTGGGTTTTCTTCAGAATGCTTTTAGTCTGTGACATTGTGTTAATTTTAAAAATTTACAGTTATAAGGTTTGTATCTTTCAGCATTCTTTTTCATGGAAAATATTTACCTTTCTTCATTGAATCTTTGTGCTTTGGAAATTCATCAGCTGGCTGCCTTTGTGAAGGAATACCTTGAAAGTTTTTTATTTTGTTAAATTGATTTGTTTATATGTAGTTTTAACACTCCTCTAACGTTCATGGGACCTGGAAGAATAGAGCCAATAAACAAGGCAGACTAAAATCTCATGTCATAGCCAACTTTATTCAGAGCCTCAGACAATTTATACTCTGAGGATTAAGAAGATCACATGAGTGAAGTTCTCATGAGTTGAAGCTGTATACAATCACAAGGACAAGCCGCATGTGGCAAACATGTATTTCCATAGAGATATATAAAGGATAAACATTTAATTGAATAACAGTAGCAAGCAATAATGAGTAATCTGAAGTAAACTCACTCCTATCTGCTACACCTGGGAGGAGGAAAAAAACACATTGCAAAAACAATTCTGTGTTTTGAAGAAACAAGTCACATGACTCTTGTTTCTTACAAGCAATCAGAATTCTCACGTGACTCCATTCCTGGACTGTGTTCCAACATATTTTGAATCACTAATGCTCTGTCTTTCCTATTATAACTTCATATTAAGTTTTGAATTTAATTTGTTGGCATCCAGTTTTCTATTTCCATTGTTGTGTTTGCCTTCTTTTTAAAAAGATATGTGGGCTATTTTTCTGTCATTGCTTGTCCAAACTAAAATTAAAATCAGTTTGCTAATATCTATAGACAAGCTTCCTAGGATTCTGATTAAGAATTTGTTGAATTTATGGATTAAATTAATATTTCACATTTAAGCAACTGTGAGTCACTCAGTCAATGAATACTAAGTATCTCTTGATTTACAAAGAATTTCTTCATTTTTTTTTAATTGTTTGATGTTTTATCCCTGGTAGATCTTGAAATCCTGAGTTATATTTGTTTATATTAATTAATTTTCAAACTTTCTCATTCAAAGGAATAGAGAGATTGCTTGGGAGATAAGAGTATTTGCTATTCTTATGGAAGACCCAGGTTTAGTTCCTAGCCACCACAGCTGGTGGCTCAAACTACCTGTAACTCCAGCTCCATGGAATCCAATGTCTGCTTCTTGTCTTTGGGGCACCAGTTCATACATTGTGAATATGCATACATACAGGTACACATATATACATGAAAAATAAAGAATATATTGAGGAATAGCAGCCAACAATAATTGGCCTTTACGTAAACTTATATTCTTAGACACATACATCCATGCACACATGCACACATACACACTGGCAACAAAACAAAAAACTACTGTGAAACAACAGCAAAGAACCCTATAAACTTCATTGTTCCAATTGTTTTGATGAAGTTATAAAAAAGAATTGAAATTTGTATATTGACCATATATATAGTAACTTGAATATAGAAAATAATACTATCTGCAAATAAACCCAAGCTAAATATTTTTGTTTGCTTCTGAGGTGGGCTTTCTCTATTTTCTGGTCTGACTATTGTGTAACTCACTATGTATACTTGGCTAGCCTCACACTCAGAGAAATCCACCTGACTTGAGCTCACAAGTACTGAGATCAAAGTCATTCACTGTCACATCCCATTCCTAGCTTATTGTCTCCTTTAATTTTGATTGCATTTTATCTTGTCTTACTCTAATAGGTAGGAATACCTGCTGTTAAACAAGAGCATTGAGAGAGACTATTGTAATTAATTATAAAACTTCAACTCACATATCAATTACTTGTTAATATGATGTTGGTTACAGGTATTTCTTCATTAATGATTTTTAGGCTAAATTATTTTATTTATACTGGTGCATTTTGTTAGTTTTACTAATGATGTATAAGAAACTTATTGCAATACTTATCTGCATCTTCAATGAGAATATCTTTCTAAATTTTCCACTGTATTTACATGATGAATTACAAATTATAGCCTGAGAAGAACCTTTGCTTTGTGAAATATCTGCTCTCTTGAGTATTGGAAAATATTTAATAATTTGGATTAGTCTACTGACAAATATTTTATTTAAGCAATTAAGAAGAATATGTACTCTGCTGAAGTTGAATGAAATATTCTGTAATTAAAAAACAGATCAAATTGATTGATAGTGCTTTCAGGCTGTGCATTTTTTTTCTGATTTTCTGCCAGCCTGATCCCTCAATCATGGACATGGAGATACACAGTCTTGAACTATACCAGTCAACTTGTCTATTTCTTCCTTCAGTTCTATCACTATTGTCCCATGTTTTGATTTTGTTTTGTCAGCTGTCACACATCAGGATTGCAGTGCCTTCTTGGAGGAAAGAGTTTTCATCTTTACATGTCTCTCAATGTCTCAGAAATTCTTGCTTTATTAAAAATAGTTTTCACATTAAAGCAGATATACCAGTGTGGGGTTGATTCTATGTGTAATGTCATCACATTCTTTATACATTTACTTTCAATGAATGATTATGCTTACATGGACATTAAAACATGTTTATAAATGCCTTAGATTTAAAATGAGTTTCTGGTAGTTAAGATAATTTTATTAAACTTCTTGTCTATTAATCTATTCTAGATTTGGTATTCTAATGGATCTATGTTTAAAATGCTAATAAATATTAATGAATCTACGTCTCCCATCTTACAACTTCCTTCAATTACTGCATTGATTTTGCTTTCTTTCTACTTGTATCTACTCTTACTTCCAAGGTACCAGTAAGTTATTTTCTTTATAATTCCATTTTGTTTCCTGCCTAAGCTTATCAATCTTTTTTCTCTAAAAAAGTCAGTTATTATATAATTTATAATATGCACACTTAAATAACACCATTTTCTTTCAATTTTCCTTCATATGTAACACGGATACCTTATGATATAGTTTGCCCCAATCTTTTCCTGTCATTTCTTTGTGACATTGCTGAGGTTAGTTCACTTATGTAAGTGCTAAAATTATTCAACAACTCTTTGTGAAAACTAGGGTCTATACTCCAGGGTCTACATTCAGAGGTCTTTGTGGTTTGGAAGGAATATAGTCACACCTTTAGTCCAAGTATTCATAAGGCAGTAGTGGTCCATGCCTTTCATCTCTAAGACAGAAACAGTGTGGAAGCAGATAGGAAGCAGAGCTCAGAAGTCAGTGTCATATTGGAAGCTACTTCTGATATGAGTCAGAATAAGTGAGGTAGTCACCCCATTCTCAAGATCTGTAAAGTGGACTCTCAGCTGAAAGAGTTCAGTTAAAGAGAGTTACAAGGTCAGATGCAATCAGTTACAGCCATGAGTTATAGCAGGCAATACAAAGCAAGCAATCTGAGGCAGGCAGGCTGGAGTAGAGACACAGAAAGTGATTCAGCTTGGCAGAAGAAGTCAGTATCAGACACAAAGTGTGAATCAGTTTCAAGCCCAGCAAAGCAGTTCAGTCAGAGAAGTTGTGGCAGTCAGCCAGAATCTGCCAGGTTCAAAAGAGTTTGGTCAGAATCAGTAAGTCAGCTCAGAAGATCAGTTTGAATGAGTCAGTTTGGAAAAGAGTCAGTACAACTCTTAGTTTAGAAGGAGCAAGTCAGGGTGGCTCTGTCAGCAGTAAGCCCCAGAGGCTTAAATGTTTTAGATTGTATGGAAGCTGAAAACCTCCTGGGCTCCAGGAGGAGGACAAGTGATTTAATTAGACAAAAGAATAAATAGTTTTGAACTTGAATCAATCTTTATATCTGGTGAATCTACAAAAGCTACAGTCCCTTTAGCAGAACAGTAGAATTTGGTTTTCTCCTAGGCCCATGTCCTACTAGTCTCAGATTGGACACTAAGCAGTATTAGGTGAGTTTCATCTCCTGGAAACTTAAACTCAAGTAGGTAGTAGGTGATTATTCCCACAACATTGTGCTTCTATTGCACCTGCAAATCATGCAGGAAAGTAATCATTAGATGACAGGGTTTTCAGCTAGATTAGTGCTTACCTTTCTCCTTTGGTAGTATGCATAGTACCTTCCAATAGCATGAACATTAACCAGTAGAGGTGAAAGCTCTTGTGAGGCATCAGCTCAACTTTTCCATGTTGAATGATATGTGTGTTATCTGCAACCATATGGCCTTATCAAAATTTGTAAGAGCAGTCAGATTAATACTTAATCTTTTAATCCCCCGGCATGGCTTTTCTAGGGAAGAAAGAATGTTTGTACATACCTTTAATCCCAGTATTCAGAAGGTTCTGGTTGCACCTTCCAAACCAAGAACAGAAGCAAACAGAAGCAGAGACAGGAAGCAAAGTTCAGGAGTCAGTGCCAGACAGGAAGTGATGTCTGAGATGAATTAGAGTGAAGAACAGGTAAAGTGACAAATCAGATGAAGAGTAAGCAGTGTGAGTCAGAATGAGGACAAAGCTACCTCTCAGGATATAAATGCAGTCTCTCAGTCAGCTCAGAGATTGAGGCAGTCTGAGACAGTATGAGGCAGAGACACAAAAGCAGATTAGCAGAACTTAGAATGTCTCTACATGTCTCATTCTGGCTGAAGGAAAAGGTTAGGACCCTAGTATCAGCCAGAGAGGAAACTACTTTCCAAGAATGATTATACATAGATCTTACAATTTATCAGAACACTTTTCAGGAAAGACAAGAGCCCAGACAACAGTCATTGACAGGACCATACTTTAACCAGGACTGCAGAGTGATGTGTCCTTCTGCTCCTATATTTAAATCTAAACCTCAAGTCAATTCCCCTAAAATAGACTTGGTGGGTGAATGGGCTTCTTCATTCTCTTCCAAATGTGGTTATTATTATATTCATTCAAGACAGAGGAGAATGCCAGTCATTAAAATAAGATTAAGTGTTATTTATTTATGGGTAATGGAGTCCAGAGAAGACTCCTGCAAGAAAGAACTGTCAGCTCTGAAGTCAGGCAGAGAAGAGTTATAAAGCTGAAAAACAAAATGGAAAAATTCGAAAGTTTTCAAAGTTTTAGTGGATTGAAACAATTTTTCTATATTACAAAACAATAACCTTCCTGGAATCAGGACTGTGGCTGTATGAACATGTTCTTCTCTGTAGGAGGTGGTTAGAGAGGACTTGAGGGCAATTGGGTGAAACCCACAATAAAGTTAGCTAAAACTAGGACAAAATGAGTCATGCTGGGCGGTTCAGTCACACTGAATATATTTCACTTTTCTGCTTTACACTATTGTTTGCAATTTAATGATCCTATTTTGGATGAGTGGCTAAGCCTAGGATTTATGTCCAGCAGAGCCTGGATTCTAACTCATACAACTCTGATAATATTAATAAGTGGATGCCAAGTGAATGTTTCCCCTCTTCTGATAGACAAATTGATATTTCACTTAACATGATAATTCAGGGCTGTAGAGATGATTCATCAGTTAAGAGCACATACTGCTATTGCAGAGGACCCAATTTTATTTCCCAGCATCCAAGTCAAGTAGCTTACAATCATCTGTAACTCTAGCCATGGCATCCAACGTCCTCTTCTGGGCTCTAAAGACTTCTGAATTCACACATACTTTACCAACATACAAGCACATTCACATATATTAGTTCATCTCTCAATCCTCATCAGAAAGGCTTCATTTTTATGTTGGTTGTAATTAACAAAGAGACCCTCAACTGGTCAGATGGAAGGGGTTGGGGATAAGAGGCTTGATAGTACTACATTCACATACTCACAACTTAAAAATAAAAACATTTAAAATATATGAAAATTAAACAACTACAAAGTTAAATAATCATACTGGGAGAGCTGAAATGCTTGGTGGGATAGGTAGAATTTCAAAGAATTCTGATACACATCCCTGGGCTTTTACTTCACTTTAGGAAAAGATGCAGCTAAATTACTGACAATTTTGAATAGATTTGAGCTTTCTTAGTTTGTTGTGCTTTCCTTGATGAATAAATTGTTATAAAATGAACAATTTATAACTTTAGTTTCACATAAAAGATGATGGATTTTATCAGTTATTACGTTAACATTCCTGGATGACATGGATAACACTGAACATTTTAAACGCTACTCTTAATCTGATATTTATTTTGTTAATTCTATATACTGAAGAATGGGGTTATTCAAATGATCCTATAATTATGTAAAATAGCTACAGGAACTGTTATTCCAATTTAAATATTTAAAATACATTGAATAGTTGTGCATTGAATGAGTATGTAATGAATGAGCCCTTTTGCTCAAAAATGGGATGTATTCTTTAATGCATCTACAGTCATAGTAGGATAGAAAAAACTCACTAACAGTACTAGTCCTTATAGTGATTTTCAAAATTAAATAGATAACAAATTAAATTAAAATTATTTTATTTTAAATATAAAGCAATATAAAGTAAAATTAAAGATTAAGCAATAATAACAATCTTTTATGAGATAAATTTTCCCTTACAGTTTTACCTATTTTATTTAGGTACTCTGTAATTATCTTCCATTCTGAGATGTTCTAAATGTTCTTTTAACTATAAATTGTTTGAGTTTATGACACTCCTTGTATTTAGAAATATCTTTTTAAACATTTCTAAAGATAACAGTGAGGGAAGTCTTCTTGAGATCAAAGTTCCAACCTGTGCTTATTATAAAGAAGTGTGATAACTAAAACATTGTGTTTATAATACATCAGTTGACCCTCAATAAAGAGAAGGCTAGATTGATAATGGTATTATCTTGTTTTATATTAGTAAAATCTGAGATATATAAATAACCAAGAGTTCTGGGTTTTCATCCATAACTTTTCCTCAAAAATATACCATATTTTTGAGTAACATGGCTTTTAAAGTTATAGCTCCATCAATACCTCTTCATTGCAGCTATCTATTTCATGCTCAAACATGGTCAATGGTATATCAAAGAATTCTGTGAATTGTTGCTAATAAGGCTGAATTTCTTTTCATTAAAACATAACACAATTATAGTATCATATTTTGCACATTTGAGAAGCTACCTTACTGTTGAGAACCTTAAAATACCTTTGAGGACCCTCTTATTTTTCTAGATCTTTGCATTGGTACTAGCCTCTATGCCCTGGTTATTGTGAGGCATAGAGAGCAAAACAGACACAGGTTCTATTTGCCGATGCTGCATTGTATAGCCATAAGACATTTTGGTGAGATTTAAAGGGTGGAGAGGGGCATCACTTTCTTTAGTTCATTTTTATTAATATTTGTGTTGCTAGTGGTCTTCATTGTTAATAAAGTATAATTTTTCAGTCTGGTTTCTATTTATAATCTGAAATACTATTATGTGCTTTGATTCTATAGTTTGAAATTTACAAAATGTTTGTTTTCATGGAACCTATTCCTAACTTTCTCTCTACATTTTAGTAGATTTCCATTTGTAAATTATACAAATATTTATTCATTTTTAATATATACTTAGCTTCCATTGATCCTAAATTCTAGTAATGGTAGTATTTCTTTTAAAATCCATAGGAGTTGATAATATAAGCTCAGTTATAGTGTATTTCACATGCTATTTTTGTTAATAACTTTTGCTTTTGGTGTTCTTTCCATGAATGAGTGATATAGCACAACCTCTACACAAATTTCCCTCAGTCTTACTCATTATTCATTCTTAATTTTTATTTAATTGCTATAAATGTTTGTCATTATTTTCTATCAATAAACATTTCTTAAATTCCTATATACTTGAAAGTGATTTTCATAGTTAAAGGCGGCTACAGAATGGAATATAGCAAGAAAATTAAGAGATTTTAGTTTTTTGTTGTTGTTTTTATTGTTTATAGGTTCTTCTCTCATACAATACACCCTGAAAAGAGTTTCCCCACTGTCCATTTTTCCCAGCTCCCCCACAGCTCCCCTGTCTCCCAGACTCACTCCTCTCCAATTACTCTTCAGAAAAGTCCAGACCTCCAAGAGACAACAAGCAAACACAGCAAAACAAGATACGATAAGACAAGGCAAAAGACCTCATATCAAGATTAGAAAAGGCAACTCAATAGGAGGAAAAGGATAAGAGACAAACCCATTCCCACTGTTAGGAGTTCCAGAAAACACTGAGCTAGCAGCCATAACATATATGCAGAGCACGTGGAACAGACCCATGAGGGCACCTTGCTTGCCACTTCAGTTTCTGTGAGCCTATGAGTCCTGCTTAGCTGATTTAAATTTAAGGCCTTCTAAATCCAGCAGAACCGATGCACATGTGAACACCCAGACACAGAGGAGGCACGCACAGGGCTTGCATAAGTATGAACCCAGAAGAGAAGTAGACATACATCCCTATCCCTAAGCAGAAACAAGCTCCAATTGATAACTTCTTGCAAACGAAAAAGTGGTTTGCTCCAAGAAAATCTCACGGAGAAAGAAAACTACCTTTTCCAGGATCCTTATCTCATAATTTTGCGTCAAAGATTCCCGGTACACACACAGGTCTTTTATGTTCATATTATGACTGCCAGTTTTGTGTTTTATGGGATACTTCCTGTGTGTGTATATCCACATCTATATGTGTTTCTTCTTTTTCTTTGTCCTTTTTTATTTTGTGTTTGTTTTGTCTTATTCTGACTTATTTGTTTTCTCCTATTTATTTTACTTTTATTTCTTAGATGCCTGTTTGTTTTCTAACCCAAGACAAAAAGAATGTGGATCCTGATGGGAGGGAAACTGGGGAGAACCTGGGTGGAGTTGCGGGCAAGGAAGCAATACAATAAGAATATACCTTATAAAAATTTTCAATGAAAGGAAAAATATTGTTGAAAAATTAATCATTTTTCCTATGATAAAAATTTAAGTTTGAAAAGCATTATTACTCAGAAAACATGATAGTTTGAAATGTGTGATTTACCCCATAGCCATACAAGTAGGGCCCTGGAAAGTATTGATTAAGCACGCAGCAGTTTCTAGCTCCTGAATTAAATACTGCATCAAAGGGTTTACTTTAGTTGTTGATTGGAAAACAAGTGCAAAATGTATCAGATAAATTGCTTTATAATTAAACCTTTATTTTTATTTTTTATTTTGGTCTTCAAAGTAGAAAGAAATAGAAATCAGAGCTGTCAAATATGAGATAAGTTGATCTTCAGATCTGTAGTGTTAGTGTTAAGTCTAATTTGATTTTCCTTTGTAGCCTTATTTTGAAGTAGACAGAACATGTCTAAGGATTTTGTTCCCAGGTTTGTGCACATAGCTCAATGGCAAAATATTGCTTGGTTTATGCATGAGTCTGACTTTGATTCCTTTTACCGCAAAAAGCTAATCATATAAAATTATTCTACATAAATCATCTCTATATAGAAGAAGATAAATTATTGTGTAATGTAAGTATATACATTTTCTTACATTAGTCAAGAATTTTGGGAGTAGTAAATTCCAATTTATTTCCATATTCCAACACACATATATTCCTTATAAGTTCCTTTATTCATTGTATTTGATGGTTGAACATTGTTAGATATGTTAAATAATGATATTCCTTAGGATCCTGACTTTTACATACATCAAGTTTCATTCAGGGCTGCAATTGTATTAAGCAATTCTCATGTCATCAAACATGGTCTTCTTTCTCCTTTTCTCTATTTGATTTTTAGGGAAAGCTTAAACAAAAATGAAAAATGTATGAAAAATCTATATGGAAATCTAAGAATACTGATGACAGGAATCAATAGGATCCTGGGAAGGGGTATACAGATACTTGAAGTTAGAAGTTAAATGATATTAGGGTCAGAAATACAGAGGAGATTAGGTGGTAGGTGGTGAGTTATCCAAAATCACGGTTATGTGAATAAGCCTTATAGATATTAGTCCATAAGCTAGTTAAAAAAATATTTAAAAATGTAAGTTGACCATAGGTATTTTGAACAGATGGACTTCACTGATCCCTGAAGACATGATTTATTTAAGGAAAATATAAGTGCCAGACTCTGGATATCTCTCTATAAGTTATTGACCAAAGAAGCCCCAGATATACTCAAAGCAACACAGGCTATTGCCATTGGTCTTGGTTGTACACTAAACCTAGAGAGTAAAACATCATACACTGATTGCAGAGCATTGAGAAATCAATATCAACCTGGCAGAAAATAAACTTTTATAGTTTATTTTAAAGTTTATAGTTTTATAGTTTTGAGGGGAACTGGGAGAGAAAAAGGCCACATCAATGATCTTACCCTACATACCATAATAGTCACTTGCCAAGCAAATTGAAAACACTTGTGTACTTGTGGTATAAATTATAGAGATAACCAACTAATTTTCTGATTTGAAATGAGGCCCACTCCACTGAAGAGAATTTCTACCTGGTACTGTAAATCTGGTTAAAAGCCTATGACTGGAGATATCATACCTTAGTAAATAGCTGACTGGTATTGTTTCATTAAAAGATAAGGTGCTCAAGCCAGCATTTTAATATTTATGTTTTATATGTAGGTCCAGAAATTCAATTTCTCTCAATTTGGGCTTCTGCAATGGTTTCTAGCTAGTACATATATTAACAACTAGTCAAAGTTCTAAGAATAAATGACTTGTGAATGTTCATTCATAGATGAGTCATTGATATTAACCTTATCCATCCAAGTTTCTTTGAACACAGAGGAAGAGTGAGTTGAGATAACTGGGAAATGTGGAAGAGAGCTATGACATACTCTTTTCTGAACAGGGTATGGCTGATGCACAAATCAACTCATGGCAGCTGTTTTGACCTGTACAAGACCTGCACAAGATTCAGTCAGTCAAGTTTCCAACATGAATAGGCTGGGGCTTTCAATGCCCCACCCAGTGCTGGGGATAATTGGGCAGTTACAGGCTACTGATGGGAGGAAATTCACCTTTCTTTGGAGAAATGTGGTCACTGATAGGTTGCCCAAATCCTATTGTACTACCCTATACCCATTTCCACATAGTCAGAACAGATAGGGCTCAGGGAGCTATTAGTTAATAACAAACAAAATAATAAAGAAGTTGGGAAAGAGCCAGGTCAATGGGTGTGAAGGGGCATTGGAGGATGATAGTAAGTAGAAAATATCATGAAAATACATTGCATTGTATGTATTATTTAAAATATGTATTATTTACATATTTTATTATTTACATATAATATATTTATATATGTATAATATGTATATGTAATATATATGTGATATATTTACATATATTATTAATAGTACAATGTATTATTTTAAAAAATTAGTTTCCTAGACCAGTGTTTTTCAACACTGACTCTACTTTACAATCACCTTAGAAGATTTCCAAAATCCTTATATTCATCTATATCACAGACAGTTTAATTTTTAACTCTGGAAGTAGGAGCTAGTTTTTACTTGTTTATAAAATTAGATATTTATAAAACTACATTTTTATAATATGTAAGCACTATCAAGAACTACTGCTCAATGCTATATTTCTTTGAATTAAAAATTTGAAAATTTGAAAATTCGAAATGGTCTTTATTCCAGGCTGTACTAGTACAATGCTGTTAAGGCCCAGCAAGGACAACAAGGGAAGCATATTGATATATGCAAACGCTGCCAACCTCAACAGAGGCAACTACTATTATGGCCAGCACCATCCTTGACAGTGGAACCCTGAGTGTCTGAGCCCAGGTTTTTTTATTAATTCAGAAATCCTCAGGTTTTCTATTGATAACATATGTAGATCATTAACAATCCAAACATCCCCCCACCAACATAATCCAACACCTGTAAACAATACAAAACACTGAGTCCTAGGAAGTCCTTCACGCAACAGTGCACAAAATGATTATTTTAAACAACTAAAAATAAACTTCCACAACATGAGGTAGCTTTAAAAATCTCTATGTAGCTAAAGAACTTGGGTCTTTGAAGAACATTCTAGGTGAACTTTATCATCATAAATATTTAGTTTCTTAAGGTTGTTTCTTTCCTAAGTATTTAGAGGCTACATGTTTTAAACTTGCATAATAATCCCTTCCTTTGTATTTGGAGCTTAATATATGATTGAGATGCTTTATTTTGAGTTCGTATTTGGGTTTAGAAACTTTAAGCCAGACTCTGGTGGTACAAGTCTTTAATCCCAGCACTCTGGATGCAGAGGCTGGTGGATCTTTGTGAGTTCAAGGCCAACCAGGTCTACAAAGTGAATTTGAGGACAACCAGAGTTACAACAGGGACACCCTGTCTCAAAAATCCAAAAAAAAAAGCAAATAAAAAAGAAACTTTAAATTAAAAATTTCAAACAATAGATCTTTTTATTATAAATTAGAATTCAGTGATATGTAGCTGTGTAACTTAGTGTTAGAGAGGTCAAGTCGTTTCCTAAAATACGTACAATGCTGAATTCAACTCCAAGTATTACAAAAATATATCATAAGGATACTCTGTACATTCCTACAATGATCATTGCTAAAATATGCTTTCTCAAATTGTGATTGTTTGGTTCCTTGTGCCTATATAGTTTATACAGCAGTCATTTTTTTTAACCTCCCATTCTTTTTCTATCTGTGTCATATTTTTATGAGATTCTATGATAGCGATGGTTATTTTCCATTTTGGTTATTAGATTATAAAATACTTAAGTTAAATTGTAACTGAACTAAATATCATTAAACCCACCTAGTGACAGATATGGTGAAATATGGGACTTTGAGGGTAAGAACAATCAAATATCTCAGGCATAACTTTAACAAATCAGACACAATTTTGTCATTATTGTTTCATACATTGTATAATGCATTACTGATAATATTGTGTAGAGGAATATTTAGTCATTAAATCCAGCAACATGGCTGCTCTGGGAAAGAATCATATTGAAAGGCCTGTGCAATAGCTAGGAAGGAATCAAATCCAATGGTCTATATGAAGGGATGACATCCAGGGGTCTATATGATGAGATCATATACAAGGGTTTATATGAAGGGATCATATTTAGAGGTCTGTGTGGTCTGGATGGAATATAGAAAGAATTTTAGTACAAAACTTTAATCGCAGTAGTTGGCATGCTTTTAATCCTAGCACTTGGGAGACAGGAAGCAGAGCTCAGAAGAAGTCAATGTCAGACAGGAATTGACCGTTAGATGAGTCAGAGTGAAGTGCAGACCAAGTGACATATCAGAGCAAAAGTTAGCAGAGTGAATCAGAGTGAGAACATACCCAACTCTCATGATAGAAAAGCATGCTCCCAACTGAGATAGCAGACAGAGGATAAGACAAAGAGTCACACAGAGAATAAGATGCAGAGGCAGTCTGAAGCAGTTTTAAAGAAGCAGACTGTCTGGGGGAGAGACACCGAGAGAGGATAAGACTCAGAAAGAATAAAAGGCAGAGACAGAGAAGTAGTCTGAGCAGGTAAGTCAGCAGAATTCACTATCAGATGAGAAAAGTGAGTCAGTTTGAAACTGAGCAGATCAATTTAGTCTGAGGCAGTTAAAGAATCAGTCAGAGTCTGCCAGATTCAGAAGAGTTTGGTCAGAAATGATCAGTTGCCTCACAAGATCAGTTTGAACCAAGAACTTGGAGAAGAGTTTGAGCCAGAATAGCAAGTGAGTTGAATAGAACAACAGTGAGTTCAGGAGGAGCTGGCTCATTCAGCTTTAAGTCTCAGAGGCTTAACTGTTCAAGATTGTATGGAGAATGAGGCTGAAGCCTTTTAGGTCCAAGCTAGCATCTGAAGATTAGTTTGTATGGAAACAGAAATGCTCCAGGGCTCCAGGACTAGCGCCACAGATTGAATTAGTCAAAGAATAAAAAGACTTTGAACTGGAATCAACTTCTAAATATTGAGGTTCACTTTTGAGTGACCACTTATTTTCAATAAAATTGCATTTTAACAAAACATGATCTTTTTTGTATAGTATGGTCTAGAAACATGTGAACTATATATATCAAACTATCTTACTCATAGGATTCCTATAATATTCTTTCCTTGGAAAGCACAAAAAATTGTCATAAGAAGAAGAAGAGTGACTATAGATTTGGAGACAGACAAGTACTGAGTCTTTCTTCCAGGAGCATGTTTATAAAAGTGTTGATAGAAACAGACCTTCAGAGGTTTCAGTAGGAGAATATTTGTGACCACTTATCCAAGAACAGCAGAGCAACAGGTATCACTTCAGTCTCAGCAGTAGATCCAGCTTAGATACTTCTACATAAGAAGTCATGGTACAGAATCTTTGTGTGTGGGGACAGCGATGCTTCTAGCACCAATGATATTAATAACAAAGATGATTATGCTCTGATATTAGCAACATTTTCATTTTATGTTCCTCTAGTCCTATTGGTAACACTCATCTGAAGTTACATGTTTTGGAATCATTTCACCTTATCAAAATCCCATCTTTAAACCTGACAATAATTTTCATAATAATTCTTACAAATAACTGTTGTTCATTTGTCATGTCCAGCAAACATTGTTTGGCTGCAAATCTATTATCTCTGGCTCTTACAGTCCTACTGCTCCCTCTTCCCAATGACCCTGAGCCTTTGGGGAGTGGAGTATGATATAAAAGTTTGTTTAGAACTGAGTAGTACTATCAAGCCTCTTATCCCCAACACCTTCCATCTGACCAGTTGAGGGTCTCTTTGTTAATTACAACCAATATAAAAATAAAGCCTTTCTGACAGGAATTGAGAACTGAACTAATATATGGATATAAAAATAAGAGTTTAGGAGTAAGCTTATTATTAAGTAAATAATGTTATTGAGTTCCCATTGAGAACCTAAGTCTTAGCCAGCAACTGATTTGGGCCCTGTTTAATGGTAACAGGTTTGAGTTTATTCTTGTAGAGTGGGCCTTATTCTATCAGGCAGTTGTTTGTTACTTCCCTAATATTCTTGCCGCTATTGTATGCATGGGTGTATTGCTCCATGAAAGACAGTTTTGTAACTTGCAAGATTTGTAGCTAAGTAAGATTGTTGATTACTTTTCTCCTAGAGTAACACACATGGGAACTTCTAACAATATGTAAAATAGTAAGTAGGTCTGAAACTTCCAGCTTGGAACCAGTTGGATTTCTATATGTTCTTATGACTCAGATATGTGGATTCCTTAACAGCAGGATCTTATCATCAAGTTCCAGAAGGTAAACAAAAGCAAAGGCAATAGCCCATAATATTTGTTCATGAGTGTATGTGTGTGTGTGTGTGTATGTGTGTGTGTGTTTGTGCACGTGCGCGTGGGTGTGAGTATGGGTTCTATTAACTCCTCGTGGTGGTTTGAAAGAGAATGCCCCCTATAAGTATATATATTTGAATTATTGGGCCCTTGTTGGTGGAACTTTTTGGTATGGATTAGGAGATATGGCCTTGTTGGAGGAGTTGTATCACTGGGGGTGGGCTCTGAGGTATCTAAAGCCCACACCATTCCCAGTTAGCTCACTCTCTCTGCCTCATGCTTCAGGATGAGATGTCATCTCAAAGAGATACTGCTGCAGCACTCCAGCACCATGCCTACCTGCTCGGTGGCACCCTCCCTTCCATGATGGTCACATCTCTAAGTCTCTGAAACTGTGAACTCCAAAATTAAATATTTCTTCTGTAAGTTACCTTGATCATGGTATTTTTGTTACAGAAATTGAAAAGCAACAAATAGTTTTCTTATATCCTATGTTATCTGAAAGTAGTATTTCCACTCTCATCATAAGGTAATTCCAATATCAGGAGAACAAGTTCCATTCAGTCAATTTACGAGCACTCTTATGGACTCACAGGGACTGAAACAGCAGACACGGAGCCTACATGGCTCCTTACATATATCATGTGGTTGTTTGGCTTGGTGTTCTTGTAGAACTCCTAAAAGTTGGAGTGGGTGCTGTCTCTGATGCTTTTACCTGCCCTTGCAACCGTTTTCCTCCTGCTGGGTTACCTTGTCCAGCTTTGACTTAGGGGCTTGTGCCAGGACTTGTTCCATCTTGTTATTCCCTGTTCATTGGTAACCCTGGGAGGCCAGGTCTTTTCTAAAGGTAAGAGGGGGAGAGGGCCTGTAGGAGTTGGGAGAAGGGGGAAGCTGGGAAGAATGGAGGGAGAGAAGTATGAGGGGTTGGGGTGTATTATAATAGATAAGAAAAAATAAGTTATAGAAAAAAGCTAAAAATATATAAATTTAAAAAAGCTCAGTTTGATAAAGTAAACATACTTATTTTATGAAACTTCTATAGTAGTAGTTTCTATATGGTTTTTTAAAAGCTCTTCAGTGTTAGTTCTCTCTCTTCATAATCCCTCTTCTATCTTCCCTCATATGTCTCACCACAATTAACCCTTCCTGTTGTATTATTCCATTTTATATCTGTCAAATATTTCATACTTTTTTCTTTCCTGCCCCTAAATATTTCACTTACTTTTATAGGTTTAGAATGTGTTTTCTGTAACTTAATTAAAAAATTAATGCTGTTAGTGTTTTTATGGTTTTTTATTAGAATTTTTCTTCTTTCACATACTGCATTCCAACACCCTCTGCCCCCACTACATTACTCTCAGCTCCCCCCATCATTCCTATACCCCAGATGTACCCTTCATTCCCCCAATCCCACTTCACCTCTCCCAGAGAAAGAGCAGTCTTCCCAGGGTCACCGGTCAAACATGGCACAACAAAATGGTACAGGGTCAGGCACAATTCTCTACTTCAGTGTTGGACTAGGCAACCCAGTAGGGGACCACAGTATCCAAGGGCAGGCAAGAGGTTCAGCAACACACACCCCTAATCCAGTTTGTATGAGTTTTGTAAGTGCAATAGGTCAGGTGAACTCAAGACATACTTGGGAGACACAGCAGGTTCCACGTCTGCTGCTCCAGGTTCTGTAAGCCCCTAAGAGTGCTGGTCAGTTGACTCCATGAGGTTTGTTCTCCTGGTCTCCTCGACCCCTCTGGTTTAGCCATCCCTCCTCTACTTCATTTGTGGGGTTCCCTAAGCTCTGCATTTTATTTGGCCCTGTGTCTCTATATCTTATCCTTTTAGTTGCTGTAGGAATCCTCTCTCTTGAGGATTTATCTAGGCATTCATCACTGAGGAGAGAAAAATAACATTAAAAGTCATCTTCTGACCATCCAGACTGCAGTTTATGGCAGGTCATAGTTTCCTTCCTTAAGTATGGTATCTGCTCTTCAATTGTCCCAGTGGATCCTTCAGTTTGGATAGGCTACATGATGAAATTTTTGTGGCTGGGATGGTAACCCAGTCCCACCACTGGAAGCCTTTACTCATTGTATGAGATGGCCATTTTAGGTTCCCTGACACCTATTTATGTTGTTGCCTCTTGTACCCTGTTAGTAATTTCTGCTTTTATTATTAACACTATAGCAGAAGAAGTACAAAACAAAACAAGGACAAATGACATAGTGACATAGCTCAGCAGTTAGAGGTACTGTGTCTGACAGATCCCACAGAATAGCAAGAGAGAATTAACTCTTTAAAATTATTCTCTGACCTCCATGCATTCACAACTAAACTCTCTTCCTTCCTCCCTCCCTCCCTCCCTCCCTCCCTCCCTCTCTCTCTCTCTCTCTCTCTCTCTCTCTCACACACACACACACACACACATACATACACACACACAAAGAGAGAGATACAGACACAGAGAGATACAAAGAGATAGAGACAGAAACAGAGACAGGTTAGGTATAAAAAGTATGCTATGTTTTCTGAAATGGCAATATTTATTTGGTGGTACACTGTGAGCCATGAAGACACATTATAAAACATAAAAATATAGATGGAATATCTCCTTAAGTTGTCTAAGCTGGACTGGATCTCACTCTGTAGCCCAGGTTAGCCTTAAAATAGAGATTCCCTGGCCTCCCAAAACAAAGTAGCTTGTCTTACATTTTTGATGGTGTGTCATTAAAATTTCTACCAACTTGGTTTTTCAGACTGCTTCCAAAAGTATCAACATACAATGAAAACAGCCATTCATATAAGTATTTGGGGATTGATAATACACAGACTCGGTGTGTGGTAGGTTCTAAAAAATGATAGCAATATTAGTTTCTGATAATTATATACCATAAGTAGTTTTATGTTGCAGTTATCTGCAGACTTTTAAATACAAGTTACTGTATTCTCATGGCACTCATAAGACAGTGTGAGAGGATAGTAAGCAGCTTTATTCCTCAATCTTGATTCACATAGAATTAGATGAACTATCCAGCATGTGATTATAAACTGTATTCTCAGTATGAATTATATATATATATATATATATATATATATATATACACACACACACACACACACACACACACACACACACACACACAAGTTACCAAGCACATGCACATTTGTAGATACGTATTTTGTTTTCAACCATGGAAATGTGTCCTTGAATAGATAGTTCACATTCATAAATTATTAAAGAGATCAGTGTATTTCATAGAAGCTAGCTCTTGAAACAAAATATAATTTCTCAAGGTGCATTACTCTTTGTTATGGTGTCTTCGTACCACATGTAATTTGGGAACCCCTGTTCTGAAGTAAAAGATAAACAAAAAATCTCCCCAAACATGTAGTGTTTTACATGAGCCGCATAAATCTCTTGTGTTTTGCCCTAAATATCACTTTGTGACTGAATCTTGAGATTTCTTAGCAAAAAAAAAACAGTCTGGTGTAATTTATTCTCCTAATCTAACATTATTAATCAAGCAAGTTTATGAGCAAAATGTTCATTGATAATTTCTTTAGCCTAGCAAATGAGAAGCAGACATTTAACAAACAGAATTGCTGGGTGACCTCTTTTCTTTTCCTTTTCAGCTTGCAAACCAGTCCCAAACTTAAGCTTGCCCATCTCCAGAAACTTTTCCTCTAAGCTTGGAAAATTTTTCATTTATAAAACATAGTTGCAAAGTGTATACAAAATTAGTTTTGTGTAAAACATCGATAAAGAACATGGTGGGAAAGAAACACAGCTTTGTGTATAAGTTCTGAAAGTCCACTCGTATGCAAAATCATCCCCACCTTTCAGTACTCATAGCTTTTGTTTCACAGCTGCACATACATTGAGAAAGATAATTACATGTACCTGTTTCACATGATTTGTGTGAAGCTCAAATAAAATATTCCACAGAATACCCCAAGTGTTGTACCTAGACTGCAATACAGGTCTCCAAATTTAGTTTTTATCAAAGAGTAAAATAATGTTCTTGAAAAATTTTATGTGAGTTCAACATAGCTTTTTCAAAATTTTGACTGTTATGGCCATGATTCAACTGGAAAATTGTGGGACATTTAGGAAAACAAAGCATAGTTCTCCCACACATGAGGCTCAGGTAATATTGTGGGAGAGGAGATGGAAAGATTATTAGAACCTGAGGATTAGGGAGTTTTTTTGTGAAATTGTATCTCCTAGTAACAAAAGATGCTACATCCATATAAAGTCTCAACAACATGACTGCTCTAAACATGAGCTAAACAAGGTAACAACAATGAACAGATCAGTGTAGAAGAAGAAAAGCTCACACACAGAACTAGAGACAAATAAAGGATGCTGGGAGTGATGGGCGGTCTTCCTTAGGGACTAGAATATCAGTTGGTTATCCAATACCAAATGATCAGCCCTAAAAACACACATACATGTAACATTATGCAAACTGAGCAGGATATAAGCAGGATATATTTAGGAATATATATGTATATACATAAATGTACATATATGGACACAGTAACAATGAAAAAAAATGCCAAAATCTTGAAGAGAAAATGGGTGTATGTGAAGTTCGAAGAGAGGAAAGGGAAGGGAAAATGTTATATCTATATTATAATCTCAGGATAGGTTAATGAAAAAATAATAAGTTATAATATATACAGAATACAGAATAAGAATAAGTGAACCATTTTTGTCATTAAAAGATATAGGCAAACTTCAGAGTATACTTTATTTTTTTCCACATTAACGTTTTAAGTTAATTAAAATAGAACAGGATAAAGTTATAGAGGCAGTTTGAATAGGTAAAAATTATTGATTTAACTGGAAGGGTTTCTGTAAAATAACTACAATGGAGTGGAAAAAAAGGTGATTGTCAAAGGTCAAACAGGATAGAGACATTAATACACAGAGCATGGGGTTGTATGTCATGCTTACCTATGTGATGTAGTAATAGAGGTTGTGTATCATTATACATTTATTAGTCCATAATATGTATAACATAAAAGGATATATGCTCACTGGGGGAAAATAAATGCAAGATAGATATTCTAAGTAGATTCATTTAAAGATAGAACCAATGAATTTGAAAATAATATAAGCAGGCTGAAAGATGGCTTTATCTACAATTTGGTCATAATATGACAAGTGGATAATCCCTCCTCCCACCAAAAACAAAAAGTTAGAAGGATAAGACTTGTTAAAGGATTATTGCTGAGATGTGAAATCAAGACTCTTTCAATCAAAGTTTCACTGAGAATATAAGTACGATGAGAACAGACAAAAATTAAGGGAAAAGATTAAGGGCAATGAAAAATATTTTTAAAATGTTGAGATAGAAAATAGTCTACAAAGAAAGCATTAACAGGTCAAAAAATTATTTTAAGCATTGCAGAAGATACCATTTTAACTATTCTCAGAGGGAAGCAAGCAGATACAGAAGCTCAGTGCTAAACATCAACCAAGCTTGGAGCTTAGGGAACCTGAAGAGCAGGAGGAGGGATTATGGGGATGAGAGTGGTGGGGGCATCAGCCCCACAGAGCTGACCAGGACTCTTAGGGGCTCACAGAGACTGAAGCAAAGATGCAGAACTTGTAGGGTCCCCTAGATTTATCTTACTCTTATCTGGCTTGGTCTTCTAGTAGAACACTTAAAAGTTCAAGTGGGTAGAGGGGTTCTCTGACCCTTTTACATGCCCTTGAGATAAATTTCCTTCTGCTGAGCTCCCTTATCCAGCCTTGAAATAGGGGCTCAACCCCAGCTTTGTCCCATCTTGGTATGTCCTGTTGGAATGGTGACACTGGGAGGCCTCTGCTCTTCTGAAGGGATATGGATGTGAGGGAGGAACCTAGTGGATAAGAGAGATGGGGGGAATCAAGAGGGAGTAGAGGGTTGGGAGAAGGGGTCATATACAAAAGAAATTTAATTAAAAATTAATAAACTATTTTTGATATAATATATTTTGATTAGGGTTTTGCCTCTTCCATCTCCTCTCAAATCCTCTCCACCTCCCTACCCCCAAACCAACAACCAAACAACAACAAATAAACCAGAATAAAATGAAACAAACAAAAAGCATGGGAAATAATACACACAAAAAGACACATGTACCCACTATCCATTCTCAGTGTTGGGACCTCATATGGCTTGAACCTGTATAGGCCTTGTGCATGCATCCATAATCTCAGTGAGTTCATGTGTGTGTCAGTCCTGTTTTATCTGGAAGACACTGTTTCTGTTTCTTTGGTATCATCCATGTCCTCTGGCTCTTACAGTCTTTCTGCTTCCTCAATTCCAGATTTCCTGATTCTTGATTGAAGGGAACTGGAGATGTCCCATTCAAGACTGAACATTACAAGGTCTCTCACTTAGTCCAGTTGGAGGTCTCTGTATTAGTTCTCGTTTATTTCTCTAATGATGGATGAGTAAGACACTTTTCTATTAGCAGAGCAGAACTTTGTTAAGCGAACTTAATTTTTATATTCCTGAAGCAAACCAATAGTATTTGGTTTTTATCCTTGGTCCATGTTCTATTTAGTAGTCTCAGTCCTTGGCCACCAGATTGGCAAGTATAACTTCCATCTTATGGTATGGGCCTTAAAGCCAATCAGATAGTAGGTAGTTACTCCACAAGTTTTGGGCCATTATGGCACCAAAGTATTATGCAGTTAGGTTACCAATATAGATCACAGCATTTGTAACTGGATTGATGTTTACCATTCTACTCTGGTAGCATGTAGAGTTACTTCCAGTACCATGAACTCTATAGAGTCAGTAGACTGGAGGCTCTAGGTAGAGAAGACACCAGCTTGATCTCTCTGTGTTTAATAAGATTTCAAGTGCTATATTCAGCCACAAGTCTTTACCATCAGTTTGTAGAGAACTTTGGCAATAGCTTCAGTTGTTTGGAATTTCCCTTTAGCCAACAACTCAATTAGATGTAACCTATTCCCAGAATTGAGGGTTTCATTTGGTGATGAAATATGTCTAATTGGGGCATCATCTACTAATAATTTTTATGATTCTATTTAGGTTTATTTCATATATGTATATATTTTATGAATTTTCTACTGTGGTAGGTTTTCATATGTTCCCTCAAATGACCATTATAGTTATTTGTCCATCCCTGGACTCCTCCCTCGCCCCTTCTCCTCTCTGTTTAATCTTCCAGTTCCAGTCTCCCTTTCTCTCTCCATAAATGTCTAGATTATAGACAGCATAAATGAATGTAAAATGATAGGAAGATATTGTAAGAAATATATTATAAATGAATATTCAGACAATTTAAAGCTTAAAAAAAAAACAGGATTGATGTCTCCTACAACTTAGGAAAAGCTGTTGTAAGATGAAGCAGCTGAGGCAGAAATAAGTACCATAATTTTTGTCAATATTAGTGGTCATTTTGTACAGAGCTTTAAAACCAATATTTTTCAGAAACCACCATTTTTTGTATTGCCAATTGAAAAACCTTCATATTTATTGCATGGAATTAAAAAAATTAAATTATTCAAATCAGATTCATTTATGTTTAATAAAACAAGAATCTTAGCAGTCAGCAGTAAATCCTAAATATCTTCCACTGCAGAAGTCATTTACATACTGGGGCAAGATATTCTCCATTAACAATGGTAGGCTGTGTCATTTCAGGCGGATATTCCTTTCCAAGAATGAGAATGCCTCACTAAAACAGCATTTAAAACTTACATATTTGGCATTTTCTCTGTCTTCCATGGAAGCTAATTTACAGTAGCATGTCTGCCTGTATTCATTACATTGACTCTTTTTTTCCAAATGCTTTACTTTCTCCTCATGCATATTTCACCCTGACTAAAATTACATTCTGCCCCTGGGCTGTTCAACTTTTCAATATTATCAGATAGTGACCCTTTATTGTTCTCATTTGGCTAACCCACATCTATTCTGGCTTGCTTCAATCATTGCCCATAAATCAATCCTTCTGTCCTTAGAAAACTGAATAAATTTGTTGTTTCACCTGCTTTTTCAATTGATAGTTTTTCTTACTGAGACTGGAGTAGAAACTCTCAGCACTGAATCACAGATCTTGCTTCAAAGCCCACAGTGGGCTGCAGAGGATATGTTGTTATAAGGGTATGGCAGACAAGTCATTAGTGAGTGTCATTCTGCAAATTGTTTTGTGACCTAATAAGCAAATCAGTTCTTGGTGGGTAAATGGGAGTTGGAGGGAAGGGCTGCTGGGAACAGATGTCTTTCATAGTTTTGAACTAGCTGTTAAAATAGGGTATATATCTAAGAAATTGGGCTCTAATATTAAGGAATTGTTTAGTAATAAATAAATCTTATTTAATAGTTTAAAACAACATGTTTCATTTTATTGTAGTGACATTAATAACTAATACAGTCAATAAGAGATTAGGAGGCCATATGATACCTGGCTTCCTCCACATTCTAAGGACCCCTCGACTTTCGTGTGACTACCCTATAAGAAAATATTAACAGACAATTTTAGGAATTTAGTAAGTTTATTGTTGGATTTAGAATAATATTTTACTTCATTAGTGAAAGTCAGTTGAGAGTAAGACTCAGGCTAATATTTGTAGGACATGGAAAGCTTGCTGCTTATTTTCTCTCTCATCAGTTACCCCTTCTTTATTTTTAACCATGACCTCTTTTTTGACACTCCTTGTCTCACGCTAATGACTAAGCACATTTCACCCCCCAAAAAAGTTCATTGACATGCCAGTTCTCCTAAGAACAATGTCCATTATCCTTCATCAGCTCATTTCCCTTCTCACAATATAATTTGATTATCTGTCACTTATAAGTAGAGTCCTCTCTCAAGTTGGATTTGGTGCTTTATTTGATCAGTTCTCCAGTATGTATTTTAACTTCACTTAAATAGCATACTTCTCTGTGATGTTCAGTTTTACCTAAGTAGAATTCTACCATGTACCTTTTTCATTTAGCACAATCATACATTCAGTTTGATGTAAGCTTGGCACATACATGCTACCTCTGCTTTTAATCAGAAAACAGATTAAAATATGAACACCGTGGTTTCATCTCTGGTGACATTTCTTTCTTTTAAAAATATTTTTATTATTTAAAACAATTTTTACATTTAAATATATTTTGATCATATTCTTTACCTCACCCAAGTTCACCCAGATCTTTTCCTCACTCTGTACCCAATTTTAAGTTCTCTCTCAAAAAACAAACCAAAACCCACTGCAACAACAGAACACCAGAAACCTAGAAAACAAAGTAAATCACCCCCCAAAAAACAAAAAACAAACAAAAACCACTAAACTGTAACAAAAATAAAAGCACTCACAAAAAAAAATGTTAATTCCATTATTTGTTGTTTATCTACTCCTGAACATGAGATCTGCCATGACGTGATTGATATACTCAGTGTCACTTGTTGGAGAAAACTGATTTTCTCTCTTACAGCAGTTATAAATGACAGTTCTATTGTTACTTAACCTTTCTTTACCCTAGTGACTAGTTTTCAGCCATCCATCCATTTATTCATTTCTTAAAAATATAACAAAATAAAATATAATAAGATAAAACAAAGGCTAATACATCGATGTTTGACAATGAAAAGAGGCCAAGAGAGGGCACAAGTGACAGAGACCCACTAGTTTGAATGCTCAGGAATCCCACAAAAGCACTAATAGAATGGCAGAGGACCTGGTACAGAATCATGAACATGGGGTACATGCTACTTCAGTCTCTGTGTTTTCTTATGAGCTTTACTCTTGTTGATTTACATGTTTTTGTTCCTCTGGTGTCTACCATCTCCTCTTACTTTCTTTGTGCCTCCTCTTCCATGGAGTACCCTGAATTCTGAGGGGAAGGATTTGAAGTGGAATATACCCTGTTAGGCTCTTTGTTCCAAGGCTGTGGGTCTTTATATATGTTACCATCCTTTGCAGGAAGAAGCTTCTCTGGTGATGACTGAACAAGGCATTAACCTGTGTGTATACTAGAATATCAAGAAAAACGTAGTCATAAGCTGCTTATTTTTCTTACAGGGAGACAAGGCTCTCATTTCATGTACTTACCAATTGCAAAGGACATGATACTGCAAACTCTTTTTTTTTTCTTAAAAACTCTGTTTTTCTTAAAATAATGATCTTATCAAGGCATTGATAGTTTCATACAATGTATTTTGGTCATATTTACCCTACTCTACACTACACCCTCCCTATCACTCTTCAATTTGTGTCATTTTTTTTTTTAGAAGATACTATCTTGCAGTAGATATCCTGATCTTCTGACTCTTAGAATCTCTCTCCTCTTCTTTCTGTGATGATCTCAGAGCTGTAGGTATAGGGACTGTGTTGTAAATGTAAAAGTATTAGTAAGGGACCAGCACCACATCATCATTAACTTATGTGTTGCCAAGTTGTGTCTTTCAGTAATTGTCTCCAACTACTGCAAAAAGACGATTTTTTCTTTTTGCAGTCCTCTTTATGAGGAGTGAGAGCTGCACTTATCTATGGGTACAAGGATAAGTATTAACAATGTATTTAGAGATTATACTGGCTTAGAAAAGTGTCAATAGGAGGTTTTTATCTAGATTCCATGGTTTCATCAGCCATGGGTTTACAGTAAGTTTAGAGTACCAGGCATAAATTCCCTCCTATTGAGTGGGCCTTAAGTCCAATTATGTTCCTACTGACTCTCCCCAGCTTATAAGTGCCACGATCGAATCATGTGGAAAGTCTTGCTGTTCTAGTCATTGTGGTGGTTCACAAACTCTACAGTTGGTAGAGCTATTGACTGGCTTTTCTCCCTTAGGAGTTTGTACTGCACTTGTGGATACCATGAGAGCTTGTCCTTGGAGAAGAAGCTTCTGGTCAGATCTAATTGACTTCTCCAAGCCCTGTGTCAGAAGTGCATGGTATCTTCAGCAATAGGGTTTTATTTTACATTCTGAGATGCAATCGGTAGCAATGGGAATAGCGTTTTATTTATTTATTTATTTATTTATTTATTTATTTATTTATTTATTTACTTACTTACTTAAAAGCATGGTGGCATCTCTTGGAATTTTCTGACTAACAACTTAAAAGAAAGATGTTAATGCTTGGCAAAGTGTTTTTGTTAGATAGTCTACATTATTGGAGAAGATATTGTATCCTCAAATGGCTTAGCATAAACTAAATAGTCTCTGTGTATGTCTCTCTCTCTGTCTCTCTTTGTGTATGAGTTTCTGTGTCATCATATGTGTGTGTATATATGCGTGTATACTTAAATGTGTTAGATGTAATTTTAAGTGAACATGCATATGTACATATATGATAGAATAATATTAAGGAATACTATTCAGCTAAAGAAAATAAAATCATAAAATTGCAGGTAAATAAATAGAAGTAAAAAATATACTCAGTGAAGTAACCCAGACTCAGAAGAAATGCTAAAAAAATTTCTCTTCTTTGTGGACATCTTCCATAAATCTTTATATGTCAGCAAATAGCCTAGAGTAACTGCATATAGTAGAAAAGTAAAATAGGACCAAGTTGGGGCAGAGGAGGGGAAAATGAGAAATGCAGGCAGAGGAGACTAACCTGGGGAAGCAGATGGAGATATATATATATATATATATATATATATATATATATATATATATATATAGAGAGAGAGAGAGAGAGAGAGAGAGAGAGAGAGAGAGAGGGAGAGAGAGAGGGAGAGAGAGAGGAGTGGGAAAGGGGAAGAATAAATAAATTGAAGTATGTTTGAAAAATCTGTAGGGACTTCCCATACTAGGATGTTCTCTGGATTAAATTTGAATAGATCTTCTGTGTGCTTCCACAGTCTTTATTAGTTCATATGTAGATCAGCTCTTATGTTTCTAGCAGACACTCTTTTCTTGGAGTTTTCTGTTGCCCTTGGCTCTTACAATCTGTTCTCCTCCTCTTCCACATAGCTCCCTGACTATTGAAGGGAAGAATTTGATAAAAAACTATCACATTCATTTAGAATTGAGCTCTCTAAAGTCTCTTACTATCTGCTCATTGTCAAGTTTGTCATCCCTGTGTTAATTACCATATCTCTGATGATGGTTGAGTCATTCATTTATCTGTGGCATAGCTAGATGTCATTATAAGACATTTTATTGCTATGTCCCTTAAGTAGAATAACAGTGGTAGGTTTTCCCCTACAGTCCATGACCTATCTAGTTTCAGGTTAATAGGCCCTTCACTAACCAACAAAACATTTACAATTGATATCTACTGAAAAAAAGAAAATCAGTTATTTCCAATGGAATGTCCCTGGGCATATACAGAACACTCTAAGGCTTAACCCATGACTCAGAACGCTGGCTGACACTAAATGGACTCTATTTATTTGTGAGTTTGTTTTTGTGTGGCAGGATGTGGATTTTGCCACATACTCCCTCTTTTTTAACTTTTCAAGATACTCTCCATGGGACCAATACTGAGTTGAGGTAAAGAAGTTACAGTGAAAACAATCAGAAAAGGACACAGACGACACAATCAGATGACAGGCCTGAAGAATTTCCTTCCATTCCACTCCTGTTCGTGCTGATACTACTTCTGCCTCTCTGGGAAGGAGCCGGCTATTAGACTATAAATTCAGCTTCAGAGTAAGCCCATAGTATTAATTTTAATTTAAGTAATGGCCATTTCCTTGTTGTAAAATGCCAGTCAGGCTGCAGTCTACCCACACGTTCTGATTATCTGATGACAGTCCTTAAAATAGAGGAGACACTGGACTTTAGGAAGCATACTTTTGGAAACTGAGAGACCAGATTTTCAAATCTGGGAGATCTGATTTTCCAATAAAATATCTGTTCTCTAATTTTCCTTTTTACTCATTTTTTTGGGACTTGGATCTTAATTCTTTAACATTTCAATTGCCAGATTTTAACGGATTAAGCTATTTTTCATGAGAAAGGAAAAGGAAAGCAATAGTGAAATTTAAAATTATTGGTGAAATTTCATGTGGCCCACATAGTTGGATTCACAAAATATGGAAAATATCTGGAAATTGTTCACATTAAGTTAAAAGTTTATGTAATTTATATTAGCCATTTATTTTTTTAGTGTTTTCTCAAACAAAAAGAAATGAGAATACATTTTGCTTGATGTTAATATTTTGTACTTAGTAAAATTTCGATTTTCAAGATTAGATATTATTAGATATTATCTCTCTTATCTGAAATTTAAGCTCTATTTACAACCAATAAATCAGAGGTGATTTTAGTTAAACTTATGAGTTTGAATCACACTTGACATTATTATAAGCAATTTATCTTTAGTCTTTATCTTATTCAATTTTTAAAATGTACCACAGAAATTTCTTTCCATTTTCACCTGTATTCAGTAAAGTATCACAATAAAAAGTGCTAGCTCTTCAGGACTCTTTTCTGTGTAATATTTTAGTTTGTGTAAATATCTGTATTCTGTTTGACTCAGCTTGAAGTATTTCTGTCTTGTCATAATGTGAAGGAATTGATTATCTAAGTGTCAGGTCCCTAAGGTTTGTCCTGGTTTTGACATCCAAACACTTGACTTTTAAGTGAGTTCTAATGCAGGCAGCATGCACTCTATCCCTGGGCGTCACATTTCTTTCAATAGTGGTCACATTAACAATTACCGCAGGGCATCTAAATGGATGCTGTGAAGTAAATAGAAAAGGGATGGACCACAGCTAGCAAGCTTCAAAGGAAATTGAATCAGAACACTTTGAAAAACCACTTGTAAAAAGTGAGACATTGTTATTTTTGAAAGCCCAGACAACATAGAAGCCTACTGACTTTCTCAAGTTTGAAGGGTCCTAGCTAAGATGAAGAATTTGCTGCAAAAAAAATAGGAGAAAAATTGACTTACCATCAAAAGTCTTTCCCTTGACAATTTAACCATTAACTTTGAAAGAAACAAACGTGTACTCCTTATACCTTTGTGACTAGTAACTCTGTTTAACCATTGTGCGTGGAGATGTCAGTGTGTGTGTATTTTAAGCTACCGTACACCTATCATTATGTCTGACTTGAGCACAACACCTTATTAACTCACTATATTATTTTTTTTCATCTGTTTTGATGAAAGAGAGTTTCACTATCAGGCTCAGGCTAGCATCAAATTCATTGGAATCTCCAGCGTTTCATTTCGTGTGCTGGCAGTACAGGCATGCACCATAACATCTAGCTGATATACCTTTCTTCAAGATGTTCACAGCCTGATTGAGAAAAATAAGACTTTTTCATCTAATTTTCATCTTCAGTAGCTAATTTCATTTGAGGACTAGGAACTAACCAAAAATATGTTACTGAATACTTCAATTTTATTTTTAGAAATGAGTGTGATCTTGAATAATGTTATTCAGTGTGTCAATAAAAGAAAATATAAAGCTTGATATTTTATCAGAAAAAGTAATGAAAATTTTCAAAAATATTCTCCTATTTACTTTAATAATCCTAAAGTTTTTGTCTATACAGAGAAACATTTTTTATTAAAAATATTTTCCATATAAAAATGACAAAGTATTGGTTCTTGGAATTCAAACATGTTTACTTATCAGTATTTATTAAAATGGTATTTAACATTAAGATATGAGAAATATAAGAATAGTATGTGATTTTTACTATTCTTTTTAAATGTGGGTATTGCTTTGAATTATCCTGTAGCACATATTCCCACCTCCTCCCACCCTTCTATATAACTAGGTGTTGTAAATATCAAATAGATGTATTATGATGAGAAAAATGGACTGAAATTTGTCATACCAATACTATCAAAGTAATATGTTTAAATTCTGTTATATTTAAATTTAATTTTAGGTTGCTGATGTGATAGAAACATAAATTTCATTATGAATAAATTTCTAAACAATAGGGAATATATTGGAAGGTTGGTATGTTGTCTAAGAGGCACATAGCTTGCAAAACAGACACAAATTTTTGAAGTGTAAATTAATATGATCCAGAAATATGTCAAAGTGCAGACAAGTGAGCAAGAAGACATGATCATAAAAACAAAGTGTCCCCTGATCTTAGAGATTGTACCTTCTAGAAATGAGAAACAAGGACTGATTATTACATGAATTGATACATATATAAAGAATATATATTTTATAATCTCAATTTTACATAATAAGAAAAAAGCATAGCAATATTGAAATGTTTACAAGCTAGTGCCCTTTTTACATAGAATATCCAAGTTTTAAACCAAATCTCCAACACATCTGATAGCTCCCTATAGAAAAAAAATGGTTCATGGAATTAATTTTTTTGCCTGCCATTAAGTATCTTAAGATTCAAACATGAAGCATTCGTGCTTCTGCATTAGAATGTCACAAGCGATCTGGTACCATATTTGTCTAATACTCTAAGTTCTATGTTCAACTCTTAAGGCAATTCCCAGTGATTGGGGCTTCACTTCCTTATACTGGGAAGAAAGCCTCTAGAATCAACATAAGACTTGTAATCTACCCAAAGCGTCACTACTCCAAGAATAACACAGACTATCATCATATAAAGGAAGAAAGGAAGGAGGAAAGAAGGGACAGAGGGAGGGAGGGAGGATACAAGGAAAGATAAGTAAATCTGAAAAAAGGTAGGATACTTTTCCCCTTTAGTCTGGAGCAGAATCAAATGGGTTCACACAACTTAATTCTTTTTCTTATTCAAGCAAGCCTTCCTTCTATGTTAATTCCAATGGAATGCCTAAGTCCTAGGGCAATGTATCCTAAGAATCTGAAGTGGAAGAACTAAGAAGTCTAAGGAATGAAGATAAACTCAGCATCCATTTGTGTCCTGTCATACATTGGCCTTGGATTTAACAGAGAAAGAGAAAACTCATCAAGGACTTTGGAGCTCCTCCTGGTGGTAGGCTTTTGCCAGTGAATTTGAAGTAAATACATAATTTATTTATAAGTTAGATAGTTGTGGTCTTAAGAAACTAAGGATTAAAGTTGTGCAATTTAAAGTCAAAACATGTTGTCTTAACTATTACCATTGCTCTACATTTAACTTAAGCATCAAGACCAGTGTAATATTTGCAGGAAGTCTAGACTCATACAATCAAGTCATAATCAGTCTTTGATGCTCCTGTGACAGTATCTTTTAAGTTTAACATATTATTTATTATTTTTACCACAGTAAAGCAATTTTCATACTATTATCACAGCAGAGAAAGTGAGTCCAAAGAGGTTTAAGTAACCATCTGAAGGTCATAAAACACTTACTGGTCAAACCAGGATTTAAAACATGGCTTATCTGTTTTAAAGTCCTCTGCTATCTTCTCTTGTGTTACATGACTTCCACTAAATTATAATAAATGTCCCAATGCTGAGAAAATTAAAAATATATCATCGATACTTCACATCTCTGCTCAGTTACTATAGCTGATGCTGTTGCTATTTATGTGAGGATGGCTGAAAGGGAAAAAAATATGATTCACTGTATACATATCATGCTGCTAATGTAGTCACTGTCTCCAGAGCCTGTCACCACATGCAGCTCTGCCACTTTCCTCCACCAGCTGTCTGGGGCCTTTGCACAAAATGAAGTCTCTCATAACTGATGGCTCAATTCCCAAGTGGGTTGGCTGCCCCTGCCTTTTAGGATCCCAGGTACACCTCAGTGCTTGAGCACCTGAGGTCACATTCCAGTACACAATGGAGACATCTCTGTTTTGCATATACAGGTCTATGAAACAGACACTGTTTGCCCCATGGATGAAGCAATTTCATGAGGCAGAATCAAGGACATTCATTGTTGTAATACTCTTCTGAAGTGCTTTATACTGTTTGCTGAAATTAATTGTCTGCTTCTGAAAATACATATGTATTAGATACAGAAATAAGTGCTTTAAATATTAAAGATAATCCTTTAATTCAGAAAATATACTTTCTCTCAAATGTAGTTAAAAAAATTTAAAAAAAAAACAGGGTATAACATACATGATACACATGGCATAACAATTCAATACTCTTAATGTTGGTGATTTTAAGTGATTACATGTGGTTTGGTCTTCCTTTGATCTCCACAGGTGAGAGGAGAGGTCATGTGCCACTGAGACAGTCTAGGAAGTTGAAAGATGATTGTTTCCCCCAAATGACTTAGCACTGTGATTTTTGAATTTTGAGAAGCAAATGCCAGAAAATTGATTCATTTGCCTCACTGCACAGAAAGCTTCAGTAGACACGCTCATCTTGTTGCTTGCAGGAGGTGCACATGGTAGGGGTCACGTGTTGTGCATTACCCAACTTGCTCTGAGCTCAAGTGAGGTCAAGAGCAGCTGTGCAAAGCAACATTAGAGAGCTTGGCAATCCAGGCAGTACTTGAGCCTCTCTCTGGTGGCCCTTAGTGTTTGTCTGTTGCATCTGAGCTGGGAAGGCATTAAAGCAGGAATGTTACTAAGGTGGGTTCACTTGGAACCCTTGTCATGAATGCCACAAAATTATTCCAATTTGACTGTTAGTTGTGGCTGTTTTTGCCTGTGTTACAAAAGGCTCACATTGAGCCTTTTACAATACATCCTTCTTTGAGGGTTTCATAGTTTTTGGATTTATTGAGTTGCTCACAGAGTTCATCAAATGCTTTCTTTCTGGCAGTTTCATTGTCCAGAACTATGGGGCAAGGTGTGAAGATTAATTTGAACTCTAATGAAAATTAGCTGTGCTGTTTGGTTTCAGGTTTGGACTGTCATCCTGGAGGTCAGTACTAATGACATGTCAGGCTCCTCCTGACAGTTTGCATACAGCACAGTTTACTCAGAGCTCAGCAAAGCTAGCAGCAGAAGATGAGCAGGTATTGAACTGTCAAGATGGGACAGCCCCACTGACAGCTGATGCATCTGAGATCATCTCCCTAAAAATATAAGCTGTATCTGTCTCCTCTCCTGTTCCTAATAATACAATACATTTTTATCAAAGTCACAAGTGTGTTCACAGGAATCATCGGCCTTCCAGAAGTTTGAAATCCCTGGAAAGAAAATAAAATGCAATCACAAAAGAACTCAAAGAAGTATTTGAAACTGATGGAGTTGCATGGTGTATTGATGTTCCTTGTGACTGCAATGCTATTAGGAGGACTTTCAAAAAACAAACATTATATAATATATACATATATATTAATATAATATATGTTATATATTATATTATAATAATTATAATATAATAACATATATTATATTAATATATATGTAATATATATTAATATATATTATATATGTGTGTATATAAATATACCAACATACATACATATATACATTTGAGTATGAAATTTTACATTCTTTGGCTTCATATTTTTATGTGTGTTTATAAATTCATTTCTTACTTTGAATGTTTTAATAATATAAAACAAATTGTTTTAGGTTAATATTTGACTCTGATCACCAAGAAAATTCATATAAAACAGTTCAGAGGCTGATGAAATTCTTTCCTTGGTGTACCTTTCTTTTTCACCTCTAAGCACAGCTCTCTCCAAAATACCTGTATGGAGAAATAAGCCATTTAGAAATGGATTTCTAATGGAGGATATCAATTGAAAAATACTCTGTGATTATAGAAAAATTGTGTTTATATTGGATTTTTAACAATGGCATTGTATTAGAACAAATTCAACATCTTATTATCCAGAATGCAAATTATTATATTTTATAATAGTTTAATACATACACTTATTTATTTATACAAGTATTTTTGAAATTCTGTGATTAATTTCTAAAAGGAACTATTTTATTTCCATGCATATATTTATTTTTTTATTAATCTACTCATTTCCTATGCTGTTTGAATTATTAGAAATGCTTCAATTGTTCCACAAATTACATGAAGTAAATTAGACCAGACAATGACTTCTATTTGGCTATAAAAATAATAGCATTTATTCTGATTTCACAACTTAATTATTGCACCTTTTCCTTCAATGTATTGGTTCACCAATGTTCCTAGGAACGATTGAGATTTTTTTTAGCTCACCTCTCTGTCCTTTCTTCCTGAAAGCTTGGTAAATACAGATATTAAACAAAGCATACAATTCTGGGTTGTGCTTCAGGGAGGGCTTACAGAAAAGTTCAGACAATCAAATAACAGGTTGAAACATATCAGAAGAAATATATCCATCAAAATAATAAACATTTTGAGGACCTGAGGAGCTGACAGTGTCTTCCATATAAGGATCACTCCCTATAAAGCAGAGTTCTTTTGCTTCTGATTTTACTTAATTGTTGGTAATTTCAGGAACATTTGCAAAAAAATACAAACTTATAAAGAAATAAAGTTTTAAAATATTGTCTCAATGTCTCTGTGAAAGAAAACAACACTGTTTATCAAAGGACAACCACAACATAAGTGAAGAAAATCTTGAATAACTGTGAAAACAAAAAGTCTGCACATGCATCCTGTGTTTAATGCAGTAGTTATATTCAATTCCATGAAATCAGAAAGTCATCTTGGGACTCATGAGATGGCTCAGTGGGTAAAGGCATTTAATGACTAGAAATGATCTGTGTTCCATCTGCAGGATTCACAGGATGGAGAGAAATAAGTGGCTCCCACAAGTTGTCCTTTGATCCATACAGAGTAGTATGGAAACTTAACACAGTAGAAACTTAATAAAACATATACATACATGAAAGAGACCTAAATAAAATCTAAAAATAATGGAGGAGACAGAGTCCTAACTTGACATCTCTTGTCATCAAATGAAGCTTCCAGTATTGAGTAATTGAATTGTTGGCCAAAGTGGCCCCAAGGGAATCCCCAAGTAACCCAGGAGGTTGCAAAGGATATGCTGCTCTCCAAAAACTGACAGCAAAGTCCTATTGCTGAAGACAACACCTACACCTACTCATTGAACATGGAGATATCTATGAGTGCCTACAGAGAGCCTTCACCCATATGTTCCAACATCTTTATTGCATAAAGATATTCTGGACACTCTCAAAAAAGAAAAGCAAACAACAAAACAGTCTCAAACTCTATATGTACAATACTGTCCCGTCGGCAAGGTGTGCTAGGGCAATGGAGGCACAAAGCTTGTGGGAGTAACTACTCAACAACTTATTTGACTAAAGGCCTACTCCAAAGGATTGAACCCATACCCAACACTGTTTATGTGACCAAATACCCGAGTCTCAATAGTTCAGTGACCGAGGATAAAACCAAATAATATTGATATAACAAAATAAAAAAATATGTAGTAATAAAATGACTCCTAATGATAATCTGCTATATTCATAGATCAGATCAGTGCCTTGTTCAGCAATCATCAGAGAAGCTTCCTCCTGCAGCAGATGGGAACAAATACAGAGTACTGCAGCTAGACATTATGCAGAGAGTGGGAGACTTTGGAAAATTCAGCCTTAAATGAGATGTTGCCATCATAACCCCCCTCAGAGCTCAGGGAACCCCAGTGAAGAGGAGGGAGAGTGTAATAGCCATAGGGCATATAGAACCAGAACAAGGCCCTATAAATAGCAAAGCTCATATGAACTCATAAAGACTGAAGCAGTATGCATAGAGTCTGCATGTTCTACACCAGGTCCTCTGAGTTTATGTTTTCAGTTTAATGTTTTTATAGGATTCCTAAATGTGAAAACCAGTGGGCCTCGATTCTTATGCATTCTCCGGGCTCTTTTTCTTCTGTTAGTTTGTCTTGCCCAAATTCAATGGGCAAGTATTCAATGTGATAGTTTTTGCTTTATCTTATTGTATTTTATTGTACTATATTTAAAAAATGAATGAATGAATGAATGAATGAATGAATTAGTGAATGAATGAAAACCTAGCCCCCAAAATGAGGGTTAGCAACTGAACCATAAATATCTGCTGGGAAAGGAAAATCACTTTTCTCCAATAAACTGACACTGATTATTTCAATCCCTAGGTAAGGCTTCATGTTAGAAGTTGTTGATCAACATATATTGGACTCCATAATTTGTGCGCGCGTGTGTGTGTGTGTGTGTGTGTGTGTGTGTGTTTGTGTTTATTTGGTTACAATTTGGTGTTTGGTGTTAGGTTTTCTTTTTTTCTTTTGTGGTGGTGTTTTTATTTTGATTTTTTGAAATGTTTAATTATTGATTTGGTTCCTCTATTTTGTTTTTGGGAGCAGAAGAAAATGATCAAAAATCATCAAAATATATTTAAATTTAAAAATTGTTAAAAAAAGTAAAAAAGAAAAATAACCAATCCAAATAAATAAATGCACAAATGTGCATTTTAAGAATATTTAGGTAAATATAACAATGATCTGGGGAGAAAAATCAGTTGACAAAGTGCTTTGATTATGTGCAAGAGAACCTAAGTTTTATCCCAGAACTAAAACTAGTGTTTCTCAACTTTCCTAATGCTACAATCCTTTAATACAGTGTCTTGCATTGTGGTGACCCCACCCATGGAATTGTTTTCATTGTTATTTCATAACTGTATTTTTTCTATTGTTATGAATAATAATGTAAATTTCTGATATGCAGACGGTCTTAGGCGACCCTTGTAAAAGTATCTTTCACTCCCCAAAGGGATTTTGACCCACAGGTTGAAAACTGCTGACTAAAGTAACAAAACAGGTATATTGGTAGTTAATTGTATTTCCCAGCACCAAAGAGGAGACAGGTGGATCCCTGGTGATCTCTGGCCAGCCTGGCCTAATCAGAGAGTTCTCACCAGTGAAAGACCCTTTTCAAAAATGGGTTAACCTTTGATTTAGAATAAGTGCTACTATGATATTGAAATGAAGTGAGAGTAAGCATAATAACACAATTGTTAGGTTCAATACCCTCCACTGAAAAGCATATACGATTTCTATGTGTTATTAAGTAAATTACTTTAAACTTTCTTTGCTCTTTTTGTTTCTTTTCTTTAGAGGAAAAACTGTGAAAACTTATTGTCTCCTACCACATTTGATACTATATTTACATTACAATTACATCTTAACCTTAGCTGCACAACACTCAGATTTGGAGTGTCCCCAATTATATTGCTAGAAGGTTATATAATCTCCCAATTACAACCAAAAATAAATGCCAGGTGTTTGAATTTGGAGTCATTAGAATGTGCAGGAAGGATCAGGGCTGACCTAAGTCTGTCTTTCTCAAATATAACATGCAACTCGCAAAAGGAAAACATCAAAAATGAGCACATGGGTCCAGTTGCTTACACCCCAGAAGCCAGGCTGGAGACAGTAGGAAGAAGAAAAACCCCATGTGTAGTCGACACTTGTCCCCTGATGGTCTGTGGCTCTTTGGGTTCTATTGGATGGAGTTTTTCTCTTCTCTTTTTCATAGTTTCATTATGATCAATAGTAGAAAGTGTGCATTCACCATTATTTGTGAAATTACAGAGAACATAATAGTTAATGAACATTAGCACTTTCCTTTTCTTTCCTGGATCCTTGAAATTTAATTATGTATTTCATAACTCTTCCCAGAAACAAGATTTACCTAATTAGATATTTATGAAAAATTACCTAAGTGACATGGTTACTGATTATTCTCTTTGATTCCACTTCTTTAGATGCATACAAAGTTATCATAGAAGAAATCTATATAACTCTTATTACATTAGCTACATTGAGTATAGTGATAGATGCCAGCTGTGGATGTTGGTTTAGGGCTAAAGCTGTTTTGTTCTTTTAATTAGTTTTATTTTATTTTATTTTTTGACTAATTCAATCTCATATCCTTAGTCCTGGAGCATTGGAGTGTTTCAGCCTCTGTACAATCTAATAAATCTCTGAGGCTTACTCCTAACTGAACTACTCTGACTAGGTCTTTCTGAACTCAAAGCTGTACTGAATTCAACTAACTTTTCTTGTTCAAACTCTTCTCCAATCTGACTGGTTTAAATTGCTCTTCTGAGCTGCCTTTCTGACAGAACTCTTCTGACTCTGGTAGATTCTGGCTGACTCTGTTTCAGTCTAAACGGCTCTGCTTGTCTTCAAACTGACTCACTCTTTCCGTCTGATTCTGACTTCTGCTGAGTTGCCTCTGTGTCTTTGTGACCTCTACCATCCCATATTTCCTCAGTAAGCCTCTCTGCCCTGTCAGAGAATTCTTCCTTGTGTTTTTCCCATGGTTCACTCACTTAGCAATTCTTCCTCTAATGCCTCATTTCTAAGGAAGGATTATTTAAAGAGATAATGAAATTTTATGGTAAAATATGATATCTTTTGAACATACTTAGTAGATCTCAATTTTTGACTTATTCTGAGTATATCAAATATTTCATTCTGCAGTGGCTTTGTAACATATATGAAAAACATTTATTTGGAACAGAAACTGATAAATAATTAAAAATTATAATATAAGATAAGAAATTGGTCTTTGGGACTGAAAGTGGGTAAGAAGTTTTGATATATGATATCAAGTGTTTGAACCATTAAAATAAAGATAAATTAGATTAATCTGAAAATTTAGACATTATTTTTGTGAAAGTGATCCTATGATGGTTAATACTGGTTTTCCATTTGACAGGATCTAGAATCATCTTGTAGACAATAATCTGTGCATACCTATGTGGTATTATCTATATTAGGTTAGCAGTGGGAATGCCTTTGAGAGATAATATAGATTAAGTGAATTGAGATAGGAAAACTCATTTTAACTGTAGGCAGCATCATTCCTTGGATGGGGAACCTACACTAAATAAAGGGAGTGAGCTGAACACCAGTATCCATCTCTCTTTTCTTCCTCATTGTTAATACATGGTGATCAGCTGCCTGAAGCCCTGTTTCTGTGATTTCCTATGCCATAATGGAGTATACCCTGAATTCAGAAACCCAATAAACCTTGTCTTCAATACATTGCTTTTATCAAGGTATATCATCACAATAGCCATCTAAGTAACAAATAAACCTACCAATGAGGTAAAATATATCTGGTTACGTACTTTCAAATAAAACATCTGAAAACCATCTCCAACAAAGTTCTTGTATGTATTGAGTGCAGGGAAATCTCCATAAATTATAATGTAATATCTAGTTACATAAAAGTAATTAATAAATGGCTTACAAAAATACAGATATCAAATTAATAATGTATTAATGTTTAGTATTATCATCTATTAAATAAATGCTTTAAAATTAAATATTTCAGAGAACAGAAAAACAAGTAGCATAATAAAACATTTTTAAAGTGATGATGTTAAATAGTGACAGAGTGTAGATCCAGAATCTTATATGCATTGCTGGCAGAAAAGTAATATGGTTCAGTTAGTCAAAACTTTGGTTGAAAAACATTTTTTTGAAGTATGGGTCAGTAAAATGATGCATCAGGTAAAAGTACTTGCAACCAAAGCAAGCAACCTGAATTGGCTTCCTGGAACCCACATGATGGAAGGAGAGAACCAACACCCACATGTTTTCCACTGACCTCTCCTCAGGTGCATATTATGAGACTTCCCAAGCTAATAAATTAATAATTTGTTTTCTTTAAGTATTTAAAACTAAATCCATATTTGCAATGAAATTCAACAATCACACTTGATAATTTAGCTCAGAAAATGACAAGATATGGTCACATAAAATATGTGAACATATATTAATGCTAACATTGTTTATAGTACTGAAAACTGGAAACAAAGCACATAGCTAAACCTCTGTAGCACAATGGTATAGCATACGTAGGACTCTATTCAGTAATAAAGAGTAGTGAGCTAGTCATCTTTGTGGCAGTCTGAATGGATTTCAAGAGCATACTACTTCTTGGAAAGTCAAAGAATGCTTGGACCCCTCACACTATGATTAATTATAGAAATGAAAGAAAGATGGATTGGTGCTAGTCAGGAGGCACAAGTTGGGGGATGAGTAAGAGGGAATAAATGTAATGATACAGCACAAGAATATATATTTGTGGAACTTTCTTTCATAGGACAAGTTGATTGAGCATCAAGTATTCTGGGAATTATTTTACAATCATTTGGGATGGCTTTTACTTTGTGAATGTTCATTTTATTTTTACTGTGACATTGCATGAGTCTATTATTTAAATTGTTAGACTGAATAAAATAGATATTTTTTCACTGTGGGTAGCTGTCTTCAAGTTCATAATATTAGCTTGAGGCTATGACAAAAAAAGACAATTCTGTCTTGCCTGACTGCTTCACTTTAAGATAGCAGCTTCTTAGTCTAACTTTGGATTAAAACATCAACCCTTCCTAAGTCATGACCTGCTGGCATCACATGGAATGATGCTGCCAGATCTACTGACTTATATCCTTTTGGAGTTAGACTGGAAGAGAATTATCATCTCTCTTTCATCTCTGTTGTGCCAAATCCTCCCACAGATATTGATGCATTTTCACATGCATGGTCAGAGGAGTGAGTTCCTAATAATAAACTGCTCCATACTACAAGTGATTCTCTGGTGAAAGTACCCACAGTATCATAGAATGACACACGTACATTCATGTATATGCTTTCACACATGTGAAAACTGATTATTGTTTATAAGATTTTTAATAGTATTACTGCATCACTATTGTATTCTGATACAATAGTCAAAAATGGTGTCACCACTGGAGAAAGTTTGTTTTATGTCCCAAAGTGGCAAACCGTTTATGTAGCCTACTACTACAAAATAAAAATATTTGAACTAGAGTTTATTTCCCAACCATGGGTCGGGGGTTACTTACTCTGGTAAGAGAACTTATCAGTTTCTCATTCCTGGAGAATATGACACCCTTTCCATTAATTGGTAATTAGTAATCAAGACCAGGTGGGCCCTGATGGACCCTTCCCTATTAATGATTCAAAGCTGAGGAATAATAGAGATGGGAGCTTTAAAATGACTAAAATCAAGTATATAATAATATAAAATTGTCAAACAGTTTTTAATTAAAGGCTAAGAAGAAGCAAGCAAGAGAAAAAAAAAGAAAAAAATTGAGGAAATGTACCATTTCATTTTAGTGTTGTAGGCTCATTAACATTCCTGCACTTGGATATTGACCTGCTCTACTTGAATGCTGTAAGTTTAAATAGGTTAGAAGGAGCATATTTAAGAAAGATCTTTGAAGATCTTTGATCAAGGATTATCTGGTAATTGTGGTAATCTTAAAATAATGGGGATATCTGTAAAACACAGAAGCTATTTATTACATGGACAGAATTGGTTGATATTCAACCTCTTTATATCCTTCTTTAATTTCTTCCTCTCAGATTGTAATAAAGATAATATGGATATATTGAAGTTTCAGATGTAAAAATTTTGGTTGAGAAAATGTCATAAAGTCATTTAGTTAACTGTGCAGTCCAAAGCTAGCAATTACACATGGCTATATTGAATATAGCTAGCAATATCTTCTTAAATTTTGCCAAAGACATATAAACAGTAGTAATGTTTCTACATATGTTGTTATATCTTCAAATACAATACTTTTGAAAATGCTAAAACTAGAAAATTAGTTGAAACATATAGTTTCTATAAGGCTTATGGAAACAGTCACATTAAACAATTGGAAATGTGAGCCAAATATAGTATTCAGTTACTTTATGGATTTTCTGTTTTTGTGTATGGGTAATGAGAATGCAATGATCTATTGTGGGGAAATAAAGCTTCTCACAATATTTAAATAATTACAGATAATTTAAAATTAAAGTGAACTTACATCATTTTCTCCTTCATCTTTTTTACTCTCAGCCTTCACATATCATGTATCATTTGCTCTCTCTCACAGTTATGGCAGACACACACACACACACATACATATACATATATGGATGCTATGTATATAAATATATATACACACACACATATTGTACATATATGTAATGTGTAATCTTCTACTTTTCCATATAGTGTTACTTGTATGTATATGATTTTTTTGAGGTGACCACTGTGTATTGGATAATTAATTTAGAGGTTTTCCTTAGGAAGACTTTTTCTCCTCCTTCCTTCAAGCCCTGGTTGCACATAGTTTTTTGATTAAGGTTATGGCCCCAAGAGATTTCTGCCTTCCATGTTAGCATGTCTATTGGCACCATCTTTGTTCAGGTCATGTTTAGACAGCCATACTGATGAAATTTCTTAGGTTTAGCTTCTCTTACACTTCTAGAAGGCAAAATCATCATCTTCCTCTGGCTTTTGTAATATTCACTCCTACTTTGCCATGATCCCTGAGCTTTATGTGTAGAAGTTAAGATATAGTTATACATGTCCTGTCCCTCGTCAAAGAAATGTCTATAAGATAAGTGAGACTGTTGCAGAAAACCACAACTGAACAAAATTCAGAGAACATGTGATCATATGGTGCGTGTCCACAACTGATACATCTATAACACAACTCCTATATTTCAATAGTTTTGAAATGCTTGACCAAATTGAGTCATTCCTGTCCCTCATATTCTAGCACAGTTTGTCCCAATAAAAGCAATAATCATCTGTTTCCTATTCTTCACATGGAAACAGGCATCTCTTTCAATAGTACCATATAATGATACCATTTCAATTTTATCTTTTTCTAACATATAATTGATTTTATGTAAACTTTGTTTTTAATGCAATATACATGTAAGTTAGCTATATATAACATGTTTACACTAAAATTCACTATATTCTATCTCTCCAAATATCACCTTATTACGTTTTTAATGTCAGAAAAGTTAGATATTGAACCTGTTTTAATTATGACAATATGCATGTAATCTAATTTATTTTAACATTTTCTGAAATATTTATGCTGCAATTAACTTATGGAGAAGTCTGTTCTTTTTACCTCATCTATATCAGGAACAAAATGGGTATCTACTGATATAATATTACTTTAAAATATATGGGATTTTAAGAAATTTTTTATTGGTAGAAAATAATATCAAACATTTTTAGCAATTAAATTCAAATTAAGCATAAATAATGAATGAGACAGGAAAATTTGTGTAGAGATTTTGCTACATCATTCATTAATGCAAAGAATATCAAAGGCAAAATTTATTTACACAATAGCAGGTGAAATATACTCTAATTGAGCTTATTTTATCAATTTTCATAGCTTTTAAAACAGGTATTACCGTTACTATATCTTAGGACCAATGGAAGCTACTTATATATTAAAAATGAACAAATTTGTGTATGGTTTACAAATGGCAATTGCAATTTCTTTTAACATGACTAAAACTGTATATAGTACACTATATTTCTCTGCCACATTAGATTAAAATAAAGTGAGTCATGATTAGTTTCATATAATTAGAGTATGTGTGTGTATACTGTTAGATGGAGTGTATATTATGTACTTAATTCAAATTACATAGACACCTTTCAGTAAAGTCACAAAGAAAACATTTCACTGAGGAGACTCCTATTTGTTTTTACTTTAGGTCTCCTAAACATCTTGCTTTAACTGATTTTACAGAATTCTGGAATATCTCAATCTTTTGTCTTTAGAGTTACATATTCATGGAAATTTTCAGGTCAGCCTCTTGCATAGAATTTAAAGTCTGCAATCTAAAGTCTCATAAAAGGATGACCTTTTATGGAAAAAATCAATCAGAAGTACCAGCTCTAACATTTCACAAAACTTAAGATGTATGTATATCTTTGGCATCAATTTAAGAAATCAGTGTGGATCCTCAAGGAAGTTGGCCTCTTGGTGCACATCCAGAGTCCCACTAACTTTTCTCTACCAGGAACTCACAGCTTCCACACAAGCCTTGGACTTAGATAGAAGACCTTCATCATTCTTCTTGTTCTTTGAGACATACCCTTAGTCCTACTACTAGTCCACTGTAGTACCCTTGGGACTTGACTTTTTATTTTTATTTTTTGTATAGAAGAACCATGGTCCTCCTAGTTGTTCACAGTGACCCCATTTTCAGCCTTTAATTCTATACAATCCCCATTATTTTGTGAAGTTCCAATGACCTTCAGAACTGCTCCTTACCAAGAACACCAAACCCACCACATTTGGATGGGACTCAGGGAAGCCATAGCCACCAGACTTAGCTAGAAAAAAGAGTGGGCAAGAGCAGCCAAAGAAAAGAACACTCAATGAAGAGAAGATCAAATATCTATATCAAGAATTGTTTCAAACGTATATCATAACTCCAGATGTATAAATACCAGAAAAAAATCAAACGTGATCAATTGGGACAATGTGAATCCTCTGGAAAGCAGCAACCCTCTTGTGTTAGGCAGGAATAAATGCAATTTAACTGAAGCACAGAGCAAAGATTTCAAGGCAATTATGAATATGCTCAAAGTATTTAGTAATGACTTAATAAAGACACTGAAAAGAAAAATAAACAGTTGATTAAAATAATTAAAACAATTCAAGACTTGAGAGTAGAATTTAACAAAGAGATAGAATCACTAACAAGAACCAAAGCTGAAATAAAGCTGGATGTTTTTAAAAACTCAGGGTGTAAGACAAAAACTTTCATGGTAAGTCTTACCAAAAGATTACAAGAGAGGATTTCAGGTTCAAGACAAAGGAGAAAAAATGAATATTTCAGTCAAAGTAATTTTTAAAGAAAAAAAAAACACAAGGCACAAAAAATTCAGGAAATCCAGGACACTATAAAAGGACCAGACCCATAAATAATTGATATAAAGAAATGAGAAGAAACCCAATTCAAATGCATAGAATATAATTTTAACAAAATCAGAGAAGAAAATCTCCACAAGCTAAAGAAATGAACACCTATCAAGATTCAAGAGACATACAGAACAACAAATAAACAGGACAAGAAGAGGAACACTCCATGGCACATGCTAATTAAAACACTAAATGTACAGAATAGAAACTGGATACTAAAAGGTATAAGGGAAAAAAGACAATTCACATATAATGACAGACTCATTCGAATATTGCCTGACTTTTTGAGACTCTGAAAGCAAGAAGGTCCTGGATGAATGTTTCCTTCTGCTTGGTCTTCCTTCTTTCTTCCCAACTAAAGACCCTCCCCTTTACCATAGGTGATGTGAAGCATTCTGTTCTTTTTCATACAATGTATCCTGAGAATTATGTAGACCATTCTGCTTGAAATAATAATGGATATTTTTGATTTGATACCATTATTCTGTCTAAATTTCAAAGTACTTATACTCTATGCATGTCCTAATTAATCTGCTCTAACATTTTGGACTGAAATTAGTTAACTACCTGAATTACATATTTGACCAGAATTATTCCCTCCATCTCATTCCTTCTTTTCATTTGCTGGCTTCACACATGGTTTAGTTTTTCCCATAAAGTCTACAGTTCTGTGATTATTGTTTCAATGACAAAATATTTATCACTTTTAACAGTTATTGAAGGTTAATGCCACATAATCCCTAATGAGTTTTAAGTTATAAAAATCAAGTTTTTATTTATTGAGTATCATGTAACATTGAATAATATATAAAATAAGTAACCTTTGTACTGTTTTGCTAGAGCAAATTTATTAATATAACCTTTTAAATCAGTTAATGGGGAAAAGTGAAAATAGTTTTGTTTGACTGTCAGGGCTGCATCTTATCTGAGTGAAATTGTATGTGCATGCTACTTCTGTACTTGGGTTTCGTCCTAGCTGAGCACAGGTTTAATTTCTGAATGGAAATGATGAAAGGATGGAAATACATGTCCCAATATGCTAAGTAATGAGAGCATTTTGTAAAGAAAGGAGGAAGGATGAGTATGCAAAGAGTAAAGGAAAAATGAGAATATACACAAGGGTATCAATTGACACGTGTTTCCTAGCTGTAATCACTGCTCTTCCTTGACATCATAGAAAGGTGATCCATCATTTGACATGCCTGGTTCAGAACTGAAAAGGAAAATGTAGGAAACAGACCTAGAATGATGTAGCTGCCCTCCAGCATTTTCTTTATGGGAGCATTAGTTCATGTCTGGTTTTGCTTGCTGAGTAAAACCCACTCTCTCCTTGAGGCATAGATCAAGCAAGTCATTTTTGCTAGATTCATTCTTTCAGATTTCTACTAATTCCAGGATATCTGTGACATGCTTAGTGTAAGGGAGTTTCTTTTTATCAAAATGTTATTGAATATTTTAGTGATTCTATTGTTTTTTAATGAGAATACAAAGGAAAAACTATGTAATTTAGAAAATAAACAAACAAACAAACAATCCATGGAAAGAATGAGTACAGAGTAATTAAAACATATTTTTTATTTCGAATAAACCTCAGATATTGTGTGAAATGTTTCCATTACTTGAGTTTTCAGTTGTCTTCCTCTACAATTTATTGGGTTTTTTTACTTTTTACTAGACTTTTAGACATACAGAGGGAAGGGAAGAGTGAAAAAATCCTAATTCTCAGGATTACTTATTTAAGATTTCCTTTTGTACTTCCAAACAAAGAAGTATTGATGTACTGGAAAATAATAACATTGAAAGAAAATTTGAAAATTATCTTATTCATTTTTACAAGTTAGCAAGTTAAACATATTCCTTAAATAATATTATCATTTAATTAATATGTTTAGATCTCAATTTTTAACCATTTCAGCTGCTATATTTAAGTAATAAAGGTGATTAATTCTTTAATTAATATATATTATATAATATTATGTTATATCTACATTTTAATGTATACATCATTCCAGGGAAGGTCTTTTTAACATCTATTCTTCTTCTCTGTTGGGTTAATATGTCATATTAACCCATATTAACATGACTAATATCATATTAATTGTATAATTTTGATTGAGTATATTTGAGATGACTAATTCTGTCTAATTTTTTTCATCTTTTATAATTAATAACAACAATTAATAATTAACCAACAGCTTAAATCACCTGTCATCTGATATTTACCATTTTGGACTCCTGTGCATATTATATAATATGAATATCTTTCAAAGATTAATCAACCAACTATGGGTACATTAGGACCTGGTCTCTGTTTCAACATTTCTGCTCATTTACTCTTAGAGGACTGAATTGATCCTCTCCAGTGACAGAGCTACATTCAAATGCCTGATTTATAAACCTCTGCTCTCTTTTCCTCTTTATATCTTCATCTAGATTATTGTGCATATTCCAGTATTTATCTGACCCCAGTGAAAAAATCCCACTTCTCACATCTATCTTGTCTTTTACATAATCCACTATCCAGTCATAAGCATCCCACATTCTCAGATGTTTCCTTACAGAAACAACATTTCACAATTCATTGTTGCAATAAGGATCTTTTGAATGTGATGAAATTCGTTGCTATTTTTGTAATATTTGCCCTGGAAAGCAACAGTTCTAATTAAAAACAAACATTAAAATAAGCTTGATAAAGGGGAGTTGAGCGTTTTGGAAAACACTTTGATTGGTTACACTTTAAATTTACTCTCATATATGTCACCTGAGTATATATGCGCTCTTATAAATAAATCCCCTCCTAGTAACATTTACATTTTATATAGTAATTAAAAGTCTCTTTACTCTAGAACTTCCCAGCAGAAAACATTTTTCTCAAGCTAGTTTATGGGTCTACTTCCAATTTCATGTTTAAAGAGAGAACACCATAGGATACCTCTTATGTTCTAAAATACTGGTTTGTATATGAGTACCCTGTTCTTCTACCCTTTATCATCTGTAAATGTTCTTGAGCCTATTTCAAATCATTCCATCCTTCAAATATACTCTGAATCCATGAATGTTGGATACTTCAAGGAATTTGTCTTGACATGTTCCATTTCCTCTACCATTGATATTATTTCTCTTATGTTACTGTTATTGGCATGCCTTCCAAGTTCCCTTTTTTAAACAACTAACCAGAAATTAACATCACATTATTATCTTCGATACTTCTTCAGGTACTCCTTTGCTGTGGTCTTGTATTCATTTATTACCATCTATCATAAATTTTGGTAGACTTATCTGAAATTTTGCTTCTGATACCACAAATAATTTTGTTCACTGTAGCTCACTTTTCTCATTTTAAATTACAATTTATTCTTTAATAATTGCATACATGTGTATAATGTCATAATCATACATACCCTCTCTACTCCCTCTGTCTTCCCCAGGACTCCCTCAACATGGTTGCTCCCCCTCCAAACTTCCTGCCCTTTAATCTCAGTGCATCTAATTTCTACTTCCCATGTACACACAGATATGGGGCAATTCACTGATGTATGAACAACTTACTAGTGACCACAAAATCAAAGAGGAATGGCTATATCTCTCCAAGCCACTATCAACTGCAAATAGCTTCTCAACAAGTGGTAGGAACAGGTTAGTGCCTTCCCTATCCATTCTCAAACCTTGACTGGCTTGATTAGGTGTAAATCACATGCAGGAAACCACAAATGCCATAAGTTTATGAGTACAGCAGCTATATTATGTCAAGAAAACAGTATTTCACAGGACCTCTCCCTATCTTCTGTTTTTACATTCTTTTTGCTATTTCAGTGATGTTTCCTTAGCACAGGGTTGGAAGTAAATGATACAGTTGTCCCATTTAGGGTTGAGAATTCATTCTCATTTCTTCTCAACAATTTGATCCATTATAAGTCTCTCTATAAACACTGCCAAGGTTGAGGATAGCTCAAATATCTAGATATAAAGAATTAATTCCTGACACTCAGCAAAATAACAATAGTAGGTTTTCTATAGAGACTATGACTTCTCTAGCCAAGGGATTTTTACCAGAATTACATGGATTTTCTCCTGTAAAACAGGCTTCATATTTCATCAGAAAGTGCTTGGTTACCTCATACCAGTGAGGCCACTATGCTACTCAATAGCACATAAATCCAGGCAAATCATGCACAGTCCTGTGATGGGTAAGACCACTGATGATTTTGTGTTTTGTTTTGTTTTGTTGTTGTTTTGTTTCTCCTAAGCAGCCTGCATAGCTCATTCCAGCACTATGGTAGCTAACACGTAGGAAGGTGTCTAGTCGTTTTCGTACTCCTATCTCTTCATCAATAGAGTATTGTCATCTGCTTATGGTGAGCAACCAAAAGTAGTAGCAATAGCCTGTGGTTGTTTTACAAATTTCTGGGACCTCCCTGAATAATAATTCATAGGGACATTCCTGGTACCGTGTTTTTTTTTTTGTTGTTGTTGTTGTTGTTTTTTTTGCTTAAAACCCATGTCTTCTGTGAGCAGCATTGTCTGTTCAGGCAGAGTAAGTCCCTTCTTCAATTCTCCCCCTTCTCTGTGTGCATTGTAATTAGCTTGAAAACTAATAGATTTTCATAAGCCATTTTTATGTACCCTTGCTTTTTGTAAACACATATTACTCTTTCCTATCCACAGTTATTTTACTTCTGTGCCCACTTAAACTGTTAACCCTCTCCTTTCATATCACACATATTCTAGTATCACCTCCAATTATATATTTTAACTGGGTTGAATGATAGTAGGTTTCTAGATGGTTTGTTCATACACCTTTAATTTTAGTTAATCTTTTCTCTCCACACTCTTGTGTTTCCTATACCCTCTCTTCCTTGAAACTTTCTTGACCCCATTATTCTCCTTCTACTACTATTTGCCTGTATTCTGCAATTGTTCTTCCTAATAGACCTCCCCCTAAATGACCACTTTCTAGTTTCTTGATTTCCACTTGTTCTCCATCTTAAACACACATAAATCTCAAAGCAAGGATACACGTATGAAAAAGTACATGTGACAATTGTCTTTCAAAGTCAGAATTACTTTTGCCAGTATAATTTTTTCAAGTTGATCTATTTATCTATGATTTCATTTTTATTTATAACTGAATGAAATTCCATTGCACGAATGTACCAAATTTCCATTTTATACTCATCAGGTATGGACATAAAGTTGATTCCATTTCCTGGTATTGTTTTTAGCAAACTGAAATACAAGTTTCTGTGCAGTTAGATATAATTTCCTTTGGGTCACTTCTTATCCTTCTAATTATTTAAACAACTCTACTTAAAATCATTATCTTCCATATTCTGAAGTCTAGTGAATTTTGTGTAGCTCCTTCTCCCCAGGAAGGATTGGGGATTTGTGATCAATCCTTCCTTTTGATATACATTTCCATTGTATTCTATTACAGCAGTGTTACCTGGTTGTCTTCTTTGCTTTCTCATTCTTTTGTTTTTATTGTCAGTTACACATCATTTTCCTAATCTCTAAGAGTAAGTACCTCAGAGGTACTTTTCCTCTTTTAATTCAGTTCTTTTCCCACACTCCTCACACCTTCCCAGTGAATTTATCTTTACCCTTATAGGTATTACATTCTAAGTACACAATGATAACACCATAGTACAGTCATTTAGTTTTTCTCTCCCTGAGTTTCAGCCTTACACACTCATCTTCCTGCCTTTTAATCACGGCATGTCGAATTTGATGAAGAGCACTTTCCTCACACTTTGGAGTCTGGATGGTATTGCCATTTCCATTATCTCAGTGAATGTCCATCTCCCTTGGTGTTCAGTTCCACTTACTTTTCCCAAGCAGGAACTGATTCCAGAAACTGCTTTTTGTGATCTCCTAAAACATTTCCCCACAAGCCTGCATTCACATGTGTCTTAGGTATACTCAAAATGCAGCTTTGAATAGTGGTCTGTGTTCAAATTCAACACACAAGACTCTAAATTTTAACTATCACTTTTGTCTTTAGTTCACAAAACTCCTGAAAACTTATTCTCAGCACTAACAAATATAAAACAGAAGAAACATTAGCATATTTTCTTACTTCTAAAATATCATGAATGTTGTACACAAAAAGGTAGCAGTAAGATGTCTAATTTAGGTGCGAGCTGAATGAATTATCTTAGGAAATTCTGTGGTGGGGGTGGATGGGAAGATGGCTTAGTTAGTAAATGGTTTGCCCCACAAGTATGAAGGCAAGAGACAATCCCCAGAATTCATGTAAAGAGGAAGATAAACCAACCCAAGAAGCAAAAATAACAGGTATAATTTGCATGTATTTATAATTTCAGTGTGGTAGAGTCAGAGACAATAGGAATCATAGAATTTGATGCTATCCAGCTTGGTCTATGTGGTGAGTTCTAAGCCAGCGAGAGTTCCTGATTTAAAGAAAATTTAGATGGCATCTGGGTAAGGGTACTTGAGGTTATTGTTTTTGTACTATTAATGTATCCTCACAAATATTAATGTGCTCCTACACAGATATGGACAGACCAAATATTCACATAAGAATTTAAACCTCCCTGCTACACATATACAAACACACACACATATACACACACACACAGAAATATCAAGAGGAAGGATTAATCTGCTGAGTTCAGTGGCTTTTAAGTGTGGTAATGTCTAATCCATTCACTTGATAACCTTTCAATGAATTTCTATTATGTATTAGAAAAATAATAAATTAGATGTTTGTTGATAACATGCATATTTTGAAGCAATTGATTAAGAAAATGGATCATTTTCTAGTGAAGTCAAGCATGGCATCAGAGTCGGGGTGGGGACGTTTAGCTTGTAGATAGTCTGTTTTTCTCATTTCCTAAATAGAAATGTGCTGGGCTTGGTGAGGGAGAAATTCTGTCCCCAGGGAAATGCTTGCCAGGATATAGGAAGTAGGGCATTGGGGTTTAGCAAGGAATTTCTTTTACCCAAAGTATTTTACACTGACCCTCTATCAAAATTATATATATGAAATTTTGCCTTTTTCCAGTCAGACTACAAGTTCTACTTTCTGGAACCTAGATACAATTTACTCTGCTCTCAGCATTATCTTGCTACACTGTTCAGGAGTTACATAACAATGACTAAGCGCCCATGCACTCAGTTGCTTCAGTGTTCTATAAAGATCATCTGTCTGTGGGCTTGCATAAGCAGTTATTTACATGATCTAGAAGCAACTGATCACAGCAGTCCTTGGCTCGGCTGCTCATAGCTAAGCATTTGTGAAATGCACAAAAAAAACTTAGAAAACGGATAGAAAATTAACAATCAGGAAGGAAACAATGGGGAGGGGGGTCTTCACAGGAGCAGAAAGTAGTTTTGTTTGTAATGAAGTAGATATATTAAACTGTATTTATTATCATATTTTTGAATTGTGATGGTCAGAAATGGGTTTTGGTTTATACTAGCATGGATATTTTCTCTCCTGAAAGGTAGGAAGTAGCAATGCATGATTTTGAGACCAAGGTTCTTTGTTTAAATTTAAAGATATTTCATGTCTTAAAATGTGCAAAGTCTGAATTAGAAACTCCCATAGAACTTTGATTGCATGACTATAAAGCTGATTTATTAATGGAAGTAACAATCAATAATTCCATTTTCCATAAGAACAAATAAATATGCCCAAATAACTGAGTGCTGTAATTTGTTTGGCAGTCTATCTGCAAACAGCCATACATCCTGTGTTGCTAAGTGCTTGAATTTGCCATTATGCTATAGAATTAGTTTATGAAAATGATCAAAGCTGAAAGAAAATTCTCAAAATGGAAATAATCAAAACTGTTCTTTCTGTATTTTTATATACTAAAACATGAAATAGAGACAGCTCCAAAATGAAATGCTTCACTTTTTGCTTTTTTTCATGGAATTTATTTTTCCTGGGACATGGCAGACTACTCAGAGGCTAATAGTGCTTGCTGGAAAATCAGAGCATCTGAGGGAAGTGAAACCATGTCCAGGTAGACACAAAGAACCCAATCAGAGCTGTCCTCTGACCTCTACACAGGCTCCATGACATAGGTACAACTGCCCCACCATATCATACATGTACAAACACAATAATAATAATAATAATAATAATAATAATAATTAATAATAGGAAGAAGAAGAAGAAGAAGTAAATCATAGATGTCATTGATGTATTGAACATCAAGGTTTCCCACTTTAGTTGTCAAGGTATATTTTAGAAAATACTTCTATCTCTTCGTAGAAAAGCCTCACATATCTCTCTTTTTTGTCTTTCTCTGTGATACTTTGCCATTGACATGCTGGATAACTGAGTCCAACACCCTTATTCTATAAATCTAACACGGTTTACATTTCTGAATAGTTTTATGTCTTGACACAAGTTAAAGCCATGTCAGAGGAGGTAGCCTCAACTAAGAAAATGCCTCCAAAAGATTGGGCTCTAGGCAAGTCTGTAAGTAATGTTCTTAATTAGTGATTGAAAGGGGAGGGTGTAGCACATTGTGGGTGGTGTTATCTCTAGGCTGGTGGTTCTGATTTCTATAAGAAAGACAGTTAACAAGCACTCCTTGGAGATCTCTGCATCAGCTTCTGCCTCCTGTTTCTTACCCTCCTTGGGTTCCTGTCCTGACTCCCTTCAGTGATGAACAGTGATGTGGAAGTGTAAGTTGAATAAATACTTTCTTCTCCATATTGCTTTGGTCATGGTGTTTCATTACAGCAACAGTATCTCTAACAAAGACACTAAGATGCTTTCTCATAAAACATTATTAATAACATTAAAACCTTTAGTTTGGTTGTAAATTGGGCAAGTAAATTTAAGTGATGAGGTTGTTTTCTAGTCTTCACCCTGAATTTATGAAGACAGTGTTAGGGCATATATACAAGTGAGAGTTCAGAACACAGCTCAGTCTAACTAATATCCACTTAATCTGCACACTTTGAAGGTTTGATATTTGAGAAGAAAAAAGACCCTGCCCCTTTCTCTAAGCTACTTCACTTAAGATCTCTTTTCAAAATAGAAACTGAACTTTTTTCCTGAGTAACTAAAAGAAGCAAGGGTTATTAGGCAGAAAACAAGTAGAAACCAGAGTCCCTGAGAGAAGCAAAAGGGAGTGTCTGAATGAATCCTTAAAGATAAGCAAGCTTTGTGCATCATCTCTTCCTCTCCTCCAGGGATTGTAGTGCCTTCTCCTTTTAAATGTAAGCCACATTGAGTTTTCCTTCCAAGCAAATCTTAATTAAAGAGATTTGTGTTCTAAATCCCAAGATCTAGGTAACACACTCCAGAAAGAGGACTGAAAGAGAAACAGAAACGGAGCTTCCTTCTTGGCTTGTGGTACTGACTCTGTCTACTCATTCATTAATGACCTTCTCCTGCATTTTTAGTCCTTACAGTCCTTGTCTTCTTAAAGAAACATCAGAGGGACTTAAAACATAAGTAATGGAAACACTTTAAGAGCATCTGGGATTTGTTGGGGTGAGGAGACCACCTCAGCCCCGCTGCAGGGCCTGACCTGCTTGCTTGCTCCAGCAGGATCCTGCCAGAAAGACCACGCCCGGGGCCATTTCTTAGAACTAACAGGGGGGGCCTGTTTCTTGGAATTGATAAACATTTGGTACATCTTGTCTTGAACCCAAACACAAAGCATAATCTCTACTCCCTCAGCCCATGGGAACATGACCTAATGGTTTTCCAGTCAGCTTAAAAAGGTCACTTGGCTCATGTTTTGCAAAATGTTCCAAAGCTGAGCTCCTCACCCTGAACAAGGGCTTGCGATTTTTGCCTTTATAAACCATGCCCTAAAAACAGTCACGGTTGCACTCTGCCCTGTGTGGTTTGGGTCACATCCTTGGTACATCAGACCCTTTTTGCTTTCTTTTTCAGGATTGACATCCCAGTAACAAATACAGAGTGGTAAATCAGTACCACAGATCATTTTCCCTTCCCTTGGGCTAAAGCACACAAGGTCTTTCTTATGTCCTAGTTGGTGGAAGCCTTTGTTAACCACTGTGGTACTGATAATAGTATTGATAATAGACATTTATCTCCACTATTCTCTCAATATTTCAGTCGCACATTCAAATCCAACCATGGAGTTATTGGGACACAATTTTGAGTTTAACCTTACTTTTCAACAGAAGAGGAGGTTATCATCATTGTTAGTTACAGTCCTTCTCTGGCATTCACCCTCCTCTCAATTCTTTTGCTAATTTCATCTCATTTACTTAGTCATTTAGAATGGCTTGCAGCACACCTCCTTTTCAGTTTTTTCAATGCTGCAGCTCCAAACCAGGGTTTTTACAAGGGTAGGCAAGTTATTTACCACTGACTACAATCCCAGTCTTCAGCCTCAACCTTAAAATTCACCAGTCTTTCTTTTATATCATCTACATAGTGAATCTAAGCCTTCACACAAATTTACTTGGGCAATTGGAATTGGTTCATAAATAACAAAGTGCTAAAAACCAAAGAGACAATAAGGAGGACCCTAGAAACTAGAAACAGTAAGAAGCTGAATAGGCAAATAGAAGAGGTAAGTTAGGGCAGGGGTATAGACCAGTGGTAAAGCACTTCTTTAGCATTCACAGGACTCTCTGAAGGCTAAAACAAATAAATAAGAGAAAAGCATTGTGACATAACAAATACAGTTTCTCTGAACATGACCATACCTTATAGTGAAAGTAATCAGAGAAAAAGTGGCTTAAAAAGCAATGAGCTATTTCCAAAAGTTGGTGCTAGACAAGGTACATCATGTGCTAAAAAAAAAAAAAAAAAAAAAAAAAACAGACTCAAAGGAATCCTAAGCAGAATGAAATACTTCTTCCTTCTTCCTACTTCTAAGTCTTGAGGTCCTATGTCTAGCTGAAACAACCAAGAAACACCATCAAAGAAAACAGGGAAATAATAGTTCTCTGTGTTAATGGAAAAACTAAGGACAACACAAATGATAACAGACAGAAAAAATAGGCTGTATCAGTCATGAAAGCACGTCCAGCTTCAGGAATATACTTAATGCAAGACTCTAGTCTGTAATCTGAGATGCACCACCATGTTTCCATAGAGACAACACACTACATGTGATCTGCTTTGAGGAAAGGGAACCATGTAGGAGAGAAGCTATGATAGGCCCATTCCTAGGAAATGAGAACTTCTGATAGGTCACTTTAGCTTATGAACATCCATAGGTTTTGACAAAATGTTCTTAGAGCTACATTAGAATCAAACACTTGGACTTTGCTGATTTAATTAAGTATAAAACACAGCACCTAGAAAGATTAGCCTCTGCTATTATGTGAGCCCAATATATCACAAGTATATTTTTTGATAACTACTTGCTTGGACTTTTCTTTATGTTGGAGAATTTAAAACATGCATATAAAGAAATATGATCACATTTCACTCATATTTCCCCTGTTTAATCCACCCCCCCCCGCACACCCATCCCAGTATTTCCCCTTCTAAACCTCATATCTTTTTAATCATTATGATAACACACTAAGTCCAATTAGTTCTGCCCAAATGTGTATAGTATGGAACCATTCCCTGTATTATGGTTAACCTACCAGACATGAAATAAAGAAGAATTTTCTTGCCCCCCAGCAATTATTCACTGCTAATAGCTTTTCAATGATTGAGAGAGCCTGGAAATCAGCTATGGCATCTATGCTAGGATTTTGGCAGGCTTTATATAGTATAGGTCTAATGCAGGTAACCGCAACTACTGTGAGGTTATGATTGTGGTAGCCAACTGATGTCCAGAAGACAGCAATTCATAATACTCTTCCCTATCCTCTGGTGCTTACTTTCTCTCTGTTTCTTTACTGATGGTGGAATGGAGGTGGGGGCCTAATACAGATGTCTTACTTAATGCTGATCACTCAATCTCTTATTCTGAGCATTTTGATAAATTATATATCTCATCAGTGAGCACTTCTCACTGCACAAAGAAGCTTATCTTGCCAAGGATAAGAGTAGTTCAAGTCTATTGCTATAATCATAAATATTTAGAAGGCAGTTTCACAGTATGAACAGTTAGCACACTAACAACACCAGGTTCTACCCTAGAGCCTATACATTCCCACACCATGGGCTTTTGACCAGGATTATCGTACCAGGTTTGAAATTAGCTTCTATAGAGCAGGCTTCAAATCCAATCAGAAAGTGATTCATTATCCCTAACAGTTTTCCACTCTTGCATGAGTAGAGATATCTTACCTAGTATGCAAAAAATGTTCCCTTAGTTAAGTTTCTTCCCAAGTATTTTTCTTTTGAGGCTATAGTGAATAGGATTTTCTTCCTGATTTCTTCTCCAGTCTGTTTTTCTTTGGTGTATAGATACTCAATTTTGTGTGTTAATTTTGCATCTTGTCACTTTGCTGAAATTTGTCAGCGCTAATATTTTTTATGGATTCCTTAAGGTTTTTATGTACATAACTACATTATCTACAAATAGGGAAACCTTAACTAATCATTTTCCCATTTGTCTTTCTTTTGTTACTTTCTCATATCATGTGTCTTGATTTCAAGTACTATATTAAATAAGGGTGGGGAGAGAGGATACACTTGATATGCTCACTATCTTACTGGGAACTCTGAATTTCCATTTAGTATATTGTTGGTTATAGGCTTGTCATGTATAGTCTTTATTAGGTTGAGTCATCCTGACTTCAACTTTAGCCTTGCCCTGGCTTTGATCATAGAGACATGGTATCAGAATTTGTATGCTTTGTATGTGTCCATCAAGGTGATCATAGAATTTGTATCATGGAGTCTATGTGAAGGATAACTACTAGTACTCCTTCATCCAGTTATGACAGGAGTGTGTAATCAATACTACCATCATAGAATCTGAGAATCAGGTCATTTTTTCAATTTCAGAGAGCTAGAAAGAGAACCTCATTAGTAGAGGCTTTACTCACTACTACCATATTTCAGAAAGGAAGAGATGCCATGAGCCAAATGAAGTCAATGACCTTTCAGAACTGTTGTCAAACAAATCCTCCAGAGACTCAAGAAAATAACTAGCTGACCCAACACTTAGATTTTTGTCAAATGTATCCAGGGTCAGTCTTATATATATCATTGTAATACAATTTGAATGTGTTGATTAAGCCACCAAATCAAGGTGATTTGTTATAGTAGCAATTGAAAAAATAAAAAAAAGAGGGTTGGGATTTTATTTTACACATTACATAAAAATTGCAGGATAAATTTTGATTGTATCTTCATTTAATTTATTCTTTTGTGATCAAATTCTCTTTAGATCTCATTATTTTGAAAACCAGAACCTACAGATTGGCCCTGAGCATAGTCCGACTGAGCCCAAGCTCATTCTATGGTTCTTTGACTTGTGTCTTAAATCAGTCACATAATTCTGATATCTAAACTTCAAGTTTTGAAACATTCTATCAGGAGGGAGTCAAATGAGAAAATGCCCTAGATTTAAAAATGGAACACAGCCCAGATGGATTCATCAAAAGGTTACAGTTCTCCGCTTGGAGCACAGACACAGATTGTTAACTAGATGTGAGGGAGCCATTCAATGGAGGTTCAAAAAAGAAAAAAAAAGATAACACTTTGGTCGAATTCTCTCATGAGCAGAAAAGTGTTCTTTAAGTAACTGAAATAACATGAGCCTGGGGAGGGGAAGTTAATTGTGAAGCTGCGTTTTGTGTAGTGCAATATTAAAAAGAGAAGAATCGGATAGAAGATGACCTTATAAGATTTTGAGATCTGAAGATGGAATGCTGTGTATAGATGTAGGTTAAAGTATCATGTATAAACGAATTAATTAGATGAAGCAGTGAGAAAAATTAGCAAAAGATGAAAGACAAGACTTAACCTTCACAATGAGAATTTTCAAATGAAAGAATTTTACATGTGATTATAGTAATGATAACAATAAAAAAATTACTGTCTCCATCCTTACATGTATCTTGAGCAGTATGAAAAACTTAGATATCATATATTATGATTATCAGTGGAAAAAGGAGGCAGAATACCTGAGAAATCAAACACTCAAAATATATTCATAGCATAGGTGATTTCTTTCAATTCTTTTAAAAACTGTAAAACTCATTAGTATGGTTGTCTTGTTCAGCTCATGTTTAGGCAGTCATGTTGATTAGTTAGGATGGGTGTAGCTTATGATCTTTCAAACCAGTGAAGTAGGCCTCAACTCTTCACAAAGAACTTCAGACAACTAATGAATGCTGTGAACAGGAGAAATAGTCTTTCCCAGGGAAGAGAACATTAATTGGTTACCCAATAATAAATGATCTCCCTGAAAACACATATACCAAAAATATACAGTTTGAGAAGTTTGTATTTGTTTATTTAGGAATATGTATGCAAATGCACATAAATATATCTATGTAACAACAATTAATGAAATAGAAAGAGAGAAAGTAGGGCTGGCTATATGGGAGGTTTTAGAACAGAGAAAAGGAAGGGGAGAATGATATAATTATATTACAATTCCCAAAAATAACAGAAAGAATATAAGAACAAAATACTGTAATTCTATATAACATGAATATATAAAAATGTCTCTCTTGGTCCGAAGTTATGACTTCAGGAAAAATATTATGCATGCTAGTGTGATAACAATTATCAACAGTTGTTTATCTACTATTTAATTATATACAGAGTTTTTCTGAAAACATTTATTTAAGGTGAACATTGTAGTTCAGGACTGCACTTGGAATACATGGCAAGTGGGGGTAGGAGAATCAGGAGTTAAAAGTTCATGTTGTGTTACAGGCTACCCTTTTTCAAATCATATATATATATATGATACATATATATGTCATATATATACTGCATTCACTAATATACTATCCTTCATATATTCATATTCAGATTTGATTATTTATCAAGTTTTAGAAGATGTAAACTCTTTGTCATTAAGAACTGAAAGATAACAGTGAGTTTTCCATTTTGCTCCTCATAGTGCCCAGGCTTTCTCATTCATTTTACACATGTGACTTTATTCACTTCTTATAAAATTCTATTTTTCATTGCCCTGTTTCAGTCTTCTCATTCTTACTCCATTTCTGCCTCCTCCTATCTTCCTCCTGTATAGTATTTGAACACACAATATGCATTAAACACAATCCCCAGGAAACTGGATGAATAGAAATGTCAGTGAACAAACATCCTCAAGAAAAGAAAGCCTAATAAAAATGAAGGATAGAGAGGAGGCCAAAATATGTAAGAGAAGGTAGGTGGTACGTAAACATGGAAGAGAGACAGGAGACTTATGGGTGTCAGGAATGTTTTGTCAGAAAAGTGACACTTGAAACCCAATTTAGCAAACAAGAAAATTTCTCAAGGTGTACCAAAATAAATGAGGCTCATTATCTTTCTATACTTTGTCTTGGACAGGAAGACATTTGACTTGTTGAAATTGTTTTACACTCTATTTTTTAAAAGTGTTCATCTAGAGCACCTAACCTAGAGCCTTTCATATTCCAGACATGTGCCTTATCACAGAGCTGGACTCTCAATCTAATTTATTTATCTATTTATATGTTTGTCTATCTATCTATCAATCTATTTATTGCTCAATTGTGTAAACCCAAGAGTCTGAAAAGAAAGTGCACACACACATATACACACACTCACACAAAAAGCTGGACTATAAAACCTCAATATTAAAAAAAACCACACTTATATTCCTTTAGAAACCAATAGGACTAAATAAAACATCTACTGAAAATATTTCCATAATCTTTTTCTTTTTATGGTTGCTTCCTTGGACTGTTTCTTCCAGCAGAACAAGAATTTGGATACTGAGCTCATGGCTAGCAACTAGTATTCTTTCTAGTTTTCTGAGGGAAAAAATTGATTCTAACAATATAGTTTAATATTTCAAAGTAATGAAGACATCATAAATTAGATAATACTCATGAAACTTTCAGCACAATAATTTTCAACTGTTAGGTTTTCATTAGAAGCTGAACAGAAAATGATGTTCTTTATGTTCTATACAAGACTTTTGAAAGGAAAAGAATATATGCTGTTTGAAATCAGATTTTGAATATAACACCTTACCATGAACCTGGTTGTAAACTGATAGAAAATTTGGTATTCTTGAAACATGTACATTTATCCTTGTTCATTATGGTGTCAAAACATGAGGTCCTTTACCCAAGTCCTTGTCTATAGAGGAAAGATGGAATTAGAGGGTTCTTAAGACCTGAGTAGGTCAGAAAAAGACCAAAACTTGGAGTAATACAGAATGTTAACTAAAATTGTCTAAATAAAGAGTAGTTGTGGATAAAATGATAGAAAATTCAAAATTATAAAATATTCAATGATTAGAAACCAATAGAAAGTAATTCAGAAAAATCTAAGGAGAGATTTTATATAATGAGATTTACGGTTAACACATTTTCTTAGACAGAAATGGAATTCTTTGCCTCATAAGTTTGCAAGGTTCTTTTTTTATCCTGCAAGGTTTTTTAACTCCTCCTCTAGCTAGACAACTCTACATTGTAAATTGTACTTACTAACATACGGTTATTCTGAGGAACTTTCAGACTCCACATTAAATGTAGGTGCCTTCCATTTTCAGCTGTGAGAGATTCTTGTACCTGTGTCAGTTTCATAACTTGATATATTTTATGTTTGTATTTCAATGAAGATTTGATTATTTTATCACCTTTACACTGAGATTATAATGTAGATACATTGGTCTATTTTTACAGTTATATTTGACAGTTATTGATCTTAGCCTTAGAAGTTTTGGTGTTTTATAAATTATTTCCTGAATATTTCCATTTGCAATAAAAGACTATATCAAAGTAAAGGGATTAATTAAAATCAACAGGTAAAATGTCTGCAACTGCTTCATTCTGCACTGATGCTTCTGGGCTAGTTCTCTCCTACTTATAAATTGATTCCAATTTGTTGAAGCTTTCAAACAACAGTTAATTTTGTCATTATTGTATCTTGAACTTCCTATTATTTCTGCCAAAATTCTGTATTTTGTTTTATTTTCTCTGAAGTCTCCCTGATTTTTTTTTTAATTATTGAAGTAAAAACTGTACGCAAATTATAGAGGAATAGGCCTATGTGAAAGCTAGGAAGGGTCATTATTCCATGGATCTATAGGATGAAGTCACAGTCAGAGGCCTGTATGGTCCAGATGCAATGTGCACTGTAGAAAGAATGTTAACAATGCTGGTAAACACCTTTAATCCCAGTGTTCAGAAAGCAGTGGTAACACCTTTAATCCCAGTAATGAGAAGGCAGTTGTGATGCATACCTTTAATCCTCAAGACAGAAACAGAGTAGAAGTAGACACAGGAGGCTGAGCTCAGTATCAGTTGGTGTCACACAGAAAGTGAGCTCTCAATTGAGTCAGAGTAAAGGACAGAAAAAATGACTAATCAGAGGAAGACTTAGCAGAGTGAATCAGAATAAGGATGTATGTTCTACTCTCACGAGAGAAAGGTAAGCTCTCAGCTCAGAGTTACAGAGTTAATTACAGAAGAGTCAGTTAAACAGATGGTACAAGGCAAGCAGTCTGAAGCAGGCAGGCAGTGGACAAAACGTAGAATGAAGCAGTCTGACTGAAGATAAGGCTGAGGAACAGAGAGGTTTACTGAGGCCCTATGGAACAGTGAGAGCTCAAGAGGAGACACAGAGACACAGAGGTGGCTCAGCAGTAGAAGTCACTATCAGATAAGAAGAGTGAGTCAGTTTGAAGCCTAACAGAGGTTTAATCTGAGGCAATCAGAGAATAAGCCAGAATAAGCCAGAGTCAGAAGAGTTCAATTAGAAAGAGTAAACTGGCTCACAAGGTCAGCTAGAACCAATCAGCTGGAAGAAGAGTTTGGGCCAGAACAACAAATGAATTCAGTTGAATCAAAGGAGCCAGAGTTCAGAAGGAGCAAGTCCAGGTGGCTCAATCAACACTATGTCTTGAAAGTTTAAATGTTCTAGATTGTACAGAGACTTAGGCTGAAGCCTTTCAGGCCTAGACTGAAGACTACATTACACAGAAGCAGAAATGTTCTAAGGCTCCAGACTAGAAGCAGTGATTTCATTAGACAAAGAATAAAAGCCTTTGCCCCAAATCAACATGTACATCTGGTAAACCTATGGCTACAATAAATTACTCCACTTTGCGTATTCTTTACTAGTTTTACAAATATACAGGGTAAAACATCCTACTTTAATAAGTACATAAAAGGTATAATCATTAAATTTGATTAGTCATTAGCTGCATCACTAAACATTTCAATAGCTATTGATTGATATGTAACAATATTCATGTGATATGTAGAGAAATGCAATCTTTTAACCCAGCAACATTGCTGCTCTGGGAAAGGATCACATTCAAGGCCTGTGTGATCTAGCTGGAATATAGCACAAACCTTTACATAACCCAACTCAGAAGGTAACGGTGACATACAGCTTTAATTCCAGCTCTCAGGATGTAAAAAGTAGCAGTCAATTCATAAGTAGATCACAGTTCTCAGTTCAGGGCTCTTAGTTCAAAGTTCACAGTTTAGAGTTTCAAGAGAAAAGCAGAAGAGATTGAAAGAAAGGGAGGCGATTGAATCAGAGCATGCTAGTCAACTGAGTGACTAGTACAGAGTGAATATGAGCCTTTAATCCCAAGTCTGAGAATAAATCAGGCTAAAGACTTGGAAGAGTGACTTCTGAAGTGAATCAGAGTGACAAGCAGGCAAAGTGATAAATCAGAAGAAGAGTTTGTGGAGTCAGAGTGAGGAAATGCCCAAATCTCATAATATAGAAGCAGTCTCTCAGCTCAGAGAGTCAGGCAGTTGGTTAGAGAATCAGTCAGATAAAACACAGAGGCAGTTCAGCAGAAGGAGAGTGAGTTTGAAGCTTAGTAGAGAGTTAGTAGTCAGAGAAATAAAGAAGTCTGACTGAAGTCAGTCAGAGTTAGCCAGAGTTAGAATAGTTTAGTCAGAAACAGTCAACCAGATCGGAAAGTCAGTTTGAACTAGTCAGCTTGGAGAAGAGTTTGAGCCAGAAGAAGGAATGGTTTGAATCAGCCTATCAGAAGAGTCAGTTGAGTTAAGTGCACCTCTCAGTTCTGAAGGAGGTAGACAGAGTGAGCTCAGTCAGCAGTAAGTCTCAGAAGTTGAAATATTCTAGGTTTTGGCTTAAAGATTAGATTGTATGGAGGCTGAAGCCTTCCAGGTCTAAATTTAAGATGAGATTGTACAGAGACTGAAACTCTCAACCAGGGATTGATTTAGCAAAGAAAAAACTCTTCTCTGCCATGAATACACAAGAATAATTAGTTAAATCAATGCAAACATCAACATTTACAGTGTTTGAGTGTAATTTTAACACATGTGTATAATAGGTACTTATCAAATTAGGCCAATTAACATTTCCATCCTTTTTAATTATTTGTGTTGGCATACATGTAAGCATTGATTTATTAATTTTTATCTCATGGGTTTATGGGAGAGGACAGTTTATTCTTTGCTAATTCAACTCTTAGTCCTAGTGAGTTTCAGCCTCCATACAATATAATCTTGAGCCTAGACCTAGAAGGCTTCAGCATCTGTACAATCTAATATGCAATCCTAAACCTTTAATGTTTCAGCCTCAGAGATGCTGAATGACTGAGCTCACTCTGACTAGCTGTCTTTTGAACTTTGAACTATAAATTGTAGACTCTCCGATTCTCTCTACTTCCTTTCTTAGCTTAATCTGGATTTATTTTGCTATTCTTGACTTCCTGTTCTATACTGAACTGTCTGTGAGCTCAATGCACTCAAGTTACCTAACTGAACTAACTCCATTCTGCTTCTTGTCTACTTCCATACTCTGCTTCTACCCTGCTACTCTCTCTCTCTCTCTCTGAGCTCTGCTTTTACTCTCTGTGCTCTTCTTGTCTCTGAACTCCCTCCTTGTTAACTGAGAGCTTCCATTTATATCCTGGGAGTTAGAATTAAAGACATGTACTACTATTGCTTTCTGAGTTAGGATTAAAGATGTGTACAGGCTTAAAGGTAAATACTATATTACTTTGACCACAAAATCCCCTTCAACTAGAATTAGCATGGAGGACAGGTTTAGTTGGACTAACATTCTTTCTGCATTCCATCCTGATCACACAGGTCTCTGAATGTGCTCCTATCATACAGGCCATTGGATCTGTTACCTTCCTAGTTATCACCCAGGCTTTTAATGTGACCTTTTGCTAGAGCAGCTATGCTGCTGGACTAAGAGATTAAATGTTCTTCTACAATTTGTGCTTAGAACTTTGATACACTTTGTTCCAATGAATCACAAAGTACATATTGGAACATGTTGAACTATAGTTATCACACTATCAGCATGTTCATGATTATTGCTGCTATATTCATAATAGTACTGATAACAAATACACCTACTGTCATTTCTGCATTCTTATCTGCTTTAAATATAAATTCTGCTTACATGTTAATCATGTGATTGCTAAACACTAAAATTATTAATTATGTACAGAAATTCTCCAATACTTTAAAAAAGTATCATAAATTACGTCCAAAGATAAGGAATTTTTAGAGCTTATAAAACCTTACTAACATGTGAAAAAAGATTTATTTTGATGAAACCAGCCTATGAAACACAAAAATTATCTCATGGCTTCCAATTCAAATTCTGCCATATACTACACATCACCTGTTCATCTTATGGCACTTTAAAAACACTTAAATCAGGCACAGATATTCAATATAAAGAATATACATAACGACAAATATTCTTCTCCATCTGTCTATATAATTATCATCAATCTATCTATACACACACTCCCTCCCCCACACACATGCAAATACATACATATACACACACACCACACATTTAGCTTATCTTACAAAAAAATGAGCTACAGGAGCAATGATCCTATGTCCTGCAAGACTCAAATTGAATGGTTCTTGGAGTAGAAGCTCTGTTATTTTGACTCAGTCTCTAAGTTCCCTACTTTCTTAAAGGAGGGAGAAAAGTTGAAGAGGAAAGCAAGGTAGATGGAACAGTATTATAAGATGTATTCTAATTTTTTTATTTAAATTTTATTTATTTCTTGAGATTATAACATAATTATATTAATTCTCCTTTCCCTTTCCTAACCCCAAACCCTACCACGTATACTTCCTTGTTCTTTTTCAAGTTCACAACCTCTTTTTTTTTTAATTAATTGTTGCTATATACATATGGGTGATTGTGCCCAGCACTGTAAATCTAGCCCAATACCCAGGCTAGTGAAGTTATGGATCTTAGAGGAGAATCTAAAACCATCACTTTACCCAAACAACATATTCCTAACACACACTAAATATTTGTATTTGTACCCATAAATAAGTGTAGTCCTTAACCTACATCATTGATAGCTTCTCTTTGCAGCAAAAGGAGACCATTACAGAAAAACACAACCAATGAAAACATAGCATTATGGATCCAAGTCCCAAAGGATATGTTCATAATACAACTCCATCACTTAAGGCTCAGGAATCATTGCAGTATGATTGGATAAACCTGAAGAATAAAGAGGGTAATTCTCTCTCTTTTTTAAATGCTTTCACTAAAGCTAGCTTTAATCCTTAACAAATTATGTGAACTTAATTAGGAGAATGAAATGAATAAGTTCAAAAATTTGCTTTGTAGATCACACATTTGTATTGGCCAATTGTGGATATACGGAAGCCAGTCAAAATATATTGTAATAGTCTTAACTTTTTTTTCTGTGAATAGCAGAAAATATAGGGACAATACAGCAGATTATTTTTGAAAAGTCAATAGAAGGTGAATTTTCAAAGTCACAATATGTAGGATTCATAAGAAGAGAATAAGTGAGATGTTGAGAGGACAGTACTTACTAAATTAGGGATCCTTGTAAGAGAACCAGGCTTAACCAAGGATAATTTGAAATGTCTTAATGGTAAAGAAATGACTTCAGGCTTTATAAAAATGTTGTAGAGTCCAGGAAAAATGGAAGCAATGCCATAAAAACCTGGATTAGGATAATATAGAAGGGAATAAAAAGGAAAAATAAGGAAATTAATAGCACTGTCAAGACATGACATGGAATGTCACAGACATGATATGGAAACTCTTGTGAAAGAATAATAATTAGGTGGTTTCCAGAAGGGCAAATTCTTAGATGATATTATAAAATGAATGCCAAAATGTGTACATTGTATATAGGGACATGGAGGTAATTGGTCAAAATGACTTTTTTTTTTTTTTGTGATAATAACATAATTACATTTCTCCCTTCTCTTTCTTCCCTTCAAATTCTCCCATATTCTTTCTTAATTCTCCATCAAATTCATGCCCTCTCTTTTCACTAATTGTTTTTGCCTGCATTTATGTATATGGGTGTCTGTAAAATGCATGTACATATAATATTTGTTGTATTACACATCGGAAGCCCTGTTGACTGGAGAGGCTGAGATTGGAGCTTTGAGCACACAGTTCAAGAGCAGCTTGGGAAGAGATGTACTCCAGTTCAAAAGCAACAATAAAGTACATTCATATTTCACAGAACTGTAACTATATATCCTTATGTAATTTCCTATAAATTAAGCCAAATCACAAAATATGCTTTATACTTTATACTGGAGCATTCTAAAATTATTTATAAGCCAGTTCTTCTTTTGTCACTAAGTAATTTTATGAAACTATGTATGTTGTGAGTTGGGAACAGGGCTCTATATTGCTATGCCTATGTTGAGTTTGTTTACAATACAATAGAGGATAGGAGAAAAGCATATGATATTTTCCTATTGCTTCTAATTATATCTAGGGCTAGATATTTTCATTGTTAATATGATTAAACAGAGAAGAAAGCCTATTATTTTCAGCCTGGGAAGATTCAAAAATGACAAAAAAGATAGTTATGTTATTCATGTATAAGAAAAATAAAAGAGGATTTAGAAATACCTGACTATAAAAATAATGATAAATGTTTGGATATATATGTCTGACTTTTAAACATAACTCAATTTAATGTGAATCCACTGTAATAATACCGGAAATGTAGAATGATAAGATGAAAGATGTATGACAAACTTCTGACCAAAAGTCAGACTGAAATATAGTAGTTATAGATGGGATAGGAGGATATTACAATTGATTTAAATTTATTATCAACAGTCTCTTGTAATTTAGGAAAAGGAGCAATGCAACTAACATGGTAGAAAATGATGTAAAGAAACAATAACAGCCAACCCAGAATGGATAGAGCAAAGGTATAAAACTAACAAGCATAGAGGGTGCTTATGGATCATCAGGAATGAAATGAAGCTGGGGATAATTGGTGCTCCCTAGGGAGACCCCAGAGCACAGTGGAAGGTAGAAAAATGCAAGAGAAAAAAGTGTTAAATAATGTGGCATTCCTGTAGATTGAAAGGTTCAATGAGGTTCTAGGAAAGATTAACAGATACATGCTAATGTCTCTGTAAGTTAGGATGACCTTTTAAAGTTTTTGGAGCTACGCAACAATTTTATATTAAAAAGTATAACATTTCAACAAGAAAAATAAAACAGCAATATTAAAATTAATAAAATATAACACTTTATTAACATTTTCATTTAAAATATTAAATGAAGGAAAACATGAGACAATTCAACTGTGCTGGATTTTGTTGATGTTGCCATTTCTATCTATTATTTCTTGAAAAAAAAAAAAAACCTGTGTCCAAGAATCTCATTTCCTAACTACTTTCAAGTACATAAAAAACAAAATAAAACCAAACAAAATAATATCAAACCTTACAATTCCTGTGTCCAAACTGGAAATAAGAAAAGAAACAGGTTTTTAAATATCCTGAAAGACAATTTAAGACCTCAAATGGTAAACTACAATATATGTCATTTTCTGGATAATTTAAAATCATCTAGAAATATAAAAGAGCAAAGCACAACTAATAATTCAGAAATTATACCTAAAATAAAGTACTAGTACTCCTATTCTTTCTATTGTATTAGTGATTTTTACCCAACATTGAACCTGAACTGAACATTATTTACCCTGTACAAACACTGGATCAGAATCATGTGGATCCTCTTGTTTTCCCCCAACAGAGTATCCTATTGTCTTTTGAACATTGAGTGTAGTTTGACTTTGTGTCTTCATTATTATTGAATTCACATCTGGTACCCAAGAATTATATAACAAACCAGACCCTAGATTATTTCCCATTAGGAACTTATATATTTTGCTTCACACTTCTTTGTCTGAAGGCTTTACATTATATGTCTGGAGGCATTTTTATTGTAAGAAAAAAATATACAATGTATTTTGACCATATTTTCCCTCTCCTAACTCCTGCCAGATCATTTCCTATCTCCCTATGCACCAACTGTATTCTCTTTAAATTTCTCTTCCAACAAGAAAAAGATAAAGTGACAGAAACAACAAAATTCTATAAAACAAAATAAAGCAAAATCAAAGTAATCAAGAAAAAGACCAGTAAGAAAATAAAATATCAAAATAAAACCCAATGAAACAAAATGTCCACAAAATTACCATTGAGTACATCTTGTTAGCCAACTATTTCTAGGCTTAGGGTCTGCCCTAGAGTGTGGTTGTTTTATCCGATAAGACTCCATTTGTAGAAACTAATTTGTTTCTGCTAGTGCATATCAATTGCAGAGAGTGTCTTCGTAAGGTTTTATGCTCTTTATCTTTGAAATAAAAATAATTTCATAGGTTCCTTATTCAACCCTCCTGTGGCTACAACAACTTCTATATCCAGTATACTACATCACTCTTAGATTAAACTATTCTTTACTAATATTACAAATTACTTCTGATTTTCATTCTTCATTAATTGATCAACTTTATCTAAGGTATGTATTCATATCCAAGCAGTGGTACACATGCCTTTAATCCTAGTACTCATGAGGCCTAAGCAGGCAGATCAATGTGTATTCAAAGCCACCTGGTCTATAGAAATAGTTCCATGATAGCCAGAGTTACAATAGAGAAACCCTGTCTTGAAAAAGAAAATATTCATGTAATTTCCATCTTTCATTTACAAGGAAATACTACCATCCATCCATTCATGTATCTTGAAAATCTTTATTCGTCTTAATCTTTCAATTTTTTCTCCATCTTTAAACTCATTGGATCACCAAGTTAATCTACATTACTGGCACATTTCCTTTTATGTGACACTGCACATTTAGGAAATAATTTATATTATGATATAGTACTTGATGTAGATGTGGATTCACCAGATATAGTCCTAGTCATTGCTTCAGGGCAGAGAAGAGTTTCTTCATTTTTCTAATTAATTCAGTGGTTCTGCCCCAGATTACTATAGTTTTATCCCCTGAGCATTTTGGCCTCTTTAAAATCTACTCTTAATCCTTGAACTTAAAGTCTTCCCAGACCTACTGCTGACTGAGCCACTCTGATAAGCTTCTTCTGAACTCTTACTCTTCTGGTTCAACGGACTCTTCTTACTGACTCTTCAACTGACTCTCTCTGTCTGTGACTCTTCTACTGACTCTGTTAACTGAATGAATTTAACTCCTATGTAATTCTCTTTTACTGATCTGAAAGCCTGCCTTTTCTCTTGAGAGTTGGGCATGTTCGTACTCTGCTAACTCTTCCTCTGATTAGTCACTTTGTCTGCCATTCACTCTGACTCATCTCAGATGTTACTTATTGTTTGACACTGACTCCTTCTGAGTTCTGCTTCCTGTGTCTGCTTCCACTGTTTTTTTCTAGGCATTAAAGGCATGGACTACCACCACTTTCTGAATACTGAATTAAAGGTGTTTCTACATTCCATCCAGACCACACAGGTCTCTGAATATAGCCACGGGAATGTAGACCCTAGCTTGCAGACAGGGCTTTTCCTCTACATTCTAAAGTATAAGCAATGTGTTCTCTCAAAAGTACATATGTAAAGTCTTTTATACTTTATAATGGTTTCTGCTATTATAATACAAAACAATATATTATAGGATTAGTTTGTAACTTAAAGCTCTATAAAGCTATGAAAACATTTAGGGATCCTTTCAAGATAAAATTATAATTAATGCATATTACAAATATTTTGTGTACAAATTGATTTTCAAAAAAATATTTATGGGTATATGTAAATTTATCTGTACCTAGTTTTTTAGTTAAAAATATTTATCATCTGTCTAAACAGATGCTGATAATTCTACATGGATACATATCAATATTTTAAAACTATTTTCTTAATTAGTTATGAATTATTTTTTCTTATTTATATATTAATATTCTCTCCAAATTGCATATAATTTGTTTATTCAATTTTTATAATACGTTTATATATGAATAATGAACTAAATGTAAACAATGTATGATTGTTTATATATGAGATTGGATCTCATAGCCAATCATGAGTACTCCTACATTTCTTCATAAACAACTAAAAGTGGAATGGAATTATTTACCAATATTAGATCCTGCAGGATTCTGCCTGATTTAATCCCTGATCCTTTGTACCAAGTAAATGTCAGCAAACACCACTCTGCCAGATGTGAGGCATTTAGTCATGAATGTTTGCTCATTTGACAATATTAGCTCTGGCTTAAATCAAATGTTACTTATAGGGGAAGGGGAAAACATTGATATTTAACAGCTTCTCACCTATATATGTCCTCTCTCAGTTTATCTCTCTTGCTGCCTTGCTGCCTGTGTCCTTTCCTCCCCCTTCTCCTTCTCCCTCCTGCCTCACAGACAAACAGACACACACACACACACACACACACACACACACACACACATACACACATACCTTTCTATGCTTAGTTTACCTCCAGCACTTTTCTCCAGTGCTTCCTCCCGAAAATGAATTTTATTACCTAATATAAAATGTATTCTACTGCTTAATTAGTATTAGTAATGAGCTACTACAATATGCCAATGTGACAGGCCATGAGATTTCTAGATACATTTGAGTTATATGATCATTGTTCAACATGTATGCCGCAGAAAGTTTGAAAAAAGTGCTTAGTATTCAAATGCTTCTCTGTAATTTAGTGATGCTATAACCAATAAGTTGCATTCCTTTTTATTGGAGTGGGAATGATAATATTTACCTCATAGAAGCTTAAGAAATGTCAGAAAGGTACTTATAAAGTAACCATTATGTCAAAATCAAAAAAAAAAATAAATGAATGGGAGATCCTTTCCCCCTTTTTGTAAATAGTGTACTTTATGAAGAGCAGTTTACTACATGTAACACTTTCTGGGCCCTGATCCTAGCTGTAGCACTGTGAGGTTCGCATCCTCATTGAGTAACACGTGACTTCTTAGAGCTATGAAAAATTTTAAAAAATCATATAAATGAAGAACACTGTTAAAGCATAATCATGGTCTTTTATTATTATTTTATGCAATGAATAAAAGTAGCTCTTTCCACTGAAAAAGAACCTCTATATAGCTGCTATATCTATGAATATGTTAAGTGTAATGAGATTTTTGGGGGGTCCTATGTCTAACACATTTTCATTCATGTTTAAAAAGCACCCTGACTTGGAAAATGCATAATGCTAAACTATCTTTTAATCATATCCAAGCGTTTAATTTTGACAAGAAAAAATGAAATAAAATTCTAAACTACCAAACCAGACACGACTTCCTTTCATCATTTGCTCAGTGTGTCCTCTAAGCTCTGGGTTTCCTGAAAGAGTTTAAGAATATTCAATTTGCCTTCCCTCATTTCATAATAGCTCAGACATCTGTAGCTACTTTCCACATTGCCACCAACCTAGTTGCCCAGAAAATGATAATTTCTCAATGCTTTTAAAGCATTATTTCATCTTTGAGTTATTTAGTCTACATACCAGGTCATTAGCTTTTATCAAGGGCCTAAACAAGTTTATCAAGTATCTTCCCTCTTATTCAAAAAGGACATAAAATAATACACTAATATCATTATTATTTTTAATCATGAAAAAATATTTTGTGAAATTATATCCTCTAGCTTCATTTTTGATATAGCACATACATTTAATATTTAATGTGTCCATGATATATACTATACTTTTATGTAATTATAATTTTTGAAATCATTTTTGTTTTTCTATCCTTTATAGACAACTTCAATATCTAAGCTTGTTTCTAAGTAACAACACGAATTACCAAGAATTCAAACAGGTGATGTGACACATAATATCTTACTCATGTAAATATGCTGTGGTCATTAATATTTACACACAAACGTGCACATTTTTTTTTCTGCAAATTAGTAGTTCAACCTGATATCTGTGCTGAATTCTGGGTTCTATAACCTAAGAGGGATATGTTTCTGAGTGAAGCCTGGATGGTAGAATACATCAGTCTAAGGATTTTAGAAAAGGTTTTCTTTCGACGCCTTTCCCACAGGAGTTCACATTTTCTGTTTTCTATCTGGGATTGAGTTTAGTGACAAGCACACACTGAAAGTCTCCGAGAAATGCCACTGGAGCTGCTTAGCTGCATTCTGATGCGGAGTGGCATTTGAAGCCCCAGTATTGTGATTGCCTCTTCTGCATTAGAAACCGTAATCAGGTGACCCCATAGGATAGTTGGAAAAGAAACTGCTTACATATCAGGATTCACTAGTAAAAGACATATCTTATTGTTGGATCAAATGTAAATGTTAGACAGCAGAATAATTTTCACTTGATTGACATGTCTAAGGTAAGACAACAGCTAGTTCTGTGTAAGAAATATTTGGAACTTATAATTTCCTAAAATTGTTATACAAAATAGACTCATTTTACAAATTATATTTTACTTTAGACTTTTGCTCCACAATTCTTCTCAGTTTTCTCTCTGTCAATTATCTAGCATGTTTGAAATTACATATTATAATATTTGTTTAGCAATTTGTCAGATAAAATATTAACAGTTGACTATTATCTATGATCAAAAGCCACATTTCATAATTGATTTATAATTGTAGTAATGTTATACATTTTGGTATAAATTATATGTGGATTAATTGAAATGATGCAATAACCTTTTCATCATTAAATATGTCTTGGGGTCTGGAACAATGGCTCAGTGGTTAAGAATGCTTGCTGTTCTTCCCAAAGACTCAAGGTTGTTTCCCAGCATCAACATGGGTTGGCTCATAAGCACTTTTAACTACAGCTCCAAGGGATCTGATGTTCATTTCTGGCTCCTGTTGGTGCCTTCACACACATACTGCATACCCTCATACACACACATACCCACTCAACTATACATATAAAAATAAATAAATCTAAAATATTTCCCCAAAGTAGTCAATATGTTTACCATTCAAATCAATATAGGTAATTTTTATTACATTCATTGGTAACTATAAAGCAATCCATAAAATACTGTGAGATTAAGAAAACAAGTGGCTGAATTGGGTAGGAAAGTAATAAAAATGTGATCATTGAAGCTGTAAGATAAGAAACATTTTGATGGAGGCATTCTAAAAATGTTAAAATTTAAAACGTTTCCATTTGGCATGATACATTTAAATTACTGTGAAACAACTGGCTTAAATTTCAAATATCTATGGATAAGAAATAAAAGTTCACCCTTTGGATAAGATGTTTAAGGTTAAATATAATAGAAACATAAATCTTCTCAGGTCTTATTAAAGAGAAACATCTGAGGCATCTGAGTTAGATTTCTTTCAACCAAACAGTCCCATTCTGAAATGTTAGCATTCTGACACAGTGACGAATGGCTGCAACAAATGCTAAATAGTTAAATGGACAGGTGATGGATGGCCTCATAAGCCTTGCAGGGCAGCCTGTGTAAGATACTAATTGGTTCTGTGGAACTGGTTTTAGTCAATAAATTCACTTGGGATATTTTTGTATGTTAGACATCTTTAAAGAATGTAAGTGCTCTGGGTGACAAACCACTTTCAACATATTAGACCCCCAGCAACAGGACCACACCCACTGGGCTGGTCTCTTTCCTCTGTCCATGCCTGGAGCCAACACTGCATATACACTCGGTGCTAGAGCCTAGTGAGATTATTCATGGAGTCTTGTTTCTAGAGTTTTGCTTCCAAGGCTACCTATTTCTTTCTTCAAAAATGATTCTTATATTAATGCATTCCAATTTAGCCTTTTCAATTACAAAATATATAATCATTTTTTCTTTCATTTAGGATCAACAGGCAGAGAATATTTGTTATCTCAATATTTGTGGGCTATCAGCTATTTGATTTTTATTTATGTATCAACTAATCAATTTCTGTGTGTGTGTATGTGTGTGTGTGTGTGTGTGTGTGTGTGTCTGTACTTGCATGTAAGGGGCAGAATTAGATGTCAGGTCTCTTCCTCAATCACCTTTCACATTATTTTATTAAGACAGAGTCTCTCACTGAACCAAGAATTCACATATTTTCTTAAAATAAATGTGCAAAAAAGCCCCAAACAACTTCTGTTTCAGCCTTTTCAGTGTTGAGATTACAAGCACACACTACCATGCCTAGGCATTTATGTAGTTATAAATCCAAGCTCAGGTCTTTCTATTTGTGTGGCAAAGTCACTATTGACTGAGCCACATCCTCAAGCTCCAGCCTGTCCAAAATTTCAACAAATGTTATTTATATATAACATGTTTTATAGTACATATATTACATATATAATTTTTATACATATTATATATTTATAAAACATTTATAAATAAATGATTTTCTCCAATTTGTAAATATTGATAAATTGTTTAATTATTCATTTGACATTTCAAGTTCAGTTTAGTTGACGGAAAAAAGGCAAAAGTTAAAAAGGGAGGAAAAGACGAAAGAGGAAATTTGTAGGAACAGAATAAAATAAATACAATGAAAAAAGAAAGAATGGACACAAGGAAGCAAAGAGGGTAAGGGAAAGAAAAGGAGGATCTGATTGATTAATCGGCATTTGAGTGTATTCTTAGGATACAACTAAGAAAGTAAGAATGTACTTAGGTTCACTGAGATTAATTCTAACAACAGCTTTGCTCTGTCTGCAAAGTTGCTGGAGGCCTTCTGATATTGTAACAGAAGTCAGTTAACAAATTTTTAAAGGAAAACTCATGACTACATTTTTTTCTATCTTCCACACTGTTTCTATATCCACACTGTTCTTTCCTTTAAGACTGAGCTGGAACGCTGAATTAAAAATGCATCTTTTTACAAAGACCCTGATTTTTCACAAAGGGGAGAGAAAACACTAGGTAAAAAGTAAACAAAGAGACTACCACAATGAGTTTGAATGTGATCCCAGGCACTCAATTTCATGAGTAAGAATAGTTCTTTATCTGTTGGTGTAAGAGTCACAACATCTGCAAAATTAAGCATTCATGTTTCCTAACATATTTCTGTATATATATAAATATGTATGTCTGTGTGTTTCCAAATGTACATATTATCTTTAGACACATAAATAATATACATTATTTTCAACAGCAACCAATATTTTTATCACTATAAACATGTGTTACCATCTTGATTATTTATTATACATAATTTTATTATATGTCTGTTTTGAAACTGTGTTAACTTTCTGGACAGTGATGTGTTTAATGAATGCCAAAATTTGCATTTTTATTATATTTACTATAGAGTAAAAGGAAAATATAATGGAGGACAGAATACATATACATATACATATATATATATATATATACATATATGCATACATGTGTATATATATGTATATATATTTGCATATGTACATAATGTCTTTCATTCAATTTTAAAGATCTCTTTAGCTTGTCCATATGTTCCTTCTTTATAAAAACATGAGATGCAGCCAAATCGGCACTAGCTAAGGAAATAAAAGTTTATCTAATTAGCTTAGCTGTTTGTTGCAACATATTGAGTTCCTCTGGTAACACTAATTCCACTGACCTGAATTAACCTGCTTGCTCTTCTGATGTTATAAATGATATTAGAAAGTTATAGGCTTTTCTGCTTTAATGGAAAGCTTAAGTGTAACAGAACAATTGTACAAAAAGCAGAAAATTTGCCATTGAAAGAATGAAAGAGAGACAAACAATAAAACAAAAGCTACCAGCTAAACACAAGTAAAGGTCTATAACACCCATATTGACATGATCATTATCGAAAAACAGTGAATTAATCAAACTTACATAATGTTTATGGAGAAGAATGATAGAGCTTGTGAATTTAATTGTAAAGCTCTGTTCTCTCTTCCTCTTTGCCACAGTAGGGTGACATAATAGGTAACTGTAGTAGCTTTGGCTTTCCTGCATGTATTTAAAACAACAACGGGACCACCTGCTATGGTACTTGTTAAGAAATGCAGCAGGTTTAGCTAGTTTTCCAATCTCCTTTCATTGATCATTTCTTAGTCACTTGGCTAGATATAGCAAAGTCTCAAAAAATGAGTTTAAAACCTTTCTCATTCAGACAAATCAAGAGACATGTAAATAGGAATATTAAGGTCAAATTCCCCTTATTTCATTCTAGTCTTCAGAATAGTCAATTATACTTTTTGTTAATTTATTTATCCTTCTCTCATATAATACATTCTTGCCACAATTTCCCCTCCCTCCAGTCCTCCCACCCTCATCCCCACCTCCTCACTTCCCCAGATCCACTCCTGTTCCCTTTCCCTTCAGAAATGAACTGACCTCCCTGGTGGTATCAACTAAGCATGACATAACCAGATACAGTAAGACTAGGCACAAACCCTCATATCAAGACTGGATGAAGCAACCCAGTTAAATGAACAGGGTCCCAATAGCTGGCAAAAAATCCAGAAACACCTCTATTCCCACTGTTAGGAGTCCTAGAAAACACCAAACCAGCAACCATAACATATATGCAGAAGACCTAGCACAGACCCATGCACATTCCCTGATTTCTGCTTTATTCTTAGTGAGCCCATATTAACCCTGCTTAGTTGATTCTGTGGAAGGTGTTCTCTTAGTATCCTCAAACTTTCTGATTCCTATAAGTAATAGTATTTTTATTCATGGGAGTTCAAGGAAGAAAGAGATACCATCTTCAAGATGCAAGCCTGGAACTAGAGAGCATCAGGCTCCAAGATTGAACTGAACTCTGACAAGCTGCCTCCTTCTCAACTGCATCTTCTCTTCATGCCTGCTTCTTCAATCTCCTGCATCTGTTTACTTGCTTCTCATTCAGCTTCTACCTCTGCTTCTACTTTGCTTCTCCTTCTTTTTCTACTTTCTGCCTCAACTTTCTGCTTTTTCTTTCATCATCTTCTTCTACTGACTCTTTCCTTTTATATCCTGAGAGCTGGGATTAAAGGCATGTGCCACCATTGCCTTCTGAGATGGCTTATTTAAAGGTGTGTGCTACATTGCCTTCAGATACAAAGTCTTACTTTGCATTAGTGAAGATAATCTTATAATTGACTTCCCAAACACCAAGTCAATCAATCTTGCTATCACTAGGTGAAGGTGAGACTGAGAGGCAAGGGGTGTTCCTCATATCTCCATGTTAGTTGCTGGGAAGAAACCACAGAATTCCCTTTCATTTAGCATTAGCATGAACAGAAGACAGAATTAGGCTAACATTTTTCTATCTTAGAGCAGCTGTGCTCCTGAACCAGAGATCAAATGTATATCATGCAGGATCTTGAAGGTGATTCTTTCCCTGAGCAGCCATGCTGCAAGATCAAGGATCAAGTGTTCTTCTACATCTATAATCTTTCCTCCCCTCTTCCTCCTTTTCTGGAGCTCCATGGTGAGTGATCCAAAGAAGATCTCTACTGTGGGCTTTCTCTCTCTCTGCCTAATGTTTGGCATATGTGTCTCTGTATCTGCTTCCATAAGCTGCCATGGCAGGGAAGCCTCTCTGATGAAGAGTGGATTAGCACAGATCTATAAGCATAGCAGAATATCATTAAGAGTCATTGCAGTACTTTTCTTTTCTCCTTTTTGGTTATTTCTGTTTGATTTCACCTCTTAGTACAACTTTAAACTAAGTAAACTTTAAACTAAGAAACAAAGCTTTGGATAGAGTCCACTGGACATTTTCTAAACCATAATACCTCAACATCATTTGCTTTACATTAAGCTCTAATATGTCATTACAAAATAAATCACACCATGTATCAGAAATCTACATTCTTGACTTGGTCAACAGTTACTTAAGTTTCTGGAGCTAGTAAATATGACAGTGAGAAGGAGGTCAGTAAAGTGGAATGATCTCCATTTAATAGATATCAGCAATATACACACTGATTTATCATCATCATCATCATTATTATATAAACAGTAAATATGTTTATATCCACTCCCATCTGCCTCCAACAACACTAACCATTGTTTTGTTTGCCAAACTTTTCTGCAAATATTGGGGAAATATTTTGGGGAAAATATTTAAATTTTTATAAGTTCACATTCTAGTTTGAAAGATGATCCAGTGAAATAGTGATGTGATTATATGTAATTGCTGATCTTGGTTGAAGACTGTACAAACAAAAAAGAGAATCTGATCATTTTGGGCCCAGAACTCTGAAGAATTAGAAGCTATTGTCTGAATATTAGGATTTTTAAAATTTATTTATTTTGTTTTTCTGTTTCTATATTTATTTATTTCTCTACTGGAAAATATTTTTTAAACTGAGATCAAAGGAAAAGTTGCTGATCTTTTTAGTAATAACTACTAGAGAATTAATTGATCAAGAATAAATTAAACAGAAATGAATTATTTCTAATTGAAAATTAACAGATCCAACCATATATTTGGTACAATGAAAATTCCAAAGCTGGATAAGATATTGTCTCTGATGAAAGGAACATATAAGAGTGAAGATACTATGAAGAATGCATATAGTAAGCATGTGATTATTAAATAACTCCCTATTTGGAAACAAAAAATAAAAAAAAATGCTTAACATTTTTATTTTGTGAAAATTTCATATTTGAATTTAATGTATTTTAATTATACCTATCCAATCCAACTTCCTCTAGTTGTGGCCTAACATATCTCTCTTCAAAATTCATATTTTATTATTCCTTTTTAATGTTTTTTTTTCCTTTTTAATGTATCCTGACCACAATTTTCCCTCCTTCCGTTCCTCCTAGTTCTCCCCTACCTCTCTTCTCCCCTAGATTGACCATTCTGCATTTCCCCTCAGAAAAGGGCAGCTCTCCCAAGGACATCAACCAAATACAGCACAAGATACAACAAGGCTAGGCACAATCCTTCATATCAAAGCTGGACAAGTCAAACTAGCAAGTGAAAAAGGGTTCCAAGAGGAGACAAAAGAATCAGAGATACCTCCACTCCCACTGCTAGGAGTCCCACAAAAACCAAGCTAACAAACAAAACATATATGCAGAGAATCTGGCACAGACTCATGAAGACTCAGTGACTGTCAGTTCAGTGTCTATTTGTTGATTCCTTGGGCCTTGTTCTCCTGAAGTTCCGGAAATCTCTGGCTCCTACAGTCCCCTCCTCCCCTTCTTTCATAGGTTCAGTAACCTCTGACAGGAGGGAATCAATAGAGATCTCCACTTGAGGCTCTCTATATAATATTTGGCTGTGGGTCTCTGCATCTTCTCCCATTCGCTACACAAGTAAGCTTCTCTGGTAATGATTGGGCTAGGCACTGATCTCTTAGTATAACAGAATATCATTAACAATATTTACATACATCCATTCATTCATCTATCTATCAACTATCATCTGCCTATCTGTCTATCTATCTATCTATCTATCTATCTATCTATCTATCTATCTATCACCTATCTATTTTGCCAGTAGTGTTTTCTATCATTGGTCTCTGGACTACCCAGCCTCCAGTTCATGGCTATCCAAGAAGTGTCAGGCATGGTCTTTCTCTAATGTCACACACCTCAATTTAAACCAGATACTGTTTGGCTACTACCACAAGTTCTGAACTACTAGCACATCTTGCAGGCCAGACAGATTGTAATTCAAAGATTTTTGTGGCTGCGTTGGTTTCCCAGTCCCACAACTAGAAGCCTTACCTGGTTACAGATGATGGCCTGTTCAGGTTCTATATCCTTAATTACTAGAATTCTTCTATAGGATCACCCTCAAAGATTCCAGTGAGTTTCCCATTGTACCTTTTTTTCCACATCACCTTTCAAATGCCCCCAAATTTCAGTAATCTCTCTGCATACTCTCTCTCCTTCCATCTTCCCCCATAGTTGATCCCTTTTGTTCCCATGGCAATACCACCCCCCAGTTCCACCTGCAAATTCTGTTTTATCCCCTTCCTAAGGGAGTCCATGTGCACTTCCACAGAACCCTCCTTAATGCCTAGCATCTTTGTGTCTGTGGGTTGTAGCATGATTATCATTTCCTTAACAGCTAATATCCACGTATAAGTGAATACATACGATGTTTGTCTTACTGGATCGAGGTTACCTCAGTCAGGATAATTTTTTCTACCTCCATTCATTTGCCTGTGAATTTCATGATGTCATTTTTTAACAGCTCAATAATACTCCATTGTGAAATGTTCCACGTTTTCTTTATCCATTCTTCTATTAAGGGGCATCTAAGTTGTTTCCACCTTCTAGCTGTTACAAATAAAGTCACTATAAGCATAGTTGAGAAAGTATCCTGTGGTAGGATGGAGCATCACTTGAGGATATGCTCAAGAGTGGTTGGTGTACCTGGATCTTGAGGTTGATTGATTTCCATTTTTTTGAGGAATCACAATATTGTACTGTACAATTTTGCACTCTTACCAGCAATGGAGGAGTGTTTAGCTTGCTCCACATCCTTACCAGCGTAAGTTATTGCTTGTGTTATTGAGCTTAACCATTCTCACAGGTATAATATGGCATCTCAAATTAGCTTCGATTTGCATTTCTCTGATAGTTAAGGATGTTGTACATTTCTTAAACTCTTAACTGTTTCTTAACTTAAACACTTAAACACTTAAGAACATTTCACTCCTTAATTGTCAATTCTTAAATATTCTTAAGTGTTTCTCAGCAATTTGAGATTCCTCTATTCAGAATTCTTTGTTTAGATTTGTATCCCATGTTTTAATTGGATTATTTGGTTTGTTATGGTTGTCCACTTAATGTTTTGTTGGCAAGCATGGCCTCTGCCAGTTACACTTCAAGATAAATCTAGGTTACCAATCTTATCAGTGGTACGCAGAGATGCCATTTTGAGCAAAAAAATTATGAACAGTATGCACAGTGCATAAACACAATTAGCAGGTAATAACTTAGTTTTTTTTTAATGATTTTTTTTTTTGATTGAGACATACTGTTCTCTTCTGTCCAGTGACTTTTCTGCATCCCTTAAGATAATAGACATTAGTGCTATGGTTATATATTATTTTAAATGTTGAATCAAATTTTGAATATTGGAATAAGCCTCAGTTGCTCATAAAAGTATTTCTTACACAATTTGATTGTACTTAAATTTTCCTCTAGATGTTCTTTTGTATTCATAGTTTGTCCGTTTACAGCTGTCCTTTTTATAGATTTTATTTTCTTCTGATTTTGATTGAACAATACTGGCCTCAGAACTAGTTTTATATAAGCTGTTTAATTTTATGGAAGTGAGTGGTAAGAATGAATATTATTTCCTTTAACATATTTGCTACCATGTGTTGTCAAAGCCATGTGAGCCTTCGATTTTTTTCATAAGATTTTCAACTCATTTACTTAAGGAATATTACAATATTATGTTTATCTTTTTATCCACAAGAGGTTTTACAATTAACAGCTTTAAAGAACAGTTTCTCCTCTGAATTATTCAATATATATGAACATTTCCATAATGTTCTTTTATCCTTTAATTTCCATGGATTTTGACATCCTTTGATCCACAGTGGTGACAGAACAGTTTTTCTAATACTATTAGTGTATCTATGTATCTATTGTCCTTTAGAAAATATGTTCATGTCTATAATCTGTGCTGCAGTCAGAATTCATGTTGATATCCATGATCTGTGCATCTAGAGACCAAGTTGACATCCATGATCCATTCTGCCACCAGAAACCATGTTGTTGTCCTCAATTCATGCTCCTGTCAAAATACATGTTGATGTTTGTGATACTTGCTGCAGCTGAGACCATCGTCATGTTTCTGATCCCTGCTGCTTCCAGAAGCTCTACGAATGTCCATGATCTGTGCTGCCACTGAAAAGCATGTTGGTGGCACCGGTTCTAACCCTTTTGATGGTCATGAGTCATGCTCCAGCCACACATATTGAACTTACATTTGTTTGTTTTTCTTTTTCTTTTTTTTTAATGGAGGGCAAAGGATTGGGAGGGTAGGCCTGGTAGCAATAGAAAGTAGAAGAGGATGTGATTGGGATATATTGTATGAAATTCTTAAATAATTAATAAAAATATTGTGTTTAAAATAAAATGTGATTGAGTTTTTAAAAAATAAAGTTTATCACACTTTTTATATAATTGCTTTCTGATTTTATGTAATGTTTTCTTTTCTTTTAATTAATTAGTTCTTCCCATGTCTGAACATTTTGCTTTTTGTAACATTACTGACTTTGGGATTTGTTTTCATTTGGGAGTTGTTTGCTGTTCTATACTCTTTTATGGTATGAGATGAGGCAATTAATTGGTAAGCTTGCTTCCTCACTAGTGCTTATTGTGATAATGCTCTGCGATAAATATAAACTTCCACTGAGAAGTTGTGGTTTCATTGTTATTTATTATGACATGCTTTGCAGTTTTACTTGGTTTCTTCTTGGAGCCACTAATTACTTACAATAATTTCATTATTGATGTTGATTTTAAATATTTTAGCATAGCTTCTAAAGGTTTTTAAGTGTAGTTTTGTCCAGTTTACACAGTTTATAAAGATTTTTAAATTTAAAGTACATAATTTATTAATTTATTGCCCAAACTCATTTTTGTCCTATGCCTACTGTCTGTTTTTGCATTGCATATGATTTCAGTTGGTTGGAATGTTCTAGAAATCCAAGTAGATCAAGTGGCTTAATATTGTCATTTGCTTTGTTTTTATTGTTGTTTATCTTCAGTTATTTGTTTTATAAAATTTTAATACAGGTTATTTATAAAAATAGCAAATACATAATTCAATTATCTACTTAATCATTTTTTCATACAATTTTTATTACTATACTATCTGGTATATAAACAAAGTTACTTTTTCTGGGTGAGTTAACCCTTTATCTTCATGAGTTGATTTTTTTTTCTGCCTCCTTTTAATTTGCTCTGAAATTGACATATTTTATATTTGTTTAGTTATTTCATAATTTGCTTATTTTTTCACACTATTTCTCTCCATACTATTACTTTTACTCTCTTCCCTTTCTTATTTAAAATATTCATCTTGAGATTAGGGTATTGACCATTCTCACTAATTAAAATGCAATCTGCCAACCCCTAACTTTAAATTAGGATATTAATGTTATTAAAATGTAGTAATTTTTAGGCTATGGCTGTCTTCATGTTTCAGTGGTAGAATTGATAGAGAACAACAGAGCCTATGTGTTTATAGAGATGAAAAGCCTTACTATTTGCCTCTTTTAAGAAGAGTACACATTACAGAATAACATTATTCATGGGCACTTGAATTATTACAGTAGAAACAGCCAATCATGCTGGCTGTTTCTACTGTTATAATTTCAATGCCCATAATTTCAGCACCAAAGAATCTGAGTCTTCATTAAATGAGTTGGAGGTTAGACTGGATGGCAGTCAGTGTGAAGTCAGCCTGATCTACATCATGAGACTGTGTGTTTCAAAACAACAACAATGTGATGACGTAATTCCATTTCTCCTTTTCTCCTTTCCTGACTTTAAATGCACAATTGCTGTACATTATATTTATGTTTGTGAGGTTAAATGGAATAGAGCTTCTCTGCAGGTGTCAAGCAAGCAGGAAAGTGAACCTCAAAGAGGTGAGAATAAAAACTTGGGTTCATATTGACTTCATCAATATGGGTCAAGACTGAGGAGGCTGATTCCAGGTGGTTTATTCCCAGTACATTTTAACACAGTATCATTGGAAATAAAGCTTCCTGGTGCAATATGATTCCCAGTGCACAAGGAAGCATACTTACATCAAAACTCGACTGAAGGTACATGTCATCTCTTCCAAGAACATCAGGTCTGGAGATAGGCTACCTGAACTAGGTTAAGGGCCCAAGAAAGTATCTGGCCCCATCTCCAAGAGTACATGGGACAAACTATGAATGTACAAATGCTGACATATCACATATTCCTCTAAATAAATATGACAGTTAATGGCTTAATGTATGAAACATTTAATTAAAATAATTGAACTATCTAATATAATTTAAAGTATTGTTAACAATATTAATTATAAAGTATATCTTTGTGGAAAATCTTCATTAAAATCCTATAAATTTTTAGACTATAATGATGTCTCATAATTTCTAATGGAAGAAGAACAAGATTGGAGTATACACCGTATTCATTAGTTGCTATTAAATATCATGATATATTTTTTTTAATTTGGAAAATACATTAGTGAAAGATAATCCAGAAACAAGGAAAAGGATACACACATCAATTCACATGTATAATATATGTATATATATATATATATATAGAGAGAGAGAGAGAGACAGAGAGACAGAGAGACAGAGACAGAGAGAGACAGAGAGAGACAGAGAGACAGAGAGAGAAAGAGAATGAGAGAGAGAATTTTAGTTGTCAACTAAAATGCAAAAAAGCACTTCATTTGCATGTAGCAGTATTTTCAATAATGAGGCAAAATTTAGATATCCTAAACCATACACACTTTAAAATAAATTTCTTATACCATAGAAGTATTTAATCAGCTATCTCAGCCACCTGTGACCAAGTCATGTTGACAAATGCTCACAATATGCAGCACAAAAGTAAACATCCTTTAAGAAATGTGGTAGAAGCTAGTCATTGAACACATCCTTATAATCCCTGTACTGGAAGATCAGAAGTTCTAGCTTATCCTGAGCTATGAAGCATTTCTTAAGTCAGTGTAACTGTATGAGAGTCTGATCCAAACAGCAACAGTAAAAGGATAGTTGATAGACTGAATGGAGGAACACAGTAAAATAACATTTTTATTTTTTTTAATTTAGAAAATGTTAAACTATAATGATTGAAACATTAATTGATGGCTGAGTGTGTGAGAGAGGGATTACTGATGTTTGTGAAGTATATTTCATGATGTATAATACTTCATTATCCATTATGTTCATTTTAATATTTTTCATATATACATATATGTGTGTGTATATATATATATATATATATACATTTTTCATATATATATGAAACTTTAAATCTTTAAACTTTAAACTTAAAAATTTTAAAATATAGATTCCTTGTATGTCAGTTACACTGAAGTATCTTCTGGGCATCTGGCCATGACATAGCTGCTGCCCTCGTTAGCTTACCACAGTTAAAGTATCCGCACAAGAGCAGAAAGCATTGCAACATTACACAGTTCTGCTCAAAGTGTGTTCCTGACCACTCTTATCTCATCTCTTATCCTGTAAAGAGGGAGGGTGACTTGAAAATTGCTATCATTTCTGAATCGTATAAATCTGGTTCCCACAAGCTATCCCTTCCTTGGTGTCAGCTGTCCATTACAAATAATTGTTCTCAACCTGGTACTAGTCTGTCCTGGCAGGCTTTGCTCTTCCTGGAATCCTGTGTCTTCAACTTTGAAAGAAATGGTGCTAAATTAGATAGACAGACACTCCTTAGGGATTTTCATGTCCCTGCAGAGTCAAACTGGACCCAAAGTACATTAGACAGACACAAAGTAACAGCAGCTGATGTTACACTTAAATGGATGAAAGAAAATAACATTTGTGCTTACCATTTGAGAGATTTTAACAGAACTTAATTTTTGCCTTGATGATATCACAAACTATATAATTAAAGTAATGGAATAAAAATATGTCAAGGAAAATAAACAGCAATAAAGGCAGTCACATATTTCTGAGTTTTAATTCAATGTAGGGATTTCTGAAAGAAATATTATTACTGGTACAAAATTTTATGTTTTAAAGTGTTAAGGACTGAACCATAATTTTACACATTGAAAGTATGTATCTCCCTTTCTCTAAACTGAGCTAGACATACCCAGACTGTTTACAATTTTTGTTTTGAGAAGAATTACCACTAATTTCCCCATGCTGTTCTTGACCATATTTTATAGATCATATAGGCCTTCAACTTGGCTGCTATCCTTTTGTCTCAACTTTCTGAACAATTTTAACTAGAGGACCGTGCCTTCAGATACAGAAAAGTAAACTCTTTGTCAAACAGCAGCAAGTGGCTTTAAAAGAGTATTTGTAATTCTCGCATTTCTTGTCCAAAATATTGTTTATGACTTACTTGAAGGAAGAAAACACAGAAAGGTAAAATGTCTGGAGTCATTATTCTTGTTTATATGCTGTTTTTGATTATTTCATTTTAAGTTAGAATTCAAAATGATGGCATTGATATAATGAATACTTACTGAATAACCATTTAACCTGTTAAGATGTTTTTATTCAATATCACATTTTTTAGGCCAATTGATGTTTTAAATAATTATGTCATGGATATATTCTGTGATTTATTGAATAAGGTATTTTCTATCTCTAATTTTAAGTTTTTTCGTTTCTACCAGTTCTGTTCAAGTATTTATTCCTACTTCTTTGAACTTATACTCGGTACTTTAAACGGGATGTAATTATAGTCATTGCATCATAGTCAGTTCAAATAATAAAAAAATGTTATTGCCATGTGCCCTAGGAAATATTAATTTCTTGTACTTCTCAAAATCTACATTGCCATTTAAGTAAGCATTCCTAACTGTGTGGTTGATGAATCTTGTGCAAACTCTTCATTTCTGGCTTCTTTTCTTGGAGTGCTTTGATTTTGACTATATATATCTGAGCTGTTTCTCTTGGCTATTAACTGGTATAATAATGTTCTTAAATAATAAAGAGCTCAATAAGCAAACCTTATCTTCTTTGCAGGCTATTAAAATATACTCAAAACCAATACTATTCTTTATTTTAAGAATACATTTTATGTGGGCATCTATACATTTTAGAAATTCTTTTTCCCCCCATTGAGCAGTTTTATGGATCCTAATGTTCCGTAAGAATGAAACTTTAAAATGTAGATTGCATAAATGTGACTTACAACAGCAACTGAGGAGGTGTCATTTTCATCAAAAGTATCTTGAATTCAGAATTGACTATGAAAGAATTATTTTTTGGTTAAATTTCCATAGAATTTGACTTGATGACAAAGTAAAAACATGCTTTTGATGCAGATGAATGTGTTTTATATAAATTGAAACCGTATCCTGCAGTTCAGCCAGTTAAATATGAACAGTAAATTGCATTGGATAGCAGTTGAGTTTTCAGGAATGAGTCTTCTTTTTCAGTTCCATGATCAAATAGGGGACATATTACAGGCGCTAAGGGCCTCATTGTTAAACAATGCAAGCAAAATTTGTAAGTATCTTAATGCATTGAATGATGCAGTGTACTTCTTCAGTTTAATCAGATTTTGTGGCTCCATGCTGTAGTTCTCAGATCTCTTAGGAATTTATCTGTAATAAGACTTTTATTTTATTCATATTAAGAATTATGACCATATACTGAACTGAACAAACATGTTATGTGGTGCCAATATAATGTTCTATATTTATATGGTATAAAATCCAAAGAATTCTCATCCAAAATATTGAGCCATAAAGATTAGCTACTGAATAAGGCTAGGAAAACAGATCAAAATTATTATTCAGTAGCTAATCTTTATGGCTCAATATTTTGGAGAAGAATTATTTGGATTTTATACCATATAAACATAGAACATTTTATTGGCAATCACATAACATGTTTAATCAAACAATAATTGTTTCATAGATACTACTGAAAAATAATTATATAATACATACCACATATAAAACTATGTAATCTATAATAATTATTATATGTAATAATAATAAAAATAATTTTGCTGAATATTAATTGAACTTTAAAATGAATATTACGATATCCAGAGAAGAAACTAAATGTTAAGTTTAAAATATTTTCTCCATGAAACTCTCTTTTGACCTATAATAAATATAGGTAAAAAATGTATTCCTATGTTAGTATTTGACATCTTTTTAAAATTTATTTTATCTTTTTTTTGTTTTATTGTTGTTGTTTTTTATTTTTGAAATATGGTTTCTTTAAATCTGACTTGTCCTAGTACTCACTCTACAGACCAGGCTGGCTTGACCTCACAGAGACCGGCCTGCCTCTACCTCCAGAGTGCTGAGATTACAGGCATACACCACCTCTACCCAGCTTTGACATCTTCCTGTAAGACAGGACCAAAATATGTACCACTAGCTGGACTGAAACTCACTATGTGGACCAGAGTAGCCTTGAAATCATGGAGCTATGCCAGCCTCTGCCTCCAGAGAGCCTGAGCGAAAGGTATGTACCACCACATCTGGTCAACATATGACTTTTAAAATTAATTCCAAATTAACAAAAGAAACATAGTGCTTATTATTTTGAAATTGAAAATTAGAAGAGGTGAAGAACTAATACTGTTACAGTAGTTAAAGACTTTCTAAATTTTTTCTTTCATTGCTTCCTGGGGTACTCAAAGCCACTATGTTTAAAGGAAACATATTTTTGTATATTTTCATTTGGCATTATTTTATATTTTCCACTTTCTATTAAAACAATCTGTAAACACAATTACAGTTCACATTCATGGTAACTCTTTATTCTGTAACCATTGAGAAATTTATTGTGAACTCATGATATACTGTCATTTAGGTACACAAGGACAATTCATGCCATAATGCAGTAAATCCTCAATATATTCTTCATCTGTGGTCACAAAATTGCATATTTAAGGTACTGTCAAGCAAATTACATGAAGTTGAGAAAACAATAAAGGAATAATAGTGATGATATGCTTTGGAAGAGTAAAAGCAGTCTAGGGATAATTTGTTTACATTGATCATATCTAAAACCTGATTTCAATTCTCTACCAAATTTACTATATTTATCTGTACTGTGCTACATCAGATACCTGAGAAAAATCAAATTAGGTGATGTCATGGTTATTTTTCTCTCACAGTTCATTCTTTCTAACTGGAGTGTCTCCAGAGAATGTCTAACTGTGTTTAGTAGAGAGCATTTCTTATGAGGTTTTATTGAGGACTGAACTGAGAATACAAACACTCTGTTCTTAGACTCTATATTTCAAAGTTAGAACTGTGGAGACAAAGTGTACTTTTCTTCCTACACTAGGAAATCTCTGATGTCACCTATGGTACCTCAAGCATTTAGTCCTGTACCTTCTATTCCAATAAACATCCCAGAGTTAATGCTTCCCAATTTATCATCAGACTATGGGATGGGAAGTGAAGTGGTAGAAAAAAGAATAAACAGACTAAAACTGATGGGTCATAGGCTAAACATCTGAAATGAGGATGAGAAAATGAACATCTAAAATGATCAAAAGAGATTAAAACTGGGGAAAGATAGAAAACATTTTGTTAGCAAGGGATTCAAGAGGCAGCATCCATATGCATCTTCCGCTTTGACTTGAGTTAATGTTGGGAACACCAAACAGGTCAATGTTTCTCTACATTTCTTTGAACAGCCCCAGTGTAATATAGTGAATGTTTAGTCATTTTGGCTGAATATGAATTAGGGCTTCGTGTTATTTTCACTTTTTCTATTGCAAATCTCTTTTTAAGGAGTCCCCAGCTGATGCTTCTCTCCACAACATGCCGGGCTTGAGGTCCTGAAAAGAGCATGTGCGTGAAAGTGAGTAGGGTGAGGGAGAAGGAGATTTGGAAATTATGTGACTTGTCTGATGGTTGATTTGAAGATCACTCGCTATTGGAAAAACAAATGTGATCATGTCAGTAGTAACCATGGCTAACCGTGACAGACAGACAGACAGCTACTGAAATCAGCAAATATCGAGAATGTAAGTGCTAGAAGATAGTTTGACAGAAAGACAAAGAAGGGGATGTCTAAGAAAGAAACTAAGAGAGGTAGAGAAACAACTATGGACACACTTAGCCAAGAACAATTGTCCATATAGACATTTTCCATTTTGTTATATCACAAAATAAATTAATTTATTTTGAGAAATAAATTATTTCTCAATTAATTTATTATTCTTTAATTTTATTACTCTCTGATTTCTAATTATTATTCCCTAATTCATTATTATCTATATTACATGTAGCAAAATTCCAGTCTAGAGTACATAATTACATAATAAAGTTATCATATAAATGCATTTTACTAATATAAATTATGAAGCCAAATAATCATCATCATCACCAGATATAGAATGTATCCACTAAACTAGGCTCTATTGACTATTCTTTTTATTATAAGCAATTCTGAGTTATATATATTTTTATTATTTAAAAAGTATGTAATCAATGTTGTGAAAACATTTATCTATCTGTCATTAGCTTTTTGGGGGAACCACAATCTATCTTTTGATAAAGGCTACGTGCCTTAATTATTTTTTATTGTGATGAAGACATCTTGACCAAGGCACTTATCTAAGTGTTTATTGGAGATTATAGTTTCAGGGGGTACATGATCATGATGGTGGGAGAGAATGCTAGCAGGAAAGCAGACCAGTAGGAAGGCAGGTGTGTGCTGACATAGTAGCTGAGAGCTTCCACCCTTATTTGTAAGTAGAAGGCGGGGGGGGAGTGAGGGGGACACACTAACTTAGAATTATTTGTATGTCGATGTTGCCTGTTTCATCACTATCATTCTGACATTACATATAACAGTTTTCTGGATGCTGAACTCATTTCTTCATCAATTAGTTTTCTTGTCACAGAATGGATGAGGCATTTTCAGAATTCAGGTGGGCTACAGTCTTGTTCCCACCAAGTAATAAGCATGACATGGTGCTGATAGCCTTTAAAAAAGATGAAAACAACTGTACTTCACCCAGGGATATGATGGAGCATTTGTACCCAACTTGGACTCCCCTATAGCTTTGTCCAGTACATTACCAGAGGTGGAGGCAACATCAATAGATTCATTCATAAACACAGCTAGTGAGCTTCCTGCCTGAGCTGCAGAAACCCCTGGCAGGAAGCAGAGGACCCCATGTCTGCGAAAGTCCTGATGGCACAGGGTGAAAGAGCAGGTAACTGTGAACATTTACAGGGAAGGCATGAAGAAATCAGCAGGGAAGTGTTCATGTGAATTGAAGCATTATTCCCTCAGCAGTGTTCCATTGTCTTATTGGACCTCACTTCACATCATGTATTCAAAAGTTAAGTAATTTATGGTTTCAAGATGATGATATAGAATCTAAAACATTGAATTATGAGTACAGCTTAGACAATCTGAGCAAGTGGAACATTAATGGTTGTCATCATGCCCTTTATTGTTTCTTCATTTTACCATGTTGTCACCTACAATCCTTGCAAATCTCCTCCCTTACAAGTCCTACAGGTTACAGTTCCCAAAGTCTTTTTGTTAATACAGATGTGCAATCAACTTTATGGTATGACTTTCAAATCAACATTGGATCATTTTCCCTTAATTCAAGAACACATTCCAACCTTATTGTACCAATCTCCTACATGTTGTATTTTAAATTAAAAAGATATTCCTCAAATGGCTTAATGGGTATGCATATGTCATATATTTTTACCTTCTCCAAGCATCTCAATATTATCCGTGGTGTGTTTGATAAGTCCAAAATCATGATTGTCATGATGAATATTGTATATTGCTTTCCAAAAGTGGACATTCATCATTTTACTAGTCTTCTGGGTCACCAAAAAAAAAAAAAAGAAAAGAAAAGAAAAAGATGCTTCCTATTTTCTACCCTTGTTTTCTCAACTATATCATAGGGACAATGTTAGACATGGTATTATCTCTCAGGTTATTCAGTATCTAATGCATATAATATGGACAATCATTGACTTAATACTTAAGATCATGAGGGTAAGATTTATTCTGAGAGAGAGTGACCAGTGAGACTAGAAAATTAAGTACTAATTTCAGATAGTGGTGTTTTATAGGAACTTAAAGGCAATTTCTTAAAATATCAGAGTGTAGTAGATACCAAACTTTATGATTTATAGTTTCCATACTGTTCAATGATATCTGAGGCAAGATATAACACTATTCACACTGGCTTTCCTAAAAATTAGTGCTATATATGCAAATGCATCTGGAGTGCCTTTATTACTCAGGAACACTTGTGCTCACCTGCTCACCTGAGATGCATTTATCATGGTCCTCCCTGATTTACTCAGCATTTCCAGTTCACATTTCAAACCTTAAATTTTTCACTTTATCAAGATAACAGCTTGCCAATCTTTAAGAATCACCTCATCCATCAGCCTCACAGAAATAACCCATGACATTCAGAAGCCAGTTATATCATGCACCACTCTTGGTAAGCTAGTTTTGCAATGACCTCCAATCCTTCATGGGTACACCTTTATTGTAAAGGGGAAAACTCAACATATTTCCTTAAACCAGATATCTCCATCCTGATTACAGAAAAACTGGCCTTCCAAATTAACTGAGGGGAAGATTAGATGACTGAATTTAACATAGAATTGCAATGAAAGACAAGTATTTCCTTTAGAACATCCTCAATATCAGTCTCCTCTTTCAAGACTGATTTTTTGTAATCTTCTAATTTTTGCAATGAACACTTTACATCTTGCTTAGTCTCAAAATTTTTATCATGTAAAAATTGATGCTGTGACTGTCAAATTAAGGAATAATTTATGAAAAGGAGATGTGACATTAATTCCATCTATTTAAGATATAAACTTAAAATGATTTAATACTATTTTTAAACCTTAAATAATATACTTGTGGGTTCATTTTGTTCCAGGAATATGTGCACCTACTTAATGCTATATCTGGTTGAATTTTTTTCAGTTTTTCTTCATCTTTTACTAATATAAAGCTACAGTACATGACTATAATTGTTCATTACAATTAATAAAAATATCTTCCAATAGCTTTCATTGTATTTTTAAGTAAACTATTACATAAAGTCTCTTTTCTGTTTACTTTTATTCATATCTGTTTTCCCAGAACATAGACATGGTGTATGGAAGTATTTTGACTAGTAAATGCAGTCTGGATATACCTTAAATGTTTTCTTTTAACTTTGTACACTTCCTGAGGTAAAATGCTGGAAGTGAGAAGATGATGTTACAGGAAAAGAAAGTTGATAATAATAGGAACTCAGGAGGTCCAGGAAACCCACTGTTTCTCCTGTCCATGTTACAGGTCTTTTAGCCTGAGATATGGATTGTTTTTGCATTCTCACTCTTTAGTATGAAGGCTGGGAAAAGAGGGAGAAAGGAAAAGTAAGAATCTTAATTATAACTGTAGTCATAAAAATAAGTTTTGAATTTTTGAATCTTTTTCTTATGTTTTCAATTTAAATAGTCCTATGAACCTCCCATTGTCAGCCAAGTAGACAGAGTGCTATTTGGCAACCTCTAAAACAGTTATTCATATGAAGTAAGAGAAAAATGTGAACACTGTATAGGAAAACTCTTGAAATTAGTTCTGTGAAAAAGTCAATTACACATTTATAAACATTTTTATATAGAATGATAACTTTTCAATGTGGAAAATAAATTTTCAATATGAAAAATTAAGTTAACAGAGCTTGGGGATTTTCTAGAGGAAGAAATCGAGTTCTATACTAATGCTTTACCAGATATTGCTTAATCTCTCTTCTGACTAAATGAGTCAACCCTTCCAATCTTTCTCTACTTCTGCAGGAGTCAACATTTAAGACTAATGAGACCCTGTTTACTGGGAATCAATTTGAGCTATTCAGAAATCACAGGCTGCCATCAAGTCAAGATAAGGTGCTTCTAGGTTAGGTTAGTTGATAGAAACAGTTTCAGGAGAGAGTAGGGAAAATAAGGGCAGTGCTACAAATTACATAATGGAGCCTAGAACTCAAGCATATGCAGTTTCATATTTAGCACCTCTCCAAAAGAGCATTTTTATAATAGAACTGCTTTATATTTAGATCTGTATCATCCTTGGATGTCTTGTCTTCTTCCAATCCTCTGAGGACATTCTCAAAATAATAGTGACACAAAAGTCTTAGCATCCTTTGGAGGAGAAAGTCCTTTGTGTACAAAGATGCTCTTGCAGCTGGCCCATCTCAGGAGACTTTTATCATAGTCATTTTTAATGTCTCTTTGCCTTTCAACTTTTAAAGTGAAAGCACAAAGATAAGAATAAATGTGGTTTCTATAAATTTGAAACCAATTCGGCTTGCTTAGTCTTCTCTGCATACCTGCTATATGAATAAATGGAGGTGTGTGTGTGTGTACTGACCAAGCTCTGGTCTTCTTTACAATTATGTTTTGTATAATTAACTACAAACAATTATTCCATTTTCTTTTATTTTGATTTTTATTTTCATTTTTATAGCCTCACTGAAACTTTTTTATTCTCTCTTTCAGTTTCCAAACACTGTAACATGGGAGGATAGCCTTTAGTATGTAACATGGCCTAAAGGGATGAACAGTAAGTATAACTAGTAATTGTCAAGCCAGTTAGGATATTAGACTAAAGGTTACTTTAGCATCTGAAGAGATTAGGTATGATTATTCAGTAGCTTATTACTGTTTTCATTGTAAATTTAATTCTATATATTTGCTTATTTATGCCAGGGCTGTGTAACAGCTTACATGTTGAAGTGAGAAGATAAGTTCCTTCTTTCTTTCCATCATGTGGGTTCCAGTGATTGAATTCAGATCATTAGGCTTAAAAGCAAATGTTTTCACCAACTAAGTCATTCACTAGCTCTTCCTTGTGAATTTTAATTGAAAACAATATATGACTATGACCATATTTGTATGAGTCAAAATGTTTTTCGGATTATATCTGTATAATTTTCTCTTTACCATATTGTTATAGATTGAATAAAAAAGTAATAGATTTATATAAAACAGGCATAAAAAAACCATGTAGTACTGCTACAGTTTATAAAAAAGAAATTTAAGATGATACAAATAATTAGAACAATATTCCCGACTTCTAGGCTGAAGTTGGGAATATTGTTAAAATATTGATAATATCCTAAGTGACCTACAGAGTCAATACTTTGTCACCAAACATCCTTGAAATTATTCACAGAAATATAAATTATAATAAACAACTATTTTTAACAAATTACAAAAGACCCAAACATACAAAGCAGTTTTGAACATATATTAAAGCTAGAGGCATTACTTTGCCTTCCTCAAACCATACTATAGAGACAAAGTAATCAGAACAGCATGGAACAGCATGAAAAACAGATGCCTAGAACAATGGAACAAGAAGGAGAACAAAGAAAAAAATCCATGCATTAAGAGATATCTGACTTTTGACAAAGACTATAAAATCATAGTGGAGAAGGAAGTTCTCTTCAACAATTTTTTATTGGGAATATTGGATATTTACATGTTGAATCAAATTAGATTTTACCTCTGACTATATATATTAATAAAGTGTAATATTATCAAACTTTAAATAATTTATTTTATTTTTGTTTTATATCCGTTGGTGTGAGAGTGTCAGATCTCCTGGAACAGGAGTTACAGACAGTTGTGAGCTGCCATGTGGATGCTGGGAATTGAACTTTAAATGTTAAGATCAGAAACTAAAATAATTGTTGTAGCAGTGAACCTACTGGGCTGGACACCAGGGATGAAAAGCAGGCATTTTTCAGAGGTGCAAACCCTGCCAAACTTCAGCAGAGGGAACCACTGTCTTAGCCAACACCATAATCGACCAGCAGTGGAGCCCAGAGCACCTGAGCTCAGTGTTTCATTGGTTCAGAACTTCTCAGGTGCAGATCATAAGCAATCAAACATCCCCTACACCAAGAAATTCAATACCTGCAGACAATACAAAATGCCAAGGCCTACTCATCTCTTTTTCCAACGTTGCACAAAATGATTATTTCAAACACATCTAAATATAAACTTCTACAATTCTACTTTTCTATAAAAGAATTGCTTTATTTTTACAACACAATTTTAGCACTATACCAGCAAAACCATTTATAAGAGGAACAATTATGAGACTTCTAATACACATGACCAAATTATACCAAACATCTATCAAGCTTTTCACAATGTCTTTGGACAGCAGAAAAACATTATCAATGTCTAATTATCTATAATTCACTCATGATATTCTGGGTTCCTCCAAAGGGCTTTGAACACTTCTTTGTTTTTGCCCTCTGCAGCACATACAGCTTGTTCTCCAGGCTCTGGCTGACTCCTCTGCACTGCTGCTGCAGTTCTTGTTGGTTGTCCCATGGTACCGGTATCTTCAGATTGCTGAGGTCTTCTGCTGCAACTGGGCTGCACTTTCACCAATAGCCTCTCCCGTACTCTCTTCATTGTGCCAAGCTGAACTTCCTTACATGACATTTTCATTCTGGGGCTTCAACTACAATAGAGGCTGTGCTCTTACCAATGGCCTCTCCTGGCCTCTCATAGTGCCTAGTCTTAGCAACTTTCCATGTCACCTAATGCCTTCAAAACCAGTAACACCTGGGTGACTCTTACAGTACAAAGTTCAGCTACCTTGGCCAATTCTGGAAGACAGCTTCTGTGTGCTGACCCTAAGGAAACACTTTCCAGGTTTTAAGACAGTGTCTGGTTTGCTGGAAAAATAACTGGTAAACTTGTCTGCAGTAAGAGTCCTCTTGTGGGTGGATTTCTCATCACCATTACTAGTATCTGGACTGTGTCTTTTTCTTAGTCAGGTTTGCAGAAAAAAAAAAACAACTGGGCAGTTTAACTAAGTAGCTTGTTGACGCCAACCTGCAGGCTTCCACAACAGCAGGGGATCCTGGGCCCAGTGGGAAGAATCTCTGGCAGTTTGATGTTCTTTTTCACCACCACTATGGGGAAGCATACAACCCCTTCCTTAGATCTCAAACACAACATCTTGAGCTGAGCTTCACACACAAACAACACAGCTATCAGAAAATTCAGTTTGTGAAAGGGTATGCTACTACTAGTAGCAGGAGGGAGCATTGACTCAATGAACAGGAAAAGCAGTAAGAACATTGCTTTTTCCTGCTCCCAGCTGATTCTTTATTTCTAATGGCTTTCATTCTGTGACTCTCACCCTAATGACTTTTCCCTTATTTATTTATTAAATTTACAGCCTTTTCTCTTCATAAACGCTTATTGCCTTTCTTTCCTCTTCCTTCAGGAGTCTTAAATTAATACCTAAATCTGTATTCTCTCGTAGCTTCTCTGAGCATACTTTACCAGACTCCAGAAAGTCTGGAGTTTATTTCTCTTCTTTCTCGTCTCTACATTTGATGCAGTTATTATGATGGCATGCCCTTCTTTACTTTCTGTCTACTATGTTTGGCACAATTTGTAGCAATATACCTACCGGGTGGGTCACCAGGGATCACAAGCAGGCATTTTTCAGAGGTGCAAACCCTGCCAGACCTCAGCAGAGGGCACCACTGTCCTGGCCAGCACCATACTCTATCAATAACGGGGACCAGAGTGTCTGAGCTCAGGTGTTTCATTGGTTCAAAACTCCTCAGGTGCAGATCATGAGCAATCAAACATCCCCCACAGAAATCTGACACCTGCAAACAGTGCAAAATATCAAGGCCTAATAGTTCCTTTTCCAGCAGTGCACAAAAACAATTATTTTAAACAGAACTAAAAAATAAGCTTCTACAACACCATATAGAATAAGGCAGTGAGAATAGCCCAAATTATTAGTCTGGGCAGTGATTTTTGATTTGAAAATATAAGCACACGCACATTTTAAAAAATAAAGATTAGTTAGATTTCTATAGATAACAATGCTGTATCACAACTTAGAAACAAATTAACAAAGTGAAGAGCCAGCAAAGAATGAGTAATACTATTTATTAACCAAGCATCTGGTAGAAGGTTAATTACCAAAACTTATAAGAATATTAGAAGCTCAGAGCTAGTAAACTAATATTCCATTGAGGGATAAAAGAGAGACAGATGAAAAAAAAAAGCAACAACAATAAGGATATGATTATATAGAAAGCACATTCAACTGATCAAGAGCTCTTGAAGACAGGATACCCTAAAAAGTAATTAGGGGAAGGCAGAACAAAACCACAGTAAAATATCCTCACTTCTATTAGACTACCTCACTGTTATTAGAATTGCTATAAAAAAAAAAAGACATATGATATTAAAATTAAGAAGAACAGGGAGACTTTCTGAGCTGTTGTTAAGAATATAAATGAGTAAATCACTGGGAAAACAATATAGAAGTTCATCAAAATTAAAAATATAGTTATCAGCCAGGTGTTGGCGGTGCATGCCTTTAATCCCAGCACTTGGAAGGCAGATTTCTGTGAGTTTGAGGCCGGTCTGGTCTACAGAGTGAATCCCAGGACAGTCAGAGTTGCAACAGAGAAACCCTGTCTGGAATAAAAAATTTATTTACCTGATGATCCACACACACACTGTAATTATGTATTATGGGGCTGTCCTAGAGCTGAGAATGAGTTGAAGCTAAACTTGAACCTCGCATTTTCTCATTCTAAGAGTGGTAGGAGTTTGAGTGCTCCTCACTTTTTAGCCCTAGCCAGAACCCAGCTAAATATTAAATATTGCCTGCTACACAGAAATTCATTAGCAAAGAAATGTGGATTGGTTGGTGCTTACCTATGCTGTAGCTGGAAGCATAAGGATGAGTCCATTTGCTGATAAGGTGTCCTCCTCTTTTTCCCTGTGAGACCACACCTCATGCAGAAGGTGCTCTTGCAGGACCTCAGCACTTAGACTTGAGCTCCACATGCAAATGGGGTGACTCCACTATCTTTGTCTCAACCAATGGATCCCTACCCTGGGTACCAAAAACCCTCCCTGCCTATACCCTATAAATGTAACCACCCTCACTTTAATAAATAAGAGAGATATGCTCCTCTGACATCCTCTCCTGAGTGTCTGATTCACTGTCGTCAACACTTAGTTCTATGATCTGGGACCTGCCAGGATGCCTTGGCCCACATCTTGCACTTTCCTTCCTGGGGGTGGGTTGGGGGCTAGGCTGAGCTGGCAGCAGATAGCTCAGCCATGCTCCTGGGAGAGAAGCGAGAGAGAAAGAGAAAACAACAATGTATATAGTAGAACAAATGAAACTGACATCTGGAACCCACAGTGACACTCCTGTTTATCACTACACTAGTCACAGAAACTACACGGGCATCAACCTAAAAGCTCATGAAGCATGAGGAAAACATATGTACATGTGAAACAGAATGCTATTCAGTGACACACAATTAAAAGAAAATCTTACCACTCACCATTTGTTTCATTTCTTTTTTTTTTTTTTTTTTTGCGCTTACATCATCTCTAAATAAAATGCCATCTAAACTATGGCCTAATGGGCTTCTTACATTATTCTTTGCTTCACTACTTCATCCATTTTCTCATAAATCACAGTCGGAATGACGAACATTAGCCTTTGAACTTTCTGGGTAGTTCTTGTTCACTTCATAAGTTTAAAAGTCTATAAATGGAGTGTGTATTAACACTGTATAATGGATTCCTTTCTAGCAATGCTGCAGAGTTGCTGCTTACTAGACATGAAAAGTCTTACAGAACGTCATACTTTGGGGCCTGGTTGCCAGATTATAGGGTCTTAGAAAGTGTTTATATCCTAAGAACTCTGATACAATCAATGGTCGAAATCTGTATATATAAGGAATTATATAAGGATATATATTATATTCTATAGATATATATTATAAAAAGATTATATAAGGATCTATATGAATATGTAAGGACATATAATACAAGGATATATATATATATATCCATATATATATGGATTTATAATATGATTGTACTCATTGAGGTGCTAAAAATGGAAGATAGGAACAGTTAAAGCAGGCTACTGGAGGCTTGTATCTGGCAAGGTGTAACCTACTGGAGTCTGTGTCCTGTTGATATTTTCTGTTTTCTGGCCAAAATTCAGTGATCTGGTCTGTCCCACAATTCTCTCCTGGATGTGAATAAGTGTTTTATTTATCCCTTGTGTTGTTTTTGTAAGTATGTGGTCACAGTCCTGACAATAATGACTAGTACAACTATAGAAACAGAACTGAGTATTTTTTGTTTTCTATATTTTCCCTTTTATATTTAATATGTCTTTTAAAATTCTAGATTAAAAACTTCAATACAATATAAAATGATGTAGTCTTGTGTTTATATGTCTTATATGATTTCTTCACATAATGAAAATTGTTTTTTTAATATTTTGCCTTTATTGATATACTACTCATAATGATATCAATGAGTGTTTGTAGAGGAATAGGCCTGTGTGAAAGCTACGAAGGGTCTATATTCCAGGGGTCTAAGTTCAGAGGTCTGTGTAGTCTGGATAGGATGTAGACACACCATTAATACCACTATTCAGAGAGCAGTGGTAAACACCTTCAAACTTAGTATTCAGAAGACAGTGGTAGTCCTTGCTTTTAATTCCTAAGAAAAACAGAGTGTTGAAGCAGGAATAGGAAAGAGAGCTCAGTAGGAGTCAGTGTCAGATTGGAAGTGAGTTCCTAGACGAGTCAGCGTGAAGGACAGGCAAAGTGACTAATCAGGAAAAGAATTAGCAGAGTGAGAGTGAGGACATGCTCAAGTCTCAGGATAGAAAATTCAGGCTCTCAGCTCAGAGAAGAGTTCAATTACAGCAGCAGTCAGTTACAGAGAAGTCACTTAAAGCAGTCAATATGAGCTGAGCAGTCTGAAGTAGGAAGGTTGGGGGAGAGACACAGAGATACAGCAGAGCTTGGCAGAAGAAGTCAGTATCAGACAGGAAGAGTGAGCCAGTTTGAAGCCAAGCAGAGCAGTGTAGTCTAAGGCAGTCAGAGAGTCAGCCAGGGCAAGTTGTAGTCAGAAGAGTTCAGTCAGCAGTAAGTCTCTGAGGGTTACATGTTTTAGAGACAAAAGAATAAATGGCCTTTTATCCTGAAACTGGCTACATTGAGGCTGAAACACTCTAAATGCTCTAGGGCTCCAAGGCTCCAAGCAAGAACCAGTGTTCTCCAGTATGGAATTTTATATGGTTTTCCTGAATTTTTTTCTTTAGTCATGGTTGAATCCTTGATATTTACTAATGTAGAATTACTGCACAATATTACACATACATAAAAATGACTGTGCTATTTTCACAACCTCTCATTAAGCTATAAGTCTACTTTGAAGTCCATGTGTTTGAATAGTTGTCAAGGACTTCATTCATAAAACATTCCATTTTAAAGTAGTGAAGGGGAAAATTTTTCCCCACGTGTCAGTTTACATTGCATGCAGCTTAGTCATGAGTATGTCCCTGAACTTTCCTCAGATCACCATTTGATGAACCAATTATTGAATTTCAATATTTCTTCAAAATATAAGAAGAATATTTATATTGTTTAATAGCCTACAAATATTTAACACTATACTCAAGAAAGTGTTGTTTAAATAGTGCATAAGCACTAACATTAAGATGCCCATATTCTGGCAATATAAAAATTCTATATATTAACACTAATTATCTGAATTAGGTTTTAGGGTTATTCGGTTGAATGCATCTAAATTATTTGACTATAAAGATCAGTTTTTTCAGTTATGTTTTGAAGTGAACACACAATTCAAACATATAGCTTGCATTCATATTCAACCTGTGGCCCATAGCTGCATGTGATTAAGATTAATTCACAATATAGCCCAATACATGATCAAAATATACTTAAATAAATGTGAGGTTTTTCTTAAGCAAGTTCAACATAGATGGCACATCTTACTGCAATATCAGAAGGTTGGATATACATGGAAGACATTACTGTGTACATCATAGAAAAAAACAGGAAGGAGTTAAGTGAATATCACTTCACACTCAAAATTCCTTAGATTTATTTATTTAAAAACATTTTTTTATTTGAATAATTTAAATAACTGTCCACCATTTGAAAATATTGAACATGGAATTAAAATTCATAGAATATTAGAAAATAGAACAAAGTTGTTGGTAAGTAATCATAAGGGGTAAATTTTCAGTGAAGGATTTGGAGAATAGCATAATGATTTTTTCTTAGAGATAACACATTTATTTCAAGATAGTTAATTTGAGGTATATTTTTTGTTATGTCTATTTTTGCCTAAATCTCCATGAGACTTTACGCCAGTGTTTCTTATTGGTTCTCTAGTATGGAACTCATCAGTCTTCACAGTCTAGTAAGTGAATATTAAAGTGAATATTAATAATTAATATTTGTCTTTCATGTTATTGGTTCAACAAATCCCATACTAATCTAATTAAAATTTAAAAATGGACTAACAAAGAGAAATTTCAGTGATAATACTGGACTTTCTGAGAAAATTGTGTTGGAGAATTACAATAAGTATAGTTAAATATTTGGTGATATCTGAAGAGAAACAATGAAAGAGGTATGACTCCAGAAAGGGGTCATTGTGCTGGGGCACAACCTCAAAACTAAGAAAGTGAAGAAAATCATAGGCATATTTCAGTAATGATAAATGAACTTTCCATGAATGAAGGGTTTAAGATAGCTTTGAATTGATTTATTCCTGTTGATAATACCTCTGAATTTCTAAAGTTAACAACTAGTAGCTCATCTAATATATGGGAAGGACAAATGGCTAAGGAGAAAATAATAGAATCATGACAGGGGTTAATAAAATCACATGACACGCTATCCAGGTGAGAAACATGTTAGGCAATTAATTATGTATATGATTTTTAGCTCTTGCTCCTGACTAAAAAAAATAGTGTAAGACAATATTTGGATACTATATTTCCAAAAGAAATGCCTGCCATGAGTAGATCTCCTAGATTATAATTTAAAACATATCAGTGTCTCTAAATTTCAAGGATCAGGAGAAAAGACAAGAATGCTTCTGTTGTTTAGGCTGGATATTTTCTCTACTACTATCTTAATATTTATTTGAAATTAAAGACTACTCCAGAAGTAAACAAAGAAGTGCACAGAGATGTAAACTAAACAGCTATCCTAAGAAACATACAGCTTAGCTCAAGGTAAGAATTTTTTTTGTTCATATTGGAAATGATTAGTTCTCATCTTAGGATCTGAAGAATTTGCATAAAGTTTTTTCATCATTTATCTTATAACTAGTGAACATATCAGATATTATTTAAGCACCTCACCTTTGTGTACTGTGAAAGTACATATATGAATGCAATAACAATTTGTGAAAAAAAGAGGCCATGAAATTGAAGCAGAACTGGGGAGGATTTACAGGAAGATTTGGAAAAAGAAAAAGAAGGGAAGAAATGTAATGACTAAATTATAATGCCAAAAATTACAAAAATTCATTGGATTAGACACATGCATGATTCATTGCTCAAAGTATCAAACAAAACCAGATAGTTACAAGGATTTTCCTTAAAACCTATTATTTTTATGTTCATCATATATAATAAAAAAAAACAAGTATATGTTTGCTTGGCTCATTTTCATTGAGATCTAAATGTCATAAGAAGACATTATACTTATTCCTTTAAATTACTTAAAACTGTGTTATGAATCTGAAGTACTGAATAATTAAAGCTATTTAGAGTTCTGAAGAAGGCAATGCTAGATAGTTAATTGCTGTGCTCTTCTGCTATTTAAGGCTATGCCAACCTTTCTCCTTAAATACTCACATTAAGATGACTCTAATGCTATAATAAAACTTGTTATTATTTTAATAATTGAGGAAAAATGTTGTTAGAATCCAACTAGGAAAATAAATTCTAATAATTGTGATCTGGACCATTGCACAAACACAGTCATTTTCTAGTTCTCCTATGCATAGCTTTAGGTGGAAATTATGTCATTATTCCTAGATATTTGAAAGGTAACAACCAAGATCCATTTTTATCTACATACAAGTTTTAAAAGGACTGGCATTGAGGCTGTAGGATAGCTCTTCCCAGAATCTTCAGTGAAGCTATAATGGGAAAACCTGCTAGTGTGAGCAAGCATTCTATTTGTTTATGGCTCAATAAATGGAGTAGGTGTTCCTCTATTTATAGATGCTTCTCAATCTTTGATATTCAGCTATCTACTTTTCATTATTCCTTATAATTACTACTTCATTATCTAAAAGTAATATTTTGTCAATATGGACTATTTTTAGTATCTTGGTTTAAACTTGAATCAAAATATGTAGAGACACACTAAATCTTTTCATTGAGGGTTTTTTTTTATTTATTCAAGTTTTATGCTAGGAAGTTTTTATAAATAGATTGTGCTAGAACTTCAGGTAACCTACACTAGCACTAACTATATCAAGTGTTTGATTTTATTTTTATGCTAAATACAAACTTATTTCTGGGTGAAAAACAGCTAATGAGGACATAGTCTTACATCAGTGTATTTTTATAGCAAATTATTATTTTTATCTGCCTACATATTTGTGTTCTGTTATGGCTATTCTCTATTTTCTTTATTTAAAATAATTTCTTATGACTACTCTTACTGAAAGTAGGTAATGCTACATACATTTATTAATAACTCACTACCAGATGGTAAACAATATAAAAAAATATACACAAACCATATAAATTTGTATGTGTAAATTATTAGAAAAAAAATTTCAGAATGGAGAAAATTAGTAATTTAAAAATTTCAGGAAATGTTTGGCTATATTTTTAATGGAGGAGTAAGTATAACAGCAAATCTCATTCCTCACTTGTTACCTTCTTCATTTGTTACCCTCTAGGACCAGGGATTGTACTAGCAAAGAATAAACTGTATATCTACACCTATACCCTCTCTTAAATATGCTGTAATTTCAAATGGCTTGATCATGTGTCGGTCTAGTATAATAAATATGATCAAGAACTTATATAAGTGGTGACCGTAAACCCTAGAGGAGAACCTATTATTATTATTGTTTTTGTTGTTATTATTATTATTATTTAAATTGACATAGTATAAAACTACCTCCTTAATACTTGTCTCTGTATTATGAACCCTTATTTAAAAAGCTCCATTTTGCTTAATAATGAGAATCCCAGCTGAACAATGTATAGAACATGAGTAACTATGGAGTTCTCAACCCTGAATGAAACATCTATAACAAGCCCCATCTCCACATAGCTCATTAAACAATTTTCAAGTAGTGACTGGAAATATTGTAAAAGTCAGATGTTAAAGAGGATGGTGGCCAAAATTTGTCTTATGAAAATTGTAGGGTCATTGAATTCATAAATTTGTAGTGGTTGTGTTTGCCTACAAAAATCTATTTACAATAATAATGAAATCTTTGTTCAATATTTGAATTAAACAACTTCATTTTGATTAAATTAATTGGCATATATTCACATATACTTATTTATGTAATTACATATTACATCTGTATACAGATTGGATAACCAATAAATTCAACTGTCTCTTATTTATTTCATGTAATAGTCTATTTGTATTTTAATTTCTAAAACTCAAGCTGCAAATTATTTATAATTTTGTAGTATTCTGCAGAAATAAAACCTTAATTTCAAAAGTGAAATCTACTGGCCTCATTGTGAGACATATATTTTTTAAGAAGAATGTACCTATATTAGAAAAAAATAACTTCATAAAATGTTCAAAACAACAAAACCAAAGACATGTATCTTATTTGCACAGAGGCTAAGAGGTATGCCCAAACTCAGTGGTTAATGACAGTTTTAGGGATCTTTTTTATCAGAATATATTTTTTTCTTTGTGGAGATTAAGTAAAGCTTTGCAGAGCAGAGCCCACAGACAAATAACTAAATAAAACATATGGCTCTACATCTCCATATATATTCAAGCTGTACCCATAGTGTGATGAGTTTTAAGCATCTTTTAAACTTTGTTATAATCTAAGGATTCAAATTCAGAGTTCTTTCTAATTTAGCTTTTTTTGGAGAAGGAGTGTGATTTGGTAAGCTCACACTTTTACCAGGCTGTTGAGATTTTTTTTAAAGACAGAATTCCATTAAATATCCTGATTAGCCTAAGTCTGTCTATCTTGTACAGGCTGGCCCAAACCCACAGAGATATATCTGTCTCAGCCTCTGCTTTCTCGCATGCTAGAATTTTAGGTGAGGCCACCACATCTGGACTTCATACTAATCAATAGTTCCAAAAGAGGAGGAAATGAGCACTTGGTCATGCAGCATATATATCATGATGTGATTTTAACAAGATTATGGAAACAGTAGCTATGATATAGAAGCAGAAATTGTACCTCCTGCAACAGTTTTCTTCTATATTGTTCATATTTGTTAAATCATAGTTTGAGCAGTCTCTGCCTTCTGGGTAGACCAGCAGCTATAATTTACACAGTTAAATACTACTTCAATTTGTTGCTTCAAACACTACACAAAATTAAATCAACAATCTCTCTTCAAATAGACTGACCAGTTTGCATGAATATTTCTTTTCCTGGAAAATCACACTTATAATACTGTTTTGAATGCTTTTAGAAGTTCTTGTATGGAAATCAGAAAGTCTCCTTAGGAGCAGCTGAAGGATCCTGGTACAAGGAGTAGGTGTTAAAACTTGAAGATCATTTTCCCTAACATAACTTGAACACTGTTCCCTTAGAACAATTTAAACTAGAAAAAAAGCTTTAGATAGAATCCACTGGACATTTTCTAAACCATAACACCTCATCAGCATTGTTTGCTTTACATCGAGGTCAGACTTTTCAGCACAAAATAAATTACATGATGTTTCCAAAATCTACAATCTTGATCTTTGTCAATTGTCATTTAAGTTTCTGAAGCTAGTCAATATGACAGTGAAGAAGTCTGTGAAGTGGATGATCTCCATGTGAGAGATGCCACCAAAAAACACAGATTTCTGTTGTTATTGTTATTATTATTATTATATAAAAAGCAAATATTAAAGTCTCCATTCCATCTATCTGTAATAACCCTAAGCATTGTTTGTTTTGCCAAAACAATTTTTGACAGCTTCCCTGTCAAAAACTTTGACAACAGCTTCCCTGTTGTCAAGTATAGTTGGGTGGGTGGGGGGATAAGATTCCAATTTTTATAGGAGTTAATATTCTAGTAAAATAGATGATCCAGTGAAATAGTGATGTGATTAAATTTAACTGCTGCTCTTGGTTGAAGTCTGAACAAGTAAAAAAGGAGAATCTGATAATTTAGGGTCAGGATTCTGTAGGGAGTAGAAGCTATTTTCTGAATATCAGGGTCATTGTTGTTTTCTGTTTATATATTTATTTATTTTCTCTCCTGAAAAATGCTTTTTAAACTGAGATCAAAGGAATAGTTGCTTATCTTTTGTAATAACTGCTAGAGAATTAAATAATCAAGAATAAACTAAATTTAACAGAAATGAAATATTTCTGATCAGAAAGACAACAGATCCAACCATATGCTTTGTAGCATGAAATCCCAAAGCTGGATAAGATATGTTCTCTTATAAAAGGAATACATAACAGTGAAGACACTATGAGGAATATACACAGTAAGCTTGTGACTATTAAATAACACAATATTTGGAAAAACAAAATGAAAATTATTTAATAGCTTTGTATGAAAATTTCATATTTGGATATAATGTATCTTAATTATATTTACCTCTCCAAACTTCCTCTAGTTGTGGCCTGGCACATCTCTCTTCCATATTGTAAGCTTAGATGTAGGCATTGATTTATTTAATTAATCTTGTGGGTTCAAAGGCAAAAGACAGTTTATTCATTGCTAATTCAATTCCCTGGTAGAGGATTTCAGCATCCTTACAATCTAATCTTAAGTCTAGACCTAGAAAGCTTAGGCTTCTTGGCCTCCTTACAATCTAATCTGTAACCATAAACCTAGAATAGTTCAGCCTCTGAGACTTACTTCTGAATGAGCTCACTATGACTAGTTCTCTTCTGAAACTTCTTTTCACTCTAAGCTGTATTCTAAAGTCCAAAATGTAAATCATAAACTGTCTGCTTCTGACTCTCTGCTTTCTCTGTCAGCTTAATCTGGACTGGCTCTGCTCTTCTCAGCTTCTCCTTCTGGACTGTCTGTGAGCTGATTAACTGTACCCAAACTGCGTGATTGAACTAACTCTCTGCTTCTCATTTCTGCTTCTTGTCTTCTCCTACACTTGCTTCTAACTTGCTTCTCTCTCTGAGTTCTGCTTGTCTGCTTCCCAAGACGGAAACCTTGCTATCTCTTTGAGCTCTCTACTGAGTATTGCCTCCACTGAATGTTCCCTCTATGTCTCAAAAGTTAATATTAAAGGTGTGTGCTACCACTTCCTTTTGAGTTGGGATTAAAGGCATGTACTACTTTGCCTAACCACAGAAGTCCCTTTCACCTAGCATTAGCACAATCAAAGGTCAAGATTAGTCTGACTAACATTCTTTCTGCATTCAATTCAGATCACACAGACTTCTGAATATGAGTCACTCATACAGGCCTTTGGATATGATCCATTTCTAGCTATCACACAGGTCCTTCAATGTAATACTTTGCTGGAGCAGTCATGCTGCTGAATTAAAAGATTAAATGTTCCTCTACACACATTCATGTCTTTTTTTTCCTTATTTTTTAATACATCCTGACCACAGATTCCCCTTCCTCCTTTCCTCTCAGTCCTCCAAATCTCTCCTCTCCCTTACATCCACTCCCTCTCAGTTGATATTCTGAAAAGAACAGGCTTCCCAGGGGCTTTGACTAAACAGCACAAGATACAATTAATAATACTAGGCACAAACACTCAGGTGAAGACTGAGTGAGTCAACCCAGCAGGAAGAAATAGTTTCTAAGAGCAGACGAAAGAGTCAAAAGTACCCCTTGTTCCAATTTCTAGGGGTCCTACAAAAATGCCAGCTAACAATAAAAACACAGATGCAGAGGACTGGGTTCAGACTCATGAAGATTCAGTGATTGACAGTTCAGTCTCTGTTAGTTAATTCCCTAGGCCTTGCTCTCCTTCAGTCCTGGAACACTAAGGATCTCGTAATCCCTTCTCCTCTTCTTCCAAGAGCTTCACCAAGCTCTAAGGGAAGGGACTCCATGGAAGTCTCCAGGTTCGGCTCTCTCTCTGACTACTGTTTGGCTGTGTGTTTCTCTACCTGCTTCCATCAGCCACAGGATTAAGCTTCTCTGATGATGACTGTGCTAAGCACCAATCTGTGAGCACAGCAGAGTATCATTAGTAGTCATTTATTTGGATTATTTTTTTTGGCTAGATTTATTTGGTGCCACCCCATTTATCTTATCTGGGTCATCTAACATCAGGTTTCTGGCTATCCAGGGAGTGTCAGGTATAGGCTCCCTCTCATGGTATGAGTCCCAATCCAGACCACAATTCCAAGCCACATTTTCTCCAGCATATTCTATAGGCAAGATAGATTTTAGTTCGAAGGCGCTGTGCATGGGTTGGTGTCCCCGTCTCACTACTGGAAGCCCTGCATGGTTACAGAACATAGGTGATTCAGACTCCATATCTTCTTCTCCTTACTAGGAGTCCTTACTAAGGTCACCCTCATAGATTTCAGGATTTCTACAGTACTAGGTTTCCATATTAAGAGCCAAATGCCCTAAAATTCCAGTTTTGTCTTCCTTTTATCCCACCTCCAAGATCTCATCCCTCCTTTCCATCCTCACTTGCCCCCAGTCCACCCATCAACTCTATTCTATTTCCCCTTCCTAGAAAGATTCCTGTATCTTCCCTTGTGCTGCTTGCTAACTAGCCTCTCTGGGACTATGGATTGTAGCATGATTGTTATTTACTTAACAGCAAATATCCACTTGTGTAGAGGAACATTTAATTGTTTAATCCATCAGCATGGCTACTCTAGCAAAAAATCACATTGAAAGGCCTGTGTGATAGCTAGGATCAAATTCAAAGGCCTCTTTAAGGGGATTATACTCAGAGGCCTTGTGTGATCTGAAAGAATTTTAGTTAGACTAATCCTCTCTTCTGATTGTGCTAATGCTAGGTGAAAGGAATTTTTGTGGTTAGGCAAAGTGTGCATGCTTTTAATCCTAACTCAGAAGGAAGTGGTGGCACACATCTTTAATCCCAACTCTCACTTCACAGTGGCAGAGCACAAAAGAGGAGAAGCATAATCAGATAGAGAAGTAGTGAAAGAGAAGTACAGTTCAATCAGACAGTTTGAGTACAGTCTGTTCACAGACAGGTCAGTTCAGTAGAAGGAGAAGCTGAGAGATCAGAGCCAGTCCAGAATAAGCAGAGAGAGAACAGAGAGGCAGAAGCAGACAGTTTAGGATGTACAGTTCACAATGTAGATCAAAATGAAAAGAGATCATTCAAAAGTCAGCTAGTAAGAGTGAGTTTAGTCAGTAATAAGTTTCAGAGGCTGAAACATTCTAGGTTTGCAGATTAGATTATAAGGGGATAGACCTCTCTAGGTCCTGGCTTGAATCTTGATTACTAGATTGTAAAGGAGGCTGAAGCCTTCTAGGTCTAAGCTTAAGATTAGATTGTACAGAGGCTGAAATCTTCTAGGGCTGGGGAATGAATTAGCAGTATGAGGTAGTCTGACTGAGGCAGAGACACAGAGGCAGTTTGGCAGAAGTCTGTATCAGACAGGAAGAGTGAGTCAGTTTGAAATGAGCAGAGAAGTTCAGTAAGAGAAGTTGTGGGAGTCAGCCAGAGCCTGCCAGAGTCAGAACAGTTCAGTCAGAAACAGTCAGTTGGCTCAGAAGGTCAGTTTGAACCAGCAGCTTGGAAGAGTTTGAGCCAGAACAGCACATGGATCAGTATATCTCTGTGTTCAGAAGAAGCTAGTCAGAGTGGCTCAGTAAGCAGTATGTCTTGGAGGTTGAATAGATTGTACAGAGGCTGAAGCCTTCAGTTCTAGGTTTAGGAGATTGCATGGAGGCTGAAATGCTCCAGGGCTCAAGGACTAGGATTGGTGACTAAATTAGCAAAAGAAAAAGCCACCTGTGTCCTGAATCAATATCTACACATAGGACCACCACGCTAGTGGAAAAGTAACTTTTTCTCCCCCAGCATCCATGAAGAGACAAAGGTTCATCAGTCATGTGGGGCCTCAAGAGACCCTTTGTGAATTCCTCAATTGTATCTGGCTCTATCTTTCATATCTCCTGTGCATGTTACTGAAGCTGCTTAAGTTTGTGTATACAGTGGCCATGCCATGTCCTAAATTTCACAGCACTCTTACACAGCACAAAATTTCATAGCACTCTTCCCCATCTCTGACCCTCACATTATTTCTACCTCTGTTTGACATATGTCCCTGAGCCTTATTGTGGAAAAGATTGATATAGATTCCCCTCTATAACTGGGCAACAACAGTCACTTACTCTCTGCACTTCCACCACTTATGACTCTCTACCTTAACTAGTGCCTTTTGCAAAATAAAGCTTTTTTACTCAAGGTCAAGAGCAGAGCAAACTTATTTAGCAAACCAACTATAGTAAGTCCCCCATAGAGCTTTGACTTCTCCAGCCATAGATCTTTGATGCAAAATTCACAGTCATAAATTTCCTCTTGTGCAGCAAGCAGGCCTCAAATCCAATCAAAACACTGTTGGCCACTATTGTACCAGTGGGAACATCTCAGTATGCTTCAAAGCAAATAGCTAGGACACTGGTAAAGAAAAACGAGTATTTCAATGCTTTTCATAGTGTAAACAAGTGACAGAGCTTTGTATGCTTGTTTGTACATTCAAAATCTCATGCCAGCAGGTCAGATTGGAGAAAGCTAGTTCACATGCAGAAACCATATAATGCTATCTGAGGAAGGGAGTTCTCCACACTCTAATTGCAGGAAAGCTCAACCAAAGGAAATGCTGACAACTCCAACTCGACTATAACCAATACACAGTTGCTTTTTTAAAAAATCTTTTATAACTACATTATACTTTCCAAAAATTTTGATTTCTTACCATTGCCTGTATGAACTGAAGAGATTTGACCTGAAACTTCGATGTTTATATGGATCTTGTGAAATCAATCTATTTAGATTTAATTATGTTTTCTTCAAAATTGGAAATCTAGATGATTTAGATGTTATTTAATTTGCTTATTTTGATTGGAAATTATTAGACATGCCAACAATGATATTTTTATTAAGAAATATTTGCAAGTCACTTAAATCCTACTTAGGAAATATAATGACAACACGAACTTTATTCCATTGTTAGTTTGCCCTGTTCATAACGTTTCTATTGGCATCAAAGTTTATGTATTAGAAATAGATTTACTTATCAAACTTATAGGTTGTTGTTTATTATTTCTACTTCATGTTCTCTCTGTAAATCCAATATAAATAACAAGAAAAAAATGAGTGACAAATTCAAATATAGAGCTTTGTGAAATAACATAGAGTTTGGAATTTAATAGAAATCGTTAATAGTACCATCACATCATATACACTGTAAAGCTATGCATTAAAAGAATTTGCTTTTCATTCTCCAAATATATTTTATAGACTGCCTTTCTTCAGTCTTGCTCTTGTGTGTGTGTGTGTGTGTGTGTGTGTGTGTGTATGTTAAGATATCACTATTGAAATTGAAAGTGCTGCAAGCTAACACAATAGTAACGAAAAGTAAATATATCCATAAATAATAGTATAGAATTATTCAAACTCAGTTGTACAGCAGGACCACAGACAATGAAACATGCTATTTTACCACTATGCAGACGTCAATTCTTATTTATTTCTGGTTTAAAACATTGCTTCATTTCCATTTTTTCTGTCCAGGATTCTGTACAGAGACTTGCCATTGATGTTTCAGCCTCCCCTCCCTTTTTAGATTTCTTGACATTCAGCTTCTGCATACACATACATCTTTCTGCTTTTCTTTGCTTGTGGTTCTTCTGACTCTACGTTATGTTGTAAGAGTCATGTTGCAAATCCTTGTCAAAAATAATTTTGATCAGATACTACTATCTGGCAGCTTCCAGTCAATGACTTTTAGTAGTTTGTTGTTATCCATTAAATCAAATCATGGGTGTACAAGGGCTACTGATTATGTTTCCTGTGCTCTCATTTTGTACATTAGGAGATAAACCCAGAAACACTGAGTGGCAACTCCATCATTTCAGTGTAAACATCCATTGCCTTTATACCCACTCACTCTGAAATTGTTCACATATTTGTTCAAGACAACAATAGATTTAGCAAGGAATCTAACACTTTCTTCTTGACCTTCTTAACACCTATAAGCAATGTTAATTTAATTAGTAGAAAGATAAATGGGAAAATGCAACATATTTTAGTAATCTTAAATTATAATAGTCTTCCATGATAAACTGGAATTAATGCATTTTCTCAAATTTATAAACAGAAGACATTCAATTTGAGAATTGCTTAGATTAGGTATCACATATTACTGATTTCCAGACTGCATTTGCAAAACAAACTGTCTTCTCAAGTTTCTGTCTGCTTTAATGGCTCTGAGTCAAACCAGTGATACTTGTGATAAATACCTGCAAAGAGATACATTTATAGATTACCTTTATATCAATAAAGTATCATTCATACAATGCATTACATATTGGAATGGAATCTAAGACGAGTGTCCTAGTTTCATTTCTGTTAATGTGATAATACACTCCAACAAAGGAAAGTTTCAGAGAGAAAGTTTGTTTGCCTTACACTTCAGGTTAAAGTCTATCACAGTGGGAAAGTCAAGGCTAACACTTTAGGCATCTAGATACAGAGTCAAAAAAAGTGAATGCGTGCATTCTTACTTGTACTTGGCCCCTTTTTATACCTGTTTCTAAACAATGAAATAAACATGACTATATTTATCAGTCTTATAGAAACTTTCTAAAATAGCCAGTCCAAAATACTTAAAAAGTGTTCCAATCTGTATTCCTTAATAATAATAATGGCATTGATGACATAAAGTGCTACACTGTTTATGCCACAAGAGATAAAAAGATTCCTTAGTAAATATTTCTGAGATTTTTAACTCAGTACCTTACTAATGTCTGCCTTAGTCATCATCCAACCCTAGTATGCATATTATATTATTGTTCATATTATTCAGGCTATATGTTATGTTCCAAATTATAGATAAATTATAGTATATAATAAATGAATGTGTACAAATGTATATATATATATATATATTTGTATATTTATATATACATATGTATATATATATATATATATATATATATATATATATATGTATACACATATCAGATGTATTTAGTTATACTATATTTTATAGGTAATCCACATTTGGAAGAAAAAAGATAATCCACGTACTAGAATAATTGCTTTATTTGAGATTTATTGTTACTTATTCTCAGTCAAGTTTCCTGACTGAGTATCATTAGCATGATCCTTAGGGGAATATTTTTCAGTGTGTAAGTAGATTCAAAATTATAGATTTAAACTTAAATCTTTGATTTCTTGCTAGAATGTAATCTCTCTTACTTAGATATGGCTTATGTTCTTGGGGCCTTTGCCCTTGGAATGAATAAATAGATTTTTCTCAAGGATAAATTTCATTCCTCTTTTACTTTACATATTTAATGTTGAATTTTCTGGAGGTTTTCTTGAAGCTGTATTCTCGTATCTAGGCCCTATGCTTCATAATCCTTTTCAAATATCTTTTTCATAAAGTTAACAACCTCATCCCCAAGAGAGGAATTTATTTAGAGTATGACTATAGATTTCCCCAGAGACTTCACATATATCTGACATTTATTTGCTTGTTAATATAATATCTAGTTTTTCTTCTTATTATCCTGTTCTTCAGCTTTAGGAAAATAAGATTTACCTGTGCTGGATCGAAAAAAGAATAAAAGGAAAAGAAAAAGAAGAAGAAAAAGAAAAAGAAAAAAAACTAAAAATGAATACCATCATAAGCATTGTGCTTTTTTCCATACTTTGTGCCTTGTGGACAACAGTATGTTATAATAACTCTTCTCTCCTAATTATGCCCTAGAATTCCTACTAATATACATCTGTGGAAGGGATGGCATCATGCCTAAAGCACAAGTCATATGGCAACTAACAAAGGATACTGTTAATATACCAAATACCAGACAATTTTAAGCACCTCATAAAGGGCCTTCAACTTTTTTTTTGTAATTTGCCATCTGAATCATGCCTAGATTTGTTAAGATATCAGGATTTAAATATGTTCTCTGTAAAGTCATCAACCATCCAACATCTGTCTGTTAAATTATATATTCATTAAAGGAACACTAAACTCAACTTTAAATGTCTCTGAAAAACAGAAATAAATACATGAGTGTGAAATGTCATCATGATTAAATCACTGAAATATTTTGCTTAATCATTTATTTACATTTTTTGAGGTATTTTAAATTTTATTTTTATTTAGTGTGTTTTAGTGTTTACCTGAATGTACGTCTGTGAACCACACGAGAGCAGAAGCTGTGGAAGCCAGAAGAGGTGTCAGATGCCAACAGACTAAGGCTATAGAGGTAGAGGTTTGTAAACTGCTGTGTGTAAATGGGTCCAGTGGAAGAACAACCAGTTTTCTGCACCACTGAGCCATCTCTCCTGTTCACTATCATTTATTTTAAAATGATGATTGTATGTATTTTTAAAAAGTAGTCTCATTAACATTATCTACAAAATCCCCCAGGCATTCAGAGAAACACTTGGAACAAACAAGATAACTATAAAATTTTTATTGAACATTGGGTAAAATAATTAATTTAACAGGAACTTATTCTATATTCATGAGATCCATACACACACACACACACACACACACACACACCCTATGCACACATATTGATTTTATTATCCCATTAATATATATTTAACATTGAATTTACTTAATATTTATAAGCTACTTTCTAAGTAATATGATTTTCTTATTTTACATTCTTTTTCAATGTATCTTGTATAATAAATATTTATTAGGGGTTAACTGTGGGTTATCTAGAACTCTTTGTTTTCTGGTGAATAACCTATTGATGAGTGCTTAAAATAATAACAAGATGAAAAAGTTAAAATAATCTCACAACAGAGTACACTGGTGGTATACAGGAGACCTCAATACTCAAGCATAAGAGCGATGTTTAAAAGAATTTCTTGAAGGGAACAACAACAACAAAAATCTAACCTCATTCTAAACTGGGAAAGACAAGCAGGGCCGAGATGACTGGAAATTCTGATGTCACAGTATTGAAAAAAGCTGTTGGGAGCTAATGATAGCTTATTTACATATCACTTTCCAGTGTGGAATCAGGGGCATTTTCTCAGTAGCTTTAAATAGGACACTGTTGCATTGCTCTTCTGTAGATCATAAATCTAATACATCTCACTCAGGTAAATTCAAGTTACTGAAAAATCAGGATTCCGTCTGGAGGATGGAGGAGAGAAATTTCTCCAATTCTTCAAATTCAGAATTTAGAAATACCTTGGCTTCCAGACCCCTTCTTTCATTTTCAGATCAGAAGAGTTCACAGAAGTTGTGTGTTGTGGCATGTTCTTAAAATGAGCTCCCTGTAACTGGCAGTACTGGCCTGCTGTGATTGTCTTAGTCTGACATAAAGAGAGGTTACAATTTCTTTATGGATCCATGTACATGATAGTTCTTAGAGTAAATTTGAAATATGTATACACAGTTCAGGTCAAACTTAATTGATGTAATCCCAGGTGGAAGGAGGAGGACCTGGAATTCAAGGCTTTAAGTATGCAGGGAGTTTGAGATTAACCTGGATTACAAAAATACCCTGTCTCAAAAAGTCAAAACAAATAAATAAACAAATAAATAAGTGTGCCTTTCCATTGCTTTTTGCTAAAGGGATTCTCATTAAACAGACTTCTGTTACTTCTCATTGTCACTCCACTGAATGTTTACATATTATAAGTACACATGTTTCTATCAGAAAAAAAGATATTAATGTCTCTAATACATTGTTTTTGCTGATCTACTTAGCAATCTCTTCTTCCAAGATTAAGAAAAATTTGTATTAGACTGGGATTGAGCAGATAATATACCACATTTTGAGATTGAACTGAACTTCAATTCCATTTAGAACAATAGTTTGTTTCTTTTTGAATGTACTGAGTGAATACTGGTCCCTATAAAGTCCATTTAGAATACATGAATGTGACTTTTTTTTCTGTGTTTACATGTGAATGCTTATGTATATCAGTGCACGAGTATATTTATGCTCATGCATATGTCATGGAGAAGACAACCTTGATTGACATTCTTCAGGCAACTTCTACCTTATTTTGTGAGGTTGGCTCTCCATCCAAGGCCTACAGATGCAGCTAGCCTAACATTTCATTCTTTCTCAGTCTTCCCTGTGCTAGATTACTAGTGTATATCACCCATTGCTGGCTATTGTATGTTGGTTCTAGGGATCAAAACCAGGTCATTATGCTTGTAGCAGAGTCTGTCTACTGACTGATCTCTTTCTTGCCTTAGCATAAGAAAAAGAGAGGTATTTATCTAAAGGTTTAGCCAAAAGTTTAAGATAAACATTTTCTGCTTCCTTCCACCCTGCCTGAAATAATGCTAACTTGACCTGGAAAAAAAAATTAACAAGTCTATGATGATAATAAATTAAAATTTTGAACAGAACATCCTTTGTGATTTGAATAGACATTGAATCTATAATTTATCTGAGAGGTGAAGGGATGATGACAAAAAGTGATTATTGTACTGGAGAAACAAGTAGAAAATTGAGTTACAAATATTGATAATAAATTATAAAAACAATCAAACACTGTCTCATTAACTTTTTGCCACTTTAGATGCTGTATTTCAGAAATTTGGTCACTGTGTTTTTGCAATTGTTTCAAGGCTACATTCTGCTGATATCAAAGATTTTAAACTCTGCTTAAGTTTTTTTCCCCCCCAGGCTAATCATCTTTACCCCAACTTTGTGTGTGTGTGTGTGTGTGTGTGTGTGTGTGTGTGTGTGTGTATGTGTGTGAAAGAGAAAGAAAAAGAGAGAGAGAGAGAGAGACAGACAGACAAATAGAAACAGAGAGACAGAGATGGTGACAACATGACAACATACCCATGAGCAGAGAGAGAAATACATTATGATAAAATGAGTATGTCATAAAAAATGCATGGTCTTTTAAAGCAAATTGTAGATATCTGAAGATAACTCTTTAGTCATGTTTAAATCTCAGTATTCAATTTGTTCTCCAGAGTAACATGGGATAATTAGCCTATAGCAGATACTATACACAGATCTGTTCTTAGAGTGTCTTCCTCAGAGGTCATTTATAGGAGTAGACATTGTTAAGAGATATTGTTATTTTTTAATTGGTTACTTAATATGTATGCATTTACATCTGAGCTAATACTAGTATTCAATAATTCTGATAATTGCTGATATTCCATTTGGATAGCTTTAATTATGAACACTAAAGAGATGAAAGTCTACACAGACACTCTGAAAGTACATACTTTTTATAATGCTTATATAACAATTTTGTATGTGAAGTGATTTCTGCATTGCAATCTTGTTCCACTAAATTGTAGACAGAAACAAGAAATTTCATTTTTACTGAAAAATACTCTGTCTGAAAGCAACATTCTGTGTTTACTTTCCCTAATGTAATCTTCTTATAATTTTTAGTGAAATATATTACTATACAGTTATTTTCTGGCTGTAAATTTAGAGATATATACTGTGAATATTTTAAATGACGTTTTATTTTTAGATGTATTTTCATTGTACTGGATCAAATGAAATAACAAAATAAATTGTTAAACAGTCAAGAACAAAGAGATTTTTCTATTGAATATATAACATGAACAAGAAATCTGGTTTTCGACATCTCACAGCTGAAAATAGTTCTGATTTAGCCTGGGCGCATTTCTGAATGTTAGCCCCTACCCCCACTACTTACAGAAAGACAATTTTTGATATCTCTGCCAAGTGGCACAACACCAGAATATGAAGCAAGTGTGAAGATTAAGTAAAAGTGGAGACTCTTTTCCTTCTTCTGAGAGAACACACTGCTTGTGTGTGTGCTTCATATTTTATATCTTGAATTCATTTGAGCGATGAAATTTGTCAAAAAACAAAATGACTACATAACCAACATCCTCTAAGTTTCTGAATTGGAGGCATTTATCACAGGGTGTTTCCTATACTGAAATGGCACACATTGTTTCCCGTAGCTGTAACTTATGATAAGAGTATAGCGAATGTGTTCCATCACTTAAGATGAAGATTGCAGCAAGTAATGAGTAGATTCTAAATCCTTCAAATATGTTTGTAGAGCCAAATGACTAGCCTCTGGACTAGCTACCTCTGCGATTTTTTTTCACATGAGATAAAAGACAAATTAGTTTAAGGAACTGAATGCTTTAATACTTTACTCTGTTAAGTCTTTGGAAGAAAATAATCATGTTAAAATTTGATCTCTTGTGCATCTGAGATACATATATACATATATATATTTCTTCCCTATCATTATTCTAAGCATCATTTTAACAACAATAAAATTAATTACTGATCTCAAAATCTATTCAAATGTATATACTCCTTGCAATATGCTTGCTGCAAATGTGAATTAGATGATGTCAATTGCTTGTTTCAGGAGGCTCAATAATGCTGCTTAACTGGCTTTCTAGTGATGCTTTATTTAAAATGTGCAGGTGCTTCAAAAGGACTTGAGAGTTGAATACACCAATTTTTCAATCTATGTACTATATAAAATCCGAGTTATAGCTGCTGTTTATAAAGAAAATTGTGATATACTTACATGTGGATGAGCAGGTGAAACAATGACTGGCTCCTGACAGTTCTGTCGCCTGAAGCACAGTCTCAGTTGTGAGATACTCATGGTTCTTCAAAAGGGTTTTGATGTTGAGATAAAGAATTTGTTAATACTTTAAAGTTCTAAACCTAAGATCTATAAAGATCTTTTCTTCTGACTGTGATATGTGATAGTTTTACTCATGAAGGAATATTCCTACAATATCTATACTATCTACTCTCCTTCAGGCATTTTGGGATGCTAACATTACAATGAGAAAAAAAAAATGAGCTGTTATCTGAAAGACTTAGTGAATATAACACCATGAAGGAATAGGAATGATATGATGATTGGGTGGTTTATGAATTCACATTCAGGTATATTTTATCATTTTATCTCTTCATAATATCTGTGTTATACCCTTCCTCTTAGTTTTGCCTTATGTAAGGAGGAAACCCAATATCTCATTTATCATAAAAAATTGATGCAGGTTTTAATCCCCTATTATTTGTTGACTTAGTCTGGACCTTCTTCATTATATGCACCTTTAAAAATCTTCTACTGCATTTGGTTTCCATACGATCCCTCAAATGGCTCTTAATTTTCACTGTCTCTCCACATATTCCTTCCCTCCTCCCCATCTCTACTCCTTTCCTTTTCAATTGATCCTTCCAATCCAACTTCCCTTTAGTCATTCATAAACAACTATTCTCTTTCCCTTTCCTAGAGAGATATATCTGCTTCCTCACTAATTCCTTACTCTATACCTAACCTCTGTGGTTCTATGGATTAAAGCTTGGTTATAACTGAATCTAACCTAATCTAATTTAATCTAATCTAAACTAAGCTAAGCTAAAATCTGTATATAAACAAATATATACTGTATCAGTACATCTACTGAGCAGGTTACCAGGGAAGACATGGAGGCATATTTTATAGCTGCAAACCCTGCCAGATCTTAGCTGAGGAAACCACTATCATGGCCAGTGTCATACTCAGTGTGGAACACTGAGCATCTCCTCTCAGGTGTTTTTATTCTTTCAGAATTCCTCATAGCAAATGCAGATAATTAGCAATCAACATTCCCCACATAAACCTAACACCTGCAGACAATACAAAACTAAAAAAACCTAAGTGTCCCTTTTTTCAAACAGTTCACCAAAACAATTATTTTAAACACAACTAAAAATAAACTTCTTAAATAATTCCCCTTTTCTATATTAAAGAAAATGCTTTACCTTTACAACACAATTTAACACTACACTAGCAAAACCATTTAAAACAGGAACAATCACGAGTTGCTAATGCACAGGACCAAATGAAACCAAACATCTATCAAGTTTTTCACAATGTCTTTGGACAGCAGATAAACATTATCAATGTCCAGTTAACTGGAATTCACTCATGATCTTCTGGACTCCTCCACAGGGCTTGGAACACTTCTCTGGATTTGCCTTTTGCAACACACACACAGTTTATTCTCCAGGCTCTGGCTAACTCCATTCCACTGCTGCTGCTGCTGTTCTTGGTGATTGTACCATGGTACTGTCATCTCCAAAGCACTGGGGTCTTTTGCTGCAACTGGACTTCACTTTCACCAATAGCTTCTTCTGGGCTCTCTTCATGAGGCCAAAGCTTCAATTTATTTTATTTTACTTTTCACATGACCCCTTCATTCTGGTCCTTCAACTACTACCAAGGCTGCACCTTCACCAATGACCCCTGCTGGCCTCTCATAGTGCCAAGTCTCAGCAGCTCCCCATGACCTTTTCATGCCCCCAAACTAGTAACACCTGTTGACTCTTACAGTACCAAGTTCAGCTACCAACATGAGATAAAACCTAGGCCAGTTCTGGAAGACAGTTTCTATGTGCTGACCCTGAGGAAACACTTTCCAGGTTTTGAGATAGAGTCTGTCTTGGTGGAAAAATAACTGGTCACTTTGTTTGCAATAAGGGTTCCTTTATGGTGTGAAGTTATCACTTGTAGACAGGTTTGCAGAAAAACACATTTGATGGAGGCCTAATATTCAATAATATATAAATAACTCAAAAATTAGATAACAAAATAAATAATCAAAAAAGTGAGGTACAGATCTAAACAAAGAGTTTCCAAAAGAAGAAATAATTGAGAAATAATTAAAGAAATGTAACTAGGCAGCTTTTTGGCTCTAAGTAGGGGCTTTCACAACAGCAGGGAGTCCTGGGCCTGTGGAGAATATCTCCAGGTGAAACATTCTGGCATTTTGAAATTCTTTTTCACCACTTCTAAGGGAAAAGAAACATGCAAACCCTTCCATAGATCTCAAACACATCTTGAGCTTCACATACATACAGCTCAGCTATCAGAAAACTCAGTTTGTGAAACAGTACACTACCACCAATGGTGAGAGGGAGTGTTGGCTCCGTGAATTGGAAAAGCAATATGAATCTTTCTTTTTCCTGCGTCCAGCTGAATTCATAATCTCTAAGTGCGTCTCTAAGTGTGGCTCTCAACACGGAGCTTTTTTTCATCATTTATTTATTAATTTCACAGCCTTTTCTCTTCATGAAGGATGATTTCCTTTCTCTATCTCCTCTTCCAACAGAAGTCTTCAATTAATACCTTAATCTAGGCTCTGGTAGCTTCCCTGAACATACTTTACTGGCTCAGTGAAGTCCAGAGTTTCTCTTCTTTGTCTCCACGTTGAATTAGCTGGTGTGATAACCTACCCCATGTTGGTACACCATTTGTAGTTGTCTCCTTGCTGAGCCACCCCACAGCAGCATACAACTACAACATACCATATTTGTTTTTCTAAATCTGTAGTATTTCTCCCAAGATGATTTTTTTTCTAGTACTATCCATTTACTTACATATTTCATGATCCAATTTTTAACAGCATGAATGATACTTCATTATTAAATGTACCATGTTTTCTTTACCCATTTTTCTGTTTAGGGGCATCTAAGTGATCTCTGGTTTCTGGCTACTATAAATGGAGCAGCAAATGTCTTTGTGATGAGATGAAGTGTCCTTTAGGTATCTGTCTAAGAATGGCTTAGCTGGATCTTGAGGTATATCAATTTCCATCTCCTTGAGGAATTGCAAAACTGATTTCCATAGTGGCTAAACAAGTTGTATACCCAAAAGCAAATGTTAAGTGTTCCCCATACTCCACAACCTTGGACACCAAGGATACTTAACTTGGAAGAAAAGAAAGTAGATAATAGCCTTGAGCTCATTCATACAGAAAACTTTCTGAACATAATATTTTTAGCATAAGCACTAAGATCAAGAATTAATAAACATAACCTCATGAAATCATAAAACTGTCATTTTACATTACCTACAGATGTATTTTTTCATGTTGGATTCTACTTGTACTATGATAGGTATTTCATTAGACATCTTTACATATCTTCTGTGTCATTATCCTTTATTTAGAGATCTCACTTTCATTTTCAGTTTCCTTTTGGTCCATTTAGTGTGTGCTCATAAGTACATCCATCTGTGTCTAATGTCTGATTAAAATATTAGTCAACTTTATTTATACCATACAACTTCTGATCTTCTGTATCTGCATGTTCCACGTCTAACAACTTAATGAAACTTGAACAAATAAACATGTGTAGTTTCAACTCCTACTGTCTTTTCCTCCTTTTGCATAACTTTCCAAGATAGACAACAAAAACTTCATCTCCCTATAGTCCTTCACATTTCCTCATAGATGGGCAGTGTCACAGTATCTGTGAGTAAAAATCAGGCATATTGATAATACTTGTTTTTCTTATTAAATAATTGGTAGTCATTTTTTCATTTTATGAGAAATCTTGAATTTAATGAAGTATTACAGGAAATCTTTCAAGAGTGCCCATAATTCAGTGGACTTTTAAAGCTGACACAAACTCCCAGAGTCTGTCATTTGTGATTCCCGAGTCCTAACAGAAGGAGCTCCTCAATACTACAACTTTTATTAATTAGATTTATGACACTAACTATACTGATTTTATTGTCGCTGTTTTTTTTTTTTTTTATTTTAAGGACAGATATTTTTGATAGGGCTGGTAATGAAATAAAGAAACAGGAGCACATCAGTGGAACATAATCTTTAAAGTATCAATAAGTTTTCCTTAATAAAAATAACATAAATAAATTGTCAAAAAAAAACGACAATTATCTTACTACCTAGGTCAATTTTAGACAATAATTTTAGAACAACTCTGCATATTGAAAGTCTTTTGAAAAAAATAATCCAACATGTTACTAATAGTAACTGTTATTTTATACAATTTATGAAATGTGTGAAACAAAATGTTAATCTATTTATTTAATTATTTATTTATTCATTCAGTTATTTATAGAAAAAGTCTTTTATAGCCCAAGCTATTTCATACTTTCTGTGTAGTGAAGGGATAACACTGAGCTTTTACTTTCTTGCCTCCAATATCTAGTATTGATATTATTGGCATGAGACACTGAGCCTAACTGCTTTATGGTTTATGGAGATAGAGTCCAGTGTCTCTACTAACTGAACTACCTCTCCAGCACACTAAATATTATGAATCAATGAATAATTAGTTATATCTATATCTTTAGTTATATCTGTCTCTCTATATATATCTATATCTGTCTATCAATCAATCTATCCCTTTCTGGTCAGATTTCCACAATTTATTTTATTTTACTATTTTCCATGCAATCAAACATAATACTTTATTATTTTGGCCTAACTTTGAAAGTTAACTGTTTAAATAGAGGAAAAATTATAAATGGCTACATTGATACAAAACAAAATTATTTCTTGTGAGTCTTCATGTTAAGTTCTCTGAAGGAGAACTTAAATATTTGGATCGTATATGTAAACTATCTTAACATCTGGTTTTCTTTTTGATTTAGGAATGAAAACATTTGACTATGGAGAGCAATACTTATTTCTTTCAGTGTAGACATATAGCTTAAAATCTAGTTATATTTGGGTGAGAATATTATCTGAACAAATTAAGTGAAATGATCCAAGTTTATAAACCATTTCACATTGTATTCCTCTAAGTAAACAGACTGAAACTGCTCAGGAATCCATTCATCTATATCCCATACCAGTAACATGTATCTTATTGTCCCTGATGCCTCTAGACTTTGCCATCCCCTTGTTCTAAACTCCAAGACTTGGGTACACTACTTATTTTTATTTCATTTATTTTCTGTATTCAACAGGTTCATGGCTTAACTACCCAGCCAAATTCTCTCTCCTTGCTCTAACTGACCCTATTAAGGCAAGAAATTTAAACAAACAAATAAAAGTGATATAGTCCATTCCCTGCCTGAGACATAGTTTCCTGAGGGGTAATTTTGCTTGACTATTGTTATGGGATTTTATGTATCTTCTTTTAGAAGGAATACATGTTTCCAACTTACTTCTCCATTCTCAAGTTTTGAGAGGAACCTCTGTATAACTCCCCAAGAACTGACAAAAGGCCAATAAAAAATGTGATATATACTGAAAATTTAACATTTTTCTCCAGGTGCTGAATATGTATGTAAAATTTGAGAGAAATATTTGAAGCTGTAGGGTTATCTAACTCACTTTTGTACTTTCACATAGTCCTTCTATTAATTATTAACCATGTTCATATAGAAAGGGTTTATAGGGAGTATGTGATTTTCAGGTTTGAATCCAGGAATGCTGAAAAATGGTTTGCAACCACTGCCTAGGGCTTCTGCAAAGATTTGAAACAAATCAAACCAAGTAGATTATATTTTCAACGTTTGTGTATGTGCTTTACAAAATTTTGCTTAAATGTCTAAAGAGCATAAGTTTAAGTAAATGTAAAAAAAAATCAGAAGAAACTCAGTAGTTTGGATTCTCATTCACAGAACTCTACCTTCTATTAAGGAAATGTCTTAAAGGTCAAAGGAGTTTTCATGTCATTAGTTATAGTAGTACACCACTGTGGCGGCTCACCAAAGAAGACAAGGAGGCATATTTAATAATTGGAAACTCTGCCATACCTCAACTGAGGGAACCACCGTCCTGGCCAGCGCCATCCTCACAGTGGAACCTCGAGCCTCTGATCTTACGTATTTTTATTCTTTCAGAACTCTTCAGGTATTCTTCTGATAGCACATGCAGATAATTAGCAATTAAACTAGCCCCACAGAAATCCAAAACCTGCAAACAATACAAAACGTCTTAGAACTAGGATAGCCCTCACCTATCAGTGCACAAAACAGTTCAAATATAACTAAAAATAAACTTCCCCCAGAGCAATTACTCTACTCCATTACGACAAGTACATACAATAAATGATGGCCACACATATAAACCCTATCCATTTTAGAATCCTGTAAAGCAGTCATTGAATTATTGCCATTAAGATTTTTAGCAGGGTAAATTAAGACTTTTGAAAGATAAATTAAGATTTTTTTGTAAGATAAATATTAGATTCCTCATATATTATATTATAAAAGCATGTTGAAATACTTCCATGCTTTCTTTTGAAGAAATTATGTAAACAGAAAGTAAGCTCTTGGCCTATCAATTTTGAGATGGCTTCCTGTAGCATCAACACTTTCTTTCTCAGTTCTCTTACTGAAGCAGGCAGGACATCTAACCGAATACATTGCTGTGCTGAAAAGCAGCCTGTGCTTTAATTCCACAGCAGTCCTGTTGCATTACCATCCTTCAGGAGGCCTGTCACTGAGCCATGGCAGGAAGAGAGAGGTGCAGGAAAGGAGCACTGATGAAAGTAGCCGTCTTCCGGTGATTTCCCAAGAGAAGACAAACACCAATCTACTGAATGACTTTGGCTGCCAGCAGGTAAAATCAGGACATTGCCTTTATTTCCAGTGTGTTAGGGATGCTTCAATTTTGCTTTTCTCAGCTGGATAGAGAACATGCTGACAGACCTGGACCTGACTTAGTGGAATCAGGGATTCTGAAGGTTAGATTACAAATAGTTGACAACAAACACACAAGCTTTAAAATGTCTAAAACTAAGTATTTTTAGGAACCATAGAAGTCTTATTGTTTCACAAAATTAATATTGTATTCCATTTAGAGCAATTCTATAGTCTCTTTCTTCTCTGTATTTTGGCCAGTTTAAGTTTCTGTATTAATCATGATCTCCTTTTCAGGTGAGGCTGGAAAGATGCAATGACCTATGAGTATTTTTCAAAAAGGTTAATTCTATCTCCATTGATTAGAATAATAGTAGTAAGTTCTTCCCAAGAGCCTATCATCTGTCTAGTATAGAGTAAGCACCAGTGGTACTATATAAATACAAGAAAATAGTGTGTTATGAAGATAGAATGTTTGCTGCATACATTAGTTGCAACACTATGCACATGACTTGTGCAAGATCAAACCAGACAAATCCCAGCACAGAAATGGGAATTGAACAGGAAATTATACCCTATCTGTAGAGCTATGACAACTTTTAGGTGCTAAGGAGGGAAGTCAGTTTTCTCCAAGAGTTTAGCCTCTAGAAAGTCAACCAAGATCTAATAGAAGTCCACATATTCACATATCCAAAAACTTGGCTTGATTTTTTTCTGTTTTCATTAAAGAAGACAAAATTGAAAGAGGGAACTGACATAATTACTTTAATGAATTGTGACAGTTAATATTAAAATAATTTTACAAACTACCATATTTTCAAATAATTACTGATAAAGTTCAAGAATAATAAGTTAACTCATATGATTTGGCAGATAGAAATTCTGTGTATAGTATGAAATACATAGAGTTAATGGTAAATATAATATGCATTCATGTTTTAAGTGTTCATAATAATTTATAAGCAATGTAAAAAATGTCTACATACTGGAATATTAAACAATGGTACCTCTGAATAGTTAGCACAGATTCATTTCTCCTCTCATTTTGCATAGGTAGAAAACAAAGGATAAACCATACACTTCCTTGGCATTATATTTTGCTTACTTTTTGAGTGTTTGCTTATCCTTAAAGTGCCTTAATGCCATACAAAAGAAACTTTTTTCTCATTTATCTAAAGTTTTAGTTAGTCTTACTAATATTTGAATGGGTTGTGTGATCTTTTTCTTTCCAAGAAACTCAACTAGTTTTTATACTATACTTAAAAACAAACTCAAATGCCACAACACATTGATTCATAAAATGACACATAAGCAAAACCATAGGCAGAATAAAACACAAGGTTATTTTTATATCTCCATGTGATTAGTACAGTAGTCAGTACAAGAATATTCTTTTACATAACATATTCTTTTGCCAATATAATTATATATTTACACACCTACATATAAAATATCCTTTGGTTAGGTAGTACTAAGTCAAATTCAAATTTAAAACACTAGCATTTTGTTATGTTCTGAATTAGTTGATTGACTTGAATAATACAAATGGAGTGAGATGTTTGCCTACATACATACACATGATATTGAATATTTAAAATTTCTCATGAAGTAAAGAATCCTTTAAAGCAGAAGTTCAAATAAAAACCCAATAAGAATAACATTTTTTAAAAGTATTGCTTCTTCAGTTAATATATAAGTAAGTAGAAGCTTTGGTTCAAGATGAAGATTATTATAGAACAAATGTATTGTTTATTTCCCTGTGAAAACTGAGATCACTACCACAGACATTTTTTGAAAATAATTTTCCTTAATAGATAATGAAGAATTTTGCCATGTGAACTTCTCTTGATATGAAAGTTGGCACCCTTCAGCCTGGTTACTCATCCTGAGGTTCTGTCTTCTCTGCACACAGGAATAATACCTATTCTGTGAAGCCATGGATTTATTTTTGTTTTTCTTTTCTTTTCTTTTTGTCTTTTACTTTCTTTCTTCCTTCTTTCCTTCCTTCCTTCCTTCCTTCCTTCCTTCCTTCCTTCCTTCCTTCTTTCTTTCTTTCTTTCTTTCTTTCTTTCTTTCTTTCTTTCTTTCTTTCTTTCTTTCTCTCTTTCTCTTCCTCTTCACCTTTTTCTTTTTGGTTTTATTCTGTTTTCCTTGAAAGAGAACAACTAAACTGAGAACCTAAAGTAATTTCAAAGTCATAAAAACATGAACTTCATTTTATTAAGTCATTTCTGTTTCTTTCATCATTTTGGAGCTCTATATTGATAGGTGTAGATTTTTGCAATATTTTAACTCATTCTGCAGACTCCCCATTTCACATACTCTTCTAACCACATATTTCTTGAAATTCTGTATTATTTACACTTCCTTAACTCTTTACTTTAAAGTTAATGAAATTTACCAATTACATCTCGTTTTCTTCCTTTGTGTTTGTATTCCTGGAGACAAAGGTCTTTAGTTTATCCATATAGCCCCCAACAGAGGAGACAAAGTTTAATAAATGTAGATGATATTGGGCTTCACCAAGGACATGAGTGACATAACTGGGAGATTCATGGGGAAACAGATCTGCATCATTAGAGGCAACTTCAGTCACTGTCCTTTCATCACTTCTTGGGTAACCCTGAAGTCTTTTATGTTACTTAGCTGCATTGATGTTCTACTAAGATAATAAAGAGAAATTCATTATGGTTTCAAAGCAGCTCATAGTACTGAAGTGGTTTACAGGTCAACAGTTTTTCCATTATTCTTGTGAGCTCTTAATTGCACACCCTATTAGTATTGTTTCTTTCTAGGCAATAGAAAAATGAGTCTTCACAAATTTTAAGCATATCAGTCCATAAAGGTGCAAACAGTATATGCTGCTTAATGTAGTGTTGCGGATGATTCTCAAATGTGTCCATGACGTGCATATTCCTTCCTCACTAAGAAGGCCTGTATAAATCAGTATTCTGCCTGCTCCCTTATAGAACTTATAAGGTTATCATTCAGGATGGGGTCTTTTCTTCAAGAGAAAATTCTGTTTAGCTCCTAAAGGGTAAAGTGAGAAGTAAATATGCTTTCATAAAATATTTTGCTCAGTTTATAATTTATAGAACTTTTCATTGAAAAGATAAAAGTAATTTTGAAAAAAAGTATTAAAAAAATGGTAGCACTCATTTATAACTAAGCAGCTATCTATCTTTTTATCTAAGAGGTCCATGAGACTTGACCTACTGGTAAAATTTACAAGGAATGCCGTCAGCCTTAAGTGTCAAAACTAACATTTTTATCCACATTGCTATCATCATCAGTCTCATTATACATGGTCATGTGCATCTACAATGATATTGCTATTTCTAAATCATCTAAGGTAGATAAATGTGGAGTCTTAAGTATTTTAAGGATGGCTTTAAAATCTAAATTTTCCTTTGAAGCCAAGGAGCTCTACTGAAGGAGCTCTATCTATATCACTGGTACTCAGTAAATATTTGCTCATATGATGACTGACCACAGCACTTGCAATAAATCTTAAACATTTCTTGAAGGACCTTGTCATAAAATATAGATAAATTATTGGAATGTCTAAAGGTTAAACTCATTTTTTAATAAAATAGAAGGAGCCCATATAAAACCTCACATAAGCAATGGTTTAAAGATACTTTTATTTTACTTTTATTTATTTGTTTTTACTTTTCAAGTACTATGGAATTTCAATGAAAGAAATGGGAGATGTATTTCAGGTGGAAAATTGAGAATACTCCTGGGGTTTCAAAAGGAATTTCTTCTTTAGCAAATGCTTTCCTATGATTGGAGAACAGAAATTTATCTACTTTAGTTTTAAAGAACCCATCCACCATTCTTAAATGTATTGAACACCTTCACTTCACACTGTAAAGCCTGGACTGTAGGAACCATTATTGGGAAGGAAACAATTGTCTATTCTTTTTCTTTTTGTCAGCAAACACCCTACTGAGCAAATAACTCACTTATTAATGAGGGATCGTAGCTTCTTCAAATACATGAAATGGCTTCATAAATAGAGAAAAATGTGTTTTCTATCCCAAAAGAATAATATAGATTATTTTTCACTGTAGCAAGTAAAAGGAAATGAATAGTCCATATATATGTAACACTGTTGAAATAAGTTTTGATTTACAACTACACAGATCTTAAGAGTTTGATAATCAGCATAGTGCAACTTTATCAGTATTGATGCATATATCACCATTTTAATTTGATTTTTAAATTAATAAGTGTACACACACACACACACCTGTTTTTACTTTCCAGAAATTGCTATTGATACAATTAAAAGGTTAAATACTCAACAATAGAAACCTTTGAAAAAAACTTTAAATATCCAAGAGTGGGCTATTTTCAAATTCCCAGATGGTACTTAAACTAAAGCTTTATGTCAATCAATCTGTTTTCAATCAGATTGTTCCAATTCAAAAATATTAGGACACTGTGACAGAAATATTGATACTGACATTTCACCAAATGCCAAGTAAGTTGTGACAAATGGTTTGCTTTCTTGATAATCACATCATTTATTGAGTTAGAGGAACACACAAATATTCTGGCATTATATGTGAGAGAGTAAGAGAAAGATACTTGGTGATGTTTTATGAAATATTCAAACAGAAGTGGGCAAGAAGCTTCCACAATGGACTCATGTATGCCACTAATTCTGATGTTGCCTAAGCAAATCAACTTTCCCTTTAGACACAGCTTTTACAATTACACACACACACACACACAGACACACACACACACAGAGAAAAAGAGAGAGAGATAGAGAGACATAGAGACAGAGACAGAGAGACAGAGAAACACACACATATAAGTACATGTAAACAAACATATTTATAGTATATATGTTTATATAAATGCACATATACATAGTCAAACTAATGTTGTTTCAAGGAAAATGTATCCAAATTCTCAGCATGAAATTCACACATATACAATGTCCATTGTATACACACATACATATTTATAATTAAATGAATTCTGATATTTTACCTTCATATTGTATAATTATTAAAATCCAGGCATATGACTGTAATTTGGCCAGCCTAAAATGATAGATATTTAATGAAATGCAGCCCTCCACCTAACTAAGGCTCAGATAAAATCCCAAAGAGGGTACAGAAATATTTTAAGAGCCAGAGAACATTTCTCCTGCAATATAGTGTCACACAGAAGAGGCAGGGAAGCTACATATTTAGAATCTCAATGATATGGCTGCCCAACAAGACCTGTATAATGACCACACCAATTGACAGGCCATAGTGTTCAGAGTATGGATGGTGGTTCAGAAGACTTTAGCCTTATATAAATAGCTACAGGCAATCAGTATCTGCTCAGAGAGGAAGTATCAGTTTTCTCTAAGGTTGATCAACTTCATGGATTGTCTAATCTCAAATTGTCAGCCCTAAACATATATAGCTATTAGCAAAATGAAATGTAATTAGTAGATTTCATATATACACACATTCATGTATATGTCTATGATAAATATACATTTATATATGTAACAATAATAACTAAAAAAGAGGTAGTGAATGTCAAAGGCAGTTTATAGAACATAAGAGGAATTAGAGTAAGGAGAATGTGGGATAGAAATGATGTAGATATGGTATTCATGTAGTAAAATCTAAAAAAAATTAAATATTCTATTTATAACAAGCAGCAGCAGCAGCAGCTCACACACGATCCTTCCAACATTGTTGGGATCCACTCAGTCCTGCATTCAGCACTCATATAGACTAAAATGCTCAGAATACGCCAGTGAAAATTAAACTCCTTTCCCCTTTCACAGTATCTCACTGGTAGTTTGTTATCAACAAGAAGAAAATTACCAAATTATCAAATTGAGTTATTTTCTACTTTGTAATAGGAATGGTATTTCTCCCAGTTTGCAATAAAGATTTTCCAGTTTCATCTGCTCTTCTGGGAGTGACTTTTGATGCCTAATGCCCAGCAACGTCTTATGACTACTCTGGTAACCGTTAAGAGAGGTAAGATTCTTTCTATGTTTCTCCTGTTCTCTAGAGGCCATACTTATTTTGCTATTAAACATGGTAAGACTTTTATAGTATATATTTTTAAACTATCCAAGTTTCTTCCAGTTACCCAGCTGCAAGGATACTACATATTTTCAAGTATTTACTATGGAAAAATTCCATTATTCTCTTACTCAATTTGTTCTAGTATATAAATGTCTGTGTCTGGGTAAGTTATAGATAATATAAGCTTGTTCATCAAAGTCATAGAGGCTGCAAAGTATGAGGTGAAGGTGAATGTGTCCGGCTTCTGGAGCCGTTATTCTTTCTGTATCAATATATAGTAGAAGATGACACCTACCAAAATGGGAGCCCTATAGGATAGAAAAGCTCAAGAGAGAGAATCCATTCCTTCAAGCCCTTCTATGGAGTGTTGCTCTTAATGTGCGTTCTGCCCTTAGACTTAATTATCTCCTAATAGCCAAATCTCTTAATACTATTACATTGTAACCAAGGTTCAGTACATGAGTTTGAAGTACACACTCAGACCTCAGTTTGGATTTAGTTTAGTTGTTGTGGTTTGCCTGTGGCAATTCAATATCTTTACTGGTCAGCCTTAAAACGTGTGGCTGTGGAAATTTGATTGGAAAGGAAGATGAATCAGTCATAAAGGAAATTTTACTTTTTGTTTCCTAGGAAGTCAGAATCTTGTCTCCTAACATGATGTTTACTGGCACATGGTACCTTCTAAAATGCAGTTAGCTTTTAGTTTATGACAAGAGCAGGGCTGAGGACATCACTGTGATCTTTATTCTTTAGGGTAATAAATAAACAAAATGTATTTTTGTATATAAGTAAATAAAATAGCATACAAGTAAATATTTCTAGATACCGAGAAGTCATAGGCATGCATTTTGTAAGCCCATTATCTGGACTTCACTTTTGTTCATGATAAGAATTCTTTCTTTCTAATGGAATTTCAGCTTTTTCTGACATTTCTGATACAGAGCATTCAATGAAATGAAAATGTTGCTTTTAACCAACTTAAGTTAATTATCCATTTAAATGCTATAATATAGTTTTCATAGCTATGTTCTGGACACTGTTGAAAAGTATAGATGAACTTCTGTGTATGTGAGTCAATGAGAAAAGGTTTCTTTTAGAGAGAAAAGATATAAGAAGTTTCAACTTATAAAATATCACCTTGAAGTAATACCTACAGTTCTTGTGAAATCTCTTAAGTCTATTTATTTTGACACCATCAGGAAATCATTTAGAATAAAAGGAGATGCAACAGATTAAAAGACATGTATTTAACAGCAATTTCTCTGGCAATATGGACGTCTTTTCTCAAAAAAAACAAAGGTGGCATTGAGTCAAACAATATTATTTTCTTATCAATATGCTCAACTAGTAAAGCATACAAATAAATAGAAAATCATCATCTCATTTATATCTCCTTGTTTCTGTGAATTGGTTATCAAAATACTATTGTTATTTGTTTTCTGAGACAGAGTTTCTCTGTTGTAACTCTGACTGTCCTGGAACTCACTCTGTAGACCAGGCTGGCCTTGATCTCACAGAGATCCACCTACCTATGCCTCTCAAGTGCTGGGATTAAAGGCATAAGAAACTACCACATTGCCAAAACAATATTTTTATCTAGACAAAAAGTCTACAAAAATACCACTAAGGTATTTTGTGTTGGCCCGCTACTGCTGGACCAACACTTCCTGAAGCATTGTTAATATATCCATGAGATTTCTTTGGAGGACATTTGCAAGTTGGTGTCAATTGGAAATAGTTTATTGGTTAGAGGTGGGAGCTCATGCCCAGTTCTCATTCTCAGTGCAGGGACCTTGTCTGGCTGGACCCAGTGCAGGAATGCAATACCTATTTCTTACCTGTAAACCAAGCTTAGAATTTCAATAACACTGCAGACATGCAGAAAATATCTAAATTTGGAGAAAAATCATGAGTTTATTCTTAGTACTTATTCTTTGTTTTTTTTTTTTGTATGGAATTATACTATTCTATAGAGTTGGGTGAAACATAGTGCTAACTTGTAGAAATGGATGGCCCTGAGGTCTAAGAAAGATTCTTAAGAACTGAAGATTAAAGCAGGCTAATGTACAGTAAAAAAAAAAAAGAGTTTATTACATACATATTTCTTTGTTTAGAATTCTTTTCTTTTACTGAAAATAATTTTTTTCCTAAATATATTCTGATTACAGTTTTCCCTCCCTTTATTTCTCCCAATTTCTCCCCACTACTGGGAACACAAAGGTCCTTGAGCTCACTAGAGAAATCAGAAATGTTAAACTTACAGGGTTGCCTTTTCAAGGAAAGAGATAAGTAACTTGTTTCCTGTGGAGAATACTGGAAATGGATGTGGTTAATTGCATAGACCACCTTTGTAATATCTGTGGGGGAAAGTCCACAGATGACTACTCCAAGCTCCCACAAGCAGGACCAGAGGTGGTTAATAGCCTAGGTGACCGCTGCACTACTGATCACACCAGATCCTTCCATAGGCACTTAAAATGAGAGATTTCTTGGGGCTTTGTCTTCCCTGTGATTTGGCAATTTCATTTAGATCATCTTCATAAATATATAAAATTTAGTAAGTTTCTACTGTATTGGGTTTTAATAGGACCCCTCAAATTGTCCGTAAATTTACCTGTCCCTCCCTGTGTTCTCTCCTTCATCCCTATCTTCTCTCGCCCTCCCAATTTGAACCTCCTTTTCCCTTCCATTATCTCCTGTGTCTATCCACAACTATATATTCTATTACCACATCCTTTACTATCTGGCCTCCAGTTTCAAACCCTATATATTACCTCTGTAGTTCCATGGATGTTTAGTTTGCATGTATTTTCTGTGAGAGTTATCATCAACTTATTAGCAAATACATAGTACATTTGTGTTTCTGGGTTTGGGTTATCTTACTCAGGATGATTTTATTTTCTAGTTCTATCCATTGACGTGCAAATTTTATTATTTCATTTTTAATGGCTAAGTAATATTCCATTATGTAAATAGACCACATTTTCCTTATCCATTCATCTGTTGAGGGATATCTAGGTTGTTTTCAATTTCTGGCTATTATGAATAGAGTAGCAATGAACATAGTTTAGCAAATATTTCTGTAATAGGATGCAGAGATCTTTTGGTTAATACAGCTGAATCTTGAGGCAATTCAATTCCCATCTTCCTGAGGAGCTATCATACTGATTTCCATAGTGGCTGAGTTTGCATTCACACCAGCAATGAATGAGTTTTCCCTTTCCTCAATATCCTGTCATTTGTTTTATTGGCCATGACCATTCAGTCTATGTGTTTATATGTTGAAGTTTTGATCCATTTGGTGTTGAGTTTAGTACAGAGTAGTAAGCATGGGTGTATTTTGATTCTTCTATATGCAGCCATCCAGGTTGATTAGCATCATTTGTTGAAGATTTCTCTTGTTTTCCCACTGTGTATTTCTGGCTTCTTTATAAAAAAAAATCAGTGATCACAGGTCTGTGGATTTATGTATGGGTCTTCAGTTTCCATTGAATCCATTGATAAATATTTATGTGTGTGTGTGGTCTGTGTGTGTGTGTCAATATCATGCTATTTTTATTATTATACCTCTGTTGTACAATATGAAGTCAGGATTATTGTGTAGAAATTAAAAACAGTGAAATATCATGGTCAGAGTTCCAGTAATAATGTTACTTTATATTTTATATATTGCATAAAATTACCATGTTAATTGATGTAAAATGTTGACTACTTTAACAATTACTTTATACTCATTTAAAAATATGCAATGATTTTAATATTGACTCTTTTACTATCTAAGCTCATTTTTACAGAGTTAAGTACTTTCCAAAACCTTGACTCAATTTTTTAATAACAAAATATAATTTTTCTGGACATTTGGTTCCCTATAGATATGAACATATTAGTATTATTTTAAATATTATTAATTAAAATGTATGTGTAATGAATAAGAATAATTAGTATGCAGTGATAAAAAAGAGCTGAAGTGCACAAATAAAAATAATTAGTGATATCAAGTTTTCAAATAATAAAATATTTTATCATATTTATGATTCTATATCATATTTAGATTGCACAGGAGAATTTTATGATAGCCACCAAACAATAATAAATTGTGACCGAACGAAGAAAGTCATTATCTGAAAGTTAAAGTGTTTATTCCCTTGGCAAAAATAATGGCATTTATAATTTTTTAGTCTCATAAGATGAATTAATATTTAGCATACTAATTAATACAACTTGATCAGCTTTCATTTTAATGGTGGTGAATCTAACATGATTCTTTTCTTATCATTTTCAATTATAATAATATTATAAAAGTAGTAGATGGTACAGTCAATAAAGAGGAAACTAAACATTCCTAGAACTACATCAATGCTACACAGAGATAATTATTGGGGAAAGATTGTTGGTTTATTCTTTCCTAAATTTTCTAGGTAAACATATTTGATGCATAATTGCTATCGATAACTAGGTAAATGTGAATTTATATATCATTTCCCCAGTTTCAGTGTGAATATTTCACTATCAGAGTGACCTGGGATCCACTTCATCTTTTTTTTTCTGTGCAGATTTGGGAGACATTTATTTATAGAAAGGATTAACTGAGGGGAGAAATTCCTCCCCCAAAGAGCGTGGCATCTTCTGGTGGGTAGCCCAAATATGAAGATATCCAAGCAAACAGCAGGAAAAGCAGTGCTGTTTGCCTTTCTGTTTCTCATTTTCCTGATGGGTGTTTCTTTCTTTATGATTTAGATCCCAGTTTCTGCCTTCCAAAGTGTACTGAAGACCAAAAATTCCATAGGAATCTTTTAGGCCTTTAGTGCCAGATGGGGACCGCTAAGACTACAGAATCTGCATAGCCTGAGAAGTGACTGTTTTTATCAGCCTATCCACCATGTAGACAACCACTGGATGATCCCACTTCTGATTGTTCTAAGCTAAGTTAATAAATCCATTTTTATAAAAAAAAAAAAAAAACCTGAACTAAATATTCATTTTGGGTTTTACTTATTTTTTCTTCTCTTGTACAATGTATCCTAACCCCACTAAATCTCCCCTACCTCCACTCCTCCCAGTTCTTCTCATCTCCTCTCTCCTCCATAGTCACCTGCACCCTCTATCCCAAGCCCTGCTTCCCCCCAGAAAAAAAGCAGACCTTCTAGGTTTACCATTCTAACAGAGGTTAGAGAAGTGTGAGAACACCATGAGAAAATGCCACATGTAGTTACCTGACTGGGATTCACAGGGACTCACAGAGACTGAAGCAGCAGAAAGAGAGCCTCTATTTATAGAAATTTATTCTGGTAATATCAAATAAAATTAAGTATTAATTAATAAGTCCTAAACATATATATTTTTGATGCAAAAATATTTGGTGAGTGATTATCCTGTAAAAGAACTAAACGTATCCTTGAAAACAATCAAAGAGTAATTTGCTTGCATCAAATAAGTATCTGAATTGTTTTGAAATTGCTGTGTTCTCAGTAGGTTCCTAAGTGTAAACATGTATAGAAAATATGTGATACATGGAGATTGCTTGTTTCTTAAAGATCTACTTATGCAGTCTACTGGATTTAGGTGTGAAACTGATGAATTATTGGATATAATTTTCTGTGTATTGTGGAAACTGAAGATTAAGTATAGTATTCTAATAGTAGTGAAACTGAGAAGTCTGATAGGTAAATAACTATGTTTCACCAACATAACGTTTGAGCACTGGCTGGTAACAGAATATAATGCTCGCAAAATATTTGTAAAGGTGACACTCTTCCTCTGAAGTTAGAGAGCACTTAGAATGTAGCCTTTCTGAAGGCCAGCAACTAGGAACTCCTAGGAAGATGGACAGCATACATGTTAAACAATTCATCATCCTTTATATTTAATTTCCTGTGATCACTAATAGATTATTTCTGCTATTTTAATGTGTTTCATATATTTTGCATAGCATTATTTTTTAAAACGTTTGTTGTAGCCCATTTTCAAAGAATACTCCATCTCCTTCTTTTAGGTAGTAAGATATTTTGAACAAAAAAAAAATTCCAAGTGGAGTAAGCACTGGAGTATAGAAGGCATTTTTCAGTTTATAACTGGGCCTCATTACATTCTAGCTGGAAAAGCACTGTTATAATAGCCATATTAATCTTTCATTGTATGTAGACTGGTATAAATTATTACAAAATAATCAGTTCCCTGGCAAAAGAAATAAGGCACTCTATCATTGTATTTTGTGTCCCTTGTTGCTCACCTACTGTGTGGGCACTGACGTGGATGACTGGCCATGCTATTATTTTTCTAATGAGAGGCTCTGTACATGAGGACTGTGTGACATATCAATTGGAAGGATGGACTTTATAAACAATGAAAGCTATTGTGATGGCTATTTTTGTTTAAAAGCTTGCATTAAACTAAATTACTTTGAAAATATCTTATTTTGCAACACAGGTATAATCCCATTGGATTGTATATGGAGGCTTAGAAATAACAGAATGTGTACTGAATGAACACGGATTTTGTCTTGAAGGTCTATGGGGGAATGTATATTTTATAGAAATACATGATATCTAATATATATATATATATATATGTCTAGACACAAATATTCCTAAACATAACCCAGTAAATCTGCATGTCACTTGTGTGTGTATTTTCAGATTTGTCTGACACTGGACAACTAATTAGTGAGCTCTTTCATACGAAAGATGGTTTCACCTACTCCTGAAATTCCTCTGTTGCCTATAGTTCTTATACAGAGTTGAAGCTTTGTATGTCTCTCCCCATCAACTTTGGTATACCCATTGGTGTCCTCCTGGTCAGTTCACTTTTAGGCAGTCATGGGGTGAGACTTTACGGATGCATCTTCCCATAATCACTAAAACTCACAATCTCCCAGAAAATTTCCTGATTATCTGTCTCTCAAAATCTTTCCACCAACTTTTCTTCAATGTCCCCTGAGCCTTAGGTGTGGAAATGCTTTATAGATACTCCTACTGGGACTATGATTCATCATAACTCTGCACTTTGCTTGCTTCTGGTATTTATTTTAAATATATTTTTGTTATGGAAGTTTATTTTTAGTTGTATTTAAAATAATTGTTTTGTGCACTGTTGGAAAAAGGGATACATAGGCCTTAGCATTTTGTAGGTGTTGGATTTTTGTAAGGGGATGTTTGCTTGCTTAAGATCTGCACCTGAGAAATGCTGAATCAATAAAACCACCTGAGCTCAGACCTTGAGGTTCCACTATGGAGGCTGGCGCTTGTCAGGATGATGGTTTCCTCTGTTGAGGTCTGGCAGAGTTTGCACCTATAAAAAAATGCCTCCTTGTCTTCCTTGGTGAACCGCCCCATAGGTGTACTACTACAAATGGCACATCAACGTGGGGCAGGCAACCACACCAGCTAATGGAGACAAGGAAGAAGAGAAAGAAACTCCAAACCTGAGAGTCCAGAACCTACCAGGTAAACTCACAGAACCTACCAGAGGATACATATTAAGGACTAATTGAACGCCCTGAAGGAAGAGGAGAGAAAGAAAGGGAAATAAGCCTCTATGTAGAAAAAATTTTGAAAATTAAGTGAGAAAGAGTGTTTAAAACAGAGCCACAGAATGGAGGCTCTCAGAGATAACGAATTCAGCTTGGAACAGGAAAAAGCAAGGTTCTTATTGCTTTTCCTGATCATGACTTAGAGCCCAAAAGGCTGCTTAGTTAAACTGAACAGTTTTGTTTTGTTTTTACTGCAAACCTGCCCTACAGATACTGATGATGGTGTTGAGAACTCCACCAACGAGGGAACCCTTACTGCAGACAAAGTACTAGTTATTTTTCCTGCAAACCACACTCTATCTGGAAATCTGGAAAGTGTTTCTTCAGGGTTAGCACACAGAAGCTGTCTTCCAGAATTGGCTGAGGATATTTAATGCTGGTAGCTGAACTTGGTACTGTGTTACCCAGGTGGTGCTGTTCTTGAAGGCATAAAGGGGTCATGAAGAGCCACTGAGGCTTGGTACTATGTGAAGCCAAAAGAAGCCTTTGGTAAAAGTGCAGCCTCATTAGTAGTTGAAGACCCAGAATGAAGGGGTCATTTAAAAAAGGTTGAGGCTTGGCACCATGAAGAGAGCCCAGAAGAGGCCATTGGTGAAAGTGTAGCCCAGTTGGAGCAAGGGACTCCACAGTACCATGGGAATACCACCAAGAACAATAGCAACAGTGGAGTGGAACCAGCCAGACCCTGGAGGACAAACTGTGTGTGCTACAGAGGGCAGAGCCAGAGAAGTGATCAAGGCCCTTTGGAGGAGCCCCAGATCATGAGTGAATTCCAGGTAATTGGCCATTGATAATGTTTTTCTGCTACCCAAAGACATTGTGAAAAGCTTGATAGATGTTTGGTTTCATTTGGTCATGTGCCTTAGAAGCCTTATAATTGTTCCTCTTGTAAGTGGTTTTGCCGGTGTAATATTAAATTGTGTTGTAGAGGTAAAGAAATTTATTATTATACAGAAAAGGGGAAATGTAGAAGTTTATTTTTAGTTGTGTTGGAAATAATTGTTTTGTGCACTGTTGGGAAAAGGGATACACTGGCATTTTGTATTGTTTGCAGGTGTTGGATTTCTGTGGGGGATGTTTGTTCACTTATGATCTGCACCTGAGAAGTGCTGAATTACTAAAAACACCTGAGCTCAGATGCTCAAAGTTCCACTATGGAGGCTGGAACTTGCCAGGGTGGTGTTTTACCACCCTTAACCTATGAAAAATGCCTCCTTGTCTTCCTCGGTGAGCTGTCCTGTAGGTGTACTACTACATATTTTTATGTTGAATTCTGATATTTCTATGATAACGTGTTTTTAACATGTTTTTGTAGTCAATTATAAAATCATGTGTTAATAATATGATATCTATCTATCTTTCTATCTAAATATATATCTACATCTATCTATCTAGCTAGCTATCTCCTTCATAAAGTAATATCTAAATTAAAATGACTGAGGTAACAACAGTAGTATTTGGTTTTTACCTAGGTCCATGACCTATTTAGTCTCAGAATCTCAGCCACCCAAACAGTGTTAGCCATGTGGTTCAGTTCATGGAGTAACCCTTGAATTCATTCAGACAGTGACTGGTTACACAGACAATTTTTTTTGTCACTATTTCACCAGCATATCTCACAAGCTGTCACCATTGCAGATCAAAGTGTTTGATACTGGGTTAGTATTTACCTTTATCCTCTGATAGTGTGCAGAGTACCTTCAGTACCATGAACAGTAGTGGATAAGGGTGAAGGCTCTAGTTATGTACTTATGTACTTTTCTAGTTTGACTTTTCTGTGTTCAATGGATTATGTAGTTGTCTTCAGAAATAGGGCCTTACCATCCATTTGTCCAGATCAAACAATAAACTTGGCAATTGCTTGGGTGATTTGTGGGTTTTCATGAGGTGCCTTTGGTCAAAACCTCTATTAGATATAACTAATTCCTCACAGTGGATGTTTGGTTTAGTGGAAAGTTTTGTCTATTTGAGGTATTTTTCTCCTCCATTATTTAGTAATTTCATTCAGATTCATTTAGTACATGTATATATTTTAAGAAGTTTCTACTATAGTAGGTTTTCATATCACTACTCAAATGATCATCAGTTTTAGCTGACTTTCTCCATATTGCCTGAATCTCTTCCTTATCAATCTCTTCCACCTCCTCTTGTTTAACCAGTTCCAGTATCCTCCCACTCAATTCCTTTCAAAACCATCTATTCTATTTCCCCTTTCTAGGAAGATTTTCCCCTCCCTGTAATCCCTTACTTTTGCCTCATCTCTGTAGTTATATGGATTGTATCCTGCTTATCAAAGATGTACCAGTTAACACCTACATATAAGTGAATACAGACTGCATTAGACCTTTTTCCTTCCCTTCCTATTTAGAGATTATATTTTTTAGAATTTGTTTTAGAATTTCATACCTATGTCCAATGGATTTTCAAAATATTAATCCCTCTACTTTTCCAGTGATCTACCTCATATCCTTTTCTTTTTTCTATTATACATAGTTACCTTTAGAGAAGATTTACGTAAATATATATAGTTGTGAGTCTGTCTACTTGGATATAGGTAACCTAGCAGGAGGCTCATTACAGGGAAATTGACCCTTCCTCAATTGCTATAGACTATCTATACCTCTTAAAGTAGGTGTGGGGCCAAGTGAGATCATTTTAGGGAATTTGGACACACAGTTCTACCTGGAGCTATGGTGCTATTGGAAACTGTTGACTTCTGGGAGATGAATAAATACTTTTCTCTGAGAATGTCATCACTATTAAATCGACCACACCCTAGTGAAAGACCAGAAAGCCCAAAATATTAGGGCAGTGAAGATTGGTCTTGAAGGGATACCAAATTTAAAAAGGATACCTGGTTGTATGGAGAAGGAGGAGTGGATCTGAGAAAACATGGGGGAGGAGGGTAAATATGATAAAAACAGAACAAAACATGGTTTGATGCTTTCAGAGAACTAAATTTTAAAAGGATTCTTCTATCCTATGAACCATTAAATATTTAATTAATATTTACTTTTTTAAGTTTAAAAACTTCATACACGAATACAGTGTATATTGGTCATATGTAATCCCCTTGCTCACTTCCAGCTCTTTCTTCCCACATTGCCCGACACATGTACTTTCATGTCAACTTCTCTGTTTTCTTTTCTTCCTGTTTTTTTTCATGACATTGGAAATTTCATTACTGTCTAAATCTGTATTTTTAAAATGACACATTTTGTAAAATATGCAGTTTTAGCAACATCATGTCTTCTTACTCATTGGTAAGCTCTGTGAGGATATAGCAGTAGCCTTCAGAAAATTTGAGCCAAGGATTTCAAACAAGAGAATTGAATACATAGTTTGTTCAAATAGCTATATAATTGTATGACTTTATTCTCTACAAAATTTGATTTTGTCTCAGTTTGGCTTTTTAAATTTAAAGCTGAATTATTTACACAATTACTTTGTAGGTTTTGTCTGCATAATTATTGGAACAATTATTTTTCTAGTCAGTTTTTAGGTATCCTTCACTTAATTCCAAAAATAAAAATGTCTGAAAAATTTATCATTCCACACCATTTAAAATAGAATTAATAAGGCTTTATTTTTAAAGAATCTGTCAGCTGGGTGATGGTGAAGCATGCCTTTAATCATAGTACTTGGGAGGCAGAGGCAGGTAGATTTTTATGAGTTCACTAAACATGAGTAGAAAGAAAAACTAAATACCAAAATATTAACCTTAGCAACATAGTAAATAAATAATATAATTTAGGTAGGGACACAATCTAGGATAATTCACCGTTCATTGTCTAGGATTTTAATCACAAAATGATTCTGAGGTCATGGTAAATTATTACCTTGTCATAGTTCAATGATAAAAAAATGACTAGTGAATTAAAAATAACATAATAGAGCATAGTATTAACAACTAAATTAATAAAAAATTGATTTCCTATATTCTTTCCTTTTGCATAGAGTCTTTGCTGTTAGATTGGTATATGATCAATATGTGAATATCGAAGTATGTGAAAGTCAGTTAAAAATGCTATTCAATTACTAATTATAAAATCCAATGATTTGTTTACTAATTGTGCCAGTGCTTATAACCTTGGACAGAATGTTTTGTTTTACTTTTAATTGTGCATTCAACTTTCACTTGTTCGTAGATGAAATGAAATGATGTCCGTGCTATAGATTTAGGCCCATGTAATTCAATTTTGAAAGGCATATAATTAATTTTGTAATTATACTTCTCAAATTCTCTTGTACAGAAGTCCACTATAATTTTGCAATAACTAATATTTTAGAGTAGCTTAATATAGTTAGATGCTGTTTGTATTTTATATACACAAAAATATAGAAGGTCAATATTGCTATTATTTCATATTATAACTGAAGAAATTAATTTAAAGAAAGGTCACAAATTTACTCTGGTTCACAGTGGTGATAACTAACCAGACTAAGATTTCAAATCTGTCAATTCTAAAACATGTGTTTTAATCATCACTTACCCACAATTCCCTACATGTGTTCTTGGAACTCAACTAACCTAGCAAAGCAATGAATTCAGGAGAAAACTACCTGCACTCAGTAAATCCACTTTTATTTCAAATACCCAAGAGGAATGAGATACAACTTTCTGTCCATATTTACTGTGAGCACAGGAACACATTGAAGTGTCATAATTAGCATACTGAAGACGTTAACTTTTTAAAAAGTTATTCTTTTTAAATAAATGAAATCAGTTGGAAACACTGATTCCAGAGTTCCAACATACTTTCCAGATGTGCATGAACTCAGGAAGATATTTACATAGATCTTATCCTTAAGTATTTGAGGTGGCTGTTGTTAAAGTTGAAAACACACATAGAATTTGTTTCCCACATTTTAATTCCCATTTGTGTTTTTTCCTTTTTAAGACAGGATTATGCAAAAAAGTTTACCCCAGAGTTAAAAATGGGCTGCCTGAAGGAAAGCTGACCCCACTATGAAAAATAAAGCCAGTGATCAATGGAAATGTCTCATTTTTTTTCCCTAGAAATGATTTCCAAGCAGCTTTGCATAAAATTTCTCCATTGTTGAGACAGTCATTTCCTATTTTTTATTAGCCTTGATTTAATAAAAGCTTATCAATTGTTTGAAAAGTATTTCCTTGGGACTGAGAAATGGCTTATTAGTTAAGAACACTTGCTTTATCATTAGGGCAGAAGTCAGGACCTAGGACCTACTATATGCAGGTCACTAATACTTAATAACACAGCTACAAAAATCCTGGCCATCATGGATACTAGCACACACAGGTTTTCCCTCTCTCTCTCTCTCTCTCTCTCTCTCTCTCTCTCTCTTTCACATACACACACAAACACACACATATACACATACACATACAAACACAAAGATGCACACAACATAAATAAAACAAAAACATTTTATACTAGCCTTATACAAGTGAACAATACAATAATTTATAGTTTTGAAACTTTCAATATATTTGATTTGATATTTATAAAATAAACAAGTTCTAATAAGACAATAGGTATACATTATCCAAATGAGAAATTTTCTTATATTTAACAATCTGAAAGGTTATAAAAACTGCTTTTAGATTGGCTACTGCTCTACCTGGCCAAGGAATGTTAGGAATGGTTAAACCAATGCCACCATGATTTGTACAAGAAGAAGACCTGTCTTTGTATTTCAGGAGCTCCCCAATACTGATTACATTGCTAAAGGGATGTAGTTGTGAGTGTCTATTAGTTGGGGCTTCAGAGTTTTCAAGCTCTTCAGTAATGAATCACAGATTGCTAGCTTTGGAGGCTGATCCAACAGCTTATTCAGGCTCAGTCAGGACTACCAAACTCAAGATCATTCTTCTTTTCGTCTGTTCCTGGCAGCTCAGAATAGGGTGACTTATCTTTATTCACTATACTGCCTGAACTGACCCTTCTACAACCTGTACTCATCAGTTTATTAGAATTTGGCACTACCATTCACCACACGATAAGCTGAGCTAATGAATCCTTTATCAAAATAGTTTTTTTCTATGAATAAAATTTTCTGCAAAAAATAACAAAATAAAACATAATTCTTAGCTATAATATCAAGAATAGAGAGACATAGAACAGATAGACCATGTATATATTTATGTACAGTATATTTTAAACAGATTTTTATTTTGGAGGTTACTTAAGATACAATCTTCTAAAATCAAATTTAGAATAGAGGGGTAAGCATAATAGAACAGAGCCTTACTAATTTAAAAATCTATATTTCTTTATTTGTCTGTTTACTAAAGAGTATTGAAAACCACAAAAGGCAGCATGACTCTTTTGTAATCACCTCAAGACAAGAGTACAATGGAAAAAAAATTGAGTCACCTAACTTAAAGTATGAATATAATAATTGATTGTGTTTGTGTTTCATCATTCATTTTACAAGAATGTATTCTCTCTATGGTCTGTTCACTTCCACCTAATTATAGTTGGAGTAGCTTTTTGTTTGGAATGTTAGTGCTTAAAATGGCTGAATGTCTTAAGAATGTCTAAGTTCAAAAGACTTTAGTTTTCCAAATATAGAATATGTGAGTTGCAGGAGCTTCGGTCAGGCACAACTGCAATGCTACCTGGCTGTGAATGCAATGTTAATGAATCAAGGGAAAAGGAAAAATGCACTGTTCTGTATGTGAAGCAATCTCAGAAAGTGTCAAGGCAGCATTACAGTACTTGATGTTATGTTAAATGTAGTAAATTTGTTGAAGTTTGGGATACTTAGAAACTGATATTTAAAACAATGGAACAGAGTTGTTTGGGGAATAAAAGCCAAACAAATTTATCATAAGTCCATGTCAAGTTCTAGCTGCCCTCTGTTTCAAATGTGCTGTGAGTTTAACACAATATTTAGTAAATTTCCACAGTTTTGTTGATTAATAACTAATCAGCAAATTTAATACGTATAAAATATTTTTATATATGCTTACTTCAATGACAGAAAACTCAGAGACAGCACACTCATAATGGAAATGCAGGCCAGGGTTAGTACAAACTCTCATTATGAATTCCTCTATTATAATGCTTTCTCATCTCCATCAGGCTTAAACCTCTCAACGATAATTTGTTTGTACTTTAATTTATTATGACTAGCATATATTAGCGTATGACTGCAAAGTTGTTGACTTGTTTATCTGATCTGAGAGGAACAATAAACACAAGGCAACATTGTGCTGTTTAAATTATACACATATTTGTGAGTTATTTTTATGTGTAAGCCTACAAGAGTTGATGTCCAGGACATACTTTCAAAAGTCCAAAGAGGCATAAAGAGGCATTGGATCCCCAGGAAGTATTAATCATAGTAAGTTGTGAATGTGTAATGTGTAAGTTGTACATGTATAATGGTAAGCAAACTTTTCCTCTGCAAGAGCAGCAAATACTCTTAACCACTGAGCCAGCTCTCCAGTTGCTATCATACATTCACTATAAATTTTCACAAGTACTTGGAAGGTGTTTTTAAAATATGCTTTAGTTGTTGTTTTTTTTTTAAATTACATCAGTAACAGAAGCACTCATATTAATGCTGTTTGTATTGTAATTCAAAATACTAAGATAACACTAATATATATGTGGCATATTATTCCCAATCCCTCAATTAGTATGATTCATTTAAGTTTCCCACCTCAAACAATTAAATTCCTATGACTAGCTGGGTGGCAAGGAACTTTTGTATGATGACAATTTAACTAGGCTGCAACTGCCTTCATGTTTCTAATTGGAAAGATGTATTGATATATAAAGTTATAATAAGAAGATATGTACATGTTTGTAATCTTTAGTGTATCATATTCATGAGAGGAGCTAAGGAATGAGGCTTCATACCTGCTTTCACTTTCTATGCTGAGATTTAGTTTGGTTGCCTTCGCCACAGGTCTGATGCATGCTGTCAAAGCTGTTGTATGTGTCTGGAATTTCTGTGTCCACAAAACAGTTTCCTTGTAGACATTTAATACTTCTGGCTTTTAAATATATTTATACTTCCCTCTTTTGAAATGCTTCCTAAGACTTTGGAAGAAGGGATGCAATATAGAGCTTCCATTTAGGGCTGAGGACTATGCATGTTTTAATTCTTCTGAGATTTACCAGTTGTGTCTCTCTGTTTATCTATTGTAAATAGAAGTTTCTCTGATGAGATGGATAGCTGCTAGGAGAAGGTGAGTCTACTTTCCTTAAGTATATATCTCCTGTTGCATCAAACATGCTCCATGGGATGTCTATACATCCAGTGACATATGAGTAGCCAGATTACAATTGACTTGTATTAAAAAGAAATGAACACATAGCTGGATGAGTAGTGGAGGAAGTGTAAAAACATGTAGATATTGGAGGAGCTTGGTGGGAGTGGTGTCTACAATCAAAATACATTGTACAAATTTGTCAAAGAACTAATAAAAAAATAAAAAATAACAGAAAATGATAATCCATAATCTATGAGTTTAAATATTTGTGTGTGTGTGTGTGTGTGTGTGTGTATGTGTGTGTGTGTGTTACAAATATACATTTATCTATGTGTGAAGAAATAGAAAGCATAAACCAGTGAATATCCATTATCAAACAGATGACAGACCTCTGGCCTCTCAGGTGCAGTTCAATGTGTTAGTCTAGGGCAGCATGTAAGAATTTATTTTCATTGATGACTAGACTCTCTTCTCCCTTGCTGACTACTTGGTTAAGTAGATACTTAATATACACTCCAACCATCATCTGTGTTTGTTTAGTGCTTTCAGGTACTGAGATACTGGCAGATACTACGAGGATCCAGCTCAACACTACAGATACTGATGATTCTGTGCTTCTCAGTTTCATGTCCATCATTACTCCAGCAATGATGTGATTTGATCTTTCCTCCTAGTAACTATGTCACAATGGGCAAACTACTGAGACAGATCCATATTCTGGCTGTATTGCCTGCTTCAAGAGTGTGTGGCTTTGCCTTTATGCTAACATAGATCAGAGTTTCTTGTAGGTATTTATGTGAGTTCTCTATAAATTGAGTGTTATACTACTCAAGAATTTTCTTTATAAGTTTATTTTGATAAGGGTGCTATGCTTCATGCATTAAATATACCTAATATCTATCTTTCTGATTTAATGAGCCCCTTAACATTTTGTTAATTTAAACCTTTTTAGGAATCTAATTTTCAAAGTAAAATGCTTCAAACAAGTCTAAAATGGTTATTTCTTTCATCCTCAAGGGCTCATGTATATAATAGTAAGGTGAGCAGGTGTTTAATTATAAGCAAGCCCTGGGGTCAACTGCTGATATATTTAAATAGACTATTTTCACCACAAACCATCTGTGAATCCAAACTTTCATCATCTAAGTATTCTATCTTTGTTCTTGATTACAGTTGAGAATTAATGGAACACTGGCTGTATCGTCATATGTGCCTTAATCTATTCTAATTCTTGCTGTTATGTTTATGCCCATGTCTGTGTTCTCAAACGATGTTTATTTCATTCTGCATCCACAATCTATCTCAACCACTACTACTCCGTTGTGTTTAGCAGCACATAACCTCTTCAAATCAATAAGTGAGCACATCTCTATAAAAGCATTATTGTAAGTGGTAAAATGTTTATCTACCAGGGAATTTACAAAGTTTTTTTAAAATAAAATTTGTTAAATAAATATCAACTATTATATATGTTATTTAAAGAAAATGGGGAGCAAAGATGCTGTAATTTTTGAGTGTCTTTACAATGGCTTAGCTTGGTCCAGTATTGTTATATACACTTGGGTATATTGTAAGCATTCATGGAAAATCTAAAGTTATGTAATTTTATAGCTGCTACCAAGTCCTACTAAATCAAAGCATCACGTTTGAATAGTAATTGAACATTTTAAAGAACACCTTTTCTTTCATTGCTAATAGCATATCTGGAATACAACAAATTCTAGAAACTATATTTTCAGCGTGTATAACTGCTGACATTATGTGGAAACTTACTACTATAGAAGCTTCCTAAACTATATACATATACAACTATGTATATGTATATAAAGTGCTTAAATTGAATTATCCTATAAGTAGACGGTAATACAGACTAAGATATAAGAAGTTCAGTGCCATAAATGTGTTGTCTTTTTTTTTTTTAATCATTAACTATTGTGGTTACATAGATCTCCTACTGCAGGTCATTTCCAGTGATCTTGATTACTGTTTTAGGTTCCTCCTCTACTGCTATGAATAGACACCATTACCAAGACAGCTCTTGAAAGCATTCAGGGACCTGATTACATTTTTTAGAGGGTTAGTCCATGATCATGTTGTTGGGAGGTAGATAAGTATATAGCTAGAGAAATTGCACCAGGGACAGATAGACTGGCTCTGGCCTGGGTTTTTAAACTTCAAAGCCCACTCTCATTGACACAGCTGCTCCAACCAGGCCACTCCTACCCCAACAACTCCTCCTAATCTCTTCCAAATAGTTCCACTCCTTGGTGACTAGGCATTCAAATATATGGGCCTATGGGTACCTTCCCATTCAAACCAGTAAAATCACCCATTTGTCATAAGACCCCATTGATTAAGACATTCTTATTTGAGCCACAGAACATCAAGGAAATCACCTGACACTGAGTTGAAATTTCAACCTGAGCAGCTTGTGCTGAAAGTGATATGTATATTTCTAGAAAAGAAAAGTAAACAAAAATTTGCAAATCCTTTGAGTAAAATAATGCCCAACCTGATAAGGTATGTCCAGTGGATTAATAGTGGCATGGAATACAGAAGTAACCAAACATTTTCTGATAAGATTTAAGACCAATTCCACAAAATGGATTCAATATATGACAATGTTATCATATACCCAAGAAATAGTAGTTATACAGGGCATAGTCTCTAGGAAATTAATAATAATAATAATAATAAATATATATAATACTATAATTCTAATAAGTGGATATAGCATGAAATTTTTTTCTGATTACATATTCCCATACTCATAGACTAATGTCTCTATCAACTCTTTTTGTAGAAGCTTCTTTTTGTAATAGATGACAATTAGCACAGACCCACAACTGGTAAGGAGAATGGAAAAAGAGCCTGCACAGTGATTAGCCCTCAGTGAGGCAGTAATATCACATCATTCCTTCCAAACACTCAGAGATCAGTGTAAAAGAGAGGATGTGAACATTGGAAGAGCCAGAGGTAGTAGATGCCTTCAACGAAACTCTGTTCTGGAAACAGCACTACTTTGCACATATTAATTCATAGCAGTTGTGAGAGTTTGCACAAGACCTGTGCAAGTTCAAGCCATACAAAATTCCAGAAGGGACAGGGGAGACAGGAACAATCATTAGTTAAGAAGCTATTGGCAATTGATAGCTGAAGGAAGAGGGTAAGTCATTTAATTTTAAAAGTGTACTAATAGGTAGCTAATATGTGTGCTAATCTGGACAGCAACAAAAATGTATTTAATGGATTAAAAACCAAAGATAGAAACAAAAAAATGTAGATGTGCAATTAAATGAATAGGTAAATGAATAAAATACATTGGGTGAAATTCCTTAAGAATGAAAGTTATTTTAAAAATTATTATTAGAAAAAGATAACAATAATGAACTCAATTTAAAAAAAAATTGGTAGTGTGATGATTCATCACACATATAAACAATGTGGTTAAAAGTGACAAGCATGTAATATGGATTTCTCAAGGGAGAATTATTGAAGGAAATTTTTGAGGCAGTGAAAAGATTTTAAAGTTACATGATATTCACTTTTTTATTATTTTAAAATAATTTGTTTTAGTAGGAAATTGGCAGTCAGAATATTTATGTAAAATATTTAATGAGTTTTCTACTTTTTGAAAATTTGCACAAATTTAGTTCATTTTTTAATATAGTAGAGTAGTTCAGTGAAGAAAAAAATTGTTTAAATAGTGTTTCTATGTTCTAATTTGCAGCTCACGGCCTGTGCAGGAAATACTCAGTTCCTCTATTCATGACCCTTGTTAATGCATTTTGTGTGGACTCCTTGATATAAAGAAGTACTTTATGGGCCATAGAAGAATTTCATGTACTAAGTGAAAAGAAGGATCAGTCTATAGGATTTGATGTCCCTGTTTGTTTAAACCTTGAAGGAATAACTAAGAACAACAAAGACTCTTACAGATATTCCTTTGTAAATGAATGAATGTTTAGACTTGGCTTTCATTTGACAATTCCTGTCATGTTCATGCTATCACTTGATAGGAGTGCAATGAAACAAAGAGTTCTGTTTATTTTTATTTTCTTTACATTTTTTCCTTTTATTGAAAATAGATTCTTTTTCTCATAAAATATATTCTGATTATAGTTTCCCTACCTCTACTCCCACTAGTTACTCCCCACCTCTCTTCCTCTTCAGATCCACTCTCTGTCTGTTTTTCTTTAGAAAAGAACAGGCTTGCAAGAGGTAACAACCAAAACATGGCAAAATAACATATAAGATAAAGCAAAAGCAATCATATTGAAGTTGGATAAGGGAACCCAAGAAGAAAGAATCCTAAGAGCAGGCATAGGAATCAGAGGACTACTAGTTCTCTCACCCAGGATTCCAATCAAAATACTAAGCTAAAAGCTACAATATATATGCAGAGGACTTGGTGCAGACATGTATGTTTCAATATCTGTGAGTTCATATGCACCTTGCTAAGTTGATTCAGAATGCCTTGTTCTTCTGGTGTCTTGCATCTTCTCAGGCTCTTGTACTTTTCTCTCCTTTTTCCTGGGATTCCCTGAGCTCTGAAAGGAGAGATTTGATAGAGACATTCCTCTTTGAGTTTCTGTTTGTGTAATATCTGACTGTGGGTCTCTGCATCTGTTCCTATCTGCTTCTGGAAGAAGTTTATCTGATAGTGACTGATTAAGACACCAATCTATGATTAGAGAAGAATACCATGATAACTAATTTTATTTAAACTTTTATTTACAAAAGTCGTTTTTGGTTTTACTCTCGGTTTCTGGACTACCTACCATCTGGTTCTTGGTCACCCAAGCAATGTCAGAAATGGGTTCCATCTCATAGAGGGGGCCTCGGGTACAATCAGACATTTGTTGGCTTCTCCCACAACTTCTGTGCCACCATTTTGCCCTGACATATCATGCAGGCAGGACATATTTTAGGTAAAAGTTTCTGTGGATAGGTTGGTGACTAAAGTTTTCTTTTGGTATCATGAATTATACTTTCTCTCACCAAAGACACTTAAACATATAGGTAAAGTCTCTATGTAGGTACCAGCTGGGTATCTCCATGTTCAATAACTTGTGTGTGTGTTGTCCTCAGCAATGAAGCCATGCTGTCAGTTTGTAAAGAGCAGCTGATTGTCTTCACAACAGTCTGGTTGTTTGGAGATTTTCACATGACCTCCTCAGCTAACAGCTCAATCAAATACAACCTGATCCAACTACTTGAAACTTCATTTGGTAACAAGAGATGGCCAGGTGTGACTCCTTATCTCCTGTTATCAAGAGGCCTCACTAGGATCACCATTATATATCTTAGGAAGTTTCCACTGAACTAGGTTTCCATATTATCCTTCAAATGTTCCTCAATTCCAGCTGTCTCCACCCACATTCTTTCTCTTGACTCTATCTCCCCTCTGTCTCCAGAAATGATTCTCCCATTACAGACCCATTGCCCCAGTTCACCCATAAAATCTATTCTTTTTCTTCCTCTTTTCCTTCCCCTGTACCTAACAGAGATAGGTATTTCTCTGGGTCTATAGACTGGATTGTGATTATCACTTACTTAATGGCTAATATCCATACATAAGAGAATACATATCATATTTATTTTTCCGGGTCTGTGTAACCTCACTCAGATTGATTTTTTCTAGTGCCAGCCATTTTCTTACAAATTTCACTATGTCATTCTTTGACAGCTGAGGAATTCTACATGGTGTAATTATACCACATTTTCTTTATCCATTCTTTTGTTAAGGAACATCTAGGTTGTACATTTCAGTAATAAATACAAAACTTGAGAAGTTATTGTCACATGTATGTGCATCATAAACTAAATGAAAGCACATTATGCCAGAAATTCTTGACACATTGGAAAAAATATGAAATTATCAAGAAATCTTAAAACTTACATTTGATCCTCTGTAAATAGTAGCATAGGGAGTTTAAAGTCATACATTTTTATGTATGTCAGAACAGTACAGAACAGAACAGTACAATGAGAAACGTTTTGAAATTGATCATATATTATGATTTGTGGTTCTAGGATTAACTGACTCATGTCCTATTTTATTAAGATGGAAGATATTTTTGGAAACTATTTTAGATAAACAAAACAGATCATGGATAACAATGGTTGCAAATTACATCTGCTGTAATTTGTAATTTGCAACTTGTAAGTATACTCCCTCAAAAAGTGTAAAAGCTTAAATCTTGAGAATACACTTAGCATTTGTTGATTTGCATGCTACTACATTGAACTTTGTTCTTTCTTTAATTTTTCCTAAATAACATTGCTACCATGTAGACAGAGTGGAGAGAAAGAATTGGGGGTTGAAAGTTTCTATACACAACTTTGTTCTGTAAGTGTAATTTAAATAAAAGTTATTGTCAAAATTTTCCAGTATCATGTACCAACATATAATTTGCATATATAGCCTATAGATTTCAAAAGTTCCCAAGTTAACTCAATAAGGAAAAGAGAGTCTTTGAAAATTCATTTTTTCTGTTTGAACTTTAGAAATCTTTCTAAGAACACAGAATGTCATATGTGGACTCCAAACTTATGTCACTGATAGAGTAATTTTAACTAATCAGTTCTCTTTAATTACAATCCAAACACCGAGAAGTTTGAGGCAACAAATATGGTTTATTATTAATTCTGAGTACACTTGTCTTGCCTTGGTAGTAGTACTCTCTCTGGAATGCCCCTGTTTGCTTGGCAGCAATCTGTCATGTTCATTATGGCTATAAGTGGGGACATTGGCTAGTAATTATTCCTTCATTCCTGGAAAGTGTTTCCTTTCCATTTCATCACATACATGGTTGTGTTCACATATAGATTCATCAAATATAATCATATGAGCATAAACAGATTATTATCAAGAAGGCTTCACATAATAGGTAAATGTCAAGAAGTATCTTCAATGATATCTTTACAGCACTTGTGACACAATCAATGCTTCTTTTATTATGGTAATTTGGGTAGTTCTTAAAAGCTAATATAGTGGAAAATTCAGAGATAGGAACAAATTTTCCCTGAGTCCATTGTTTTTTTTAAGGTAGTGATTCTGAAATATCACAAGCATTATGCTGAGCTGAAAATTTATTATATTATTAGCAAAGACTTGCACAGGATGAAAATTTAAGTTGGGCATACAAATATATAGCTCTCCTCTGATGCTGTTCTAGTGCATACTTATATTCTAAAGTTCCCCTAGAGATCTTGACCCTGTTTTTACTGATAAATCTTTTATTCTTCTCTTATGAATTATTCAAGGACCTGTGTCAGGCTTGCTTATTCCCAGGGAGAGAAAAAAAAAAAAGGAGATTCACAAATCACAAGCTACCATTTTTGAATAGAATCCAAGTGATTGTTTGTTTCTATTGTCATTCATAGTTATATATTCTACAATTATATATGTTTTGGAGATTCACCTAGTTAAAGCAGTTGACAGAGTTTAGGAAGCATTATCTTAACTCAATCTGAAATAAGTTATCCCTCTGTTGTTGATGGTCAGACTCAGAGTCACAAAAGAGCCTGTTTCTCTTAGAAATGTGCTACCTCTCATACTGATGCGCTCATGTCAGGGCTGTGCTGTGGAGAGAGAGAAATGAAACCACTAACGACTGTGTAATTACAAGATAAGGAAGAGACAGAAAGATATTCACAGGTGATAAGACTGAAGATGGCCAGAAATAAGGCAGGGATGTCAAGAAGACAGGCTGCAATTGCATTAACTTAAGAGATAAAAGTTGTCAGATAGGTTACATTTTAAAAGCTAAATTAGCATTAGAGAGATTAAAGAGAACCTTATTAAGCATTTGACTTCAGCTACAGGAAAATGTCTAGTACCAAAATAAGTAGACTAATTTACCATGGAACATGGACATGAAACACTAGAAACATTAAAAAGAAAAAAATACATCAAAAATTACACACACACACACACACACACACACACACACACACACACACACATATATATATATATATATTTGATTTTAACTCCTACCATGTTTAAACTGTCAAATATAGAAGGATTTTTTTCTAAGACACACTCCTGATTTATAGAAAGAAACAAAGAGGAAATGATGGGATATCCACTAGACTCACTGTTATTTATAATTACATTTGTGTTATACATATACATGGCTAAACAGATGACAACTGTATGTTAATAATATTTGATAAATGCAATATTTTATGTTAATAAAATGAAAAACTAAATTATGCTTAAATAGTGAAAATGAAAGAAGGAAGTCTTCCAGATAACTCTTTATTAATCATCCATCACTGTGATTAACTTTTAGGCATCATTTGTGCCACAAAGATTTAGCTATGGATTAATGAAATGCGCAATATACATACGTATATAAGATGTGTTTTAACATTATAGAAACTACATATTTACTGCTTATATAGCATTGGGAGGAAACTTGTGCCTATTGTTACCTGTCTTCTGAGTTTGCACATTTGTTTAGTTCCTGAAATTTAGGAGACTACCTCCTCCCTCCAGAAGTGAATGTTTCAAATTAGGAGGAGACCTCTATACAACAAAATGTTTACCCATGATACAAATTTCATATTTGTCACGTTCCAAAACTTTTTTCTAGGGAAGTGTGGGTTTCTTCCTCCTTACACAATGCACAGTGCTTGATTTAACAGATTGAAAGACACTGTTTGACACAGATGGCTCCATGATTAACAGTAAATTGTCCCTTAATTGCAAAGTAAAAAAAAAAAAAAAAAAACGTTCTCTTAAATTCCATGTAGAAAAATCACTTAATATCAGTCACATTACTTTCTGGCAACCATTAATGAATTAATCATATTTACAAAGGCAAAACAATGAAGCAGAAAGTAGCTCTTCAAACAACAAAAAGAAACTTTTTTTCAAACCTATTTCCCAGTAGAATCTTAAAGGAGAAAATGATCCTGAAGACCCCATTCAACACATAATAGGAATTAAAATGAACATTTCGCTATCCCACCTAACTGTAGAGCCTTTGCCTTCAATTAGAAGTCAGAGAGATATCTTAAAATGAAACTGAATGCTGAGCACGGCATTTGATCACTAAATGAGTTCATCAAGCATATCAACTAAGAGACAAAGAACACATGACTTGTATGTAGATTGCTCTATATAAGTCATACAATGGAAGAATGGGCTGAGACCAAGCATTCCAAAGACATGTGAATAAATATTCAGGATATCTTACAACAGAGGTTTGCATGCAATAAGAGGGGAAAATTGTGACTAGAATGTGATGTGACAGCTTCTAATATTTTTTTAGTGTGACCAGTTGTTTTGACTAAGAGTGCTTATTGGGAATATAGAGATCATGGAGAGTTGGATTATGGAGAGAAATTTCACCAACATAAAAGGCAAAAATTGTGTGTGGATGAGTATAGAAGGTCCAAGTAATATATTTACCACAGCCCAGTAATCTCAGAAGCTATTCGTGATGAGTATTGTCCTTTATTGCAGAATCGAATGACAGGTTAATTGAACAGTGGCAGCACAAGAAGTGTCGTGCAAAGATTACCAGGGTCTTAGGCCACTAAAGATAATGCTTATTGTGAAAAGCTTTTATATAAATGTATATTCTCAAAAAAAGCCATTTATAAAAGCATTTATTTGCACATCTTCAGATATCCAGAGATTTATTAGGTACAACTTTCAAACCATTGTTTTTAATATCAAATCAGTGCTGTAGGTCAAACAATTGATTAGCAACCTTGAAAAATTATATACTTATTTACTCAATATTGCCAGTGCAGAAACATTATAGCCCTCTGAGGTGCTCTCATTTGATTTCTGTGAGCAATTGTATTAAAGATAAAAGTCAGCCTAGGCATGACTGTTTTCTCATGAAAATAATATAATTTCATTTTTATTCATACTGTTGTGCCAATAGTATGAATATATGGAGATATAATTTTAGAATTCTTAGATAACTTAAAAATGGGAAAGCTGTCCAATATTATTAAAATGGACCCGTGTTAATACTTTTATTTCTATTCCAATCTTAAAATTCTACTTCCTCCCCATTCAAACCACAAATCATGTTATCAAAAACCCATTCTATGGTTTATTTCTATATTGTCATTTATTTTTTACTAGTATAAATGTGATGCTTCTTTTATTTTCAAGAAATGCAACATTAATTTCATACTTCACATTTACTCTTTTCTCTGTTATAATATCTTGTTTTTTTGAATAGGAGAATAAGGCTATCTCCAGTCTCACAATATCATAAAATATGAGAAAAGTGTTTTCCCTTCAAGTCATCAATATCAACTTTTGGTTAGCACTGGGCATTAACCGAAGGTCTTTTGCAATTTGAGAAAATATGATTAAATTTTGACAATAACTTCAAATATTGTGGCATTTTAATTGTTCTATTTCCATCGTGTCCACTCCAGGAGATACTTAGGAGTTCTAAAATATAAAAGGCAGCAAATGTGCAGTTGATGGAAACTTTTCGTATCATCTACCTTCTTTTAGAAGAATTTTGCATTGATAAAGTCAAAATTGGTAAAGTCATCTGAAAGTTTTGTGCTATTTAAAGATATATACCAAATGATAATGATGAGATTACAGATAGAGTAATTTTCTTAGCATAAAAATTTTGCTCTGTTAACCCAAATTGTTCTATAAGATGACCATAACAAAATATCATAAGCTAGGTGGATTGAAATAAAGGAATTGTTTTGGGCCATTCTGATGAAGAGGTCTCAGCAACATACACTTCTGTCTGAGACCTCTTCCTTTCCAATCCAATAGGCTGTTACCTTACTGAGTGTTCACTTGATCTTTGATGCAAACTTGGAGGCATCCAGCACCTGTGTGCCTGCATCTTCTTTCAGGGAAAATACTTTTAGCATGGGACTCCAAATTCTTATTTTCTTATTAGAATTTTTCTTCTCTCATATATATCATTCCAATAGCCTTCTGCCTTCCTTTTGTTCAGCCCAGCTCCCACTATTTCTACTCTATGATCCAGATCTATCCCTCATCCTCCTATGCCCACCCCACCTCTCCCCAAGAGAGGTGTTACAGTCTTCCCAGGGTTACAGCTCAAACACAGCATAACAAAATGGAACAGGGTCAGGCCCAATTCCCTACTTCAATTGTTGGACTAGGCAACCCAGTATGGGGACAAGTTATTTAAAGACAGCCAGAAGTTCAGATTCCAGTCTGTATGAGTTCTATAAGAGTACCAGATAAAGCAAACTCAAGACATTTTTGTGGGACCCAGCAGGTTCCATGTCTGCCACTCCAGGCTTTGTGTATGAGTGCTGGTCAGTTGACTCCATGGAGTTTGCTCTCCTGGTGTCTTCTATCCTTCTGGTCTCAGCAATCCCTCCTCCATTTCTTCTGTAGGAATTCCTGAGCTCTAAACTTTGTTTGGCCCTGGGCCTTGGATCTGCTCCATTCAGCTATTGTAGGGATCCTCTCTTTTGAGGATTGGGCTAGGCATTAATCTATGAGGAAAGCAAAATACTATTAATAGCCCTTTCCTTACTGTCCAGACTCTAGTTACTGTCATGCCCTGGTGTATAGGTCATGGGTTTCCTCCTTTTGCATGGTGTTCTGTCCTTCCATTTGTCCCAGTGGACCCTGCATAAAGGATAAGCCACAGGTTGAAGTTCTTGTGGATGGGATGGTATCCTAGTTCCATCACTGGAAGCCTTGCCTTGTTACAGAAGATGCCCTTACCTCCATTACCAGAGGTCTTTGCTAGGGTGTCCTTCATTGATTACAGTGAGTTTCCACTGGATTAGGTCTCTTGACAATCCCTTAAATATCTTCCAATTCTGGTAATCTCTCCATATATTTCTCTTCCTCAATTCCTTTCTGCTTTCCTGGTCCCTTATCTTCCCATGTTCCCTATCTCTCCTACGTCTTCTGTTCTATTTCCCCTTTACCAGGGAGATATCTGTGACTCCACTCTGGCCCTCATTGTTGGAAATTCTCTCTGGGTTTGTGAATTGCAGCTCCTTTGTCCTTTTCTTAACATCTAATAGCCACATATAAGTGAGTACATACCATGTTTGTCTTTCTGGGACTGAGTTACCTCACTCAAGATGATTTTTTTCTAGTTCCTTCTATTTGCCTGCAAAATTCATGTAGTAATTTTTTTAAATATCTGAGTAGTACTCCATTGTATAAAGCTGCCACAATTTCTTTATCCATTCTTCAGTTGAGGGGCATATAGGTTGTTTCCAATTTCTTGCTATTATAAACAAAGCTGCTGTAAACAGGGTTGAGTAAACATCCTTGTGGTAGAATGGAATGTCCCTGCGATATATGTCCGTGAGTGGTATAACTAGGTCTTGAGGTAGGTCAATTTCCAATTTCCTGAAGAATTGCTATATTGATTTCCACAGTGGCTGTATAATTTTGCACTCAAACCAGCAATGTAGGAGTTTCCCCCTTGCTCCACATTCTTGCCAACATGAGTTTTGATTAAGTTTTTGATTTGTATTTCCTGGATGGCTAAGGATGTTGAACATGTATTTAAGTGTTTCTCAGTCATTTGAATTTCCTCTTTTGAGAATTCTTTGTTTAGATCTGCACCCCATTTTTTAATTTGTTATCTGTTTTGTTGACATTGAGTTATTGAGTTCTTTCTATATTTTGGATATTATCCCTTTATAAGAAGTGGAATTGGTGAATATCTTTTCCCATTCGTTAGGCTGCCATTTTGTCTCATTGACAGTGTCCTTTGCTTTACAGAAGTTTTTCAGTTTCATGAGGTCCCATTTATTAATCACTGATGTTTTGTCCAGGAAGCTGTCTCCTGTGCCAATGCACTCAAGGCTATTCCTCACTTTCTCTTCTATTACTTTCAGTGTATCTGGTTTTATGTTGAGGTCTTCAATCAATTTGTAATTGAGTTGGTGCACAGAGATAGATATGGATCTATTTACATGCTTCTACATATAGACGTCCAGTAAGACCAGCACCATTTGTTAAAAAGCTTCTCTTTTTTCCATTGTATGTTTCTGGCTTCTTTATCAAAGATCAGGTATTCATAGGTGTGTGGATTCATGTCTGGATCCTCTGGTTCTGTTGATCCTCATGTCTGTTTTTGTGCCAATACCATATGATTTTTGCTAGTATGGCTCTGTAATATACCTTAACCTTATACCTCCAGAAGTTCTTTTAATTTTTAGGATTATTTTAGTTATCCTGTTTTTTTGTTTGTTTGTTTGTTTGTTTTCCCATATGAAATTGAGTATTGCTCTTTCAAGGTCTATAAAAGAATTGTATTGGTATTTTGATAGGGATTGAATTGAATCTGTAGATTGCTTTTAGTAAGAGGGATTCCATATTCTTGAAGTTATCTAAAACTAGTTTCCTCCTAAAGAACAGATTTCTTTATGCTATCACTGGGATTTGGGGGTTCAATATATGAATTTGAAGGGGACACACATATTCACTCTATTACAGGTTTAAAATGTAAATTTCTCCTTTGTTCTATGTTCTATGTTGTATCTATTTTAGAAGCTAGGATATGTTGTCCTGTGACTTTTACATATTCTCTGTGGTGTATGTGCACTCACATGCATATACATATACACATCTCTAAATATAAATAAATATGGTAATGATTAAAAAGAGATTATTGTAACAAATATTTACGTAGTCAGATAAAAAGGATGAATTCAAATGTACTAACTAAAATTAAGCTAAGCTTTAAGAAGTAGAATTATATATTTGGTTATTTTAGAAGGTGAATTTTTATATATCATTGGATTTGAGACATTATTTATTAAATATAACAATCTAACTATTTATATCATTTGCTAACTACAAAACAATTTATTTACAACTTAACCAGAAATAAACATGGATTCATTCCTTCTCCCAGTTACGATATAAACTTATTCTAATTACTATGAAATTAATAGTGGAAAGTGAACAAAATCAACAAAAACCATTTTTAATAACACGTTTGTCTACTACTGTTATATCTTAAATTTTTTGGGGAAAGTGTTAGTAGATAAATGTAATTGAACAAAAAATTTGATATAATATACTCTCAAAATTACCTTTATTCAGAATATCAATACAGAATTTCTTGAATTTCAGTATTCTAAAAGTAAACTGATTTTAAATTACCTAGTATAAAGTGGGTCACATCTGGAAATTTCACTAGAATCTAGATACATAAGCATGAAGCTATTAAGCAAGGCAGCGAGACAGTTTTGAACAAATGCAATACAATGTGTCAAATATCATGACAGATATTCCTAAAAATGGCCAGTTTGAACTGGAATGGTCATGGAGAAGCTGCTCATCTGTGCATGATTCTGCAAATGAATGGATGTTTGCACTGGGTTGGTTGCATGTATAAAGGTTCTATGTAGAATCTAAACAGAACATTGTGATGTTTATTTGTTTCTTTGAGTTATTTCTCATAATTATTTACTCTGTCCATTAAGAAAAAATACACTCATTGAATCAAATATTGCCAAGAATACAGGTTAAAACTGACTTTTGGCTCTCTTAAAAGGTTTCTGTTCTATCATTTGACAGTAAAGATACTTTTTCCCTTAAAAATTCCAAGGCAATCAAGATCAGAAAGACATATGCCACATGTTCTCACCCATTTCCTTGTTATTTCCTTGTTATTCTTCCTATATCAGTATAAAACCTTGGGTAACCACAGAAAGAGGCCAGTAAAATAGGACTATATGGGGTGGGGAACTGGGGAAGAGCACTATAAAGGGAAAGCAAATATATGTGCTATAAGGAAGCTTAAACTGAGAGTAACAGGTAGGACAGATAAATAGCACTAAGATCATTTAAAAGTGCCATAAGTAATTGTATTATTTTATATATAAAATTATATATAATATATAGGTGTACTTGCATACACACATCTGGAAGTTTTGTGAGATGATAATGCTATCATCATGTGGTATAAATAATCTAACAAGCTACTCAGTACTAGATTTAAGGCATGAGAAACCTTCTGTGTTCCTGTTCAAGAGTTTACAAGACCCCCAAAATATATATGTTGTTGCCTTTGGTTGCTTCTTTGCATTTGAAGGAAATTTCCCTGTAGCTGAATACAGTGAGCACTTTGTATACAAAGCTCAGAGGAATCAAATTGGGTCTCATCTGACAGCCTGAGGACTAGCTTTATAGTACAGTAAGGTTCTATGAAAAATGACAAGGGAGAAAAACAAGCATTAGTTCTACTTAGCTATGATGTCTAAGAACCAAACAATGACCAGCATGACTAGATATCCCTAGAAGTACAATGGTGGCATTTATATATTGGCAATACCCGACAGCTGTCTAATTGGACTTGAATTCATTTAATAGGAAGCAATCGATGCCTGGTATTGAAAACCTAACCAACTACCTGTGGCTTGTGAGTCCATATATCTTAGATGAGAATTTACTAATGCCAGTTTCCAACACATATAATTGTTAATGGAATTTTAAGTGCTTCTCTTTATACCTGGAGATAAGTATAGATGTCAACCTTCACCGAAGTTGTTCCTTTCAATGAAGACACATACCATTGCTGAAAGCCACAACTGGTTAAAATAGAGATAACATCTAAATACGTGGTGCCCAACTCCAATACGTACATCAAACACATCTATACATAAGGCTCAGGTAACATCACTAAAGAGGGAGCTGAAAGATGATGAGAATGAAAAGACTAGGGTGTCTACCTTGTGATTGTGTCTTCCTTGTACATGTGGGAAGCTGCACCCATGTGCAATCAACAATGAAGTTGCCTAAACACGATTTGAATAATTCAAATAGCAGCTGATATAACGATATAGATGACAAAATCTCAAAGGGCCTCACTCATACATAAAGAGCTATAAGAAAAAAAATAAATGCTAAAAGTGGGAGAATTAGATTTCCCCAGGGAGAAGCCTCCAATTTGGTTATCTAATGACAATGCCAAGTAGTCAGGCTTAAAAACCCACACATACCTTTAACAGTAAACAGACTCAGCAGGTTGTATCTATACATGTATTTATCTATCTAACTGTGATATAAATAATGAGGCTGATAAGCTGATGCTTAAACCAACCATTTTGTATCTCAGTTCCTAATTCAGAGAACCATACATCTGAGCAAATATAGAATATAAGATTTTAAAAAGAAAAAAGATAAAAAGACTTCCTTTAACTCAAATTGTATGGGGTTTTTTTTTGTTTTATGTTTTCCTAAAAGCTTTACTCTTCACTTTTACTTTATTAGGATGATAATGAATGAATGAATACAAGAGATAAAATCCTCAGAAAGCTATTAGAAAAATAATGGACATTTATTTGGAGAATACATTATTAACTTATTTTTTAATTCTTATTAGTTCATATTTTTTTCTCATCGCATATTTAACCCTCTGCATAGCTAGATTTTGGCACCTAATCCTACACCCACACCCACTTCCATTTCGTGCCTATAGATTCTTCTGTCATTTCATGTATCCATTCTTATAATGGCTCCTGTTCACATTGTTTTTACTGTTTCTTTATATAGACATAGGAGTGTACATCTAACATACCTACTAGAGGTGAAAATAAACTTTGTCTTTGGCTCTAGTTTCTGATATATGTAAGACCCAGTTTGATAGTAAAACCCACCATATCACTAAAAGATGTTTTCTTCCTACAGGTTTATATGAAGACATCAAAGGAGACTAGATATACATTTTATGTTAATTCTTAGAAAGCGAAATTTATCTTGATCCCATTTCATTCTGTGATGTTCATTACCTGCTTTTTTACAGGATTTTCATTTGAAACTGGAAGTAACATTGAAAGGAACTGATGAGTTTCTGACTGACATGTATAGAATTCTTGAAATTCAGAGAATAAAGCATGTAAGTAAGGTCCTACATAAAGGTGGTAATAAGGAACACATACTTGATAATATAAAATAGTATGTTTCCTGGTTTGGGTTTTTTTTCTTCTCTCTGCTGTGTATGTAATGTTAACTACTGTGCCTGTGACTCTATCACACTGGGCAGTATTAATTTATTGTAATTTTCTTTTCTTTTCTTCAGACCTTCCTTACATTTCTCACCTCCCAGTAGTAAAACCAAAATGGATAGAGTTGCACTATCAGAGGCAGTTTAATGAACAGCAAGCCTATAAAATTTAATTAATTTGGGTGCATGATAAGCATTTTACCCTTCTTTGAGGCACCATTGCTGAACTAAAGAATGAGGGGCATGCACATCATTTTTAATCAGGTCCCTGGTGAGTAATTTGGAAATAATAAACTTTGCATAAACAAAGGTGATTATAATTACAGCAAAAGCCATTTGAGAAATTGGTGTTTCTCATTTGTTCAAACATTGGAACAGGCCTACATTAAGATTCAATTCTTTTGCTGTCATTAAATTTGACTTACAGGTTAACTTTTGCAAACTCTAAATAAAAGTCTTAAGCTATATTGATTACTTTCCTACAAACTTGAGTACTTTTCATTTTATTTGTAATTTTGAGGCAAATTTTTTGTCCAGTTTCATGTACAAATCTAACACCTACAATTCAATTATTGTGACCAATGTTCTATATTGGTGAGACTTAAATATCACTAAGATAAAGGATAATTCTATCCTAAAAGAAAATCCTTAGGTACTCCTTCCCAGGAAATCAATCACCATCTCTCCTCTTGCCCAGGAAAGAGAAATAATTTTTTGACATTCACCAAAGTTTATCTTTATTGTTTTGAAATTCAGATAAATTACAGCATGTGTATGCATTCCTGTGCAATGATCTTGACAGCACATCATTTGTTGAGATCCATGTGTGAAAAACAGGCTACCTTGAAAATGGGATAAACTGATGTTGAAGCTCAAGGTTAACAAGACAATTTCAGACAAAGGCATAAGTGCCAATGGTTTCCTAATACCACTCTATGTATTATTACTAAAGAATGGTATAGTATTAGAAGATAGAATGAAAAATCTATTTCTACAAATATCAAAATATCACTACTGACAACCTGTTGCCAAAGTAGGACAATAAGAGAAGAATATAATAATTCTATGATCACAGTTAGGAGCCTTTAGATTCATTACATATTGATCAAAGAGAGACCATCCATTCTATGCTTCAGTTCAATTAATGTGGGACAACCATGTTTCCAACATAGAGTATGTTGGCAAAGTATGATGTATGAGACAGAGGCTGAAGGAAAAATCAGCAAGGCCATTTGTTTATTCTTCTTGAATATTTTATAGTTTTTATTTCTCAAAAGAATCTAGATCTATTGACTTACAATAGAACAAGGCAAATAAAGTAATTTCTTTATGGTTGATTTTATACAGCATCTGCTGCCTAAATCTTTTATTTTTAACTGTCTTCATGTAACAATATAGTTTCAAGTTCTAAGCCTCATTTTTTTGAAGAGCCCTCTTATTACCATTCTTTTATCTTGGTAACATTCAAAATACCATAAATAAAACATTCACATCTGTTCCTTTTGCTTTCAATATACTCACCTCCCTTTATTTTAATTCAGTTGAACACTTGCCAAGTTTTGAATAATCTATACATTTCTTGAGTGCTAAAACCATGCTTCAGATGTTATTGTGACATGAACATTCAATAAAACAATTGTCATCTGATCAATATTTGGTTGTCAGTAAAAATATATTTGCAGGCAATGGGGATTCTAGATAAAAATCGCTTCTAAAAACCTGGTGACCCAACTTATGCGTATGAATCTAGGGTTTGATATCATATAAACAGATTTCGTTCATCCAGAATGCTCCAAAAATACTCTGTATTATGTGGTTTATGAGGAAAAAAAAAACATTGGTCACATCTGGCAGCTAAGACATCAAAGGTCAAGACACAGCCAGAACTAGTTTCTAACAAGGACTTTTCTTCATTGATGTTGCAGTCTATGTTCTTATGAGATAGCTGCAAAATAAATAAATAAATAAGCATGAAGGTTCACCCACCCCATCACTTATGACTTGGGGGTATACCAATCCATTTGGTATCAACACAGTGATTTTAGAAGTACAAAAATGGGATATAACATGAATGTTTACGTTTCTGCTTCTGAGATGCATAGTAAGATGATCAGTTTCTGACTGTTTCACTCCCTATACTCATCCCTCTTTTCCAAACAATAGTGCACCTCTACTACTTGATTTCAGAATTCATGATGCTTCACTTCTGATTTTTTGAAATAAAGATTTCATATTATAACATTGCCTATAAAGCCACACTTAAAGGCATTTCATCATTAGGTATAATGATTAAAGGATAAAATTTAAGGAATAATAAGATTACAATAACTTAGATTCAAGAAGAGTGTCATCTGTAATGTATCTGAAAATATAATAAAATAAGAAAAATCTGAGTATAATTTGAACCATATCTACATTATTTGAAAATGGAACACTGCACATTTTCCCCCCTGTGGAACAAAGCTTTACCTAAATTCTCTTTCTAGTATTTGAATAAGAAAGAAAATGAAAACCAAACAGCAGCAACAGCTATTGGTTGTGCTGTTGCTCTTTCTCAACTATCCTACTCCAGTTAATAACTAGTTAGAATAACTCCCAAACTATGATCAAAATTTAAATTATACTTCTCTTTAAGAATTGCATTCTCTACACAGTTTATGTTTTATTCTTTTCTTTTTCTGTTCTCCTATTTAGCAAAAGTGGAATAGGATGTCTGAACTGCACTACATTTTCAATTTTCAGGAAGTAAGCAATTACATACATGATAAGGTATATCATAAGGAGTTTGGGATTTATTATGAAATGAGGAATAAAATCCATCGTATTTTCTGAGGATTTTATGCAAAAGTATTATATATACATCATTTGTACTCCTCCATCTTCTTTCCCCTCTGTGACTCCTCCTCTTTTTAGACTCTTCCATTTTAAATTTATAGTCTATTTTTTAATATTATTGCACAGACTATATATATACATATATTATTATTTATAATATATAATAATATTATATTATATAATATATAATTATATATAATAATATCATATATATTATAATATATAATATATACATATATAAAAATTATATACATATACATATTTATGTAACTGTTTTATTTATAAGGACTTGTGTTTAGGGCTGATAACTTGGTATTGGATAATCTATCAGAAGGCTCACTACTGGAGAAGACTGATTTCCCCACTCTCATCACTCATTTTTCCTATATCACTTTGTCTACAGGTGAGTCCTTATATGATTTTCCACATGCATGCTGGTACCTAACTGGTGCCACTTTACTGACCCTATTTAGGAAAGTATATTATATATTATTATTATTATTATTATTATTATTATTATTATTATTATTATTATTATATTGTGATTTCATGAGTGTAGCTTCAATGCCTTTCACAGAAGGCACTATCTTATAGCAGACATTCTATTTCTATGGATATGAAAAGTTTTCAATCCTCCCTCCCATGGTGTCCACTGAATCTGAAGTATAGGGTTTGTATTATAGATATAACTGTTGAAGTTGGACATCTCATGATCACTTATTCCCTGGATATTGACATATTTGACCATTTTTACAGTGCTCTCTGTCTGCTGAAAAAAGTTTCTTCTTTGAGAAACAGTGAAAGATACACTTAACTGTGTACATAAGGTGAAGAATCTAGAATAAATTTATGGATTACACTGTGTTAAGAAAGTGGAGCCAGTAGGCTCTCTTTTTAGGGTCTATAACCTCACCAGTCATGAGTTGGCAAGATTTATGAATTATCTATTACTGAGCAGACATTAAGTCCCAATAAATTAATGTTGGTCACCCCCAAGATATGAATGCTACATTTCACCTTTGAAGGTGTCTTTGCCATGCTAGTTATTGCTGTGGTTTGTAGGCTTACAGCTGTGTAGAATTATTGACTGCTATTTTTCCTTATTGACTTGCAGAGTACCTTCAGATACTCTGAAAGCTAATTCTCAGGAAGAAGGCTCTGGTGTCAGTTCTAGGTTTCCCTGAGTTCCAAAGTTAGTAGTGCCATCAGCAATAGGGCTTTATTTTTAAGTTTCCATGGTCAAGAAGTGGAACAATAACACCATTGTTGTTTGAAGAGTCTCTTGGGTTTCTCTGACTAACAAATAAAAAAAATGTTTCTCCATGTGTCTGGTACTGGAATATTTATAATATATAGTTCAGAACAGCATTACATTTCAGGTTATATAACTTCATTAAAATATGTACACATACACATATACACATGCACATATATAGAAATGTATATATGTATACATATGCATTTACGTATTATGAATGATGTGCTTTAAACATAACAGATGCTTTTATCAGACATCCAAATTGTTATGTATCCCTCCCATTTCTCTTTCTGATGTGTATTTCCTCTCCTCTCCATATTTTTGTTCAAAATTTCATATTTTTTGAAATTATTGTGTATGACTGGACAGTTACACTTACAGCATGAGTGTAGAGGTTAAAGACATATTTTGTAGCTATTTCTGCCTTCCACCTTTTAACTCAGTTATCTCATTATTTTTCCGTTTTGTTGTGTACCCTTGGTTAATCCACAAGTTTTCTAAACCTTAACAGTTCACAATAGGAATGCTGGGACTTATTTTATTTTATTTTACATGTGGGTTCCAAGTGATCAACTTGAGTTTTTGGGCACATGTGACAAATATTTTACAAACTAAGCAAACTTTCCACACTAAAATAGACCTTCTCATAACTGAAGGAATGTGTATATATGTATATACATCTTCATAATGGTCAATAAGTCAAACACTTTGCAGGAAAAATTGTTTGTATTATTGAGGCACAGAGACATACAAGTAGAGAAATATTTGATTCTACCATTTTCTAATTTGTTCAAATAATATCCACAAGTGGGCTTAGAAAGCCTACTGCAATTTAGCTACTGAACTCATCCTGTTTAAGGATTTATTTAATAAATGTAAGCAAAGTGAACTCAAATTTATTCTTACTAGGAAGGCTACATATAGACACTTAAAATAACTCCATGTAATTGTAAAAGTGTCAGCAATAAAAGAGTTCAACTGATTCTTCTGGTTGACTGATTCAACTCACTCTTCTGGCCCAAACTCTTCTCCCAAGTTACTGGTTCAAACTGACTTTCTGAGCCAGTTGACTGTTTTTCACTGAAATCTTCTGACTCTGGCTGACTGTGGATGACTGCCACAAACTTCTCTGACTGAATTGCTCTGCTCTGCTTCAAACTGACTCTTTCTCCAAAACTGACTCTGTCTTTCTGATACTGACTCCTTCTGCTGAATTGCCTCTGTGTCTCTGCTTCAGACTGTTTCAGGCTGCTTCAGACTGCCATAATCTTTGAGGTAAGAGTCTGCTTTTTTATCATGAGAGTTGGACATGTTCTCATATTGACCACTCTGCTACTCTTACTCTAATTTGTCACTAAGCCTGCTCTTCACTCATATGCCACTTCCTGTCTGAACTGACTCCTTCTGAGCTCTGCTTTCTGTCTTAAGGATCAAAGGCACGTGATACCACTGCCTTCTGAATAGTGGGGTTAAAGGTGTGTACTAACAATCTTTCTACCCTAGAAAAGCCATATTGATAGATTAAAAGGATAAATAGTCTGCTACAGACAAACAGAATAAAAAATATCATTGCATGCTTATGTTATGCAGTTCTTGTGTTTTTCATTGGACCTTCAATCAATACTTGAGAGTGTTAAATAAATATTAGTTGGGGTAACATCTCATTATTATCTTTTAATCTTGAATTATTAATGACTCTGTTTAAGTGTGGGGATTTCCAAAAGTGGGAAATTCACAATTTATAAAATTTCTGGTTTTACTGTGACATTTCTAGTCTCCAAGAATTTGACAATATTTTTAGATAAATTATTATAATCATCAGATATTTTGTTGATATGGATCTAGGTTGAAAAGATAATTTAAAAATGATCTTTAAAATGATCTATATAATTTATAATGTGAGCACAGATAAATAGCACAAAAAATTAAATATGTTTTATATAATTAATTTTATCATTATTATACTGGAAATAAAATGTTTACTTGTCATACTAATTATGCATCATTTTTACAGAAACAGAGGGAGGGATTATAGAGGTAGTTCAGTTGGTAGAACTTTTGTCTGGCATTTGCAAGGTTTAGAAATTTTCAAGTACTTCAGGAGACAAAGAGAGCTGACACTTTGCCTATCATACATAATGACCTGGGTTCAATATATAGTATTAAAAATATAAATAAGGAGATGGTGATAGGCTGGAGTTAGCAACAGTGTTTTATATATCAAAATATTAATCTCAGTGTGTCAACTTTAATTGAGAGTTTCTAAATATCATATCTTTGTCATCTGTGTTCCTCAGTTTATAACTCTCGCATTATCACATTTTACGGAAAAGTGTAGATCATGCTTACTGAGTTTCCACTGCACTAAGTCTCCCAATCACCAATTCCAGTTGCCTCTCCATATGTTCTTTCCCTCAATTCCTCTATCCTCCTGATACCCTCTGCTCCTATTCTCATCATTCCCAAGACCAACTCTACCATGTGTTCTGTTTCTACTTTACAAGAGAGATCCCTGTGTTCCCACAGGAGCCCTAGCCCTCTTTGTTGCATAGTTTCTCTAGGTCTGTGGATATTAATATCTTTCTCCTTTGACTCACAGTTAGTATCCTCATATAAGTGACTGGATACCATGTTTGTCTTTCTGGGAATAGGTTATTTCACTCAGGATTATTCTTTTCTAGTTCTATACATTTGCCTGCAAAATTCATTATGTCATTTTTAAAAAATTCCTGTGTAGTACTCCACTGTGTATATATACTTCAGTTTCTTATCTGTTTTCAGTTTAGGGGCATCTAGGTTGTTTCCAATTTCTGGCTATTATGAATAAAGCTGTTATGAACATAGTTGAGCACTGTCCTTGTGGTAGGATGGATTGTCCTTTGGGTATATGCCCAGGAGTGGTATAGTTGTATCTTGAGGTAGGTTTTTTTTATAATTTCCTAAGCAATTGCCATATTGATTTCCATTTGGCTATACAAGTTTGCACTCCCACCAGCAATGAAGAAGTGTTCCCCTTGTTACACATACTCACTAGTATGAGCTGTCATTTGTCTTATTGATTGTAGAAGAAAAGGCCTGTGTGAAAGCTAAGAATGGCCTATATTCCAAGTGTCTATATGAAGGAATCACATTCAGAGACTCATGTGGTTTGGATGGAATGTAGAAAAGTGTTAAGAATGTAAGTACACACCTTTAATCCCAGTATTCAGAAAGCAGTGGTAGCAAACATTGTTATTGCAAATATTCAGAAGGCAGTGGTGGTATATGCCTCTAATCACTAAGACAGAAAAAATGTGTAGAAGCAGACACGGGGAGCAGAACTCAGAAAGAGTCAATGTCACACAAGAAGTGACATCTGAGATGAGTCAGACTGAAGAGCAGGCAAGGTTACAAATCATAAGAAGAGTTAGCAGGGTCAGTCAGAGTGAAGATATGCCCAATTCTCATGATGTAAAAGCAAGCTCTCAGTTCAGAGCAGAATTGGTTAAAGCAGAGGCAGTTTCAGCAGGCAGTATAAGGCAAACAGTTTGAATTGGGCAGATGGGAGACAGGACAAAGAATCAGTGAGTAAGTCTGACTGAGGAGCAGAGAGGCTGCCTGAGGCAGTATGGAGGGAGCATTGGGAGCTCAGGGAGAGACAGAGACACAGAGGACATGGAAGTGAAAGTCAGTATCTGACAGGAAGAGTGAGTCAGTTTGAAGCTTAGGCAGTCAGAGTATCAGACCAGATATCAGAGAATCAGCCAGAGTAAGCTGAAGTCAGAAGAGTTCCATCAGAAACAGTCTCAGCCGGCTTAAAAGGTCAGTTTGAACCAGTCAGCTTGGAGAAGAATTTGAGCCAGAACAAGAATGAGTTGAACTAGAAGAGTCAGTTTAGAAGGAGCTGGTCAGAGTGGCTCAGGCAGCAGTAAGTCTTAGAGATTGATTAGATTGTATGGAGGTTTAAATGTTCTAGATTGTACAGAAACTGAAGACTTCCAGTTCTAGTCTTAAGAGTAGATTGTTCAGAGGCCAAAATTCTCCAGGGCTCCAGGTTAGAACCAGTGATTTAATTAGACAAAAGAAAAAAAACACATTTGCTCTGGATCAATGTCTATGTCTTACAAATCTATGGGTACAACTGATCTTAGCCATCTACAGATCTACAGTGAAATATTATTGAGCAAAATCCTCTATTAATTTGACACCAGGATTTAATATATTTGTGTTGCATTTTATACATGTATATGTGTGTTATGCATGTTTATGTGTGTGTTTTGTATGGATGTAGTGGGGTCTTTAACTGAATCTGGAGAATAAAAGATTGTAATATACCAGCTTGCTTATTAACTCTTAGAATCCCTCTGGTGTGTGTGTGTGTGTGTGTGTGTGTGTGTGTGTGTGTATGTGTGTGTGTGGGGGGTCATATTCATATCTAAATTCAGTTCCTCTTTCTTTCATTCATGTAGACAAATTACTGACTGAGGTATCTCCCAAGACCCTTATCCTTTATTTTTAACCTATTATCTACCCAAAGCAAAGATAATAAGTTGTTCTTACAAATGAGTTGCTATTTATTATTCAGAATCATAATCACAGGCCTGAGCTTCACATTGTTGTGTGTTCCAGATGTAAGTGTGTGTAAATATCTTTGTTTGAATAACTTAAATTTCCTAACTGTTTTTCTTATAGCATTCAAAAATGGGTAGTATTATATGAAATGTAAAAATGCAGAGTTCTCATATACTTACAATTGTTTTGTGCACATCTCTGATGAGAATGGATGACGTCAATTCATTGTAAAAGCAAACCCTTATATTAGATGTGTTTTGAATGAACACTTGACTTACAGTGGAAGTTGTTTGAAGCAGAAATGAAATGTGTGCTGCATTTTCTACTTTCTTCTCTTTGACATTCAGATTCCTATAAACAAAGGCAAAAAGCACAAAACAACACTATGTATTCATACAGCCTTGGAGCCAACCTTAACAGGTAAATGTTCAATTGTTGAATTTCTTATCATTTAAGGATTCTGTATTCCATTTATTGTCTCATTTTGTAAAGACAAAACACCTTCTATAACATATGACACAGAACACAGTACGATAGTATGGAATCTCATGCAGTCTTCCTTTAGTGCCTCACCTATGGTGGTGCCTGGCAGTCATAATCAAAAGTACAATATAAAATACTTAAACCAAATTTTATTATCGAAATCATATTTTGAATAATCCTGAAATGTTTTTGAGGCATGTTGTATGTTTTCTAAATGTAGGCAATGAGTATTAGTATAATTTGTTAATTCTTCCTAGTTGGGAACTGAAGTTTTAGGGAATGACCGATGAAGAGATATAAGAAAGCAAAAAAATTAGTTTAAAGTTATAGTTGGTAACGCTTCTTGAGTACTTAGTCATCCTGGCATCCATATGATATAGACCAATCATTCTAGTGATGAATCCATAGGACTTAATCCTGTAATCAAAATGAGGTACAGCAAAACATTCAAAAGTCTTTGAAAAAATATTTTAAAGGAGAGTTCTTAATATTCCAATTTCAGATCTGTTACAGTAGTATTATTTTTCCAAAACAAAAATTTGAGAAGTATGAAAATTTAAGTTGATTCGAGTCAACTAAAATTTGTTTTTCATTTGTCAATAATATTTCATCTTCTAAATATGTATTTGAACCAAGAACACATGACACGTTTTATGAGTTTTTCTTCAATGTTCGTTTCATTAAGTCAACATTAGCCACTAATTATTAACATAAAGTATTTCGATTATTGACTTCATTACACAAATTTCTCAGCTAGCAGAAATCATATGAGACAACTTAGTGATGATGTAATTAATACTTGTAAATCATTAGATAATAAAAATTGGGTCAGAGATTCATAGTGATTCATATAAAGACAATATTACCTGCTCTGGTTGGTTCTTAATTATCCCTGAAATGGTCATGTGTTAAAGACATGGTTTCCAGTGAGAAACTATTGAGAGGCAACAGACCCTTAAGAAGTAGGGGCTGGTAATGTTTATGTAGTTGAAAGATGCTCCTAAGTATGATAAAATGAGCTTTATTTTTTATAAGACACTTATACATGTTAATTGGAAAAATGAAGTAGCTTTGATGTTCATTGATTATTTACATTTTTTGTTAAAATATATAATACTAAAAAATCATGGAATATTTTATATAAATTTGGTTTAATATTGGTTTAATGTTGTTATTTTCTTACTACATACAAAGAGGACTAATACTATAATACATTTATGATACGTTTCTTACAAAATCAAAGATTTGACCCTTCATATTTCTACAGATAAAGATAGTTCCCTAAATATGACTACAGGGAATATAGGAACATGATATGATTAAACCTTCTATAAGTGAAATTTTCCTTTCAATTAATATTCATAAATAAGTCTTAATAATCTGCATTCTGATCAGCAATCTATTTTTGAAAAGTATAATATTTCAAACCACCTTAAAGAATGATCAGAACAGCTTTCCTTTCACTACTTTACTAAAGGACTCCTATGATATTTACAAGTGTATATAATGTATTTTGCCCATATTTATATTTATTCACTCAGTTTCTTTCTTACATCTTCTTACTTCATCTTCCACATCCCTGGAAGATCCTTTTAACATTTTAATATATTGTTTTATTTTGAAATTTATAATATAATTACATATCTCTCTTTCATTTCCTCTCTAAAAATTCTCCTTGTTCTCTTTAAAATCATAGTTTCTTTTTCATTAATTGTTATTTCATGCATATATGCATATGTACATAAGCATGTTTATGTAAATACGACCTGCTCAGTTTATAAGTTACCTGGATATGTTTTCAAAACTGACATATTTAAAACTACAAAAATTTGTCCTATGAATGTCTTCATGTTAATTTTGTTTTCAATTAAATTCAATTATGACTTTTAAATTTTTTTCATGATTTCTTCTGTGACTCAATATTTCAATAGTATATGATTTAGTCTCTATATATACACACACACATATACATATTTATATATACATGATTGGCAGGCTCAGAACAGTTATAAATATATCCCTATGGCTCTGTGGTTATATTTATGCATTTCCTTTTTATTGTCATTTTTAATATATTTGCATCTGATAAATCCCAAGACATACTATAGTAATCAGTGCCTCTTCTAATTAATTATTAGGTGATTGTGGAATGGCCTATGCTCAAATATAGTTTGCTGTTAAAATATAAATAGTTAGATGTAAGTCTTAAAATAATTAGAGTTGATCATGGTAGGATAAGAGAGGCAGACAGGGCTGAACAAACATTGCTAAAAAGGCCTGGCTATGACATGGATTATTAAGTATGCCTTGAGTTTATATAGTTTTATTTACTATAAAAATATTTGTCAAGAACTTATAAATACCATTTAGGTATTTTAACTGCAAAGAATAGAAAATTCTTGATGATTTTTAATGTCTTTTTCCATTGATCTCCATGTTAGCATAGTTCCAGAAAAGAGGAGTTTGTTGGCCTTACAATGATTACCAATTTCCTGAGTTCTTCCCTATAGTTGTCGATGTTGTACTTGTAGATTAACCCAGATGTATCCACTGGTTCAGAACAGAGGACTGTTTATACTTTTGTCCGATTAAATCACTTATTCTTAGCCTGGAGCTCTGGAGCTCCAGCTTTATATATCTAGTGCTCCAGAGCTTCAGGGTTAGGAGCCATCTGACTAGCTCCTTATGAACTCCGACTCTTCTGTATTCTGGACTTCTTCTGCCAAGCTCTGCTGTTTCTGGGTCTCTCCCTAAGGTCTCACTGCTCCATCCTGCCTCTTTAACTGACTCTGTAACTAACTCTGTAACTGTTCCACCCTCAACTTCTGTGCCTCTTGTGTAACTGTCTCTTCAACTTACTCTGTAAACTGCTCCTCAAAGGCGTCTCTGACTGCTTAAGGACTGTTCCAACTAACTCTGTAAGTCCTGTGTAACTCTTTTTAACTGAGCTGAATGCCTGCCTTTTCTCTTGAGAATTGGGCGTGTCCTTAATTCTGCTAATACATCCTCTGATTGTCTGCCATTCACTCTGACTCATCTTAGACTTCACTTTCTTAGATATCACTTTATGAATGACACTGACTCCTTTGGAATTCTTCTCTTGTTTGCTTCCACTGTTGTTGTATTTATTTATCTTTTCTTACTTTTTCTAGGGATTAAGGGTGTGGACTACCACTAACTTCTGAATACTAGGATTAAAGGTGTTTCTATGTTACATTCAGACCACACAAGCCTCTGAATATAGCCCCTGGAACATAGAACTTAGCTTCTTCCTTTCTTTCTTCCTTCTTTCCTTCCATCCTTCCTTCCATTCTTCCATCCTTCCTTCCATTCCTCCTTCCTTCCTTCCTCCTGCCCTCCCCAGCTTGTTTGTTTTCTTTCTTTCTTTCTTTCTTTCTTTCTTTCTTTCTTTCTTTCTTTCTTTCTTTCTTTCTTTCTTTTTCTTTTTTATCTCTTCAGTTTGTCTTTTGTTTCTCTCTTTTATTATTTCATTCCTTTCATTGAAAATAAATTTTACTTTACATATTATATTCTTATTACAAATGCTTCCTCCTTCTACTCCTCCTTAATCCACCCCAGCAGATACATCCACTTTCTTTCTTTTATTAGAAAACAAATAAGAACCTAAGGAGTAATAATAAAGTAAAGTATAAAATATAGTAAATCTTTATATAATTTAAATATATTTATATAATAAATACTTATATATCAATATATAAATGAACATATTTAATTTATATTTATAAATATCGTATAATAAATATTTGTATAATATAAATATATTATAGGCATATAATACAAATATGTATTATAAATATATAAATGTAAATAAAGTATAAAATAAAAATAATAAAGTAAGATAAAATTTAATAACATAAAACAAAAACAACGCATTATAATAGGACAGAATTAAATAAAAAAAGAGTCTAAGAAAAGGTATAAACAACATACATAGACATAGAAAGTACTAGTTCACACACTCAGGAATTCCATACAAACACTGAATCTGAAGCCATAATATATATTCAGAAGATCTTAAGGGTCAGAAGAGAGAAAAAAAAAAGTAAATACATATGAATAAAATAAAAACTAGGGTAGAATTTTAAAAAAGAAAGAAAAAGCCCTGAAATGACCTAGTGACACAAGGACCTTCCAAAGATGCTATAGCTTTTGGAAGTCTATTGCTGTACATGCTGCTATCCTTAGGAATAATTGATTCTCAAGTGAAACTCCCTTTGAGAAAACTAAATTTTCATTTGGAAGTTGTTATCCATTTGGAGATTATTTCTGATTGCAGATAGAGTTATGTGTGCTCTTCTTTTAGATCTAGGACCCCAACTTGTGCAGACACTTCAGGCCCTATGCATGCTGAGGGAGGGATTTATGGGACACATTCCATTTAAGGATGAGTGTCCTAAGGTGTCTCATTCTGTGCATAACATCTAGCTGTGATACTGTATACTGTATATTGTATTTGTATACACCTTCTGCAGGAGTAAGCTTCTGCAATGATGAATGGGCAAGGCACTAATCTACAAATATTCCAGAATGTCATTAGGAGTTGTTTCATTGTTACTTTCTTTTAGGAGAAGAGTAGCATTGTTTTTATACTATGATCTCTTCTATGTAGTCTCAGATTCTTGATCACCCAAGCAGTGTTGCTATAGGTTTGATCTTGTACAATGGTCTGAAGTCAAATCAAATATTGGTTGGTTACTTCTGCAAGCCTTGTGCCACTATTTTCCTAGCATATCTTGAGGTTACAGGAAAGGACACAATTGTAGGTTTGTAGGATAATAAATTATATGAACTAGTAGTATATTTTATAAATATTCACTCAGTGTGTGTGTATGTGTGTGTGTGTGTGTGTGTGTGTGTGTGTGTGTGTGTGTGTATGTTCTTCTCTGTGAGGATACATACACATGCATATTGAGGCTAGATTTCTTATGGAAAATGGGCTCAGTTCATAGGCTAGATTGGCCAGCAAACTCAAGTAACTTCTGTCTCCTTCTCTACAGTACTGAAATTATGAGCACATGCCTACAACATCAGCTTGTAAATGTCAATTCCAAAGATTGAACTCAGTCCTTAGGCTTGTTTTGAAAACACTTTATCAACTGAGCTATTTCTCCAACTGCCTTTCTGTAATTTTAAAGAGATTGCGCAAAATGTTACTGAATTGTTTGAGTTCCCTATCAGTTTTATTCATTGGTCCTTTAATGGATCTGAACTTGCCAATGTGATTGAGATTTGATTGTTTTGCTTTTATTGGTGGTCTATTCTCTTGGGTTTTGCCTCTGAAAGTATAAATAATTTCAGTGGCAATTTTGCTATTATCTTTGTTCTTTGAAAATTATATAGAAGATTTTTATTAAAGAGGGTAGTTTTGCATGCATGGTATGAATGGTCTATGCATCACTTTTCTGTGTGTGAAATCCAACTTTTCCATCATTATTTATTGAATAAACTGCCCTTTCTCCATTGTAGGTTCTTTGCCTTTTCTTGAAAATCAGCCTGCTCAGTATATATGAGTTTGTTTGTGTTCCATAATCCATTGTCTGTCTGTATGTCCATACACAGAGGCAAGTTGGCAGAAGTCAGTATCAGATAGAGTGAGTCAGTTTGAAGCCAAACAGAGCAGTTCAGTATGAGGTAGTCAGAAATTCTGCCAGAGTAAGTCAGTCAGAAGAGTTTGAGCCAGAAGAACAAGTAAGTTGAATGAGAAGAGTCACAGTTAAAAGGGAAGTTATATAATAGGAGGAATGAGAAGTTGGGTGGACCTGGGAGGAATGGAGGGAGAGTAGGAGGATTGTTGATATGTATTCTATGAAAGAAGAAAAACATTTAAAAATGATGGAGGTAGTCAGTAGTAACTCAGTCAGCAGTGGATACTTACACTTTCTAGATTGTATGGAGGCTGAATCCTTCCAGTTTTAGGCCTAAGAGTAGATTGCATGGAGGCTGAAATACTGCAGGGCTCCAGTACTGAGGACTGGTGATTTAATTAGACAAAGAATAAAAGCTTCTGCTTGGAATTTATATTTACATGTGGAATCTATGACTATATTCCTCTAGGGCTCATTTTTTTTATTTATTAAGATTATTAATAGATGAAATAGTAGAATCAGGGCACTGCTAGAGAAAACAAAACTCTAACATGTTGATTGATTCATATCAAACTTCTGATCATTAATCATAAAGATTTTCAATTTATATAAATCAGGAATGTTTTCAATAGGCTGTCAATATAGAGGTAAAATTATCCACTATTAAACATGTACAGTTAAGAGTGATCAGATTTATCCTTTATTTCTGTTTTCATTAAGATAACAAACCACGCACATATGGTAATTTGGAGCCTGTTTTTGGCTACAGCAACCTTGGACTTTCTTCATCACTATTGTAGTTCATGAGCACAGTATGATGACAGTACTTTTCATTTCATTTTTAAGCTACAGAGAATAACTACAACAGTGATCCTCACGAAATAAGAGCTGTGACATAGATCTGCAAATTTCCCTTCCTGAATTTTATCATGGTCTTTGTGAATGAGTAAAGCCCATACTATTCAAGGGGAAATATGAGGTAGACAAAAGAAATCATTTTAAAGCAATGACTCAGTCTTGTATTCAAATCTCTCTCAACCTTTGAAAGACTCCCTCTTAGTACACTCAGAAATGTAGCTTAATCTGTGCCTGTACATCAGTTGGCAGCAAACTTTAGAGTCTCTGCTTATTGCTTGAGCTGATAGATTTAACAGAGAATTTCACATCAATAAATTCAGTTCCATTAAGCATTATAGTCTTCCCAACTAATCTCAAAACACTGAAGACTCATAACCACATATTGTTCCCAGAGATTCTATCTACATAAACATAGAAATGATGTGATTTTTGTGTGTGTTACAGTAACAAATGTTCACCGTGCAATCAGTTCTGAAGGGCCCACTGGGACTTAACTCCAGTTATAAGTCCAAAGGCTATGATCCTCCTGAGCAAGATGAGAAATTCCTTACAAATGGTCAACTCTACCACTCCAGGAAAAGGAAGTCTAGCTTGTAATGATAAGAAAGACAAATATGGCATTCAAATATGCTTCAGCAGATGTTAAAGATTTAAAGTCCTTAGCATGAAAATTTTTCTTATTAGGAAATTCTTTGCAATCTAAATTCTTTGCAATGATTCTCTGTATCTAACATAGGGAATCCTCTAAAGAGGGGAAATCAGTCTGTATACTAATTTGGACATTTAGAAAAACAGAGTTTAAGTTTAGCTTTTAGAAATCTTAACCAAATGAGTATGTGAAATTACACTGCATTAGGCATTTGTGAAGATTTTATTTAATTATTTGAACTACATTGGAGGATGTATTGCCCTAAGCACAGTTTTCTTTCCACAAAGTCTCTATTGAAACATTGCGAACTAAAAAACTCAATTACACTGTTATTTTATGTTACTGCTATTTCTCCTACTTCTTTTCACTCTGAAAATACCATCCATACCTACATACAATATATATTAATCATAATCCATCACCAAATCCCACAAGCTCTAATGCACAGCCCTCACAATATCATGCTCTCTTTTTAATTTATTTTTATTGTTTTATAACCAAAAGGGTCCAATTTCTGTTGACCATAAGTGCATGGATGTTAATTCATCTTCTAAAGCATAGTCAGCCTACCAGTAGCTATACTTTCTAAGGAAAAATGGCTCTCTATTCTTCAGTAGCCACCAAGTACTAGTAGATCCTTAGAAGTGGAACCACAGAAAAACCCCTCAGCATCACATGGTGGAATTAATTTTTATATTTTTGAGAATTTCATACATGACTACTGTATTTCACATCATTTTCACTATCTATATTCAATTCCTCCAATGTTCCCTAATTTCCATGTCTCAGTCTTTATGAATGAGTAAATTCTATACTCTTCATAGGGAAATATTAAGGCAAAGGAGGCAAAATTTGTAATGTAACTCACAAGAAAATAACTATATTTAATTAGTAAGCATTTGAGCTTCTGCTTATTGTTTAAGCAAATAGATTCAGCTGTCACTGTAACATCAAAAATGTTCAAATTCTTGACTTCTTTATCTTTATTTCGTTCATTTTCTTATTTTTTGTTCATTTTGGACACACACACACATGTATATATATATATATATATATATATATATATATATATATATATATATATATATCCTATTTAGTATGAATCATATGTACATGAGTTTAGGTCTGATCATTTTGAATAATCTGTCAAGAGTTTAACCCAGGAGAAAACTGATTTTCCTTCTGTCAACAGCCATTGACTGCCTCTAATTTTACACTTAAGAGTGGGATCTCATAACATTTCTCCCGTTCATCTTCTGGGGCTGTCATTATGCATGACCATTTTGGTTACAACATTTTTGAGATTTCATGGGTGCATTTTCTCTGTCATGTCCAGAAAACATTATCTATCAGTATGCATCCTTGTCATCTCTCTTTTACAATAGTACTATGTTGGTGGCAAAAGGATCCCGATAGCCCAAGAGAAAGATGGGCATCAGTGTCTCTTCCAGGGCAAGGACCTGGGTCCATGGCCAACACGTAGCCTTTAAAATGGCAGATCCTGACACATCTGTTGAGCCCCAAGATGGGAAAGCCCACGGGGTGGTTCCCATTCCCTCTTCTTTATGGAAACTTCGTTTACCAACATCAAGGAAACAGATAGGTTCAGAGCTTAAACATACAACCTTAAAGATGATTGGACTGTTCCAGACCTTGTCCACTTACCCTACTACAGCAAGCTTTTTTAGGTAGGCTGATTGAAGTACTTAGTAAGCATGGACCAAAGTGACTGTACCTCTCCCTTATGCAGTGCTCTGTTTCCTCTTTAAAAACACTGCTTCTTTAACAATAAAGTAGATCTGTACCTCAAAGCTGGTTTCTGGAGTCTGAGTTTCTAAGGCTAGTGACTCTGTCACTACTTAGCACCTTGGAGACACCCCTACTTCCACAAAAGACTACAGTACTACCCTCCTCTTCCATGATTTTCTTGGTCTTCTGTTATACTGTAGAGGTATTAACAGAGGCTCGACACCACATGGTCATTTATTGTTTGCATTTAGACCAATTTATGGATCTCTGCAATTGTGTCCATCTGTTTCAAAAGGAAGTTTCTTTGATAAGGGATGAGAGGTTCAATTTATTGTGAATATAAAGATACTTATTCAGAACATATTTATAAGATATATTGCTTTAGAAAAATGGTAATAGTAGGTTTTCCTCTTGGGTCTCTGACCTCTAAAGCCATAGATACTTGGCTAAACATGATATAGTTTTTTTGTTGACTTGTTCTTGTGTAGGTCTTCTGCATGTAAACACAGATACTGTGCATTCATGTGTGCAACAGCCTTGTCATATCCAGAAGACATTATTTCACAGCAACCCTTCTCATCCTAGTCTCTTACATCCCTTCTACCCTCTCCTGAGATGTTATCTGATACTTTGTGAGAGTAAACTTGATACAGAGATACATTGTGGCTGAGCACTCACTTATCTATACTTAGTCCTTTGAACAGACAAGGGTATTCTTTATATTCATCAACCTGTTTCATGGTAGCAACTCCCATTCATCAATACTGCAACCATTGTGTTCCAAACAACCAGTGTGTACATTATTCATATATATATATATATATATATATATATATATATATATATATATGAACATATATTCAAACATAAATAATATTACAGCTCTTGATAAAGTAAATTTTATTTTATTAGATCTTTTGTTATATAGATTGAAAAGCAGTAAGAGGAATTCTCAAGAACAGAATAATATTCTTCTTGAAAATTATTCAGACAAATGGTTTATTTTCATAGACTTTGATTTTCACATAACAGACTGATTCCTTTAATAATATCTATTAGTGACAGATATTGACTCATAACACTAAATTTGTTAAATAAAAATACTTTGTCATAGTTTACATCATTTTACTCTAATAGAAGAAAGTGTTTCTTTGGTTTTATGATTCTAGCAGGATAAGAGTCCATCATATAAGTGAACCATGACATCAGTTAACAGGCAATTATGGTAGTGGGCTCACATCTCAAACCATAAAGAGGGAGTAGAATGAAATAAATAAGAAATAAATCATGTCTTTGCTAACTCACATCTTGCTCTCATGGATGTACTTCTTCCAAAAAGGCCTTATTGCCCAAGCCTCCCCAAGCACTGACACCAACTCTGCACCAAGTGTTCAAATGCTAGAGCCTGTGGGAGACATTTTCATTCAACACTGTAGACTTATTTCTCAAAGTATTTCTGTGAACTATGCCTGAATACAACAATAAATGCAAATTTACAATCCTTTACCTGCTGAGGACAGAATTACTGTTTGATTCAATAAAATTTAATTGGAAAACAGGTAGATAATATGAGCAAAATATTTTGTATTAAAACATAAATAAAACTAATTAATTACTTTTACAAATAAAAAAATGATAGGGACAAATCTTCTCTTACTTAATGCAACATTTAAAGACACAAATGATTTCCCAAATTAGGAAGGGGAAGACAGAAGGGGAAAAACAAAACAATAACAATATTGACATGAGCTGGACAAGGCTTCAATAGAGGATGATCTTTTGGCAGAACTGTTTCATTGCTCTGAAATAAATAGCAGTCATTGCTGAGGTATAATAGAAACACTTCATTACCTCCATGAGTCCAGATGTGTGCAAAAACTGATGGGTGGAGTACATTGGCTGCTGCTCTGCTGATTGTTAAATTATTGGAGATCCAGTGAGTGACTGGATATGAATAGCTACAGCACACAGCAGAATGAGTGAGGATAGTTTCTGACACAGAGGAATTATACTGCCTGTTGTTATTCTCCACTGGTTCAGAACAGAAGAAATCTGTTAGAGGTCCCAGAGGAAAATTGGAGCAGTAAATTTTATTTGGTTTCAAAGTTGAAAAAAATAAAGCATTAGTCACACAGAGAATAGGCGAATGTAGCATGTGAAAGGCAATGTACATGGCTAACAGAGATCTATTTTAACTTAGAGATATATAATACAGATAGGTACAGTTACAGATATAGATCCAGATGCAGATATAGATATGGATATACAGATATAGATGGTACATTGGTTTAAATTAACATTTAAAAATAAATATTTTTCCCCAAAGGAAATGTTTTAAAGATGGTATCTTCATGCGAAAGGTGCTAAACTTGCTTTGGGATCAAAATATTTCCTAGAGTAATAATAAGGACCTCAAAGAACTCAGAAAAATATTAATCATAAATTTTGAATTTAATTACCAAAAAAAAAATAGGATGAGGGGAAGGAGGAACAGTAGGATATAAGTGATCTGATGGGAAATGAGGAGGGGGAGCTCTTCAGGGTGGGTGACAGGAAAATACAGAAGGATGAGGGAGGGTGGTAAAATGATAATTAGGATATCTGAAAAAAATACACTATGAAATACACTATTAATGATTTATCTAAAGAAAGAAAGACAGAAAACTGTGATACAGGTAATTCCATATACGTAGTTTAATGATTTTTCCTTAACCATTAATGAGGATACTCTCTACAAGATCTGAAGAGGACCTAACAAAAAAAACCCAGTATTAAACATGAAAACCCTCTTTTGAATTGTTGTCCAGGCAAATCTCAAAAATGCAGACTTTTACTGTTATGCTCGCTTATACCCCAAGATTTGGAAGTTAAGTCTCTATTGTTCCAGAAACCATGCACACAAGAAACAGAGCCCAGAGGCCCAGGAGTGAGAATTGTACTGAATGTCTCCTTTCTGAGGAGTAGCTTTTATGGTGTCATAAGACACCATGCAAGCTTCTCAACGAGCAGTCCTACCAAGCTATGACCCCTATGAATGCTCAACAACTAATATTGCATAATAATCACCAAAGTGCAGTAGACCATAGCAGTAATCACCAGCTAATTGGACTTAAGACTCACTCAAGAAGAGGAAAATCATGCTGGGGCTTGAAACCTAGGTAACTAATCAGTATTAGTAAATGTATGATGATTGAAGAAGAATCTACAGTCACTAATCTATCAAACCAGCATAACCCCTAAAAACAATCTATAAACATTTATCCTTATACCCACAGAAAATGGTAGATCTCACCTTTCACCAATAAAATACCTCTTTGAAATGGATAGAAAATAAAAAAACTAACAAAACACACAGTTGTGGAGCTCCATCTCACTGGAATCACCAACAAGGCAATTTAACACCTACGGCTCAGGGAACATTGTTGCAAAGGAGGCAGAATGATTGCAGAAGTCAAAGTTGAAAGACAAAAGCCCAGGTGACCTTGAATTTACACAAAGAAGTTTAGTAACTAAAGAAAGTTGGAAGCAGGAGAGGTGATCTTCTCAAGGGAAAAACAGACCAATTGGTTTGTCAATGCTGAAAACATACATAAAATAAAGTGTTAATAATTTCAATTTATTTATTTTTCCATTTTTTTGAGAGAAACAGAATTTTGTTAGGTTGGGTGTTCAGCACACATAGTCCTGTAGTAGATGGAATTTTTCTTTCTCAGCCTCTTGGACTCCTGAAAAGCTAGGGTACTATTAGTAAAGCATCATATCTAGCTCATTTTTCTCTTCTGCAGAATGGCTTCTGCTAAATTTAGAATTACACAAATACACTCTTATTGTAATTCCACTGGACAGTTCAGCTTTGGAAATTAAAAAGTGAATTCTGATATTAATTAGCTTTTATCTTCTACACTAGGGAATTCAAAGCAACACTTAAGCATTAGAGCTAAGAAGATAGCTTTGGTGTGTGACTCTTTAATTCTGTCTTTGTAAACTGAAGAATATTTTCTTCCATATTAGCTGTATTTGTCTTATCTTTAAAAGTCACTGTGTTCTCTGCAAAATAAGCAAATAAAGAGCTTTCAAAACTTTTATGGTCAAGATAAATTATTTTCTAGTTCAAGTAAGAGTTGACCTCATTTCTGTCATTTGGGGATACTATGATACTTCCCCAAAGCAATCACAATATTCCCCGTGAATGATATAAAAGAAGTTTTACAATTGCTATTTCTGTTATAATTCACATTTTTCACATTTATAATTCACTACAATTCACATTTTCATCAATAGTAATGCTAACCATGTATTGGATATTTAAGAGCTTATTTCCTAAACTTTAGGCACAATATTTCACAACATTGTTATAAGGTATCTATGTTAAAATGAAACAACATGCAACTTGAAGAATTTGTATCTTTCACTCAAGGTCACAGATCCAGGGGAAGAATAATCCAATACTAGAGAATCTGCCCTTAACAACTAGGAATTATTGTTAAGTATAATTTGATTTTAAAAGTGGTGTCTGAAGAACCATGCTCTACTTCTAATATTAAATAGTAAAGTCATAACTTATAACTATACATCAGTGAGTAGTGATTAATTATGCATTGTTAAAATTACATTTTCTTTCCATTTCTTTATGAAATATTATTCTAGTGTTTCAAATATACTCATTTAATACTACCAGTTAATTCACTTATTCAATCAACTTGATTGCTTTGAGGGCTTTGTTATTAGAACAGTAAATGCTCATTTAGCCATTTCCCAATCTGGATATTTGACATTACAGTTCCCACTCAAATCTATTCATATTGTGCTTAACTATATGAGCTAGAATTTCTCCATGAATTTCTATGTACCCTGGTAGCTGAAAGTATAATAGAGAAAAATTATGTCTGTGATTGACATCTGATTAAACCCTATATTTGTAATATTGTTGATACAGTTGTACACATGGGTACAATCTTAAATATCTTTAATTTCTATTTCTTAAGATTGATTACTTTTTAAACTCTCGTTTATTTTGTCAGATATTTATTTGGATTTTTTATTGATTTTTCAAGGCAATTAAAACAGACAAAATTATAACAGGTCATTTACATATTTAGAGGGATATATTGTCAATGTAATATCCCATCACCACTGAATATTTAACTACCAGATTTGCTTACAATCTTTTCAAACTATAGTATATCTAGCAAAGCAAGTTAATTATTATTACACAAGAGGCAGATTTTATTTTGTCACAATGAGATTGCTGCATCTTAAATATTCTTCTCCATGGCCTCTTGCTAAGTGAGTTTTCATACTTTTCTTAGGAAATATCTGAGCTTGTCCTGGGAAGCTACCCTGTCCCTGAAGCTACATGACTTTGTTATTTTAGAATAAGTTTTAAATAATGGTAGAAATATATTTATCTCTTAGGACACCGAATACTAGAAATTAGTATCCTTGCTGTGAGGTAACTCATATGTAAATATGGAGAGTATGTGTTCCAATCCAACAGAAACACTAGGCATGTAGTTTGAAAGGCCATTTCCTCTGAGCTCTAGCTATCTTAATAAGCATGGCCTAGGATCACCATAAAACTATTGAGAATTCTTGATGTGTAGAAATGGAGAGCTATAATAATTTAATCATAAAAATACATTCAAATTGTGTCAATATTCCCCCTTTTCTTTAGAGCCCCAAACAAAAACCTTCCATATATGTTCCAATAAGCAAATCAGTTCTGGAATGCCTCAATTTATTTTCTGATACCCTTCAGTCATAATTTCTTTCTTTAGTCTTCCTTTTGTGACCTTGATGCCTTGGAAGATGAAGTCAAGTGACCTTGCAAAGTGCTCTGGATTCATTATTATCTGGTATTGTCTTATGATTGCATTCAGGTCATGTACTTCCATTCAGGCATAATGGTGAAGCTGACATTCCCATCATCCTGGGTGAAGAGTCATTGCTCTGTTATAGGTCTTAATTATGTCAATATCAAATCAAGGTAAATTCTATAATACCACATTTCTAATAAAACATTTAGAATTCTGTTAAATATTTACATGTTTAGATACGATCATATCATTTTATTCTGTTAAGTTCCATTATTATGTATTTATTTATTTTGATGCTCTTATTACCCAGATCTCATCAGCATACTTCCCATAAGCTGTGTTCAGTATCTTTTTGATACCTCTCTATCATTCTGATAGATTTTTATTTATTTTACTTCTCTGCTGTAATAAATCTTTTATGCCCTGTTCCTTCCTCAGAGAGAACAATTACTTAAGAAGTCTCAGTGTCCTGTATAGGTAAATGGTATTTGAAAAAGTGTTTTTTCAATAAGAATATCTGTCCCTCATGCTTGGTTACATGTATTCCATTTCCAGCTAAAGTTGCTTTAGATACTTTAATCTGAAATTTAAATTTCTGGAAAGGTAAAACTGTTTGTAAAAGGTAAACAGGTGTTTGTGTGCTTGTGTGTGTGTATTTGTATCATTGTGAAGTGAGTATATCCAATACTTTCTTCAAATGCTCATGTCTTCAAAAAAGACATACTTCAGTCAAGTAGTAGTCATGCTTGCCTTTAATCCCAGCATTAGGGAGGCAGAGGCAGGCATATCTCTCTGAGTTCAAGGCAAGCCTGGTCTACAGAGTGAGTTCCAAGACAGCCAGAGTTACAACAGAGAAACTCTGTTCGAAAGACAAACAAACAAAAGACATGCTTCCCCTTCACTATTTTATAGGAACTATAATTTTATTCAGTTCAGGTCAACATCCAAAGCACATGTATATAGGATATATACACATTCTATTCCACAAATCATTCACTGGCAAACTAAAATGAATGTTTTCTAAAGCTTTATTTAAATTGAAATCTCATGAAAATCAGTTGTGAAAATGTATTTTATATGTTTTATGTGACAATTGAGTATATAAAACCTAAATTATAGTAGCATGATATGATTTAACTTATTTAGATACTTCCCTGGTATCAAATATGAATGGATTAGGATTATCTGAAAGGATATTAATTTTCATAATACATGCGGGATCATACCTAAACCATTTTAAACACATATCTTATTATGGCTATGAATTAAAATAGGCAAATATTTATTGAATAATGCTTTCTGCAAAATATAACATTAGACATTGCAGATTTAAGATACGTTGCCTACATCTATGAGTAAACTATCTGTTGGGTAACATGGCTATAGAAATGATTGTAGTGCATTGCAATAACAACGCAACGGTAAGTAATTTTAAATTTTATTATTTAAGGGTCCTAGTTTGGTGACATAATTAAATAGATATATTAAATATTAACAAGAGAAAAGAAAAATGTATACCTTTCATGGCAAGAGAAATCTCTTTATTCAATGAAAGCTATCACATACATGCAAAATATGATCGGAGTCAGATCTATATATGCTTTATTGCACAAAAAAGATCATCTCTAAAAAAAACTGAGTTTTGAGGATTAATATAAGCAAGTTATTTTTTAACGTGGCAGGTATAAGAGTCTTTCAGATTTGACTTCGCATCTTTTGGGACAGGGATCTAATAAATATTTAGAATAGGAAGTGCATCATTCACATGACAATTGCATCTTATGCCATTTAAAAACTTTTACCTGGACTTAATTTTATTTTATTAGCTGGACTTAATTTTATTTAATTTGTTGTTTTCTTTCTTTTTTTTCTATCTTATTTTGAGGGCACAGGGGTTGGATTGTGGAACAAGAAGGAATTAGAAGAGGGTGTCATTGAAATGCATTGTGTGAAACTCATGTTATTAATAAAAGTATTATAAAATACAATATGATAAAACAAGTATCTTAACACAAAAAATACTTCTAGAGATTATATCATTACAATATTTTTCCCTTTACGTTATTCCCTCCAAACCCTCCCATATACTTCTTGGTCTCTTTCAAATTCTTGGCCTCTTTATTTATTCAGTGTTGATACATGCACATATGTCTGTGTACATATGCATAGATATTCCTTTTTTATCATGGTGATTTTTTACAGCAATGGAAATCATAAGTTACAGGGACAATACATCTCTGCTCCCAAGGCTTCAACTGGAGCAAGCACCTATGAGTTTGAGAGCTGGATTCCTTCCTCACTCCCATACCCAGAAGCAAGTACTTCTAAAACTTGAACAGCAGGGGCTGAGACATCAGGCCCCTCAGGCATCTCCTGGTCTATTTACATAGTCATTTCAGCATGAAAACTTGATCGTAATCAGATGACTTAATTGCTGGCCCTTAGCTCAAAAGGTGCATGACTTAATGGGAGATAGATTTATGGAAGCTGTATGACATTTTATAACTTGGTTTAGGAAATTGCAATGTCCCTTTGGTCACATCCTGCTGGAGGGGGTTCTAAAGGTCTGGTGTGCCTTGTGACCAAAAGCTTATAGTCTGTAGTGGAAAAGTCAATGCCAAAGGAAAGGGCACTGGGCAAAGATGATGAAAGAGAGAGTCTTGGCTTGTCCAGAACTGAAATCCACTTTTTTTTCTGCAGGAGGTTGGACCACCTCTAAAGCCTTTTGTTTCAGTGAGCTTTCACATATGCCTTCCTATTGCTGTTGAAGGGAAAGAAACACTGTAGTTTGGGTTCTGTATGTTAAAGATATAGTCCCGCCCCCCCCCCCCACATCTATGGTCCTATTGAGAGACAGTAGAACATTTAGGAGGTGGGGCCTTTTGAAGGAAAAGAATTTATTGGTGGTATGCCCTTGAAGGAGATATTGTGCTCCACACATTTTTCCTCCCTTTGTTTCCTGAGATGCTTCCTTGTCACATGTTCCTGTCATGCTGAAATACCTTCCACATGGGCTCCAAAGCAATAATCTGTTTAGTCTGTATATTGCTACTTGTATGTTTGCTTCCAGGATTAACAACCCTGTTTCACAGGGTTGATACTGGATATCAAATTGATGTGTTCTTCTATGGATAAGACTACTTCTCCTGCTCTCATTATTCCTTAGTTACCTATAGTTGTCTGTGTACCATGTTTTGTTTTTAAGGAACCACAAGAAAAATAACACAAATTTATTACACCCACTATTTATCAAGTTTTTTCATTAAAATTGTGACTCTAACCTAACAATATTTTTTGAAAAATTTATTTTTAAGAAGTTTTTACATAAACATAATGAAATATGTTAATACACATTCCCATTTCTTACCTCCAACTGCCTCTGTGTATCGCTACAACATAATATGCCCTCCAATATTCATGTCTTTTTATTTTTTGATAACCCACTAAGTCCAATTAGTACTGCCTATACATGCATGTGTGTGGGCACATCCATGAACATCAGAATCCCACTGGTGCCCAAATCAATAAAATAGAATGATTTTCACTTCCCAGGAACTATTGATTGTCAATATCTGTTCAATAAGGGTGGGGAATTAAATCATCTATAGTATCTATGTCTTGATTTTGAATGAATTAATCTTATGCATGTATCATTAATGCTGTGAGTTCATGACTATGATAACCATGCCCTATTTAGAAGAATGCATTTCATTGTACTTTTTCCCATCCTCCAGCACTTAAATTCTTTCTTACTTCTCTTTCACAATATATGCCTTTGGGTATTGGTGATATAGGAGTTAAAACAGATGTATCACCTATGGCTGAGTAGTCAATGTTCTTCTTAGTACTGTGATTACTTAGGTGTCTCGCCATCAAATTCTTTTCTCTGCAAATATAAGATGCCATTATGGGGTATCTAAGAGGATGATTTTTACTAGATTTGAGACTTGTTCCACATGAGGGAATTTTATGCTGGTTCTGTGATCATGCTCAAAATCTTACAGATTAGGAGATCACAGGTCCTAGTGTAGCATCTAATTGATAGTTCTACTAAATAATCATGCTGCCAGACCACTTTCTAAATATTTATGTCTATATCATAGTTTGGTATGCTCTCATCATTGACAATAACATTATTCCTAACTCTTTGAAAGGCTACAGCAGTGATGAACACACCAAGGGTCTTCTCTGATATTCAACAGTATAGACAATGGATAGAACAGGACTCAAATGTTCTTCCTTGGACTAAGAAGAGCAGGGAGAAACCCTTCTATGGAGCATATCCAATCATCAGTATTTCTATTGCAGCAGTATTTCTTTAACCCAAGGGAACTGATACAAATACACTCTAGTTGGAGAAGCAGAAATATTTTTTTTTAAAACCCTTCTTCACACCAAAGAGAATGTCAAATGCCTGAGCTAGTCTCTAAGGAGTTCTCAGTTTTAAAAATATTTTTTAAAGATTTTTAATCCTTTCTCAAAAAGCAGACCTAGGAAAAAAACAGAGAAAACAAAAAATGACATAATTTCCCAGCCTACAAACAGAGACTATGTTGCAGTAACTTAAATTTAGTTTCTGACATACCTCCAGAACAAATCATTTAAGGTCAATTTACTTGTATTTCTTCACTAGCAGAGTATGCAACATATTGTGTGAAGTAGAATCAGTTAAATATACCATGCAGACTATCTATGTAAATGGAATTAGGAACAGAATTATAATTAACTACTCTGTTTTTTTCTTAGACATTCTAATATTCATATTTCTTTAAGCCACTTATAAATTACTCATAGGTCTAATTTTAAGATTGTCTGTCTCTCAGGAATGTGGGTTATATTTAGACTGATTATGTGTTTCTGAATTCTGAGAGTAGGATGCCATAATGTCTTCTCTATTGTGTTGTCAAAAACTTGAATATACTGAAGGCTGAAGATAAGGATATTAAAAAAAATACTCACTATGCTTTCATTATACCAAGTCCACAACAGACATCACGGGAAAAATAGACTGTAAATATTAATATTTCTTTACAATAATGGGAATCACAATGAAATCCCTATGTATTCCTCTAAATATTTACATTCCTGTTAGTAAATAACCTCAAGGATATGAGCAATCACTCTCAGTGTTCACTAACAATAAGAAGAGTCACTTCGTTGAGAAAGCAGACATTTTCTTTGTAAGTAAATAAAATCTTAGTGTACTATCCAGTGTACATGCCTCATATACATGTATCTACATATTAATAATTTAGTTATGAGTAGACATATATGTACACATACATATATCTCATTACTAGTTAATGAACAAGTCAAGACACAGTTTTAACTGATGATAACGCTAAAACTACGTTAATGTGGTTCATAAGCACCATAGCTGAGTAGTACTGTTTGTTGTCTTACTCTTTTGGAAGCACCTTCCTGTACCATGAAAGCTAGATCTAACGGAGAAGACACTGAGGTCAGTTCTAGTTCAAGGGTCTCTATGTCCTGTGTTTGAAATGCATAGTATCTTCTGCCATAGAGACTTACATTTCACCCCTGGGAAGCGACCAAGGATAACAATAGCCTATAATGTTTTGAGATTCTCTTGGACAAGCCTGACGAACAACTCAGCTATGGCACCTATGAACCACAATAACCATCAGCAATGCAAAGTAACTCTAAGAGGACAATAAGGCATGAACACCTTGGCAGTAACCAACAGCTTTCTAATTGGTCTTATGGCCCATGCAACAAGAGGGAAACTTTATCTGGCATTGGAAATATAACCAACTACACTGTACTCATGAAGATATAATATTGAAGGAATACACACAGCTGCTGCTTTATTAAATAGCAAAATTCCTAATTAGATTCTAAATATTTTTATACCCACAGAGAAGTGTAGCTCTCTCCTCTCAAAACACTTCTCTTTGCCACAGAGACAATTATAGAAGACCACAACTGATCAAAATGCAGAGAATAAAGGACTGACCGTGTGGTGCCCAGTCACAACTGCTACACAAACAACACAGTTCTTGCCCCTGATGCTAAAGCATCATTATGGAAGAGGAGGTGGAAAGACTCTAAGAGCCAGAGGACCAGGAAATTTGCCATGCAGTTGTGTCTATATAGATGCCAGAGAGATTATACCCATGAATGCTCATTAACATGACTATCCAAACCAGATTTGAAAAGCAGACAATAATAGACATGCTCAGTGGGAAGAGAGAAAGACCAAGAGCCCTCAATACTAGACAAAATACTTCAGGGAACTATGAATTTCTGAGAGTGGTAGAAATGGTTTTCCTGAAGGAAGAGTCCCTAAATTAGCTATCTAATACAAATTAATAAATCCTTAGTTCATATACAAACAAGGACAATTAAAAAGACTAAACAGGGTACATTAAAATTGCGTGTGTGTGTGTGTGTGTGTGTGTGTATGTGTGTGTGTAAAATAAACAAAAGGAGGTCGAGAATTTGAGAGACAGAGTATGTAAGAGGAGTTAGGGGGAGGAATGGGAAAAAGGGTAATAATGTAATTATATTCTAATAATGATCAGATTTTGGAGTAAATATTATCAATATACAACCTAGAAATTTTGTAAATATGTGTAAGACCACCCATAGACAAATTATCAGAAACTATGAATTAGTTGTTTTTTGTTTTAAACATGCTTGATATGCCTTAAGTAGCATTCACTTTCTTCTTCCTGGATGTGAACCCACTAGTGATATTTCTGACTCGGACTAAAGTCTTATTTTCCATTTCTTTATGAACTTTCCACACTATTACATAATGGGTACACTAACTTTAATCTTGCCAACACTATGTAAGTGTTCTTTCCTCTACAATCTCCCCCAAACTTGGGTGCTTTTCTTTAGTTGCTGCCCCGAAGTCTAAACACAAACAGTACAAACCTTTAATTACAAAAGGTCAATTTTTGTTGTTGTTGTTGTTGTTGGGAGGGGCCCTGGAGAGAAGGCCCAGCAGTTTAGAGTCCTTGCTGCTTTTGCAGAGGACCTAAGTTCTGTTCCCAGAATAATATGAACCATATTATGCAGCTCCAGGAGACCTGGTACCTCTGTCCCACAATCACTTGCACTCACATGCACACACACAGACACACATACACTTAAGTACAATTTAAGTAAAATAAAATGTTGGGATTTGTATGTTTTTAAAATTTCTCTGCTCTTATAAGCATTTTGACAATTCTTTTATTGAGACCAATACATAAAACATATTAAAAGAATTTTAAGAACTGAACTTAATTTAAAATAATGTTCTTTGTGATTTTTTTCTACATAGGTTGCTTTAAAACAGTATTACACTGATAGGTAAATAAGTATGGTAAAATAATTTATAACAAATTTAGCATGATAAAAATTATTTATTTTTCTGCCAATACTATAACACAGTCATTAATTTTTATTGTGTGTCTATCTATTTTATTCAGTGTCTGATGTAATGTGTTGTCACAACTCCTAATCACAAGGTCTATTGGAGCATAATCCACATTCTGAAACAGAAGTAGCTACACAAAAACAGGAAAGCGTTCTCATTTAAGTCCTAGATAGAATTAAGAATTAATTTGGGAAAGAAAATAATGGTGTTTAACAAAACTCCTAGTTAAAAAAAAAAAGAAGTTTGATGGGGTGATGAATCAAAAATAGTATCTAATCAATATAACCTGTTATAACTTACCTGTTGTGTTATTTGTTGTTCTTCTTGATTTATTAAGTGTTACAACATATTCAGATTAATAAGGGACGACTAACTCAGGGTAGCATCTGTGTATGCATTATAAGTGTCCTTAATTTGTAAATTAATACATTGAGTAAGATGAAATTTCCTAATTAATTATAAGAACATTTTGAGAAATAACTTCATTAAGAAAATCTGAAACTCTAATGTATAGAAGTTGTTTTAGCAAAATGTTAACAAAACTATAATATCATTATATTGTTAGATTCACAATTAATGAATCAAATTTTAGTAAAATTGAGAAATAACCCTGCCCTCTAGTGGTGATAAATAAATAGCAAGCTGTAAGAAAGATGTCTCACTACTGCTGCAAAACTATTTGAGTAAAAATTACTAAAATCTATTAACAGACAGCAACCAACTCACATACTTAAAACAATGGTTCAGAACAATATTCGGTCAAATTATTCACTTAGAAACTTAGTGAAATAAAATGTCACCAAACGAAAAACATTATTTCTTTTTTTTTTGTGAATAATATTACCAAGGCTGAATTAAATTTACTAATTGAATCCCATTCTCATTTGAGATTTTATTAAAAACATATCATCTAAGCTGGGTAGTGGTGGCATATACCTTTAATTCTCGCACTTGGGAAGCAGATGGGGGCCGATCTTTGTTAGTTTGAGGTCAGCCTGGTCTACAGAGTAAGTTCCAAGACAGCCAGAATTACAATAAAGAAACTGTCTCTTTCTTTAAAAAAAAATCTAGAGAAAAGTAGAAAATTCCAAAACGATTTGACCCAGCTTTCTTCATTTTTTTCCTCACCAGTACTTCCTTGGGTAGCTTAGTGAGTCCCTCACGTCGATGCTGCTTTTATGTACTTAAAGATTGGGCATGCCATTTCTCCCATCTTGGCGCAGGCCTCTGAAAGGCATGAGTAAAAAACAGAATTATTTAACCAGATTTTAAATTTCTTTTTGATCTCTGACATCCCTGGGGGAGACGGTGGAGGCGGGAGAGAAACACATGCACATCAGTAATAATATGTATTCTTAAAAAAAATACTGATGCTAAGAGCATTAGTGGTAGGGTATAGACACTAAGAACAGTTTAATCTTCTATTCCATATGGAAGGTAAGCATTTAAAGAGAACAGCTGATTAGCCAGAAGTGATTAGTTCACTAAAAGTCAGAACCTGAAAACAAAATAAAAAATATAAAATGCCTGTTTCATTTTAGCTTTAGGTGGACACCTTACATAATTCTGATGTTTCTGGGTTCAGAACTATATCAAGGTAACTACCTAATCCCAATAATCTCCATTTATTTTAATTTACAAGGGTAAAATGTATTAGGGGCATTGAAGGAATTGGATAGGGGCAGAGAAAGGGATGTATAGAAAATACGTGAATACCATACTTATGTATGAAATTCTCAAAAAATTTAAAAAATAATAAATTAGATAGAATTTTGTGAGACTTTTCTTCATTGCTTAGGTGAAATGAATATATTTGGAAAGAAAACAAGCTAAAGGTAAACAGTCAGAGAGGGATGGATGGAGAATGACACGCAGGAAAGAATGAATATTATGATCAAAATCAAAAGGAAGGGGAACATAGACTTGATATTAAGCTTCGAATCTGGGATCATAAACCAAGGAATACAATCAGCCATGTGCCTAGCAAATAGTGTATAATTTCTTTTCTATCCATATTGTAATCAATGTGTGCTTTCTTCTGAGTCTGATCATAAACATGCCAACAAGTATGACACATTTCATTATTATTTTGATTGGTATATTCCTGATTATTAGTGAACCTGACACCTTTTGGACTTTTTGTCTTCTTTGGTGTTGGTCAATTCTACGTCTTCTTTGAATCAAAAATCTTATCAAGCTCTTTATTTATTTTGATTCTTTCCCATTTCTTTCCTATTACTTACTGATGTATTTATTTTTTACTTAAGGTATAGGGAATCTTATGGATTTTAGATATTGACACTTTACCAGATATACTACTGGAAAGTATATTCCTTGCTATATGCTCTGCTTTATTTTGCTGATATTTTCCAATGCTATGAGAGGAAACATAGCCCCACTAATTTTGCTACTTCTGCATTTGGATCATCCAGAACAGTCAATGTTCTGGTCACCTGTGCAAATCTTCTCTCATATGCTTTCTTCTGGGAAAAATATATTGATATGTTCTAGATCTAAGATATTCATCTAGTTTGTGGTGATTTTTATGAACAGTTTGAACTAAGAACTTAGTTTATGGTGTACATATGTGTTACTACTGAAGATCTACTGACATAGCATGGGCATGTTAGTTTCTGGGTTTTTTATCCTATTCAGTATTCTCTGTGTTTTTATCACAATTTCATCCTGTTTTTATTTTCGTAACATTTTAGCATATTTTGGGATTAAGTAGGATGTTGCTTCCAGATATGTTTTCTTTGCTCAAGAATGTTTAAAAGTATCACTTATGGCTCCACATTAATTTGAGGGTGAATTTATATGTCTTTAAGAAAAATATCATCAGAGTCTTGATAGAGGATACTAAGAAGCATTTTATTTTTAGGATAATTTTCACATTGGTTTTTGTTGTTTTGACAATTAGAGATCAGATTATTTGTCCATTTAATAATGCCTTCTTGAATTTACTCTGCCAATATTTATAGTTTTCAATATAAAAGTATTGTTATCCTGTATTGATAAACAAACAACAAATTGGAAAAATACATTCATGCTCAATATAGATGTATTTATTTTAGGATGTGGTCCCCCCTCTTCTGTCTCTGTGGTGTGTGAGTGTGTGTGTGTGTGTGTGTGTGTGTGTGTGTGTGTGTGTATGCCAGAAGTTGATGTTGAGTTTCTTTCTAAACCACTGTCTAACTTGTTATGGAGGCAGGACCTCCCATTAAATCTGGAGCACTCTGATTAGCTGTTGTAACTGTTAGAAAATCTTAGTAATCCTTCTTCTCTGCCTCTCACGCTGGGATAAGAAGCATGAATTAATGTGCCTGGACTTTCTATTTTTTAATGGGAATGGGATCTGGACTCAGGATCTCATGCTTTCAAAAGTGCTTTTGATTACATCATCTTCCCAGGCCAAATTTAATTATTTTTAAACATATTTTATATCTGAGGGTGGTAGAATCCATGGTCATGAGAGCTGGGGCTAGAGAACTGGTTGTGGATATGCTAGAGAAGGTGAAACATTTTCATTGGCATGTAAGTGTTCTTCATATTAAATTAGTTTTATTATATTGATTTCATATTTTATGTCTTCTAGGAGTTATTTGTTAGTTAGATTGATTCTTTAGTGTAACAGAAGCATGACCCATGCACGTCTTATGTGCATGTTATACGCAGTAAGCCATCACTTAATACAGCAAGACTCCCTATTTTTGTTTCCACTATTCACTGTCTTCTTTTCTTCTTCTTATTCTCATTTGAAAGATGTGAGCTCTGATGAATGTGGGGAAAGGAATACCATTTATAATGGAAAACAAAACTTTTGAATAATGAAATATTCTTTTTGATTTTATCAATTTGTCTAAATATAACTGGAAAGGTACTTACTGAACTTATTTTAGAAGTACATAAAATTTAGCTAGTATATTTTAATCCATTAAAATTAGGGCATTGTTTTTCTTTTAGATAAAAAGACCTTAAGGAAGACTAGATAAAAATGAGAAGAAGTAATTGAACTATGTGCATTAATAACTTGGACTAATTGCTTTTTTATGCCAAAAAAAGAGTTCTATTATGGAAATCAGCCCAGATTTTATGTACAAACTAAATTCTGGTTTTCTTTAAGCCTATGTAAAGCCTCTGTATGAAGTGAATGCAGGTGTTACTTGAAACGGGAGATAACTCAGAAAGGTCTTTTGCTTGTAATATACATGCCATCCTCCACAAGTAAACTCAAGGTCACATTGTGCTCATTCTTTCAGGAAGGCTGGAGGTACTGCAATGAGAAGCATCTCCAAATCTTCCAGGATGGACAGATGTTCTTAACCACCACAGGGACTAAAGGACTGGAATTCTAGTTGTCTTAATCACTCCAATTTTTTTGTAGGGGAATTTACATGTTTTATGAGTTCCTTTGCTTTTCTTCTAAAAGAGAATAAGAGTGGGTGAATACTTTCTCTCCAGTGAGAATAGCAGGACAAAATCCACAAAATTCCTCATTCCCTTCAGTATGTCTTCATATGAATGTTTCAGATCTAACCAGATACATACTGTGGCATTTGAGAAATAAGAATTTCTCTTAGATGACAAGTAAAATAAGTGTTATGAAGAAAAGTGGGGAATGGCACATGAAATTTAAATGGAAATCTGGACGTAGACGATAAGGAAAAGGCTTCACATCAAAGCTCAACCTTCTGTGAAGCATTTATAGCCTGGGCTAGTTTCTGCCAGTTCAGGCACCTGATGAAGCTCTATTTCTGCTGACCTGTTGAACAACTATGACATTCCCTTTCTGCTGCTCTAGTAAGTTAGTTAATAATTGTTGTAACATTAACCATAAGTTATATAGCTTTATTGGGTCAGATGTTAGAGAAAGCTAAAATTATAAAGACAATTATATTCAGATACACAAGCTCTTTGACAATAAGCAATTCACCTTGTACTTTAAGACTTCTGAGTGAGATGAGAAAAATCATATCTCTGTAGAACTGCTGAGGAGATTTAATAAAGCAGTTCCTGTAAAACATGTAGCATAGTATCAGGTGTAATAGATAAGTAAATATTTATTTATTTTAGAAGATTGCTTGGTATTTGGAATTATAATATATACATTCCTTATATCTGAGGTTTCTCTCAATATTCTATTAATAATAACTATTCACAATTGGATATTTCCTATTTTATTAAATCAATGTTGTCATTTCATTATTATATAGATAATTCCTTTGTTGTATTTAATATATTCTTTATCAAAGGCAAAGTTCAAATACTTTAACCATTACTTTCATTCCTAAACATACAATTTGTGGTATTTTATCAATGTCAATAATTCTGAGTTAGTCATTACACATTGTACAGTATAAGTTAATTTAATGATATTTGTGTGTGTGTGTGTGTGTGTGTATTATTTCACCTACATCATTGAAAAAATAGCATATTTTGTAAATGACCACTTCATATTAAAAGATTTCTTTAAAAGTAATTGTCCATTAATTATCAAGACCCCTTGTGCACTGTCTAGCTGATGCATTAGTCAACCTGCCAGTGTTGTATAAATAGTGCCATTATGGTTAAGATTTGAATAATCATTTAAACTGTGCTGTGCTATCTGTCTTTGTTGGAAGTAGCCTTTCCAATTATCACATGTATCTGATAATTGGATTTTCATTTCAGTTACACATAGTGGTGCATATCTTATAAAAATTTTGTTGGATTTGCAAATATGAAATTATTTAAAGTCAAAGGTGGAGATGTAGAACCTAACATAAAAACAATACATCCACCTAAACATGAGCTGAGCAATACAAATGAAAATAGATGTGCTAAACTGGACAGAGGAAAACTCATGTGGCCTCAATCCTACACAAAACCTATAGGCAATTAGGGAATGCTGAGAGAGGAAGACATTGTCTTCTCTAAGAAAGAGCACAGCAATTAGTTATTCAATACCAATGGTCAGCCCTGAAAATATTCAAGTAAGAAACATTACAAAGACTGAGCAGGATATATATTCATATATATATATATATCACAACAACTAATGAAAAAAAAGGCCATGATTTTGAAAAGAGAAATCAGGGTTCTATGGGAAGATTTAGAAAGATGAAAAGAAATGGTTAAATGAAGAAATTATATTAAAATCTCAAAAATAAATGGAAACACATAAAACACAGCTATGAGAATTAAAAAAACCAAATAAAACCATGATATTCTTATCAAATTTCAGCTTGAGAAGACTCAGAATATTTCCATTTGTTTCATTATTCTACTTTATTTATTTCAACTGATGGCCATGAATTATTACTATATAAACTAACAGTCAATTTATAACTAATATTTATTATTTATAAGAGTTTTAATGAATAAAATTAGATTTTTGTAAGAAATCTTGTTAACATAAAATAAGTTTTTGTTTCTTTCAGTGTTAATATTTTTCTCAAACCCTTTCTTCTGGTTTCTTTCTCTCTCAAACCCACTGTCATTTCCATGCCACCCTCTACCCTGCCTTCCACCACTAACTCACCCTTTTTCTTTTGTTGTAATCTCCTCTGCATGCACTCAAGCAAATATATGTGGAACTTAATAGCATGTGAAGTGGATATCTTTATTTTTTTCCTTTTTGGCTGAAATGATACTATTTTTCACCTTTTAAAATGATATTAATGATTAGGTTTCCATGAATTCTCTTTATCTATTTGAAACAGTTTCCTTTGAAAAAGTTATGACTTTCCTGGACAGTTGTGAAGTATATCTTGATTTAAAAATTCTTAAATGTTCCCTATGGCATTAGCATTGTTTCCTTCTAGTATGTCCTGGTTCTTTTACATTTAAACCATCTGAAGTTGGAATTGCTTGTGTAAAGGAAGATATAGTGAATAAAGACACTTGGGAGCATGAAACAGGATGATGCTTTTGGGGTGGTAGGTATTTATGTGAAGCCATAGGCTAAAGACTTTGCTGCCAGTTCACCTCTATATGATTAACTGTTGTGTTTAGGGGTGAATGCCTATCATTTACCACTTGTGGCTTCCAACTCAATAGTTCATTTGCTACTATTCTATCAAATATTAATCATGAGGCTATAAAGTTAGTGTTGTTAATATTAGCATATTAGTAGGTGGATTCAGTACTTGTATTTTTGAGATATTTATAAATTTTTACTTCCCTAAACATTTAAATTGTAAGATGCCATCCATTTACACATGTAATCAGCATGTCCAAGGAAAACTTAGTGATGCTTTCATCATGTATGTTCATTTGATTGGAGTTTGTCTGCCAACTTAATGTTTTTGTGGTTTTTGTTCTTTGTATATGAACTATGATTTGTTGCTTTGTATTTATGCAACTTTAACACACCCTTTTCTGTAACATTTAGTCTATGCATAGCCTTATCTAATGTTTCCTCTTAGTCATTATAGTTCTCAAACATATACAGCCTTAAACAGATGATAACTCTAGGAAGGATTGTGTGTGTGTGTGTGTGTGTGTGTGTGTGTGTGTGTGTGAGTGTGTGTGTGTGTGCATGCGCATGTATCTGCATTTACCATTCCATTAGGCCACACACATATTTGTGAAAGTTAGGGATTGACACTGGGTGTTTCCCTGTATTGCTCCCTGCATTTTATTTTAAACAGAGTCTCCAATGAACCTCGATCTTATGCTTTCAGATAGGATTCCAGTGAGCTCCCAAGAGATGCTTTTCAATTGCATGAATGTGCAGTTCAAGACAAGGATTGTGAAGACCAGATTTTCTGTGGGTGTTAGAGACATGAACTCAAGAGTCTCATGTTTGATCAGCAAGTATTTTACCCATGGAGCCCTCTCTCCAGCCCATAGCTATTGATTTTAAATATTTTAGTAATCATAAATATTGTGTTAAATAAGTGACTATAGTAAAATGTTGTTGAAAATGGGGATTCTTAAAGAATATTGCAATAGAATAAGGAGTTGGAACGTATATTCATCATTATAAAAGTAAAAGAGTTGTTAAAGACATTTCCTTGTATACAAATAAAAACTTGTTATTTTATTTATTATATAACATATGCAACAAAGCCAGCTCTGAAATAAAAAAATTATATTTAATAAATATATATAATATATATTATTTAGTCTGTTTTACCTGTTCAATTTAAGCTGTTTAATTATAATTTCATGATAATCTATTTAAAACAAGTAGGAAACTAAAAAATTAAATATTAAACATCATTTGCTTTGAAACACATTTATATATTGTATACATGTTTCTTAAGTTTATTAGTATTTTGACAATGAATATTTAACATCCTCAAATACAGACTTTTAAGCAAATTCTTGGCTTCACAGTTGAAGGTTTTCTAATATAAAATAATTTCAGTACTTAATTTGAAGTAGAAGTTTAGCTGGAGATCATTATTACATGGACAACTGCTTCTGTGACTGAAGTGGATCTTCAAAAGGTCATCCAGACTGTTAAGTTTATGGGATTGATAATTGTCCCTATTGTTATAATTAAACTGGGTTAAAACTCTTTTCACAGCACAATTTATATCCTAGAAAAAGGGGAGATATAGAGGAACATTTAATCTCATATCACTTTGATCTGCCTGTGTGATAGCTAGAAAGGGATCAAATCCAAGGGCTTGTATGAAAGGATCACATACAAGAAGCCTATATGACATGAATGGAATGCAGAAAGTGTTGGGATCCAGGTTACCCAGACTATGGAAGCTTCAGCTTGACAAGGTTCCTGGGCATCTGCAGTCGGGAACTGGAATTTCTTAACTGCTTTGCCCTTTCTTATCTTTACTGTACGATGACATACATTTTCTCATCAATAATAAGATCTGCATAAGCCTAATAATAATATCAAAATTAACCCCTGGGCTGGCCACTGTGGGCTGGAATGAAACACAGCCATGCTATTCAGAAGTAAATTGTAATCACATCCGGACTTCCAAGTCCTGGAATGTGAGAACAACCCAGGTTTATTGCAAGTGCATTATAAAGCCATTCCTGGAGTAAATGCTGATCTTCCCAGAAAGAGATAAACCTTAATAGATGGAAGCCAGAGAGCTTAGTTAGAAAGCTACTGCACCTGGAAACACAAGCAGACAATTAGCCCTTCACTAACGAAGAATATAGCAAGCCTGCACCAACTTAAAAGTAAACATTCCCAGGACTTAAAGAGAAAAAATAGCCTTCAACTTAGCCAGGCCACCAGATAAGATTAGAAATTTAGAGCTTTGACTCAGAAGAATAGATATATACCAAGGAACAAAAAAACCATAAAATCTTCCCTTGGCAGTGACATCCCTATCATCCACTAATTGATCTTGTATTGTTTACTCTTTGGTGAGAACTAAGAAACCTTGAAGCCTGCAGCCATAAGGAGGAAAGACACCTTTGCACTGGTTCCTGTTTTGAGATATGCCTGAGATCTGCATTCTTAGATAAGCATTCCTGTAGTCTGCTACTTAAGCTACAGAAAAGTCTTGAACAGGAGGAGGACAGAAGGAGGACAGAAGGAGGACAGAAGGACAGTACGAACTAACGAAGAACAAGAAGAACAATGAACCACGAGAGACGAGAAGGAGGACAACGACGTAGAGACAGAGACAGACAGCTCAGGAGAGACGAGGAAAACTGAACTAACTGAGGAAGATAGATTGTAAGGCCTAGAGAGTTTGATTGCTAGCTTAGAGAAACTTTGTTTTATTCCCTTAATGTGCACATTGTCATTTTCTTTGATTTTATTCTTTGCTTTTCTTTATGTTTCTTTAATTTACTATTAAATAAGTGCTCTTGTGTGTCATAGTTACCATAAGATGTATTCTGTGTGTCTTATTAAAGACCTTTAAGCTTGCCAACTAAGGGTTCCATAGAAGAGTGAGATACTGTGCTCACTTGTCATAGTTTTGATTGTTTACCCTCCTTCGTGGAAGCTGAGAAACCCATCACGAGAACTAGAGCTGGACTCAGACCCCTGCAGAAAGAATGTTAGATGAATCATGTTCTCTATGCTAATGCTAGGTGAAAGGGACTTCTGTGGTTAAGACAATGTAGCACACACTGTAGTCATAGACTCAGGGCCAAAAGATTATTTTTTTTTTGACAGGATTTCTCTGAGGAGGAGGAGGAAAAGGAGGAGGAAGAGGAAATGACAAAATTTTTAATTAATAAAATACATTCCATGTATACACTACATGTCATTCCACTGAACAATAAAGAGTAAATAATACTATGATTATTTTTTTTTCCTGGATCTTCATGCGGAGGCCTTTATGAATCAACAACTCATGCATACTGCATATAGTAGAATTTTCACTATGTGAACACTTCTATAAGTTTCTAGTTATATTATCCTGAGCAGTGACTTAAGCTGCATAAAAAAGCACTGCACACAATTGTGAAGCAGAGTCTGGAAGAGATCCTGGTAAGCATGTTTACAAAAGAATAAAATTAGTCTGTCCTTTGAAAACTCTCATTCTTTAATGGGACAGCCAGTTTCTATGATATATCAAGTCCTTCTAGGTCATTTCTCATTAGCTTAATGAAATGAAAATCACTAGACTCTGACTGTCCATGCTAAACCTGTGAATTAAGGTGTTGTTTGGCCAGACTTATGAATGTTTTTTGTCTTTTTTATATGCCCATACTGTAACCACCATTTGGGTGCTGGAAATTGAACCTGCAAAAGCAATGAGTGTTCTTAACGACTGAGCTATAACTCCAGCCCCAAAACATTTTTTGAAATACTTTGTTGTTCAAATACAGCTTGAACCGTTCCATTAAAATTTCCTAACCCTACAAAAATCTCTAGAGTTTCAAATATTTCTTATAGAAATAAAAAAACTTTTCACAATATCAGTTGTTTATTTTGGACCATGTTATGTTACTTTCAGAGAAAGCCACATAGTAAACAGTTTATAATGAACATAAACTGATTAACTCAAGATCCTAAATCCTGGGAAGTTGAATATCAAGAAAGCTTGCATATGCTTAGAGCTCCAGGGTATCTGATGTTCTATTCTGACCTCCATAGGCTCCTGAATTTCCCCCCACAAAAGTTTTTGCATAAAAGCTCTTGAAGATTCACACACACATACAAAAATTCAAAGCTACAAATAAATCTTTGAATGATGGAACATACAAAATCCATCTAACATTTTAACTGTAAATTCTTTTGACATGTGGTATTTATCTATGTGTATATGTTTGTATCTATGAATCTATCTAACCTTCTCTCCACCTGTCCATATATATAAATATTAAAAATAGCGTATGTGCAGTTGGATATTTAAATATGACAAGCTTCTTATTGCTAGGTCATCTACATTTTACATCATTACAATTACATATTTGGGGGCCAGATAGATGGCTCTGCACATAAGAGTGCTCATTGCTCTTGTAGTTGACATGAGATGAGTGTCCAGCAAACAGATGACTGCTCTCAACTATCTGTACATATTACTACAGGCATCTGATGCTCTCTGTGACCTTCTCAGGCACTGCACATATATGTGGTATACATTCATAGATTCAGGTAAAATATCCATACACACAAAATAAATAATTCTTAACAAATTAAATACACACTTCATTTTAACCATTTCATATTTCTTCTTCTTTATTCCAAAGGCAACAAAAACAAATAAACCAACCAAACTACCATAAATCCAGAGAAGTGTTAATGAAGAATGCATTCGTCTAAATTTGGATACAACATTTTTCAATTATTATGTGTATTAATGGAGAAACATTAATCTGCTCAGAAATAGTTGTGAGAATTGTTGTGTGTGTGTGTATTGATTAGAGCTTCTAGAAGATGTTATCATCTGTGTAAGTAGAGTGAGTAAAATGGGTAGGGTCACACCAATACAAATGGATAGCAATCAATCCATTTATAGCAATGGTAGAATAAACATATCAATGAGGAGCAAATTTAATGTCTTTTGTGATGGTGCGCCATCTATTTTTCTATGTTGAACATATAGTTTGATGATTATTGGGCCTTGGAACATAGGATTCATGACATTTTATCCCCTGGTACTCAAACTTAGGCCATTGGTTAAATGGTGTATTGATGGGTTTCATGCTACTTAAACTGAATTTCATCATTGTCACTTTTTATTCTTCCAACTTGAAGTGACATACATATCATTAAAAAGTCTCCATAATTATCTGAGTCAATTCTAATAACTATTTGTCTACGGTATAAACACAGGCATTCATAAAAAGATTGTCCCCATCAAATCCTTCCCCTCAGGGTTCAAGGAGTTATGCAGAATAAGAGGCAGAAAGAGTTTAAGAGTCAGGGGGACAAAGGACACCAAGAAATCAGGACCTTCCAGACACACCTGGGGTGGGGGTGAGGGACACACATATTAACTCACAGACTGTTTTAGCATGCAATGATCCTGCACAAGTCTGCATTACATGAGGTACTAGAGCTTAAAGGAGAAGTTGACACCCCTCCCCCTCCCCTCATAACTAACTCAGAAGCTATGTTTGGCTGATAACTATTTGCAAAAGAAAAATTAGTTTTCTCAAAGGGAATCTCACCGGCAAAACAAAGCACATTTAAGGTTAGACCCCATGCCCAGCAGTCGATGGTTAACACAAAACAAACTCAGTGCCATTTTTGGAGGTTCTTTGATTCATAATATTAACTTAGGGCATTTTTTAACTTTACAGATCCTTTGTATATATATATATATATTATGGCTTATGGCTTTTTTGTGTATTTATGGGATTCCTCTGTGTGTGAGCATGTGTGTTTCAGTGTCTATATGTGTTTATTTTACTGTTTCTTTGCCTCTTTGTCTTTTTTGGTAATTTTATGATATTTTTGTTTTTGTTTTACCTTTTTATATTTCAATATTATTTCTTAGATCTCTATTTTGCTTTTTAACAAGAGATAGAAAGTATGTGAATAGAAAGGGTAAGTGTGTAGGAACTCAGAATAGAGGAAGGTAAACCATAATCAGAATATGTTGCAAAAAATCTATTTTCAATAGGGCTAAAACATCTTGGTAGCTAGCTAGCTAGTTAGATAGATGTTGGATAGGTATACAGATGATAGATAGATAGATAGATAGATAGATAGATAGATAGATAGATATATAGATAGATGGATGATAGGTTGATGTTCCTACATATAGACAGACAGATAAATATACATGTATATGGTGGTTGTATTACATATCAATGCAGCAAAATATTTTTTAAAAGGATATTATGGTGCCCCCTAAATTTTATGAGTTCCCTTACCATTAGTTTTCAAGCAGGTTTAGAATAATAATTATGTAATCCCTCCTGTAGTATGAGCATCAACATTAGCTAGAGAGCATCTGGTTAACCCCATAAACAGTTGTGCTATTATTGCTAATGTAGGCCACTGTGCCTGGGAAATTGGTATTATGGCTTTTAAAGTCCTCAGCTGTGTAAGACCATTGGTGCCTTTTCTTCCGCAGTAACCTAACCTCAGGTGTTAAGTTAGCCAGCCAGTCTGGAGGGGACTTTCACTACAATTCTAGACCAATTTACCTATATAATACAACTAAGGTGATTTGTCTGCAGCAACAGGGCATCCCCATCTAGTACTGATGGGCAACCAAGATTAGTGGCAAAAAACTCAAACTTTGTTGCCTTCTAGATTCATCCTGACAAACATCTCATAAGGCAGAACCAGCATCAGATTCTAAGGTATAATACTCAATCCAAATCACATGCAGAAAAACCAGATAACTCAAAGTTCAAGAATCTTGGAAACGGACAGGTAGGAAGCAAGATTGATAAGGTTAGGAGAAAGATAAGAGAAGGTAGAAGAGAGATTAACCAGAATACATGCATGTGTGAATTGCCAAAGAATTAAGTTTATTTTAAAAATTAAACTCAAAATATAGGAAATTTAAAAAAGAAGTAGTGTCATTACTACCACTAAATGTATGCAATATTATAAAATCTAATCTAAAACACTAAGACTGTAAAAGACCTGAAATATTTAGAGAAGACTAGCATATTTATTGATTTAAAGATTCATTATCATTAAGAAAATATTTTTAGATCTATTACAAATCTAAATTCAATTAAAAATCTTAACAGACTTTTTTTGACATAGATAATTCCTAATCTTTTGCAGAAATTATTAGAATAGAGTATTAGTTGTAGTTGTTAAACAACAGTATCTCCAATTATTTGCAGTACAAATAAATCTTCAAATAGACTTCTTTTAAAAATGTCACAAAGATAGAAAAATAGCACACAAAGATTGTAAAGGAAAGTGCTTTCTCTCTTAGCTGTTACACTCTGTAACTTAGGGCTCTTGAGGCCTTGACTATAAATGTATGGAAAGATTAGGTTGTTTGCATGACTCTATGTGTGTAGTGGGGTTTGCATATGTGTGTGCGTGTGTGTGTGTGTGTGTCTATATATATGTTTTTCAGACATTTTTCTACCTCAGAAAAGTAGTCCAATCAGTAAGGAGACAGAGATTGAAAACCTATTAGAATATTTTCATCACTCTATGCCTAAGAGATGAATAATTATTAGCTTTTCAATAATATTATTCCTTCTTTCTTCACTTTGAGATTTGGTTACACTGCATAATCAGAGAATATCTTATTTGTTACCTCTTTGTCTTCTGAAGGGTTTGATAGAAAAAATAGCACTGATTTTCTTCATAATACTTGCTATGTATTTATTAATATATGAAGTTGAATACTTTTCTTTATTAATTAACATATCATGTGCTTCTACATAGCATCTCAGGAAATTTTAAGATTTTAAACTTCAATCTTTATTTTTATTTATTTTGTATTCCATTCTGTATGTTAGATCTTTAACTATTAGTAAATATTATCATAATTTTTTGTGAATGAAAGAAAAGAATATTAAGTAAATCTATTTTCACCAAATATGTTATTTTTGATTGAATATTGTATAAGAAAACTCTGAAGTCTTTTGTAAAAATAGTGAAGATATTACATAGTTTTTAGGTTAATTAATCTAATACACAATTCATGTTAGTGTCCTAGTATGGCAAGGTACTATAAACTTATCTAAGATTCACTATACTTTAGCCCTATTCTTAAGAGATATAACAAATATAAAGTTTTAGTGAAATTAATGATCATTGGATCAATTATTTCATATTAAATTCTGTGTTTTTAGGCCAAAATGTGGAACTAGAGTGGGACATAAGACATTACATTCTGAGTGTGCACAACAAATCCTGGATCTGCGGTAGTGCTTGAAAACAAAAACTCAAACATTTATTACTTTTTGTCCTCATTTGTAGTCCAAAAACTGACACAAAGGAAAGCTATTTTATTTGAAATTTGACATTTTAGATTTAGGACTACAATCAAATAAATGAGCAAAGCAGCTTTAGAAGTCAAACGTGGCCTAGTTTTTTTTTTTTTTTTTTTTTTTTTCTTCTTTTCCTTTTAAGAAGTCTGTGTTTCCTTTTTCTTTTTCCTTTTGACCTGACTTAAAGCTCACAGCTTCTCCATCCAGAATAGATAATACAAAATAGTACGAAGCAGGCATTTACTTATGGAACAGCTCCTCACAAGTCACGATTAACCTCAACTGCAGATTTTGTTTCTAAGTTACGGCCTTTCTTTCCTAGACCCAATCAAAGGGGGACATTTCTCAAATGCTATTCAGTGAGGGCTTAAATTCTGTGCTTTTTGAAAATAAGTATCAGTTGGCCTGATTTTTCAAGATATATGAAATTCAGGGGGGTATGTTGAAAATTTATGTAAACTCACAGTGTTCAGACTTCGTTTGGATGAGTCAGATTTCAAAACCAACAGTGACCTAAAATGAGTAAGTTTAATAAATAAACATTGGATCATTGGGGTCATTGCGATTTCTGTGGCAGCTTATCATTAATCAATCATTAACTGTACACCAATGTTAATATTTACCAAAATTAAGCAAGACATGCAGTCTAGATTCTATGAGCTTATGGAGACAAGACACTCACAATGTGGGATTGTTACAAAAAGACTAGTAAACACAGAGACGTATAACTTGAAGGAGATGTAGCTTGAATACTGTAAAAGGAAAATGGAACCATGAGATTAAAAGTTCTGGATAGAGTGAAATGTTTCACATAAAACTATTTAAAATCTGTGGTCTGAAGATGCACATGCTGCATTTGGATGGCTCTACCACCTATACTTCACTCCTACAGATTACTGAATGTGTAGGGTATTCTAGAGCTTCTCCAAAAACTGTATCCTGAAATACTGATTTCTTTGGGGCGACATATGTATTCCTGATTCCAACTTTAGAGATGAAGAAGATGAATCCGATGGAAAATAAAGAACTTTACCAAAATTAGCTCATGAAAAATTATGGCGGTCAGTTTATATAAATTAGAGAATACAAATGGGGCTTAGATATTAGAATTTGGTATTTTCTGCCCAATGATGTCACTTTGAGAAGGTATTTATATTGTATTAAATTTTCTCTTAAATACTTTTCTATTCTAGTATATCTTGATTTTAAAACTGACATCAAACTATAAGGCTTAATAAAAAGTAAATAATATCTATTTAACTCATCTCAATTCACATTAACAAAGCATCTACTTTATTCACTGTACAATGATAGGTCTGTGTTGGACCAAAAATAAATACATGCAATTTAAATATAAAAAGCTATTGGAATTTTTTCCAAGTGACAATTGGAAAAAATGTCTTATACATATTTTGTGTCTTATACTACTCTACATGAAAGTTTATTAAACTAAATTCAACTTTATGTCCTATGAAAATGTACATACAGTGTGTTTTCTTCATATTTGAAGACCTAAAGCAAAACACACATTTTAGGAAGCTATTTTATAATTCATTAGAAAAAATTCCCTGTTCAACTTTATGTCTTATAATCATAATTAAGTTCTAGAGGCAACCAGGTAAATTATATATTTCAATAAAATGCCAAATTACTTCTCTCTAGTATTACATGTTTTCTTGAATGAATTTTGTCCATAATTATTTCTCCCTATGCAATACATCCTTGCTGAAGCCACCACCATGACATTTTCTGTCATGACCATACCCCAAACTTTCAGGCTTTATTCTTATTAAGATGGGTTCCACATATGGATCATAGTTATTGCTATATCTCAGCACTATTTATCTCCCTTTTAAATATTTTTTTCCAATAACTACTTATGAGACAAGGGAGATTGTAGGCCTTTGTACTGATTTCTTCTTTTACATAGATCTAAAATATACACACAGACACACACAGCACATTATAATCCTCAAATGTGCAATAGGAATTTGTTAGTGGATGTTTGAAACTACTAGGTACACATGATATTACAAGTGAAAGAATTTTGCAAATGAGTTATATTTGGAAATATAAAAATATTATATGAATACCTAGTGGATGTGAAGAATGAAATAAAAGAATGTAAATCAGTTCATTATATCATATTGAGATTAAAAGACCATTGGACAAATGAGAAAAATACAATTGAAAAATATGCATTTGTTATTATTTAGACATACTTTACACATGTGTTGAAAGTCCTCCTCAGAGAAATTAAAGATAAACAGGTCTCTGAAATTACACATTGTTCTCCAGGCAAAGACACTAGTTTTAAATAGTATTAGATTTGTGATTATTCTAAGTCCATTGATGAGGCAATTTTTTAACATGGAAATCTCACATAAAATTCATATTTTTCACTCTATCAAGGGAGCCATCTTATTTTAATATAGATATACTGAATATATATTTATTAGAAAAGAAACATAATCCTTGAATGTAGGAAAACATTTTCCTTCGAGTTTCTTCATGTGTGCTGCTCTGTTGAGTGGAGGAGGCAATAAGAAGCAACAAGGGCTGTTTTAGCCATTATTTATATACATACATGCATACCTATATACATACATACATCTTGTTCTATGTTGTATTTACATGCGTTTGTGGGTCTGTTTGAGTCTTCCTTTGTTTTAAGACTGAATTATCACTTGCTTATGCTCTGGTTCAGCTTATGCTCCAGTCCATTCAGCTCCCTTCAGTGTTCCTGCCATCATATGACCTTGATGCGTGCAAATCTTTCCTTTTGGTATATACTGCACTTCTTTTTCAAGCAAGTCATGTTCAGAGTTCTTAATCCTACAGTTTTTTATCAAGAAAGACTTAACTTTTAGTTCACGAAAGTTTTCTGTTATAGGTTTCTTAAAAACTAATTGTTGACTCATACAACTGTGTCTTAGTTTATCAGTTGCCTACCTACATAGTGGATCATCTGTCTTCTCACTTGCTGATAATGACTCTCCTAGACTATATCTAATCCTGTACTTCATTCCCAACAAGTTGCTTCTGAAGAAAGCACTATCCAAAATGTATTAAGGCAGTTTATGACCTCCTCCAGTGTAACATTGTGTTTGTTTACAAACTCATAGTATCTCAAAACAAACTTCTAAAAAGAATGAAAGTTTATGTGTCAAAAGTAAACTCAAAATATGCAGTAAACATTCAGCTAGATCTTATTTCAGTCAAGGAGAGATTAGCATATGCTTTGATAACTATCTAAAGCATGTACAAACTTGAACAGTCATGCAGACATTTGCTTACAATGAGTCAGGCAGTTTAATATTATTAAATTAGTCTGGAGATGAGTCTGAAGAAGTAATTTCCTGGAAATAGTAAATATAAAATGTTCTCTGGAATGAACATCAGAAAGCATTTTGTCAATTTCTTGTATGTTGAAGTTGTATAAAATATACATCAGATAGGATTCAAAAGAATCATGCATACTTACTTTTAATCAGAAAGTACAAACAATCTTAACTGATATTATATTAAATGAAATTCATATGAGAGAAATTCACTCATATAGTACAGATTAATAACTTTCTATCCAGATAGTTTGGAGGTTTGTAAATTAAAGATTATACTACTAAAGCAAACTTTTCAGTTTCTCAGAAGATGAACCCTGGCTCTTAAGATTATCCTAATGACCAATGGTTTGACTTTGTCCTTCTTTAAAGGTTTTCACATTTGGAGTGGTTGGTCTTCAGAGTTCTAAGACATTTTCAGTTCCCAGTCTGTCTTCATCTCAGGTGAATGACTAGCAATGCTGAGTGCCAACAGGTACTAAGTAATGTTATCAGTGTTTTGAATTGTATTCATTTATAACATGGGGCCCTGCTATCCCATATGTGTTTATGATAGAGGTGTATATAGCATTTGTTTAGAAGGTCTAATGAATAGAAATCTTGGCCCTGTACTTCAGGTTTCTATTTTTATTCTTGGAAACTCTACTTTACCAATTGTCATCACTCATGGCATTCACTGCACAATACAAAGAAAAATCTCTTGACACTTAAACTTTTCTTCTTTGACTTGGGTATAAATAGACTGCCCAGATAAAAAGAAACCATCACTTTACCTCAGCTAAGCTTGTTATGCTGCCTCTAGACTCAATTTTACATAAAGTTTGCATAGTGTACTTAAGTCTCACTAAGTATCTTAATGGAATTATGCTCTTGATCACAAATTAAAAGTATAGTGATTTTATAAACTGCTATTAAAAAGAAGGAAGTTCACACATAACTAGCTTTAGAGAGCTTGTTATCCACATCCTCTACCAGACTGACTGAAGTAATGGTGACTCAAGTGAGCATGGGAGTGGTGTGTGTGTATGACAGAGAGAGAGAGACAGAGTCAGAGAGAGAGACAGAGAGAGATAGAAAGTGACAGAGACAGATAAAGAGTGAGAGAGAGAGAGGGAGAGAGAGAGAGAAACTTCTTGTGTGTGGATTCTTAGGTGTATGTGTTCACATGTAGGCCAAAGGTTAATATTTAGGTTTTTTTCTATCAATGTCCATGTTATGTTTTGATGATTTTTCCTGAATCTGGTGGTCACTGATTCGCAGATAGGCAAGTACACAAAAATACATGTGCAAAAGTGCACACACACAGAGACACACACACAAAATCTTATTTCTTTTAAGAAAGGATGAATATCAATACAAAAATTATTAAATTTATGTGTGTACCATTGTGTCATTAGGGTATGATGTGTACCTCAAGGGTAAAACACATACTTAGCATGATTAAGGCTCTGAGTCCATATAAAAATGTGCAGGAGTCGTCAAGCAGCAGAAGCTTGACTACATAGATGCTGTTTGTATATTTGTTTTTTAAGTGAAAGAGAGAACGAAGTTGGGTGGGTAGGAAGGTGAAAAGAGAACTTGAAGGGCATGGAGGAAGCCAATGAATATGATACCATTCTATGACATGAAATTATTAAATACTAAATAAAATTGTTTAAAAATAATGTTTAGTTATATAGTAAATATTTCATATTTTTCTTGTAATATAGGTTATTAAGTTAACATGACTCATTTATCTCTCAAGAACTGATGTTTTCTGTTTATTTTTCTTTACATTTGTTTAGTACATCTGCGTGTAGATTTGCCCATACAGGAGGGCACACATGGAGGTGAAAAAAGACCTTGAAAAAGTTAGTTCTCCCTTTCCACAATAGGGTTTCTGGGGATCAAACTCAGGTCATCAGATTTGGTGATAACCACCTTTACTTACTGATCAATGTTGTAGGCCCACGATTATTTTAAAGTATGACACTGAATATTTTGAATACTTACGTTTTATTAACATACTTAAAATAAGTATCCAAGTGACTTTTGGTCTGAATAATACAAATAATGAGGCAATACTATACAACTAATAAAACGTTAATGTATATAATATATAAATTATTTAAGAAATGAATAAAATATATAGATATAGGGATGTGTGCTTTTTGCTAAGTGTATAATTGATTTATTAGTAAGTAATCACTGTTTCTAGAAGAAAATAGGAATTCACAATCTGATAGTGTTCCATTAAATAGAGGAAATATGTAATTGGTCATCATCCAGGTAGGAAATTCCAATTAAAACCAAAAGCCAATATTAAAAGTCTATCTTAGCCCAGTAAGGATTTTAGCTTTATGGATTTTGATTAATTATGTGCTTGACTTACCTTTTATTTGTGCAATTAAAAAACATTTCATAATTATACTACATAACATTTTTATCAAGGATATTTCATAGTATTTTTATGTATTCCATTTTGAAAAGGTCATGTATGGAAAATGTAAATGACCTTAAAAAAAGTTTGTAATGATGCTTTTGTATCTGGATATATTTCAAATTCATATGTGTTCTTGAATGAGGTCATGTGAGGTTAATCTGCCTTTTAGCTGTTTTCATGCTGTGTCTCTGTGTCCTGACATTGTTATATTTATTTAGTAATGTTTTATCCACTGATAAATATTGAATGTTTCCTCTTCTTTAGTGTAAATACAGACATCTGGATAAGTTGGAGAAGTTCTACCATCCAAAGCTAGAGTTTACAATGTATTGCTTGGATTTATACCCTATGTTATAGTATACATTCTCTAATTAGGTGATGTTGCTCATGTTCCGTTTGTTAAGTTCTATAATTGATTTAAAACAATTATAGCTATGTAGTTCAAAGAAAATTAATAAAAACTTTGTAAATATAACTCCACACTGCATGTTTTGAATGTTCTTTATGGGGAACAAAATCATGAGTTCATGCATGTTCTTCCTGTTCTGCAGACATATTGTGTTTTTTAATGTTTTCACTAAAATTGTCATTGTGCTCATATATATTTTGAATCTTTGCTTTAAAAGAGTCCATTAATATGTAATTAGATGATGTCAATTAACTGCTGATGCAAATATACTAGCTTTAGAAATAATAAGAAAATGGTCAGTTTCTGGAGCCATGAAAGATATCTTCAGCTGAAGTTCACTGTTAAATTATAACCTTTTTAGAAGATATACACATTCTATAGCCAAAGAAACTCTGCATCATTGTTAAAATATTGCTTAGTGTAAGTTAATAAAAGGGGAAAGCTGTCTTGAATTATTGTTAATCTCCTGAAGACCTGGAGGGTCAAAATCACAACATGTATTTTAGTAGGCATAGAATTAGTGGAATCCTTGTTTAGAAGCTGTTACTCTTTGAGTTGGTATACATATGAGCACACCCATAAACTGTCATTCTAATGGAATGCTTTCTTTCAGGCAAATTCCTACCATAATATAATAAAAGTTAAAGTTTATATAGTGTAAATCAGATCAAGATTTAAATACACAGCTGTGATGTTCTGACTGTATTTCCCAACTCTCTACAGACTGGCCTATATAACTAAACACCCTGCTATGCCAAATGCTGTATCCAGGTTTAAGTAAAAGGGTATTTACAAAGAGGCAAGTCTGTTTTCCTTATGTTATGTTTTCAGTAACTACTTCTAAACAATATTTCCTCTAAACTTTTTTATATTGTGCTCCTGAATAAAGCAAGGTAAATAATGCATAAAAATTTATCACAATATAATGAACTCCTGAAAATTTCTTCCATATAAATACTTGGAATTTATTTTGATCATATTTTGCAAAATTAGACATTCATTAATTTGAATCATCAACTTAATAAATGTATTATAGAATATTTCCTTTGAATTATGAACATCATCAAGAATTCTTTATAAAATCATGTGTCTAAAACATGTTTCACATTCTAGTATGATGGTAAAGGTAAATATACATAAAAATAGATTAATTAGTTTGTGCTAGTATCTAATCTTCCATACTATTGATATAAGTATTGTGGAAAAATGAAATTTTCTTCCTTACTCTTGTTGTAATGATTCATGTTAGATTAATTTCCTTATAAACTGATATACATTATTGAGTTGCATATTCTGTTGTATTTGTTTATTATTATGGAATGATATGTATGCATAACAGATACTACATATAAAATTAAACATATTTCTATCTCCTTTTAATCTTGTTATGAGAACTGACACATATCATTCACACTTTGGATGTTTCCAATGAAAATGTTTAAGCTTATTTTAAAGAAATAAAAGTATATATATATAGCCAATGTGGGATTTCATATCTAGTGTTTATATTTGAGATGATTTCGGAAGTTTACATGCTTCAAAAACTTCTATAATTATATAATTAGATAATCTCATTTGATTTTCTAAAGTTGATGATTTTAAATTTTCTTTCTCAGTGAATAAACACAAATTATGTTGGGCATGTTTCCAATCTGAAAATTTCTAAGTAATCATTGCAGACTTCAGAGAGCTGAAGAGACAGAGAAAATTCAGTGTTGTCTAAATGTTAGCTGGATATAATGGCAGTCTGTGGACTGATTGGAACAGTCTGGCTTTCTGTGGCTTTGTGACTATGAATATTGCTGGTTGATGAGAGAAAAGAGAAACATAAATCTTGGCTTTGATTAGACTTTAATATCCAATATCCACAATACAGTTTGAGATTGTTAAGCGTTGAGATAGCTAAGAATGTCAATGATTTTTGCAAAATTATGTTCCTATAAAGATAAAGACTTACTGATATTTTCATTTAAAATACAATTGATTAGTTTCCATCTAATGCTACAGAACACTTGTCTTTATTACCCCTATCTGCTGCATATGAAAGATACTTTTCTTGGCCAAAAGCACTTGCACAGATGATTTACAGATTGTCCAAACCAGAGTGATCTGTTGTCCTACTCATCTTGCTTTTTCTATATACAAATTATTTACAGAATCTTTAAATAGATCACTCATATATAGCTTCTAGGAAACGAAGAATTGCCTTATAAACCATGAACAATTCATGCTGTTCAGAATATATGAATCAGGTTGCTCATTATGTATAGTTACAAATGCAAAATGTTGACAAAGACAATATAGTAAGCATTATGCAGAAACTGACCTACAGGGCCTATAGAAAAGTACAGTAGTTAAAATAATTTTTACTATATAGTATTTTACAGATTATTTATAATCCTTAAACAACTATTATTCTACTTTAATAAATCCATATGACCTCATTATTAACACATGCATATGCACATGCAAGCATAAATTCAATGCAATACTGAATCTCCCTTAATCTAGAACACGGAAATGAGATTCCTCTATAGTATTCTCTCAGCACTCTTTTTGCTGTTACTACCTTACTATATTTGCTTAATATCAATTATCTCAGCATCCTTTTGATTGTATTTCATCATACAAAATATGTTCACCGTATAGAATTTGGGACAATTAATAGAGTAGTTTTTTTTTTTTCACAGTGAAATATCCTTAGCATTTGCGTACTTAAAATTAATAAAGGTCAGGAAATTATTTTAAATTATGTAATATATTTAATCATTAATAATGAATTACTTATAAAGTGATGTTGTTGAACATGGAGAAACATAACATCTTTTTGGTTATATTTATGTGTGTGTGTGTGTGCATGTGTATATTTTCAGGTAAATAAAACATTAAAATTGTCACATGCAAAACTTTCCAGTATTTATGCTTTGCCATAGCATTTGATTCATCAATTCCAATAGTTTATGCTTCAAATATCATTTTATGTATTGGATGAATATTTCCCTTTAAATTTGGATTGTTTCTATAAACAAGTATTAAATATGTACAACTTACCTACATTATTTCCTTTATTCAAAGAATTTCCCTAATACAATCTTTTAAATATATTTCTATATGTATCTTTAGATATATACTCATAGATATTAGATATCGAGTAGTGTAATAGTCAGCAACTGTGATGAGAAAACATTAATTTAGCAGCTAAAGCTTCTGTTATCATGACATTATATTTCCTCCATTGTAGTTGTTAATTAATTTACAGAAGCATGTATATTTAGACCAGTTTTTGTTACAGTTTTGTCCTTCCATTTCTGTAGTGGCTTCCTCAGTTTGCAATTTGTATGGATTACCCAGGCTTTCCCCCAAAGAGCAGTGCGACTAGAATTTAAATGAAGTCCTGGAAGACTTTCTTTCAAGTGCAGGATCATTGGGTTAATCTCTACATGAAGCAGTCTGGTTGCAAAAGAGAAGATTTGCCATGTGGACAAAGGCTGGCAAAGTCAATATATTTTAGGAGATTTATCATGACACACTTTTCAAAAAATCTTCATAGGAACTCTGTGTGGTCTACACTAATCTTATGACTTTAATTTTCTTTGATATTTAATTAAAATATTGTCCTATCACATAACTTAGGTTTATGGCAAGGAAGTCATAAGTAAAACAATCTTTTTAGAACACTGGCTTTTGGCAATAGAACAGATTCAAAGCCTGCCCTACATATCACTGCAATGTTTACTTTAGGTAGTTAGTGAAAGATAACAGCAGATGTACTGTCAGTGTTTCAGCAGGCTCAGGCTTATGAGAATGGACATTCTCCACGAAAAGCACTAACCATATCATAAATGACATGGGGTATAAAAAAAGCCATCTTTTAAAAATGCTTATTTCTGTGTTAGTTAAAGAAAATAAATTTTAGTTAGATGAAATATCGATGTGTTTTAAAACATAATAGTTATAGTTATTAGAAATTGATAATTACTGAAAGAGTAGATTTTAAGAGTACACACACACACACACACACACACACACACACACACATACACACACAGAGAGAGAGACACACACAAGCAAAGAAAAGCTATGAGAAAATAAAATATTTGCTTAACCTATCCTATGATGCATATATTCCCCTTTAATGTCATGTTATATATATCCACATGCCTGCAATTGTTAGTTGTCAATTGAAGAAACAAACACTATAAATATGCAAAATTTCTCCCTGTAGATGTAATTTATAGAAGCATAAAGACTAATCAGAATATATTTAAGAAAATAGCATGAGATTGGAAGATCTCTCTACTTTACTTTATTCAATTACTTTATTCATTTATTCATTTATTTACTTACTTGAGATAAGCCTGGTTCTCCATCCCAGATGGTCTGAAAGTGCTTATGTAGTCTAAGCCAGTCTCAAATCACAAATATTTTGCCTCAATATTCTGAGTGTTGGGATTGTAGGTCTGAACCACTGTCATGTAATTTCCTGAATCCATATAAACAAACATCTATTTACTTCAGATAAGGGTACAAACAAAAAGCCAAACTAATTATTAGAATCCAAATTAAAGACCCCTGAGATTATTTGATTATTCATAGGAACATGGAATAGTGTGAAATTACTGGAGAGTAAAATAATCAAAGGTAGTTGCAGCAAGAAAAAGCCCATCCCATCATGATTGGGAACTCATGATAGCATCAATCATGGAGCTCTCTAAACAACCTGCAGGCAGCATAGAAAGTCAGAGGGACTTTCCTTGTCCCATCAATCTTTCATACTTCTATAAATCTGGGGTAATAGATTTCAGTGAATCTCTTAAGTTTCAGGAAATTCCTGAGAGTTGTAAGTTGTTCATTTATGGGATTACCTCTAGGATTGAAATGTTTTATTTCAGATGTATTGCTATAAAACTACCACCATACATTTTGAGCAAAGTTTTTAATGTTAGTAGGTGAAAAGAATACTTATGCTAGAGTGATAAAGTAGAATTGCTTTGTCCTTTCTCTAATTCAAGGTATTCTATTTCCATTGCCATTTACAAAATGAAGGACAACTTTCACTGGAGTCTACTAAACAGAGATTTTAAGTATTAAAAAAAATGGAAATGTAGTAGTTTTTCTGCAATGTTGAAGAAACTCAGTTCACATCACAAAGCTAAAACAAGCTGTCATGATGGAAGTTTACAAGTCATTTTATGTGATGAATTTGATTAACTTCAAACAAACACTCCATTTTTCTTTGTCATCTATACTTACCTTTCCTAATGTTTTTACTTTTGCTGCTACTTTTCCTTTTCGTAAGTGCTTTCTTAGTCTTAACTGACCATGGTATGTTCTGAAGCATTAGCTTGTGTTTTGCATTAATTATTTTAATCAAACTTTATATCCTAATCAAAATATGCTAACAACACCTTTTCAAGCACAACATTTTCTAATTTCCTTGTTTTTCTTTTTTTAGGAAAACATTTAACAAAACCAATTTCCTTACTTTGCATCAGATCACAAAATCATTATTAAATAGTATTCATAACATTGATTTCTCTTTTCAGATTTAATAACTCTTCAGCATGTTACAAATGTGAATTTAAAAATAAATCTTAATTATGATTTCATAATGTTCCAGCTATATTAGTGTATTACCATGCAAAATAGCAGCCAATGCATGATGAAAATTGTCATGAATTTAAATAGCATTTGTACAGTGAGTATGATAAATTAAAACTCACAACTGCATTATTTACTCATTTTAATGTATGAATGCAATTACAATCTTGTTGCTTAGTAAGGGTTATCACACTACATTATATTCCTGTTATACAAAAGAGCTATTTTGCCAGGAATACAAACCACTGAAATCTAAATCAGAAAGTTGGCTCTGATCCTACCTCACAGAAGGCAGAAGCAAGCGACACTGCTAATGGCTAATTTCAGATTCCCACATCCAGAAATGACTGAGAGACATTTTGTTGTTTAAGCCACCCAATTTTGGGTACTTAGTCATGGTAGTCCTAGAAACTAATACAATTATTTATATCTTATTTATTTAAACTGCTTAAAGTATACAACTCATAAAAAATGAAAATAGACGTTAGTGGTTTATGTGTGATGCTTTTATTTATTTACACGGTTTAAAATAAAGTTTATAAAATGAATAAACAACAAATGTTGTTTGAAATGCCGTAATGAAATTTAATAGCTTTCACAAAAGTTCATGAAATAAACAAATGAATAAATAAACTGTGTCTATGAGAATCTTATTTTCTAGGACACATTCTTAGGTATTGAGCCATGTCTTTAGCTGTTAACTGGGCATTCTTAAAGTGCTAAATATCATCTCCTGTTGTATTTTGAGACAGCTGAGTTAGATTGCAAAAACGTTTAGAAGTTTTTAGTCAAGCTCTTAATATTTAGATTTATTAGTTACCTTTTCCTTGATGTAATGTAGTATACTGCCAAAACAAAATTAAGGGAGGAGGAGATAATTTTCACTTGTAATTACAGGGAATATAGTCCATGACAGAGGGGAACACACCACAGCCTGTAGAATTGTTGGAGAAAAGGAATCTCATTCCCCAAATCACATTTGTACCCACCAAGAAGAAATGCACATTGTGACTTACCACCCTTTCACGACTTAAACATACATGATTAAAGCAAGGGAGTGCTGTCATCCACAGTGACCCTGTCTTTCTGACTCAACTCACCCCCAGATTGTTTTCTAAAGTGATTTTAGATTCTGCAAAGTAGACAATTAAGATTAACCATCAAAAATGTTACACTTTCTCTTATTTTGGTTTTGTGCTGACTAGCGTTCTCTAGAATGAAGAAATATTAATTGAGAAATACTCTTCCAAAGGACTGGTCTGTAGTCAAATTTGTAGTGCACTTTCTTTTTACCTGTATCTATTGATATATATATATATATATATATATATATATATATATATCATCTATCTGTCATCTATCTACTCTATCTATATTTAATTTTATACATATAATATATGCATATATTATATATAACTAAATATATATAGAATATATATGTATATTTGAGATTATAATTTGACTTCATTTCTGTTCCCTTTTGTCCCTTCAAACTCTCCCAAATACCATTCCTCACTGTCCTCCATATATATGGCCTCTATTTTTCAAGTAACTCTTACTGTATGCATATAACTATATGTATATAAATATGTGCTCCTAAATATAACCTGTTCAGGTATAATGTTACCTTTGTGTGTGTTTTTGGGACTGACCATTTGACAATCAGTAAGTCTCATTCATGTGGCTGTAGGTTAAGAGCTGCCCCCTAGGTGACTTGGTTTTCCTCCAAGTAGAATTGGATTCTTTACTATCTACTAGTGCAATTACAGAAGAAGGGCATCTTATAACGAGAGAGTGTGCTGTTTCTTTTATTTTTATTTTCAGTTGTTTGAAGAGTGACATAATATAAATGTGACAACTTGAAAACTTTAAAATTCAAAGGGTTGTAGCATTAATCATGCACACACTTATACTTATTTTGTAAGAAGATTTTTTGTTTATGTTGCTGTGTTTTTTATCATCATTCTGTTACTATCAAATGTATGTCACGTGGACATGTTTGGAATTAATGAGTAAAAGACGAATCAATAAAGCCAGTGTAGCATAGGTAGAAATAGAGCCAGTTTAAAAGTATTTTATCAAACTGTAACTCCAATTTTATTTTTCTTTGAGTTCTTTTGAGTCTTTAAATAAAAGGGCTTACATCTCTGAAGCCATATTCACACTTAATGTTAAAGAAAGAAATGTAAGTTTTAAATTATTTTTGTTCCTTCCTTGGTATTATCATAGCCCATTTTGTGAAATTTGTATAGACATATATCATTTTATATACTCCGAATTGTATGTAATATTTATTTATTTAATCCAAATTTTTAACATTGGTCTGTAATGTGTTTAGCAATACTCACACTGAATAATATATATTATGCATAATATATGTTTTATCTATATAAACAAATGCAGATACAGATACATATATTACACATAGGTACTGTTTGTTTTGTTAGGGCTTAACTCAGAACTTAGATCTAGCAAAAGCAATAACAGAAGGTATTCATGTTTGTGATTTTTACTTATTTACTTATGTTAGTGTTTATATCTGCTTCCAGAAAATATTGAACCCATAGTTCATATTTCTAAAGTATAGTTCACTTTCTTTTTAAGCACTATTCTTCATGGCTAACCTATGTTGGCCTCAAACTTGTAATCCTGCTGCATCAGTACCCTGGGTACTAGGATTACAGGAGTGTTCCATCATGCCCATCAACCATGTCACTATTAATGAAGACTGAGAGATCCACTTTGAGAAATGTGTGGCTATGTGATTATGTTCTGTCAACAGCACAGAGTATACTTACAGAAACCTATATATTAGAACCAGTTGCTCACCCAGATGATGGTAGACTATTGATTCCCTTAGACTGCTTGACATGCTGATGGGACTTTTCTTAACCAGAATTGTTCTGGCAAGACTCTGTCCTCTATGTGTTTCCTGCAGTTCACCTGGAACTTCTAGGAAATTTCCAGCTGCCATCACATCCACACTCATAGATTCCTATTTACTTACCTGCTATCTAACAAATAAGAGTCTGGAATCATTAAGTCACCTAGGTCTAACAATAAACAGGTTCAACCTTTCCTTTCCATAACACAAACAACATCTCTTTGCTTCAGTTCTCAACATTTGTATACAGCCTTCAATCCTTGGAAAGCTAGAAGCAGGATAGATACCTCACCTTGAGAAATATCATTTGTAAAACTCACACTATGAATACATTTAAAGAAGAGAGAATTGGTGCCTTTCTGCTAAGATCAGAAACAAAACAAAACATGAGTGATCACTTATTTCCATCATCTTCATGAGGCTGGAAACCCACACTAATTAATCACTACAAAAACTGAGGACAACCTCTGTCCATATGGGTAAAGAGGGAATGAAATGGTCTCCCTTTGCAAATGATAAAACTGTCTATACAGAAAATCTAAAATAACTGACAACAAAAATCTTACTAAAACTAATAGTTACATCGAGATCATATTATAGAATATAATATTAATATAAAAATGTAAATAAAAACATTTTCAATTATTCTATCAATGGAAACCTGGAAGTTTCCATTCTAAACTCCAAAATACTTTAAAATTTATTGATATAATAGTTACAATTCGAAGTATGAACATATACAACTTAATTATACAACTTAAATGAAAGAAATTAAAAAACTTAGTAATATACTGAGGTTTTACTTGTTCATGATTACAAAGCCTCAACATTGTCATAATGCCATGTTTCCTCTTGAAGTACAGATTCCATTCATTCAGTAACATTTAATCCCCAGCAAACTATTGTAGAAATTAAATCTAATTTTTGTGATGATAAATGATCCAATAAATCAACTAATTATCAAACAATAATGATATCAAACTGCCTCAATACCTACAATAAAGCTACATTAATGTAAATAATGTGTCAGTTCTAAAGTTCTAGATAAATTGCTAATAAAACAGAGCAAATAACCCAGGAACTGATACAAAGATGTATATTTACTTACTTTTCTTACAGATGGAAGACAATAGAGTAGAGAAACTATACTACTTTTAATATATGGCACTCCAATAATAAGACAGATCTATAGGAGGATATATCATATGCAAATGAATTAATTGGTGTGCCTTAAACTGTTTATGAAAAATAACTCACTGGAAAAGGACTAAAATGTAAAATTAAACTCTATGTCATCTGTCTAAAAATAAAAAAAAATGATATTATCATGTAGTTTGCAAAGACTTCAATAATTCCACAATAAGGGTGATAAAAGACCCATAAACTTTATCAAGATCAGGAATTTCCTACTGGAAAAGACACTGACAAGAGACTAAAACGACAATCCTCCACCAAGGAAAAATAATTCATCAAAACATACCTAGGGGATAATTTGCAAAAATTGTATCTAATTTTCATTAAGATCTATTTTTAAAAAGCTCTCAAGTTTCAATAATAATATCTATTAATGTATCTTTTATAAATAAACAAGGGGGCCTAAAGAGATGGCTCAGCAGTTAGAACCACATGCTGCTCTTGCAGAGCACCTGGGTTGAACTCCCAGCATCATCTTGCCTGCTTACAACTCTCTGTAACTACAATCCCAGAGTAACTTGAGCACTCTTGTGGCTTCCAAGATCATCAGACATATACTGCACAGACATAAGTGTAAGCAAAACACTCATACCCATGAAATAAAAAATGAATTAAATCTAAAATCATGTAAAGAGAAACAAGCAATTGAACAGACCCCCTGGTTAAAGAAATTATGAAAATTTCTTATAAGCATATGAAAATATTCAGCATTATAGTTCATTTAGGAACTCTCATTGGTATAATAACAGGCATTATACTATTCTTATTAGAATGTATAATATTAATGTGGATATTATTAACATTGTGGATAATGTTAAATCTTGGCAAGGGTATAGAATGGTGGACATTCTCATTAATTGCTGTTTGGCATGAAAAAAGATGAAGATACACTGGAATAAAATTTGACAGACTTTTAAGACATAAAATTATTCCTTATAATATAGCACATTTATTCATTCTTGCTTATTTGAAACACTTAGTGTGCATGAATAATTACTGCAATATGTTTTAAATAATGTTATTAATGGTCTGAATATAAAATAATCAAATTGATATTTCGGATGACAATGAATAACATATAATACTACAGAAGACAACAGTAAATACGACATAGAAGCTGCTGAAGGACCAAACTATTTTTATTATAGTTCTGGTTCAAGCAAGATAGTAACAATTCTACTTTAAGTGTTACTATTGAAGATAAAACCAGTAAGTCAAAATTCTATCATACTTAAATCCAAGATTCATTTACCTTTCACATTTTAAATAAGTGTTCACTGACACATTTTCTAATTGCTTAAACATTTCCTTTTCTCTGCGATTTCATTTTCCCCAAATCTGTCTTTGTATTTGCTATGACATTGTTGTCACAATGTTGAGATTCCGCCAGTGCAGCAGATGGCATCAGATACTCTATCACCATCTTCTAATATTTAATTCAGTGAAAAGTCAGAGAAGAGGATACAGGATGATGGATTTAGCTCTTATTTAAATATAGCTAAGTATTACTCATTTTATCTCTCATAAGAAATGCATGGAAATGAGAAAAGCTACAAAATATATTATACGTTTTTTATGATAACTGCATGCACTTATGTGGTTCAAATCAGAACCCATTTCTAGTCATGGTTAAGGTTTTAACTTGCAAACCTTGTGCTGATATGGAGGGAAATGCAATAAGAATATAATATGTCTGAACTTCATCAGAACACTAAAAAATGAAAGAAAGTGGCACAAGCATTTGAAAACTTGGAGTCAAGCTGGTGGAATTGTTCCATACAGACTTTCCTCTACCATTATGGACTTATTCCTCTGAAACCATAAGCTCAAATTAAATATGTTCTTTTATAAGTTGACTTGATTTGAGTGTCACTAAGACAGAAACATTTATAAATGACAAGGAATCTTACAAAATAATTATGACAACAGTTTTGTTTTTAGAGCCAAACCTATGCCCTATAAGTATTACTTGTATGTAGATTTAAATAAGTTTTTGAAAAACATTAATTAACATATTTAAACATCCAGGAATCATCTAGAGAAGAAGAAAATGAATACAGTAAAGAGAATATTTCAGAAATAAATAATGCATTTATGTCTGGTAAGGTTCATTCTTATGGGAAATGCCTCTCAGCTACTGATTTAGAATGTAATTGTAAAGACAAAGAAGCAAAAATGAATTTGTGTGTATTCAAAGACAATCTCACTCTCCTTAAGAAACATGTACACCTCTGTTCTTCAAATAATGATGTGATAGATTTGGAGTACCTATAGTAAAATAAATGAAGTCTGTGCTAAAACAAAAATCTACTATGGTTAATCTACATATTAAAAGGATTAAAGAAGACTACAAACCAAACAAAGGTCTGTGCTTTATGGCATTTTAGAAATTGTAGCAGAAGAAATTCCCATTAACTAGAGAGAGTTTAGGAAAATAGTAGAGAGAGAATTTTGAATGCTGTATTTCCTAGATATGATAAATGAAACGGGACTCTGTCTATGGTAGAGTGCTTGCCAAGCATGCATAAGGTCTTGAGTTGAATAGCCACCCTTATAAAATCAACCAATAAAAAGGAAAACTGGGATGGAAGAACTCCAAAATCAAAATTTTGAGATATTAAAATTTTTGAGATAAAAAATGAGATGTTAAAAAAAGTAGAAACATTTTCCTAGTATGAGTGATTGCTGTACTAATACTATAAACATGTCTATATTATTATATAACTATATTATTATATAGAAATACTCTATAGACATATATTATTATATAGACATAACATGTCTATGGGATTCATTTAGGGATTTAACTCAATCCTCATAAAATTCATGACATTATGTACAGAAATTAAAAAGAGTCTTAATCTATATAGAAAATAGTAAAGGACCACAGTCTAGTCATAGAAAACTATTAATGATATCACAAATTACAGTGACAAAGGTATAGATACAAAGTTACATACTAAAAAAGCCATAGGCATACCATCACATAAGCAACTTTTAAGAGCACTCAAACAGAGTAAAGGATTCAGGGACTAATACACATAGTAATGGCAGTCTATTTTTTGAAAAAGTGCCAAACATTTCATTGTCTGTTATTTGTGAGATAAGTACAAGTAAAGATGGTCGAGTAGCACATTAGGCTTAACTTCTGATGTTAATGCTCTAACTAATGAACTGGTAATCATACTGCAATGAGTGAATACATTGGACCATTGTTGTATTAAAGACCTAAGAATAATAACCTGCACTGAGGTATACTATGAGGTGAGAAAGACAGTTTTAATAAAGACAATCTCAAGACTGTGATAAATTTCATATAAACTGTAAGAAAAATAATATCTTGAGTTTCAAACATCAAGAACCACTCTAATCAACACTCATTGCAACAATAAGGGAAGCAATGAGCATTTGTTTAAGGTTGGGCGATAGGAGAAGACCACTTTTGACTTATTTTATTTAATACCCTCTTGCAAAATCTTCAAATGCTGGTGTTCAGTAATTTGGACCTTTGGTTGTTTCCCAGTTGGTTTAACAAATATCTTCTCTGCATGTACACATATGTAAATGGAAAACACTGCTTTTACTTTGTTATACCAGATTTTAATAGATTCACTTGTTTTTCTTAGATTTTAACTATGTGCATCTGTGTGTGGTTGGTGCACATTAATGCAGTTACCCTTGGAGATTAGAAGAGGGTTTCAGATCCCCTGTAGGTAAAGTTAAAGATATTTGTGAGTCACCCAATATGAGTTCCATGAACTGAATGCTGATCCTTTGAAACAGCAAGCAATAGGATTTTTAGGGTATTCGCTACTACATCCCTCCATCTCTGTATGAAATCACTTTATGAGGAAATACAATGTACTTTGAGCATATTCCCTCCTATAATTTACTTTCCCCTATCTCAATCCTCTTCACTCCCATTAATCAACCTCTCATTTTACCCCAGAAATATTTACTTCCTCTTTCATGTCATCAGATCATATAAGATTTCATGTATAAAAATCTAAACCCACAAATGAGAGGAAGCCTGCAATATCCAGCTCTCTATTACCAACTCAACGCACAGTGTGATAAGGGTCAAACTGATTTTCACACTGGCTAGAGTAGGAAACATTGTAGTTATTTGTGTATAATGATTCTCTTTTGTCTGCATCCTCAACAAAATTTGATGTTACTTGTTGTCTTGATGGGTGCCATTCTGAATGGGTTGAGATATAATCTCAAAAATGACTAGTAAAGGGGCACTTTTTTTTTTCAAGTGTCTACCATCAATTCCTGCCATTTGTTTTCAGAGAACTTTCATTTCATTAGCACACCTATTGACTAGGTTCAGTGTTTTTTGTTATTTAGTTTTGAGATATTTGTATATTCTAGATATTAACAATCTGCCTTGTTAATGTCTTATAGGCTGTCTTGTTATTCAATATTTTCCTCCACTGTAAGAAACTTGTTAATTTAATCAAGTCCTATTAGTCAATTTTGATATTATTCTCTGAGTGACTAAAGTCATATTCAGAATGCCCTGACCTATATCAATATCAAAATGTTATCAGTGTTTTTTCCACTGTCAGTTTTAGAGTTTCAAATTTCAATATTAAAGTTTTTAATCTATTTACAGTTGATCTTTCATAGAAGTGAGGTTCTTGTTTTGCCTTGTCATGTGGATATTCAATTTGGTTAGCATCATTTTTAAACAAGCTACTTTTCTCTAATATATGAATTGGCTTTAACTGAGTGAGTTATCAGGTCCTATAAACTTTTAGTTTGATTTCAATGTCTATTATCTACCAATACAATGTGAATCTGCTTTAGCACTCCTGGATAAGTATTCAAATGAAATCAAATAATTATACCTCAGAGATAGACATTGCACATGCATATGTACGTCTTACAGTGTTTACAATAGTCAATTTAGAAAAGTAGCCTAGATGTCCAATAGCATTTATATGGATCGAGAAAATGTTGTATAATTACAAAATGGAAAGCTAATCAGAAATAAAACTGACATTTGCAGTGAAATAGATGTAATTTTATATCATCATTTTAAGCAAAATAAAGCAAACTCTGAAAAACAAGTACTATACTTTCTTCACACACACGCACACACACACACACACACAGAGACGGAAAGAGGGGGGTCAATGTAGTGAGATGTGTATGGGAGCAGATAGGGAGGTTATAGAAATCAATTAAGGGATTTACGGTGGAGGTGAAGAAATATTTTGCATGCTTTCTCTCACATGCATTGTAGCAGTTTAACTATATAGGCAGAATAAAAGAAGGAGAATATTTGGAAGAGAGGGTATGAAAGACAGTGGAGACGCAAATAAGAATAACAGTCAATGGTATCTATGCATGAAAAATCATAATGAAACTCATTATTTTTAAAGAAATTTGAAATATTAATTAGAAAAGACTCAGAAGAAGACCTTTTTATAGCTTTATATTTATGTGTTAATACAATTCTATTTGTTGTATGTATCTATTTGATATTCTATACCAAGCATTTAACTGTCGCTTAACTGAGTTGTTCATGTAAAATATACAGAAAAATGTTGATGTATAAAAATCCTCCATTGTCACCAAGAATCTCACAAAAAAAAAAAAAAACCTTCCTGCCTACACCACAAAGTGTGAGGTGACAGGTTCAGTTTGTCAGGAATGTCTGATATCCAGAGAGAAAGATAACTTTTACGAATGACAAAATGAGTGGTTTGAAATGTGATAAGCCACTTTATAATGTGCCTCTCTGACTGACTGGGAACAGTTATTTTATGTCACTTTTTGACATTGCTGAAAGTACAGTTGTTGCAGATGCTAATAATTCAATTGAAAGTGAGGAAGTGAGGTTTTTTTATTTTTTGTGGGATAGTACAAACTCTTGATTCAGGTACACAGAAAAATATATTGTGCATTAGTTATCTGATAAATTTCTTTAAACTGTAGCTTTATATAATTCTCAGGATGAATAAATATAACTATATTTAATTCATATGTATAATCAAAAACATGAAATGTAAATCAATTTAAGTTATCTATTAGATTAGACAATGATTAACTTTAAACATGATGTTGATTCTGGTATCGTTTAGTAAACTACTGATTTAGTGAGATAGAGAAATTCATAACTGCATAACTGGACAAAACACGGGGAACTACTGACTGGGGATACACAATGCCTATAGATATATCTATAATACAACACCTACAACTCAGGAAACTGCATGGAAGATTGGGTAGAAAGAATATATAATCCAGAGAGCCAGGATGTCTGCTATGAGATAGTGTCTTCTCTACATGACAGGAAAACTGCACATGTAAATCTCAAACTATGGTCAACTGAACAAGACATGTACAATGACAATAAGAGCTGACATGCTACTTTGAATTCATAGCATTCATAAGGAATTTGTAGGGAGGAGAATCATAAGGCTTCACATTTAGCTCAAGAACTATTGGGAATTAATGACTGGTCGGAGAAAAACAACTAGTCTTCTTCATGGAGAATCCCTCTAAACAGGTGTTTACAAATGTACATATAAACAATACTAAATAAACTCAGCTGTTTACATGTTTGTGTATTTATATACTTTGCATATATACAAAAATGTGTAAACATAATATATATAGAAGAGGTCATGATTGTGAAGAGAGTGGAAGGAGCGAGAGGGAAACTCTCATGACAACCTCCACTGTTATGACAACAAATGTCAGAAGGAATGATGCATGCCTGTATATATATGGATGAAAGTACATAGTCATTGGAGATGTTCTTCATTACTTCAACAAACAGAGCTTTTGTAGGCAACAAATGTCAACAATGACTCACATGAAAATGCTTATAATAGCTACTATCTGCCACGAGAGCGCTCTGTGGAATAAAATAAATTCATTCTGTTTGAGCTTTTAAATGTTAAGGAAAATGTACAGAGTTCTGGAAAGAGTAGTTACAAATTGTAAAGTGGATGGTTCTTTGTTTTCTAAGGTTTTAAAAAATATATTTCTTTCAATCCTCAAGATTGCAATATAATTGAAGCCATAGATGAACCAGATATAGACTTTGACTCAGAGCAAAGGCTTTTTATTCTTTTGTCTAATTCAATTACAGGTTTTTAGTTCTAAATTTCAGGAGCATTTAGGTTTTTATTCCTAGATTTCAGGAGTATTTTAGCCTCCATACAATTTAAACATTTAAGACTCTAATATTTACCACAGACTGAACCACTCTGACTCTTCGTCTGAACTCTTCTTGCTTGTTCAACTCACTTGCTATTCTGGCACAAACTCTCCTCCAAGTTACTGGTTCAGACTGATCTTCTGAGTTGGCTGACTGTTTTCTGACTACCTCATACTGAACTGGTCTGCTTGGTTTCAAAGTGACGCACATATCCCATCTGATATTGACTGTTCTGCCCAGTTAGTTACCACTGTAACTCTGCGTCTCTCTCTGAGTTCTCATTGTTCCATACTGCCTCCTGTGCTTCTGTGCTCCACAGTCATACCACTTCAATATCTCTGTGTCTTGCCTCCCATTTCTCTGCTTCAGACTGCTCATTTCACACTGCCTGTTTTAACTGACTCTGCTGTAACAGACTCTCCTCTGAACTGAGAAGCATGTTCCTCACTCTGCCAATTCTTCCTGATTAACAACATTGCCATCTTCTTGTGTGACACTGACTCTTTCTGGGATCTGTTTCTTGTGTCTGATTCTATATTATGTTCTATCTTAAGGATTACAGGCATGGACCACCACTGCCTTCTGAATACTGGGTTAAAGGTGTTTGCTACTACTATTTTCTGAATACTGCCTATTAAAAGTGTGTACCAACATTCTTAGCATTCTTTCTACATCCAATCTGGACCATACAGGCCTCTGAATGTGATTCCTTCATATATATCCCTGGAATATAGACCCTTCTTAACTTTTATACAGACCTTTTCTCTACAATAATTATTCATTTCTCTGTATACTCTCCTCCCTCCATACTTTCCAATATATCACTCCATGCTGTCTTTAAAATTCATGGTCTCCTTTCCATACACACACACACACACACACACACACACACGTGTGTGTGTGTGTGTGTGTGTGTGTGTGTGTGTGTGTGTGTATATATATATATATTCATATATATGTATAAATTATATATAATATAGTAATATTGTATATATTAACTGTATATAATATATAATATATGTGTAATATATATTAAATGTATATATTACACAAATAAATGTGACATGCACAGTTGCACCATAGAAATAAAACGCAGGAATGTTTTTAATAGAATAATTATCAGTATACATATTAAGAAGAGAAACAGGAAAAGAGAAAAGGAGAGATAGACTGACAATGTACACTGCCATTGGAAATCACACGGAAGGAGACTGCTACAGAAAAATTCTTTTCTGTAACTTAAAAGGCCAGTGCAGGTTTTTGGCATGCAAATGTTGGTCAGGTCTTGGAAGGAGCCAGTTTTCAGGATGCAGACTATGGTCACAAGCAGATTCCAATTGTGTAGGCAGGGGCCATCTTGGTATGCAGTTGTCAGTCTAAGATGGAGCCAGTGTCGTCCCTCCTGCAGCCTGCAAGCTTTGAAGTTATCTTTGCTATCAAAGAATATTTGACACAATGACCCACTAATGGTTGGAAGTTCCTGTTGGCTGAATCAGCTCTTTTGGTGAGGATTCATTTTCCAGGTGTGCTAATTTTCCTTTTAGCTTCTATCAGTTAAAGGCTTATCTATCTCTTCCTGGGAGTACCAACAGTCATTACAGGGATGGTTTTTATGATATGCCAGCAGTATGCATACATAGCTCCTGCACTTGCCAGGACTTAAAAAGCCTGCAAGGTTTTCACATGAAATGGCTGCATTCCTTTCTCAGTTAACAACAGCCAGCTTGGGTAGACCATGTCATGGGTCTCAGCAGATGCCCATGATCCATGCTCCTGCCACACAAGCTGGATTTAATTGTCTTTTATTTGTCCTTTTTCCTTTCTTTCTTTCTTTCTTTCTTTCTTTCTTTCTTTCTTTCTTTCTTTCTTTCTTTCTTTCTTTCTTTCTTTCTTTCTGTCTCTTTCTTTCTTTCTTTCTTTCTTTCTTTCTGTCTCTTTCTTTCTTTCTTTCTTTCTTTCTTTCTTTCTTTCTTTCTTTCTTTCTTTCTTTCTTTCTTCCTTTTCTTTTTCTTTTCATCTCCGACTCCCCCCCCCCCTTTTGAGGGTATAGGACAGGAGGGTGGAAGAGGGAGGAAGGGGAAGAGATTGTTAACAAACTCAAATTATTAAAAAAAGTATTAGTTTTAAAAAGAAGAAAACCACTTGATTAGGAAATTTCTCATGCTTACAGGTAGGACCAGTGCTCAGCTCAGCTCTGCTCAGTTGAGGTCTCTTCTTAAAGTCCAAAACTATATGAAGTTTCCTAGTGAAGGCTCTCTTCCCAGTCTCCTTTATGTAATTGTGATGGTTTGACCTTATCCTGGCAGATCATTTTTTCTTGTAATATGGCATTTTTTGTTGTTCTTTTTTTTTTTCCATTATCGCTCGTAATTGACAATTGAAGATCTTCTCCTAAATGAACTTGGGTAGTGACCAATGTCAATGCAAAGACCAAATGCTAAAGAAGTTATTTTTCTCAAATTTAGCATTGGAAATTGCCATATAAGTGGTCTAAGGACAAAATATTGACAGGAATTGTTTTCAATAAATATCTAACAGTCATTCACAATCTTGGTGACTTCTTTGCTAGCTGAACTCTGTATATAGTGTGTATACCCACACACACACACACACACACACACACACATATATATATATATATAATCATATAGGCAAAAGGAATGCTCACAAGTTTTAGCAAATATAGAAGAGTCTGTAGAAGAAGTCTATAAATAGCGCTGATACGTCTTTCTCAAATTTAAATGTAAACTTATCTTATGTGAAAATAGAAAATATGGGGTCCTTCCAATGAGGATATAGATACTGATTAAGCTGATCAGTTCTCTCAAAGGAACAGAAAGTATTAATGGATTTTATGATTCAGGACACTTCTGAAGAAGTTCAGAAAATGACTTTTGGCCATCAAAAATGTTCTATGGTTAAGAAATCCTAATCCCAGGAGGGGAAACTAAGTCATAGAGTAGCTAGAGAATTAAGGAAACTTGGGAGAGAAAAGAATCCCCGATCCCAGAGTGTGGTTGAAACCTTTATAATTAAAAGTCAAGAATTCCAGAAAGATTACCAAAATTTGTGATGAATATTGCCTACAAAGATATAATAATTGATATATACGAATTAATCATGCTAAAAGTCTAGGAACACATGATTTTCTTTGGTTAACCTTACTCTTCATGTAAACCTGAACTTCCTGTGCTTTTCACAAACATGATAAAGCACTTTGATTCTGTTTGATTATAATCAAAATGTGTCTTAATTTCCTTGTTATATAGTATTTGGATGAGTCCTTCTACATCTTTGGCACAAAGTGTTGCTTTTGTTTTTGTTTTTGTTTTATTTTTTTTTACTTTTTCTTTTTCTCATTAGCCTAAGAGTCTCTGACTCACAAAAGCATAAAAGGCAAAGAAAAGGGAAAAAATCTTAAAAACTCAGTAACCACTGATGCTACCAAAGTGTGAGGGTAGGGGATGCATACATGTTGCTTTCTGCAAGCCACTTAATAATGGCCCACATCTGAGTCTTGAATCTGTACTACTGTACTTTTATCAGCGTTGCTGTCTTTCTCCATTAATTCTTGGTATTAAATCTAAAGTACTTTTCCCCAATGAGCTTCACCTTTGCCTTATTAAAAAAGAAAGGAGTAAGTTTAATAATCAAATATGCCATGTACTCCTCCCTTACTAAAATTAAATTAGCATGTTTCTTTGATACTGTTTGCAATGTAGTTTTTAATGATTAGAAACCATTGTGATTATAGTCTAGCTTGGTGAAAGCAACCATTTAATTTGTTTAACATATTTTATAATTTCTATTGTATATTGAGCACTATTTTACTATATTCTACTTAAGCACTTGATGATAGAAATTTCTAAACTACATGCTTTCTTCAAGTTACTATCTTCTATATTTGTCTCTCTGGGATATTTTCCAACATGGCAGTTAGTCACTAAAAGCATGTTTATAACGTCTCCCCAAACCAAATACTATAGTGTATACTACAAGGTATTATATTATTATACCTGACTTTATTATGTGTCTTTGTCTTATATTTTCTTTATGCCTGTAGATCAACAAATCTTTCTTTCCTTAAGATTTTTCCACTTACTTTCTCCACTACATAAAACACTATTCTCAGAGACAGTCCTGTGGTATGATATTTCCTATCTATACTATATCAATACAATCTTAAATCAGAAATGCTTGTGTTGGGAAAATATTTGAACATATTTCTAAATACTATATTCACTGATTTCTGTGTGCACCTCAGTATTCTGTAAGATAATCATTGTATTGGTGGCCTGAATTGTTGGCAAGACATGTGACTCATGAAAAAGGGTGCTCTCTAATGTAAATAAAAGCTTCTTTTACTTAGCTCAGTGTAAACAAACTTGCTGATAAAGAAGTCATATGGATACTCCACCAGGCTGGAGCCAGCATTAGGTGCAGCTACGCCTCTACTATTGTCTTATAGCTACTCCACTATAAATGTGGATATGGCTCAACTGGTGTAGCCTGGCCCCATTTGTGTTGGAAGTCAGTCTACTATAAAAGTATACATTCCCTGACAGCCAGAGATCTAGGAGGAGTAAAATCATTGTATCTCTTTCATCATGCAATTAAAATTCTAAGAGATAGCAAGGAGGGGCTTTGAAGATAAAAATAAACTGCCAGGACAAAAGATGGAGTTGGAGTTGAATGGCTGACTGTGCTCTCTGCTGAGGTCTGTTAGACCTGTATCTTTTAAAATGTCTCATGAGCCTTTATTAAAATAATACCAGAATAATAAGCTGCTACAAGTTTAATTTACAACATCAGAATAAACTGTGGGAATACTTAGTGATGCACTATTTTATTTGTTTGCACAAAGTTTATTAGTTATCTTAACAAAAACTTAAATATTTTTCATAAAAATGTTTGGATGATTCTAGTCCACCAGCTTCACTTTGTAACTGTAAGCTCATTGGAGGCAGAAATGGTGTTAACTTTATTATACAAAATCCATTGTGACTTTGAGATCACTTAGTTTAGGTGAGTAGTGCCAGAATAAATGAATGGATATACAAAATAAGTTCAGACCTAGTTCTACAAATCATAATTTCTCTTGAACACTTTCCCTTGGTTTTGAGACATTGCTATGACTCATTATTTAACAAAATAGTAGAGATAATAACTTCATATACAATAGTTTGTAAATAGTTGCTATTTCTACATACTGCTATTGCAAATCTCAAATTTTTACAAATAACATTAATTTAATAATATTTACATGGGGAAACCAAGGGAATGCTATGATCTGAATGTGGTGTCCTATAAACATTTATATCTTAGATCCTAACCTCATAAATGATGGCATTAGGAGATGTGAAGTCTCTAGATACTAGTGCGATTTGGAGACTTTATTGAATCATAGGGATGAAGACGCAGAGTTAAATTAGTAAATGCATAAGAGCAATACTTAATGGTAATCAGAAACGTCTTGTAAAGTTAGAACTGAAGACTAGGAGCGTGTGGAAACAGAAGCACATATCATATTGTTAATGACTTGTCCTTAGAGATTTTGTTATTGTTATTGTCTCCAGAATGATAAGGTCAATTGTTCAGATAGTCTGAACTCACTAAACAAAGAGATCACAAGCACATCAGCAATTTGGATTTTCTTCTCATTTTTTAAAATTAAATTAATTTTGAAACATAAGAATAAAATTTTACATATTACTGGGTAACAATTGATGTATTAATGCATACAAAAAGTGTTTGGTAATTCAATAAGGTAATACATGCCTAGTCTCACATTTATTAGTAGTTTATGGCATGAAGTTTTACATTTCTAATGTTTCAATTTTGTAGGTCATTATTATACCTTTTAGTCATTAAAGGATAGTACAATTTTAACACGTTCCTCTGCTTCATAAACTAATGACCCTACTCATTATGCATTCATGCATTTTATATATATATATATATATATATATATATATATATATATATATATATATGATTCAACTTACTATATTAGTCTTTCAACCAAAATGCACATGACCAAGATTTCCTATAATAAATAGCATTTATGATTGACACTATCCTAAGGTAATGTCCTTAAATATCAAACATATCTGTGAGGAGAGTGTTACATCACTCAGTCACAGGGATAGATAATTCTCTCTTTATCCCACCCTTATATTCCTATGGGGAAGATACACAAGACCATTTCCTTTAGTTTGAGTAGAATCTCAAAGAATGAGAATGATTATATTTAAATTTGTGTTACCAAAAAGAGTGTATATTCCATGGGATATCTGTTATCTCATGGTCAATTTACTATTAAAAATCTTTCTACTTTAATGATGTAATCAGATATAGGAAATTGGTAATAAATTGTTATAAAAATCTGCTAGGCTCAATAAAGCTGCATAATACATTGGAGAGTAGTATACTGTTTTGAACTTGGAACTATATTCTACAACTTTGAAATATCTGTCTAATAGAACCAAATTCATACAGAAAAATTAATTAGTGAATAATACAATACATCTCTCTCTTTTACACTAACAGGCTTTTTGATGAAATAGATAAAGCCTCCATGAAAGAAAACTGTGAAGGAACACATTGTGTATGTGTCTGTGATCCCCAGCAGTCTGATCAGAGGATTGTGTTTTCAGTGGGGATGCTATGAAATTAACCCTGACACTGATAATCCTTCACTAGGCATATGTTCTCAAACAAAATATTATAAAATGTGTTCCATCACTTGCCAGAAAGTACTTTTAAAGACAGTGAATTTCTATCTACAAATTATTCTTAGCTGAGCGGGCACTTTATCTTGCAGGCATAGTAATGTACAAGATCAAGATAGTGAATGAAGCACACACTTTGCAGAAAATACATTTTAGCTAGGACTAATCACAAGTTGCAGGGAAACAATGATTTTGTTTATCTGAAAATCATAAAACCATCTACTGGGGCTGGGAAAGTGCCTCTATTTTTTTTTTCTCCCATGGGAGCAGAGTTTCCAAAGGAGATAGTGGCAGAGTCTCTAGCCCAAGAAACAGACTCTGGGAAAAAGTGTCCGTGGTACAGATATGATTTATTGTAAAGGGAAAGGAGTTTTTATGAAGAAGGTAGGAAGGTGCACAAGGGAGAGGGCCAATAGCATTGGTCTATGTTTACTAAACATTTTAACCAGCCTACCTAAAGCTTGTTAATCAGAAAAGCAGGGGTAAGGTCACTAAAGACCTAATCATCTGTATGTAAATGCTCTTAGCCTATCCATATTGCCTATGCTGGTAAACAAAGTTACTGTAAGACAGAGGAAGTGGGCACTGCTCTGGTGGGGTTTTTTAACTGGTGTGCCAGGATCCACCATTTAAAGGGACATGCAGGCATGAGCCACTGGCTGTGGTACTGGCCTAGCACAGGCATAGATGCTGCTTCTCTGGCATCCCATTGCGATCCAGCCTTCTCCAGCACCTCAGAATTAAAAGTATTTGCTGCTCTTGCAGATGACCCACCCCCGAATGTAGGCCCCCCATCTACTCTCCCCTTCCTCAGTGGGTGTACTCCAGGGGTCTTTGCCTCACTGCTTGGTGCCCCTCTCTCACCCTAAATGCCTTCAACTGCTATCTGTATTTCTGCCATAGAGCAAATATGACATTTCCCAGCAGCCTGGCCCCTCATACCGCCAGCTCCCTTTTATGACTGTTGCTTGGATCCCTGACTACCGTACTGGGGAACCCAGGGCCTGGCCACCACCCCTTTTGCCCACCACGAGCCCAAAATGGTGCTGAGGACCACTCAGGAGCTATCATATTTCCCCTTTGAGAGAGTCTGAATAGAGTAGGCCAGGTAGCTCCTAACCAGCTGCAGCATCCCCCAACTGGGGAGAGCAGCACAGAAGCAGCTCCAACTAACGCACATGGCCTTAAGCTGGGCCTCTCAACCCTCTCCAGACTTGTCAAATAAGGTTAAAAAAAATCCCACCAACCACAGGCCACCCTGGGAGGCTCTGTCCCCTCGGGTACACTCTATAAAGAGTAATGTTCTGGACTCTGCTTAGAAGTGGGGGATGCAGTTTGGCTGCTGCCTTCCACCCTAGTGGAAACAGCTACCAAGAGAAGAGGCAAGAAGAATACCTCAGTTGAGCCAGAAACAAGAACACCTCAGCTGAGCCAGAAGCAAGAAGAATACCTCAGATAAGTTCCAGGATATTTCCCTTCAGAGCTGTAACCCTCTGGACGCTTCTCTTCCCAGAGCAGAGCAGAGCTGAGCTGGAAGAGGAGTTGTTACATTGTAGCACTCCAGCTCAGCTTGGGAAGCCTTCCTTCCCTGCCTCTGAACTAAGAGATCTTTATGATTCCTGGCTTCCCAAATGTCAGGATACCTTCCATTGGGAACACATTCCCCACCTCAGAGCTGTATGTTTCCTTGCTTCTTGAATGTCAAAATACCTTTCAAGCTGGGGACACGTTCTCCGCACCCCCCCCTCCCCTGTATGGTCCCTAGGCTCCCAACTGCCTGGGCACCTTCAAGTCAGAGCTGTGTGGTTCCTGGGCTCCCAAGTGCCAGGCTACTTGTCTGTCTCTGTTGGAACTGAAACACACACACACACACACACTGAATCCACACAGCTTCTCAAAACCATTTGTAATTCCTATAGATGTAAATGTGTCAGCACCAGATGTTGTAGACATTGATTCAGGACAAATATGGTTTGTTCTCTATTTAATTAAATCATTGCTTTTAGCCCAGGCCCCTGAAGACTTAGAGTGTTTTGTCTTCTCTACAATCTGCATTTAAGCCTTGAGTTGGAAGGCTTCAGCCTTCGTACAATCTAGAACATTTAAACTGTTAGCCGAATGTAAAAGGCTTCAGCTTTAGCCATTTGAGACCTACTGACTGAGTCACTCTGACTAGCTCCTTCTGAACTCTGACTCTTATTCGCCTGAATCTTCAGTCTGCTTCTCCAATGACTCTTTTAGCTTGCTTCTCAACTAACTGTTCAACTGACTCTTCTTACTGACCCTTCAACCTACTCACTCTGTCTACTTCTGTTAACTAACTCAAACTCTTGTATAACTTTCCTTAGCTGTGCTGAGAGCCTGCCTTTTCCCTTGAAAGCTGGGTATGTCCTTACTCTGCTAACTCCTCATCTGATTAGTCACTTTGTCTGCCATTCACTCTGTCTCATTTCAGACTTCACTTCCTGTGTGACACTGACTCTTTCTGAGTTCTTTTTCCTGTGTCTGCTTACACTGTTTTGTCTAGAGATTAAAGGCATAGACCACCATTGCCTTCTGAATATTGGAATTAAAGGTGTTTACCACTACTGCTTTCTGAATACTGGATTAAAGATGTGTATACATTCCATCCAGTCCATACAGGCCTCTTAATATAGTCACTGGAATGTAGACCCTAGCTTTCACACAGGTCTATTCCTCTACAAACTCCTGGAGAAGCAATGGCCTCTTCTGACTCCTTGTGCACCAGACACACACCTGGTGCACACAAAAACATGCAGCCAAATCACTCATATGCATAAATTTAAACACACACACACAAAAACACACACACACCTACCTTCTAGGACTGAATGTGAAATCTATAAAATAAATGATACAATTATTACCACACCAAGAAGTATTAAGTTCTCATGCCTTCCAAAACTGGAATTTTGATATGTTTATGGCTTTTAAATATGTGTTATCTGACTCCCAGGTATAGATGTTAATTTATCAGTGGAGTAAAGTCTATTTTTGCAGATAATATACAATAGAGAATACGACTTTGGTATAAAGATATGACTAAGTATAAAGATAAAGTGACTCTGCCATATTCCTGGAAAACAAGTGGTAGGGGGTATCTTCAATTAAATGTAATATACTTATATCAGCCTATTGGTTCTGACAAAGATATCCCAATATCATAGCAGTGAAAGAACATGCCCTGTTACATTTGAAATCTGTACAACTTTTCTCTGTGTGAAATTATCCTAAAATAAAAGCTAATTTTTCAAGATAATTCACAACAAAATCTACAATAGGTTTTATTAACTAGCATAATTATTTTTACTTGAAAGAGAAATTTGTTATTTTCCAAACAATTAACTTTTTATCGTATTCTAAATAGCAATAACTTTGTGCTTTATAGATCAAAACTCATACATCAAACAAATTTACATTATTCAGATATAGTCAAAATAATTGGTGATAACAAAATACCACTTATATTTCTCAGCATAATACACTAAGAAAATTAATATACTACTGGTTGTTGTTATGTACACTGTGTATGTGACCTGGAATATTAACATTTGCTTTTTCATTAGAAAAGCCTCAAACATTAATTTATGTTATATGTAAATGCATTGTGTTTATTGTAGGGGAAGGGGAGACAAGGTCATGTATAGGTCATATGCATATTTAGATGTAGGAGGTCAGAGAATATCTTTCAGGACTCTACTCTCTTTCTACTATGGGTTCTAAGGATCTAACTCATGTTGTCAGGGTTGTTTTTTTTCCCCCCACTGTTCTGCACAACTGGCACTTTCAATAATTTAAAATGAGGGACTATTAGCTATTAAAGCAGTGAGTTGATTAAGTAAGTTGCTAGATATATGTAATGAAAAATCAAATTTCCACTCAACCCTAGTAACCTCAGCAGAAACTAACTGTTGCGATCCTTGAGTTCATCCTTGTTAGAGAACATTCTTAAAAGGGGTAAGCGTAACTGTCTCTGTCTCTGTCTCTCTGTCTCTCTGTCTCTGTCTCTCTGTCTCTCACTCTGTGTGTGTGTGTGTGTGTGTGTGTGTGTGTGTGTGTGTGTGTGTGTGTAATGTGTATGCATGTATCATTGCAGCTGGGAGAGAATTCCTGAAGTATAATAGTTTTGAGCCACTCAGTGTGAATACTGGGAACTGAATTTAGTCCCACTGCTAGAGCAGCAAGTGCTCTTAACTGGTGATCTTATTGCCACCCCCTTATTTTGGTTTTCAATAATTAAATAACTTTGAAAATTAAGAAAAAAACTGACTTATTTTCTTAAGAAATGCTCTAAGAATAAGGAGGAAGTAAAGTTGACTTTCATAATTCCAATCAGTTGAATTATGCCCTCTATTTCTAATACGTATTTATGATACAATATCCATGAACTTAATTGGCCTGTGATATCACTCTCAGTCATATCAACAGAGATGGTAAAAATGGTACTTGAAGTTAAAAAAAATATGTATGAAATAGTGGCAAACTATTTAAATGTCCAAGTAGTAAGAATGTTGTTATTATAACAATAAATTGAAAAAAAATTACATCGTTTTAAATATGGTATTTTTGAAAATTTGTCATTATTAGGGTGGTAATTATATTCTGGGTTTCTAATAATAAGCAAATTAGCTTAGTGAGATTTCAATAGAATAACCCCTCACTAAAATGCTTTACTCGTGTTATTTTTTGCAAGCATACTTTAAAGTACAAAATAAAGACATTAAGATGTAAAAGTTCTAAGCACTCTTGCATACATAGCAAAGAAGAGTGTCTCAAACAAGCTGTCACATATAGAATATCACCCAAGTTTGTGTCTCACTTCCACATCAATCCATAGTACAAACGTTCCTGAATTCACATACCTAAATGGTTACATTTCTACACATGCATGTGCGCATATCATACACACAACACAAACATATTTACTATTAAAGTCAAAGACAATATGTCCATTCAACCTACAACCTTGTTCAAATATATAATACTACCAGTTCTATTTTCAAATTCATTCCTGACATCAAGTTCATCATACTTTTCTATAATTTTTGTTTTTTGTTTTATCTTTATCTTCATTGTCCGTGAGTGATTGAGCAAGATAATTCTATGCATGTTTAGATACACATAAATGAGTGTTTCATTCATTAGCCTACACTGAACAGGTGAGTCTTTCTCTTTCTGATTGCATTTCAGAGATACTTTCCTCAATTCTGTTGACCAGGTGTTACTGCGCTGTATAAAACACTAATTAAAGAATTATAGGTTTTAATACTGCCAAGTCATAAATACCTTGAGATTCAGTAGCCACGTTTTCCTCCTCTTTACACAGTGGGTTGGAGAGGGATATTATTACCAGGTTTGGTAGTGTCAGAGCTTGAACTCTGGAAGGATTAAGAAAAACATGTGTGGCCACCAATCTCTATAGGTTAATTTAAAAAGCAACTAAGAGTAAATAGCAGGAAAAAATATTTATTTTAAATGTCCATGTAAGAAAAGAAAGAAAGAGGTCTAGTGACGCCCTAGTCAATTTTCATGGGTTCTGACTTGAGATTTATGATTAAATAGGGGACAAGTTGTACACATAACTAAGTAGCCCTAATTGGAGTGGTTCTGTCTGTCACTGATGCATAATAATCTTGGTTCCAGTCTTTCCTACAAGATATGAAATATCTTTTTCTTGTTCTGCCTTTAGCTGACACAAAGCTTTTACCTTTTTCTTCACCCATCTAATATTTTGGGGAAAATTCATTATCTAAGGACCATTTCTTCTTTTGCAATAGCCCAATAAAAATGGGAGTACAAATGTCTCTTCTTAAGACATATACATCCATGACAGGAGGGCTACAAAATGAAAATGAGTATGATGGAACAAATTAAGGACATGCTGTCTGGGAGGAGAATAGAAAATACATTATTAAGGATAAATGACATGTTGAGTATAGGAAAGATCAAAACAGATCTGAAACTGGTTCAAGATCCGTAAACATTTCAAGGAAATTATATCCAAGTTGGCCTTCTTAGCCACTTAACGTCTCCATCTCCTAGTTTTAGCAGTAGTACCTTTGTTGAGCAGAACTTTCCCATCTTTCATATATAATCACCTTGGTTATTTAACCAAATGCTTTGTTATCTTCTATTCCCCAATTGATCTCTCTGATCTATTTTCTATACTTAATATTAGTGATTTTTCTAGCCATTGATTACTACTCTGTTGGCTGTTCATGTCATATTCAGAACTGATCTCAGCTTTTTAATGAGATTGCTTTTCCACTATTAGAATAGTCCCTGAATAAAACTCTGCTATTTATTGTCCAAATATGGTTATTTTTAAGAGCTAAGCCATAAATACACAAATAATTTTAGCAATAAAAGATAATTAAAATGTCAAATGAGTAATATGAAAATAAGTACTAATTATTTGGATTAGGTCTAATTTATTTAGGTCTAGAAATATGATATTATAGTCATTGAAAAAAGAAGGACTTAATATGTGTAGAATACTGCATCAATATAAATGTGGAAATAAAAATGAAAGCATATTTTAAGGTGAACTTTAAAGGACTTATCTAGCTGATGCTGAGGATTTTGTGACAGATATAATTCTATTAGTGCTAATAAGAGTTAAGATGTATTGAGTATACTGTTCTGAGTGCCCTGCAAGTCTTCATATTGTTAATCCTTACAAGCACTTTACGTGTCAAGGGCTATTGTTATCCCCATTTAAAAGATCTGATTTTAGATACAGTATAAAAATAGAACTTAAATCCCTAACATTCATAAGCTACATAGCTTGTAGGAGGAGATTTACAAGGATTGTGAACAGTGAAGCCTACAAAGGTAATATATTCTGATTAAGTAACAGTCTTCTGTCAAGTAATCACTGTAAAACTTTCCAGTTTTTGGTCTGCCTTACTATAGGAAGATCATTTTACATATAAACCATCTCATTTTATTTTATCTCAGCTAATTGTTTAATGTCTATTTCATAGCAGCCAGTTCACTGTATCCCCAAAAGTGATTATACCATTTTTGTTACCCAAAAGGTTTAGCCTCAAAAGTTTACTGAATCTTAACAATAATTTTTGAATAGCACATAAATGATCCTGCATGTGTCACAATAATGTGTAATGGTCATTAGAACCCACTTCTTAAACATTATAAATTTGTTTTTATAAATTGGGTCAACAAATTCATTTATAATTCCCAAGAACCTGAAGCGCTTTAGAAAATAAATGGTATCCAAATGATAGAAAAAGAAGAAAAATTAAAGGTTGTTCTGATTGAGATGGTGCTCATTATTCAAGGAATCTAATATGACCACAGTAAAGGAAAAAAAAATACATGTAAGACTCCTTCACTTCCTCTCTTCTCTCACTGGGTGTCTTCACTCAGTATAATCAAAAATTGGAGAATAAGGAACTCAGAGAAGAGAATGAAGTGAAAGGGATGGAGCATCATTCTTGAGGGATAGTCAGGGGCTATCATTCATAGAATAAAAGTAAGGCCTCTTTATCTTATTTCTCTGCTCTGGCATCATTCAAACCTAGTAAACTCTAAATTGATACTGGTTGTTCTTGAGTTCATTCTCAAAAGCATATCATTAATGAATCAATTACTCAGACAGGGAAAGTTTGTCACCTTTTACTCCTCAAGTTGTTGTCCCTTTTATCTATCATGTGCTGTGTATCTAAAACATGTTGGCTATAGTATTTTGATATGGGAGTAAATGTTCACCTTGACTTTTCCCTCTGCCACTGTTATCCTGTAGGTAGGATTTCTAATGGCAATTATGGGTACATATGGAAAGCCGGGGTGTCTCTTTAAAGTTCCACTGACTTTTGTTTCTCAAAGTCACGATATTTTGTTCAAAGAAGGATCAAAGGATGTGTTCAAAGAGTCACAATGATCCACTCTCTTTACTGACCTACTGTAAATATGCTTCATTAAACATGAAGTTCCCTACCCCTCGTCATTTCTGTTTGCAGATTTTAAAAATATGATATTGGAAGATGCATAAACTTTAATTGAACATTCTGAGGAATATACCTACTCCTCCATTTAAATAATAATAAATAATTATAAATTTTATTATAAATAATAATTTATTATTATAAAGAATATATATTATTATTTAAATAATTATTATTTAAATTATAAATAATGCTGTGTTGAAGTTCACTCAGAAATAAATAAATAATTCTACTGTCATATATACTTTCGTATATAATAATAATTCAAAGTCAGTATATTTCCTCAGACAATTCATTCCCAAATTTAAACACTAGATTGAACTGACTGTCATGCTTATGTGGATATTGAGGACCTGATAATTATGGCAATATTGAATTATATTTTTACCTGTGGCAAAAAACGGAAACTAATATATTTAGATAAGAAATTAATTGAAACTTTGTCTCACTGTTGCCAAAGTTTTGTTTACATTTCCTAATTATTGTATAGCAAATATCAAAGAAAACATAGTCTTTCCCTGGGTAGTAGTAAGTCTGTGTTGCCTGGTAAATCAGTTTCAGCTTACATATTTGTTCATAAAACTGTTTTTTCTGTAGTTCTCTGAATCACAGTTCCTTTGCATGAGAGTAAAATAATTGCAAATTTACATACAATACCTGGCACATCTAATTATAATTATGGTCATGCCATTTGCTTAACTTCATACATGTGAGGCATCATTGGAGCCCAAACTATTTACAAAGAAAATAGCAGAATATATATACATACATACACACTCACACATACACATAAATATATCTAAACATATTCAGAGAGGAGGTAACCTCAGTTAGGAAAATTCCTTCATAATATGGGCTGTGAGAAAGACTGTAGGACATATTCTTAATTAGTAGTTGATGGGGAATGACCCAGCCAATTTTGGGTGGGGCAACCTCTGGGCTGGTAGAACTATATAAACTACGGTAGAACTATCCTAGAAGTTCATCAGTGGCACTTATATATTTCATAGTCACCAACAACTTTGGAGTTGAATTAAGGGCCACATACTAGGAAGCAAATAATGCATGGTACCATAAACCTAGAAAACTACTGAGATGAGAACCTACTAATGCCACATTCCTAAATTCCTTACTACATTGTTAATGCTTATCTTTAGACTCTCAGATAACTGTAATTTTAATCCTTATCCCAGAAGCTACTTTTTGTATGAGAGTAAGACCATTACAGAAAATCAAACTGCCTAAATTCAGAGAACAACTGAGTATCTGATGTCCAACACCAACTGACAAATCAACAACATAACCTTTACACTAAAGGCTCTGGGAATATCCTGATGAGGAAGCAGAGGGACTGTAAAAACCACAAAAACAAGAAGTCAACTGGGAAATACTGTCATCTAGAAAGGAAAGAGAAGCTGAACCCATAGACTTTTATCAGGATACATAAAGAAGACATGAACAATTCCAATACCAGTTAACACACCAATATAGAGAATGAAGTCTCATGTGGCCCTACTCCTTGATAAAGAGATATAGAAAATTTAGCACTGGTGAGATAGGACAAACTAAACTTCCCCAGGAATGAACCCCATAAATGTTCATTCAATACAAGGGAACAGCCCTAAAATCATACATACAAGCACTAAAGAACCTCAGTAGTACATTTATGTGTATTTATATATATATATATACATGAAAAAATAATTAAAGAAAAATGATCATGAATTTGAAGAATGGGAATGACATAGGAGGAGTTAGGCAGATTAGAGAGTAGGGCAATGACATAATTATATTTTAATTAAAAAAGAAGATAAATTAATAAGTTAAAATTATAGGAACACAGCAAACGGAAAATATTAAGATATTATAACCCTGAGTAGATCACTTACAGGAGTCCACAACTAGAATGTTCACCTGGTACTCAAGATCATGCACCTTTCAGATTATTACCTGATTTGCTTTACATGGTAGCATTTGGTTCCAAATAGTCTATCCTCTGAACTAGTTTCATAGCCATTTTAGAAATTATAAACCCTAATGATTGCATGTGTCATAATAGAATGATATGTCTCTACACTTTATCCAGGATAAAATGAACTCTGGAATATAGAATCTCAAGTTCTGTCACACAAAAAAGTACATTGCTAAAATTATTTGTAATTTTAAGCAAGTGCATACACTATGTAAAACTCTTACAGCTGTTGTCATCTGGACCATTCTAGTATGAAACATTTACTTTACATTAATAAGTGTCTGAAGTATGTAAATTTTGTATACCAGTGTATGATCAATTAGTTCCTTTCAAGCCAAAGGAGATTTTTTTCTCTTCATCAAATTCAATCATTTTTCTGTGCATTGAAAGTCTTCCTAAAATATGCTTTGTTTTTATAAATGAAAAATATGTTAGAAGATCTGCAAGTACAATTTCATAACACTTATATAAACATGCTTTTCCAATTTGAAATCGAGTTTACAGCTGGTAATAGCAGAACAAATGGAAGAAAGAGCATTAGAAATTTGTAAATACTATGAATTCAATACTATAGTTAAGAAAACCAATAGCAAGAGTTTAACAGCAGTGTTTTCTTTTAAGACCATACTAGATGGAGACAGAATGTGCTTATTAAATGAAACAAATTTAAGACTACACTATGTCTTTCTATTTTTTTCCACTTACCATGTAAGATTTTATTCTTGAAAAATAACAGGAACCAAGTACAGATAAGCTAAAGATTGTGATAATCCCGTGGTTGTTCATTTTACAATTTTAGTGATGTGCCACTTACTGATTTAGTATCTCTAAGCTGTAAATTCACCCTTTTCATGGCTATGTGAAAATGCATCAGACCCCTCTAATTATTATTTTGTTAACACCTGACACTGAAGTTTTGTTAGTAGACGTATATGAAGGACATGAAGAATATCAAATTCTCTATCCTGTCTTTCATCTTTTTAGCAATGCTTCCAGCATATCCAGGATTCCCCAGCAGTGGGCCCTCTAGCACTCACAACTTCTGCCTGGCCTGGCCCTGGCTGGGCTGGAGTCCAACAGCGACTACCAACAGTTGCTCTCCCTTGGCAATGGCTTTGTAGCAAACTACCTCTAGTTTGTATTTTCCCATAAACTGCTTTCCTTACACCCTTGACAGTATTTTTCTCAAAGTTCACCAAAACTACTCACTGAGACTTTCCTGAGTATTGATAGGCTTTTTCTCAAAGAGTTTCCTGCTGTCTTTGTTTGACAGTGCCAATTCCTGGGTACCCTATTTTACTCCACTGGGAAATATCTCATGTTGATCTGTGATTCCTGTAATCAACAAACTTAATTCTGGAGTACTTTAGCTTGAACCTCTGGATGTGGTGTATCAAGGACTTACTTGGTGGACTGACATTTAAGGCATTGCAATGGACTAACGTTAACTGAAAGAACTGTCAGATCAGAGATGGAGCAGCACACAGGAGGTATATAAGTGAAATAAGAACAACAGAGCTGTATTGGATATAATCCAGTCATCAAGTGTTGATGTGATTTCCTTTTATTGTAGCAAAAATAGCTTAGTTATCATTGTTTTGCTTTTACATGTCACCCAAATATTCCAATTAAAACTTATATAAATAGATTACTTTTAAAGTTCTGTTCATTACAAGGCCAATATCAGACCAAACAGAATAAAATCAAGGCAAGTTCCTGACTGGAGGGTGGGGTCTGTCACATGTAACTTTTTTCTTTTCTTCACAGGTTGAAAATGTTCTCTTGCATTTTTCATCTTATGTTCTCTTTATCTTCAAGAGTAACAGTATTTCATCTTATTATTGAATTGAAATCTCTTATCAAACCTTCTCTCTAGTTCTTTCTCCAACAGATACCAATGTGGTTGAATTTGGTCCATATGGATAATTATAGAAAAGTCTCTGCACCTAAAATCCTTAAGAAAATGCCTCTATAACTTCTATCACATGAAACAATGAATAGAGTTTATACCTAGTTCTAAATTTAAAATGTGCACATCTAATTCAGTACACCACAACTCTCTGCACTTGAAATGATGCTACTAACCCAGTTAACCACCTGTTCTCTACACCAGTCTGCAAACATCAGCACAAGCACTTTCATTTTTCTTTGCATAGCAAACGCAGATTTTAATATTATCTCCGGCTGATCCTGAATTTTATTTCCCCTGATATGTGCTGTAGCCTATAGACATTATAATTATCTCAACATGAAAGATTTTCCTAAGTAACTAGTAGAGTAAGCTTCAGGTAAGTTCTTGAGGGTAGATTTGCAAGACATTTCAACAGAGCAGCCTCATAGCTACTGCTCTGTTACCCATAGCTTTGTATTTGCCTCTGCATTTGTCAGCTATGAACTGCTAGCTGTGCCTCATTCCGATTCCAACAGTATGAGAATGACTATTCTTACATCACCTCTCCCAAATACCTTCCAATTACTTTGTTTTTCTTCTTTCTTACAATATATCCTGACCTCAGCCTTGCGTCCTTCCACTCCCTCCAGCTCCTGCACATCTTCCCACTACTCAAGATCCACTCTGCTTCAAGATCTGCTCCTGCTTCCCCTCAGGAAAAAAAAAAAATCAAGCCTCCCAGAGTTACCAATCAAAAAAAGCTTAATAAAATGGAACAAGGCTAAGAACACATTGCTAATCAATACTGGACAAGGCCACCGCGTAGGAGAAAAAGGGTGACAAAGACAGGGAAAAGTTCAGAGATCAACCCACTCCAACATTTAGGAGTTCTACAAGAACAAGCCAGACAACCTTAAGATATAATAGGAGATCAAACACACATCCATGCAGGCTCTGTGACTGATCTTCTGTCTCTGTGAGCCCCTAGAATCCATGTCTGTTTACTCCATGGATTGTGTTCTTTACTCCAACTCTTGTACCAAATGCTTCATTACACTAAAGTGTAGAAATTGTTTGGTTACTCTTTGTATGTTGGATACAGATTTATACATATAAAAATGGATCACATAAATGAATTATCTCTCTCCTTTTCTCTCCCTACTCCTCAGTTATGCTTCTCACTTTCCCTCTCCTTCTCTCTCTCCCTCTCTCTCTCTCATATTTCTTCTTTTTCTCTTGAACATTCTGACATTGATTTATTTTTCTAAAATTATTACCCTTGAAAAAACTTGATTGTCTTTAGAGTTCAAAATTTTTGTGAACTTCGTGAAATTTACTATTTTGCTTTAGGATTTATGTGAAATATCTTTGAAGTTTTCAAAGTCTACCTCCTAGACTACAAGTGATAGCTTATTCCTTGTTGCTTAGAGTCTAAAAAGAGTTACTCTAATAGAGCAAGAACAATGAATTCTTGCTTGTATCTCTATCTTTTTTATTATTATTTATACACACTACAAGCTACTTATAAAATTATTGCCTTACAGTGAAAATCTTCAAGAATTTTAATTAGATGCATGTATGTCTGCATGTTGAGAACTCTACATTCCTTTATAGATATCATATTCTCATTCATTATCTTCTCTTGCCTAGCAGAGAAGATATCCTCACGGTATTTTTAGTATTACAGATATGATAGGAACAAAATATTTTAAATGTTTATATCTAGAAATGATTTAATTAATTCAAAAATTTAAAGGTATTTGACTAATAATAAAACAGAAGATCAACAGTCTACATTTTTTAATGGTTTTTCAAGACAGGGTTTCTCTGTTGTAACTCTGTCCTGGAACTCACTTTGTAGACCAGGCTGGCCTTGAACTCAAAAAGATCTGCTTGCCTCTACCTCCCAAGTGCTGGGATTAAATGCATGCACCTCCACTGGCCAGCTAGCAGGTCTACATTTTTTAACTTAATAAATTATAAATAAATAATAAATATTTAAATGTTTATTAATCTTGTCTTCTCATTTTTATATTTATCCCTAACAAAATAAGCATTTTTTTCTATCTTTTTTGTGCATCTCTACCTAAATAATAATCAGTTCTTTCTCTCTCTTCTATTTAACATTTTGTCAAAAGTTCATATTGTTTCATCTCCATATTTCCTTGCACGATTTTATTCAGAGATCTCAGATTTATGACTTTAGAATTTTTGCATCATTCAGAAATTTAGGGCACTTTATCTTTAAATATATTAGTGCACATTTCTGAGTTGAGGATTCTAGGTACATGAAAGTTGTTTGTCTGCAAATAGTGTGAAAATTGTGACTTATTGTTCAGGAGAGGCAAATGTTATATCTACTGCGGTGGTTTAAATGACAATGGACACCACAAGCCTGAACACTCTGTCCCAGTTGTTGAACTATTTGGGAAGGATTAGGAGGTTTGAGCCTTTTGGAGGAGGTATGATACTGAGGATGGGGTTTGAGGTTTCAAAAGTCATTTTCATCATCAGAATCTCTCTGTCTCTCTGTCTCTGTCTGTCTCTATCTCTGCCTCTCTCTGTCTTTCTCTGCCCCCCCACTTCCTTGTGGCTATATCTCAGTAGTTAAGTTCAAATACTGCTTCAGTGACAAAATTTCCTACCTGTTGCCATGCTGCCTGCAATATTGGTAACGGACATTTAAAAACATAAACATTAAATACTCTTCTGTAAATTTACCTTGGTAATGACACCTTAACATAACAAGAAAAAATTAAGACACCCAGCAACAGAGAGGTATACCGAAAGGAAAGAATGGATAGATAAAATGATGAGACCCTTGCCTCTGAGCTGACAATTCTTTGGACAGACCACTGGTGTTCCTGCCTTTGTGAGTACATTACCATTCTAATAAAGCTCCCTGCTGCATCTTTTTAAATTCTACTTGAAGAGAGCTAAAGACTTGAATGAACCCTATCACATCATGATCGTATCTAGAGTTCTTTGAATCATAACCAGAGATTATCAAGAGACAAATAGCCCGATGATTTTCCCCAATTTTGAAGACTAATATTTTTATGAACTTCTGCTATGATATAATCCACTTTCTTTGTTCAAACAAGGAGTTATTTCAAAAAGACTATTACTGATACTCAATACATGAAATACATATGACTAATTTCTCTTCTAGATAAAAAGTGATAATTTAATAGATTGAATTTTAGATTGATTTCTTATTGTTAAACAATCAATTGCTCCAATCTAGTAAATCCTGGTTCTAACATAAAATGTTAATCTAATGAACTCAATTAAATTTGAAAATAGACATTGTATTCTTGGATGTGTGCTCACTCTATTCTCACTATAATAGCAAACATTTGATACACCAAAGTATGATGACGATTTTAGGAAAGTGTTATAGTTTCAATTGTCTGCTTATTTCTGACTTTTAACACAATTCTGAAGTGAATGGATGTTATACGGGGATTTGAGATTGAGGGTATCACTGAAATACTCCTGTGCTTTCTTATTCCAGAAAACTGAACTATTTATATAGTTGAACGTAACTCAATAGTTACTGAATTGCTAGAGATTTTATTAACAGTGTGGAAGGATCTAATAAAGTACTTACAATGATTGTTATATAAGAAAAATGAGCACTATTAGAGGTGTTCTATGATACATAGGCATGGTAAATACTGACTTGGTAAGATAAAGTTTCAAAGTTGTTTTAATTTACATTTCTTTAATTGCTAATGGTTGTGAACATGTTTTGAAGTATATCTTGGCCATTTATATTTCTTATACTGAGAACTCCTTGTTTTCATTGCTAATTCATTTTTAATTGGGTAATTTCTTTCCTTGACTCTGTTTTTTGAGTTCTTTGTAGATTCTGGAATTTAAGTCCCTGTTAGATGTATATAGAATATTTTTTTATTAATTTTTTAAAACATAATTCATATATATATATATATATATATATATATATATATATATATAGTTTCATGCATGCAAAGTCTCTTGATCACTTCCTTTTCTCATCCCTCCCAGGTCCATCCTCCCTCTTATGTGCCCTCCCCCTCCTCTAAAAAAAAAAAGGAAAGAAAAAACACACAAGCAAAAGGAAAACAGACAAAGGAATCAGAAAGAATAAAAATGAACACCCTACCCAAAAAAAGTAAGAAAGAAACACTAGAGAGAAACAAAAAAAGAAAAAAAGTCCAGTCTGTAAGACAGAAGCACGTGTCATGGACATCACCATGTTTTTAGTGGCAGTAGGCACCATGGATCATAAATATGGTTTCCAGCTATCCCAGCAATCAATTGTTGGCATTAAATCTTTGTCTAATAGAATCCTGTTCAGAAATCCTTTCTAAAATGATAATTTACAGAATGTTGCCTATGTTCTCTTTTAGCTGTGTTGTTTGTAATTTCAGTTTTATTTACTTCCTTCATGGCTTATATCTGAATAATCTCATGGCAATTTTTAACAGGTCACCCCAACTTAAAACTTTAAGTGGAAAATTTTAAATCTGGAATCCAATGAGTGTCTTCTGGTTCTGTACAGTTTATTGCTCTGGGATTCATTGGTACATGTTATTCCTTAGCACCTTCAGCATGAAGGACCACTATGCTTCCAAATGAAGATGAGGGTATGTGTGTGGAATAAACTCAAGATACTTTTCAAGTATGTCTTATTTTCACTTTTGGTTGACCAGTTGGTGAGATTGTTCCCTTTACTTTCAGCCATGCGTATCTTTCCCAGTTTCCCTTATAAACCATGGTCTTGGTCAGTCAGTCTAATAATGGAAATTTGTGAAGAATTAGCTAGGCTATTTAAATATTTAATTAATCCTTCTTGAGAAAGTTCATTTATTGGATCTTATTGTTTGGCACATTGCTTGTTTCAATGAGATTGGCAATATCTGGATCGGGGATCTGTGGCCCCTTTCCATTTGTTTGTGCTGGGATCATATACCTTGGAAAGAAAGCTTCAATTGAACCTGAGGTGCAGGAATGTAAGCACTTAGAAATAAAAATGTCTCAGCCTCATACTGGACAAATAATGTCCCACCACAAGATGTTTTCACTTTATCATGACTTAGTCCCTAGAGTTCTGTCATTCATTTATGTTTTTGTAATTAATCTAGTTTGATCAAACCTTTTGAAAGTAAGGTTGTGGCGAGCTTGAGCTGATCATCCCTTCATGACAGTGTTCCACAGAAATGTGTCTTTGCTCTATTCCCAAAATCATGCCACTTCTTTTTCTTTTTCTTCCTTCCTCCCTCCCTCCCTCCCTCCCTCCCTCCCTCCCTCCCTCCCTCCCTCCCTCCTTTCCTCCCTTCCTCCTCCTTCTTTCTTTCTTTCTTTCTTTCTTTCTTTCTTTCTTTCTTTCTTTCTTTCTTTCTTTCTTTCTTTCTTTCTTTCTTTCTCTCCGTCTTTCTCTCTCTCTCTCTCTCTCTCTCTCTCTCTCTCTCTCTCTTTCTTTCTTTCTTTCTTTCTTTTCCTTTGTTTTTTTGAGACAGGGTTTCTCTGTTGTAACTCTGGCTGTCCCTGAACTCACTCTGTAGAACTGCTGGCCTCAAAATCACAGAGATCTACCTGTGTCTGCTTCCCTAGTGCTGAATTAAAGTCCTGTGTCACCACTGTCATGCCACTTTTGATGGCTGTCTTCTCATTGCAACACAGGTTTCTGCTCCTCTCTTTCACAATAGTATATATGTAATGTTTACCATAAGACTATATGTGCCACTTCTCTTTTCTCTTTTAGATATTTGTGTTCTCCCCTAGAGGCTTTTATATGTATAAAATTTGCCAGGACATTTTAACTCTTACAATCATTATTAGTAAATGATCAAATTCAGAATGTTGTGCCTTCTACTCTAATGACTAAGTAACCAAAGATATACTTTAAATTATATGGATAAATAAGGATGTATACTTGGTATTTACATATATGTGCTTTGAAAGTCTTCTAAGCTAATCCAGTAGTATATGTCTGCTTCTAGTTTCAAGGGATAAAGGTCATGTGCTCAGTGTGGCCTTTTGTCTTGCGAGATGCCAAAGTCTGTAAAGATAACTACTCATTCTCATGAAAATGCTGGAAAGAAAAAAAATGTGGTTTCTCCAATACATTTCTGTAGTTTCATTAATATGGTGACATTAACTTCATACTAGAAGTTGACAATGAGACAGATAAAATTTCATACTAAATGTATATTCTTATCCATTTGTCTAATTTAAGGTATATCTTTGGCTACTTTCTATGGTTTTATCAAAATTCAAATAATTTGATAAATTAAGCTAAAAGGCATTGGTTGTACCTCAAGTACAATTTCAATGTTAACTTTTAAAATTAAATTTTACTTTGACAATTTCATACACTGTATGATTATTCTCTCTTCTTATGCTCTTTATCTCTCTTCCAACCCTAAGAATTCTCTCTTCTCCGTCTCAGCCCCTTTCCAAATCCATGCCTTTTGACTTTGTTGTGTGACAACTTATTTTAAGTAAGGCTACCCGTGTGACTTTTGTACTAGAATTAAACATTGGAAGCCTGTGGGTCATCATCAGTAATGCAAATGAGTGAATCCAGAGACCTCTAATCTCATTTTTCTTCCATTCCTGGCTGTTGAAGGATGCTTCTTATGCAGACCCAAAGCCCAGCTGCAGAGTTCAGGGTTATGATGTTACCAAGTATAACTATTCAGTTTGTATATTTTATGTGTATTCTATCTTCTACACATAACATTTTGATACAATTATATTACAACCTAGATAGAAGTTTATTTTTCCTTCTTTCTTTTTTTCTTTCTTTCTATTTATTTATTTATTTTTAGTCAGGGTTTTTCTGTTGTAACTCTTGTTGTCCTGGAACTCACTCTGTAGACCAGGCTTGCCTAGATTCACAGAGATCTGCCTGTGTGTCTCAAGTGCTGGGATTAAAGGCATGCACCACCACCACCCTGCTACAAAATTCTTTTTTTTTAATATCCAGACAACTTGCTAATACTTCAATCCCACTTGTTAACACATTGTTTCAAAACATGACTATTTAAAATATTTCAATCTCTTCATCGATCCCTGAAGATAGCTATAAAGCAGGTTTATTAGTGTCTCTGAATGAAGGGAGATTTTAGTTTCTTATACTGTTAAATGAGGATTGTCTAGACAAATGTTTCTGTTAACTTCACAGTTGATACTAAAAGAAGAAAGTATTGCTTTACCATTTTTTTCCATAAAGATGTTATTCCAGTTATGGGCTGCCATTCCCACCACAAAGATGGAACATAAGCTATATGGGACAGAGCAAACCTAACCTACAATCAGCATTTAATGGGAATGATGATTATGAGTTCACACAATTTTATGAGAGTTTGCGACATTTAATACAAAAAATATAGCATAATGTACATTGGTACATTAATGGAATTACAATTTTCAAATGTCTCTTCAGAGGTCAAAACAATAATGTTTTGTTTTTGAAACAAAAGTTTCCATTTTGTTCTCCGGATGAAGTGGCCTTGGTAAAGAAAGCAATCTGACTTTCTTATGTATATTGTCCTTTGTGCTTTTGAAATATTCTACTACAGTGTTATTGATTTTTTTTCTTTAAGTTCTCATGAACTGCATTCCCAGGAAAACTACAAATCACCCACCCAGGACCTTACTTGTGCTTGCCTATTCAGTAGCATTACTCAGCTTTAATGAGACTGAGTCAGTTCCAAAACCCTGCTGATTTTCATTTAAATAATCCCCAAACCCTAGACACTGCATGTCCAGCTACAAACTATGAAACCCAAACCACAAAGGCACCACAACATAAGTTTATAAAATGAAAGAAATGAAGTAAATAGTAAGCAACTTGAGAGATGCTAAGTAAATGATTTATTTGGCCAAGGTTTGCTATATTATACAGCAACACTCTGTAAGGCACCATAGAGAAAATATTGTACATTCTGCAAGTCATGTATTTCTGCTGTGTAAGCTTCGCATCAGTAATGGATATGTACTTGCTTATAATTGATTGCATAATTCCTAATAAAACATCATTACAAAAGGTTCATATTCTTGTAAGTAATAGTCTAATTTCATTACTTGATGTAAGTCCTAAGCTATTTATGACTTTGTCAGCATCTGTTTATATGTTCATATGAAGACAACTTTTCTTTGACTCATATTTCAGCATTTGAACTATTTCTTTTATAAGTATTCATAAAATTATCAGAGAAACAATGTGTGTACACATGGAGTTAAATTAGCTATAGTCTAACATGTAATTTGTATTGCATGTTAGAATACAACCTAACCTTTATTCACAGTCTGATGGTAAAGTTCATTATGCCAATAGCAGAAGTGTAAGAGAGCTGGTTATTTTGTTTCTGAAGTCAGGAAACAGAGAGAGATGAATGATGGTGCTGCTAAGCTCATTTTCTCATTGATTTCAGAGTAGGAGTCTAGCCCATTGGATATTACTGTGTAGGTCAGCCAACCCCAACGAACCCAATCTAGAAACTTCTTCACAGTCATGCCTAGGTTTGTGTTCTAAATGATTATAGATATTCCCACAATTATAATCAAAATTGATCATCACCATTACCTTATTCTATTATAATAAAATCTTTCAGATTATGTGGCTTATGAACTACAGATACTTGATACTTATCATTTTACAGGTTGGATATCTAGTAAGAAGCCACTGGTGGTCTCTGATGAGGCAGTAGTAATTTCTGGTTGACTTCTGATTCTGCCCTCACATAAAGCAGAATGGAAGCAGCTCTCCTAGATTTTCACCTGTAAGAGCTCTAGACTTAAGGCACGAGCACTTACTTGGGCTGGAGCTTGCAATGCTGTCACATGGAGAAGTTGGCATTTATATTTTGTAGAAATTAACAGACATTCTGTCTGCAGTAGGAAACAAAATTAGAAGCCAACCATCAAACAGAAATCTATTGCAATCATTAGATATTACTTAAGTTTAAATATGCATAAAACTAATACATTTAATGCTTGAAATATTTGTTTGTCTTATGATTTCTCAGTGTTTTCTCTGTGTGATTTGACTTTTTAAGATTCATATGATAATTTTTTAGATATATAATTTCTAAAGTACCCTCCTAATGTGATCATATTTATATATGAGTATGTCTGAGCTGAAACTTAAACTTCATTATTATAATCATACAGCTGTCTGCTTAGTGTTTTAAAAATGACATTTTGACTTTTAGCATTAAAAGGTATAAATAAAATTATTAAACATATTTTTGCTCATGTCTTGTAGAGTACTAGAAAATTAAACAGAATAAGCCATTTAAAATAACACTATAAATACTCTAAGTATATAAATGTAAACTTTATTATTTAAATAACAGTAAGCACACACATTCATTATATTGTCTTCTGAAAACAGTGTGATATTAGTTTTATGACATCAATCCAGTATATATTTTCTTGTTTGGGGTTGGAGAAATGATTCAGTGGCTAAGTGCTATTTCTGCTTTTCCAGAGAATCTGAGTTTGATTCACAGCGCCTTCATTGCTGTCTCACAACTATCTGTAACCTCAGCTCCCAGGGATTGGAGGCCATTGGCTTCTTCACTTATATGTACATACCCACATAGTATATATATTGGAGACTCAAAGTGATAGAACTTATAAAGGTTATAAAGGACTTATTAATTGATTGTTTTTAAAGAAACACTAATTCACACAAGTAGAATGTAGCTAAGGGAGTACTGCCTCTACAACACCCCAAAGATGAGGAGCATTCTAACCAAGCAACATTTAGGATGTTAGGATGCAAATGTTTATTCACCAGGATAGCCAGCCATTAACCCCTGATCCCCATACCAAAGACATACATCCAGTGGACTGCTCCGGAGTGGCAGTGTAGAGTCACTACTGTCACTATGTCCTGATCTCACATTCAATCCCCTGTGATTTTATCAGGGAAAAAAAATCATTCTGTTAGGTGGGCAAGATAACTCTGGGTGAACAACTACTCAAAAAATAACGCTAGTTTACTTAAAATAATTGTGGCAACATGTAATGTCTTATCTTTGTAAATCCCCTATCTGCCTTAGTGGTAAGAACTGAAGTTTCCTATCTCTGTTTATAAATTGTTCAAAGTTTAACCTGGGGCAAGGACCCAGTAGAGAATTAAAGATCAAAGCCTTTGTAAAAGATTCAAGGCATAAGCCAATGGTGTATATAAACTAAGGAAATCCTCCCAGGGTCAATTCTTGCTGCACATGTGAAGTAAAATTCCAGAAAAGAAGATGTATCTAGCTATGAAGAAAAACCTCTGGAAGGAGTTTCTGTGTCTACAGAGATTGATGGACCAATTGGAATTTCAGTAATGTGGAGAGATTATAACTCTGTAGGTTCAAAGATTAATTACTATATCTTGGGCTAGTTTTAGCCTTCTGGAACAGCCATTCTTCGCCCATTATGTTTCTAAACTAACACCTTGTGATCATATATAAAAACCTCTCAGAAGCTGTTAACTTAGTAGAATACTAGCTTCTACCAATACTACCAATCTAAGGGCTAAGAGTATCATCATACAACAGTGTGAGCCTTATAGAATAGCTCCACCATTTAGTTGTATGTACTTCTCTAGTTTACATGCCAATGTATAAAAGTAGCATTGATTTATGACTTTCATTATTTTTTAAATCTTTAAAAACCCTGTGAAACTGCTACCGCATTGTAACATGGAATTTAGAGTAACCTAAGTCTGTGTTCTTGGATCATGGTCACTCAAAATGGCTCCAGATAGGCCACTCACATGAAAACTAGTTTATTGGAGTTACCTATTGGGCTTCTAAAACTATGGACAAGGGTTTTTTTTTTGTGTGTGTGTGTGTGTGTGTGTGTGTGTGTGTGTGTGTGTGTGTGTGTGTGTTTGTTTGCTTGTTTGTTTTTTGCAAGAGAATGGATAGTTCAGGAGCAGCTGTATCTCTTAAAGCCCATACTAGTATTGATGATGATTCACAAAAGCTACATAAAATTTGATCAAATGTGTAAGCATTCCACAGATAATTCCTTCCTCATTTCCAACAAACCTTTACTGTATTCCATCTTGAGAAGGAGAGAGCTTATGACTCATCTACCTTTTCAAGTTTTAGGTAACCTGTAAGCTTCCTTTCTTCCTCCAGGATGAAATGTTTCAATAAGGAGAAAATAGCTATGCAACACTGCACCATTTCTTCTGGTTCTTACATGCTACCACAACCGTAAGCCTTCCCTTAATCCTTAGAGATCTTGAATAGTTACATCACACACACACACATACACACACACACACACGCACACACAGAGGCACATTGAAATGGGCCAAAAGAACCTTCTAATGATAAGCTTTAAGGAACGAATAGTTCTTTGAAATTCTCTTTTAGTATCATGCACATTTTAGAAATGTTGCCATTTAAGTTAATAAAATAAAAAAATTATCCTACTATCCAATAACATACATACACACACATAAGCATATACATATTTCTTTGTATGAATTGTTTTATTATATATGTTCATTGTTTATGGTACTGTGAAAATAAAGGTATTGACACTCATATGTACATATATCTTTCTCAGATGTAAAACAAAATTAATGCTTGGGCTCCAGCTCTCTATGAAATTCATACTTTGACAACGTTTCTAAGTATATTTAAATACATATTTTATCTTTCAATTTACATGTAAAATCCACTGTGATTTTGTTGAGGTTTTAATTGTCTACTAACAGAATCATTATTTAGTTGAATATAAAAATACAAACGTTTCAAATTTAGTGTCTATCTTAATCTACTTTTGATGAATCTAATACATTCAAATGCACTTACTATTATATAAAAATAATTTTAAATGTGGTCTTAAAATGGTTTTAAATATATTTTTAAAAAATTAATGATTGACAGACCATTGTCTTCTGAATTCTGGGATTAAATGTGTGTACCAACATTTTTAACATTCTTTCTACATTCAATTCAGATCACACAGACCTCTGAATGTGATTTTTTCATATAGACCCCCTAGAATATAATCCCTTCCTTACTCACACACAGGCCTATTCCTCTACATTTTAATAAAATACAGTTTGACAAATTTTGACACACAACAAAATAACACATTTAAATGTACTAATTGTTTTAGAAACAGAAGTTTCCATCAATATTTTTAATTAATTCATTCATTTTTCTTCTCTTGTATAATATCTCTGACCCCTTTCTTCACCTCTCTGCATTTTTCCCAGCTCCTCCAATCTACTTTTTCCAGCAAATATATTCTCTATGCCCCACCTACCTCTCCCCCAAAAGAGCAGTCTTCACCAGTTACTGCTGAAACATGGCACAGCAAGATGGAACAAGCCCATGCACGAATCACAACATCAAGGATGGACTAGACAACCCACCAGGAGGAAAAAGGTCCCAAAGACAGACCCCCACCACACACACATTCTAACCTGTAGGATCTCTGCAAGAGCACCAAGCCAGACAACAAGATATTTCTAGAGGACCCTGCAGGTTCTATGTCTACAGCTTCAGGCTCCGTGGGCGCCCAAGAGTACAGACAAATTGACTTCAGCTTGTCATCATCAAGCTGATGTCCTTGACTGCTCTGGTCCTCACAGTCCTTCTGGCCCCTCTTCTGCAGGATTCTCCAGGATTCAGTGTTTGGCGTTGAGCCTCTGCATCTGTCCCGGTACACTGCCAGAGGAAACCTCTCCAATGAAGATTGAGCTAGGTACAGACTGATCTGAGTAGAGTAGGGTATCATTCGAAAATAACTCCAGGCTATCCAGTCTCTACTTCCTGACCTACTTTGTAGTATCATGCATAGGTTCCCTCATTTGGCATGGGATTTTGCCCTTCCACTGTCCCAGCAGATGATATAGGGAGGACAGGTTATAGGTCAAAGGTTTTGTGCGGGGAATGGTGTCCTAATCCCACCACTGGGAGCCTTCCCTGGCTACAGGAGATGGCCTTTCAGGCTCCCCATATTCCATTGCTAGAGGTCCTTGCCACGGTCTCCATCATTGATTCCAGTGAGTTTCCACTGCCGTAGGTCCCCTGATGGCCCCTAAATGTCCTCCAATTATGGTTATCTCCCCCTATATTCTCTCCCTCCATTCCTCTTCCCACATCTAGCCCCTTCTCTTCCCATTTCCATTCTCTCCAGCCCACCTGCTTTATTTATTCTATTACCCCTTTACCAGGGATCTCCCTCTGTCCCTTCTGGGGCACTCCTTGTTACATAGTCTCTCTGGGTCTGTGGATTTTCATTACCTTTGTTTTTGCTTAAGTAGTTAATATTAATATATTAATATATAATATAATATATTAATAATATTAATTATTAATAGTATCCACATATAAGAAAGTAAATACTATGTATCTTTCTGGGACTGGGTTACTTCATTCTGGATGATATTTTCTAGTTCATCAATTGCCTGCAAAATTCCTGAAGTCATTTTGTAATTACTGAATAATACTCCATTTTGTAAATGTACCACCATTTCTGACTATTGTGAATAAAGCGTCTATGGACATAGTTGATCAAGTGTTCTTCTGATAGGATGGAATCTCCTTTGGGGGCATGGCCAGGAGTGGTATAGCTGAATCTTGAGGTAGTTCCAGTTTCACTTTTCTGAAGAATTGCTATATTGATTTCAGTAATGGCTATGCAAGTTTGCACTCCCACCAGCAATGCAGAAGTGTTCTTGCTTCACATTCTTGCCAGCATGAGCTGTCATTTGTGTTATTGATCTTACTCATTCTGACAGGTGAAGATGGAATTTCAGAGTAGTTTTGATTTGCATTTCTCAAATTGCTAAGTATATTGCATATTTCTTTAAGTGTTTCTTATGAATTTGATATTCCTCTTTTGAGAATTCTTTATGTTGATTTGTACCCAATTTTTTTAATTTTTATTTTTCTTCTCTCATACAAATTATATAATACATCCCCACCTTCCTACTCCCTTCCCTCTACTCTTCTCAGTTCCTTTCATCTCCTCTTTCCATCAGATCTATCCCCCATCCCCACCCATAACCCCCTTTCTTCTTCTCCCCAGAAAATAACAGTCCTCTCTGGGTTACCACTCAAATAGGGCATGGCATAGCAAAATGGAATAAGACTGGGTACTAGTCCCTACATTAAGGGTGGGCCAGCAATTCTTAAGAACAAAAGGGTCCTAAGGGCAGATAAAAGAGAAAATATATGGAGAGATGACAAGAACTGGGGGACAACTAGGTGTTGTTCAGAGACCTAGCTCAGTGGAAACTCACTGAAATCTATGAGGGAGATGCTAACAAGGACCTCTAGTAATCAGGCATGAGGAAACAACAGGCCATCTCCTGTGGCCAGCCAAGGCTTCCAGTGGCGGGACTAGGACACCATCCCAGCCACAAAACCTTTGACTTATGGCCTATCTTCCCTTAAAGATCTTTTTAGACAATGGAAGGGCAGAAGAGGGAACTCTTTCCAGAAACTGCAGAGCAAATCATGAAATAGAGATTGGATAACCCAGAGCTGATTTCTAATGATGTCATGCTCTGTTCATAAATCTGTGCCTAGCCAAGTACTTATCAGAGGGGCCCCTGCCAGCAGCTGATGGAAGCATATGGAGAGGCCCAGGTCTGAGCATCATGCAGAGATCAGGAAACCCTGCAGAAGAGGGTGAGAAGGGATGGTGGAGACCAGAGGCATCAAGGATACCAGAAAAACAAACCCCACAGTGCCAACTGACTAGAACTCTTAGGGGCTCACAGAGACTGCAAGAACAGACATGGGACCTGAGGGTACCCTAAATATATCTCGTGGCTGTCTGGATTGGTGTTCTTGCAAAACTTTTGTCCTTAATTTTTAAATTGGGTTATTTGTTTCATTGATATGTAGTTTCTTGAGTTCTTTATATATTTTGGATATTAGCTCTCTATTGGAAGTGAAAGTGGTGAAGATCTTTTCCCGTTCTGTAGTCTGTGATTTTGTCTTAGTGTCAGTGTTTTCTTTTTTTTTCCTTTTTTTTGCCTTACAGAAGTTTTTTGGTTTCATGAGGTCCCATTTATTTGATCTTGGTGTTTGAGCAATCAGTACTCTGTTCAGGAAGTTATCTCCTGTGCCAATGTGTTCAAGGCTATTTCAAGCTTTCTCTTCTATCAGGTTCAGTATATCTGGTTTTATGTTGAGGTTTTTGATTCACTTGGACTTGAGTTTTGTGCAGAGTGATATATATGGATCTATTTCAACCTTCTATGTGTTGATATCCAATTAGACCAGCTCCTTTTATTTAAAATGCTTTCACTTTTTCAATGTATATTTCTGGCTTCTTTATCAAAAATGAGGTATCCATATGTGTGTGGATTTATGTCTGGATATTTGATTCAATTCCATTGTTCAGCATGTCTGTTTTTTTGTCAATATCATGAAGTTTTTATTATTATAGGTCTGTAGTGTAGCTTGAGATCAGGGATATTCTTTTATTTTTTAGGATTATTCTAGCTATCCTGGGTCTTTTGGTTTTCCATATGAAATTGAGTATTGTCCTTTAAAAGTTTGGAAAGAATTGTGTTGGAGATTTCATTATATCTGTAGATAGTTTTTGGTAGAATGGCCATTATTATTACATTAATCCTACCAATCCTACCAATCCAAGAAGATGGAGATCATTCCATCTTCGGCAATCTTCTTCAATTTCTTTCTTCAAAGATTTGAAGTTTTTGCTATATGATTCTTTCATTTCTTGGTCATAGTGACCCCCCAGGTATTTTATGTTATTTGTGGCTATTGTGTAGGGTGTTGTTTCCATGATTTCTTTCTCAGTCCATTTGTCATTTGTATATAAGAGGGCTACTGAATTTTTTTTTCTTTTAGTTGAACTTGCAGCCAACAACTTCACTGAAGTTTCTCTATCAGCTCTAGGAGTTCCCTGATAGAAGTTCTGTGGTCGCATGTACATACTATCATATAATCTATAAATAAGGATTCATGGGTTTCTTCTTTTCCAATTGTCTTATTGCTCTTTCTAGCACTTCAAGTACTATATTCAATAGATATGGAGAAAGAGAACAATCTTACATTTTTCCTGATGCAAGAAAATTAAAATAATCCTGTGCACTCTATCAGACAACCAAGGATTAAAGATGGATTTCAACAACAGCAAAAACAATAGGTCTAAAAATCCATGGATACTGAACAACTCTCTACTGAATGACTACTTTGTCAAGGCAGAAATAAAGAAAGAAATTTAAGATTTTCTAAAATTCAATGAAAATGAATCTACAACATATCCAAACTTATGGGACACAATCAAAGTGGTGCTAAAACCATAGATACAAAATTACTCAATAAAATACAAACTGAATCCAAGAATACATCAAAGAGATCATCTACCATGATATAGTAGGCTTCATCCCAAGAGATGCAGGTATGATTCAACATGAAAATCTCAGTCAATATAGTCCATCAATATTTTAAAGTGAACATATGTAGTAGATGTTTGCAATTATGAGTTCCAACTATATTTTAAAGAGTAGAGATTTTATTATAATTTTGAGATTTGGAAACAATCATAATCTTCCTTCTTTTCAAACAACATAGAACTTCAATAAAATTACTATAGATATAAACAAAAATACTTTAATCAAATAATTTTGAAGGCTAATATTCCTTTATTTTAATACGATGAGATCTCATATGAAATAGAATCTATATTCAGGAGCAAAATAAAAATCAATGCTTAATTCTTTCACTAAATTACTTGGTACAAATGTGTCTTCTGATATCACTGGCTGGATGACAGCCATGTGCAGGGCATTTGGGATTTACCACATATAGATGTTTCTAGCTATTGGACTAAAGAACAGGAAGCTTATTTTATTGAAATAATATATAAATTAAATAAACCATGCCAGTCATAATCTATTCACAAGCTTAATGTCATAAAATATAGTTGCCCAAAGGAGAGATTCAGAATCAATTTACTGAATTAACCCATCAGGGTTCTTAATAAAATTAGGAGTAAATAAACTAGGTAGCTATGAAAAGTATTTTCTTCCACAAAATTTCACAGACTGTATGTGAAGAATGGCATATAGGTTAAAATCTATAAATATAATTTTTATGCTCTTAATTTTGATGAGGAAATTATTATTATTTTGAATTATGCTGAATTCAAATTATCACTTGAGATACACTCATTAAAATTAACAGTATACTCTCTCTGTATTCTCTGTGCTATATTAGATACTTAGTTTGTATTCTTATAATGAACTTTTATTGTATTTATCTATCTATCGATTTATTTATTTATTTATTTATTTATTTATTTATTTATTTATTTATTGGTTTTTGAGGGTTTCTCTGCTGTAACTCTGGCGGACCTCTCACTTTGTAGATCATGCTGGCCTCAAAATCCCAGAGAGAGATCCACCTGCCTCTGCCTCATCAATGCTGGGATTGAAAGGCTTACATCTCCACTGACCACCTATTTAAATCTCTCTAACTTTATTAGTTAATTCATGGTCAAAACAAAATACCTGAGAGAGATATTTTTCGAAATATTTGCTGAATTTATAATTTTGGAATTTCTAGTTTATGCTGTGTCTGTCACTTTTGATCATATTATGGAACATAATTATAGAAATGTCAGGGGGTAAGACATGATTAAAGAAACTGACAATCCTCTAACCAAAACCAAATGAGTTTTCCGAAATCTACAATTAGCTGGCATTTATATACCCCATGCTTCTTGTCCTAGTCTACCAGTAGTCTATCCTCTAATCCTACTTCTCAAAGGTCCCATAACTTCTAAATGGGATCACCATGAGATCTAAGTCTTGAACCACAGTGGACCATGGGAACACCCAAAAGATGACAGTGACCTTGTTCTCCATTTAATTGAGAAAATATATCCAAATCTAATGCTTTCATCTTTTGTTACTAATTGTCCCCATGTGTGACTGCATGGTACTTGCTGTACTGTTGTCCAATCACAATGAGCAAATTGGCCTTGTAAGAAGGGACCATTAAATTGTCATCTATAACTTTGAAATACTTTCTGTTTATTATTCCCCTCTGATTTGTTGTTCTTCTGATGCTGTTTCTTTCTTTCTTTTTTAAAATTCTGAGTCCTGCTATTTTTTCTGTTTTTGCTTCCTTTCACATCTTGGTTGACCTCCTGTAATTAAAATGTCACCTCTGTAGCTTTCTGGATTTTAATTGTCTTTTGTATTTAAACTTTGTATGTACAAACTTCCTGTCCAGAAATTCTCTTTATATTTCTGGCAGTGATAAGACCCCTGAATTAAACTCTACATGTCTCCCAAGTTTGTTTTTCACTAACATTTGCTCAGGTTCAAAAATTCCAATTTTCTGACACTCCTTGCTTGTACCTTACCAAATCTCTCAGCAAATCTTGGTTCTACTTTCAAAATATGAAGTTTTTCTAATATCTATATTCTTGTTGGATTGAAACAGATTAATATCACAGTAACTTCTGACTTGAAATACTGCAAAGGCCTTGGAACTGGTTTTCTTGTTAGCATCCTTGCTTTCACATAAACTAACCTCATAAATCAGATATATGAGGATTTTTTTCATTTGATGTAAGATGGAACATTTGAGAACAGACAAATATACCTAAGTGAACTGAGGGGAAAATAATTGTTTATGTATATAGAATAATTAGGAATTTAATTTAACTTAAATTAAAGATTATATATTTGAAATAAGGGAGATTAGAATTAATTCTAGAGACATGACATGTGCATGGTAACAAGCTACATCCAGTTTTGAAACAGCTATTCATTAATTCTGGGTATGAGGACAGAGCAAAGTTTCATTTCTAAGGGACACAAACAGTGGAAGTTTAGAATGTGAAAAACAGGGGTACAGCATCACATCTATAGGATAGCAATCATAAATAAAAACTTTAAAAAAGACATTTAAAAATACGAATGCAGAAAAATAGAAGGTAGAGAAAACTACAAGAAACTAACATGGCACACTGAAATTATTGTCACCAGATGTATATTTGATGTACTACAACATTAATCAAACCAGTATGCTCAAATGTACAATTAAATGCTTGTCTAAAAAATTAAGATGTAACTGTTATATAAAAATCTGTCTGGCTCCAATAGACACATACTTACAAACCTAGAAAATGTAATAACAGATTAAAATGTCAAATGAGTAGGAGAGATTCTCAGGTACTGTGTATAAAATAATCACAAAAACAGAGCTAGGAAAATGGCTTAGTGGTTAAGAACATCTGTTGTGTTGCAGAGGACCTTTGTCAGGTTCCTTTTACCCACATGGAAGCTCACAACCATCTGCAGCTCTAAATCCTTGGCCTTGATGTTTTCTGATTTCTTTTGACACAAAGTCTCACATGGTGCGTACACATTGATGTAGAAGAACACTACTTTCACTCGTTTGTGTATTATAAATAGACACAAAATAGAAAAAATAAATTAATTGATAATATAAACACAAAGAATGTGTAACATATTCTGAGCTAATATAATGCTATATTTTGACACAAAAATAGTTAAAGAAAGTATCCATAATAATTTTTTCTCAGTATTCATACTTCATCATTGATCGATTTATATCAGCACTCTTGGGACTCACCTCTCAGATCAGAGAATCAATGAAAGTAAATAAATTAATGCAAAGGTAGGAGAGTGACAAAGGCCAGGGTGAGGACATGGCTCAGTGAGTGAAGTGTTTGTAACACAAGAATGAGTATCTGCATTTGATCATCAGTCTCCACATAAAATCTGGATGCTGAGATGTGTGTCTGTTATCCCAGAACTGAATAGGTGGAGAAAGAAAGGTGCATGGTGCTTGATGGACAGCCTAACTCTCCAAATTGGTGGTGTCTATGTTCAGTGTCCAAAATATTAGGTAGAGAGAGACAGCAGAAGATATCTGGCCTCCACATAAATGTGTACACACATGTAATCACATAAATACATACACGCAAATAGAGAGTGATAATTAATATTACAGTGAAAAGAAACTTTTTAAATAGATTTTGACTCATGACTAGAAACAGAAACCCCAAAATAGCATCATTTCCTGAACATTTTACAATCTACATTCCAATATGCAGTTTTCTAAAACCAAATTAGATAAGTTGATTATTTATTAATCATTATATTTCTTCATTAAACAACATGCATATGCAAGGGATCAAAAGTAAAAAATGGAAATGAAATAGAAGACTACATTAGCCCAAAGTATCTACTTCGGCACATGTCCCATATCATAGAATAGTATAGATATTTTAATATTTTAAATGAATTTAGTGGAGTATGCAGTTGATTCTGTGACAATCTTTGCCAGTGTAAAATGTGAAGCTTTTGCAATAATTTTGAACTAATGCCTTACACACATGCCAGCATAGTTCCAATAGCATGCAGGTATTATCCACATCAGTTGGGTAATCTCTGATTGTGGTGATGGATTGACTTAAGATGCAGATTACTTACCTCAATCTACATAATATTTTTAATTACCTGCACAGAAACCAATAAATATGATTTATTTAAAAATAAAACAAAATAAATTTGCTTAAAAATCTTTGCACACTTTTTTTATTGCTTTATACATGTTTTAGTATCAAATACTATACACATTAAAAAGTAAACAATTAAGTTGCTTCTTTGTCTCCTGAATGTTGTTAGTTTGGCTTCAGTGCTGGCAAATAGGTACTAGTGTGACATACTGCTTTTTTTCTAACTCTAACTGATAATTTTAAGACTTTTATGCAAAGTCTTATAATTATTCAATTCCTATTATACCTTATTCTAAGTCATATAGCATATGTTTGCAGTGAAAAATTGTTAACTATGTAAACTATTTCATTTAGAAGCTTAATGGGAAAGTAAGATGCATAGAACTATCTATGCCCATTAGAATTGATACCTGTCATTTTCTCTAAACTTACTAAGAGGAGACTATACAGTTGTCCTGGTGTGTAAAATACCTGCTATGCAAGCATGAGCTCCTGAATTCTAATCTTCAGCACTCAGAGAAAATCTGGACACATTGCCAGATGCCATAAACTTTGCTGACAGAGGAAGAAGAAGATGACTACTAAAGGTTGTTGGACAACCCATAGAGCCAAAGCCTAGAGTTCTACTTTCAGAGAAGTAATTCTGCCTCCAAAAAAAAAAAGTAAGGAGGAATGAGGAGACATCTGATGTTAACTGCTGGCCCACATACATTCATATGTATGTATACATGCAACTACACTCATATACACACATAGAATCACCCATATGCAACACACAACACACATACACAGATATACAGGTACACAGACACAAGCATACACACACACACACACATACACATGAGACTTGTCTTAAAATATTCTCCTTATGTGGGTTTGTTTTTCAAGCCATTATATTCTGATAACACACTAAATGGAACTGCTATTTGAATTAAAGTTACTGAGGCAGATTGATAGGTAGAATTATGAGGTACAGAAAAGTGCTCTTGGAATTCACTTGCAATATTGTGAAATGGGAAGCTCTCAAGGTGCCCTCCACTCAGACTTTAGCAGTGTTGATAGTTCCACAGGATTTGAATATGTCTACAATAATCATATGTATACACATCTTATATGTATGACACTATATTGATCAATTTAATATTTGCCAGGCTGTTCAACAAGAAGTAATTTTATGGAAAGTGAATCCATTAGCACAAACCAGAGGCATGTAGAAGAGTACCTGTACAGTACTGAAAGTGACACAGATGCTCACCATTGAATATGTGAGAAACACTATACAAGGCTGTTTATGTTGCACACTATCATTAACTCTCTAACTTATTTTACATTTTGAGCCTTATGAATATGTACTTTTGATTCTTCTATCGTACGTTGGATTAATTCCCAACGTAGTTTATGATAGCATGACTGGCTTTTTCCCAAAAACAAAGAACATGTCAATTTAGTAATAGCTAGATCTCATGATGTTCTCCATTGTCACACAATATACATACTTTTTTTTAAACATATATGAGTTGCTTCACACTACAGGCAGAGGGAACAATTAGTAAGTAAGTATCCTTTCTCCCAAAGTTATCTCTAATACTAACATGGCATGCTGTGGATAACCTCTCTGAATCTAATAATTATGGGAGTTTTTAGAAATTAGAAATTACTGATTCCTAGGTCTTTTGTTATAACAGAAAATAACAGAATAACAGAAAGTCTTTTGTTAAATATTCTTTTGTAAATGCCAAAAATAGTAATACTTTTGATCAAAGAATTTATGTGAACTCTATCAAAATAGATGGAAAGTAAAAGATTTTATTAATTACTAGAGGATGTTCTCTATTAAAACAGAAGTAGTTGATTGATGAGGTAACTTGGTGAATAAAGGCACATACTGAAAAGCCAGAAAACCTGAACTCTCTCCCCTGGGCCCACATGTAAAAGAGAACCATCTACCCCAAGCTGTCCTCTGTCTGCCACATGTGTATGTTGACATACTAATATTCACATGTATACACACATGTACATACAAAAATAAGTGCAAGTGAATATAAAAAATAAGTGACACAGAATAAACGTTTTTGAAATGAGAGGTATGAAGATTAAAACTAAATAATTATGGTGGATACAAACTTTACTACATGTAAACTTATTTGACTCAGCTCTTTAGAATTATCTTAATGGCGATTATAGAGTGTAAATTTATGGAAATTTTCTGAAGTTTTCAATATACTAACAGCATCACTGTTTTTTTTTTCAGTATTAAAGTGAAATAATGATATTATTCTCTGAGATGAGGGTCTAGGGAATCAATTGTAATTGTTGCATTTTTCTAAAGAGATTTCAATTGGGGAAAATTACTTTATAATAGAAATTATTAAGAAATGAAATTGGACCACATTTATAGCCCTGTTAGAGCCTGAGAAAATTTCTCTGTAACCATGAATATTTTGTGCTGTTTAACTCCTATGACTTGTAACTAATCTTAATAAAAGAGAGCACAAGGAAAATATTGCTGAGGTATAATACTATACTAGGTTTCTGTTTTCTTTTCAGTGTTTTCCTATAACGTAATCTGGAAATATCACAAGGAATATGGTTTTCCTGAAATTATAATGCAATTTTCTCGTAACTCATGGTAACTTAGTAACACGTATAGGTTTCTTCCATATATACTATTAATGTGAGATGAGCATTTTGCTCTAGTAACAACCTATGCTTGTAGCTCTCATGGGCTTATTCTAATGTCGTACTGGCTGTCTCCATTGACTCCCTTACTAGACTCCCAGACTCAACACATTTCAGAATTTTATTTTTTGTTACTTATTTGCTTTGAAAAAATACAGTTCTGTGAACTTTCATGACACATGGAATCAAAATATATCTTGCTTGGTATATTGTCTTTCATCTACACCAGCTGTTGTGAAAAGTTTTGTTTTCCTTATATCTGATTTTCTCCACAGACAAGTACCTCATGATTCACTTCTCTTAGGATCACTCCCTACTATTCATTCATACAACTTTAAATTTTCAAACTTTATTTTTTTCTTTATAATTCCTTGTTTACAGAGTATATAAAGCATTCTACTGTTATTTATACCATTGTCCTTCTCTTCCATCTGTTGTGCCAAGAGTCCTGGTAAGTTTCGTGCCAACTTTACCCAAGCTAGAGTCATTTGAAATGAACAATCTCAGTTGAGAAAATGCCTTCATCAGATTGCATGTATGCTAGGTCATTTTCTTGATTCCTATTTGATGTGGGAAGCTCAGCCCATTAGAGGTAATGCCACCCGTTGGCTGGTGTTCCAGGGCTTTGTAAAAAAGTAGGTTGAATAAGTCATGGTATCAACTATAGCCTGTATGTCAGTCCCAGCTTCCAGTTTCCTGCCCTGACTTCTCTTCATATTGGGCTGTTCTGTGAAAGCTGGGATAAATCTTTGCCTCCCCAAATTTCTTCTCATCATGATGTGTACCACACCAATAGAAAGGAAACTAATATACCTGGTTAATGTGGATCCTCAGAGAATGGGTCTTGAGTTAGCGACACAGCTTTATTTTTTTATTAAGCTCTTTGTTTTCAAGCTGTCATTCTCACTAATGTGCCAAGACAGCATCTGTCACACCCAAATAAATTCAATTACTCCTGCACACTAAATTAACTATAAAAGTAGAACAATGGCATGAAAGATCTCTACATCTCTTTGAAATCTGCATTTTATTTTATATCAGTGAGCTACATGAAGGTTTGCACTATCTGAAAACAACTGCATAATATTCTTAAGTAATATATTTGTTTTTGATTTCATTGTTCGATAGATGTTGCTTAGATTAATTTAGTTAAAATTTGGATTTGATTTTCTTTGGATATTTCCCCCCCCTCTCTCTCTCTCCCTCTCTCTCCTCTCACCCTGCCCCCATCTGTGTATGTGTGTGTGTGTGTGTGTCTCCAGAGTGTGTTACATGTGAGAACTTTTGTTTTCAAAGGGTATAGGTACGGGTTTCAGAATGTGCTATCCAGCTGGAATGGTGATTTATTTCATCAAACACACATGTTGAGTGGAATCTAGGACTAGTCCACTAATTCTTTTAAACAAGAGACCTGGGTAACTAATAATTCAATGCTTCAACAGTGCCATTTTTTATTTTATTTCAACCTGAGTATATAACAAATAGTTTGTCTCATAATGGAGGGAAGTATTGAAATGATGATTTATTTTGTACAGCAAAGCATGCAAAAGCTGAAAAAGTGATTTGACTATTTTTGAATTCATGGTATTTGTATATTCATAGTTTAATTCCAATAATTTATCATTGTTTTAATAGCATAGAGTATGATATATTTACACTTTCATTGCTTATTTAAAAAGAAAAGTAATATTATGTGTAAAATATCTTCTGTTCGTAATATAATGACCAATGATTTCAGTTTGCTGAAATATCCATACTGTCACTAACATTGTATATATCTATATACATAGCCCTATCTCTATGTATAGATCTATATCTGTATTTATAGCCACATTTAATCTCAGTTTACAAGCAGTCATCTTTTTAAGAAATGTTAATTTTCTTTTGTTTGTGGGATTACAATATAATTACATTATTTCCCCTTTCCCTTTCCTCCCTCTTAATGTCTTTCAAATTCATGAACTTTTTATTTATGCATATATATTCCAAAATATAGCATGCTAGATCTGTATAATGTTACCCATATGTATGTTTTCAGGGCTAACCATTTGGCATTGGATAACCAATTGATATGTTCTTTCCTGGAAAGGCTATTTTTCCCACTTCAACAATCCTACTGTTGCCTGAGGTTCTTTGTGTAGAGTTGGAGCATCCTTACATAGCACCACTTAGCTCAAAATGAAGCTATAAATAATTGAGATGCATAGATAAGAATTCTTTCTTTTAATTCTAAGATATTTCAGAAATACATACACATATTGTTAATTTTCTTTTTAAATATTTGTGGGTATGTGTTCCCATCTTTTATATTTTTGGTTGTGAGCTTAGCCTTTAACAGATGAGCCATCTCTCGAGCTCAATGTGTCCATGTTTTCAAAAGCCACTGATATAAAAATTTGTATTATTAGAGACATCTATCTTGTCACTCCATTCTGTGCACATTCAGTCTCTGTTCAACACTCATTTTGTTTTAATTTTCTTTCTAGCTTTCTTAAATTGATTGTAAATTGACAAATTAGAGAAGATTATTTTTTAACAAAAAGTAATAATCTGATCCATGTATTAATTGGAGAATAATTTTTTTAGAAATTTCATTTTTAAAACTGAAACCATGATATAAGGTATTTTAGTTGTTTGACATTTAGTAGAAGTACATATTATGCTTTTCACCAATGCTATATGAAATTAGACTTTGTTCCAAGTAAGTTGCCTTCTTAAGACTACCTTTGATAAGATAACGGTAGTCATATATGTTCCCAAAACCCCTAGTCTGGGAAATGCAAAGTTCTTACCTTTAAGCAAGTTTACAGTTTGATTCTATCTTTAACCAAATCAAACTGAACCAAATACATACAGAAGATAAAATATATAATATTTTTCATAGCTATATCTGGTAACAGGTCTGAATTCTTGCTCTCTCTCTTTTTTTTGTTTATGTTATCCCTATGTAAAACATCTATATTTGTTACTCCTATCTTTATCATTTGTATCCTTAGACATCTTTGGTTTTTAAATGAGACATTCTGTGATATGTCATTAACCAGGTGTTTGAAGAAAGGGCAAATTATATAAAAATGTGTTTTAAATCATTCCTCTAAGTTGAAAACAAGATTAAGACAAATAGCAATATTTTTAAAAGAATCATAAGCCAAGGAATACTGCAAGTGGAAAGTCAGTTACCTGCATGACACAGCTAGGTGACAAGAATAACTTTTATTTAAAGAATTACAAATGCCGACAGATGGCTGTTGATGAAAGTGTGTCATAGAGATTTGTTTCATACACTTAACTTCAGAGGGATAGTGCAGACCCATCAGTGGACTAGACAAAAATGAAGCCCATCATTCAGTTAGATGAGAAGATAAATAAGGAAAAAAAGAGCACTTCAAGAGCAAAAAAAAAAAAAAAAAAGAGAACAATCACTACAACTAGTAATTATTCATCATGTAAAAAGGCATGGAAGCAATTAGCTGAAATTCTGAAGTAAACAAAGCACTTCATCACTCTGAAGACATTGTTAGTGGAACTAACATGCTGCCCAGATGAGTTCATCTCTCATGGGGACAGTGGACTTTTGCTTCTGGAGTTTACTAGACAGTGGGTTTTACTGAGTTTTTGAAGTCCTTTGTTATGTAGTTGTTTCAATTGCAATTTGGAATGAACTTCTAATTCAATGAGTCATACCAACTTTACAGTGGAATTTACTGATTTCTCTTTAAGTCAAGGCCTCTTGTTTTGCTTAGTCAGAAGAGTAGATTAAATCACAACCCTTTTCTGTGACTTTTATATTTTACTATGAATTTCAGTGGAAAAATAGTACAAAATTTTGACTCCAGTAGTGTAAAACCTACCAGAAAACAAATTACCCAGGTATAAAAATGAGATAAAGGTATTCTCCATGATTGTTGTATTTCATAGAGTGTATGGGGGCGGGGGGAGGATGTTTTGTTAACCTTAAAGTCCTTAAGCATACAAACATTTTCCAAATTTCCATATTGATCACAATGATCTAATTTTACAACATAGGGCACCCATTCAACAATAATCTAAAAGATAAAACAGAAATAAATGTTAAGTGTCTGGGGTAGTGCTAAGAGGCATCTGTCACACAAATAATTATGCATACATTATCACATGGCAAAAATCATATCCAAATTTTATATGCAGTGATGCTGCTTTGTGAAAAAAATGTTATAAGTTTAGGCTAATGAGGAGCTGAACGCATAAAGACCTGATGGGGAGAGGATGGTTGCAAAGGATAGGATAGATGCCCATATACATGTTGTCTTTTCAATGTTAGCAAATATACCTTTTAATCCATTAAAATCCATTTTGACTTGCCCAAAAAGTAGATTTTGGAGAAGGAACACCAATTGGATGTTCTGTGTACATTCAGTCATCAACATTTGTATCATATGTAAATAAAGTACGTTAGATCTTTAGGGGAACAGTTGAAGTGTTGGGTAGTGGTTTGAGTGTGAATGGCCCCTAGGCTTATATATTTAAATGTTTGTCCCCAGTTGGTTGAGCTATTTTGGAAGGATTAGGTTATGTGCATTTGTTGGAAGAGGGGCATCACTAAGGGGAGACTTAGAAGTCTCAAAAATCCATGCCATTTTCAGTTCTCTGTTTCTCTATCTTTCTCTTCTTCCCTGCCTCCCCACCTCTCTCTTATCTGTCTCTCTACATCCAGCTTGTGGATTAGATGATGTAACTCATAGCTACTTCTCCAGTGTCTGCCTGCCTGCTGCTACATTTCCACTATAATGGTGTTGGATTTACTCTCTGAAACAGTAAAAAGGCATCCAACAAAATGTCCTCCTTTATAAGTTGCCTTTGCCATGGTGTCTTTTCAAAGCAATATAAAAGTAACTAAGACAGGTTGCTATTTTTTTTTTTGTTTTGTTTTGTTTTTTTCTGCCCTTAGGGATAGTACTAAAAATTATTGTTACTATGTTAATTAGGCTACTGGCTACTGGAGTCTGCAAATCATGAGTGTGTGTAGTAGCTGGCATTGCATAGTTGAGGACTGTGTAGCAGGTGATGCCAAGATGTTATAGGAAATCTTACTTGTGATGAGTTTCATATTGTACTTAACTCCTCCCTTAACTGAATGTGGATTTGTGTCAGCCTCAGCTCAGGGAACATTTGATGCACATGAACTCTCTCCTTTCCTCTAATGCATCTTAAGTTTTCAATACTTTGGGGATAACTTGTGCTTGTATCAACTTCTGTCTTTATGACTTTCAAATTACTTTTACTTGGGTAATTTTTTTTCTTCAAAAATATTTAGCAAGAAAGTTCAGAAGAGAAAATGTCTTGCGGCTGGTCCCTGGTTGCACTATCTATCTCATGCCTGTTCCCAGGCATCTGTGGGACATCAGGAGGGCACAGCAAGTGTGTTTTCCCACAACTGTCAAGATTCTCTTTACTTTTTCAAGCAAAAAGCCATGTAGCTTTCACTTTTCTCAGGTTGATTTTTCTCTGGAGAGATCTAAAAATACACATCCAAACTCAACTCTAATGATTTCTACCTGCAATGAATTATTGCAATGAAAATTTCTAATGCTCTAAGCTAAAAACAAGCATTCTTTTGATTATAGTATGCAGACGATCCTGATTCTATTTAAAACCATTTCTCCATGATGTAGTCTAAAAACATTCATAAAATCTGGGTGATAAATGACCAAATTAGCTGATTTCGTTAAGTCTGAATTTCAATATGGTGATTCTAAATTATGACACATACTCATCCTAGCATTCAACTTTATAATCATATAAAATGGAATATTAGTATTTTCATACTGTTAACTGAGGCTCATAGATGTTACTTGACATATATGGTGTCACTCCACTAGATAGAAAAAAATGGCATGATAAAATTCTATCTTTAATTTCATTTATTTTTTAACCATATAATTGTGATTTAAACTTTGAATAATTAAAATTGACATCAAATTTTACAGATTTGAAATATATGCTATGTATTGATTGGAAAGGGCAAAACAGTATAGATATTATTTTGAAGAAATGAAACTATGTAATGGTTTAAATCTAACAATCATTTCATTTTCCCCTGTATATTTAATTATATAGAGATATACTTTTATATAAAACTTTTTTATTCAAATAAATATACAGAGTACTCAGATTAATTTTCATCTACTTTACTAGATCTTTTTGTTTTTTTTTTTGTTTTTTGTTTTTTTTTTTCAAGACAGTGTTTCTCTGTTGTAACCCTAGCTGTCCTGGAATTCACTCTGTAGAGCAGGATAGCCTCAAATTCATAGAGATCTGCCTGCTTCTGTCTCCTGAGTGCTGAGATTAGAAGGCGTGACCTACCACCTCTAGGCAACTTTTCTACATTACAGTCACTATGGGCATGTAGCTCATGTCTCCTCATTCCTTATATGATATTTTGTTACACTTCTGCATTTACACAGATAAAAGTAGGTCAAAAATTATGAATGAATGTTTTTTATTACATAATCACTTACATTTGTGAGTCTGCATTATTTATGTGGATTGGATTATTTATGTGGAGTTAATTAATATTAGTAAATTTTGCTGACTTTGTTTTAAATAAAATTGAAAGACTTCACAGGTTAGTGCTTTCATTCCAAAGGTAAATGATATCATTTTAGTCCAACTGACTTTTTGTCCTTTGTTCAAAGAACAGAAATGGTAGGAAGTCACTTTATCCACCCTGAGAATTTCTATGGATTTATAATTACCTCACAGAAAAGTTTAGAAATATTATATTTTAATGGTAGTGAAGAGGCAACAAACTATCTGATGTAATTGGAATTTTCCTTATTGGTTTTATCTGTTCTCTGCGGCCTTTTAAAAGGAACAGAACAAAGGCCTTAATGTTTTTCTAATAGAAGTAACTACATTGAAATGAAAATAAAGGTAAATGCTCATTTAAAATGCTTTTACTATAACAAAGAAACTAAAGTTAAGAGTTTGTGTAGAACTTTAATGGAAATTCAGCAAATTCCCTAATCCCAGACATTTTATCCACTTAATACCCATTACAACTAATTTTTAAGCAACATATTACCACTAATATTTGTTTTAAATTGCAAAGATATATTTATTTTTAGAGGTTACTCTTCTCTATCTGAAAAATTAGATTTAAAAATTTTGTATTACGGCCTGTACTTTGAAGTGTAGAATTTTACAGAAACCTGTTCTTCAGCTCTTTCTTTTAATTGTGTCTAAACATTTCACACATGGTGTGATCAAAGTGACTTACTCTGTCAACTGACTCACAAAGTGTACCATATCCTGAGCAAGAATAGTTCAGACAAATAGTGATTGTCTCAATCATTTATTTGGCAAGAACATTATGAGTCTTCAAATTCTTATAATACACCAAAAATTGAACTTGTTAGTAATCTTAGTTATTAGATATATTTATGTGCACCTCCACCTCCAAAAAAAATCTAAAATGGAAAGATACACTCTGAAATTAACTGAATTAATTCGTTTACTTAAATAAATAATAATGCAGGTAAGTAAGGCTAAATAATTACAGCAGATAATTTAGTCCCGCAACAGTTTTTTTTTTTTTTTTTCCCCTCCTAATAAGGAAACAAAAGACTTGCTTATAGGAGAGAATCTATTAGCAAATAGTCTTTGATGCCTGGAAACTAATGCTTTACTTTTTTTGTCCACTGGAGGACAACACTTTACAAACACATTATTAATTACTACTGATGCTAGAAAAGAGTAATTCAAATGAATGTTTATTGTCTAAAGAAAAAGAATATATGAGTGATCACATTGGTAAATTAATATCCTTTAAGACTTACCCCACTTAAAATAAATATGTCACAGTTCTCAAAAACAGGGAGATGGCTCAATCCTTGAGATTCACAAGGTGGAAAGACAAAACTAAAATATAAGGTGTAATTTGTTTTCTACCTGAATGATATAGATAGTAAACACTGAACACACATATACACACCTCTCCCCCACACATAGAAATAATTTCTCAAAAATAAAATAAAATAAATGTAACACACCTCTCACATATATAAACCATAAAGAAACAAATTAATCATAGTCTTCCCTTAATTGATTTTCCTTATAAAGATGAAAAGTCCATTATTCTTGAGTTGTCACCTGGTGTTGCCATTGTTCAGATCTTTCTTAGGTAGCCCTATTTAGGAAGTTTAATAGTTGTAGCTACTCTATCTTATCTAGAAAACTCAATCTTCCTACAGAAGTCTTGGTTTTCTGGTTCTTAAAATCATTCTGCTCTGCAATCCATAATGTTCTCTCAGTCTTGGGTATAGATGTTGTGTTGTAGATTTATCAAATGTGGGTGTGAACCCTAATTGGTTATCTAATACCAGTACTCAGCTCTAAAAACTTATACATACAAGCCACTCTACAGTACTCCAGCAAATTCTATTTATATATTTATTTGTTCACATACAGACACATGCACACACACACACACACACACACACACACACACACACAATGAATAATTATTAAGAAACAGGAAAGAGGTCTTGAATTTGAGAAGAATTGGGGAAAGGAGATGGGAGAGATTGGAAGAAGGGGAAGTAGAGGGAGATAATTTAATTATATTTAATTAAATATACATTTACATACATATATACATGTATGTAAAAACAATTTATGAGTGGTCATGAATTTAACAAAGAGCAAGGAGGGCTGTGTGAGGGAAGAAAGGAAATGAAGAAACAATGTAACTATTTTAACATCTCAAAAGTAAAAGAAACAATAAATGAATAAATAAAATAACATTAAAGTTCATTTTTAATATATTTTTTCTATTTTTTACATTTACAATAAATTGTGTAATTTGTGTAATAAAATCTTAAATGCCCATATATTTCCTTTGTAATTTACAAAAATAATTTAATCTTAGTCATAACTTATTTGAGAATAGCATACAGAAATATATAAATAAGCTTTTTGGGACTAGAGAAATGTCCCAGTAGTTAAGGTCCCTGACTGCACTTGCACAGGATCCACTTTGTGGTCCCAACATCTACATCTATTAACTTGAAGCCTCTCTTAACTCAAGCTCCGGGGCTCTGACCTCAGTGCTTATCTGCAGTCGTGTGCATACAACCACATGCATCTATAAACATGTAATTTAAATATAATAAATCTAAATCTTTAACTTTTTAGAAATATTACCATAGGGGCAGGGCCAGGTTCACATGCATACATAGACATTCAATAATAATACAAAATAAATACAAACTTAAAATTGATACATTATATAGGACATAAATGTTAAAACAACATTTTTTAAAAACTATTTAAATATTCAAAAAATATTTAAGAAACCCTAGCAACTAGTCCTCCTAAAGCATATAAAACATTTTCTATATTATTTCAAATACAATTTTAAATATGAAGAAAATATATTTAACTTACTTTGATGTAACTAAAGGTTACCTGAAATTTAGGGGAAGTAACAGGAATTCAAGGACATGTGGTACTCAGGATTTTTAGAGTAATCATGAAACATGACATAGTCAGAAGGCAGATGAGAACGCATCCCAAGTTAAAAAGGCATCATCCTCAATGTTGTTTTAATAACTTCATAATAGCCTGCCAATATGTACAATTTTATATTTTATATACTAGTCTGTTATTGGCTGATACCAGGGTTCAGAGACTATCTCTGGAAGGGGCCAGGTTCTAGTGTTAACAAAGAATTGGACATAAACACATAGATACTAGCAAGCAACATGGAAATTTGTATTAAGAAAAGATACATTTCTAAGGGAAGAAGTGGGACGGTTGGAGTAGGGGGAGGGAGAGAGTTAAGCAGTAAATGATTCCATTGTAAAAATAGTATAAAGTTTCATCTTACCTTAAGCACTTGAGAGTTTCTGTAGGTAAATTATGTTAAAACCCATTCTACATACACTTTCATGTATCACATGTCTCATTAGCCTGCTGTGCCCAGTTTTCGAAATCCCCCTCCCCAAGTACCACCAGGAGACCACCAGTTCTGATGCAAAAGCAAGGAGCCTTTATTCTGTAGAGCAAACCAGTGCACTAGTGTCTGACACCACCACACAAGATGGCCAACCATGAGAGCTTCCTGCAAGGGTTTTTAAAGGGAGCAGGGGACCTCCCTGATTAGCCAGAACCCAGGCACTGGATTGGCTCATTAAATATTACACAGCAACAAGGATTTCTGGGAAAGTGAGTTCTTGCCGTTAAATAGGGAAGTTTATGGGAAAGTGAGTATTTGACATTAAACCTAGGAGAGGTTAGTGCCTTTATCACTAGGTGCACTGGGCTTTTCAAGCCCCTAAATGTCCACCCACGGCTATGTGTGTTTTACTATTATGATGTGGCAAGGGATGCCTTTGGATACCATAGAGTGCTTTTGTTATAATGATAGTGGCCCAGTAATGCAGGCTGGTTGATTACTAAGAGTTTTGGGCCTTTTTGTTGACAAGTTAGTTTATCATGTGTTAATTTTGTAAGACTTTGCTTTAGGTCTTCTCTGTCTCCACTCTGTTCTTCTAACTGAAGGTAATAAACATTTATTAAAAAATTATATGTTAACCCTATGATCTGTGATTAGTGTATGAGATCATGAGGAATAGTCATCAAAGAAATGTAAAGTCCACACAGAAAGGCCATTAATTACATTAGTTAGTGACCAGATCTCTTATTATTATTATTAGTTTGCATATTGAAAAATAAGATGAAGAGTCATTTTATTTCATAAATTCAGAAGCAAGATCACATTCTCAAAATCTTAGATGAGCACATTATTATAGATAAGTCTAAAATGAAAAGGGATTTCCATAGACAATGAAATACTAAGGGTAATAATACAAACTTTTGATATTATAAACTTCGAGATGTATTGTGGAGCTGTCCTAGAGCAAAGAGGGGGTCAAAGCATGCTTTGATCCCCAGAATTCTAACACTGACAGTGGAAGTTATTCATCTGCTCCCCTTTTTCTTAGTCCTGACAAAACGCTGCTAAATTCTAAATGCTGCCTGCTTCACAACAGGACACTGACATAGGAATGTGGCCTAGTTGGTGCTTATCTTAACACTGTAACCGGAAGGCCTAGAGCTGAGCCCATTTGCCCATAAGGTGTCTTCCTCTTTTCCTTGTGAGACCACAACCTTATGCAAGAGTGTTTTCCAGGACTTTGACCCTCAGAATGACAATGAGCCCTCAACATGCAAATGGTGCTACTCCAGTATTCCAGTCTTCACCAATGGCCCCCCTTCCAATCCCTGGGCGCCGAGGACCCTCCCTGCCCTTTCCCATATAAATGTAACTACTCTTGCTTCAACAAACTGAGTTGTTCCATTGACAACAGACTCCTGGGAATTTATTTCCTATGGCTCTCAGCCTCTGACCAAAGATATGCCTGCCCCATTGAGACCCAACCTCTTCTTCCCAGGAGCTGTGCTTCTGGCCAAGGCTTAGCAACCACCTGAGGAGGAGAGGAAGCAAAGATATTCACAATGCATTGACATGATGAACAAAGAACTGAGGGACTACAGATATTCCAAAAAATATGAAATTATACAACTTTGGTAACAATTAAATGTGTTTTATTAAACACAAAAGTAATTATTTGAGGTTCAACTAAATGCAGCAGAAACAAGCATGTGAGTAAAAAAGATTATCTTATGTTTGAATATTAGGTTCCATGTAACTGTTGCTCAGTTCTGGATGTCCCATTGTTCATCCTTTCTACTAAAACAAACTAGAGATATAGATGGTAGAGGAGTTAGTTATGTACAAGTCAAGTATTGACTGGGTAAAAAGCAATGATGTTACTGCCCATCTCAAGGAAAAAATAAATTCACATTTCAAAAGGGAAAAAGTCTCAGGGTATTAACTTTATGGGGCAATGGGTAGCTGTTTTGCTTAACAAACTTCCTTCCCCTCCAACTCATTTAAAGGATTCATAGGGAAGAGGCTCACTCTATCTCCCCCCATCTCTCTTTCTCTCTCTTCAGCTTTCAGCTAGACCTCTATTGTGTCTGTTAACAACTTAAAGTTACAAGGGAAAAATAGTATTAGTAATGGTTGTAATTGCTGCATAAATTATACATTTTTCTCTAACCTTTCAATCATTTCTAGATTATGAATTTAGCTATTTTACATGAATAGCTAAAAGCAGTAAAATATTTATATGATAATATGTAAATAATGGTTATGTTGTATTGATTAAAGAGTAGTGACAAAATAGTGTCCTATAATTTTAATAATGAATCAATACTTTTTCAAATATTTTTGATCCCAAGTTACTTAAAATCACATCTGTGGGAGCACATTTGGCAAGATGGAAATTGTTGGTGTGAATTTAAACTAGTACAATCATTCTTAAAAATAATGTTGACGCTATCTAGGAAACTGTTAAGTAGATTTTCCATAGGACATGGGAACTCATTTTTCTGGGCACCTAGCCAAAATAATTGAAATTGGTATGTTAAAGCCATGGCCACATTCCAAGGTTCATTTCAGCATTATTCACAATGCCAAGCTGTTGAAGTAATATCACTGCTGTTAGTGGATAAGTTAATAAAGCAAACATGAAGGGCTGTACAATAGAGAACTATATACCACTAAAGGTGTAGGAAATACTGTCATTTGTGAAAGGAAAACTGGAACTGCTGCATATTATGCTATGTGAATTACTCCAGACACAGGAGGAAAAAAAAGAACTCTTGTCTGATAACACATGGAGAATCTTTTTTTTCCCCTCTAAAGCTACATGTCATACATTTTTATGGCAAATGAAATAGACTACAACATTTTATTTTAAAATATGTGTTGTACGTTGTTATTTTTTTCCATTATGTATGTTGATCACATTACTTTAAAAAAGACTTATTTATTTATTTCCTTAATTGAAGCAGAATTACATCACTTTTTCCCCGATTCTTCCCTCCAACCATTGATGTCTTTAATGGTTTTTGAAAGGTGCAAATTTCTCAGTAAAGAAGACAAAGGAGAAAGGCAGCTTCAGGGTCAGATTGCCAGCAGAATTTGTTACTGGGCTGTGCCTGTCTGTGTTGTGCAGAGTCCTGCTTTACAGACCTGTGTTGTGCAAGGCTTTGTCACCTGCTTTTAATTTCATTTTTATCTCCCTTCTTCATTCCTTCCCTCTAACACTTCCTATCTCCACCATATGCATATGTGTGTGTTTGTATGTTATATATATATATATATATATATATATATATATATATATATATACACACACACACATATATATACACATACATACATACAGTATATGTATTATATATAAGTATATATGTATGTGCAATATAAGTGTATACAATATATATATACTATGTATATATTAAATATTATATATTATAAAATATGTGTATATTATATATTATGTATGTATCTGCATTTATATGTACAAATGTATTATGTACTTTTATATATACGTACATTATACAATATGATGAGTCTGACTTTTGATTTTGGTGCGTATATGTTTTCAAGGGTAACCATTTGCATTTGACACACAATGAGTGTCGCATACTTGGGAAAGGCTACTTTCCAAGTAGTCTTTCAATCTCCAAGAAGGAGACTTCTAGGAATTATTAGTTGCTTTAGTTCTTTGTCTTTGAGACCATGCAAAAAATCCTTCCTTCCAATGTAATATGTCCATTGATACTGCCTTTTGTTCTAATTTTGTGAATGGAACCATTTCCAGAGAAAACTGCTATACATCAAGTTCTTTGGTACAGTGACTTCTTCAATGTTCCCTGAGCCATAGGTACAGAACCATTGATGTAGATAAATCTACTGGGACTGGCCCGCTCACAATCTGTTATCTCTGGATTGTTGTTTTCTATGATGGATTTCACTGTTGTGAAAAGAGGTTTCTTTAATGAGGGTGGTAGCTACTCATGCCTGTGGTACAGGGATAAGATTTAGAATGTAATTAGAAATTATGTTTTAGCAGAGTGGTGGTAGTAGATTCTCCTTTAAGGTCTATGACCTCACTAGCCTTGGGAAGATAGCTAGGTTTCCAGTAGGAGTCATGATTTCATCCTTTGAGCTCTAAGTCCAATGATCAGTTCTTCGCTCCCATTGTCATGTAAGTGCATCTTATTGTACATCTTACCATGCCGGTAATTTTTATGGTTCATAAATATTGCAGCTAGGTAGTACTGTTTAATTGCTTACTCTTCTTGTCATATTTCACAGTAATTTTCTGGAACCATGGAAGCTAGGCAAGAAGAAAGAGGCTTTGAGGTCAGATCCACTGGAATCATCTGATTCCTGAGTCTTTAATGTGTACTGTCTTCAGCAATAGGCGCCTACCTTTAGAAGTGTAGCTTTTATTATTTTTAATAATTGGGCTGAGGATGAAGCTCAGTTGTTCAGTTGTTACAGAGCTTGCTTTGAATGTATGAAGCCCTGCAATCAATCCTAAGAATTGTATTAATGAGGTATAGTTGTGTATACCTGTAATTTCAGCACTTGTGAGCTGGGAGCAGGAAGATCTGAATTTCAATGTCATCCTCAGGTACATGACTCATTTAAGAGAAGCATGTACTACATGTTACACTGTTTCAAAAAGGGATGTAGGGGCGCATGTAAATTTGTATAAATCCATTGTTATTAGAAATGAGGTAGATAGGTGTAAAGGATTTTTCTTTTAAAAGAGGATTTATAATTGTTTTCTGCTATTTGGGTCTGGGCTCTTACAGGCTGCACCTGTTCCTAAACGCTGTATCTAAGATTTCTGTAACTGTAACTTTTTCACTCCTAACTGGATTCCTAACAGAACTCTACCTCCCTCTGGTCAGATTCTCCAGGTATAGCAGTTACTGAGAATGATCTAAAATGTAACTTTTAAAAAACCCTAGTTAGTTCCACTTTATCTGAGCCTTATTTCTTCCTGCTTTCCTATCATCAGTTCTGGAGCTCACTTTTTCGTGACACTACCCAGCCAACTCTGGTGTTCTGTTTCTACCCCAACTTAGTGCTCACTCTTCCCCTGTCTCTACCACAACTATCATTTCCAATGGGCACTGTCTCTCTTAGATACTTCCCTCCAAGTTTTTCCTAGAATTCCAAGTGGCATGTTAAGGAAGGCTTAACAGCACAGAAAGCCTCCTGGCAAAGTGTTCCTTGAAAAATAGGCAGTTAATAGGGATTGAAAAAGTGAAGGGTGAGTGGAATAAATTAGAGAAGGGCAAGGAAAGAGGTGACAGACATGTAATGGAGTAGAAAGCTTTAGTAATTTATTATATAATAATAATAATAAATATAATAATAGTAATAATAATAATATTATTATTATTATCATGACCATACTTAACAGTAATGTTTTACATATTTCAAAGTCACTAAACAAATAGATTTGCATAACATTCTCCAAATGAAAGTAGTTTCATGAATTTATGTATATGGTAGCTTTATTTTAAAAATATTTCTGCAATTAATGCATATATAAGATTACTACCATTTGTATGTATATATATATATATGTGTGTGTGTGTGTGTGTGTGTGTGTGTGCGCACATATATATGTATATATACCATTATAATTTGTCAATTTACAATTTCTAATTTATGATTTATAAAGTTAAAGTAGAAAGAAAATTTTTAAAAAGTGAACATTGAACAAAGGTTAAATGTCTACACAATGGAATAACAAGATAGATGTCTCTAATAATATAAATTTTTGTACCAGTGGCTTTTTTAAACTCAGAGTTTTCTATCTACTTATCATCTATCTATCCATCTATCTATCTATCTTTCTTTCTATCTATCTATCTATATATCTATCTATCATCAATCTATCTATCTGTCTATGTCTCTCTCTGTGTATATATATATACAGAGAGAGACAAAGACATAGATATATCTGTCGATATAGAGAGACATAGATACATCTCTCTATATAGAGAGACATAGATATAGACAAATAAAGATATATGCACAACCTGTATCTATAGCTATCCAGATAGATAGATAAATACACATACACATGTGTATGTGTGCATATATATATAAAAGTATATATAAAAGTAAGAAGGAAGAAATACTCTATGCTACTAGTTTTTTGTATCTGTGTCTTTGTCATTCCCAACTCACAGTTCCTATCAGAAACAGTGACAAGAAAAAGAAATTATTTTGGTTCATTGTTTCAGATTTTTTGATCCATCATAATAGGGAGGCCACAGGTGAGCATCTCAGTTCAAAGCTGGAGCAGTGTGTGACTCAAACTGTTATGAGCTTCTAGGTCAATCAAGTATATCACCAGCAAAAATTTTGTAAACAGTAACCAATAATTAACTTTTAAAATTCTTTATATGATTCCAAAAGTGCTTTCATTAATTATCAGGGGTCACATAAAAAGTTAGCAGGAGGAGGGCACATATATACACTTGACTATTTAGAAGAAATAAGGCAAATAATAAATCCTGCCTGAGGTTAAATCAAGGTTAGCTCAGAGATGGAATATATAGTTAGTAAGTCCCAATCATAAGTTCTCCACACCATAACTAAGTTAATGAATAAATAAACAGGTGTGTGTGTGTGTTGGGATGGGGCAGAACACGGCTAGGAAAAGATATATAAGTAGAAATGCTTTGACTAATAAAATGTTAACTACAGTATTTGAAATATGGTAATTGCTAAGAAGATATGATGAAAAATGAAAATACGTTTTATGAATTTTACTTTTTTTTAACATTAGTACATAAATCTCAGCTTTGACTTTTTCACATTCCAGATTTCACATGTATGTTGTATATGGAAGTAAACAACTGTGCAGACTAGTCTTTAAAGGTCACCTGCTTAGTGACCAGAAAATTCACTTATGGGAGAAACTTTATGTGTCATTGATTTAGACCTGCTCCACTTTAAATGAGGCACTTGGCAATGATCTGAAGAATGCCGGCCAAGGTACAGCATCAGGGGCATTAGCACCACGGGAAAAGGTCAGACATTGCTTTTCAGCCATAGTTTCCTTTGTTGCAGATGTTTCAGTTTTTTTTTTTTCCTATCTTTTCCTTTCTTCTAAATGTCCTAAGTACATTCATCTTGGAGCTTTCTAACACCTGAAAAAAAAATAAGAAAAATTACAATTGTTCTTGGAAATTTCAAATAATTGTGAGTAAAGACATTCTCTATTCTAGTTCTCAGATTAAATCTATTGTGTGCATTAATCCCTCAGTGGTTATGCAAGCTTTTTTTTTTTTTCATTTTGTAACAAGTATAGAGATCAAGATATCAGGAAAAAACCTCCTCAAAAACCTTTCCGGGAAATACACAGTACTCTTATAAACAGTGATTAAATCAGAGTATGTTTTATTTTGAGACTATTGGATAACTTATACTTATTCAAATCATGAGTTGTATGAAGACATGACATTACTATTTTAGTCTTTTTATATCTTTTATACTGCATAATTAATAACACCATTTTTAATTCGTTCAAATATTTACACTTTTCTGTCATGTTTCCAGTATCCCCCTAGTTCTTCTACAATGCATATCATATTTTCTCAATAAATAAAATTTTATATGGATTATTTTAGAATTATTTTATAAGTAAAAACACACACATATATCTATACATAGATATGCAAAATATAAGTGTTTAATGTATTGAAATAAGAAATTTGAAATAAAATAAAGGGTTACTAATAATGTCATCACACATAGGGCAAAACTAATGGAAACAAATCACTCATTATTTGTAATTACTTAAGAGAGGATATGTCAATATTCATTCTGTCTACATCTTTGTTCACATCTTGTAGTCTCCCATATCGTATCACATAGACTCATAGCATACATCTGCCAGTGAACATTTGTATAGCTCTGTGATTTGTAACTTCAAATTATATCTAGTCTGAAAGGAATTCAAATGAATGCAAGTATAATACTTCTGTTCAATTATTAAGAATTTACTCTAAAGATATTAATGTTTCACCAAAACCCTATATACTGTCTCTGCTACTTTTTACTTGTGCTAAGAACTTCTTTTTTGTTGTATTTCCAAGATATCATGTCTTTCCTTAACCTTGAAGTTTTGTGTTTTGAAATTTCTGAATTAAACTGGACCTTCAATTCTGAAGATACAGGTAATAAAGGCAAGGTGAGATAGAGATTTTTACATTGTGCTTCTCATTACAGACTGGTACTTAGTTATTCAAACAATGACCAGGATGGAGCACACATAGAAAACTATTAATACTGGCAGTTACCTTTGTTGATCTTCTCTCCTTTTATATTTGTGTTATCATTACTCTGGCTGTGAGAGCTGGCAAAGTATTTTCTTTCAATACCTTGATGAAAGACAACCTGGAGAAGCCTTTTCTTTTTTTCAGAATGAGAAGCAAAGCATCACTACAAAACAAAAGTGTAAGTATGGTGAGCAAGTCATTATTCACAGATGCTGTATAGGAAGATGAAGAATAAAATGAGCAATATGAAGAGTATTCATATCTGGAGCATGAAAAAAACGTCATTCAGGGATGAGTGGTAATCATGAAAGAGTGAATGAGGGTTACTTTCAGTACCAAACTAGAAAAAGTTTGAAAGATCACAATGGAATATCACAAAGAGATGTTTTTGAACCTTTATGCATTGGCCACTTTATTGATACAAACACATGTGGTATAGACTAGGATAATTTGTCAAAGGTATCTACATCCTGCTTTCACATGAGAAAATTAAGCTTCTATGTAAAATTAATGCTAAGGCAACATGAAATTAAAATAAAATATCACTTCACTTAGCATGCATTCATAAAAAATGTGCTATAAATTTGTTTAGTTAAGCCATGAGAATCAATATGTGGTCTCTTTTTGTTTATTCTGGACAAGGTTTCTCTGTTGTAACTCTGACTGTCTTGAAACTCTCTTTGTAGAGCAGGATGGCCTTCAACGCACAGAGATCCACCTGCCTCTACCTCCAAAGTGCTGGAATTAAAGGTATGTACCACCACACCCAGCTCAATCTTAGAATGGAATCAGTGGTATGCAGCAGATATGGAGTCTACTTTGAGTGTATATTAGATGATTCTTCACCTCTGTTTCTTTGTACTTTATTTTGATATTTGGAGGTCAGATTTTATGAAAGCATGTATCCCAGGGATATCTTAAAATACTATGAATTATATGCCCACACAAAGAGTTTGTTTAATTTTGTTTTTTCCATTTTTCCTTCTCTTGCTTGTTTTGATTTTTATAATTTCAGCATTTCTTCCTTCTCTTTCCTACCCTCAAATCTTCTTATACACCTGTTATTGCTATCTTTCAAATTTATGTTCTTTTTTCATTATTTTACATGCACATATATCCATATCCATATAAAAATACATGTATATACACATATACACATATATGTGTATAGACATATATATGTATATATATACATATATATGCATGCATACATATATATCTATGTATGTGTATATATACGTATGCACATATATACATATATGTGTGTGTGTGTATATATATGTATGTGTATACACACACACACACACACACACAGATATATATATAAAAGCTTGTACAGTCTGTATTATGTTCCCCATTTTATATGCTTTCAGGAATGATCATGTGTTGTTGGATAATCAGTGCGTTCTTTCTTGGAGAAGTGTTTTTCCCTACTCTCAGCACTCCTTAGTTGCTTGGAATTCTTTGTGTAAGGTTGAGGCCTAGTGGTCTTCTCTTTGTTTACATTGGAATGTATAGTGGTGTCATTCCTGCTCAGCTAATATTTAGGCAGTCATGTTGGTAAGAATTTAGGGGTAGCTGCTGACATTTTTAGGTGACATAATATACTAGCAAATTCCCTGCTCCTCTCTCTTTCAGTCTTTTGGCCTCCTCTTGTGCAATGTCCATGAAACTTATGTGTTGGAGTCTTTTGTAGGTGTAGCCATTGAGAACTCTCCTTAACTCTGTATTTTGATTGGTTGTTTTTCTGTAGTGGTTTCAATATGTTGCAGGAGAAGCTTTCTTGAGGCATAAAAATTATTCTTATATGATCTGTGGGTATAAAGACAAATGGTTAGATGTATAATATGTTATTAAACATTCTTCTCAAGATTCTTGACCTTATTATCCCTGAGTTGTTGAGCAAGTTTCCAGTACTGGCCTTGGTATCTCTCTTACTGTGTAAGACTTAAGTCTGATTAGAGAGCTGTTGGAATATAATGTTTATATTACAAGTTTAGGAATCATATCTTCAAGTAAATTAACCCTAAGCCAGTTAAGTTTTAGCTTGATTGAAGCAATTTGAAAAAACTGTACTAATAAATATGAATCACTGGTATAGACATTAATGACAGTTTTTGATTTTCCACACAATTAATTCTATCATTAATAAGAAATAAAACTTTGACTTTGAATTTTCATAAAAACCCTGATTCCCAGACTATTTTCAACTAAACATTTATGGAATTGGCCTATCAATTTGTTGCTACAATTATCCAAATACTTGAAACAAATAAACAAATGCATTAAGAAAGAAAGAATATAAAAGAAACATTTTCATCTACACCATAGTGAAGACATTAATATTATCACAATGAACGGCAAAGTAAATCATCTACATGATTTTGAAAATCATGGTCTTAAAGTGATACAGTCTATGACCAATCAGAAAATACCTTGACAAATCTGGATGCTGTCATATGCCATTATTATTAACATACTTTTTTTTCTCATACTTTGAATAGTACTATACCTAATGAAGCAACCAAAGCAATTCCCAATTTCTATCTTTGTGAGTCTATATATTGGCGATGGTCAGTATCTCAATTCTGTATACATATAATGAGTGAGCATTGGTAGTTTGGTTGTACTTATAATCATCATGTAAAACACTTTGAGATTATATTTGCACGTGCTTCCAGATAGTTCCATTGAGCTATGAAGATCTACCCTGAATATGAACAGGGCCAACCCACAAGATCTTATCCACAACTGAAAGAAAATGAGAAAGCAGGCTATACTTGCTAACTGCGCTGAGTAGAAGCCATGTGTAGGAAATTCAGATTAGAGAGCTAACATTCTAAGAAATGCTTACCTAGGATGTGCATGACTCTGGTTTACTTAGTTAGAGAGAGAGGAACAGAGAGAGAGAAGAGCAGGAGCTCTTGTGGAGAAAGGGAGGGAGGGCAGGAAGAAGAGAGGGAGGAGCACTGAGAGGGAGAAGAAGAGAATTTAATGCCTGCTACTACCAATACCTTCTCCAAGTTTCTCAGGAATTTCCATAGTATTCCGTTAAACAGACCAATCTCTCCCATTTCCATGGAGACAAAGGAACACACCCTTTACATGTGTTTAGACAAGAATGACATTGTTAATGGAAACATTAAATGTAGGATTTGATGTCATGAGAAAATTGACTTGCTTCCTTTTGGATCAAATGGTGAATGGCATATTTTCTATTTTCTATTTTTTTTAAAATTATTTGTTTTCTGATATCCCCTACACATCCTTCCCCCAAAAAATGTCTGTGTTTGGGTCTTTCCTAAGGAAAACTGCTTCAGGTAGTTTGATTGATAACTCCAGCTGTTTCTACTCATGAGCCTCTACTAACCGTATTTCAGAGCCAAAAATAGGTGGTTTACTGTTTGTGACTAGCCTCAGTAGGGATACCCCTAACAGTCCATTTCTATGGGGTTCTCAACGTGAAATGATTTTCAGAGTCCTCAGGTGCCTTCCTGAAACTATTTTAGAACTGCACTGCCATCTAGCATTTTTCTTATACAGTTATCTTTCCTCTTACACAATTAAACACTATACTGAGGTATCTTGTTGTTTTTCCCTGAATACTCTTCCTTGTTTTCTGTATTCTTTGTAGGCATTTTCTTCAACACTTTAACTTTTGTTTTTAGTACATGTTCCCAAGGTTTGCTGTGAAGTCATTTGTAAATAATAAAATTTTAACATATTTATATATGTTAGGTGAATATGTATCAATTTTTCATATATTTAGCTATTAACTTCATGAAAAATTATATTTCAATATAGTTAACTTTTAAAATTTTCTTGGATTCTAATTTTACTTATTGATATTATTCCATTAAAAAATGTGCTGTTTGGATTGAAAGAAAATGTTAAGCCATACATGGTACAGCATGCTTATAGTACCTCACTGGGGAATCTAGGACAAAAGATAGAGTAACTGAGGTGAGCCAAAGTGAAATAGTGAGACTGTGCCTCAAAAGCAAACAACAACAAAGGAAGGCTAAATTATCTATGAGATTTTCTGCAGTCAATACGTATTTTACATTTATTAAAGGATTAATATAGAAATTGAAATAATTTATTAAGATTTATAAAGGTATTCATGCAATATTTACCTTATTCTATTGATGAATATTAATGGTTATTATTTTTCAGTTTTAAATACTTTTTCCCTTCAGATCTAAAGTTAATATATCTTCTTCCATATTTATATTTAATACTTACATTGGTTTTACTCAAACTCTTTAATTTTACTAGGGAATATATTTATGAGACTTATATTTATGATAATATTTTATACTCGTTTTTCTTAAATTTTTGTTTCCAATTCCCAAAATAGACTTCTCAGTTTCTCATTATTGAGTTTTTCTGATTGTACTCATGAGACAAGGTTTCATGTAACCCAACCTAGTCAGGAGTGCACCATGTCATCTAGGATTACTGTGAACTCCTGGACTATGTTCCAGTTTATGCCAACATGCCCAACCTTTCCCTTTTCAATTTGTATAAAGCTACACAATTCATGATATGTTTGATACTTTTTTATTTTAATTATTCTTAAATTTATTACAAAATCTGACAGTTTTCATAAATAAACATTGATTTTTTTCCTCCCCTTCCTCCTTAACTGCCTCCCTTCCTCATTTTCTTCATTTATTATACACCATATTCCATTCTATCTTCAATAGATTTCATTCTAATTTCATGAGAGTGAGAATTTGCTTTATTTTTCTAGATATAATACCTTCTAATCTTTCATAATTTCTATCACCTTGTCTTATTTAATGAATCATTTAAGGATAATTTGAATCTTCTCATCATAGGTTTATTCCCTTAAGCATTGACTCATATTTATGAGTTTCTCTGTAAATGCAAATTATACATGCTTTATTGCTTATTTTCAGAAGTAACTTATTTTTGTAACATTTATTGTCCAAAATTTATTCAGCTACAAATAGTTAAAATTTTCTAAATGAATCATTTAAAATATACTTATATTACTTTGACATAATCTTGGGGATCCGTTGAAGTTTTCATGTCAGCAGAGAGCCGCACTTATTTTGGTAATAAATCATAGAGTCTTGAAATGAAGTTTCACTAAAATTATAATGTGTGAAAGAAATTACTTTCATCAGTGAAGTATAAATCTTTTCCACCTTGTTTCACTCTCCTTAAAATAAAACTTAGTGTATAATGAGCAGAAAATCAGTACATTTTTATAGAATTAAGAGTAAACAATAGAAGGCTTATATTAATCTGTCATCATTAATTTAATATAAAAGCATACATATGTAACAGAATAAATGGTTCATTTTTATATTTCTATTACCTGTTATGACTTCAGATGAGTGCACTTTGGACAATTATAAGCAATTTTGAAATCTGAAACATTTTATCAAGATAAAATTATTAAACCTATATGTGGTAGGTAGACTGATGTAGAATAATTAGCCAGAATAGAATTACACAAATGTTCAGTTCTTACCCATACATCATCTAGTGCTCATGTTCAAGCATCCTGATGTTCCTTCAAAATACATAGATCACATGGTTCTTGTGTAGTATCATATTTATCTGTTTTTACCTTGCCAGTATTCCCACAATTCAGTATTTAGTTTAGTTCAACTTTTATTTATTTAAACAGTTTAGTGTAATATTCCATGTTTCTTTATTTCTATTTTCAAAATGCATCATTCACATTTTTAAACTAGAGTAATACAGATATTTTTGTATACAAATATGTATAATTGTTTTTCCAATTTTTTACTTAATTGTATCTTTTAACAGTAATATAGCTAACATTTGGTTATAGTGATAATTTCAGGTTTACTTTATTATTCAAAGAATTATGTAGCGTTCCACACTTCAGAAGAATACTATATCTTATAAATTATTTCTGTCTTAATGACAAATTCAGTTGTCTCTTATATTTTCAATTAAAACTATTCCCTCAATAAACAATTTATAATAAACAACTTGTTAAATAGATTTTGGTGGATAAATTTGGTGCTCTAAAGTTAGAATGTTTTAAAATCTCAGTAGGTACTTTTAAATTATCAGGCCTTCACACAATCTCATATAACGATGTAATGTTAATATAAAAACATACTTATTCCTTTAAGTTGGTGCAACTATGTCCCAGGACACAGGGTGTTTAGCTTAGCCAAGTTTGTCTTGATTCTTCCCCTTCATTGGAATTTTAGTAAAATGAACATCCTTCATATTTCTATGAATATGTCATATTTCTATGACAATGACCCTATACATTGTCTTTCTCCAACTGGGCAATATACTCCACTAGAAATATATTAATGTATCACATTATTATTTTAATTTATAAATCCTTATATGTAGTAAAATTAGTCATTATCAATGTAATGACATCTTTTTAATTACATGTATATTAATTTACAATTATCAACAATTAAATATTTCCTCAGAAATATTACTTTGGAATATTAAAGTGAAAGAGCCTTCTTATAGGTAAAATAGTAATCATAAAAGTGTTTTAAATATATTTGCATAGTAAAGTCATTTAGCTAATAGATTTGAACTGAATTCTCATAATAAATTTACATGCTTTATTGCCAATTAATTTTGGCATACATGCTGTCATATTCATTAAAATTAGCAGATGGATACAATCATCCATGATCATGAAAGCACATTGCCAAGAATGTTATTCATTGTTAATTATAGAAAAGGAAGGCTTAATTAGTCTCATCAGAATGATTGGTATGCATGTTATATTTAGGTTTTTATATAAATCATAGGAAATAGGATTCTCCTAGGGACATTGGAATTATAATGGAAAAAGTCTATTAATATCATTCATTCTAGGAGGTAATTGCATGAAGGAAACTCAGTTTTCTTCAATGGAGTGGTACTATACCAACCACACCCCAGTACAGGCTGTAGGCTCAAAGCTAATTGGCAAATGCAAAATGGACTCCATTTTGTGTGTGTATGTATTCCTTTTGGGTTTTGTTTTTATCAGTGTCAATTTAGTTTTGTTTTTAAGAAAAAAGAAAATAAAGAGCATGAAGTTCAGTTGGAGGATGAAGAGATCTGCCAGTGGGTGCTGAGAGGAAAGAATAAGATCAAAATATACTTTATAAAAGTACAAAAATTAAAAGGATAAAATAAGTCAAAAGAAACAACAACCACAACTATGTAGCACAAAAGAGGCTTGTTACCTACCTTGTTTTATTCATGAATATCCAGGAAGAGTTTGTAGACCTAAGCAAATTAAGATTTCGAGCAATATCTAAATATATTTTAATGCATTTTGCAGTTTGTCAAATTGTGGAAAATCAGGAGGAAAGAGAGAGAGATATCTTCTTTCCCAATAATGAAAAATATTAACTATAGCTTTCCCCTATAGTGCTTGGGGGCATGTGTTTAATTTAGTTGAGCTGAAACAGCCACAGAATATAAAGTAACCAAAAATGTTTCTATGGGAAAAAAAAGCTGAAGCTTAAGGATAAACTGTGCCATAATCTTTATTAAATAGTATTAACCCTGCTGCATAAATATGCTAATTTTAGTTTTGAGATGTACATAGCTATTATGATATTTAATTTTCTGTCAAATTGGCTTGGCACTGGTGAGTAGATATGGTGAGTAGATCATTCCAGATGTTTTCATGAAGGTGTCTGGGAAGGAGACGCACAACTATTACAGAGTCATTCGAGTACAACAAATAATCCTTCATAATGTGAATGTCTATGACCTGATGAGTTGAAAGCTTTCACAGAACAGAGACAGACCACACACAGCCAGAGGTGATTCCTCTAGAAAACTACATTGACAGACCTCTCTATCTTTCTGGATAGCATCCTGTAGGAAAGATGTCCTTTAAATTTCTATGACCATGATTTTCCATGCCTTGAAATAAAGCACCTTCTTCCTGTCTCTCTTAGGTCTGTACTGTGGACCAATCCCAGAGACCTTATTGTTGCTAGGGAAGTAAGTACTCTACCATTAAGATAAATCCTTAATCATATGATGAAATCCTGACTGATATAATACTTACTGCTTATAATTTTTCATTGACTTTTTTTTCTTTTTCTTAGCAGAGAGGAAATAATAAGTGTAATAACAGCAATTAATTGAAGCACTATCTAAACAGGAAATGGAAGTCATGTATGCATAGAGTAATGACGAATAACAAATGAGTAAAAAGTAAATATCTGGCCCAGGTGATTTCTATACTTTGAGGGTTAAAAATGAGAATTAAGAGAGCTGGTTTGATTTTAGTTCGTATTCATTAGACACATCCCTTGTTGTTTTAATGGTATTGTAGTATCTACTGGATGTTCCTTATAATTTTGAGATATATTTAAGCATTAAACCCAACAATAAGAGGAATGCCTTGAAGCAAAGTTGTAGTTAAGGCATGGTAATGGATGAGTGAGCTTGCCCAAATACATCTGTGAAATGATCAGAGACATGGAATTTGCCTAACTGGGACAAGGATGATTAAACACAATTATTTTTACTTTTTTCTTCAGATACTTTACCTGTTCAGTGCTGAGCACTCACAGTGCCTAAAATGTTAATGACAAACATATTGCAGTTATTGGGGCTTTTAGTTTCATTCAACTGGAGCCCCTGGCCTGGATCTCTCACACATACATCCAGGACAACACTACTCTTTTAGATAAATAAGTATAAAAATGGAAACAAAAAAGGCAGAGTAGGTTTTGAGGAGACAAGCTGAGAGAGCACATCACATAGCCTCCAGCTTCTAACTGCGATGGTGGCTGTGAAGAGGTGATAATGTACCTTGTTCTTCACAACAGACAGATTTAGACAGGCCCTAAAGGCCAGAAAATAGTTTTAAAATTAAATGGCAAGCAGTTGCTACCAGTGGGAAAGGAATGTTCTCTAGAGTTTTCTGCATAGAGTGTTGATAACTCGTGTACTGCCAATCCAGTTCTCAGAAAAAGACTGATATGAGAAGCGAGAATTCTCTCTCAATAGCCAAGCAACTGCAACGAACAGGCATCTCTGACACTGGAGAGGGAACAGGTAGATAAACCAGCATATCAAGTTTTCTACCAGGAAATCTAGGCCATCCTAAAAGTAGGACTCAGAATCAGAGAGCCTCTGGAAACAAGTTGTTACATCATTGTTTGTAGCATGTTTGACACTTGTACAAATATAGCCTGACTTGTTCTCAACTTATTTTAGGGTGTCAACACTCTTCCTAAATCTCTTTATTGTCGTTTTCCTACAATAAAATTTATATTTCTGTGAAAATCACAGAATTTGCTGGTCTCCCTCTCAATTTTAGGTGATGGAGGTGTCATGATTTAACACCATAATCTAAAATAAAACTGTATTAAATGTCTCTCAGAATACTGATGTCTAGTACATGTATACTGGAAACACGTGATTACACTTAAGATGAAAAATAACTACAAGCTATTATTTGATCATTAGCTGGATATTAGTTGAAAGAAGAAGGCTACAAATTATGTTGCTTTTTCATTTTTGAGTCATTTCTTTCAAACCCAATCTAAATTTCAACATTAAAAGAATAAGTAATTTTCACAGTTTTGATGAAAATGGGAGTAGTTACCAGGTGTTTTTGAGTGACCATATTTACCTCCATTTATAAGACGTCATCTGTAAAAAGTTCTATGACTACATCTTTTTGTTGTTGTTGTTGTTATACACACTGTTTAGACTTGTAATGAATCATTGCTGGAAGCAATTCAATATTGAATGAGGCTATCTTCCTTACTTCCTCTTGTATAGTACACGTGTCAACATTTCTCCTTTACTCTTTTAAATTTTCTTCTTTGGTTATTAAAATGCCATGAAGGGCCAGGTATCTGTCCAGATTAATAACAGAATCCAACCAACCAAATGCTACTTCTATGCGCTTAGACAGAACCAAGGGACCCACAGACTCCTTATGACTAACAGAAGACAGAAGGACAATAAGTAGGTAGGGAATATTCAAACCCAATAAAAACAGACCCGTTAGAGTCAGCAGTCTCTCTTGTTCTAGGCTGAGCAGAGGACTTCTGTTCTCAAGAGGTTTGTCGTGCTTGTCAATAATTGTCGCTCATTTTGCCCCAAGGTTTTTTTTTTTTCCTGTCTTCTAATTACTTAACAAATGGAGAAAAAGAAACAACTTGCTAGCTAATATCACTAATATTAGGGTTGAAATCCTTAAACATAATTTCCATTTATATATGTGCATAATAGTCCCACTTAAGAGCTATGTACATGAGACAAAATGTCCATTAACTTCAGAGTTTACTCCCTAGTTAGTAGAATCTAACTGCATCTCTTCTCCTAAATAAGTCAGGATGGAATATTGGCTAAGCAAGTGCTCTAGTGTGAGGACTTTATTTGACATTACAATGCTATAAAGATGAAATTCTGGGCAAATTAACGAATTTATGCATTACTAAACATTCTTGTGTATAATTTGGGAAAATAATAGGTAATTCATATATTGTATGAGTATTAAATATTTACTTTCTACTTAAACCATGGAACAGTAAGCTGGCAAGCATTGCATTAATTCTTCTTAAGTTATTGAAACAGTTTCCTACCTAGTATTTTTTTTTTTTGTTATCTTCATTTTACCTCATTTTACGTCAAGTTCACACATTGTTGCCACTATAATGAAGCAAATCTTTTTTTTTTTTCAAATGTCAAGCTGGATAAATCCTCAGAATAATGTTTTTATTTTCATTTTTAATCAACAGAAAGTCAAAGTTATTTTTCTAACATAAATGCTGTATGATTTTCCTGGAGGGATATGAACAAGTAACTATTTACAATAATTTGGTAAATAGCAATGAAGCAATTATTATACCAAAGCCCAACATGGCAAACTGAGGAAATTGCTGGGCTTACTTACAATACTGTATAGTACAGTACATGACATGTTACTAAGGAGTGTGTGTCACTCAAAGTCAGCTGCATCAAAGAAAAGCTCTTCTACCAATCCATAACAACTCATGAAAGCTTCATTGCTGATGTTTTATATGCCTTCAAGCAGCTTGGACAGTTGTAATGACTTCTGTTTCCAGAACTGCTTAGTCCTTGTAAAAACTTGAGAAATGGTCTTGTGAATCCAATTTTAGGAAGTTTTTGTAACTGGAGTTATTTGAGTTATTTATTTCCTATCCCTTGCAATTTATGTCAACTCTCTGACATAAAGCTTCCTTCCAGGATGGAATATTAATTTCAGAGGGAATATTGTACTTTGTGGCCCTAGTGAGGTGAAACTTCGTTTCTTTTTCCATGGGCCATCTTCAAGTTAATATTTTAGCTATGTAGAGCTAGTTACATTTCATTAAACACATACTTATTTTTCCTATGCAGTTCTTCTCATACATTATGTTTAATTTTCTCATTTTGTACATTATTTAAAAATAAAATTATACCCATCCTTCAACTCAGCCTTTACTTAAAATATTATTAAATTACCCATCTTATTTATATTTAATATGTTCCATGGACCCAATATTAAACCATTTTTACTTATTTAAAGCAATTTCCTGTTGTATTTAAATTGTGTAATTAGTTTTCAACTAGCTTAAAACTGCTTTAGTTTTTCCATATTTATTGTAGAATTTCAGGATCTTCCACTGAAGTCTTTTGAATTTGAAAAGTTCTTGATAAATATTTGTTCTATGGTTAATTTTTTGGTGGGTTCTTTTGAACTCCTTGACTTCTTAGGGCTCCTGTTCTACTCTTTCTGTTGATTGATCAGTGTTCTATAAATTATGGAGATTGTTTGGAACTGGTCTTCCTTCCAATGACTTGTTGTATTTAGCATAAAGTTCTCCAAGTCATGTTATAAATAAATAAATAATAAATAAATAAATAAATAATTTATTTTTGTGAACATGATTTGGAGAACTTTATGCTAAATACAGTAAGTCAGTTTGTTCAGTATATTTTGCTCTTGCATTCTCAATTAAGGTCACAAACTTGCAGTTATTTATGCTGAAGTTTTTTACTTATATGTTTGTTTATATAAGTATGGAAACATGCCACACATATATGTGGAATTCCATAGAAAGCTTGCAGCAGTCAAGTCCTTTCTTCAACAAAGTGGGTCCTGAAGGCTGAAAAAAAATAGTCAGGCTTGGTAACATGTTTCTTTACTTGGTAAGTCATCTTAGCGGCCCTGAATTATTTATTTTTTAGTTCAATCTTGAACTACTATTTTTTAAACTATTATTTTCTTTCTTTAAGTTATAACCTGATTATGCACTGTGTCTAACCTCAGCACATGTAAAAGAATATTCATTGTACTTTATTTATTTGATACTATGGTTAAACTTCCTTCACAAAAGCTATTGTGTGATTTTGCTTTTCATAGGTTTTTACTGGAATAAAATTTATAAAATTTATTCTAGTCCTGGTTTCCTCTCAACTGATATCTCACAGATCTGTTCTAACTCCTTACCAACTAAAGTCCATGCGTTTTCTTTTTCTTTCTATTTAGAATGCAAAGAAACAAACAAATCAGAATAAAAGGAAAAAAAGAAACACACACACTCACACACAAATAGAACCTATAAAAACACAAAATCAGAGTCAATGATATATAAGCAAAAGACAAGTAAGACAGAAAAAAGGTCAAACAAATTACTATGAGACAAAAAGTCTACAAGACAAACAAAACAAAACAAAACAAAGAAACAAACAATAAACACTGATTTCATTTCTTCATGACAACCACTCCTTGGCACCAGACTTACTCTCAAATATGGTTAATATACCCAATGAGACTCCACTAAAGAAGATTATTTTCTCCTTTGCAAAAAGTTGTCAGCTGCAGACAGATACTGAGCCTGTGCCTACTTATCCATGTTGGTGCTGGGAAACTGCCTAGCTAGAACCTGTGCAGATCCTTCACATGCTGCCACAATCTTAAGTTCATATCTACATTTTCAGGAGGACAAATAAAGACAGGTGTATTCAAATCAAATAAGATATAGATGGCAGACAAATGAATTGATTTCCCCTACTTGTAGCTTGTTGAACTGATGAGTTTGAGTTACTTGTGAAATATAGGTGAACCTGGAACCTCAGCTGATGGATTCCCTTTGCATTCTCAAATGTTCACCAACTGTGAGATTCTCATAAAACCCGTAAATAGCCAGTCTTTCATTAGTCTTGAAGACTTCTATAGCTTATTGCATTTTTATAGCATCTGTGGTGAACAAGGAGGTAAGTATGCTAGTTGTTATGACAAAAGTTATATTTCATTATGTTGAGTGTCATCACACATGTTTCATACTCCAAATTTCTAACTATGGTACTAAGAAGTTTATCTTTAGAAGATGCTGTGACCTCAATTTTGCCATTAAGAGCTTTTAATAAAAATGCAGTTTTCATTGGGTATCTGTGTCTTCGTGTCCAAAGGCTACCTTGGAAAACAGAATCATTATTAAATAAATCTGGTGTTTTTCTGTTATTAATCTGTTTTTGTTGGAGGGTTATCCCTGGTAAACTTTGCAATACATGCAGAAAAGATTAATTGCCTACTCTTCAGAGACTTCTCATTACTGAATATCCTCAGGTTTGTTGGTGAATTGTAATGAGCCTGACATTCTTTATGTTTAAATGGCAAAGATAACACTAAGTTTAAAAGGTGATTTGAATATTATCTAAGATACCATTGTTTGCTGAATGAAAGTTGTCACTACATTCATTTTCACAATTTATTTTTAGTTTTATTTATTTATTATTTATATGTATGTTTGAGCACCTATTGTAATTTATGTGCTCCATATACATGCAGAGGTTCCTGAAGACTAGAGGGCTTCATCCAATGCAACTGGAATAACAGCACTTGTGAATAGACTGATATGATGCTAGGAAATAATCTCTCTTCTCTGTGAGAGAAGTAAATACTTTAAACCACTGAGCAACTTCTGTAGCCCCAAACTTTATTTTTCTAATATATTTTTCTGAAAATATTATTTATATTATAAATAAGAAATGTTCCTTGTTGCTACCCCTGTTTTATTGACTTGAAATCTGTAACCAGTTAAAGAAAGGGTAGCTTGAAAGACCCTGTAAATGGAATGAGTATCCAGCTTCTAAGCTAGCATTGTTTTCTCAAAACATATTATTTCATTCTTTACATTAGTATATTTTTGGAACTTGTCATTCTTGACACTCTAAACTTCTATAGAGAGAAGCTATTTGTATAGTGTTGATAAGTATAAAATATGAAAGATTTAATATTCCAAGGTATAACTTGAAGTAGATAAGTTTAAATATTCCAAAAGCAAAAAGTCCTCACCAAGACTGCTACTACTGAATCATCATATTGTTAGCTGTGGAAACAGCCTGCTATATATTACAGTCTTTTCATAAGAACCTTTTCTTTCCTCACTAGCATCATTAATCCACACCGACTGCAATTACACCTATTTCAGTGGGTGGCGTTCACCTTTGGCTGCACCATCAGAATCCTAGAATTAGACTAATTCACAAAAATTGAGTTATTCTCGGGTGGGACTGCATTCTTCAAACTTGGTATACATTTTCTGTAATATGTTATGTTTACTGAACCATACAGAAGTATAAGCTGTTTAGTCCTTCAAAGCTAAAATAAACAGGTTTAGGAAATAAGTTAGTATCAACACGCCTTATTAACACTACCATTTTTTTCAGTTAAGCATTCTGCTCTTCTTGCACCTGTATTATTCAGTTTTAAACGTTAGAGAAAGGATGCTACAAGTAGTAGCTAGATTAAGGACTGACTGAACTTGATAACAGCACCATAGTCAGGGTTTTTGAGTTGTTTCATGCTAATAGATTATCAACACAAATGTCAGCTACTATGCCAACAAGCACAATTGATTTTGAAATGTAAGGGTGATCAGGGTAATTATTCTACATCTTTGTCAAGTTGCAAGAAATCAAAAAATAATATCACCTAGTGATAACAGCAAACAACAGAAGGAAATCGCACAGCCTGCTAAGGCAATAATGTATAGATCACCTGATTTAGCTGACTGTCAAAAGTGAGGAAAATTCAGAAGGGATGATAAATAATGAATAATCACTTTCAAACCAAGTAACATAGCAAAGAGTGAATACACCCCATCTTGGTGTAAAGTGCCTGCCAACTGTCTAAACTGTTGTGTCGGCATTTTTGTATGGCTTTATTTTCTCTCACAGCTGTTTATAAGAGTATAGAATTTTTTTGAGTATTTTTACAATGCACAGTTTAAAAACAAATGGAAATAAAATATAAGAGCATCCTGTTAATCAGACTTACATCACTGTGACTGTATACCTGAAACAATTATTTTATAAAGAACACTGTTTTTTTTTTAGCTCAGTGATTCAGTCTTCAGTTCTGGTTATTTCATCTCATACCTACTTTTAGGCTTGTGGAACAGTCTTAACAAGCAGTATATGATAAAAGAATCTCTTAGAGACCAGAGACTGGGGAAAGATTGTAAATACATGGTCCCAAATAATTTCCTCCTTCTAATCCCATCTCTGTGTTTCATCATCTTTCTATAGTAAAAACGTCAGAATCAAACTTTTAATGGATTGTAGGCATTCACAGAAAAATAAATATTTATTTATATGACCAGTCTCCATGTCTATGAAACTCTGAGCATAGTCTCCACAGCTGCTTGAAGGTTCTGAGAATTGTAACTCAGTTACCCAAAGATATAGTTCGTGAATAGTAGGTTTTTTTTTTTAATTTCTCATTAACCATATAATAAACTCAGTTTGTCTACTACAGTTTCTTGGGCGTCTCTCAAATTAAAAAGCTGCAAGTAATTTTTAGTTATAGGCAGGATTTGAAAGCATCAAATCATGGATAGAAATAATAAAACATTTCAGTAACCGATTTCGATGAATACTGTTTGTGATTCAGTCATCGTGTGCTGAAGTGCATGTGTGGTGTGATTGTGTGTGCTCCAGTGTGTGTGGGTCTGTATGTTTGCATAAAACAGAGTATGGATAGAAATAATTGAGTCTCAGGAGTCATTCTTTTTACTGGTTTGTAGTCAAAGCCATGAGCACAAGAAAAATCATTTGAGAAAGTTTCTAAGAGAAGAAAGAAAATTTTTCTAGTAAAGCTTGGATGGAGAACAAGTGTGCCAATAAACAATACCTTAGAGCAAGGTGAACAAGATAGAAAAACAACATAAAACTAATAGAAAACATTAAAAATCAAACCCTAAAGTTTATTAATGAGATTATAAGCAAGAGTTTCCATTACATGGTTTGGTTTGAAAAGGGCAAAATTCTTCCCATTTATGTAAGTGAGAGTCTACAGTAGAATAGAAAAAAATATGGCTATTGGATGTAGTGACTGTGAAGAATAGTAAAGAACATAGTAATAACTGCTGATATAGAATTTGTAGGGTTGTCATGTGGATGCGATTCAGAGCAGTTAGAATACTTTTTTAAAGTTTCTGTTTTGAAGAACAATAAGAATATAAAAACATGGCTAGGATGTGAATTAAATAGATGATTTGATATAAACTAGAAATTAAAAATTCAAACTGGGCCTGAAAATTTTGAAAGATCTGGCAGATATTAATTAACATGCAATTGTATTTCCGGGAGAGAAGTTAATTTTTATTTTTTAAGAATACATAGATGAACTAAAAGAGATGTGAATTATTCTTAAATAACCTGTTCATTTTCAGTTCAAACTGAAAATTATAGTGAGCAGATAAAAATATACAGAGAAGCAGTGCTTTGGACATACAAAAGATAGGAGATAAATTTTCATTATTCTCAATAATATAAATATATGTGTGCATATGTGTATGTATATGTATGTATATATATGCACACATTTATAGACACCCATCTATATCAATCCTGTTCTACAGAACAAATTAATACTGTTCTAATATGCATATGAAGGATAAAATACCATCAAAACCTTTTAAAAATTATTATTATTACTATTACTACTACTACTACTACTACTACTACTACTACTACTACTATTGTTTGGTTTATCAAGACAAGATTTCTCTGTTGCAACTCTAGCTGTCCTGTAACTCATTCTGTAGTCTATGCTGGCCTCAAACTCACTGCAATCTGCCTTCCTGTGCCTCCTGAGTGCTGGGATTAAAAGTGTACACTACTACCAGACTAAAAGAACAATTTTTATAATAATCTATTTCTTAAGAATATTTAAAATTGAATTTTAATATAAATAACCATGCAGATATTGATATAGTATACATTTTACTGTATTATCAAAACAATTTTATTATAATAATATTTTAATTGTTAAATTATTCTTATTTGTTATTAAAAATGCTAGCCTATCTTTACATTCTCATATTTGAGAAAGTCCATACTTTCTTGTTATCAAAAAAGACAAATTTCCAATTATGCATTTTATTATATACTAGACTTCAACAAGTGGATGAATGTTCTTTGGAGTAAAATGGAAACCAAAGCCAATTAAATTATGAATCAGTTCTTCCTTTTTTTTCATTTTCTTTTTGGATGAAGAAGAAAGAAGAAATGAATTCTGTTCATACAGCAAAGTCAGTTATTATTTTATCAAAGTCAGTTCTTCTTAGGTGAACATTTTCTTAATATATTGATGTTTGCTATTTTATTAATCCTAAATTTAAAAAAAAGGCATATAACCAAAAAGGTGACAAATCTTCCCAAGAAACCATCTACTGTATGCCTTTTTCATCCATAGTTTTCTCTACACTTGCACATTGTCTTCAGTCTTGGTCTAGAAAATGTACATTTTTACTATAAATGTTTCATTTGATCTCTGAAAGGAGGTCCATCTTTCATTTTATCAGCAAAGCAGACAGTGGTTAGCCTAAACATGAATCTATAAATGAATCTACTTATGCTATTTGTTGAAATGGAGATATATAATGAAAATATTTTCAGAGTATCAAAAGCAAATTAAAATAAAAATTTGGGGATGTAGAGATGGCTCAGCAGATAACAGCATGTATTAAGCTTGCAAAAGCTTGAATTCAGTTCTCAGCACACATGTGGTGATACACAAACATCCATGACAATAGTTTTAGGGTCCTCCTCTGGAATCATGGATTCATGCACACATATGGTACACGCAATTTTATACAGACTCATACATCCAAACACAATATACATGATTTTAAAATATTAAAAGGGAACTTTTCATCTATTTCCTATAGGCTAGTCAATAATAGATATTGAGGGTATTATTATTTAGTGGTACTTAATACAAATGACTTTCCATTTAAGGAATTTTTGAGGTCTTAAGACTTAAGTCTGTATGTGCATAAGGAAATGTGTCTGGAAAACACCAATAATTATATGCATTGTCTCAAAATTATGAGTTTATCTATTTTGACAAAAACTAGTTTATAAAACTTACTTAGTAAAATAATTTGACCAGCAATAGAAATTATAGGCAGATAATTAATAGGGATTTTAACTTAGCAAGCATATAATTTCTCTTAATGTCTTATTATACACTGAAGTGTTTTGACATCAATATATAGGAAATGAAGATATATTTTATAAGAATTAGGACACTTTTGCATTAATTTAATAATGGTATTATATGCAGTTATCTTCAGTATATTAGGAAGCATTTTCCATTAACCTATTGAACTGAAATGATCAATTTGAAATTTTCTAATGGTGGAGTTACTATGAATGGAGAAAAGAGGTTAAGGAGCAAAAGTGAAATCATTAATCAACCAATTTACTGAAATGGCCAGGAAACATTCAGAGCAGCAATGCTGGCCTGTTCTGATGCTTCTGTTTAAGTAGAGAAAATGCTTTGTGTTAATGATTAGTCACCTCACAAGTATCTGAATACAACCACTACTACCTGCAGCAGAATAATTCCATAGTATTCAATATTGCCTACGTTCATATATTCATTCTCCTTTCTACATCATCCTTCTTTATATTTTTTTTTAAAAATGTACTTTATGGAATGATGCTGGTGGTACACATATTTAGTCCCAGCACTTGACAGGCAGAGACAGTCAGGTTACTGTGAGTTCAAGCCACCCTGGTTTACAAAGTGAATTCCAGGACATCCAGAGTTGCAACAGGAAAAACCTGTCTCGAAAAATAAAAACAAAAAATGTACTTTATGTATTTATGTGTGGGTCTGAGTGGATATATGTATACCACATGTGTTCATGTGCCTTCATAATCCAGAAGGTGATAAATCTTCAGAATATGAGACATAGGTGGTTGCAGGTCACTTGATGAAGGTACTGTGAGCCAAAGTCACGTTCTCTGGGAAAGCAAGAAGTGTTCTTTTCCAGTGAACCACTACTCCAGCACCTCCATCATCACAATTATGCTTTGCATAGACACGTTCTACCTCTCACTTGATGGTCTGCTGCTTCATGCCCTTGTCCTCATTAGAACCACTCTAATTAATTTAAACCGTGTCATCAAGTGCACATTAGGTGTGCATACAGTATGATAGAGTTGTGGAATTCAACAGGGAAAGGGCAGGGAATGCCTCTGGTCCTTGTGAAGGAAAACTAATTGAATAGTATTTTCCCAAATGGTAATTTATTCAAATTATGAAAAGGCCCAGAAAATTCTGAAATAAGAAAAAGGTACAATGTGGTACTAAAAAGAATGAACAGAATCAATGTAAGTGTGGAAACACAAGTAATTGGTGTCCTCTGAATAAAAGAACATGGGAGCTTGAACTATGGCTGTGATATACTAGCTCACGGAAAGGAAGAAATGTGGAATACATTTGTGTACTTGAAAGAACAATACTTGTTAAAAAGCAAAGATTGAAGAATTGAACATAGTATGATCATTTAGAATACCCAGATGTCTGACTTTTGAGTATAGGGTGAACAGTGAATGAAGTCAGGAAGCCTCCATTAGGATGATAGCATGTCTGTGGGGACTGGGAAGAACAGGAGATTAAAGTTCTTTACAGCGATCTCACACAACAAGTCCAATGCATTAATAACAGTTCCACTTTTCCAAGGATCTCAGAAATTTGACCTACTTAAACTTTTCATTGTTCAACCAAACCCCTCTACATTTTTAAAGCAACATATCTTTAACTTTTTATTTTCAGTCTTCCTATCAGGCTGTGAGTATTGGTATTCTTCAGTAGTTGTTCCTTTTTTTAAGCACTCTGTATTTTGTTTTTCACAGGATTTTGATGTGATTTTTATTTCCTTGTCTTTTACTTCTTATATTTTTATAAGATGAAGAAAATTATCTTAGTTTATTTACAGTGTTCTAACAACACTAACATAAACTCATAGTCTTAGCAAATAATTTTTATTTTTTCCATACCTAGTGAGCCTGAAAAATCCTACACAAAGGTGCAACAATTGTAGCATCTTTTTGCAGCACCCCATGGAAATGAGTCAAAGCCTCACATGGCCTAGGTAGAGGGTACTAAACAGCTCCTGCTGATAACTAGAAGCAGCTGTAGGCCCCTTCCCCACTGTGTCAGAGCAGGCCACTTCCCATTTGAGTCTTGGCAAACCATGCCCTAGCCAGCCCTGAACAAGTGATTGGCAGATTGACTACCTGTCTTATTGCCCAACACTCCAATATATTCTCCTACCCCTTAGAAATAAAGTGACTTTGACTTGTTCACCATGCCTGAATGAAAGTCCCAGGGTATTCATTTATCCTGCCCAGCTCTTGTTGCCTCCAGATCCCAGGCCGTGTGAACCAGAGTCCCCTCCTTCCAACGTTCCTTCCAGCATTCCTTCCTGGTCAGACCACTGACCATCGGAAGAGATCTGATCAGGCGGGCAGAAGTGTGGGCAAGAGTCAAGTCCAGAGCAATGAACCAACATCTATTGAGTTCCTTCTTCTTGTATCACAGAGAATCATCTTTTCACTGGAACTTTACATGGATGAATGGGAAAAGTATTCAGGGTTACTTTCTGAATTCCATTCATGAGGATTCTACTCTTGTGACTTAAACAGCACACAAACATCCTACTCAAATACTCTCATAATGGGGACTAAGCTTCAATGCTAAAATTTGGTACTAGGAGACAATATCCAGTCTATATAAGAATTTTCACATTCATCTTACAATATACATTATATTGTATACAATATACAATATATCTACAGATAGCAAATATATATTTTTAAGATATCTACTTTGAGTTAAAGAATGATAACTATTAATTCAAGCACAGTTTAGGTATATCAGATCTTTCAACAGAAATAATACTCTTCCTCATCCTTCCCCTATGTTATCTCACATCTGTTTTTATTAGATACATAAAATTATTTACTTCTCTCTTTTCCTGATTATAACAGAAATCTCATCAAAACAACTTATCATAAAACAAAATGTTTTGAAAGCTACATGTCTTTCCCCAGAACTCTGGAAGCACAAGCAGAGAGACTGCCGTAAATTCCAGGCTCTTCTAGTCTAAGTAGCCATATCCATGTAAATCAGTTTCTTGTAAGACCTAGAATCAAACAATAGTAATAACAACAGTAAAAGCTTTGACAGTGCCTAGATTTCTCCAAACCCAGTGCCATAAATGGTAACCTCAGTAACAAAACAGGATAAAATTTCAGTCATGGGCTTTACCAGGTGATAGAGAACATGTGAAAGGTACAATCACAAAAAAAGATACTTAATCATTTTATTGTCTTCTATTGATTGAGTGATTGATTTGTGTGTAGGTAGGGAGGAAGGTTAACATATACTCAGAGGAAACCTCTGTTCTTTCCTTCCAAAATGTACTTCCTGGAAATTGAACGATGGTCACCAAGTTTGGGATCAAACAACTCTACCCACTGACCTACCTCACAAGCTCTATTTTATACATTTTTTATTAAGGAAGATGAGCTCATTATTAAGAAAGATGAGCTCAAGGTTTTGTTTTTGTTTTTCATTACTTCAATGAGATGACCCAATTCAAATTACTGAGATTCAAATTAGACTAGTCTGAGTATGTGTCATGTTACATTTTTTTTTTTAAGATCCAAGTCTATCTGCAAATAGTCTTTGTTTTCCCTTATATTTTGCTTTTGAATGGGGAAGGCACAAAAATCATGCCTCTCATGATGCACACATGCTGTACCATAAAACTAAGCTTCAGTCCCTGCTTACTAATTTCTACACTCTTCACATGCTTGAACATGTATACACTTGCATATTTATAAAATATTTTTTATTCTTCCCACTAGGGCTAGAAAAAATGTGCTTGAATACATCTTGAAAGTGTGAAACTTTCTGGATCAGACATTTATTTATTAAAACTGATAACTATGCAAACATATATATGATAATGATAATAGAAATCATACTTGAAAATGTGTAAGTTAATTTAACAGGATTATCAATTAAAATATGTGTGTTTAATTATGTTCCAGTTTTTTAATTAAATGATATGTAATGTTTTAATTTACTAAATATTTTAATTATTGCTAAGTGTTTATGAAAAGTATTTTCTAATTTAGATGCTTTGACCATAGTTAATATTTCTAAATATGATATTACACATGTAAATTAAATCCTAACTTTTATTTATTTATTTATTGTTTATTTGTTTTGTTTTTTGTGACAGGGTTTCTCTATTGTAGCTCTGGCTGTCCTGGAACTCACACTTTGGTCCAGACTGGCCTCGAACTCACAGAGCTCTTTCGGCCTCTGACCCGAGTGCTAAGATTAAAGATGTGTGCCACCACTGCCCAGCTGTAACTTTCATTTATACACACAGAAACTTCATATAGAAATAAGTCGATTTATTTCTTAAAATAGTTCTGTTATTATACATTGGTAATTTAACAAATGAACTTAGAAGACAGCCAGATTCTGAGTTTGATTCACTCACTACCTTTAAAAATACTGTTGTGGTCAAGTCTATATCATTTCTTTTTGTAGCTATTGTGCCAGTACTGAATAATCTCCCAGTTTTAATTTCAACATTCTATAAGTTAATGTATATCAGCCTGAGAAAAGGAAAATAATCCAGTGTCTAGCCTTCCATCTTTATTTCAGTCTGCTTTCCTAAAATTTCATATCTCTGAATCCCTTATTTTACCCATTCCTTTTCCTTGATTATATTTATGTGTTCTCCCTACCTAAGCTCAACACGTTCACTTTCTCTGGAATATTCTACCCTTTGACACAATTCTGCTTCTTTTTGAAATTTAGACTGAAAAATTATATTTCTGGTCATGCTATCCAACAAAACATTGCCTTACTGTCATCAGTTACCTCCAATATACACAGGCACACACACACGCACACACATGCATACTCACACACACATGCACATGCACATACACTTGCTCATTATGTTTCTTTCCATAAAATTTTAATTTCTGAATGAGGAAGGGAAACTTTTTATTCTATATCCATCATCTATAACAATGACTGACACATTTTAGGCACAAGTTACAATTTTCTACTGAATGCATAAATAACTGAATATTAAGTAATCTTCACACATGCTAAATTCATTGTGAATGTTTTAACATCATATAGTGTGATCATGGCAGCAGTGAGAACCATACCAGATGAGGGCAGTTAGTACATAGGTCCAGGTATGATTGGATTGTGTTTTTAGACATTAATGCTCAAATGGTTAAATGGACATTATAAAATATATATTATTGTCAAATAAAGAAGGATAAGGTAAATCCAAATCAACAAAGGTGAATTGGACTAGTATAACACATGAATAAAAGGAAAGAGAAAACAAAATGTAAGTGTGCCTTTAATTGGGAGGTTTTACACTTGCACTGTAATTTAGTCTGATTTAACAGTAAAATTTGTATAAGAAAGTAAATTTAAAAACAAAACTTGGATGTTACTTGATAAAGTCAAAGTTCTATCCCACTACTTAATTCTAAGTTGAGGATCATAATGTTACAAAATATATATTAATGTGCAACACTCTCAGAGAATCTAATTAAGAGGTTTGAACAAAAGCTAGACATTAAAAATATTTTTAAGTGTTTTTAAGTGTTCCTCAAAGCACTGTATGTTCATCAAATTTGAGAAACACTAATTCCAATTATCAATGTTGAATCAACAGTCAGCAAGCCACATCTAATTCAGGGGAATTATTCCTTGGACTATGAAGTATTTGCAAATGCTCTGAATAAACCTGTAATCATTCCTATTTCCAGTCTTTCTTGAAAAATGAAGAGCATGCTGGTGAGAGACAGTAAGCACATTACTAACAAGAATGTACAGTGTCATGTTCCAAGTCCCTGAGTATGAAATCCCTTCATTCATTTATTCAAACCAATATTTATTGATACCTTAAACAACGTTGTATTATTAGACTTGTAAAGTAAACTAAAATAAAGGAGAGACATATGCCATAGATGTACTTTGTCATGCTAGGATTGAGCCAGGTACTATTCGGACACAGTCCTCTGCAATCTTACAGATATTAGCAGGTACCCAACATGGATGTGTGTGTAAATCTGGTCTCTGGGCTCTTCTCACTCCTCCTTATTTCTCTCATTTCAGGCATGCAGTTCTCATAGCTGATACTGGTCTCTCTGATGCTACAGTGAGGGGTCAGCAGCTCATCTTGTTTTTAAGGCACACTCCCTAAGTTTCTGCATCTAAGGAGAATGAAAGGAAACTAGACACTTTGAGATCTAAGACATTAAAGGGCTAAGGTATACATACCCACTGGCTACCCACTGAATACATCGAAGGTGCCTTTCTCCATATCTCCCCTTATCCTATAGTTTCTTCACACCCTCATAGTACAAGACAATTCCTCTTCTTTCCCCCATCCAAATAACTTAATTATCTTTATTTTCTAGGTCTCCAAATTCCATACGCCTTTGGGATCCCAGTACATTGTCTATGGCATTATGTAAAACTTGTACCCTCAAGGAACCCCCTTTTCTCATTTTTGATGCTTTCTGTTCATGCCACACAGTCTGTCATTTTCCACTATGAGGTAGATATTTGAACTTTGACTTTCTTGAGAAGATAAAATTATTGGTTCCTTGAATAGCCATGGTCTGTTTTGTCTTCTAACATGAGAGACTTGCATCAGTATAAAGTAAATTTTCCTGTTTCACATGATCAGGTTTCACATGATCTTCATTTAATATTGGCCTCCACATGAAACTTCAAAGAGAGAAAAAAATAAAAGCAAGTAATAGATAATTAGGTTAAAACTTTCATGATCATGAAAGTACAACATGTAGAAGGGAAACAAACCATTTCCCAATTCAGTGCTTCATGGTAACAAATCCTATGTCTGATATAGAGCAGAAGCTAAGAGATGAAGTTCTTACTTGGAAAGTTTTTTTTTTAAATTTTATGTGTGTGTGTGTGTGTGTGTGTGTGTGTGTGTGTGTGTGTGTGTGTGTTGTGTGTTCATATTGTGAAGGCAGATGAACTCAGGCAACTTAGTATGTGACAAGGTCAGAGAACAACCTCTCTGGTCCTCACCTTTCACTTTGCTTGAGACAACATCATTTGCTCTTATTTGTGAGCGCCAGGATAACTAGCAACCAAACTTTGGAGGATTTTTGTCTCCATCTCCCAAGTCACTTTAGTAGTCTTTGTATTTCAGACATGCTACTGGAATGAGCAGCATCATTTTAACTTTATATGACAGAAAATTATCAGAATCATTTGTAGGACAGATAGATTGTCTTGTCAATACTCTAAAAATGCATAAATTAAAAATGAACCTGGAGAATTGCATGCTTGAAGAAAACAAAATAGAATTCTTTCAGGTTTTCCTTTTATTTTATTATTGCAAAAGGCCAGGGTCTAAATGTTTTAGGTCCCTTAATTTTATTGTGTTATATTCTTCCTGTGGGCAATTGTTATTCCCTTCCAATCTGAGTCAAAATTTAAATTAAAGGAGGAAGAAATAATTATAGAAGGATATAAATATGTTCTCAATGTTGTAGAGTAAATTAAAAACAGAACTGTGCAAAGATAAGAAATATAACTATGGTCAAGTTTATTTTAATTTTCTGTTGCAATCCCCTTCATTATTATTGGATATTTATATAATGTAAAGAAAAATCATTTCACAAAGAGAATGCTTATCCATGTGCTTATTATTAAGTATTGTTTTGACAAATATGTTTTTATTTCTATCTCCTGTGCTAAGATACCATTGAGAAATGTCATTTGCTGCTCTTCTTGGTTACTCTGAAGCAGTCAGTTATCACAGTCGAAGAGCTGGACATGTGATACAAGTGTGTCAAATAACATATACATATGCCAAAGAAGTTGACTGATGTATTTACATGAGATCAATCAGAGGTCTTCTTTGGAGAGAGCATGAAGTGACAATGGACTTGCCCATTGGTTTACATCTCTTTCTTTTTGGTGATGGTAAAGCAGGTACTATATAATACACCTTATTTTCTATTCAATTGAAAGTAAACATGCTTCTTGAAGTATACAGTTATTGGTCCTGTTTTTGTTTGAGATGTAATTGTTCTTTGCAAACTCAGAAATGAAGAACTAGGAAAATGGCTTGAAAGAAACAAAACATATTCTAAATGATCATGCAGATGGGCTGGGTGAGAAGATCCACATCTTTTGCCTAAAGACACTCTTCTTGGATTCTCCTTCTGAATTGTTAGCTAACTGTACTCAAACTACATGACTGAACTAACTCTCTGCTTCTATCTGAGCTCTGACTCTTGTCTGCTTCCTACCTATTTCAACCTTGCTTCTGTCTGAGTTCTGCTTCCGCACTCTGCTTATCCCTTGCTTCCTTCTCTGAATCTTGAACTCTGAACTCTACTCTCTGTTTCTCCCACTGAGCTCTGCCTCTGCATCCCAAGAACTGGGATTAAAAGTTTGCACCAACACTGCCTTCTGAATTGGGATTAAATGTTTGTGCTACATTGGGATTAAAGGTGTGTACTATAATATTGTGAATATATTTTCAAAGAACATCATGATTACTGCTGGGGGCAATTGGTACTTGCTCTTGTCTTTATTTAAGGTATCAGTCTAACAGTATCATTTTCTGGTTATGATGACTGTAGAAGCAAGAGATTCTAAGGTGTGCCTCCTAGAAGGAAGCAAATGAAAAGGACCCTGATATTATCTTCCAAGTTATACTAAAAATACAATATATTTTCAGAAAGTATCACATTTATTATTACAACTCTGTCATCTATACCATTACAATGATGCCATTTTTTTTCCAAGCACCTTCTACAAAGAAGAAAGGAATCCTGGGTAGGTTAAGCAGAAATCAGAAAAACAGAAATGCAGCACAAGCACGACAAGTGTCTGATGATGATCACAAATGGGAACTCAACAAAAACTATCTAATCAATTCAGGGGAGTAAGCTACTAAACAGCAGTCTTCCATGCTCTCTTCTTCAGTTCCTGTCATGAGTCAATGCCTTAAATTCCTAGGATGATGGATGAGAATCATCCAAATCTGTACTGAGTTATGCAAATTATTTGAACTTATTTGTACAAAAATTGTGATATGTATGTTTACAGCTATATAGAAATAAAATTTAAGTATTTATAAATCTATTTTAAATATTCATAAATACATGAAATATTTAACATTATATACATTTTTATAGTCAAACTGGAAGTCTAAAAGACCCTGTTAAGTGTTCTTAGTGAAACTTAGTCTTAGTGAAAACTAAGCCTTAGTGAAACTTAGCACACCTTTCAAATACAATGTTTTTAAATCAATTTTGACTACATATCTGTACATTTTAATACCATAAAGTATCAGAACATCTAAGATTTTATTTCTTGATAAAGACCTTTTAAATGTTCTCATTATGAGTCAGGGAGGTTCAAAGAGAATTTAGGTGGCATAGGGTCTTGGATGATCCTTTGGAGGAGTTAAGCAAAATTCAGAGTTATGAAAAATTAATAAGAAAGCCCACTACTCTGAAATCTAAAACATATTTCTGAAAAATTTAGGGGCTGGAAAGATTGTTCAGTATTTGAGAACACTTTTTGCCCTAGCAGATCATCTGGGTGTGATTTCCAGCACCTACATAATGTCTAATAACTATCGATAACTCCAGTTTCAGAAATTCCATTGTGCTCTTCTGGACTCTGTGGGTACTGCATGCATGTCATCTCTAGAAATACAGGCAGACAAAAATACCCATACACATAAAATAAAATCTTTTTTGTTGTAGTTGTTCCTTGTTGGGGTTTTTTTGTTTGTTTGTTTAATTTTGTTTATTTTTGTGATAAGGTTTGTTTTTTGTTTTGTTTTGTTTTTGTTTTGTTGTAAATCTACTGCTCTGGAACTTATTCTGTAGATCAGGATGACCTTGAACTCACAGAAATTTGCTTACCTGTGCCTCCCAAGCACTGAGATTAAAGGCATGTGCCACCACTGTCCAGAAAAATAAATCTTTTTAAAGCATTTTAATAAAGAAACATTTCTGGATAGATAATGCTGCTCTGATAAGCCATGATTTCTTTAACACAAATCTCAGTGCATGGCATGGGATTCTTCTATGAGTCTTTGGTCAGGACAGTGACATATATCCCCCAAACAATTCAATCCAATGCTACTGTAACTATTTACCCACCAGAACTGGGTAATAAAACCTTGTTTCTTAGGATACTACATATTTTTGTTGTAAGATACAAAGAAATTTTGCTACAACTGAGTTGGAAGTATTCCTCCTTGCTGGCTCTATTCAAACCACTGCGGGACAAAAGTCATAGATGGTCTGACCTAGGAGTGGAACTTGCTTGGTAGAATTCTGACCTGCCTGGGAAACTCTAGGAAGTAGTGCAATAGTGATATGACTATTATGGGATTAGCAACTGCACAATGATCAGATTTCAAGACAGCTCTACACAAAGAAATTGTCAGTTACATCTGTTACAGATGGGAGACTACCATTTTACTTAATATTGAAATAAGTAGTTTATAAAAAATAAAGACATGATGTGGAAGGGCATAGAGACAGTGAAAAGGGAGTAAGAGAGGGTTATGGAGAGGAATGTGATAAAAGCATATATATTCATCTGTGAACCTGTACTAGAATACATGAAAGTAATTATTAATAAATCAAATTTAAGAATAACTTACAACACTGACTAGGCTTCTCCTTAAGTCCTCATTCACTCAGTATTTGGAATTGTATTACCCTGATATTGCAGATCATCAAATACTGAATTTAGTTGCTTATCAACATTGGCTGTTTGGTTAACAGCAGAGAGTATGAACTGAAATGTACTAAAAAAGCTGCACGTATTCAAGTTCCTGTAGACATGAGCAGGCCAAGGTTTCATGCTAGGATTGCTCAAGTGCTGCTGATAGAGAGTACAGATCATCTTGAATCCTTTCTACTAATGGTTTTCTATCAGCCTCCACTTCTGACCTAACATCTAGATGACTCTTACGTAAAACTCTTAAAATGTATTATTTAACAGAGCTCTGCCTTACACCATGCCTAAAGATATAAAGCTTGTATCATTTAAAAAATAACAGTGGATATTTATCTGTTCTGTTCTAAACAACTTTCCTGATGCCTCCCCAGACGTATTTGGTAAATTCTATGGTTTATAACTATGTTTTATTCTGCAACTATAAAGACACAAATAGTATTCCCCACAGTGGAATATATCACTTGCTGTAACTCAAACCATATTTTCAGGTCATTCTTCACTCATATTTATCTCCAATTAAATCATTGTGAATCTTTCATTTGTGTCTTTCATATCTCTAAAATAACTAGGTTTTTGCTAGAGAGATGGATCAACAGCAGTTTTGAGCCTTGATGCTTTTTAAAGGTTTCAAGTTTTGTTTCAGTACCCACAACCATATCTAAATCCAGTTCTAGGGAATCTGATGACCTAATCTGACTTTTGTAAGCAGTGAATGTGCATGGTGTAGAGTTAAGTGACTGTTGGTAAAACACTCAGACACATAAAAATAATTAAATTTCAAATACTCAAAAATGTACAGGATTATTTTTTAGAAATCTGAAGGAACATTTGGTGTTATTTCAATAAAAAACCAACATAATTAAGAATATTACATATTTTATTCTTACAGATCCTATTATAAGGCAGAATTGATAACAAATATTAAGACATAAGTGTTGAAATATGAAATAATATTTTCACTTGATTTTTATCTTTTCCTCTTTGCAAGGTATGTTTGAACAATCTTTTATTACTCAGTTTTCTTGTCATTTATTGTACACTGTGGTACATTAAAGACTTAATGAAAACTTTGAAATGACAGTTTTGATTCAACCTGGCAGTATTAAACACATCATGGGCATTCTGAACAGCTGTAGACATAATAGAAATAGAAGATAGTGACATCACCTAGTCCTTTGAGCCTGTGTTGTATGTGTGGTTCATGGAATGGTATGTTCCCAATGGGAAGACATGAACCAAATTGTACCACATTAATAAAACACAAGACATTTTTTTACATTCCTGGATTTGTATAAGTTATTTAATCTTACAGTCAGCATCATTAATGATTGTGATCTGCTATACATATTTGAAAATGTTTCACAGAATTAACAACAATAACATCTTCCACAGAATTAAGATGAATTTGACTACTAAAAAGACAATTCATTCTCATGTTCTTTAGTGAAGATATTAATTCCCAGTGTATGGAATTCTTGTCAACACTGTGTGCATGTGCTTATTGCTTTATTTTTAAACCAGTCCATGACACCTTGCTTATCCTAACATTCTTGACTTTGTCGAATAAAACACTGGACAAGTATTCATTTTTAATTTATTTAAGAAAATTTTGTTATATCTCACAAAGTAGAAGAAAACATCAAAACTTGTGATGAGATTTATTAATTAGGACAGAAGCAATTACGTTAATTAACAATTATTATATACTGAAAATTCAATTTAAATTGCTTATCAGAACATTTCATGAAGGATATTATGGTTCTCTTGAGTGTCTTAGGAGTGGTCCATTTAGGTGGATTAACATTTTTCCTCTGGGTGTGTATATTAGGATGTTTCCTAAAGTTAGAATCTACATCAGTTAATTCAGTAAAGATCAGCTTTCATCAGTATGGCTGGAAGAAACCCTCTAAGGCTTAAGGAGATATTTTTAAAAGGAGTAGTTTATCCTGGACCTACTGGATGCCTTAGTATTTGCAGGATGACCAGGTTCCTGCTTGGTGTCTGGGTGCCTATGTGATGTTTGGGTGCCTGCAGGAGGCACCAGTGCCTGTGGGATGTCAGAGTGACTTCATGATATTTAGTTAGTTTTCTGAAGGTTTGAGCAGTGAATACAAGTTCAGATTGAAATTTGTCATACTTAATCTCAGGCTAATATAGGGCAAGTAAATGTCCCATGATCAGAGCTGCCTGCGTGGTCCAAAAAACATGGTGATGCCCATAACCCATGCTCCACTACTGGACTTAATTTTCTTTTATTTGTTGTTGTTGTTATTATTATTATTATTATTAATTTTGAAGGCACAGGGGTGGATGGTGAACCAGGGGGAATGAGAAGAAGGTGTTATTGAGATATGTTTTATGAAACTCAAGTTATTAATGAAAGTATTTCATATAAAAATAAACCAAAAGGGCAGTTTAAAAACATGATTCAGCCAGGTGGTGATGTCATATGCCATTAGTCCCAACACTCAGGAGGCAGAGGCAGGTAAGTCTCTGTGAGCTTGAAGCCAGCCTGGTCTACAGAGTGAGTTCCAGGACAGCCAGAGTTACAAAAGAGAGAACTGTCTTAAAAACCAGAAAGAAACAAACAAAAACACAAAGATTCACAGCCTTTCTCTCTCCCTCTCTTCTCCCCTCCTCTCTCTTGTGTGCATGTTTTCCTGTGTGTGTGTGTGTGTGTGTGTGTGTGTGTGTATTTTCATGAGTATGTATGTTTCTCTCCCCTACCATCTGAGCTGAATTAACAGTTTCTCAAGCTCATGGGCATTAGTAGGTTCCAGGACATCATACTTTATCCTGAGGATGAAATGTTCCACTGAACTCTCTGTGTCTGTAATCTTCAGGTGGACAAGATTGGGAGTTATAAAACCTCCTTCACTGCTCTCATAATTCAGTGGGAGATTTTATTTTATTTATTTATAAAATTAACTACTGACTAATTTTATGTGAAGAGGTATAACTAAATTCTATGGAAAGAGAAAGATATTACTGTAAGCATAGATTCAGGGCAAAAGGCAGTTTATTCTTTGGTGAATTCAATCCATGGTCCTTAGGGGGTTTCAGCCTCTTAAGAATCCTAGCTCAGGCCTAGAAGTCTTCAGCCTTGGTACAATAAAATGTGAGACTTACTGCTGACTGAGCCACTCTGACTAGATCCTTCTGAACTCAGACTTGTACTGAACTCAACTGACTCTTCTGGTTGACTGATTCAACTCACTTGCTGTTCTGGCTCAAACTCTTCTCTAAGCTAACAGGTTCAAACTGACCTTCTGAGCTGGCTGACTGTTTCTGTGTGAACTCTTCTGACTCTGACTCTGGAAACTTCTCTCGCTGAACTGTTCTTCTCTTGCTGCTAGCTGACTCTTTCTCCAGAATTCACTCTCCTTCTGCTGAGCTGTGTATTTACTAGAAAATGCCGCAGACTGCCACTACTATTAGCTTCTGTCTTGCTTCTTTTCTGGGTATTAAAAGCATGTGCTTCCAAGGCATTTTTAATGCTGGGATTCAAGATATACTAATTCTTTTTATCTTAGAGCAATCATGCTGATGGATTGAAAGATTAAATGCTCCTCTACACATTATCAAAACCTTTTGAATAAAAGACAGGAGACATGTATCCAATAAGTCTTATTTTATTTATTGATTTAATTAAAGCTAAAATAGTATAGGAACATTTAATCTATTAATCAAGCAGCATTGCTACTATAGGGTAGAAATAATGTAGTACACACTTTTAACCCAATTAAACACCTTTGATCCCAATTCAGAACGCAGTGTTCCTGCAAACATTTAATCCCAGCACTTGGGAAGCAGAGACAGAGCTCAGTGGGAGAAACAGAGAGTAGAGTTTAGAGTTCAACATTCATAGAAGAAAGGAAAAGATAAGCAGAGTATGGAAGCAGAACTCTGACAGAAGTAAGGTAGAAACAGACAAGAAGCAGAAAAGAGGCAGAGTTCAGAGAGAAGCAGAGAGTTAGTTCAAGTCATGTAGTTTGAGTGCAGTAAAGCTCACAGTTCAGTTCAGAAGGAGAATCCAAGAAGAGCAGAGCCAGTCCAGAAAAGCTAAGAGAGAAAGCAGAATCAGAAACAGACAGTGGTTTCTGATTTACAGTTTTGAGTTCAGAAGATTGCCAGTAAGAGTGAACTTAGTGTTTGAACCATTCTATGTTTAGGCTTGAAGAGTGTATTGTATGGAGACTGAAGCCTTCCAGTTCTGAACTTAAGATTAGATTGTATGGCTGCAGAAATACTCTAGGACAAGGAATTGATTTAGCAAACAATAAATTGTCCTTTGCCATGAATCCATGAGAATAATTAATAAATCAATACATCCATCTATGCCTATATAAGATGATGGTAAATTATCACTGGAATGAAATATGCAAATTAAAAAGTTAGGTAACACTCTTAAAGATGATATATGAAAAAAGACTAGATTTTTGAAATGAAATTTTATTTCCCGTGGTTTACAAATTCTTCAGAAGTAATAATTTTGCTTTACTAAATTGTACTTATACTAACACTTATTTGGAATATGATAAATGGTTCATTGTCGGGTCTCTGTCTTCGGGTCCCGCACGGTCCTGCCAGACGGCAGCTAAAAGATGTTTAGCCCACAACAGTCTGGAACCGTTTGCTGGCCAGACTGAAAGGGCCGAGAAGACGCAGGACCGAAGTCAGGGTTCATGACCTGTCACGAAGCTGTCCACCCAGCAGACCTGAGAAATGAAGGGGTACGAAGAATGCCTTGGGAGCCATGTTTGCTGAACACGGAAAACTCAGTTTATTAGCGGGCTTTTCTGGGCAGAGAAGGCTAATTAGCATGGCAGGGCTGGAACAACTGAGGCAGGAACACCTGAGGTGGGAAAGGGAAGCATCTACCTAATGGATCCAGGTGCAGTGGAGACAAGCATGTTCCTTCTGCTTTTGAGAAGCAGGCAACCCACAATATTCTGTCCCGGGCATGAGAGGAGGAGCCAGCTGCGCGCTCTTTCTTCTCACCTTTATAGGGAATGGAGGCACATCCCAGCGGCTTCTACTGCTTCTTCAGCCCACAGTTCATTCTACATCATACATTTCTGCAACTTGATATAATGTCTGTCCAAGAAATCATTCAATAATGAAGTAATTTGAATGATGATCAGTAAGACAAATGACATTATTCTCTAAGAAGTTTTGTTATTTTTGTTTCTTTAAAACCACAAATGGCATTTGGACTATATTTCTGTTCCTATATCAGGTGTGGTGGATGATTATGAATTTTATTTGGAATGCTTGTTGTTGATTTGGTTATGTGCAGCTCTTTTGCCATGTGTAGCAATTATTATGATTACATAATGCTTGGATCCCTGGGAACTTTTGGTTAGAGAATACAAGGGCTGAAGCCCCAAAAGATAGAATGGGTTGTTGGTTATTGGTTTATCTTTGTTGTTTACTGCTTAGAAGAACATCAGTTGGAATGATTGGGCTTCTCGTAGAGAGTGAGCAGAGACACTAGTCTGGCTCACTGTCTACTCCTTTCCAAGATTAGGACACCTTAAAAGGGCTATGAAGATCTTTTTCTTTTTCTCCTTATCTCTCTATCAAGGCTGCTTTCAAGAACATTGAAGACTTCTTTCTAATCTTTCTTTCTCTTTCCCTAAATTGAAGGTAAAAAATTGTAGCAAATTACTACAAGTGAGTTTTTCAATGATGTAAAATTAGTTTGTGCATTAATTATTCTAAGTCTTCTTCTAGACAGGCACATCTGTAACTGATCATGTAGACTTTTTATATTTTTACAAATACAATAGATTTTCAATCCTTCCCTTTCATTATTGTGTGATCAAATACTGTGCTTTGTTCTTATGATCCAGCATCTCAGAAGAATGGTTGACACAGACAGGTACTGATACATTCAGCTATTTTATGGATACAGTGTTGTTGTGTTAAACCACTCTGTTCATACATAGTTTTCATATTATGACAGAGGTGCTGAAAGTTTTAATTGACTGCACTCTGTACATCAATCTTTAGGTTTAAATTGAACTTCATCCCCAACCTTTATATTTTATAATATCATAACCTTGAACTGGAATTCAATAAAGATTGTAACATATCAGGGAATTTCTCTTCATATTGATCTTAGACTCTATTCTGAGAATTTATAAAGTGCTGAACTGAAGCAATTTGCTACATATCACCAATGTTTTCACCTACTTTCATACAGAGCACAACTTTTTAAACTGCTGGTCATGACCTAATACAGAATCACATAACTGAATGTGGAGTTGAGAAAATTTGGAAACAGAAAAAGCCTCTGAGTGCACAATGACCCCCAAATGAATTCAAGAACAAACAAAATGAGTAAAAAGATTTTCTGGGAGTGCTTTCACTGTTGCCTTGGTTCTGAATACAAAGTGTGAGTCCTGAATTATGTATGCTCCCCTATCATGTGATGCTGATGAATGTAGCCTCAAACACTTCAGACTATATTTGAGACCATTGAATACTATGAATGTCAGTGTTTTCACTCTACATAAAATGTTTGAGGAATATGGGAGAGCATGGCATTTTAATAGAAAACAAAGGTATTTAATATTTCACTACATTAATTCTTCCTTTATAAGTATCTTGGGGTTATATTGCTTTAACTTGTTTAATTGATGAGGATCTAAATTCAGGTTTCATGTTTGATAGCAGGCACTTTACCAAATGTACCTTGTGTGTGTGTGTGTGTGTGTGTGTGTGTGTGTGTAAATTATATGAAGTAAGAGAGTCAAAACATCTATTTCATGCTATATTCATCTTACTTATTATATTCTTTCTTCTCCCAAATTATTGTGTGTTTGTAAAATTAGTGTTTATTATTCCTAAGAAGCTTTCTATTTGTTCCTATCTCTATTTATACTCATATATTTTGTCGCTTTAATGTTCAAGACTGTATAAAAATTTTGCATTTCACATAGGCTATTTTTGTATAGGTTTTGATTCAAACTTATTTTAAGGTACATCCAAATCCATCCAAGCAGTGTTCTGTTTTTTGTTTTTGATTTTTTTTTTGTCAGTTGATCCGAACTTTCTGATTATTGACATTTAATTACAACTTTTTAAAATTTTTTCATACTATTTCATAACTACTCATGGAAATGTCTCTTTATGCATGCACGTGAACATTTCTCAATGTGACAGGCTTGAAAAAATGGCTAAAATATACCATGTTTCACCTTGCTTAGTTTATCCTACAAGGTCTTACCTGTCACCCCAGTATTCATTACTTTTTCTATGAGCTCAGATACTACTGACATTGAAAGAATGTCTAGCCTCTATTCTTTTAAAACAAAAATTATAGTTATCTGATTTCTAGAAATGTTAATATGTTACTTTTCCTCCATTCACTATAATTCTCCTTTTAATAGATTTGGACATTGTTTTTATTTATTGTTTTGAAGTTTTTCTGCTTTAAAAAATGTAAATTAGAAATCAATAAAAGAAACCTCTGTGTTTTGTGTTCCTAATTCATAGTTATGGTTGGGCAGGAACTGGAGGCTTGATAACCCTGAGACCTAGGATAGAACCAAACAAGACTGGCAACAAAAATTACTGAAATGATTCCTAATGATATTCTGCTGTACTCATAGATTGATGAACATTCTAATTGTCACCAGAGAGACTTCCTCTTGCAACTAATGGGAGCAGATATAAAGACACAGAGAAAAGGATTATGTGGAAAGAGAGCCAAAATTATAGTTCTCCATTGAATCCTTCCTCTCACTTCACCCCACAGAAGATGGGAAGAAAGAATTATAGGAATTAGAGGGGTTGAGGTTGCCAGGAGAACACGGCCTATAGAATCAACCGAGAAGGTTTAATAGGAGCTCACAGATGTGAATCCTGCATGGATCTTCACTACTTCCTCTCTGCAAATATGTTATGGTTGCTAGACTGGTGTTTTTATGGGACTCCTAATAGGAAGAGTAGGTGTGTCTTTGACCCCTTTGCCTTCTCTTCAAGCCCTTTTCTTCCTACTGGGTGCTGGGTTCAGCCTTGATATGAGGCTTTGTACCTAGTCTTGTTGTATCTTATTGGGCCTTGTTTGGCTGCTATCCCTGGGAGGTCTGCTTTTTTTCTAAAGGGGGGGCAGAGGGAGAGTGGAACTGGAAGAAAAGGGAAGTGTGGAGGGGACCTGGAGAAGTGGAGGGATGAAAAAAAAAGAAACTATAGTTGGGATGTAATGTACGAGAGAAAAATAAATAAATAAAATAATACGTTTTTCAGTAGTCTCCCTCATGCTATTTCTATATTGCAATTTTTTGTTCAATTAAAAGTTTGGAGTTCATTTGGCAGTAGTGGTGCACACCTTTAATCCCAGCACTCTGGAGGCAGAAGCCTGTGGATCTCTGTGATTTTGAGGCCAATCTGGTCTATAGAGTAAGTTCTAGGACAGCCAGAGTTATAACAGAAAAACTGTGTCTTGGAAAACAAGCAAACAAACAAAAATGTTTGGAATCCTTTATATTAATGGCCAGATCAAGAGTAATTGATACCATTGCAAAATCTCTTGGTGCGCAAAGTCAGGTATACAAATTTGAAGGTGAAACCACATTTATATCATGCTTGGGGAATGGGATGAAATTCATGAGGGATTTGGAGTAGTTTACAAAATATCTCCTCTTAACAATGCTTAGTCATTCATTCCAGATATATGACATGTGGCCAAGTTCACAGACTGTCCCAAAAACCAGTACCTAAGATGTTGGTGAATGGAAGGCTGAGAAGTGTCTAGACAGACACAAAATAATATTGACATAGGATGGCATTTCCTTAGTTGGTTAGTTAGTTAGATAGGCATTTCTCCAGGTTTTAAGAACATTCAAATCTTTGGGTAGATGTAGATTCTGGGCAAAAGGCAAGTTATTCTTTGGGTAATTCAAATCCTGGTCCTTAGATAGTTTCAGTCTCTGTACATTCTAATAAAATGTTTCAACCTCAGAGATTTATTGCTGACTGTTTCACTCTGATAAGCTCCCTTCAAACTCAGAGCTGTACTGAACTCAACTGACTCTTTTGGTTGGCTGATTCAACTCACTCACTGTTCTGCCTCAAACTATTCTCCAAACAACAGGCTCTAACTAATCATGTGAGCCAGCTGCTTCTGATTGACTCTGACTGACTCTGGCTGACTCCTGCAACTTCTCTGACTGAACTGTCTGCTCAGCTTCAAACTGACTCTCATTGTTAGCTGACCCAAACTCACTCTACTTCTGCTGAACTGCATCTATGTCTCTGCCTCATACTGCCTTAGATTGCCTCAGTCTGCTTTTATGAGAGTTCAGTGTGTTCTCACTCTGATTCACTCTGCAAATTTGTTACTTTACTCCTGAGCCCTGCTTCCTGTCTCTTCTCCTTGCTTCTGTCTTGCGGATTAAAGGCATATTCTATCACTGCCTTCTGAATATTGAGACTAAAGGTGTGTATTAACATTCTTTCTAGTCTAGAGCAGCCATGCTGCCTGATTGAAAAACTAAATGTTCCTCTGTATTGTTTTGATGTTTTAAAATTCTTTTTTAGGTTTTTCTTTTATAAAAGTAGATTATTTTCTCATAATCCTGATTACATTTTCCTCTATTTCCTCTATTTCTCTCCCTTTACTCCTCCCAATTCCTACCCAACTCCCTCCCTCCCTCGCTTTCTCATATACACTCTTTCTCTCTCTGTCTCTCTCTCTCTCTCTCTCTCACACACACACACACACACACACACACACACACACACACACATATATATATATATATATATATATATATTCAGGCTAGGCAAGGCAACGCAACAGAGAGAAAAGAGTCCAAGAGAAGGCACAAGAATCAGAGACCTACTTCTTCACATATTCAGGAGTTCCATAAAAGTACTAAACTGAAATCTATAATACATATGCAGAGGACCTGGTGCAAACCTGTGTAAGTCCTGTGGTTTCTGCTTCAGTCTCTTTGGTTTTACTTGACCTTGGCTCAGTTGATTCAGAGATGCACAGGGCTTGTGGACTTCTTAATTACTTGATTAGCAATATCCTTGCTTCGATGGCACACTAGCTTATTTGAAGGATTTTGTTCTGTATAAGTAATTTGGGAGAAAGAAAAGATTAGTGGTGTTAACATTGGACTATTGCGTACCCTAGAAGAAATATTATTGAGGGGATACTGAGTGCCCACTTTCAAAATAAACATGCTTCTCATTATATTACTGATGCTACTGTAAGAAATTGCTTCAAATGTACCGAGTGAAAAAATAGTACTAGTTTAATATCTTAATGACATGCAAGCCTGAAGCCTAGTGTTTTTATCACCAAGGCAATGTCATCATGTTAAAAAAATTAAGACACAATTTTCTCTAACATCAAGATGCTTCTCATGTTGCTTGTATCAAGGCTTTTTTCTCATCATTAATATTATGTGAACACATTGATTCCTTTTTACATAATCTTTCTCTGTCTTGACTTCCACTGTCAATCCTCACTACCTGAGCAATTTTGATAGAGTTCTTAACTTTCATGGATTTTTTTTTTTATAGATTTTAGTCACCTCAGGTATTCAAGTTAAATTTCCCATCTCAATATCTTTAACTTTAATCACATTGGCAAAGAATCTTTTTCCAGATATGGTAGCAAACTCATAGGCTCTTCATAATAAGATCTAGTGTATCTGTGGATCCATTATTTGGCCTCCTACACACAGTCTTTTCACAGATGGTTTGCCTACATGTTATATTGTGGTTTGTCTTCAGAAAATAGAATTTTAAAGTAGATATATGGAGAAGACTCTGAAATTTCTTGAATATTTTCTGCTTGTTCATCCACAATTCAGCTTTCTGAAACACTAACCTCAGTGTGCCATTAAACAGGGGTGAAAAAAATTATCATTTTTGTGTAGTCTTAAGACCACAGAAGTACCAATTAAACTAAAACTTAGCATATAGCATATGGAAAACATTGGACTATTTGATATATATTAATAGCTTTTGGATTAATAGCTAAGAATTCTCACTGAAGTAAAATTGAGTTGATCTTAATAAATGAGAAAGTTCTATGTTGACTGTAGGATGGGCTTCTACTCAAGATATGGATGAGATTATGCATTCAATAGTCTTACTTTCTATTAGCAGGCACTCTCTTATCCTCTTGAATTGATAAAAGACATGGACCTGGACAGGGTAAGTTATTTGAAAGGGCAATTCAGAGTTTGTAATCTATTAAAAGCTTAGCTATAATTAAGCCAACAGTCAGCAATCAAAATAAATATATTATGAGAAAACAGATTTTGCTGCTAGAATAGTCTGGTAATAATTTTAATTAGTATTATCATTGCATTTTGAAGCAGCAAATTGTAAATTTGAAATAGACATATAAGCATCTTAAAATTACACAAGTTCATATAACATAAAATTATATCTTCATATAAATTTCAATAAACTTATGAAATATTGATTATATTACAAAAGGTAATAAACTTTGAAGGGAAAAATTTGTAATAAAGGCCAGCAATATCTCTTTCAGCTTAACACTATTTTGTCATACTTTTTACAAATTAAAAAAGTCTAAATTCTGAATGTTTGCTTTATGCCAGATTTATTGAATAATATTTAATCAATTTGACATCTTGGTTGTTCTTGGAAAGGATCACAATGAAAGGTCTGTGTGAAAGCAAGGAAGGAATCAATTCCAAAGGTCTATAATAAGGGATCAAATCCAAGCAAGGGTCTATATGAAGGGATCACATTCAGAGGCCTGTATGATCCAAATTGGAATGTAGAAAAATGTTAGTACACACTGTTAGTCCCAGTTCTCAGAATGCAATGGTGGTACATGCCTTTACTCTCAGCACTTGGGAGAAAGGAAGCAGAATACATAGACATGAAGCAGAACTCAGGAGTCAGTGTCAGACAGGAAGTGAGATATGAGATGAGTCACAGTGAAGGGCAGATAAAATGACACATCAGAGGAAAAGTTGGCAGAGTGAGGACACACCCAACTCTCACAATAGAAAGGCAGGCTCTCCACTCAGAAAGTAAGGCTGTCAGTTACAGAAGCACATAGTAGGAGGATAAGAGATTGAGGCAGTAAGTGGATAGGACAGAGTGGCAGAGACACAGAATCAGTCTGTAGCAGTCTGTGGAGTCTGAGGCAGAAACAGATGCAGCTTAGCAGAAGAAATCAGTATCAGATAGGAAAAGTGAGTCAATTTGAAGACCAGCAGAACTGTTCAGTCAGAAAAGATTTGGGAGGCAGCTAGACTCTGCCAGAATCAGAAGAATTCAGTCATAAACTGTCAGCTGGTCAGAAGATAAGTTTGAAGCAGTCAGCTTGGAGGGGAGTTTGATCCAGAGTAGCAAGTACATTGAACAGAAGAGATAGTTGAGTTCAGCCAGCTCTGAGTTCAGAAGGAGCTAATCAGAGTGAGGCAGCCTCCGAGTCTGAGGCTGAAGTCTTCTAAGTCTGGGTTTGTATCTTAAACATTAGATTGTACAGAGATTGAAAGGCTGGAGGGCTCTAGAACTAGGACTGGTAATTGACTTAGTCAAAGAATACATGGCTTTTGACCTGAATCTATTTCTATACAGATTTCTTCATATTTATATAGTAATAAGAATCATGTACTCAATGACTACAATAAAGTATTTTCAAAATTTTTTACAGGTATTAAAACTATTGAATAGGTAGATAACAGAATTGAGATTTTTTTTTGTACTTCTGAAGGATATTTCCATGCTTATTGCAGATACAATGCCACATCTTAAAAGTGTGTACTCTATGGACCATTTCTGATAAGTGCAACAGTATGTCAGTTTCATATCTCATATTATGCTTTGCTACATTGCACACACAATGAATATCATCTGTTCTGAGATGCTTGGCTGAATAGCACTCTTATTTTTTATGCATTAATGCATACTTAATTCATATTTTAGTTTAGTTTGTTCATCCACCCATACTTACTTCTTTAACAACTGAAATTTATAAGCATAGGACAAAATTTCATATGCTAAGTTCATATAAACAAATAACAACATTTCTTTTCTTAAAAATACATACTTTATTTTTTTAACAAAAAATACAAAGTTGAAGAAAATAGATAAGTTACTATAAAACAATTATTTTTGTGTGAAATCAACTGATGATGACTCATGCATGTATTCAAATTCCTGGAACCCTGGTTGTTACTTCATGTGGAATAAAGATTAGAAACACAGAGAGAAGGGGAGGGGGATATAAAACAAGGGAGAAATCACTGGGAGATAGAGCAGAAACTACAATATAACTGCCAGCCAAGAACTAGAATGTTACAGTTCTCCTACAACACCAGAAACTAGGAAAGAAATACAGAACAAAATTTATCCTCAGAATGAAGAGAGAATGGGTGCTTATGCCAGGGTGTTGATAATGGGATATGGTATCCTCAATGAGAGATACATTTTCTGTACTGTTTTCCTCTACTTCTCTTTAAAATTAGATTGTAATAGTAATAACTGCAAACTAATAGTGTTAACATTTTCCCTATAGTTTAATATCTACTTATAATTTTCAGTTAGTCCTTTTATTTCTCAATTCACTAAACTAAGACTTATACTTACTCCTTTTGCCTGGTGGGAAAGTTTCTTATGAAGATTACATTAAATTCATTTGAAAATGGTAGTTATTATGTACATGTTCAATTTGGGATAGTTGAGCTTACTACAAATAAAGATTTTGTGTCTGCATATAAGGACCTATCGTTTGTGATGAAAGCCAGAGAAAACACATAACAAAAATGAGCATCACTGATACAGAAGGCTGGAGGTTTAATCCATTCTATCACAGAGAACATCAAGAAGTAATCTAAATGCAACAGAAGAAAGAGCCATTAAACAGGCAATTAGTTGAAAAGCCCATTCATATTTCTAGTTTAATGACCCTCCTATGCTGAGGATTCTCTTCCTTTCTGTGAAGAGTACACTTTCCTCTATTATGTTTCTTAATGGAGGACATGAGCATATTCTATGAAGGAAAATAGAAGCATCTTTACTAGAAATTGGTACATCTTGTAGAGTAGTAGAAAATGTAATATAAATTGTAAAACATGACAAAATAAAATGTAAGTGAACAATTATTTGTAAAGATTTAATATCATCATCAATAATTTGCTCTTGGCCCTCATTCCCTTCACAGAGTCAAGAAAATTCAACTGTAGAAATTGGACTAAGTATTAAGGATGTTGGTTCCAATTGTTAACATCAGAACCCAAAAGGTTCATCTGAGAATTTTTCCCACAGTCATAGCTTCCATTCTTTCTCCAGCTTCCTTTACTTAGTATGAAAAAAACAGTGAGCAGTCATTAGATAACCAAGAAGGCATCAATTTGAAATTTTAATCAAAGAGAAATAAAACAGAGCTACTTGTTTTGGAACAAAAGTCTACAGGGAGAATGGCAATACAAATAAATCATCAGCACAAGAATATCCTAAAATACATCACCAAGGCATTACCACTATCCAAAACACTTGAGAAAAGTAACTAAGACTTAAACTAAGATCAGAAAACACTAGCAGCTCTGTAGTTTATAGTCAGTAGTCAGTGGTGATGTTTACCCCCATGGTGATATTTTTATATCTGTCTGTTTTTCTTTGCTACAGTGATACACTTCTGAGAAATTCTTCTATTTCCATTGTCCACCTCACTATAATAGTGTTCTGATTACAAATGCTAATTACTGTACCTGGCATTTTACAGTGGTTCCAGGGATTGATCTCAGGTCACATAATTTGTGCAGCCAACAATTTTACATATATCTTGCCCTTGACTTTTTTGTTTTTGACATTGAGTAATTAGAGATTTAAGCCCAACTTCTAATATGCAAATATTAGAGAGACCAGAAGGAAAGAGTAGAGGAACATATGAGGAAACCATTAGTAAATAAGTTAAAATGGTTGCCCTTAAAATGTCCTAATCCTTAAAATGGTTGTATTTAGATTGCAAGCTTGAAACAACTCAATGAAGTCCCAATATAATAATTAAAAGTAAGGTTACATAAATTGAAATTATCAAAAATGTTTAGAATTTGGCATATAAAAAATATTAACAGATCAACAGTACCATAATTGGAATATTTCCTTAAAATTAGAAAGCGATTTTCTAGCAAGAGTTCTATATCCAACCGTAGCATTCATCCAATTAGAGCAGAATACAAGAACATGTGGGATCACAAAACTTTATACCCATGAATCCTTTTTAAAGAATGCAACTGGAGATAATTAATCAAAATTCAGAGGGAATTAGGTGATGATGTGGCATTCAGAATTTTTTTGCAGGTCAGGAAAACTTTCTTTTTTTTTCTGGATGGGAAGTTAGAAATAGAAATTTGATGATTCTTTATAATAAAGAGGAGGTAACTTTTCCAGGACAAGCATGTTAGATTGAAATTGAAAAATTCAAGAAAAGGAAAGGGAAAGACAGGGGTAAAGTGTTTTTTGTTTTGTTTTGTTTTGTTTTGTAATTCCTACACTCTGAAGGCAGAGAACAAGTGTCCCTGTAGCAATCTGGCTAGCCAGATGTTAACTTTCAAGTTAAAGAAGTAATAAAAGTAGAACATATCTATCCAATGTCATAAAAATAGGTTTTAAACAAAACTTAAGTAGTCCAAAATCAAATAATGTGTGACCATATAAAACTTAACAAATATCCATTAGTATGAAATAATAAATATATGACATAAAGAAGCTATTTTTAGATTATGGGATGAATAAACTATATAAGTATGTGAAATGTAAAGATGCGTGAGAAAACGTGATAGATCTAATAATCTAGTGCAAATGTTTATGAATGGAAATGTTTATCCTCCTCTTATATTGTAGTAAACCAAAATTTTCTAAACTGATGGTTTTTATCACCCAACATATTATAGTGATGAAGTTAACAATGAAAATCAAAAACTTGCAAGAAGAAGGTACTCTGATGAGATCTGGACAATGTTCTGATCTATGCCTATAGCACTATATCATTAGAAGTTATTTTATTACTGTATTCCTTTAACAGCACTCTACTAGTAGATTTTCCTTTAGGCCCATGAAATATCTTTCTCAGGTTCCTGCCCATTTTAGTAGTGTCACTAGTAAGCATAGATGTGAGCATTGATTTAATTAATTATTCTTACTTTTGTGAGTTCATTGCAGAGGACAGTTTATTCTTTGCTAATTCAATCCCTGCCCTAGAAGGTTTCAGTCTCCAAACACTCTAATCTTAAGACCTGGAAGGCTTTGACCTAATCTTTAAACCTAAACCTAGAACATTTCAGCCTCTGAAAATTACTGCTGCCTGAACTGACTCAGAGATGTACTAAACTTAACTGAATCTTCTGGTTCAACTCACTCACTGTTCTAGCTCAAACCCTTCTCCAAGCTGAGTGGTTCAAACTGACCTTCTTAGCTTGCTGACTATTTCTGACTGAACTCTTCTGACTCTGGCTTACTCTTCCTGACTCCTGCAACTTCTCTAATTGAACTGCTATTCTCAGCTTCACACTGACTCACTCATCCAATGAAATGACTTTTTCTGCTGAACTGCTTCTGTTTCTCTGCCTCAGACTGCCTCAGATTGCCTCTGTGTCTCTCTGAGTTGAGCACCCATGTTTATATCATGAGAATTGGGGGGTGTCCTCACTCTGACTCAAGATAAGTCAAGTTTAAACAATTTAGTACTATAACAGCTTATAGAAGGACACTAATTATAGCTAAAGTATTCTCCACATAAGTAGTTAATCAATGCTGAAAGAATGCCTCATTAGTTAAGACTATTAACTATACTTTGAGCAGACCCTGATTCAGTACATACACACCTTAGCAGATGCTCATAACCACCTGTAACTGCAGCTCCCGTGGATTTGACTATCTCCTCTGCAGACATCCGCACAAAGGGACTCATATACCTATGCATAAACACACATATACATACATAAGTAAGTAATAAAATATAATTAAACATTAGTTTGGTTATCAGTACTAACAAAAGAAGTATGATTTTGTTTAAAATTTCAGTTTGGGGGATTTTTATGTCATTACATCTCCTATACTTTTAGATTCCTTAAATTTTGTGCCTACAGAATAAATTTTTTTAAAGTCCAGTAGACAGTCGTCAGTAAAATACAAGAATTTTATAGTTGACATTTGATTTAAATTATAAAGCTATGATTTAATAATTATGTTGAAATTTCTTAAGGAACACAAATTCAAACTGAATTTTTTTCTGGGTCATTGTCTCTTTAAATTGGAAGATGTATGCTAAGTTTATCACATTATAAATAACAAAAAAAAAAAATGTGACAGCTGGCTGTTCCGAAAGAGTGTCTTCCTTCTCCCACACAGTCAGCCCAAAAAGATCAACTAAGTAAAATAACAGGAGACATGTGCCATATAAATTCAAATCATACCTCTTTTGTTACTATTGAAATCTATGAGAACAAAGGGAGGGATGCAATTATCTAAATGTGATATATTAAAGTGTCAAATTTGCAAATATTGGAGCTGTAGTTGTTAATTTTCTCAAATGGACATAATCTGGAATCACCTATGTGATATATGTCCAGCTATAGCAGATTATCTAGAGTAAGTTAACTAATGGGAGAAAATCCATCTTCATGTTGAATGGGTCCATTCAATTGAATGGGGACTTGGATTGAATAAAACAGAGGAAATAAACTATATATGGGCACTTAGTACTTTCTGTTTCTTGAATAAAGATATAATGTGAACAGATCACTCATATCCCTGCTGTCAGATTTTCCTTACCATGATAGTCTGCAACCTGGACCTATGAGCCAAAATAAATCATTCCTCCATTATTTTCCTATTGTCACTGCATTATTACAAAAAAGGAGACAAATAACTAACACAATATGGAATATTCATATAGTTAATAGGATTTGCATAAATAACAGAAAATATTATAATAAAAATATTATATAATAATATATATAATAAATATATATATATAATATATATTTATATATTATATATATATATATAATAATATATAATATATATAATAAATATAATAAAAATATAATATAATAAAAATAAAAAAAAAGGCATCACAGTAATTTTCATGGAAAGCTTGATATTCTGAGCCATTAGGTTTTTAATTTTTCCAAAAGTAGTAATACAGTAATACAGAGAATTATTTTATGTTAGAGAATATAGCAGAATGAAAACTAACAATTACTTTGAACCCACTGCAATTCTTGAATAGTCATCCTAGAGTAAAAGATTGCCCGAAAATAAATTTCTCAAGAATGTGAGTCAATTAATTTCTTCATCTAATACTCACCATAAATATTTCATTACAAAAAGCTACCATGTAACATGTATGAGTGTAATTAATATACACTGGAAATAAATCTGTGGCATTTCAATTTCCCGCTTATGAACAGAAAGTTTAGAAATAAAATTGTGAACAAACCTACTTACTAATATTTCTTTGGAATTATATTCAAATACTATTTTTATAATTTACATATTAGACATTCTGTTAGATTAACCAGATATATGATATTAGCATCTTGTAATGTGAAAGTAGTTGCTTTACACAGGAAGGATTAAATCAAATGACCTGTAGACATAAATATGAGTGTTGATTTTATTATTTAATATTCTTATGTGTTCATGGCAGAGGGCAGTTTATTCTTTGCTAATACAATCATCTAGAGGGTTTTCAGCCTCTATACAATCTAATCTGTGAACCTAAAACTAGAACCTAGAAAAGCTATGAGTTCCATCTAAATTGATAAAGATTCAATGTGAGTAAGAGAAGCTTCCTAGATACCAATTACTAACATGAAGAGTTCATGTCGAAGAACATTTAATCTTTTAATCCACCATCATGGTTGCTCTAGCAAAGCATCACATTGAAAGCCTTGAGTGATTGTTAGAAAGGGATCGCAGCCAGTGGTCTGTATAAATGAATCAAATTCAGAGGTCTATGTGATCTGGATGGAACTCAGAAAGAATATTAGTCAGGCTAATCCTGCCCTCTGCTTGTGCTAATGAAGGTGAAAGGTATTTCTGTGGTTAAGGTAGCATAGTACACACCTTTAATCTCAACACAGAAGGCAATAGCAATACAAGCCTTTAATATCAACTCTCAGGATATAAAAGGAAAGCTCTCAGTTCATAGGAGTGGGGTTAGTTCAGAGACAGGAAGATGTGAGAGAGAAGAGACAGAACTTAGAGAGTAGGAGCAGAGTTGAGAGAGAGAAGCAGGGTAGAAACTGAATGGAAACTGAGAAGAACAGAGATTCAGAAGAAGACTGTTTATGATTTACAATAGTTCACAATACAGATCAGAAAGAGAAGAGGTAGTTCAAAAGACATCTAATCAGATGAGCTCAGTCATCAGTAAGTCTTGGAGGCTGAAACACTCTAGGTTTGCATATTAGATTGTATGGAGGCTGAAGCCTTTTAGGTTCTGGCTTGCATCCTGAAAATTAGACTATACAGAAGCTGAAGCCTTTCAGGTCTAAGCTTGAGATAAAATTATAAGGAGACTGAAACTTTCTAGGATGGGGGATTGATTTAGTAAAGAAAAAACTGTCGTCTTTCATGAATCCATGAGAATAATTAATAAATCAATGCTCACATCTAAGGCTACAAGTACAACTCAAGGAAAGAAGAGGCACAGAAAGACAACAGTGCAGGTGATGTGAAAAGATAATCCCCTATGTAGGGACAGCTCAAGAAACTGGTTGAAAAGTAAAGGGGACAGTTCATTAGACTGGAAATACTGATGGAATCTACACAGGAAACCCTAGCTAGGACCTCTAGTGATGGGGGATAGAGATCTTGAAAAGGCCATCTCCTGTTATCAGGCAAGGCTTCCCGTGGTAGGACTGGGATACAATCTCAGGAACAAAAACTTCGAACTATAATGTATAATGTATACTCCTGCAGGATACACTGGAACAATAGACAAAGAAAATCCAATACCAAAGGAGGGAGCCTCTGCTTGATACTGCAGGGCAGGCCACAGACTATAGACTGGATAGTCATGAGATTATTTCTAATTGTATCCTGCTCTATTCATACATTTGTGCCTGGCCCAATCTTTATCAGAGAGGCTTCCTACAGCAGCTGATGGAAGTATAAACAGGTGCCCAGGACCAAACATCATACAGAGCTAGGGAAACCAGCTGAAGAGGGTGAGGAGGGATTACAGAGACCAGAATGGTTGAGGATATCAGAACAAGCCCCACAGAGTCAACTGATCAGCACTCTTAGGGGCTCACAGAGACTAAAGGGGCAGGTACAGAACCTACAGGGTCCCCTAAATATATCTTATGGTTGCCTGGATTTATGTTTTTGCAAAACTCCTACATGTTGGAATGGAGTCGTCTTTGACCCTTTTTCCTGCCTCTGGGACCCTTTACCTTTTGTTGAGCTGCTTAGTCTATCCTTGATATAGATATTGGTGTCTGACCTTCTTACATCTTGTCATGTTCTCTTTGAGAGGTAACCTTGGGAGGACTGCTCTTTTCTGACAAAAAATGGGGATTGTTTGGGGAAGGAGAGGCAGGGGCATAGATCTTGTTAGAGAAGAAATTGGGGAAGGTGGGAGGAGTAGAATAAGGGTAGGAGGGGGGAATCAGAATGTAGTATATGAAAGAAAAAAGAGAAAAACTAAAAAATATTTCCTGGAACCAAAATCTATCTATATCTAGAACTGTATCTATCTATTATCTACATATATATAGATATAGATATAGATATATATATTATAATATTTCCAGTTGAATGAGAGTCCATCATGGCTGGGATGTATAGCAACTACAGTAACAAATTGAGAGTAACAAATTTTAACCATAAGCATGAAGAAATAAGAGCAACTTGAGGTAGCCAATGTCTTTAAACTCTGAAAGTTAAAAAAATTAAAAACAAAAATAAAAACTTTCCCTATAGATCTAAAAATAAACTGTAGGGTATAGTACTCTAATTACTTAGTGTCTTTTTAAATTTTGTGATTAGTCCTAACCTGAAACTGCTGAGGAGTTCCAACAGGAATAACCAGGTCTGGATAAGAAAGATAGTGCTGTCTCTCAGGAAAGTCAAAGTTTTTGCAACTTTGTGCTAGAATCTAGAATTAAAGCCTGAACATCTTATCATTCAAAGAAGCAGGGATTTTGTTGTTTGATTTTGAAATGTTTGCAATAAAGCACAAATCTTTGGGGATACATTCTTCAATAAAATTCAGAAAGATACTACTGAATTTACTCTGATCTCTTGCTGTTATTTTCTGTAACTTATCTGATATGACCTAAGTGGAAACAATGATTAGATTGTTCCTTTGAATGAGAAAGGTAACCATATTTACTAAACACTAAGTAAAGTAATTTGTAGGGTCTGACTCCTAGATTCTTCAAAGCAAGCTTATATAGGTAGGGAATTGAGAGTTAAACATTTAAAACTAACAGGTGCTAAGTATGAATTGGATTAAACCTCAAGTCATACTTGCCTCTTTGGATCCCTAACTTTAATTACAGTGGAATTATAACTGAGGGTATTTTAAAGAAAGTGCATTACAATTATCATTTTAATGTTTTTTGTATGTTCTGATGCTTTTAATTGACCTTGTTAACACACTGGATGGGGATGCAGGCTTATTTACACACATTTGTACATTACTAAACCATCTTGGTTATTGATTTTCAGGTGCTGTCCACCTTATATTTTGAGACAGAGTTTCTCACTGGGACCAGAAGCTTAGGTGATTAGGCTACACTGGCTGGAAAATGAGCTTTAAAAGTCACCATTATCCATGTCATCAACCCTATTATTAATAAATTATGCTACTACATCAAACTCTTAAGTGTTTTAGGGATGCATATACCTATCCTTTGACTCCTCTTAATTTCTTTCAACTTCCACAACCTTCCAGATGTGCTCCCTTTCTATCTCTCATTAGAAAAGAACCAGCTTCTAAGAGATTAAAAACAAAACAACATGATCAAATAAAATAAAACAAAAACCATCACATCAAAGTTAGACAAGGCAAACCAGCGCAAAAAGAAGAGCCAAAGAGATTGGCACAAGAATCAGAGACTCACTTGTTCACACACTCATTTGTCCCATAAAAACACTAAAGTGAAAGTATACACACACACACACACACACACACACACACACACACACACACACACACACATATTGACCTGGAGCAGACTGGAGCTGACTCTGAGCTTGCTGGTTCAGTCCCTATGCTTTCATATGGGCTTTGCTCAATTGATTCAGAGGGTTTTGTTCTCCTGGTTTCCTTCATCCCCTATGCCTCTTATACTCTTTATCCCTTCACTTCTGAGGGTTTCCCTGAGCTCTGAAGGGAGGGATTTGATGGAGAATACGATTTAAGACTGAGTATTCCAAGGCCTCTATCCTTGTGTCTCTGTAATGTCTGAATGTGTGTCTTTGTATTTCTTCATGTCTCATACATGAAGAAGCTTCTCTGATGGTGGCTGAATAGGGCAATGATCATATTTACCTTTCAGGGTCTTGGTTGCCTCTATTAAGTTTTTTTTTTCTAGTTCTATATATTTGTCTGTAAATTTATGATTTCTTTTTTTTTAACAACCGAGAAATACTACATTATATAAATGTACCACCTTTTTTTTTTTCCATTCCTCTGTTGAGGGACATCCTCTCTTTCCATTTTCTGACTCTTGTGACTAAAGCAGCAATGAACATGGCTGAGTAAATGTCCTTTTAGTAGAGTGAAGTATCCTTTGGGTATACACCAAAGAGTGGTATAACTGGATCTTGAGATAGATCAATGCCCATCTTTCTGAGGAACCACCACACTGATTTCCATAACGGAAATATTCTCTACTCTTTTCCAAGTTGTGTTGTTATGATGAAAATAAGAAAAATTTCATTTCTCCTGGTAAAAAAAATGATTTCCCTCAACAGTTTTTCTTTTTCTAAAGTGATTCACATCACTCTCAAATTGCCACTAGGGGTCTTTTTAGTAGTTATTGGTTCATGAGCCTTGCCAAGAGTTTACATGCTAACAAGATATACAATGGTAGATTGTGCCAGATTCTTGAAGATTTGGGACTTAAAATGATTTTATAAGTCACATAAACCATAATCCACCCCAAGGAATTTGTTGAATCATGGAAACAAAACAACACTGAATGAGCCAGTAGCTTGCTATAGGAAGCTTTGTTTTTTAGGCTCCTAAAACCACACAGGAAAGATGACAACAATTTTATATTTTTTATAAATTTTGAGATGACTCTATGATTATGATCTTTTGCTGATCTTGCAAAGGTTCTCAGCCTCACTCATGTTAGGTGGCTCTCAACTACTTGCAGCTCTTGGCCAAGGAGATACAACACTCTATTTTGAAAACACACATATGCACACATACATACATACAGTGTGAGAGAGAATAAAAAATTATAAAATAATTTAAATGAAGTATAAAATAAGGTTAACATATTTTATACTTCTATGTCATCATCTTTCCTCCTCCTCTGTAAGTTTCATGACCTCATGCAAGTTAATATTGACAAAGAACTGAAGGTAGTCTTAGTCTCCCAGTTTACCTCTTGACTCTAAATGAGAAGTCACAAAATCAGAAGGCCAATTTTGAATCCTTCTTTGATTTTCAAGCTCTTCTGCCATATTTGCTTGCCTGTGAGACATTTTACTTGTTCCTAAAGCTGATGCTAAATTATGATGAGAAAACTATGAGGTGCCTCATCAACTGTAATAAATTCCTCTTTGATTAATCAGTACAATAATGATGTATAAGTCTAGAATTTAATTTATTGACTTGACTAAATTCTTGCAAGTTTTAAAGGATATATTTGGATGGAAAAATATATTAAAACATGGTCATGCTGTTTTTAGAAATACTACTTTGTTTCTCAAATATAAAGATAATCCCCACTGATAGGAAATGTAATTCATAATTATTACAGTTACTTCAAAAGAGAGTATATGCTAGTTTATATTTAACCAAATTTTAGAACCATTTACTGAAAATATTAGATAAAAAAGAACATGGATTTAATTGAATTTGAATAATTTTGTCTGTCTCTTACTTTAGAGTGACAACTAGTTATGTTTAACATGGAATGTCTATAACAATTAGTATTTAGGAACATAAAGTTGATAAAATTATAAAAACAATTATCTAACCTCTAGTGATCTCAAATGGGTAATATTTAGCAAGCCAACATAGAAAATCCTTATAAAGTTATATAAAACAAAGTGGAAACAAATGTGTTTAGAATTAATGAAATCTGTATCCTGTGTGAATCCAGTATGTTTCTTGTGACTTTAATCCCTGAATTGATATTAAAATCAACAGCTGTTTCAGACTCTTAATTTATAACTCATTGTGCAGAAAGCATAAGAATAAATCTATATCTGGAATGCTACAGTCTTGATTCTCCAGTGTCCTACTTAAACTAGTTTTGTTTGGAATTTATTGTTCGAGTGACTCAATATAGCCTATACCTTCAACCTTCTAAAATTTTAAGATCTTTTGCAAAATTCCTTTTACTTTTAGTGTATGAGTGTTTTGTCTCCATGTATGTATGTGTATCATATTTTTACAGTGGCCATGGGGGCCAAAGAAGAGTATCAGAACCCTAAATGTAGAATCAAAGGAGATTAAGAGCCACATTGAAGGTGCTAGGAACTGAACCTGGGTTCTTTGTAAGAACAGTAAGTTTTCTTAACTACTGAACAGTCTCTCTTGCCACCCTTCTAACATTTCTAAAATAATTTAATTTTCTATATTCAGTTGGTATTAGTTGCTAATAAGAACTTAAGATTTACAGTAGTAATGGTTATTCTCAATCTCAGATAAATAATGTAAATATATGCAACATATTTAATGCCGTATTTCATTCATTTCCCTATACATATAACAATTTACATGTAATTTTTATTATTATGGAACATTTTTAAAGTAGCACAATACTAGAGAACACATATTTAAGTGCATTTTATGTCTCAGATATTTTCTAAAATGGTAACAGTTAAAAATATTGTGTAGAATGGTATGATGCTATTGCTGAAGACAATACTCACTTTTGATATATATATCAACCTCAACTAAAAAAGACACTGTCTTCTTATTGGCTTGCTTACACAGTACCTTAGATGCTGCACATGATTGTGGTGAAGGAGGAAGAGAGGAAGAGGAGGAGGAAGAGGAGGAAAAGGAGGAGGAGGAGGAGAAAACAACAATACCTGAATCTTGTATGGGACTCTTCAATTTGCAATACAGAGTAATATCTCTGTAGAATCATTGAGATCATCAAACAGCACGTCATTGAGGGAATAATAGATCAAGAGTCTGGGATATCTCAAGCCCTCCTGGGAGCACAACATCCCTCTGACTTGAGAGACTCATACTGGATCTTATCTCCCCAAAGTTGAGCCACTTCCCAGCAGTTTCACTGTGGAAACAAGTCTTGTTTTATAATGGATAATGAAGGGATATAAAAAATGATGGGGTAACAGCAGTAATTCAGAACACAAACAGCTAAACAATTTCAAAGGCATTGGTTTCAAAAAAATAAAGGAAAGATACTGATAGTGAGAAAGAAACAAATAACTTTACCAAAGGATTGCATATTGGAGATTAGGTGAGGATTTCCAGATTGCTTAGTCCTCTGTGACCAATAGCTCTTAAGGATGTATCACATGCCTTGAGCCAGGATTTTTGTTAATAACCTGTATGCTTTGGGACCAGCATTGTTTTCCCAACAAGTCCAATTCTATTCAATCTCCCTCTCTCTCTTAAAGTTTTATTTTGAAATTTGAAAACACAATTTTACATGCTGCTTTCTCATACATCCTTAGTGTTAGTTAATCCATCCCATTCCCCCTCTTATCCTCCCACAACTACCCCTGATTAATCCTTTAACCTTCAGTATTCCCTCCTTTACTTTTTTTTTCACATTGTATTATACTATTCCTCAACTTATAATTTTCCAAGTTGGGTTGTGATGTAGTAGTAGACTTCCATATTCCTCTACGTATCTCATCCCTTGAGATATTCCTTCACTGTACCCATTAATTTCCACCATAGTCTTACACCCCTTTCTGATTAAATTTTTCTACCACCAGTATTCCACCTATTCCTTTTGTCTTATAATGTACAGCCCTAGCCTCCTTAACAAAACCTCATTAAATGGAAACTTTCTACTTTTCTGGCTTCCAATTATGCTCCAAATTAAAAATACAAAGAATACTATTCAAAGGTAAGGTTGGTATACTAGCCTAAGGTCTTGATCTCAATTATATCACTATATTTTTTCAAGTTCCATCCGTTTCCCTTCAGATATCATGATTTCATTTTTATTTAAAGTTGAGTAATATTCCAATGTGTATATATGCCACATTTCTTATTCAGTCACATGTTGATGGATAATTAGGTTGATTCCATTTATGAAATACTGAGACTGTAGTGTTGGTGAATATGGATTGTAAGTTTCTCTATGGTAAGAAATGTCATCTGTTGGGTCTTTGCACATGAGCAGTAAAGCTGGGTCATCTGGCAATTTTGTTTCTTGTATTTTGAGAAATCACTTCATATATTTCCAAAGCGCCTGCAATAGTTTACACTTACATCCACAGTTTGTACTTGTTCCCATTTTCCCATAGCCACACCAGCATTTGCTGTCATTTATATTCCTGATGATTACCATCTGGACTCGATTGAAATGGAATATTTTAGCAGTTTTATTGTCAATTTTACTGATAGCAATGGATGTTGGACACATTTTAAACTGTTTTCTAGACTTTTGAATCAATTATCTTGAGAATATTCTCTTCAGTACCATTGACCTGCTTTTTTCTTAATTGACATTTTTGTTTTCTTAATATTTTGGGTTTTTTTAGTTCTTTGTATATTATAGACACTAATCTTTTGTCAAATGAATAGCTGTGAAAGATTCTTTCCTATTCTGTGAGCTTCCTATTCATTTGCTTCACAGTATCTATTGCTATACAGGCAATTTTTTTTTTGTTTCATGAGATTACATTTGTTGATTGGAGTCTTACAGAATATCCTTGCCTATGTCTCTAAATTGAAGCATTCTATATATTTCTTCAACTAGCAATTCAAAGAAATAAAGTCTTAAGTCAATATCTTTTATTTACTTGGAATTAAGTTTGTTACAATTAAGTTGTACAGCTTAAGAGATGATTATTTCATTTAATTATTCTGGATATGGTAATTTAGTTTTCCTAGCATCATTTGCTGAAGATATTTTGTTGTTTTCTAGTGAACATTTTTGATATCTTTGTTCAAAATCAAGTAACTATAGTTTTATTAAGTTATATATGGATTCCTATTTATATTACACTGGTCAATGAGAATAAATATGTAAAAGTACAAAACTTTTTTCCTCTATTTTAAAAATTGTTATTACTTTTGGTTACACACAATAACTACATGGTAAGACCCTATTTCTGAAGAAAGCATAAACTTTGTTTAAAGGTTAGAGAGAAATCAATCTTCAATTGACCAGGAAAATTCCACCCTGCTGGGTAACATTTATAGTACCACAATGTGCTATTCAGGATAAAAGTGGAGAAAATAAATCAAAGCTCTTAACCAGTGCTGGAAACTCCATTCTATAATAGTGATGTACCAGGAAAGATGTGCCTACTGGTGCATTAATGACAGAACTCTTATTGAGTAACTAACCATTGATAATTGCATTTCAGAATTGTCCAACAGGAGAAAATTGTATGCCAGGCCCTGTTATCCTAGATGAAGGCGATGGATATGTGGTGTAGGCCCTAGGATAAATCCTGCATTTGTTATTTTGATGGAAGATCATGTTATCAAATAGTCTTATAAATATTTAAATGTTTACGCATAAACCCAGGCTACTCTCAACTTTAGACAATGAAACTACTTTTGGCAATGGCATCAGCAAATGACTATGAACTGTGCGTTAAAAATTTCTATATCTATAGCCTATGATTGAAGCTGCAATCCAGTGCATAATCATTATCATATTATCATAGAACTATTATCATAAATTATCATAGAGCTATTTGATACAAATTGGTTTGAAAAATAATCTCTGATCTATCTATGGAAGTTCTAAGATATTATGACTATCTAGTATAGTGTTCTTCTTGATACGTTCTAGAAATCTAGAATATATATGCAGAGAGATTGTTACATTGTGGGTCATAAATTTTCCAGAGGTACTAAAGACTTATTCTTCAATTAATGACATTATTGAGAATGTATGGAAGAAGAAAGGTAGATTACTTGATGTGTTCTACAGGAAGTAGATACTGGGTCTGTAGGGTCTCCTTGACCTTGCTTCATTGAGGTAAGGATGTTTGATTTGCCACACTCCTATCCAATAATGATATTTAAGAGTATTATCTTAGTCAGGTGGTGGTGTGCATGCTTTTAATCCCAGCACTCAGTAGGCAGAGGTAGGCAGATCTCTGGGAATTTAAGGCCACCCTGCTCTACAGAATGAGTTTCATGACAAGCAGAATTACAACACAGAATCCCTGTCAAAAAAACAAAGAAACAAACAAACCAAAGGGGAAAAAAAAGAAAAGTATTATCTGAAGCCTCTAAAATCATAAACCCAATTTAACCTACTATCCTAGTAATTTATGTTGAGTGTTTTACAACTTCCTTAAAATGTTTATGTATAGACATACACACACACACACACACACACACACACACACACACACATGCCTTCAATACACACAATTACGTGTAGATTTAGTAAAATATTTATCATCTAAATTCTAAAGAATAAATCTGCATACATGTGTGTGCATTTATGTGTATGCTTGTGTTTGTGTTACAATGTCATGTGTTACACTGTCATGAGTATGTAGGTATACAATCAGATGAGTACACATGCAGAGGCCACAGACAAACATCAAATGTTTTACTCTATCGCTCTTCTACATTACTCCTTGAGACAAGTTTTCAAACTGAAACAGAATTTCATTGTTTTATCTATACTGGCTATAGGTGACAGTATAAGATCTGTATGTCACTGTCTCTCAGAGAAGTAATATAAGGAAGATATTTTGCCCAGGTTTTTACATGGCTGTGAGGAATTCAAACTCAATCCTGAAGTTGTGTAGCTAGTGATTTTACCAAATGAAGTATGTCTTCAGTCCTCTTAATGAATTACTTTGAACTCATCATTTATGATCCTGACATTTTTTAACAGCTGAGTAATATTCCACTGTGTATATGTACCACATTTTCTTTATTCATTCTTTCATTGAGGGACATCTAGGCTGTTTCCAATTTTTAGGAATTATGAATAAAGCTGCTCTGACTATAATTGAGCAAGTGTCCCTGTGAAAGGGTAGAGCTTCCTTTGAGGATTTGCCCAAGAGTGGTATAGCTGTGTCTTGAAGTAAACTAATTCTGCATTTTCTGAGGTGACATCATAAGGATTTCCATAGTGACTGTACAAGTCTATATTCCTACCAATAATGGAGAAGTGTTTTCCTTGCCAACATGGGCTGTCACTTGTGTTATTGATCTTAGCCATTCTGACAAGTGTAATATGGAATCTCAAAGTAGTTTTGACTTGTAATTCCCAGATGGCTAAAGATGTTGAATATTTCTTTAAGTGTTTCTATGCCATTTGTAATTCCTGTATTGAGAATTCTCTGTTTAGTTCTGTACCTCATTTTTAACTGGATAATTTGGTTCTAGTTTCTTAAGGTCTTTATATATTTTGGATATTATCCTTCTATCAGATGTAGAATTGGTGTAAAGCTTTTACCCTTATATAGGCTACCATTTTGTCCTATTGATGGTGTCCTTTGCTTACAAAAGCTTGTCAGTTTCATGAGGTCCCATTTATTAATTGTTGGTTTTAGTGCCTGTGCAATCAGTGTTCTGTTCAGGAAGTTATCTTGTTTGTCATTGAGTTCATGGCTACTCTCCACTTTCTCTTCTAATAGGTTCAATGTATCTAGATTTATATTGAAGTCTCTAATCCACTTGGACTCGAGAATGTACAGGGTAATAAATATGGATCTGTTTTCATTCTTCTACATGCAGACATTTTATTAGACCAGCACCGTTTGTTGAACACACTTTCATTTTTCTATTGTGTATTTCTGGGTTCTTTATCAAAAATCAGGTATCCATGGTAGTTTGTATTTATGTCTTTGTCTCCTATTAGATTCCATTGATCAACATATCTGTTTATGCCAATATTATGTTTTATTTTACTATAGTTCTGTAGTACAGTTTGAAATCAAGGATGGTGATGCCTCCTGAAATATTTTTTATTGTTCAGGATTGTTTTAGCTATCCTGAGTTTTTACTTTTTCCATATGAAGTTGATTATTGTCTGTAAAGAATTGAGTTGGAATTTCTAGGGGGATTGCATTAAATCTGCATATTGTTTTGGTAGGATGACAATTTTTACTATTAATCCTACTGATTTATGAGCATGGGAGTTCTTTCCATCTTCTGATATCTTTGTCATGATGGAACAATGGTGGCACAGATGATCTAGTGATCATGACCAATTAGTGACTTGTCTCATGCCAGGAGAGGAAGCTCATGACACACTGTCTAGATAGTCAGGATGTGGAGCAGGATTGCTGAAACCTAGGTAGAACCAAACATGACTGCCAAAAATATCAATGAAATAATTCCTCATGATATCTCTGCCTTCCTCATAGATATATGCCTACCAGACTCCTCACCACAGAGTCTCCCACTGGCAGCTAATCGGAGCAGATGGAGATACCCAAAGCCAAACAATAGATGGAGAGGGACTTCAAATTGAAGATCTCCATCAGGTACTTCACTTTGGAGCTTAGATCTCTGGAATCCCAGGGAAGAGGGGGAGGAAAGACTATAGGAACTAGAGGTATCAAGGACATAGGAGAACATTATCCACAGAGTCTCCTAAGCAGGGCTCATTGTAGCTCACAGAAACTGAGATGACAATCACAGAACCACCATGGGTCTATGCTAAGTTCTCTGTATATATGTTATGTTTGTTGGCTGGTATTTTTGCGGGACTCCCAATAGCAGGACTGGAAGTGTACCTGACATTTTTTCTGCTCTTGGTTCTCTTCTGATTAGCTCACCTCTTCCAGCCTTGATATAAGAGTCTGCCTATCTACTCTTAAAGTACCTTGTTGTGCAATGTTTGGTTGTTATTTCTGGATAGCTAGAAATTTTCTGAAGAGAAACATAAGAGAATGGATTTGGGGAGATGGTGGGAGGACTGGGACAAGTTGAGGGAGTGGAAACTGCTGTTGGGATGTTTTGTAAAAAAAAAAATAGATAAAAAAGAAAGAACTCAAAGATATATGTAGAAAAAAAAAAGCAATCACTTGATCTTCTACCAATGAAGTTCCTCTTCTTAAAAAATGAAATATACTATATAATTTAGAAATGGAAATCATATGATTACATGTACATATATTTCTATATTTTAAAATATTCATAGTATATATAAGTATACAAATATCCTTTCTGAATGCTGGGATTAAAGATGCATGCTACCACTATTTTCGAATACTGGGATTAAAGGTGTGTAACAACATTCTTATCATTCTTTCTACATTCCATCCAGACCACATAAGTCTCTAAATGTTATCCCTTCACATAGACTCCTTGACTATAGACCCCTCTTAGCTTTCACAGAGGCATATTTCTCTACAAACAAAGATTATTCCTTTTTTCTGTAAGAAACATAATAAATTATCAGGTTTTATAATGGAGAAATTAAGAGCATGTTTTGATAGTTATTAGATGTGTTATACCTTTTGAATAACTCATACTGAAGTCAAGATTCAATATAAAAATCCAATTCCAAAGAAATAAAGACCTTATTACAAAGTGGAAAATTGTAATACAAGAGTGTATTTTTAAAACAGACAGTTTTGGCCTCAATGGGAAAAGTTATGTGCCACAAATCCTGGTGACTTGATTTTAATTCACAGATCATGTTCAAAGAGAACTGACTCCTGAAAGTTGTTCTTTGCATATTTATGCTGTAGCATGTGCATGGAAACTCTCTCTCTCTCTCAATTTTTTTAAAAGCCATACTATTTGTATGAGATTATCTAAATTGTGTGAGCAGGAAAGTACAGCTCAAACACTAATAATCATAGATTAATTATTTCTAAAAGTGGCACAATTGTCTCTGGATCCAAGATAATATACCAACTGCAGTTTTATGCAGTTGTAGATATAATGAGAGTTTATGTTATGCTTGAGTATGTGGGTATGCTTAAGTACATGTGTATGTCTGTGTGTTGTACATTCTTATATTATCTGCATATTTAGTTGAGAAAGATAATTTACTACATAGCAACAGAATATTATTTTGATAATTAGTGTTTTCTAAATAAGAGTGATAAGCAGTCTTGTTCTATGAAGTGGAATCATTTAATCATTCCTTTTTGAATTGTAGTCTTTTTAGAGGACATTTCTGCTTATTTTTTGCTGTTGTTGTTGAAGGTAACATCTTTTGATTGATGTTCTGAATATTTCCTGTAACCAGCCCTCAGATGCATCTCTCTCCTATAAAACAAGATATGCTCACATTGCTTGAATTCCCCATGCTCTGCCATCACTGCATATAGCCATGCTGTACAGATGGTTTCTGAGTCCTGTCTTTGCACTCACCTTATCCCAGCATTTTCATACAGTGCAATTTGATCTCCAGCACGCAGCAGTCCTTCCAAAGATGTACTGATTTGGAGTTCTAATACCTCATAGTTTTAAGCTAGTGTCTGTCATCTCTGTTATTTTGACATGGATTTAATAAATTAAACTATCTACAGAATGATTTTGCACTCCTAGTGGAGAAGTATCTGAGAATGAAGATAAATCATTTCCTAGTTTATGATAAAATATTTCTATTTATCATTCCTGGACATATCTGCCCTTTCTTACTATCACTATTTCAAGACAAAGAATTATTAACTTGGGTTGACCTTCACAACAGCTTATAAAAGTGTACCATTTACTTAAATTCTTTTTTATCTGACCTTTACTAGATTTGGTTAAGATGGATTATTCTGCTCTAACTTGAATATTTTTTTACTCCTAGGGTACCATTTACACACACACACACACACACACACACACACACACACTTGTGTGTGTGTGTGTGTGTGTGTATATATATATATATATATACACACATATATATATATACACATATATATATATATATATATGAAGAGTTATATTATCAATGATGTGCTGAATACACCTATTAAATGTGTTCATTTCCATTACTATAATTTTACTACAAATTACCAAGACTATGGAGAATGACTTATACTCCAAGCTGCAACAGGTTTTACATTTCTTCACATTACTTATGTCTCTGATCTCAGGCTTTGTGGAACACATAGTTGAAGTTCATCCTCTGTCCCTACAAATGTCAAAATTTTCAAAATATCTGAATTCAATGCACCTTACTTGTAGTGAGTAAAGATAAATAAGGACAAGTCGACCACTTTTTCAAATCTAAAAACTAATTTGATGACATAACTGTCTAATATTGGAATCGAGCTTTTTGTTTCCTGATATAATAAGCATTAAACTGTATATGTTGGATTTATCCTTTACATTTTAGAGAAGTAAAATGCATCCTCTATTTCTATGCCTATAAGTGCTTCATGCTTTTTTACAGGCTTTTAAATCTACTTATTTTACTAATAAAAAAGGAACCTAGACAATTTTCTTTAACCTATAATTTGAGTACTTTCACATAATTAGTTGCGGTACAGTAAACATTTGTTTGTTTTTACGATGTTTGCATATAAATTATGGTGTTTACGTTCTTCGAGTGTGATTAACTGGTAAAAAAATTCATCAAGCATCCTGAGATCTGCAGAGCTTATTTAAAAATTATGTATAAAGTTTTGAGGAATAAAAATGGTTTGACAAGTAGGCAGCCCACAAAGAAACTGACACATCAAGGAAAGAAGATCAAACAGGCATATTCACACTGTAGGCTGCAGTGCCTGGCTGCACTCCAAGGGGGTTGAAATAACAGGCAGACATGAAATAGAGAAAGAATAGAGACATGAATCTCAAGGTGGAAAAACGAAAGTCCATTTGACATTCAAAAATGACTTTTTAAAAATTTTATATTTTTGACATACAGTCAATAACTTCATATCAGTTTATCTTAGCTAACTGAATGAAGCAGCTTTCCTAAGCCTGAGGATCATAACACAAAAGAGTGTATCAAAAATGCTTACATGTAATAAAAAATGAATCTTTTATTTGAGAATTTAAAGACCTTCAGAAACACAAAGATGTCAGTAAATTATATACTCCAGCCTAAATTTAACATGCCATTTTCCAAGCTTTAATACTTTTATTTTAGTTTGCTTTATTATTTAAAGCACATATTTTATTTATTCTTTCAGAATAATATATGTATAGAATATTTTTATTATAAACACCCCCATGACTTCAACACTTCCAAGGCTCCCTGTAAGTTCTTAGCTTCTGTGAGGTTCAGCAATGAAGAAAACGAGGCATACTCCTAGGTCTGCCAGACCTCAGCAGAGGGAAACTCAGTCATGGCAAGTGGCATATTGGACAGTAGAACCCTGAGAATCTTAACCCAAGTAATTGTATTCATTCAGAACTCCTTAGGTACAAATCATAAGCAATCAAACAATCCCCATAGAAATCCATCACCTGCAGACAATACAAAATGCCAAGGCCTCGGCCGCCCCTCTAAAAATAAACTTCTACATTTCCCCTTTTCTGTACAAAAAAATTGCTTTACCTTTACAACACAATTTAATACTACATCAGCAAAACCATTTACAAAAGGAAAAATTATGAGACTTCTAATGAACATGACCAAGTGAAACCAAACATCTGTCAAGCTTTTCACAATGTCTTTGGAAAACAGAAAAACATTATCAATGTCTAGTTATCTGGAATTCCCTCATGATCTTCCACACTCATCCAAAGGGCTTGGTTCTGGCTCTGCCTTCTGCAGCACACACAACTTGTTCTCCAGGCACTGGCTGGCTCTCCTCCACTGCTGCTTCTGACCTTGGTGGTCATTCTGTAGTACTGGCATCCTCAGAACGCTGGGGTCCCTTGATGCAATTGGGCTTCACATTCACCAATAGCCTCTCCTGGGCTCTCTTCATAGTGCCAAACCTCAACTTCTTTACATGATCCCTTCAATTTGGGCCTTCAACTACTGCAGAGGCTGCACACTTACCAATTGCCTCTCCTGGCCTCTCACAGTGCCAAAGCTCAGCTGCTTTCCATAACCCCTTCATGCCTTCAAAACCACTTGGATGACTCTTACAATACCAATTTTGGCTGCCAGCACTAGATACAACCTTGGCCAGTTCTGGAAGTCAGCTTCTGTATGATGACCCTGAGGAACACTTTCCAGATTTTAAGATAGGGTTTGGGTTGCTGGAAAAATAACTTTGTCTGCAGGAAGAGTCTACTTGTGGGTGGAGTTCTCATTACCTGAGCAAATGTGTCTTGTCAGGATTGCTGTGATTCTCTTAGTTAGGTTTGTAGGAAAAAACAAAAGTTCAATATAACTAAGAGATTTTTGGTTTTAAGCTGTGGCTTTCACAATAGCAGAAGGTCTTGGGTCTGTGGGAATAATCTCTCCCTGAAATGTTCTGGCAGTTTAGTGTTCTTCTTCACCACTGCTAAGGGTAAACCTATGACCCATAACATTGATTTCAAATACACACATACAAAAAGCTGTCAGAAAATTCAGTTAGTAAAATAGTATAAAACTTGCTTTTTCCTGCTCCCAGTTGAATTCTTTATCTCTAAGAACCTCCATTCTGTGGCTCTCATCTAGAAACTTTTTTCCTCATTTATTTATTAATTTTACAGCCTTTTCTCTTCATAAGGCTTATTTCCTCTCTCTCTCTCTCTCTCTCTCTCTCTCTCTCTAATCTTTCTTCAGGAGCCTTCAATTAGTTCCTTAAACTCTATCCTCTGGTAACTGCCCTGATTATACTTTATCACACTCTGTGAGGTCTGGAGTGTTTCTTCTTCCTTGTCTCCTCATTTGATGCAGCTAGCATGAAGTCTTGTGCTTCTTTACCTTCTGCCTACCTCGTTGGGTGCCATTTGTAGTTGTTAGCTGCTGTGGAGTTCAGCAAGGAGGACAAGAAGGCATATTCATAGGTGGAAGCCCTGTCAGACCTCAGCAGAGGGAATCACCATCACATAAAGTGGCATACTGGACAGTGGAACCCGAGCATCTGAACTCAGGTGTTTTTATTCATTCAAAAATCCTCAGGTACAGATCATAAGCAATCAAAAAATCCCTACAGAAATCCAACACCTGCAGACAACACAAAATGCCAAGGCCTAGGTAGTCTCTCTAAAAATAAACTTCCACAATAACACCCCATTAATTCCTCTCCCAGTCTTATGTACCTTATATTATTGTGTAATTTTAAAATAGCCTACTGATTCCATTCCTGCAGCAGGTATCCTGTGGATATACAGCCTTTCACAGGAATATGGGAAATCTACCAAAGATGACAACACTCACATGGAAAAGTGATTTTTCATCCCCAAATTATCAGCAACTACAAATAACTCCTAATCTTGGTGTTGGACCATGGGAGCCTTTCTTCTATCCATGCTGGATATTTTAACTAGCTTTGTTTTGTGCAGAACTCATTCAAGAAAGCATAACTGTTTTGCATTTATGAATACACTAGCCATTCATGTCCAGATGGCACTGTCTTCCAGAAGTTTTCTCAACCACTTGTCTCTTGTAATCTTTCTAGCCTCCTCCATCCACTACTTCTTCAGCATTCTCTGAGCCTTGAGGGAAGGGTTATGAATTGATAGCCCATTTGAGGATGAGCAATCCAAAGCCGATTATTCTCTGAACTTTGAACAATTTATGAGTATTTATTTTTGACCTTTGACCAATACATGAACATTTAAGTATTAATGTTGTTTTGTACTTTTATTCTAAACATGTTTCCTTACTTTTAAATATTGTATTATTTCCTACATGTAAGTATTTTGTCTACATGTATTTCTGTGAACCAGGTGCATGTCTGGTATCCTCAGAGGCAAGAAGATGATGTCAGATCTTCTGGGATTGGAATTACAGAACATGTGAGCTGCCATGTTGCCTCTGAGACTCTAATAAGGTCCTCTAGAAGAGCAGCTCTTAACTGCATTAGTATAAGTGGTTGTTTGAATGAAAATTGCCCCCATAGGCTCATAGGAAGTGATATTATTAGGAGATGTGGCCTTTTTGGAGTAGGTGTGGCCTTGTTGGAAGAAGTGTGTCACTAGATGTGAGTTTTGGGTTTCCAAGTGCTCAAGCCAGGGTCTCTTCTTACATTTTGCTAAGCGGGATGGAGACGTCTCATCTATCTTTCCAGCACCATACTGCCTCCATACTGCCATGCTTCCCACCATGACAATAATGGACTAACCCTCTGAACTGTAAGCAATCCCCAATTACATGTTTTTCTTTATAAGTGTTGTCATGGTAATGGTGTCTCTTCACAGCAATAAAACCCTAACTAATACAGTATTCAATTTCATTATATAACCCAATGATAATTAATATAACTCCATGTAATCTATTTTATTTAAATATTTTAGGTATTCACTAATCATCAATGAATTTAATTTCACCAGTTAGGTTCATGTTGACTTGTTTTTAAAATTCAAACCTATAAAATATATACTGGGCTTCAAAGATTCTTTGATTTTAATCATTTATAATGCAGTTGAATTAAAGTATGCAAAAGAAGATATTAGGTTAAGTAACCCATACACAGTGACAACTAAACTAGAGTAAATTAAAATCAATGAGATTTTATATCGAACTGCATTTTTAAAAAATATGACTTTTAAATAACAGGATGATTTTAGAATTTCTACATTTGATTATTTATTCTGTGGCATTTATATAGATTAGGAATTCTCAATTTATATTTTTTATATATAAATCTTAAATAAAACCTGTGATACAATATGTTATTATTTAACTGTTAGTGATAAGACAAGGAGTAATTTCTGTTTAAAACTTTTGTAGTATTATAGATATGTTCTTTAGGTTATGATAAATGTTTAACCATTCTTGAAATTCACATGAGTTGGAGTTCCTCCACTAGATGTCTCCATTTTTCTAATCCACAAGTGATTACCATTTAGTGTAAATTTATAGTTTATAACCAGAGATAACATCATTTATTTACATGACTTTCACAAGTTTTGTAAATAGTTCATTTTCTTATTGTTAACTACTGTTTATTCTTGTTAACTATACCCAACATTCATATTTATAGCACAGTGTTTGTCCTGTTTTCCAGTTAATATCTGCTAAAGTCTTATAATTTTAAAGTTAATTTCTCATTAATATTTATATAATTTGAATTTTCTTTTGCCCCAAATATTCAATCATGAGTAAAAAGAAAATTGTATGATACAAAATTTAGTTCTCACATTAATGTATAACAAATTACTGAGCATGATCCACTTGGCCTAATATCAATATGCACTCCTAATTCTTAAAGGAATTGGTGAGTATGTAATTCTATAGTTATCAATGGATTTCATAGAATCCATTCTTTATTTCATTTTTGCAATGATTAGACCATGTGGTGGTAATTACTATTTCTTACACAAGTCCAATTAATATCATAAAAAGAACTTTAATTTCATGGCATCCTATTCTTTTCTCTACTCTTTCATTAACCTCAGTGTCCAACACAGGAGTATAAATTCCTTTGTTCTGATTTTGTGCTTCTGGGAAATATTTCCCTTGAAGTGACATTGAAACATCTTGAGAATTAATTGAACGTGTTCTCTCTCTTTTCTTTCTTATTCCTCTCTATAACTACTCCTGCACTTGAATTCTTGAAGTGCAGAAAGGAAGCCAGTACAACTGATCTGTGTTAAGGTACACATACAAGCAAAGAAAACCACTACTTGATATTTGCTTAGTTTAAGTTAAGTACAAACATCATGACATTGAAGAAAAGTTGTGCTGTTTAATTTAATGCTGCCTTTCTGTTTGTATTTTATTTCTACTTATTTGTTGTTGTGTTTTAAATGAAAATCTATGATATATGCATGTTAAACTTCTACTCAGTCTTAGTTTTTTTTTAAAATAAATGTACTTAATATAAATGTGTATATGAGTATATGCATGATGCTTATGTGTGGTCACCTGTGCCACAGCACATGAAAAGGTCACAATACAATTCTGCAAAACCTTTGTTCATTCCAGCTTTATGTGGGCTTTGGTAACTGGATTCTTGTTTCAGGCTTGCATGGAAAATATTTTTATCTGTCGAGCTCTATTGCTAGCTTCGTTATTTAATCTTAACAGAATTTTGGGGGAAGATGGTGGCCTGTATCAATCATTCATATAATATAATATCTTTATCATGTTACAAAGTAGATATGAATTTAAATAACCATATAAGGTAAATAGTTCATTTATTATTTGCACATTTTTAACCAATCAGAACATGTCTGCTATCTATCTACACTGCACTTGGACCAATCCTACCTCCTCAGTGTATGTGCATTTATGTCCTTACAGAGGAGTTAATGATTACCTAGAGAGACTGATGTGTCAAGAAAAGGTAAGATTCTTGGATTACAGTGAAGAGAATGTAGAAGATGCTAAGAGTTCACTTTGCTTAGAGTTTATTTATACACTTAAATACAATAACAAACACAGAAATATCATACATTGAAAACAGAATACACTATAGGCATTATTACCCATCCACAATTTGACAATGTTACCAAAAAATTTAGCTATTTCTGAATATCTGAAGGAACTTATAATTTTTTAAACATTGAGAAATAAAGTTGATCACACTGTGCACTGGAAGTAGATGTTGACTCAAGGCAAAAGGCAGTTTATTCTTTGGTTTATTCAATCCTCAGTCCTAGCCATGGAACCTTGGAATATTTCAGCCTCTGTACAATCTAGTCTTAAACCTAGAACAGGAAGGCTTCAGCCTCTACCTCTGAGATTTACTGCTGACTAAGCCACTCTGAATTCAAAGTTGTACTGATCAACTCAGTCACTGTTCTGGATCAAATTCTTCTACAAGATGCTGGTTCAAACTGACCTTCTGAGCCAACTGACTGTTCTGACTGAACTCTTCTAACTCTGGCAGACTCTGGGGGACTGCCATAACATCTCTGACTGAACTGCTCTGCTCAACTGAAACTGACTCGCTACTTCAGACTTATCATTCTGTGTCTCTTCCTAAGCCTGCCTGCTTCTGTAATTTTCCCAGTATTGCTTTCATTTTTAACTAGTTTCATCAATGGAGAACTTCAGCAATATTGTTGATTATTCTTGATCCTCAGTAATATTTTCACTACATATAAACATTATTTTCCTACCTACAATTTTTAAACTTATTATAATCCATTTGCTTTGTGTACTTTGACCTTCCATTTTTTTCTTTACTGTCTCTTCTATGATGTTTTGACCTTTGTATTTTTCTATCCAATATAATTTTAGTTGTAATTTAATTTAAAATATGTTCACCACACTAACTATAAATTTGTGAGGAGCTCCGATGATCTAAATTACTTTTATTATTTGAATGAAGATATAGCTTTGCATTATTTGATTCTATTTGGGAAATTATGCACACAACTTCCTGTAAAATCAGGAAGGAAAAAATGCTAACAATATTTTATGGTTTTTGAAAGAAATGTTGGCTTGAGCATGATATCAAAACTTTTTTTTTTTTTTACTAATTGAATTTGTTATACTTTGTAATGATTTTTTTTTATTTTTTAACATTTTGCATTTATTTATACTCACTATTCAGATTTCTTAGTGTGTACAAATATCCTTTATTTGTCCAACCCCTATTGAATTTTGATTTTAGGTCTACTTCCAAAATATTTTCCAGCCAAATAATTTTAATAGTATTAATATATCTTTTCTAAAATCAAATATGATCACTTTCACATTTGCTAAATGATTATATGTGTACTCGGTTATGGTTAAATATTGGTTTAAAAATGATACGCATGAGTATTTGCTTGCATGTATGTACATATGTGTGGCAGAAGCTAAGATGACATTTCTTTTGGACAATTCGGGAAACATTCATGTTCATCAACATTCTTTCTCATTTCAATCTCCACAGTGGCTTAATTTCTACCAAAATCTGAGTTGTGTTTCATAATATTTCAGCATTTGTATGTGGACATATTTTTATGTTAGGAGACTTGTGTTCTTTTTTGTGACCCAGTTTTTTTCTTTGATTAGGGAATAAAAATGGACAGTTTGACTGTTTAATTTGCTTCCTTCATTTTATTCCCACAAGATTAACAATGAACACAGATTAGACAAATATGCTTTTGTGTCTTATATCTGAATTCAATTGTCAGGTAGCTGAATGGATTTCTCATGTTTGATAGTCTTTTATTTTTCTTCTTCTTTTTTTTCCCTCTTATTCCATTTGCTAATACTGTAATTATAATCGGTTTATTTTTCTAGAAATACAATCTTTGGTTTAATTTTAACTTCTGTCAGTTACATCTCCTATAGTTTCCTGTAATTTAAGTAAATCTTCAGTGCCATGTTTCAAGCACCCATACATAGCCTTGAATTTTCATATTTTCTTCACTAACTAAAACGTCTATACATTACACCTTTCATCTGTTGAGTATATCTTGATGGTAGTCTCTTTCTTCCTCACAGATAGAGGACAAGCTGTTATCTCCATTTAAAACATCTTTCAATTCTACCCATTCCCAGTCATTCAGCTTTTCTTTTCAAAGAGTTCATGCTTTCACATCAAGGGCATTCTCCAGTCTCTGAAATGAGGGTTTATAGATCAAACACACTATATCTTAAATCTCATTGAGGTTTATGCAAAGCGATCTAAATAACCAATGTGCATGATCAGTGGAGCAGCACAGTTGGAAATATCCTGTAGATGTGGATGTGGATGTAAATGTTGATATGGATTCACCCAGATGTAGACACTGGTTCAGGGCAGAGAATAGTTTATTCTTTTGTCCAATTAAATCACCGGTTCTAGCCTAGAGACCTGGGGCCCTAGAGCATTTCAGCATCTTTACAATCTAATCTTAATCCTTGAATTGGAAGATTTCAGCTTTCTTACAGTCTAGAACATTTAAACTGCTACGTCAGTCAAGAAAACTTCAGTCTTACCCTTTCCAGACCTACTGCTGACTGATCTACTCTGACTCCCTCCTTCTGAACTCTTACTCTTCTGGTTCAGCTCATTCTGTTCTGGGCTTCTTCTGTCAAGCTCCGATGTGTCTCTGTGTCTCTCCCTGACTTCTTGTTACTCCATCCTGCCTCTGTAACTGGCTGCTTCAACTGTCTGCTCTGTAACTCATTCCAGTCTCAGCTTCTGTAACTTCCCTTTAACTGACTTTTCAGCTTACTCTGTTAACTGCTCCTCAACTGAATCTTCTTATGACTCCTCTGTTTGCAACTCAACTGACTCTTCAGCCTGCGTTTCAACTCACTTGTCTTGCTGACTTTTCAATTTACTCTAACTTCTTTGTAACTGAGCTGAAAGCTGGCTTTTTCTCATGAGAGTTTGGAATGGCCTTACTCTGCTAACTTTTCCTCTGATTAATCACTTTGTCTGCCATTCTTTCTGATTCATCTCAGATATCACTTCTGTGTGACACCGACTCCTTCTGAGTTCTGCTTCATGTGTCTATTTCCATTGTTTTTCTAGGGATTAAATGCATGGACCACCATTACCTTCTGAATTCTAGGTATGTCTATTTTCCATCCAGATCACACAGACCTCTGAATGTACACCCTTGAATGCAGACCCTTGCTTTCATGCAAGGCTATTCCTCTATATAGCCAGTTTCTTAGTTCACTTTTATAGCAGTAGAATATTAAGTTGGGTATTAATGTTATCATCAAAAGTTGTGTTTTAAGTCACTAACACAAAGTTAAATTTGTTTTATGTACAGCTTTGTCATAGGATTATGAGTAATATTTCATAGTTTTGAATTTCTCCAGTTCTTGCACTTTAGCTTTCTTAGTAAGGTGCTGCCTACTATCCAGCATTCTTCAACAAATCCATTTTTCACAGAGCCAGACTCAGCGTCTTTTGCTTCTATCATAGAAGTGGTTATCTTTCCTTTATAACTGTAAGTTCTGTTTGAAAAGAAATTGAAAAATAATTATTACACTGTCCACTTTTATCTTAATGGACAGGATGCCATTTTAACATAACAGTAGACATTTTAACATAAAAACGCTACCACATTTTTGTAACTAAATATTTACTTGTATATTTGCCTGTGTATAGGTAAATCTATATGTTTTACAACTACTGAACAAAAAGTTAATATATACCATTAATCTTCTAGAGTTTACAAAGTAGTGTCATAATTAGGAAGACTATTTTAATATTTTTCCAAATAGTAACATTGTTGAAATGTACTCTAAACACAGGAGTATTGTAGACTTAAATTCTGTGTGTTACCCTCTTGCAACTAAAATCTATTTCTTATGCAATCAACTTTATTGTTTTTGGTCTTATGTGTTGTATATCCCTGTAAATTTACATTTTTGGATGATGCCTCCACAATAATTTTCCTTATTTTTTACTGACTGCTGTGATTGTTCTTTGTTTTCTTCTTTGTCTCTCTCTGTGTTACTGTCTCTCTCTCTGTATTTCTCTGTTTCTATTCGTCTCAATGCTATATCTCTCTGTGTGTGTCTCTGTCTCTCTCTGTGTCTCTGTATGTCTCTTTCTTTTTTTTCTCTCTCTCTCCAAATAGGTTCTTACTATGTAGACCAAGCTGACCATGAATTCACAGAGATATATGTGTCTCTGCTTATACCTTTACTCCTGTATCCCAGGTTCTGGGATTAAAGACATGAGCCACCATAACAAGCTAATTCTATAACATTCTATAAAGTTCTTAAAATAAATCAAGTCAATACAGAAGATTAAAAAGTTTTAGGTTTTTAAAAAGAATTACTAAAGTTGTCATTATGTCAACAATTTGAATTTATGAAACTAATCAAAGATCTAATTCCAGAGGAGTAATCGGATCTAGAAGAACAGAGCCTTAATTTGTAAGAACAAACAAGGCATTAAACATACCTCAATCCAAAATTATAGTTTTAAACATTCTCCTTAAACATGCATTTCTGGAAGACTGCTAGTCTACCTGTAAATATTCAAGAAAGAAAAACGAATGTGTTTTGACAACTGTTTTTGACATTTTTAGTGGGGTAGGTTGTTTCTCTTTAATCAATTTGAGTTTCCCCATCTGAATATGTTTCTCATGTGTCAGTTCTCTTCATGCATCTCAGCAACTCACCCAAATATCAACTGCTATAAATATTATCTTAAGAAGCAAGAAAGAAAATAAAACCTATTTCATTAATATATATGCATTAAAATATTCAAGTTCAGTAAATATTAAATATAAATTGTGTAATACTATTTTCAATATATAGAGTAGTCATTTTTGAATAATCAGGGCCATTTTTTTACACCATTTAAATCTTTGCTGCCTGGAAACTACGTCTTCCTTTCTTTCATTCTTTCTCTGTCCTCTCTCTCTCTCCTATTTTCTGAGGAGAATGAAATTTTTCCTAAAGAAATATTAGTATTTATCTCTTTCAAAGTCACTTTATTTTGCTCATTTGGCCAAACTGGTCTTTTGAATTTTGAAAGTCCTGGTTGATTATTTCAACAACTGCCATAAAGATCATAAAATTATTTAATTAATCATTTTCCAGAATCTAAATCTTTTATCTGTCCTACTGTTCCCTGTCAAAGAGGATAAAGAAATTATAAAACTTTTATAAAGATTATAAAACTAAGAATGCTCAAGCCCATATAACAGAGAATTATGACTACCAAAGAAGGTTGAATTTGAAAGTACAAATTAGCAAACATTTAAAAGTAAAATATCAGATTTTGCTGTGGTGCTACCACTAACTACGTAGCATTTGATATTTGATAGTGTCTTGGTTTCCATATGGAGCCACCATCAGAGGCAGTTTGTAGGTAAAGAAATCAGACTCACTACATGCTGTCTATTCACAATTGATATGAACTCCCAAAATTTTTCATTTCCCTGCTTTTCTTGCCACCACTTGAATCTTCTAATATCCTTCAGTTTTATTGTATTTTCCATGAAATAGATACAGAAAAGAAGTACAGTGCAAAAAGAGTGGAAGAAAGAACGTAAAAGCTTGCTAAAGCAAGGAGTTATCACCTATTGGAGTTCCAGAACAAATATGATCCAATGACAGAGTCCAGTCTTCCATGTACATGTCTGTGGTCCTTGCACTGATTGTAACTTTGTCATTGACTGTAAGACACTTTTGGCTGTACTCAATTTTTTGCCATTATCTTGGAACAGCCCTGTAAATGATGTGCTCTTGTTTTGTGCCTGAGCATGGATTTAGGAGTTAACAGCTGCAGGCTGTCAGAGACCATCCTCACAGATGAACAGTGAAGAGTCATTAAAGAATAATTGGAATGAGAATTTCTCCAATTATTTTCTGATATAATTCAAAAACTGGTAGTGTTATAATTGTTCGTCACAAATTTTGTGTTCTTGCTCAGGCTTTTTATGATGACCTAAATGTCCATTTTTTATCCTCAGATGACATTGGTACTTAACTGCATGATACCTACATTCTCAGAAACATGTCAGTGTATGTGGTCAATACATATTCTGTAAGTATGATTAAGGACAATTTAGGTTCCACTAATATAGATTCATAACTTTTTCTCTGTAGCTTTCTACCTTATAGGCCAAAATGTTCCTGTTTTTATTCTACCATTATTTAGGCTCTTAGCAAGGGAGTGTGACCAGGTAGATCTCACAGAGATCAATTCCTGAGACCTATTTCTTTACTTAACAAAGTTGAAATGAGATACTTTCTGAGAATTATATAATACTGTTATATAAATGTAAGGGTTCTTTATGTTTTGTATTGCTCTAACTTGTTCAGCTCAGCATTGAAGGACTTTCGAACATCAACTCTGGAACATCAATGGCAGCAAAGACTTTTCTCCCATTCCTACCTCCTATAGGTAGTCATGACCTTATTTCCTTGAATGCTTTATTTCTTTCTCTATGCTATTTTTTATGCTTTTCCAGGTGGTTAAGTTGAACTTTCAAAACTTTGATATATTTTTCTGGACTTTCACATGTAAAGTTAAATCATTTAAAAAAATGATTGTTTAAATTGACTTTATTGTTCCCTATTTTTCTGGTATGCTTTTTTTTTTTTTACCTCAAGTTCATGTGTGCTCACAAGTGTGTTTTAATACATGCATTGAATGAATTACATTTCTGTGTACATGTATATGTATGTGTTTTATGAGCATGTGTATTTTATCTTCATGTTTGTATGTGCATGAATGTCTGTTTTCATGTTTACCTGGTGTGTATGTGTGTGTGTGTGTGTGTGTGTGTGTGTGTGTGTGTGTTAGTATATCTGTGGTCATCTCTCTCACTGTCCACAATGTTTTACGAGCTACTCAAAATTCAAATTTTATAATCACTTTCTTTGTTTTAGCACTCTCTGCCTTTCTGGTAATTGAGTCTGTAAAATTTCATTCATACATTTCTGTGTGCATCCCCTCATGCTCTGTATCTTCTTTTTAATATTTTCTTTTTTTTCTATTTGCTAATAAAATAAATACAAATAGCTTGTCAGACATAAGAAAAGAGGAGAGAAGATCATTTTTAGGTATTATTGTTTCATTCTTTATTATCTATCTGAATCTTTATCAACATCATTTAACTTGATTATTGAAAATATCAAAAGTAAAGGCTTTTTTTTAGACATAATGAATTCCCTTTATATAGGCAGAGATTGGTAATCTTTTCTTTGAAGTTTCCTACATATTCATTTGTTTTTTGTCTCATTGATTGCAAATGAATGAGATGTGTAAAATACTTTTCTTCTGCACTGCTATATTGTGTACCTCCATCTAGGATGAGAATGGGACAGTAACAGAAGTGCCTGAGGCTAAGAAGAGGCTAAGAATAATACCTAAGAGACTAAACAATATGCACATCCATTCTTTTGTGTCTATAATATTCTGTCCTCCCTTTGAATGTGATTCTGTGTTTAATGCCCTTGTGTCACCTGGATTCTCTCAGCCCTTTATTCATACATGAGTATAGATCTGATTTTAGGGGACTGTATTAGATCTTTTGTATCCTAGACTATTAATAACTTCAAAATCAGTTGGGAAAACCTCCCTTTACTTTATATTTAATGAGTTTGTGTAATATGAAGAGTATTTTCCCATTAAAATATGAAATGATCTATAATTCTGGGCTATGTTTGCCTATAACAGTCTTAACTTGTAAACATTGTTTTTCATACATGGGCTGTTTCCCTTTAAATGAGAATTTTCCCCCAATAAAATGTTAATAATATTTGATTAAGTTTTGATGGCCATACTACTGTTATAAAATATTTATAATTGTGGATGCTTACCCAGATACTTAGGTATTCAGAGGCACTTGAGATCCATGGGCAATAGCAGCTTGATGATATCATCAAGGAGTGTAATTTCTCCTCATTGACCATGTGCTTAAGAGCAGCAGTGAGGTAGTCAGACGCTGATATTTGATGCTTCAGGTTTCGCCTTCTAGGAAGATGGCTGCTAAACGTTAAATAATTAGGTAAAAATTAGTGTTTAAGTTTCAGCCACACGATGTCACCAGATATCTCCTAATCCAATAATAGTTGATGACTAAATAAAAAGAAAAATGAAGATCAAGTTATATTCTTCTAGGGCTGTTGTATTGAAGTACCTTCATGTGAAAAGTTATTTCATGTGAGAATTGGGATTTTTTAATCAGTAAGTAGCCCAGTAGTTTCTAAAATATTATCCTTGAATATTTAAAATATTTTACAAGTTCATTGTCTACATCATATACTAAAACTCTATTGTCAATAGTTTATGTTTTAACTGATATATATATATATATATATATATATATATATATATATATATATATATATATATATATGAACACCTAACAATTGGTTTCAAGGTGTATTCCTGGTATTTTATGATGCAATTTTCTTTCTTAAGAAGTAGTATTAATTAACTTCTCAATCGTGTTGAGGTTAAACTCATTCCTAAAAAGATAGTATGTTTTCTAGGTCATTTGATACAGAAGAATGGCTTTTACTTGCTTTCAAGTAAAATAATAAATGGTAAAAGTAATTAAATGCCAACTGTGTAATAAGAACTATGCTAGAAATATTTTCTCTATTAATCCTTTCAACAACCTCATTAGATATTATTATAATATATGCTTCCAGATAAGCGAACAGTGTAATGAGGCTTTGTTACTTCCTATAGCTCTCTGACCCATAAACGGTAGGTCTTATATTTAAATCATTGTTAGCTCTGACTCCAAAACTGTGTGTAGGAGAAAACTTCTTTATATTATCCTCTTAGGTAATAGTCAGTATCCAGTGCTCACAATTCAAACCCATAAATGATGGGTAAATAACCTGGGCTCACAAGTCAAACTCATACTTGATGGATAAATAAGAGACATCAAATAGTTTATTTGTACATGGAATGTGGATAATCTCAACAGAAAAAAAAATTAAGGAGTCATTAGAAATGGAGTTATACGTACTATCTTAATAAAGATCAATACATTTATGCTGAAAATTTAAGACAAATGATGAGAAGTTTATGTTTGTTTAGTCAATGTCATCGACTGTCTTTAGCTGACACGAGAAAACAGTTGATATATGGCAAATTGTAACAAAAAAAATTTACCTTTAGGTCTAGAGATTGATGACTGAGACACCAGCATTTGAGTGAGGCTGCCCATGAAAGACTCATGCTGCCTGCTCTCAAAGCAGAACTGCAGAGGGAAAGCACGCACATTTAGAAGAGCATGCATTTGAGAAGGGGCAAGATGCTATGCTTCTTCACAACCAACTGTCATGATTATTGATACTCTTCCTTGAGATTTAACTCACCCTTTCCAGATTTGATCAGGTCTGCTCAGCATTAATCAAGTCTTTCAGAAGCACATCCATCTATTGTTAAATGAGTTCCATTGAGTCAACCATCAGTGTGGACACCGAAGTTATAGTGCATGATTTCTGACACTTAACTTGAAGCGAAACTATAACTGCTATAGAAAAGTATACAAGGTAACCTAATAAAAGGCAAAGATTAATTTAGAAAAACACAGTTTTTGAAGAAAACACAGTCTGATCCTGTATCTGGAAATAAATGTTGGTTTCTCCTTCTTCCTGTGGCAGCAGGTAAGAGGAGCATCCTGAACAGGGAAGTTTATACTGTGTCTTTGAGCAGAGAGGGAAGAAGTAGAGATGGTTTTGTGCTTTTAATTTGTTGTCACCTTAACCTAATACTAAGGTCAAAATTGTATTGAGGTTAGAGTGCTGAGATGGCACTCTCCCACATATAATGCTCTCTTACATAAGCAGTCAATTCATAAAATGAGTTTTATATTTGTTCCTTTTTTGGAAAGCTATGATTACTTCCTTTACTTTCAGTCCTATGGAGAAATGATCCTTGACATCCTGACAGGATTATTCTAAGGAAGTTGTTTATATTGGTAACAAAATTTCACTGGAATTTATCTAAACAAGCGTTTTATTTTAGATCTTGACAACAATATGACATAAACAGTCCAAGTTCATAAACAACATGCATTTACGATTGTTTAATGTTTTTCAAAGAACACCATCAGATTACCAAATATTTTAACCACTCGGATATCATCATTACTGTCACCTTTTGTAACATTTATTCTAGTATTTTATTCATTTTATCTTTCTCTTTCAAGCTCCCAGAGAATATGCAAATGTTTTAAAGTCTTTAGAAATCCTTTTTCATTAGTTTACCCAAATGGATAATCTAATGTAAATGAATGTTTCACAGTAACTCCAAAAACATCCAAATTCTAAAGCTTTATGTGCTTCCCAGATTGTTGCATTTAAAATGTTATAGTTACTGTATTTTGAAAATTTGATATTGTCACACTGTAACATTTTATATTAAAAATAACAAAATTCAGTTTTCTTTTGAATAATTCAATATTTTATTCATTTATATTTATGATTCTGTGCTTCATGTTTGTGTGGCAGTGTTTCACTATGCAGCCTAGGCTGGTCTGGAACTCTGTATATATTCTAAGCTGGGTGTCTTTGCTTCTACCTCCATAGTGCTGGAATTAAAGGCATATGCCAACAGGACCAGTCATTCAGGCCTCTTAATAAAAATAATAGTTATATTATTCTTTCATGTCATTTTTTTAGTTGATGAAAATATCAGTTAGAAAAATATGTTCACGATGTTTAAAAATTGCAAGTCTAAACACTGTCAGTGAGGAACTTAAATAACAGTAGTTGTCTCTGAGATATCTAAATTATGTAATGTGAATTGAGAAGACACACTCTGAATTTGCTATATGATTCAAGGAGGGGTCTGGACTGGATAAAAACATAACAAAACATACACTCAAGCATTCATTTCTCCCTAGTTCCTGAATATGGATGCAATGTGACTACCTGCTTCTTGCTCCTGCTGTCATACTTTCATCCATGGTAAAGTTGAGTTTCAGAAAGTATTAAAAAATGCATTCCCCTTTCTTTCAATTATTGTGTTAGGCATTTTAGCTTAGCAATAAAAAAACTAATGAGTACTAAACCCTTCTTTCTAACTAACACATTTTTTATTATCTAAATTTTTTTTAATATTTTAGGAGAAGGTGCCATCAAATCAGACTTTACAAGCTCTGTTTATCAACTAATAGTGGTTTCTCAGTAGAGTTGAAGGGCTGCTGCTATATTTTTTTGTTGACACAGGCATTCTATCTCAGCACTCATAATCAAGATGCAGTAGAGGCATTTGTAGAATTCCATTATCTTTCATTAATAAGATATTTGCAGCAATTTGAAATATGAGTCTACTTTAAATTACCACTAGATAAATTAATTTGAAATATTTATCTGATCCAGGAACTGATTTTCTATGAGGTTTATTTTTATATAAATACAAATTTTTAATTTCTGAAGCATCATACATGTTTTATTAAAAATTTTTAATATTAATTAAAATATGTGTGCTTAGGACTACTGTTTTACCAGTAAAAGTATTTAACATTCATATTTTAGGAAAATTGACACAGAAATTTCAGACAGGGCTATAAAAATGTGAAGTATTATTTTAAAAGAGGAACCAAAGATACTTTCAACTTAGTAGATGATTGTTGTTTAATAACTCAATTGGAAGTAAAACAGTACATCTTGGATGGAGGCTCATTAAAATTGATAAAATAAACAACTTACAAGTTTCAGGAAGTACATGACACTTAGAAGATTCCAAAGTCTCCCCTTTCAACAGAATATGTAAACAACAAGGACTGCTGATAAGAATAAACTCTTTGGTGTATCTGCTACTTGAAAATCCTGCAGAAATCTCTAGGTATGTGCCTTTCATGAGCTGTTTGATGATTCAGTTGCCTTTATTCATCCATCCTCCTGCAACTTCCTTCAACCCCAATCTATAAGTAATACCAATAAGTCCATTATTAATATCTACCCAGGAAATGTCTCACACAACAATGATCAAGAATTGATTAAACTGGAAATGAATATTTATTGAGCATTGCTTTCTTTGAACAGAGATCATTTAGTTTTAATGTCTCAAACTTGTCTTTAAATTGTGGCTGTACCAAATCTAGCAGTACATTTTTAAATGAACTTATTCTATGATAAACCATGATTATCCATTATTGCAATACATGATACAAACGTAATTGTTCAAAATCAAACAATTATGTCATCTTATAGTTGATGCAGAAACATTTGAGAAAATCCATAATCCTTTCATAATAAAACCTTAAAATACGTAATTTTTTTCAGCTGCGGAAAGTCATTTACATAAGTCTTACAGCTAATTATGCCTTGTTCTAAAGGATTATTTTTTTCTTAAATGGGAAGAAGACAAGGTCACTCTTTTCACATGGTCACCTCTTCTATGTGGTCAGTACCTCCAGCTCTGTTCTATGTATTTGAAGCTCTAGCCATGGCAACCAGACAAAGGGAATAACTGAAACTGATCCTGATGGGAAAGGGAGGAGAAAAGCTAGATCTATTCATTATGGCAGGATTTATAAAATTTATATTGCATTTCAGTATATTTTAAAGGACAATTCACAAATGAAATTAAGAAAAAATGATTCATAGTATAATCAAAATAAATAAATAGAAAGGAACAAATTTAGCTAAAGACTGACAAATTTTATGGTCTTGAAAACAAAATATTCCTGAAATAATTAAAATGTATGTATGTTTGATTCTCCGAACTCTGGCTAGGGGCTGGGAGAATAAAGAAAATACAGATACACAGATATAGAAGGAAGCAAGGGCTCAGGCAGGGTTTTCTAATCACTCAAATCAGGAACCTCAGTATGTTTATTAGGTGCAAGAACAGCAGGGGACTTAGATGGTCTAGGCAGAAAGTTTCTATAGACATGCAGTCTGATGCTGTAAATGTCCAGGAGGAGGAACTTGCAGTTGCTGATCTTTGCACACAGAGATCAATCATCCACAAACACTTATACTTGAACTCCCAAGGAAACTTTTCACTACAGTTGAGTCTGGAACATGTGACTAATGTCTTCGCCAATTTCCCATTAGCCAAATGTTCTTGAATTCCATAAAGATTATGCACATGTCAAAATAAACAGTTATTCAGGACTTCATTTGATCAAGAATTTCTTGGTCTCTAAAATATATAACTGATAAATATATCACATTCATAGATTAGAAGGTTTATCCTATTATCCCAAAATGAGTACTTAAGATAAAACTTAAGGGTTCTTTTTAGAAAATTTAATCTGATTCTGAGTGTAGTTCTAAGTGGCCCAGAAAAGATGAAATAATTCTCCAAAATAAGGATAAGTAGGATCACTGCACTTTCTCTCCTCAAAATTTATTTGAAAGAGGTAGTAATGAAATTAGTGAGGTACTGGGACATGAATACACATGTAGTTCATGAAATAAGAAAGAAAAGACATTAATAAGTCATTACATAAAGGATCCATGGATTTTCAACAAAACCCCTGACTTCACCAAAAGAACAAAAAGTAATTTTTCAAGAAATGGTGGAGGTTCAATGGACTGTAATTTTTAAATAGAACATGGATCTTTGGATCACTGCAGATAAAAAATAACACAAAATAGCTTATCAATATACATGTAAAAATTAAAAGTTTAATGCCTTTTAGAAGAAAAGATGAAAAACTTTTATTGTCAAAGATTAGGCAATGTTTCTCACATAAGACTAAGAGAGTTTGAACCTCAAGTAGAAAACAATGGATTTTATCAAAATTAGAAATGATTTTTATTAAAATGCCACAAAATAGACAAAACCCACACTGAAAGATATACTCTCTGTGTAACTGACAAGCAACTGAATAGAAGAAGTGTGCTTATAATCAAATGATAGAAATATAGCTGATTTAATTAAAATGTGAACACACATTTAAAAATATTTTAGATAGAACTTTGTTGTATAAAGACTTTCTTCATCCTTGTTAACCTTCCAGATTCTAGAATTATAACGTGTAACTTCATCAACCAAAACCAAAGAATGATTCTGGATGAACAATAATGTAAGTAAAAAGGACATAATAATATCTAAAGGGGACATAAAAAGATGTCAACTAATTAATCAGTAGGGAAGTGAAATTCAAAGCTTTTGCATACTATATCAGAAACAATGGATTTTCTACAATTTAAAAGGTAGACATGTGGCTGTAAAGTGAATACTTAACTTGTGTGACCCTGCTATTAAACTCCAATACTAAATAAAGTAGACAGTAAGAGAAAATATTATTGTGAACAATTTTCAAATTCTTATACAGTGTCTGACAAGAGTATAAAATTGTGGAGACAGTCAGACATCTTTAACTATCATGAAGTCAGTCTATCTAAGGAAACTGAATGGATATATTCACATAAAATTTATAAATGAAAATTAATAAAGATACTATTATTAACCCAATATTGGGAAACTAGTCAAATGTTTTTGTACCAAAGAATAAACTACAATGCAATACATCTATCCACTGTAATGTTACTCAACCATGAAAAAGAAAGAAGTGATCATTCATTTTTCAGAGGTGAAGGTTAAACATAGACTGATGGGAAGGCTTTGCAATTTGAAGCATTTGCCACTGAGTCTGCCAACCTGTATTGATCTCTGGGACCTCATAGAGGATGGAAAGAACTGACTCCCTCTAGTTATCCTCTGACCTCCCCCAACACATTATGGTATGGGTATATCCACACACTGAGAAATGTGCACACAGAGAGAGAGGAAGGGAGAGGGAGAGAGAAGGGAGAAAGAGGGAAAGAGAGAGGCTAAATTTAAATAAAAATACATATATTCTACTATTCCATTCCCCCAAAACATGTTTCAACTTTAAAAAAGAAAGGCTTCAAGTGATTTTATTTATGTAGGATTGAAGAGGAGAGTGCAATCTTTAGAAACAGAAAATGATTATCATTTATTAAGGTGTTTGTCAAAGATATTGACAAACTTCAGAGTTTTAAGGTAAAGATAGGGCTTATTTGAAGTAATAAAAATGGGTTGCATGAGGTGAGGATGCACAAGGCTCTGGAAACTAAATACCTTGGAAGATACTCACATTAGATATTTAATTATAATTAATTACATTTATTACACATTTCAGATTGGAGTAGCCATTCTAAAAGAATCCACCTTTGAATTTAGATTGTGTTCCTGATGACTCAGCAAGAGAGATGTGAAAATTATCCATGATTCAGCATGAAAATGCTAGGTTTTTGTTGCTGTTGTTTGATTTTGTTCTGCAAATTGCCATCTATGCTCCAGAATCCTGGAAACATAATTTTCAAACTAAGATTATAGGTTGTTATGCTACTAAAGAATTTTGTTCTTACTGCTAGTCTCAAAAGATGTACAGGCATGTCTTGTTTAATTGTGTTTTACCTTATTTTAATATAGCTTATAGGTCCAAGATTTATGACAACCTTGACCAAACAATATATGAGCACCATCTCCAATAACGTGTACTTACTTCATCTCTGTGTGTCACTGCTTCATGATTATTTCAGTATCTTACAGTTGTCATGATTACTGCTTCTGTTATAATGGTCATTAGACAGTGACCTTTGATAATGCTATTTTGAACTTTTTTAAGATGGCACAAACTGTACCTGTATAAAACAGGAAATGTAATTGAAAAATGCTGTGCTCTTGTTACTTGATCATAGAAATCATCTCATTATTTATCATCAAACTTTCTTAGTTCTTGAGAAACAGCAATATTAATATTAAGTCAACCAATGACCCTCCAATCATCTCTAACATGTCTCTCAAGTGTTCAAGAGAATGAAAGAGTTGTACTTCTTCACAACAAACACTGAAAAGTTCTTGTACTCAGTACTAGTGTTACTTGGAATGTTTTTGATGAACAAGAAACTTTTGTGTTTTGTTTTGGAATTTACAGCACATTTAGTAATGCTAATTTGCTTTTATCATTACATATTTTAACAAGATATTGACATTACCTAATTGTTTGTAACTTCCTTGTTTCATTTTAAAATTATTGAACTAATAGCTTCAAGCATGTATTGCTAGATATTATTTTAACTGAAGACATGTCTCTTCTTGACTACATAATGCAATATTTGCTTTCATAGTGTATTTGAAGTTTCTCATAAAGAAAAAAAAAACGTAACTTACCTTTAGAAAAAAAATAGTGTGATTTTGCTACAACTAAATAATACTATCTTGTATTTTGTGACTCAATTCTAATATGGTACTACAAAAATATTGGCTATGTTAAGAAATACAAACTGAAGTATACTAAAACATTTTGTATTTATTCTGTGATATGCCATTAAATCCACTGTATTTTTGTCTCAATGACAAAATAATTTCTATGATGCTCATTCTAAATATGGTAGTTCATTTTTCAAAGTAATTGCTCTCTGAATTTTTAAATTGTTCATTTTAATATGAAATATATCAGCTTTTAATTGCAATTCTAACCAAAGCATGACAAAATTATTCTTAAGAGCATTAGTCTGAACAATGTATTTAATTCCATCTTTGAATGTACATGCATGCTTTCAAGTACAAACATATTCTCCCAAGATTCATACAAGAGTTTGATGTTAGGCAGAATCACAGGATAATTGTGATCACTAAACATTCTTTTGATTTATTTTAATAAGATCATGTTAATCTTCTTAGAATTCAGTATATTCTGACTCTGAATGCCTCAATTCATAGCATGTTCCTGACATCCTAGGTAGCCTGAAGCACGTTACTTAATCTCTTTGTTTAATTCAACTTTAACTAGGGAATAACAATAATCCTTAGAATTAGTATGTAAATATAATTGGATTATTATGTGTAAAATGATTTCAAATTGTCTAGCATAAAATGTACAATTAATAAATGTTACTTACTTTTATGAAATCTAGATGGATTATATAATATTAGTTAATATTAATAAAATTTAAACAATAGGAAATACAGACAAAATGTAATAATAGGAGCCCTTCCTTTAGTATTAGTCTATGCATTGCTAACTTGCTGTAGGTTAAGAAGAGTGAGTGAGATAAGACTTGTATATACTTAAAATATATAATAAACAAATGATATTTAAACTAATGAAAATATTTTGGGAGAAATCATAGACAGAGGAGAAAAAATGTGAAAACACTTAATATAAAATTTGAACTGAGTATGACTAAGAAATATGCAATAAATTTGACTTCTTAAGTAAATTATTGAATATTGAATATTGAATAATAAATATAAAAGAAATGTGTCACTCAACTGGAATTGATGTATTGACCAGGAACTGTTAGATTACCTTGATTTAGAAAAACTTTTCAATGCTTTGATAAAATTGAGAAGAATGAGAAAATGTAACACTTAGTTTTTGTGAACTTATAATGTCAAATGAAAATCAAATACAATTCCAATACAAAAAAACAACTGACTGCTTATCATGACCCTTCCCATAAGTAGGCATTAGAGTCAAAAGAAGACTGTGGGTTTCTTTGAAATAAGAATTTCCTACCTAAGGATCTTGGTCTTCATCAAGCTATAGAATTACTGTGTGTGTGTTTTGTGTGCATGTGTGTGTCTGTGTGTGTGTGTGTTAATCAATGTTTTTCTATGTAGCCTTGACTTAATTGAAATTGTCTATATGATCAGGATGGCCTGGAACTCAGAGTTCTACTTGCTTTTGTCTCTTGTGTACTGGAATTAAATGTATATGCCACTATCGCTGGCCCTGGAGTTATTGATTATTGCTATTTTATAGCTCAGAGATAAAGAAGGTGAAAATGATAAAAGATGTTCACATTGGAATATATGTTTTTCAAAATATATTTGGATCAAATAAGAGAAACTACATAATGAACTCAGGAATTTCGAGATTACAGCATCTATTAAACAAACATAGTGTACTCTAGATTCTAAGGAATTTGATCTAACATAATTATGTTTTTCTTATGTCTTTGAAATTATTATATAATTATGTAATGTCTTATATTCTTTCTACTTTATGAACCTTTCCATAAACCCATTTTTGCTATCTTTCAAATGCATAACCTCTTTTTTCATTAATAGTTGTTTCATGTGTGTGTATATATCTATATCTATATATATATTATATATATATATCTTATGTATACATATATATATATACTAATTTGCATAATATAACTTGTTCATGCTGTAAATTTACTTGTATATATGCTGCATATGTTTTCAGGGCTGACCATTTGTTTGGGATAGCAGATTGATGTACTCTTTCCTGGGTAAGTCTATTTCTCCCACTGGTATTAACTGCTCTTGCAGAGCACTGGAGTTCAGATAGTTCAGTTCTCAGCACACGCATGGCAGTTCACATCTGTCTGTAACTCTTGTTCCAGGGGATCTGACACTGTCACACAGATATATATATATATATATCAAAATACCAATGTACATAAAATAAAATAAAAATAAATAAAATATTGTTTAAAAGAAGTGATAAAGATAATACAATGAAAGTGCATTCCCATTGTATATGATCACTATATTTGGAATTATGTTACATATAGCATTTCATATATATATATATATATATATATAATATAAACATTATTTACATAAATGCACCATGAAATCTGAATTAGTCATTCTAGTTTGAGTTTTCTGATCACTTTTATTCAGCAGTTTCAAAATATATTCCTCCATACACCTGCAGGGTGTATCATATAGATCCTAGGGTAGTCTAACATTGTTTATTTGTCCAGAGAACATACTAATCCCTTGTGATTTGTGCACTTAAATTGATCAAACAGGACTTTCAGAAGATATAAGTAAATTAACAATCACACATGTAACTCGGTTCCATGAGTCATTAAAATGATCCAACTATCATGGCTATTATTTGTATATATTGGATATAATATCAGAACGTGGTGATAGCCCTCCCCATGTGCTACCATAGATATGAGCACATAGATATGTGAGTTCCTCATGTAAAATGGAACTGATTCACATTTGCAAAGAACTAAAAACTGGTGACTGTGCATGTGTAATGTAATAAGAGAAAAAAATATGGCCTGAGTGGATGAAACTTATACCCTGAGTAGATAATAGAGTTATTATATGTTCATTTCTTTTTGTTAATTCTATAATTATATTTTGAAATTGCTAATGCTATAATTAACTATACAAAGTTTTATTTTGTAATGTTCACATATTATTATACTATATATTATATAATATTATAAAAATTGCCATTTTTATATCTCTCATCTTTTAGGTTTCTGTTCAGTTTCTATATTGTGATATAGGTAAGTGAATATTTTAAAATTTATTCTCATGTCAAATGAATAAACGGTATGTTCTCTCTATTGATAAGTGACAAAGATTTTTCTTATTTTTTGAAAATGTTCATATTTCAGTGACATGATAAGGGAAAGCATAAAGCAAATCTAATTCAAACGATGAGGTAGACATCTCTTGTTTCACTGGTTGTCTTTCCTAAGAGATTACTGGCACTTTCAGAAAGAAAAGAAGATAAGATAGACTTCATGGTCCCATTGATAAGAATATATATATGAAAACAATAAAGTTCTGGACATTCTCAGAGCATATATGTAACTGGATATATTATATTTATTATATTCCAATTTTTTCCTTTTTATGATGGAAAGCTAAATCTTCCCACTAGTAAATTTATCAGGCTATGTCATCTCTAATGTACATGCAAGAGGTTTTTTCTAAGCTTCCTCAATTGCATAGTAGTATATCTTGAGAATCACATTGATAACATATTAGAGTATCTAATAATGACATCAGAAAACTTATATGTAACTTGAGATTCTCTTTATCTCCTCCATATATACCTGCCTCAAAAGTAGAGTCCTGTGACCAATTATACACTGTTTCTGCTGTCTTAATCTTCAGTTTCTTCCTCAGATTAGATTTACTGAAAATCACTCATTGTTTTTGTATGGAAGCAATTTTGACTCCTCCAGTAAGACTTAAACTTCTCATGCAGTGGTGAATATTAATTCCATAATGAACACTCATGACATAATGATTTTGGTTCAAGATAATGATTCATGCACCAACATACACAACATTGTGAAATATATGCATATATGTAAATATATAAGTATATATTGCTAACACTATAGTTAGCAATCTATAGGTTGGACTCATTGTTTATTTTATACCTTTCAATCTTTCTTCCAGGGAAGAGGATTTAAGTAGGGAGGGAGGTGGAAGCTAATATAATTAGAGAGGGAGAGTGAATGTCTGTGTATAAAATAAAGTTATACCACAAGATGTGACAAGGCTCACCATGGGCCTTAAACTATCTAACAGAAATCCTAATGCTTTGAAGGAATGACCTAGCTTTTAGTTGTTGATCAAGGACATCCAAGAGATTCAGGAGACTCCTAAAACTATATAGGACATTGTCAATGCTGATGGTTTCCTTTTAGAAGAGGAAGGCACTATTTCTGAAAGAATTGTGCCAGTGTAGACTCAGGACTTGGGGAAACTGAACTGAAAGCTGTAATCTAGAAGCCATCTCACTGAAGGCTGGGTCTCATCAGAAGTTGTCCTGCATAACTTGAAGGGAGACAATCATTTAATAATACTAATTACCTGTAAAGTCTGCAAGCCAGCGTAATGGACAATCACAATGGTGCAATCATAGTATTACATTTTAGGGATACCCAAAGCTGTTTGATTGTACTTAACAGCTACAACATTATTGGGAATTAATTCCTGTTATTCTAAACTTTGAAACTGTCCTTGGTTGTAGATGTCATAAACCTACTACTACCATTTTCTTAGATGAATAATTTCTCTCTGTATTACCAAGAATTTATCCTTATGTCTGTAGACAAGTGTAGCTTTCACATCTTACCAAAGAAACTTATTTGTTTCCAGTAATTGCAGGCTACTACAGAGAACCACATCTGATCAAAGTATAGAGAATAAATGTGGAGATACCAGTCACTATCGGAGAATCTGAAATGAAACCTTTATAGTGAAAGTATATGGAATATTACAGAAAATATACTGTATGATTGTAGATATCAGAGGATCAGGAACCCTGAAGCTAAATATGTCCTCTAGAAGATGGCTAGGATGTTTCACTCATAAAATCTGAACAATTTGATTTCTTAAATGAGACTGGCCTAATGGCAACAGCAGTTGACCTGTGATATTGGCAGAGGAACATCTTACAATGTCCCACAACTAGATGAGGAGCTACAGGTAGTCAATGACAAGAAAGAGAGAGAGAGAGAGAGAGAGAGAGAGAGAGAGAGAGAGAGAGAGAGAGAGAGAGAGAGAATATCAATTTTCTCCAAAAATGATGAGAGAGAGAGAATCAATTTTCTCCAAAAATGACCACCTTGAAAGGTTATCCAATCTAAAGTCGTCATTTGCAAATATATATATGAGCAACACTAAATATATTACTAAAAGTGATAATCAATTCCAGAGGGACTGTGAGATATGTAAGTAGTTGGAGGAGAGAAGATAAGAATGTAAAAGTGGTAAATATAGTATTTCTTATTGGGGATTCTTGAAAACATACAATTTTGTTTTAAACAAAAATCAAAATGGTTTGTACTTGATGAAAATTTTGGGATAATTTAGCTGAATTAAAACCAGTCAATTTGAAAGACAATGGCTATGTTACAGGCAACTCCTAAAAGAAAATTTATAAAAATAAGTCAAATTTAATCATGGTCATAATGTTGGAATAACTGCAGGATTTTATACATTATCGCACTGAGGCCCAAGGCCCACTCAAGACACCTCAGTCCAGAATATAAACCTCCAAGTAAAGACAGCTGTTACATTAGGGAAACGAAAATCAGTCCATTAGTGTGATTACTTATTTTGCCAAGATGACAAAATAAACTCAGGTATTCAACTTATGAAGAAAAACATACATTTTGCATAATGGTTTCAGAGTTACAAATTTATGGTCTGGTATCATGTGACAAAGGAGCTTTTTTATCTCATGATGGACTGGAATATAAAATATATCTGAAAAGGAGCGCCCAGGATACCAAAGTCTCCTTCAATATGTTCTTTGAATATGGTAGCTTCCTTTTACTAATTCTTATCTCTTGAAGTTCCAGCAGCTCTTAGCAGCACTGTCAGCTGCTCACTGAATCCTCAAATATGACTCCTTGCTGGATATATAAGATCTAAATCCATAGTGGTATTTAACATTTGATTGTTACAAAAACTGTGGACTAAGGGATCTCTAAGACAGTATTCATTTCCTCACCTCCTTTGCCATCATATTTTTAAAATCTTGCTTTAAGTCATTAGATTCTCTGACCTTCTGCTATGACTAAATACAAGATACATTTTGAAGGAGTTTACAGACAGAATGTTCATGTTACAAGTAAGTTTGGGAATGCGGAATGCAAGCAAACTGCAAAGTGAGTTTTGTTTGAGCATCTTAATGAATGAGCAAGCATCCTTTGTCACCTTGGGATTTGATTGAGAGCTCTCTAAGTAGAGAGATGGAAAGGAGTTAAGGACTTGCTGGTATAAAAATAACAAAATAAATTGCGAAAGGCATAAATCTCTCTTCTTTTATTTCTTTAATATTTACCTCTAAGGAACTTCCAATACATGTGAAATATCCAACAAAGGAAAGTATCAGTAACATGTAACTTTGGTTTGGCTGAGGTGAAACAATACATAGGAGGCCCTGTATTAAAAAGCTTGGCAGTTGTAAATCACAAGCAATGGAAATCAAACAGGACCCACTTCAAAACTCATGCTGAAATAGTCAATTTCAACATGCCTATGATTCTAAATAGAGCGTTAAGGAGCACATTGAGATTAATTGGGGATTTGACAGTTAAATACTAATCTGATGGGATAATTTTGTTCAGTAGATGAGAAATAGACCTGAGGTCTCCATCTCTTTACTTGTGTCTCTCCTGAATTAATATGATTAGGCACCCAAGAAAACCATATTGTGAGTGTAAGTGTATGTGTCTGTGTATATTATATAAATCACAAAGTGATTCCAAATTTAAGGGTGACAGAGAAAAACTGCAGCAGTAAGAATATCAGCTGAATGTGCCTCCTAGTGGGGAAATAAGTGAGTTTGGAATACAGAGTAATTAACTCTACCAAGTGTTATGGCATCAAGTAAAATCATAACTGTTTGATGTTTAATGTATGTGATTATTACTTGATAAGTCATTTTAAATAAAATGAAAAACATCAAAGCCAAAATGAAAGCTCATTAAATTATCTGGACTATGAGGTGTAAGACCAAGAAAGTCTATAAAAGTTTTTGAACATATTTCTTGAAAAATACAAGACATGACAAGAGATTGTAATGAAGGAAAATTTTGATGTCCAAAAAGAAAAATAAAGTTATTATTCAGATAGTGAATCATTCTTTCAGGGAACTCTTCCAAGTGTAGTTGAACATGCGATTGACCATTGGTCAGAATCTCCAGGTGACTTTCTGTTTCATCAGCAGAAATTATGACCATTCTCCTGGTCTTGTGTTGACTATCTCACTTAAGAATCAGTTTGGGCTTTCATAACACAATGCTGACTTTGTCTTACTTCAGATCATTTCTGCTAGCCAACCAGCTCATGCAAACATCAATTGGAACATTACAATTCGAGGTGAGGTTATCAAGTACACTGGGTACAAAAAGACTTGTAAAGGTGAGAGGAATAGTACACTGAAAAAAGCCACAGAAGTTACAACAGGGCTTCCTGACTACTTACGTACTCAATTGGATTGCATGGAACAATATCTTGTACTTTATTTCTCTTATCTTTACTTGAAGACTTGTTTTGAATTCAAGACATTACAGACTGTTTTTGTTATACAAATTACATTGAAGTCAAAGAACTGTTTTTTAATAGTACTCAAAGATGCAATAGCCTCTATAGTCTTAATTTATTCATATCATTGAAAGGATATATTTTTATTTAAGTTTTAAGCATTGTTTAATAATTTGTTACTGAATTACTCCTGTCAGGAGATTTACTAATTATTCAAACTTGTTATAAACACTAGCTTTGTATTATCATAGGGTGAGTCAGCTCCTCCATGACTTAGAGAAAGGACTCTTCCCACAATCCCTGTCTAGTATACAAGAATTAATACTAATTTGGATATAAAAATTGAATATATCAAGCTGAAGCTCATGTATCATATGAGATTTTGCATGTACAAATCTCCAGAAATCAAGGAGGGAAGTAAAAATTGAATAGAGTCAACAGTATTAGCACACATTTAAATGTCTTTATTTGGAAATTTAAAGATGTCTAATGAAAGCCATTTTTAAATTTTAGCATTTAATCATCTGTTACAGGAATAGCTGGCAGAGATTGCCCCAGTCTTGGAACTTTCTCTGTTCTCATTTGATGGCTTTCTTTGCTGTGTACCATATGGTTGATGACAGCATACACTTTGACTGTAAGGCATAAACAAATCAATCTCAAACTGACTGGAGAACTTTCTCCCTGTTGGGGAGATTTCATAGTGCCATAAAGGTGCTATGCAGGCTGTTGAGAGAGAAAAGACATCAATGGCTTTACCTAGTGCAGAACTCTGCATAATACCATACCTAAATGACAGGCAAGATACTCCCACTGGTGCAATAATAGCATGAGAATATTGGGTAATTAGCTGTTTCCTGTTTAGATGTGAGGCCTACTCAACAGGAGGAAATGTGTGGCTTGGTATAGTAAATGAAGTCAGAAGTGTATATGGATAAACAGATCATAAGACCTTGGGGTGTTACTTTTCTAAACCATCACATTTTGCAACTTCCTTCTCTCTCTCTCTCTCTCTCTCTCTCTATATATATATATATATATATATATATATATATATATATATACACACACACACACACACACACACACACACACACAGAGACACACACACATATATGTGTGTGTCTGTGTGTACATATATACATTCCTCCCTTCTAAATATATATTAATAAATAAAAATTCCTTTTATATATTCCCACAATCTCTTCCTAGTACACAAGATTAATGATAATTTGGATATAAAAGTTAAATATATCAAACTAAGTCTCATGTATCATATGATATGAGATTTTGCATAAATATTCAATTGTGAGATACTGCATAAATATATGTATTTATATATATTTAGAAGGAATTTATATATATTCATATATATTTAGAAGGCAGTTATATAGTTAGAAAGAATATATTATACACACACACACACACACACATAGTGTGTGTATATATATATATATTTCTCCTTGGCCAAATGAATTTGCTTTCACAGTAGACTCATAATAGTTCATAGTATTGAGATAAAGGGACTGCTAGTGTTCATTCCTAATTAGGACATCTATATCAACCCCCCGCTAGTACTCAGGGCACTTTATGAAAGAGGAGGCAGAGAGAATTTAACCTTGTCATACTTTTACTATATTACTGATGCAGTAAAAGCATTAAAATGCACACAAATAAATACAGTAACTTTTCCTGGTCTTTACATTACTAAACACAGACTTAATATGTTGTTGGAATCAATTTTATCATATTTAAATGAGACACATTTATTTAAATTGTTTTATTTCTTTGGTTTGTTTTCAGTCTTTAGAAATATGTTTTATGCTCTTAGACATTTATTTACTTAGCTCTTTTTTTACTTAGTACAAACAAAAATACATAAATCACTAAACATTTTCTTAAACACTTATGCTTATCTATGATGAGTCAAGATTTTCTTGGCCTTGACACAATACAGCACTACTATTGTTTTTGAAGGAGAAATTCAAATATTTACTTCAAAATGGAAACTATCTGGAGTTTGAAGTTTTTCTTAGAGCAATACCCATAGTAGGAAATATTACCTCTTAATTCTTTGTCTATAGTGGTTGTTAGTTAGTAAGCATATATTTCATCAGGTTGTGAGTTTGGTAATGACAGTATGTTCATACACATTAAATTGTGATTTGGGATCTGCAACTAGCAGGCCCTTAATTATTGCTGTATCAAGTATAAATGCTGTAGTGCCATAAGAAATGAAAAGTGTTCATGAGGTTTTAATTGGATACATAGTGATTGGTAGTTTTATATTTAATAAATTAATTCATGATGCAATAATTCAGTTGTTTAAGATGTACTGTATATGAAAGGTTTCTATGTGTTCAAGAAAATATTTTTATTGTCATGGAAATGACTATACATAAGAGATCTAGATATAAAAATTTAGAGGAGATATATAATTTATTTTCTTAGTTTCAGGGAGGGTAATGAATTATCTTTACTTATCAGTTATTAAAAACAGATAAAAAACGTATTTCTTTCCATATCCTTTGCTATATGTAAATAAAACACAGTTGTTATATGAAGCATATAAAAGATACAAGCAACCTGAAATTTCTAATATATTCTACAAGAAACTTGACCATGAAACCCACAATTTTCCCAATACCCATGGCTTAGGGAATTTAAGCATCTCACAGGAGAGAGGTTTAAATTTTAACGTTTTATCAATTAAAGTGCAATTTAATTTTAATGATCAGTGAATGCAATCAGAAATTTTGAATTATTGCAAACCTAAATTTTAAGCTAAAATTTATAATAAAATCCAAATAATCATGTATTTTACTTTATTTGTTTTTCTTTTGGTGGGGGCCAATTAACCAAGACTGACTTGGAAGTCACTATAAAACTCATACTAGCTTCAAAACTCACAGCTTTCTAACACCTTTGGAAATGCTTTCTCTATGCAATCTGACATTGATAAGCAGTGCTGAGCACTGTCCCCAACATTTACTAGAATGATGGATAAGAGGAAGGAGCAGAGGTGAGATCAAACAGGAGTTCATTCATCTTCTTCCTACAAGGTAACCTCGCTTTCTCAGAGTGCTCTGATTGCTGGTATTTCAGTTGTCCAAGTTGTTTCATGGATTCTCCCTGAAACAGAACTAAAGACTACCCAAATTAGAAAATAATCTAAATTCTAAAATGCTTTAAAATGGTAGATGAATTAATTTATATTCCCTAAATTCTTATGTTTTCTTTATAAGGCTACATTGCATCATACATTAAAAGGAAAATCTGAAAGAAGAAATTTTGAAAAGGTACAAAGTAAAATGTTCATGTATATTTAAGGTAACGTCATACAAATTAAACTGTGTAATTTTACATAGAGATAATCATTAGTATTAATTATTGTATTATATCTATGACTGTTTCTCATCACACATATACTGTATTTTAACTTTGGTATGGCGAAAAAAAGAATACAATAAACTTACAGATATATTTTATATTGGAGACATAAATTATCTATTTATTGATTAATGCAAGGATGCATCTTAGCCCATCTACATGTTACTTTCCCTGTTTAAAATATATGATATTCTTCCTGATACAAGCGTATATTTCACTTGTGTTACTGAATCATTATTATTCTGGGAAATTCAACAGCTAGAAACATGTTATTCTTACACATCTCACATTATGCTGTCTCCTGGGTCAATGGTCTAAGTCAGAATCACTGCCATTGAGCAATAACAAACTTCTGTGAACCAGCACATACATATAAAATCTAAACCATTCAGTGATAACGTACTTTAGATGCATACAGCTTTAAATTCTGTTTCATTTCTGCCAATTTTCATGAATGTTTTCATACATATTTGCCATTGCAAATGAGGAATAGTTTCAGTTGAAGCATGCCACCAAAGACATAGTACAAATTTAATAGAAGGAAAAATTTTATTTTTTAAAGGTATCATATTACAGTTCTATAATGATATCCTTGAATCCATATTTCTGTAATATTTGATATCAATGACACATTTGTATTTGATAGTAAAATGGACTTAAACTATAACTGATTTTGTATTTATGTCCCCACAATTCTTATATACAATCATTTATAATTTCCATTCTCCGAGAGTCTACAAACTTATTTTTCTAATTTTATGTGTTTTGTTATTATCTGTTCAAAAAGTTGTATTTACAAGAAATTTTTCCCTCCAAGATTTTAATCACATTATGGATTTAATATTTTTTACCATTCAACAAATGTTTAGTCATTGTCTGCTTCTATCACTTTCTATTGGTTTTGAAATATATATTTTCCAATTTTAAACTTGTCATTTAAAATGCTTCCTGTTAAGAATCATCGTTACTATGTTATACTAAGAGAAGTTATTTCTTTACCAAATGGCCAGTGATACAATGTTTCTTCGGCAGAAACAAAACCCTGGACTCTATATCTAGCACTACAAAGTTAATCAGTTTGTCAAACAACGAATCTATCAATCCTGTCATAATCAGATAGATTTTAAAGTATCTTAACCTATTTCCTTCATGTAATTTTCTACTATAGACTTGATAGACTTTATTGCATTCAAAACTATGTTGAATTTGTCCATACATTTTCATCTGCATTTTGAATTTACTATCATATGTCATTTTTTATACTATTTTTCCCCTTATTATGACTCTAAATAAGTTTGTTTAGAAGACATTTCTGGGAAACACATTCTGTTTATCCTCTCTGTGTTTGATTCCAATGATTATTTTGTTTAAGACTGAGAAAAATACTTCATAGTAATTTATCATAGCTTTCCTATATCACTTTATTTTGGATAAAGTAATTTCCATACTTCATTGTTTCCTTTAGGTCAAATTTGTTCCTTCTTATCTATTTTCAGAATTCACTAGGCTTGTTTAGTGTTTCTTTGATCATAATGAAGTGCTCTTATCTAATCTAATTAATTTTAGTTCAAAGGCTATTTTGTATGCTTTCCAGATAGTGGCATAAGCTTGCTTTATGATCCAATTTACTCAAAAAATTTTCCATCCTTTCAAACTAAGGTGATACTTACTCTTGAAGGCAAAATGAATTGCTTATATTCAACAAAAAGATGGACATTGTTCCTCAAGCCATCCTACTATCCTTTGTCTATTGACTTTTGACCATTAATATTTAGTTACTACTGAAATTTTTGTATTGTTTTTTATCATTTTTGTTATTTGTTTTTGCTGTTTGTGTTTTAAGTTTTATGCATAACTTAGTGATCATAGGCCCATTTGTTTTCATGCTGTACCTTGTTGACTGTGCTTATTCATTTCCTCAGCATGAAGAAATACTTTCACTATTCACTCATAGTGTTAGCTTATAGAACATGAATTCTTTGAGTTTGTTTATGGAATAGAAAGTTTTTCTTTCCCCTTCAACTATGTCATATAATTTCACAATATAATCTTGGTAGGCAAAATTGGTCTTTTAGAAATTCAAGTACATTTCTTTTCTTGTTTTTAAAAATTCCACTGAGATGTCTACCTTATTTTGATTAGTATCTAGGAAAGAAGGACAGACAAAAGTCTTATTCAATAGAATGTGTCACTCAGAGCAACTGGAATCATGCTGTGATATAAGATTCTGTAGACTCCAAGGCAAGGAATACGTATAAAAGTCTACCTGGTCAGTGATGAAAACACTAGAGGCAAATTTTGTTATTGTTTAACACATTTACTTAGAATTGCATGTCAATTTATTCTTTTTATTTAAAATAAATTGAAATGGTGGTTTAGATGGTAAAGGACATTTTAGAATAAGCAGAATGATAGGCTATGTATGTACACATGTACACATTGAAATCTGAGGATACTGATACTTATTCTGAAGTTAGAGCCAGCTTTTAATTATAATTTATGCTTTCTGTGGTTTGGGATTTTGCCTCTATATCAAACCTATATCAAACCTATGTAAGAAAAAACCTCAGAAAGAGACACAATCTAATTCATAAATTTTTTACAGTATTTATTATGCCATTTTTCTCTTAGAGTCATAATGTCTTATATAAATTAATGTTCTTTTTTCATTAACTAATCAATTTATCTATATTTAGTTGTGTTTTTAATTGAAAGGAGGTAGAATATGAAGACAAGAATATGAAAAGTTGCTTTAGATTGTCAAGATGTAATATAGTGCTCATGCTTTAAAAATAAAATATGAGTAATATGTCCATTTGAGTTATTAGCTGGTTGATATGTATTGGTTTTAGTTAAATTAGTAACTCCAAAATGCAAGTATCTTATAGAAATTATGCTAAAATGTTTTGATAATTTGTATTAGTAATAAAACTATTCTAGATATTTTAGAATGATTAAATATCACTAGATAAAATATATGCACATATAAAAATTTATTGAAAATAACACTATAAATACAGGTTGTGACGATAAAACTAAAGAAGACAGTACAAATAAGTATTTGATTTCTTGGGAGGATTGATTTTTATATTGATTTTTAAACATTCACAACTTACTTAAAACTTGTTTCAGTTGGGGAATAGCTATTCTGTGATTTAAATAGTTTAGAAGAATAAATTACTTTTTATTGTATATTCTTTTATAATCCTACCAGGTCATTGAAATATTTACTTTCCCAAGGTCTTGGATGTACTTAAAGCAACTGAAGCCACATGTTGCCCCTCCTGGGGGCTCAAGTTTTGGGTTTGGTATAGGTCCAAGTTTTCTTTTCCAATGACTTTCTTGTTTAGTTTCTTCAGAGGCCTCATAACATAACAGTTGGATGTCAAGACCATTCAAGAATAGTAACAACAAGAGGGAATAATTTAAACTTATCAAGACAAATAAAGGTTATTTCTAGAATCTGGGAAGTAAGCAAGGTCTTAAAGGCTCAGGTACAATGGTCACAGTAAACATACGAAATTTTGTATACTCAAAAAGGACAGAAAGTCATCATTAACCTTTAAACCAAATTTAATGTTTATCGATATAAAGGCCTGGAGACTTAGTTAATATTCTAAGAAATATTTGTATAAAAAGCAGCACTTAGAAGATGAGAAAATGGAGAGAACAATGCTTCCACTAATTTAAATCATATATTATTTATATAAACATATATATTGCCTATTGTTAAGAATAAATACATTGAGATTATTATAAAATACATCTGTAAAAATATTTGAATAATGTAACACCTAACTGCATTTGTTTTGATGCGTATTTAAGATATACTTCAGAGTGCCTGTAGATGTAAAGTACAATGATCATATATCAAAATAATTTGTTTTTATTGAAAACATAATAACATCATAGCTGAATATGAAAACAAACATAAACCAGAAAAAAATCAAGCAGTGGGTAAAGTACATTTAAAACCAGCTAATGAGGATTGAATCTCTAAGCCCTTTCAAAGGATATTAGCCAGCAGTCCTGGTTCACGAGAAATGAGAAGTATTACTGAGGAAGTACTTGTCTGTGTGGAATACAGAGAATCAAGTCAATTCTAATATCATGTTGTAGTTCTTTAAGCAAAAGTGTTTTAAGATGGAATTGATGCTGTGGGACATCTGCTATGTTTCACTGTCACTGCTGCCTCTGTCTTCCTGAAGAAAGGATATATATATATATATATATATATATATATATATATATATATATATGAATTTTAATTTAGCTGTTAAGGAAAAAAACATATGAAATCTGAAAGATTGAGTTGACCCAGAATTAGAAAGAAAAATACCGTATGTTAGAATCCATATGCTAACCATATGCAGGCAAATGGAGGGTTGAGAGTGGGTTTAGAGTATGAAATTAGATAGGAAATCAGGAGAGGAAATGATTGGTTGAGAAAGTGGTGGGGAAGGCAACATGAGGGATGTCATGAGAGTTAAAACTATGGAGGGTAGCAGGGAACGATGGGAGAGTTGAGACCTGGGGAGGACTTAAGGAGGAAAAACCCACAAAAAGAAATTTTGTTTGAAAAATGCCATGAGACTTAATTATTTCTAAAGCATTAAAAAATAAGAATAAAATACAAAATTAATAAAAAAAATAAATGTGTTTATATGGGAAGAGTTTGAAATAAATAAATGACACACATGGATGATAATTCAAAGTCATTTACACCAGCATATACTTTATATTCATATTTAATATCTGATATTTGGCTTCACTTACAAAAACATATCAAAAGCTTACTGTTTGTGTTTCAAATTTCTTTGTACTCCAAATCATCACTATGTATAATTAACGAGTTTTCTCTAAGATACTTTTACATATGTACATTCAACATGTAAAACAAATATTATCCTGAGGTTTTTCTTTTACTTTTTATTTCCTTAATAATAATCACATAAACAAATATAAACTAAACATTAAACTTTTTAAAAGAAGGGAAAATAAACAAAATACATGATTGATATGTTTAATATCTGACATAACCTATTATTTATTGAAAAACAGTAAATAAATTCTTTTTGAACAATGATTGGTGAAAACAAAGGGAAAGTTCTGAATCTGGGGTGTTCTACGAGAAGTCAGGCAGACAGCCTAAACAATTACTCTGAGGATGCACATACTGACCAAATAGTAATGTCTGAAAACCATGATTTTTAAAAAAATCTTGGACAAAAAGTAAGTCTATTCTATATTTCTTCAATCTTTCATATTCTAATACATTCAGTAAGTTTACACTTTTTGATATTTGTTTATGCATATTAAATATGCAAGAATGTTAATTGTCAATATTACTACTGTCCTAGCTAGCAATAACTATCACCTTGAAGCTGCCTATATACTCATCTGAGTGGAAAACCTCGATTGTGGAATATCCTAGGTTAGCTTGGCTGATAGACATATCTGTAGAAGATTCCTTTTGACTATTAATTGATGTTTGAAGTCAAAGATATGTGGAGTGCACCACTTCCTATGAGGTGGCCCTAGGTTTTGAAAGAAAGCTAGGTAAGCGCAACAGTATTGATGTTCAATTCTCCTTGGAAACTAACAAGTAATACTCAGGAATGTGCTATGCTTCAGATTCTGTCTCCAGTTTCCTGCCTTGAGTTTCTGTCCTGACTTCTCTCTGTTACCTAGAAATGTAAACTAAAATAAATCCTTTCATCCTCTGAGTTCTTTTTGGTTTAGTGTTTTTTCACAACAGAAAAAGAAACCAGAATAACTATGTAGTCAACAAATAATTCACCACCACAGGAAGGCTGCCTCACTTCTTAAAAGTTCTATATCTCTCTGGCTCTGAAATAACAGCTAAACTGAAGGTCAAAGTTTACACAGCTTTATGTTGAAAAGAATGTCTTTGTGTACTTAGTTCACATTACTTTTTAGCTGATTTCTGGCTGATTTCTACCAATTGAACCTCCAGTCATTTAAAGAGAATCTCTACAGTATTCTGCCCTACATATTTAGATTATTAGAAAGCCTTTCACAGTTACGATATATCCAGAAGATTACCTGCACTTTCTGACATGCTGCTCTTGTGGGAAGAGCCTCTCTTATACCTTTGATGGTACATTGTATCTGTCCTATGCCAAGATAGTCTTTAGCAAGCAGATAGACATACTTGGACATAATATCCAATTTTTCAGATCCATGGGAATTGGAAACATGATGCATGAGGTCATCACATTATTGGGGGAACACATTCATAATTTAATCTAAAAGTAATTAAAAAAACCCAAAATCCTGCAGTCTACCTGTGACAGTTTTCTACTACTTAAAACTTTCAGAGATTACTCAAGTTTCAAGATGAAGATTCTATTTTAGCTCAGGACTTGAGATATTTCAAGTCCATATTTGGTTAAGTTCAAAGATTTTGAACTAACAGTGATACAGAATATCATGGCGGGAACATGGCATCAAGGAGGAAAACTAACAGATGTGCAGAGACCAGAGTCCCAAAATATACTTCATGTTTGTAGATTGTACTCCAACTGGACTATATTACTCCATCTAGGTTCACTTTGTAAATAAAAAATACCTTTATTTTATGTATATAAGTATTTTGCTTTCATATATATATACATATATATGTATATATATATACATACATATGCACAACATATGTATGCAGTGTCCATGAAAGACAGAGGAGGGTGTCAGATCCCCTGGAACTGGAGTTACAGATAGTTGTAAGTAGCCATGAAGTTTCTGGGAACTGATTCAGGTGTTCTGCAAAAGCAACAAGTGTTCTTCATTTGAATCACATCTCCAGTCCTTAGTTCTTCATTTGTAAAAGGTTCATAATGCTACATAATAGAAATCAAAGTTTGACTGAATGGTCTTTTAAAAGGATTACTTGTCCAAATAATAAGACTGCTCTCTTCCATACTGCTTCCCATCTCTCTTCCTTTATTTTGACTCTTCACCCCCTGCATGATAAATAAAAAATATTAGAGATGTCTCTAACTGAATCCATCCAAGTAAGAGAGTTCATGAATCCTCCTTTTCTCTAAGATCTAAAAGTTATCCAGTGGAAAGTGTTTACATTTTCCACACAATGCACTATATTGGCTGTAGAGTATCTTTGGCTTTGACTAGGATTGTCTTCCTTCTTTCCTTCCTTGCTTTCTTCATTCCTTCCTTTCTCCCTTTCTTTCTTTCTTTCTTTCTTTCTTTCTTTCTTTCTTTCTTTCTTTCTTTCTTTCTTTCTTTCTTTCTCTCTCTCTCTCTCTCTCTCTCTCTCTCTCTCTCTCTCTCTCTCTCTCTCTCTCTCTCTCTCTTTCTCCCTTCCTTCCTTCCTTTCTTTTTTAAAATTAACCTATCCAAAATGAATGTACAGATTAATGGATCTATTAATATCTAGAGAAACTTAATTTGTTACTTTTATTAATGTTCTAGTCTTGAGTTAAAATAACACCAACAGTTCCATTTCGTATTTTGGGAAATTATATATTTATGAAAATATAGTTCTTCTTTTCTTACAATTTCATACCATTCTCTCCATTGGTATTCTGATTAAAATTCCCAATCTTCTCTTCTTATGCAAAAGAATAAAATAACCAGGTAAACGCCTGTGCTCTAGTTTGTTGTGTTTGATTTAAATACGATAATCTAGATGTACCTTGGAGATAGGGTAGGAATGTAAATGGTTAACAGCATTAGTAGGTTTATCTGGAGGTATTTGTTTTCACAGAAGCTGAGTTTTATTTAGTCTTGACTCACTGAGCCTGAAATTCTAAGAGACACTTCAGGGAACTTAGCTCCCTGCTGTTCAAATGGCAGGGCTCTGTAAATGAGTTCCTTAGGTAGATGCCATTGCCTGCTGCTGCTACAGACTAGATGATTACATGTTAAACCTTACAAAATATCACAAAACTAGTTTTTAAAATGACAATGGATATTTGTAATCACATCAATGATCTAATATATTTTAATATATTTTAGCAATTTATCAGAAATACATGTAGGATTAGTAACCAATTCAAGTCTGAGTTGATATTTTTTTTTTTTGCTAATTCATCTGATTTATATACATGAAAGCATATCAACTTTTTAAAATTAAGAGAATATATTAGACCTCACAAAATAAATATAGTTTAACATTGGGCATTAGGATGGCTTTGTTGAGAATATCTGAATCAATATGCATGTTTTATCTGCCTCAGTTAAAAATGGAACACAAAGTGATAAGATAAACAATTATAATTATATGACAGAAAGCATTAATAAAAAGTGATCATATAATTATTAAAACCATTGAAATAATTTTTCATAATTATAAAATATGTTGTCTACTGAAAAGAGATGAATGATGTTGCAGAATGAATAATAGAATCATGAGAGCCACAGCATTTTAAATTTTTCCCATCAACATTAACATGATATATATAGATTAAAACACACATACAGATTTTTACACATAAACACCAAATATATATATATATATATAATAAACTATATTTATACTAATCTAACTACAATAAAATGCATGCCAATCACAATAATTCTTCTTGTCATTCCCAACTACTCCTCAGAAAAGATAGGTTGTTCCACCATTAAGTTGTCTAGAAATTGAATAAAGTAGTTTATTCAATATGTACTTTGTTCAGAATGATGCCATCAATATGAGTAATTGACATTCTCCATTCAAAATAATACTGATTCTGTTCTCCATTCAAATGATGAGTAGGGCCAGTATTTAAATTTTTAACTGCTCACAAATTCTTAAAATATCTGTTTGGGAGTTTATTTGTTATTTCTTAATTAATACTTGAGGTTGAGCCTCTTAAAATCTTGTTTGCAATCGTGATGCCTTTGGTGAAAATTTGCTCAAAAGCTTTGCCAAGTTTTAAATTTCAAAATTTGTTTAGTTACTGAATTTTAGAGTCCTGATGTATAATGTTTATATAATTACTTATATAATATAAACTGTTGTACTATATATATAATTTACAATTATATAGTTGGGACTTTTACTTTCATTATTTTATCAATATTTATCAAACAATTCAATGACAATGTTATATTTAGATAAAATTCATAAATTTTTTTAAGTAATTGAATCTAAGGTCATGAAAGTTTCTCTAATATTCTCTTTTAAGTTATAGAATTTTGAATATTGCAAGAAGGTCAATATTGAATCTTGTTAGCATTTTATGTCATGAGAGGCATATATACATTTTAAAGATATTTAAACAATGCAGATAAATGTACAGTTGAAAGTTCTCTAGCATCTAAGTCTTGTCTATGGGAAACTTACAATTAATGTTAATGCAAATATGAAACCTATCATTATTCTGTTTATGACTTATTGTCTTTGTCTTCATATATTTTTACAAGTTTTAGTTTCTCCTCTTGATTTAATTAAAACATGGCTTGATCCATTTTTTTCTTTTTTTTCTGGCTCTGAAACTATATTTTTTTGTTTTATTTTTGTGTTTTATTGTGACTTACACCACATTTTTTTTTCTTATCATAGTATATTTTCTAAGATTATTATGACAGAGCTTAGATTAATTACTTTATGCTCATATACCTAAGTTTATCCCAACCCAAAGATTATGACAATGTTATGTGTTATATTTAAATATATATACTATCGTTATGCATACATAAAACAAACATATATACATGTGTATATTTACTTATATTTGTCTTATATCAACTTCAAATACAGGAAATATATCTCTATACATTTACTATATTTAGATATAAATTAATTTATTGTTGTACATTGTGAATGCATTTGTATTCCTATTGGTTTAATGCTAATATTCCTAAAGGAAATCCTTTCACGTCATTGATAATGGGTTTGTTCATGATGAATTCTTACAATTTCTAAAACTGCAGAAGAATTTTCTTTATCCTTGTTTTGATAGACATTTCACTAGAAAAATACAGAAAAAAATTATTTGATATTATATTTAAAGTTTTGTTTCATTCTTTGTGTGTGTGTGTGTGTGTGTGTGTGTGTGTGTGTGTGCGCGCGCGCGCGCGCGCGCACGCGCACGCGCGCATGAGGGAAGAATTCTATAAAGCCATGGACATTTTCTTGCCATTTCTTTGTTTCTCTGGTATATTTGTGTGATTTAAAAAAAATCATTATTACAGGTTTTTGTTGAAATTTTTTTGCTGTACATTGACTAATATTTCTTAATATATTTTTGTGATTGAGAATTGTATTATATACATACATTTCATATTTTCTCCAAAATTATTTTAAATACATGTTCTCTCTCCTAAAATGAAAGACACTAATTAATGTTAAAGAATCTCAATTAGGAATTCTTTAAACGAGAAAGAATTTCACCATATAATAACTAAATAATTAATGCATTTTCTGGATGACTGGATGAAAATATTATAAATGGAGATGAAGATACTAGAGTAATATAAATGACAAAAACAAACTAGTATTTATTATTCTAAATTTTGAACTCTATTGATAATAAAAGTCATTTTAAAATGCTTATAAAGCCTATTTTTTTACTTGAAGTACATAAAGAACCTCCAATATTTCCAAAAGAATGATAGAAAGAAAGGAAAAGAAAGAAATCTGGGAAGAAATTGGACAAGGCATAGACAATAATGGTCTACTTATTTTTGTTCACATACCTTATAAGTTTTAATAACAGCACTAGGTTGCTAATATTTAGAAGCCAAGAACAGAGAAGAAGTTGAACCAGAAGAGTCAGAGTTCTAAAGGATCTAGTCAGAGTGGCTCAGTTAGCAGTAGGTCTCAGAAGGCTAAGGCTGAAGACTTCTAGGTACATGATAGCAGTTTAAATTTTCAAGATTATACAAAGATTGAAGCCTTCCATTTCATGGGTTAAGACTATATTGTAAAGAGGTCAAAATGCTCTAGAATTCCAGGGCAAATGAGAGAATTAATAAGACAAAAGAATAAACTGTCCTCTATCCTGAATCAATGGCTACATCTGTGTGAATCTACATACACATCTACAAGTACACCTACTACTACAGAAGGCAGAATCAGGAGGATCTCAGTGACTTTCATGAAAGTCAGAGACATGTAGCATGACCTTATTTCATTACATAGGTGGATGATAGATAGATAGATGATAGTTAGATAGATAGATAGTTAGATAGATAGAAAATAGATAGAAGATAGATAGTAAGATAAGTAAATGAATGATTGCCCTCACTCAACTTTTCCTAGATCCCATCTGACTCATCCACCAAGATCCATGTACTTTCTTTCTTTCCTTAAAGTACAAGCAGAAATATAAAAAATTGGAAATGGACTTTTTAATTTTTAATCCAGTAGTATGGTACTTTAGTAAAGGATCACATTGAAAGGCCTATGTGATAGCTAGGAAAGGATCACATCCAAGACCTGTATAAAAAGATCACTTTCAGAGGCCTGTGTGACCTAGAGGAAATGATTAAGAGGCAATGATAGTGACTCCTTTAATCCCAAGATCTTAGATTGAATCAGAGTGAAGTCTGAGATTGGATCAGAGTGGAGTTTGAGATTGAGTCAAAATGAGAACAAACAACTCTCAGGATATAGAAGGAGGCTATATGTCAGGCTGTCAGCTCACAGACAGAAGGAGAAGCCAAGAAATTCAGAGCCAGTCCAGAATAAGCAAAGAGAAAACAGAAACTCAGATACTTCACAATTTACAGTTTGGAGTTCACAGCACAGATCACAGTGAAACTATGTAGATCAGGAGATAGCTAGTCTGTAGTGGAATGGCCTTGTATGAAAGCTTGGGTCTACATTCCAGGGGCCTGTGTGATCTAGATGAAATGCTCTGAAGGCATAGTAGTGACCCCTTCAATTCCAAACTCTGAGATCCAATCAGAGTGAACCCTATATGAGACTGAGTTAGAGTGAGGATACAACTAAATCTCAGTATATAAAAGGATATTCTCAGCTCACAGAGAGTTCAGTTCAGATGGAGTCAGAAGAAGAAGAAGTTAAGAAGGGCAGTTTAAAAGAGAGTTGGAAATTTCAAGAGTTACTTCAGCCAGATATACAGTTCAGAAGAAGAAAGTGAGCTGGAATAAACAGTAAAAGAGAAAGAAAGTTGGAGACTTCAGAAGTCAGTTCACAGACAGAAGGAGAAGTCAAAAAGAGCAGAGTCAGTGCAGATTAGGCAGAGAGACAGAGGCAGATAGTTTATGATTTATAGTTCAGAGTTCACAATGTAGATCAAAATGAAGCGGTAGTTCAGACGATAGCAAGTCAAAGTGAGCTCAGACAGTACTTGGATGCTGAAACTTTCTAGGTTTAGGTTAACAGACTAAATTGTTTGGAGACTGAAGTTTTCTATCTCCATGCTTGCATCTTGAAGAGTAGATAGATGGTAAGGAGGCTGAGGCCTTACAAGTCTAGGCTTATGATTAGATTGTACAGAGGCTGAAACTTTCTAAAACCGAGATTGAATTAGCAAATAATAAACTGCCTTTTGCCAGAACCCACAATAGTAATAAAAAAAACTTAAATTCACATTGATGCTTACAAAAAACAATAAAAAATAAAACAATAAGATAAAGTAAAAGCAAGCAAGCATAATCCGTAATCTAACAAAGTAAAAAGAATAAAAATTCCTAGAAGAAAAAGAGCCAAAGAAAGGAATAACACACACATATAGACTCAGAGGCACACATTAATGTTTATAGAAATCTCATAAAAACACAATACCAAGAAGTTATGATGTATATGCAAATAGTCAGTTGGAAAAAAGAAATATAATGATGCTCAGAAAAAGTATTATGAGAAAAAGAATCTCAAAAATGCCATTGAGTTTGTTTTGAATTAACCATCTATTTGAAACAGAGTCTGTCATTAACAGTGATTTGTAAACTGGGCAGTGGTGGCATATGCCTTTAATTCCAGCAGTCAGGAGGCAGAGGCCGGAAGATCTCTGTGAGTTCCAGGCCAGCCTGGTCTACAGACTGAGTTCCAGCACAGCGAGAGTTCCAACACAAAAACCCTGCCTCCAAAAATCAAACATAAAAAAAGGAAAAAAAAAGTGATTTTGTATATCCTGTCAGACTACCATTGGAAAAAACTAATTTTTCTTCTTTCATGAGTAGTCCCCAATTGGAGAGAGTTTCTGGGTTAAGGATGAGGCCTTCTGTTCACTCTCAGTTCTGAGACCTCATTTGGCTAAGATTCTTGAAGGTGTAATGTATGGTTCCACAGTCTCACTGAATTCATATGTAAGTCCTCCTCCTGTGTTTTGAAGATCTTGTTTCCTTGATTTCCTCAGTGCCCACTACCTCATACAGTCTTTGCATGGTCTCTTCTGCATGGTCTCCTGAGCCCTGGTGGGAAGGATTGGATAGAGACATCTCTTTAAGGATTGAATTTCTCAAAGTTTCTTATTCTCTGCAAACTATCTGCATGTGGGTTTCTGTTTTTATTCCCATTTACTGCAGGAGGAAACTTCTCAGATGTTAGCTGAAGAAGACACTGATCTGGGACTATAGCAGAAAGTCATAAGGAGTTATTTTATTATTATGTTCCTTTAACAAAAAAGTAGTTTTCAAATTTGGACCAAAGCTAAGTCTCAGATGGCCAAGAACTACTGAAGAATCAGTAGAAATAAGTCTTATCATGGTTTCCTACTTAAGATATCATTTAAAGGTATAATTTTTATAGATAATGTAACTTTCTAGAAAATTTAACCTGTTGAAATGAAAAATTGCTATATGAGGAAGAGGATTCTCTTTTTAGTTTTATTCATTTATATTTTTATAAGTAGAGATTAAATGCATGGGCAAATCAGAAACCAATGTATACAAAATTCTTACTGATAATTGATACAAAAGTGTTTCAGACACATTATGCATTTATAGTATAACAAAGCCCAGAATAAATATAAATGGAAGAAAATAATGAAAAATTTAAAATTAAAATACATTCAGATAGAACTATGATGAAAATTGAATGAAAGAATGTCCAATATAAGAGGAAGTAAAATATTATAATGCAAATTATATTAGTATATTACTGACTAAAAAATAAATGTATAGAGTGTTCATAAGTAATCTGTAGGAAAATGTAATACATGAATTGAATTTTATAGGTAAATAGGTAAATAATACCCTGAGAAATTAAACTAAGTCTCATGTAGTTTCCATAACTCTTGTAATGGTCTTTGATCAAATTCTTCTAGATCATCTTTTTTTTATCCCCTCCTATCTTACTGAGATTCTCTTTCATAACACATCTTGCCTCTATTTTTATGGATGCTTATTTATTTGATTAATTGATTCCCCTCTCCTCATATTTAAATATATAACTAAAAGAATAAAAGTGATATAAAACATCAACTGAAGTGAAAATTGAAAAATAGGACGAGATAATATGACTAAGTATACTAACAGACTTAAAGTACATATAAACAAAGACAAATAGTCATTCTTCTTCAAAAGATTTATATAAAGCTATAATAATTAGCAATATCAGTATAAACAAAAAAAATCTCTAGTTTCAAAATCTAAACTAAAACTATAATTTTTAGGATAAGTATCACAACACTGAGGTATACTTAATTTTCTTAGCTCCAAGATCCCACATGTAAAATAGAGATAATAAATTCTAATGAAGAAATTTTTAGAATATAATGCACCTTAAGGTGAAAGCTCAGAGCTTGACTGATTAGTGAAGAATATAAATTTGCTGAAAATTATGTGAACTTCTTTGGATATATAACTTCTTGTATTTTCATACAATTCATATATATGTCTAAATATATAAGATCTGTGTGTAATTTTATACAATATGGCAAACAACCATATTATATAAAAGTAGATATAAAAGCAAAGATTGGTGGTTATTTTAAGTATTTAAAGTATTTAAAGCCTGCAAATATGTAAAACAGGAAGAGATATATGCAATAAACCATTTCTGTAATGAAAGGAACTCTTTCAACCAAAACATTACCTGACATGGACTCTAGCCTAAGGATTAACAACATAGCCAGCATTCCTCTACTAGTTCCCAAGCTATAAATGCATAGACAGCTTAAATAAAACAAAATAGCAACAAAACTAGAACTGTAAAAGAAGCAGAGATCCAAGTAACATTTGCTTTCTTAACTACTCAGCTGATTCACAGTCTACATGGAGAACCATCACGTTGCAGTGTTCATGTTTTTTTTTTTTTTTTCAAGAGGGTAATTGTAGTCAACTTCTGACTGTGCATGAGGTCAACTAATTCTTTTTGTGTTTACAATTTTTTTCTCAAGGGTTCATTATACAAAATTTATGGATTTTTTTCTATTTTTATACTATGACTGAAAATGCTGTACAGATCATCTCAAATCCCAACTACTCAAAAGAGCAGATATAAAGTATTACACATGATTTACTTTAAACTCAACTTCCTAAAGAACACAATGATCCAACGCAAAATAGTCAGAATTTTCATGTTGGTATTGCATTTGCATATCTTCTAGTACCTAAGATTTTATCTTTATGATAAGTAAATAATTTTACTAAAATCTTTCATTATGAAATGGTATTTTTCTATATATGTTCAAAACTATTGAAGAATGAGTAAAAATAAACTTATTTTTTTGACACATAAAGTATTACAGATTAAGCCAATGAACACTTCAAGTATTATTAAGATTAAATATTAGCATATTTATGTATAGGTGGGTCTGATATAAATGTGATAACTATTCTTCTAAAAACAGCAGTGAGAATCATATACAGGAGTTACTCAGATTTAAACATTATGTAAATCTTCTCAATCATCACTTTTAAACACATAGAGCTAGAACCTCTCCTACACTAACTATTGGAAGGAGAATTTGTACTACACAGTTGGTCTCACTTTCTGAAATGTTGAATTTCATTTTCATCTCATTTCCTAGGATTATTACAGGATTTATACATTACGCACACTTATTGTTGGCAAAAATCTGTGAAACACTGGAACCCAGTCACCAATGTAAAGTGCTAATTTCATTTTTGTTTTGCATTTTAAGGGAGCACAATTACTTATACCACTCTAATGTACAGACAGGAATAAATTATATAAAACAGTTAATTTGAATTTTATATATACATATATATATATATATAATATTTATACGTGCATGTGTATATCATAATGTTTAACCAATGTTTGCCAAAGTTTGAAGATTTATATGTTGTAGAAGTCTATCTTCAACATTCTCTTATGGAGTGTAGAGGAGCATAGATAAATCCTCATAATCATAGTCCTACTATCCTGGATATGTAAAACTGAAAAGTCTTTTCTAGATGATTAATGGAGAATGTAGAAGCAATTATGGAGAAAAGGTCAGCAGCAATGAGCAAGACTATGCAGTATCACTACAGAAGCCAGAGTGATTAACACTAAAAACTACGTTAAAGGTTGGCAGTGTGGGGAGCCATTAGATTTAGATTTAAGGATATTGTTTGAGTATCCTTCACAAACAAATAACAAAGCTCTGACTTTAAAAAACCTATAATTTACTATTAAAAGCAAGAACAAAGGAAAAAAGAATGTCAACTTAGCAATCCATCCTGTGTGTGCTCTGTTCTTGTCTATTTCTTAGAAGTTAAACAAAAAAAAATATGCTTCAAAGTGAATAAGTAAGCTGCTTTAGGAACAAAGTATTTTATATTTTCTGAGTGTGTATTCAACTCTTTGGAAACTCAAAGGTTGTTATTTTATTGTATAGCTTCATGCTGCCAATACTACTTTCAACTACACATTTGAATATTTTCAGTTTATTAAATGTTATTTTATTACAAACAGGTATGAATAACTTAGGAAACTTATTAAGTGAATGATTGTGGCTCTCAGGTGATCCCCTGATGGTGGTTTTAGAGGGATCACTAGATTTATTGTTTTAATCTCAATCTGGTGTTATGAATCGTGAGTCAGAGTTCAAAATAGAATTTATATGATCCAAGAAATCCATTAATTACATATATAAATTGGGCATAGGTGCTGGCATCTAAGCTTAGGATCTATTGCTTTCAAAGCACTTTTTTGCTGACTGATCTTCTATGCCCTACTTTTAAATGTCTTTAAATTTGAATTGTATAATGTGTATTTTTAATATATACTTGTTTAATTTTAAATATTACATTCTCTTGATTATAGAGCTACACTAGTGTAAATTGAATCAGGGTCTATTTTTTTTATAGAGAACGTTGGATTTTTAATGACAGATTCAATCATATCAATATGTAGAGTGTTCATATTATATTCAATAATTATTAACACTAATATGCTAGTGATAATTGTAAAGCAATGAAGGTGCCTTCTGGGGTAGGATTTTTGCAAAGCTTAGATTTCAGTGTATTATAAAACAAACTATAACAAAGATTAATTAAAATTAAAAAAAATCATGGCAATTTTGTATCTCCACAAAAATAATCAATGAGAAAGAAGCCAACATTTATTTACCAGGATATGAGAGCATCTCTTCAGAAAAATAAAATTAAGTAATACCTTGCTATTATAACAAAAGATGACTCAGATTAACTTTATATAGAGAATATTATATTTATTGTATTCTACACAAAAAAAGAAAAAGAATATTTGAGTTGGAAGCATAAGAATAAAAAACTGAGAAAAAAGTATAACATATTTGGATTGTTAATATAAATTTAAATATATGGGACAGGGAACACTTTTATCAAGCATGACTATAAATTGAAAAGACAGCAGAAATGTGCTATTGCTAGCAGGTTGAAGGTATTTGTGATCATATGTCAAAGGGAGGAGATGAATTAACACAAAACATATGAACTAAGATTAAAATCTAGACTAGTTTTCAAAGATAGTATAAGAAAGTCTGACAGTGGTAGAACTTTCTGAATGTTGACTACTGTCCTAACAGGCAACCCCACTGCAGGGTTAATAAGAAAGCAAAGCTTTAACTTTATGCTATAAGTCGAGTAACTGCACTTGATACTGAAATATAATATTTTTGTTTGCTATTAGGAGCTTAACTGCCTTCCTGGAGAGGGAAGACAAGATGAAGGAATGCTGACAGTTATCTTACTTAGCTCATAAAATCTGAACAAGGCAGGATAGTTTTCAGAAAAAACTCCAATGTGGTTAAATTTGATTTTCACCAATAGTCATATTTACAAGCACCATATTTTCCTGGTAAATGAGAAAGGATGGCACCACTTCCATCATATTCAATAAACTCAAATATAAGAAGTCTTTTAGGTTAGTAAATGTCATTAAAATAATTTTTATTTAATCTCAAAATATTGTATGAATTTCTTGGACACCATGGAGATATGCGGTTGATTTATGATTTTTATTCTTTCACACATTTCTAATAGATATTTGTGTGAATATAATGATGGTGTATACAAGATCAAAATTCTGAATTGCCAATATACCGTGATAGACATTTAACTTTTTAGTATGCCCTTAAACACATTTAAAACTATATTTACTTAATTTTGATAATAATGTAAGCTATTAGTGCCAATTACCATGGACAAACAACCTAAACAGAAACAGTCCAGCCTGTGTGTGCACCATATTTCTATGAATTCCTTATATAATATAAAAGAAGAAAATCCATTCAGATTATGTATATGTATTAGTTTTAACATCTATGCTCCCAATAGAAGGGCTCCCACATTTGTAAAAGAAACATTTCTAAAGTTAAAAACACATATTGATTCTCAAGCCCTAATAGTGGGAGATTTCAATACCCCACACTCACCAACTGACAGGTCATCCAGACAAAAAGTGAACAGAGAAATATTGAAACTAAAGAACATTATAAAAATATGGACATAATGGATCTATACAGAACATTTCACCCCCTACACAAAGGAATATATCATTTCAATTAACAGTTCGTGAAACTGTCTCCCAAGTTGACCACATAATTTGCCACAAAGAAAGTCTCAATAGATACAATGAAATTGAAATAACCCCCTGAATCTTATCAGACCACCTTGGATTGAAGCTGGATTTCAACAACAACAGCAAAAATGAAAGGCCTAAATTGAATGACTACTAGGTTAAGACTGAGATATAGAAAGAAATTAAAGACTTTCTAAAATTCAAATGAAAATGAATACACAACACATTCAAACTCATGGGACACAATGAAAGCAATACTAAGGAGAAAATTTCTCACACAAAGTGCCAGCCAAAAACGAGTGGAGAGATCACAAATCAGAAAACTTACAGCACATCTGAAATCCCTACAAAGAAGTAAGCACAACCATGAAGAGTAGATGGCAAGAAATAATCAAACTAAGGGATGAAATCAATAATATAGGAACAAATGGAATAATTCAAAGAATCAGTAACAGAAAGAGTTGGGTTTTTTTGAAAGAAATCAACAATATAGACAAATCCTTATCCAAAGTAATTAAAAGACAGAGAATATTAAAGTCAACAGATCAGAAATGAATAGGAGATACAACCAGAGACACAAAGTAAATCCAAATAATTATTAAGTCATACTTTAAAAACCTGAACTACATAAAATTGGAAAATCTAAAAAAGTGGATAATTTTCTCAATAGGTAACACCTACCAATGTTAAATTAGTATCAGATAAACAATTTAAACAGATGTATAATCCCCAAGGAATAGGAGAGGTCATTAAAAGTCTACGAACAAATAAAAGCTCAAAGCCAAAGGTTTCAGCACAGAATTCTATCAGACATTCAAAGAAGAGTTAACACCAATACTCCTCAAATTAATCCACAAAGTAGAAACAGAAGGAACAATGCCAAACTCATTCTAAGAGGCCATAGTCACCCTGATATGCAAACAACACAAGGACACAACAAAGAAAGATAATTACAGACAAATATCCTTCTTTAACATAGATGCAAAAATAATCAATAAAATACTCAGAAACTGAATCCAAGAACAAAATAAAATATCATCCCCCATGGTCAAGTAGCCTTTGTCCCAGAGTTGCAGCAATGGTTCAATAAACAAAAATTAGTCAATGTAATCCACCATATAAACAAACTGAAAGGAAAAAAAAAGAAGAAAAATGTGATCATCTCACTAGATAACGTTGTCTTCTCTCTCCATACTTATTCAATATAGTACTTGAAGTTCTATGCAGAGCACTAAGACAACAGACAGAGATCAAAGGAATACAAATTGGAAAGGAAGAAGTCAAAGTATTCTTATCTGTAGATGACATGATAGTATATATAAGCAATCCCAAAAATTCTACAGGGACGTCCTTCAGCTGATAAACAACTTCAATGAAGTGGCTGGCTACAAGATCAACTAAAAAATCAGTAACTCTCCTACGTACAAATGGCAAAGGGAATTAAAAAGAAATTAGAGAAACAATATCCTTCACAGTAGCCATAAATAGCATAAAATATATTTGGGTAACTTTAAACAAACAAATGTAAGTCTTATATGACAATCTTTAAGTCTTTCTAGATAAAAATTGAAGAAAACCCCAGAAGATGGAAAAATCTTCAATACTCCTGAATTGGTGGGATTAACATAGGAAAAATGGCCATTTTTACCAAACACTATCTACAGATTCAACACAATCTCTATCAAAATCTCAATACAATTATTTACAGACCTTGATAGGTGAAACTATTCACCTTCATATGGATAAACAAAAACCCAGGCTAGATAAAATAATCCTGAAAATTAAATAATTACTAAATATATCACCATTCCTCATCTCATGCTGTTCCATAGAGCTATAGTAAGAGAAACAGCATGGTATTGGCATAAAAACAATTTGATCAATGGAACCCAAATCAAAGACCCAGATATAAACCCACAAAATTCTGGATATAGAAGTCAGAAATATACAGTGGAAAAAAGAAAGCTTCTTTAACAATTGGTGCTAGTTTAATTGGATGACTACATGTAGAAGATTGCAAATAGATCTGTATTTATCATCCTGAAAAACTCAAGTCAAGTAGATCAAGGATCTCAACATAAAACCAGATACACTGATAGAATAGAAAAGGGGGAGAGTCTTCAATGCATTTGTACAAAAGACAACTTCCTGAACATATCACCGATTGTTCAGGCACTAAGATCAGTGATTAATAAATGGGACCTCATGGAATGTAAAAACTTCTGTAAGGCAAAGGACACTATCAATAAGACAAAATAGCAGCCTTAACAATGGGAAAAGATTTTCTCCAACTCCATTTCTGATAGAAGTTTAATATCTAAAATATATAAAGAACTCAAGATATTAGATATCAACAAAAATAAATAACCCCAATTAAAAAATGTCTAAACAACTGATTCTTAATAGAGGAATCTCAAATGGTTGAGAAACACTTAGTAAACTTTGGCATCCTTAGCCATCCAGGAAATGCAAATCAAAACTACTCTGAGATTCCAACTTACACCTGTCAGATTGCTGAGTTCAATAACACAAATTATAGCTCATGCTCATGATGTGGAACAAGGAGAACACTTCTTCATTGCTGGAGAGGGTTTAAACTTGTACAGCACCTTGGAAATTATTATGGCACTTCGTTAGGAAATGATTTCTAATGATAATTTTCTCCGCTTATAGATCAGTGCCAAACCCAATCTTCATCAGAGTGCCTTCCTTCAGTAGCTGATGGGAGCACATGCAGAGGCCCAGGGCCAATCATCATACAAAGTTATGGGAAACACAATGGATGTAGGTAAGAAGGAATTGTGGGGACCAGAGGGATCAAGGTCACCAGGAGAACAAGCTCAATAGAGTCAACTGATAAGCACTCTTAGGGTCTCACAGCATCTGAAACAACAGACATGGAACTTGCGGGGTCCCCTACATATGTCTTGCTGTTCTTGCAATGTTTCTAAAGGCTGGAATGTGGGGGTCTTGACCCTTTTGCTTGCCCTTGGGACCATTTTCCTTCTGCTAGGTTGCCTAGATCACCTTTGATGTAGGGATTAGTGCCTGGTATTGTTCCATCTTGTTGTGCCCTTTTAAGCAGTAACCCTGGGAGGACTGTTCTTTTCTGGGGAAAGGAAAGGGGATGTGCTATGGGTTAGATCTGGGGGAGAGAGGAAATGTGGGGAGCTAGATGGAGTGAAGGGAGAGAAGGAGGGATATTGGGATGTACTATACTAGAGAAGAAATATTAAAAATAGTTTTAAAAGAAAGAACAAAAAAACACAAGAAATTTTATTTTTCTATTAAATTTTGTTGACAAATTTCCATTATATCAAAGGATTGTCAAGGTCATTAAAAATAAGATTAGACTTGTCTTGCTAATATAATAACTTTCTTCTGTATCCTTGATGTAATGTTCAAATTGAATAAGAAAAGTTTTAAGACATCATTTTAGATGATGATGCTATTAAAGTACAGATTAGAGTGAGCAGATCAGCTTCTGGGTGAACATTCAAATACTCTAATTTTCAATATTTCATTTATCATTTTCAGTCATTAGATTGACAAGTTGTCATCTGCCTACCCTTTTGCTTGACCTGTCAGGAACTCTGATAATCATAGAAAATACATACCCCTTGTTCTTTCTCTTGATACAAATATCACAAAAAGAAGTATAGTTAATCAGACACATAATTTACCTTCTAAAAGGACTGGAATTTTTAGTTCTGTGATATGATTCTGTAAGTCTTAATTACAAGTAAAGCTGGGTTCAGAAATCAACTGAGACTTTTGCATCTCTGCTAATACTGCTAACTCCTTTACCTTGGAAATCAACTCCTGCTTTTTTGTATGTACACCATGTGAGCACCTGGTGCTCTTGGATGTCAGAGGCGCATACTGAATTTCCTGGAATTGGATTTACAAACAATTGTTAGCTCCATATGCGTATTAGGAACCAAATCTTGGTCATCTACAACATAAACAAGTGTACTTACCTATGTAGAGCCACCTCTCCTATACCCTGTCTTGCTACTAAATTAGAACTTTTTTTTTGAAGATGACCAATATCCTCATTCATTGGTCAGAACACTTTGACAACCTGCTTTTGAACTTAGAGTTGTCCTGAATTCAATTGACCCTTCTGGTCGGATAATTCAACTCAACCACTGTTCTGGCTCAAACTCTTCTCCAAGCCCCCTGGTTCAAACTGACCTTCTGAGCTGATTGACTGTTTCTGACTGAACTCTTCTTATTCTAGCAGACTCTGGTTAAGTCCTACCTCTGACTGAACTCCTCTGCTTAGCTTTAGACTGACTCACTCTTCCTTTCTAAATACTGACTCTTCCTGCCAAACTGCCTCTATGTCTCTCTCTATGACACCTCAGACTGCTACTTACCAACTGCCTCTGTGTCTTATCATCTGTCTGTTTCAGACTGCTCTGACCCCTCAGGCTGAATTGAGAGCCTGTTTTTATATCATGAGAGTTGGGTGTGTCCTCCCTCTGTTAACTCTTCCTCTGATTTATCACTCTGCCTTTCCTTCTCTCTGATTCAGATCAAATGTCACTTCATGTCTGAAACTGACTCCTTCTGAAATCTACTTTCTGTCTACAAGCTCTGGTTCCTATCTCCAAAGTGCTGGGATAAAAGGCATGCACCACCACTGTCTTCTGAATAGTGAAATTAAAGGTGTGTACTAACATTCTTTCTATTTTCCATCCAGACTATATAGGCCTCTGTGATCCCTTCATATAGATCCCTGGTTGTGATCATTTCATATAGACATTTGGATTTAATCCCTTCCTAGTTAAAACACAGACCTTTCAATGTGATCCTTTGCTAGAGCAACCTTGTTGCTGGATAAATGGTTAGATATTCCTCTAAAAATACCAAGTATAAGTTTCTAGTTGCCCTGTTGGATGATCTATTCCATTGCTGACAGCTAACAGTTAATGCCTAGCTCTTGTTTGCTGTAGGAGTCCCAAACAAGCCCCTCTAGATTGTTTCTTCTTAGTAAGGGATTACCTTGTATATCTCTTGTTGATCTACATTTATTAGTCTAATGCTGACTTTATCAAATCTTCTACAAAGTGGAAGGCTGGGGTCTTCTAGGCGAAAACAAACAAACAAACATTGTCTTTAGGAACAACTTGCCTATAATCCTTTTGCAAATACCTCATCTCCAATAGTTAAAACATCTGACATTTTGAAATCCAAGTCCATTAGCCATTGCTTGCCCAAAAACATAAGTGTTAGGGATAATATCAGTGTTAATTTTAATCCATTCATCTGTTGATGCTGATCATGCTTTTAATGGTTTACTAACTTTTTTGCACTTGCATTTGCATTTTCAAAAACCAAATACTCAGTATCTGTTTTATATCTGAATCTGATATTGCTCTGTTTAAAGATGAAGTTAGTCTTTGTAAAAAGTCAATGAATGTTTCTCTAGAGCCTTTCATAATCTTTGTGAATGATGTAGGCCTCTTTATACTGGCTACTCAATATTATTACAAGCACTTAAAGCTACTATATGACATTTCAGTGTAAGAGCATATTCAAATTGAACCTGCATTCATAAAGCAGAATTCAGACCCTCACATAGCAATTGTTCTTATATGATATTAACTCCGTAAGTCCTATTAAGATTTTCCATAACTGTTGCAACTTCTCTTGATCATGTCAGTCATTGCAGCTGAGGACCAGCTTCCAGTACAGCTATTGCCAAATCACCCCAGTCTTGGGGAATAATTCTGTTTTGGGCAGCACAGTTATTTAATATCTGTTTCACATATGTTAAGTACATTCCATATGTTACTGCTGCCTCTAAATTGTCTTTGATCTAGCATTTCTATAGATTATCAGCCTAATCCATAATTTTGTGAAATCTCACCATTTTTAGGCATTTGTTGCATGGCATCTGGGAAAACTTGTGGGGGTGGTTACCTTTCCTCAATTTTATTTTCAGGTGGTGTTGTAGGTTCACAATTAAATACATCTCTTGAAAAGAATTGTCAATCTTGATTAGTTCCTGTATATCTTATAAATATTCTTCCTTTTCCTATATCAGTAATAACTACTTCTGTTTTCCTACTGTCTTTGATTTTTTTTCTATCCACCTTTCTATTTGTAATTTTTCTAGTTGTATATCTATTTTGAAACTTTCTCAAGAAAAAAAATATAAGATCAAGATTTTCGAGAGCAGGCTAGGTAGCATGAGATATCATGGTGGTAATAAATACTGTGATGATTTCTTCAGTTAAAGTATCTAACCCTTCATCCCCTGACTTTGCCCTTAAGGAACCTTGTAGCAAGTTGCTTCCATGCTTGTGAATCCTCTGTCTCAGAAAAGAAAAAAAAAAAAAAGATAGGAAAAAAGAGAGAAATATTTACTACCCTTGTTGGTGCTCTGAACCTGGAAGAGCAAGAGCAGATAATGAGCTGGTCTAACATCTCAGCACAACATCTCCAAATCTAATACTCTGCTCTCTGGGACTCAACCATATATATACACTGAGCAAAGTTCCCAGAAGTCTTAGCTGCACTCAATCACAAGGACAAGCTGCAAAGGGCAAAATTACATTTTTGTAGCAGCACAAAAACAAATCATAGCCACCAGAAACAAATTGTCTAACACAAAGTCATCTTAATTTGGCCAAAGAGGAGCAAATATCCCACTGGAGTTATAAATTTGCAAGAAATTTTTAAAAACACACATGATTTCGGTATTCATTGGTACAGAGCAATGCCTTTTCCTTTTAAAATATGATATGTTAGATTATTAAGTCTAACAATATTTTAAGTTGGAACAAATATTTTAAGTATTTACCATAATATAGTAGCTTTTCATTATTTTTATAATTTTCTAGAAAACAAAGAAATAAAATGCAATCATTTATAAGACTTACAATGCTGAAATCTAATTTTAGTTTTCTGAGAATTAATTTACCAAGAGTAACTTCACTGAACAGTGATTTATACTCATCAGTTTATTAATCTCTAATGCGATCATATGGAATTACACAATAACAATATTCTCATCAATGCTCCTTAGAACAAAATATCCAGAAAGGACAATTCCAATGAACACCAATGAACATTACAAAAATTAGTAGGAAAATTGTTAACATTTCAAATATTATATTCTTTTCATGCACAATTTACCATTGCATTTTTGTAGCTGAGTTATCTGTATATACATAGTCTCTAATTTTCTTTTAAGAAACTGGGTATGTTCACATGTATGAATCTGGAACAGGCATCAATCAATAATGTATTTTTTTAGAATAATGTATCCAATTTAATATAAAAGTGCCTTTTGTTCAATTTTCCCAGAACTTTGTGGAAGCATCAGAGAGGCTACACTTACTGTCCAAAATAGTTTGTGAGTCTGAGTGGATCACTGGGGGATGATGTACACTGCACATTTATAAGTCTACTTATTTACAATAAAAACAGTTTTCTGTTATAAGAATTCTTGAAATCTTTCTTTTTCTGTAAGGATAACATATAGTCCTTAAAATAAGAATCCTTATAAATTTTAAGTGTTTTTATATTTCCTTATTTCAAGCAAAAATTTCAATTTGTTGTCTTTCTTTCACCCTCCCAGTCTCTTGTTTTATCTGTAGCAGGATCAGACAATTTTAGTAGGCACAAGAACTTTTTCTGAACAACAATAAGAATGCTTTATGAAGCTGTAATATTCATATTCTGTTTACTTCTTTGGTTTCCAATTCTCAAAAGCTCTCTTGATTCTATAGCTATCTGTAGCTTGAACCAACTAAAGTGACTTTCTTCATATATATTTTTTCCCCCATTTCACATAGAATATATGTAGCTTCTTTGTTAGGTTGAAAGAATGTCTCATGTGAATCCTCTTTCATTTGTTTGGATTCGGTTGTTCATATTAGAAGTTGAATATTTCTTACTGTTTTTCTCATTAAATCAGTTAGTTGCACAAATCACTCTTTCTTTGCTTGTGCCTGTAGGTTATTAAGTCATGATTTTCTTTCTTTGAAATTGCTCATAAATTAAAATGTTGCTTCTACAGAAAATAAAATTTTGTTTTCCCAAACATGTGGTTTGATTTACTTACGTTCATATATCTGATATTATGTTTTTTGTGGTTCTCAAAACCTATGGACTTTGAGACTTATGGCCAGTTCACTTTTACTTATATTGTCGATCAAAACTCAATACACTGTACTGTATTGCAAGTTTTCACATGTATGTTTATCCTCTTTCAAACAGTAGAAACAATATTTGTAATTAGATAGACTTGGGATAAATGATTGTAGCAAAGGTGGTTAGTAAGAATTTTGGTACTGTATCAGAGACCTGAAGAATAATGTAAAGAGATACATTTTGGTTCAGAATTGCAGGATTAAAGTCATGGATATCCGACTCCATATGGTATGGCCATGCTGAAGAGCAGAGGGCATTATTTCATGGAAGCCAACTTTCTGACCTCCAAATATCAGAGAGGAAGAGAGACAAAGTTGGACCTTATACAATGTATAGAACCAAAGGACATGTCATCAGTGACCTAGTCCTGAGATAAAAACCTTCTTTAAATATTTTTATAACTTGCCATCAGTGCCATCAAATTATAAATCCACCAGTGAAGAATATTACAGCATATAGTACATCAGTGATGTACTCTAAATTATTGACTCTACTCTAAATTTCCTTCTAAATGGTTGGCTGTTTGCCATACCTTCAGCATATCAGCTTTTAAGGGCAGGAGTATTTCATATCTGAGCCATGATAAGACATTGGCTCCTAATTAATAAAGGTACCATGAATGGATACTTAAGGAATATATTGAGCAGTAGTGAATTGGTGATTTTACCACTGTGCAGCAGACAAGGAGAACAAAATATTTTGTAGCTTTTTACTTTCATAATATGAAGATTGAGTGGATTCTGCTGATACATAACTTTCATAAGCATTCCATGCTGTGAATAGATTAAGATGATGTTTTGCTAAGGTTTAGAGGTTCTAAACTGTACACATCTTTCTGTATTCTTAGTGGATCTCCTACAACCTTCTGTTTTTTGAAAGTTACATATTACTTATATGACCAAATTCATACATTTTTTTTCAATGGAATCATAGGATTGAATGACACAATTGTCACAGAAAAATCAAAACATAAATCTTCTCTTTTTTTCTTCTTATTTAAACCCAATCAATCACTTAAAACCAACCACTGAAATTAAACAAGGAAGAAAAACAAAAATCTCCCAAACAAACACTCCAAGATTTTTAGTACATGAATTTTCAGTGGCTGGTTAGGTGTGGCACTCAATTCCTCTCCAATTTTTCAAATAAAAAGACATGGCCAAAAAGTTTTCTTCAGATTGAGCAATTGGTACAAGTCAGAAATTCTGCCATCGACAATCTAATCTATAAACAGAAAATTATGAAGTTGCTTGAGATTAAATTTTTGCTCTGTCTTTTAATGTTTTCATTAAAAAATATTTTCTCATGTTTTCTATATATTGGTTTTGTACATCCATGCACCAGGTCCAATAAATGATATTTATACTGAAAATTAATGTTGGAAAGATTGAAATTTAATATTTATAAAATACATAAACCCTTTTGTGGTATACAAAAGGGTCTTACTGATGTTTAATAAATGAATTTATGATATAGAACAGTTTTTCCAGGCATCATTACATTTAAATTTCTGAATGGTTATAGGCATAAGGTACTCACTATCAATGATTTGCCATGTTATACATGAAGTGCCTTACAGATTGTGTTGTGTAGGCTATTTTTTTTCATGTGAACAAGACATATTAAGCAGCTAGCTTCTCTACATCTGTGGAATATCTACATCTGAAGAATTCTGTTATATTTACAGAAAGCCAATGCCACATAACAAGGAACATCTCACAATGATTTTTTAACCACACAGCAGTAAGTGGCTGTATAACATAAAATATTCACCTGATATCTACACTGATTAAGAGATAAGCATAAAGCAGCATCCCCATAGCTATATAACACAAATCAACACCGTAGGCAGGAATATCAAGGATGCTAGAAACAGCCTCTACAATCATGGACTATCTTCTCAATGTTTAATTGTTTCTCCCTTTCTGAAAAGTCTGAAAATTATTTGGAGTCTCCAGTACTATCATTTTGTCCTTTCAGAATATTATTTTACTTTTCTTTCATTAATCTTAGGTAGAATCATTAAACAGTTAATTGTCTATGTTTCTGAGATTAGCAATATTTTATTTCACATCTTGCTTAGGTGTTAAAAATTAACCTCATGAAACTTTAAATATTTTCTTTATATCTTTCTTTATTTTCTTTTTGATTATGAATTATTTCATTATTGCTAGTCATTTCAGTCTTGTTTGCTGTTGTGACCAAAGCTGGTATATTTCTAAAGTTATGTGAAAATCACATAGGATGAAACTAAGTGGATTTGCCTAGCTATATGATACATGCAACTTTACATTCTTCAGACAATTTTATTTCTTAAATTAAAATAATTTATTCAGGTAATGGTGGCACAAGCCTTTAATCCCAGAACTTGGGAGGCAGAGGCAGGTGGATTTCTGTGTCTCTATGAGTTCGAGATCAGCCTGGGCTACAGAGTGATTTCCAGGAGAGCCAGAGTTACAACAGAGAAAAAAAATAATTCAAATAATTTTTATCCTTTTATACTTAAAAGCACATACAGAAAAAGATATAATACAACTTATTATCTATTTTCTGTTGCACTTGTATTTTTGATGTTGTTGTTGTTGAATGATATCCTTGTCCTTACATGTTTCCTCAGAAATTCAGAAGTTTACTTAGTTCTATCTTAGAATTTCATTTCATGTTATAACCAAATACTTTTTGAGACTTTAGGCTTATAGTCTTGCCAGGTGAATGTAAAGTGGTTCACACACTTTGTGGAGCAAAGGATGTAACAGTTGGTAGGGACATATGATGACAAATGGAAAATGTTTGATGGCTTATTCGGTATGGCACTCAATTTCTCTGTAAGATTCATGGGTGCCCACAAGAATGGCAAGACCAAATGCTTTCCCCAGAATGGGCACTCAGGGTTCAAGACTGAAACTGTGCCATCTGCCACCATATGTATACATTTAGTTCATTTGTATTCTGTTGGTCATTCTAGGCAGCTTGGTTCAATTTGAGTGTATTATGGAGGCATTTTCAACCCAGGAAGCAAGGTTCACCTGGGACCATCTAGAAGTCAACATCATACTAGGTAGTCTCCCTGTTTAAGCATGTTAGGTTTTAACTCTTCCTTTACAGTTTTAAATCAGAATTTTTCTGATTATATCAAATTATAAATTATCTCCTCATAATTAATTATATATTTTGTTGAGTTTGGGTCCACAATGTCTACTTCTATGACTCCTGGACAGTCTTTTAAAGTATGAAAAGTTTACAGACCAATATTTGGCTATAGCTTTGACTCAAATTTAATTTCTAGGTATAGAATAAAATTTATTTTTAGAGCTGTGTGGCATATATATCTTGTAGAAAATATCAACATTTTAATGCTGATGAATGAATTAAAATAACATTGAATTCATGGCATCTTTAGTGTATGTACATGTGTAATAAAAATTAAATAATATTAATAATCTGAATATGTCTAACTTTGATCCATAGACATTCTCTCTACCAAAATTATATATGTCTGTCTGTATATTTGTCACAATTATCAAATGTATATAAAGTTCATGAAAGACAACATCGGCTCCCGTCTTCAACTAGTTCTTATCATTTGCCTCACATTCTTTATTAGAGCAAAGCATATGAATGAGGCTTCCCCTTCAAAACATATAAAAAGAAAAAGGGTCCTATGGGCAGGTAAAAGGGCTTGAAACTCCCCCACTCCAGCTTTTCGGAGTCCTCTAAGAACACCATGACAGACAATCATAAGATATAGAGAGAGGGCCTATTGCAGACATATGCAGGTTCTGTTTCTGCTGGTTCCATCTCTATTAGCAGCTAAGTGTCCTGGTCAGTTGACTCCATGGGGTGTGTTCTTCTGGTGTCCTGGATCCCTCTTGTCCCTATAATCCATCAGACCTCTCTTTCTCTGAGTTGCCTTGAGCTCTGGTAGTTGTTTGGCATGGACATTTTTTCCCAACAGCTCCTGAAGGAAGTCTCTCTGATGATAATTGGGCGAGGCACTGATCTATGCATCTATGAGCTTAACAGAATAGCATCTGGCATCATTTCTCGGCTATCCGGTCTCCAGTCCTGGTATGAGAGAAGAAACAAAGAAATAAATATTTATTTATTTTATATAGTTTAATATAAATATATTCTATATATTAATATTTTATATATTTAAATGTTTATATTTAATATATTTAAATATTTATATATTTGTATATATAACAAAATCCTAAAAAAACAAAAACAAAAAATTGTCTAAAATTACATGAATCACATGAAGATATCTCAGATCTACTGGATCTGAAGAAACTGTAGGACTAAATGAAAGTGCTGTATATGTGTGTTTATCTTTCTATTAGCCTATGAGAAACATGGAATTATTTATTCCAAAATATATCAGTGCATTCCAGCACATTGAATCTCTATTATCCCTATCATCCCTCTGTAATGTTGACAACATATTAAAGCAGAATCTTTAAACTAAAACTAAACTGAAATTTAAACTTTAAACTAAAAATCTGAAGGCTGTTATGATGTTGTTAATACATGAAATATCATGATTAATGTAGCATTTCTTTGCATTTAATATTTTGGTAACTAAGACCTAGAAGTTTTGATTTGAATACCACCATAATATCACACGCTTAAGGGAAAATTCTAGTATTTCTACAAATGCCACAGATATAAACTACAAGTATACACTGCAAAATAAGAATTAAAATAGACAGATAGACAGATGATTTACAGTCCATTGTGAAGTAAACAGGAATTAAAACTACACTACACAGTTCTTGAAAATTCACATGTTTTATGTGTATTCCACATAAGGTAGTGTCTTCACCTAGGGCTTACAGCTTCCCTCCAATTTGAATGGAGTTATACAACTCAGAAAACTGATATGGATATCACTGGGCTAATGTCAATGTGGATTCAAAAATGAGTTTCTTGTTGAACAAAAGAAAGTTTCCCTGCCCATCATAATGTCGATTATTCAATCTCATCCTTTGCTGTTTGGCCTTAGTCATGTACCTTTGAAGACTCGATTCATTTCAGTAGAACCTTTTCACCCTCATTCCCCGATTTGTCTCAATCTTTTTCACTGTAAACCTTTGATCATATCATCTGTAACTGGATTACACAAAGAATCTCCTTGAAATTCATTGTACAATCACTTTATTTTTATCTACATTTAAGTGTCTTTGTGCTTAACAAAGTCATTTTCCTGGGATTAGGGGACTGGGATGTTTGTAAGGATTATTATTAGTTAACCACTAAATCAAGCACTGATCATCCAGTAAATAATCACAAGCAGGTAATATTTTCAGATGAATACGTCTGTGAAAAATAACAATGTCAACTTGTGATGCTATGAAATAAATATGAAGAAAACCTGTTGAAAATTTACAATGATCAAATAGGGTTTCCCATATTCATATATAATCTGAAGTAATAAAAACAAAATCTAGATTGTCATCATATTTTTATGTCACTATTACCTACTTATTGATGTTTTGTCCTGTTGTACATGAGATATCCTATTGGGTATTTTCTTTGGCTATTTTCCTATTTATTTAAAGCTGCGGCCTTTGTACTCAAAATTCTAATATATAAGCTATCCCTATAAATATCATGGGTATTCCTTATTCTTTGTAATGTTTTTTGAAATGGCAGTGCACAGTCTTATTATAACATCATCTACCTTAGTCTATCTCTAGCCATCATAAGGCACAAGCAATAATCCTTTTAAGTCATATTCAAATTATACTCATCATATCTCAATTATGGCATTAATCCCATGAATCTTATTTCATTCCTTATATTTCTCCTATTAATAAGCTTTCTGATCTCTGGATTGATGACTCATCTTTTCTGTCATAAAGCCTAACTAATATCAAAAGTTAGTATGCCATAATTTCAACAAGGAAATGAATTACTCATATGAATATTTGATAGCACAAAAGCAATTTGTCCAATTAAGTAATATCACTAATATTTCCTGTCAATAAAATGGACATACACGGAAATGTGCTTATTTTTATGCAGGGAATCTTTGGTGTGCATGTGTAATATACTAAGATAATTGAGAAATCAAGGGAGCTCCTAAGACAGTATAGTCTCTGATTTGCATATTACTGTCTCAAAATTTCTTTGACACCTGAAGTTTCTACCTGACTTGGGGACTACAGAAGTTTCTGTCTTAAGAGCTAATGCATTTGAAGCACAGTGAACCATATGTTATGAAATACCTTTGAATATTTTGAGGTAATTATTATAATTCTGCTATTATATGTAACCAAAGTCTCATTTCAAAATTGAAAGTAGTACTCAAAAAAAGAGGGAATATTTAATATTAAAATAATATCAACAGTAGAATTTATAATAGCATTTCACATAATATTATCATCTAGATAAGTTGAAAATTTATCAGATTATTTAATAATGACCAGAGCTTAAAAAACATGCAATTATTGTGAAAAAATACTGAAACTTCCTAAATTTCTACCAACAACCAATTTTCTTTCCTTTATAATTTTAACACTTTTATTTCTGAATTTTAATCATTTACTCAAATTACTTGCTGATTAACTGAAAGCCTCTAAGAATACTCTTTCACAAAGAAAGATAACTATTTTATAAAATGATTCAGGAAAGGCCTAAACAACCTTAATTCAAGTGCTATATGCAATATTATGCACTTGCATTTCCTGTATCAAATTAACCCTTATTCATCTAACAGCTGCTCCAGAATACAGAAATCTTAGTAACCCCTATTTCTAACAGAGGGAGGAGCTGACCTTAATACAATAACAGGTCCATTTAACTCATCTGAAGTGTTCTTACAGGCACATGACCCCAGACCTTTGGAAAGCTATTGCCTAGGGAGAAGAAACACTTTCATGTACTTTACTGAGGTGGCTGCAGCTAAGCATCAGCAAGAAGCTATTGACATACAGAGAAACTTTGGTGGGGCAGGAAATATTGGAGATTTGAACTCTCACTTGTTATTTCACAAGGAACCATACAACACTTCATATAGACAACTAGAAAAAACATTAAGCCATGTTATGTACATAGAATCGAGGGAGGGGAACCCTGAAAGAGTGGAACAAAAAATATGTGCATGTAAAAGAATGAGGCTGATGCACATCAGATCCAATGGTCGTTTAAATATCTTTTATTTTTATGAGTGCATATGTGTATATGCAAATGCAGGCACACACACTTGTGTGTATGGAGGTGTGGAGGTTAGATAACAACTTTCAGATTTCCATTTTTCCTCCCTCTGTGGATTCCAGGGATCAAACTCAGGTCATTAGGAGTGCCTGGCATAGGTTGTTATCTGATAAGCCATCTTGGTAGCTATCAGTGACTGATTTATAAGTTATGCTGTTCTACATTTACATTTATTTTTTCTACTTCCACACATATTTACACGCTAAGTTTTTAAGCTCAAAAGCTTTGTATGGCAGTTAGTACCACCAAAGTATTAATATGTGCATATTAAATATTATTGAATATTTTTATTTTTTTATTTTATAGGCAGTAATGTATGTATAAACTGAACCAATATTTAACACTTTTATGATTTAGTGTGCTAAAATTCTTCTGACGTATGTCTATTTCACTGAAATTTATTTAAAATAATAAGGTTGGAATAGTAGCATTCCTAAATTATAAGTGTTCATAAATAAGGAAATTTAACATAATACTACATTGTGGTGTTAATTATTCTAATGTTGTTGAGTAAAAACTATTTTAAAATGAACAAATCCTCTAAGAAATGGAGTTTGGACATGCTTTCTTTATATCTTCTTAAATGACAGAAATAATTCATAGCAGGTACACAGCTTCCTCAAATGTGTGTTAGTTTGTGGAAAATTATCTTGAATATAATTTTTAAATAGTATATTAAATCAAAAACTACAATTAACTTTCATATAGTGATATGAATACATTATTTACTATATTGCTTTGGACTATGGAATATACAGAATATTGATATTTTACAGAAAGCATAATCGTATTTTAACACCAATGAATATCTAATTTCTAACATTGTCATTTTATGACTGTTGGCTCAAGCTTAATTTCAGTGAAGCCAAATGACATGTAGAAAGAAAATGTGTGGACTTTAAAGTCACCTTCCTTTTTCTAGTAAAGAAAGTTCATAACATGTAATTCCTTTTGGGGTTGTCTGTAAGTAGAGATATCACACAAAATTTCAACATCAATATGCAAAATTAAAATGAAACGAGGGGTAGTTTTGAAATTAACTTTTAAAAATAGATTTTGGTATACATATTTGATGGAAAATGGTTCCACCAATTAGCTCCTAGGTGTGCAGAGCCCTGATAGCTGGATACTGCCGGAGGCACACATGACATTAGCAGAATAACCAGCTCTGAAGGATTCTGGTCACAAAGAATCAACCAGCAAGTTATTTTAAAATTCATCATAATATCTTAAACTCAATCCTCAGATCAGCTGGCTCTGTATAATTACCTGGATAACCACAAATAAGAAGACTGGCAACAGATGTTTGGACATTTATTCTCACCATATGGATAATGTCATTTCAACCTATTATTGCTTCCTCCAAATAAATGTTCAGTGGGGTTTAAATAAGAGCGCAAACTTGGAACACTGTTATGTTTGTGAAGCTTGAGATCACAGGATTTGGCAAATGATTGCGTCTTGTAATCTTCTTCAAATCAATAGTTCTCAATGTCTTATACAGAGCAGTTAGTTTCTTAAAATACAGAAGCTTTATATGGTCAGAGAAACATTCAGAAATTTTATATACTTCTTTAAAAAATCTCAAGCTTAAAGAAGAACCCAGACTTTTATAATGTTTCACTGAAAACTGGAGAGCTAGCCATTACATTTTTCTATCTTGTAAAGAATTCATTTTGATCTTTTCGAAACTCAATGATCAGAAAATGGAGAACTCAGATTGACTTTCATTTTTTAGTTTCACCTTTTCTATGTCAATATACATTACATTTTAATGGATAGTTTGTCATTTTACATTACATGGTTTCCTCTTAGATAACCCTTTTTTTTTTTTTGTTCAGAACTCGTGAATATCACTTCTCCTCAAGTTAATGTGGTAGCATTCTAAATGTAACCAAAATAGCTTGTTTCATTTTTGAGATGTTATTGGTAAACTATATTGTAAAATGATGGAGAAATTCTATATTTTTAATTCATGAATTCATCTGTAACAACTGGTAATTTTTCATATATCATCCAAATTTATCATTTTTTGTAGATACATTATGAAAACATAGTCCTACCCTCACAAAATGTGCAGTTTATTTTGTCTAAGGTGTTATTTAGACAATCACCTATGGATGAATATCCTCTTTCAATTATTTTCTTAAAGAAAAGAATAAGAAAACTGTGACCAGGTTTTAAAATTTATTTAATCAGGTGAAGACATCTCAGGATTTATTGATGTTGGTTTACAATGGCATAGGGCCTGAAATGAAGTGGCTTTGGTTTATAGAAATTGCATATGAGTCTGTTTCACACATCACTCAAATGGGTGATGTCAAAATGGGCTCTCAGCAGTTACAGCTGAGTCTGTATGACTGACTGCAGCATAGGAAGTAGGCCAAATGCAATAAGAAAACTTTGGGAGATGGGCAGAATATTCTAAGGGTAGTATACAAAACTTAGTGAAGATATTTTTACCTGGAGATCAATACAAGCCTTGTAACTATTATATCTATTGGATTAACTAAAAACTATTCTCTCTTGATATTATTCACTTTTTAAATAAGCCTTCTCTTTTCTCCCCATATAATATTTTGCCGTGTCTGTATTTTCTTAACCTGTATTCACTCATTCAAAGTACTTCTGTTTTGCTAAAGTTATTTATTAGTCCTATGTCATATTTTTCAGTGTCTTATAATCACCCTCCTCCATTAATATCAAATTATTGTCATTTCTGCAAATGAGAGACAATGAAATATTGCTTTCCTACCATTATCTCATTTAAGTTGATAAAATGTTCTCTAGTTATGTGAATGTTGATTTATATCACATTATTTTATTCTTTTATGGAAAATAACATCTACATGTGTAATTAATTCTTTATTCAATCATCTATTGTTAAAATAGGCACAAATGAATCAAATTCAACAATTTAGTATAAATATCAGGCTCTATGTTTACTTAGGAGTCATCTGAGGAATACACAGATGTTGCAGCAGATGTGAGACTCTGGATTGAACACAGTCATCATGCCACAAGAATGAATGATAAAAGCCATGTGACGGTCTCCAATTGTAGAAAATATTCAAAAAATTGAATAGCACTTGATGAAAAGACTAGAACAAGTTCAGTACAGAAGGAATATGCCAATGATTAGAGACTGAATAAGACGAACTCACAAACTTACTATATTTTAATGGGAAATGTTTAAAACTTTCAAAGATCTAGAACTAGAAAAGAATAACTATTCTTAAAACTTTTATTAACATGTTAGTTTAAGCTTTAGCCCATGCAATTATTCAAGATCAATAAATAAGAATTTGTACCAAAGAGATTGCTCAAAGTTTAAAAATGCTGTTGGCCACCTATGTTCAATCCAAAGTCTCACATGGTCAAAGGAGGACTAACTCTTGTGGGCTGTCCACTGGCTCCCACAAATGTGCTGCAGCACACTCATACATACATCAGATGAATAAATAATTGTATGTATGCTTATAAAAAAACAAGATAACAAAACAAGAGCTTGGGAGGGTAGGAAAGGGAAAACCTTTAAGAAACAGAGAATCATAGGATGCATATGATATGAAGTAGTCTTGATTGGGGAATACTAGAGGTTAAAATTTTAAGAGATGATGTTGGGTAAAGGGCCGAAGGGAAGGAGTTGGTACCAAGCATTAAGAAATCCCACTAATTTGTAAGCTAATTAAAATACAATTTAACAAATATAATTATATTCAACAATAAAATTTAAAAGTAGGAACCATGCATGAGTAAACAGTGCTTTCCACAGAAAATACACAATATTAAATGTAGATATATTTTTTTAATTTTTTTAAAAAATATATATATATACATTTGTTTCATTGTTTGGGTTTATGCATAGGGCCAGAAGATATCATCAGATCAGATCAACAGATCTAGAGCTACTGAAGGATATGGTCTGTTGGGCATGTGCAGTGTGTTCTTTTAACCACTGAGACATTTCTCAAGCCATCATACATGCTTCAGAGGCCTCTCAACATTAGCTTGAGATATCCTACAACACTGAGTATTACTGAACTTATAATACTTCCTCAATATTTACTTAGGTAGTATATAACAAAAAGAAACATCCATTCTTATTTTCTTATTTTCAGTATTATTCAAAGATTAAAGAAAAATATTGAGTGGATAATGTTATTTATTTGACAAAGAAGAACTCAAACAATAAAAACTATCGAAGGCCAAATAATCTATTTGGCATGGATTTTACTAATCGAGATGAATAATTTTTCAAGAAAATATTTGTTGCATGTTCAAGAAAATATGCTAGATGACACACTCATTAAAGGCCAACTCCTGGACAATATTTACATATAATAATGTTGAAGAGATACTTAAAGGTTTTGAAATTGTTTCTTTAATGTGAATAGATATGAGTTAAATGCTTGCCCCCAACTAAACATGTTATTCTGTGAGAGTCTGAAGACTTTAGTGGGGTGAAGACTATTTTATGGAAGTTGTTAGGAATGTTAGTTAGAAGGTTAGACTTGGTATTCTGCCCCTTTGTTTTGCCCTCATTTCTTTCAGCTGTGAGAAAACAGCTTTTTCTTCCTCATGCTCCTATTGATGTGAAGTTTTATTTCACCTTGGGAGCATTTAAAAAAGTGTATAATGGACTGATTCCTTCAAAATAGAATCAAGTAAATCTCATTCCACTTTAAAATGTTCTTTCTTTAAACTGTGTCCAGACACAACAAATTAAAACTAATAATATTGCTCAAAATGTCTTGAGATAAATACAACTTATTGTAATAGATGGTTTTCTGGAACACTCAATGACAGTCTCACACCTTTTTGCACTTTTTTTTTTTTTTTTACTATTTTAAAATCTTTAGAAAAATAAAATGGAATATAACATTTTGAATGAGGTGATCAGTGCAGATTTGTTTGGTAAGAGAGTATTTTATTATCCCTAACCTTTCTGAACTTAAATCTCCAAAAAGATAACAAATACCCTAAAGTAAAAGCACTTGCTGAGATAAGCTCAACTGAGTGGTCTCCATCAAGTGGAAAGTGTTGGAAGGTAGACTTTATTTGGCTACCTGTGTGAAAGTGAAGGCTATGCAATCTACTGAGTGAGAGAATTAAAGGCTGTAGCATACCTCCTAAAAATCTTTCCACACAAAGGATAGAAACTTTAGAAACAGAAAAAACAAACAAACAAACAAACAAAACATGGTCAAAGTTGATTACAAGTAATAATTAATGACTACTGCAAGTTATATCATTCAAGTGTAAAAGGAACATGGATTAGCCTTTTAGTTTTATTACAGAGTAGGTTCAGCTACATGCATTAAGAACCAGTGTGCCATGAGGTTTTAATTACTAATATTATGAATAAAAACATTAAATAATTGTAAAATAACAATTATAAATATGTACAATATTTACATATTGTAACTTCTGGGGAAATATAGTTTGTAAGGAATTAGTGAGAAATCTATTATTTTGAACAATACATGTTAAAATATGATTTAATGTAACATATCTATATGTACATTTTTTTTGTGAGTATGCTATTTGTTGGCATAGTAACTCATTCCATCTTTGTATTCTCTGTCTTTTAACTAATAATTGTAGGACATATTAAATAAATGGATGGTATTCATTGTATTCATAACTATTTTAAATGAACTTTTGAGTCCCAACTAAAATGTTCTTTCAAACAATTTTGTTAATATTTTCAACACTAAAGCAACATTGAAATTATAAATATGTGTTCTCTCATATTACGCAGTTATTGAAAATTTGTAAAACATTAAAGACAATAACAAAATGTTCTATTTTGTCATTAAAATTTAGAGAGGAGAATAATAATATTTAAGGTACTTTAAGGAAATATGACTGAAGAAATCTTATTTTGATACAATAGCTAAGGGTCCTGATTAAAGAAATATATTTAAAATACAAACTTAAAAAATACAAGTAGAATAACTATCCTGAATGTTACATGATGATATGTCATGGATTTTTGAAAACTAAAGACATTCTTATAAGAATCAAGAATCAGTCACAATCAGCAATACAGATGACAATGTGCTCTTTCCAGAAGGGAATCACACACTATTTTTTAAATATTACAAGAGAACATTAACTATGCACTCTATTTCCAGGGAAAGTGTCATTGAGAAATAAGTGGTGGTAAAGATACTTGATTGAAGAACGAGAGAACACCCTTGAAAACTGACCCAAGGGAAATCCCAAAGGTAAAGAAATGAGAAAAGAACAAATCAAACAATACTAAATAGAAGAGAGTTCATCTCAATGTGCAGTTATGTAGATATGTAACAAACATCATCCTTGCTAATTGTTGTATAGTATTGTTGGTATTTTTTGAAATACTTTTATTTTCTCTACACAGCTGAAATCCAAACAAATGTAATATTATCCAAGGGGATTTCTAAACTATTTAAATTCTATCAATAATGTGACATATCAGAATATTAAGAATTAAACTATAAAAAATAAACATTTCTGCAGAATAAAAGATCTTATAAAACCTATATGTTTACACTGTGGTAAGAACTTAATGCACATGCATTTTAAAAAAGAAATCAACAGCCTGGGGTTTCTTAGAAACATATCATTCATTACCCGGAAAGTTTTTGCTAGTAATTTAAGCTAAGAAACAGATAAGAAATGTAAGATGCATTTTGTGTTATCAATCTGATTTTTACAATACTATGTAGGGTAGAGAAGATGGTTCAGTCAATAACAACATTTTCAGTGAGAGTCTGATGGACAAGTCACAAATAACAACAGAAGAAGAGAACCAACTTCATTATATTGCAATACTATCTTTAAATAGGTACCATGACACATATGCCCTTGAATTAACATATAATACAAACATACATAATTAAAATGTAAAAATAGAATATGCATGGATATAAATATATATTATAAACTCAGGTTTGTGACTTTAAAAGTTAGACTACTTATAAAATGTCACATTTTGTGTGTTGATATTGAAGAGACAAAAAACAGTATATATGACTTTTAAATGAAGAAATTAAAACACTGAGTTTCTATTTAGAATATATATGTAACATAAATTTGCACAAAATATTAGACTGAAATGTATATGCATCAGAGATTAATATTATATTTATACCATAGAGTCTTTAGTCAAAGTATCTTAAATAGATAACATAATTGAGAAATAACTGCCATTTAGGTAATTATATATAATTTTAGTTAATTATGAGGTTATAGATTCACTTTTCATTCTGATTATATAAATGTTTTATAATACTGTGTCTTAAAATAACAATTATCAAATTACATACTTATTTTGTGTTATTCTTAGTTTTAAAAAAGGAAATCAATGCTAATTCATTCATATCCCTGAAAGTATAGTTAACGATTGTTTTTATATTTGTTCATGTTATCCATGGATAGACTAGTATTTATTTATATAAAATAGTTTTAAAGTAAAAATAGAAAAAATAACAGTATGCAAAATTACAATCCAGTGTGTCTTCTGGCAGAGATGGCTCATCAGTTAGGAATATTCACTGCTATTCTAGAGGACTGAAATTTCATGTCCAGTATCATGATTGAGAGGCATTCAATGGCCAATAATTCCAGCTCCTGGAAATCCAATACCCTCTTCCTGACTCTCTAGACACATATACACACAAGCAGAGCACAAACAGACAGAGAGACAGATCACCAGACAGACACAATAACAAAATTAATCTAAATAAAATAACTAATTTATCGTATATATTTCATGATTGTACTCTTAAATATAATTCAAATTGATATTATTAGAACACCAATATAAAACAAATGAACAAATCATTCTTATTGTTATTTTCTAGATTATACTGAAACTGAAAATCTATGCACAAAAGCTTGATAATTTTACATGTGAAAACTGATTTAAATACAGTAAAATAACTAAAAGCCAACAAAAAATAAGTGATAGAGTGACTTATTGAAATATAATTTATGACAAATAATTATGTGTTTGAAAAATCAAATAATCTGTAATGGTTTGTTAATTCATAGGAAGCCAAGATTATTGCAAACTTTTAATTATATTTAAATAATGCATTTGATTTCACAATTTGTAAAATTAGATTTTGTCATTCTTTTAATTTAGTAGCTTAAATTGCTTTTTGCAATATAATTGAATCTAATAAATTTTATGGACAACCATGGACTACTACCATTCTCTCACAAATAATTTATAATATCAAATTCTAAGTTTTATGTAATCATGTAGTTTCACAGATATTTTCATCTTTCTTTCCAAGATATTTAAGTGAAAATTATTTTGAATATATTCAAGTTAAACTACAAGTTCAAATTTCATGAAATGCAGAATAAATTTATGCCAGGAAAAACATATAAGCCCACGGGAAAACTTACTACCATTATTTAAGATTATCTGTGTTTCTCTTAAAACAAGATATATAAGATAGAAGATGACATGTAAATATATTAACATTACAAAACATTTTATATTAATGGATCAAACAGTTTAAGCTTAATTTCCAGTCAACAGTATGTATTAATAAGATTATATAATTAGATAATTCCTAGACTTTTCTTATGCATCAGGAATTATAAATGAAGTAGAGGACAATAGAACACAGATTTATTTAAATCAGTAAATTCAACATTATCACTAATTATTACTAGTATGTTGTGCACATGTTTATATAGTAGTATTCATAATTTATAAATAAAATGTTATGATTTTTTCCACTTAAAAAAATGGATATTTTATATAAATACTACAGTATATCATACAATGTTTAAATAATTGCTCTAGAGCATCTTTAGAAAATATTTTTGGGATTTTTCTTTTTTATCATTCATAATTCTGAGAAAAATTCTTCAGAGTGGCAAGACACAAGTTATAAATAGAGAGATTGCATGAGGTTTTAATTACTAATAATTTTACCTTATAATAGTAGAAAAATATTGCTTTAAGTCACCTTTGAAAAATAATTTGCAATGTTTTCTTAAGTCATGGCACAACTATTTCACCCAGATCTATCTTGATGTTTATAATATATAAGGAGAAAACAAGTTGCTTTACATTTAGCATTGTACTGGTCAACCATATTTATCTTGTCTAAAAATTTGTATTAAGAAGTTTCATAATCATTAACATTTGATATTGCAGCTGTGAACTGTATTTTGATTCTATTGAGCAACAATTAAAAATAGACACAGTAATTGACTCTCTTTGTTTCTCAGGACTCACATAGTAGCTCACTTCTCCTTGTGTCTCCAACTTTAGGGGACCCAACATATGGCAAAAATCACTTCATTGATTTGAAGGCAGGAGTTAGGTTGATGCTTCTAAGTGGTTTCTCAGGACAAGACATATGCCACTTCTAAATGTACTACAAATGCAGAATCTTAAATTTCATTGCAAAGGTACTGAGTAAAAAGCTATAATTATGAAGCCCCTAAAGTATAGTTATATCTCTCTTAATTTTTGATTACTTTGTTTGCTTCTATTTAAGTATGCTTATTTCTAGTATGGAAATTGTAGAGGAATCGACCTGTGTGATAGCTAGGAAGGGTCTATAGTCCAGGGTCTATGAAGGAATCACATTCAGAGGTCTGTGTGTTTCAGATGGAATGTAGAAAGAATGTTAAGAATGTTCATGTACAACTTTATAAAACTATAATCCTAGTATTCAGAAAGCAGTGGTAGCACACAGCTTTAAACCCAGTATTGAAGGCAGTGGTGGCCCATGGCTTTAATCTCAGCATTTGGGAGAGAGGAGGCAAAGTTGAGAAGGAGTCGGTGAAAAATTTGAACTGATGTCTTAGATGAGTCAAAGTGAAGGGCAGGCAAAGTGACTAATCAGAGAAAGAGATAGTAGGGTGAGTCAGCGTGAGGACACCACAACTCTCATAGAGAAAGGCAGGCTCTCAGCTTAGAGTAGCAGTTAGTTAAAGCAGGAAGTATGAGGCAAGCAGTCTGAAGCAGTCAGAAATGGAACAAGACACAGAGAAAATCAAGTGGTCTGACTGAGGAGCAGAAAGGCAAACTGAGACAGTATGGGACAATGAGAGCTTAGGGAGAGACACAGAGGCAGTTTGGGAGAAGAAGTTCCTATCAGCTGGGAAAAATAAGTTTGAAGCCAAGAAGAGGATTTTAGACTAAGCACTCATAGAGTCAGAAGAGTTCAGTCAGAAGCAGTAAGCTATCTCAGAAAGTGAGTTTGAACCAGTCAGCTTGGAGAAGAATTTAAGCCAGAACAAGAGTGAGTTTAGCTAGAAGAATCAGAGGTCAGAAGGACCTAGTCAGAGTGGCTCAGTCAGTACTAGGTCTTGGAGGCTGAGACTGAAGACTTCCAGTGCTAGGCTTAAAACTAGATAGTAGCCCAGTGGTGGTGGTGCACACATTTAATCGTAGCACTTGGGAGGCAGAGGCAGATAAACCTCTGTGAGTTCAAGGCCAGCCTGGTCTACAGAGTGAATTCCATGACAGCCAGAGTTACAGAGTTACAACCGAGAAACGCTGTTTCAAAAAAAAAAAAAACAAAAAAACAAAACATAAAAACAAAACAAAACGAGTAGATTGTAAGGAGGCCAAAAAGTCCCAAGGCTGTAGGACTAGGACTGACTACATAATTAGGCAAAGATTAAACCATCTTTGAACCAGAACCTAAGTCCACATGAAATCATATCACTTTATAATTATTTTTTAGTGATGCATTCTATGGAAAATATTGTTTTCCTTTGCTGTTAATTGAGGTGATGCAGCATAATAATAAATCTTGTTAAATACTATATAATATACACTGTTTAATGTTAGGACATTTAGTCTATTGATCTTTTCTTGGACAATTTCTTTTGAAAATTAGTGTAACTAATAATTAACACAACACATTTACATATATTTATCTTCAGTTAATGCTTTTAATAAATATTATGTCTGATGTAGATATAGACTCAGCACAAACTGCAGTTTATTCAATGGCTAATTTAGTCCCCAGTCCTAGTCCTTGGGCCCTGGAGTGTTTCAGCTTCCATACAACCTAATCTTAAACGTAGAACTGGAAATCTTCAGCCTCCATACAGTCTAGAACTATAAAGCCTCTGAGGATTGCTGCTGACTCACCCTCACTAACGTCTTCTGTACTCAGATCTGTACTGAAGTCAACTGATTCTTCAGGTTCAACTCAACTCATTCGCTGTTCTTGCTCAAACTCTTCTTCAAGCTGCCTGGTTCAAACTGACCTTCTGAGCCTGATCAATGTTTCTGACTGAACTCTGCCAACTCTGGCTGACTAGCCAAATTTTTTGACTGAGCTGCTCTGTTTAGCTTCAAACAGACTCACTTTTTCCATTTTATACTAACTTCTGCCGAACTGACTCTGCGTCTCTACCTCAGCCTCCTCAAACTGATTCTGTGTCTCTGCCTCTGTGTCTTATTTCTAGACTACCTGCTCCAGACTGCTCTCCTCCCTCTGTATGTTCTCTGAGCTGAGAGCCTGCTTTTCTATTATGACAGTTGGGTGTGTTCTCATTCTGCCAACTCTTCCTCTCAGTCATCACTTTGCCTGCCCTTCACTCTGACTTATCTCAGATGTCACTTCTTGTCTGACACTGATAGCTTCTTAGTTCTGATTCCTGTCTATGACCTCTGTTTCCTGTCTCCCCAGTGCTGAAATAAAAGACATGTACCACAATTGCCTTCTGAATATTGGATTTAAAGGTGTATACTACATTCTTTCTACATTGTATCAAGACCACTAAGGAGGCATCTGAATGTGATACTTTCATATGGACGCCTTGATGTACTCCCATCATACATACCCTTGGATGTGATCCCTTCATATAGACCAGAGGATTTGATCCCTTCCTAAATATCACACAGGATTTTCAATGTGATCCTGTCCTAGAGCAGCCAAGTTGCTGGATTAAGTGATTAAATATTCTGTAACAAAGAGAACAGCCACTGATGCAATGATCTTCCTTGATTGTTGCAACCATCAGTCCTGATCATCTGCTGAGTTCTTTTCAGCAAATGTCTGTTTCAGCATCAAGATTTTCCAGTCTGAAAAACTATATTCTCTCCTCAGCCAGCATCTTAAGCTGCCTTTCTGCTAGGAAGATTCTCTTAGCCAGATCAAACCTGTATCAATTTTAATGTAACCTACAGCTTTAGGTCTCCCGTGGAAATAAAAGCAAATTCTCTTCTCCAACATGACACATTCCCTAAATTCCATTCTGATGTTAACATATACTTATAGTATACAGGCTGATTTAATTCAATATTTTCTTTCTATAGTCCAGTGTTCTTTGATAGCTGTTGTTTCCGCCTCATTGGCATTCAAAATTTTTTGCATTTTATCTTTGGGAATCCTTATTCTTATTCCTCCTTTCTGTTTTTAGCTAAGTCTAGGACAGGATTTTCTTTTGTCTTAGGAACTCTCCCATTGGTAAGGGATTATCTCATATATCCTTGTTGATCTGAATTCATTAGTCCAATGTCTACTTTTACTGTACCTTCTACAAATATCAGGAAACCTTCAGGAGAAAACATTGTCTTTCCTTTTTGGGTTATATTTAGCTTTAGCAATGTCTTACCTACAATTCCCCTTCAAATGACTTCTCCTCTCAGAGTTTAGACATGTTCAAATCCAAGATATTTAGCCATTTCTTGTCTAACAACATAAGCCTTAGGGTCAATATGAAATAATCAAGCCATATTTCAGATATCATGTCAATTTCAGTTTGTAAAGAGTTATTGAAGTACACTTGAAATATTTCAAGTTTCTGTCTAATTAATCTGCACAATTTGAGAAAATTATAAAGATTTATATTGTGAAGCCTCAATATTCACTTATAATTAGTGACGTTAATCTTAGAGTTGTAAACAATAATTGTTTTATTGTGATATTGTTATATCCTTTTCAGACAAATTGTGCTAATAGCATTGATTTCATATTTTATTATTCAAATTTCTATCAGTAACACTGTGTTTACAGATATTCTTAGCCATTTTTATGAAAATTATTTGACTCATTATATTAATAAAAGTAAAATAACTTCTAATTACAAATATATTAAATATTATGTGGTTAATTATTAGAACAGCCTTCAGTAAATTGAGATTCTTATATAGTGCCAAAATGTTTAGGTCTAAAGGAGCTAAGCACTGGGTACAGGCAATGCATTATAGCCAGGGTACAGCCTCAGCTTGAGGTCAGGGTCTTGAGAAAGGGATACCTGGGAGCTGTGCTAAGAATTTATTCATGAGTCATAAGCTGGTACAAACTGGCAGCTAGTGACCTCAAGAGAGCATCAGAAGTCAAGAATTCTCTGCTCTCCCCCTCATCTCACAGACACACACACACACACACACACATATACACAAACACACCACATTTTCTCTCCCTTTCTCTATTTTCTCTTTCTTTCTCTCTCTTCCTCCTTCTTCCTTCTGCTTCTTTTTCTTCTGCTTCTCCTGAGCATGAGCCAGCCCAATCTTTCATTTTCTAATAGTACATTGTAAATCTAACAATTTATCAAGGTCAAACACATTCAAAATCTCACAGAAAAACTGCATAGTTACATTTTTCTAAATTTCCATGCTTACTTGGTACACTAAGCAAGAACAACTTTCATTGTAACAGCTTAATCTTTACCTTTTTTTTTTTCTCAGAAAACCTCCAACACAATGATTCATTGGTGGTTTGGTGGGTGCCCTACTTGCGGTTTCAGCATATAACAAAAGCACAGAAGGATAAAAAGGTGATAGATAGAAATTTTATAGTTATAGATTTTAAGCTTTCTCTAGTTTTCTACTTCTTCCTAGATCTATCCAAGCTTCAATCAGATGTTTCTTTAGCATTAAGAACATCTATTCCTCTTTCCCTTGACTATCGATTTTTTTTTGTTTCTGGGGCTCTTGGTAAATACCAGCAGGTTCAGGAAACACAGGCTCAGGAGTATAATTCCTGTCCCTGAACTTGGTAACACTATACAATTCCAAAAAATTCTTAAGTAACAGTTAATGCACAATTTTATCTTGCACCTAGTTGATTTGCATTTAGTAAGGTTGACCCAGAGGCAACAGCCTTTAGAGCAATCACAAAAGCTTCCAACTCATAGTTATTAGATTCAGTCTTCTTCTTCCTTATCAATGGATTACCAAGAGGGTAGGGTTCCATGGAAGCATTGGCTTGGGTCCCATTTGCAGGAACAAAGGAAGGTTTTGAGAGAAAAAGAAAAGAACAGCATATAAAGAATTTGTATGAGCCATTTGTAGAGCAGTTATTCCAGATGTCTTCTGCAGAGGTGGCACACCAGAGGCTGGAACTGTGTAAAGCAGCCATCTGTGCAACCATGCCATTCCTGACAAATTATGATACTAGAAAAGACCTAAATCCAGTAAGTAAAGTAACTCATAATTACAATAAATGAGTTTTGACAATGTAAGCAGAAAGGTTGCTCATGAGGTATTGCTATTCTTGTTTAAGAGATTTTTTTTTTAAATGTTCTTCTCTGTTAATTGTACAGAGCAGATAGAATGTATAAGCTTTCTTTCCAATGTTATGTCAACCATACCTCTTCAATTCAAACATTCTATTTAAATTAAAACACATCTAGACAAATATGTTACACCATTCTCCAAACAATATCTTTCTGCTTATTAATCCAATTTGCTTCTTTAGAAAGTCATACTTATTTTCCAGTCTCTCTAATTTGTGTTGTTTCTTCTTCTGTTGTATCTGTCTGTCATGGAACTCACTCTGTAGACCAGACTGGTGTACTTAGAGATACTGAACTCATAGAAATCCACCTGTCTCTGCCTTCCAAATGGTGGGGTTAAAGGCATGCATCACCACCGCCTAGCTGTGATAACATCTTTGATTGCAGTTTTAGAATGCTTCTAGATAGAAACACCAATATTAGCTGCTTCATGTTGTATATTTCTAACTGGTAGTACATCTTCATCAGACATCATGGCTAACCTTAATCCATTTTTTCTGTACATGTGTATGTTTCATTATTCCATTCAGGTCCTTCCTAAAGTTGTTGAAGTACGGCAAGTAAGATTAAGTGGCAAATTTAGTCTCTTTCATAAACTAAGACAAAATACAGATAGATATTATCTTATAGCCTCTACATTTTTAAAACAATTTATTATGTGAATAATTTGCAGAAATAATCATTTACTATATATTATTTTTTAAACTTACCAATGGTAGCAAGGATCAGGTCCTCTGAGCTGCTCTTCATGAGCTGTGTTCCCTAGAAGACAATATCAAGGTAAAATATCCTTATTTCCTGTTAGTAAGTTGTAGACAAGTGATGTGACAGGATTTGAGATATCATTTATCAAATCACACCTTATAAATAAAAATAGGCTTAATCAATAACTAATCTACATTTGTTTTATGTATAAGTATGATGAGATAGAAATTATTTATGTTCTAAGTATATTAAAATATGTGGCATATAACAAGTTAAAAATAAACAACATAGAAAATTAGAAAAATAATAAAGTTTAAATACAGATATCTCACAACAACCAACTTCATCTTAGTGTGCATCGATAATAATGTATATTTGAAAATAGTTACCTTGTAGATTTTATTAAAGTGATGAAATCAATTGCAAACTTCAGAATGATTACAGTTTGTAGAGAAGTTGGCATTTGGTGAATCTACATCTACAACAGTTCCTCACCTGAATAAAATAACAGAGCTTTGGGGCTTAAGAGGTGGCTCAGCTATTAAAGGCTAGGCTCAAAATCAAAAGTAAATAAATAATGGAGCTCTGTGCCTTTTATAGATAAGAAGAAAACATATAAATAGATTTTGCAAATCAGAAAATCAGAATTCTTTGCAAAAATACTTCCAGGGGAGATGCAGGACCAACTATGTGAAGTTGTTTGCAATGTCAAATGTGTTAAAGATTGATAAGTGCATTAAATCACTCTCAGCAGTTCACTTTCCCTTTCAATTTGAAACTCATTTACTCATTCATTTATCAGTTGTTTTCTGAGTCACTATTTTATACAGAGGAATCCTAAGTACTCAGGGTTGTTTCATTGAAAAGGGAGGAAAAAAATAAAACAGCTCTTTGAATTTTTGTGTGGCTTGGGAAAAAATGATATAACCAATTACAAAAAATTGTTAAAATATATTGTTTAGAGGAAATAGCTATGTGAACATAGCAGAAAGAAAATTATATATAACAAATATGAGAAAGGGAGATATTAAGTAACGTTATTCAACATAGCCTTCCATACAAATATTTCTGTACAAGGAACTGAAGTAATCAGGTAAGTAAAACTTGAAGACAGAAGAAAAGAGTGCACTACAGGAACATTTGTAGCAGACTGTACTGCAAACATGTGTATATAGTAGAACTGATGTGCTTGGAACAGAAAGAAATGAGAGAGAGTTCTGATACAACAGATGAAGTCCGTTACATGACACTGACACTTAATCAGCAAAACTTAAAGAACTATGAGTACATGTAGGAGAAGTAAATAGAGTTAATCATATTTAACTTCTTGAGGTATATTCTGTGTTCTGTGAGTGTTAAGCTTTTCTGGGGAGAAAATATAGAAAGAATAATCAACTATGAGTGTGTTGACAGTATAACAGTGGAACGGAAAAGACATGGAGATATTTTATGGATGTTTTAAATTTAGTGCTTATATAATTTTCTGTTGACAACACAGGTTACAAATAAAATAAAGAACAAGGAGAGATCACAGTGTTCTGGGTGAATACAACAGTGAAGACTGAATTTTGATAATTAAGATGGACACTGCAGTTGGACCATATTTGAAGGTTAGAACAATAAAATTGGCTTTTACTTTATTAGTCATTATGTGACACATTACCCATTCAAGAATCAAACTTGAGAATATAGTTGAATGTAAGAGTCTAGAGTTGTAGAGTATGGCTTGGCTCCCGATGACATTCTATTTTACTCATAGATGAGTGCCTGTCTCAATCATCATCAGAGAAGCTTCCTTCTGTACTATATGGTAAAAAAAAAAAAAAAAAAAAAACAGAAACTCACAAAACAATGATGTGCAGAAAGTGAGAGCCTATATGGGATGTCTACATCAAATACCTCCCCTTGAATCTCAGGGAACTCTGTTGAAGAGGAACCATAAAGAATGTATGAGACCAAGGGAATGAAGGACACCGAAGAAACAGGGCACTCCTAGAACAGAAGGACCAACACACATATGTATCAGAGAGAATATGGCAGCAGGCACAGGAACTGCACAGGTCTAAGCTAGATGGGGTCCAAGCACTGAGATGAACAATTGACACAAGCCCCTATTCCTAACCCAGAAGCTATCTCCAATTAAGAATCCTTTGCATATAAAATTTATTTTTCTTCAAGGAAGTATCACTGGAGTAAAAGAAAGTATCCTTAATTGTAGGCCACATTTCCAGAATTATATGGTCAATGGAAAATTAAATCAATGGATATTTCTTCTTTCATAATGTTTAGTTGGAGCCTTTTCTTTTCCTTTCTTTTTAAAATTATCTTAATTATTTCCCTGTTTTTGTACCATACAGGTTCCTTTTTATACATTTTTGCCTCCAGTTTTGTATTTTTATAGGATTCCTATTTGTGAGAACAGTGGGTCTACGGGTCTGTCCAGTTTCTTGTTCCTTTACATGGGAGCTTTTCCTTCTGTTTGTTCTATCCTATTTGGATGTGTTAGTTTTTGTTTTTTTACTGTATTATATTTATTTTAGATGGAGAAGTCCAGCTGGTGCCCATGTAGAACCGTCACCCAATCTTCTAGTGTCTTCGGTATTGGAAGGTATTCTGCAGGCTATTAACAAAGAAACAAAAATACAAACACAAACACAAAATCTTTAATCTACAATCTGTCCTGCCTGCAAAATAAGCTGGGAGGATGATGGCATAAACCTTGTGTAAGTAACCAGTCAATGTATGATTTGACTTAAGGAGGCCTAGTCCATGAGAAACCCATACAGGACACTGACTGGGTGACCAAGAACAAGAGATTATATAGCCCAGAGACTTAGGGTAAAACCAAATACTACTGGTCAGATTAAAAATAGACGATATTATATATATATATATGTATATATATAATAGGTAGAGATACATAGATAAATAGATGATAGATAGATAGATAGATAGATTCCTTCTAATGTCATCTTTACTCTTGTACAAATTAAGCATAAAGCACATATTGGACATTTAGCTTGCTTGCACCTATACACACAATGTGAGATGTGCACTCTAGTTACACACAGATATAAATGTGAGCACATCCACCGAACATTAAAACAGTAACAGTGGCTTTAAATGTTTAAACCCATTTGAAAACTTGTTCCCTAATCTGTTCTTTCTGTGAAATCCATCACTAAGAGTGGTTTGGTTTAATTTTATAGGTAGAATGTCAGAATACAAAATAATCTCAGGAGCACATTGACTAAGTGGATGAGTTAATCCATGCAAAGGAAACCTGTGGAGATTTTCTGCATGGGTAACCCATGCCATACAGCTCTAGTTCTAGGATATTTGAGGAACTGAAGATTTTTTAAATAGGAAATGGAAGATGTCATCACAAGATGCTCTCAGACGTGGTCTGAAATATCACATGTCACAATGGCAATAAAAAGAAAATGCAGGAAACAAGAATGATCATGAGAGTTATCATGAATAGTGGCACCATAACATATGTAAAGTTCTCTATAGACTCAGAAGTTTGAAAAATTTCAGAATTTTCATATCTCATATAAAATATGTATATTTATACACATATAACACAATTTAATAAATAAATATTGAAAATCACTGATGAGGGTATTCCATAGTTTTTAAAATCATACAATACTACTATGATTTTGTTTAAAATTAAGCAGACTAGTTTAATTTATATTTTAAAAATCACAAGTTAAAGCACATCTTAACGCAATACCTTCTAAATGAAGGGACAAACATACGCTGATGAAATAAAGTGCATTATAACTTCAACAAAGTGAATAAATTCAGAAATGAGTTACTGCTAGAACTTGAAACCATTTTAATTAATTAATTAAAAGACCAACCTTGACACAGAAGTATATAAAGTATAAAGACTTTGAGTCTAAAGTCAAGTTAGAATTTGCTAAATTAGACCCAAGATGTTTTAGAGAGCCAATTTCTATGTTAATCGCAGTTTTCCATTGTAGAGTACTACAACTCTCTATTTAATATTTCAAGAGTAGAAATGGAGATCAGTAGCTACAGAGAATGAGAATAAATGGATTAATAAATTTATTTATGTACTGCAATCAATAAATATACTTGATGAATTATATAAAACATGAGAGATGATATTAAACATTCATATTCTAGAGTATAATATTAAAAAAAATATATGAGGTGTTCCTTTATCTAGGGTTGAATATTGAGGCAGGGTCTCATTCTCTAGACCATGTGGAATTCTGTATGTAGATAATATTAGCTTTCAACATTTTTTTCCTCCATTACTTAAGTGCTATGATGACAGGCATGTGCCACCGTACCCAGCTTAAATTATATAAATACATTAAAATAAGCAATGCTTGCTTAGATGATAATAAATCAGTATTTATAAGATAAGACTGTACTATCTTTTAATCACAAATCATATTGTCTTTTGATAAACACAGATGCTACATGACTTATATTGTATTGAAATTTCAATTTTACAAAGGATTTTATTGTCATTTACTCTATGACCTCAAGGTTAAGGATATGCCAAATATTAAAAGACAATATTGTTTATAAAATTAGACTTATGCAATCTATTTTCCTTGCAACATTATGACTGACTAAAGAACGAATCTACCACTGTCATTTTCAGTTTGTTTCTTGAAAATAGTTGTTCTTGTGTATAAACTTTTTCTATAGAATCTTACTTATAAAACATTTTGTGAAGCATTTGAGGCATTTTGTTTCTACATTGGCTACAACTTTAAGGCTTCTATTTTACCTTTCCACTTTCCTGAAGGTGAATATTTCAAAATTCTTCCAAATGTTAGGAAACATTCACTGAGGCTTCATTGCCCTGCCCACCATATAAAGACAGCAGAATCCTCACACAGTTGGAATGAGTTCATAGATACTTTTACATTTAAACCAGGACACTTATGGAACAACAATGCATTCAGTAATGACTTGAGATTCTTTCAGCAAAATAGATTTTTAAAATAATTTTTATGTTGTGATTTTAAAAACTACACAGCAAACGCATTGCTTTTTGTTTCCATGTTATAAAATATTTCAGTTGACATTAGTCCCAATTGTTGAACAAAGGTAAATATATTTTATATTTTCATTTATACCAATAAATATATTCATCCTACTAAAGTGATCATTGGAACGCAGACATTTATTCAAGAACAGGACACAAGTTGCCTACTACAGGTGAATTTGAGTATAGTCACCAATTGTAATATCCCTGCTTTAGACTGAACTGAAAGACTGGAACTATCATATGCTTCTCATGAAATGTAAAATAAATATCAAATTTTCAAAAAAAGGTATGATGTCCAATAGATAAATATTAACCAATATTATTGTAAATACATGTTCATTATTACATTATTTTACTTAGAAGGATAGAGATTTATGAACATAGAGATTTTCACTTAACAAAGGTATAAGCAGGAAAAATACATTGTAGAAAAATAGCCCTGTGTGAAAGCTAGAGTTTACATTTATAAATGTCTACATACAGAGGTCTGTGTAGTCTGGATGAAGTATAGATACATCTTTAATCTCAGTATTCAGAAGTGATCATGCCTTTAATCCGTGACACAGAAACAGCATGGAAGCAGACAGGAAGCAGAGCTCAGAAGGAGTCAGAGTGATATAGGAAGTGATGTCTGAGATGAGTCAGAGTGAAGGGCAGGCAAAGTGACTAATCAAAGGAAGAGTTAGTAGAGTGAGACAGAGTAAAGACATATCCAACTCTCATGAGAAAAGGCTGACTTTCACCTCAGTAAAAGAGAATTAAAGAGGATTTGAAGAGAGTCGTAGACTCAGAAGCAGACAGGAAATTCAATAAGAAAATTAATCAGTGGAGAATCAGGCTAAAGAGTCAGTTGAGGAACAGTTAACAGAGTAAGTTGAAGATTCAGTTACAGAGGAATTACAGAAGCTGTGGCTGGAGTGAATTGCAGACCAGGCAGTTGAAGTAATCAGTTACAGAGCCAGAATGAAGGAGTGAGAGCTCAGGGCGAGACACAGAGACACAGCAGAGCTCAGCAGAAGAAGCCCAGAATAGAGGGTGAATTGAACCAGAAGAGTAAGAATTCAGATGGCGCTAGTCAGATTGGCTCAATCAACAGTATTTCTCAGAAGGCTAAGGCTGAAGCCTTCTAGGTTCAGGCTAGCAGTTTAAATGTTCTACACTGTACAAAGTTTGAAGACTACCAGTTCAAGGATTAAGACTAAATTTTAAAGAGGACAAAATGTTCTAAGACTCTAGGGCTTAAGGTTAGAATTAGTGATTAATTAGACAAAAGAATAAACTATCCTTTGCCTTGAACCAACATGTGGGTACATCTACATTGACCAATACATATACATCAACATCCACTTCTACTACTACAATCAACACTTTCCAAAACCATTGTGAAGATTAAAGGAATTTTAAACAGGATGATGGACAGCAAAGAATAGCCACTGAGCTACTGCATACATTATTTAAGAATAGGATATGTACAGAACGTAACACAATCATTTACAGTTTTTTTAATTTAATGAAAATATGGGAAATAACATATACTCTAGAACAAAAAATGAATCTAGAAGAAATAATTAAAGAATAAGAAAAAATTTAAATAAACTGAAATAAGCAATTCATATACATATGTAACAGTAGATTTAATGTTAGAATAATTTTCATAGATGAGATTACAAAATGTGTTTAAATATTAATCTGTAGAATTAATTAAAAATAAGACACACAATGCTTTTAACAGATATTCCAAAAATAAGAAAAATAACTTTAATTATAATTGTACAGTTTTTCTCATACATATAATTTTGTATATAAGAAAATTAAAGCAGTGACCCCATGATCAACTGCCCACAATATTTTTCAAACATAGACTGAGAAAAACCAAGGACAGTTTCTATATTTAATATAGCATTTAGTTTTTAACATTAAATTTTTATAAGTTCATATTTAAGCAGAAACTAGTTTCACACATACTAATATCAAGCATTTGTGAATAATTCCCAAGAGAAATTCTCTTTCAAGCATTTAGAAAATTAAAAGTGGCATATGATTTAAGTTTTAAAATCATTTTAAATATAAAAAAATAAAAGGATTTTAATTATTTATAAGTACAATGCCTGGTGACAACTAGCACAAATGAGAGCATGCTTTAAATGTCAGTGTAGTTTCTTTTCTAATTCCTCTTTCAAGTACTGGGTGCTTTTGTTTCAAACATCATTTCCATTTCTAGCCCCAAGAAGATGAAAATTTGTAGCAAATCAATATAGGGACATATTGTGTAAGAGTTACTCGTAGGAGCTGGGGATTTCATCTCTGATTAAGACCCAGGAACTTCCATAAACTAAACTACATACTCAACAATGCAACGTGTCAGGAGTATAAAAGCTCTCTGCTTATATCACAGTATAGAGTGACTCATGAGACCTTCTTACAAAAACTACTTTTCCCACAAATAAAAATATCACCTGTATAAAAAGAGCATGCAGCTTCTGTTTCTGTCAATCAGGAAGTGCTCAGAAGAGAGAATTTAATATAAAGGTTTTATTAAAAGACAACCGTGTTTAATATTGAAGGTAATATACAATTTCATTGAAGGAAGGAAGAATCCTAAACCTTCATGGGACTGGACAGGTACATTGCACTCTCACTGTTCCTCCATCCCACAACTGATTTCTCCCTTGTGTCCACTGCCATCTAGGAGAGGTGAGTATTATAACATCAATTCTTTAAAACCACAGTCAAATAATGTTGCCAGTCTTGTATAAATTTGTCTTAATCTTGTCAAATGCCACCATTTCTGTTCATGAGAAATAATTCTATTTATCTTCAGCCTTCCACAATATTTTATTAATAGTTAATATGCTTATTTATTTATAAGTGAATAGTAGACATTTTGAACCTTACATTAAAGAAGTACTTCAGGAGCGATTACTTGAGAAAATGAAAAACAATGTAAAAATATGCTTGGAAACATGACATTTGGAACAGATTAAATTCAAAGAAATTACTGCATCAATTTTATAGAAAAAACTACATGGTTAAAAGCATTTTTAGATTATTAATAAGTATCAAATTATTTTGTTTTTTTCAATGTCATAAGTTTACATAAATATAATATGTGTAATATGAATAACTATATGATGCATGTTTTAATTTAACATTCATGCAATCAATACAAATATAAATTTTCTTATTTCAGACTTTCCAAGAAATTCACACTGTGAATTTTCTTTTTTGTTTATTTGTTTTGATATCCACAGTATCTATTAGAAGGCCCTCATGCAAAATATTTAAAAATTGTGGATAATATCTAAAGTAAAATATTTTGAATAAGTCTCTAAGAAAGAAATAGTAAAAGTAAGTTCAGAAATGTGAAGTCTTAAAGCACAAAACCTTCAGCATGTAAAAGCAGAATGTTGAAGTAGAGCTCAGACCTAAGCAAGGTAGAATCAGACAGGAAGCAGACAAGAGGCAGAGCTCAGAGAGAATCAGAGATTAGTTCAGTCAGATCATTTGAGTGCACTCAACTCACAGTTCAGTTTAGAAGGAGAAGCCAAGAAGCCCAGAGCCAGTCTAAAATAAGCAATGATAGAAAACAGAGAGTCAGAAGCAGACGGCTTATAGCTAGTCAGAGTGAGCTCAGCTAAAATTAGATTGCATGGAGGTCCTCTCTAGGACCAGGAATTGAATTAGCAAAGAATAAACTGTCCTCTGCCATGGACAAGAATAATAAATAAACCAATGCTTACATCTAAGTCTACAGAGATCCTGCTAATTACTAATTTATTTTCTTTACTATTAGCTCACATTTTGAAATTCCAATCTGAGTGAGATGATTTAATGTGGCCTATATCATGTAGACAGCTGGTTTAGACTAAATATGCCAAAGAAATATAAGGAATAAAATACCAAAAGAAAAGTATCTTTAATAAATGGTCACGATAAAAAAAAAAAAAAGATTTGTGAATTATAAGAAACCGAAGCAACATAGTTCTGATACGATGTATAAGAAGCAAATCAAAATACACTGAAAACTTACTAAACAAAATAAATCTGAAAATATAAGATTTATAGATGAAAACAGAGCAAAAATATCAAACTGATTAGGAGAATGGTTTCTTGTATGGTGCACCTAAATTTTACCTCCAAATAACAAACATAGACAACAGAATTTAGTTAAACTGAAAGATTGTTCATAGTGGAAAAAAAGCAACAAAATACAAAAGCAACTTCTCAATATTAGGTAAGTAATTTTGCAATGTATATGGCTTTAATATGTACATTTAAGAATCAGAAAAAAAATTCAAATATTTCTAAATATGCTAATAATCCTAAAAAATCAAACATTGAATTTTAATAATTACTTAATAATTTAGGATAGGATAAATAAAGAAAATGTGGTAAACACCCACAATAAATTATTGTCAGCCTTAACAAATGTCAGAAACACTATTGGTAGTATCAGAAATGATTTGAAGGAGAATTTCTGATATTATAATATAGTTATATCATTTCCCAGTCCCTTTCCTCCCTTCAAAACCTCCTAAATACTATTCTTTCCTCTTTAAAATTCACACCCTCAACAATTAACGAAAAAGAGGACATGAATGGAAAGACATTATTTTTAATGAACTAAAAACATAAAGCCGTATACCAAGCAATTTCATGTAAATCTGTGTTTTAAATAATCTGTCACTCACAAAGCTTAAGGCAGTGTTCTGGCAATCAGGAACTGGGGGGAAATGCAAACATATAAATGGCACAAAATTCTTATTAGTTGGGGAGGGCTGAGTTTAAGAGATTATTGTATAACACTATTGCTAAGATTAATAACAACACAGTATTTTCTTGAAGATTGCTGAGCTTGGATTAAGAGTCCTAGCATTAAAAAAAAATGCCCATGTGAAGTGTAGGGCATCTTAATTAGTTTCATTTAGATGGTCTAAATTAGGTCATGCATCATAATACAATTTGTACTTGTCAATCACAACTTAATTAAAAAGCAAGCTAAATTAGAATTTATTATTGAAAGGATGTTCTCTACAGTTTAAGGAAAGCATCTGAAATAATAATTTTCCCCTGTAAATATATTTGATTAAAAGCTGAAACACTTTATACTTTCCTATTTATCTGTGTCAAAGGGCTGAGCCTATGAATGGCTGTGACTTCTACTTGCCCAAACACAATTAAATGTACCACAGTATACCTCTACCATTGCATGTTATGTAGGTATTACATATAATACACACACAAAAAAAATATATATGCATTATTTATACATATATATGAATTATAATTCTTCAAAATGTGTATGGTAGGAATATTTTGTGGTGAAATTAAGAACTATAATTAGTATTTCAACTTTGTTTCCCTGCTATATCAAAAGAATTAAATCTGAAAACTATAAAGTTTCTATAACTTAGCTTATGGAAATAATTTTTACTTGAATTTAATTACACTTTAAGTAATATGTTGGCAGTATAATAATTCATTAATTTTGTCTAAGCACTAGAACATACTTTTATACAAGTTTATCCATGTCAGATTTCCACTGAATTAAAAATTATGTCAGAATCTATTTTGATTTAATTTACTGTCTGTAAAATATTTCAAATAAAATGCAAACTTAAAAAATTTGAAAAGTATACAAAGTTTTAATATGTAAAATATATCCCAATTTTCCTCTACAAAGGGGTAAAATAGTACCACCTAACATAATTCCCTTAGGTCCAAATGGGCTAAAGTATGAAAAATTCTAAGCAGACTCTTTGCATGTTAGAGTTAATTAATAAAATGAGCCTCATTGTCTAGCATTTAGGAGTAGAGTTCTAAAATATTGATTGGTGATCCAGTACCATAAAGAATATTAAGTGCAAATAGCCTGGTAAAAGAGAAGGCCAAATGTTAGAATAGTAAGGAACATCAAATGCAAAGAACCTTTAACAGACAATTTCCCAAGCTACTTTGTTAAAGCCTAAAATTATTATAATTCCTAAGATAGCTAACAGTCTGATTCATTTAGTTGTTTGTAAATATCAGCAATATTATGAAGAGATGTTAAATTCTCCTTTATATCTGTTAAGACACACCATAAAAGACAGATCTACACAACCCAAGAGCATGAATTCAATATAATAGAATCCTGACAAAGGGGGTGAGAACCAGTGACAAGGGAAGGTATGTCTTTATACTGGTGAGAACATTTGATGATAAGGAGGCAGTTGAGATCCTATATCACAGTGAAGTTTCCATAAAATGGATATTAGCTGGTAAACTCTAGGTTCTTTTGGAATAGACAAGGGATGACATAAGAGATTTATGCTTAAATCTCTATTTTTGTACCACACTTGGTGATGTGCTAATGTGGTCATTTTTGCATAAAATGTTTTACCAGGGTTTTGAGAACCATGGAAACAGGTCAAATAAATTAAACACGAATATATTTTATCATTCATTCTGTATCCCTGAAGCAAAGAAAATACTTTATAAAGAAATATTTCTTTACCATCATAGCCAAACTGGTTTGCCTTTTTCATACAGCATAGACAAATATAATGAAAATAATATTTAAATATCTTCATGAAATATTAATATGCCATAAAGGCTATTTTTCAAGGACAGAATATAATTACGTATTGTTATTCTCTGTGTGTGTTTCCAAACTTTGTGGTGTTAGTAATGAATTCAGATCAAAAGTAATACTCAAGAACTTCTTGTTAAAGACTAAGGGGAAAGATAAGCAAACTGTGGCCAAAGTGATGGGTGCTGCAATGAACATGGGATGAGAGAAGAGAAAATCAGGCACATCAACTTTAAGATAGTGACAAACAAAAACAACAGATGAGTATTAGCAAGAACTAAATCTCTTGAAGGGAAATATGATTAATTAAAGAAGACAGGAACACTGAAAGTATATTGAAAGAGAACTAAACTTTAAAGAAAAGTTGCCCATCTATTTATACAGCTATGCATATATTTGAACAAATTTTGAAAATGTGCATTTTTTTTTCTGAATAGACCTTAAATTGTAAGATGAGAAACCATCCAGAAATCTAAGAAGTATGAGATGTAGCTATGGGCTTTTACTTGGCAGTTTTGATGTAAACAAAAGGAATTGAGAATTAGCAAGGTATTGTATGACATTATTCCTAGGAAGATGTGAACAAATGCTACTTACTGCACATAGGGAGTCATAGACAAACTAAATTAGAGATACTACCAAAATCCACCGTATTGTGTAAATGGATTTTATTGGAGCTCGTTACAGGAATATGAGTGATATGTTACAGGAGACAAAATGACTCAAAGCTGAAGCACCAAAAGCCCATCCAAGCATGTGGGACAGTTGATGTACATTGGAGACCTGGAATGAATTACACAATTGACAGGCAGCTATCATTTTCAGGCAGTGTCATCGTTCTGAGACACTTGAGAGTAGCTTGGGTGATCTTTGTTTCTTTTAGGTAGTTTACCTTATCTAGGTGGCTGTGCTGGTCTGCGTAATTCCAGGAAGCATGGTTTAACAAAGAGTGTCTCCAAGCAGTCTTTACTGCTTAATATATACTTGGAGATGAAGGGACCTAGTGAATCTGATCAGTTTGGGGGACTTCCTGTTTTCTTTTCTGAAAGAACTTGCCTACAAAAATGGGCAGTTTTCTCTCAGAGAATATTGCCACACAGCCCTGAAAGAAGCCAGTTTCACCTCAAAGTTGAGACTGGCTTGGTGATGGTGGTGATGGTGGTGTGGTGTGGTGTGTGTGTGTGTGTGTGTGTGTGTGTGTGTGTGTGTGTGTGTTTTGTGTGTGTGTGTGTGTGTGTGTGTGTGTGTGTGTGTTTTAAACATTGATTAAGCAAAACAAAATTGAAGCTTTCTCCTGTTACATAAAAAAGCAGATGTATAATATAGTTAATATTGGGCATAAACCTGTCCATTTCAGTTATATTATTAGTCAGGAGAACATGACAGCAATGAGTTCCTTATGAATAAAGAAAAAATGTTTTAAAATGTTTTTAGGCATCACTTTATCAGACACATTTGTAGGCATTTGGCATTGTTTGAGATGCTTTTCACCACAGGAAGTACAGAGACAAGAAAAGGCTGGTTGGAAAAAGGGCACGTATGCCATAAATAATAGAGGTGTGATAGAGGAAATGTAGAATCAATTTTAGAAAGGTATCTATACTGCTATGCTGTGTGATTTAGCTTTTCACTTTCCCCAAATAAAACCACATGCATGAGCTCAAATGTATATAAACTTAAAATGGATACCATGTTGAACATAAAGGTATTTTTATGATTTGTAATTTTTTAAATAATAAAATCACATCCATAGGTGATAAGGACTGTGATTGTATCTTTTTAAATTTGAATTAGTTCTAAGTACATAACTTTTTACAGTTTTTATATTTTTAGTAGGAAGCAAAGTACACATAAACATCATAAGCATGTTTCTGCAGCTGGTAGGTTCATAATCTTATTTCCTCTGAGGAATGGTGGCATGATATATGGGGATTTCTTGGAAATTAGTTTATATGGGAATGGCAAAGTTGATTTTTTTACAGAATATAATAACAGCCATATTCCAAAGTGCTGACAATAAAAGATTTCAAAACACATGCAAGCATTTTCTGTCAACTTCAATGACTTTTCTTCTATATTTCTTCTTGTAATGATATATTTATTTCTCTTAGGATATATAAGCAACACTAAGTATATCTATTTAGGTTATGTTTTTGATACATTTTCATTGTATTGAAATAGCTGTCAGAGTATTAAGAATAATAAAATATGATTTTGTGCAGCTTCATTTTATCAGTTACACTTCAAAAACACGGTGTTTATTTAAATAATAAGAAACTGAAATTTTTGGTTTTTATGTACTTGTGGAATGGAATCTATTGCCCCATAATTATTAAGTTATAATATGGTTGTTTAGTTTAGTAGCTGTTTAGTACAGTGGAGAAAGTAGGACAAAATTGTAATTTTAATCACATTTTAAGGTGCATTCTACCTTGATTTCAATATCAGGGTTAAGTTTTTCATGATATTTTGTCACCACATGATATATGGGAGCTGACAAGATTGCTAAACATGCTTATTCAAGTGTTCATAGTCTTAGATACTTGGTCTTACATACTACACAAGAATTACAGCACCAAGATTATTATTAAATCTATTTATATGACAACCAATATAGTATAGAAATTATGTGTAAGAACATTAGCTATAAAAATCTTAGAGGTTCCTAAATTTTGACTTTCTGTTTAATAAAACTGATAGACCTAATGTGTCACTCAATTAGTTCTGAGAAGCAGACAGGTGTTTACATGAACAGCTGAAAATGAGAACATGGACTGTTGTTATTTTAACATATTTAACACAAAATGATTTCAAAGTGCCCAGATAGATCAGTCAGTACATCATGAGACTCATAAAGAAGATGCTCAGTTTTAATAATTCTTTTCTAGTTAACTATTAGTGCCTTATTATTCTTACCAATTTATGTCCAATTAACTTGGACTTAGGGACTAAACCAGATTACAATCAAACTCTTATCCTATTATGACAATTTATGAAAAATGCAATCCAGTAAACTGGGATTCTGCCTAATTCTGTTTCTAAACACAGAGTTAGCCAGTCCCACAATACAGATAATAATAATAAAACCAAATGCCACAGCAATACATTTTACAACTCTGTAGTTTTATAAGGTTTGTAAGATATCATTAAATATTTATGTCAAATAATTACAAACATTTCAACCATAAGCATCGAGTAATTGCTTATTTCTTATAACATTGTTATCTGATGTAATGGGAATATACTATATTTTAAAATTATTTATTGTTATCTTTAAAAATGTCATATGGATAAAATGAAATACAATCCAAACCACTGTTTTTGCCCCTTTAACTACGAAATTCACCTCAACAAGTGCACCTCCCAAATTCATATATTTTAATATTAAATTGAGAATTTTGCATAAGTTTACAATTAAATATAATCATATCTAACAGATTTCTGTCTTAAAACTGCTTCCAATCCTCCACACATCTCACTCTCAATTTTCTGCTTTTGTTTTTAATAACCCATAAGTCTAATAAGTGCTACTTATATATGCATGGTTGCATAGCTATCAACTGGAGGATGGAAATCTACCCTTATCAAAAAAATATGACTCTATCTTCCTAGCAGCTATACACTGTCAACAACTGCTGCTGCATTATGATTGTACTTGAGAACCCCATCTGCATTTATGTTGGAATTCTCATATTCTTGTCAGTAACTCCCCCACAAAAAAAAACAAAGCTCATTGATTGACTTATGGATTTGGTAATATCCTTTTATCAGTCTGTTGTCTCCTGGCAAATAGAAATTTGTTCATATCTTACAGGTAAAGGGTCATACACAAAGTGGATGCTAAGAATGGTCGTTCTATAGATCTTCATATTGGGATTGGGATCGGCATCTCTGCATTTTTATTTGTTGTGGTTCTCTGTAATGGTCTTCTGTTGCAAAGAAAAGTTCCTTTGATGAGGAGTGAATATTACTGTTATCTTGCCTATATGTGGGAAAAAGGACAAATGTTTAGAGTATAGCTAGATAGTTTACTGATTTAGTAAAGTTAACGTTGGGTTCTCTTCTAAAATCAATGACTTCACCATTCCTGAGTAGTTAGGTTTCTAATACCAGGCATGCTTTCTCTTTTGTTGAGTGGGTCTTAAGTCCAATTTGAGATGTGTTGGTTATCACCAAGTTATGTGTGCTACTATTGTACATTTAGAGTTATTGTGTTATGCTGGTTATTATTGTGGTTCATAGGTATCATATCGGGGTACTACTTATAGCTACTTCCCTCCTTTGGAAGTGTGTATGGTACCTTATGGTACTAGGAAAGCTAGTCTTCAGGGAGGAAGCATTTGGGTCAATGATAGTTCCAGGTCCACTCTTCCCAGTATCTAATGTATTTGCTGTCTTCAGCAATAGGGGCTACCTTCATTCAAGCTTTACGGGAAAATCAAGGGTAATGTCAACAGTCTAATATTATGGGAGTCTCATGAAAAGCTCAGATAAACATGTCACAAAGGAGCTCCTTATACATGGTACTAAAGTTTTTGTTAAATAGTTTTTGACTTTTAGATGGAATATTGTTTGCCCAGGTGAGACAATATTGTTTCATAGATAAATATATATTTATACACAGATTTTCATGTGTTATATTTTGAGAGGTAAACAGTCATATGAAGCCTTACAAATTTTGCAGACACACTGTTATATTTCCCTCATCTCACGTTCTTTTGTACTTATCTCCCTCTCTCCTCCCTATTAAATCTCCTATTGTATATCTCCAATACCGATATAAAAGTAAGGGTTTGACAGAGAGAGGAGGATCTACATATCTCATTGGACAGTCATTTTAACCAAGCCACAAGGCTTTAGTTCAGCAGGAGTTCCAGTCACAGAAAATACTGTGGAGAATGTTTGGGAAAGAAGCTTGATATCAGCATCTGATCTTCATATACATAAATATATGTACACTTACATATACAAGAGCACACCATGCAAATTCATACATACATGTATACTCCTGAAAAAATAAACATTGTGATTATTATTTTAAAATAATTTCAGTCTCCTAATCACTGTTTAAAGTTCTTCTTGACCCAGTGTCTATACTGTATGACATTGGAAAATATTAAGCAAAGCTTTGGTAATTTTTTGAAGGAATGTTTAGCAAGTCTTATTTTCATCACTTCTGTCAAGTATAAACATGACATTGCAGCAGACACATATATGAAAATCAGCATTGCCTACTTATGCTATAGAGTATTTTAGACTTATTGAGTACCATTTCTTATACTTTATTATCTCAAGAGAAAAGAATAATTTGTTATTCTATCATTAAAACTGGGCTTTTAATATATTTTTCATATCCAAAGTTTTTCTGTATTAGGACATTTGTTTACTTATTTGATATTTTAAATTATACCTTTGCCTCAAAGCCTCAGGAAACGAATGGCTAAAACCTTTCACTAAATATTTAAATAAGGAGAAGAAACAATCAAACAGCAACATAATAACCAAATAAAAGGGCTCCCAGCATGAAACCACAGATCTCATTTATTGAAACAGAATCCTTATTTAGAAGAAAAGAATTATATGTGGTTTCCTTAGTATTATGTATTATTAATGCTTAAACTGAGTACAATAAAATATGAATTTTGTAGAAGGTACTTTATCTTCAATTATTTAAGAAGTTGATCAGTTTGTCATTCTTTGACTTATTCTTTATCAAATTTGTTAAATAATTTAAGCACTTAACAAAATATGATTTATGGTTAGATAATTTATACAATTTATTCTGATACAATGAAAGCTTATAAAAGCAATAAACCTTTTGAGGTAATTTGACACATATACATACAAGACCTCCATATTACTCATTGTAATATGTAAAAGAACAATGTGTACTATTGCAAGAAAACTGTGAAATTTACTCAGCACTGTAAACACACAGTTCTGCTCAAAGTATATTCTAACTAATGAGGTAGAATGCTGTATGAGTTGTTCAGAGTTTTATATGAAAACTTTCTAGTTCTCTCATGTCTCTTTAGAATGCAGACTGATAGGCACTAGATTTTGCAATAAATGTTGAGTTCTTACTATGTGTTCAAGAAGATAATTAATGTAAGGAAAATGCCATTATTTTGTTTGTGAACACACATTTCATTGTTGCATCTGGATTCTTTATGTCTAAAGCTTTTACAGAAACCTAAGAACCATGTTTAGTCCCATGATTGACATTTGCTTAAATTTTTTTCTGACAAGTAAAATTACCCTTAATTATCTCTTTGTGTACACAAGCATAGTGCTAAATGCAGCAGTAGGTGATTTTGATGTTGATTTTAGCACAGAGGAACTTAATCACTGCCAAATTTATGGCTATTTACAAGGATGTCTGTTTTTAAAAAAGGGGAGTCTATTATGAGTGAAGTCTATTAAGAGCTAAGGAGTGGTATGCACTGACAAGCTAAGGAGATCCTCACACATTGTCAAGGACATTTTAATGATGAAGTACTGTGGTTTAATGGTGTGATTTATTTTAGAAATTATTTGACATTCTACCCTGAAACAAAATTAAATATGCAAGGTATAGGATTCTAAAGTTATATTACTGGTGCTATAAAAGTAAAGTAGGTTTGAGTATATATTATGTAATTGTTTGATCTCCACATTGTATGAAGTCATTTACATAAAAGAAATTAGTTTAGAATCTCCCACCCTTTCAGGAAAACAGTATTACAAACTTTTGAATAAAATTTTCACTTCAAGGAAAGCTAAAATATTGCGTGATATTCATACATAATATGTGTAACTTTTTAGAGAGCAGTGGCTATAACTGTTTTTGTTCAAGGATATTGCAAATTCATAAAGGTCTATGGGAGGAAATTCACAAATATATCACTTTTCATCTAAGTCTGTAAAAATTTTTGTTCAAAATGGCATTTTCCAAACTATATATTTTTAAAAAATGAAAAAAAAATTCACTTCCAAAACGTTCGATGTTAATGCAGGTATAAAACAGACTAGCAGGACAACTACTGTGAATAACTGTGCATCCACTTTCTGGGAATTTATCTTTGGTAAACATAGAAATGAATCTTCTCCAATACTACATATAGCAGATTCCTCTCATTACCATTCACAATACTTTAAATTATGACTTCAAATTCATAAGGATCTAGTAGTTTCAACTACAAATGAGATAAACATATTGTCCTGGATATATTTCATTTAGATTAAAGTTTCAGAGAAAATATGTACTCTCACTTTACTTCTGAATCTAATTCCAAATTAGTATTTAGAACTAATTAGTTTTTATTTAGAATTTAGTTTTTATTTATTTTATTTATTTAGTTTTATTTAGTTTTATTTAGAACTAATTAGAACTGATTAGTATTTAGAAGATAGTTATAGAAATTATGCTGTAGCAGGAATTATGCTGTAACTCACTTTTCTCTTAGGTCTATAACCTCTCCACAAAAGAGTAGTTGTGTAGTTACTGCACCAGGCTTGAGTTTCCACCTATTGAATGAGTCTAAAGTGCAATTAGAGAGTTGTTTGTTGTCCTTGAAGCTATTGTACCTTTGGAGATATTTTGCTAGTTTCATTATTGTTGTGGTTTGCGGGCCTTACAGTTTGGTTAATTTTACTGTTTGTTTTCCCCTTAGTAGTTTACATAGTATCTTTAGAGACTATGAGATACAAATTACAGGGAGAAGGCTTCCAGGCCAGTTACTGCTGGCTTTCTCAAAATAAGTGTCAGAGGTTTATGGTATCTGACAAAACCTTCAGTAGTAAGGGTCATACCTTCAAGTTCTGGAAGGCAACCATTGGCAATGTCAGCAGCCCTAACTTTCCATGATTGTTTAAAATACATATAATAAGAAATTATGCTGTGTCCAACCACAAATGATACATATGCAATGTGATGCCTACAATTATGGCTCAAGGGAAATCACAGAAGAGGTGACAGGAACATTGGGAGGGTCAGAGTCTTTCTCTGTTCATGATTTTTTAAAATATGATATTACTATCCACCTAAGTTTCTATCTTGATTTACCACAAATGATTAACTGAAACCTGGAACTATAAGACAAATAATCCTATCCCCCCATGTGGCATTTTATCACAGTATTTGTTACATTAAAGGAAATAATCCAAAACACCTACACAGTAATAATAATCAAACACATATGCAGTGTTGCTTTTATATGCAATAAATAGGATAAAACATTACTTAACAAGGATATTTCTTCACATAATACAAGATCTGTTGTATTCAGTATGGAGCCAACTATAGATATTATTAAGATCGATATGTGATACAATTAGAATTCAATTTTGAATTGGAAATTGACATTGCCTGATGCTTATTGTCATCAACTACTGGCCCTAGTTGCAGTACTCTTGGCTTTCATTTAAATAGCTGTAGCAGTTAGTATATTGATTCTCACATCTTATGTCATGCTAAGCCTTCTGAGGTATACTTAGGTGTAGACTGGTCTGATATCAATCTCTTCTACAAATTCCTCATAGGAGCTTTTAATTTTCAAAATAAAGCAATCTTGACATTGATAATGACAGGAAATCTCCATCTCCATCTAGAGAATTTCACAAGTCATCATCACTATGTTCAATATGACAGTATATTTTTAACATTTCAGAATAAGACGTATGGATATTTTCTTGGAAGGAAAACTGAATTATACTTTAGCAATCTCCATTTCCTATACAGTAAGTTGATTTAAAACACCCTCAAAATTCTTGTATTAATACACACAAATCAAATACAAACTAATCACTGTAAACAAATGAAGTATTTTGGAAATGTTTCTTAATTGTTAAATAATTACCATATGCATGCAAGTTTTGACAATTAATTGTAAATGTCAAACTAAATGAAGTAAGTAAAAACTACTTCAGATATTACTATAATTTTTGATATTACTATATTTGATATTACTATCATTTTGCACATGTAATAAATGATACTGAATTTTCAAATTCTTGAAATTAATTGGGCATATAAATTTAAGTATGTTTGAACATATTTTCCATAGGGGATATCTTAGATGTTCCATGATTTTCTGAACATTATGTTATAACACAATTCTTGCTTATATCTCCCATTACATTTCTTGTGAGGCTACAATATTAGCTGTCACTATATATTCAGGTTAATAAAAAATTCAATGTGATGGTCAAAGAATACACTCCTTTTAAAAATAAAACTTTTCACTCATTTGGCTTCTTTATTCTAGCTTCATATATGAAATTCTGATGACCATGTGACCTTTAACCTTGAAATCTAGTGATATAAAATCCAAAGAATACTGTTTCACAGAAAGCAGGTTTTTATGTATGGAAGTTCACTTTGCTATTTCACTGTACTATTCAAAGAACAAACATTGTATTTTAAAGTATTATGGGGCTAATTTATGGTGTAGGGCAGGCACAAACTTGATCTTCAGCAGCAAAATTTTATGTTTCAATTTTAGTAATAGTGCCTAACACAATAATACCAGGCCAGGAAATCCTAACTCTAAGTTAAGAGAACATGATCCATTGCTTTATACAGCTCAAGTAACCTGTGAAGTCCTTCTGAATATGCCAAGTGATTTTTCAAAATTTAATCATCCTAAATGTCAGATAAAGGTGCATTTGCTGTCATTCTTTAAAACTGGGACAAAAATCCGGACGTCTGCTAGTCATAGAGAAAGTTTCATCTTAATTTTCAAATTAAATAAACAGCAACCTTCTCAATTACCATTCATTGTGCTAGTTGCTATAAACACAGATGTATAATAGTGAAACAAAGCAAGTTCAAGACAAATATGTGCTTTGCACAGGTGAAAATACAGTCAACTTTCCAGCTAAACAAGAATGTCCTTCTGCCACCAGGTGAATTTTCATTTTTCTTATGTCTTCTTCTTCCTCTTTTTTTTTTTTTCTAGACTGACAGAAATGTGGCATCTTTAGAGATAACTGGTTATTGTTTAAAAAGTGCTATTTTTTAAATTGTTTTATTTAACAAAATTTGTTTTTTCTTCCACCGAGGGCAAAGTTTCCTGCATAAATACTTCTGACAGAGAAGCAGACATAGTTTTATTAAGTATTTTTTAAATAAATTTAGCTGAATACGGTGTGTGTGTGTGTGTGTGTGTGTGTGTGTGTGTGTGTGTTTTGTGCATGATTGTGCCTGCAGGAGTGAGTGTCTCCCTATGTACAGGGCAGAGGAGGATGTCTGATGCCTTTATTTGATCTCTCTACTATGTTATTGAAGCATGATCTCTCAAGAACCCTGAAGCTTGCCCATTAGCCTAGGATGGTTGCCTAGGAAACTCTTAGGACACACATGTCTCTGCTCTCACATGTTAAGGATACAGATGCAGGAAGCTATGAACAGATACTATACTCTAAAATTGTAGATTGAGTTCTGAAAATATTAAATAATCATGTAACTCATCAAATAATTTAATTTTTGCGATGTAGGAACTATTAACTACAAAATTCCTATAAAAATCTTTTATCTAATATTTTGTATTTTTTAAAATTATTACCAGATTTTTATGAGTATCTATATTATAGAAAAACAAATCATCAACCAAAACACATGCATGGTTGATTCAAAACATAATTATTTATAAACAAAATCACCAAATTATTTACAGAAATTATTTTCAGTAATCATTTGCCCATCACTTTAATACTTCTCTGAGTGACAGTTTCTGTTAAACTTTAATGATATATTTATGTGACCACATTTCAGAATTTACATTATGTAGTCAATTTTTCTGAATTATTCTTTATATACAATGAATACATTGCTTATTTATGTACAGTTTTATGAATTTTGACAAATGTTCATCCCCTATGTATTATGTACTACAAGAAAGACACAACAATTATTTGGACAAAAATGCATAAATGTGAAATAATTTATGAGAAACTCATTCTCAGTGCACAATTATTTCTCATTATATATTTTCCAACCCTCAGAAGGAGAATTCTGATTTCTATATTCTACACTTGATGTGACTTTCAATAATCTTACATTTTACCACTTTTGACATTGCTTACATTCTAGGTAATCCTAAACTGTTTCCTTTTTTTAAGAATTTAGTTTATTTTTATGTGTATATTGTAATCTAAGTTTTTGCATATGTGTGTATTGACTATTAAAGCCAGAATAGAGCATCAGATGTCCTAGAATAGAGTTAGTGTTTGTTGTGAGCTGCCTGAAATCTGTTCTAGAAACTAAACCCACAGTCTCTGGGAGGGCAGCAGCTACCGAAACATTTCTCCAGTCAATCTAGAAAGCATCTTGAATCTCTGCAAATCTATTTCGTTACCTGTTGTGGTAGAGGACAAGATATAGAGACAATGAAACTCTAACTAATGATGAAGCAGGAAGGCTGACTGAGGCAGTACGGATCAATCAGATCTCAGGGAAAGACAGACACAAAGTCTAATTCACCAAAGAAGTCATTATCACAGTGGAAGATTGAGTTACTTTCAAGCCAGGAAGATCAGTTCAGTTGAGACAGTTGTCAGAGTTAGAGACAGTAATCCAGAGCAGAAGACAAGTTTAAACTAGCCAGCTTTAAGAAGAGTCTAAGCCAGAAAAGTGAATGGGTTGAACCAGAAGAGTCAGAGTTCAGAAGAAACTAGTCAGAGTGACTCAATCAGCAGTCAATCTTGATTTCACAGAAGTTGAAGCCTCCCAAGTCTAAACTGAAGACTAGGTTGTAAGGAGGCCATAAGGCTCAAGGGATCCATGATTAAGAACTGGTGATTTAATTAGGCAAAATTTCAACGTCTTTTGCCCTAAATCAATGTATACATCTCCACTTAACAATTTTCTGGCAATCAGTTCATGGCATCTCCTTTTCTATTAATTTCTAGAAATAGGGAAATACACACTAATTCATTAAGCCCACTAACTTTCAGGAAAGTCGACAACTCTACAAGAAATATATGGGACCCAAGTGAAACTATTTGAGATCACAATAGTTATTTCTGTCTTCTGAAGAAAAGGGATAAGAAGGTGTAACAAGGAAAATGTTCTAGAACTTGATATTCCTGACTACTAGTTTCATGAAAAGACAGTTTGTGATGTTTATAATGGTTCCTATCTAAAAATGTACTTGATGTAATATAATCAAATTTTTGTACAGGTTGTGGTGGATTTTCAGAAAAATATTAAAGAAATCCTGAAAATCAGGAAGAAAACATTTCATTTTAATTTGTTATTAAAAATCTCCAAAGATCAAACAATATAACTACTTATGTATAGTCTACCAGCAAAAGGCATGTAGTGAGTGGTCATTAAATCCACCCCCCATCATGCCCAGGTGTTAGAAGATGCAAAAATACTCTTGCACACCCACAGTGTTGGAATATCATTTTACAAAGTAATGAAATCTTAGGGAGCTAGCACTGCTCAAAATGAGACAGTGTGAGTCTAACACAGAATTTACGACTGCAAATGAATTTGCTGAAACTGGCACTCCAAATATTTTGATTGTTCTGCAGACAAGGGTGATTACATTGGACAGTAACATGCTTTGCCTGGGTGGCTTTTTCTTGGCAAAGGAATTTTAGGGTTTGCAGTGGGTTTTGAAAAAACAGGAACATTTTCACTTTGTAAGAGTTGTGTAAACAACTCTTTAGAGTACTTAAGCTGTGCATCTTGCCTGGATGCAAAATATAAAATACATTATCTATTAAGGACATATTTTTCATATTTTAGTTCAGCATGACTTAAATACTAGTTAAATTTTGCATGATGAATGAAAATGAGTTTGTTATTCTTCTATTATTTTGTACACTCTGAGGACATATTTTATTAGAGCTTGAAATACTGATGGAATCACACAGATTCTTTTTTACTGACTTCTACTGTATTTAAAGATACAAATACAACCTACTAATAATCATTCATTACTCCTTCTAAATATTAATCTAAGTAAACATTTTGTAAAGCATGTTTTAAATTAAACTATTAATGGGGAATATAAAATAAAACACAGTCAGTAAATTCTATTATTTGATGGATATTACTAAATGAATATATTGTGTAACATTATTATAATCAAACTGCATAGGTAAGTTCAATTTTCAGACATTTTCTTTTGATTCCTTAATCATGACTACCCCCAACAGAGAGGAAAAAGGCTTTAAAGCATTAGTTTTCATATGTACCAATGGAAGTTTACTCTTTTGGAATATTAAGTAAATAATGACATAAACTGTGTAGTCATTTGCACTTGGCATATTGAAGCTACATAATGCTTTTAATTTCCATATGAGCTGAGGTTTGCATTAGTGTCTCACTCAGATTTAGTTCACAGTGGTATTTCTTTATGAGGAAATCGACATGTACTTAATTATCCACTCATGGTTTGATGAACATTTGAGTTAGTCCCAATTTTGAACATTTATAAAATAGTTGACATAGTGATTTATTTACATGCACTCATGTTCTCATTTCTTTTATATAAATATCTAGATTGAAACATTGATTGAAATATATATATATACACTTCGCTAGGTAAAAATCTGATATAATATTTTAGTGGCCATTCATTTTGCATCTTCTTGCCAAATAGATGAGAGTCTAGACATTTTTGGTAGATTTGGAAGTTGAATAGGTCTGTGTATGGGTGTTCCAAGCAAAGGAATTGATATACATAAATACCACTGTTAGAGTTGATGTGGGACTAATGTGATGATTTTTTCTGAAAGACTTTCAGTGTTCACAACTTCGAAGGCAGTCTTTGAAGGAAGATTTCACTTTTATCTCTTCATCTAAATATGGTTTGCTCATGACATTTTTTTGTTAAACTTCTAATCTTATTGGAATCCACCTTGATATCCAGGCATATAGTGGTGATCTCATTCTCTTTATATTCTATATAGAAAGTTTTTAATGTAGCAAACTTTCTCTTTCAATTTTCATTTTTCTCTTATTTTCCCTTACCCTTTCTCTTCTCTAAAATAATCATTTTTGTTCCCTTGTTTGACCTAATTTAATGGTGAATATTCTTCTTTATTAACTAATTACAGGATTTTAAAAATACTTTGATTGGAAAACTTTTTTATTAATATATGTATTTAAAGATAAAATTGTAGATGTATATGTGGATGTATATGTTGATTAACCAGATGTAGGTTCAGGGTTGAGGAAAATTTACTTCTTTACTAATTAAATCACTGGTTCTAGGCCCTGGAACCTTAGAACATTTTGACCTCTACTCTTAACCCTTGAACTGGAAGTCTTCAGCCTTCATACATTCTAGAATATTTAAACTGCTAGCCCAGACCTAGAAGGTTTCAGTTTTAGCCTTTCTAGACTTACAGCTGACTGAGCACCTTCTGAATTCTGACTCTTCTGGGTCAGTTCACTCTCTCTTCTAGGCTTCTGCGGTGCTCTGTTGTGTCACTGTCTCTCCCTCAGCTCTAGTCTCTCTCTTTGCTCCATCCTGCATCTGTAACTGACTGCTTCAATTGCCTGCTCTGTAACGCATGCCAGCCTCAGCTTCTGTAACTTCTCTGTAACTGACTCTTCAACTTATTCTGCTAATTGATCCTCAACCGACTCTTCCTCCTTCTTCTCAACTGACTCTTCATCTGACTGATTCAGTCTACTCTTTAACTGAATGTTAACTGAATGACTCTCCTATATAACTCTCCTTGACTGAGCTGAGAGCCTGCCTTTTCTCATGAGAGGTGGACATGTCCTTACTCTGCTAACTTTTTCTCTGATTAGTCACTTTTTTAACCATTCATTCTGACTCATTTCAGACATCACTTCCTGTACGGTGCTGACTCCTTCTGAGTTCTACTTCCTGTGTCTGCTTCCACTGTTTGTTTGTTTTTCACCCCTAGGGATTAAAGGCATGTGCCACTCCTTTGCTTTCTGAATACTGGAATTAAAGATGTGTCTACATTCCATCCAGACCATACAGGCCTCTGAATGTTGCCCCTTGAATTTAGACCATAGTTTTGACACAAATATATTCCTCTACATAAAATATCTCTATTTTAGGTATATTTACACATTTGGTGTATTTTCTTTTTTTATTCAGATGTGATAATTTCATATTTGACTAGTTATATCTATGATAGTATTTCACATGCACTTGTTTTGAAATTGTTTTATTTCATAATAAATATTATGAAATTTCCTATAATTTTTCTACTGTACACATTTCCTTTGAGAATATTATGATTTAAGGGCACATATTAAATGATTTTTAAGACTCCTAACTCTTTAAAACACCTCCTGATATCCTCCTTGTTGTTCTTTTCACATATTTCTTCTCTGGTCTAAAATAAGCTCTATCTTTCTACTTGGAAGACGTCATGGTTCATACAATGAAATTAACTGACGTATATTCTATACTCTCATAACTTATTGGATAAATATTTTAGTGCACACCACAGCTTTAGGGTGCTCTCTAAAGCTAGAATGAGAAGATTGTATCACTAGGTTTCTCATGCAATTGCATTTACCTTTGAACACTGAAATATTGTAAGAGCCCATCTCCTCAGAAAACAAGAATATTTCTAGATTTTTGCAAGAGTCTTGCAGAAAGGACACATAATTCTATACATTGCAAAGGCAAGGTAACCATGACCCCAACTAAAATCAAAATATAAATTTACATATGTAGTGATAGTTAATATTTTATCTATTAAAAACTGTAGTTAGCAATAAGATTGGAATATTAATTTAAAAATCACCCCTTCCTTACCTTCTTACCCTGCCTCTCTTCTCTCACTTGTTCACATATGCACATACACATACACACGTATACACATACACACACACACACACTCATACACATAACTTCAAAGGTTAAGTTATTTATTTAAATGTTTTCTCCTCAATGAATAGTAAACGTATGATGCATAGTTTAAGAGAAATGAGAATTAAAGATTACTTTATTGGACTATCAAAATCAATTTATATCAAAAGTAAGTATCCAGTATAACGTGAAAGGAAGAAAGTCACATTTATAAAATTTTACTATGTAAACAAACTTCTCAATTAAGACATTAGGAAAGTCAATATGCTCTAATATTTTATTTTGTCATAAATTTCTGATCATTTAGAAACTAAAAATGTTAATTATAATATATATTCATAGTGTAGTTTATATAAACACATATACAGAAACTAGTAGGGCAATTAGTATGTGTAATAATAATTTGTATACTTTCTACCTGTATTTTGTATTGTACCACTATAAAAATCACTGAATTTGCAGAACTATTAAGATATTTTGCTGTGATTATAAAATTGCTAATCATATAATGCTAAATTTGTATAGCTGAAATATTTTTAATAATCTAATAACAGAACACCGAAATATGGAGATTATATGGACAGTAAAGAAAATGTGTTTCTTAAGTGAGGCAAGTGAATTATCCTCACTGATATAATTCTGGCCTCTATAATTTGCCAAAAATTTGAAATCACTGGAGCCATAGAACAAAGCTGTTATACAATGTGGCTTATTATTATTTTTCAAATACAGGACGAGTAAAGGAAATATATATATGTAGACACACATGTATAATTTCTCATACATTGATGAAAGCTCAATTGAAATCTTTCAAAATATTTTCATGTTATCCTTTCAATATTAATGACTTATTTCACTAACAATGATGATCATTTCTGTTATGTAACTCATCCACCACAAATGTGATCTGGCTGGTGTGGAAGCACAGAGTATGTCCAGCAAACCCAGCCTAGATACTCACCATTTCCTAACATATTTCCTCTAGATACATTTACTACAACCACTTTGTATATGCCTTTGTGTTTGCTAATTCTTAAGATGGATTGAAGCTATTCTTCATCAAAGTACTGAAAATGAAACTGAAGAAAATGTTTTTGACTTCTTTTTTGTCCCATAACAAAGAATTGGAACATATCTGTCCAATGATATATATATATATATATATATATATGTGTGTGTGTGTGTGTGTGTGTGTGTGTGTGTGTGTGTTTACCAGTAGTATGTATGAAGATATGAGTGTGTGAGCATGTGCATGTACCCGTGCTTGTACATGTGCATGTGCATGGATGTGAGTGTATGTGGAGGTGAATGTACTACCTCATCTGTTGTTTCAGCTTGATTTTGAGGCAGAAGAGTCTTATAGACTTGGACCTCAGAAAGTAGACAAGACCTGCAATCCAGTAAACTGGGATTCTGCCTAATTCTGTTTCTAAACACAGAGTTAGCCAGTACCACAATACAGATTGTTTTCCCCTTGTTGTCTCATTTTGTAGCCCTAGCTAGCTTGGAAATCACTATATATATATAATTAAATAGGCTCTAGTTGTTGCATTTTTTATTCACTATTTCTCCAATCTTGTACCCCAATATTTAAGTAGGAAATTTGAAAACCCTAAAAATTGAATAATAATGTTAATTTTCACTACCATCCTCAGCGTACAATAAAATCATTTGAGCATCCATGAGTATATGACAGATTTGTCTGACACTTGCACTTTTTAGTCTAAGAGTTTGTCTATGTCAATCACTATCACGGAATTCTTACAATTTAAGTCTTTTGATTTTCAGAAACAAATATAATAAGGTATGATTTGACTACATCACACCTGATTTTGAAGTAAATTACCTCATGAAAATACTACAAATACATCCAATATGTTGACAGGCATAGAGTTTCTTTCCTCACTGTACTGCAGTTGGGCTTGATGACATAGCACTAAAGAATATGTCTTTGGAAAAATGTAAGAGAAAAATAAATATCTTAGAATCATGTTGAAAAGACTCTATTAAATACTTTGGAACTCTAAAGTACTAGTTAATCTTTAGAGTATTGATCCATGGCAAAATGTGTCCTGGCTGAAAAGATATAAGACTTGTGTTGCCAGTATATCAGGAAATGTAAAATTAAGAGTCTTAATAATGTTTTGAAGATAGATGACTTTAGGTTGTGTATCAGTCACTATGTAGTCAAGAGCAAGAAACCACACAGTAATTTTAAAAAGGCAATGTCAATACAAAGAATTATTAACTATATGATGTTATTGGACTAATAAAAGTATCTTTAAAAAATATAAGACAAAGGTTAGATGTGGAAATTCTTGAAAGTTAGAATAGTAGCTTACTAAGTGTCAAGGAAGTTACAGTTCTTGCTGGCAGAATTTTGGAAACTACACTGTCCGGAGCATACTGAAAGAGTATATGTCATTGTGTGTTTATGTAGATAGCTAGAGGTATCCAGAGAAGCTGACATGTTGAGTCAGTAATAGTGTAGGGCAAGCTAGTGGTCTATGGTTATATCTATCCAATATGGGCTGCCGGTAGTGGATACTACAGAATCTGAACATACTGTAGAAGTAGGATAGAGAGAAAATATATCTCGTTCAAACGCTAGCCATATGAATTTCTGGAATGAGCAAAGGTATTTCCTGTGTAGTATCCCAGTGAATGACTTCATCCAGATTTTGATCATAATCATCTAATGATGTTATAATAAAATTTATTCTTTAAAAGTGTGCATCTAGTACATGAACAATCTTCTCAAACTTATCAGTTTTATGACAGTATAGTTTGCTTCTCTTTTTTGTGTTTGTCCAGATTCAAAGAGGTTAAAATAGAACATCTAAAGATCATGACTACAAGGATAAATATAGGCAATAGTTATGGCAGCAACCATGAATTACATTTGATGATTTTTCTGCAGAAATCAAATGTATAATCAAATATTGTGGTCATCTATTAGTGTGCAAAAATATTTCTATAGTATTGACTGTTGATATTATGTAATTATATTTTTATAAGACATAAAATTATAGCTTATAAGGCTATAGAGAACACATGTATGTGTTACAAAATGTTACATCTTTTGGTGTGGTCTTCTATTTTGAGTTCATTTTGTTTCTATTCCGTTAGTGTTATGTAAATTGCATGTGATATTTGCATTTCTATGGTTTTATTGTGTTGGATGACATTTTTCCAGTGCTGAAACTAGTACTGATAATTGTAGACAAGAATATTTTTTTCTTTATGCATGTGATAAAGGTTGTTGAATGTTTTTTGATCAACCAGGTAATGTCAAATGTTTTGTTTTGTTTTTCAGCTATGTTTGTCAGTTGAAAATTCTGAAATGACAGAAAATCTTAAAACTACACTATGCTTTGGGGAATAACTCTTTTCTCTGACCAATTTGTGTGTTCTTCATGGGGCAAACAACCTACTATAATCCCAGCCTTCCCCAGTTCTCTACACTTCTTTGTGTAGCATTGAAGCCTCATGGACTTTGCTTCATCCAGGTTGTCATGTTCATTAGAGTCCTCCTCGTTCAGTGAATATTTAAAAAAATCATCTTGAAGAGACAGAAAGGGTATGGCTTTCAATGTTACTAGGAGAAACATTCTCACAACAAATACCCTCTTGATCCTCAGGCTGTTACAATCTTTCTGCCCCTCTTCCTCAATGTTCCCTGACCTTTATTTATTTATGGAATCTCTGCATTTTGATTGCCTGTGATTTTCTGTAGTGTTTTCCAGCTAATGCATAGAGCTAACATTGTACTATAGACACTGAACAGGTTATATTTAGGAATATGTATGTATATAAATGTATATATGTATGTATGTATACACATATGTTTGCATATATGTACATATAGATATATACATGCATATGTGTGTATGTATACACATATGTATATGTACATGTATGTGCATATGTACATCTATATGTACATATATATGTATATGTGCATGTAATATATACACATATGCATTCATACACACATATACATTTATATATATATATGTATTCTGTGTATAAATATATATGTATACATATGTGTAGCTACATAGTAATAATTGGTAAAAGAAGTGGCAATAAATTTTAAGGAAATCATGGAAGGATATATGGAAGGGTATTTAGGAAAGTAGAAAGGGATAAATGTTGTAATTAAATCATAATCCTAAAAATTAAAAAACTGCAAGTTGTAAGCTAAAAAACAACTCCACTATGTAGGAAACAAATTACTTTCACTCATTGGTAGGCATGCTTTTTCTTACTCATTTGGACATATTTTACCATGCTGTAAAATATAGATGAAGCAGATATATCTTAAACATATATTATATGCATGTTACTTTATGTTTAATCTTTGAAGACAATTTGAATTGTCATCAAAAGTATGGAGAGAGTTGGCAGCTTTGTCTTGTTTCTGATTTTAGTGAAATTGTTTTGTGTTTCTCTCCACTTAATTTGATTTTGGCTATAGGCTTTCTCTAAATTGCCCCTGTTACATTTAAGTATATACCTTATTTCCCAAATCTCTCCATGACTTTTATCATAAAGGGATTTTGGATGTTCTCAAAAGCTTTTTTGGCATCTAATGAGAAGATCATTCATTCTTTTGTTTTAATTTGTTTATATAGTAGGTGATATTGATTGATTTTCTTATGTTGAATCATCCCTACAATTCTGGGATGAAGTCTACTTGATCATGGTGGATGATCTTCTTGATGTGTTCTTGGCTTCATTATTTTATTGAGTATTTTTACATCTATTCTCACAGGGGAAACTGTTCTGTAATTCTCATTTTTTTTGTTTTTGTTGTTGGATCTTCGGTTTGTATATCAGGGTGACTTAAGACTCATAAAATGAATTTGGAAAAAATCCTTCTATGTCTATTTTCTGGAATATTTTGAGGAACACTGATATTAAATCTTTGAAAATCTGGTAAAATTCTGTGGTAAAACCATCTGGACCTGGACTGTATTTGGTTGAAGACTTTCAATGACTGCTTTTATTTCACTAGAGGTTATGGGTCTATTAAAACTGTTTATGTGATATTGATTTTAGTTTGGTAAGTAGTGCCTATAGAGATTATTATACTTTTTATTTTCAGTTTTGTGGAGTACATTTTATTAAAGTATGACCTAATAATTCTTTGGATTCCTCAGTATCTGTTGTTCTGTCTCCCTTTTCTTTTCTAATTTTGTTTATTTGGATATTCTATCCTTTTCATTGGTTTAAATAAGGGTTTTTCTATCCTGTTGATTTTCTCAAAAAACCAACTCTTTGTTTCATTGAATCCTTGTACTGTTCTCTGTGTTTCTATTTTATTCATTTCAGCCCTCTGTTTGATTATTTCCTACCATCTACCCCTCTTGGATATATTTACTTCTTTTTATTCTAGAACTTTCCTGATGTGCTGTTAAATTGCTGGGGTGAGATCTCTCCCATTTCCTTATGTAGGCACTTCGTTCTATGATCTTTACTCTTAACACTGCTTTTCCTGAGTCCCATAGTTTTGGTTATATTGTATATTCATTTTGATTTAATTATTTTGTGGGTGAATGGGGAGCAGGTAGCAATGGGAACAGGAGGCCAAAAGTGGCTTAGATCCCCTGGAATTGAAGTTATACATTGTGAACTAACTACCCATCATGGAAGCACAGAATCTAAATCCAGTTGTCTGGAAGAACAGCAAGTGTAATTCATTATAGAGCCATCATTACAACCCCATGAGTATCATTTTGATATTGTTGTTAAAACAACTCTTGGACACTTCAGACATTAAATATTTCTATTGGATTTGGTAACATGTACAGACAATTTTGTCAGACAATTCTTGTCAGACAATTCTTGATATTTTATCTGTTTGATTTTCAAGTCTTCTCTCTGTAGTTTCTCTCTGAGAACACATCTCCTCTTTCTAAATTCTCCAACACTGGGCTGATACTACTGCTTGTTTTATTTTTTAGCAGCAATTTAGTATAAAATGGAAGGTGGAATATCCTCTGTTCAGCTTCACTTTCTGTTTCCCACAGGGACTGTGTCTCTGGATTTGAGCTCTTTTCATCTCTGACTGTGGGAAAGCCGTTACAGGTGGAGGCAATCTAGGTGTCACCTGAATCTGTCATGCTGAACCAGAGCCTCTGAAAGCAAAGCAAATGTCAGCCCTCAAGTGAACTACAGCATCTGTAGCTGGTCTGTATTTCCCTCTGGCCACTGATTGTTGGCTCATCTCTGAACAACTGTGTGGGTTTAAGTCAGTCCTCATTGCCTTGATCACAGCTGCAAGTAACAGCAAGGGAGCAGCTTTCTGTTGGACAGCTCTGTGCTGTAGATTCACTAGATGTAGATGTTGATTCAGGGGAAAATGTAGTTTATTCTTTTGTCTAATTACATCACCAATTCTTAATAATGAAGCCCTTCTTCCTCAATCAGTTTGCTTCTTTAACTCATTGCTCCATACTGCCTCAGTCAGCCTCTCTGCCCCTAAGTCTGACCACTTCATTATCTCTGTGTTCCATCCCACTTCTGCTGAAGCCACCTCCTTCAGACTGCTCACCTCATACTGCCTGCTATAACTGACTCTTCTATTACTGACTCTGATCTGATCTGAGAGCCTGTTTTTATATCATGAGTGTTTGGCATGTTCTCACTTTGACTCACTTTGATAACTCTTCCTCTGATTAGTAACTTTGTCTTTCCTTTACTGACTCATCTCAGATATCACTTCCTGTGTGACGCTGACTCCTGAGTTCTGCTTCCTGTTTGTTTCCACACTCTGTTTCTGTCTTAGGGGTTAAAGGCATATGCTACCATGGGTCATCTGAATACTGGGATTAAAGGTGTGTAACAACATTCTTTTTAATCTAGAGCAGCCATGCTGCCAGATTAAAGGATTAAACATTCTTCTACATATTCCTCCTATCTGTTTAAGTTATAAAGATATTGTGCTATGAAAATAGCTTTAACACATTTTAGCTATTAAAATAGGAGCAATTATCAATCCCAAAAAAATTTAACAGTCTGAATGCAAATGTCTGTTTCAGCATCAAGGATTTTCAGTTTCACAAACTATGATCTCTCTTCAACCAAGTTGTCAAGGTGTCTTTCTTCTGGCAAGTTTCTTACTCAGATCAAATCTTTATCAATTTTGATGGACTCTACAATTTTCATCTCCTGTGTTAATAAAAGCAAATCCTCTTCCCCGATATAATATATTCTCTAACTTCCATCCTGATGTTAACAAATTGTTGCACTATAGAGGCTGATTTAATTCAGCATCTTTTCTCCAGTATAGTTTCTTTCAGCAGCTGTTGTTCCTGCTTCATTTTCATTCAATAAACTTAACACTAATAAAGCATTATGCAGTTTATCTCTGGGTATCATTAGTCCTATTCCTCCCTTCTATTTTTTGTTAAGTCTAGGACAGCACTTCCTTCTGTCTTAAGGAATTTGTCACCAATAAAGGATTATTTCATGTATCTCTTGTTGATATGCATTCATTAGTCCAATGACAAAGATGATCCCTACCACACCTTCTACAAACACCAGAAAACCTTCTTGAGAAAATATTGTCTCTCCTTTCTGAGATTTCTTTAGCTCTAGGAACACTTTGCCTACAATCCTTTTAGAACAACCTGGTCTCCTCAGTAAAAACAATGGACATTTTGAAATCAAAGACATTTAGCCATTGTTTGTCAAAATACCTAAGCCAAAATGATCAAACAGGATCAAAATAAAACAATCAAGCTGTATTTCATGTTCAGTATCAGTTTCATCTTGTTAAGGTACCCATTGTCTCTGAGATAATTAAACAATTCTCTCAAAAAGGACTGTTAATCTTGATTAGTTTCCTGTTTTATACCCTCTGGTTTTTGTGTCCAAAGCTTTTGTATTTCTATCTGTAATTTGTATTGCTGTTAAGCTAAACTTTCACCCTTTTTCAAGAAAAATCAACAGATCAAAATCCCCACTGATAATAGCATGAAGAGCATAATCACCACTGTTAGCAGGATAGGGAACATATCTATCCCTTCATGCCCTGCCTTTGCTCCCAAGCCATTTGAACTGAAGTTTCCCATTTTCAATTTGGGGAAAATTTGTCTATGTTATCAGCTTTGTCTTTTGGGGTGACTTACTCTGATTCCCTGTCTCAGAGGGTCAATGTTGTCCTTTCTATTTTTCCTTTCTCTGGGCTCAAGGCTCCTGAGACACCCAAGACTCTCTGGGTATCCAGCCTCACATGAAGAACACATTGGACTTCTGTTGGAGACTATCCCAGCTGACTTTCTCCTCTGTGACATTTAGGTACTTTGCAATGTTTCTGTCATGTGTCTCCTGTCAGCAGACCTTGAATTCTTCTACCAACTACTTCAGTGCACCAACTGTAACCATAGATTTACACACTGATTTCTTTTACTGTTCTTCTGAGTTCATGGCAGAGGCCAATTTGTTCTTTGCTAATTCCATCCCCAGTCCTAGAAAGTATCAGCCTCCATACAATCTAATCTTAAGCCTAGAACTGAAAAAGTTTCAGCCTACATATGTCTAATCTTCAAGCCGAAGCCTAGAACCTTTCAACCTCGGAGACTTACTGCTGACTGAGTTCACTCTATCTGTCTTCTGTCCTCCAAACTATAAATTGTAAACTGTCTACTTCTGACTCTCTGCTTATTCTGGACTGGCTCTGCTCTTCTTGGTTTGTCTTTCTGAACTGAACTGTCTGTGAGCTAACTGCATTCAACTGCATGACTCAACTAATTCTTTGATTCTCTCTAAGCTCTACTTCTGCCTCCCAAGTTTTGGGAGGCATGTATGCATCAGCATCCTTTCTACCCTAGAGCAGCCATGCTGAATGAAGGATTAAAGGATTAAACATTCCTCTACACAGCTCTCTGAATTTCAGAGGAGAAAATGTGGAGAATTGAAATTAATTTGTCTCCTTGAATACAAATAAAATGTGATCAGGTGCCACATGGTCCTGGTGCCAAGTCTTCTAAGTCTGATGGATGTAGCCATCCAACTGTAAGCCAAGCTAAACCTTCACTTCCCTAAGCTAATGTTGTTAGGCATTTCATCATAACAACATGAAAAGCAACTAATAGACAATTGCTTTTAGGCAAGAGAATTTCCCTGGTGTGTCTTGGTGTTAAATTAACTTTCGATCACTTAATGAGAGTTCATCATTGAATTTTCTCAATGCTTTTTATTAATTACAAACCATGTCAAATCTCACAGAATTCTATACCCGGGCAGCTAGGCAGAGTCTTCATCTTTTTTCCCCAATCCTCCTTCATTCCTCTAAAAACTCTAAAAACTCTCTCACCTCTTCTGCCTTAGACCCTTTAAACTTTTCACCTCACCCCCTCTCCACTTCCAGGCCTTCATTACAGCACAATGATACTAGGCTGGGGGTGTTCAGAGTCTTTGCTCCTGATCTGTTCCTGACCTGCTCATGACTGGTCACCTTCAACTGTCTATCTGTGGAGATCTCAAGGCTATCACAAGGGTGTGACTAGGTAGGAAGCAAGGCCTGTACCACTGCAAGGCATCTGGCTTCCCAGCTACAAAGCATCAAAACCAAAACAGCACACAAGAGTAAAATATTCCACAACACTTGGTCTGAAGCTAGAATACAGCAGGGAACAGTGTAAATGGACTTCATTCTTTCTCTTATACAGCTATTTTGCTTCACCAGGACTCCCATTCAAACCATGGAAAGCATGATTAAAATCATGATGCAGAGATAGTCTGGGGACAGAACTTATCCCAGTGTCTGACCCTGACAACTTTGGGAAAACATTCTAGTGCATGCCTAGATTTTAAAAATCAAATAAAAACGTTAAGTTTATACTCCTTACTGATTTCCTCAAGGGTGATGTTCAGCAATGCCCTAAGCAATTCTTAGTCTTTCCTTCTTTACAACATCTGTCTTTCCTGAATTATCTGGGAACTAAGTTATTCTATCATCTCAATTTTGCAATGATTCACGAGAAGTCCTATGCTTCATATGTGGTCTGGATTATTATCTCATTAACATAGCATAACACTATTATGACTCCTGATATTTAAGAAGTAACCAAATATTCATTGAAATAACCTTTAATTTTTATATTTTCTGTAACTTTTATTTCTTAAAAATCTTACAAACGTATCAATTTTTCACATACTAGATATTAAAAGTTGATTATATATCAGTGTTTCCATATACCTGATATTTCTATATTTTCTGTTCCAATATGAGAGCATGTTGCATAGATGTTGCAAGCCATACCAAAGCATTTATGTTGATATAGTTTCACAAAATTTCTTTTTATCGAGTGGAGGGGATAGCATGCTGTTTTCTAAATTCTTCATGTGAAAAATTCAGAGTATATTAGGGGGGCGTTTTTTTTTTCTTTTTTTTTTTTTAGAGACAAGATTACTCTACTGTAACTCTGGCTGTCCTGCAACTTGCTCTGTAGACCAGGCTGGCTTTGAATTGACAGTGATCTGCCTGCTCCTGCCTCCCAAGAAATGGGATTAAAGGCATGAGCCCACTACTGCCTGGCTAAAATTCAGAGATTTTATCTTTTCTATAATATTGAATACATTATAAAAGAATAATTTTTAGTAGAAATTCTATTCATATTTAAAATGGCTTGAATAACATTACCTTTGGAATTACCAGTTATCATTGAAGAACTTGGCCTTTTTTGCAAGGTCTTGAGTCTCTCTTCCCAGTTACATCTCTTCATTCTGTTTGTCTCAGAATGCTGACTTTCATATAGCCCACAGAGTGAATCTATGTTCTTCGAGTTTGTTTGGATATTATCATTGGTAGCCACAAACTAAAATTCAGAGTATGTGAAAGGCAAAGATTCATCATAACTATGTTTGGAGTGTGAGTCTACTGAGGTGGTATTTGATTTCATATTGTTTTCATTCCACTGTTGAAAGTCTTTTGTTCAATAGCCCTTTAATGAAGTAATTACTTCCATTAAGTTGTAGACTCTGATCCTTCTTACTGTTCCTTGAGCTTCTCTTCTGAGTTTTCCTTAAATTTGTCGAAACATTCTGTATGATTTCCAGTCAATAATTTAAAATCTCTTATCACCTTCATCTACTTCCAAAATAATTTATTGACTTTCATCCTTTAACTGTGCCATGGCACATGTTTTATTAGAATGTTATTTCCCTGGCATAATTTTTAGAATATGACTGCAGGGTTACATAAAGATATTTCAGTTCTTATTCCCTACAGTTATAACACAGCTTTGGTATATGATAAATTCTTTCATCTAGGTTTGTGTAGGTAAATTTTATGCTGTTTGCATGAGGACATTGTTTAAGAAAAATTTTCAATATCTATGTCTGTTAAAGGACGTATAAAAGCATTTTCTAGTACATAAAGCTTGAATCTTTTCAGCTATAATTAGATTATAGTTTGTTTGTTTTTTCTATAAATATAGAAAATCTGGGGCAGGAAGATTGCTATGTCACAAACATGAGGACCTGGATTTGATTTACAAAGCCTACTTAGATATGTAGGAGATGATTTTACATCCTTGATATTTAAATGCTAAAGGACAGAGACAAGGTGATTCTGAGGCAGCCTGGCCAGTCAATCTATCCTAATTGGTCAGTTCCAAATCAGGTAAAAGCCCTGTCTCAAAAGTAACATGTCAAAGATGGAGGCAACTTTACATGTGCGTGTTAACACTTAAAAACACTCTAATGGAATTTATTCTCTGCAATTTAATCAATTTTGAGTTTCTATATTAACTACCACTAACATCATAAAGAAATATCTTAGACAATGTCTGAGAACTGCATTGCAGTTATTATATTTTTAAATATTAGTACCAAGGTTTATTTTAACTAATGTGGTATTAACGATGTAAGTTGAAGTCATAATTAAAATACTAGTTTCTTTATACAATGCAAATCAATCAAAAATATACAGTTTTCCACTGTAAGTGATCCTTTAAGACATTAAATGGAAAGTACCGAATTTAAGAAATGACAGCATAGGTTTTGTGGCATAGAGAAGAGAAATTCTGTGAAATTACTTAATAGACTTATTGGACTTATTTGAAAAGTGAACAATTATCATAGATTACTTGAAATTCTCACTATTTCCAGACCTGTAATTCTATTAATGAAGAGGTTCATGTAGATCATATAACTTATAAAAGAAAAATATATAAAATAGCATATCTATGCCAAATATAGCCAAGTTGTATTGATCTTTACTGTTTAAATATTTGTTGGTAATTTAGTATGACCATAGACTAAAAATAAATTCACATTTTGTTGCTGTTTTGTTTTGTTTTGTTTCTCCACACTATTTAACCATTATAGCTTTTTCCTCAGGTATTATTTGGATAAACCAATGTCATATTTTTTAACATCTATCCAGTACAGACTCCCACTCAGTACTAGTGAACTAATGAATTCAGTACTTTACTATTTTCACTCCTTAATATTTTATATTCAACATGTCTTCAATGGAGCAGAGCTGGATCACATATAAAACCAATCCTATTTGAACAATTTTACACTGTCATGCTTGGGAGTGCAAGATATAACCGGAAAATGAATGTTATAATTCACATTTACCCTAGAAGAAAATTTTAACACAATCACTTCTGAATATCATTTTAAAACTTTCTGCTAATCCTAAGTAAGTTCTATGTGTTATCTTCCAATTACCATATGCATGCATAAAGTATAGTATCACAGAAATAGTAACTGATTATTTGTAAATTATACTCCTCAGGTACACAAATTTATCAGGAAGTAGAATACAATTACTTCAAAACCACTAGCAATATTAAGATGAATACAGGACAAGAGAACAATTTTTCATTGTAAATGCCAAATGTAAATTAGAAAAGAGAGACTGTAATGAAATAAAGAGAAAGAACCTTTGAGGTTTCAAAGAATAGAGAATATTTAAAAGTCTCAATAGTTCTTCAGTCAAAACAGTATAAGAGAAATATAGAAAATTGAATAAATTACCCAAGGTAAGTAAGTGATAGAATAACCTTGACTCAAAAAGTGTCTCTGATTCTGAGTAGCTTAGAATAACTCTGGAGGAGAAAGATGATGACCTCAAAAAAAGATGCCGCTCCTCAAAAAGCAAGCAAACAAACAAACAAAAAAAATCAAAAAAAAATTCAGACACACAAAAACAAGCAAATCAAAACAAAATAAAACAGTAAGCCAAACAGAAAAATCAGTAAGTGGAAGTTCTTAGGTAAGTGAGTGTTAGAAAGAGGCCTGTATGAACTGAGGTAATTTTAGTTTAATATTGTGTAATGTCTGACAAGTCCTTAGTGCTAGGTCTATGATCTTAACATATTGACAGATACACAATTCAGGAAGCAAATAATCAACACTCCATGTTTTGTCTGTCTCCCTATATATCAGGGAGTGAAAAATTAATTTATTGATTCACATACCCTGTTTTGGATACCCAGAGATTCATACTATTTCAAGCATTAGAATTTGGAATTATATCATATTATCATATAATTTTCAGTAGGTAATCAATTTTCTTTTCTGAATTCTGTCTTTTAATTCATCCATAGTTGGTGTATTATGTAAATGATGTGTAATAGGCTATAAAAATAGATTGAGTGATATTCACTTGACAGGTTCCTCTATGTATTTTCTAATGATATCTATCTTGGAAATATTTAGAAAAATTTAATGTGAAAATTGACAAAAATAATTGTATTTGAAAAACCATAATCCAAACAATCCTGTCTTCAACATGTCACTATATCAGATTTAATAAAAATTTAAAATGATCACTCATTATCTTATTAATTGTAAGTTAAAAATTATTAGACGGATTTTTGCACTATATAATGTAAATCACATATACTATATTTTACCTTTATTTCCCTTTATTCTCCAAATTTTGAATAATACCTTAAATAAATTTTAAGGTATATCATCTCTTTATTTATTAAAATATGTTTATTGCATAGATCTTTAAGAAATAACTTCTAACATTAAATTCTATGCTATAAGGTTTGGTCATTGTATAAAGAAAATGTTAGAGGCCCATCCATTTTTGCAGATATTTTGTTTTTCAAATTACTTATGTTTGGGGAAAAAGGGTACACACATTGATAATAGGCTGTGATTGGCGAAGGTCTTCAGATTTTGATACTCTCTCATAACTCCTTCGTAAAAGTGACCCTAAAACTGAATTTCAGCCAATGACCTTAAAGGGGAAATCTTACTAGGAGGAAGTTATTCTTGGAGAAAAATTACTCTTTGCTATAAATGGAAGCTATATGCAGACACAGTTTTTCTGTGAAAGAATTATTCATGAACAATTTCTAGGCTAGAGGCCTGGAAATTTAACATATACCTGTGAACATATGTAATACAATCTGAGCTCCTTTGCAAAGAAATGACTGACTTCTAAACTAAAGATGACTTCTGATTTGGGGAAATACTAATATTTATCAAAGCCATTAATTTTACTTTACTGTCCAATGATATATTTTCTAATTGAATCAGTGATATTTGAAAGAAATATTATTACTAAAATGCTGGCAATTGAGCCTCCCTGTACATACAAACATATCATGCAGCCAATCCACAGAAATAAGTAAATGAGTACCACATATGATTTAGTATTTGTCAATCAATGTCTTCCTTTATGTGCTTTGCATTCAACAATATATTTTTAAAACTGTTTTTAAAAGATTTATGTATTTATATTTATTTGTGTGTGTTTGTGTGTGTGTCTGTGTGTGTGTATGTGTATGTGTGAGAGAGAGACAGAGACAGAGACAGAGAGACAGAGAGACAGAGACAGAGACAGAGAATGAATGAATGTGGGCTTATGTGCTTATGTGTACCAGGGCATATGTGACCATGTATATGTCTGAGGGGGCCAGAAGAGGGTGTCAGAATCACTGGAACTGGATTTATACATGGCTTTGAGATGCCTGATTTGGGTGTTGGGAACTAAACTCTGGTTTTCTGCAATGCCTGCAAGCACTCTTAACTACTGAGAAATCTCCCAGCCCCTTATTTCTAAGCATCTTCACAACAAAATTTTAATAGACTTTTTGTGCAACTTAACAGAAAACATTCTTCTGTTGTTTTCAAATGTGTTTTATGTTGTTAGCAATGTTTTTCTACAATACATAAAAGGATAAGTAGTTAGAAAGCAGTTCGAAATTATACTGGCTTGGTAAAGTGATAACTGGATTTTGCAATAGCCAAAGGTGCTATGCAAGCTACCAAGGAGGAGAAGGAAACAATGGTTCTATCCAGCTGGACTGACTATGAACAAAACTTACCAACATTAAAGATATCCCTAAGATGCAACACTGGATTCTTCTCTGCATACAATGCAACATGCAAAACTATTCTATAATGGTGACTTCTCTCCATCAAGTATATAATATGCTTGAAGGAAATTCTCATCTAAAATATCAGTGTATTAGCCTTGTGCTTAATAATACATTTTAAATGAATTTTTAACTCAGCAACATATGATAAAATAAATGATAGGAAAATGATACTTAGTAGTAGCCAAAGATTAGCTTAGATTTGTGTATAAATGTGTGGACATTTTTCATTGCATGACACCATGCTAATGACTATTTGGTTTATTTCCTATTAATTGCTCTCATTTCTGAAATATGAAACTACTTCAATTTACTTGAAAATATGAAACTGCTTGTTTATATACTGAAGTTTTTATCTCATTTACAGACATAAAAATTATATCATTAACACTGTTCTAAAATTCATTTAGAATGTGTATCTTATCATTCTTTGCATTAAAATTTCTGTAGTCCTTGCTGCTCAGGAAACAGCACACAATTCAAATGCAAGGCACAGAGGATCAGTCTGGGTCTGAGCATAAAGATACTTCCCTGAGAATTATATTTCATAATATCAGAAGGTATTATGCAAGCTACCAAGGGAGGGAGGGAAGCAATCAAATATCTAACCCAGCTGGAATGTGTATGAACAACAATGACTATTCTCGCTATGTAGCCCCAATCATACAAAAACAATACTCATGTCTTGACAATAGCCAACATCTCTCTAATGCTACTTCAGGTAAACTCAATCAGGGGAAAATTGTTCCTCATTTTGAAAATGTATCCACTACTTAAGTGTAGTGAGGTTATGAATCTTAAAGGAGCAACTACTACCCCCAATTTATGAAAGCAGCATAATTTTGACCTTCATTCTAAATATTTATCCTTATAGCCAAAGATTGGTGTAGGTCTTATACCTCAAAATCCACTGGTGCTATTTTTTTTATTTTGTTGACTTTTTGTTTCAAATTGCTTTATTTGGACATTTTTAGCTTATTGATCTTTACATACTTTTATCTCTAATTTTGTGTTTTGTAGTGTTCTTGTTTGAGTGTGTGTTTGTATTTTTTCCTTAATTTTTATTTCTTTGTTTGTATTTTTTAATCCCCCACCACCACACACACAATGCAACCCAACTGCAGTTTTCCCTCCTTTCCCTTCTCCCAGCTCCTACCCTTACAACTCTCCCCCTATCCCAGTTCAATTCTTCCTGTTTCCCTTCAGAAAAGAACAGGCCTCCCAGGGATCTCAACTGAGGAGTCACAACAAGATAGAGTAGGACTAGGCACAAACCCTCATATCAAAGTTGGATGATGCAACTCAGTAGGAGGAAAAGGGTCCCAAGAGCACACAACCTAAGAGCAGGTAACCCACAAGAATACCAAGCTAAGCAACCATAATATATATGCAGAGGATCTAGCACAGACCCAAGCAGGAACCATGCTTGCCATTTCAGTCTCTGGGAGCACCCATGAGTCCTGCTCTGTAGATTCTGTGGGTCTTGTTCTCCTGGTGTCATCGACCATTCTGGCGTCTACAGTCCTTCCACCTCCTCTTCCATGTGTTTGTATTTTGATTTTTAAACAGAAAAATAATAAGATTGTGAGTAGTGAGATGAATGGGATCTGGGAGGAAATGGGAAATAGAATGTATTGTAAGAGAAAGGATTCTTTTTAAAACAAATAGGAATAATATCAAAACAAACAACAACAACAACAACAAAAAAAAAACAGCAACAACAAAAAAAACTATTTGCAACAGAAGCCATTACAGAAAACTATCACTAGTCATAATGCAGAAAACAGCAGATTTTAGGATGCCCAGTCCCTGTGATACATCTACACCCAGTTTCTGGGCTTTGGGAACATAGTCAAAGAGGGGATACAAAGGTTGTAAGAGTAGGAGAATTAGAAAATCTGTTGGGAGATTGTGTCTCGTGGAAATGACAAGGAAGCATGACTCATGGTACATCTACAATACAATTGCCTTAAAAAACAAAACAAAACTTAACCAGGACAATAGTAATAATAGCCATGCTAACATGAAGTAGGGAAGTATCATAGGTCTAATCCAGAGAAAGACTACAAGAAGCTTAGGAATGTTGAGAGTGAGAGACTTAGTCTTTTCCAGGATTGAGAGATTTAATTGCTTACCCAATGCCTAGTGGTTAAGTCCCAAAGTACAACCAAAATTAAACTGTATCAGCAGATGTTATTCATGTATTTGCACATGCACAAAGACACACACACACACACATACACAGGAGCAGGGAGAGGTAGGATACAGAAAGGTTGGAGGAAAAAAAGGAAGATAGAAACAGTGCAATTATACTTTAATTAAAGATTTAAATCAAAATATTTCATAAATCCATTTTTGTAAATAAGTACGTAAAACATAGTTCATTGACTAGTTCACATATCATTAAGTTTCATTGCTGAATAATTCATTGAAAATATTAGCATTTTTCTTTTTCTTTAAATTTTTTTTTCTCTCATCCTGACCACAGCTTCCCCTCCCTCTGCTCCTCCCAGCTCCATCCTCCAACCCCTTTCCCTTAGATCTACCTCTACTCACCCAATCCTGGTTTCCCCTCAGAAAGAAGCAGGGTTACTAACAGAACAAGGCATCAATGTTCTGATTATCTGAGTTTGTTATGTAAATCAAAATAATAAAAATTGTACACAATTTTAGTATTGAAAATTGTATTCTTACAAGTTTTCTCAAATACATTTAAACATAATTAACATTTTCAAACTTTATGGAATATAGTTGTTAATAGAATGACATATTTATTAATTAAACATTTCTGAAGAACACTACATTATGATGTAATTAATAAATCTTTATCTGTAGCTGACCAATCACATTGGGTGCCAGATGTTACCTTAGAGCAAATTTAGACTATGATTTGACACCAAGTGTTCTATTGTCCAATTCAATCACCAGTTCTAGCTTGAAGCCATAGAGGGTTTTTGTTTCTATGGAATCTAGTCTTAAACCTAGAACTGGAAAGCCTTAGCCTCAGCCTCTGTGTGATCTAAAACATTCAAGCCTAAAAGACTTACTGCTGACTCAGCTACTCTGACTAGCTCCTTTTGAACTCTGACTCTTCTGGTTCAAATCACTCGATCTTTTTGGCTCCAAGCTGACTGGTTCAAACTGACCTTCTGAGCCAGCTTACTGTTTCTGATCAAACTCTTCTGACTCTGGCAGATTCTGGCTGACTCTCTAATTGCCTGGGACTGAACTGCTCTGCTGAGCTTCAAATTCACTCTCCCCATCTCATACTGATTTCTTTTGTTGAGCTTCCTCTGCATCTCTGTCTCCCCTAGCCTGCCTGCTTCAGAATCACCACTCCATATGCCTGATTCTTCTCATTTCGTACCGCCTGATGTCATTGACTGCTGTAACTCACTACTGCTCTGAACCCAGAGCCCACATTTCTCTCTCTGAGTAACTCTGCTAATTCTTCCTCTGATTAGTCACTTTGCCTATTCTTCACTGACTCATCTTACACATCACTTCTTGTGTGACTCTGACTCTTTCTGAGCTCTTCTTCCTGTGTCTGCTCCCATACTCTGTTTCTGTCTTAGGAATGAAAGGTGTAGACCACCACTGCCTTTTGTATACTGGTTTAAAGGTGTGTGCTAACATTCCTAACATTCTTTCTACATTTCATTCAGACCACATAGGCCTCTACATTTGATGACTTTATATAGATCACTGGAATATAGATCCTTCCTAGCTTTCACACAGGCCTATTCCTCTACATTTACCAATTGGAAGGCTAACACAAGTTATTAGTATAAGCAAATTTTTGTTATCATTTATAGTCGGCTCTAATGATTTCTGTTTGTTTCATAAATCCAAGATCATAAAAGGATAAAACAGTTTTGGAAATCTATATATATCAAGGAATCCTATTGACTTTAACTGAATGATTATGACAGAGGACATTTTACTGAATTAAACATTTGTAATTAAATCACATGATTGGAAAAACAATTAAAAACTAATTAGATGTAAATTGCAGATTATTGATTGTTGGTCATTTGGAGTCAGTGACTTTCTCTGATTTTTTTTAGTAAAAGTATTCTTAAGAAATATGATCTACATTGCATTTGGACAGAGATTTTAAAATGCTCCTTAAAAGCAATTTTAAACAGAAAGGTTTTCTTACTGTCATTCCACGTAAAATGTAATGTTCTGAGAGTAAAAATCCTGTAATCCAGTATGTGTGTGTGTGTATATATATGTGTGTGTCTATATGTGTGCACACCTGTCCAATCCTTGACTCTGTCCTTACCTTTTTTTTAAATATTTAATATACATATGTGTCTCCATCATCATGTTCTGGGCTTTAATCATGATTCCATTATTATTTCATACACATAAGCATTGCCTGGCAAATGATTTTGTTTCTAGAATTTAAAAACACATTCCACCTTACCACTCCCTGAATTCTTTCTCTAAATTATCAGTGTGGTTGTACTGTACTCATGTCCTACTTTTGTCAGTTGTTCTTTCTGTTAAACACAATCCCCTGAAAGGTGTAAAGAGGTGCTGAAGAACAAGACTGGCCTACAGATCCATTTTCACCTCATGTTGTGACATATTGTTATTCAGTTGGGAAACTCATCCCTGTTTCTTGGACATGTGACTGTTTACAAAAAGGTGCTTCTGGAAGTAACACAGTCACTAAATTAATTCTTTTATAAGAGACATGATTTTTATACCTTCAGAATGGCTTCACTTTAATGAAATTTTGTTTTTATGTAAGTGGAAAAGCACAGTTTGTCCAAATCATCCATTAGTAAAATTTTAGTAATTAGTAATGATTTCTGTTTTTATAAACAGTGGTTGAGGGCATGTATATCAGACTAATTGAGGATCACACTCTTCATATGTTGGTGATACTTCTAATGATTTTTTCTCTGAATCTAGATTAAACCTACATCTTGTGTTCAAGTTTGAAACATTCCAACTGATAGTCTTAAAGATTATTATCATATTTTTTTAAATTTTTACAAGATTGATCATTTACCTTCATCATTTAATACCTGAAGTAGCTTAGTTTGATATCTCATATAGTTTCAAAAATTTAATATGAGTGTGAAAAGCATAGTTTGCTTGAAATAGTCTTTATATATCAACTCTATCCTACAATAGAGAGATAAAACTTTGGAACACCTAAAATATGAGTATCATTATTATCCTTAAAACCTAATTTAGTAATGATTTATTACAGTCCAATAATACTGATGAACAAGTGTTTGGAAATTGAAAGTAGTTTATCTCTTCATATAACACTCTGAAACTGCTTTTTACCTACTGTACATTGGCAATATTCTAGCTGCTCGTGAGTATAAAGTAGTAAACTGAACATTAATTATTTCTTCTTGGTTAGATTTAGAATGTTTAAATACCATGTGTTGTAGCTACTACAGAAAATAAAACAAGTTATTGAAATAATGTGTGATGGAAGACATATTAAATTTAAAGGTGAATAACATTTATTTTATGATGGGTGCTGGAGAGATGGATGAGCAGTTTAGGGTATATGTTGCTCTTACAGAGGATCCCAGTTTTATTCCCAATATCTACAAGTTGGCTCACAACTATCCTAACTTTGGTTCTAGGGTCTTTTGCACTCTTCTGACTACATTGGCTTCAGGTACACATGAAGCAAACATAGACACATGCAAACAAAATAGTCATTCAATTACAATTTAATAAATATAAGCTAAACTAATATTTGAACACAAATATGGATTACAGTGTTGAACACATATGTACAGGCTTGGCTCATCTTTGTTATGTTCTGAGAACAAATCAAAGATTATGATTTTATTGGGAAATGATATCAGTTATGAGTTGTTTAGAAGGAAGTAATTTGGTTCTTTTGTTTCTATTTGAGAACATGCTAGTATTAACAGTTAACAGCATTTCCTGGTGGACAGATTCCCTTAATAGGGCTTGTATGGCAATGTTTCAGGCAAGCATTCTGGTCTAAGTGACAGGCTTCCCTGTGTTACAAATTTTCCTTGTATGTCCCATGTAATAATCTGTGGTTTGGAAAATATTTTTGTGACATTTTCTACTCCCATATCAAATCGCTGGTGAGAGCCTTACCTTCATGGCCTTTCTTACCTTCTGTTGCCTGCAATTGACACAGGTGACTTCAGTTGAATGTTACAATTTATGTGGAGAGATATTTTAGCAGATCAGCACAAAAGGGTGACAGACTTTATATAGCTATTGGGAGATGAATATATCTACCAGAACAAAAAGAAGATGCAAAGCTCAGAAGAAGAGAAGTATTCTATTAATACTCTAAAATATTTCTTCCAGTCTCCTTTTTGTTCCATACAAAATTGTCTATTGACCTGGACTTGTACTTTTAATGTTAAAGATGTATTGTACTTAGATAATTTTATTCATATCTAATTATCTTTCTTTGTCTTTCAACAGTAATGTAATACCATTTATAATTTAAAGAGTTAAGTAATATTGTAGTATGGTTTGTATATTCAACAATTTCTGCATATTTCTAAATGTTTCTATTTTGCATATCAAGTTTAACTTTCTTCAATATAAATGAAGTATCATTTTTAAATGCATTTAGTCTAATATTTTAGATAGAGAAAGAATACAAAGGTAGTTATAAGTACTCCTTTTTTGTACATATACAAGAGTGAAAATGGTTTAAAGAGCATTATTCAGGTCTGCACTAAAATAGCAGGTTTAAATAGAGAAGTAACCTTTTTACAGCTGCTGTGGGATTTATGATCCATTTAAATAGATATAGTTGAAATATGAAATATGCTTTTAAAGAACCTGAATTTAACATGAAAGTGAAATGGCTAACTGCAAGATGAACATTTCAGACTTCCACAGAGTTAGTTTTGTTAACCATGAAAAATATGAGATTCTATGCAAACCAAAGAGACTGTGCTAAAGAAGGCAGCCAGAATATATCACAGGCCAGAAGGGCCCCTCACCTCCTTGTGTAAAGAACAGAAAACATTTTGATCCTTCTAGAGGAGATGGTTGCCAGATTATATTCTACACATATACTGAGCTATTCAAAGAGTTTAGACAGATACATTGCATTCTTTGGATGTAAATGATTTTGGATATGAAGAAAATATTTGAAGAAGGAGCCAACTAGAGTTAACTAACAAATGGCATTTGAGTAGAGATGAGTGATATCCCAAATAGCCATGCTGACACATTAAGGATCTTTTCTTCTATGTGTATAATAACTTCTTTATTTCTCTTTCTCTATTTTTAAGCACTGATGGGGCATGGTCTAGCTTTTTCATGAGATGATATCAAATATTTGTGTATTAGCTGTATGATTGATGACATATTCCTGTACCTGTTGATCATGTATCATTCAACATGCATTAGCCTTTTCCTGCAGTAGATGGAAACTAACACGGAGACTCACAAATGGACAATGTTATGAAGAAAGCAAGAAGTATTGGAGCATTCACTCCTAAGTGGGATGTCTTCATCAAACCCTCTCCTCAGGGCTCAGGAATCTGTGAGAAAGAGAAGGTGAAAAGACTAGGAATCAGAGGTGATGGGTGATCCCAAGGAAAGGGTTTCCTCCAGATACAGTAGGACTGATGCACATACAAATTAACAAAGTCTGTGGAAGCAGGAATAGATCCTGCACAGTTCTGAGCTAGATAAGGTCCCAACCATGAGAGAATTAAGTGAACACCGTTTTCCATCCCTGACCAAGATGCTATCTGCAATTGGTACCTGCTTGCAAAAGAAAAATTAATCTTCTTCAATCGAGGCTTATTTGATATATTAATCAGTCTTCAGAGTAGACTCCATGTCTAGGAAGGAGTAGATGGCCAACATAAAACAAAATCAAATGTATTTTTGTATATTTTTATTTCATGTGGGTTTTTTTAATTTTTGTGATTTTTTTTGTTTTGTTTTGTTTGTTTTAATGATCTTTTGCTTGTATTTTGCTTGCTTCTTATTTTGTTCTTTGGGAGAATTGTGTGTGTGAGAGAGCATGTAAGTGTGTGTGTGTGTGTGTGTGTTTGTGTATGTATGTAGGTATGAGGTTCTGCTGCTATTTGTGTTTTGGTTGCTTTTTAAGAGACAGAGAAACTAATGGTGTAGGTTAGGTGGGTAGGAAGATGGCAAAGATATCTGGAAAAGAATAGTTAGAATTTATTGTATGAAAACAAGTTTTTCCTTTTCCTTTATTTATTTATTTATCTATTTATCTATCTATCTATCTATCTATCTATCTATCTGTCTGTCTGTCTGTTTATTTATTTATTTATTTATTTATTTATTTATTTATTTATTTTTTCCAAGACAGTGTTTCTCAGTTGTAACTCTGGCTGTCCTGAAACTGACTTCGTGGACCCGTCTATCTTGTAACTCACAGAGATCCATCTGCCTCTGCCTCTGGAGTGCTGGAACTTAAGGAGTGTGTCACTACTGCCCAGTGAAAACAATTTTTTTTTTCAAAATAAAGTAAACTTTGTAATAAAAAAAAACTTACAGTGCATCATTCATGCCTTCCTAACAATGTTCTAATTCAGAACACTCAGAAATCCGTTGGAATAGTTACATTTTTCATGCCTTCTTGAGTGGAGATTCTGTAAGTTGGGCTGGAGAGGTGGCTCAGAAGTTATGGGCAACTGGGGCTCTCACAGAAGACCTAGGGTTCAGTTCCTAGGATCAACATGTTGGCTTACAAACATCCTGTACTAGGGGACCTAAAACCCTCTTCTGAGTTCTCTGGTTCAGGCACTCACATGAAACAAACACAGATACATACAGAGGCAAAACACTTATACATATAAGAAAAATAAATAAATCCCAAATCAGCAACGACTTAGGGCTGGTGTATCACTGTTTGCATACTTGCCTAGCATAGGTGACATCTGGGGTTCAAATCCTTGAAATGATTAAAAATTCAAAAGATAATCTACATATGCTAAATATTATGTTTTCTCTGCAAAAGCTATCAATATGATATGCTGATTCTGCAAATATTATATTTAAAGTGAACTAAAGGCATAATTTTATTAAGTCAGCCCTTTGACATAGCTGATCTCATTTTTGTCTACCCATCCTTCTCTTTTTACCAAGGACATGCTTCAGAGCTTAAATAACTTCATCCAAAATATAAAGAAACTGTCTCATGTGGTATGATAAAATTTTAATTAAGCATTCTCTTATACATTTTTTTTCCTTCTGGCCTTTTAACTTTTTATAAAAGTTAAAATTTTTTTAATAAAAGATTTTTTAAAGAGGTACTTTCTAAAAGTCTCTTAAACATTCTTTGTGTAACATTAAAAAAAAATAATGTATTCAATGCAATTCACTGTACTGGTAACTCTTACACTGGAAACAGGAGCAGAAATTGTTAAGGCAGGATCCTGATCCCTGTGGGACTGAGAATCCAAAAGCATAACTCTCCTCCAAAAGGTGTGAAAAAAAGGACTCTAGGGAAATTTTGCTCCGGCTAATTAATTCAGTCTACCATAATCACGCTGCAACCCTCACATTGTACGTCTACTTTCTGGAAATTAAATGTTAGTTTTGAAGTGTTAATATATTAAAATGAATGCAAGTTAGCTCAAATAGTCACTAAGTAGGTAGAATCTTCATTTCCTTGCAGCAGTTACAGGTATCAAATATTCAAAAGCTAGGTGATCTGAGGATATACCTCTTAAATGCAACTGATGAATCTTTAGATCTTAGAAAATCTAAAGGAAGCAAATTTGCCTCACATTTTCTGTTCTCCTCTAATTTAATAATATAATATAAGTGAAAATTTAACTTGGATTAAGCATAGCAATTAGAAGGCAATTAGGGATTTTTCATGGTATGCTGTTAAAATTTACATGAAGCATTCAGCTATGGAGTAAATGAGAGCAGTATAACTTTGGATATCTCTTAAATGTGACATTGAGAGCTCAAACTTCTGTCCCACACCGAAAATGTTTCTAGTCTTTCTTTTACAACCAAACATAAAGTTAGACCTTTGAAAATAATGCATTAAAATCACCACCTTAAACATAAAGGGATGCATGCCTAGAATACTAACACTACTGTGGCCAATGAAGGTGTAGCTAGCCAAAACTATGTCATGAGTTCAAGGCCAGTCTAAGCTTCTTATGTAAATTTACTAATCAGGGTTATTTATTGCTGTATTCAGCAGTAGAAATTCTCAGTTGTACTTCTGTTTTAGTTCTTAATATTTCATATCATCAAAGTGCTCATTTTCTACTTCCAAGTTTTATCATTAAAGTTAACTCATCTTTAATTCAAAATTTCTTGATTTATTATCAAGCATACCTCAACAATTTCCAAATTTAGTTTCCTTATTAACACTACTCTTGTTTTGACTGGTCCTCAACACAGTATTTAGTGTCACATTCATTCATAATCATGAAAAATACCATCCCTAAGGAATGTATCTAATGGTGCTATTATTATTTGTAGCTAAATACAAAGTCTTTACAAATTATTTATTAGCTCATTGTAATCTGAAGTTTTTTCACATTATTCTAACAGAAGTTAGATAAATCCCAATTATGTAACAAACAATAAAGTATAATAAATAATATGTAATAGTGCTAATAATTTATGTATAAATAAATAAATGTATAAATAAATACCTAAGCACATGAGAAAAGAGTCCTTTTGTGATGAAAAAGAAAGACACACTATTTAGTTTTTTTTAGTTACAATGACACTCCCTGAAAGCTTGATAACTGAAAATTATACAACTGATTTGAAGTACAAGAAGTGATATCAGTAAGACCCAAGGTCATGGCCATATTGAATGCTTTAAAAATATCAAAATAAAGGGTAGTTAGAAAACAGTGGCCAGCAGAGAAATTAGAGAGAGGTATTCTAAGAAGGTAAAGCCTTTCATGGCTGGTAAAATATGGCTTTTCCTCTACAAAATTCATATTAATTGATTTGCAACTTCAGATATCTGCTAAACACCAGAGTAATATGAATTAAACATATTTTGAGATTTTGATCAGTAATCAAACATGTAACAGTACCCTTAGCATTCTCACAGTATGCCAAGTCAACACACTCTTTTACCTTCTAAATAGTGAATTTTTGGTTTCTCATCTCTCCTCAAAGTCCCGAAACTTCATTTCCTGTTCTTACAATTCCTGATCTGGCTTTATGTTTCAATAAGAAAAAGGGAAACTATCAGCAGAACTTGAATAAGAAGCTATTCTACCTGGCCACAAGCATCTGTGTACATATATTTTTTAGCCACTCTCATTATGAGTGAACAAACCTTTTATTTTCCAAAGTCCAACTTTTCCAACTAGTAAATGCACATCAATTACCTTCTCAGTTCAACAGTTCATTGTTTAATGAGAGCTAATTTGAACATTATTGTATCCTACTTTGAGTCAGTGAAGGAAATGTAAAAGGATGAATAAGTGAAGTTGTTCTTAAGTTCTACTATATTTTATTCTAAGCCCTTAATATATAATGTGAGAAAGGTTCATAATGCAAGTCTATGATTCCAATGGTAGAACTTATTAAATGTTAAGTATATAAATCCCTTTAGTCTTAGTTGACATCATCAGTGATTTCTCATCAGAAATATGACTGGCACATAAATCTGAATATTTCATCCATGGCACATGATTTATTATTTAGAGTTTAGGATAAACTACATTGTAGTACATATTTCTGAGATGATATTTATTATATATCAAACCACTCTCTACCTATATGTATAATATGAATTGGTCAACCCTAGTGAAAATTCACTTGGCTCTAATGCTCCCTCCATAAAACCCTAAATCTCATGCCAGTAATGGAAACACTAAAATCCAAAGGCACAGGCAATATAATTTTATCATCTATTTTCTTTTGCAAGTTCTTTCATGGACATTCATGAGGTTAAGGCATTTTTCACTGCTGGGTGTTTTGTAGACTTCTTGAATTCTGAATATGGGGTGGGAATAAAAGTCCTACATGCTTCCTTAGAAGTAAGAAAAAATCTAGTTAATAATGAATGTCATCACTTTTCATAGTCTTTTAAAAACAATTTTAAAATGCCACATTATTATTTTACCTTTATGGAATATGGCTACACCCTCAGTTTAAAAGGAATATTTATCAATAGCTTAATACTTGTGTGTGCTAAAAGCTATGTTCTGAAAATTTTAAAGAGCCACATCATTGCATCTTCACAATCTGTTTCTGTGAGACAAATGCCACAACTTTCTTTAGTGTTATAAATACTTAAGATTACTTAAGGAAAATGTGACTTATTCACAGGCAATCAGTGGTATATATGTATGTGTGCAGTAATCTGAGACCATATCTGTTATTTATTTCCCATAGCAAAAGTACAGTTCTTAGATTATTTTCACTTATTGATACTATAATATAATTACATAATTTCCCTTTTGCTACCCTCCTTGCAAACTTCCCATACATCCCTCATTTACTCTTGTGTAAATTCTTAGCCTCTTTTATTGCTAATTGTTGTTACATACCAATATGTATATAATATATAATACTAAACATCAAGTTAACTGAGAAACATATTGGAAATTTTTGCTGCATTTTCAAGAAAATAGCTTATATTCTGAATCAAAATTAATTTAATATATTTACAATATATAATTTATCATCTTCTTTTTAACAATCTTTTTATTCCAAAATCTAAAATGCCATTGTTTTTATTTTATAGTTAGATAATCTTATGTTACTTTAATTTAATTTTAAAATTTTTTTTTCTTCTTTTGTACAATAAATCCAGAACTTCCTCCTCTCTTTACTTCCCTCTTCCCATCTCCCTCCATCTCCCTACTCCTACCCTTCCAGTCATCCCACAATACCCCACCCCACCCCACTAGAGAAAAGAGGAATCCTCCCAGAGTTACTGCTCAAATTCGGCATAACAAGTTGGAAAAAGACCGGGTACTAATCCCTGTATAATGGGTGGACTAGGCAATCCAGCAGGAGAAAAACTGGTCCCAAGGGCAGGTAACAGAGGCTCTCCCATTCTAGCCTGTAGGATTTTGAAAGAACATCAAACCAGAAAACTACAAGCTATACTTAGGGGACTCTCCAAGTTCCCTGTCTGCATCTTCAGTCTCCATGAACACCTAAGAGTGATGATCAATTAACTCCATGGCATTTGTTCTCCTGGTATTCTCCAACTCTATGTTCCTTGTAATACCTCCTCCCAGTCTTCTGCAGAGTTTCCTGAGCTTTGCACAAAGTTTGTCCCTGGGCCTCTGCATTTGATCCTGTCAGGCTGTTGGAGAAAATCTCTCTGACATAGAACGGGCTAGGTACCGAACTATGAGTATAGCAAGATATCATTATAAACTATCTCCGGCTCTCCATTCTTTAGCTCCTGGCTGCCCTGTAGTATCAGACATGAGTTTCCTTCCACAGCATGGGGTTCTGTCCTTCTATTGTTCCAGTGAATCCTGTAGAGAGGAACAGATATAAGTCAAAGTTTTTGTGGCTGAGATGGTATCTCAGACCCCCCACTGGAAGATTTGCCTGGTCACAGGATATGGCTTGTTAAGGCTTCCCGTGTCCCATTGCTGGAGGTACTTGCCAGTGTCTCCCTCCAAGTTTCCAGTGGGTTTTCACTGCCCTACGTCTCCTAGTTCCCCCTAAATTCCTCCAGTTCTGGTCATCTCCCCATATATTCTCTTCCTCCATCCCTCTCCCCCCATCTTTTCCTCTCTGCTCCCATCCCCATCCTTCCCCAGCCCACCAGCACAATTCTTTTTTTTTACTTCCCCTTAACCAGGTAGATCCTCTGTCTCCACTGAGGCTGTCCTTCTTGCATTGTCTCTCTGGGTCTGTGGATTGTAACATCTTTCTGAAGTACTTAACACTTAATAGCCACGTATAAGTAACTATGTACCACATTTGTCTTTCAGGGATGGGGTTACCTCACTCAGGATGATGTTTTCTAGTTCCAGATGTTTGACTGTAAAATTTATGAGGTCATTTTTTAAAGAGCTGATTAATACTCTATTGTATAAATTTATCACAATTTTATTATTCACGCTTCAGTTGAGAAGAACCTAGATTTCTTTCAACTTCTGGTTATTACAAATAAAGCTGCTATGAACATAGTTGAGCAAGTGCCCTTGCACTAGGATCGAGCGTCCTTTGGGTGTATGACAAGGAGTAGTATATCTGGGTGTTGAGGTAGGTAGATTTCCAACTATACTGGTTTCCATAATGGCTGTACAAGTTTGCACTCCCACCAGAAATGAAGAAGTATTCCCCTTGCTTCACATCCTTGCCAGAATGATCTGCCCTTTTCTTGATCCTGACCATTTTGACAGGTGTAAGGCAGAGTCTCAGAGGAGTTTTGATTTGCATCTCCCTGATGGCTAAGGATGTTGAACATTTCTTTAAGTGTTTTTCAGCCATTTGAGAATGATATGTACCTCATTTTTAATTGGATTGTTTTGTTGATGTCTAATTTCTTGAGTTCTTTATATATATTTTGATACTAATGCTCTATCTGAAATGGAGTAGTTAAAAACTTTTCCCATTTTTTTTTTAGGTTGCCATTTTGTCTTATTGACAATGTCTTAAATGACAAGCCTTACAAAAGCTTTTCAGTTTCATGAGGTCCTATCAAATAATTATGATGAACCTTTTAAAAGCATATTAACTTTTAAATGTATCACATTTCAGGTTAAGTTTTATGTATTACTTATTTGTCCTTAATTCTCTTTAGATATCTGAAATTAAATTTTGGTAATTTTATATGATTCATTGACTTTAGTTCTACACATATTATTTATTTTCTGGTACATATTCTCAAGTCTTTCACTTTTCTTCTACATTTATTTTCTTCTATTTTTATTTTTCTTCTATTTTTATTTCTTCTATTATACCTATATTTTCATATTTTTAACTTTTTTGAAAATTTCACAAATGAGTACTGTATATACAAAATTTCTATATATAGTCATGATGTATGTACTCATACATCACACATTATATATACCTCCAGCTCCTCTTCTGTGCTTCCCCTACTCCTGTTCAAACTCATCACCTTATCCTTAATTGTCTATATATTTATGTAAACACACACAAATTTGTTGCCCATATATATGTGTGTGTGTGTATATATATACAGACGCACACACATATGAATATATAGCATTACATGGACTCAGCAGATTACTTGTGTGTGTGTGTGTGTGTGTGTGTGCGTGCATTGTATTAACTAATTGTGATGAGATAATATATTAGAGAATATATGCCTTGAAGAAAACAGATAACTTGTATCACAGAAGCCATTATTTGGAATGAAACCTTGTGAGATTATCCTCATCCATGTTGACATGTCAATGGATATTGCCATTTATTAGATATTATTCAGGTTACATTATTGGTGAGATTTTTCTGAATTAGCTTCTCTCACCTACAGAAAAGATACCACTACATAGAAACATTCTGTTCTCTGATACTGACAAATTTCCTCCTCTTTTAGGATGTTTTCTGTGCCTTGGGCATGACTGTTGTGTTACGGTTATATCAATTGATACTGAGTACCACACTGTCAGTGGTTCATTGCAAGTTGTGAATTTTCTAATACTTTTAAAATGATTGATAAGGGATGAGAGCAACATGGTTACAAATTTTTCTGCATATATGAGTTTGTGTGTGTGTACATATATACTATATACAATTTTATTATATATAATAATATGTTATATTTAACATATATACATCTTCACTTGTTTATCTCTATTCATTTTTAGATACATTTGGCCTTGTAACAGAAATATTAATATAATTTGGTAAATGCTAAGATAATTTTCAACTGCTATGGTAGTTATACTACTAGCATCTCATTGAGGAAAATAACCTGGAGATTTATTAGTAAAATTTCATAGTAAAATACCTTCTATAAAGCTACTATAATATATCAAAAGATGCTTTAATGTTAAAGTCTCTTTCTTACAAATAATATGATCTCTATCAAGTCAAGAATGTTGCTGATTGCCCAGTGCCCTTTTTCTTGTAATTCTTGTCCCAAGAGGTTTCTTTGACAATGAACAAATTACTATCAAGTTTTTCATTTTTTTCTATATGGCAATTTCATCACTATCTTTTATTTTATATTCTTCACTAATTAGGGGTATATAAAAGGATATTAAGATACTTCTATTTATAAGTTATTAAACTATTGAGCATTACATAGGAAACACTGCATAAAACCAGAGATCTTGTACAATAAAATGGAATTGAGGTAGAACTATAATTTGTTGAATCTTTGAATACACTTATTGGACAAGGAGTGGATGCCTGTTCTATATGCTAGAATGATGAAAACATGTTTACCTAGAGAGATACAGCCTCTATGTCAGGCAATAATTTTTATGGATTTCCTATATCATACAAGTGGTCATATTGCAAAACATCTTGGAAATTAGCTTGCACTTTTCCTATCAAAAAATTAAATGTAACCTGAAAATATTAATAGAAAGACACATATGCAATAAGATCTGGAATATCATATGGATTTTCAAAGATAAAATAATCTAAATATTAAAGAACACTAATATCATATGAACATCACATTTCAGGTATGCTCACCAGCATGTGTATAGATTTCATTGGTGTAATCAAAAATGATTAGCTTTATTATCATTTTCTAATTTATATAGAACATTCAATGGAAAATAACAATTTTTACAATGAAGTTCAGAGTAGCCTAATGATGAACATTAGGATAGAGATCTGTATTATGAAGTAGAAAAGATGTGGGAAGATCCAAAGATGTTCTATTTTCAAACCAGAATTGGAGGACACGAATCCACTCTTAAAACTACCATTTAAACTCTAAAGTATTTCAAAAACACATCTTTTGGCATTGTTCATACATAGTACTTTTCAAAATAGTTTTAAAATTAAAATCTCAGAATACCTGTGGTTGATATATTTGTAGGAATTAGACTTATATATCATATGCATATCTAACAAATGATTTAATATATTAACATCTGTTTTATTTATTTATATATGTGTGTGTATATATATGATATATATATATATATATATATATATATATATATATATATATATAATAAATTTTATTGTGGCAGTATTGTGGTAGTTACAAAGGTTAATATATTTTATGAAAAACCAAGCATTCATTGAGAAAGTTCTTAAAAGGCAGTTCATTACCTAAGAAATTCAATAATCTAGTGCTTCACTGAACTTTGCTAACATTAGTTTGAATTTTACATACAAGGCTCCCTTTTGAGTCACAGTGGTCTCCCGTGTAGTGCAGGTAGGGAAGTACCTGGTAGATTAGAAAAACACTTTGATTAGAGATTTCTTTTAACATGGAAAGAAAATAAAATTGCAAAAAAAAACTTGCTGAAAGCTTTTCCAAATCCCTGTGAAAGCCATAACATTCTCTGGAATCATGGAGTGGCATTTTGCTTGCTTTTACTTAAACTGTATGACAGTCAGAATTTGATTTTGGGAAAGACTTGAGTTTTGTTTGGCTCAGTAGGCCATTCAATTAAAACACTGTGTTTAGTTTTAAAAGGTCTGTTTGTATACAGCTATGACCTTCTTATTTCTGAGTAGGAGAATAGAACTTTCTTTTTTATTACCTTTCATAGCATATTTATTTTGCAAGGGTAATATTCTGTTATGTTTATATTTCTTTCTTTAAAGAGACACAAGTTAATTTAAGTTATAATAATGCATTACATAAGATACTTCTTTTGCTCATAAATTCAGTGTGTAGATAGCTTTATTAATTTCTATCATTATGGTTTCTCAGAACATTAGTACACCTGAGAACTACAATTCTTCAAGATAGAATAAATTGAAGGGAAGTAAGATAACTTTTATTTTACATCATTAATATTAAAATAGTTATTTTGCTTTAATTTTATCTTAAGGCAGTATGGTCATTAGAACTTGTATCTTTATTTCTTTAACAATATGAACCCTCTAAGTGGTAGAAGTTTTAATTCTCCCCAAATTTTTTCCTGAAAATATTAATTAACACAAAATACCCAGGAATTAAATTGATTATACTAGAAACTGGAGAACACAAGTTCTCAGTGAATCTCAAATATAAATTGGTTATAAGTTGATAAGTGGAATATGGTTTCACTATTTATATATTGAAATACTTTAGATGGGAGGTGAAAATAAGTAAAAGATATTTCATGTTCCACACGTCTTTCTCAAGAGGCACATTTAAAATATTATTATTGTTCCTGCACGTTTACATATTTTCAGGTACTTAAGTAGACACCTAATAACCTCAGCTATGCTTACCTTGTGTATCTGATATTATGTGAAAAGACAAAAAATGCAAATGGCTTCCTCAAATGTCACTGGAAACTAAGGAAGTTACTATAGTTATATAGTTATATGCTATATAAACAGAAAGCTCTCATTGTATACAGTGCAGACTAAGGAATGTGAGAGAGGTTACCTGCGCAAAGTGGAAATAACCTCCAAGAGAACAATGGTGTCAATAAACAGGAAAACAAGGAATTTCCATTAGAAGCAGAACATGTAGAAAGAAAGAACTAGTGTAGGACACATGTGACTATTAGGACACATGGGACTATGACAAAAATAGAGGGGGAATGTGAATGATAAGAAAAATAAAATGTGACAGCATTATTTTAATGGTAAGGATTAGCTACTACTGAATTAATATAATAATTAAGAAAAAAAGAGTCAGGCCAGGCTATAGTGGTGCATGCCTTTAATCCCAGCACTCAGGAGGCAGAGGCAGGCAGATCTCTGTGCATTTTATGTCAGCATGTTCTACAGAGTGAATTCTATGCCAGTGTTACAACAGAGAAATAGAAAAAAAATATTGCCACATCAAGAGACTGCTGAGGCAATAGATAGCTACATGCAAAGTCAAGATGTGTGGTACCACAAAATCAGACTCTAAACAAAAGCAGGCAGAAGAATCTTATTTAAATTTAGAGCTAAAAGCCTAGTTTCAAAAGAACAAAAATTTCAGAAATAAATGTTCATGAGAAAGCTTGTAATGGATTTTTAATAGTACAAAATGTAAATTATGTAAAATGGAAATTATATATGTATATATGTATGTGTGCGTATATATGTATATGTATATGTATACATATATGTATAAATGTGTATGTGCGTACATACAGGTATATAAAAGGAAGCATACAACTAGAAGATAATTGTAATAGAATAATGGCATATACATAGTATTTGAGTGTGGGGGTCCTGGAGTCCAGTTCTGGCCCCCACGAATGGGTTCTTCAGCTTCCACGAAAGAGGGTAAAGCAACTGAAATTAGCGACGAGTGAGCTCAGTATCTCACTCTTCTGTGGGACCCTTAACTGGCAAGCTTAATGTTCCTTAGTCTGGCGGACCTCTAAAAAAGCCACGGGCGGGTTAGAGACGCGGGAGGGTGAGCTTGGCAAGAGAGAGAAAACCCTCCGTTCAGGGCTTTTTATCAGGGTCCCTTCGCCAGGGCCCGGGGACAGGGTTTGTGCTGTTCTGATTGGTTCAGAGTTCCCAAATTCTGTGTCCCTTAACCTCGTTGGTCAGGTGCCCGCGGGAACCAGAGTGGGGGTAGCCACTTGGCACCTTTGGACTCTTGAGACAGGATGGCGTCTGGTTTTTTTTTCCCCGGGAAGAAAGAACTCCTGCTGATAGGTGGTGGAGAGGGAGCAAATCTCCCCAGGTGAATTTGTCTGGACGTGACTGCTAGCACTCAGGAAACCCAAATATTCACCTGACTGCTAGCACTCAGGTGCATTCCTAGGTTTTATATTTCTTAAATCTTTGCAATAAACCTGGGTTGCTCTATTACAATTTACTTCTGAATAGCATGGCTGTGTTTCATTCCAGCCCACAATAGCCAGCTCAGGGATTAATTTTGCTATTACTATTGGCTTATACAGATTTTATTATTGATGAGAGAACATACGTCACTGTACAGTAAAGACAATAAAGGGGCAAGGCAGTTAAGGAATTCCAGTTCCCGACAGTGAATGCTCAGGACCCTTGTCAAGCTGAAGCTTTCATAGTCTGGGTATCCTGGACCCCAACATTTGAGCAATATAGACATAGTAAGTAGTGAAAATGTCTTTTACTGAGTTAAAAAAATACACTGTCAAAAAGAAATAATAACCACTTAGAGAAAATTATCTGATACATTTCAATAATATTTTAGTACTGTTCTATAATAGAGAATATTTCAGACATTTTATGGATAGTATTTTAATAATCCCAGTGAAAGTAGAAATAAGGTTCAAGGTAGAAAAAGCCATCAGCATAACAGTTACATAAAAGGGAAGCTTAGTCTTTGAACTGAAAGAGTGAAAGCTTCAGTCTTGGCTAAAAGTAAGTAGGCCAAAATTTCATGTCCCTGACAACAGGACTAAGTTTCAAACAATACAACAGTACTGAGAAAAAACGTTGGTACAGTTACCCAGCAATGCATCACTTGCTAGGAAATCCCTCACCCAACTCAAAATGCACCCTACGCCAAGACCAATCAGTTTAAAGATCAGCAAGCTGCTTATTTTATGACCCAATGAAAATGTGTCAAATACTCTATAACTGACTTTGCTTCTAAAAATGCTATAAACCTCGTGTGAGCTGTTCTCGGGGTCTCACTCCTTCTTTTGCTTCATAGAGTTGTGAGTGTTGACCCTAGCATGCTAGCAATAAAAAGTTTCTTGTGTTTGCTTCGATCTGGAGTCCTGGTGGTTTCTCCGGGGTCTTCTCCCAGTGGGCACTTCAGAACCATGAATTTAAATGTGTTCTTACTCAGTGATGGTTCTTCAGATTGAAGGAAAAAAAAAAACTTCCTGGGAATTCCTATTAAGGGGAAATGCATAAGCCACTGGTTAGTTTTAATTAAACTAAAGCAGATCACTCATGAGGGAAGTGATAGATGAGGAAGCCTCAGTGAGTGAAAGCCTTTTTTCTCTTACTGTGAGAAAGAACAGATCTGTGGGGGTCCAGACGAGCTCCAGTCTGCACCAGATGTTCCTCAGTCTCCATGAAGAAGGATAAACAACAAAAGTTATGGCAAATGAATGCAGTAGTTCATTCTTCTATGGGACCCTGTTTGACACACTTAATACACTTTAATGATGTGCATAAAAGATGCCTTCTGTATGATTATGCCATGCAAGAGTGCTTCTTTAATAATAGAATATAGAGAAAAATAAAGAAGGTAAAATTAGAGAAAATAACAGTGTGCACACTAGAGGAATAAAAGAAGGTTCTCTCTAGCCTAGCTCTCTTTTTATCCACAAAGACTTTACTGTCGCCTAAATAGCAAACTGCAGGATTGCTTATCTAACAGAATGTAGGTGTCAAGCATATCTCAAAAGGAAACCAATGCAAAAGTGTCTTCCCTCCTTACAGCTGCAGGCTTCAAGGTTTCTCAATTACTATCAGAGAGTATATGCTACAGTGACTAATTAGTGGATGGTTGAGATGTCAATGCTGATTGAATTATATTGCCATTTGCCTTGCACAGATAGTTCAGGGTGCCATGTAGTTGCCAAAGGAGGATTTTTATGTTTTGTTAGTTCCTTGGCATGTATTTATTCTTCTGGGTCAAAAGCTCTAAAATTCTAGCTTTATCTGGTGGCCTGGCTAGGTTGAAGGCTATTTCTCTTTTTAAGTCCTGGGAATGTTTACTTTTAAGTTGGTGCAGGTTTGCTATATTCTTCATTAGTGAAGGGCTAACTATCTGTTGGTTTTTTCAGGTTCACTAACTTTCTAACTAAGCTCTTTTAGTGTCTATCTATTAAAGGCTTATCTTTTCCTGGGAAGATCAGCCTTTACTCTAGGAATAGTTTTTATGATGTACTTGCAATAAACCTGGGTAGATCTCACACATGCCAGGACTTGAAAGTTTAGGAGGTGATTGCAATTTACTTTTGAATAGAATGACTGTATTCCATTCCAGCCAGCATGGCTGGCTCAGGGATTAATTTGGATACTACTATTAGGCTATGCAGACCTTATTACTGTTGAGAGACATTTGTCTCCTTATAGTAAAGATGAGAAAGGGGCAAAGCAGTTAAGGAATTCCAATTCCTAACAATTCCTAGCCCAGGATCCTTGTCAAGCTGGCAGTGTTCATTGCCTAGATAATTATCCCCCAACACAGATCAATGCAATTTCAAAATGACAGCTATAAAAATGACTGAATATTTACAAATCCAATCACAGGGATCCAACTATATCCGAACTCAATGACTCCATCTTGAAAATTGATCAATGTTTTTGTTTTGTTTTATTTATTTTATTAAGAGCTGGCCCAAACTCTTCTCCAAACTGCCTGGTTCAAACTGACCCTCTGAGCCAGCTTTCTGACTTAGGGATTAAAGGCATGGACCAGCATTGTCTTCTGAATAGTAGAATTATAGATGTTAACCAACATTCTTAACATTCTTTCTATGTTCCATCTATACCACAGAGGCCTCTGAATGTAGACTTCTGGATACTTCCTAGTTTTCACAAAGGCCTATTTCTCTACACTTTCATTTAGTGAACACCATAAAAAACAACCTCCAAATATTATACTTACACATATTCTGGCTGTAAACTAGCAGATGAACTTTCTAAACTAATATAATGTGATAAGATTAAACTTAGTTAGGCATTCTATTATGGAACAATATCACCAGCCTTTCACATTTTAATGTAAATTATTAGATGGATATTGTTTATAGTCAAGAGAGAGAGAGAAAGAGAAAGGGAGAGAGAATAAATTATTGGTTAAAATACAGACAATAAAGAAACATTTCAAAGAATCTATCATCAAACATCATAGAAAATGGTCACTCAATACTCACACATAACTTGAAAATGTTAGTAGCCAGTATAACTAACATTCAGTGCAAAGATCAGGTAAAACTGAGCCACAACAGCTTCACAGGTTTTCAGCCTCACAGATACAATGCTGGGAGCTTTACTCTTCTTAAAATAACATATTGAGCTGCTGAATATCACTGTCTAGTTACAGACCTTCAACAGGAGGTGCAGAATAAGGAGAATATCATGAAACCAAGAACAGATAGCTTTTTCTGGGTGCTGAGAGGAGAAAGTAAATGAATGTGCACGTTACTTAGTGGATATGATACACATATCCACTTTTGTATCTTGTTTTCTGTACAATTCATGTTTTTCACATTCAGAAAATATATTTTACAATTTTAAGACATGAGCTTTATTGAGTTCAAAAATACATGTTGAGAACTGTACACATTGGTATTTAACCCTATACATTATCCCAAACTAAACTTTCTTGTAAAGACATGAGAGGGTTTGGGACGTAAAATATCACTACACTGAAAATATGTACTTTGTTCTATTCTGACAAGTGACCTCTTTATTGTAAAGATTTCTATGATGAGGTTGATCATTAAAGGTTAGTTTTATGAGACCTAGAAAATGACTTGGTAGAAAAAGAGTGTGCTACATGAAAATGAGGGTTGTCAGGTGAGTATCTGAGTTTAAAGGATACTGGCCTGAGTTCTCTGGGAGTACTTGCTGAAATATGCAGGTTCTTTCATCATTTATTGGACCTGGAAGTCACAGTTAGAAACAGAAATTGAGAATTATCAGAAAAGCAAAAGTAGTTGTGAGAATGGAAGTAGGGTAATAAGCTGAAGGATAATCATGGACTAAAAAAATCATTGTGATCCTAGCAAATACATTCTATTAGCACCTCCCACTCTCATGTGTGTATATGGTAATATTTTGTTGAGCAAGCCTCATTTGTTGTATGAATCCCAAGTTGGGAATTGCTTGCAGGATTTCTTTGACAACTGGCTTCTCTCCTGTGCTACTCTTAGAGCTGTGGGTTTGGTCTCTAGTATGCTTTCTATATGAGGATCTGAGCTAGGAGTCCAGCACCCACATGAAACTCAGGGTTAATAGATACCTTACTGAAATCTTAGTTGAGAAGGTTGAGGTAAGGATTCTCCTTGGCAATCCAGAAAGAAAGATTGCCTGAATCTGGAGATCCAGCAAGTAACCCCTACTAACCAGTTCCCTGAGTTAGATGTGGGTAGAAGTATGTCTGTGGTCTGTTATCTGTGTCCTAGATAGGATGAATAAACATTTATTCATGTTTCCTTAAGAAATCATACAGGACTTCCCTTAACCAAGTATATCTCCTTTCTTTTATATGACACACATATACACACATAGACAGATATACAAATATGCAAATATACAGATATGACACACAAATGATGTTATCTATAAATATAAATGCTAGCATACACAAATATAGAAACTTCATCTGATATCTATTTCTAAATCTATCATATATTGCTTTATGTGATCAAGTTTCATGATCAAGTTTCATCCATTTTCTGAAAGCAACCTAATTTCATTTTTTTTCATGACTGAGTAAAACTCCATTGTTTATTCATATATGTTACTGTTTTTATTCATTATTCTGTTGATAAGAATGAAAGCTGGTTCTAAGGCAAAAATAAATGTGCACGTGTCCAGATCTATAACAACAGGTTGAATATAGAAAGAAGAAAATATTTAAATATAATAAATCATAAAAGTGATTCTCACTTCTGTTACGAAGTCAAGAGGCAACTTGAATCATACACAAAGTATCAGACTAGGGAGTAGTTTCCTGACCAATCTGTGAAAATATTTATGCAAAAACAATAATTGATAATTACTTGGAAATAAACGTTATATATTTTCTTACAAATATTAACTAAGAATTTTAAATTTGTTTATTTCTAAATATTTTGAAGGACACTAAAAGGCTATTATATTATCTTAAATTAAGTTTTAAAGTTTTAATGCCTAGTGATTGTGTGTCTCAAAATGATTTAGCTTCAGGTAAGATTTCAAATGCACAAAGGGCCCTATGATAATACCATGTAGACCACCATGGTTTAAGAGCAGACATGTTATATTCATCATTTATTTCAATATTTAGATTAAACTATTCTAAATTGGCATATAATTCTTTAAATGGTTAAAAAGAATATGCTTTAAAATTATGTTTTGTAATTTTCTTTATCTGACAAGGGCTCATCTGTTTCTCACTGAATATCTGAAAATAATGTTTGAAATGTGATTTGTGTTGCAAGCCTGACACCTCAGTTAAGTGGAATTTTGAAAACTAATTATCTACAACATATCTAATTCATTTATAGTTTAATTTCAATCTATCATTGTCAAATAAAATAAATTATTTCAGTTGCTGGTCCTGATGTTCCTAACAAGCTTCTGATTGCTGAGCTGGAAATTGTGTCATGTTGTGTGTTGAGCCTCTGGATTAGCATAGCTGCCAATATCCTACTCCGTTTAAGGAAATTCCTATATTACACAGACTCAATATCTGTAATTTTGGCACTGAAAAAAATTTCAACTTCATAAAAAGTGACACTCCCCTTATTATGAAAAAAAATCACATGAGTAAATTAATCATAAAAATAACATTGCAGATCTAATAAATCCCGTAGTTTAAAAAATGATGAGACGATTATATAGAGAGAAACAGGTAGAAAGCTGAACTTTCTCACTCACTGGTGAGTAACAGTCTCTGCATCTAGGGGACAGACAGAGGAGATGCTACATTTATCACATATTTGAAATCCATTAGCACTCCTCTTTAGAGTCTAAGTTTGATGGATATAAAGAAAAAAATTGGTGTGAGACTGAGGTGGGAGATGCAAACAGCAAGAAATGAGGGATGTGTCCTCATGTGGAGTCTGATTCCTAATGGCTGGAGTAATTGATAGCATTAGCAGTAGAGGAGTTGACTTATGTCTTAAGAGAAATTTGTCCATTGGGAAATATCTTTGATGATATTTTCAGTGCAAGTATAGAACTTGCCAAATGCTATTTCCTGAAACCTAAGCAGAAAACCAGTATTTAAAAAAAAATTAAACCAATGAAATAAAAATAAAAGTCTATTGTTGGATAATAAATATCTAGTTGGTTAGCCAAGTTAGTATGACATACTAAACAAAATATATGTGGAATTTTCATAAAGAAATCCATTACTTTGTATGCTAATTTGAAAAAGGAAGGAATGAAGACAGGTCAACCAGATGGCCTAGTGGTTGATGGCATTTGCTGCCCAGTCAGGGAATGTGAGTTCAATCCTCAGTCCCACTTGGATAAGGAAAGAAACAACTTCCACAGGTTGTCCTCTAATCTTCATAGATATACTATGGCATGTGTGTGTGTGTGTGTGTGTGTGTGTGTGTGTGTGTGTGTGAAGTAAATAAATAAGTAATTGTAATATTAATTCAAAACCAGGCAATTATTGGCTAATGAGAGAGAGAGAATCAGTTTTCTCCAGAGATGAGTCCCTTGGTATTATGCATTCCCAATTGACCATCTCCAAATAGAAACACAAATGAGAAGCATAAGATGGATTCCCCAAATTTCATTTACATATATACATGTGTGTGTATATGTATGTATGTTTATATGTAACAATAACGTAAAAAGAAGTCATGAATTTGCAAGGGAAAAGGGGGCATTGAGGGACTTGGAATGGGAAAAGTTGACGTTATTAAATGATGCAAATATGGAATTTGTATATAAGATTCTCAACAAATTAAATTTAAAACAAATAAAAAGTAAAGCACTCTCCAGATGATTCAATATTTCCTTTCCAAGTGCCCAATCAAATGAACGTGGCTAGCTCTACTCTGTCAGGGAATATGCAATTTACTTGTATTGTGAGGAAAGAAAAATATCCATAAACTGTATTATAGCTATTTTCACAAAACAGTTTATATCTTATATGTAAGGGGAATATGTACAGGAATATCTAATCCCTTAATGTATCAGCATGGCTGCTTTAGGGTAGAAAGAATATTGGTGAATGTCTTTTATTTCAGTAATTAGAAAGTTGTGGTGGCACACACCTTTAATCCCAGTATTAGGAACAAAGTGGTGGAGGTGCATCCCTTCAATCCCTGCACTTTGGAGAAAGACACAGAGCTCTGAAGCAGTCAGCGTCAAAAAAGGAAGTGACATCTGAGAGAGTCAGAGTTCAGAAAGGCAGAGATAGGACAAGACACAGAGACAATGAAGCAGTTTGACTGAGGTTAAGACAGAGAAAAAGACACAGAGGCAGTATGAAGCAGGTGGTCTGACTGCAGAATATGAAGAGTCTGAGGCAAAGACACGGAGGCAGCTCAGCAGAAGTCAGTATGAGATGGGAGGAGTGAGTCAATTTGAAGCCCAGCAGAGCAGTACACTCAGAGACACTGTGGAAGTCAGCGAGAATCTGCCAAAGTCAGAAACAGCTGGCTGAGGTGGTCAGTTTGAGCCAGTCAGCTTGGTGCCAGAACAACAAATGAGTTAAGCCAGAAGTGTCAGAGTTCAGAAGGACCTGGTCAGAGTAGTTCAGTCAGCTGTAAGTCTCAGAAATTGATTAGATTGTATGGAAGTTTATGGCACTCTTGAAGGCCAGCAAAAAGTATCAGGTTACATAGATCTGTAGTTACAGGTGGTTTTGAGCTGCTGCATGTGGGTGCGTGGTACTGAAACCAGAGATTCTGCTTGGGTGCAGCCTTTCATATATTGAAGGTTCAATATTTTAGCAAGCAGCCTAGCCTTAATCTTACAGTTTCTACACATTATTTCCTAAAGAAATCATTACATCTGTTTTCATTTTCATTAAGTCTAAACTTTTTAAAACCAAAGTAACAAAGATATATTGATTTGGGTAAAAATGTTTGTACTACTTCATTTTCAGGCTATTTTACATCTGGCTATTTTATTTCAGAGCAGTGGAGATTTTGCTTGAAGGTTTAAAACATTTAAATATTATTTAACACATCATATTTATTTTAAGAGAGCTTGGTTCATATTGTTATACAGTCAGAAATTGGTTGACACTTCTTTGCAAACCTTTCATATCAGGATATTATTACATCTTATTGAACAGACAAAGACAGGAAATGATGTCTGGAAAACATTGAATCACAAGTTGTTTATGGTAGGGAAAGGTCTAGTCACAAATCTATGGCAAACCTCCCATTGCAAAGGGAGAAGGAAATTAACTGTCTAACTTTCTAGCTTAATGTTTGGAAAACATGCCTTTGAACTTTATCTACTCTGTATCACCATTGTGTTTTAAAAGATTAAATATTGTAAGGTCTACAAAATAGTAATTGATGAAAAAAAAATTCCTTTGCAGGTGCATCCTGTCAAGTTGCTAACATTTAGGTGAGCATTTACAGTGTTCTGAAAAGCTTTGTGAGAAAATGAAGCCTGTCATTGCAGTAGTTACTTTAAGCCGTGCTTTGAAAAAATCTTCAGATGTATTGCCAGCTTTATGCTGGATCAGATATGATGCCTGTGCTCAAAAACTTACACAATCAAATATATGCAGACATAGGAAGGAAGACATTTGTCACTGTTTGTCTTTCATAAGAAGATTTCATGGGAATAGATTCAAACATACTGAAAATTCCCTTTGAAGTTTTCATTGCCCCATGGATATGTGTGAATTCTAACTCAATACAGGTACACTATTTTAGAGTAATAATGTGTTCTAAACATTAATTTTGTTCTGCTGTCTTTTATTTCTCTGATTTGCCAGTTTAACAGCTAATTAGTCTCAAATATTTGACTCTCTGAAAGCATAGTTTTGTCATAGAGGTTGCAATAATTTTTTTGCCAAACACAAACAAAGGATGTAACATTTACCCTAAGCATGGAAACTGGGGAAATTTTCCTTAGTAAATGTAATAAGGCAATGATACAACTAATATTCTATGTGAAGTTAAAGTGGATATATTAGCAGATATACAGATAATTTAGGGAGAAAATGTAGGGAGAAGGATAATAAATTGAAAATCAATAAACAATATTGTCACTATTAGCAAGCAATTTATACTTTAGAAATATTTGTTTATTAGTGAATATTTGCTCAAGTTCATGGTAGGTATCAGTCATGTCTTCAACTTTCAACAAAATTAAATGACAAATTTACAATAAATATAGTGTTCAATAAGATTAAATACAAATTTTAATAAAATTTATGTCAAATAATATTTGTAAAACCATGCCTACATATCTAAATTCAACATATTTATTAATAAAAACCTAATATATATTAACTTTAGTGAAAAACATGTCTCAAAATATCATAGACAAGAGAAATAACTCCAGCACTAAATTTGGGGCAAACTACACTCATGATTGATAGAAAATATTATAAAGGCATGAATTTTGAAAATAGTCATTGATAAATTATTGCAGCTTTAATTAAATCTTGAAGTGTTTCATGAGACAAACTCAATGATAATTTTATAGCAAATGAGATGAGGATGAAGGATCAAAAACTTCCTGAATATAAAAATAAGATGAAGATATATTACTATCAGGTAATTTGATATTTCCAAAAATTACTAAAAATACTGTGGCAAGAAGTAGGCAGAGAATTACCACTATAAGATAATTTGGGTACTGAAATATACTTCAAAAACTTAGGTGCACAGCTATTCCCATGAGACATCTCCAGGGGAAGTCATTTCTAAATGTGGTGACAGGATAAGTAATCACTTTGTTAGCAGAAAAAGACAATAATCTAAATTGTCTGCTATGTGCAAACATCTATTGCTAATGAAATATACAATTCCTGATTAACTAGGTAATTTTTTTGTAATGATACTATTCTATTTTTATGTTATTATAGCACAATAAGAAATAGAAAATATTGGAATAAATGATAAACTTTTCTAATTGTAAAGGTTATATTTATGAAAAATATATATTCAGCCAAATGATGGTGAACATGATACCAGAAATTTGGTAATAAATCTGTTTAATAAAGTATTAGCATTTAAAATATGTTGTCTTATTATACACATGCATACACACATGATTAAACTGCTTCTGAATATTAAAATATAAAACAAACAAGGTAAAATATAATGAATAAATATTTGGTGAGTAAAACACAACTGGTGACAAGCATAATGGCAGCTTGGAAAAATTCGTAGTGATTTTGAATATAAAAATTAAGAGCAAAATGTGCAAGAATATTTAATTCTTTAATTGGGCAGCATGGCTACTCTAGGATAGAAAGAATGTACACACCTTGAACCTAAACTTGATATTAGAGATTTAATGCCTGCTATGGAAGGAAGCAGTGTCCTAGACTTCACCAAAAACAGAAAAAGAGAATAAGAATAAGACCTCCTAGAGATAGATTACATAATACTTTATTGACTTTAAGTTGTTTTGAAAGCTAATGAGTCAGGAACAGCAGCTGTCGTAGAAAAAAACTGATAAATTAAATCATCCTGAATACTATAAGGGTATGCTAACAACATAATGTAAGTCAGGAAATATGTTATATTCTGGAAATGAGTTTGCTTTTATTTTGAGAGAAGACTAAAAATTATGGGTACCATCAAAATTGATAAAGATTCATTCGGCATAAGAAGCTTCCTAGATACAGCCAACATGAAAGGCATGACTAAAGGAAGGAATTGAGGCAGAAAGACAGCTCAAGAGACTGGAAACCCTTGATGCTGAAATGGACATTTTCTGAAAGAATATTGAACAGAACTCAACAAATGACTGATAGTTGTTGCAGTAGTGGAAGAACATAACATGGATGGATGAATTCAATCTTCAAAGAACATCAACACTATTAAATTTATTAGATTGATAATTGTTTTTATTGTAATAGCTAAACTTTGTCAAAATTATTTTCATAGAACAATTTATATCTAAACAGAGAAAGGGAATATGTGGAGAAATATTTATTCCTTGCCCATAAGTATGGTTGCTCTAGAGTAGAAAGTATGTTGGTGCACATCTATAATCTTAGTGTTCAGAAAACAATGGTGGTACATACCTTTAATCCCATTATTCAGAAGGCAGTGGTGGTACAAGCCTTTAATCCCAGCACTTGGGAGACAGGAAGCAGAGCTCAGAAGGTGTCAATGTCAGAAAAAAATTAACTTCTGAGATGAATCAGAGTGAAGGATAGGCAAAGTGATGAATGAAAAAGAGTTATCAGAGTGAGGACACACTCAACTTTCAGGATATAAAATCAGGCTTTCAGCTCAGAGAGACAGTTTAGAGAGGCAGATAGAGTACAAGACACAGACATGATGATGTGGTCTGATTGAGGATAAGGCAGAGAAGCCTAGACTGAGGCAATATAGAGAGTAGTGAGAGCTCAGACAGGGACAAGATACAGAGGCAAAAGGAGTAGTCTGAAGCAGAGGCACACAGGCAGCTTGACAGAAGTCAATGAAGTTGTACTGACAGTGAGTCAGTACAAAGCTGAGCAAAGCAGATGAGTCAGAGAAATTGTAGGAGTCAGCCAGAACATAACCCTGATTTTAGAAAGAGCTAATCAGAGTGGCTCAGCCACCAGTAAACCTAAGAAGCTTAACCATTCTAGATTGTATGGAGGTTGAGGCTGAAGCCTTCCAGTTTTAGGCTTCAAGATTAGATTGTACAGAGGCAGAAACACTCCAGGGCTCCAGGACTAAGTTCTGGTGATTCAATTAGACAAAACAATAAATGACTTTTTCCCTGAATCAACCTCTACATCAAAGTCTACATCAAAAGAAGATGCTACTGTATGGACTATCCAAATTAAAAACCATAAAATTGTAAGAAAACTGAAAAAATAGCAATATATGCACATATTAAAGTCTTAATTTTATAAGACTTTTTACAAAATCACAGACATTTAGATTTATTTTGATCTATAAATTTCAGTTTTATGAATATCTCTCAGAAAAATGTGTGTCTTCAAGGAAACAAACTCATTACAGATATTTTATGCAATGAAGTCCATATGGCATAAGTTAAATGTGTTCCAAAAATTGTGATGCATTAAAGCAACAAAATATTGAACACCAATGGCAGTGAGTTACCTGAATCCAGATTAATGCATTCAAAGTACTGGACCAAATTTCAATACAATTCATTTTTACAGAGAATTCATCAAGACTACTTTGGTTGATTATACAATTTTCTTACTTCTACAGTATTGAAATATTAACTACTAGCTGCACAGCTGTGAGATTTTTGGTAGTAGTTCCTTATGATTATGTGATCAATCATTTGGGGAATGTTTTTGAAGCTTTATACCTTCAGATATTTCCTCATATGCTTTTCTTTCTCATATAGAATTCCAGTACACACATAGTAATTCAAAACAACTTTCAACTTATGACTGATAGCTAAATGACAGATCAATCTTAAATATGTTTGTTACTTCAAGATGTATTTAATTTTAAGTAAGTTCATTTAAATCAGGAGGATCTGTCAATGGAGTGGATCCATTTTTGGTGACTTTACAATATTATATGAATTCAAGTTCCTATACTTGATAAACATAATTTACCAGTCTTTTATTTTTTACTTCATTTTCATTATGAAATTTTTACTCATATTATTCTTTGCAATGTTCATCCACATAACAATTCACAGTACCTCAGCTCTGCTTTAATGTGTTCATCAGTTCAGATCATGTAATCAATTTTCATTTTATTAATCAATTTTAGTATAATTTTTCTATCAGTATACATAAGTATTTTAAGAAAATACAAATTCGCAAATTTATATTTCTCTATTACTTCTGTGTATAAAATAAAGAAACATTAAAATATAATAAGTATGTGTATTTATATATATATATATATATATATATATATTCACACACATGTTAAGGTGTTAAGTTATTGTTGAACTACACATTTTACTTTTATGGATGTTGCCAAGAGAAACACATGTATATATGATCTAAGAAAAGTATTCATTGCACACATGCATTCCACACACACACACGCACACACACACACACTCACATACACACATACACATACAATGATCATACTTTTTCTGCCGCAGTTCAATCTAGCGATGTGAAAGTTTCATAGAAATAATTTTCTGTACAAAGCTGACATTCTCTTTCAGTCTTTCTAGTTTCAAGCTTTTTCCATGCTACTTGGTTTCTGTGATAAAGTAACCTAATCCCTGAGGTATCTTAGTTACACAGTGTTGCATAACAAATTTGAATAAAATGTAACGATTTATGCCATATTTTATGATTAATTGAAAATCAGAAACATCAAAAATACAGGTGAAGCCTCATTTGGTTATCTGATAAGCTTGTGTTTATCTTTTAAATCTATGATTTAAATCAAGTATAATAAAGTATTGAAACATGTTTGTGTAAACAGATTACAACTAAATTAAATATTTTAATTATAATTTGAGACACAGCATGCTAAAATATGTACTATAATGAAAAAAATTATAGCAATAAAGTTTCAGATAACTTCTGTCAACAACATTTTAGAGCCTGTCTTTTAGAACTGTGAAAACACAATTTTAGAAATCTCACATATGATCCTGGTGTTTTAAATTTTAAATATAAAATTTAAAACCCAAAACTTCACCTATCTCATTAAAATATAGATTTAGGCTAACAGTGAAAGAGTAACTTTGAAAGTTACATATTTTCAAACCCACCAGTGAAAATATAAAAATCAACTTTAAAATATGTATGTGGTTAATTGTTCTGGCTAGGTTTTGTTGGTGGTGGGTTTTTGTTGTTGTTGCTTGTTTGTTTTGCTTTGTTTTTCAAAATAGAGTTTTTTTTTGTATTTCTGGCTGTCCTGGAACTCACTATCTAGACCAGAATGGACTCAAACTCACAGAGATCTGCCTCCCCCTGACTCCTAAGTGCTGGGGTTAAAGTCATGCACCACCACTGCCTGGCTGCCTTGGCTAGTTTTATGTCAACTTGACACAAGCTAAAGTAATCATTTATTTTAGTGTCTAATGGCACTTTTACTTAATGGTGAGATTTTGAAAATTCATTTACTTTCTTTGATCAATATTTAAAGCATGATTTATGTTCTTCCTTGTTTGTATTTAAACCTCTCTTTGCACTTTACTGATTGTAAAGGGTTTTTTAACTATATATGTGTGTGTGTTTCCCCTTCCCCTGTGACATATAGAAACTTTCAATATGTTCATCCATCTTCAATGTGGTTGTAAGTTCTTATACACATTCTCCATTGAGAAATGCAAGTGGAAGTCTTGTGCTTCCTATTCTACATATGGGTCTTTAAGACCTTGTTCAATGGTTGACTAGGATTACAATGACTTCAGGGACCACTGTAGACATAGATTCAAGGATAAAGCAGTTTATTCTTCTGCAGATACAATCCCAAATCCTAGTTCTGGAGCCCCGGAGCATTTTGGCTTCTGTACAATCTAATCTTAAACCTAGAACTGTAAGACTCAGCCTCCATACAATCCAGAACTTTTAAGCCTATGAGACTTACTACTGACTGAGCCCCTCTGTCTAGATCTTTATGAACTCAACTCTTCTGGTTCAACTCATTCTCTGTTATGGCTCAAACTTGTCTCTAAGCTGACCAGTTCAAACTGATATTCTGAGCTGGTTTCTGACTGAACTCTTCTGACTCTAGCAGACTCTGGCTGATTCTCTGATTGCCTCAGGCTGAACTGCTCTGCTTGGATTCAAACTGAGTCTGTGCCTCTTCCTCAGACTACTCAGACGTCTCCTGCGTCTCTGCTTCTGTGTCCTATCATGTGTGTCTCTGAGCTGAGATCCTGCTTTCTATGGTATGAGTTGGGTGTGTCCTCACTCTGATTTAGTGTACCAACTTCTCCTTTGATTCATCACTTTACTTGATTCATCGCTTTACTTGTTCTTCACTCTGACTTATCTCAGATATCACTTCTTGTCTGATGCTGAATCTTTCTGAGGTTTACTTGCTTCTACATTGCTTCCTTCTTTAGAATTAAAGGTGTGCTACCATTGCCCTCTGAATACTAGGATTAAAAATGTCTACTAATTCTTTCTACTCTAGATAGATTAAATGAATAAATATTCCTATATATACCACAAATGACAGAATTTAAAAGTAATAATTAATTCAACAGCCTAGATTCTGAAATATGGCATAGAATTGGCAGTGACTTGATTAAACATAGTGAGAAAAAACTCAACCCTGATAGTTTAATGCTAAAACATTTTGGAGGACTGTAATGATTATCCTGTGCAGAGGAATAGACTTGTATGAAAGCTTCCTAGCTTTCTATATTCCAAAGGTCTACATTCAGAGGTCTGTGTGGTCTGAATGGAATGAAAACACACCTTTCATAACATTATTCAGAAGGCAGTGGTGGTCCATGCCTTTAATCCCTAAGTTAGAAACAGTGTATAGAAGCAGACATGGGAGAAGGAGCTCAGAAGAAGTTAGAGTCAGTCAGTTACAGAAGAGTCAGCTACAGCAGGCAAAATGGGGCAGTGAGAACTCACAGAGACAAAGAAGCAGTCTGAAGAGTCTAAATTCAGAGGAAGCTAGTTGGGGTGGCTCAGTCAGCAATGGATTATTAAAGGTTCTAGATTATACTGAAGCCAGTACTAAGGACCAGTGATTTAATTTGACAAAGAATAAAAGCCTTTGCCCTGAATCAACATTACATCTGGTGTGAATCTATACCTATAATCTTGTCCTGTCTAATAGGCTAGTTGTATAATGAGCTATTTGCTTTAGTTAACTCATCTCAAAATGTTGATATTTTTAATGAACAAATGAATAATAATTTATGTTTATAGAATTATAACATGTTTGCATAATGAGTCTTTATTAGTGTATATAATTAAAAACCTTCTTAATAACTTTTAATGTTTTTCAAAATTTAAACCTAAGATTTTTGCTTTTAATTTATTTTTTCAGTCTACTCAAGTATATATCTTCATTCACCGATCCTAGATTAACATCTTAACAAAAGATTCCATAGTCATACATTGTTAGATTGAAATATTTAGTGAAATAACTAGGGTTGAGTTGTAATGTGATTGCCATCAAATATGAGGCCTGTGATTGCTCCTTAGAACCTATGTACAAATCCCAGAATTCATGAGATAAGCCAGTAATTCTAACACAGAGAGGATAGAGACAAAAGGATTTCTTTACCTAGCTTGCCAAACTGTCTATCTTAATTGGTCACTGGCAGGCCAATGAGACCATTGTTATTTTTAAACTGTTGAAAACTATTATCAAATTAATTATTGTTACCAGCATTAAATTACATTTAAAATACACGCTTGTTCAATGTATTATCATATAAATTCTTGATTTTGTTTTTGACATGTTTTTTTTCCTACTTAAAGACTGCCTGTAATTTTTGTATTTAAAATCCTATTCATTTTATTTTAATGAACACTTCCTATTTTACTCCCAGATATATTTCCAATAACAAAACTTCCATTGTACTCACTTTCCCTGACCAAGTATATTCGTTTTGATGTGGATTACTATTTTGTAGTGATAATCCAAAACAAAATACTATTGTATTAATATATAAATGCATAAATGGCTTAAAAATAAAAGCAATGCTATAACTTGATATTACTAACAATTTATGATAATACCTTAGACAGGAAGTTCATGGTATGTCATTAATACTTCATGAAAGGAATTTGTCAAGAACTAATTTTACATAATTAATTTAGATTACTTCATTATAATACACTATATATTAAGTCAATTTATTGATATTTTAATAGTTACATTGATGTAGACTTAAATTATATACAGCTTCTGATATTTCCATCTTTGGCATATATAGATTTGACATATTTAAAACTTTCCAGCTTTCAGAAATATCTGAGAATAAAAGTCATGACAGTAATAAAGAGCATTGACAAATTTCTATAATTCTGTGCTGTTGCCACAATGATGTACAATATACAATAAATGTATCAAAAAGATCATTAATTTTAGGTCATATAAGTAAGCTATCATAGTGATAATATTTGTCACAATGTTCTCAACAGTTATTCATGTACATGACTTTGTTATTCTTCTGAATTCTGCTATCATTCATTTAATTATTATCAATACTATCCCTAACCCTAACTAAACACATAAGCTATTAAAACATGATGTGCATCATGCATACACTTATCCTTTTGGGATACTATCATAGAATAGCTCTTAATTTACATATTCCCTTTATCCTTCCATGATTTGTCCTTTAATTTGTCTAGGAATCTCTGATGTAATAGTAAAGTTGTTCAATAATAAATGGAGTACGCTTTGGATAACTAGCAGTACTAAAATACTAAAGAAGATTATAGAATATATTCCCCATTCTTCTGTGATCTATGATAATTTTGGTCATTCATAGATTTATTCATAGGTTTATTTATTTATTTTTTATATTTTAATAATTTTATATATATCAGTATATTTATTTATTTATTCATAAGTTTATTTATTCATAGATTTATTCATAGGTCATTCATCTTTGTTTTTGCAGACTAAGAGTGATCATCACTAAATAGTAAAGATTATATCAGCAAAACCTGCACTGTAATATATTTTTTTACCTGAATGGTGACAATGAAAACAACTTGCAGGAGTTAAAGAACAGTAGGAGTGCCAACTTGAAATCCAGTGTGTAATTGATTCAGAATTTTTAACAGATTTTGCAATGGTATGGAAATATTCAAATTGGAAGATGAATTATTGGGAAAATGAGTGGTGGCAAGGCCATTTTTATGAAACTTTTACATTAGAACAGTTTAGAAACATTATGCATAAGAAATACATTCTCTCTCAGGTTCCTTTGTCTGTCCTTCCAGGACAAACTTTGTCAACAAACGTCCAGATGTGTATGTGATGTCTGGGTATCTGTGCGATGTCTGGGTGTCTGCATGAAGTCAAGGAGTCTGTGGAATGCTCAAGTGCATGCTATATGCCCAGGTGTCTGTGAGAGGACTTGATGCCTGTTAATGTATGGGTGCCTGCATGATACGTAGGGCCCTCCAGCATGCCCTGATGCTTGTAGGATGTTAGGGTACCTGTGTGATAACTGGGTGTCTGGTTTATTATTTTAAACCAGTGTAGATTGTAGAGGAATATTTGATCATTTAGTCCAGCAACTTGCTGCTCTGGGAAAGGATCACATCGAAAGACCTGTGTGAAGCTAGGAAGGGAACAAATCCAAGGGAATATATGAAAGGATCAAATCCAAGGGTCTATATGAAGGGATCACATTCAGGTGTTTATATGAAGGGATCACATTCAGAGACTTGTGTTGTTTCAATGTAATGTAGATAGATTGTTGGTGCATGCTTTTAATCCCAGCACTTGGGAGACAGGAAGCAGAACTCAGAAGGTATCAGTGTCTGACAAGAAGAGACATTTGAAGAGTTGGAGTGAAGTTCAGGCAATAGGTCTTTCAAGGCTAAAGCTGCAGCCTTCTAGGTCTGGGCTATCAGTTTAAATGTTTAAGAATGTATGAAGGTTGAAAACTTCCAGTTCAAGGACTAAGACTAGATTCTAATAAGTCTAAAATGTTCTAAGGCTTCATGGCTCCAGGCTACAACCGGTGATTTAATTAGACAAAAGAATAAACTGTCATCTGCCCTGAATCAAAGGCTACATCTGGGTAAATCAACATCCACATATACATCTACATCTACTTCAACATCTACAAAAAAGATAGATACATGGATAGATGGATGATATCTATAAGGACAGATAGATGATAGACAGGTAGATAAATAGATAGATGCATATATACATATAGCCAGTGATACCTACGTATTCATAGATCCTGAATTAATAGATCCTGAACAGTAGGTATATATTTTAATTTTAAATTATTTTTAAATTTCTTTAGGGGCTGATGCCATTTTTTTTGCTTTTGATTATATATATATATATATATATATATATATATATATATAATTATTGTTATTATTATTTAAAGCAATTTATAGTTTAAAAATATTTGATCATATTTTTCTGTTCCCCCAATTACATCTGGATCCACTTTCCCTCTCTACCTACCCATCTTTTTCTCAAAATAACAAACCAAAAACCCAATACAACAGTGAAATGCCCAAAATTTTGAAAACACACAAACACACACAGGCACTTGTGCATGCTGTGTACAAGGAAAAAAACAAATACAAAAACCAGTTGAGTTCATTATTTGTTGATCAACCATTCCTGCCCTGGCGTGTCACTCTATTGGAGAAAAATACTTTTGCCACTCCTTGTGGGTATAAATGACATATCTGTTGTTAAGCTTTTCCCAAGTCAATAGCTTTGCAGTCATTCATTAATTTACTCATTTTTAATGTAACAAAATCAAATATAATATGATAAAACAAAAATTACATCAAAATCAGACAAGGCAGACTAACAGAAGGCAAAAAGCCTAAGATAATGCACAAGAATCAGAAACACACTCATTCACAGACTCAAGAATCACATGAACACACTAAACTGGAAGCTATAAGTTCAGAGAATCTGGTGCAGATATTAGAAGACCCTGTGTATGTTACTTCAGTCTTGGTAAGTTCATATGAGATTTACTCATGTAAATCTAGAGAACCTTGTACTCTTGGTGTCCTCCACCCTCTAGCTCTTATACCCTGTTTGCTTTTTATTCCCCTAGGTTTCCTGAGCTCCTTTGGGTGGGGGGTTATGATTTTATTGAGACATCCTATTTAGAGTTGAGTGTTCCCAGGTTGTTCACTTTCTGTGTAATGTTTGGATGTGGAGCATTGTATTTGTTTCCATCTGTGCATGAGGATGCTTCTTTGATGATCACCAAACAAAAAATGATCTATGAGCCTAGATTTGGAGTAATTTCATCACTACGTATTTTTATTTATATTTTTAGACAAATATTATATGGTTTTCTCCTAGTTCCCTGAATTATTTAGTTTCAAGTTTGGTCACCCACATGGTGTCAAGTAGGGGTTCCAGCTCATGGACTGGGTATTAAGGGAGATCTGTTGAAATGTCTTTCTTAAAATGAATGAAATAGTTATTCTTATATTGAAAGATATTTGTCATATGCACATTATAAAGTATGTACATATGTAATAATTTTACCATGCTACTTTTGTTGTAAAATTATTTTCATTATTCACAAAATATTTCTAGAAACTTTTAGTAGCTTATTGTATAACCTGTAGAGATTACTTTTTGTAGAGCTTTGTACTTTGATTTTATTTTGGGAAAGGCAGGATTGAATTCTTGAAATCATTAGGGAACACATCAGTTATTTTCAACTTCCTCCAGTATTGTCATTACATCTTGGGCTGGTTAAGTTTATTCCTAGTTGGTTTCATATTTATAAAGAGAATACACTGCATTTAAGTTTTAATAATACATACTTGACATATGTGTTCTCTACGGAGATTGGTAGAAGTTACAATGAAAAAGGAAAAGCAATAACTACACTATAAAACTACACTAAAAAGTTAGTATCCTTACAGGTAGAACTCTGATATTTTGTTTTATAGCAAATTATGATTACTCATTAACTATAAAATTTGTTTATAGTACCTTTCATTCAAAAACATATATTTATTATCATGTACCTGAGTAGATGAAACAACAGTATGGCAATGGAAATGAATGCTGTAAAATAAACACAATGGGTAGCCAAATCTTTCAGAGAAAAATAAATTAATATGTCAAAGGTATCAATTGTGACATTTACTAAGACCTTCTTTTTTCCTTATCATTTGTTACATTTTTATTCAAAAGTCATGAGCTGACTCCTAATTTTTTAAACCTGCATTATGAAAAGAATTTTCTATATTTTTCAAATTATATGAATGTATTTTATACTTATAACAAGCTATTTCTTTTTTCCTCCAAATTCACTGAGGTAGAATCAAATTATATATGCTGTTCTATGAAGGAAAATCTAAGCAATGAGAATACTATTTAATAGTCGTACATTCATCAGATGTAAGCATTGATTTTGGTTCAAAAACTCATTTATTTTTTGGCTAATTAAATTATCGGTTCTAGCTGGAGCTCTGGAGCTTTTCCACCTCTTCAGAATCTAATCTTAATCCTAGAACTGGAAGACTTTAGCCTTTTTACAGTCTGTAACATTTAAACCTCCATACAATCTAATCAACCTCTGAGACTTATTGCTGACTAAACCACTCTTGACTGGCTCTGAATTCAGAGCTGTACTGAACTCAACTAACTTTGCTGGTTCAAACTCTTCTACAAGCTAATACAAGCTGGTTCAAACTAATCTTCTGAGCTGGCTTATAGTTTCTGACCAAAGTCTCCTAACTCTGTTAGAGTTTGGCTGCCTGTCTTACTGCCTCATACTGAACTGCTATTCTTGGCTTCAAACTGACTCGCTCTTCCTGTCTAATACTGACCTTCTCTGCCAATCTCACTATGTGTCTCCAAGTCTCTCTCTCTGAGCTCTCATTTCTCCATACTGCCTCAATCAGCCTCTCTCCTCCTCAGTTCATTGTGTCTGTGTCAAACAGTTTGACTCCTACTTGCTATAACTGATTCTTCTCTTAACTGAGAGCCTTCTTTTATGTTTATATCATGAGAATTGAGTGTGTGCTCACTCTAACTCATTCCTCCAGCTCTTCCTCTGATTAGTCACTTTGCCTGTCCTTCACTGATTCATCTCAGACATCACTTATTGTGTCACACTGACAGTTTCTGAGCTCTTTTTCCTATGTCTGCTTCCCCACTTTTTTTCTGTTTTAGGTAATTAAAGTTGTAGACCACCATTGCCTTCTGAATACTGGGATTAAAGGTTTTGCTACCACTACTTTCTGAATATTGAGATTAAAGGTGTGTACCAACATTCCTTCCATTCTATCTACACTAGAGCAGCCATGCTGATGAAAAGGATTAAAATTCCTCTACACTATTCAATCTATCCATTTGCACTTTTCTTCTGTATGGGCTGTCTGGAATCTTGTTGGCACTAACTCTGTTAGTATCCTATCAATTTTACAAAAAAGAAAAAAAAAAGAATAGAATCCATTTCTTTATTCCTCTCTTACTCTATGTGCTTTATTTATAAAGTTGCTGATATAATGCTATTTCCATTGTGTGAATTCTCTTTCCTCTGACATTTATGACTGTTAGATTTTATGTCTTACATCTCCTGCCAACTTACCTTGTCAAATTTATCAGTGATATACAAGTAGTAGTGCAGTCTAATGTAATGTCTTCATTTTTCATATGCCATTAGATTAATTAAACATTGTTTATTTCTGTTTTATTTGCATATGTTATTAGATATATTAAGCAGTTTATTGCTCTTTTATTTTCTTTGCCATTTCTTTCAGCTTTGTCACATATCTCTGTAACTATTTCTGACTTACTTGTCTCCTTAGAGATTGAGTAATATGCCCATCTCCCATTGGCCTATAAATATTGGAGTGCTTGGGGAATCAATCCTGAAATTTATTTCACTGTGTCTGTAATTATATCTTAGGAGATCTCATTGAAACCCATAGTTTATGATAATCACTGCAGATCTGTTATTCAATCCTTAATCTTCTCTATTGTGTTAGGTATCTAAATGTCAACCACTATGTTGCTTTACACAGTACAGTGTTTTGCTATGTTGGAGTAGAGTGGATGATAGATCATGACTGCTGTTTTTATACATTAAGGTAAATGCCCAAAAGAAAACTATGAAGACAAAGCCAGAAACTGGCATGACTATTGCACAGGCAGTGAATGTAACAACCAAAAAGTAAAGATTATTAATTTTTTTTTGTTCCATGGAAGCTAGCATAATCCTACTTTCACCATTTTGAGTTTTGATCACCAGAGCTATGAGAGAAAAGTGGTCCTGGGCCACTATGAGTCTGATAATTTGTGACATAATCTAGAGTAGCTATTCTAAGTAGACTTCTGGTAAGCATTTCAAAAAAAATGTATTTATATTTAATTCCTTTGTTCAGATTTTTGTTTCCCAAGATAATTCTTTATGCAAATTAGCTTGTATTGGAAAATACCATTCCAATGTTCTCCTTAACCCAAAATTCAAATAATTGAACACTTTTTTCTTCTTTATGTATCACATAAACTTTGAGGTAGTCCACAAGACGTGATTTTCTTTGTAGTAAAAATATTATCATGTCTTAGGTTTGTTATTTCTATCTGTCAATTAAGGCATTGTTTTCAGCAGGATTACTTTGTAACTTGCATTATTGTTCTTCGTTCAATTTACTTCAATCTATATTCCATAAAATAGTATGTTTTTATTATTGCTGTTTCTGTTTTTTAATGTATACTTGGCACATCTCTGATCAAAGTCCCTCTATTGCTCTTATATTAGAATTCAAGAAAAACCTAATTCTTTAGATAGTCCTTAGATATACTCAGATTTTTTTAGTCTACTATCACAGCCCTTTGCATTTATAATGCAATTATGTTGCTCTCCTTTGAAAACACAGAAGAACTCAGGTCTTGATTTCCTGTATTAAGTGCTTTCCACGTTAAGAATAGCAACAAATTAGTCACTTCCATGTGTTTTTATAATCTACTCCTAAAATTTTCATAAATATTGCAACAAACTTAGCAGACACATAAATTTTCATTTTTCTTTATTCTTTATCCTTTATGAGATCTTGTTTATATGCTATTATCTTTCATTCTATATCAAAGGTGAGCATACTTTAGTTGGAACTTTACCTGTTCAGTGTTCAATAACACTCATTCAAGATTTCCTTATGTAGAATATGTAGAATAATTCCTTGTGTAGAATCCTGTATAGAATAAACATTCAGTTACCCAATCAATAATTAATATTATTATATTAATATCATTATGGTTGAATGAGTTTACCATTATTATGGTAAATAATTTTTTTAGAAAATTAGTGTATTTACAAGATTACTTTAGGAAAAGCAACTTCAATTGTATAAGCTAGCAATTAACAATATAATCAAATTAAATTTAAATTAAAAATTAAAAATAATTTTCATTTAAATAATCAAAAGTCAAGAACAGAATTAGAAATAAATTTTACAAAAGAAGCATTAAACATTCATCTGTATAACACAGTATCACAGGGAATAATTATTATCATCAAAAAATTGAAGAATTTGTAAAGAAAATAGAAATATAGATCATTTCACAGGTTTGAGTATTCAATACTGTTTAGATAAAAATTCTTAAAATGTAGGGTAGAGGTAAAATATTTAACTATCGTGTTTGAGTCTTCAAGGACTACAAGAAAAGTAGATTTATTAAAGCAATGATATAATATAATATATCATTATAATCACATATATATCTCATCATATAATCATATATTATATCTCAATATAATCCATATTAAAATCTCTTTTACTAAATTTTGCAAGAACTTATATTGATTATAAGTGCTATATTGAAATACAGTGTCCCTTTTAACAAAATCACCCACAAAAAGGAAGAATATGTACGGAAAGCTCCTTTATTTCAAATTTAATCATGGTTCTATATACAGTAATCAAAGTATTTTTACATCAGCAAAAGGCTAGACATATAGCTCCTACCATTATTTAACTGTAAATCTATTTGTCAAGGATGTATTTCTGGACAAAGAGATATGGGCAATTAATGGCTACTGAGAAAAAAACAATTGCCTTTCCAGAATTTAAAATCTCTATTAGGTTATTTTTCCCAAGAAATCACTCTTAAATGCATACATATACTGGCAAAATTAAATGCTCTCTCTCTCTCTCTCTCTCTCTGTATTGTGACTCATTTTAAGGCCCTTATTCCAACTCCCTCCTAACTTTATATTTCTATTTTTTCTTTTTTTTTATAACTACCCCCATCTAATTTTTGCTGAACACACGGTGATACATGTGAGGTTATCCAATCCCTGAAGCATGGGTAGCCTACAAACAGGCAGATCCACAAATCACAGTAAATGGCCCTCAATAAGCCTTTTTTGATGAAGAAGAGAAGAACAATTAGAAATAAAAGCAAAAAGAATAATACATAGAACTATATTTTAACCACCATTCTGGCTATCAAATATTAAATGTTTTACATAAGAAACAAAAATAGACAAAGAAACCCACTTGTTTGAACACTCAGGAATCCCATAAAAACAACAAAACTGCAAGTTATAATATATATTCAAAAGACCTTTTGGGGAGGAAAGAGAGAGAGAGAAATAATTTAAAAATTAAAAAAACTAAACTGATACAGAAAATAAAATTCATGTTTTATGAGAGAAGGAACCTTTAAAGATGCTGTTGACTTCCTTTATTGTTGGCCTTCTACTACTATGTATGAGGCCTACTGTTAACAACGATTTACTTCCCCAGTGATACTTCCTTGAGGAAAACTAATTTCTTTTGCAAATGGAGATAGCTTCTGTATTAGGAATGGGGACATGTGTTCCCTTCTTTTGGCTCTAGAACTCCATTCGGCATCACTGTGCTCTTATGAATAACTACTTCAAGGTTTCTAGGCTATGTTTCCTAATTTAGTTTTGGGAATTTGAGTGTGAACGTTTCCTCACTTTCTGTATAAGCTCCTTCTTCTACATGCTCTCTTCCTTACTACTGCCACTGGTAATAGCTATGAGACAGGATTAAATGACATTTCAGGTTGTTAACTTCCAAATTCAGAACATTATCATATTTATTTGTATTTGCTGTGATTTTACCAAAAGTTCTCATTTCTGTTCTCTTACCTATTTGTAAAGGGTTTTTATTCCTTGAGGTTCAGGGAAGAACCAGATACAACCTTCAAGATGCAAGCCTAGGCCTCAAAGGTTTCAGCCTCTGAGACTAAACTAAACTTAACTTACTTTGAACTGAACTCTGACAGGCTGCCTTCTCCATTGCCTTTTCTCCACATACCTGCTTCTTCAATCTCCTGCTTCTGGTTCTCTTGCTTCTCATACTGAACTCTGATTTCACTCTCTGCTGACTTTCTCCTCTCTGCTTCTCCACTCAGCTTCTCTGCTCTGCTTCTTTTCTGCTTCTACCTTATTCATCAGCTTCCTCTCTCAGCCCTCTTTTTTGCTTCTCCTAACAGATCCTTTTATATCCTGAGAGCTGGGTTTAAAGATGTGTGCTACTTTGGGTTTAAAGTTGTGTGCTAACATTGCTTTTTAAGTTGGCTTAAAGACCTGTGTGTTAAGTTGCTTTCAGATGCAGTCTTATTTTGTATGAATGAAGATTATCCTATAACTCATTTCCCAAACACCAGGATAGTCAACCTTGCTGCCTCTAGGCAAGTCAGACTGAAAGACATGGAGTTTTCCTCATATCTCTATGTTAGTCACTGAGGGAGGGGCGCGGAGCCACAGAATTGTCTTTCATTTAACATTATCACAGAGGACAGGAATTGCTGAATAGTTTTCTTTCTACCCTAGAGCAGCCATACTTCCTGATCAGAGATCAAATATCTATCACACTGGTCCTTAAACGTGATCTTTTCCCAGAACATTCATGCTGGTGAATCAAGGATCAAAGTTCCTCTACAAATATTTCAGTCTATTTTAAAATTCTTTGAAAATATATTTTGGAGTCTGTGTATTGGTCAAATACTTTTTTGATATATAAATTATACATATTCATTAATATAATGTATTAATAAAATAACTATAGGTTTTTCAAGAGGAAATAATTATTTAGCATTTAACAATTCTTTATAATTATAAATGTCAATTAATTTGTGACATATTCCTCACTAACTGGATCAGATTTGGATGTGGGCAAACTATGTTTTTCTAACATTTCATACAATTTTGTTTTCACATATTACAATAAGACTGAGATAATTTATATCTTAAATTCATATTTGTCCTTTATTCAGGACTTCTAAATCCTTTATAAACCAGAGGTTTAGAAAAACTAAAAATAATAAACAATTCTCAATATAGCAGATGAGGTTGAAAGCAAGTGACCCACATCTTTGCCTCTGGGTGCTGTAAACAATACCAAAATTATAAGCAATGGATGTAATATTTTTGCGATATACAATAAATGGAAATTTCCTCCCAAAGTAGCTGCTATAAATAGACTGTAGATTGAGCAAAACATCAGTGCACTGACTATCTGAGAGATTAGCCAAAGATTATTGCATCCTTGCTTAATTTTGTCCTTCATTTGTGAATGGAAAATTTAAACTTGGCTTGAGTTGAGAGGAAATAGTCATTGAAATTGATATTAACTGCTTAAAACTTATTTTAAATTTCTTTATGAACATTTGTAATTTTTCATGAGCAGCATTACTATTACTTTATGTTTTCCAAAATTCAACGAACAGTGATATTTGAGTATACAGATAGGTGAGGTATATTTTAAATCTATGAACTAATAATGGTCTCTATATTTTAATTAAGTTCATCCTGCAAACATATGCTATTATACCATCAGTCTAGTTTTTCCTCTCCAAATCAGAATTTTAACAAAGAAAGATGTAAAGGTTTTACCTAAATGATTAATAGCAGGTTAGAGAGCTATATTTCCTGCTGGCAACTTGTCCTGAGAATCATTGGCTTATTTTTCAATTAAAATACAGGTACTGCATATGCATTATAACTCCTCCCTTTCCTTCATCCTGTATACTCCCTATCTCCTTCTCAGTACACTAAGTTTAGTTTCATGAAGTAACAATTATTTCAAGTAGCTGGTGAAAACAGAGATGAGGATGAAGAAACGTTCATGAACATAATAGGTGTGTGACATTGATGAATCCCTTATATGCATGGCTGCTTTCCAATAAAACAACTTTGTTTTACTATACTTAGAAAGTTAATGGTCTTTTGTGTGTGGAAAACTAAACAAAGATTCACATTATTTACTTTAAAACAAGTCTATTATAAAGCATGGCAAACCTTTGTTTTTCTACAGAGTGTCTTACAGCAAATACTTTAGAACTAGGGTGTTATATGGCATTGGTTGTAAAGATAAAATTAAGGAACACAGAGGAACTAGCAAAGGAAGAGGCACAGCCCTGCCCTACTAAATTTTACTTTACAATAATGAAGGTGAAATATATTCACTACAAGAACCAAGGTTAACTGAATTTGCTTAAAACAATATTCTCAATATTGATGGATTAACAAAAAGGTACTATCATATGACTTTATGACAAAAGGGACCATACAATGTAATAGAAAGCTTCTTAAGTTGGAATTCTATAGATCAGAGTGGCATATTTCCTCCTAAAAAGGTTGGTTAGCTTTAAATGCTCCTCATTGCATTCTTTCCATTGAAAAATTATGAATGGTACACACAAGAAGGTAATGCTTCAAACTAAGCATAACTGCTATTACAATTTCTATTTATTTTAGAAATATTCACATTTAATAACTATAGTTTGATCACGCTATTCTCCTTCCCCAAATTTAACAATCAAAATAAATCACCAGTCTCCCTCCATCTCTCTCTCTCTTTCTGTTTCTTTCTCTCTCACTCACATGCACACACATACACACACATATTAATAATACAAAATATAATAAAATAATTAAAGATTACTTAGAAATAGTACAACTAAAATACCTGTGACAAATAATGAAAGTATAACAGTGTGGAGATTAATCTACATTTTGAAAATTATTTTTAAAAATGTAGCTAATATTTACCTACATACATTTTTGTCATTTAAAATTCATCAACTATATCACTTTGAAATGATTCAGGAGTCTTCTATTAGTTTTAGTAGTTTTATTTACATGGTTAGTATTAGAGGGATTCACATTTGTGTAATATCATCAGTCTGATTAGAATACTTATCTTCTGGGATTATCTGTTTCTCAGAAAATGATATGGTCCACGTGCTAAAAATATTAAAATGTTATTTGATGAAGATATCAAGTGAAGAAATGAAACTCACTTGACTTGGAAGTTTCATTTCTATTGGCCGGCTTTCTTAAAACTAGAAGGTGCTATGCACAGTATTGGAAGAGAAGGATAATCATCATGAACACTTACCTGCTCACCTTGTGACTTACCTGGGAAGACAAGCTTACCACTACAATAGTAGTACAATCATTATGAGAGTAATCAACTATGTTCTGCTTGGTTTGTAAACTCACACAATAAAACCTATACCTGGAACCATTACTTGGCAAAAATACTATGTTGGGATAGATTATTGGCTTTAAGGGAGAATGTACTACTATTTTGCTAAATACATACAGAATTGAGCTGACTCTTATGACTTTTTGTTCATATATCAATACATAACTCAACCCTCATATGAGATGCTTCTATTTGTATTAGATGCTGTTAACACAGAGACCCACAATGGTCAAGGTGCAGATAATAAAAATCAAAGGAATTCCTGGCCCTAAATGGAATACACATACAACACTCCATTCTTTAAAGAATCAGGGTCCATTTCAGAAAACGGGGCACTGAAAGTGTAATAGCCAGAAGTTGTGATGACTATAAGAAAAGAAATCTTCTGGACATATCAGGTCAAATGAACATATGGACTCACAGTAGTTGTGACACCATACACAAACCTGTGGAAGTCCAAGCCAGGACAAATCTTAGAATGGAAAGTGAAGTTGGACATAAAATCTCACCCCAAATTATAGCTATTATAAATTGATAGTGGATGAGAAAATAAGGGTTTTCTCTTATAGTGTAGTCCCTTGTAGGGGAAAAAACTGTTTAAATGGAAGATCACACATCAAAATTTGGTGGAAGTGGGGAAGATCTGGGAGGAGAGGAATAAGGGGGAACCATGATCTGAATATACTGTGTAAAAATTATTTTCAATAATTTTTCTTTTTTATTTACTTATTTTTATTTATTTATTTATTTTTACTTTTATAGTTTTCAAAATGTGTAGACAACAAAGGAGATGGATGACAGAAATGTCAGGAGTTGATTGAGAGGAATATTATCAAAACACATGTGAAATTATCAAATATTTAACTTTTAAAATGAGTCTCTGGGAGATGGTGTTTCCAAAGGTTGGAAGATTTTAGAGCTTAGTGTCATTGTGATGTTATTGTATAAATTAATTTAAATGCAGTTATTTTTAATATGTAAATGCATAGTAACTATAAAGAATTCCAGTGAATAATCATTCTCTGTTCAACTTGTGACAAATTCTCTTTACTTAGATTAATAAATACATAAGATTGTTAAAATGTTCCTCTGTTTTCTGAGAGAAGAGGTGCTTATAAAGGCAATGAAATTGCACCAACAAAAATGGAAAATGCAATAAGGAAAATGTATACCCCATTCTTGATAACATGACTTCTGAAAGTTCCTATTTTCTACCAGATTTGTATGAGTCTAGTAGAGTGATGTTTAAAACCTTGACCACAAAAGAAATTAAACCAATTGTCTGAATTCCAAAGTAAAACTTCAAATCATTGGCAGCCATTTTCAGGTTGAATTGTCACTGTTTGAATGGGTAGGTTAAAACTTGCAATTTCATTCTGATAACTGCCAATGTTTTTGGATGACTATATATATATATATATATATATATATATATATATATAAAATATGATGATATATGAAATTAAAATAATAATGTAAATTGACCATCAATGTCATTGAGACAGTACCTTTGATTAAGGGTGACATGGTAAGAAACAATCACTGCGTTGAGACCACTTTACACAGATGAGAAAATACAGAAAAGAGTTGTAAAAAGTTAGGAGATAACCAAATTAATAGAATGCTATAACTCAACAAAAGAGCAATCTTAAAACCTCTCATCTTTCCAGTACTAGTCACTGGACAATATTTAACAGGTATTTCTATTTAAAATGACTTTTAAAACTTCAGAATAAAAGAATGCATTTTGACTTAACAGGAATATTGTAAAAAAGCCATAGTTGGGTGATAGTGACATACACAATTAACCACAGCATTTGAAAGAGAGAGAGACCAGGCAAGCCTGGTCTACAGAGTGAGTTACAAGTCAGCCAGAGTTATAACAGAAAAACTCTGCTTCAAAAAACAAAACAAAACAACAGCATATAACAACAATTACAAAAACCATAAACAATGTCATTTCTGTTCTAAAAGCCAGTACGGTTGCCCCAAGGTAGTCAGTTAAATGTCCAGGAAAATATGTAGATGGCATTCTGTAATATTCAATAATGCAGCAGTTACTTTATGGCTTCTATAGAAGAATACATAATCCTTGTTCCTGCAGCATGGCTGCTCTGGGAAAGGATCATCTTCAAGGGCCTGTCTGATAGACATTTGATCTCTGATTGGCAACATGGTTGCTCTTGGGTACAAAGAATGTTAGTCAGGCTAATCCTATCCTTTGTGCTAATGCTAAATGAAAGTGAATTCTGTGTTTCCTCCCCAGAGAATGACATGGAAATATGAGTAACACATATCTCTCTCCATGTAACCTTCACCTAGTGGCCCCAGTGTTGACTATACTGATGTTTGGGAAGAGAATTATAGCATTCTCTTCATTAATGCAAAATAAGACTTTGTATCTGAAGACAACTTAGCAGACACCTTTAGGCCACTTCAGAAGGCAGTGGTAGCCTTTAAATCCAACTTAAAAGGAAGCAGAGGCACATGCCTTAAAACCCAATTCTCAGGTATCGAAGAAATAGTCAATAGAAGTGAAGGGGAAGCAAGGTAGAAACAGAGGTGGAAGCAGTCTAAAAGCAGAGAGGAGAGGCAGAGAGGGGAAGCAGAGAGTGGCACCGAGAGAAGACAGAGTTCAGAGTGAGAAGGAAGACAATCAGAAGGAGAGTGACGACGAAGAAGGCATGTGGAAAAGAGGCAGTAGAGAAGTCAGCTAGTCAGAGATCAGTTCAGAGTAAGTTAAATTTAGTTCAGTCTCAGAGACTAAAGCCCTCTAGGTCCAGGCTTGCATCTTAAAGATTGCATCTTGTTATTCCTTGAACCCCCACTAATAAAAATACTTTCACAGGCTTTGGTTGTAAGAGGCTACCTACTTTAATGGTCAATCCATTATGAGGAAATATGTTTTAATTCTTCTAATGTTGCAATGAAATCAATATTTTTTAAGATCTGTCATAGTGAATTTCATAACCCAAAAGAATGAACTTTCTAAAATAGAAATATTATTGTCAAAATGTGAAATGATACATGGTTTTGTTAGATATCCAGCAGTGATAACATGCTAACATGCAATATGTATTATTGAGAAATAATGATATACAATTGTAAATTGGGAAGTCATAAAAAGTGTCTTAATTTCAAACAGGCTTTTATTTGGAAAACTGAAAGAAAAAGAAGCACAGGGAAATTTAGTTCTATAACTAAGAATTTACCCATGATCTTCATTGTTATCAATACCACTTCAGCCACTTTTCAAAAATGCATAACTTCTCTGATAAATGACTGTTAGTGAATATTTATGCATATATATACACCAAAAATTTCATAGACATATCCTAACATAAACATCAGCCTAACAAAAATCAAAATTAACATATTTACCTAATATTATTCTCAGGTTCTAAGTTATAAAAAAAGGTAAAATAGTTTCAACTTCACTTTATTGTCATAAAGATTAAGTTGTTTTTATCATAGAAGGAAAATGTATAGAAGTATGTCTGAAACACTGTATGTTCTTGATAAATATTTAGTAGTAGTACTTTTAATAAACAAACTCAATTTTCATATATCACAATGTTGAAAATATACATACTCTATATTAAATTTCTGTGTTTTAAGTTGTCTTGATAATTCACAAAATTATTTGAAAATGAATTATCTTGTATATAAATTCACATATTGCTCTGAAAATTTGAACAAATTAGTGTTACTTAATTTTCTGTAAAATGATGTAAAATTTTCTTGGACCAGCAAAAATTGTCATCACATTAAAAGAACACATTGAGGATATTAGGAATAGTTCATTTATTCTTTCTGGCTCATAAGGAAAGCAATTTTTAGTTAACACTTAAATAAAAGCTATAGTAGATGGTATATTTGGCATTCTGAGCATTTAATATAATTAGATTTACACATAAATACTAACTGCCTGCTTTTGAATCATAAATTTATTACCCTGAGGTATTGGTATATCTTCATGGCATCTGCAGAAGCTAATTTTTTTCAGAATTATAAGTAGCATTTTTAAATATGTATGTATAAATCCATACATTGCAGAGCACAACAACAAAAATCATTCAAATCTGTTTTTACAATGATTGAAGCTCAATATTAATATTTAACTTTTGGAATATAGTTTATAGTCAATTAATAATTATGGTCAAAATATATACAGTTAAAATAAAAATCAAATAATACTTTGAATACATGATATACCATACTTTATTCTTGAACATGATATTTAGATAAATACTTGTCAAAAAGACAATATAGTTCAATATATTTTATCATATGTATAAATTTGATTAACTTATAGCTTTTGGAATGGATTTTAATTTTTTTAGAAAACTCTATTTTTGGTATATAATATAGAGGAACAGAAAAAAAACTATTTTGAAAATATCATTTCCTAAAATATCATATCAAAATTTCACACTATCAGTCTATTAATGTGGCACTTTGACAAAAATTCCTAGAGAAACTAGATAGAAACACATGGAAGCTGAGAGAAAGAAAATATCTATATGAAAAAATATTATTTTATTTTATAATTTTAATTTCAATCTTGTCATATTTGTGATAATTTGTAAACAGTTACCTGAATCAAAATTTAGCCACTTATGTTCAGTGCTAAACCAGTGGAATTAGGTTGCCAAGAGAGAAGATTCTCACACATATTAACCTAACAAGAATATTGGAAACGACTGCCCCAGCCATATCTTTCCAGTGCAGGTACTTCTTTAGTGAAACTCCTCTGGTAATGTTCAGAACTAGTCATGTTGTGTTTCATTTACACCAAGTCTTCATAGTCAGAGTTGCATTTGCAAAGGTCTTCTCATAGCACAACAGCACAAATGACTATCTCTGGTAAATCTTTAAACCAGTCTTCTGTATTAAAGTAAAGTCAAGGGACTTCTTGTCTTGAGTTTTTCTTTGTGCCATGTCTTTTGCTCTTGACATTATTTTACCCCCATAGTACTAAAACATGCACTACATTTTGCAAAGTTTCTGAATAAGCTTTCACGTTTAAATGCAAAACACAGTCCCAGTTAGGTAGTGACTGTATGCAAGTATTTAGATATCCTTTAGTATAGGTGTCTATGGTGGCTAACCTTGGTTTTCACCTTGACACACCTGGGGAAAGAAAACCAGAGTTGATTAAGTGCTTCCATCAGAATGGCCTGGAGGCACATCTGAGATACTTTTTAAATTGCTAATTGATATAGGCAGACACAGTCCCTGAGGATAGTACCAATTTTTTAGGCAGATGAGATAGTGTTGGTATAAAAGGCATCTAACTTGAGCCTGGAAGCAAGTCAGTGAGCAGTGTTCTTTGATTTATGCTTCAAACTCTTGCATGGAATTCTTGCCTTGGCTTTGTTTATGTATAGATATTTGTCTCTTCAATGAAAATTATGAATATGTTTCCTAATCATAGATTCACAGAATAATTGTCTCATGTAAATGAAATTATGTATTATGACACTCTTCTATATATTCACATGTGATTATTTTAATATCTCTATAGTCACAAGAATTGATTAGCAACATTTGATAATGGATAATGATAAAAATCTAGAAATTAAAAAAATATTCTAGCTATTATTTTTAGAGATATATAAAGTAAAATTCAACTTTAATTGCAAGTAATTTTCAATATTACATGCATATCAATGTAAATTGATTATTTGTACATTATTTGTACAATGCATTGCTTATTTGTACATCCCAACTCAGAGTGATAACTATACATCTAGGTAATCTGTATTCCCTCCCATCCCTCTAGTCTACTCTGAAATTCTTTAGACAGTTATGGTCGACCCTGTATGATGGAATTTATGCTTCTACAGAGTAATTGAGTTTGACACATTTGAAATCTATAGTAATAAGTGAAAAATACCTGGCAAATTGATTTATCACTACCATGATGATGTCAAAATTGCCACTGTCATGACATTATGTCCAATATTCACAGGGTATCATGACAGAACTCCCTCTCCTTCCTCTTTTAACTTTCTCTGTCTCAGCATAAAGAACTAAGCAGACACTTTAGATTTTAACTTCTCCACATTAAATTAATATTATGAAATTTAAATTTATTTGAATTTTGAAAATTAACTGAAGATCTGTTTTGTAGAAAACAAGGAAATGATCAAAGACTAACATATGCATAGTTTCAATCAGGAAACCAAAGTTTATGTTAGCTTAAAATCTTATTAATTAAAACAAATAAGTTTTCTTCTTAATGTAGAATACAGCCAATATGATGGACACATCATCACAAATCCACATTTAATATTTTATAATCAGACCCATAGGAAGAACTAGTAAATTTAAAAGTACAAACTAACAAAAATAATCGCCAAATTCTTTATTCTTATTTTTATTTAATTTTATTTTCTGTATATGAATGTTTAAGTGTACTGTATGAGTACCTGGTACTTAGAGCCCAAGGGAATGCACCAGACCTCCTAGAACATAAATTAAAGGCAGTTGTGAGCCTCCACATGGGTAGGTGCTGGGAACATATCTTGAGTCCTCTGTAGTAGCAGCAAATTATCTTAGCCATTGAACCAACCTACTAGCCCTAATAACCAACCTACTATTGATAACTTGTAACTTAAACATTTTTCCCACCAGCGACAATTTAGAAATACAATTCTCTCACATTTTTCAATCTGCTACATAAATTAAGTTATAGAAAACAAAACTTCTTAACATTGCACATAGGTAACTTGATAATGACTTTAATAAATTAAAAATAAATTTTACAGGCAATGTTTTCAGTATAAATTTCACATTTTATTGTGCTTTTTAATAAATGTTTAAAGTTTTCAATAGTACAAAGTAATTGCTTGTACTTATGTAAATATATTTTGATGCAGGTATATATTTGATAATCTGATAAGAATGACTAGCATGTTGTAATTTCAAATAAAATATCGGAATCAGATGATTATATCTATTTTTTCTAGACTTAAATAGTGTTAAAGGTACAAAAGAAAATAAATGTGGTTCATAATGATAATTTAATATCTTGGTACTTAGTAACTATATAGAAATATTAATTATAGTTTATTGTTGGAATAGTATGTTATATAGAACACAATGTGTAATTTACTATGAATGAAATCTTATCTTAACAATTCTATGCATCATAGAATGAAAGCACTGATGATTAACAATTTAATCCTTTTTGTCTTTGATGCTTAATGTATCACAAAGTCAGGGAGAAATGAGATTAAAAAATTAAAGACACAATATATTTATCATTCCTCTTTTCGTTACTAAGTGGATATTTATCCTAGAATAGGGCTTTCTTGACTTTTTTGTTTACAAAATATTTTCTGGATATTAGAAGAATTTACTGAGAATTTTTAAAGTGAGATCAAATATGAAAATGAAGAGGATCATATGAGTTTTACGTATTTGCTAAGTGCCAGCAGTCTCCAAAGTACAAAATACATACACAATTCCATTTTATTTTGCCGTAATTCATGGAGATGTAGAGTATGACAAATTTAAAATGTCTGCTCTAAAAATGTAGAGAAAGCACTTAGCAAATGTATAGCATAATTTTGATATCTCATAAGTTGTATGTTTCATAATATGTAAAGTTATTATAACTTCAAACATAAGTGAAATCAAAAGGTTAATAACACTGAGTTTCCCCACTGTAGTAGTCAGTGTTTTCTAGGAGAACAGAACTTATAGAAACAATTTCTAAATATATAGAAAGGGAATGGATTAGAATGAATTACATACTTTTCTCCAGCTAGGCAAACAGTGGTTGTCTGTAAATGGAAGGTCCAATAATTGAGTAGCTGTTCAGTCCATGAGGTCAGATGTTTTAATTGGTTTTCAGTATATTCCAGAATCTCAAAGAAGTGAGGTTTTAATGCCCGTAAAGGAATATTTTTGCCAATAAAAGAAAGAATAAATAGGCAAAGAGGGTCCTGGTTTCCTTCTTCCATGTCTTTTACTTAAGCTGCCAGCCAAATGCATGGACCAGACATAAGTTGGATAGTCCAACTTTGAAGCATCTGGATTAATGTTGTATCTTCCCACTTCAAAGATCCAGATAACAAATAGTATTACCACTTTAAATGATTTAATTAAGAAGATATTCCTCACAGTTCTGCATTTGGACTCAGATTTAAGTTAATTCCAGATGTACTCAAGTTGACAATCAAAGATAGTCATCACATAGAAACAGTTAATAAAATGAGCAAGTAAAAATGGATGGAGATATATAACAGATGTTTTCAATTACAAGAAAATTCCTTGAGGATATATACTTTAATCATTAAGCATTATTTTTAACTTACAACAAATATAATATGTTCACACAGATATTAAAATTTTCTAGTATACACAGTTTTATTTGATTTAAGAGTAAGTAAATCCATAGATGGTATCAAGTATTAATAATTACTATACTTTATAAAGACTATGTCCTAGATTTGACAAATTTTTACATGAAAATATCAATCTAAGTAAAAATTGTTATATATATATATATATATATATATATATATATATATATATATATATATATATTACTCAGTGCTAGTGGGTTTGTAAGTGTGTGTGTGTGTGTGTGTGCTTATAATTTCTCCATAAAAATTGTTTGATATATAGTTCTTATTATTTTGTTTCTTTATTGATTTTTACTAATACTTCTTTGGCATAATATACCTAGTTAAACTTAAAATACTTAAATTACAAAACCCAACTTTTCACAGAAAAATTGTGAGAGGTAAAAGGCTTATCCATTTGAAATCAAGTGAGATTTATTATCATTTATAATTCATTACGGCTTTTAAAAAACATGGCTGCAAGAATCTCTTGTTATTTTGATGGGAAAAAGATAAAACACATAGATGTAAAAGACTGCCTCATGAATCTCTTTCATGCTTTTCACCTGCACTCACAGGGTAGCCCGACCTTCAGGAAGGGATTGTCAGCTAGTATCTTTATAGAATTTTAGAGCAGTTGAGCAAGCAAAAGCTAAAACCTGGACACTCTAGAACTCTCTTAATGTTGCCTGATCTTCTTAATATACTACAGGAAATTCTCTATTTCATTTTTACAGTGACATATTTCAATTTTATCTCATACACTTTTAACTCTTAAATAGAGTGGTGAAGGATATAGAGAAAGTGCGAGGCAAGCATACTATTAATGGAGAACTCCCCAGCCTAAAAGAGCCACAGGAAACCTGAATTTAAATCAACACAGAATTACAAGAGGGAAAGATTAGGGTGGCAAGAACAAACCCATAAAACGATAAAAAATGAGGCAATAAAAGCAAAGCAGTGAGTTGTAAAGTGATGTTTATTAATTGTCTGGTGGCTTTTCTTCCTATCAGGTTTCATTTCTCCTTGAAAGGAGTCTAAATAAAAATCATAGCATCTGCTTTTTCTTTCTTTTTTTTTTCTTCTGAAGAAGCATCGGTGGCACAGTATATTTTCATCTGCCTCCCTGAATCATGAATAATTGTGCACATGAATCCTCATTATAACAAGCACATTCATTGAAGAGAACACAAAATTTAATCACGTCTTTTTTGTAAATACAGGGACATGTTTTTATTTGTTAAGGATTTAATGTACGATTTAAAGTTATTTAGACGTTCATACCCCAATCATGCCCAAGTATCTTAGACTTAATTATATAAAAAAGAAAATAACTGAGTGTATTCTGATATTTAAATTTAACTTTTAATTTTTAAAAACTTTGAATATCTAACTTCTGATATTTAACATTTAACTGTCATATTGAATGACTGGTAAGGTAAAACACACAAGGTTTAATCTAAGAGTTAAATAGTTAGGGATGAAGTAGTGCTGTGACACTTGAATAGTTCAGATTGAAAACTGATGCATAGATGGTTTACAAAGTCTGTTATTCATAATAAAACACTTAGCACAATATTTACCACATGATTTCTCTGATTTCATTGATGGGGCCATGAATTTTCCTATAATATACCTTTTATTGAACACACACTTGGTTTAATAAGAATAGTTATGACTCCTTTTTCCGATAGAAGGAAACATTACATAATATTGTTTCAGAAAGTTCTATATAAACTGATTTTATTTTATCAAATAATTATTTTATTTTTTATAACATAAGCATAAGTTTGTGACATGTTTTCTATTAAAATAGAAATCTATTACTTAAGATTAGTTTCACCTAGAAATAAACATTATCTAATATAAAGACTGATATATTTAAAATGTCACATTTTGTGTAAAAATTTAACATTTGATCAATTTTTGAAAATTATGTACAGCGATATAATGTATTTTTGACACTTCCATCCACCATAACCTCCAATCAACTCCTCTTAGTGATTCTTGTTGATAAGCATGCAAAATATTTAAATATAATATTATTATTTGAGAAATTAATATACTGTGTTTTAATCATATTCATTCACAACTCCTGCATCTTATCCCATCCAAACCCATTTCATTCCAACTCCATGCCTTTACTTCTTTTATAAATAACCTCCCAAGTCCAATATCTGATGTCATATCCTCATGAAGGTAGAGTCTATCCCATGGAGAGTGACCAATACACTAGTGACCATCCCCTTAATGAAAGCTGACTTTGCAACTTGTAGAGGGGTTATGATTCAGATGTCCCATTTATGGCTGGGAACACACCTAATACTCATTCTTGGAACTTTGGCCAAGTGTGAGTTTCTGTGATTATTCCTATTCATTACAAAAGAACTTCTCTAATGAGGTCTGAGCCTATACTAATTTATTTAGATGGAGATAAGTATCAGTTTTAGAAGAATAATTTAGAAGAATAACTATTTACCCCTCCCTGGGGTCCATGGTATTCCCAGTCATGGGTTTATGTCCAGATTTATAGTGCCAGGCATGTGTTTTCTGCTGCATGGGCCTGGGCACTATTAGACCCATGTGCATATTTTGCCATTCTGGAAGTTGTAGCTCACAGGAAACACAGCTGTTTAAGATTGGTGATGATATTTTTTGTCTCCCAGCAACATTCATTGTGATACCATGAAAGCAAGCCAGCGTGGAAGAAACTATCTCTTTACTATCAGCTTGATTTCTCCATGTCCAGTGACCAGTATGTATAATTTCTGCAGCTATAGGATCTTATCATCTCATTTTCATGGATGAACAAGAGCAGAGGCAATAGCCTATATTACTTAGTTGGTTTCAGAATCACCTGTGATCAACTGAAAAGGCACTATTCCACACATGTCACTCGAGTTTTCATTTGGAAACTGTGGCTTCTGGAAGGAACATTATTCTCTGCTCAAGGTAGCTACAATTAAATGCTTTTATACGCAAAATTTATACATACACATATGTATGTATTCAAAATTAGTAATTTCATCAAATATTATGGCTTGATTTAGCTTTTCAAACAGCCTCAGTGCTAGTTGTCCCTCACTGTGCCCTCTCCTCAACCCTACATTCCCATCTTTCTCCCCATTTAGTCATCTTCCCCATTGCTCTCATTTCCTCTTCATGTCACCAGTGTTCAAACATCTTTCCTTCCCCTCCCCATCAATGGTTCCTTTCTAATTTCTTGGCTCTTTTCTCACAAGCAGACTGCATTTGCATCAGACTTATCTTTTGTCAACAGTTCTTTTTCTTTAAATAAAATTTCATGTTCATATTTAGCGATTGTGCACTATAATTTGGTTCAGATTAGTTTAAAACTGACTGACTCACATTCAACTAATTTAAGTCAGGATGATGGAAAAATCTGTGAGAAAGGGCTAGCAGTTTTCAAAACAAGACAGAATTCAAGCATATTTATAATTGTGATACTTGGCAGTTGAATCCTCCTGGAACTCCGTGGACCTAGATCCAAGCACTGTGCACATGTGCTTTCATTTCACATCCATACATCTTATATCATTGTTGAATATGTTTAGGTAGTTTCAGAATTGAAGAGTAAGTGGTCTCAGAAATGATATCATAATATTAGACATTTTGAATACATGAATGTGCAGAACAATGCGTACAATCTGGGCTCATATAAAAATTACAATTTCATATCCCCAAATTTTGAAAATAAGACAAAAATAGTGTACAAATTAAATTATGACTGTTTTGACTTATGACCTGATGACTGATAAAAATCCTGTTCACCTAGCATTATCACCGAGAATAAGATTATTCTGACTAACATTTTTCCTGCATTCCATGGAGATCACACAGGCTTCTGAAACTGATCCTTTCATACAGGACCATGGACTTGATCACTTCCTAGTTATTACACAGGCCTTTCAATGTGATCTTTTCTCAGAGAAGCCATGTTGCTGGATTAAGTGATATGTTCTACAACTTTTACCAAATGTTAACACTTCTATAATAAGGAAGTTATGTTTCTTAACATATAGAATGGCATAGTTAGTGCACTATTCAATCACTGCCTATATGTGTGGAATTGTGTCCTTATATAGATAGATCTAGATATTTCTCAATTAATCAACTATTTTATATTAATGCACATCATATATAATATATAGCATATATTAACTATATTGTATACATATAACAAATATATCTGCATATTCATTCAAATACATATTTGCACTCCATTAACCATTATGCCATGAGTTTATTTGAATCAATTATTTAAGATAACCCAGTTTGACATCTTTGGAAAATAATGACAATTTGGTGTTTCTTAATTACAAGTTTATATTAATAGATTACATAATTACATATATTACTTGCATTTTGTCCAAATACATCACATTTTCTAAAGAAATGTAACATGATTGAACTACAATTTCCTTAAATTTATGTATTGTATTAACTCATAAATACTTGACTGAATAAAAAACACATTGTCTTCTTAATCAGGTAGATTCTTTATAAAAGTGTATGGGACTTAGTTTGGATTCTCAGACACAAGTAAAATGTTATCCATGGTAGTATTTTTCTGTAAACTTAGCACAGCATGGTGAGTGATGAGAGACCTTATCTCACAACATAATGATTGATAATGATTAGGATATGACACCAGCCATCTATCTCTCACATCCATATGCACCCAAGCACATATACACATAGGCAAATGCATCTGCTCACACATACTCCCATCTATACTAACATGCCCATATCCATCACATATTCCCCTCTCACAACCGCACATAAGAAAAGCCTTTTCATTTTGCTGTTATTTCTGAAAGCTATGTCATAGATTCCAGGCATTTTGATTTTATAAACGTATTTAGAAATGTCATATTCACTTTTGGGGAAGCCTTTTATGACTTATCAGACATTTCATTTAATTCACCATTTACTTTAGATACATTTTATCTTTGGAAATTTGTTTTGCTCTAGTACTTGAGAAGGTATTTCTTTTACTGATATTAAACCTTGTTTACATTCCTAACAGAAATATGATTAGCTATATTTGTGTAGTATATCTAGATTGATTTGGGCATATGAGCTTTATATCCTATAACAATTTGAGCTAATGTTCAAAGTAATTATGGTTAAGATTTAGTAAACCTATCATTTTCTAAATATATTATATTGTTTGCAAATAATTATTTTATTTCATTTTATAGTCTTAGAGGGTTTTTCAATATTTTTTTTCTCTTCTTACTGTCTCTAGCTTGCAATCAAATAGAAATGCCCAGATCTAAGAAACAATTTTTCCTTTATCATAAAGAAAAGCATTTAACATTTCCTAATAATTATAATCCTAACTATAAAACTATTATAAGTGCTTGACTCTGATAAAGTTAAATGCCTATGCATGCATTGGTGAAAAAGGTAAGAATGGAAAGCATATTTTCTTCCTTTTTTGTTTGTATTCCATTGACTTTCATTAGTTTTGAGTTATTGAAAAGTAAGCACCTGGATGAAAACATGAAAGAGATAGATAAGGAGATGGAGTGAAATTCTAACAGTGCACATTCCTCTACCTTTTCACTGAAGCCTAATCTATCTTCCCTCACATTTTTATCTCATTAAAATTAATGCATGTGGTATATATTATTTCAGGACTCGTACTTTTGCATATTGCATTTAATATTTTAACCTTTCACATTTCAACCTCTCCACTTGTCTGATAAACTTGTAACTATAAATCAACTTTCCGTGATATAGTAAAATTATTGAAACTTTGATGAAAATTTAACAAATATTTTTCAGGCTTATTTTAAAAAAAAAACAGTTAAAACTGTTCATTTAATAGATCACATTCGGGATAGTATTTTGAGAATTAGAGAAATGACATCACAAGCACAAAGGGAGAAGTAGGAAGTAGTTTTATAAATGTTCATTCCCTTCTTTTTAATATTTTCACAGAGTGTATTATCCTATCCTAAAGAAAATGTTACAAATTAATACATCATACACTACTGAATTCTATATTCTATAATTCTATATAATTACTATAATTCTATAATATTTAAAAAAAGTGTTTGAGAAACAAAAAGAATTACACAGAACAAATAAAAATTAACTAAAAATCACTTTCATGTTTCAGTCATTCCTGTCATGCTAGACAAATACATTTCATTAAAATTTACTTATATGTGATCTATACTGGGACGATGAAAATATAACTTCTTAGATTAAATATTTGATGAAATATCATCAACAGAGTAATGTTAAATACCTCTTGCTGGGAGATTGCCTTATCACAATTAACCTAACCACTGTGAGAATTGTTTTTAGTTCTAAGTTTTATGACTTAAAATTTCTTAAAAAATGAATATATGAAGTAATTATATGACAAGATATAAAATCTTAAGAGAACATTAATAACATGATGACTAGATGTGAAATAAATCATGGACTTTAGAGAATACTAAAGTAATACATATGTGATTCCAAAACGATAATATATCAAAGGCCTTCGTTAAGAGGTCAGAGAAATGGCTCACCAGGTGGTAAAGGTGTTTGCTGTGAAATCTGAGGCCCTGAGTTTGATCTTAAGAAATCACATACCACAAGCTGTCCTTTGACCTTAACACCTGCACCGTAACACATGTGCACACATGCACACATGTGCAAATGCAAAGATACAATAAATTAATATAAAATAATTAAAAATTTCTTAAAGAAAGGTGATATTATTCAGTCAACAAATGAAATAAATGTATTAATAAAATAATACATAAAGAAGAAACACCATTTACTAAGAGTGGAAGTCAATATTTTCATGGAAAAGACTGTGGCTGTAATACTGGATTAATGACGGATACTTTAAAAACAGGTATATGTATGTAATAAACTTGGAAAGACTCCAGACAAGCAAAAATAAAATTTCAGTACTGACGAAAGCCTGATTTATAGTGGGATATTAAAGCAGTATAATATTTATAGCTGGTGAAAGGAATGTTAAAACGATCTGCAAATATTTGAGAGATATAAATAATAAGTGGGAAAAGAATTCTGGAGGAGGAGAAAACATTGGAGGCACTACATTCTGAATAAAATGTGGCAGGGATATTTACACCAATGAGAGATTAAAACACACACAACACTTCCTGACTAAATTACTAAACAAATCTACAGGGTTTTCTCCTGAAACAGCAAATACTCTTATATGCAAAACCATAAAATGTGTTGTTTTGTGAATTTCTTAGACAAAGGATATGAATAATATCAGAAATTTGGTGGAAAAGTATGTCATACAGCATCTGATTCACTCTATCATTTTATTGACTAGGATTTATGACTTTTTTTGGAATGCAAAACCTTGTTGTTTGTTTTAAAACACTTTCATGGGGGAGTGGTAGGGGAAGAAGAAACTTTATTGAGAAGAGTCCATCAGTAATAGTTTTAGCAATTGAGAAAAGGATACATAGAAAGCCTGGGACAAGACAAATCTTTGCCCTGAAAAGTCTGAACCCACTCAATTGACCTCTTGCTCATCTCTTCCTCTCTTCATGCCCATACAAAAATTTATAATAAATATTTTCTTAATAAACTTTAACTTGGGTATCAGGAATAAAAAGGGAAGAAAAAATATGTCAAAAATTGCTCAAAGAGAATGTGAGTGGTTGATGTAATAGAACAGCACCAGATAAACATTTCTTCTGTAGAGGTCTTCTGGTTAGGTTTTTCACAAACAATATTATATATATATCTACACACACACATATATATAAATATATACATACACATATACATACATGCACACACACACACATATATATATATAGACATATATGTGTCTATGTATGTGTATATATACACACTATATACACACACACACACACACACATACACACACACACACACAAACACACATACAATATTGACTGTAGGCAAGTCTGTATAGCATTTTCTTGAGTAATAATGTGTATTATTATCAGTGCCAGATCACTTGTATCACTTGTATCAATGCAATCCCTGGGTAGATGGAACTGGGAGATGTAAGAAAGCCAAGAGGAGAAGCTAGTGAGTAGTACTTCTCCATAGTCTCAGCTTCAGTTCCTGCCTCCAGGGGATTTACCCTAAATTTCCTCCATGAAGGACTATAAAGTAAAAGCTGAAATCAAATGTTTCCTCCTCGAGTTGCTTTTGGCCATGGTCTATATCACAGCCATCACAATCTAACTAAACTGGAGCTGTTCAATGGATCCAAGTTCTCACCTCTCAGTTTTCTTTTAGTCAATCTCCTCTAATTACAGAGAATCCATTCTTTAATACTGTTTATATTATTTGTATACAACATCAAAATTCAAAACTTGATTTAAATCACTAAATATTCAATCCCATATTATCTACTCTGTTCTAGATTTGATCTTTAGCAAGAGAAAGACTCATGTGGTATATGTTTGGTTCCCAGAGCTGTGACATAAAGAGATGGTAGAATGTTTATTAATGGGACTTAATAGAAAGTCTTCAGGTCAGCAAGTATACGATCTCAAATATGACAGTGTGACTCTCTATGTTTCATAATTTCCTTTGCTTCTTGGTTCATGAACAGGTAAGTAGTTTTGTTCTTTCTGTTGATATGGTGATAATGTGATAAGTTACCACTCTGTCAACCCCACAGAACACAGAAAGCCATTACTGGACCAGAAATTTAAAAAAAATAAGCTACAGTAAAGATCATTTTTTAAATGTCTTTTTTTAAGCAACCACTTCAAGCATTTTGTTATAGTTGCAGGAAACTGACTAGTACTTTGTTCTTGGAAAAAAAAAACATTATTACTGTTATTTCAGTAACTTTCAAAATTAGCTTCAACTTATATCAGCACCTCACTAACCTAAAGTATGACTCCTGCTGTGTAATATAGTTATTATATGTTTTATACACTCTCAAATTCCTTAGTCAACTCCCTCACACTTGGGCACTCTTAGAAAATTGTATTTATATCAAAATATTTACTTATTCTATACCTGAATATGGTCAGAGAAAACACATGTTGCTGAAGGTTACGTGTGAAAGATATTGATATATAGTCAATATATGATTTTCACTTTCCAGGACTAAGAACTGGTGATTGAATTAGACATAGGAATAAAAGCCTTTGAACCTGAGTCAGTGTCTACATCTGGTGAATCTACCATCACACGTGAGAAGATAAAAATGTAAACACAGCATGTGACTAAAATGCTTTTTTAGTATATGTAAGGATTACAGAACTATTTTTAACACTAAGACCAAGAAACAAACTTAATTTGAATAAATGAATGAACACACACACACACACACACACACACAAATATAATTTCACACAGACTCTAAATATGTCCTAAGAAAGCATCTACAAAACAGCAATGTGAAAGAATACAGAAACACACTATATGAAAAAGAAGAAAATTATACCAAATTATTTTTTAAATTGACCATAATTTATGATTTGTTGCTTTGTCTTTTAACATTTGTGTAAACAAAACATGAGATAGTATTTAAAAATTTGTGCCAAGATTCTACATATTGGATAAGAGAAATTCAAGTCATTCAGAAGAGTGTATCAGATAGGTTTACCTAAGGATGGTGAAGGAATAAAAGCCCAGTAGGTAGGACTTAAGTCTATGATATTTATTCAGTATTCCTATATATCAAATGCACTTATATTTTCATAGTTACTCTAAGCTTCCTAAAACTATTTAAAAATTTTTGATGTTATAATTATAAAATTTCTTTCTTTACTTTTCTTTCTATAAACCATTACATAAATCTGCCATTCTGTCTTTCATATTCATAGTTTCAGTATAAATTAATAGTTGTTTTTTGTAGATGTAGATCCACCAGATCTATATGTTGATTAGGGGCAAAGGCTTTTTATTCTTTGGCCTAGTTCAGTCACCTTTTCTAGCCTGGATCCATGGAGCATTTAAGCCTCTATATATTCTATTCTTAAGCCTAAAACTGGAAGGCTTCAGTCTCAGTCTCCATACAATCTAGAACATTTAAACCTCCATACAATCTAATCAACCTCCAAGATTCACTGTTGACTGAGTCTCTCTGACTAGCTCCTTGGAACTCTAATTGTTCCATTTCAACTCAATTTTGTTTTGGCTCAAACACTTCTCAAAGCTGACTTGTTCAAACTGACCTTCTGAGTTGACTGACTGTTCCTAACTTTTGATTCCAGCTTACTCTGGCTGATTCTCTGACTGCCTTCTCTGACTGAATATGATTCCTTCATATAGACCACTGGAATATAAACCTTTCTTTGTTTTCACACAGACATATACCTTTACAATTTCTTGCATATATGGTATGTATATACTAATATATCTCCAAATATAACCTGGTAAATCAGGTTATATTTGCATGTTTTCAGAGCTGACCAATTGGATAGCCAATAGTGTGATCTTCCTTTGAAGAGAATCATTCCTGCTCTCAGCATTTCTTGTTTGCCTACAATATTTTGCGAAAGGTTGAGGCCTAGTTAGCTTTTCTTCACCAATTTTGGCATGTTCATTGGTAGCATTCCTGTTAAGCTCATGTTTGGGCAGTCACCTTGGGGGGACGTTGTAGGTGTGGCTTCTGACAGAAGGAGGAGATATCTCAGTTCTTTTGGATTTTACAATCTTTCCACCCCTTTCTGAGAATGGAGGAATGTTTTATGATATATCAATTGGTAATGGGCTTACAACCTTGGATTTTTATTGGTTGTCATTTTCTCTAATGGTCTCAGTCTGAAGAAATTCTTCAAAAGTTTGTAATTTAATTGGTCTCACCAAAGGAATCCAGTTCTGCTCTATTGCTATATGTTTTTATTGTTCTCACACTGCATTTATTTCTCTAACTACTAATTCAATTAGCTTGGTAAAATAATGTCTTACTTCTTGGGTCAAGTACTTGTCACTCTAAAATAGCATATCTTGGCCTCCTGTAGCCAGGTAATGAGTGATATGCATTCCAGATTTTTCAGATCATTCCTCTAAGTCAGTGAATCTGGTTTTTAGGAACATAAAACAGAGATAATAGTTAATACTCAATTCTCCCCATGCTGCCAACAGAATCTCAACTTAAACTTGAACTCTGAATTTGTTTTTGAGTTAAGTAAATAGATATGTCAAATACAAGTTTCCTATACATTTCTCCTAGTTTATTTTAGTCACTTCTGTCATGGTCTAACTTACTGGAGCATATGGATTAAAATTCAGAAAGTGTCTGAAGCAAATGTGTCAAAAGTGATTCCTGCTCTGTCTTTTTCATAAAAAACGCTGTGTTTTCCATTATTGAAAGAGTTCTTCCAAAATATTCTTCACATAAAAGAGTCACAGTTAAATCATTTCACATGATTTTTTTCCTATCTTAACTGAGCTGTAGTCTATACAGCTGTAGTTCAGTAAAGAACTAACAGTCTCTTTAACTGGTACACACTATTCCTTTTTGCTATACTTTTTAAAGACACACACGACACTCCTAAAATATTAGAAGTTCCAATCAAAATAATATTAAAATTTAGTCGGTTTTACAAATTAAAATCTGTGATAGTCCCTTCTGTTTTAGTTATTAATCAGATTTATGGTTATGGTATTGTAAAAAGACCATAAGGAACTACAGCAATGGAATCCGTCTGTATTATATATTGTTATAACCTTCAATAGTAAAATTTTGATTGAAAGTTTTCAGATACTGAACAAATATTTAATTCACATTTGTTGGCATAACCTCATGAAGTATTTCGCCCTAACTAAATCAGAAAATGTCACTTTTAATGAAATGGAACAATATTTTAAATTAATTATATACATCTTAAAGAGTTTACATTTAAGAATACACCAGTAGAATATTAATGTGTTAGTCATTTTAATACATCACTTCTTACATATTTAAATGTTTCACATTTGAATTCACAGAACAAAAGCATAATATAAAATATTGTTTGAGCACTGAGAAAGTAAATGGACATACTATTTTCATTAATTAGTGACAATATTCAAGGAGTTATTTATGCAAGATGGACATAAGAAATGCATAACATAAACTATGCATTTAGAAACTTTTAACACATCAATGGCCAGCATGACACAATAACACTTATGTTATAGTAGTGGCACTCACATTCTGGCAGTAACCATAAGATCACAAGAGGGCAACCAAGAAGGATATTGGAAGCATAACTAACAACTTAGGGTAGGGATGTTATGGTTATTGGAAGACAATGTACCCTTTTATTTTTTATTATAACAATATGACAATGACAATATATAAACATGTGTCCATATATTCAAGAATAAGTATAGTCTTCACTCAGTTTCAAGAAAACTCATCTTTTCAACAGACAGAACTTTATTTAAAAAAAAAACTACAAAAAATTCAAAATGCAATGTGTGGAACCCAGCTCTAATGGATACATCTAGTAAACACTCTCATACCTAAGGCTCAGGAAACACTGAGGAAGAAGGGGTAGAAATGCTGTAAGACCCAGATGAAAACGGAGTTTGATGTGAGACTGTGTCTCCTAGTAATATCAGAAACTACACACACAAATCCACACCACTGTGATTCCTAAATGTGAGCTGAACAAAGATAATGCAAATAATGAAATTCCAAAGTGGACAGGGAAAACCCATGAGAACTTATTCATTCACAAGGAACCTGAGGCAGCAGAGGAAAGCTGAGAACAGGAAAGATGATCTTCCCCAGGGAAAGCATATCAATGAGTTGTCCAGTGCCAAGTGGTTTTATTTATTAATATATGTGTGTATACATAAACATGTATGAATGCAATAACAACTAGTGAAAAAGGAGCTACAAATCTGAAGAAGAGTGGGAAAAGTATATGGGAGGACTTGAAGGGAGGAATGGTAAGGGAGAAATATTGTAATTAAATTATAATAAATAAATCTTTACCAGCTTAAATATAAAACAGTTAACTTTTACAGTGATTTGACAATGAAATGTTTAGTGTTCCAAAATTTCAGGTAAATAATTCCTCCTACTAAAAACATCTATGGTACATTATGTTATCATTATTATACTGTAGTATAATATGATATTGATAGAAGTTAACTAACTATATAGCCAAATATTTACAAATAGAAGAGAAGGAAACCCATTCTGTCTTTATCTAACATAATAAATAACCTATCAGCATGTGGGGTTTCCTATACCTGGCTTGTTGCAGTAGTTGTTTCTGACTGTTATTGGAGCAGCAAAAAAGATACTTTTCACACTGGATTGTAGTTGGTGGCGGGGGTGTAGTATTTTATTTAATATATATAATAACATACAACTCATTTAATTTTTTTATAAAGCAATCAGAGAGAAGTTATCAACGTAACTACTGAAGAAGGCATATTATCACTTTTATACTTTGTAATGATGAATGAAAATGGTCTTTTGACAACTTTGACAAAATATTTAGTCAGATATAATATTATTTCACATAGGCTAATAAAGCTAACAACATCATTGTAATTTTCTTCAACAATAATTTTACTAGCAGGCTATAATATTCTAAAGTGAGGAGAATACTTTAACCTAGCTAGAAGCATTTTCTGTTCAAATATAAAACTAATATTCTAATACTGATCTCTAATTTTGATTACATTATCAAATATCAACAGAACTCTTTGAGATAGTGTGATATAAATCCATTTTAAAATATGTAGCAAAACAACGTAGCACTGATTCAAATTGTTAAAAACTGAAATTTAAACAAATTGCATGGAATATAGAGTCAGCAATAAACAATATGTATTAATAGTAATAAAAATTATTTATTCTTTAAAATTATACTATAATTGCATAATTTCCTTTCTTTGTTTAAACCATCTCTTATACCTCTTCTTTCTCTCATTCAAATTCATATTCTATTTTATTACCTGCTATTAAAATTAAAATTTTTGACATATTAGAGAGATCACAAATTAAAGATAAATCAGGAAATAACTCCCTTAAAACAGGTGGGAGAAATTAGAATGATGTGCATTACTGGGAGACTTCTCAAGTGTTGTAGTGACACTGGAACAGAGTATGCTGTTTCCTCTAAAATATAAGAATAGAATTGTCATTTGCTGAAACAGTTTGACTTTGATATATATTCCCTCAAAGTTTCATTGCAGTATACCTTAGAGAAATTTTCCAGTATTTACATTGTTGTCATTCATTTTACCCTTTAGATTTTACCCATTTAGATTTACTGAATCTAAAATGAGGACACAGCATCAGTTTCATCAGCACCTGAGTGAATGAGCAAAATATGGCATATACACAGAATGGAATTGGATAGGATTAAATAGGAAAGAAAGAATAGAATAGAACAAAATAGAATGGAATAGAATAGAATAGAATGCAAAAGTAAAGAAAAGAAAAATAGAATCCAAGCTTTACAAGAATGAATTCTGAGGCATATCATCAAATAAATGAAATTTAAGAATAATGTTAAATAAAATATGTCAATCAGGAAAAGTAGGATATTGTATACAGTTTACATGAATCACCCAGTCTTTCAATGAAGAAATAGAAAATAATGGTAAAAAGGAATATAGTTTTTGTATAACTATCCTTTTATTATATTTCACTGCTTTTGTGTGCAACAATGTTTAATAATTCATTGTGTCAAATTAGGTATAAACTATTCTGTGTTGCTCTAAAAATGCCATTTTAACATGCAAAAAATTGTATCTAAAATCAAACCTATTCCTCTCAAAATACGTTTTCAAGTTGTTGATCTTTTAAAAATTAAACATTTGCATTGATGATATTACAAATTATGTCTTTTAGAAAGGTGGTTTAACTAAAATAAAACAATGTAGATTAATGTATGAAATAAAATTAGATGAGGAATTTATATTTAGACTTTTAGCTGCTGGAACAAATATCAGAGTGAAGTAACTTAAGGGAATATATATGTATTTTCCTTTATAGTTCTCCAGTTTTCTATCATGATGAGTTGACTCTGTTGCCATTAAGCCTCTTCTAAGTCAGAATATCTTGAAGGAGGGGCAATGGTAAAGAAAGCCCTTCATATCATGGCATATGGGAAACAAGACTGACAACAGAAAAGCACTAAGAATGGGGAATGTTTTTCATAGGCACACCCCCTTAAATGTGTTCCTACCAACATGTCCTTCTTCTTGAAACACCTTCTGAAAAACAAAACAAAAGCTATGAATCTATCATGGGAGCAATCCAATAATTAGGTCTTAGTATATGGGATCAAATGACATTTCAATGATGCAATTTATCAGCTATGGATCCAGACTTCTATATACAACCTTTAGGGGGCATTGTATACACAGATTGACGTAGAAGAGAAAGAATAATATAGATTATATGACTTTACTTAGATGCTGTAGGAACAAATTTATAAGAACGGAACATAGTTATAGGGGAAAATGTTTTAGAATATTCCCACGATGCCCTGGAGATTCTGGGAAAAGTTCAGTATCTCAATTTAAGATTGTTTCCTAATTACAATTATTTTAAAATTCTCACTATTGTAATTTATATATGTTTCAATTATAACCTATTTATTCAAAGAAGAAGCTATTGGTATTTGGGATTCAATTTTTTATTATAGACTAGCATTAAATTGTTTTCACTAGGGTTCAAACATTGTAACAAAGCAAAATAACAGAAAATGGTAAGAATATTCACACACACATCATATTAGTTTTACTGTGTATGTATTTTATAATCCAAATTTAGCTAGTTACATTTTCCATACTTATTCCACCATAAGAAAAATTCCATATGATGTCTGACTAATGTCTAGAATTTGTCAATATAATAGTATCATACTTTCTTACATTGGATGTTTTCAAGACATTTGCAACCTGACCAGGTTCTTTAATACTTCCTTTCTTATCAATCATATATATGTTAATTTTTGAAAATGTGAGTCACAAGTTTTTGACATTCATCCTCAAAGATTTGTTGCAGTTTCATTGCATTTTATTCATGATGGAATTGTTTCAAGAAGTATTCTTAAAGTCAACTAAACATACCCATGCTGAATTCTATACAATAATATTTATTTGGATTGAACCCTTGATACCCTGGTGTACTCTCATGACTTTCTGTTATAAAAAGATCAAAAGCAATTTACTAAAAGTTGACATATGCTAATATGCTTTTGAGTTCCAGCAACTCCATAGGAAAAATAATGAACATAAATAAAATTGTTATTTTCATTACTAAGAGATAGTGTTCTTTTGAAAATATATAATGGTGACATAAAATTCTATTACAATATCAGCAGGGTATAGACCTAATATTTTATAGAGTTATTATTGAAGCTGCCAAGAAAGAAAGAGTCCCTAGAGGCATCTATTAATCCTGAAATGTTCTGCAATTGTGGATTTAGCCAAAATATTAATATCACTAAAGCTGGCTTTATAATACCCCTTCCTTATATTAAAATAAACTGTAATTTTATTTTTAAACTAGGGGGGAAAAGATTCTCTATGTGGTAGAGAACATCTGTCAGTTAATACAATAAAACAGTCAAGGAAGTTGAGATTTTTAACCACATTTTTACTAACTATATTTTGGTTGACATTGACAATTTTTTTACAATAATACATTTGAGATATTATAGTGTATTATTTTATTATTTAGATAATTTTGCAATTAATAATTGTCAGACAGGGCAACACACAGGTCAGATGTAACATGATGTTCCCTTTGAGATAATGCTGTGAGTCTGTTACAAGTGAAAGGCTGAAATAAAAGACAAGAAAAACTAAATTAAGACAAACATACAAAATAGTAAAGTCCACTTTCTCCTCTACCAACTAGCAGAAAACTCAGTGCTGAGAAACTCCTTAGAATGAATAGAACCTGGTTTTTATGAATCAAGAAATCTGTAATAAGGTACGAGAGGGGGGTCTTGGATTTGATGGCAGCAAACATCACAAAGAAAATTGATAGAAGGAAAACATTAAGTGTTTGAAGGTTAAGTGCATTGAATGCCAACTCCCCTTCATGTTCATGACCTACTCTAGGTAAGAGGAACTCAGGGCTGTCCTCTTGTTTTCAGAACTTTCATTTAATCACACAGTAGAAGTTAGAAAGTTTCCTTACAGCAGTTTTGGAATCTCATTTGGCCTCGGCTCAATATGCTTATGTCTAACCTGTTTATACTGAAGTACAATATTTTTTATCTCCTTCACAAGATAAAGTGTGACCACTTGAGTGTTTTAGCATTTGTGACTGATGATCCATTCTTCTCTGACTTTCTTTGAAATTAAAACCTAACTGAGAGGAAGAACCAACTTTCATCTCATTGAACTTTCATTCTTCAAATACATAGATAATATTAAAAGTGAAATGTCTATATTTTAATGAAAATACATTTTATTGGTTAGAGTAAGTATTTCTGTTTCTGTTTTCTGTTTTTTATTTCTTTTTTTTTTTTTCTTTTTTACTTTTGTTGAGACAGGGTTTCTCTGCTGTAACTCTGGCTGTCCCTGAACTCACTCTGTGGACCAGGCTGGCCTCAAACTCACAGAGATCCACTGACCTCTGCCTCATAAGTGCTGGGATTAAAGGTATGCATCAACACCACTCGGCTCTATTTCTGTTTTCTTACTGTAACTTTTCTGATTTCATATTCAACTATTGACTGTTGATATTAGATCAAACAATGTGCAATGCAATCTGTAATGTCTTGATGCCAACCTGTCTGTTTCATCTTTTTGTCATGGATATTGGTGCTTTCTTTTCTCTTCTTTGTAGTACTCTTAAATTATGGTAGAATACTGTGTCATTTAATTTTATTCTGATAGGTATTTCAAGGTAAAGAAATCACTTTTTCAACAGAAAATTATATTAACTCGATCTTTTTATTTAGAATTGGCAGAAAGCTTTGAATGCCACTTCTAGATGCAAACTCTCTTAGCAGACAGAATAGATGTGTTAGCAAAAATAAGCAGTGATGGGACTAGTCAAGTCAATAGATTCTCTGGCACTAATAAATTTAAATAAATCAAGTAAAACATTCTTATAGTAATGAGGCAGTGGTTGTAAACATAGCAAACAAAAAAAAACAAAGAGAAAACCTTAAGAATCATTAAATTGTGATGCTATTTGGAGAAAAATACGGTGAGCTCTGAGAAAGTAGCACAGTTGGTTGAGTGCATACTCAGAATCTAAATATTCCAGTTTCTATTCTCAGTAGAATTTCATGGCACTATTTGAAGGAAAATATGTTGAGTTCTAAGAAGGTAGCTCAACTTGTTGAGTGCTTACTCAGAATCGAAGCATTCTAGTTTCCATTCTCAGTAGAATTTCAAGGCAACGTGACTACATTACAAATTTAACTACACCTAGGGCAATATAAGTCCACAGTTCAAGAAAAACAGAGAAAGAATAAATGTTGAATTCCTTTCTTTCTTTTTAAATATGACAAAACATCATATCCAACCTGGAAAAGCCTGTACTCAGAGGTCCTGGTGAAGACTCATGTAGCCCTGTGCTTGCTGCTTCAATCTCTGTGAGATCATCTGAGTCTTGCTAAGTTGGCTCAGAAGGCCTTGTTTTCTTGGTGTCCTCCATCTCCTACATCTCTTACTCATATTCTTTCTGCCTTCTCTTCTGTAGTGTTCCCTGAGATCTAAAGGGAAAGATATCATGGAGACATCTTATTTAGGTCTGTGTGTTCCTAAGACTCTCTCTCCTTACACTGTCTTGCTCTAGATCTCTGCATGTATTCCCATCTGTCATAGGAGGAAATTTCTCTGGTGATAATTGAATAAAACACTGATTTCTGACTTTAGCAGAATGTCATTAGAAGTCATTTTTTCACTATATTTTTTTCTTAGACCAATAATACTTGGTTTTACCCTAGGTCTACGGGCTATCTAGTCTCTGGTTCCTGGTCACTTCAGCAGTGTTAGTTTCAGATTCTATCTTGTGGAGTGGGCCTTAAATAAAATCAGACATTGGTTGGCTACTCACATAAGTTTTATGCTACCATTGCCCTAGCATAGATTTCAAGCAAGGCATATCATAGGTTCAAAGGTTTTGTGACTGAGTTGGTGTTTATATTTCTCTTTTTGAAGACTTACTATACCTTTCCAAATTAAAGATATGATTATTTATTTAAATGAAATTTTTACTTCAGTCATTATATTATTCACCAAATTATTTTATGTAAATAACTTCTTTCAAATGATATTTACCTTTAGTCACTTTTCCATATACTCAGGTTACAAATGATTTAGTTTCTTTGCATAATAGTGACTTAAAAAAATTCAAATCCTATTATTTGGATCTAGATTTTAATGAGTATAAGTCATCATGAAGTTCAGCAAATTATAATATCCTGTAGGTTGAGAAATTATTTTAAACTTCCATAGATCTTCATTTTTTAAAGAGACATTTGTGAATTATTGGTAATTAGATTCCACATAATGTATTTCTATAAAAGATCTTGAATTTAGAACACATTATCATTGACAAAATCATGAAATTGTCATATGTGATAAGTTTTCTGTTGTATATGGCTATTAACTATTTTAATGTTACATAATTTCATTTACAGTAGGAAAACAATGGAGTCTTAATAGATCTCATTTTTGTATGTCCCACTTTTTAATGAATGCAACTATTGAGTGATAACATTTACTTTTCTTTCTTTCTTTTATTTCTTTTCTTTCTTTTATTCAGAAAAGAACTCGATTTAAAGAACTCCCTCTTTGATCATACCATGTCCTACATTTTTTCTTGGTGTTGTTTATACTGCTTTCATTAATTTACCATCGGTAGGAGAATCAAAGCTCTATGGTGGGTTTTAATAATAAACCACGTCCTTGTGCCACATTTTATTTTTGTAAATGTGAATAGCAACACTAATAGCAACATATTAGGGCACAGATTTCCTTAGGTCTGAAAAGAGTTTTCTATCATGTTAAAATTTGAAGAACTATAAATCATGGTATTGATCAGATAAAGATGAAGGCATTGTTCCAATAAAAGTAATAACACAGATTTGAGGCATGTATCCCAACTGTAGAGGTAGAAGCACTAGTCAAATGGGAATGATGCAAACTTCAAAATTCTTATCAGCTTCTTGTGAATGAGTCTTGTTGCCTTTGTGGGTACCCAGGAAAATAGACCATTTTTGTATTCTATCTTCAGTTTATTTGTCATTATGTATGAAAATTCTTGAGTATTCAGGACAACAGATAAAATGTCATTAACGTCAGAGAAAAGAAAGCTCCTCCATTATATCACTTTGTTAATCAGTTCCTCATATACAAGACAATGTGGCTGACAATACAATATTGAATGAGAAATAAATATTTTTGTTCACAATTTGAGGTATTTTTTCTCAGAGTTATATTTGGACCTGGAAAAATGGGGAAAAGATCATGGTGGTAACTGGAGAATTTGTCAGAAGAGACTGATAACCTCATGGAAGAAATGAACAGGGAGAGAGAAAGAAAGAGAAAGAGATAAAAGGATAGATAGGTAGTTGACAGATGGTAGATTAGATAGATAGATAGATAGATAGATAGATAGATAGATAGATAGATAGATAGATAGATAGATATGCCCCTCCAAGACATTACTGTTGTGGAAGTTTATCTTTAGTTGTGTTTAAAATAATTGTTTTTGTGCCCCTTTGGAAAAAGGGATGCATAGGCCTTGGCATTTTGTATTGTTTGCAAACGTTGCATTTCTGTGGGGAATGTTTGATTGTTTATGATCTGAACCTGAGGAGTTCTGAATGAATAAAAACACATGAGCTCAGATGCTTGGGGTACCACTGTCCATTATTGTGCTGGCCACAATGGTGGTCCTCTCTGTTGAGGTCAGGCAGGTGTTCCATGCTAAGCCACTAGAGTAGGCATACTACTACAAATGATGCCTGCAGCAACTAACAACTACACTTTACTGCTTGGAAGCATGATCTAAGTTCACAAATGTAAAAACTCACCAATAAATTAGCCAAGTAATGAGGTCAGATCTTTAATTATCCAATCACTTCCTAGAATGCACACTTTCAAGTATTTTCGTATTAACAACTAAGCTACCAACACATGAAATATTAAGACACATTTCATCTGAAAACATAATGCAAACCTCGATCAAAAAAAGCTAAATTGTGCTCAAATGTCATGCCTAAATTTTATATTAGGAAAGCAATTTCCATCAACTTGATTCCCTAGAGACCCATTTTTCTCTAAATGAGCTTTTTAATCACCATGGGGTGCCTGTTTTGAGTGTGTGTTTGTGTGTGTGTGTGTGTATAAGTGGAGATGCTCTCAAATTAGAAGTACAAATTAGAAGTAATACTTTCCTGATTCATTCCAAACTGTGAATTCTTACTCATGAAAGAAAAAAAAATGTAGTATGACTGCTTTGTGAGATGCTTTCATAGTCATCAGGTTTATATGAATATTACCACACAATTTTATTTGTTTTTGGAGTTTTCAACAGAAGAAGGTAGAAGATAATAGAAACAATTCTACAGAATGGATTAAATAATTAAGTGAGCACTCAATGTAAAGAATTTAGTAGTGAATAGATATTATACAAATGAGATCTAGTTATCAGTAACTAGCAGTGTCAGCTATTAACAAGATATTAACAAGATCTGCAGATATCTTGTGTTACTCATGATAGAAATTTACAGCAAGCATTATAGCTGGAAATAAGGATGCAATATTAAACAAACCTCTGTCCATTTGCAAACAGTTTGCAAAGATGCTTTCAAGTAGTACTGTGTAAGTACAAATGGGGAGCATTTATTCATACCTAGTGAAAACTGGCAGATATTTAGAAACAAAACAGAAATTCATGTATGAATAAAAAGATAAAGCGTAGAAAAATTGTCAGCAAAGACATCAAGGAATTATACAGTATCTTTCATGAGAGAAAGTTGATTGACATCAGGCTCATAGTGTAAGTTTATGGAACTGGGTTTGGGAAGCTGAATGACTTTAAATTATCCTACAAAGAGAGGTTAGTGAGATTTCTCAGTAAGAATGCTTGCTACCCAAAGAGAAGACAGAGGTAAAATCCCCAATACACATGCAAAAAGTAGGCCATTGCTGTTAGTGCTTGTAAACTTAGAAATGGGGAGAAGAGGTAGAGAGATCCTGAGACATGATTGGCTAGCCGGCACAGCTAGAAAGGTGAACTTCTGGTTCAGTGAGCATCTCTGTCTGAAGAGCATAAAACAGACAGATATAGCAGAAGACAACTTGTGTCTTTATCTGGGTTCCACATATATAAATGTGGGCACATGCCATTGCATAATTACATTCAGGAACATGACACAGACACAACTGTCTTTCTCTCTTTCTTTTCCTCTCTCTCTCTCTCGCACACACACACACACACACACACACACACACACACACACACACACACACACATATTCACACGCACAAAGTATAAAGAAATGAGTTGTTAAATGGTTCCAAAGCACTAATGTAAACAGATTATTGTGGAAGACACCTCTATTGTAGGTTTTAAGCACAATTTATATAAGCATTTTTTTCTACAACTTCAATAACCAAGTAACATTACATCTGACATATTTTGTAATACTGTATTTTCTTTCCTCATAAGGCAAATGGACAAAGAACATTTGGTCAAAATTTTTCTTGTAATCCTTTTATATATTCTTGAGTTTTCTAATCAAAAATAACAAAGCTCAAAAGTGGTAGGTGATGCTTAAAATGACCACCACAGTTTTCTTGATTTTAAGCCAATAAACTAAGTACACATTTTCAATACTTTAAGAAGCATTTTTATTCTTATCTTATACTCTAAAATACTAATTTCATATTACCAAATATTTTCAAATGACTTCATATATATCTTACTTTTATTTTTCAGGTTACAAAAAAAATCCATAACTAGTAAAATGTCTAATTGTGTGACTTGATTCAAGCTTTGTAATAAACATTACACTTATTTAGAATGTCACTTATGCATATAGGTTTTTTTAACCCACTAGCAACTCTTCATTTATGTGCAGTTTCCATGCTCTTCAATGTAACCTTATTCTTCATTATTTTTTCTGTCTGACTCAATCATTGTAGTCATATTGTTACACCAACTTTTGTGCTTGTGGCTCTGGTCATACTAGCAAGTACCAAGCAAGGTACCACTTAGCTACAGTGTAGTATTTTGCCAGACCACCGTAACTTGTACTTTTTCTGTCCTTTAGTGATTTCTATGTTAGTAAATACACACATACAGAGAAATTTCTAGGTGATTCTTTTTGTTCTTTCCTACAGTTTGGTTTTCCTACTCAAATTTCAACTATGTTTTCTCTTTTGTTATTTTACAGTTACAATAATACTACTTTTTCACATAATGACTGACTTTTGCTGCTTTATAAATTTTATCAATATTTATGCAAGGTACACAAATTTATTGAATCCTATTGATCAAACCTCACTCTATTTGCTTCAAGCATTATGTTAAAATGATCATTAAATTAATTAATAGGGACAGGAATGGCTAAACAGTGGTTACGAGCCCTAGATGCTCTCAGGCGACCGAAGTTTAAATTACAATTACCCACATAGAAACACACATCTGCCTGTAAGTTTAGATGCAGAAGATTGGACGTCAACCTCTGGTATCTGCACATGAAATGCAGACACACATGCAAAGAAAATGCCCATGAGCATACATATTATAATTAATAAGATATAATTTATTCCAAAGTGATCTGTACAAAAGATATACCACACTATACAAGTTACTGAAATTTGAACTCATATAAAATCCAAAAATAATAACATGATGTATAAAATGCTATGTAACCAAGATTCTACCAGGTTGCAATGGATTAAATGTTCTACAAAACCAAAGTCCTAATGTGATAATTTTAGAAAAATGACTGAAAAATATGAGGAGGGTTATAAGGATGGGAAGGAGACAAAAGAGTGTCAAAGAGTGTCAGAATCATGATATGAATTCATGAAACTAATGAGAAAAATTAATCAGTAAAATTAAAATAGAAAGAAAATTGTGGACATACTCATACCACCTTTGTATAATAAAGTAAAAATTTAAATTAAATAAGTATCTTTTAATGTTTTAATATATATATGTATGTGTGTATATGTATACATATATGTGTGTATATATATATACAAATGTGTGTATTATACACATATGTGTATATATATATATATGCATAAGTATGTGCATATATATGTATATACATACATTTGCATATATGTATATAGCCCTTTGTATACATGTATGTGTATGTATGTGTGTGTGTGTGTCCAGGCTTAAAAATCTCATACATAATCCCAGTAATTCAGAACACAAAGGCAAGATAATGGCTGTGAGTTTGAGGACAGTGAGTGATGCATTTGAAAGAAACAGAGTTTCACAGAAGCAAACCAATAAATAAATTCTTAAATTATAACATTTACTTTTCTATCATGATTTTTGCTAATTCTAGTGCTGCTTTAAATTAGAGAGACATGCATTTATTACAACATCTTCTCTCTTGTCTTCTGACTTTACACTATGGCCTTACTTTGGACAATAAATTTACATGGTATGCTTAACCACATCTAAAAACAAGCAAAAAAGTTATTTAGCCTATATTTTATAATTTTTCTCATTGATCTCCATTTTTAGGTTTTCAATTTCATGGTGTTATATGATGGGAAATTTTCATGTATCCAGGTTTTGTCTTCACACTGAAAGACAGTGAGTGATTAATAGTATATAATGTGTTATATCCCTCATTTCTAAAACTCATGAAATACTTCTCAAAATTAATATATATGTATATATATATTGCCATATATGTGTGTGTTTTTATTATGAAAAATAAAATTAAATGACTGCAGATAAATGAAGAAATGTAACTAATGATATATTTGTAGTATTTTTGTCAGAGTAGCCATTGTTTGAGTATTTAAAAATATTTTCATGCTCATCCACTTTAAAATATGTATAATGAACAACTTGAAATAGAAGCATGACATCACAAGCAAATGTGCAAGGCTAATTTATAATATGTTCTGTCTACCTCTCAAAGAGTTCATAAATATTTTCTAGATAATACTGTTTTTTAAATGTCATAAATACTACAACTATACCAATACCCATTGCCTCTTAAATGGTATTCCATACCAATACAATATGATCTCCATTATAATAACCTACTTTATGAAGATTAAATGCTTTCACAATTCAAACATAGTAAAATTGGCTTAAAGCAAAATCAAACAGTAGTTTGCTGGTTCAGGATTTGAATAGTGGAATGAGAAATCTCTCTTATATTGCTATTGTGCCCTGGTCAGCTAAGAAGTAATTGCTTTTTATAAGGCAAATTTGCTTTTACTTTTCTAAGGTAATGAAATGAACCTGAAACATTTCCTTTGAAATCAAAGTCACTATCCCTGAAATGTCACCAGACAAATCCCATCATATAGTTTCAGCAAACACATAATGAGAAAGTTGGGCTAGATGTTGATTGACAGAATTCTATTAGAAAGCCTTCTCACACACTCATCCACAATTATCTGTTTTGTAAATCAATACTGATTTGATTTCTTCATATTTGTAAGTTGGTAACATGGAAGAAAAACAAAATAATATGTATTTCATAGCAGAAAAACGCTGAAGCAAATATGTACTTATGTGTTTAGATATATGATCCAGTATAACATTTACTAAAAAGCCTTAACAGCAGATGTACATACAAATATTACATGTATAAAAGTACTTAACTAGATCTACTGGTTTATATAATAGTAACAAAAATGCAAGTTTCAAGCCAAGCCCATAATTTGTTCCTGTTGATTATAATTTCAGCATGTTTGAAAGTTACTGTGAATAAGTCCAGCATTCACCTGAACTGTCTGAATACTCTGAGGAAGATTGTGTGTGATAGTTCACAGAAGTAGTCTTTGGTAGTACATGATTTCTGTTGCACAGTTTATTTCCAACAAAATAACAGAGAATTCTATCTCTGGAGCAATACTAGCAACAGATGAGATGTCTTAGATTAATATCATACTTAAATGCTTTTGTATATTAGTATTCAGGTAATATTTGTTTGCTTCTTATTTCACAAAAAATCACATATTGATTATAATAATTCAGATAATGTACTTTTGAAATTGTTGTCTTAATTTAAAATATTTTCTGCCATATTATTTTGAAACATCTTTATCACCAAAGAAAAAATAATAACCTGACATACATATTGATTTTAAGAGATGAACATAATGTTTCCATGATTTTTGCAAAGCCTATACCATGGAGAGCTGTTAGAGAAAAACAAAACATTAACATTAACACATTTGTGAATGGAATATAGAAATCAACATGGCAATAATGGAAATACAGAAGCCAATGTTAGTAGACAGCACAAATTCCTTTTCATGCAACTATGAGTACAGTTAGACTTGATATAATTTTTGGAGCACATTAACAAATCTTGCAAACTGAAGCCACATGTCATTGTGGACATTGTTTGGACACCTGGTTACTACCTCTATTCAGACTCTGTAAATTATATATCTTTTGCCTACTGCAGGACTTAACTGGTATTTAGAAAATGCCTATATGTTGTCCTAATTCATATCTTGAGATACAAATTATTAACTATATTTTCAACCACTTCAAAACAAAACATTATTTTCTTTAACTATCCTATTAGTTAAGTGTTCAACCATGTGATCATTTGCTGTATACCTTTGGCATCACTGATTCTACTTGAAGTTCCAAATGTATGCTCATTGGAAGAAATAACACAGATATATGAATTCTGGAGTCCACTGGAGAACTGCTCCTCACAAAATCTGCACCTATTTCACTCTTTAAGACATCAATTTATTCTTCAGAAAGTATAGTTGTTTGGAATAAGAAATTATTTATACAACATTTCTGTAAAATAAGATGATGTAGAAATCATAAACCATGACAAAAGTCCTGTGGCATGAAAATGGAGCCAAAAACATGGTCATGGAATCTCTTGCTTTGAGAAATGGGAACAGGATTGATAGTATTCCCAGTCTCAGTCACTTTTTAAATGTAAGTCATTACTATGTTCATTTAAAACATTAATTGTTGATATGTGTTTTCTAAATATTTCCAAAATAGATCTTTTGTTTTTTAGAATTCTTAATTTAATTTTATGAGGATGAATATAATTCTTTCTTATATCTACATAAAGCACATATGTGTGAAGAGCTCATAGAGGCTAAAGATGATGATGGATTCCCTAGACTTGTGTTACATGTGGTTATCGGGCATATTGTGAGTACTAGAAGGTAAACTCAGATATTCTACAAAAGCAAGCGGTGCTTTTAACTGTTGAGACACATTTGCAGCACCTATTTTTCCAAAATAAATTACTCATTTCATTGCCCTATCTTATTAGCTACAAATATGGACTTAACGACTAATAATATATTATTGGAAAAGTTCATGACTAAGACTATGTAATAGAGACAAATTATGACACAAGTGTAAATTCTACAGAAAACTTAATGTTTTACTGTTTATGTAGTGTTTTAAATTGAAGGTTGTTTTCAAATTTAGTTCTGACAATAAGTGGAAACAACTATTCAAGAAATGTTCATTGTTTATATGAAATTTTCATGAAAATATAATAAACACACTTATGTGAAACTTAACAACCTGAAATTTTTACACTGAATTTAGTCTGAAATTTCATACATAGAAAAGTGCAAAATAATAGAAGTAAAATAAATTAATATACTTTACTTTCAGAAATGAATTGTCCTACTATTACTAGACAGCTCTGAGTTACTTTTTCAAGTCAATTGCATTTTTTAGCTGCATGATTCATATTAACAAAGGAAAAATCAAACAGCATTCTGAATACTTTCTTCCAAAGGTCATTTTGTGCTGAGTATAAAAGTGTCTCTATGTATTTTAAGCAAATTGCTGAAAGGAATGTCTCATTTAAAACTCTTAAGTCTCAATTCTTATTCCCAAATGAGATCAATCAGTAATGGTGTCCAACTTGTTGATCTTAATTCTTCTTTACCAAGCTGATATTTAAAACACAAAGGTGGTTATACCACCTGCAAGGATGAAAGCAAAGTTAAAGTCAGTGTTGTTCTGATTGCTCTCCTCAATCCATTCCACCATGCTTTTAGTGTACAAGAGGCTCTGTGACGATCAATTAACCACTGTGAAGTCCTCCTGACATACCCGGGGCTACATCAACAGAAGGAAAGAAATCATTAGCTTAAAATATATCATTGAGAGAAGAAACAGATTCCTATATCTGAAAGCACTTTCTATCCTCTTCATAGGGTGCCTTATAAGAAGAATGTCACTTTAGAATCTTAGCTATATCACATTATAGTCTACTTTAACTCTGGATGTTTAGTACATATTGTTATAGGAACTAAATAGATACACTAAAGTTCTACTTATGTTGATGATATTCATGAAGCCTTCAAAACTTATATTGTGATAATACTAAAAATGGTCATTTCTCAAATTAGAAATAAAAGTATATGACTTCTTAGAAAGCCTCATAGTAACTATTCAAAAATCCATTATAGAGAACTATCTGCTTGTATAATTATAAACATAGCAAGAATTATTTGTATTTAAATAAATTGTAGTCATTTTTTATTATAAATACCAATTTGACATAAAACACATGAAACACTGTGGGTAGCATGTTCCTTTTCTTAATTATTTTCTAATTAATAATTATAATCTTTTTAAAAACATGATGAGGCTTTATTCAATGTCATTACTATTAAATGATTTTAAACAATTCCAAAGATGCATTTATTAACTGTGATTCCAGAGCTTAAGGATGATTTCTTTTGCATTTTCAACAACAGTTTATAATTTAAATATAATCAGATATGATTATACTACAATGTATTTACAATGATGTTTAATTCAATATAAAATATAGATAATAGGGTTATGCATTTTGTGAGATGAAAGTATCATAAATCAAAAATGCGTTTCATTCACATAATATTTCAAGCACCGTATCTTAGCAACACAGTCACTACAGAGAATACTGGGGTCCCAACTCAGTGCCACTTCCTGATGTAACAAAATACCACACTACCTATGACTAGCTAGGTAATCGCACATTTATAAAGCAGGTTCTACCAAGTGTATATTGATTTTATTTCATTGGAAGACTAAAATATCTTCAAATCATTCTTAAACCATTGTTTAAGAAGACAATCATTGTTATTCATGAACATTCATCTATTCTAGGTGATAGAACAGCTTAGCAGCCCAAGTTAAGAGGAGATACATAGGTGAATCAGGTTTGCCATCTAAAGATAATTGATTGAGATACAGGGGACACAGTTTATTATAGTTAGCAAGAAAATGGGAACATAATAAAACATTTCCAAAACATACAATGAATTATACTAAGGAAACCCTTCATTCATCCACTAGAGATTTTACAATAGATTGTGAAAATGGTTTCCATTATGAGATCCAGTTTATATAAATAACACACCTTAAAATATTTCTTTACATAATATGATCTCATAATTCATACTCTGTAAGACTGCTTATTCTTTCTAAAAATATCAGGACCTTACTATAAAGCACAGAGTAACACTGAATTCATTAGCTTCTTGCTTTGGGTTCCCAAGAGTTAAAGCTACAGAAATGTTCTTTTATAATGGTGACAATTTTAGACGATTTTAAAACTATGATCCATAAACATTAATAAAGTTACAGATTCCATGTAAAAAATAATGCTATTTGTAGTAGCACTTGCTTCTAATTCTTGGGTAAGGAGATCAGAAATGTTCTAGATAATAAGAAGGCTGAAGCCTTTCAAGTCAAGAATTAAGAGTAGATAAAATGGATGTCAAAATGCTTTAGGGTTCTAGGACTAAGGACTGGTGATTGAGTTAGGAAAAGAATAAATGACCCTATGCCCTGAGTGAACATCTACATATGGCGAACATATGATTACACCTTGTCTCTGTGTCTTGTCCTCTGTCTGCCTCTTATCCTCTGGACTAACACTCTGACTCTCTGTGCTGAGGGCCTACTTTTATATTGTGAGAGTTGGATGTATCCTCACTCTGTTAACTTTTCCTCTGATTTGCCACTTTTCCTTCCCTTTACTCTGATTCATCTCAAAAGTCATTATCTCTCAGAAACATATGCTCTGCTTCCTGTCTTCCAAGTGCAGAGATTAAAGGTATGTACCACCACTGCCTTCTGAATATTGGGATTAAAGGTGTGTGGCAAAATTCTTTCTACACTTGAGCAACCACGCTGACAGATTAAAAAATTAAATATTTCTTTACAGTCATGGGTTCCCACCCATAGACAAAGAACCATGAGTGCTGGGAAGGAGATAACGAACCTTGTCTCTGAATGAGTCTTCTGGTTAATTATTCAATGTAAAGTAGTCAGCCTCAAAATAATATTCAAAAAAGCTGGCTATATTTCTGTGTTTATGCAGATAGATGTATGTGAGTCTGTGTGTGTTTTATCTGTGATAATAATAATAAAAGAAAAAGATTATCCGTTTGAGAGGTAATGAAGGAATGATGGGTTGGAGGGAGGAAAAGATTGGAGGAAGTAATATAGTTATATTTTAATAAAAAAATTAATAAAAAAGGGGATAGCAGCTGTTTGATGCCTTGGATTTTCTTCCTTCTTCCACAGGGCAGAGCATGCATGTATGCTCAAATGTACATATACTAACACATGCATACACCTAACAGATAATGTGCATTTTAAGTAAGTGTAAGATTTACCACTGTTGCCTATATGCCAAATTATTTAAAATCAATCACAAAAAGAGTGAATATATTTGAAAATCTTATGTTGATTTGTTCTAACAAATTAAGCATATACAGTGTTTTAGGAAAGCAAACTTCATATGACATATAAATTACACTATTTACAGTAAACATTTTCTATCTATCTGTAGAATAAAATTGTAAAAATATCTTCAGTCTTTGTTGATCTTGTAATTAAGTTTTCCATCAATGAAGGAATAGTGTTATATTCAGACATATTTTAAATATACAAAAACTAGGCTTAGTGGTACAGCATTGCAATTTCAGCTAAGTGAGAAAGAAAAGAAAGAGATTTTAGTCCAAGACTTTCTTGGATTATAGAGTGAGATCAAGATCAGCCTGTACAACTTAGACTTTCTCTCAGGAAAGAGCAAAATGACCTCTGTGGGTATAGCTCAAATGGTAATTTCTCATCTCACCAATCATGCTATATTTAATCTTCACTTTGAAACTAATAAAATAAAATAAAAGACAAAGTTCTAAAAATAAAAATCAGTTTATATTAATTAACTTACAAATAAAAGCATCATAAATTTAGTTAACAGAAGCCATTCAAACACCTACCAGGCCCAAACCTTATATAAATCAACACAAAGCCTTAGACTACACATAGCTTTTCTCTTTGCATGTTTGGTTATGATTACAAAGTACTATCCAACTTAGATACACTCCTTGTTCTTGAAGTCTGTTCTTCCCTTTTGTGACACATTTTCTTCTTGGTTACTAAAAGTTAATTTTCTCATTTAAAATATATGGTAAGTCTCTTATTCTTGTGTATTCTATTGAACTCTTTTTCTTTCTATTAATTTTCCTTGTCCAACTTTGTTATAATTATTTTTGCTTTATCTTATATTTTATTTTGCTATGTTTTGCTGTTATCTCTTAGAAACCTGTACTTTTCTAAAGAAAGAGAGAAAGGGAGTATATCCAGATGGGAGGGGATGTGTGGTGAAATTGGGAGGAGTGGAGTGAATGGCAACTATAATCAGGATATATGTATGAGAAAAGAATCTATTTTCAATAAAATGGAAACATAAGCATAGTAAAACTATGTACTTCCTTTATTAATGATGTCACCCTGACTGTTACTTTTAACTACTTCTTATTCCTGCCTCCTCTTAATTGCATGGCTTCCTTTGTTTCATAGAAAGTTATTACTTCTTTGGGAAAATGCTAAATTTTCTTATTATGTGTCTGTCTATTCATTTATAAACATATCACACTTGTTCAGTGAGTAAAGAACAATTTTTAATCTTTTAATCCTTCAGCATGGCTATTCTAGGGTTGAGAAAATGGTAGTTCATACCTTTAATTCCAGTATTCAGCAACCAATGGTGCCACAAACCTCTAATCCCAATATTCAGAAGGCAGTGGACACCTTTAATCCCAGCACTTGGGACACAAGAAGCAGAGCCCAGAAGAAATCAGGGTCAGACAGGAAGTGACTTCTGAGATGAGTTCAGAGTGTGGGGAGGCAACATGATGAATCAGAGGAAAAGTTAGCAGAGTGAAGACAGACTCTTAGCTCAGAGGACAGTGTTCACAGAGGCAGGCAAGAAAGAACACAAGACACAAAGACAATGAAGTGATATGACTGTGGATAAGGCAGAGAAACAGAGTCCTGACTGAGGCAATGTAGAAGGACTCTCAGAGAGAGACAAGACACACAGGCAAAGAGAGGAGTCTGAGGCAGAGACAGAGAGGCAATAAGACAGAATAAATTAGTATCGGACAGGAGAGGCGGTCTTACTGAGGATAAAACAAGAAGCAGAGAGGCTGACTGAGGCAGTATGAAGGAGAGGGATAAGAAACTGGACTGTAGAAATAATTGCTTAATTAAATCAGCCTACATACTCTAAGGATATGTTAACATCAGAATGGAAATCAGGGAATGTGTTACATTGGTGAAGAGGACTTGCTTTTATTTCCACTGGAGACAAAAAAGCTGTGGGTTCCATCTAAATTGATAAAGATTTGATCTGAGTTGGAAGCTTCCTAGCAGAAAGAGAGCTCAAAAAACTGGCTGAAGAAAGAGAGATAGTTCATTAGACTAGAAAATCTTGATACTAAAATGGATATTTGCTGAAGAAATGGTGAAGCAAACTTGACAGATGATCAGGACTAGTGGTTGCTGCAGTCATGGAAGACCATTGAATGGATGGTTGAAGTTGATCTTCAAAAGGACATTCAGACAGTCAAGTTTAGTCAAGTTTCTGGAATTGAGAATTTTTTCTATTGTAATAGTTAATTTGTGTTAAAGCTATTTTCACAGCACAATTTATAACTTAAACAGAAAGGGGGAATATGCAGAGGAATATTTAATCCTTTAATCCAGCAGCATGGCTGCTTGAGGGTAGAAAGAAGTTTGGTTCACACCTTTAATCCCAGTAGTCAGAAAGCAGTTGTGGGACACACCTTTAATTCCAGTATTCATAAGGCAGTAATGGTGCACATCTTTAATTCCAGAATTTAGGATACAGGAAGCAGAAGGAGTCAGTGTCGATAGGAAGTGACTTCCAAGATGAACCAGAGTGAAGCACAGGCAAGTTGATGTATCAGAGGAAGAGTTAGCAGAGTGAGGACCTGCCCAACATTTTTGATAAAAGCAAGCTCTTAGCTCAGAGAATCAGGATGAGAGGCTGATAGAAGACAAGACTCAGAGACAATGAAAGTCACTTACAGAAGCAGGCAGGTTGGGGGAGAGACACAGAGGATAAGACACAAAGGCAAAGACACAGGATCAATTTTAGGAGTCTGAGGCAGAGACACAGAAGCAGTTTGGCAGAAGAAGACAGTGTCATATGAGAAGAGTGAATCAGATTGAAGCTGAGCATAACATTCAGTCAGAGATGTTGCAGGATTTAGCCAACCAGAAGAGTTCAGTAATGCTCTGAGTTCTGAAGGAGCTAGTCAGAGTGACTCAGTCAGCAGTAAGCCTAATATGCTTAAACTTCTAGTTTGTATGGAAGATAAGACTGAAGCCTAGGCTTAAATGTTTTAGATTGGAGGGAGGTCAAAATGCTCTAGGGCGCCAGAACTAGGATGGGAGATTGAATTAGACAAAAGAACTACCTTTGAACTTGAAGCAAAATCTATGGCAACAAGTGAGAGCAGAATTTATTTTTTCCAGTTCAAAAACATTCTTTGAGCAGGAGGCATTATTTAAACATAGTAGGTACTCAGCAAAAATATTTGTAAAAATATGAATATACATGCATGTATTAATAGCAATATGCATTTTAATTTGTATATTTAAAATTATATATGTGAACAATGATTCTTAAATGTGATTTTGCAGTAGCTGGAAGGCTAGCTCAGCATTTAAGAGAAAATACTGCCATTACAGAGGACCTAAGTTTGTTTCTCAGCATGTTTATCAAGTATCTCACAATCTTTCATAACTCCAGCTACAAAGAATACAATGTCCTCTTCTGAATTCTGACGGCACTGTATTCACCGGAAATCTAGTGTTCAGGAAGCAGTGGTAGCAAACACCTTTAATCCAAGTATTTAGAAGACAGTTGAGGTCCATGACTTTAATCCCTAGAAAAAAACACTGGAAGCAGACACAAGAAGCAGAATTACAGAAGGAGTCAGTGTCATACAGGAAGTGACATCTGAGATAAGTCAGAGTGAATGGCAGACGGAGTGACTAATCAGAGAAAGAGTTAGCAGCATAGCCCAATTCTCAGGAGAATAGGCAAGATCTCAGCTCAGTAAAAGAGAATTACATAGGAGTTAGAGTCATTAAGTTAACACAGTTAAGAAGGGTAAGTTGAAGTCAGACAGAGGAGTCAGTTGAAGTAGTCAGTAATAAGAGTCAGTAAGAAGAGTTAGTTGAGGAAAACAAGAGAATTAGTTGAAGAATGAGTTACAGAGGAGTTACAGAAGCTGAGGCTGGAATGAGTTACAGAGCAGTTGGTTTAAGCAGTCAGTTAACGGAGACAGGATAAGGCAGTGATTTCTCGGGGAAAGACACAATAGACACAGAAGAGATAAGCAGCAAAAGCTCAGAACAGAGATTGAATTCACTAGAAGAGTCAAAAGGAACTAGTCAATGTGGCTCAGTCAGCAGTAGGTCTCAGCAGGCTAAGGCTGAACCTTTGAGTTCAGGGATTAAGAGTAGATTGTAAAGAGGCTGAAATGTTCAAGAGCTACAGAGCTCAGGTCAAGAAACAGTAATTTAATTAGTAAAAGAATAAACTGCCCCAACCTGGAATCAATGGCTATATCTGATGAATCAACAGCAACATTTATGACTTCACAGTGCATCAACAAGATTAATAATTTGCATAAAAGAAACAACAGCTTAAGCAATTTGAATGTCTAGTAAGTATCATAAAAAGATACATATCAGTTAAATATTTAATATTTTATCTGCATTAAACTAACTTTAGTGTTATCCACATATCTAATTTCCAAAGATCCATCTCAATGAGCTCACTTGAATATTATTATTGTGTGATGGCAAAATTTGAATGGGATATTTTATTTTATTTGGACAATATGATTTGCATGGTAAATAAACAATAAGGCAATGTGTCACTCACTCACTTTATTTTAAACTGTTCACATGAATGTAAAAATACATGAGACCTGCATTGTGAAAATACTGAAGATAGTTTATTTCCCTCTTTAAAAATTTTGTCTAAGAGAACGTACTTAAAGTCAGGCTACTCCATAAATACCATGGAGGTTTTTGGCAACATATTTTATAGAAAATCATAAATTACCCTCCAGCAACATATCAGAGACAATTATCCCAGGGCATAGACTCCATTGCTTTGATTTACTGAGATCGTAGAAGCCAAATAAGTGCTTACCTGTCACACCTAACTGCCAACCTCTAACATGGCTGATATTTTTCTCAGGGTTCATAATGTTTACTTTTGTTTCTACTATTTTAATACTTGTTTGGGTTTCAAAGGGAGACACAGAAAGGCTCTGGGATTTTTTGTCTTTGCAGAAGTGGAAAATTCATTAGAAAATTAAGTACTTTGCTGATAGTTTTAAGTCTCAGTGCTCCCCTTTTTGGAATTGAATATGGAGGTAGGAAAGATGTAAGATTTTTAGATATATTATTGCCATGATTTTATACCTCTAAATAATGTTTCTTTAGAAACATCCTGCCCTGTCTTGCATTTTCATACACAAAAGATAATTTCACAATTTAGCCTCATGTGCATAGTCTGTATTTATTTTCCTCAGCTTTAAATATACCTAGTTACTTAAATAGTACTAATTTATAGTATTTATACCTAATTATAAGTCAATTTCACTGTGAATTTTGTTGGGATGAAATAATGAAGAGAGGTTTAAAAATATAGTTTCATGTAGACTTTAAACATGTCTTTTCCTGTCATACTATATTTTAACTCTTACTTTTCTAATGAAATTAGTAACAATTTGTGCCTCCAAGCACATTTTATTTTTTAATGCTATATTTCTGAGACTGTTTTTCTGAATAGAATAGACTTAAAATTGTTTTTTTTAATTATTAGTAAAAGTAAATTTTTATTACCTGAAATCAAAGTGATTACATTGCTCTGATTTAAAAAAGTAACAAGTAGGGCATGTAGGATTTTTATATAACTCAGATGACTTATTCAATTAATTTGCTCTATATGACTAATAATTTATAACTATAAAGTTTCACAAAATATATGAATTTACATTCCTAATTTATCATTGTGAATTCTGATTATCTGCCTCCTTACTTTAGTCTCTCCTCTCTTCTGTTTTTTCCTTCTTCCATTATGATATGAAGTCTAGACTAGGTAATAAATATATTTAAAAGTGAAAAAATTGCTTGCAAATTCAGTATGGAAACCAATTCCTATCAGTCTATGTTTTACTCATTGAACATAATATGTATTGAACCTTGTAATCAGTGTGAAACAATAGTCATTTTCATTATCTCCTTTATATTCTTAACATGTTATAAGAATATGTGAAGTTTTAAGTTTGAATGAAGACTACATAGTCAGTGAACCATCAAAGAATAGGAGCTTCTCAGAAAGGAAAACTACTCTCCTGAAAATATTTGAGAAGATTGTAGAGATTTTTCATGTGCAAGGACTTAGTTCTAAAAAACTGGAAGTTTTCACTTGTATAACATAGTTTTCAGGACACATAAAAGTGGTGAGCCCCCTAGATTCTGGGCCTGGATTCTGCCACAAGCCCCTGGCTATGTGTCTAGTCATTTATTGGAAGTTTCTCTAAGCTAACCTGAGTCACTAAATTTACTGCCCTGAGTGGCTGATTTTTGAGGAAGTCAAAGATTACCTAATGGAACATTCCTTCTCTGGCTAAACATTCAGCTCCATGGAGAGGGTCTATTGCCCTAAACCAGCATTTAGCACCATCAAGTGAGGCTATTGTCCTTGAGAAGCTTCCAACTCCACCTAGAGAAGCTATTTCCATGGGTAATTATCCTACTCCAGTAACACAAGATGTCTTACGGTGATTTGATACCCTATTGTATACCTGTTGAATTACCTGTGCTTTGTAACCCTTGAGAAAAAAGTATATTAACTGGGACAAAAAAATAAAGTCTTAGCTCCATTCCATCTGAGCTCAATGATGCTGTGTGTGTCTGGTCTACTCCTTTCCCTTTGTGTATCTTCTCCCTTCTCCTCATAAGGCCTTTCAGTCCTGCTCCCCATTCAGGCACTATCTGACTTGTCAGGCAGGCCCCGACAATAAAAGACCATGGCAACAATATACAAAACAAATAAGAATTGTTATGCATTCACAGTTTGCTTGATAGGTTCCAATAAAATATTAAATTTATATTTAAAATATTTGAGTAATTTGATAATTTCATGAACATTTTAAATGCCAATTAATTTTTAAATTCTTGGAGTATGTTTTATATCTTCCATAGTTCAGCAATGTGTTTTTAGAAAGTCATACATTTTCCCATGTAAAATTTAAAATATTTAGAAAATATGTATTGAGAATAAAAGTGCTAACAATATTTGGCATTTCAAAGTTATCTACAAAACTTCACAGGTATGATATAAACCACTATAATCTTGGATGTATGTGTAAATACTGGTAAATTCCACAAATGTATGCACAAATGTTAGGATGTCATTAAACTGATAAATGTGTTTGTTTATGACAGCAAATCAAATATATTTTATAATACTTTTCAAAAATTTTCTCATGAAATATGAACCCAAACAACAGTTTTCCTCTGTTACAAAAGGATGAAATTATAGCAATATGTTATCCAACATCTGAAAAAAATTAAAAGAAGAATTTTTACTTCAGGAATAGATTCCAAACCTTCTTCAAGAAAGATATAAATTCTTTTATTGGCATTAGAATAGATAAATATTCTAATATATTTTATTTCATTATAAATTAATATGAAGTCTAAAAATATATTTGTATAATTACTAGACTGTGACTAGATAGTATTTTGTTATACTTCACAATGACATAAAAGCTAAAAGATAAAAAAAGAAGACAGATAGATTTAACATGTGTAAGTATTGAATGTCACCTTGCTTTGGCTTTTGGATTTTAGTTTGCTGAGCTGTTGGTACAAATATAATACTCCAAATTTTTAACTGCCAGTTAAGAACAGTCCCTTAATAAGGTATTCCTCTCTGTCTTTTCATTCTAAATTTGCTATGCATACTTCAAGCAGTACAGACATTTCACTGGGGAGAATTTCCTGTAGCTTTCAGAATGTTGAATACATCAAGGACTCCCCTCAGATAATTTCTGTGTTGCTTACACGGGATCTCTCTGTAAACAAGCAGGATAACATGTACTTGTAGGATGAACTTGAGGATTTCCAAGACCCTCCTTTATTGATGAGTTCCAGGCAGTAGGATGGTTATACTCTAGAAAGTATAACAGAATGCAAGATGTTTATTGGAAGTAAGTCACATATGGAGGTAAGGAAGTCTTGTGTGGATCACCTAAAGATTTTTCTCACTTCAGTAAGATCAGTTCCATGCCACTAATCACTCTATTCTCACAGGTATTTCTGTTTCAAGCTGTCTTTAATTAGCCTGTATTGTCCCATATTCAAAAATACATATGAGAAAAGAAATGAGAAGTAGAAGGGATAGGATACTGCATAAGGAAGGGAGGAAAAGAAAGGAAAACTGAAGAAAGCAAATGGAATACCAGAAAATTTCTCTATATGAACTGTAGCGACCAAAGCATAGATACAGTATAATATCTTGACGAGCTCAAGCTGTCCAGACAGGTACAATATTAAAGTACAAGTGTTAGCTATTTTTCCTTAAAATAAGTATTTAGTGTTGTTTGTTGCCCATCCACTGGACCCTGGGGGCGGGGGTAGAGCTGGCACAGAACCAAAACACAGGCTCTGGGAGTCAGGTAAGTGGCAAAAGCAAATTCACTTTACTGCTGGGGGGTGTGTGTGTGGAGAAGTTACTCTTATACCCTCCACCCAGCCCAGTGTCCCATTGGCTCTCAGAGTGCAGGCTGCTGTTCTCTAGGTGTCTCCAGGCAGGTCTGTGTCTAGGTACATCCATGCAGTTCTCAGGCCTTGTACTGCTCAGTGGCAAGTCCAGTTTTCTCCTACAATTTAGAACCTGGGAGGTGCTGGTGCATGCCTTTAATCCCAGCAGTCAGGTGGCAGAGCCAAGTGGATCTTTGTGAGTTCAAACCCAGCCTGGTCTACAGAGTGAGTTCTAGGAGCCAGAATTACAATAGAGAAACTCTGTTTCTAAAAACTAAAAAGAAAAAAAAAAAGTTAAGCTTAACCCTATTTAAAGAGTCAAAAATATCAAATATATATTTAAACAAATAAATATGAGTTGAATGTATATTAAAATTAATGGTCAAATACAAAGAAAAATCCCTTGTTTAATGGAAGATACAGAAATCTGTAGGTAATAATTAATGGCATCACAGACTCTATCACACATTCTAGCAAGAGTTTCAGCAAAATGAGACTTATGCCCTAGCTTGCCTTACTGATCCTTCTCTAACACTCTGGTTTAAGACTCTGTTGTATTTTATTAGATAATCACAAGCAGACTGACATTTCTGCTCTCACATTTATTTACGCACAATTCCTGGACTAAATGTATAGCTCTATTAGATGAAACTTGAGTAAGAATCTCAATGTATCTATGACTTGATTTCCTAATTTGTAAAATGGGCTTAACAATTGTGTCTGAATCCAGACTAAGGATGAAATTTCAACCACATGATCCCATTGGAGTAGTCTAAATTTTTCTGATAATATAGGAAATGTAGGAATCACTCAATAATATAATTGTTTTACTCTTGTCTTAAAAAGAATTACAGCATGGTTCCCACCCACCCCCTGTTTTTCCATACAGGGTTTCCCTGTTGAAACTCCAGCTGTCCTGCCTCTACTTCCTGAGTCCTGGGATTAAACACATGCACCATCACCTCCCAGCTGGATAGCTAATGATATCTTGGGTATATTATTTTAAAGCAAAAAACACTATTTATGATTTCATCTCAAACTGCTGAGATAGGACATTTTTGATTTCTGAGCTCTGCTTTTGTCAGATATTGCTCACATGAGATGTAAACGATAAGCTCTACAGTCATTGAAACTTTGCCTAAAAATATCCTGAAAGATAATAATACACTTTGCAACAGAATATAGATTTTTAAATTTGTTTTCATTAGTTAGTGTTGATTATACATAACAATAGGCTTCATTACAACATTTTCATACGTATGTATAATGTATTGCTTTCTTATTCACACCACCATTACCCTCTGCTGGTTCATTGCTTAATTTATTTGCTTGATTTATTTGATGTCTCAATGTGCTTACTCTGACTCACTGCAGCAACATATTGTGGGTCTACTGAATTCTTGCTAGGAGAGAAAGAAGGGCCTTTGAGCTAAATCTGCCCCAAGGACACAGAAAGAGATAATGATTGCTAAAGAGTAGTATAGAACTTTATCTCTCTCTCTGTGTATCTATACATACTTAGTAGTCACAAGAGAAGACAGACTTTTTTGGGAAGTATAGACACTAACTGATAAGGCACTCATATCTGTAGGAGAAGGTCTAATTAATAAATATATTTGGAATTAATAGATATTAACATGTGATGTCAAGAATAGACTTTTAATCTGGCCAGGGACCAACTTAGTTGTAGATTATGTAGCTACTAATAGCGTACAGAAGGCCAAGATTTCAATACACAACAGAAACCAAAAGTAAGCCAGATTATGTATAAATATGAGAATTATATGCTTAGAAGTGACCATTTTATGAATAAAAAAAGAATATAACAAAATATTTCTGACACTATACTGTGGCAATTATTTCATTTTTTTATGTTTTTGACTATTCAATAGTCATATATTACAAGAGATTAAGAGTGAAATGCTATGGAATATATGAGTACTTACCAAAACCAAAGAAATAGAAAAATTTTCATCATCAAAAAAACATTTCAAATTCATTTCACATCCACATTAATTTGGATTTTTGCTATACTTAGAATGTAACAAAATAATTAGAATAAAAATGTTAGACAATTATGGTGGTAAATGCCTAGAATCCTGGTATTCAGGAAGGCAGAAAGTTGTGGCAATTTGATGATAAGTTTGAAGTAAATAGTAAGCCCCTGTGTCAAAAGAACAAAGAAAGTTTATTCAATTTAGAAATATTAATGTGAAGTATATACAAAGGTATAATTGTTAAAATAACTATTAGAATCTTGTCTGTGAATACTTACTATGATGGTTTAGTTTTTATCAATTTAATACAAACTAAAATCATCTGGGAAGAAAGGCTTCGATTAAATGATTTCTTCATTAGGTTGGTCTGTGGCCATGACTGTGAAGTGACTTATTAATTACCAGTTGATGAAGAAGAACACAGCCCACTATGGTCAGTGCCATCTTTGGGAAGATAGTCCTGGTCTATATAAGAAGGTATCTGAGTAAGTCATTGTTAGCAAGCCAGTAAGCAATACTGCTCCGTGATCTCTGCTTCAATTTCTCCCTCAAACTTCCTATATTGAGACTCACCCTTTCCTTTCCTAGATGATGGGCCTTATCCCATAAACCAAATAAATCCTTTCCTAAATTACTTTTCATTAGTGACTTATCACAGAAGTAAAATTCTATGTAGAACACTTGACTTTAAAAAAAATAAAACTTTTGGATAAGCTAGCAGGTTAGAAGATGCCTGCGTGAAAGATTAATAGAGAGAGTCTGTAAAACTTTATTGTGAAAACTGAATTGAAGAAGAAGCACTGGAAATTCATGAAGGGAGTGAGAGGACAGATGGTGAATATAGAGAAAGAAGGAGTGACATAGAAGAAAACTACACCTGAGTCAAACAGCTCCAGTGTGTGGTTCACCAACAGGGGGAAGAGGAGTTAGAGCTGAAGCCTTAACAAGGAAAGAGATTGTAGTGACAAAGGACTTTAAGTTTTCTGTGCACAGCGTTCATAGTCTCAAGGCCAATTATAGGTCTTGCTTAGATGGTGAGACATCCAATGGTCTGGAACAGACCAGAAGCTTAATACCTTTTTTTCACAAACCTCGGATCTAAATTCTGTGACCAGAAACATGGGGAGAATCTTCTTTAAATTTGAGCTTCCTATTGGTCCTAATATCATGGAATACTAGAGACTCTGTTCTTAGTAAACCTTCAGTACATGGAATATAAGATGGAGAAGATAAAATATATTTCATTCCTAATGAAAATATCCATAAGTAGTGAAAAAGTTCAAAACTGTAAAAACACAATGTAGTTAATTGTGTCAGTTAACTCTGTTTAGGGATGCAAATGCCTAAGAAAATAACCAATGAATAGAAAGATTTATTTTATCTTAGTTTTAGGAGCTCTAGTGAATGATCAAGTACTTGGTCATATTGCATTAGGCCTGTGATGTCATAGTTGCCAACTGGTAGAGAAAACTATCAGCTCATATTGTCAAGTCAAGCACTAAGAGTCAGAGACTAATATTCCACACTCCTCTCAAGGACACAGGCTTAGTGACTTAAAATGGTTTATTAGTTTCTTAGTTACCTTTGACTGCTAGGACAAAGCACATGACCAAAGCCACTGATAGAAAAAAAAATATAGTTATTGGATATCATGGTTCCAGAGGGATGGAGTCTGATTATCATAGAAGAGCATGGCAGTAGGCAAGCATAGCATTTGAGCAGTCGCTTGAAAGCTTACATCCTGATTCATAAGTTGCAAGTCGAAAGTTTGAGAGATTTAACTGAGATTGGGCAGGCTTTTGAAACTTCCAAGGGCATCATGAGTAACACACCTCCTCCAACAAGGTTACAGTTCCAAATCCTTCCCAAAGAGATTCTCCAGCCAGGGACCAAGTATTCAAACATATAAACCCATAGGGCCTTCTCAAAACTGTAAAACTGTTGAACAGAATACATTATAGCACAAACTTTCAGTGCCTGGGAATTATGTCTAAATTACTTGAAAGTTTACTAAATACAGTCATTTAAAGTCCCATAACTAATAGAATTGTTGAAGTAGAAAATGTAGAAGAAGATAGCGCTGATAGGTTAAAGTCATATGCAGCAACTCTGGGAAATATTTGTAAGGTCAAGGCATTCAGAATTGAGCCACTGCCATGGTAAACCTAAACAAGAAATCATAATGGAAAATAAGCAGAAGTTTTATTGTCTAAGATACCCAGAATTACAGTCTAGCAAAAAGTAAAATGTAATGTTTCAAACTGAAATATACTACCATTGAATGCATAATTTTACTGAAGAGGAAGAATCATTAATATGTAAAATGGTAATAAAATATGTCCGGGAGAAAATGGCTTATTTAGATCCATGCTATGCTACTCCTTCGAGTCCCAAAGTCAGGGGAAGAAGTGAACCTGCCCTCCAGTTAGAGTGTCCAGATGTGACCTTTACAAATTCAATTTCTTTTATTCTTCTGAGGAACTGTCTTAAATTTTTAAGTGTCCTCCTTGTCAGCACCACCTGTCTTTACGCTGTTAACCCCCAGAAGGTTCATCACACTGATCAACTAGGGAAATCTAGATTTTTATTCATTGAAAAAAGTAATTTTCCCCTTGAAGCAACAATGGCAATCATGTCTGGCCACTTAACTTGATAATTAAAAAACAAAGGATTAACTATTTCTAATACTGAAGTGAATTGTCATATGTGGCAGGTCAATTTAAGCAAAGTTTTGAAAACATTTGTAAGATATCAAGCTAAAGAGGAACAAAAGACTGCAGAGTGTAAATAGAGGATATATTGATTAGCAGTAACCTCTAATGACCCGAATTAAAATGAAAACTGGAGAAAATTCAGCAGTTTGAAATACAACTGATGTGGATTAGAAGCATAACTCTTGAACTGTAAATATCAATTAGGATTTTGATATCATGTATGTTCTTCGGGGAATGGAATTTTATGGAGGGCATTAGAGAATTATGATTTCAGTTGAAGCAGTTCGTCTTAGACTTTATGCTGTTGCTGAGACATATAGTAGAAACCAGAACTTGCTTTCATGATATTTGCAAACTAACAAACAATATTTGTGTTTTCTTAATGCAAGAGACCTGATGATTAACAGTTTTAATAACTCACTAAAGAACAAAACAGTGACATATCACAGAGGATGAGATTGATGAAACATTTGATTCCAGGAAACTTTTTAAAATCTGAAAAAAATTGAAATTTTTATAAAACAAGATGCAGGCAAATAAAGACTGCTGAGAAATGATAGTAAGTCTTTCCTAGAGATTAGCTCCACAAATTGCTACCTAATTCCAGGATGCCAATCATAAGAAATATACATATGAGCAATGCTGAAATGACTTAACTGGTTGCATTTACATATTTATTTATTTATTTATTTATTTATTTATTTATTTATTTATTATTATGCCTCTATATACAAATACACATCTATGTAGACCTCCCTCACATATATAGAGAGAGGGGGGATGATAGAAAAGTGATGTATAGGTGATAGAATGACAGATAATAGGTAGATCAAAGAATAAATGGTCATGAATTTGAAAAGCAGCAGGAGAGGTGGAGATTAATAGGCATTGGAGGGAGAAGAAAGAGAAAAAGTAATTATATTTTATTTTATATTTTAACTAAATTAACTAAAACATGCACACAAAAGATTACTCTTCACTTAAGCACTTTATTGCAAAATTCCACAGAGGAAAAAGCTTTAAAAATGAGCTATTCTAAAAGCAATTTACATTTTTTATGAGAAGATTAAAAAATCTTCATGTATTAACATTTATTATGTGCTATATGTTAAACATGTGTGTATGCTTGTGTGACAGTTAATTATCAGACAAATTTTCATTCTTAGTTACTCAGATAACAAAGAAATAGTATAATTATGCATCGTCTACATAAATAACCTCAGTATAAATGAAGAGAACAAGAAATCTCAATCCCTGGGAAATGCTGACTAAGCAGCATTCTTGGACTGTAGCTTAGATTGAAATACTCTTCAGTCCTTTCCTAGTTCTACAGAAATACTGAAAAGATGATTACGTGTAAAATGCTGACACATGATTCTTCACACATTTCTTTGCTAATTAATGCAACTTTAGCAGGGAGCATAAATGGAGAATTTACATCTTAACAAAATGATAAACAGGCTTCTCTGCTTGCAAGTCTGGAGGAATAAGAAAATGCAGGAGAAAAGTTGGCCTGTGGGGTGAGAAAAGAGAATACCCAAAGACAGGAGGCCTGTGTCAAAGGGAAAGAGAAGAAAAGGTCTTGAGTGTTCACTCTGCTCTCTGACCAAAGGACTGTGATTACAAGTTTGCATCTAGCAATACTCAACTTTGAAGCATTAGTGTCCTCAAGAATGAAACCCAAAAATGTGATAAATCTCTAGAGAGTAAAAAACTGAAAAAAAAATGTTATCAACTAGGTAGACACCAAGTGCTTTCTCTCTGAACCCTTAGGAACTTAGAGAGAATTGCCTGGATTCCAACCAAGGAAGAGGGTAGGCTAACAGCAGATCTTCATCTTTCCTTCCTTCCTTTAGTATTCAAGACCCAGTCCCATCCCCAGCTCTGTAGCTGAAAAGATAGTTCTTTTGTCATTTTACCTAGTAACCTTAGCTAGATTAACCAGTTAGTAGCTAATGTGTTTCAGTTTACCAATGAGGTCATTTTATTTCCTAATTCCTACCACTATATCAAGACAGTCTCACTTTTGTTCAGCTTCTGGTATTGAATTTTTTCCTTTAACTCCAATGATCTGAACCTCCACAGTAGCAAAATTGAACTCACAGAACTGGTTTAGTCTTTGATCCACAGTATCCAACCTTCAAGTTTCATTTTTCTTGTCCTTAGTAAATTGCCATGTGTTTAACATTTTTACTGCTACAAAGTTCCCAGAATTTTGGTTTATAAAAAACATAGAGCTGTAAAAACAATTTTACTTTCTAATAATGCAGTTTGGAAGTATTTTTCAAGGACTGTCCTTCCTCTACTTAACTCAATATAAAGTACAATATGGTTTAGCTGTAAAACCGCATGTCCTTCATTGCAATCTACCAATTTTGATTCAGGTGTCAAAACTGTCTTAGTTAGTGGAATAAATAGTTAAAACTGTAGTTTAAAGAATTGTTAATGTTATCATGGACAAGATTTGTTTTTCGTCATATAAATTTTTCATCTCTGGGATCCCAGTTTCACATTTGTATTAGGCTCATTCCTCTCTTCATATTTAACATTCTTGTTTGTTTCTATAATTTTAATTATGGTGTTTAGACATTTTTTACATATGATTATTTACATTAGTACAAATCTACTTTATGCTAATAATTTTGTTCTGACTGTTTCCCCTACCAAATAATCAATAACGTTTTGTAGATAGTGGTTCTTTAATTAGTTTGGGTTATTAAATACACCTTTCATTTTGTGATTTTTATGGCTACTTATATGCTAATTTAAGCATTGTATTCTCTTTTAAATCATCAGCCAAGTGATTTTTTTTTCAAACATTTTATAAGTAATTCAAGACTTTCCTGTTCTAGTGTATTATTGGTCTACAAAGCTTTTAAATATGCAGTTTTATAAATGTTACTGTATATTCCTACTATGTCACTTAAATATTTACTATTTTAAAAGGATTATTATGTTAAAAGTTTTAAATAAGTAAAAAAAAAATATCATATTTACCAATAGGTTAACAATGTCTTGTTTTATATTTTATGTAGAACCATGTTTGTAACTGTTGATATTTTCCTTTTTCATTCATAACTTCAAATACACTTTTGCCTGAGTCTATAAATAATGCTTTATTTTATTTTTTTCTGCATTTCTGAAAATACATGTTTAAAAATATTTTAAAGTATACACTCACTGAGCGTAGAGATCTATGTAACAGAATTATTATTTTTTTCTTTCACACATATAATCCTATTGCTTCTCTCTCCTAAGACTTGTGTCATGTTGATGGGAAATATATCCATTCCAATATCTTTGTTCCTTTGTAGGATAGACGTATCTTCAACTGCCTGTTTATAAGATTTTCTGTTCATCATAAGATGAAGATATTTAATTATAATATAGTCTGTGGAATTTTTTTCTTTCTTTCTTTTTTGTTTATAGATCATTAAGTTTCATGGATCTGTGGAATTATCATTTTCATCAGTTTGAAATTAATCTCCTTTATACCTATAATCTATGACATATGATATATATGATAAATGATATATTATATATGGTATATGATATATAATATTTAATATTATTCACAGTTGAGGGTTCAAATTATGTTCATTATTGTTCCTGTTGAGTTTCTAAAAATTATTTAACTACTTTCCTTTTTTTCTTTAACTATTCTTAATTCTTTATTCATTGTTTTAGATAACTTTGCCTATACAGTTTTCAATGAACTGCTATAAATCAGTCAATATATCTGTTGTCTTACATATTATTTTCATGTAAAATATTTAATTTAGGTCTTTTTATATCCCACTTATCATAATTATTATATCTGATGTTTTCTCTTACTTTTCTTGTACATCAGTCTGTTTTTAGTGAGTATCATAAAACCACTGACACAAAATTCTATGATACAACCCAGTTTGTAGTAATGGTTTTACATTCCTTATGGGTTATGGTTCCTTAATGCTGCCTCACATGACTCATAATTACATTTCTTGAATCCAGAGAATATGAACATTTACCTTGATGAATGCTGAACATTCTTATATCCATGCAAGTGTTCTTTAGCAGATATTCAATATTGTCATAAGTGTAATTTTATGTAATTGTTACTTGGAAACCATTGAAATATTTCACCTTCTAGTTTTTAAATTAACTGAATAAAAGATTTTAAGTACTAGTAACATACTGCATTCCATGAACTTTATTAGCTTATCTGATAGGAGTAAGTTTTTTTTTTTCATTCCATATAAGAATTGTTCTCTAATTATTTGAATACTTTTCAGGATTTGGATGGCTTCCTGATGAGTCTGCACAGATCAGTCCTCTACTTTATGCCTAATGAGAATGTTTCTTTTGCATCTTTCTCCTAGTATACAGTCTGAAAAATAACAGTTATCTGTCTTTCCTGAAACACACAGTTCTTTTTTTCCAAATCAGAAGGTACTGTGAGTTTATCTTGTTCCAGTTTCTGGAAAACACCTTTGGGCAGTGAACTGGGCTATGGTAAGTCTTATGAGCTAATATATTGTCAATGAAGAAGTCAGCACTACTATTTTCTGATGTGTGTTTTCAAACTGATATTTTGTATTTTTTATTTTTTTTACTTTGTTTTGTTGCTGCTATAGTTTCAAAAAAGCAGAGTAAACTTGAATTCTTTTCATTTTATTTACAAAATAATGCCTCTCTAATTTTTCCAAAATTATTTTAGAGTGAACAATAAATCAAATTTTTTTGAATTCTCAAAGTGCCAACTGTGTATTAGTGAGTGTTTTTTATAGTAAAAAATTATAGAATTAGTATCTCTGTAAGCATATAGAAAGAGACTAATTTAAATTACTTATAGACTGTGGTCCAGCTAACCTTAGATTGGTTAGTTATGAATTGAAAGTACAAGAATCTAGTAGCTGCTAACCTAGTCTCCAGTATATGACAGTATCAAGAAGAAGTAGGCTCTAATGCCAGTGAAGGAATAGACTTAATAGAAAGGCATGATCAGGTAAGCAAAGAGCAAAAATCCTCCTCTTCCTTTTCCTTATACAGGATTCCACAAGAAGATGTGGACAGATTATATCTAAACTGAAGATATGTCTTCCTACCTCAAAGATCAAGAGAAGTAGATCTTTCCAATTAAAATAAGCAGAAATATCTCAAAGGTGTCTTCTCTAATTTTGGATTTTAGTTCATTCCAGATGTAATCAATCTGACAATCTGAATAGTCATCATAAACTGTGTGAATCAATTTCTTAAATCCTGTATACTATATTTATCAAAATTTTAATTATGTCATAAAATATTTTATGGATTCTACCAAGCTCACTTATCCTTGTTCTAGCAAGTACTTTTAATTTTTTTCAGAATACAACATTACAGGATCATTTTACATACAGTTTTTCCAAATTGAAAGTCATTTTACATACAGTTTTTCCAAATTGAAAGTTATTCAAATTAGAAAAGTCAATATGTTCTAGTGTAGATTTAACCCACAATTATAGATAGATTAATCTAAAACTAGATTGAACATTATTCCACTGTAAAAATAAATTGTGCTCTTTGTAGAGGAACACTCGATTCTTGATCTGGCAGCATGGTTACTCTGGGAAAGAATCACCTTCAAGGTCCTATATGATAGACATTTTATCTCTGATCCCACAGAATATTAATCAGGCTAATCCTGTCCTCTGCTTGTGCTAATGCTAGATGGGAGGGAATTTTGTGTTTCCTCCTCAGAGACTAATATAGAGATATGAGGAATGTTCTTTCTCTCTCAGTTTGACTTTGACCTAGTGGCAGCAAGTTTGACTGGCCTGGTGTTTGGGAAGTGAATTATAGAATTTTATTCATTAATGCAAAATACAACTTTGTATCAGAAAGCAATATAGCACATTACTTTTAAGTAATGTAGCACATGCCTTTAAGTAGCCAATTCAGAAGGGAATGAAGCACACATCTTTAATTATGCCAGCTCAGAAGGCAATCTTGGCACATGTCTTTAATCTCAATTCTAGGGATATAAAAGGAAACAGTCAGTAGAAGCAGAGAGCTGAGAGAAGAAGCAGTGGTAGAAGCAGAGTGAGAAGCAAAAGAGTCAGAATCAGAAGATGGAAGAAGCAGGCATGTGGAGAAGAGGCTGTGAAGAAAGCAGCTAGTCAGAATTCAGTTCAGTAATGGAAGCTGAAGCCTTGTAGATCCAGGGTTGCATCTTGAAGATTATATTTAATTCTTCCTTGAACCCCCAGGAATAATAATATTTCTATAGCTCATGATATATACAACATGTAAATTATAACTGTCCTTGCTTCAATTGTTATTGTAAACTGATTTAGATTATTTTACTTATAAACAATAAAATCTCATTTCTTATCATTTGAAGACTTAGTATTCCTTATTCAAGTACTTGGAAATGTTGCATCTAGGAAAAAAAAAAAAACATTTTCTGTTTTACACATAGCTCCTTTCTCAATGCATTTTTCAGAAAGTGTAAGCAGGCTAACAAACCATCATTGGAGAATTTCCGAAAGAGAAATCCTCCACCACAGGAAAGTTTTACTTCCTAAACTGATTTTCTACAAAATCCTACTTCCTAATAAAATCACCCCCATGTGATTCTAAAAGATGAATTTAGGGGTTGTGATATGAAAATATTCTGAGAAATTATGAGCCTATGTCAAGTCATCAATATCATTTGTAAATGGACTATAAATATAAACATGAAAAATCAAAAAGTATATAATCCAAAACCAAACAGAATACCACCTCTAGCATGAGGAAAATTTCTTATGAAGGACTTAAAAGTTAATAACTATAAATATGAAGCTAGATAATTTAGATAGAATTAAAAATTAAAAGCAATCAAAATATTTGACAAAGTAAATATGTAAAGGTTAAGGAGAAGTTACCTTAAGGCACATGGAACAACTGGGAAGGTAAAATTTAGAGGAAGATGTTTGGGAGGGGCTTTTGGAGGTGAGCAGTAACTCTGTTTTGACAGAGATAATTGGAAATATTTATTAAACAATGAAGTAGAGACATTGAATAGATAACTTGACATATGAATATAGAATTTAGAAGGTCTATCTGAAGCGGAGATATACTTTTGTGTATATTGAATGTCTAAAGACAATGAATTTGTATAATCTCCAAAATATTAACTTAAAAAACTAAAAGGTCAAAGACTTTAAATTTAGTATAATCCAATGGTCAGAGAAAAATAAAAGTAAAAGACCAATTAAATGAACAGATTAGTCTTTCAAGGAAAGATAGAAAATTTAATATGCTGTCAAGAATGATTAAAATTTGCTTTCTGATAAATAGAATAAAGGCTGAGAAAGTTTTGTTGTAAAGGTTGTAATAAACTCCTGATTGAAATTCCAGAGTGAGAATATTGAAAGAATTTAAACACAGCTCATGTAATCAGTTGCCATTAAAGTGATGAGACAGTATTTTGTGGAGAGGTATGGAGAAATGTTATTTGTTAGTTGATTAGTTTTTTGTTCTAGTAGTTAATTAGAATTTACAAAGTCTGTGGTTCCCAATCTTCCTAATGATTTGACCCTTTAATATAGTAGTTCTTCATGTTGTGGTGACCCCCAACCATAAAATTATTTTCTTTGCTGCTTCATAATTTTAATTTTGTTACCGTCATAAATCAAAATGTAAACATAAACATCTGATATGCGTATAGTCTTAGGCAACCCCTATGAAAAGGTCATTCAACCCCTATGTGGATCACATGACCCACAAGATGAGAACCACTAGAATACGGTTTTATTTTTGTTAGAAAAATAAAGTGAAAGAGAATGTATCTCTAGGAACCAAATGTATGTGAAGAGAAAGGATTATCATTACTTAACATAGAAATTAACCTGAGCAACTAAGTAGAATTAAAAAAAAATGTATTTATGAGAAAAGTTGTGGCAGATCTCTGAATAATGAAGTACTAATAACATTATATACATGCTGTGTTTATAAAAGAGTGAGAAATATGAGAGATGATTATCAAAGCTACATTGTGACAAATTTAGAATTATCAATATCAAGATACAACCGAATAATGCAAGTATCCAGCAGAAAAAAAAATACTCTTTCACTATAAAGGAGTATTATCAGAGTAGGAGTGTGAGCAATGAAAGTATTATTGAGCAATGAAAGTATTATTTGTGATATGATATGCGTGTATAAAATCCCCCACTGCAAGGGGTTAATCATGGGGAAAATAATATGAAGTCATGATATTGAGACAGAGAAAGAGGGAAGAGAGAGGTAGAGAGAGACAGAGAAAGAGAGAAATAGAGAAAGTGAGGAAAAAGAAAGAAAGTATGTATAGTTATAATAATAAATTTTAATTGCATAATCTAATAACATAGTAAGGAGAATAAAAAAATAACATTTAGGAAGCAGAAATGAGAAAAGATACCATAATCTGACAGTTTCCGTGTTGCCAACAAAGGGAGAAACACAATCATGCTTTTGGACAGCTTCTGAATACAGTTGCATTATGAAAAAGGTAAGCTTTCTAAAGTGGTTATACAATTAGGAGCAAATTAATAAATTAATTAATGATAGAAGATATCTACAACTGTCTATCATTGACACTTTGGAGGACATAGAAAAAGATGCTCAGATTTGAGAAATGTTTGAACATGGAAAGAACTGGGAACATGAAGTGCTATTTAGATAGTAAAATGGAGTTTGAGATGCAAAATGTTATCGAGGATGTTAGGATCTCAAGTACTAGTGACCAAAATCAAAAAATTAGAGCATAGTGATACAGTACTTAAGAGATTAAAGGCCTATATTTCAAGGAGACCCTTGACTTTGTGATTGATAATAACAGGTTAAGACCTGTTCCCTTGAGCCCACTGACACCTGACTTCTATCTCATGATCAGGGAGCAATTAGATATTGGCACACATACTAAGGAAATATATCATGGAAATGCAGAAACAACACATGATATTTTGAAACTGAAACTGAGTTAGATATAATTTTCATTAGAGTTGTTGGGCATTTTGTAAAGACCTAAGGCTTTTATGATTTTGGTTGTTTGTTTATTATTTTATGTACTTAATTTGAGAGAAAATTTTCTATTGCTATCTTTGGGAGCTGACATGTAAGGAGGTGAGGGATAACATATTTAATTAGACACAGTGTTAAACACATCGTTCTTAGAGCAAATATTTTAGTTGATAAGTGTCAATTCTTTTTTTGAATACCACTTTTGTCTTTATTCCTACCAGAAACTAGTAGCTTCTTCTTTTCTGAATTAATATCTGAACTAATTCTACAAATGACTAGATGAAGCAGGCGTGTCTTATCTGAAAAAAATTGATGGACATATACATGAAGAACACTGGTGTTCAGTGAGGAATAAATGCAGAAATTGCCCTATGGGTTTCAAAATGCACTTTTCAGTTACCTCTTAGAAGTTTCTTAAAAATATGACTTTCATTTATGTTTATTCTGTTTTACATGTTACAACATAGATGATATAGATAGAGCTGGGCACAGTGTTTTCTTACCTGTAATCCCAGCAATCAGGATGCTAGTTACATTAAGGCCAACCTGGGTTACTCAGAATGACTAATTCACAAAATCTAATTAATTAATGAATAATAAATAAGTTAATAAATTTTAGAATGATAATATGAAAATAGAAGAAATATTCCAGTATTGAAGTTTCTGTGGAAGTTAGCAATCTATAAAACAGTTGCATTAAATCATAGAAGAAGAGACAGAGAAGAAAGCAAAGATTAAATGATCCACCACAAGCAGTGTTACTAAGAGAAACAAAATGAAAGAGTGTCTATATTAAAATTGGAACTGGTAGACTGAATGGAAACACTAGTGTTGTTTTCTCACCCTTTTGAGTGCATCAAAATGCCAGAGTCAAAGCAACCAGTCAATTAAGGAGCACGGAAACCCTGAAAGGGAACCAGCTGTGAAAAGTTTTATTCTAAAGAAATTCATGAAAAGTTAGCCTTACTGTGAGAAAAATATATATCCAGATAAAACACCAAAAGAAAAGAATCTTAAAGAGGAAAAAGTTGGAGAATTGAGAAAAAACTTTCCCCTTTTGCCTTTGCCACCATTCTCTTTGTTATATGTGAAAATTTTGTGAACCTGGAGCAGCATAGATTGTTTATGTATTAGTAAGCAGAAATCTTGATCAAAAATCTTCAAAAGTAGAAAAGGCTTCCACAAGCTAGTACACAGTAAAACTAACTATGTCTATATTGTACATTTCAAACACGAGTTAAGATGTTTATAGTCAGAGTAATGACTATGTGTGAGTAGGTAGTATTAGAAAGTTTGAAATTATAACTTGAACATTTTAGTGTGTACTATATGAATGATTAGACAGAATTTAGACATTAATAATATTTTACTAGAAAAATATGTATTGACAGTACTTTTGTTACCAATGCTGTTTGAAACAAGTAGTAATAACTAATTCTAAAAATATTGTATGACTATTTTTAAATGCATTTATAGCCCCAGTACATGCATATGTCCCTATGCTCATATTGAAACACAAGAGTATGGTGTTTGAAAGAAAATTACATTGAACAGTGATTTTCCCTCATAAGAAACAGAACACACATGGGCTCATTTGTATAATTTATTCTAACAAGTTCCTCATGTACGTTGCAGTACATTTGATATCAAATGCATGGCCTCTGCTTTATCAGTATATAAAACAAACTTTTTCCTTTACTCCTAGAGACCTATGTTTATCAGAGTCATAGTAGTTGATCATAAGAAGACTCAATAACATAATAATTGTACTTTTCAAAGTAATCAATTTACAGAACTAAATTGTTAATGATTTTCATTAACAATTCATGTGTACTGTTTATTAATTCAGTCTTTTTCTTGTTCCCATTTTTACTTGTTCAACTTTAGCATTCCTTGATTGTGATAGCATTTAATTAAATGCTAATTAATTAATTAATTAAAAGACTAATTAGTCCTTTGACATTTTCATATCACATGTTTGATCATATTACCTTCTCAGATGCATCCTTTCCCTACCAACTCAACTTTTATGTCTTTTTTTTCTTTGTGTTTGTTTTGTTTACCCATTAATACCTTCAGCACCCTCTGAGAGTTAGTGCTGATTGACTCACTCTGACTAGCTCCTTCTGAACTCAAGAGCTGTACAGAACTCAGCTGAATCTTCTGGTTGGCTGATTCAATTCAGTTGCTGTTTTGGCTCAAACTCTTCTCCAAGGTACTGGTTTAAACTGACCTTCTGAGCTGGTTGACTTTTCCTGACTGAACTCTTCTGACTCTGACTGACTCCTCAAACTTCTCTCAACTGCTCTGCCAGATTTCAAACTGACTTTCATTGTTAGCTGAATTCTTCTCTCAAACTCACTCTGTGTCTGCTGAACTGCTTCTGTGTCTCTTTCTTCTGACTGCCTCAGACTGCCTGAGATTGCCTCAGACTGCCTCCTTTGTGTTTTTTCTGATTGACAGACTGCCTCTCTGAGCTGAAAGCCTGCTTTTATATCATGAGATATAAAATTGGTTTTGTCCTCATTCTCACTCACTCTGCTTACTCTTCCTCTGATTAGTTACTTTGCCTGCTCTTCACTCTGATTCATCTCAGACATCAATTCCTGTCTCTGATTCCTTTTCTGTTTCTATTTGCTTCTGTCTTGGGGATTAAACATGTGTGCCGAAACTGCCTTCTGAATACTTGCATTAAAGGTGTGAACTAACATTCTTTCCACCCTAAGCTGATGGTTTAAGAGGCTAAATGTTCATCTATAAATACCAACATGTTCTACCCAATTATGCTTAGATATTGTTTTTCCACTGAGGCATTGTTAACTACCAGAGGCTACAATCCTAGGGAAAAGCGTTCTCTTAGTTATGGTTTTATTGCTGGGAAGATACACCGTGACCACAACTCATATAAAGGAAAACGTTTATGTGAGGCTAGTTTACAGTTCAGAAGTTTAGTCCATTACACACACAGCAGGAAGCATGGTGGCATGCAGACAGGCATGGTGCTGAAGAAGGAGATGAGAGTTCCATATCTGCATCTTCAGGGAGCAGGAAGAAGAGTGACACACTAGACCCAGCTTGAGCATCTGAAACCTCAAAGCCCTCCCCCAGTGAAACTTCCTCCAAAAAGACCACATTTCCTTAAAAAATACCACACCTCCTAATAGTGCCACCACATATGAGACTATTAGGGCCATTTTCACTCAAACCCCCACAAGGAACTCTCCCTCTCTAAGACGTGCACAATTGACTAGAGCTCCATGGCTCCAGGTGGAATTTCATGCCCAATTCCCATCTCCATGCTGTAATTTGTTCTGGTCTGGGCTTGGACATTTTGTTGTATACTGTTGACATCATTTTGTAAATATGCAGCTGGCTCAGTTTATTCAGTAGACATTGTTTGCTTGTATTCCACTTAGGCTTGAAGATCCTGCAATCTTTTATTCTCTGTACGTTGGTGAGGAATGGCTCTCTTTGTTAATCATCATCTACTGCAAATAGAAGCTTCTACAATGGGGTTTGAGAGATGATCTAATCTATGAGTATAGCAATGAATCATTAGAAGTCAGTTTAATACTACATTCATTTAGCTGTATTTTCTACAATTATTTTTATTACACTTTCTCGCCTATCATGTTTCTTTTATTTAGGAAATTAACTATTATTCTTTGTAATGTTGAGAGTAGGTTGTTTCCCCAGTGAGATTCCCTGGAGAAAGTTTACAATGGTTATCAGCTGGAGATAGCTGTTGCATTTTGGATGGGGGCTTGTGTCTACTTTTCCTTTCAGCTCTAGTACCCCATCTCCTACAGACCCATGCAGGTACTGTGAGTGATATCTCAATCTCTGTGAGTTTGTGTGTTTAACAATGCTGTTGTGTGTAGAAGATCCTTGGTATACATCAACTCTTATCTAAGGAAAACTTTTAGTATGGGAATTGGTTATATCTAATTTATTTATTGGCCAAAGGGATCCAGTAATCCCCAAACAACCCAGGCTATTACTAAAGCTATTGATTGATCTCCACAAACTGACTGTTAGGATCTGTTACTGAAGACAACAACTTTATAACTCATTAAGCAGTGAGAAGTTGAGCTGGTGCCTAAAAAAAGCCTTCACACCTATTGACTTGTGTTCCTGGTATTAGAAAGAAATCTGCACAAACCAAAGGATAAAGAGAAACACCAACACATCTATAAACTGTTAATTTTCAATGGTGGACTGCCTATGAGATGTACTGGCAAATAGTGGCACAAAGCTTATGGGAGTAACCGACCAATATCTGATTGGATTTAAGACTCACTCCATGAGTTGGAACCTGTGGCTGTAGACAATAATTCAGGTTCAGTGATTGTTTATTCTTTTGTCTAATTCAATCACTTGTCCTGGAGCACTTCAGCCTCTGTACAATCTGGTCTTAAGCCTAGAACTGGAAGCTTCAGCCACAAACTCCAAGACCTACTGCTGACTGAGCCACTCTGACTAGCTCCTTCTCAACTCTGACTCTGCTGGTTCAACTCACTCCCTGCTCTAGCTCAAACTCTTCTCCAAGCTGCTGGTTCAAACTGACCTTCTGAATTAGCAGACTGTTTTTGACTGAACTCTTCTGACTCTGGCCACTCTGTTACTGCCTAAGACTGAACTGCTGTGTTCAGCTTTACATTGACTCATTCTTCCCATCTGTAATGACTTCTTTTGCTGAGGTGCCTCTGTGTCTTTGCCTCAAAGTTCTCCCTGCCCCATAATGCCTCAGTCAGCCTCTCTATCTTATCCTCAGTCACACTGCTTCATTATCTCTGTAACTGCCTGATTCACACTGCTTGCCTCATACTGCCTGTTGTAACTGACTGCTTCTCTGAGCTGAGAGCCCAAGATTCTATCAATAGAGCTGGAAGCATCCTCACTATGACTCACTCTGCTAACTCTTCCTTTGATTCACTACTTTGCCTGTCTTTTACTCTGACTCTTCGCAGATCTCACTTCCTGACACTGTGCATCCACACTCTTTCTGTTTTAGGGATTAAAGGTATGGATCACCACATCCTTTGGGGATTAAAGGTGTGTGCCAAAATTCTTAATATTCTTTCTACATTTCATCCAGACCACAGAGGCCTCTGCATGTGATTTCTTTATAGATCCCTGGTATATTGACCCTTGCTTTCACACAGGCTTATTTCTTTATAGGAACCTATACCCAACACTGCTTGCTTTTCCAAGAACTCAAGTCAAGATAGACCAGGAACCTAAGAAAAATAAATGTTACTCTTCTGCCAAAAGAATATAAAATAAAATGACTCCTAACAACTTTCTACTATACTTGTATACTTGTATATCCATGCCTTGATCAGCCACCTTCAAAGAAGGTTCCTCTTGCAGCAGATGGGAGTTAATACAAAGACCCAGAGTTGGACATTGTGAACAAAGTAAGAGATCTTGTAACATTCAATCAAATTCCTTCTGTTTTGGTTTAGGGAATCCTGTGGAAGAGAGGTAGAAAGAGTATAAGATCCAGAGGAGATAGAGTATACCAAGAAAACAAGATCTTCTACACACAACAGTATTGTTAAACACACAAACTCACAGAGATTGAAATATCACTCACAGTACCTGAAGGTCTGTAGGAGATGGGGTACTAGAGCTGAAAGGAAAAGTAGACACAAGCCCCCATCCAAAATGCAACAGCTATCTCCAGCTGATAACCACTTGTAAACTTTCTCCAGGGAATCTCACTGGGGAAACAACCCACTCTCAACATTACAAAGAATAATAGTTTATTAATCAAAAATTTTGGATGAATTGGAAATTCAAGACCAAGATTTGATGAATTGCTTTTGGCTGGTTGAGATGTTCTCCTGAGATTCACACAGACAAAATAAACTTACTTTCCAGAGTCCTTCTCTTTTTATCATGCCACTGATGCAGTCATGGATGTTCTTAAAGGTTTCATTTTATCATAATAACCATCTAAATCCCTGACTTCTAAACATTACTGTCACATTACTTTGTGGGTTAAATCCTGGGACACTTAGAGAGGATGAGTCAATATATTACTGAAATATCAGGAACATATTTTGCCCATTTTACATTTACTACTTCAAAACTAAACTGAAATAATTCTCAAAGTTTCTTTAGTTAGGCCTATATGATGGCACAGTTTGTAAAGCACTGCCTCTGTGGAGCACAAGGACCTGATTTCAATCTCCAGAAAACACAAACACACACACACACACACACACACACACACACACACACACACCATTTATATTATATATAATATATATAATTATATATGTAATTATTATTTTGTATATATATATACAAAATATAGGGAGGTAGAGACCTGAGAAAATCTGCACTCCTTAGAATGATGGCCTAGCTAACATGGTTTCCTCTAGGCCAGTATCTCCTTCTATTTTCAAGGGAAAGTTTGATGGTGTTTGATGAATGACACCAAGAGTTGTTTTCGGTGTCCACCTGATTATACAATTCATACAAATAAAAACACACATGTGCACACACACACCATACTCACACATTTTATTACTTTATTTCTTTGTGTTTGAATTGACCCCATGCTCCTAAAAGCTGAATCCATTCTAGTTTATGTTCATATAACCAATGTCAATATCTAGCTATCTCACGTAGGTGACAGAGCATTAGGGTACCTTTACTGTAATAATTATGCTTCAACTCATAATAGGTGATTTATAAGGCAAAAGTGACACATCCTTTTGTTGAATGAGTTTTCCTGGGAAGATGTGAACAAGAATCTATCTACTCATGGGACATAAATGAAAGAAAAGAGATGTTTCCACATACATTCAGCTTAGTGAATCAGTGAATTTATCAGGTAACCCGAGGAACACATACAATGATTAATCATCAAAGCATTGGTGGCTTAAATGTCACTGTATCTCCAAAACAATATATGCAAGTATAGACAACTTACATTCTTGGATCCCCTTGTAAACCTTTCAGGTAGATTGGCCAGCCAGAACTTCTACTTTCAATAGCAAGTGTTACTTCTTATTCACTTTAGGTACTGAAATTGTGAATCCTATACATTTCAGGAACTTCTTGAGTAAGCTAAGTGTTTTGTTTACTTTCTGAGTCTTAGGACTTCTCCTTCCAAGTAGGAATGTTTCAATTACAAGTAATAAGATGCACAATACCTGGATATTACTAAAGCCAGGGAAACTATATTCCAGAAGTCTAATTATGTTCATGTTGGTACCCTGTTTAATTCAGTAAGCCTTAAAGAGCTTTAATTAATGTGTGATTATTTAAATATTACTTTTAGTTAAAATTAAATGAAGTAAAAAATCCAATTTCTCAGCTGTAGTGAGTGATAAAAGTGACCATTACTTTTCAGACATGACATAAAAATTTATTTCAGACCAATGAAGGGTTGATATAAATTCAGAATATATTCAAACAACCATGAATTATAATGGGGAAAAAGTAATGTGTGATTGATTGTAATAAATGTTTATTAAAAGATAATGCTGATAAGGTTCTGATTTTGTCAAAAATTGATTGAAACCAATATAGCTTATATTTCTCAGTTATTGATGTCAAAACTCTGGATAAAATACAAATGAATAAATAAATGTCTCTTGAGAGTCTGAAAAGAAAATAATAGAGGTTGGACTGAAAGCTAGTCAAAATCTGAAAAAAATCTGTATATTATTACTGTCTTCTTCTACTTTGTCTCCAATGGGTTGATCAAAAAACTCTGAAAATGAAATAGTAATAGACACCATCAGGAAAATAAACTAGAAAAGAGATCTCTCAGCAAGTCTTTCTTTAAGGAAGCTTCTTTTTCTTCTCTTCCAGCTATACTCCAGGTACCCTTTTGTTGATAAGAGAGGACAACAAGGACTGAGTCTAATGGAGATTGCAAGAAAAGTAGACAAGAGGGGACTCTGTTATAAAAGTGTGGGGAGAACTATTCTTTTGATACCCCTCTTTCATCCTTGCTATTCTATTTAGACAAGAATCTCAAGTCCTACTTAATGTTTGGAATGTTGAGGAATAGATATTGAATTAATATGATTTTTCTTGCAAGACATTTGCAAAAATCAGTCAAAGAGATAGGAAATTCCCTAGAATGGAATGAAGGCGTACTCCCTGGTTTTTTATAAGTGGCATATTAGATCAGTTACACCCTGGAGCGTGATCTGAATACCTGTGGGGTAAAGTTTGTGAGCAATCAGCTGCATCATAGTTTTCAAGTTAAGAAGAGCATCTGAATGTCAAAGACCAAGTTGGTACATGCATATGTATATACACATATGTATACATAGTGGAAAAATATGTTTCCACTATGAATATAGTAGAAGGAATATCATTAAATTCTTGAAAGAAATTTATTATCTATAGATAATTACATACCCACTAAATTCCTTTATTGAAACAAACTCTACCCAAATGAATAAACAGTAAGAGAGAAGCAGAATGGCTCCAAATGAAAGATAAATACTTTTCTTTGAAGGGGCAAAAAAATTACACCACAGGGAAACCACACATTTTAGAGAAGAAAGAACAGAATATGGTTAAATATGATATAATTTTCATCATCTATTTAATTACATATTTACAGCTGATGAAAAATATATTCAATGTAATACAAAATAACCAGAGGATTTAATGTATGGCATATGATATATATTGCAACCAAAATAAAGTACGAGGACTAAACATTATATGTTTGAAATATTTTACTTGAAGTGCTAATAGATAGATAATAGTTAGGTAGATAGATATGAATATACATATTTAAATTGCTATATACATAGAGATAATGTATTCATTATAGGTCCTACAATCACAAGAATGTGAGTTAATTTTATGTTGTCAAAATTACAATATAAAATTGTTGGGAATCTGTTCATTTGTGATGTTTTAGACAGGGTCTTACTGTGTAAACATGACTGGCCTCTAAATCAGAGAGATCCATCTTCCTATTCTTCGTGAATACTGGGATTAAGGGCATGTACCATAACAGATTAGGTAAACCAAAATTTTAATTGATATCAGGAAAATTGTAGAGAAGTGAAAAGATATAAAGAAATAAGCAAAACTAACAAAAAAACTGGCATTAAATATGCAAATACATTAATGATAAACTTAGTCAATGGTATCATAATAAATAATAGACAAATATATATTATGTGAGCATTGCTAAAGAGAAAGCTGTGTCACATATGTTGATATCACAAGATGTAGACTTATAAATAAGGAAAAATAAAATATACACTAAAATTAAGCAGTATATCCGGGAAAATAATGAAAATATTACAGCACTGAAAAAGAAGCCAGCTGAGCCACAATTGCCTTGGTGATTTTGATGTCCTCTCATTGTTCTGTGAAATCACTGTCATAAATCAACATGGTATGCTCAATATAATAAAGGAGAAGATACTCGTATTTTTTTCAATTGTACATGAAAAATTCACTAATGTAGTCACCATTCTGGGCCACAAACTGACCATACTAAACCCAGAGGCTTGAATCCATGATAACCTGTTGTATAATCAAAACAGAATCAAGCATAACTTAAAAAAATTCAGAATACATTTTAAGTAACTTTTAGTTTAGGAAAAAAAAAGAAAGAAAATAAACCAAATGAAATTTAAAAATACAAAAATATATACATGCTAAGAAAAATCCTCAGTAACCATGATTGTGTAGAAGCAAAAGCCTCAGTCAATAATTTGTGGCCCCACAATAAGATACTACAAATATCAGAACAAATTAAATGAAGGATGTTACAAGGAGAAAAATTAGTAAAGCAGAAAATTATACCAGACCAGGAAAATTAAAACGATAGCACAAGCTGTTTTCTAAGAAAGTTTAAAATGGTATACCTCATTCAGAAAAAATAGAGACATAAAAGACATTTTCTTTTAAGATGCAGGCAGTTTTATTAGAAAATATATAGTTCCATGGGAGAAAATGGGCTGAAAAAGACAAAAGTTTAATAGCTAAAATGGTACCACTATACATACTCAGGATTTTTATACCACATAGTACAAACTCTGGGATCATCTATAGTGTGTTTCTTGTGCCCTATTGGCTAGAGCAATTCTACATACAAACTTTTGTACCATGTTTTGTGAATATTGTTTTATTCTATTTTTTTATTGAAAATAGATTTTTTTGTAATATATTCTAACCATGGTTTGTCCACCCCAAATCTGCCCGTGTCCTACTCATCTCCCCTGCCACCCAAGTCACCACCCTGTCTCTTACTCCTTAGGAAACAAGCAGATATCTAAAGAATAATAATAAAATAAAATAAATCAAAGCCAAACCAGACTAGAACATAATATAATAATAAAAAGCAGAAAAAGAGCCAAATACAAAGCACAAGAAACCCAAATAGACACAGAGAAACAAGTTTTCACAGACAGAACTCTCACAGAGACAGAAAACAAAAATCAAAAATTAAGATTTGAAAAAGACCCATACAATAAAACAGCTATCAACAAAGCTCCAAGAAAGCCTAATGAGACAAAGAACCTCCAATACGTGCCTTTGAGTTAATTTTCTGTTGACAACCTATTGCTGTACATGGGGCCTGCTCTTAAGGGTGGTATAACTGTGTAAATGAATGAATTCCAATATGCAATGTCACAATTTATTATAATACTAAAATAAATGAAAAGGAAAATTGACAAAAATCAGAATAATGTACATCTTTATAACGATAAATGGAGATTTCTGTGCATTGATTTCATTGTAAAGGAATAACAAATTATTAAAATAAATAAGAAGATCCAGATGGTGGTGGCACATGCATTTAATCTCAGCACTAGGAGACAGGCAAAAGGATCTCTGAGCGTTTCAGGCTAGCCAGAGTTACAAAAGAGAACGCCAATCTCAAAATAATAATAATAATAATAATAATAATAGTAATAATAATAATAATAATAATAATAAATATAAATAAGGAGGACTTTGTACATCAAGGTGCCTGGAATGCAGATGCCCAGAACCCAGGTAAATAATAAATGATGTATAATGGGGCTGTGATTTAAGTGCTATGAAGGTAGAAACCGAATTACCAAGTGAAGCTAACTACTTAAACTGACTATATGAACCAATTTGGAATTTAATAGACTCAATGAATAATGTGGAAAAAGATTGAGGAATATGCCAGATATCAAATTGGAGCCTTCACACACATACATATATTAACCACACACACACAGAAGAATTCATATATGCGGTTGCATTCATACCACACACACACATACATGCTTAAAAACGCAATTAAATTGAAATTCTTAGCAATTGATATTGATTTTACAAAAGTTACATGAATATGAATGATGTGGTAATGCTAACACAACCATATATATTTTTAGGTATAAATAAAATAAAAATGAATTTTGTCAAAATATATAAATTGAATACATTTAAATTTTGTTATCTTAGATCTAAGACACAAGATCTAAGGCATCAATTCTTTATTTTTCACAATAGCTATAACTATATTTTTCACAATAGAAGAAAGCTCAGTACAGTACAGTACAATTAGAAATACTGAGTGAAATATAATGACACTCCACATACTCTTTACATTTTTGGCAATTATTCTAATGTATTGTTAAATAACATTGTCACTTTCTTACTGTGTATACTTCATCAGAGATATAAACCCTTTGGTGGAACTACAGAGTATGTGTAAAGCTCAGCATTGAAATTTAGACATTCATTAGAGACCTCATTTTATACCCTATAGGTGACAGGAATACTGGACATGGTGATTTATATAATCATATTCAAACTTTATGGTAAACCAATACATTATTTCCAAGTATATAAATAAAATGTAGTGTGGTATTTGGAACTCAAATCTTATCCATACAGTATTAAGTGCAAATAGATCTCATTTGCTTAATTTATATATATTGTCTTGAAATTATAGTCTTTGTTTAGTATTCTAACACATTACTGTTCAAATGGGATTCATCTTCAGGAAAACAGAAATAAATATCAAAGTACCAATTAGTCTTACTTTCTGAAAATAACACAACAGTTTGATTATTTAATGTTAATGTTTCTTTATATCTCAAAACAACTGAGACTAATTTGCATTTATGTATAATTGAGGATTTTATAAATTAGGAAATCAAATGTCCTAGAAATATGCGTTGTCTTGTGAACTATAAACTTTTCATGCTGTGTCTAAATATCTTAATGTTTGTATTAGTCCATCACACTGAAGATTAGTCAAGTAAGAATATTATTATGTATTAGGGAATGAAATGAAGTTGCATGCAAACTATTTTTTATTCTTTCATATAATCTTTAACAAATAAATTCATGAATAGCAATGAGAATCAAGTGATCTCTAACCAACAAAATTATATGTAGATTTATTTGTCATATAAATATGTTCAATGCATATTTTAACAAAGAGATTTAATTACAATATCCATTACTACAAAACTATTAGTTTAATAGAAAAGCCTTGAGACACAAGTAAATGTATGTAAATGAGATCACTGGAAGTATGTATTTGCCTAGAGATTAAACTGCTAGCATTGAAATAACCATTATAACATTTGAAAGTTGTACCATTTGGGAGGCAAATAAGATGCACAATAATGATATTTTTAAATTGTTATGTAATTGGGGAGTTTCTAGCAATCACTATTTTGTGTATCAATGGGCATTTTTTTTTTGCTAATTTTCAAAATTTTTTTGTATAGAAGGGTATATTATTCAGCCCCCTTATCCTTATTGGCCTCTATTTTTATAACACACTTAAAAACAATTCTCAGACCATCTGGCTACTGGAAGAACAGGGCAGAAGTCAAGAACTGATTCAGCTGAGGATAGCATGTCAGCTGCCTTGTCACTAAGTCCTTCATGGTGTATGTTATCTTTGTTTTAAAAGACATGTCCTTTCTTGTATTTAGGCATCAATTTCTGTTGCCTAGAAACACTTGAACTACAATAGACTTCATCTCATACTGATAAAAGCAGAAAGTTTGACCTTTGCAATAGTAAAATGAGGACAAATGACCCATTTTGAAAATGGATCTAATGTATATAAAGCATGGTAATATGTTAGTATTTCTTAGAGCAATCACAGTAATTCTGCAAATGTAACTTCATTAAAATATTTTTTTGACAATGTTACTGTAATGAGTATTGTTTACAGAGCAGAGTATTAAAACAAAGTATAAAGAACTCATAAGAAGCTAACTTTATTTTGGATATATTAATAGCTATGTAGAACAAAATTGGAAATGCAGAAATTGAAGTCAGCAGCTTACTATGAGCATATGAAGTTGCCAAAGTCTGAAGATCATTAAGTTTACATTAATCTATTTGTTAGTAGTTACTCTTATTTGTACTTAAAATCTATGCATTTATGCTGATTTTAACAGAAATGAATATACATTATTTAATTATAAGATTATTTCTATAAACCTTCCTGTGAAATCCTCCTATTGTCCTCATAATTTTCTACCTATGATGAGTAGTTTACATATTGAAAAATTCAAGCTACCATCCATTTATAATAGCAAACATGTGACAGTTGTCTTTCTAGTTTGATTAACTCACTTAGGAGGATATTTATAGCTCCAACCATATACTTGAAAATTTCATAATGTAATATTAAAAGAAGATTAATATCCCTTTGTATGTATGTACATATGTTCATTTTCTATTCAACAATTAGTAGACATCTAGGCCAGTATCATTTTGGGGCTATTGTGAATTGAGCAGCAATAAATATGGATGAGCATGTGTCTCTGTAGTAGAATATAGATTCTTTGGAGCCTATCCCCAGAACAGGTATTGTTGTGTCATATGATCATTATATTTGTAGTTTTATAAAGTCTATCCACACTGAATTCCATAGTGGCTGCAAGAATTTACACTCTCACCAACAGTGAATAAATATTCTTCTTTTCCCATGTCCATGAAATTCAATGGATTCGATGCATGCATAAGATCAAGATCAGGTAAACAAAAATGCCAGCATGACTGAGGAAAAGGCTCTCGAAGTTCCTAGCTGAGGAGCTATTGGCTCTGAGTGTTACCTGTGGAGGGAGAATCTGTTTTATTCAAAGATACTGTCTTCAGAGGATACAAATGTTTCAGTAGATGGTCCTACACTAATATCATGCATGGAACATTAAGTGGATTTGCTGAATTTTTTACAAGTGCACATAAAGTTGAAAAAGAAAAATAGTGGTAAATCTGATAAGAAAATAAATGGAAGTGTGTGAAACAATAGAGGCCTTGATAAAATTAAATTACACACTAGTATGAAATTCTCAAAAAAAGGTTCTATACAATAAATCCAACTTTATATAGTAATATCACATAAATAAAAAGTCAATTTTACAAGCAAATATATGATCAGAGACAGTTTTTTAAAAGTTATAATGATTTAGATTTCTCTGAACTATTTTTTTATTTAAATGTCATTTCTACTGAGGTATATTATTGAACTTCATGTAATGAACCCATCTCCATTCTAACTTGTCATGTGAAAGCCAATAATAATGATCAATAAATAACTTTTTTTCCTAAACATTGCTTAAAATTTGAACTATACAGCTATGTGATATAAATATCTTTTGAAAAATTGATTATAAAATGTCATAAAGAATTATAAAATCTTTGTTTTCATCATCTATAACAAGATACCATGTATCGAGTCATAATTCTAAAATACATAAGTTGATGAAACACTAAAATTTCCCTTGATAACAAAATATTTTCTATAGCCTTCAAAAGTTGATTGAGTTGATTTCAGTTGAGACAATAATGCAAAGCATTATTTATTATTCTATTACGAAATTACTGAAGAAGTAAATACAGAGAGTCTTTAAGACAAGCAGGGAAAGACTAGCATCTTTACTAGAACACAGGTAAAATGCTCACATGATTTTGCAGGAGGTGTTACTGGCATGTTAGCCTATATTAAACTGATAGGCTACTTCCCTAAATCTGTGTCCTACATTGAACAAATTTCATTTACTTACAGATGGTATCCCTGAGAAGGGCATTATCTAGGTTCTCAGATCCTGATTAACATTTTGTTGCTAAGTTATCCCATGGAAGAGAAAAACAAAGATGGAAACACAGGAAAAGAGGATTCAAAGTTCACCCAATACAATGGTGCTAGTTCCAACATAAGGCAGAACTTACATGTGTCATCAGCACCTTAAAGTTATCACACTTGAAAACTGATAAAACAAGTAAATTTAAGAATAACCTTGGGGAAAACATTCAAATATACCAATCACTTTGTTGTATTACTGCTCAATTTATATTGTTGAAAAAGAAAGAAAGGAAGGAAGGAACAGAGGGAGGGAGGGAGGAAATGAGCCATGAATGAAAGCAAATCATGGTCTAAGAGGTGGTGCCAAAGGAACTTGGAGAAAGGTTCAGTATGAATTATTCCTGATATTCATCCATGAGTATCTGAGTTAGGAATGATCTGCCAAGAGTCAGGGCAATTAATAGTTCTACCTAGCCACAACACCTATGAACCACAATTAAAAGCATGGCAAGATATCTGTAAAAGTGCAACAAATAGCACTCATATGTAGGGAGAAACCAACAATTATCAAATTGGACTAAAGACCCAGTCAACAGGAGAAAAATTATGCCTAGCTTTAGAAACCCAGCCAGCTTCCCTGAGCTGAAGAGGTCATGAACCTTAGAAAATAATCTACTACAATTACTTTACTAGACCTCTTAGATGGTGATTTGGCTTGGATTCACTGAATTCAATGACATAGAACTTCAAAAGGACATTCAGACTATAAAGTTCATGGGACTGATAATGTTTCCTATGATAATAATTAAATTATGTTAAAGCTATTTTCACAGCACAATTTATATCTTAAACAAAAAGGAGGACTATTAAGAGGAATGTTTAATCTTTTAATCCTGCAGCATGGCTACTCTAGGGTAGAACTAATGGTGATACCCACCTTTAATCTTAGTATTCAGTATCCAGAGGTGGAGTATGTCTTTAATCCCAACACTTAGGAAACAAGAATAGCTCAGAAGGAGTCAGTGTCACACAATAAGTGATGTCTGACATGAATTAGAATGAAAGGCAGGGAAAGTGATGAATTAGGGGAAGAGTTCATAGAGTGAATCAGTGAGGACATGCCCAACTCTCACAATAGAAAAATAGATTATTGGCTCAGAAAGGCAGACACAAAGGAAGACAAGACAAAGAAACAATGAAGCAGTCAGATAGAGGCAGTATGAGGATGAAGGCCATTAGAGGCCATTAGAGAAGCAGTCTGAAGCAGCCAGAAAATCCACCAGAGTCAGAAGAGTTAAGTCAGAAATTGTAAGCCCACCCCACTTCATACATCAGAAGATCAGTTTGAACCAGTCATGTTGGAGAAGAGCTTGAGCCAGAACAGTGAATAAGTTGAACCAGACGAGACAGAGTTCAGAAGAAGCTAGTCAGAATGAGTTACACAGTAGTAATTTTTGGAGGCTTCGATTGGATGGAAGTTTAAATGTTCTACATTGTACGGATGCTGAAACCTTCCAGTTCTAGGATTAAGACTAGATTGGAAAGAGGCCGGAACACTCTAGGGCTCCAGAACTAGGACCGAGGATTCCATTAGCTAAAGAATTAACTACTTTTTACCCTGAATCAAGGGTTACATAGACCAGCATATTTTCTTACTACATCCTTAGTCATGTTCTTTCACACTCAAGTAAATGTATCTAATACATCTCATCAAAGAAACTTCTCTTTACAGAAAATGGAGATCACAGAAAACCACAACTGAATACAACTCAATGATCAACATATGGGAATCCCAGCATAGGTTGATACATTTACATCACAGCTCCTTCACATATCTATTGATCAGGGTATATCCTAAAAAGGGGGTGGGAAGGTGATGAGAGTGAGAAATATCTGATAAGAGTGAGAATACCATACAGTCTGCTTTGAAAGTTTCTTCTATAAATGGTTGATAAAAAGATGGAATGAAAGCAATAATAATGAAAACAATAAGGAGAAAAGGAGAACTTATTGGGGGGTGTATAAGATCTGACAAATATCTATAGGCAACTACTGACTGATGGGAGAAATCTACATTGTCTTTGGGAAGAGTGCCTCATTGTTATCCAATACAAAGCTCTGAAACAATAAATATGAAATTCACTAAAATGGCATCACCTGGTTGTATTTATATAAGGGTGCATATATATGCATGCACATATATATGCAGCAATAATAATAAAGAAAAAGAGAAAATCAATTTGAGCCTGTGAGGTCATGAAAAAGTTTAGAGGGAAGAAACCTGTGAGGTGTTAGAGGAAAGAAAGTGGAGGGAGAAATTGATACAATTCAAATTTAATGAAAAATATATTTAAAATACGTACTTGCTAAAAAATGCCTGCTTTTTAAGAACATATTGGATATCTATATTATCTTGTATAAGGTTCAGTAAATGGCCATGTTTGTAATATGAAATTTTAAATAAATAAACATACCACCATTTTTATAGTTTTAACAGATATTAGATAAGTATTTCAATATTAAATTGGATTATTATCAGTGGTTTAATCATGACTATAGAATATGAAATTCTGGGTGATTTCACATATCTTGGTGACTATATTACTTTTCTATTGTTCCATACCAAAAGTAATGCAAAGTTAGAAACATGTACAGGTATATATTAATGAGCTCAATTTCCGTGAACTGGAAAAATAAACTCTTTCTGTGTTTTTCAAATTGCAAATCATGATGACCCCAAAGGTTATGTCCCATTCCAGACTCATATAGTTAAGTATATACTTTCAGTCTCAAACTGTTATTAGTAGCATCTGGTCTCTGCTGAACTGAAAAAAAAAAATACAAGGAAGACTGAAGCCTTCTTTGCCTGGTTGGTACTAACACTTTCTCTCTCTCTCTCTGTCTCTCCCTCTCTCTCTCTCTCTCTCTCTCTCTCTCTCACACACACACACACACACACACACACACATACACACACAAAAGGTCCACAGTATGTTTCCAGCTGGCTTCATAAGGCTTCATTCCTCAGTCTATTTAAAGATTACATTAAAGAACCATTAAAACAGAAATCTGAAAACATATTTCTTTAAAAGTAGAAAGAGATGAAATGAGGCCAGGTACCAATCCCTACATCAAGGGTGAGCCAAGGATCCCTGAGAGAGAAAAAGAGTCTCAAAGGTTGGTAAAATGATCAGAGACACCCATTCCAGCCAGTAAGTGTTTTTCAAGGACACCTATCTAGACAGTTGTGTGATGTATTTAGGAGATCCTACAGGTTCCATGTGCTATAACTCTGATGGGACAGTTCTTTTCAAGGGCAAAGGGGGCATTAGTGGGTGGTGATAGGGGTAGCTATGGGGGAGATAGGAGGGGAGGGGGGAGGGAGAGGATATTGTTAGTTGGCATGTAGTCTATAAGTTGTATGAGAGAAGAAAAATAAAAATTAAAAAAAAAACATTTAAAGAAAAAGTAGAAAGATACAGGATTGAGGAAATTGGTCAGTGGCTTAGCTTGCACAAACTCCTAGGGTCAATGCCTAAATATGTAACTAAATAGATAGTGGATTTGGCTAGAAAGAAGTTGCAATCCTATGCACTGTGATATTTCTTCAATGTCTATAATATATCATGAAAACCACATGCATCTGTAGGAAAGGAATTCAAATGGCAGGACTATGACTACAGGGCAATCTATTTGATATAATTCTTTGTTAAGGACCTCTTCCAGGATTATCCTAGAATATGTCAAGCAGATATTTAAAATCAACCATCAGAAACACTTTCTTACCTTTTGGGTTTATATAGATTCACCTGGCAGCAGCCTATGTGTACAAGAGAGGACATAGTTAACTTTATTGCTAAGGGCTTAGTCAGTTTCTGCTCCCTTCTTAGAGTGTTCTGCAAAAGTGACTCAGCATGACCTTATTGTATTGAAGAAACAAAATAAAACAAAACAAAAAACAAAACAAGAACATAGCTGCTCTATTTCTAACAGTCCTTATACTACTAGTATAAGCTGACATATAAAAGTCATTTTATTTTTAGGTTCTCCACATGTGACTTCCTTTCCAAGGTCCCTAATCTTTGTTATCATCTATTTGTTTTCTCTAATATTTCTAATATGATCATTTGCCAGATACTCAGGGAGTCTAGAGATATATGTGTGAGAACTTAGGACCACATATAACACTAGCTCTTCTGTGGAGTCAGGGGCAGTGGAGGTTATATGTAACTTCTGTCTCATGGGTAAAGTCTGGAATGCATGCCTATTATGTGTATACAATGAAAAATATCACATATAGAAGTTTCTTTTATTTTTTCTCTTAGTTCATATTTTATTGGACACTCATGTCATTAGGTATCCAACTCTTGCTCAGTTGACCATTTAAAGTAGTATATACAAAATACCAATGGCTATATTTAACTTAACTATATAAACATTAAATATTTGGTTACAATATCAGCTGATAATGATCTATTCAAAATTAGTTTCCTATATAGCAATGGTGTTCTTTACTGCTTTAAATAAACATCTAATTATTACAAAGTTTAATATTTTACAATTTCAACATAGCTGTAAAAATAGGAATGCAAACAGGTTAGCAAAATCTTAGCTATTCTGCTTCATTTAAAAATGCAAATTATCTTTTCATACAAAAATGTATAAATAATTATAATGCCTGAATTGAAATTTGACTTTAAATGTCAGAACCATTAATCTGTAATCCCTGGATAACTTTAAATTTAAATTATACTGAGCATTTTTATGATTAGGGATTTTTCTGTTTGTTATAATATGAGAAATGTATTAACATGATATAATTAACAAATGACAAACATAATTAGATTTATCAAACTCTACCACTTCAAGGATATTATGTGAAATGAAGTCTTTTGGGGAAGTAATAATTATCTCTATACAAGAGAAACAAATAGAAATAAAGTTTAATGTCCATTCTGCAGGAGTGCTCTGAGTTTGCCAAAAACTATCAGGAGTAAATGGTTATTTTAGCTCATTTTCTTATTCAAATTAATTTATTCAGTCACTAATGAGTATGAGTTACTTTGTAATAATGTAGCTATGCGAAAACTGAATGCAATTTGTTTTGTGATTGTATGATGCTTAATTCATAGATGTTGAATTAGATAATTAAGAAAAGTATCCCAAAGAAGTATGGAAGTGTTCATATATTTCTCTTGGGTGTAGTGAATAGCTCAGAACAGATTGGTATAAGTCTTACAGAAATAAAGTCTGAAATACATGTAGGTTAATACACAAATAGATGCATGATCCCAATAGCGGCAGAGAGTAATATGTGTGAGACACTGGCGGCATATATGTATTTCAATTTTGATACTTCCCAGGGCCTGTGGAGGCATGTGCTGGGAAAAGTCAAGGCAGCACAGTTAGCAAATTGAACACACAGAATTTTACATGTAGAAATGTACCAGATAAATTGTTTTGCATGTGTTTTGAATAAAATGATATAATAGAGTCTGACGTTGTCAGATGTGTTTGTTAATACTGACATCTTGAAGTGGCAGTAGGAGAAAACATGAACAGTTAGCCATCTATAGAATTGCATGCTGGAGAAAGAGCTATTGAGAAGGAAGTATCTCAAAGAATCTATTGGGGAATTTTTTAATTCCATTAGTCAATGGCTATCTTTATAATCAGAATATATAAATATATATAAATATATAAATATATAAAGCTATGAAATGCATAGCAGTTCCCTAAAGGACTAATGCAGATTGGAAGAAGCCAGAGCATGTATAGCACCTATGCTGCTTTGTGATCCTCTTGGGGACCCAGAGCTTTTGATTTCATCCCTGTTTGGTTCAATCTTCATAATCTATGTTTTTCCCTAACCTGGTTGAACTCTTTTACACATTTAGCTTCACAGTCTGTGACAACTCTAGACACTCGTCTTACAATTTTTCTCATACTGTGACCTGTGTTCATTCAATGGTCTCTGATAGGCTTGCTTGGCTATCATATCACATCTTACTTTATAACATCAGTTTGTAAATTTTTTCATGGGATGCTTACCCAGAATCATATTATGAAGTTGAACTATAAATGATTACAAGGGAGTTTAGTAAAAAGCATAGCTATATTTAATATATTTCTTACCAGTGTTTTTAGTCTCTTCATTTTCCTCTGTATCAAGGAGGCTGTTCTAGCCCATTGCCCTATAATGAGGGCAATTTTCCATGAATTTCACTCAGATGTGATGTGTGGTACTATCTGCTTCTTGTTGTATTCTGGCATTTTTCCTTTATCTTGTCAGAAGAGGAGTCATAGCTTGCAGCTTTTCTTCTCAACAGTGTTGATGAGCATTCAAATGCCATGGTTACAACATTGCAGTACGGAGGTCAGGCGCCATGCTGAGTTAAGGTGTCTTTGTTCATAATTTACACTTTTTTGACAGAACTTTGCAAAGTTTATATTCAAGTTAAGAATTTAGAAACATCCCCTATGGATATTTCCATTCCCTGTCCAGCCTGAATGTTGAAGACCAGTTCAATACACAAAATCTAGTTGCTCTTTGACTACTGAAATTTTTACTAGAGTGTAAATATTTCCTGAATCATTTGTTTTCTACTCCTCCTGGAGGGACAACCCATATGCTTGATCATCCTCATGTATTTTTAAATCATTTTCTTCTTTATATTATATATTTTATATATTCATTGAGGTATCAAACATATTGAACTTCCAAATTAATCAGAATAAAAAACAAAAGCATTAACAAAAAGCTGCTATTGATATTATTATTTTTATTTTCCTGTATTCTTAGTTTTTATTAACTGTCTCAATGTGTTTTCTGCACACAAGTCTTTCTCTACATTCATATCTTTTTTTGTTTTAATGCTTCACTCCCATTGTCTTTTTTAATTCTTGTGTTCTGACCTCTACAAACACTCACACAAGCTTGGTTATTTCACTTAAGACAATATTTTATAGTTCTATGCATTTGTTTTTTAAAAATATTTTTCTTGCTACTGTAAATCTTTTATAACAAATCACAACAACTATTGCTAAAGACAAAGAAAGGACTGGAGTCAGTGCTGAACTTACCCTGACACCAGATTTTCAACACAAAGGAGATTTGCCCCAGAGAACAAAGGACAAGAGACAAAGGACAGAGGATAAGGGGCATGATACAAGGGTTAGGGAACAAGAAATATTTGCCTGCAGGGACAAAGGATTGCCTCTGGATAGAGTTGAGACTGATGTGGCCCATGGACAGTTGATAGAGTAGAAACAAATGTGGCGCATGGGCAATTGACAAGTTTTAAAGGGTCCAAGGCAGGAAGGGAAGAAGGGGAGGCTCAGTTGGAGAAGCCTGGGGTGGCTGTCTCTGATTAACCTGGAGAAGAACAGAAGAGAGGGGATGTGGACTTTGGGGAGAGAGTTGTGAGTTCTGTGGAAAGGTTTATGGGAAAAGCGCCTTTTTGTGTGAAGCTAGAACTTATGTCTGGCTTTTTCTTCATGAACCATTGCCATCTTTGGTTCATTTTGGAATGAACTAACAGAAATGGATGCTATTTACTTTTGTTGCATATATCCATTTTTATCTGAAGAATAAACACCAATAAATTAACTTTAGGAAAATCCACAGAGTCACTAACACTAATGTTAATAGCTATTTCTTGATTACTAAACAGTATTCTTAGTCTCTGAGAAACAGAATCAATTGGAAATTTTCTTTTTTATTGAGAATAGATTTTTTTCATATAGTATACTCTGATTATGGTTTCCCCTACTCCAACTCCTCCTAACTACTCTTTTCCATCCACAACCACTCAAATCAACACCCTTTCTTTCTCTCTCATTAGAATATAATAGACGTCTGAAACAATAACAACAGTAAGAAAATAACTAAGATAAAAACAGAATAGGAAAAACAAACAATAGAGAGAGAGAGAAGGAGAGAGAGAGAGAGAGAGAGAGAGAGGGGGAGCTCAGCAAATACTGTCATAGAGATTCAGAGACTGACTGAAAAATTTTTACAGAAATATAAATCACCAGAAGAAGCCAAGAAGTAAAGTGATATGTAATTAATGCCAAAAGTTTTATTAAACTTGTAATAAATAATTGACTGTGTTCTGAATTGAAATGTAGAAAAGAATTACAGAATTAAAAATCCTAAACATCACTCCTATATGTTATCTAAGTAACTTTTCTCAAATAATTTTACTCTGAACTTACTATTCTTTTACAGAGGCATGTTACCTTAGTTTTACTATAATATGTATATATATATATATATATATATATATATATATATATATATAAAGTATATTAGATATAATGCATATTGATTGCTCTCAATTCCAACATCTCATATCTCCCTATTAGCTTTCTCTACAATCTTTCTTACAGATCTCTTTTCTTGGCCCCATGCAATGCTGCCAATTGCTTTTCAATGAAAATTAAGTCTTAATTTTAATTAGGTGCAGTTTTAAGGATGCCTTAGTAGAAAACAATGTAGCTCTTGGAGATCCAAAAGTCTAAGGACAATGTCTATAATCTTATTTGCTTTTACTAGTTGGAATATTTTTTTTCTACATTTAACATTAAAAGACTCGAGAAGATTGCATTTATTTGCGAAAAACAACAGCTACTCTCAAATATTAAGGCTGTCCTCATGGTAAAATGTTGTTTCAATCTCCATGACATAATAAAATCTAGAGAAACTTGTGATGATCCAAAACTATTCTGACTATGTTTTCTTTGAATGGTACCAATTTGACACATTGAATATTAAATGAGGAACCTGAATAATTAGTCTGCCTTATTTCTGTGAGGTTTTGTGCTACAACAGCCCAGGAAACTGTCATCTCAGTCTAAATTTCAAGAGCCTGTGATCTGAGTTAAATTATCCTGTCTCTATTAAAGAATAAAAATATAAATATGTATAAATAATATGTAAATATAACTACAAAGGTACAAGTATGTGTATATATATATATATATATATATGTATATATATATATATATATATATATATATATATATCACAAATATTTCTTGTACCAAGTAAGATGAGGATTAAAATATAGCATGTCTAGCTCAGGAGATTTCAGAGAACACATGTGCTACATTGGACATGATTCTCTAATGTGTTAAGCTTACTTTAGAATGTCACTTTTGAGTGTAACTTACAGCAAGAAAAGAATCTACACATTTCAGCTTTAAAAATAGCTCTCATTAATATTATTAGTCATGGGACCCAGACAGTAGAATTGACTACAACAGGTAAGTCACATCCAAAAGTAGTCACTAATGATTTTACCAGAATGCTAACCTGCCAATCTACCATCAACAGACAGCAATTATTTGTTCTTTCTGAATTTGATTTTTCTTGATTATTAGAATACAGAGGGTGTACCATAGTGCTGAGTGCTAGCTGAGGCTTAGGAGCCTAACACTGTCACTTTCTTTTGTTGAAGGAATCCTCCATTCAATGAGACTCAAACTATACTCCTCAATGATACTCAGTAAAACAATTGAAAATAAAAATAAAACCAAACCAAAACAAACAACAACATCAAAAATTGGGATCCATATGAAAATTAATTCATTTCCATTTTATCAGTTGATGATATGGTAAATAGAAATTCAAATACAAGATAAAGGAAAAAGAAGACTGTATTTTCAAGTTCAAGGTATTTCATAATGTCTCTTATTTGAAAAAAAAATATATGTTTAGGGAAACAAAATCACAATACAAGCAGACATAAGCACACACACAGAAAGAACAACAGGAGATCACACCCAAGTCTGGTGTGCACAAACAATGTCTATAATAACTATTACTAGTTATGCTTTTATTTATTACATCATTATATCACATTATATAGAAGAGAACAGTAGAAAGTTGAAGAGCTCAGAAAAATTAGTGGGAACCTGAAATGTGTATTTAACATAAAATTTTAAAATGATCAAATTTAGCTATATTTTCAGACACAAACATAATGGCAGTAGTGACCACTGGTCTCTATACATTCCACATGAGAGTAAGAGTTGACATCACCCTCAATTACAAAGTAGGCAATAGGACTTTGGCATCTACTTTGATGGAGATATGCTTTTTCTCACCCAGAGGAAAAACAAACTAGATAAGAGGTGTAGGAAATCAAGTCAGTTTTGTTTTGCTTAGCTCTTCCATACTACTCTTCCATCTGTTCCTAGCATGTAACCTTTTCCTCATGGCTGACTACTAGATAACACATCACTGGTCTGCCTTGCTTTTGTTTTTAATTTTGTTTTGAAATAGAATCCTTAAAATATTTGGAAAGAGATGAGTGATATTTAAATAATCTGCATCTCTCTCTGTCTCTGTCTATCTCTATTTCTGTCTCTGTCTGTCTGTCTCTCTCTCTCTCTCTCTCTCTCTCTCAGATTCATTTTTTACTTGCTATGCATTTTAATAGAATGTCATTGCCCTTACAAAATAACTTTTTCAAGACACTCTCCTGCCCTGTTGCAATAATCTGCACTGTTCTTTCATCCCTTATGGGCCTAAGTATGATAATTGCAAATCTAATGTTAGTCCATGGCTGTAGTCTTGTTTTGCATACTTACCTTCATGATGTGAAAAATTTTGAAAGTAGCTCCCTATTGCATTTTCTCATGCATCTTAATGAGTATGTGTTCTTTGTTCTCTAGTGGAATAGAGGGCAGTATAGTGGCTATCTTAAGGAGTAAAGATGGAGCAAATTGCTTAAGTGAGAGCTACTCAAGTCAGCTAGGGGAATGTAATGATCTAGATTGCCACTTTTTTCAGTATTCCTAAAAATCAAAGAGTTTGATACATTACACAACAACAGTAGAATTAGAATGTATTAGAAAATTAGAAAAATGTATTCTAGATTATATCATCATGCTAAAATTTTGTCTGTCACTCCATCTGTTAGTTTTCTGTGGCTCTTTTAGTTTTGCTTTGGTTTGGGGGTATTTAAGTGTTATTGTTCTCTTCATTACCTCCTCTTCTGACCTCCTTAATACACTGTTGTCTCTGTCTACACAGAGTTATATTTTAAAGGTATCATTATCTTCTTTTTATCAGAATTTTCTAGTCTTTTTGCTTTTGTGGTCCTTTGACACAGTGAACTAATAGATCTGTGTTTTATATGAGTCAGTGCCTCTGTAATTAGTACACTGTGAAAGCTTAAACATTACACACACATGATATTTGTCGTTTTAGTTTTCTCTTGCACTAAGTCTGTTACTGACTAGGTCACCAAACACGTAGCAATCCTAGTACTCATTGTAGGATTCTCATATCAAGGCTATGTCTATTAACTTCCAGAGTCATGTGTCAACTGACTTTTACATTTATCTCTATAAAAAGAAGATAAATTTGATGAGGAATATCAAATCTTTTGAGAACTCTCAAAAGCCTGCATATAAAAATTCCAAGCAGGTATGATAGGATGGGTGCCTTGGTAAAGTGCCTGGCTTGGCAGCAGAAGAACTAGAGCTCAGATTGCCCTCATTGTTGTAAAATCTCACCATGATGAGGAACATATGTAATCCCTGCTGCAGAGGCTTGCCAGTTAGATATTTTAGACAAACTGATAAACTCCACTTTCAATAAGATACCTGATCTCAAAAATGGAAAGTGAACAATGATTGAGGAAGACAATCAATATCAACTTCTGGTCACCAGGTACATATCAAAACCTGCATATGTATCTACTCACCGACAATAACCCATAGACTCACCACACACACAGAAGCTGACAGACAATTGTGCAGATACATTGTTGTAGATTTATGTAAATAGATGTGTGTCATTATTTACCATTCTTTGATCAAGAATTGAGTAAATTTTAAAAGAAAAAAGTGCTAGGTCTAGAGAAAAGATTCAATGGTTAAGCAAATACAAAAGTTCTTTGTGGTCTTCCAGAAGACCAGGGTTCCATTTTCAAAATCCAATGATTCACAATCACTTGTAATTACAGTTCCAGGATACCCAATGCCACTGTCCTCTTCAGGCACCTACCTGCAGATTCAATGCCCACACCACATGTATATGCATAAGTAAAAAGAAGCAAGGAATATGCTATGTAAAATCATTACTTTATTTATAAATTAAGCCAGTTAAAACATATAATATCCAATAATAGGACAATAAAGTTACTAAATACCATTAACTATTATAAGAGTATAGAAACCATATATATTTATTTGAAAAGTTTCACTAATAAAAATGTAAGATATAGAACTATGAGTAAAATGCCATTGAAATATTTAGCCCTTTTTCAAAATACTAGCATAACACACACATGCATATTTGTGTTACAAATCAATGGACATGTTTAATTTTAGTTATCCATTGAAAAGTTAAATATAAACAGAAATGAAGACAAATAAACACATTAGAAAAACACAAATTCTATGTCCATATCTACTACTCTTTCTTATATATGTTAAAAAAAATAAAGCTATGGCAGTGTACAGATATTTAATGTGCAAATATTTAAGACTTGAGCTCTTTCATTCAGCTTTAGGGAAAACATCTAAATTTATCAGATTTCTAATTAACCTTCCTCAACTGAAAGTTGCCCTCACAATTATAACAGAACATACTAATGAAACCTACTATTAAGAAGGCAGCACCTTTCCATTAAAAGTTTTTATTCTGCTTCACTATTTTCTGCATCAGTGTCATGGTCAAATGACCTCTGATTGATGAACCCTGGTTTCCTTAGGGAGATAGCTACTGTCATGCAGGAATCATGGAAGTTATGAGCCTTTATCTCCACATTTCCATTTCCTCCACAGTCTAGATCCTATTTTTTTTTTCAGAAAAGAAAATGAAAGAAAGAAAAGGAAAAGGAAAAAGAAAAAAAGAAAAGGTAGAGAAATACAAAATTTGTTATAATGATTAGTTGTCACAAAAACAGTATAGAATAATTTATAAATTTTCCACATATTTCATATTAATTACTGCATTAGCCTAATAAAATATTCTTTTTGAAAAATCCTTGTTAAAGTTAGTCTTAGGTAAAATCACTTTTCAGAGTTGGTTCTCACATTCTTCCATTGGTTTTAGAGGTTGAACTAGGGTTTAAGGCTTGTCCAGCAAGCATGTTGATTCACTGAACCATCTTGCTGGCCTTACAGTTTTGTTTAATTAATCAGAAGATATGCAATGTATAAAAGTCAAAATTGGAATAAAGAGTGATATAAGGTATTTCAGAATGATACCAAAAGAGATAGTATAATATGAAAAAATTTTGAAATTTCTATCACGCCACAAGTGTAATCAGCAATTCTTTTTACTAAGCAAAACATAAAGAGACTCTTTCAATGCCTCATTCTTTTAAAATTTGACATTCCATGGTACTCCCCTTTGAAGTATCTCCCGCATTCAGTCTATACATATCTCTGAAGCATTATTGTTTTTCTCTACCTTGGCTTTCAGTGTGATTTTATGTGGCTCATTCCAAACAAACTGATGCCAACACAGCGCTTTTCTAACCACAGGAAAAATGAGTCCATATGTTTACTACAAATTAATTTTTAATGTTCCATTAAAATGGAAAAAAATTAACATGAGTAATATAGTGTTAATTTTTTGGGTTTGTTCAGTTACGTGTTGTCTTTGTTTTTTTGTCTGTCTGTCCACTTGACACAGTCATCTGAGTAGAGGTAATCTCAACTGAGAAAATGCTCACAATATATTGGCCTGTAGACAAGTCTGTAGAACTTTCTCTTGATTAATGAACTTATATTTACAAAAATAAGTAACAAAAGCTATGACTTCATAAATATTATCTCAGAAAACTGAACAATCGGTTTGAGTTAGAGTAATATAGTTAAAATTAAGAAAAAATAAAAATCCACTTTTAGTAACTAGAGATACTTGAATTAAATGTCAACTATGAGAATTTGTTTCCATTATAGACAATACCTGTAAGTATAAATTTTAAAGTGCATTCTAAGTTAGTGCATGTTTCATTGTTTTAAAAATTATTATAAAGACAAAAGCAATTATCTAATCCATATCATTTTAACTGTTTCTAAGAGCTTTGAAGAGGAATAATTGTGTTTTTCTCTAGGGAAGACCAATTCTTTCCCGGCTCTCTGCATTCCTCAGTTATCTGTTGCACTTTGTGTAGCACTGAAACCTAATGGAATTTCCCTTGTCCACTTTGGCTTGTCTATTGTTGTCCTTGCCCTAGTCATATTTATGTGAAGGGAGAAAGGGGGAATGATGGAATTATATTTTAAAAATATGAAAGATATTTTAAATATATTGTGTTTGCTTATTTATATGTGTTTGTGTTGTCTACGGCACGTATGTTCTAATTTGTGATGAATTTCATAAGCATTATAGTTAATACATTGTCATTTCATTTTCAGTAAACCTTTATTAATATTATAAAATGATATAAATACTTGTTAATTTAAAATTAATTGTATGCCTAATAAACAGCACATATATTTTATAAAAAAAATCAACTAAGCAAAATGACCTTAATAGAATGCTAAATATGTTGTTTTTCTGAATGCTTACATTAATTAATTTGTGTTTAGAATAAACTTCTTAGGCAATGCAGATGAATTTTTTTAAAGGTTCAACATTTGACTATTGTCTCGCAGACAGCTTTAACACAGCTTGCATGCTCCCTCATTATGCGTGTCCTTAAACTACCAGGTCCAATAAATTGAAAAGATGATTTCAAACCTTTTCCTTTCAATAGATTTTATCTTAGATTTTCCCATTTTTAATAAGGTCCTAAAATCATGCAGGTAGCATTTACAAACTTAGACAGATGTTCAAATACTATGAATGTTTCCAGCCAATGTAGGGCAAATCATAGTTACAAAGTGGTTATGTAATATATTGTGATTACTTGGAGCTTTTCTTCCTTTATAAGTTGATAATGAAGGCTAACATTTTGCAGCAGCATGTTTCCTCACATTGACTCTCCTTAGAACATTTTTAAAAAGCTATAAAGAAGCCAGAGTACCAAGAAAATTACATCATGTCTTATTGGACTCATTTTAAATAGTATTTGAGAGACATTATCATGGAGCAATAGCAGAGAACAATTAGCATACCACAGATTTCCATTACATGTTCAACACTGCATCCTGATTTGTTACCCTCACTGTGTCATCTAAATGGAAACAGAGACATAATTATAATTTTTGTTGCTGTTGACCAGAATTGGCATGGGTTACAGGGCAGCAGGTACACCAGACACATAGTGTATTTTTTTTAAATGCTTTTTATCTTTTGCTCTCTTTCAAACGCATGGCTTCCTTTTCCTACTAATTGCTGTTACATGCATACTCACATTCATACAGTGCTTTTTAAATTAATTGTATGATGAAAAAATGCTGACATATGCATAAGATACACATATTTGTACATTCTCCACTCTGAGACAGCCATATAAAATATAATAAGAATTTTAATTCATTCCAAAATCATTAACCTATGAGAAAATGATCTCACTGATACAACGTAAATGGAAGCAGATTGTAATTACATATTCCTCAGAATAAAAATTCAATTGGAAGCCAGAATCATTTTTCAATTAATTCATTTAAATTAGCATACAAGGCATAAACTTTCATTATGACATTTTATTTTGGTAGATTTCCTATCTTTTCTCTTCCCCCTGACTTCTGACATCCGCATGTGTTTGGTGATACTCTCCCTAACTCTGGAGAGACATAAAATAAACAAAGCAGATTAAATATTAAAGAAGGTAGAAAAATTATTGATCATAAAGGCTCAATAGGCAATTGGTGTAAAGATAAAGATGGATATGAACCAAAATAATTCAGGCCACTAGTAGAAACTGGAAAAAAATAATATACTGCCTACATCTTTGTGAGAATATGCAGCCCTACTAATAACTACATTTTTGTAAAGTTATTTATTGTGGGGAGCCGATCTCCCCAAGCCCTTTCAGCCTCTATCAAAGCCATGATGTTAAACTACATAAGCAGTAAATAATTTTCCATGGGCCACAAGAATTGTTTTTCTCATAAAACCTGTTTTTCTTAGACCTGTTTTTGTCCCAGAGTTGTTTTTCTCCTTGACTTGTTTTTTCCTGAATAAGATGTTTTTTCCTTTTAGGGTTTACATCCTCCAGGTATGGGGCATCCTGTTTTCATCCCCTTATCCTGTTTTTGTGCCCTTATCCTGTTTTTGCCCAAAGTATCCTGTTTTTGTCCAAAGTGCAAAAACATCCTATTTTTGTTTTTTGGCCTTAGACATCCTGTTCTTCCCCTAGTTAGTTCCTCCCTCCCTACCCTTTAAATACCATGTAAAAATCTTGAATAAACGGACTTGCTTCCATTCGACATCTTTGCTTCATCCCAGTCCTTTCGTGCTTTCATCCCAAAAATCCTCACTCCCTCTCCCAGGTTTTCCAGGTGATTGACCTGCAGACCGGGTCAATTTATTTTGACCTTTGTATTCTAAGACTGAGTTACTATAAATTTATACTGTTTTTATTTACTAAATAAAGTATAATTTTTATAGAAAAATAAAACGAAAAATAATAGTAAATATAAATGGTGTTTAGTTATAAATGTCTTGTAAAATGCATGTAATTTTCTTGCTGAAAGTTTAAAATTATTAAAGAAGTCAAATTAATAAATAAGTGAAGATATTCTAGTCATTGTTTAAGATACCACTAAATTGTCAGTGTTTCCCAAATTATTTATTGATTTAACACAATGATAATAAAACCTCAGTATATTATTTTTGAGATTTTGACAATTTTTCCAAAGCACATATAAAAGAGTGAAATACATAATGCAGCCTACACATTCCCAAGAAAGGAGAGCAAAGTTCAATGACTTACACTACATCATTTCTTTTCTTAAAATGTATTCTTCTGTCAAACCATGCATCCTGACCAATGTCTTATCCTTCCATTCTTCTTAGTCCCTTTCCTGTCACTTCATCTTTCCCCCAGTTTCACTCATTTCCCTTTAGAATGGAGCAGAACTCCCAGGAATATCAGCTGTACATGGCACAACAGGATGCAATCAGACTATTCACCAACCCTCATATCAAGGTTGATCCTAGCAAACTAGTAAGAAAAAAAGGTTTCCATGAACAGGCAAATGGGTTAAAAGGACACTCAGTCTACTGCTAGGAGTCCCATAAAAACTCCAAGCTAAAAACCATAACATATATTCAGGAAACCTAGTGCAGAGCCATGTAGGCTCCTGGATTGTGCCCTCAGTATCTGTGAGCTCCTAGGAGCCCTGCTTGGTTGATTCTATGGCCCTGTTCTCCTGATGATCTGTCTTGAGAGAAAGCTCAGCCATTACATGATAAGCTTATAATCAAAAATGTAAAACATTGGATTATTTTAATGTGTATTTTATAAAGCTACAATATTGATGCTATTGAAGAAATTATAGATACTAATTTAATCAAACAAAAGAGAAACAGAAACAGCTCAGACATATATAGTTAGATGATTTTGATGGAAATGCTGAACAAATTTGGTGGTTGGAGCATAGTCTTTTCATTAAATCATGCTTGGTCTAACAAACTCATGATTTGGGTTATCCATATAAATTGAAATATTGATAATTAATTAGGTGATATCTTCTGTTTCACTGTTTTTGTATCCCTTAGAGCCTACAAAATGTTAGAAGTCAGAATTATCCCTTGATTTGTATGGTATTAGAAATATCAGTGTAAGTATATGTTTAAATTAATACTGTAAGAGCATTGATGATGATGCATACCAACATATGTGTGTACATTTGTTTATATTTTAACACTGATGAGCACACATATTTCCTTGCTCTGCTAGGCAAGATAGTCTAAAAAACCTTACAATTCAGTACCAGTAAGTGCATTGACAGCTTCTATTTTGTCTTCTATAACCATTCCAGTATTAAATTAAACAACACTTCTTAAAAATATAAGTCAACAAATACATGATCTCTGCCTGCTGTATCACAGACAGAAACAATTGAAAACAAGGAGTTAATTTGTCTCATGCTTTCTGAAGTTTCAGCTCATGGATAACATTCTCATTCATTTGTGGCTAGGGCAAGGCAAAATGCCATGGCAGGGAACACTCAGTATAGCAAAGTTGTTTACCTTCAAGCAACCAGGAAGTACAAAAGCAGAAAGAACAGGGGCTGGTTTCTCAAAATACTTGCAAAGGATTTACCCTCAGTAAACATATCTCCTTCCAGCAAACCTTTCTCATTAAAGATTTTCTCATGTCTCTAAATTTCATGTGTGTGTATGTGTGTGTGTGTGTGTGTGTGTGTGTGTGTGTGTGTGTGTATAATATAGAAATATACACACATACAATATGATGTGGCTACTGACAAAAATACACAAACAGTATATGGCTTACACTTGACTGATGAAGAGGTAAAATACTGCAGCCATTCTGGAAAAGAATTTGAAAATTATCACAAGAACAAGTGTACTTACATTCATCACACAATATAGAAAAAGTAGTCTCAGACACATTTTATTCAAAGCAATATAACTCACACTCATTCAAAATCGAAACTAACACAAATGTCAAAATTGATCAGTAATTTATCTGATATACATGTGCACAACAGAACACCATTTGGAAATAAAAACAATAAACTATTGATGCATGTTATAATGTACACTTATCTCAACAACATTAATGTGAAAAATTCTGTCTTCAAAGATTAGAATTGTGCAAATTTACTTAAGTACAGTTTTCAAGATGATGGAAATGCAGATATGAAACTATGTGTGGAATTCTAGAGAGTGTGGAAATGCAGTGATTCTGTTTTCTGACTGCAGGTGTTCACACAAATATGAACGTGTGGGAAAATATTTTGCATATATATGCATATATAAACAAGAATGATAATGAAAATGGGAAAAATTTAAATAAAATCCATAGTAGTGGATGCCATTACAGTGTTTATGTTTCTGATCTAGAGAAGGCAATATGGATTTATGAGCTGAAATTGAGGAAGACTCTGAGACTAAATAACAACTCTGCATTATATTCCCTACTGCCTTTGAGTTATTTTTCAATTTATAAGCTACTATAAAACTGAAAACATATTTATTGATCATGTAAATTTTATTTTATGCATGCATACATATGTACATATACATATGTGTGTGCATTTCAAAGTCAATATTCTTATTCAATCACTCCTCACTGGGTTTTCTAACTGAACTAGGAACTCAACAATTTGATTAGACTTGGTATCCAGAAAGCATTAAGAATCACCTCTTTAGGCTACCCATTAGTGTCATTGCAAGGTACACTAGTAATCAAAGCATTATATATGGGTGCTGAATATTAAAAAGAGTGATAAATATAGAAAATATAATACTTTATTGCTGTTAGGCTATATTACATCAACAGACAAGCATAGAAAGCCTGGAGGGACACTTGGAAGTTATGAATTTTCCCTTGGCTATGTCATATGTGTCCAGGATTCAGTTGTATTACATGAAATAGAAGACAGCTTTTCCATTTCGTACATTGAAAATGTCTACAAGATGAGACATTTATAGGAAAGTGCTGACCTTGTAAATTTTACCATTAAGTCATTTTATCCTTTCAATATATAAGAATTAAATCTAAATTAGAAATACAATGTATGCATGCACAAAGAGGAAAATACGTGAATGAAGATACAGGTATGTAGATGTGTATGATGATAAGCAGAAACAGATACAGAGGTAGATGTTAAATGGATATAGGAGATTATGTATATATTTCTTACATGCACATATTTGCATATATATCAAACTGTATATATATATATACACTTGATGATAGAATTATCATCTCTATTATTGCTTAAAGATATACAAACAGTAGTGAGGCAATAACTTTTGATCAAAGGATCTAGTTGTAGAGCAACAGCCCTAGTGAGAAAGTCAAAGTCGACATTCCACAGGCCACATTCAGAGGCCTAGGTTCCGTGGATGGAATGTAGATACACTTTTAATCCCAATATTCAGAAGGCAGTGGTGGTCCATGCATTTAACTGCTAGAAAAAACAGTGGAAGCACACACAAAAAGCAAAGCTTAGAAGGAGTCAGTGTCACACAAAAGGTGATCTCTGAGATGAGTCAGAGTGAATGGCAATCAAAATGACTAATCAGAGGAAAAGTTAACACAGTAAGGACAAAAAGGAACTAACTAGCCAGGGTGGTTCAGTCAGCAGTGGAGGGTTAAACATACTAGATTCTAGGAAGGCTGAATCTTTTCAGTTCAAAAGTTAAGACTTGATTGTAAAGAGGCCAAAATGCTCTAGGGCTCCAAGGCTCCAGGGTAAGAACAGGTGATTGAATTAGACAAAAGAATAAACAGTTTTGAACCTGAATCTATGACTACATCAGACATGAGTCTACATCCACATCCACAACAACACCTAACATTGGAGAATACTAAATATGCTTGTAGAATCCTGTTACATGAATCTTAGGTGAGATATAATGAATAGGGCTGGAGAGATGTCTCAGTAGGTAAGTGTACTGCTGCTTTTCCAAAGGACCTTGCTTCAATTTCCAGAACCCAATTTGTAGCTTACAACTGTATGTAATTCCAGTTCCAGGGGATCTAACACCCTCACTAAGATATACATGCAAACAAAAATCAATGAACACACCCCAAAATTAAAAAAAGGAATTAATTAACAGATCATACGTTTTTTAAAAAGGGCATTGTAAATTGTTGGATACTTGTCTGGAACTTAGTGAAGATAATGTCACTGCAAAGGTACATGTAACTTACCTTAAATGATACTTGAATCTAGTGAGGTTATCAGTCAACAAATAGAAGAGTCTGTTCAGGTATGAGACATATGAATATTTGTAGGCAGTATAAAAATAATAAAAAGTTTATGTTCATAATATTTTTCACATAAAAAACGTTTCCATATATCAAACGACACATGAAAAGCTGAAATTGATGGAAACAGTATGGGCAAGTAACAGAGTAGAATACATCATGTTTAATAAAGTGTTGGCAGAATTAATTAATTAATTTTGGGTATGAGGATTTAACCCACAACCTTTAGTATGCTAGATGAGAACTCTACTGTTGAGGACATTTCTCCATGATGAGTTGAAGCATTGTATTTACATAAAAAACATCTACTCTGAAAGTTTTCTTTCTGCTTAATAGTATGGGTCACTTTTCTGCGATTATTTTTTAACTGTTTAAGTGGACTATTTTTCTTTGTCAATTATACCTCAGCAAAGCTCATAAAACTATCGCAATAAGGTTTTTTTGAGTTTTCCCTTTGATTTTTAATGCCAAAAAATACATGACTGGGATTTGATTTATATGTAATAACATTAATAAATTTTAATGTAGAGTTGAATTTATTTTGACCTGTTAAGGCATCACCTTCAATCTGTTCAATATTTCAATCACCCCTCCAAAAAATGTTTACCTTTTCTACTTTCTATGAATATTAAATGACACTCATTATCTGAACTTCATATGTTGATTAGGTGCTAGTAAATAATTTTTTGTAGAAAATGGTGACATTACAGGAATAAAATTTATTATTTATATATGTATTTATATATATATATTTATTTATATATAATATAAATATATATTATATTATATATAAATATATGTATATATTTTATTTTTATTTTGTTAAATTTTATTTTTATCTCTTAGAAACCAGTTCTTTTCTAATGAGCTACAAAAAAGAATACATCCAGTTGGGAGGGGAGAGGAGGATCATCTGGGAGAAATAAAGGGAGAGAACCTAATTCATATATGTAATATATATATATATAAAATCAAGCCAAGTATTTTGAAAACAAATTGAAAGAACATGGAATATGTATAATTCATTATTTATAAACATAGTAGTGATATTTGGCTATTTCTATGGGCCAATCTATGTATTATCATTGCATTATTTTGTCTCAATGTTTTTTTTAATAATTCTAGAAGAACATTTGTCTTTCCTCACATTTTATATTGTGGTTAACAGTGTTTTAAAAGCTTATTTGTAGATTCCATTTCCATATACCACTGGGAGTATGTTTTACAGGTTAAAGAAAATATATTCTGACAGACACTGGCTAAGAAAGTAAGGAATCTTTTATTCAAGGTAATTGCATTGTGAATATTCTACTGGGGAAGAAAATAGGACTCAGCTGAGAAAATACCAAACTGCTGAAAAGGAAGAAATAACAGAATACATGTTACTTGGGGGTTCCTCAAGGGTATCAGAGATCTTGCTACAAATTGACTAGAGTTCTTGCCGAATGTGGTTGACCATAGAAAGTGAGCATATACTCTCCCATCTGACTTAGGATCCTTGCTGAAGAATGACAAATACATGAACAGACACTCAATGCTTAGACTGCATGAAGAAAGGGACTCAGAATTTTCTAGAGTTTGGTCCAAGATTGAGTTATTTTCCACAGTGAGCATATAAAACCAACAATCAACACGGTAATTGTCCATAACACACTGTTAACAACTACATTTAGAGTTCTGTCTCTGAGCAGAGGCCCAGGGGCTGTTATCTATCACACCAAAGATAGCATAATACTCTGGAATACACGGTTCGATGATTTGGCTTTTTGGACATGACTTGTGAGACATATAGCTTAGAGAATAAATGTACAAAGGGCAAATATATGCTAAAACTCACCTATCTAAAATTATAATTATCATTTAGTAAAACAATACAACTTCATTCATACACTATGATGTGGCAAAAATCACTTTATTGTGTTTTTCAAGGGTCCATCAGTATTAATTTACCCTTTTCAGAAGAGTCTTGAACAAATAAGAGATTAGCACAGTTTCTTAGATTACATTTCACCAGTCTTCACTTAATGCTTTCCGTTCCTCCCCTCTAACATCAGTCATTATTTGGCTCTCTCCTTTAATGCTGTAAAAATGAAATAATCCACTAGGCAGAGTTCACAGCAGGTAGTGAGGGAAAAGGGTTAAGGGTGAAAACTCCAAGTTGCCAGCACATGATACAGTAGGAATAGGTGTTCAGGAAAAAGGGAATATAAGTATTAGAATAGAAGCAAAAGGAGTGAATTATGCCTGCAGTTAGGCAAGTGATCTGCACAGAGACAAGCAGGCTCTCAGAACCAAGGCCAGTAACAGGTGGAAGAGAACTAGTTTCCACAAGAATGCTTTTAATTAAGGTAAACTTTATTTAGCACTCAGATCAACTCTAAGAAAGTCAGAGCAGGAGATGAGCAAGAAGGGCTTCAAACACTCCTGATTGGGCAGACAGCACAGGAAATGAGTATAATCCTTTCTCTAATTAGAAGTGGATAGCATGAATGGAATGTGAAGTCCTCTCAGGGGCCAAGTAATAAAATTATGCCAGTCTTCTGATATTAACCTATTAAATGTCTCAGGACTAGTTTACCTATGGAACTTGTCCACATGATAAGTGTTTTATTCTCAGTCTATACTGAATCTTTATGACTTGGGAGTCACCCTCATTTTCCCTTAATTTCTAACTCTAACATTAATATTTTAATAAAGTTTATCTTCTCTTCACTCACCCTTACATGAGTCCAGTCATTAATCTCTGTTCTAGATTCACTTTTCATGGCCTGGGTCACACTCAACAGTGCCATAGAAAGTCCCATTTCTTTCAGAAACCCTGTGTCAGTAGTATGTCTTTAAATTTTTAGGGTAAATATAGACTTACTCATCTTGTGATCAAGGGTTTTATAGATAGTAATTAGTGTACATTGCCTGATTTCATTAAACCTTAGCTTAATAGCTTTCTGAGCCCAACATAATTAGATTGCGTGTCTATATTTAATCTTGTGTCAAGTAAGTTTAACCAATAAAGAAAATAACAGTAAACCTCTAAAGCATTGTTAATACAACTTAATAGACTGATCAGATTTCTGTGATGGTAGCACAGAAATAGTGCTATACAAAGCTATACTATAAACTTCAGAATGTTTACATGTTACTGTGAGCGGAATGTTTATATATTTAGAGAAAACGTTCATTTATTAACATATATACTGTCTACATTTTCATTCACTTTCAAATGAGACATTCTAAATATTATTATTGTGTATTATTAATTTTATTCATTGTGAATGTGTGAGTGATTTCCTATATGAACTCGTGCAACAGTATTCATATAAAGGTCAGAAAACAAATTTGTGGGGCTGTTAGTCTCTTTCCTCAGTAGAATCTGGGCATGGAATTCAAGTTATCAAGTTTTCAGGGCAAGTACTTTTACCTGCTGAGCCATCTTGCCTGCCCTCAACTGTGACATTTTATCTCAGAGAAAATATTTCAAATTTATCAGTTGATCTTATTTTGACCTGTTATACTGAACTGTTTTCTGTTGCACTTATGTATATTTTGATCAGTTTATTTCAAGATAAGCTACATTATTTTTGCAGCAGTCTTGTCACAGTCTCCAACCATAACTGATCAAGAATTAAGTAAATGAAAAAGAAATTACCAACATAACCACAATAGCTGCTTTCATTTAGTATGAAGAGGATAATGCTGCTTGAAAAGAGGAGAATCATAAAGAGCAAGACCTTGAAGATAAATTACATAATATACAAACACTATTACCATTACCCTTCATTATAATCATCTGCCCATGCTGTTTGCAGCCATTACTGTAAAACGAATAGTCACTGGTAAATTATATATATATCACATTCACACTATGTAATGCTTCTAATATCTTGGTTCTCTGGACTAGACATTATTTCTTTTTTCACAACCATGTTAAAGTAGCATGGAATTTAAATTCTTCTAAAATGTGTTCCATTGTATGTAGTAATATCTTCCCTCCACTACAGACTTACGGATTCTAATGATACTCTGTTGCTTGCATTGTAGCTCCACAATGTGCCTCAGTTTCACCCCAACCAGGCTTTTCTCCTAAACCTGAAGCATTGCTATATTCACAGCACAGCAATAACTTTCCTTATCATGAGACAATCTATATTATAAATTTTTGATCCAACTTTTCATGCACTATTTTCTCTGAAGGCTTTGCTTCTTTTTCTACTCTTCTCATTGTAGCTTCCTAGTTTTCTGGTTTATAACTAACTATAATGAATACCTAGCTATATTTATCATACTTATCTTTAAATAAACTTTGAAAAACATAAATTGAGAAATTTTGATGATATAAAATCAAACTAAACCTAGTAATAATTTTACTGAGTTTGAAGTCATGCAAAGTTTTACGATCTAAAATATAAACAACTGCATTTTAGCTCCAGGGAGTCAAGCATTCCAGTAACCCTAGCTCTTCAGAGGTAGAAGTGAAGCATGAGAATCTTAAATTCAAGACAACAGTGAGCTACATTGACAGTCCCATAATAACCTGCACTAAAAAGTGAGACTTGTACTCATTTCCTTAAGAAAATGCTTACTAAAAATGTTGTGGTACAGGATAAATTTATTTAGCAGTATTACTTAAGCCTCTGCAAATTATTATTTGCCCATGACCTACATAATAACTCATTCTGGATTAATCATCAACAAATTATCAAATCTCCAAGTTTTAGCTATTGGAGCTTCTTCTGTCAATTAATGCTGTCATACATATATGTGCATGTGTACACACACACACACACACACATATATAATATATATATATATATTATATATATATGTATTATATATATATATTAGATTTGTTTGTCTAAGGTGCTGAACTTCGAATCTCAGGCTTCGTGCATGCTGAAAAAGTACTCTGCTACTCTAATACATCTCCAAGTATACGTATACTTCTTACAAAATGGGAGTTAATGCATGGAATTTAACTTTTAAGGAAATTTAATAAGAAAACCTATTAAATCCAGGAACTATAATGTTAATATTGCTGCTGTTCTATGAAATTCTTTACAGTAAGTACTTTTATAACTTTGGTTTTGAATACACAGCAAAATTGGAAATACAAACCCTTCTAAAACTTCATACAAGTGATGATACAGATATTGTGTGAAATGAAGTAATCTTCCTGCCACTTTGGAGAATAATTATTGTTATCTCCAAGGAATTCTTGAACCTGGGAATGATCTGTGGCTAAGACCAAGATGATATGGGCTAATTTTACAACAATCTATTTTATAATGTTAAAATCTGCATTTTGTCCTATTTTAATACTTTTAAGGATGTAAATATAGCTGCGTTAAATGGCTTCCCTGGCTTTACTCCTTGTTTAGAGAGCATAATTGCTCTGATGCTACAAAAAGCACTGAAAACTATTTTTTCTGCTCCACTGAAACTGGGATTAATTGTATTCATTTTTGTTACTAATATTGTGGAGATGAAGTACACTGTGTAGATGAGGTTGAGTCTTGAATCTTGGAAACTGAATTCAGCTAGTTCTTGGTCACCAGGCTTCTCTTCTCCTATCTACTCCTCTTTTTTCTCTTCTTTTTCTTCTCTGTCACTCTTCCTTTTGCTCCTCCCTTCCCTCATCTCTTTTCTTTGAATAAAATTTGTTTATTATGTTCTGTATAGTCACAGAACTTACAACAAAATTACACAATGGTCACTACAGTAACACATGGGCAAGCTTGACCAGTGATTCATTCCAGCATTTAATAGTCAATAAATTATTAATCAACATATATTTATATTAAGATCACTGCTGTCGTCTATTAAAATACAAAGGCACTGAATGAGAATGCTAGATAGAGTTCATAAAAGATGTAAGCATGGATGAAAAGGTCGTTCCTAATATTACTAAATGGAACAGTATGATATTGGCAATTATGAAATTCTGTGATGTAATTTCAGCTGCAAAAAAAGAGATTATTAAAATAAAGCTTAATTGAGTAGTAATGATAAAAATATCTTTACTAAATGAAATTTTAGAATCATGATAAAATAAAATAGAAAGCAAATGGGTATTTGAGTAGGTAATCTAAAGGACATAAACTCCGAATAATATTAAAGCATTGATATTTGTAAAATGTTTGCATAAGTATTTACTGTTGGAGTGTAAAGAAAAAGATATTATTTACCTCCATAATATGTCATAATGTTCAATTACAATGCAAATGAAAATAACTATCAAAATAATACTGTTAAGATATAACTAAATAATGAAAATCATACTGTCGGATTGTGAACATAAGAGAATTTAAAGAAATATCCTGTTTTTGTTTAGCATACAATTGTATTTAACTTAGAAAAGAATGCCATGTCAATATATCATGCAATTCATATACTACTAAATGACCAATTTTCTTAAATTGACTTGTACATTGAATGCAATCCTTACTGTACTATATTTTTATGGGGAAAGAAACTAATGTTGAATTTTCAAAATAAATTAAAATAACCAGGTGTAGCCAGCCAATATTTTGTTGAGGACAAAAGCAAAGATTAAATCAATTACAGTTATGTGCAAAGAGATATTTTGAATCTGTACATTAAGAAAATATGACATTGTTTATAGAAGGGAAATAAAAATAGAACAATGTGAATTCCTGAGCCATACATACTAGTTTGCATAATTTGTGCAAGAAAAAGACACTGAAAATAGGTCTTTGTAACTAATTCTCTAGAAATTTTAGATTATTTACGTTAAAATTTTTTTTATTACTAATGCTCTTATAAGTAGATTTCCAAAGGTCTTTAGACATGTAAATGTCCACCAAATATAGAAAGGGTAAATAAAATTTGCAATTTCATGAGCAATTTTAAGATTGACTTAATACAAAGTTCACTGAGTAGCAAGAAAATGTGAAATAGAGGGTTCTCGCACCTTCCAGACTTAGCTTCCAGCAGCACACATACGAACACAGAGAGAGTGAGAGAGAGAGAGAGAGAGAGAGAGAGAGAGAGAGAGAGAGAGAGAGAGAGAGACAGACAGTCAGACACAGACACAGAAAGAAATATAGAAAGAGAGTGTCAGAGTCAGAGAGCTCTCCATGAAGATTAGCAAATGTTAGCAATGAGGGACTATCATTTCTGCTGCTCCATGAACCCCAATAGCCAAGAACATATTGAGCAATAAACAGCTACACAAAGCAGTATGATATTTCTATTAAGGTGGAACAGAAAGTTGGGGAGAGATTAGGCAAATATCTGAGCACATATAGACAGTGTCTGATAATCTATCACACTGACATGGCTTGGAATGGAATTTGGCAGGATTTTGGAGTAATATTCGATTGTTTAGATATTTACATGGCAAAATCTATAACTGCCTCTATTTCATACAATGCAATACACCCAATTACATGCAATTGAACTTATAGTTGTAATATAATTAAGAAATCTAAGTGTGAAAATAAAGATATTTCACTTTCAAAGACATTTGGAAAATATATTGTTACTGTAGAGCAGGAAATTATTTCGTACACAGGAAAAATAAATGCATCTGTAAATGATTGCAAATATGACATTTCTATTAAATACTTTTCTTTACTGAAAGAAACTAATTTGAGTGAGGGAAAAGGTACATATAGAATTCTGAAATGTATTCACAATAAATATAACTAGGAGATATATATTATAAAAATATAATTTGAAATTTCTACATGTAAGTAATAAAGATCTAGGCACTTTAGTTGACAAGATTTTAGAAACTTGACCATACATTTAGAGTAGTAACTAAATAAAAGAGTATCTAACCTACTGAGATACTGGTATTTAGTAGAAGACCATACACAGCCATCAGACACAGGAAGAACCAAAATGCACCAGTTACATATCTCTGCAGAAGATTATAACTAACTTGGAATTCCTGAAGAAGCCTCTAAATTTGAAAGAATTCATGGCATGCACTCAGCATCCAGAGTACTATGGAAGGCCTTCCAATTCACAGCAGCGTCAGGTACCAAATCAACCATATGTCTACCATTTGCATATTTGGTTGTAGGCAAAAGAGTTTTATCACTTGCAGACATGCAAGAAAAACCATTAGAAACTAATATTCTGTGCGGAGTCAAATCATCTAAGTTTCCAGAACACAGCTAGAAGAGGAGGATATGATCTTTGAGAGGCCTCCATTAACTTGCAACTACACGAATTTATATCAAAAACATTTTTGAGTAATCCAATACAAGCATAAGAACAGCTGACTGAATGATTAAATTCATGTTAAACTTACAATCCATCAAAACTGAAATCAGGTTGAAGCATCAGTTCAATGGATAATTAAAAACCATTTATGGTATTTACTTATCTGTGTTGGGCTAGGGAATTCATGTGCAACTGGATATATGTGAAAGCCAGAGGAAAGGTTAAGGAAGTTGTTCTCGCCTTCTGCCACGTGGATCTCCATCAAGCTGATTCTTCCTATTACAAGACACCTTCTTTAGTTCTTTGCAAAAATTTCAAGCTTAGATAATTCATTATTTGTACAAATGTGTTTTTCTTCAGCTTTCACACCAGCTCCTACTAAATAGTTTGTAGCTATATGTGCTCTGAAGTTTTCAGTTCTGGGTTGCCATATGTTTCTCAGCTAGTGTCTCCTCAATTCTCCAGGTAAACTCTCTGGACAAGGTTTACAGCTGGCTGCCAATCTCTCTTTGATATGTAGTACAACGCATCCAAGGAAAGCAGACAGCTTCTTTTTTATACACTTTGGGAGTACAGAACACCACAAATAGAGGCCTCTTCTACCTTGATATCTATACATTGATTATGTAGGAATTATTGTAGGTTAGATTTTTTTATGACAGATTTTAAATTCACCAACAAAATCTAATTAAATTTTTTGTATTTGTTTGGAGCAAAGTAAATATTGTCTTTAAAGACCAGAATCACAGAGTATTGAGTCTCAGAGCCTATCACCAGCTCAAAAAATAATTAATTGTTTTATTCTGTAACTCCTGGTCTACTATAATTTCAGTTTTTATGTATACTCTTATACAGATCAGGCCAAGAATTATAATAGGTACATCAACGTTTTGCATGCTTTCTTTGCCAACTGCTTTATATACAGTAAGAATTTTAATTAATATTTAAACTTTAGGTGTAAGCATTTATGAGTATCCCCTGCTTAACATAAAAATGTTTTCAAAATATCTGAGCAAGTTTTTTGCATCAGCCTTTGTGTCAGCTACCAATATCTGGATTCATTCTCTATTTAGGCAGGACAACTTAACCACTTCTGGTGAAATAACAATTTCTCTCACTCAAGGAGAACTAGGTGCCATGACATTGACAGATGAAGCATGGATATCTCATCCTAAATCACAATATCCATTCTTATTTATAAATGTACATTTGGTATTGCTCTAGTTCTTATGGTTATGAAGAATAATTTCATCAGTCAAGCAAAACACAATTGCCATCATTATTTTATAGCCCTATTTTTCATTTAATACTATTGCTTTGATTTACAACTTACATTTATGACAACATTTCAATCTTAATGTGTCAATTTAGTTTCTAAAAATAAAGCACACCTTAGAAGATAAACATTACTATAATTCGGCACATTAAAATATTCTTTTAGCTCTGAAAATAATTTGAAAGAGAAATATCTAAGATAATTTCTGGAAAATTGTCCTCAAAGCACTAATGTGCTTTTTCTCTTTGGATAGGTTTAGACATACTCATTAAAAACAGAGAGTGAACATGTCGTTTGCATCTGTGTAAAAATATCATCAACTTTGTAGCACCTAAAGGTAGAGACATTTATCATGAAAATATTTCTCTTTATCATAGTTTAATTTCTTCAAGTTGATTTAATCTAATTTTCAGGACCAGAGTATTATAGTTTTTGCTTTTGATAAGATACTGGTGTCAATTTATTTTGATGGTTATGAATAATTTTATGAATATACTATGCTTACATATATAAACAAATATTAAAGAAAGTGATTAAAGTGACTGGAAATTATATAAATGCTTGTGGATTTCATTAGAAGTACAACTGTTCTATGGAAATAGTTCATTAGATGACTGTAATATGTATTGTTAAAGGCTATAAAGGAACCAAAACTTGTTTATCTTTTAAATTAACTTCTTAGCTGCTAAAATTTTGTGGGTATGGAGAAGCATTGAGATCTTAGTTGTGATTTAAGTTCTGCATGTACATTTTACTAGGTTAAATATATAACATACAGAAATAAACCTCTAGTATGTTATATACTTGATGAAGTGATTTTAAAGATTAACAACTACAGCTATAGATGTATGCATTGATTTATTAATTTATCTTGTGGGTTCATAACAAAGGGCAGTTTATCCTTTGCTAGGTCAGTCATTGGTCCTAGTTGGTTCTAGTTTTCAGCCCCTATACAATCTAAACTTAAACCTAGACCTAGAAAGTGTCAGCTTCCATAAAATCTAATATTAAAGATACAAGCCTGGACTTGGAATGTTTTATCCTATGTATAATCTAATCTGCAAACCTAATCCTGGAACTTTTCAGCCTCTGAGACTTATTGCTGATTGAGTGCACTCTAACTCGCTGTCTTCAGAACCCCAACTGTAAATTGTAAACCATCTGCTTTTGTTGGTCTGCATTTTCTTTTAAGCTTATTCTGAACCGACTCTGCTCTTCTTGGATGCTCCTTCTAAACTGAGCTGTCTGTGAGCTGACTGCACTCAAATTGACTAACTCTCTGCTGTTCTTGTATGCTTCCACCTCTAATTCTACTTTTCTTCTCTTTCTGACTTCTCTGATTCCTCTCTTTATCTCTCTCTCAGCTCTGCTGTCTGCTTTCACTTTGTTTACACACTCTGCTCCTACTCTCTGAGCTCTCGTTACTTCTCATTACTTCTTATCTGCTTCTACCTCTTTCTGAGCTCTGCTTTGACATTCTGCTTCTACCCCTTGCTTCTCTATAATGAGCTTTGATTAAAGGCATGTGCCACTACTGCCTTCTAAATTGGGTATAAAGGTATGTTCTACATTGGTATTAAAGGTGTGTACTAATGTTCTTTCTACCCATGAGCAGCTACACTGTGGGATCAGAGATCAGATGTCTATCACACATGCGTTTCAATGTGATCCTTTGTTAGAGCAGTCATGCTGCTTGATTAAAAGATTAAATGTTCCTCTACAAATAACACAATATTTCATTTTATCAAATGAATAATATAATTATCTATTTGTATTATATATCTGTGGAAATGAAGGCATAGTTATGAATGCCTTCTTACAGTAAGAAACTATAAATTTCAGGATTAAACCCTAACCTTAGGAGATCATAATGACTGGAACATGGAATAATTATTATTCATTTGTTTTATTTTTTCATTATTGTAATTGTAATTGTTTGTATTTGTTTGTAATTGTTTGTACTGTAATTGTAATTGTTTGTATTTTGCATGATATTTGTGGTTTATTTTTCTAACAGTACAATGAAACGAACACTCAGGCATTTACTATATATGTGTATATGTTAAATTATAATAGATATACAGCTTTAATCTATTTCATGACATTTTTCATTATTCTTTTTAATGATGAAATTCTTCTACAAATCTAGCTGACATGGTAAGTGACAGACTTTCAAACACCCAGGTCTCTAGAGGACGATAAATATTCTTTCTGTCACTGGACTTAGACTATGAAAACATTTCCTGAGGATTTTTCTTCTTTAAAGGTGAAGACATTTTTAAAGATACTAAGATGATTCTTACATTTTTAAAAGACAATAAAATTGACAACATCAAAATATTTATATGCTTATATTTATGCATATAAATGACAGACTATAGCTCCTTTATTCCATAGACAGGATCACAAAGTAGAATAATTTACTCATGACACTTAAATATTCATGTTCAATCTATTTTCTCTATTAAATAAATCTATTCATAAGATGTATTTAGTAAACTGTTAATACTTCATATTAGACTGTGATTGAAGATCAGTTTTTTGAACTTCTTCAGTGTTAAACGACTATACATCCAGGGACTAAAAACTCAAGAGTTTGGAGATTAAATAATCACCATTCTTTTGGTAATTCAAAGCAGAATATCATTACTCTGGATATCAAATCATGTGAACAACAATAAAAACAACAACAACAACAGCAAAAGACAGCTGATTATTATGTTTGGTATTATCATCAAAAAATGAGGGCCCTATTTCATGATATGTCTGAAATCTATGATGATGCTAGCATATCATTAAAATGAAAAACAGAATCCAATATATTTAATTTGAAGAGCTGAGATAACATTGACTCTGTTGCCAGCTATACATGCATAGCACTATAATAATGGCACATAGGTCTTGCAGAACATTTGTCTTTATCATTTTAACTTTTGAGTATAAGACTGAGATACCTGAGAGTATAATACAAGATCATAGTCATAATTATAGATTGACAATGAGAGGATTAAAGGAGATATCTCACCAGACAAGCCTGGCAATCTAAATTCAATGTTATCATTACAAAGGAAAAAAATTGCCAATAGAATGCATACTTTTAATCCCAACTCTGGATAGGCAGAGACACAAGGATCATTGGCACATGCTGGCTAGTTTGCCTGTACTAATTGTTGAGCCCAAGTCCTAGTGAGTGATCTTTTCTCAAAAAATGAATAGAAATTCCTGATAAGAATTCACACACACACACACACACACACACACACACACACACACACATATACACAGTCACTCACTCACTCCAGGGTACAAGAAAATATCAAAAAAGTAGCAAAACACAAAAAAACGAATAATTCCAAGAAGGATAAAGTATTGAAATATATTAAAAGAAAATTGTTTTAGTTTATAACAAGTTGTATATATCATCCAATAGTTCCTAAAGTCATAAAATAAAAATAACAAAGGTGACAAAAACTAAAAATAAGGTTGTGATTACTGTTGTAATGACCTTTATCATTGCAAACAAGGTGAACATAATTTTTCTCTTTAGAGGAAACCTTTATGTCTAATGTTTCAGATATAAGGATGTCTCATCTTCAAAATGCCCTTGAAGTTATGCTGTATCAGAAAAGTGACAAGTTTTGTGCTAGAGAAAACAATTTGTATTTCATTTGGTCTGGGTTACTTAGGTATCTGATGCCCTCATAGAGTGTTTTAGAAAATATTAGAACATTTTACCCTTAAAAGGAAAGCATTTGGATAAAATATAACAGTAATTTTTTTTCTCAAAATGCCTGTCATTTACATAAAGTGAAGGTTGTGGATTCATTCCACCTTTTGTGTAATTAGAGACAAGGAAGACACAGCAATTCCCCCTTTGGTTTTGGATTTTATAGTTCTTTTCCTCTAAAAGCACAAATGACTAGATACTAATGTTGGTCTTTGAGGTGTCAAGAATCATGAAACCTTCAATGAACTTTTCATTGATTTGTTCAGAACAAAGCACAGTCAATGTTTATTTTCAACTTGGCAGGTTCTAGAATTACATGTAAGATGGACCTCTTGGCATGCCTGTGGGGAGTTAACTTGATTCTGTTAATTGAAGTCTAATTAACATCCCTCTGTGGGTACCACCCCTTCCTTTGTTTGGGATCCTGTGGAAGTAAGCTAAACATTAAGAACAAATCTCTCATCCTTCTCTGTTTTCTAATTGTGGATGTGATATAACCATCTGCTTTGAGTTCTCACATGACTTCTTTAACATATTAAACTGTACCTTGAACTCTGAACTTTAGTCAGTATATTTATCATCACAACTGGAAAGGAATCTAATACATCATAGGCTCCTTTAACTATTTTTAGTTAGCTGATACTCTCACTGAATTTGCCATCTCTTTTCTCTGTTTTGTAAGATAGACTCCATTTAATTTGGGGATTGGCATTATCAGAGACTGTTTTTACTTTTACCAACCAGTATTTCTGCATCATCTCTCACCATTTGTAAGCATCCTAGCTATTCCTGTTATAGAAATTATTTGATATTTTTAGCCTGTGATATCAATTATAGGTGCAGGAATGGGTTCATTTTCTTAATCTAATGATTTAGAAGGTAGGAAAGAGTCTGAAAGTGAAGGAAGACAAAGTTTATTTAGTGATCCAGTTTGCAGTAAGGTATCTCTAACGTTACAATAGCAGCACTTTTTTACCTTAGAGACAAACAACACCTGTTCACTTGTATTTCAGACCTACTGAATAAAAGGGATTTCATGCCTGATATTGTAAACTTGGCCTAAACAAGACCGTCACAAGGCAAATAACAGTTCTCACACAGTGTGTGTGGGGTATATTTCACAAGACCCTACTCTTAAATAAAAAGGTACAGACAATTAAAAACTCCTGAGAGATATTCAGTTTTCTGCAAAAATGACCTTCCTTATAAGTTATCCAATCCCAATTCATCATTCCTTAAGATAGAGTGGGTAGGGATGATGGCGGAATATTTAAAAGACCAACATGGAATCACTGAAACTCTATGTGATACCTAGCATATGCCAACATCAATCTAAGTTGTTCTCTGTATTCTTAACTGTTTATTGTTCTTTGTTATACGAGGGGAATGGTGACTGAGCTTAGCTTATTTAGTTTGCTGGGGATGGGGTTTTCAGAAAACTCCTACTATCGAAGAACTATGAAGAATTTGAGCCTAATTAACAATTTAAGTTCCTGTGAGTACTCACAAGTTATGTTTTCCACATATATGATACAAATCCTAAGCACCCATGTAGACAATGCATACACAGAGATAACCCTAAAAATAGACCAAACCACCACTTATTTGGTCACATAACTAGATCTACGATTTGCATGTTATAATTTCTTCCATATCTAATTTTTCCAAATGTACTGTTAAATAAGGTTCTTTACACTGAGCATCAATCCAAAGTCCTTTCCGTGGTCACAATTTAGGGATCTCTCTTTGAGGCAGAAGGATGGCTCAGAACATTGGTTGATCAGACATTATGGTGATACATCTTGACTGATATACATTGTTCTATGTTACCTAGAATTGAGATGTTGGTGTCTCATCTTTTTAATACCATGAGTACTTACTGAACACTGTGTAGATCTCTAGACAGAAATCAACAATTAAGAAAACAAAGTAAGATGAATAATGAAGAATAGAGTGCTTCAGCAATTGGGAAGTCTTCCTCCCTCACCCCATCCTTTTATGTCAGCTGCCAGTAACTGAGGGGTATTTTCTACCTTGGTACAAGCCAGCCAGCATCCCAGGAATCAGGTAGACCATCTTCAATCTGCCTGATGATCTCCATTTCCAATTTCCCAATCCAATCCACAGCATTGTAGCTGAATACCTTCTAGCCATCTTTTCTCTCTATTTCTATTCCATTGGGACTCCACAGATACGTTTGATAGATCCAGCTTTTTTCATTCCTGGGGGCCCTCCTAGCTCCCACCCCACCCTTCTAGACACTTCATGTCTGTTCCCATTACCTGGAAACACATTCAACCTGGAATCTCTACTGGTTACAACTGGCAGGATCTCAGAAGCCTTTCTCTAGGCCATATGAGACCTCTGATAATGTAAAGGAGGCTTCCTCAGGACTTTGGCCCCAGCCAATGACAATACAACCACCAAGGTCTGGCTATAAGCCCCCACATGCAAATGGAGCTACCCTAGTACCACTGCCATAACCAATGATCCTTCTTTCTCTAACCTCTAAAAGTGACTCCCCTTGCTTCAATAAACTGAACTGTATACACTGAAACTACCTCCCAAGAGGTCTGTTTCTAGTCAGTTTTCTCAGCCTCTGCTCAAGACCCCAGCAGGGTCCCTGCCGACATTCTTCTCCTCGAGGCTGATCATGTAGGCAATGGCTTGGCTATCCCCCTGGAAGGGGAGCAACACCAACAATCTAGATCATAAATATCTGTCTCAATTTTTTTCTGGGAGGTTTCTGGGATATTGTACAGTCAAAAATGTTACTTCTGATACCCCAGTATTTAAGCACATTTCATCGATATTATCTCCATTTCAATAGCTGAGTGAACAACAGCAGTCATTCTCAGAAAACTGCAAGACTGTTATAGTTCCCTTCAGAGGCAATAAATGAGAATGAAGTGATTTTCTTTCTTTCTTTCTTTCTTTCTTTCTTTCTTTCTTTCTTTCTTTCTTTCTTTCTTTCTTTCTTTTTTTCTTCCTTCCTTCTTCTCTCATCCTTTCTTATTTATGTCCCTCTTCCTCTCATTTACTTATTTATTTGTGGACGCCCGCCTAGCCTGCAAGGAAGACGCCGCACACAGGATTCTTCTGGTTCACGCTTTATTGAGGACTGTAGCTTGATTGAGTGTTGAGAGCGAAAGACCCTGAATGTGTGAGGCACCCTGCTTATATAGGCAACGTGACCATCAACGATTGGATGCATGTCCAGAACCTCATTAGCATAGGGGGAGGCGGCAAGCAACGTGACCATCAACGATTGGATGCATGTCCAGAACCTCATTAGCATAGGGGGAGGCGGCAAGGATTACTCAACTTGCACCTGCGCTGTTACTTGTTTACTAAGAACCCGGAAACAGGAAACCGGCGCCATCTTATAATGGCGTTTCAACTCGGCTCCCAACATCTCCCCCTTTTATATTAAATTGAGGACAAAGGAACATGCTAAGTCACCGATCAACCCCCTCCATCTACGGAGGTGAGGATCAAGGAAGTTAAGCATGTCCTAAATACCCAGGTTACCTTATCTCGTGCAATGAGGAGAACCTCTGAGATGTGCAAAGGCTAACCTTGGGTCGAATAAGGGATGTGCCTATTCTTGGTGCAATGGGAATGAGCCCTCAGGGTGCAAAGGCCACATACCCAAAATTGTCTTGAAAGAAAACATGTGGGGGAGATGGACTTCTGTCTCCTTGGCTCTGATAACACACAGCTTAACTATTAATAAGAGGGTTGGACAATACATATCAACCATCGACCCAACGATTAAGCGTTGCTAACCAGGCCGCAGGGGAATGTCCCACATCAAGGGCAGCAAATGCTTGAATAATACAGAAGCAATCATCATAATACCCATAGTTCCCCGACCTGCCCATTCCTTGAGATACATGGTAGCATCCTTAATCCAATCCCAGAGTCCTGCTACCATGGATAAGTCCACACGAGTTGAATTGACTTGTGCAATGGCCAGTCTTAGGTCCCTCATAGTAGCATCAAATTGTGATGACCAATCCGTCTTGAGATATTGAGAAAGTTCCCGTGACAAATTTGCAGCAACAGTATAATTATGATATTGAACAGATGTCACACATAAACCAAATATCAAACGGGTTATTTACAGTAGCTTTGTTTGGGCAATCATCCGAACCCAAAGATCCAATGCAAGGGGCGAAGGTAAATCATCTTTCCTACCTCTACACCGGGGGGCCCACTGAGGCTGACTGTGAATATAACTATAACTATTACTAATCTTAGGCCAACCACCCTTAATGTAAGTGCCATCTACAGTAGTTCAGTCATCTTCATCTACCCAAATTGCACTAGAATTGGAAAGTTGTATACAATTGTTCTCGTTAGTCATAGTAAAACAAAGTGTTCCATTTAGGGAAAATGTACGATCTTCCCCTATAGCGCTGCGCTGATTGTAGCAAAGAAGCGGGGGAAAACTTGAGCATCATGCATCACTGGCATTGGTATGGGGAGTGTTGTTAGTATTCCCCATCGTTGTTCTATGCGTATCGAGGCCCACTTTATCAGGATCATCTGGAGAGCTAGTAGCGTTTTCAAGATCTTCATCTTGTTCTTGATCTTTTTCAGGCTCTAAGGGCTGTTTCACCATCCTCGTCAGACGAGCAGGCATCCAAATGAGGTTTTCTTGGTCCTGAGGAAAAACACAAACAGCTCCCCTGGATCTTATTAAAACTTGATCCGAGCCCTTCCATTGATTAGACAATACATCTTTCCACTTGACATTTTCTAGTGGAGGTTGTGTAGACATAGCATGTCTATCTGCTGCAGATCTTCCAGCAGCATCCAAATTCAAAAAATTTCTTGTGATGGTTACATGACCTGCAGCTGCAAACCATGGAGCTATGGTGATGGTTACATGACCTGCAGCTGCAAACCATGGAGCTATGGTATCCACCTCCTGCGAGAAATGAACTATGATAGAACCAATTTCATTGGACAGGAAGGTGAGGCACCCATGGTTCTTAGCCTTAGGCAGGTTAGGAAGAGAGGGCGCAGAGGGAGCTGCCGGAGCGTATGGCTCAGGACGGTAACGTTCTTCCTCATAGCGCGCAGCTTCCTCTTCTAGTTCTGTTTGTTCCTCTGTATCCAGTTTCTCTTCTGACCCCGAAGTTTCTGAGTCAGAAGAGGAACTACTAGTTTCATTACTGGTTATTTTTAAATTTTCAAATTCTGCTAGTACTGGGTATACCCTTTTCTGACTATTCATTTGTTCTTTTTTCTCTTTTTCTACCCTTTTTATCTCTTTTTTAGGCCTCTCCCTCTTTTCTGTTTCTGACATGCTGTCTTGATGTTCTGCCAATGTACGCTGTCCTTCTTTTACCCTCTCTTGACATCGCTTATTAACCATACGCCATAGTGGCCATGTGCCGGCGCGGAGACCTCCCTTTTCCTTTTCCCTTTGCAAATCTCCTCCTAGTTTACCCCAAGAAGGGATTGTAAGAGACCTGGTGGTTCCTGGGCGATGACAATTTAGACAAGGGCAACAAGCAAGAACAACAATAACCATACAAGCAAACATGACCGCACCTAGTGCAGGGTCAATCTCATAAAACAGCATACCTCTCAGAAAGAGTCTGGATCCACTTTCGTCCCGCGCTCCAGTTCTGAATCCTCCTGAAAACAGGGGTCTTCGCCGGTGCTGAGCTGATGGTCAGGTTCCCGGGTTTCGGCACCAAATGTGGACGCCCGCCTCACCTGCAAGGAAGACACCGCACACAGGATTCTTCTGGTTCACGCTTTAGAGAGGACTGTAGCTTGATTGAGTGTTGAGAGCGAAAGACCCTGAATGTGTGAGGCACCCTGCTTATATAGGCAACGTGACCATCAACAGGAAACCGGCGCCATCTTATAATGGCGTTTCAACTCGGCTCCCAACATTTATTGATTTTTGCTGTCATTGTCAGGTCTTTAAGCTGAGCGAGTACCATGACATATTCTTGGCCTTGGACACTACCTCACCTTGAATGTTATCTATCTGATTTGAATAGTGACCTAGAGGTTTGCAATGGAAATATGAGGAAATATGAGGAAAATTACAAATACTCTTCAACTAATAAAAAATCTGCAATGGAGACATCTGTTTAATATATGTAGCAATTCTAGCAGTTGATAGCAGACCACATCCAAGCAGCAAGGGCTGAGGCAGCCACTTTAAATATGGTAATTATGAAGGGTAGTAGCACAGATACAAACTTGGAGAGCATCCAAATACAGTCATAAAATGTGCTAATTGGTACTGAGGATTAGAACACACTAAAACCCAAATGTACAGCACTGATGTTTTTATACTGAAAGTAACTTTTCTACTCTAGAGACTGAAAATGAAGTAAAACAGGATTAAAAAAAATGCAAGATTTCCACTGCCCTTGAAGTTTAAACTATCTTAGATATTCTTTTTGGTTTACAAATAGAAATTATATCATTTGCACAACAAAAAAAATTAATGAGTTTTATCAAATGTAGAACAGTGACTTCATTAACATGCCCAGAGAATATAATAACACTTTGATAACTAAGCCAAAAGTTTTGCATTTGAAATAAAATCCTTGTTTATATAAGAGCACACATTTATATTTCCTCTAGAAAAGATGACAACATCTTCTATAGCTTAATAATCAGTGAATATAATTCATTAATTTGTTTAAAATCATACAACAAAAGTATGCAAAGCTATAAGAATGAACAACTAAAGCACATGTTTAATTACACATATTTTTGAAAATTAAATAAAGATAATATTATAAATATTATAAGTATTATGAGTTATAAATATTATGAGTATTTTCTCACACAGCTCACCATAGACTAAAAGATACTATTATAACAATTTCAGCAGTTATACTACGTATAATTTAATCTTATGTTGTATTAAAAACAAAATTTAAGTTTAAGATCAAACAATCTGGGCAGACAGTCATTCCCCTGATGCAGGCAGAGCAAACCAGACCCAGGAGATTAGGGAGGAGTCCTGCTCCCTGACTCCTTCTCCTACACTTGACCAGCCCAGCCCCAAAGCCCCAAACTGCCTCCATCCCCGTATTCCCCATGCCTTCTGGACACTGCTTCTGAGTTCTAAGGACCAACTCAGGCAGAGAGCTCCTGCCCTGGAGCAGACAAAGCAAGCCAGCTCCAGGAGACCAGGTAGGAAACCTGCTCGCTGACTCCTCCCACTATGCCTGCCCAGCCCAGCCCCAAAGCCCCAAACTACCTCCATTGCCCCACCCTACATCACTTCTGGCCCTGCTTCTAAGTACCAGAGACCAACAGAGACAGATAGCCACTGTCCCCATGGAAGCAGAGCAAGACAGCTCCAGGAGAACAGCCCAGAGACCAACTTGGGCACACAAACCTGTCCTAGCACTGAGCACACACCTAGCCAGGATACCAGGCAGGCAGACCCTGCTCAAGATTAGGTCACACAAAACACCCAAAAGAACACACTCCAAGATCCAGCCTCCAACTCTGAATGGGACTTGATACAAGACAAAAGGTCAAAGTAGCCACCAGAATTTCAGCACTAACCTTGGGCAGAGACCCAGTGCTCAACAAGAAGCTACAAGACACAGAAGCCCAGAGAAGATAAAGAAACCAAGTAACAAAACACTCATTCATTGAAGACAAACCAAGGAATTCAGCACCTAAACCTTTAATCATTCCAAACTAATATGCCTAAACTTCAGCATAAGAACACAATTAATAATAACCAAGGATATATGTCACCTCTAGAACCCAACTAGCCTACTATAACAAACACACAACACTCTAACATAGCCAAAGCACAACAAAAAGATCTTAAAACCAACTTCACGAAGATAATAGAGTCCTTTGGAGAGTAAATGGATAAATTCCTCAGTTAAATCAATGAAAAGCAAACAAACAAGGGCGGGGGGGAAGAGCAAACTCATTAAAGAAACCCAGGATAACGCAAAGAAACAATTAGACAAAAAATTAATAAATCCCTTAAAGAAACTCAAGATCAAACAAACACAAAATTGAAGGATACTAACAAAACTATTCAAGGCCTGACAGTGGAAATAGAAGCCATAAAGAAAAAACTAGCTGAGGGAATTCTGGAAATGAAAAACAAGGAAAGAAAACAGGAACTACAGAAACTATAAGCTATAGCAATAGAATACAAGAGATGGAAGAGAGAATCTCAGGAGTTGAGGATACTATGGAAGAAATAGACACATAAGTGAAAGAAAACATCAAATCCAAAAAAACTACTAACACAAAACATCCAGGAAATCTGGACACTATGAAAAGACCAAACTTAAAAATAATAGGAATATAAGAAGGAGAAGAAACCCAGCTCAAAAGCCCAGAAATTATTGTCAATAAAATCAAGAAGAAAATAAGTAGCAGTTATAAACACAAGATATAATGGCAGTGAAACCTTTACCTAAAATATAAGGACAAGTTTGAGAACTAAGAGGAGGAACTATAACTCAGACAAAATTATTTTAATACAATATACCTGTAGTAAGTACACAGTTTAACCATATATTATTGTATGTGATACTCAGACATTCAGATTCTAAAATAGCTCCTGAGAATATTAGTTTTATTAAAAGTATAAACTATAAAAAGCTATAAATGGTGTGTTTTAATGCCTATTATTAGTTATAGTTTAAAGGAATGACATATTTTAAAAAAGAAATCCAAAATGTGTTTTGTGCTTAAATTGGCTATGATGTTGGTGTACATTTTCAAGTAGTGAAATTAGATCAAAAAAACAACCTGCAGTTCTATTAAAAAGGTGAATGTCAAGCTATACTTGAAGCATCTGATTTAGATTTCACTTTGCCTATGCTTAATACAAACCAACTTAAATTTTGCTCTTAATAAAGATGCTGAGTCAAGTACCTTATTTTTATTATTGCCAATAAAATGTTCATTTTAGAATTAGAGTTACTCTAAATCCTACTCAAATTTTTTATTCAATGTTACTTATTATCATTTGAACAATTCTTTTAAGCTCTATCCATAAATCTTTCTTTTGAAGATAGTCTTACCATCATTATAAGCTTTATTATTTTACTGATTTGACAAATTTCACATATAAGACTTCAGTTGGTGTTACAAGTAGGCTCACATAGAATCACTGAATATGTGATTATGGATATATGAGTAGGGCCAATTGTTATACTCAAATTAAAAAAAGAAACAATTTCTGTCTCCTGATAAACCTGGAAATTTATGAGCCTTGAAGACACTAATATCCATGACTACAGTTTATTTCAAAGCTGGCATATTAATAACACTAAGGGTGTAAAAACACATAGGAAAACATGTTTTTTTGGTAAACTCATTTACAATTACATATAGAATATGTTATATATAGTTCAAGTGCTGTTAAAGCACCTGGCAGATAATGCTCACACCAAAGGGCATAGGTGCTCTAACTACAATGGAAGTACCAGACATGAGAAATCTTCCTTCAAATTACTGATTAGGGGGATATAAGAGACTACCAAAACAATATAAGCAATTGTTGTTACCCTTGATTATCTTCTGAAAATTGAAAATAAGGTGTTATTGCTGAAGGCACCATATATTCAGACATAGCACTTTGAGGGCCCCAGCTCAAACTGATCTGGAAGTCTCTTACCCAGTAATTAACTCTTGTGGTATTAAAAAATGCTATGAAACCTTTCAAGATAGACAATTAACAAGTAGCTCTACCCAGCCATGAGGCCTGAGAACCACAAGAGTGACTTGACAGATGACATATCCCCAATGATCTGGAAGTTGTGCTTTAATTTATGTCAACCAACAACTCTCTAATTGGATTTAAGGCTTTCTCAACATATTTTAATTCATGCCTGTTTCCATGAATCTAGCCAGCTGCCTGTAATTGGAGAGGTCATATATCCTAGAGTAAAAAAATCACTATGTCCATATTCCTAAACCAGTATAATATCTAACTGTATCCAAAGTATATTACATTTACAGGTAATTGTGGCTTGCAAAATTTATTAAAGAATCCTTTAATAACAGAGAAAATGCAATGCAACTCCTACACTGATGAAGAAATTCTAGAGTGGAGTTAGAGAAAAGATTGAAAGAGCTAGTGTAGAGGAATAGACCTGCGTGAAAGTTAGCATCTACATTCCAGGGACTACATTCAGAGGTTTGTGCAGTCTGGATGGAATTTAGACACACCTTTAATCCAGTATTTTGAAGGCAATGATGGTCCATACCTTTAATCCCTAGAAAAAAACAATGGAAGCAGACACAGGAAGCAAAACTCAGGAGTAAGTGTTAAACAGGAAGTGACATCTGAGATGTGTCAAAATGAATGGCAGTCAAAGTGATTAATCAGAGAAAAGGCAGAGTATGTTCAGCTCCCCCTAGAAAAGGCAGATTCTCATCTCAGTTGAAGAGAAGTGATAGGATTTAGAGTCAGTAAGAGAAGTCAGTTGCAGCAGTCAGTTTACAGAGTAAGATGAAGAGTCAGTTACAGAGGAGCTACAGAAGCTAAGAATGGAGGATGTAATTACAGAGCAGTTAGTTGAAACAGTAAGTTACAGAGGCAGAAAGGAGCAGTGGGATTTCAGCAAGTGACACAGAGACACAGCAAAGCAAGGCAGAAGCCCAGAACAGAGAGTGAGTTGAATCAGAAGAGTTAGAGTGCAGGAGGTGCTAGTCAAAGTGGCTCAGTCAGCAGTAGTCTCTGACAGCTAAGGCTGAAGCCTTCTAGGTCCAGGCTAGCAGTTTAAATGTTCTAGACTGCATGAAGGCTGAAGCCTTCCAGTTCAATGATAAGACTAGAGTGTAAAGAGGTCAAAACACTCTAAAGCTCCTGAGCTCCAGGCTTAGAACTGGTGATTCAATTAGACAAAGAATAAACATCTTCTGCCTTAAACCAATGTCTACATCTGGTATGGCTCTATATCTACAAGCTAAAGGATCAGAATATCTGCTGTGAGATAGTGTCATTTAGGCATAACAGGGAACTTGTTTGTACCCATGAAGCCAACAATACAGTTGCCTAAACAAGACTCAAACAATGATAACTGTACTTGTCATATGGATGAACAGAATTTTGTAAGGTCCCATCCCTCCAGATGAAAGTTATACAGGTCATCAATGTCTACTAAGAGAGGGAGAATCAATTTTCTTCAAGGATGTGCTCAGTTATAGGCTATCCAATACTAAGCATCCATCTTTAAATACATGTACATATAAGTAACACTAAACTACTCAGTAGGTTTTACATATAACAGAATGTGTGTATATGTGTGTGTGTAAGGACTAGAATAATACAGAGATGATGGTCTCCACTCTATCTGCATATAATTTATAGGTTAATCCTGAAGGAAATAAATGAATCTTAGGGCATAAACAGAACTTTCACCAGAAAAAAACAAAACAAAAACAAAAACAAGTATTAGTCCCAATTATAGAGCTGGATGGATCTGTACATTTTTTCAAAAGAGATTACATCCTCTTGGATGTGAGGATGTGACAGAGTCATTTGTTGTATCTTATACTATATAAGAGGACAAGAAATGACTGCTATATTCAAGGAACAGGTAAAACAACATTCATGTGCAACATTCATGTGCTTTCCCAGTGATCTATTACCTCTAATAACTCCTACCACTTTAAAGCACTAAGACATCAGGACTATTTTTGTATCACACAGAGTGTCATATTGACCCACTACTAATAACAGACACAAAAGAGGCCCTAGTAGGACAAATTTATTCTAGTGATTGGAAGCTCAACTATATGAAATAATACCCGGTACATTATATTTAGTAGAAGCAGAAAGTGTTTCTATTCACAAACTCCATAATCAAAACGATGATAAAATTGACATTCATTGATTTGAGTGTAAGAAATGTATTCCCAAAAATTTTGCTTTAAAAAAATGAAATTTTTATAAAGACACCAAATAAATAATTTAAAATCAAAATATTTGCATAGCTTGTTGTTCCAAACAGAAACATTGAAATTCTTTGCTTTCTAAATGAGTCTCTATTAAATTACAAATTTTAATGACTTATTTCAGGCTCTACCAGCAGTTACATCTGATTGCTCAAGGTATTAATCAATGGATAAAATCAGCTCCAAATTCCATGTAAATTAGAACAGCTTGCTAGAATTACTTTGTTAGAAATTCTCCAGAAGAATATAAACTGTTAAAATCATTAGAAATTATCATAGTGAATGATTCTAACATCTCTGATGTTTAACAATTTAAATGGGAGCATTTATACACAATAGAAGTGATAAATATGTGCTGAATATCTACATTTAAAAGCCTTAGTATTGACTAATCAGTTAAACTAATCACCTCATGAAAAAACTAAAACAACAAAAAACAACAGAAAACAACCAATAGTATTAGAATTTAAATAGAAAGTAATCAACAAATAACTAATATTTCAAAAATAATAGCTTTTTTTTAATAATCATAACTTTCAAATTGTGTCTTTCTACTCCTAAGGAAAATGTAACAAAAAATTACAGATCAATTCAATATTATGTTTTCTACATCTTTATTAGAAATACCAACTTCTAATTACTATAATTGTTGCTTCTCTGTAAAAATGCTATAATTCCACAATAGGCATATTTAGTTACATAAAATTGCCTAATAAATTAATACTTTAGTATGTGCCTGATGGTGTCGGTGAGTGGGGTGTTCTATTTTCCTTTTAGACTGCAGTGATCCTAAACATTCTTTAACATTTATATGTAATGTAAAAACAAGGCAAAAAAATTGTAATAGTTGATTATTGAAAGTAAATGACAGATAAACATAAGCACATGCATATTAACTACACAAACACATCCAAATTAAATTAATTTCTCTAAACTGTGAATACTAAGAAAATTCCCAATGTATTAATACAGATTTGAGAAATATTTACGCAATATCTTACATAATTTTTTTTTAAATCACATTTTAGAAGAATGTGACCATAATATATAGTATGAACATGGAAATTGTTGTAAGTGTTCATTCTAATTAATATTTCATTTTTTCTAAATTAAGTTTCCCAGGTTGAAGGTGTTCTCACTGTACATGGTGAGGCAACCATGATCTTTGATCTGTAAGCTTTAAAGCATTTGTTTGGAATGATAAGGAACAGACTTAAATGTAAGAAAATTTCCAGATACACATAATGATCTCTATAACAAAGTTATAATTAATTTAATTAATTTGTTTACAAAAAATGTAACTTCTAACAACAATAATGCCATCTTCCATACTGAATAGTCATACATTCTTTTTATTCCAATTTTCTTAATGTCAGGGGATAAAACACAATGAATCATACATTAATTTGAAGTGTACAATTGAAAATGCCCTCATTTTTGTGAAATTTTAAGTCCCTATTTAAAAAAATGATGCCTAATAAATATAAATGAGGCTTTTCAATCCTAAAAGTCCTATCAGATTATTTAGACTTAGTATGAAAAATTATAATTTTATGTTTTTTATAATTTTATTTATAAGATTAATAATTTATAAACATTACTTCACTTCTAATTATTGTCACACGACACTTCAACAATAAAACTTGAGCTGCTGTCATTACTGCATTTCCTATAGTATTTAAAAGGCAGTCTAAGGACTCTGCTACATGTTACAACTTTAAGAACTGTAAGAGCGTAGCTGCATTATAAATACTTATTGGGAATAGCCAAATTGAAGAATTCTTGGAAGCTGTCACTGATTATATGAAATATACACATATATCCATTATGTTAACATCAGTACACTAACAAGAAGTTCTTGAATCAAAGAATTTGTAGAAAAACTGAAGAAATATGTCTCCAGAAATGTTTTGTAATATTTCAGCTTTTTTGTTTTATTTCTTTATAACGAATCATGTTAGAATAGTTACTATTATGGAAATTGAAAGAATGATTTGAACAACTGTCCTATAAAGGACTATTGACTCACAAATGTTTTTTTCTAATTGACCTTCCTACTGAGTAATGTATTTCTAAGCAACCAGAAAAAGAGGAAAAATAATCAGTGATCATGTCTATTTAATCAAACTTAAGTAAAGATAGGGTTGAGTGATTTTATGGAATAAAATGTTTTCTAAAGGCAAATGTGATTATTTTTCTTAACTGTACTGTTCATTATTTTATTTTATGTTCTTGGAATAGGGATATTAATTATATTAATAGATTAGCCCATCTCCATATCAAAAATAATTCTGAGCAAATTATATACACAGATTTCAAGACTCATTTTACTAAATTATCTGCTTTAGAAAGATAATGGTAAAAATATTTAATGTGTGTATATTTTAATGATACTTATACATGCATTGCTTATTTGAAATGAATAGACAAACCCTAATAGACAATATAAGGCATATGTAAATATTTAAGAATTAAACAAATAAACTATACTGCAAAAATAAACTATTCTTTACTTTTCCAAAACAAACTTCAAATGAATGACTGTAGAGCTTCTAAGAGTTCTGTTCTGTGGTTGATTTTTTCATATACAGTTTTAAAACAGCTTGAAGTCAGATAAATAGATCACTTGCTGTGTTACTTAGCTTCTGGCCCTTGGTTACTATGTCTTGCAGCAGCAAAATCTGTCATATGTTGACTTTTATTGACAAGTGAATCGATTTTCTGATTAATGTACAACTACTTTATTGGCATTTGCTACAGCAGACATCATTTTAATGTTTATATGATCAATAGTTCCATCAACACTAAGAAACCCTACCGTTGGTCTGAATAGTCCTAACTATAGGGAATTTTATATTTCTTGATATATCCATGAAAGAAGTTGTAAATACTATCAAAGCAATGAAAATGGATGTTCTATATTCTGTTTAATTATATTTTGCTCTCTAGTAAGAGAAAATTGTACACAAATCAAAGCAAAAAATCTTGCACGCAATTCCTGATAAGAGTGAACAACTCGGTGTTTAGATTGAGCAGTAACGCAATGATCTCAGCTAGACCATGTCTTGATTTCCCATCCAAATATCAGAATATATGTGCTTATACATTTTTAAATACGTGGTGTTTTGAATAACAATAGAATATTAGAATATCATATTATTCAAAACTGTAACAATTCCTCTAGTTAACATTCAAAAATAACACAGTATATACATTCTATTTATTACATAACATAGATTTCTTCCTTACAATACTATTGTCTTTCTCATACTTGTCTGTTCAGACTAAAACTACTAGTCTATTTATACTCTAGTGTATGGTTGTTTTATCTTATTAAAATATTTATTTTATCAGAAAGGAGGATGTTTCATAAGATAAAGGAAACAGAAAGTTATAGGATTCAAAATGCAGTAAACAGCAAGCGGTATACATGGGGCAAGAAAAGACTCTTTGGTAGAACTGCCTGAAAATTGGGAGGAAGCCAACAGGAATGCACCACATCTGTGCTATACCCCATACTGGGATGGATTTTTTCAGAGATGGAGCTATCTTTGTGACACCCATGCTTAATAACACCTCACCCATGCTCCTACCAGTAAGCCTCTTTGTTTTCCCTAAGCTTGACATTTATAGAATCTTTCCTTAGGTCTCTCATCATATCCCTACCTGCTGAGTAAACATTTATTCACATCTCTTCAGGAAAAGCCATGCAACACAATGACTCCTGTAATGATTAGTGTAAATTATCAAGTTGGCAAAATACAGAATCCCTTGGGAGATGAATCTCAGTGTGGGACTCAGTTATTAGATTAACTCAGAGGGGAATATTCATCAACTGTGTATGATACTATTCTTTAGGGAGGGTTCCTGGAATTTATAAATGGGGAAGAAGGAACTACACACCAGAATGTTTGCTTTCTTAGTATGACTATGGATGGAGTGTAACGATCTCTTTCAATCTCCTCAAGACCGGACTATCCTGCCATGATGAACCGTAATCTGGGAACCATGATTTACAATGAACCTTTTACCACTTAAGTTGCTTTTCTCAGAAAAATTTTATTACAGTACAATAAATTTAACATATAAAATGGTACCAACAGGTGCCATTACTGTGGCTGTGGTGGTCTGTACCATGGTGATCTTAGTCCTTTTGCAGCTGTTTTGTGCAGGCAGTATGTAAGAATTTGGAACTGTGGTCTGGAGATTAAGGTGAATGAAGTAAGCAGAGGTTGGTGGGCCATTATGGTAAAGGCTAAGAGAGCAGCAATGCTGAGAAAATGTGGACAGTTGAGTCTGCTCAGGAGGTCTTGGGGAAAAGCAGGATCTCTGTCTGGAGCTGGATTGTGGGTCATCTATATGACATTTTTGCCAAGAAGAATCATCTGCTTTTGTTCTGGTCATGTCCTGAGGATCTGAATAAAGTTTATTTTAAAGAAAACTGGCTAATTTGGTTGGTAAAAAAACTGTCTTGACAGACCAGAATTCAGTCTGTTACTGAATAAGCAGTTGTGTTTGTTAAGGAGATGAGCACAACTAAAGCAGAAATCCCCTCACCACAGAGACGATTTCTTGATGACAAACATCCACCCATCAGAGGCCCCTTCACTGAAGAGGTTCTCTGCTACTCAAACCAACTGATAGAAAAAGTTTTCCCAGGGTCAATACACAGACACTGACATAGTTGTGGTTTAAAGGGGCTAGGGCATTTCTCAGGCTAGCAGTATAACTTGGTAATGTTGGTCAGGTTATACTTTTTTTTGACAGTCATGAAAAATGCAGCGTTGAGTAAGTCATGGAGAACAACTAAGGTCAGGGAGTAGAAAGACCCTGAGAGGCTATTAGATGCTATGGAGGTGTGACTTAAGTTGCATTGGAAACTCCAACATGATGGAAATGCCAAGATCATAGATGGTTCCCTGAGGGTGGCTGAAGGTATGGGATTTAGCTTACTTGGAGAAGATGTTATATATGTTTCACATGGAAGGTTTAGTGAAGTGTAGCTACCTAAGCAAATGAAGACTGGAAAATTACATTAAGATTCCCATAGTTCAGACATGGAGCTACAAGATTGGGAATTTGCTCTGATAGATTTTGTTTCATTAGGATTATTCTTTCTAGTGCCCTAAATCATCCCTTTTGGAAAAACAATGTTCACTTTGAGTCACCATATGTTGGACATATAAAACATATATTTTATTTTATAGAAATTTTAATAAAGATACTTTAAATACTTTAAAATTTTAAAATTTATCTTGAAATTATTAAACACTATGGGAAATTTTTGTTTTTTTGTTTTTCTGCCTGTCTCCATGGAGACTTTTAAAATTGAGCTGGGTAGTGGTGGTGTTCACCTTTAGTCTCAGCACTTGGGAGGCAGAGGCAGATGTATCTCTGTGAGTTGGGAGGCAGAGGCAGGTGGATCTCTGTGAGTTTGAGGCCAGCCTGGTCTCCAGAGTGAATTCCAGGACAGATAGAGTTACAACAGAGAAACCATGTCTCAAAAATAGAATAAAATAAAATAAAATTGAAGTGAATGTGATTTATATTATATCCTGGTCATGAATATTTGACTCCAAAGGGTGAAATTTGATGGCTTAAAAATAATGCAATTCAGGGTTCAAGTTGACACAGCATAGACTTTTTAAAGTATTGTCATCTTAAATCCTAGATTCTTCTATGAAATGGACACCTAGCTAGTAGTGAGGCTATCATTTTAGATAGGGTCTCATGTGCCCCAAGCTGGACTGGAAATCACTTTGTAGGTAAGGCTGGCTTGAACACACAGAGATCTACATACTTCTGTCTATTGAGTGCTGATATAGTAAGCATCCAAAGCACACCTGGCTTAGAGTTCCTTAATATAATTGATCCAGGAAAACCAATATTAATTGGATGTCATACCATTTCTTATACCAAGATCTTAGAATATACAAAAGTGGAGAAAGTGAACTCTTCTCTTGCATGCATGCATCTATTATTATCTTCTAATGACTGCAGATATAATGTGACTAGCTACTTGGAGGATTTACTGCCTTGACTTTCTCATAATGCTAGATACTAAGACCCAACCAGGGTCTGAAAGAGCCACAAATGTGTGTGGGAGAAGATTATGCTTGCATCATCCCTCATAACAACAACAAAACATGTAGCCAAAAGTGATATGCCTGAGTGTTGAGTATTCCAGGGACAATCCTGGCACAGATAACTTTCCCAGAAGAATGTAGGAAAGTTTACTTCTTTGCTCTTTGTATATGATAACAAGTTCAGCTGATACTGAGCAGATTAAATATGGAGCAACTATGGAGCTATGGGGATAGGAGAGGTCATGGGTATCTGTTGTCTTCTACATGAGATGGGTGACATACACTACTGATGAATGGGGTCCACTATATAAGTAGGTGAATGTAGTTTTCAAAATCCCACAGTGGCTTCCTGGCCCACAATGTAGCTCCCCTGGCCTGCAGCATGCTCTGGAGTGGGAAGCCATGCAGAGGCATTGTTCTTTGGCAGGTCTGTGAAATCTCAGATCAATGATCTGTGAGCCAGCTAGAATGTACAGAATTCTTGGGAGCCCACTGCAGATGGGCGTGATCAACTTTACTGGGGAGATGGGGTTACATATATAGGGAGAGGAAGGGTCTCTGTTCCCAGGGTCATCATTGTCATTGGAAGCTCATTGGTTAGGACAGGGCAGGTATGACAGCCCCATTTGCATTTTGGGGTTGCAGCCTGGAACTAAGCACTTTTCAGAGACCAGAGGGAGAGACCTTATATGGTTATATAGAGAGAAATGCTATAGCTCCAGATAAACAATCCTGTCAGGTCACGTAACTTTGAAGGGATGATGTCTTGCTATGAGCAAGCAGCATAGCTTGTGGCCTGTCAGAGCTATGGAGGGGAGGGTCCAAATGCCTGCCACTCTCAGAATGAAAATTCCAGGGTTCCATTCACATCTTCTACCTCACCTCAGCTCCAGGACAGTCACACGTGAATGCTTCCCAAATGACTTATGGACTATAAAATATATACAACCACATAAAGTAGCATATACTGAGTATGATCATAAACAGCTCTGATATAATTTGACCAATCTTTGTTATGGGTGATAAGACTTGCAACTGAGGTGCAGAGGTCTGCAGAGAAAGAACTGTCCCAAGTCAAGTATGAATTATGATGGGAAAAATAGATATCCATTGCATCTTCTGTACTAGCATTTGAATTGGTAAGAAAAGTGAAAATAATGAAAAGGTAGAGGATGAAATGGAGGTCTTGTTTCCCATTTATTACAACTGATGAACATAACAAATGAGAATACAAATTAGCTCTTTGAAAAGAGTCATTCCTACAATCCATACAACAATAATTAACCCAATGGAAGCATCAGTGAGGTGGAATAGAGTAAGGCAAACATTATTGAAGATCCTCTTCAGATACTACCTAGAAAATGAAAACCCACAATTCAGCAGGAGATTGAGTATAATAAAAGCCAGCACAGGAAGCAATGGTATTCAAGGAATATTCTATATCTAGACTACTTGAATTTGAAAACAATTTTAAACAGGAAATAAACGTCACATAAAGTTTGGCCCATGAGGTTGTAAGACATGAGCCATGTGCAGAATATACATCCCTGATTATTGTAGAGGTCTGTCTCTCTTACTATTAGAATATAATTTTTATGATGGCACTGAATATCATTTACATCATTAATATATAACAAACACCTGAATTGTTGTGATGAGAGAAGTCAGTACTTAGTTGGCTGGTTCTTTAAGTGACTGGATATAGTTGGTTATAGTGTATCTTGAATAATTATAAGTTAAATGTATACATTGGTATGCAATTCTCTTTGTTATATTTGATCTATAGAAAAATCTCTCATAGCTGTCAGAAGCAAAACTAAATCCTCCCTTTCCTGTTTATTAATGGTTCCCATCAACGTTTTACATATTTTTTTTAAACTTTTAGGTCAAATTGAAACACAAAGAACATGGATTCTTTACTTCAGATGAAGTTACATTATTGTCATCACTGCTTACATGCGGCTAAAAGGGAAATTAGCTTTCTCTCTCCCTCCCTCCCTCTCACCCTCCTTTCTTTCTTTCTTTCTTTCTTTCTTTCTTTCTTTCTTTCTTTCTTTCTTTCTTTCTTTCTTTCTTTCTTTCTTTCTTCCTTCCTTCCTTCCTTCCTTCCTTCCTTCCTTTCTTTCTTTCTTTCTTTCTTTCTTTCTTTCTTTCTTTCTTTCTTTCTTTCTTTCTTTCTCTCTCTCTCTCTCTTCTCTTTCTTTCTTTCTTTCTTTCTTTCTTTCTTTCTTTCTTTCTCTCTCTCTCTCTCTCTCTCTCTCTCTCTTTCTTTCTTTCTTTCTTTCTTTCTTTCTTTCTTTCTTTCTTTCTTTCTTTCTTTCTTTCTTTCTTTCTTTCTTTCTTTCATGTTTGTATATTCAGCTTCAAGGTTGACCACTCTGTATTGGACCACCATTTAGGTAGCTCATCCCTGGCAGAGTCTAATTTTCCACCTCCCAAAAGTAAAGAGTTGCCTATAGTTCATTCATTAGGAATAGTACCACTCTGGAATTTATTCTCATCCATGTTAACATGTCCTTGATGTTGATATTGCTGCTGTTTTGTTTATACAGCTATTTTCAATAAAGACTGTTTTGTAGCAGACTTCTTGGTATTTCGACTTTTAAAATCTTTCAGCTCCAGCTTCTGTGATATTCCCTGAGTCATAAGTGCAAGATCCTATATGTAGTTTTATCTGTTGGTGTGTGACTATGGTCCTTTGATCTCTGCATTGTATACGATTGAATCTTATGTAATTGTTTCCATATGCTGGGAAAGGGAGCTTCTTTGATGAGCAGTGGTAGCTCAATTTTTGGTGTGTATAAAGATAACATTTAGAATGTAGTAAAGAATCATGCTGGTCTAGCAAAGTGGTCCATGACTTCACTATCCCAAGGAAGCTGACTAGGATTTTACCAGAAATGATTTCCCTCTTGTTGAATGGGTGCTTAATCCAAGTAAACAGGAAATGGTTACCAGGGACATGTGAATGCCTCTTGAACTCTATGCATATCTTGCAGTGCTGGTAACTGTATATTTATGCGTGATGTAGTTCTACTACTGTTTAATGACTTCCTTCCCATGGCAGCTTTACAGGTTTTTGTTTTATTTGTTGACTTATTTTCTGGAAGCATAAAAGTTGGACTGCTACAAAGAAGGTCAGACCAGCTTAAGTCCCCTGTATCAGGATTGTCACTTAAGGATTGAGGATAGGCCCCAGGTGCCAAAGAGGCAATAGACTAAGCAACTTTTATATTTCTTAGAGCATGCACATAGTAGATATTCAACAATTTAAGTCATAACACTTCTATTTAGTCATAGATGAACTTAGAGTTAATTCCTTAGACATTTAAAAAGGTTTAAAATTTTCATTTAATAAACTAATGACCAGGTGGTAGCCAGAAACTACCAGGTTATTAGGAGCAAACTAATTTTTATTAACAAAAAAATTGAATTAATTAGTTTGGTACTTAATATGGTTGATTCACAATCATATAATTACAAATCAATCATACTGATATTTCTTATAAATAGTTTGGGTAAGGAACAAAGTTACCTATAAATCAGTTCTTATTCAACATTCATTGGTATATGGCAGTTGAATCCATATACCATGGCTACATTATAAAATCTTCTAACATTCTATCCTAAAGTATAGTAGTAGGGTCTGATGGGGTCTTCAAGAAAGGTAGCTTGAACTTGTAACAAACAGTTCTCAACCTATGAGTCATGGCCCCTTTATAGAGGTAGCCCTAAACTGTCTGCATATCAGACGTTTACATTATGATTCATAACAGTAGCAAAATAACAGTTACAAAGTAGCAGCAAAAATAATTTTATGGTTGAGGGTCACCACAACAGGAGGAACTGTACTAAAGACTTATAGCCTTAAGAAGGTTGAGAACCACTGCACTATCACTATATTAGAAGAAAAACTAGTACCTATGTAGCTACCATGTACTTTATAATTTTTTACATTTTCCTCTTTGCCATATAAAAAAAATAAAATTCAAATAGTTTCATTGTTTTTCAAGGAACCTGCCTTTCTATTAGGTAGAATTGTGTTATAAAAAATACCATAACCACAACTTTCTATTCCTTTAATGATTCTTGGGGACTTTTCATAAATTATTTGATGTTGGGAGCTACTGGAACATGATGACAGGAGAGAGTGGCCAGTTTCAGAGCCTGTACTAGGCCAATACCTTAGCCCATAGAACATGCGTGCATGGCCCTTTAAATGGCAGGTCCTGGTACACCAATGGAAAATCCCACCAGAATAGTATCCACTTCCTCTGCTTTATGGAAACATTGTTAACCAATATTGGCTTTTGGGCCTTTACTGACCTTTACCCATCCCTTTCTGATTTACAAGCTTTAGATAGGCTGATTGAAATATCTAGTAAGCATAGACCAATGCTATTTGTCTTCTCCGTTCTATACTGCCTGCTTTCTCAAAATAAAACCCATTTTCCTACACAATAAATGGATTTGCACCTCAGAGACTTTCTCCAGAGTCTGTTTCTTGGGTGAGTGGATCTGTGCCACTTACTCCCTCAGGAACTCGGCACCCAAGAAAAACCCACAATTTTAGATTGTTATTTTTATTATTTTAAAATCAAACGAGATGTCATTATTATTTAGTCATATCTTACTGTTATTTTAGTATTGGCAATGATTCATGGGTAACTTATAAAATACAAGATTTAATATGTAAGTCAGATAGCAAAAGGAATGTTAAGATCTCTTAACTGTCAAAATTATATGCCTACTCTATTTCAAGGATACTCTGAATGATTGAAAGTTGAAGGTCACTGAGTTATGTGGGGTTTATACTTCTACAGAGAATAATGAACAAACCACAGGGCATCAATCTTAGAGTCATTCAAGAATTTATTGTTACAGGGAATAGTAATGAGGCCTCAGAGAAGGAAAATGAACATTGCAAATTTAAGTTTTAATTTCTTTATATATATGAACAAGACAAAGAAAATGCAATACTGAAAATTTCAAATATGACCTTAACCTAGAGTTTGCATTCAACTTAAAAAAAATCAAACATCATATGAGAGGATCTATGGAAGTTTTGGGAGATGGAGAAAGTAAGGTTTGTTCAAGTTGGGGCAAGTGGCAGGGGGTTGCTACAAGCAAAAGTATTATTTTAGCCTCAGGCATTTTGAACTGAGATTTGGATTAGAAAAGAAAATCCAAGGTCACTTGAGGATAAAGTTTTGAGAATGATCCAAGAAAAGTTTCTGATTACTTGGAGGTCAGGAATCTCTGAATGGGCATTTTGTACTATAAAAAGTGAGGAATATCATAAAGGCATATTTTACCTCAATCTAGTAGAATTGATCAGCAAGTATATGTATATATGTATATATATATTGAGATAGACTCTCATGTAGATCAAGCTAATCTAAAATTTACTATGTATGCAAGGATGAACTTATGGGCACATGTATTTCTGACTCAAAAGGTAAGCATCTTTATCTGTACAAGTGAAAGAAATAACTGTACTTCTAGTAAGGTAGTACTTATATTCTGTATATTATTTTAAGATTATCTTGGAACTTCCTTAGAATTTGTAGATAAGCTGTTTTGTGATATTTTCTTCAGCACATCAATTGTAAGGCTTCCCATAAATTTTAAAACTCTTTCCTATCCTTCACAATAACTCCATGAAAGTAATAAAAATACTATTTTTTGGCAAGTATTTAAATATTAATACGTGGAATTTATTATCCAAGTCATTTTGGAACAGTTTTTCTACCCAAAGCAATGGCAGTTTGAAAACTTCATTTTCAATTAAAAAAATACTTAGACAAAGGATTTATTGATGAAGCTGTTAAGAGCACTTGCTATTCTTCCAGAGGACCTGAGTTTGATTCTTAGAACTCACATAATATAACATAGAGTTATTTTGTCAGCTTATTTTAAAGCTGTACGTAGCTGTAGTTTCATCTAATTCTATGTCAGCTAGAATATGAAATTTTCAGGTGCCTCAAAAAACATTTATGTTTCTTCTGTGTAATTGTCTTAGCTAGGTTTCTATTGTGACAGAACACTGACCAAGACCAACTTGTAGGAGGAATGGGATTATTAAAGCTAACAGGTTAGAGTCCACCATCTAAGGATGTCAAGGAGCAAGCTCAAGGCAGAAACCTTAGTAAAAGAAAGGAAGCAGCATCCATAGAGGAACACAGAAAATGCGTTTGCTTGCAGAGTTGTCTTTCATATACCCACACAAGTATATTAAGCTCTGAGCTGTCAGTAGTTTCTCAAGTCCAAAGCTACCAAATACTTCACTTTCCTTCCAGAAAACATTGCAAGACATAAAATTCATATGATCTGGTTCAACATGGCAAGTTCACACTGCTTATAGAAGTTTCTTTTTCAAGTTTCTTATCATTGCTATATAAAAAAAAAAACATTGACCAAAAGCAACTTCTGGATCAAAGGATTCATTTCATCTTGAATTTCATAGGCCCTCACCAATGGAAGTTGAGGCATGAACTCAAGGCGAAAACACGAAGTCAAGAACTGAAGCCGAAACCACTAAGAAATGTTGCTTACTGTCTTGTTTCCAGGCTCACATTCATCTATCTTTATTATACACCTCAGACCAATGCTCAGGGACAGTGCCACCAATGTGGACTGGAACCTCCTGTTTCAATTATTTACCAAGAAATTGCCCACAGATATTCTCACAGGCCAATCTAATGAAAACAATTCCTCAACTAGTGTTCCCTCAGCTATCATTGCTTCGTCAAGATGACAACCGATATTAGCCATCACAATAATCAATGGGAAAGATGGAAGAGACCTTTATATAAGACATATAAAATATGTCAGTCACTTGTGTTTGGCAACACTGGATTAATGGGGGATTTCAACAGTATGAAATATATTATGACTGATTGGAACTTTCTTTATACATTGTGAAATTTACAGATGTCATAATTGAAAAGATTCTGTCCTAATATTATACTCCTTTGAATTATCCAAATTATAATCTAAAATTCTACATATACCAGAAATAAGTGTCATCAAGTCTAACATATTTTCAACAAACTAGTCAGAAAATGTAGTAATCATTTCCAGCAAAATTGTCATCTTAATTGAAAAAAGATAGTAATAATTTGACATATTTTTAGATAACAGGCCATTAAGTGTTAGGAAAATAGTGAAAAATAACAGAACTTTTAAATACTTGATTAGTGCCAATGAATGACATTATTCACTGGAGTCAAAGATTATTATAATAATAAGTATTATTTTGAAAAAAAGTCTCACTAGGCCAGCATGGCCTTGAAACAAATATGTAATTGAGAATGACCATGATCTGTGGTCCCCTCGCTAAACCCCTTGAGAACTGGGATACTAGGCATGATTAGTGAATCATAGTAGTATACATACTACTGTGTGTTGGGGATCAAATCCAGGACTTTGTGCAAGATGAAAAGGACTTTGACAACTGACGTCCATTCTTTCTTCTGCAGATGACTTTTCATGAAAATACAATAAAATTATTGATATTGCCATATGCCTTTTATTTGTTGCCTACTTGTAAAAAAACAGTGAATTACTTGTTATTTATAATCATTGCAATCATAAAAAGTATTAGGTTATGTTCCAAAATTTAACTAAATAAATGATTTTAAGTTCAAGCCCTGTTGTCAGCAGTCATGAACTTACAAGGAGGGAGCAGAAGCAGTAGTATAGAAATACTTGATGTGAGACACTGCATCACTTCTGATACTTGATATATCTTCGAATAAATTGACACTGTCTATAATATTCAACTTAGTTGCTGCCTCGAAAAAAAGATAAAGAAAAAAAGATCAAGTAGAATTTAATATGCCTATCTGATAGCTGTGTAAAGCCAGTGAAAAATTGCTGTTACCTTTACTGAATTCTTCTAGGAAATACATGTTTTTCCAACTGAAGAGAAAATAGACATAAGTTAATATTACATATTTTTTTGTAAAATTGATTCAAGATACTTACTTGGCAATTGTCAATGATTTGTCAAAGGAGAGAGGATGCATAGCTTCAGAGACAAAACTTTACAAAAACTATCATTTAGAGAGTTAAGTGACTAATAGATTAGGTAAATATATTGATTACATTTAATTCAAAATCCAGTATTTATCAGTGTGTAGGAGGGTGTTCCTACATAAGATACCTAATCTAGAAACCATCATTGTGCATAATTGTACTATCATGAAAGGTTTACAATAAGTAGTATTTGTTAAAGAGCTTGATATGCTGTGTGTGAGTGAGTGTGTGTGTGTGTGTGTGTGTGTGTGTTTGTGTTTCAACAGAAACTTTATTTTGCATCTACTCAGCAAGCATAATTCACATATGAACTATGTCTTATTTTTTTCTTTTTCTTTTTCTTTTTCTTTTTTTTTTTTAGTCCAACAGTCTAATTTCTTTTGGTACACTAACAAGTTAATATAGAGAATCCCCAGATACTTGACTGTCCTCTGAGGAAAGAGACCTGTTTAACTTTAAAGGACAAAGCATTCATTTAGAATTCTTCTCATTTATTATTTAAATACTCTGTAGAGATATTTATATATCTGTTTATTTGATAAAGTATCAGGTGAATAATAGCTGGAATGTCATCTTGTATTTCAGCTTGAATGATTGCAGGAAGGCTTTATAGCTGCAGCTGACAAGAGGCCTCAGAATTACTGCCCTCTAGAGACCTGGAGGGGAACTTACATTACAGGATTATAACAAGCTAAACATTGTCAACTAGGCAAAATTTTCACTCTGTTCATTTGATAACTTATTGAGCATGCTTCTGTTAAAGGTCTCATGTTAGCTCAGATCCTAAAGTATGCTTTTCATTTCCTTATGCTTGCTTCATTCTATTAGACTCTTCAAATAATTAAAAGAGTAATGGAGAATGCTGTATGAAGCAAAAGTAGGTATACTTTAAAATAAAAATTCTTACGACATAAAAATATGTGTGCAGGCAAAGAGGTGAGCATGTCAAACACAGCACACTATAAAACATTTCAGAAATCCATTTACATATTATTTTTAATGGAGTAATATAACAATTAAAAATGTAAGACATTAGGACTGGAAATGTAGCTCCATGACAGAGGATATAGACACAAAAACAGAACTCTTCCTTCAAGGGGAATGAGAGATAATTTACCCTGAATATGAATATGATTGACTAGAGCCAAAGATCACAAAATAAGCTTATCCCAAATGTCATGGTCCAACATGGAAGTAGTTTCCTGAAGGTTTTATAGTAGCAGAATAAAGAAAGGCATGAATCAAGAATATTTTTCAACATACTGATGAAAACATTCAGTAGGTAGGTTAAAGCAGCATGTATATACAAAGGAAGGAGGTCTCTGCAATAGGCCTTTAGTGCTTGTCTTGGCTTTTTATTTTGTGAAAAATAGGGTTTCACTAATTTAATAAAGAGCTTTATCTGTTAGCTACAGATTGTTAGATTAGAATCAGAGGTGAGTAAGTAATGGCTGCTCAAGTTGCTAAAAATAGCCAAAATAAACTGTAATTGGGCTCTGGACCTGCAACATTCCAACTTCTTTGTAATCTTTAAACTCTAGTAATTAGTGAGCCTTGCAGAAAGTTCAGTCAAAAATGTAACTTCCTTCCAGGAACATTTGCTTATAAGAACTGGCAGACCATGTGCATGGTTCTGGGTCATGCATTCTATCATTCACTATTTGGATAATTGATTTTGTTCTAATCCAGATTTATGAAGAATATTGAAATCTTTTGTCATATTCTACAGGTGACTAAAATTTCCCTAACAAATTGTTAGAGAACTAGAAAACTCAAAAACTCAAAAAAAAAGATGTCTTCATATTGTGTCTTGCATGTATATTTATATAAAGTTTTTCATGACTTCATATCATCTGTGTGTGTGTGTGTGTGTGTGTGTGTGTGTGTGTGTGTGTGTGTGTATTTTGTTTGGCATTCGTTACCTATTACATCTTATACAGGTATGAAACATTGTGAAATTTCCTCTATTGACTCTAACTTGGTTCTAGCTGACATATACTGGTCAGAACACATATTAACTGATATTGATGTTACACATGGTTTAAAAAAATCATATTTTTGAGATTGCAGGATATACATGTCTTTCTGCCTTCTCTAGGAAGTTTCTGGGGTGTTTGTAGAGGGGTGATAAGGGTCGGCTTTGGACTAATGTAGATCAGCAGGAGATATGATGTAATCCCTTACCAATGGAAAATTCCCCAGGAGGGGCTTGCTCATGACCCAGCAACAAACAACACAAACCAGGAATCCCTGTCATCAATGGAATAGCTCAAGCATAGAGCAAATAGAAGAACCTGTACTTGGTATTAGGGATTTAATGCAGGCTACAGCAGGAAGTACTTCCCTAAACTTAGCCAGAAGTAGAAATCTCACACTTTCTCCAAGAATTCAGTGTTATAAGAAGGCACTGGAATTCATGGTCCTCTACCTCCAGGAACAGTAGGAATGGATTTAGGAGGAAATAGCTTGACTTCCCTAGGATTCACTGTGATTCCAGGAATTAAAGATGAAGATTTCAAGAGAGAGATTGAAATTTCAGTTTATGTAAAGAAAGATATGCAGTTTAATGCTGGTGACAAGCTTGATCTGGTTTTCCTGCTTTCATATATTAAAAGAAAATACTGTTCCATTTGAAAGAACAGGAGTATTTGGAAGCATTGGAAGATAGGTTTTTGGCAAACTGTTATCAATGATTAGAGACCAAAATTAAAGGTAGATGGTATTGAAATTTAATGAACACAGGGACCAATATAACTATAATCTCACGAGAATCTTAGAATCAGAATTAACCCTTTTAGAAAGTATCTACACAGTATTTCAGGATTAGAAAATTATCTTATGTAAAACAAAGTGTAATGTGGATTAAATGTTTGTGACCAGAAGGTCAAATAAGACAATTAAAGACTTATGAGGTAGATACAGCCTTAAATATGTGAGGAAGAGATTTATTACAACAATGGGGATCCACTAAACCTTTGACCTAAAACCTGCCTGTTGGCAGGATCTTCAGGGGCAATGGAATGGTAGAACCTTATCTCAAGGGAGGGAGCTCATGCCTACTACTGCTAGGTTAGTCAGGAAATGAAGAATCACTAGCCTTGAGATATTTACTACTGATACTCTGCTATGCTCATAGATCTATGGCTAGCCAAATCTTCATCAGAGAGGCTTCCTCCATTTCCTGATCAGACCAGATGCAGAGGCCAAGGATCAAATCACATGTGAAGCTTGGGGTATCCCATTGAAGAGAGGGAGGAGGGATTGCAGTGAACAGAAGGGTTAAGGACTCGATGGGAACATGGCTTATTATGTCCATTAGTGGATCACAGATACTAAAGCAGAAGAAATGGAGCCTGCATGGCTTGCTACATATACCATATGGTTGTTAGGCTTGGTGTTCTTGTAGACACCTAAAAGTTGGAGTGAGAGGGGAAGATCTCTAACCCCTTTGCCTGCCCTTAGGACCATTTCCTCCTTCTGGATTGCCTTTTGCAGTCTTGATGTAGGGGATTATGTCTGGCCGGCCTTGTTCCATCTTGTCATGCCCTTATTGAGGGGAAGTTTTGGGTGGTGTATCTGGGGGAGAGGGAAAAAAGGATGGGGTTGGGAGGAATGAAGGCAAGCAAGAATGGAGGTCAAGATGCTTTACACAAGAGAAAAATAAATTATAATAAAAATAAAAATAATAAGAGAAAAACAAGAGCATATGAATTTTTAAAAGACCAAAGAGTATGTACATGGGAGGGTTTGGATGGAGACTTGAAATAACTGGGAATACTGTGTGGCTTTGAAATTCATAGCCAAGGTTTTGTAACATTAAGGCTAAACCTTCCCAAATGGCACCACCAAATGTGAACCAAATACTTAAATGTCTGTGCCTATGAGGCAAATTCCCATTCTACAACTACAGCCAAAAAGAAGCTTTTCATTACTTACTGAGGTAGAATCAGGACAAAATGAATTTACTCTTTTGTCTAATTCGATCACTGATTCTAGCCCAGAGTCCTGGTACCCTAGAGTTTCGTCCATTTTACAATCTAGCCTTAATCCTTGAACTGGAAGTTTTCAGCCTTCATACAAACTAAAACATTTAAACTGATATACCAAATCTAAAAGACCTTAGCCTTCTAAGACCTACTGCTGAGTGAGTCACTCTGACTAGCTATTTCTTGCCTCTGACTCCTCTGTTTCAATCCACTCAATGTTCTGGGCTTCTTCTGCCAAACTCTGATGATTATGCTGTGTGGGACCTTAAGTCCCACTGCACCATTCTGCCTCTATAACTGACAGCTTCAAATAACTGCTCTGTAACTTACTCCAGCCTTAACTTGTGTCATTCCTCTTCTGTATTGACTCTTCAACTTACTCTAATTGCTCCTCTACTGAATCTTCAGCCTGCTTCTCAACTGAACTCTTCTTACAGACTCCTCTGTCTGCCTCTGTTAACTGACTGCATTTACTACTCTTCAAATGACTTTGTAATTAACTCTTATTACTTACTGTGTAACCAAATAACTCTATCTCCTGTGTAATTCTCTTTTGCAGAGCTGAGAGCCAGACTTTTCTCCTGAGAGTTGGGCACATTCTTACTTTGTTAACTCATCCTCTGATTAGACACTTTGTGTGCCATTAACAATGACTCAACTCAGATATCATTTCCTGTGTGACATTAACTCCTTCTGAGTTCTGCTTCCTGTGGCTGCTTCCATTATTTTTTCTAGTGATTGAAGGCATGAACCACCACTGCCTTCAGAATACTTGATTAAAGGTGTGTCTACATTCCTTCCAGACTGCACAGGCCTCTGAGTGTCACCCCTGGTCTGTAAACCCTAGTTTTCACAGAGGGCTATTCCTCTACAATTTCTCGCAACCCCTAGCGTGCATGCATTGCACAATAGCCAGACTAGGCAACCCAAAATCTTACAGGTCCAATCCCTTTAGGAGACTTAAGTATTAGGTTTTAGGCACACAGATGCCATGTTTATTGCTCTGTAACTTAATCACAAGTCACTGATCACTTAACCGCTGTTATAAACTTTGATTCTGGCAGCAGTGGATAGTGATAATGGATAGCAGCAGGAAGAAGAGTCAATGACATTTTCTACTGTTACAGGTCTGTAATAAGTCTCCAGTCCTGGTACCCTTATTAAGTCTTACATCTCTCAGGAGTAGGGTATCAGTATCCTTAGCCTTTGCTACCAGCTGGTGTCATATTCCTCTGCTTTCAAGATATGATTACTGAATCTAAATTTACTCTGGGTAAATCTCAAAAGATAGAATTTCAAGAAAAAACAAATGAAAAACAAACCAAGTTTTGAAAATTAAAAATCATATATATTATATATAGTTTAAACTGTTAGATATGTATACAGAATATTCTCAATGTCCTCATGTATTCTAGTTAATAACAATGGTTTTCTTTAAAGATTGATGCTAGAAAAAAAGTATGAAAACAAAGTATATGGAAAATTTTTCATTGAACATGATGTTCATTTTAAATTTTTATCAAGGATGATGAAAGAACGATTTTACAGCCCTTGGTACTTAAGCCTGGGTGTTTTCTGGCACACTTCCAGTAACCGGGTTTGACAGATCTCCTCCCATCCCCCTTTTCCTTTTAAGATTTTTTGTTTGTTTGTTTGTTTCTTTGGTGTGCGTGTGTGTGTGTGTGTGTGTGTGTGTGTGTGTGTGTGTTTATGTGTGCGCGCGCATGCGCATGGACAATTGTGATTCAGGAGAAAAGGAATGTAGTAACTTAACCTGGTTTCTCTGCAAGAGCCTCAAGCACATGTAGCTGCTGAGTGTCTCTCCAGCTTCTTCACTAGCTGTTTTCAGCCTTTTAATTTTCTTCAGTTTTAATTAGCCATCATCATTTAGCTTGTCACTTCACCTCCATCTCTTGCTGTCTCTTTTGTTTTTTGTTGTTTTTTTTTTTTTTTTCTGTCCAGCTACTTTCTAGAAACTTCATCTGCCTTTCATTGCTAACACCTCTGTCACTGGGGCTTCTCATTTCATTCTCTTACAGCACAGCCCATTTAATGATGAAGATTAATATTAGGAAAGAAAAGACTTGAAGAGAGAGGCCTTTTATTTATGTTCAAACACCATGGGAGCCACTCAGGAAATGTCACAACATGAGTCACACACCCTGCTTACATTTCAGAAATGTTGTAAGACAATGGTATTAGCAGATTTTGTGAAAATGAAAGGCTGCATTTATTCCAGTCTTGAAACTATGTATAGAAATGAGAAATATGTTTGTAACTACTCACAGTAGCCCTTTGTACTAAAGAAAATATAGTCTCTGGATTTATGATGGGCCATCAGAGACCCTATTACCTGTCTTATCTATCTATATATTCTTATTTTATATATTGCTTCCTAAAACTGTTTGCCTATAGCTCTTGTTCTTGGTTTAATCCACTTCAATATATTTATTATGACTTAAAATAATGTAAGGTTTATTTTGATAGCTTTATAGTCAATGAATTAAACTTAAAGATTGTTTTAAATATTATATTTGAGCAAATCTGTTCAAAATTATAATTTTAAGTTTCTAGTGTTTCACTACATTGTAATATAAAATTTGTATAAATACCATGCGTCCTTGCCACCTGATTTAAACATTTAAAATATTTTAACATAAATTCTTATTAATTTGTATTATTTAGATTTCTTTTTTAAACAATTGCATTCTTATCATATTGTTTTTTTTTTTTTTAATTTGTTTTGCTTTGTTTTTCTAGACAAGGTTTCTCTGTTGTAACTCTAGCTGTCCTTGAACTCACTCTATAGAATAGGCTGGCCTTGAACTAACAGAGTTCTACCTGCTTCTGCCTCCAGAGCACTGGGATTAAAGGTATATGCCACCACCACCTAGCTCATATTGTATATTTTATCTTTCACACAGTGTTTCTTATTTGGTGATCTATTCCTGGTTTGATTTTATTAGGGTTCAATTTTTAGTGTGTTGGAGATGAAATATTCTAAATTGTGTTCTAGATTCTTTGAATAGTTTAACAGACCCTGGACAGTTTAAGCCTTGAGAATCTCACAGAGGAAACCTCTGACAGTTTTATCTAACTGTTTGTAGACACAGATTTGGGTTCAAAGATGGTTTTGGCTAATTAAATAACCTGTTATTAATCCTGGAGCCCTGGAGTGTTTCAGCCTCCATATAGTCTAAAATGTTTAAGCACAATCTACACTGTCTCTTTAAACATACAACTGACTGAGCCACTCTGACTAGCTCCTGTTTCTGACTGAACTCTTTTGACTCTGCTGACTTGCTGATTCTCTTACTACCTCACACTGAACTGTTTTGCTTGGCTTCAGATGGACTCACTGTTTTGTCTAATATTGACTTCTGCCAAGCTTTGTCTGTGTTCCTTTCTGAGCTCTCACTGCTCCATATTACCTCAGTCAGTCCCTCTGCTCCTCTGTCAGACACCTTCATTGTCTCTGTGTCTTGTCCCCCATCTGCCTGCTTCATAGTGCTTGACTCATACTGCTTACTTAACTGTTCCATACTGTCTGCTATAATTGACTCTGCTGTAACTGACTGAGATCCTGCCTTTCTATCTTGAGAGTTACATGTGCCTTAGTCTGACTCCCTCTGCTCAGCCTTCCTCTGATTATTCACTTTCCCTGCCCTTCAATCTGATTCATATCAAATATTACTTACAATATGACACTGACCTCTGAGTTCTGCTTCCTGTCTGCTTCCACACACTGTTTCTATCTTAGGGACAAAAGGCATGGACCACCACTGCCTTTTGAATACTGGGATTAAAGGTGCATTCAGTATTCTAAACATTCTTTCTACATTCTATTCAGACCACACAAGCCACTGAATGTGATTCCTTCATACATAAACCCCTGAAATGTAGACCCGTACTAGCTTTCACACAGGTTTATTTCTCTACAACAGTCTGTGATAGAGACTTTAAGAATCTATCACCATCTCTTTTCAGGTCCTTTAGTTTGTGGGATGTGGTTTATATATCACAAGTCTTTGTTTAAGTGAAGGTGGGTTTATAACAGCCATATCCTTTTTTATTGGCTGTCTATTTTATGGCAATCCTATTCATCCTATTAACTCATTTTCACTTAAGTGTTAAGAGATTATGTTTATAGGATTGTCAGGACAGGTTCCATTGATCCAAGTTTGTTCTTGCCAGTTAGTTCACTAAATGGCCAATTTGTACTAATTTGCTGAATGGTCCATTAGTTCAATGGCTGTTTCATTAACTAACCTTTTTTATTTCAAGGAGCAATTGGGTTAGAGTTGAGTAATTTTCACTCAGGTTTTATGATAGAATATAAGGGAATGTTCAACTTCCTATGCAGGATGATACCGCTGCTACTTTTGAAAATTGGGAGCACCAAAAATTAATGAATATGAATCATACAATGTTGCAGGAGAAGTGATACACATCAAAATTATTTTAAATAAATTGGAAATATTATTTCAACTATACTTTTAAAGTAAACACAGTATGATGAAGAAGAGCATGGTGCCACATGCCTGTGATATTCCATTCCACAAAGGGAGGGAGAGAAACATAGGGTATTTCCCAGTATTTTAATATTTTCATAGATACATATGTGTGTATGTGTATGTGCATGTGTATGTGTGTGTGTGTGTGTGTGTGTGTGTGTAATTTATATAGTCTTAGTTAGGGTTGCTATTGTGATGATAAAACAACATAACCAAAAAGCAAGTTGAGAAGGAAAGGGTATATTTAACTTATACTACCTCATTGCAATCCATCATTGAAGGAAGTCAGGCAGGACAAGAAATCAAACAGACCCTGGAAGGTTGCTGCCTCCTGGTTTGCTCCCCATGGCATACTGAGTCTGCTCTTCTTATAGAACCCAGAGATAGCACGACCCACAACAGGCTGGGTCCTTACCCATCAATTGCTAATTAAGAAAATGTTCTACAGGCTAGACCACAGCCTGATTTAATGGTTACATTTTCTCAAATGAGGTTCCTCCTCTCAGATGACTATAGTTTGTCTCAAGTTGATATAAATTTATCCTGTGTGTGTGTGTGTGTGTGTGTGTGTGTGTTTTATACCTTTATGAGAACGATTGTGACCTCTTCCTCAATTCTTAATTTCTTGTTTTTCATATTTACTCATGTATCAAATGACTTTTAGTTATAATATTTTATCTGAAGCAAAAATTTAAAAAAAAATGTTTCAAACAGAGCAATTAGAAGATCATGGAGATGCAGAGATGACTCAGTGGTAAAGAGCACTGACTGATCTTCCAGAGAACACAGTTTAGATTCCTAACACCTCTACAACCTTCACAGTTAACAATAGTCTCTCACTCCAGTTCTAGACAATCTTATGCCTGTGTTTGGATTTTGTGGCACAAGACACACGTATGCTACACAGATATATATTCAGGCAAAATACCTATACATATATAAAAAATAGTACCAGAGTCAATCATTCAGATCACTTATTGAGTAAAAATTATTGATTTAGTTATCATTCTACCTTTCTTTAGCTCTAATTGTCCACAGTATTTTAAATATTAATTCTATTCCTTTTGGTTAATTTTTGCAACTTTCAGTATAATTCAGTGAAAAGAAAATCACACGTAAGGTAAGATTTTGTGAAATAAAAATATTTTTTGGTCTCTATATGTCTCTGTTTGCATGTAAAAATATCCCAATTTAATTAAAAATGACTATTAACTAATTTACAGAATTTGACAGATGTGTTCAAGGTCTTTTAAACAAGTTCTGTTATGAATATGTTAGCTTAACCCAAGTGACTAAAAGTATTCTAAAATGTATTCTGTGGACAAACACTAATAAAAATAAATGATAAACATGTATATGAAACTAACCATACATATGATTTAAACTAAACCAGGGCTATTACATATGATATATATATATATATATATATATATATATATATATACATATATACATTCTATAATAATATATTCTTTTAAAATGGGTTATTTATTATAATGTTAGGTATTCACATGTGTTATATATATAGATAGTAAAACTATACATTAGACTTTTAATATATGTTTATAAAACATACAATTATATATATATATATATATATATATATATATATATATATATACTCATGAAATATTTATAATATACAACTATACTTTTATATATATGACATGTATTTTAAGAACATATATTTGGGGTTGGAGAGATGGCTCAGTGATTAAGAGCACTGGCTCCTCTGCAAAAGGACCCGGGTTCAATTCACAGCACTCACTTGGCAGCTAACAACTGTCTGTAACTTTAATTCCACAGTGTTTGACAACCTCACAGCAATGCATGTAAATAAAATTAAATATTATTTTTTAAAAGGATAAATGTGAATATATGCTACTAAATACTAATGTATAATATAATTTCATGTCCTATATGTAACTTAAAGTAGATTATATAGTAAAATCATAAAGTTATACAAATGCATTTTACACATATATATAAATAATCTTAAAACTGACAAAAAGACTTGGGAGAACTTTACATACACTTTGCTGCTGACGTGTCCTATGTAATAACATTTATATAGTATCCTGAAAAATCAACACTACTGAGGATCTGATTGATAGTTTAACCATGTTCCAAAGGACAGCAGAATGCCCAGAGTCCTACCAAAAGCATTGGACTCAGTGTGTTATGGAATCCAAAATATGACATGAAGTTGGGCTGGTGACATATTTGCAGGGATTCTTGGGAGAGTTGGGATGGGTGTGATCAAAATGTGATCAAAATGTGATCAGAATTCATTCATGTATAGAATTTTCAAATAATAAATAATAACTACTATGTCTAAAAATGTAATTTCTACAAATTTCCATTTTCTTAGTTACTTGGACACCCTTTTTTCTATATGAAGATGAACACTTTTCAATTGTAGTCTTCACAAAAATTATATAGAATTTTTAAACAGTTTAAGCAGTGAAATCTTTTGACAGTTGTAGGCGTTTTTGTGTTTGTGTGTGTGTCTGTATCTCTGTGTCTATGTCTGTATATATACATAGCTTTTCCAATGAAAAGTGAGCCTTGTCTGATAATTCTTGCTTACTACTTAGCCTTCTTGAGGAATACTTGCAAAACTGATAGGTTACTTTCTAACATTTTTAAGACAACTTGAAACTGCTCATAAAGTATAAAACATTCTTTGAAATTTAGAAAATTAATAAGAAACATTTGATATCCTTATTGTGTAAATATTAACAAATACTGGAAATAAATTTGACACAAACCTGCCATTTTTACTATCTTTGCTTTTTAATTTTATATGTATACATATTTTTGCTGTATTAGCTAATCACACTTACATAAGACCACAATATTGGCTTATCTAAAGTAGAAAATGTATGAGTTCCATGGTAGCTATTTATAAATATGTGTTATAGGTAATATATTTTCCTACAGATATTTTGACCAAAATGCTATCTTTAATCACGTTTGCAGGCTGCAGCTGATGTAAGCCAAGCCAAAGTGAGAGTAAAAACATGTTGAATTACCCAATGTGTGTAAGAACTGCAGTCTCTGAGATAGGAACCAGAAGTAATCAGAAAACTAGAATCCCACATATTCCAGTGTTTTCTGTTTTATCATATTACCACAGCATCCAATTTCCATGCTTACTCTGGGCCATAGGAAAACAGATACATAGCACAGGTTCTGGTAACAGCCTCACTACTTTTTTTCTATTGCTCTAATATGTCCCATCTCAATTTCATATTTCAAAGATTCTGTTTGGCTGAGCTTGAGCACATGAAGTAACTTCACCTTGATCCAAATATATTGAGCCAGAAGGTTTGCCAGGAGACTCATCTGGGAGAATTAGTTAAAAATTAACATAACAGGTTTGACAAAACTTTATTCATCTTTGTTAGCATAATTTTCACAGACATGCTGAAGTGCAACCTTTGTAATTCTAACTTTCACATTTATTAGAATATATACATAAAAATGTTTTCCCACATGTTCTGAAACAGAAATATCTAGAAAAGTGATACTCTAACACACTGCTCTCAACATGAACATAGAAAATGTCACCAGAGGAAAAAAATACTACAAGGATCAAATACACATATCTTAAATTACCTATTTGGTGATAGAGTTATAATAATATGCAAATAATAATATTTATTATTAGGTCATATACAGGAGTTCAGTATGGCCTTTCCTTCCAGTCAGTATGATACTTACGAGGAGAGGGAGTGCTATTCATTATGAATGCTCACATATTTTCACCTGAATGTGAGTGTCAACAGTGCAGCTCCACAATGCACAGAGCAGTCAGAACAATTTTTGAAGGATAAAATTGGGAACTCTGAGCATTTGCAGCCTAAGGCTATGGCACAAAGCACCCACAACACCACCTTGCCTAGAAACCACAAAACAGTTTAAAAGCTCACTGTGGGAATAGGGAAAAAAGCAGTCAAAAGTGTTTGATTTTTAGTATCTCTGAGTACACAAAAGACAAAAAATATTGAAATGCAACATTACCATATCTGAACCAATTTGGTGTCTGTATTTCAAAGACCCTTTGTTTTTATAAGGGAAACAGTAGTAGAAATATCAAGGGAAATGAACATCATTCTTCTTCATACATCATAACATTCTGAGAACCTACAATTAAGTGTGTTTCTTCAATTAATTTAGAGATCCATAAATAGAAAGATGAAGACTACTGAATGTTTTGCTTTCAAATCTAATGATATAGCTTATCAAACCCTGTCCAGTAAACAGTCCATAAAGCTTGTTTCTCTGGATGGTGCTTGTATTTCTTATTAACACATGGGATTTAGTTTTACTTCTTATTTCAGATTCAATTTTTCATATATTTTCTGGAACCATAGTTTGTGTCAACCAAGATTTCTTAAAATCAATCCTGTTAAACAACAGTTCTCAAACAGGAGCTGTTAGTCCTAATCATTGAAATTGATGGTAGTATCTTTCAGCTCCAAACCTCAACCAGCATTTTTGTTTGTTTGTTTTAGTTTTTTTAAAATTTTCTTCTCTCATATACTACATTCCAAAATTATTCCACCCCTGCCAGCTTCCCCACCCATCTTCCCTGTCCCCCAAATCTACCCCCATATCCTCCTACTCCTTCTTTCTTAAAAGAGCAGTCCTTTCAGAATTACAGCTCAAGTATGGCACAAGATAGAACAGCGTCAGGCACAATTCCATACTTCAATATTGGACTAGGCAACTCAGTTGGGAAGCAAGATACTCAAGGTCAGGCAAAAGGTTGAGGGACACAAACCCCTATTCCAGCATGTATGAGTCCTTTAAGAGTTTGTTTGTTTGTTTGTTTGGTTTTGTCTTTTGTATATATATATATAATCAGTGTCTCAGTACTTTTGAATTGTTAGGAACCATTTACAAGCTATATATATATATATATATATATATATATATATATATATATATATATACACACACACACACACACACACACATATACATACACCTGAGAGGCAGAGGCTGGAACAAACTGACAACCCAAATAATAGTGAAATTTAGTAGGAATCTGTCATATATTTATTTAAGTAAGCTACGAAAATAACAGAAAACACAGAAAAAGATACCAGTTACAGCCTTATTATATGCTTGTGTGTGTGTGTGTGTGTGTGTGTGTGTGTGTGTATTTCAGAATTAAAGTTTCTACTTTGTTTCTACAAACAGAAACACAAAAATGTAGAAATGAAGCCCAGAGTGAATAGATTCAAATCAGTCAGCTTTCCATATACCCAAGCCAAATTTGATTTAATGTGTATACTGGAGTAGAAGCCCAGTCCATACTAGGATTCATGGGAACTGCAGCGCAGGAGGAGTTCTGGACTTGTATTAGGAAGCGAATCTGGAGGTACCCTACAGGGAGCTTGTTAATGGTATCCCTAAAGCTACCATGGGAACCATGGTAGGAACCATGCTGAGAACTATGCTGCCTTCTCCAGCACTGAGCCTATAGTGTAAAAAGTGACCAAAAATTGAGATGGCATTCTCTGCCCTCTGCTGTAAAAAATAGCACCAAGAGCTTATCCATCTTAGTTCCTTCATCAAAGGGCAACATGGTCATTTCCTTAGACTCTCCTTTTCAAGTTTATGTTATGAATTTTCCATTTTTTCTTTAGATTTATTTTTTTTAATATTATTTTATTCCATATATAGGTATACGTTAATTTTTTCCACCCTCTCTCTACTCTTCATCTCTTTATCTTCCAGTTAAAATACATGATTTCTTAGTCATTATTGTTACATACACATACATATTTTCACCTACACTCTCCATATGTATTCTACCAAGTCCATTTAGTGTTTCTCTTGTGCACCTGTGTTTTTGAACAGTTGAAACTGGAAAACTTATAAGGGAACTCGCCCTGGAAGAAAACTGATTTTTGTCTTTCTCAGAAGCCATTAATTGACTGTAGTTTTTTATTTAGGTATGCAACTTTGTGAAATTTTCTCCACTGGGGTTCATATATTAACTGATGTTTGTAGGCATAAATTTAAATTCATCAGATATAGTCATTGGTTTGAGGCAAAGATTTTTTTATTCTTTGCTTAATTAAATCACTTATTCTTGCTCAGAGCTCTGGAGCTCTAGAGCATTTTGTTCTCTTTACAATCTAGTCTTAATCTTTCAACTGGAAGGCTTCAACCTTTATACAACATTTAAACTGTTAGCCCTGACCTAGAAAGCTTAAACCTCAGCTTCCAAGACCAACTGCTGATTCAGCCACTGGAACTAACTCCTTCAGAACTCTGACTCCTCTGGTTCCTGTCTGATACTGGCTTATTCTGCTGAGCTGCTTCTCTGTCTCTTTTTTTCTCCTCTTGAACTCTCACTGTTCTATCTTGCTTCTGTAACTGACTCTTTGAGCTGAAAATCTACCTTATATATTGGGGCATATCCTTATTCTAACTCATTCTACTAAGTCTTTCTCTGCTTAGTCACTTTGTTTGTCCTTCACTCTGACTCATCTCAGTCATCACTTCCTGTGTGACACTGACTCCTATGCTCTTCTTCCTGTGCTTGCTTCTGGCACATTCTGTTTTTCTTAGGGATTAAAGGCATGGACCACTACTACCTTCCGAATACTGGAATTAAAGGTATGTCTACATTCCATTCAGACCACACAGGCCTCTGAAGGTAGACCCCTGTAATATAAACCTTTCTACCTTTTACACAAGCCTATTCCTCTACAGATGTCATTATATAGGTCTTGTTTAGACAACTATATTGTTGAGATTCCATGGATACAGCTTCCATTGCTATGCATATTTGCTCTTCTGCCTTTATTGCATCTATTGGACTGATTCTTATCTTTAAGCAAATTTATATGATTTATTATATTTATTAATGCAAAATTTTAAATTATTCTTGTATTTTTGGGATAAAGGTAATTTGATCTTAGTAGATAACTTTTTTGATACATAGTTTATTTACTTTGCAAGCTTTTTATTAGGGATATGTTCATCAGAGTTATTGGTCTACAGTTTTCTTCTTTTGTGGTTGTGTACTCAAATATTTAAATATCTGAAATTATATGGGACATGCTCATTTAAACCACCACATTGTATTTTTACCTTATTTTGCTATTTGACTATTCCTGCCTTTGAATAAGGATTTTGGAAATATTGCTATTGTTTCTTCTTCTGACAAAAAAAAAAAAAAGTTTTGCTTGTGTATCTTCTTTAAAATTTTTGTAGAATCTTCTGTGCTGTGAAATTTTCTGGCTTTGGGCTCTTTTTAGTCCTAAGGCTTTTTGTTATTATTATTTTTTTTTTAATTTGAGACAAGGTTTCTCTGTTATAACTCTGGCTGTCCTGGAACTCACTCTTTAGGACCAAGCTGGCCTCGAACTCACATAAATCTGCCTCCCTCTGCCTCCAGAGTGATGGGATTAAAGGTGTGCACCACCACCACCCAGCCACAAAGAAAGCAGAATCAGGAGATAATTTATAATTTACAGTTTGAAGTTCAGACGACAGCTCTCAGAGTTATGGAAATCATTACAGAAAATTGCCACCAATAAATTTGCCTAGTTTTAATGCCAAATCACAAAGGATCCAACTACAAAACATTACCGTACCTAAGGTTCAGGGGGCACTGAAGAAAAGAGCACAGAAAGATTGTAAGAGCCAGAGGATCAAGGAGTTTGCTGTGAGATTGTGTCTCTTAGTAACATTAGAAATTGCACTCATAAAGTCTCACAAAATTTAATGCCTAAACATGAGCTGAGCAAGGACAACAATAGAAGTACCAAAGTGGACAGGGGAAAGCCCAAAATAGAAATGATTTCTCTAGGAAAAAAAAAAAAAACATCCAATTGGTTATACAATATTGCTAGGAGCAATGCAGGGGAACAGCAGCCAGCATTGGAGCTTCAGGAATCAGCCTACTATTTAGCAAAGTGACAGAAGATTTTTACCTTGGCCTTCTGGGGAATTATCTCCTGAATGCCCTTTGCTACTGGTGGGACTTATCATGCTTGTTGCTACCAGGGTCTCCCTATCTCTCTTGTGGTATGAAAGTTCTGTGGGAGTTCTAATCACTTACTGTGTAGTATTACTGGCACACATAACAGTAGTTATGATTTTCCCTCAAGCAATGCCACTTGGGCAAAGGAGTGCCACTGAGTCGAACTGGTGACTCTTGAAACTTTGGAAAAAATAACTAAAAAACAAAATATATAGCTAAAAACAGTAGGTATTTTTCATATGTAGTTACAGAGTTAAATTAGAATGTTTTGTTAGCTGCCTTAGAATCAATAACTTAAGAAGAAAACATATTTTTGCTTGGGACTTGTTTGTTCAGGATTAGAAAGCTAGAATAAAGAGAGATTAATTGCTAGGGCCCACAAGTTTCACCTATGAAAAACAGACTCATGATCAAGTAATAACAAATGAGTTTCAGTACCCATTGTTAGGATTTAACTTTCTCTACCAAAAATAAAATTGACTCTTTCCTTGTCTCTATAATCAAAAGATTACTGATTGAGTTTGGGGTATGTCTCAGAGATAAAGAGCTGTGCAGCAGACTTTCCTTTTCCTAAGAAAAGCAAAGAGACATTTGACTTGACGTTTTCTAGTTATAGTAAAATTGTCTCATTGTGTTCACAAAATAATAATTGTGTACATTAGGATACTATGACATGTACTCATTCCCTTGCAACCCACAGCTACAGCTGTGAAGTTAGTTGGCTTGCTAAAACTCCATTAATTTATATTGGGAAAATTATTGCTTCTAGGATTTAGATGTACTCTGGAAAAAATATATATGGAAGACTAGGTGTTCAGGTGTGGGTTTTTAAGATAAGTTGTTTGCTTTTTTTTAAAATATGGAACTTATAATCACTGAATGTAAAAGCTGTAATCATTAGGTAAAGTTTAAGTTAATGATTATGTGATTGTAATGCTATCTTTTCCCATGAGGGGCTTTGTCAAAAAAGAAGAAGAAGAAGAAGAAGAAGAAGAAGAAGAAGAAGAAGAAGAAGAAGAAGAAGAAGAAGAAGAAGAAGAAGAAGAAGAAGAAGAAGAAGAAGAAGGAGAAGAAGAAGAAGGGGAAGAAAAAAAAATATATATATAAAACATGGGAAAACAGACAGAAGGAATAGAAGGAGGAACAGAATAAAAAGAACAGAAAGAATAATAAGAGTAGGAAAAGGAGAAGTAGACAGAAGGTAGAGAAAAAAGGAGGCAGTAGTGAGAGTAAAAGTAGGAACAGATAGAAGCAACAGAAGAGGGACAGAAAAAAGGGAGTAGACATAGGAGTAAAGGAAGTAACAATAGGAAGGAACAGTTGGAATAGAGAGAAGTTTTTCCCATCCATTAGAGGTCTGGTTTTATTAATACTATTTCATCCATTCAGCCTCTCCCTCATGGGTCCTGGCTGGCACTGGACCCACAGCACAATATGAAATAGTCAACCCTGAGAACATGCATGGAAGTAACAATATATAGACCGAGGAGCTTATCTTTACAAATACACATTCATGTACATATGCATTATACATGTAAGGACAATGATACAAGAGGCAAGGAGAGAGAGCAAAGAGGGAAATATTAGAGGGTTTGGAGTGAGGAAAGTTATGTAAATATGTTAAATCTCAAAAATAAAAAATAATAAAAATGCATTTTATAACTCAAACATTTAAAAAGCCATGCAGTCAATAAATCTGTCCATTTAGATATAAGTAAATGATTACAATGTCATTGGTAGGCACTAAGACAAAATGTTTAAACAAGTTTGCAAATTCATTCTAAGCACATTTTATTTATTCTGTTCACATTCTACACTAAAAGAAAAATATATTCTCCAAATTTTTTCACATGATTCCCTTCATATTCTATCATATTTTTTCAAAAATTCTTTGGAAAAATATTAAGCTGACTGTGTATACCAAGAGTTTCCACACATGTTATTTTACATCAAGCAGATGCCTTAAAATTGAAAAATTTAGAAAATATACAATGCATACTGTTTGAATGTATAATTGCTCTATATATTCTAATAATGAACATAGTGCATTTCTGGTATTTATTGTATGTGATTCCCTCTCATACACATTCTAGAAAAGCAGTGTTTCTTACTTTAACTCCCTGGGTACCACTCAAAAAGAATGCATTCCTTCCTGTGTTTTTAGGCACTGTTTCATGTGCAAAAATTCTAGTCTTTATACAGAATAATTTTTCCCACCTAGGTCTATATTTTTGCCATTGTCTTAGTTTTGTTGTAATAAGTACTTTAAGGTAAGTACTCTTGTATGAATTTCTTCCTTTTTTCTTTTATTGAAAAATGTATTGTGTTCATACAATATATTCTGATTACTATTTTTCCTTTTCTGACTCCTCCAAGCTCCTCTCCACCAAATTTTCTATTTAGATACACACTCTTTCTGTTTTTCATTATAAAATAAACAGGCATCAAAAGAATAATTATCAAATACATTAAGATCAATTTATTTAGACCTGAGTTTCTGATAATTTAGGTGTTCTTTTTTATTTGCTTTTATCTTCTTGCAGACCTCATTTTTTCTTGTTTTTGGAAACTCTGATTTCACAGTCTTATGTAATCAAATTGAACACCTTCTTTTGTGTTCATTATGTTACCATATGTCACAATTTATCATGTCCTTTCTTGTTCTTGTTCTTTGTAAAATGATTAAATATGACATGAATATAAAGCTGTAAGCAATTTGATACATCCTTTACCTGAAGATCATGGAAATATTTCTAACAAAAAATATTTCAAATTAAACTATTCTAGGTGAAGGATATGAAAGTTTATAGGGATTGTAGATCAAGGTATGACTGATTACTTGGTATGATTTTTTAATACATTATAATTTAAAACATAAACATAAAAATAAATACTCTGTGATTGTCTTATATATTTCTTTACATGCTTTTCTTTCTTCAATGTGGATAGGAGATCTCCATCTATCTATAATCTATCTATCTATCTATCATCAGCATCAGTCAATAATACATATATATATATATATACATAAATATAATGTATGTGTGTTTGTTTATTGTACTAATATTTCAGATATATGTATATATTTATATAAATACAGATTTACATTTGTGGAGTGGAGGCTAAGATGACAACTTTATTTCTTTGGATTTTTACATGACTTATTCTTTTAGTATTTTATTATGATTAATATTGACCCAAACTTGATTTCACTTTATTTGACTATCTCATCTTCATTACCTTTAGTTTCTCTACCGTAAAATGTTGTGTTTATGAAGAACACTCCTGAGAGTGGTCTGGAACACAAGTATTCACTTGAACCTCTGATTATGTCTAGTAGTAGTTCTGAAAAATATAAAATACTTGATTAGGTGATTAGAATGGATTGTTGAGGGTCAAGTAATGGCTGCTGCATAATTCAAAGTATGTTCAGATAGCATTTTCTACTTGCTTCAAAACGTGATGAGAGAACTCTTGAGCTCTCTTATGTTTTTGAGCTGTTTGTTTTTCAAATGAAAAAGTAAAAAACAGCAAAACAGATCTACATAGCTGACACTTGAGTCAACTCTGCTTTTTCAAATCAGTTTATCAATCTCAACAAGAAGAAAGCATGAATTCAAGAGCTGAAAGAAAATTTTGATTAGTATGTTGGTTTGCAAAAGGCATTAAAAACTCTCTTCTTCAGAGATTCCAAGATGATGGCAGATCAATTGGCTGTGTTTGACTGCCTGCCATGCTGCCCGCCAGCCGTTCACTTCATGGACACAGAGAAAATATTCTGTACCTAAGTTCAGCTGAGAAAATCCTGGAATGTGTTGGCAAATCTTGGGACCTCCCTGATTCAGAGCAACAGCAAGATGCCCTAGTCGAAGAATGTTCCATAGATGGGGTTGAGCTTCCTCTTTTGTGGGGTTCGCTTTGAAAGCCTCAGAATGCTTATGTGGACAAGGATAGTTAGAGTTTCATCTGCAATGCTGACACTGCAAGTTTCACCTGGTGTTGAAACCTGGCTTTGTAACGTTCTAACTCTGGAGGGAAGTCTGGGGCCCTGGGTGATGTCTGGGTAACTACCTGAAGTGCAGTGGCTGACATGGTGCCTGAGCCTATGGAATGCCCATGCCAAAGAGATGCCAGGGAAACTTCGGGATGTCCAGGTTTGTATGGGAGGGCCGGATACCTGCAGAAAGACCAGAGAACAAAGATGTCTGAGTGCCTAAAGGATGGCTGGGTACCTGCATGGTGTCCAGGAGCCTGTGGCAGGAAAAAAAAAAAGGTTCCTGAATGATGGCTGGTATCTACAGAATTCGCTGGTGCCTGCTGAAGGCCCAGATGCCTATGGGTTGTCCTGGTCCCAATGGGATGTCTGGGTGCATAAGAAATGTCTGGAGACCTGTGAGAGGTCCTGCTGGCAATAGGAAGTTCTGGTCGCTGCAGGAGATCTGGCTGCCTCAGGAGGCCCTGATGACTACCAGATGATGGGTGTGTTTGTGATGTCTGTGAGGCTAGAGATTATCTAGATGCTGGTGGGAAACCCTGGTGCATTTGGGATGTCCTAGTGCCTGTGGAATATCTAGGCACCTAAGAGATTCCCGTGGGTGCCTGTGGAAAGATTGGATGCCTCTGTGTTGTCCATGCGTCTGCAGGTTGGCTGGGTGCCTAAGAGATGCCTTGGCATCTGTATGATTCCCTGGTGCCTGCAGGAAGTCCTGGTGACTGCAGGGGATGGGGGGGGGGGGGACCAGCGCCTATGGGATGTATGGGTACTTGTGGAATATCCGGGTCCCTATAGAATATTTGGGTGTCTGCATGATATCTAGGAACTTGAAGTGTTACTGGATGCCTGTGTAATATCTGGATGCCTGTGCAACGTCCATGTGACGGCAAGATATCTGGGTGCCTTAAGGATGTCCACATGCCTGTGAGATGTCCAGATGCTTGTGGGATGTTCAGATGCCTGTGGGCAGTCCTCATGTCTGTGGAATGTCTGGGTGCTTCTGGGATGACCAGATGCCTTTAGGAGTCTATGGAAAGACTGGGTGCCTGCATGATGTCCAAGTGTTTGTAGGTTAGCTGGGTGCTTGTATGGTGCTTGGACATCTAAAGGATTCCCTGGTACTAAGGAGAGGTCATGGTCCTTATAGCAGGCCCTGGTGACTGTGGGATGTTTAGGTACTTGCTGGATATCTGGGTCCCTGCAGAATGTCCAAGTACCTACAGGAGACACTGGTGCCAGTGGGAAATCCTGGTGACAGCAGATTCCTGGGTGATATCTGGGTGCCTGAGGGATGATTGGTTGCCTGTGGGATGCATTGGTCCCTGTGGGATGTTGGCGGCAGGGGCTGTAGGATGCCCCAGTATGTAGCTGTCTTCTTAACCTATAGCTGTTTTCTGATGGTGGGATCTGGGCTCTTGAGCCTTCTTTGGGAACCAAAATGTAAATTTTTTAAGATGCTGTAACCATTTCTAAACCCTATATCTAAGCTTTGAAGCCTTTTGTAACTATTACTTTTTCACACTTGTAACTTGACTCTGCCCGCCCCCCAACACATACCCAATTTCTCTTTCCCAGCTGTTGGCTGTTACTGAGAAAGACTCCTACCTTGTAACTTTTTAACCCCCCCACCCTTTAGTTCTAAAAGGATAGGAAGGAAAAGAAAGGATGAAATAATTCTTTACAGCCCTTTAAACTGTCTTAATCTATCTAAGCCTGAAGAACTGGACTAACTTCTGAAATCTTTTATTCCCAATAACTGTTTTCCCCAGTTGTCTCAGTATCTCTCTGTCCTAAGGCTTCACAGCAACTGTCTACCTTCTTTCTTACTCTCTGGAACTGTCTTTATCTGAGCCTTGTTTCTGCCTGCCTTCCCTGTCACCAACTTCTGGTACTCACTGTATCCCCTGAAACCAACCAACTTTTCCAATTTAACACAATCTCTTAAATAGGTTCCCCCAAGCTGTTCCCAGAAGTCCCAATGGCATGTAACCATAAGGAAGGCTGCACAGTACAAAAATCTTGGCAAAGTCTCTCACTACAGTGCTTACAGGATAAGAGGGAGCCTGATCATTTGGGCAGTAAGGCCCAACTAGCAGTCAAACTCTGCCACACTTTGTGTCAGGCTTCTATGGGCCAGGTGAATATCCATGATTAGAGCAGCCTTCTGGCCCAAAGACTATGGTGATGCCCATGATCCATGTTTATGCCAAACAAACCAGAATTAATTTTCTTTTCTTTTTTCTTTCTTTCTTATTTTATTTATTTATTTTTGAGAACACAAGGGTGGGAGGGTGGGACAATGGGGAATGGGAAAAAGGTGTTATCAAGTCACATTGTTTGAAACCCAAATTATTAATAAAAATATTATTTAAAAAATACTCTCTCCTATTTGTGTTTAGGTAAAACAATATTTCTCTTGAATCTTACTGCTTTGCCTATCAAAAGTATTTACATAAACATTGTCATTACTATTTCTGGTCTTAATTTAAAATCAATCTAATCATAATATTTTATACTTAACATAAAAATTATAGATGTTTAGTAAACCGGTATACACTCAATCATTTCCATGTAATCAAAACACTATAAAATTGAAAGCCATATAACTATTGATTGAGTGAGTCAAGTAGGAAGTACTACCTTATCCATAGTAAAGTTTAATAATGATTAAGAAAATTAAACATGCACAACTATAATGAATCAAACTCTTTGGAAGTCTTCTTAGAGATCTTTAAAAAATTGAGAATTTACTTTTAGTTGATTTTAACCCTTCATGCTAAAAATATCTGTACGTAGGTTCTCTGACTGAAGGAAAAAATTACAAAACCATCATGTAATAATTGTTACTTATCGTCTTGTTTTCTTATATAGATGCTAAAAGCATATTAATTAAAAAAAAAAACAATGAAAAAGTCCCTGTTGAAGAAAAATCTAATTTTGAGATATAACATTAGGTTCTCCTTGGGTGGTAGTGATGTGCCCTACTGAAGGAACAGATTTTAGTGCATAGTATGATATTTTAATCAACAGCATTTACAATATATCATTAATGTATCAATATAAAGTACATACTTTGTGCTTAGATTATGTACAATTTATTTATATAAATAGATTTTAATTTTTTGGAATATACTTATAAATGCCACTTAAAAAATCAGAAAAAAATGAGCCAGGCAATGGTGGTGCACACCTTTAATCCAAGCACTTGGAAGGAAGAGACAGGCAGATCTCTGTGAATTCAATGCCAGCCTGGTCTACAGAGTAAGTTCCAGGACAGCCAGAATAATAATAAAGAAATCCTGTCTTGAAAAAAAAGCAAAATAAAACCATAAAACAGTACAAAAAACAGAAAATAACGGATGATAAATTATCATTTTCTAATACTTTTAAATTTCTACTTTGGAACATTTTAAGTTTTAATGTAATTGATATTAAATTATTTATTCCTCAGCATATTGAGCTGAGCCAATTCCAACCTAATATATTCTTTGAAAGCACATATTATCAATCTTTATGAATCTGGGAAAAAATAGGTAATCATGTACAATAATTTAGAAATAAAATCAAAAGTTATATGGTTTATTTTAATGGAATAATTAACATATGAAATGAACAAGAGTAAAATATGAAAGTTATATTCACTATGTATTTTCTTTTGAGAATAAGATGTAATTTAGAATATGAGGTTAAAGAAATAAAAACAATTACTAAAATGTGTACAATGATTTCACCAAATATTTTGGGTATTTTTATTAAAAAATAAACAAACACTTTGGTTGTAGTACATGTCCTCAAGGTTTGATATGGCCATGAGCATGTGAAGGAAACAAGGTGGAGACCTGCAAAGTTGCATCAATCTTTTCCATGACAACACAATAAGAAAAACCCATAGAGTGATAGCTAAAACTTTGATAATGAGGCCACTAACTTTCTCTCTAGAAGGAGAGAAGGATGATTACCAGACCTTCAATTGAGATTCCAGCCATCCACTCACTACTGTCAGTTGCCATGATTGAGGTTGTGAGTCCTGACTTTATTGGGGATTGAAGGTTAAGTGATGGTGTTTATGTGGCTTGTGTGAACTTATTGTCCTTTGCAATGTAGACCTTCCTGGTGAAGCAGGTATATTTGTGTTACCTATAGTCCTATAAATAACCTCAACAAAAACATTGTTTCACTGTGCTGGAACTTGAGCGAGTTGTTACTTTGTTTGATGTTGCCTTATGTACCCCCCTTAGGAAACAGTAATATATAAGATTTTATAGACTTTATTCTCTTGGTTTTTTTTTCAGTGTTAAAATGATATGAGTGAGGCAAAAAAACAACTTGGGAAAGGTGCAATATTTTAAAGACTATAAATTTGTTTTCAATACGTTTGTTTTCTTCTTGTTGTAATCACAGGTATCTCTTTTGTCACTGTTATTTGACTTTGAAGAAATCTAGGATGGACAATGAATTAAACCCAGGCTTTGATTTCTCAGTAACACTTTGAAAAATCAGAAAGTATTTTACTCCCCAACTCAAATAGTAAAACAAAAACACATATCAACAATTGGACATCCATGTTTGCCAAGTAAAATTATTATTTTTTCACTTCTATATATTGTTGCTATTTCTTCTTTAAAGCATAAAGGTATAATAGTTTCTTTTATATTAAATAAAATGAACATGTTGAGAATCCATAAGGATAATATTAACAATACTAAAGCAATAAATTAATCTTAATAGTATATAAAGTTAGTGTGCCAATTACAAAATTTAAGTAATTTTATTGAATTTCATACTTTTCAGAGTTTTGCAAAATGAATTAAGGAAAATATCGTATAAAATGAAACAATAAAGCATTTATTTGTTTGGGTAGAAGGACAAAACACATGAGTAATGAAAACACTTTTGTATATGTGACACTGGACACTATCTTTCAAGATTCATGAGTATTGTAAAGATTGTTTTAATGTATCATCATTTTTCTAGCTACCCGGCATTATAGAATCCATTTTGAATGGTATAGACAGGGAATAAAATAACTGAAATGGTCAACAATATATGAACAAAAATTATTTCTGAATACCCAAGAGCTCATTTATGAAGGCACAGCAAACACCTAGTTGAGAAAAATCTTTACCCAAACCAGCTGTTTTTCAATCACAATGGTTTTTAGCTCTTCCTAAATTGAGTCCTGGTGGTAATGATGCAAAGATGGAAGCAGTTGATTCCTAGGTCTTTCTCACATCATAAATAATAATGTCTCATCTAAATCTCTCTTGATTGGCAAATTCTCAAATGACCATTGGCTCTCTTGACTAACTTTAGTGATGAGTGATAGAAACCCTAACTTAGTTTTTATTCCAATTTGAAAAATCATTAAAATAACATTGAGCTTTGTGGTGCATAATAGAGGAAGAAATCTGTGGTTAAAGCAGATGAAGAATAAGAAATATTGGGAAGAATACCATAGAGATACAAAAGTACTGAGGGGAATCATAAATGGGGTTCTTGGTGAAAGGAAGACAATTAAAAACAGCAGGTGGGAATAGAAGGCATGCTCAGATATAGTAATGCTATGTCCTGCTATGTCCACAGGACTGCTGGGAGCATCCTAGGATCTACTTAGTCATCCAATTAATAAAGTTCTTCCCCTACATAGAGACCGTCTAGAGAAGCTTAACTAAAGTACATGAAATAATGTAAATATAAGATCCAGACCAAGCAAGCAAGAAAGAAAGTTACCAGTGACTAATCTTAAATAAACCCAATCCTCAACATTACCAAAGTCTCTGAAATACCTGGTTTCAATATATTTACTAAAAAAAAAAAGTCATCAGGGTAGATGTGTTACACAGCATGGTGTTGCCATTCCTGGTGTGCTGGTCCTGGGTTCTATAAAAAAGCAGTCTGAGCATGCCATGAGGAGTAACTCAGTAAGCAGCATCCTCCATGGCTTCTGAATCCGCTCCTGCCTCCAGGTCCCTACTCTGCAGGAGTTCCTGTTCTGACTTATTTCAATAAGGAACAATGCCATGGAAGTGTAAACCAAATAAACCCTTTCCTTCCAGCTTGCTTTTTGGTCATTGTGTTGGCTGCAACAATAGAAGCACTAAGACAAGGGACAAAAAGAGTATATCAGTGAAGACAGAAAAAATATTGAAAACTAACCAACAACAAAGAAAACAATCAGAGACATTATAAAGCTGAAAATTATACTAGCTGAATTTAAAAGTGCAATACAAGGAATTAACAAGCAATTTGATCAGAAAAAAAATATCTTCAAGCTTGAGGTAGGTCAACTGAAATTAAGAAAAAAAGAATTCATAAAACTGAATAATGTTTTTATAGCATATAACATTCTGAAGTGACTTAATGTATAAACACTATTAGTATCTTGAGAAAGAGATTGTAAAAACAGAATGTCAGGAGCATATTTAAAGAAAAATACAGAATGAATTTCCATATTAAAAGAATTTGGGTATGTTAAAAAAAACACAAAAACTAATAAACACTATGATAATAAACTCTAAATTTTACAAACTAAGATACACTTTAATCAAGCTGTCAACATTGAAGAACAGCTAGGGAATATTGAAGTTAGCAAAATGGAAGCAACTCAATACACATTAAAGATGTTTTACAAAAGGATAAAAGTTTTCCAATAGAAACTTCTGAGAGATAATAAAGTGCTTCATTTAAACTGGTAAAAGTAGCAAAAAAAGAATTATCATCAATACCATTTCCTCATAATGTAGTCACTCACACAAACAGAAATGAAGAATTTTGCTGTTAAAATGTTAGTTTTGTTTTAATTATTCAGCGACTCAGGATAATGGTGTTTGTACATATTTGGGGGATAACCAGCCACACAATCTGTGAGTCTTTACGTCAGGCTGTTTAGTGATGGTGTTCTACACAGAACCAGTCTATGGGTCTGGTAGAGAGGTGATCCCTACCAGAGACTCTTGCTTGCACAAAGAGAGGAAGGTTGTGAGAGATGAAGAGGAGGGAGGAAGGAAGGAAATAATGAAGGGAGGGAAGAAAGGAGACAAAGAGAATAAGGAATAAGACTACTGAGAAAAAGAAAGGGAAGACAAGGAGGGAAGGGGAAGCTTGGAGTAGACAAGCGAAAGAAGGGTTACAAGAGCAGAAGGAGGGTAGGGGAGAGGGAAGCAAAGAGGAAGAAGAAATAGAGAACAGAGACATTACTTATACTCTTAGATATGTGCATGATATGTGCACACACATACACACACACACACACACACACACACACACACATGCTTATAAGAATCCTTATTTTAGATGATATAGAGAATAATTTGAAGCTGCATGAAAATATAAAATTCTTCAGTGGATATAGATTTATTTTAAAAATTAAAACCTGTATTAGTTTCATTCACATTTAAAACAAACAATAATAATGAATATTTTATATAATAAGGCAGATAGAGTATAAGATAGTTTTGTTACATCAGCAGCATGAGAATTGTGCTGAGCTGTGAACAAGGGTTTAGGTGTGCCATAAAAGGAAAGCTGTTATCAGTTATAACAGATTATCATAACATTAATATATTTTACACAGTTTCCAGTATTCCCACAAGGTCAATGCTTATACAAAATGCATCAAAAGAAAAGAGACATGTCAAACCCTATCACTATAAAAATCAACTACAAAGGAAGATTTTAGAAAAGCAATGTGACAAAAATATTGTAATGATCGAGAATCAGTTGATAACCTGGCAAAGGTAGATTCTTCTTATGTATTCTTACCTTCAATATAAATTTATCAAATTCTGTTATTCTCTCCACAAAAAAATGCCTTGTTCTAATCTCGTTACTGTGTGATTATTTTGAAGGAGTTACCTTTGGAAGACATTTGACAGTGCAGGCAGAGATCTTGGGAAATGAATTGGTGGCATTGGAAATAACATATAACCCATCAGTTGCCTGCTCTTGAACCCTACTCTGTCTCTGAGCAAGACAGTGTGAAAAAGAATATTTAATATTTTAATTCATCAACATAGCCCCTCTAGGGTAGAAAGACTGTTGATACATACTTTAATCCCAGTATTCAGAAGGCAATGGTGGTACAGGCCTTTAATTCCAACACTTGGGAGACAAGAAGCAGATCTCAGAGAGAGTCAGTGTCAGACAGGAAGTACCATCTGAGGTAAGTCAGAGTGAAGGGTAGGCAAAGTGATGAATCAGAAGGAGAGTTACTGATTGAGTCAGAGTGAGAACACACCCAAGTCTCATGATAGAAAAAGCAGGCTCTCAGGCCAGAGTGTGGAGAGAATACACTAAGTGAGTCTGAGGCAGTCTGAGGCAGTCTGAAAATAAGACACAGAGGTAGAGAAACAGTAAAAGGCAGTCTGAGCAGTCTTAGAGAGAGAAAGAGAGAGAGAGAGAGAGGGAAGGGAGAGAGACAGACAGAGAGACAGAGAGATAGAAGCTGTTCAGTGAAAGAAGTCAGTATCAGACTGGAAGAGAGAGTCAGTTTGAAGCCCAGCAGAGTAATTCATTCATAGAAGTTGTAGGGGTCAGCCAGAGTCTGACAGAGTCAAAAGAGTTCAGTCAAAAAGAATCACCTGGCTCAGATTTTCAGTTTGAAACAGCCACTTGGAGAAGAGTGAATCAGAAGAGCAAGAGAAGAGTCAGTTGAGTTCAGTACAGCTCTGAGTTCAGAAGTAACTAGTCAGAGTGGCACAGTCAACAGTAAGTCTCAGAGGCCTAAATGTTCTAGATTGTATGGAAGCTGAAGTCTTCCAGTTCTACATTTAAGACTAGAATTTATGGGGGCTGAAATGAGCAGGAATTAAATTAGACAAAGAAATAAACTACATTTTATCCAGAATCAGAATCGACATCTACAATCGTGAATCTTAACCAGAAGCTCAGTCTGTTGGTTACCTGGCCTTTGAGTCACAGAATGGGGAAATCATCTCTTGTCTTGAATCAGAATTGGCAGTCTTGAATAACAGTACAGTGTCTTTAAAACATTGCACATTGGGATGACAAAGGATGACAGTGCACCATTGTCGTTCACCTCACAGCAAAATCAACTCAAAATGAATCAGAGGCTTAAGTAAATACCTCAGGCTATAAAACTCTTAGCAGGAAATTATTCTGGTCAAAAATTGTGGTCTTAGTAAAGCAACTACTCTAATTTACTTTCTTGTCACTATGACAAAGCACTGACCAAAAACAACTTGGGGAGGAAATTATTTATTTAAACTTATACTCTGAGATTACAGTCTACCATTAAATATAGTCAGGGTAGGAACTCAATCAGAACCTGAAGCAGAAACCATGGGAAAAGGCTGATTACTGGCTTGCTATGTGGTTCATGCTTGGATAGCTCTCTTACACAGCCATGCTGAAGAATGTCATCACTTACATCGGGATAGGCCCTCCCACATGAATATGCAATAATGAAGCATACACACCAAGACAAAACAAAACTGAACAGTGGTAGGTACTATATCTGTCTTGGTTACTGTTTTATTGCTTGAAAGAGACTCCATGACCATGACACTGTTAGGGGCAGATGGAAGGAGACTCCCGAGAAATCACCAGGACTCGATACAAAGACAGGAGGTTTATTTTCAACGTGTTGGGATCTGCTCCCACAGATTCCTCAAGTGAGGCAGGTGGGAGTGACCAGTTAGCACATTCTAAGTATGATTTATATATGTTTTTCAAAGGCAGAGCATAGCAACAGAGTATCAGGCATGAGTCTATAGTGATGTGAGTATTAACCTTTCAACTGATTGGTGCTGGCATATAGCAAGGACATGGGCACTAGAAAATGTAAACTTTAGGGTCTTAGTCAATGTGGGTGGGGGGAGATCCTTAGCCCAAGGCCATTAGTCAGAGGTCTACATCTTGTTTGCCTTCGAAATTGTTTTTCTTACAGAAACTGTTTCTCTTACTTCAGTTTTGGGAACTGTTCTGAGTCACATTGCCCCTGATGTGGGCCTACATAATTTTGGTGTTCTTAGAAGCCTGACTAAAGTTTGGCTGCTTTGGTCTTGTCTTTTCAACACCTTATAGAAGGAAGCATTTAATTGGGGACTTCTGAAATTTCAAATCCATTGTCAGTGACACACTCCTACAAGAAGACCGCATCTCTTAATAATTTTTCTCAAAGAATTTCATAACCTGAGTGACTAAGCATACAAATGTACTAACCTATGGAGACCATTCTCATTCAAACTACTACAGTGTCAAACAAAAAATAAATCTCTAAACTAAATGACTAAACAAATATTTATACAATTAAAGCTCAACAAATATGGAATAGAAGTTCTTTGCAAGGCCAGTGTCTTGTAAGGGATTAGTAAAAGTACTACTAAAGTTTTTGAAAATAATATAAACTATTGTAAAAGAAACAATGTTAATTATAAAGAAAGTACATGATGCAATAGTATTTATTATTCTAAAATAAAGCCAGATATGACAGAACATGTTAAACTTTCTATTATTTGATAACAACTTAAGAATATTAATTATTTTATGTATTTTTTCTCTCTCCCTTCTTTATTGAAGATAAATTCTTTTCTCAGGTAATACATCTCAACCACAGTTTCCTCTCCCTCCACTACTCCCAGCTCCCTTCCACCTCCTCTCTCCCAGATGTACTCCTCATCCATTTTCCTTCAGAAGAACAGACTTCCAAAAGTTATAAATCAAATATGACACAACAAGATACAATAAGACGAAGCACAAGCTCTCATACTGAGGCTAGAAGAAGCAACCCAGTAAGAAAAAAAGGATTCCAAGAGTAGGCAAAATAGTAACAACAAAGAGTAAGACAAAGTTATTGATAACACAGTAAAGATTGTGATTGTATCTCAGGAGGAAGGAATACAGTGAGTAAAATGTGAAATGCTCATGTGTGGTTCATTGTTCACTGATCCCCTCCCCAGGAGACAGCCAAGCTGTTGACCTCTGGCTCAATCTTGAGGAGGGTAACACAGGCAGGAACCCATCTTGTTTTCTAAGATCTTGAGCAAAGGCTGAGAGATAACAGGAAACAGATTTTTATATACAACTCCATTTGTTGTATATTTATACGGGGAGTTGTATATTTATATGGGGAGTTATATTTATCATATAGAGAGGAAAGGGGTGATGCCTATGGTTGTTAGGTCATTGGTTAAGGCAGTGGTACTAGGGTAGCTCCATTTGCATATGGGAGCTCACAACCAGACCTAGATGGTCCTATTATCATTGGCTGAGACTAAAGTTCTGAGGAAGTCTCCATTGCATAGGCAGAGTTCTCACAGGGACCAAAGGAAGAGACCTTATAAGGGCATATAGGAAGAGGAGAAAGCTAGTTTGAGTCCTCTAGCTTCAGGGATCAGATAAACATTAACAAGGCCACATACCCTGGACATGCAGGATCTTATCAGTGACTGGTGATCTAAGGTGTGTTATCATCTGAGGAAGATTTGCTAGCTGTTAGAGTAAGAAGAAGGGGAGCATCCAAATGCCGTCTGATGTTAAAGTGAGAATTCCAGGATTCAAAGCACAATTCAATCCCCTCTTCATTCTAGGCTAGTCCCCTTTTGATTCTTTGCTTGTTTGTTTGTTTGTTTCTTTCTTTCTCTCTCTTTCTTTTGGATTTTTCGAGACAGGGTTTCTCTGTTGTAATTCTGGCTGTCTTGTAACTCAGCTACGTAGACCAGGCTGGCCTCACACTCACAGAGATCTGCAGGCCTCTACTGGGATTAATTAAAGGTGTGTATCACTACCACACCACCTGTATTTTCTTCTAAAAGGATAGAGATAAAAGCTCCCAACTGAAAGACTGATTCTGAACATAAATAGAAAAGATACATTCTTAGTGTGCGAAGGTCAAAAGAATTGTAACTCATTAAAACTTGTTGAAAGAATTCATTGTTCTTTAGCAATTTCACATAATTTAGTTAAATTTGCATATTTTATATTTCAGCTCAAACTATAAAAACATTTAAATTAATTCATATACTTTTTTTCTCTCAATATGTTTTAAAGATTCCAGTTTTTCTAAATTGAGTTTATATATATGTTCCTTTACTTGGATATGTGCACCCAAGTACAGTTGTTTGCAGAGGATAGAAAATGGTGTTAGGTAGAGTAAGATTTACAGTTTCTGTAAGCTGCCCAACATGGGTGTGGGAAAGTACAATCAGATTAACTTTTTAACTCCTTTTCTATTCAATAGAATTGTTTTGCCATAGCATTTTAAATTATATAATATTTCTGTTTAATGTGATAAACTGGTTTGTTAGGACATCTTTATATAAGTGTATCATGAATATAGGTTATATTCACCCCCTTATCTCCTTCTATCATCCACTTTCCACCTAGTACTGGTACTCTTCCTCAAGTAGTCCCTCTTTTAATTTTATGAATACACACACACACACACACACACACACACACACACACACACACACAGAGTCTATATTTAACATTGAAAAGAAAGCATTTAATATCTGTCATTTTTGAGTCTGACTTACTTTATTTAATGTATAGACAATTCCATCTATTTTCCTATAATTTTCTTCTTTATAAATGAATAAAAATTTCTATCATGCAAATATTTTCTTTATTCATACATCTGCTTTCTTTATCTATCCAACTGTGACTGATACCTAGGTTCTAAGATACCTAGACTTTTTCTTTTTTTTTCAGTTTTTCGAGACAGAGTTGCCCTGTTGTAACTCTGGCTGTCCTGGAATTCACTCTGTAGACCAGGCTGGCCTTCAACTCAGAGATCCACCTGCCTCTGCTTTTTGAGTCCTGGCATTAAAGGCATGCACCACCACCAACCCACAACCTACACTTTTTAAAAAACAGATTTATCTATTTTTATTTGTATGGGTATGAATGTATTACCTGCATGGATGTCTGCTATATGTGTGCATGGATTGCAGAGGCCAGGAGATGGCATCAGATTCCCTGAAACTGGAGTCACAGACAGTTTTTGGTTGCCATGTTGGAGATTTGACTTGAAAGTCAGTCCTCTAGAGGATCAACCAGTGCTTTTAATCACTGATCCATTTCTATAGCCAAACACCTATTTAAATAAATCTTATGGCAGTTTAAATATCTGGTGCAAGTTTAGGAAACTTAGATGGAACACTTCCTGTATTATCTTTTCTATACTCCCAGTGTTAATTATTTTTTTTTTTTCTGGATATCTTTAAATGTGTGCAAAGTACACTGATGATTGTTTTGTCATTAATTGTTTAAGTGTATGGACATTTTCATTTTGTACTTCTTTCTGCATTTTTTGTCTTCAGTGGTCTTTTAGCAGCTTGCCAACAATTCAGTCCCCTCTTTAACTTAGCCATTGAGATTTGAATCTGTGTGACAGAGGGCTTTGCTACAGCTATGAGTCTCATAGTTGGCTTCCTGCTCATATTAGTAGTCCCATAAAAATCCACTGATGATGTAGAGATCCTTGGAAATGGCACAGTTTTTCATCTTGTCTCTGATTCCATACTGCAGCTTTACCACTCCTCTGAACTCTAGTGGTACAGTGGCTCCACTGATTATGCAAAATTTTACTAACATTGTAATATATGCATATTAAGTGAGTTCAGTGTTCTTGAAGAAACCATCTATTTCTTTGCACCACTCTACTATCTATCTACATATTCCATACACATTGACCTTCATGTATATATATCATGTATATTCTGTGTACATTGCATCTTCATGTGAAACCTTAATCCTCATTATGCAAGCTGCAGAAGGTAGGTTCTTTTATGAAGAGTAAGTAAGTTTAGTAAGAGTTTCACAATACCCAAATTTTAAACAGACTAAGAATAAATTATTCAAAACTTAATGGCTGTGTGTAAAACATTTGGTCATTGATTTCAGAAGCACAAGACATGAGAAATCAAACATTTCAATAAAAAAATTAAAATAAATCTAAACATATTTTCCAGAAATTATAAATTGAATATAAAAACTTGTGACAATTTAACTTTTAATAATACTTATTAAGTGTTTCATTAATTATCCTGATGATAAATTAGAACATATATCAATTCATACATAGAATATATATTTAATAGAGAGCAATGTTTTTGAAGTGTGTCTTGAGGTCTAAGATATAGTTATAATGTCATCATCATCACCTTGCATTCCAAACACTGGAGACTTTTGTATTTATTTCCCAAATATTCTTAGAAAAGGTGCCCCAAGGTCAGTTTATTGAGAAAAAAAAATTAAGCATTGTGTAAAATTGCTATGGCTATAATTATTCTCTACACTTTTATTTCTCTACATTTAGACCCACATATCCTTGCATCTTTAGAAAGATCCATTTCAAAGGCAGCTTTGTTACTTAGAAGAACAATACCATAAGCCATTAATATCCATTAACATACTTTTCCAGATTCACTGTTTGTTTTGGTTGTTGTTTAGGTGAATAAGCTTTACTTTAGAGACAAGGAACAGATGCCAGACTGAATGTGTATTCATTCCGATGTTACAAAGAAGGGCAAATATTACATGCCCCCTACCAAGCAGGGCGCTGTTCATAAAGCATAGTAGCACTATTCCAAACAAGTACAAAGTATGTGTCAAGAAAGAGATAAATTGAAAAAAGGAAAAAAAAAATAAAAAGAAGTAACAAGCACTGTATTTAACATCCATTTTTTTCATAGAACTGGCCCCGTTTTATTTACCATGACTTTGATATTCCATTGCATAAACATTAGAATACAGACTTATGAGGAAGGTTTTAAATCATTATCTATTTTAAGTTATTCTAATTTGATAGTAGTGGGATGTGATCTATCTTCTTCTGAACTTTTTTTTTAAATTAAAGATTTTGAGTAGTTTTATACTCAAATAATGTTAGGTAGGGAATATAGAAAAACCTCAGATTCCTCTTTCATCCATATCTTTCCCAATGTCAATATCTTACTGGTGATTGAGACATTTGTTAACTTGCATTCCCTTGTATGAACACAGACTATTACTAAAATTCTACACACATGGTTCATGTCTGTTTCAAATAAAAGTTTCTTTGATGAGGAGTGAGAATTACACTTATCTCTGGTTTTAAAGACAAATATTGAGAATGTAAGTAGGATTCTGTTTGATTAATGGAGTAGGTTTGTAGGTTATCCTCCAGAATCCATGACTTTACTAACTCTGGGTAGTTGTCCAAATTTAAAGTACCAGGCATGATTTCCCTTTTATTTAGCAGTTCTTATGTCCAAGTAGAGAGCTGTTAGTAAGGCTCAGGAATCATTATGGAAGAGCAAGCAAAAGGATTTCAGGAGCCAGAGGAACAAGGAATTTGCTGTTATCTTTTGCATTCAATGAATTTAAGAAGCTACACCAATGGAGTTTAACCAACATGGCTACCTACAGATGAATTGAGCAAGTAGGACACCATAAGATATGCTAATGTGGAAGGGAGAAAGCTTATAATGCCAGCTATAGAATGGTGAGGAAGGCAAATTAGTCTTCTGTAGGAAGAGCACACAGACTAATTATACAGAACCAAATAGTCATCCCTAAATGTAAGTATGAAATATTATATGGACTAATCAGGTAGTATTTGCATGCATGCACATAAGCAAACATACACACACACACACACACACACACACACACATACACCTTATATATGTAACAACATTTGAAGTAAAAGAGACCATGAATTTGAAAGAGAACAAGAACAAGGAGTGGTGTGGAGGTGTAGTGTGGTATATAGAGAAATGATAAAATTATACTATGATCTCAGAAATATTTTTAAGATATTTACTGCTATATTAGCCTTAGATCTTGTTGTAGATCCATTTTTTAAAAAAAAAAAAAATTTTACATTGCTTGCTATTCTTATTATATAATCTTTGAAGTTGCTTCAAAATTACCATTGTGTGACTTTGTCTTTCAGAATTTCCTAAAGCAGAGATAATGAACTGATACTCCATGACAACCCTATAGATGTGACATTGTCCATAATTTCTTACATATTGTTAAATAATTATTAATTGTGAGCCTACATAGATAATTTTGGAGTTTTTCATTTTAGATAATGTTACATAAATATAGGTTCTCTAAGAAGATAAGAAAGAGGGTGAAAAAGTTTATGTAATTGTGAGAAGTATCCTTGCCATGAGTGAGCAATGAAGAGAAGGGATAACACTTTACAGCTTAGATGATTCCTGTGTTGTGTAACTCAACTCTTGTCTCCACAATTTGCTACTTTCCTCTGATGTAACATATTTCATTCTAACTCCCTCTCTCTCTACAGATACAGAGATAGACATAGACATAGACATCATAGACATAGACATAGATATAGATATATAGAAAATAGATGAATAGATATATATGTGGGGTCACAACCATGATTTTTACTACAAATGCCAGTCACATTTTTCCATTTTAACCACTATTCTATATCTGGTCACTTCTGTTAGATATAGTCATTACCAAAATTATTAACTAATTTGAATGCTTCCTTTTTATTATTTTAATATTCGTTTATTTATTTTATTGAAAATAGGTTATTTTTCATTTCATACAATATATTCTGATTACAGTTTCCCCAAAACTTCTAATTTAAACAGAAAATGGGATGTAGGAGTGAGGCCAATAAACACTGTTTGCTTTAACCATTCTTTTTGTTGTGACACTACATAGCTTGAGAGATTGACTCTGGAAGTCATTGTAATAGTAGTAGTGGCAAGGGTACTTTTTGTAAGGTGGGGAATTGCAGCTGTGGAAATCATCTGTTTCCAGGAATATGAAGAGAATCCATGTGCTTGCTGAAAGATTATAGAAGATTCCTTTCTGGCTTTTGAGACACATATTTCAAAGGTTCTATCATTCTTTCTCTTAAGACAAGGACGGAAAATTTGTTGTCTGGTACTTTGGATATAAAACTAGGACGGAGTATGAGAACTGAACACTATATGTCTTCCATAAAGAATCAGAAAGTTTATATATACATAAAGTAGGTATTTTCTACATAAACATAAAAGGTTATAATTGAACATAAGGTATTTCCAGTTTAGTACTTTTAACATTTGAATTTATAATTAATTCACAAGCTATTTTAATTATAAAGTCAAGTGTCTAGAAATTAGTTTTGTTTTGTTTTGATTTTTGATCAATGAATACACTGGGTGTCAAAAATTCAAGTCCTAAAGATAATGTGAGTCACTATTTCTAGACTTACAAAATGATTCTGAATTTATCAGTCTCTCACTCTGCCTATGTTTCATGCTGTGTAAACCTGACTGACCTGGAAATTTCTATATAATGAGCCTGCTTTTAAATTCACTAATCCCATGACTCAGATACCTGATTTCTAGAATTACAAGGATGTATCACCATTCTAAGTTGCTTTACTTTAATCTTGGAAATAAAGCCTAAATGCCTTCATTGATCCCTAAAAGAAAGCTGATTTAGTCAGAAATTCATCTGTTTTTAGCCAATATAAATATAGTAATTTACTATAGGAATGCACTCTAAATTATTAAATAAGTAGTCTATATGATATGTCTGCATAATCATATACATTTAAAAATACTAATATACTTACATACTAATATTTAAAAATACTAAAATATCACAAATAAATAAATAGTACAAGCAAACCTGGGCTTAAGATAATTCATCACATGATAGATTATAGTTTACAATGGTACCGAAATGTTTTCCACACTTTCAGGAGGAATCTTCCTTCAAGTTTTATCTTTTCTCAGATAAGTAATATTTTCTACTTTTTTTTTTCTCTAGCCCAGTGGCTAGACAGGCTTAGCTCCCACTTTGCTTAGAATATGATGTGCAATGAATTACACTCATAATTAAAGAAACTGTCTTTACATTAAAATAATTTTCCAGGGGCAGACTAATGTTCTGGGCACATTTAAGAAATGTAAAGTTAAGACATGCTTATTGATAGGATACTAGTATCAAAACAGTGATGAATTAAGTTGTTTCAAATTGACAAAAATTTATAAAGGGATATTATCCCTTTATAAAGTAAAATATATATATATATATATATATATATATATGTAAGTATGTGTGAATGTGTGTATATATGTATGCATATTTATTGTGTGTATGTGTATCTATATTTGTGTATATATATGTATGTAATATGTACATATATATATGTAAATATATGAAACTACAGATAAGTTTATTCATTCAATGTGAGAGAATATGGAAACAATTCTAGGAAGGTATTTTTAAAAGTCAGAAATGTTTTCTAGAAATTATGGTTTTTAAACTATCTGCTTACATGATACAGACATTTGCTCTACTAGCATGCATGCTGTACTCACACACTCTTCTCTGTTTGACTTCTGATTATGAAGGTCTGTGAATTATCTTCAAAGCCACCTCCCAGTTTTAAATTTAATTCCTACTAACTTTCTTCCTTTAGGAAATGAGAAAAAACAACATAAGCCCATGGTTTGTGCTTACTGGATAATTTTTTTTTTAATTTTTGATGTATTTTTTATACTTTAACAAAGTCATGTGCAACGGCTGTTATTTGAAATATTTTTGTTAATATTTTGGATTTGGTGCCTACAAAATACAAACCAGTGACAAAAAACAATGTTTCAATGATTCTCCTACAAATTCTATAATTTTAAAGAGTTCTGGTTCTCTTAAGCCTACAAACATACAACCCATGTTTCCAAAGTGAAGTTACAGTCTTGTATTCTCATGAATAGCCTGAGACATGAGAAACTGAATGCAAAACTTCCAACTATGGTTTTCAATTTCTTTCTAAATTGATTCATTAGATCCTTTTATTATATTATATAATATCTTCCAACTGCAGATTTTTTGACTAAGACTCTATTTGACATACATTTTATTGCAGAGACATGTGGTCTAATATCAAAGAGCTCACAACAAACTCCCTATGCTCAAACAATGAAACAGTGGTTAACATCTTGTGATGTTTTGCCATGTCTTTGTTCACAAATTGATAAATTTAATCAATTGATCATCTGAAAAATTAGTTACTAAAAACATTGGAAAGAGTCATTTAAACACAATGCCATGTATAAATTCATTTAAGATGTTGGTAGGATAAAGCTGGGCAAGGAAATTACTAACGATGAAAGCAATTATATTTCAAGGTATCAGGGACATTGGAGGCCTTAGCAATGAGAGCATTGGCACAGCAACAGCCCGGTACTGCCATTGGCTCACTGCTCTGTGGCATGAGGTTTCTTTTTCTCCCAGCCATTTAAGCCAGGTTCTTCATTTCTCATCACCTAAGCTGTTATCCCACTTCTCACTGTTTCTGAAAGTCATCCCTGACCGTGAAAGCATTTTTACTAAAAAAAAAAAAAAATTCTGTGAGGATTATATCAACTGTCTTCATAATCTTTAACTTCAGATAATTCCTTGAAGCTGAATATGTAAGTTAAATCAAATGAAGTGCTTGAGATAAACATGCAAACAATTTCACTGACAGATTTGTTATCCTAGAGGTATTTGTTGTGTTTAAACTTTTAAAATTCTACTCAGAAATGAATTAATGAATCTTTCATAATGTATTCATATGGTCTCATTGTTTTATATCAGTGGAATCAGAGTTACTTTATGATGGGCATCCTTTAGTTAGTGTGGTATTCTCTATAGAGTTTATCTCTATAGTAGCAGGTATCGAGATGCAAACAGTTCAACCAATTTAACATCAGTCCGGGCATTCTTTAAACCATAAGACAAAGACTTGTCATACAATTTTATCATTCCATGCCTAGGTATGTAAAGAAGAATATCAAACATATTTTGTACTTCTTGGAGAAGTTGTGAGAACAATTAGAATATATATACTGAGCTAGTGGTGTTAACAATATTAATTTTAATACCAATAGTAATGTTTTCTCTTTTACTTGGTTAGACTCCATCAATGAAAACATAAGGGCCTGCTTTTTTATTTTTATTTTTTTGTTATTGCTGTTATGTTGTTTTGTTTTTTTGTGTTTTTTTGTTGTGTATGTGTGTGTGTGTGTGTGTGTGTGTGTGTGTGTGTGTGTGTGTTGATTTTATTAGGGAAGAATTGTACTTGTTGATTCTTTTTAATAGATATAAATATTTTCAGATTATCTTTCTTCTTTATGTGATTCTTGAATTTTTTAATTGAAATGCATCTAACGAATGTAGTTCATCAAATTTATGATAATAAAATTAGTCCTGATGGCCCTTCATATCTTATACAAGGAATTTGTTCGTTTTATATTTTTTTTTAGTTACCCTCTGTAATTGGTAGACAGACAAACAGACATACACACACATGGGCTCACATACACATATTTCAAAAGAGTAGATTTTGATTTTTTTTTGTGAATTCATCTTTTTCACCTTAATTAATATTTGCTCTAATATTTAAGGTTTATTTTTGTATTTTATGCGTGTGTACTTATGTATATTTTTTGTGAACCTATGCCATATGTCTATGAGTATCCACAAAAGCTAGAAAAGAGCGTCAGTTCCCCTGGAGTTGTAGTTAAAGGCAGTCCTAAGCTAGTAAATGCAAGTACTGAGAATTGAATGAGGACCTATAAAAGAGCAAAAAGCATACACATTCCTGTTTCGTTTCATTGGTTTTTGATAAGATTTATATTTGAGATAATTTGTTTCCTTGCTTGTTTAGTGTCTTAGCTGTATGTTTCCCATAGCCAATTCCTGTGTTGCAACCCATCAGAGTGCAGCTTTGTTCATGCATGCATTACCCGTAGAATGACTGTGGCTCTGCAGAAATCTTTTACTGGCATGTTCTCTGATCTCTGTGTTATGCTAGTTGTTTTGATTTCATACATCTGTTAGTTAGACTCCATTCCAATCATTCCATCATTCTTCTTTTTTTCATCTCATCATTGGACATGAATTATATTCATCTCCCTTTCCACAAGACATTTTAAATGTCATATCTATTATTTTTCTGGTTCTCTTTGGAAAGTTGATTGGATTGCCATTCATTTCATTGCTTTGCAGAAAAAGGCAGCTCTGTCTTAGTGACCTCCAATCACAAACTCTTCAAGTTACAGTATTTAGAAATAGAGCATCTTTATACAATGGGGAAGAAAGCTACCATTTGTTGTCCATCAGTGATGTTTCTTTTACAAGTATAGCTGGTGAACACACTTCTTAAGAGGGAAATCTCTGAGAAAATATGAATAGACATGGAATTACAGATATCCCTATACTAATTAAAATTAACACTCATTCAAAATGCACATATGGGAATAACTCAGTCTTGTAGGTTAACATACTGTGGAGATTGGTTTATGAAAAGGTTAGGGCATGTCTGATCTTCCCCTTCCTCTCAGGGATACTTTGTCCTCAGTTAAGTGAAACACAGTGAGGTCAAGGGCTGTGCAATTTCTAATTCATTTTGATTGTTGTTTTCTGGGAATATCTCTGTGGGTGACTGATGCTCTGCTATACTCTCAATTTCTTTGAGGTTGCAAATTTTAATTAGTCCTCTGCCTTTTAGACAGCTGTCTTATGGAAACACAACACACATGTCTCCTGGCAGCCACATTGATACTAACTTACTATATTCTCATTCTCTTGTTCTTAATCAGTTCATTTATACAACTATATAGAATTAGCCTCTTTCTAACATGAAGTTCAAACTATAACACTTTTGGAGTATCTTAATTTTGCTTTTTGTGACAACTTACTTAGAAATCATACCTACTGTATTCCCAATATATCATGCTTCATTACTACTTCACTAAATATGAATTTCTATAGTACTTATTTGTACAATTTATTTTTAAGGTATTTGAGGACATATATTATCCTATATTATCTCATATAAAGAAAATACATCATTTTTACACTTTAGTTATTTGGTGTATTTATATGGTCAGGTACACATGTGAGACATGCATAATGAGTTGTAGAGGATTATGTAATCCTTTGATCAGGCAGTGTGGCTACTCTAGGGTAGAGGGAATGTTGGCACACACCTTTCATGCCAGTATTCAGAAGGTAGTGGTGGTGTATCCCTTTAATTCTGGCACTTCGGAGAGAGGAATCAGAGCTCCTAGACAGCAAGCAGAGCTGAGAAGCAGTCAGTGTCAGACAGGAATTGACATCTGAGATGAGTCAGAGTTAAGGGCAAGCAAATAGATAAAGGAGAAGAGTAAGCAGAGTGAGGACACACCCAATTCTCATGAATACCAGGCTCTCAGCTCAGAGAGAGAGTTCAGAAAGGCTAAAAAAAGAACAAGACAAAGAGATAATGATGTAGTCTCACTGGGGATAAGGCAGATAATCAGGTAGGCTGATTTGAGCAACCTAAGGCAGTATGAAGCAAGCAGTCTGAAGAGTCTAAGGAAGAGACATGGAGGCAACTCAAAAGAAAAAGTCAGTGTCAGATGGGAAGAGTGAGTTAGTTTGAAGCTGACCAGAGCAGTTCAGTCAGAGAAGTCACAGGCGTCAGCCAAAGTACAGACCTGTGTTCTGAAGGAGCTAGTCAGAATGTCTCAGCTAACAGTAAGTCCCAGAGGTTGATTAGATTGTAAAGGAGTCTTAAATGTTTTAGATTGCAGGTATCCCAAAACACTCCAGGGCTCCAGAACTAAGGAACAGTGATTGAATTAGCTAAATGATAAACCACCCTTATCTTAAATCAATAGCTGCATCTGGTACTCAATGTAACAACTGCAATAATGAGTGGAGGTCACAGGGCAACTATCAGTAGTTAGTTTTGTGTCTCATCCATGTGAAACATGAAATAAAATTCACGTCTCAAGCCTGGCAGTAAGTGGCTTCACCTGCTTGGCCTTCATAATTACTACAAGACAGGATTTTTTCAATTATTTTATAACCAGCATTTTTACTAATATTAAACTGCTTGAAGAAATATATTAAAATATAATCATCAGAGTTTGGAGTACTAAGTCTATAGCAGAAAACTTTTGGTTTCTAAGAAGTTTCATGATTAAAGATGCTATTTATTAAACTTATATAAAAGTTCCCTAGAAATAGTGATTAAATAAGTTCATAAAGAAAAGTAGTACAATATATGTATGTATGATTGTTTCTCTCTCACTCATTTTCTGTATATGTGTGTGTGTCTGTGTGTGTGTGTGTAACAATAACTGAAGAACACATTTACATTTGGGTCAACTAAACATGGGAGAAGTTGGAGAGGTGGAGAAGGAAGAGAGATGAAATGATGGAAATACAGTACTCACATATGAATTATGTAATTATTATAGTATAGATAATAAAAAATAATGTCCCAACAGATATCCCAAAATATTTTTAATTTAAAACAAAATAAAATGGACTTTATCTTGATCCTTTACTTTTAAACAGAACGTGCACACACACACACACACACACACACACACACACACACACACGGGTGTGTGTACGTTACGTATGCAAATAAAATAATTTTTATCTCCTCCCAGATCCTTCCCACTACCCTTACCCATCCAACTCCATGCCTTCATTATCCTGAAAGGAAGAAAGAAAGAAGAAATAAAGACAAGAAACAGAAGAAAACAAAGCAAACAAACAGAAAAAAGAAAACCATGAGAAACACAAATACATGCAGACTCACACTCACACACTCATGCACACACACACACATACACACATAACACAAAACATAAACATACATAACACAAAATCTAAAAACAAAATAACTGATTCTCCTTTTTGGCAGTTGTCAGTTAGAGTTATCTTCTGGATTAGGAATAGGAGCTAATGTCCAGTTCCCCTATCAATAATGGTGTGCCATCTGGCTTAGACCTATGGATGTCCTTATATATTGCCACAGTCTCTTTGAGTTTATATGTGCATTCATCGTTTTGTGTCTAGAAGATTTTGTTTCCCTAGTTACATTCTTCCTCTTTGGTTCATACAATCTTTCCTCCTCCTCCTCTTCCAAATTAAAAAAAAAAAAAAGTCAACTGAAATTCAGAATAACAAAAGAAAAGAAGTAGAAGACATATTCAGTCAACTTCTCTATGAAAAGTGACTGAAATCCACATGCTGTTTTACAGATAATTGACTCCTTATTAGAAAAAGATGTGATTCCTCAATCTCAAATATTGGAATAAATGAAAAATCAGTGAAAAGTGAGCTCCCATGTCTGTTGAAGCAGGATTGTGGGAATTTGACCATTGGAAGCAGCAAGGCTCTGATGCACAGATGCAACTCTCTAGTCCTCACACATTGACATACAGATGTATCTAAAACTAGAATGGGATAGCCAGACAATTTTTTCATATTTAAGTATCATTTTCTTTTGTATTTCTAAAGCTTTTTCTCCTAGAAACTTCACAGGAAGTGACTAAAAATTAGTACAGTTGTGTTGTAGCTCCAGACATGAAAATGTAGACTGAACAATACATCTGAACTCCATGATACCCTGACAGAAGATGGGATTCAAAGAGATGTGAGAAGGTAGCTTGTGTTATATTTCTGCTGCCAGATGAAGATGTTAATCATCTCATTTTACCTTTTTGAATGAATATCATTCAGAATTCTCTACACAGACCCAAGGAGATAGTACCTATAAATATTTCTTCCTTTATCTCCATGGGAGCCTGCTACAGTCACCTTGAAGGACACCAAAATATGTAGACTTCAGTTCCATTTATAAAAGGGTATAATACATACTAGAACCTATGTATATTATCTGTATAGTTTAAAATATTTGTATATTATTTATAGAGTAACAACTCTGAATATAGCATTCAAGATGTGAATGCTATATAAATAATTATGTACTGTATTGTATAGAAAACAGTGACAAGAGGTGTTCTGTATAGGTCCAGTACAGGATAATTTTGTAATATATATCTGCCCTTTGTTGTGGTTTAGAATTTGCTAAAGCATATTATTGCCTTTAAATATGTGTAGGTGAGAGATTGGGGGAAGGAGAGAGAGTTAAGTTAATTCATATTCACCTATTGATTGGCTCATGTATTTATGTAAATTAGTAAGTCATCAATCTACAAGACAGGCTGTCAGACCAAAGACATCTGGCCAGCAAGTGATATTATCATGTTGAGGTCTAATTCCTCAGGGAAATCTCAGCTTTCTAATTACTAACATTCAACTGATTGGATGAAGCCAGGATTGTAGAAAGTAATCTACTTAAAGTCAATTGATTATAGGTGTTATCCACATTTAGAAAATGCCTTCACAGCAGCACCAAGATTAGTGCTTAATCAAATGACTGAATACTATAGCCTACCCAAGTTGACACATTAAGACCCTGTTACAGTTTTTTCATTAACAACTTGGTACTCATAAGTAACAACTTAATATATGAATCATGTCTTACTGTACTGCTCATTGAACCAAGAGTCTCCTGAACACTAGACAAACACTCTATTATTGAGCTAAATATATAACCCTCTATCTACTCTTTCATGTCAAAGCCTCACTAAGTTGTTCAGGTTGCTTTTTAACTCACCTGGTAGCACAAACAAGGCTTTAAATTAATGATCCTCCTGCTTAAGTCTCCCAAGGATCTTAGGTAACAAATTCAAACTTCCACTTAACATATAGTTTTCCTATATATAACTGAACATTTTCGATTTCAGATCATTGAAAGGATGGTTTTAAAAATCGTATTTCTACTCAATGATTCTGAAATTTAAATATTGCAACATAAAGTCTAGTAGTATAGCACTTCATATTGTAGACTATAAAGGAATGGGATAAATGTTATATATATATATATATATATATATATATATATATATATATATATATATATATAATGAATATATCATCTACTTATATAGAAATAAGAAACAGCATCGTATAGAGGAATAGATCTGTGTGAAAGTTAGAAAGAGTCTATATTTCAGGGTTCTATGTGACAGAATTGCATTTATAGGCCTGTTTGGTCCCAATAGAATATAGAAAGAATGTTAAAAATGTTGGTACACAACTTTAACCAGTATACATAAGGCAGTCCATGCCTTGAATTCATAAGACAGAAACAGAGTGTGGAAGCAGACACAGAAAACAGATCTGAGAAAGAGTCAGTGTCATACACATTTGGTATACCTGCAAGGTTAGTAGATGGATCCAACTTTGAGGAGGACAGATGATATCTTACAGAAATGTTGCAAACGAGAAAGTCAGATGGGATGGTCTCCAACAGAAGTCCCAAGTGTTCTTCAAGTTTGGCTGGATGCCTAGAAGGATTCAGCTGTGGGAGCCTTGAACCCAGAGCAAGGAGAACTAAAAAGATCACTCAGAGCCACCAAGACAGTAAATCACAGCAAGCAACCCCAAAAGAAAATTCTGATAATATAGGCAGATTTTTCCAACAAGGAAATATGGGACATTTCACTTAAGGTGCCTTGCGGGGAAAACCATGGAGTAAAGGGACAGATATGCTCCCCTACTGCTTTCAGTGAAGATTATGTTCCTCATGCTATTGTCAGTGGCAATTTTGATCAATTTTTTTCTTGAAAAAGGTTGAAAACTTAGCTGTACAACAAGAAAAAAATGCTGATAGAAATACAAAATCTTGGGAGTAAAAAAAAATTAAAAACAAAAACAGAAAGTAGAGGAGCAGGAATCTAATCAGTATAAACAGTCCTTATTGAAAGAAGTGTTTTATTATCTTAGAGACAATGAATCCCATTTCAAACTGAATCTGACACTGATATTAAATATGGCTTTATTATTTCATGTAGACCCTAAGCTTATGTACTTGGACACTCAATGGCTAAAGTTCTTAGATTTCAAAATGTTTGAACTATGGAAGATGAGATCATTTTAAAAAATGTAGACATGGAGTTCCTAAAGCTGAAGATAATCCAGAAAGAAGAGACCATGTTTTTTACAAGGGCCTCTCCCTTCTAGAATTTGTAGAAGGTGTGGTAGGCATTGAACTAATGAATGCAGATCAACAAGAGATATTCAAGTTATACCCATGCCAGCAGGAAATTCTCCTAAGACAGAGGAAGCACTGGTCTAGACTTAGCCACAAACAGAAAAGAGGAATATAATTTTAAATGCTAATGAGGCAGAAACAACAGCTGCCAAAAGACATTAGACTCTAGAAAAACTTGTTGAATAAAATCATCCTGTATATGATAAGGATGTGTTAACATCAAAATGAAGACAGGGAATCTATCATGTTGGAGAAGAGGATTTACTTTTATTTCCACAGAAGACAAAAAGCTGTGGGTACCATCAAAATTGATAAAGATTCAATCTGGTTGAGAAGCTTCCTAGCAGAAGAAACTGGAAAACATTGATGTTGAAGAAGACATTTGCTGAGAGTATATAGAGGACAACTCCACAGATAACCAGGACTGATGGATGATCATTGCATCATAGCTGAAGAAGATCTTCAAAAGGACATTCAGATTGTTAAGTATATGGGATTGATAATTATTTGAACCAGAATAGCAAATGAATTATATCAGAAGAGTCAGAGGATTCCAGAAGAACCTAGTTAGAGTGGCTCAGTCAGCAGAAAGTCTCAGAGGATTAAACATTGTATGGAAGTTAAAGATTTTAAATTGTATAGATGCCAACATGCTCCAAGGCTCCAGGACTAGGACCAGTGAATGAACTAGACAAATGAATAAACAGCCTTTTGAAACTGAAATCAACCTTACATCTGGTAAATCAACAGCTAGAGTATCTCAGTTATAAGAGTTATGTTGTAACATTAACTGTTGTCATTTGTACTTATAGTCTATTTTCTGTATTAATTTTACCTCTAGCCAGAACTCCAGATTGTGTTAACTTGCTACTAGAATAACGAAATGCCCAAGATTACTGTTGGAGAGTTTCCTTTCCAAATGACTCAGGGAATCTAAACCTCTTCCAGGCAGCTCAGCAGTTCTGTGCTTTTTTCAGGAAACAGGTCTTCTCTGCATCTTGAGTTGAGTTTTCTTTATAAAATAAAACTCTGAGAGGGACTCCCAGTAGTCTTCATTGTTTACTCTTGGGAATGAGGGGCCTAGTGAACCTGGTCTGTCTCAAGGACTCCCCAAATCTATTTTGACTTGTTTCCCTTCTGGTTTAAGAAGTTTCCCTTCATGGACTGCTATATACCAACTTTGTGTCAGTATATTTATAAGGTAAACATGATATTATGCCTCTAATTTTACCTCATTATTGTATGCTTTTTCTAGACATCAAACTTGTTAGAAATTTCTTACTCAATAAATGAGAACCATATTTTTTTCTATTTTTAAGTTAATTTCATTATATCTTATGTAATGTAAAACTGTGTAATGCATATAATATATGCTATATAATATGATATATAGTTATATAACTATATAATAGATCATATAATATAATATGATATATTATATAATTATATATTAGGATTTTTTCTCAATGTTGTAAGGCAATCAAATTGTCCATATCTTGTCACCAAATGAAGCTTTTGGTACCATAACTAGTTTACATCTAATTGAGTTATTAGCAAAGGGGTCCCATGGATGTCCCCAAACAACACAGCTCAAGACAATAGGCTACGGTCCAGAAATTTACAGAAAGGCACTATTGCTAAAGATAACATCCACACACCTCATTAAGATGAGATGCTCAGGGTTCTATAGACTAGTATAGCACTTGTCGTGATAGTTGGATCCCACTCCTGAAGTCTAGTAGGGTTTACATCAATTAAAATATCTCCTTTCTTGAGGAGCCTACACAGTAGCCAATCATCTACAGAGGTCCACAGTCAGATCTTACCCAGAAAGAGATCTTGGAACACACAGCTCTAAATGGCATGCCTTCATAAAATTCTTCCCCTCAGATTTCATGGAACCTCTCAGAAGAAGAGGCCAAAAGTGTATAAAATCCAGGTGTTAGAGTAATCCAGAAGAATAAAGCCCTCTGAATCAACTAAGCAAAGTTCAAATGAACTCAAGAGACTAAAGAATAATGCATGGGTCTGCACCAGGTATTCTATGTATATATTATAGCATTTAGTTTAGTGTTTTTATGGGATTCCTGAATGTGCAAACAACTGGGATTCTGATTCTCATGCCTTCTGTTGGGCTTCTCTCCTTTTGTTGATTTGCTTTGTTCAACTTTGATGTGATAATTTTTATATTATCTTATTATGGTTTTTGTTGTTGTTGTTGTGTTTTGTTGCTATCTCTCCCAAACCTGTTTATTGCTAATGAGATACAGGAAGGGAGTGGATCCAGATTGTAGGGGAGTTAGGGAGTAACTGGGAGGAGTAGAAAGAGGGGGAAATGTAATCAGAATATATTGTAGGAGCAAAGAAAATATTTTCAATAAAAGGATAAAAATAATAAGTATTTATATGCTGAAATTGAGAATGAAAAATTAATTAATATCACTCTAAAGTATGGAATGAATAAAAAAGTATGTTTTCAAGTAGAAAAAAAGAGCTTTTAAATGTGTTTGTATGAGTGATTATCGCTATATGTGTGGGTGCAAGTGGAGTTAAGAAGAGTACATTGAATCCCTTGGAAGTGTAGTTACAGGAAGTTGTGACCTGCCCAGTATTAATACTGCAAAGCAACTCCAGGACCTTCGGTAGAGTACTGCTCTTAACCATTGCTCCAGCCTCCAGAGGTATTTTTAGATTTAAGATATTGATCTTCATCCCTTGTCATTTAAACACAGTTCTCTCAGTCTTTGGCTTGGCCTTTTATCTTCTTATTGTTTACATGAGAAGTTTAATTTGACTAATATTTTAAAATCTAAATTATATATTAATGGTTTATTTTTATTAAATGTATTATGTTTAATTAAATAAAGTATAACATAAATAAACATTTAACTATTTATTTAACTATTTTTCCAAATACTTTCATGCTTATATTGTCATTAGGTTTGTTTTCCTGTATTTTCATTATTATTTTTAATGTAATAGGAAATGTATAATCCAAACTGTTTCCATTTATTTTTAAAATATGAGAAATTGGAAACATATACCATAGTGGTACTTCCATTCATATTTCTAATATTTCATTCAAATACTATTTAGAATCCATTCAGTTACTGTTAATGAAATAACTGTATACAAATTTAAGTTTAAAGTTCCTTAGTCAGTTTGACAAAATTTCAGAAATACTTGTTTCAAATTATTTCTAAACAGCATATTTTACTAATATGAACACATTTCACTTAACCTTATTTTAAATGTTCTTTTAGTAAATTTACAGTGAAAGGATAATTCTGATTTGTATAGTTATAGAAAATAGGTAGTATTTCAAAATAATACTGGGAAAGTCTTTGTCACAAAAATAGAACACACTATTTTCATACTTATTATACTATGTTTGCAATCAAGAACAGAATTTATAAGTAAGGGTTACCCTGCTTTTAAAGTCTTGAGAGTAACTGTCTGTCCCTGAGCAGAATCTTTAAACACCCTCTTTTTATTCAATAACCTCATACTTTATAGATCTGTTCTGTGTGTTTGTGTGTGACTAAGGTACATGAGTATGAGAGGTGAGAGACTCCTAGTAAATATAATTACTGTGCTTGACAAGCCTTGAAGAGCTCAACAGTGTCACAGTGCTGTAACCTCAGGTAACAATTCTGACATCACAAATGTCTCCTGTGAGACAGCAAGAGAGTTAGTGAAGGCTTCTATCCAGAAATTACAAGAAGTAATTGAAGGCTACACTGAACTCTTGACTGGAGTGATAACAGCCTTTGCTGGTGATTTTTGTTATGCTTCAATCACTTACATTTCAATTATACTCTCCCTGTAATTCTAACTCTCCTCATCCTGTTAAACACACTCAATAGCTGTGCTTTTCTTATTAACTATGTATTTTAAAAAAGCAGATGGCTCTCTCTCATAGTAACTAGGAGGACTGGTGCTGGACTTAAGTGATGCTTATATTTATGAGAGTTTCAAGTCAGTTGTTCATGTACATGCTGAATAGCTATCACTGTCTATATGAATGTCATCTGGAAAAAATTTTGAGTGAAAGTGTTTGATGTGTTTGAAGTTGGCACATTTGTGCCCAAAATGTGTTGCTCAGCAGAGATTAGAATAGCCCCAGTTCTGTTACAAGGATAGAATAAGAAACCAAGTTCAAAATTCTTATTACCACTTCTACTGGTTTCTTAGATTATACTTTTCATTACATTAATTTTTCAAGGGTATGATGATGCATGACATATGCAGCTGTGATACAGGAGTTCCATATCGTACACTTATAAGCATGTGATTTTCTTATTATCCATTAAAGATAGCTCTAAAGAAAGCTGAATATGTATTACCTTGGAGAATTTTAGTATAAAGAAACTGCTGCAGGCTCAATGGGCCACAAGGGACACTAAGGCTCTTGGGGGTAGGTCTATCTCACTATCATTAGAACATTACACATTATAAAGTTAGGAAACAATTTTCCTAAACAATCAGCATTGCCATCATATCTTTTAAATACAAATAATTATTTAGGTGATACAAATGTCAATCTGTGTGTTAATACATGTTATTATATTTCAAAAGTAACTGAAGAAGGTACAATGTTAAAAATCAAATGATCATTTGGGCAGTAGTATTGTGGAATTATTCATGCTTGTTGAATCTTAACTCTTGTCTCTTTGTAAAAACCTACTTCATAGTATCCTTAATTAACGTTCATAGATGATAATCAAACAAACATAGCAACTCCCTGTCACCTATATCAGCATGAAAATAAATACATAGAAAGTGAATGCTAAGCGCAGTGAATTTTTATTAATTTAATGTTAAAGGGATGTGTTATCTTTTAGTGTTTTTTCGAGCTCAGACAGAGATGGAAAGGTGCCCTGCCTTGGGGAGTAAAGGAACCACAGAGCTCTGGTGTGTGGAAAGTGTCCACAGTGGAAGTGTTAAAAGCTCTGAGAGCAAAGGTGCCCTGGCAGTCAGGAGCCCAGGGACACACAGCTCTGAGATGCGAAGATGTCCCCAATGGGAAGGTACCCTGGAATTCAGGAGCCAAGGAGACCACACAGCACTAAGAAAAAAGCATCTGGTAGTTGTGAGTCCAAGGACCACACAGCTCTGAGAGAATCAGGACGCTAGGGTCCAGCTCAGGGCAAACTGTGTTAGGGGGATCCAGTAGAGGAATATTTAACCTTTTAATCCATCATCCTGAATGCTCTAAAGAAGAAGGAATGTTGGCACTTTCCTTTAATTCCAGTATTCAGAAGGCAGCGATAGTGCATTCTTTTAATCCCAGCACTTGGGAACAAGAAGCAGAGTTCATAGACAGGAAGCAGATCTCAGAATGAGTCAAAGTCAGGCAGGAAGTGATGCCTGATATGAGCCATAGTGAAGAGAAGGCAAAGTGACAAATCAGAGGAAGAGTTAGCAAATGAGTAAAAATGAGGATATGCTTCTCATGATAGAAAAACAGGTTCTTAGCTCACAGACAGGGGACAAGACACAGAGACAATGAGGCAATCTGACTAAGGAGAGATACAGACGATAAGAGAGAAGCAGAGAGGCTTACTTAGGCAGTGTGGGAAGTGAAAGCTCACACAGCAACACATAGTCAATCACACAGGAGTCTGAGAAGTCTGAGGCAGCTAGGCAAGGCAGAAATCAATATCAGATGCCAAGCAGAGCAGTTCAGTCTGAGGCAGTAAGAGAATCAGCCAGAGTCAGAAGCATTCAGTCAGAAGTAGTACATGTGTGAAATTGTAGCTGTCAATATATTTATTCTTCTTATTGTGGGTTCAGTCCTAAAGGGTTTCAGCCTCCATATAATCTAATCTTAATGATACAAAGCCTGACCTAGAAGTATTAAGCCTCCCTGCAATCTAATCTTTGAATTTAGACCTAGGATGTCTCAGCCTCTGAGATTTACTGATGACTGAGCTCACTCTGACTAGCTAGTTACTTATCTCCAAACCATACTGAATTCAACTAACTTTTCTGGTGGTCTGATCAACTCATTCACTGTTCTTACTCAAATTATTATCCAAGCTAACTGTTTCAAACTATCCGGAGTCCACTGACTGTTTCCGGCTGACTCAAACAATATTTCTGACTGAACTAATCTGCTAAGTTTCAAACCGACTCTTGCTGTTAATTGCCTCTTTCTGCCAAACTCACTCTTCCTATCTGATACTGACTCTTTTTGATGAGCTATCTCTGTGTCTTATCTGACTGATTCTCTAACTGACTACCTGACACTCTGAGCTGAGAGTCTACTTGTATATCATGAGAGTTGGGCTTGTAATCACTCTGATTCACTCTGGTATTTTTTCCTTTGATTCATCACTTTGCCTGCTTTTCACTCTGATTCATTCTTAGACTTGGTATTAAAGGTACTCACTCTGTATTTCACTCTGCCTCTGACTCTGTGCTTCTCAGTTGACTAGCATATTTTGATTCAATCTCCTTCCATTCTCTCTATTACTACTGCTTCTCTCTATTACTACTGCTTCTCTCTTAACTCTGAAGTGATTATGAACTCTGAACTTAGAACCATGAACTGAGAGGCATGAACTGAGAACTATGACCTACTTCTGAATTGACTGCTATATGTCAACATTGCCTTTCTAGTTGGGTTACTTAAAGGGATGTGCTGCATTCTGGTCCAAACACACAAGCCTTGAATATGATTTTTTCGCAGAGTAGCTATGTTCCTGCATTAATAGATTAAATATTCCTCTACATGGGAGGTGGTTATGGAGGTTAGAAGAGGAAATTAGACCTTCTGGGGCAACAATACAGGTCATTTGAAGCTACTCAGTGTGGATACAGAGAATCAAACTAAGGACCTCCTGAAGTATAGCAAGTACTCTTGACCACTGAGTAATCTCTCTATCAATTAATGAATGTCTATTTGTTTTCAATATATTGTAATATTTAACTTCTGTATATTATAAACTTCAAGACAATTACCCATTTCTAGAACTACTAGCTTCCACTGAGTCCTAGGATATTTACATTACAGGTAATCTTCATTTAATATATTGAATCTTGTTATATTAATCTTGATTGCTAATTAAAAGACAAACCTCTGGGTGAGGTATGAGATCATTTGTAGAGATTTATCTAAACTAAAATTCCTATTGTGTGTGTGTGTGTGTATGTGTGTGTGTGTGTGTATGCACACGCTTGTATAAGTAGAATCCAGAAAAACACAATGTACCTAAAACCCTAATTTTTAAAAGTTATTAATGATTTTATAGGTGATAAAATATGTAGATTAGCGAAGTAAGCCGAATTACACATAATATGCAAAGTAAATTTTCAAAAATATATAGAGAGTTTTAAAATAAAACACAGAAATTCTGATTTTTAAATGCTTAATACTCATTATCAATGTAATAGACTAAGCGGAAGAAAGAATACTATGTCTAAAAGGAATGCTGATGCAGTATTACATTAAGATACAATAAGGAAAAAATTGATAATTATGATCTGGGTAATCAACATGTCTGAGAAAACAGAAACCAAACTTAAGAATTGTGGTATAGCACATGACACCAAGGCTCACACTAAAGTAGTAAGAAAAGTAGTAAGTGAAACAATTTTCAAAATTTCAGAAATCTGTTGAAAGATATGAATTTCTCTCCACAGAAAGAATTTTAAACCCCAAAATGTCTTTTACATATCACAGCAAAAAAATATAAAAGTCATTTACTGAAAATCACATTGAAGCTATAAATCACTTCTCAATTAAAAACTCCAGAGGGCAGAAAAGCACAGGATGGTATATCTCAAGGCTTGAAAAAATACCTTTTATTTTATTGATGCTTTATTCACTATAACAAGGCATTGATATCAATCTGGTTGTCCATTAACAGATGATGAAAATTTGGTATATGTTTAAAATTGTATTCCATTCACTTCTAAGAATAATGTAATCAGAAAACATCCTGAAAAATTTATACACTTAGACTAGGTAATATTAGGAAGGTCACACAATAGCAGATAGAAAACAACAGCATGATCTCCTTGTATGTGGAATTGAGCCAATAATAAAGGTAAAATTATGAATGGATGCAATATAACACATATAAAAGAGAAGAAGACATATAAAATGTTAGGTAGTGAGGAAGGACTGAATGTTGGCAGTACATGCAAGTTATAATGGAGGACCTGAATCTAAATGCTTTTCTGTCTTTTAAATAGTCAGGGATTTTGGGGCGTTAGTGGTAGTACATAAGTACACAAATATATATTTAATAAGGAAAGTGTAAAATCAAATATGAAGTTCCAGAATTTTAGAACATTTATTTAAATATATAGAAATCCATTGAGACATGTTTTGGCATTTGATTAATTTTGTTGTATGATTTCTTTATATACAAATTTTTAAAAATAAAGCATATAGAAAAATCAAATAACTTTAAATCAAGATTACTGTGTCCAGGAACTTTATTTTTCAAAATCAAAGATAAAGTGAAGAACTTGAAAAATGCAAAAACACTAAAGCAAATTTGCAACACAAAGACAACACTTCAAAGTACAGCAGGAATTCTCTATTCAGTTGTTGAAAAGAGGCATATATGATCTTAAGTGCTTAAAATAACAATAGATGTTATTGGTGAAAGGGATAAGTAAATAATAACTAGAAAATAAGAAATCACTGTTAACTCACTGTCAAAAGTCTTCTAAGATGAACAAATGAGGTATAAAAGAATATTCATACAAGGAAAAATAAGAATAAATTAACAAGAGTAAATGAATACCTTTAAATAATAACACTAGATGAAAACATTTTAAGTTATTTAACTAAAACATGCAGGATGACTGATTCAGTTCAAAAGCAGGATGCAACCATTTGCTGTGTACAGGAAACTCAACAGGCAAAGAGAAAAACTGCAACTGGTAAGACAGAAAATCACATTTCTAACATAAGGACTGTAAAACAAAATAGGAGTAAATATACTAATACCTGAAGAAAAAGACATCAAGGCAAAATGAGAATGGATCAGTGAGTTCAAAAGCATCAGTTTATGGTATAAACCATAAAGTTTATGTAGTGGAGCATGTCTTTAAGCCCAGAACTCAGGAGGCAAAGGCAAATGTATCTTTATGATTTTGAGGCCAGGATAGACTAAAGAGAGAGTTCCAGGACAGCCAGAGTTACAACAGAAAATTCTGTCTCAAAATAAATAAATAAATAAACCATAAGATATATTACAGTTATAAATATATATATATACACTGAATAGTGATTCACATATTTTTACATTTACTGATCTTTATTACAATTAGATTAACAATATATTCTTGCTTGCATTTGCAGTCATTGTACTCTAAGGATGATTTCATTTATATTCCAAATACTGAGGGAAATCTATTATATTTTTATTTTAATTAGTTTCCCCCAGTTTGTTTTAGTTGAGTGGCTTGGTTTTAGGCTTAGGAAAGATTTTTAGCTATGTATTTAGAAATTAAATAATAATAATTTCAAATAGAAATCACATAGTAAGGATGTAATGATAGTAGGAACCTTCAACACTTCATGCATTATAAAACAGCATTAACATACATCTATAACATACATTCTAGCCAAACATCACAGAAAGCACATTTTTGTTTCAGCAACTCACAGAGCTAACTCCAAATTGAACTGCATTTATCTCACAAATCATATTATAATACATATAGAAAATGAGATAATTTATTTGACTTTCCAGATTTTAGTAACTGAACAAAGTAGAAAACAATATAAAACTTTATAAAACAAATGCAAACACATGGAAACTAAATAGTATAATTTTCAGTGAGAAACAAGAGAAACAAGCATTTGTCCCCATCTTAATAGATGTAGAAAATGTCTTAAAAAATAATATCCCTACAGGGTGAACTTCCAAAGAAAGTAGGAACACCAGAGTCACTCAATAATAAAATAAATCTTGGATGACAAAGCTATAGCCAACTCTAGTAAATAAGAAAAAATAAAGTACTTTCTCTAAATTCAAGGATTAGATGAAGATTCAATCATCATTCTTATCCATATAGTACTTAGAATCTTATCTTGATTAAAAGAGGAATAAATAAAAATGTTATAAAATAGATGGTGAATATTTCCTGAGATGTTATGACTTAAACAACCCCATATAAATTAGAAGAAAATTGGTAGACTCAGTCAGTATTTCAGCAGTGTAACAGGATTGACATGAGACCTATATATAAAATTTTGTAAGCTGGGACAATAGGATGATTGAGTGTCATTTGTTGTCCAGTGACCACTCATTCCCCACATTCCCCAGCAACACAAACAAATAAATGAATTCAACAAATGAATGAATGAAATGTTGTTAAAATAGTGTATATGTGTTTTATCAATAGTTAGCATAGAGATAAATAAATCAAGAAAAAAATTCCATTCACAATATCTTTTTAAAAATATTAGAAATCAAAGCTAAGGAAGCAAAAGTCTTCTACAATGAAAATATACATATATATTTAAGACATAAATAAATCAACATTTAAACATCCCCAAAAACTTGACACCAAATTATATTGAGTAACTCAGAATGTCATTATAACTATTTTTCTTTGACCTTTATATTCTTTTGGACAGAATGTAGATTCTCACAAGTTGTGGTCTATAAAGTTGCTATGAACTTTCAATTAGTTGATAACTTTTATTCAGTGAATGGTTGAATGCTACATACACACACACACACAATATATATATATATATATATATATATATATATATATATATATATATATACATACATACACATATACATATATCTATATAATTTTTATCCTACAGGAAATATATATATATATATATATATATATATATATATATATATATATATTCAAATACACTGTGACATAATTTAGTACCTTCCAAACAACTCAAGGTGAATTTTACCTTATTTACTTCACAAAAGAAAAATCAAGGAACAGAAATACCAAACACCTTGACTGAAGGCATTGCCTCAATGATGTTCATTGTTAAAATGCCAATCCTGTTTTCTTAACAAAGCTAAATCTAGCATTGTTCCACATTGGTTTCTCCTGACTCAATTCTATGCCCCTCTCTGTTTTAATGATAGAACAGAGAGGAAAATAAAAACATTGTCTTGGATCTCAGATGGACATGCATTGGTCAGGTAATTCAAAATTTTCATGCTTTGCAGCTGTACCCAGAAGAGCTGCAATGTTGGCCTTGAGGTTATAAATAAATTTTAAGAGCAAGTCACCTGCTTCATAACAGAATATATGAGTCATGAGAACTTGCTCACATATACAGAAGCCATCATATATCTTGATCTTGATTTTTTTACTTCATCTAAATTTAGATTTCTAAAAAAAATGATATTATTTAAAAGAGGTGACTTAAATTGTTTCTTATACTTAAAATAAGCATAGATCTTGGAGATTTGGAAAAAAACAAAATCTATCTTTAAAGGGATTAGGAAACTGAGTTAGTGAGTCCCTTTTGAACATGAAATGATTCTTCTAAAGAAACACAGTATTGTCTTTGATTAGAAAATTCATATAATAAAGTTCACAGAATTATAAAAATAAAAGCATTCAACTTTTTAGCACCTGCACTCATTTGCATTTATACACACAGACACGCATGCACATAAAAATAAAAAAATAAGTGAGGAATATAGAAACAATTTCCCTTATATAATTTTTAGTTATCTCCTAGTTTTTTTTCATCTGTGTTTTCTATAAATGCCCAATTGGGTTGTGTAAACATAAATTTCATTGTAAAAACAAAAATTAGGCTAAATTAAGTATGTCACTTTTAAAGACGTCTTTATTATTGAAATAATAGAAGTTTGCTTATGATAGAAATTTTTTTTAAGATTATCCCAAAACACTCCCACACCCAAGACTCAGGAACATTGTGGAAGCTCTGGTAGAAAGAAAGTAAAGGACATAAAATCAAGGCATTTTCTGTGAGATTGTGTCTCCTAGCTGTGTCAGAAGCTACATGCATAAAATCTCACCAACATTGCAGGAATATTATATTCTCAAAAATTTTTTAAAAGGAATAAAAACCAGATTAGGGCAGAATAAAGATGAAATAAATGAATGAATGAATGAATGAATGAATAAATAAATAAATAAATATTGTCACATTCAGATCAACCATTTAGAAGTGTATGTCTTCAAGAATACTGTGATGGTGACTACATTAATTAACTTGATTGGATATGGAATTGATTAATGTATATGCCACTGGGCAAGTGTGTGAAGGTATTTTCAAGTAGTATTAAGGAGAAAAGACCCTCCATAAGTGGATAGCACTTTCTATTTTGGGCCGGGGGTGATATAGGAATGTCTAAGAAAACCCATCTGCTGTGGTGTCTTGATTGACCTCCATAGGTTCATATGTTTGCATGTTTAGTCCCCAGTTATGAACTGTGTGGAAAGAATAATTAGTTTGTGTTGGTTGGAGTAGGTGTGTCTTTGCTGAAGAATGTGTGTCCCCAGGGTAGGCTTAGAAGTCTTAAAAATCCATGCAATGCCTGTGCCCTCCTCTGTCCTGATCTATCTGTTATGCCTGCCCACATGTGATTCATTGCCAGCAGCCAGCCCAAGCAGTTGACAGGGTCCAGAAAGGAGATAAGGGACAGACAAAGAGAGATTGAATCAGAGCCTGAGGCTTGCAGCTCTGATGCAGCACACACGGCTGCAGCACAGACTGCAGCTCTGACTAACTAGTAATCAGGGTGCTTTTTTATTTATACAGATTTCATAAGGCAAAGAGAAACTCTGATTTCCACGAGGATCCAGATCATATCATATTGTAAATATCTGAGCCAGTTTAGGTGACTTCCCAAACCTTGCATAATTATGCTTAGGTGGTTTAAATTACAATCCTGAAAGCTTTCCCAAGTCTAAAAGCCTCTGCAGTTGATTTGCTTTTATTATCTCTATAAAAATCTGCTTGTTTATGAGAATTCCTTTTGTTCCTAGTTAAGTGACCTCACAATAACCTGGTATAAGCCAGTCTTCGGGGAAATAGATTCAGGGTAAAAGGTTGTTTAGTCTTTTTTCTAATTTAATCACCAGTCCCAGTCCTGGAGCCCTGGAACATTATGGCCTCTGTACAATGTAGACTTAAGCCTAGAATGGGCAGTTTTCAGCCTCAGTACAATCTAAAACTTTGAAGCCTCTGTACAATCTAATCACACTCTTGTTGATTGAGCTACTCTGACTAGCTCCTTTTGAACTCTGATTCTTTTGGTTCAGCTCACTTGCTGTTCTGATTCAAACTCTTCTTCAAGCTGATTGGTTCAAACTGTTGTTCTGAGTTTACTGACTGTTTCTGACCAAACTCTTCTGATGCTGGCAGACTCTGGCTGAATCTCTGACTGCCTCAGACTGAACTGCTCTGCTAGGCTTCAAACCAACTCAATCTTCTCATCTGATACTGACTTCTTTGGTCTAGCTGCCTCTGTGTCTCTGCCTTAGACTCCTCAGATTGCTGCAGTCAGATGGCCTCATTTTCTTTCCCATACTTCCTCAGTCAGACTCTCTGCTTCTCTGCCTTATCATCCTTCTCTGAGTTGAGAGCCTGCTTTTCTGTGGTAAGAGTTGGGTGTGTCCTTACTCTGACTCACTCTGCCAACTCCTCCTCTGCTTTGTCACTTTGCCTGCTTTTCATTCTGACTCATCTCAGATGTCACTTCCTGTTTGACACTGACTCATTCTGAACTTTGAGTCCAGTCTTCCAAGTGCTTGGATTAAAAGGCATGTACCACCACTGCATTCTGAATACTGGGATTAAAGGTATGTAATAACGTTCTTTCTACATTCTATCAGGACCACATAGGCCTCTGACTGTGACCTCTTCATATAGACACCTGGATGTGATCCTGTCACATAGACCCTTGGATTTGATCCCTTCACATAGACAATTGGATTTGATCCCTTCTTAGCTATCACACAGGCCTATTCCTTGATAAGTCTTTCTATAAATGGCAAATCTTTATGTCTAATTCTATTTTTTTTTATATCATCTACTATGTAAGGTAAAGGTTGTTTTAGGCAATCTAACTCTGCTACTGCCATAAATTCTCCTGGCTAGCTGGAGCTAATCAGCTGTTCTCAAGATTACATTGCTTGGATTGCCTCACTCCTGAGTTTGTTCAGGGACAGACATACCAACAAGATCCTGAAGCCAATGCCTTATAAAGAAATTCCCAGTGTTTTTGTACATGTTGCAATCTCCAAGGCTTAAGAAAGATTCCTGAGTAAGGTCAAATAAGGTTAATTTCCTGAAAGCAGAAAGAGCTGTAATAACTAGAACTTTCCTAATGAGACTCAGAAATAATTTTCTTGGGTAAAGACATAAATGACTCATAATGTACTAGTCCCCTAATAATGTAACTTGTAGAGACAAAAACCAAAACTGAGAGGCAGTATAACAGTGATCAGTATTCTGCTGCAAATATGCTGGAACTGTGTCAAACAGCTGTGCTGGCATCATGACTTTCTCTGTATCCATGGGTCATGACTGGACCGGATCAAGATGTGCCCACCACGTGAGCAGCCATGTTCCCTGCCATGAAGATAATGGACTAAATACCTGAAACTGTAAGCAAGCCTCCCAATTAAATGTTTTACTTTATTAGAGTTGCCTTGGTGATGAATTTTTCCTCCACAGAAATAGAATAAGGAATAAGATTCTATTGTTGCTTGCCCCTAACAAGGTGTCTCCATATGTCCTCAGATATATGACAGCTGGAACATATTTATCACAGTGGTAAAAATCTCATAGAGTGGGACAGGGGTAAAGTCACATCAGCTTCCACTAAATAACAAGAAAGTCTAACGAAATCATTTCTCATATTCTATTCATTAAGGCAGTAATACAATGCTCAGGGTTAAAGCTCACAGTTCACTGGGATCAGTAACATGAGAAGCATGCCAAACGAGAAATGTTGTTTTGGATATTACAAGGTCTACCACCACATTTAACAATTCTTGTTAATTTGTGGCCTAATTTGCCAGATGGGGCAATAATGATTGAGCAAAAAATTGTTTTCTGCATTTGAGAGACAATGCGGGACATGATAAAGACAGTCACAGTGATCCATACAAATGATAAAATTTAAATTCACAGATAATAAAAAATGTCTGTATACAAACAAAATAGAATTAATTCAAAATCCAGAGTAAGAGTTGGCCTTTGAAAGGACCAGTTTTTCATCTTCCATTATAATATATAAAACAGAGAATGTGATTATAATTAAAGACAAATGTTTACTGATTTAACCAACATTAGCATTTTTATTGTATGTCCAAACATGTTTTAAGTAATGCACAGTCATTATCCAAATTTTAAGTATACCTTACAAAGTGCATATTATAATGGATTTCAAAGATCACTTAGCTGTAGGGCAACTGAAAGTTTCACCTGACATAGTGAAGAAAAGATATGTGATTTTCCCAAAGACATACTGGTTTTTGCTTTGCCAAATTTCTCAATAAAAAACAAGTTGTCATTTAAGGATACACTACTTGTAAATATACTAGTAATCAGAGTACAAATATACTTTTAGGGAACAAGTGAAAACATGTTAATTTGCTTAATGTTCGACCCTCTTATAACTCCATAGCACAAGCTAGACAAAGTGTTTTAAAGCATATTTGGTAACATTTCTAGCTAAGAGAAGCTTGGATGAAATTTTTTGGAAAGATACCCCAAAGAACCAACTGAGCCTGCCCACCACAATGGTACATATAGATTAGTGGACATAAATGAACTGTGGAACTTCATTTTACTGACAACAAATACCTCAAGGTAATGTGAATGCTAGAAAACATGCTGAGATAATATTTAATTTTTGAAGATAGAGTATTGGATTTGACCAAATTCAGGATTCTCTCAGTTTTATATAATTTATCAGTAATTTTCATAAATATTAATAGTGCTTACAAGAAAGGCTTGATCATAGAATATAATATCCATAAGTTACAAAAAAATACTTTGACGGTGAGTATGAATATTAATGAGAAAATTAATGTAATATTACTAGTTTATGGTGGATCCATTTTTTGTACCACTTTTCTGTCTAAAGTGCAAAAAAAAGTTCATTTAAAATAATTACTGCAGATTACTTTCTATGAAAAATAAGTTCATATACACTTAGCAATATTATATTGTTTTAACATTAAGTCAGAATGGGTTTGCAATTAAATTAGTACATTCATGTAAATCTAATGGCCATAAAGATGTTTGTCTAAGTTTTTTTTTTTTTTTTTTTTTTTTGCAGAATTTATCTGTTAAAAATGTTTTATCCTAAGTTCAGGCATCATGGTGAATATGAAAGAAATGCATTGTAATGACTAGTACAGTTCAACTCATAGCTGGCCCTCCTTCCAAATTTGATGTTGGTGATTAATCCTACTTTTTAAATTCTATAAGTTCAAAGGAATTGATATAGTGTTCATTGCTGATATACAGTTTTAACAGGTTATCATGCTAACTTGAAGAGATCAGGAGAAAATAATAAAAGATAGATTCTTTAAAATGTTTATCTACTTAAGCAATCCTATCTTGTCCACAGATTACAAAAATCAGTTGTAATGCCTTTGTTTATATATATATATATAAAGAAAAGGTATAAATTGGTGGTTAAGTTAATCAGTAATGGTCACATGGATGTTACCCCATTCAGATTAAAGTTTAGTCAAGTAATCCTAAAAAGTGGTCACCAAATTAGAGGAAAGCATATGTAACATGTATTAGCAAACATCCTTAAATGCTACTAGGGAATATTCATGTATTAAGAGAAGTAGTTATGCTCTTGTAGATGGGCAGATTGTGCCTGATAAAAATGTGTAAAATCATTTATGTATTTTAAGTTTTTATTAATACTGTAGCTCTCTGAGTACTACTGGGTAGATTTCTTACTATTTACTTAGAGGTAGAACAGAAAGAATTGGATTATAGTAATTAGGATGTGGCAAAAGTTAAGACAAATGACACAAACTTTAGGAATGCTCAGTGATAACTGTAATGGTGGTATTCAGAAATACTAAAATTTATGTACAGAAAATAAAATCATTATAAATATTCTTAGTTCCTAGGATCAACAATATTCAATATTGCAATAAGCTATGTAAAGCCACTGGTAGAAGCAGGTGTCTCATGGGGGTTTCACGCAGAACAGTCTTACACAAGAAGTTTATTGGGATAGGGTGAGATATGAAGTGTCCATTTCTAAGTGGGGAAGGAAAGATAGAGAGAGTAGGGTTCTACCAGGTGACCTTATAAAGGGGTGGTGGGTTGTATGGAGCATGTGCATAGGTCTAATACCTGGCAACAGAAGAAGGAAGTGTCTCTCAGTCATGGGGAAACCACTGGAGGTGGGGTGGGGTGTGGGAGTTGGGCAAAGCATTGGAATTTTGGGTAATGTGTGTGGAGGGGTCCTGTTCAGGGGAACAGGGTCTTGGAATATGACCAAACAAGTTTCGGGAATGCGGCCAGGCCAGGCAGCTTTGGGTGATTCATAACACCACCCCCTTTTGTTATTATAAAAGGCTTGGAATGGAAGGAGGTGATCAGTGAGGTGGGAGCTGTGACAAAGCTTTTTTCTTCAGGTTACTTCCTGCTGTCTGGGAGCATAGTCTTCTCAGGGATGGTATTGATCCTCACATGAGGAGTATACTCAGGAGTCATAAGCTTCTGGTTCTGAATATTTGACATCAGAGCTACTAAGATGTCAAATTTTGGCTTAGGTGCATTGAACAGTTGTGAGAGACTTTGTTTCTCACACATAAAGCTATTGGTCCAATTCTCACCACTGCAAAAATATTCCAAATAAACTTGGAGATGTTGTTCTAAGGTAATTGACATTGGCAAAGTTTGTGAAATTTTATCCTATTTTATTAACTTTTGATGTGTCTGCTATGCTGTCCATGGTCTGCCTTAAAAGAGTGTTCTGGTATCTCCAGTAACATTTCATCTCTGTAGATAAGTTTTGTCTAAAGTCAGGTGCTACGTTTGTGTTTCCTTTTTATGACTTTTCATTCAGGGAACAGTCCTACTTAATTAACTGTGTTAGATGGTAGCTTGAACAATTAACATTAGAAATATATACGTATATATGTAGATATAAACATATATGTATATATGTATGCATACATTTCTAATAAATATACATTTCTAATATATACATGTGTGTATATACATGCATATAGGTATACACATGCACACATACATATATATGTATATTTAAATTTACCATAAGACAATTTATAGCTTCTTTGCACAATAAGGAAAGAGTCTGAGAGGAAAATAATGGCATCTTTGGTAAGGCTCTGAAGAGCACATTTTGTTTACAGCAGAGGTGCCAATCCTTATGCCCCTGCTGCAGCAGCTGGAACTTATTTGCATTTACTCCACAGAGCAAAGAGGACTATCATTGTGGTAAGAGCTTTCCATTTTCCAAATTAGTTGCCAGGGTGACATTAGAAATGTAGATCTGGCTCTGAAATGCAAGTGTGGAAGATTTGTTCTTCAATGCAGAGGCAGTTTCTTTCTCAGTTTTCTTTTTGATGTCTGCACCAGAACTAGCTTTAAAATAAAAACCGGAGAGATGCTTGCCTGACAAAGAAACAAGACTGAGAATCAGACTCACCTCTGAAAGCAACCTACTGAAGTGGTTATTCTGGGATTTGAGAGGAGCTGTGTGCCTCTGCTTCTAGTAACTCCTTGTAGAATGACCTTCATGGCAGAATTTCAGGGGTGTTGAGAACATCACTCTGGTACTATAATCATTAAATTCTTCCTCTGGAGTGCACTTCATTTGAAGGATATTCAAGTGTAGGACAGACTTTCTTTTCCTAATGACTTTGGAGTTGCAGCTTTATATTTGCGGATAAGATAAAATACACAGAGAAGTAAACAAGAGTTTACTATGCAGAAAGTTCTGCCTTTGCTCAAGGCTGTTTCCTTCTAAAAGGGAATTTCAGAAGATAAAAATACTTCACCATACTATATGGTGATAGGACTAATTTATATTTTTAACTTATGAATGTCTTACAATTATTTGACTGGATAAGTTCTAAAAAGTCTCACAGGTTGTAAGTAGGGGGAATGAAACCTAATATGCAATTTACCATCTCCTGGCAAATGATAATAGCACTCACTTCAAAAGGCACCCGGGATTCTGTTTTGCAGAGAATAATGCACAGACTCTTAAATATTCTTGAAGACTTCAGTAATTGCGCGGGGGCGGGGGGTTCAAGATAGAGTTTCCCTGTTGTAATGCTGGCTGTCCTTGAACTCACTCTGTAGAAAAAGCTGTCCTTGAACTCACAGAGACCGGCCTGCCTCTTTCTCACAAGTGCTGGGATTAAAAGCATGTGCCACCATTGCCAAGCTAAATTCAGTAAATTTTTATTCTAAGCTTTCCCCCATTATTTATTATTTTTTAATTCAGTACAGAGGACTGGACACAGGGTTTCTTGCATGATAAATAAGAGCTCTTTCAGTAAGCGATACAGCACACCATTCTGCAATATCTATCATATCACTATTTCTTCCTTCTTTTTCAGCTGTAATTTGTTTTCACATTGAGATATCATTGGCACACTACTCCTACTACTTTCAATACTTACACTGGTTAGAGTTCTATATTTATATATAATAATAACAAGGATGCTATTTGGCAATCAGACAAAACAATTAGTAGTGGTTGTTAGTTGTATATGTGTAACTAATGTTACCCAAAATAATCTGGTATGTTAGATGTTACTAATTTACTTAAACATATAAAGCTTGTAAGAAAAGTGGAAATACTTAATAAGTTTTAAAGGAAATTTTTTCCATTTTATTCAGGAATAATTAGGCAAATTCACACAGGTAGCTAAAATGTGCTATTATCTCTATTTTATAGGCTAGGACATCAAGATTTGGAAGTTTTCTGACTAATACCAGAATCAAGGTTTGTGTGTTAATTCACCCGACTCTAAAATGGGAGGTTTTACTTACTTCACTTTGTATGCTTCAGTGTGAAATATAGATAAAACATGAGGTACTGTTTAGATTATTTATCAAAAATCTATCGTGATGGTTTACTTTTATTCCCAACTTAATTGATTTTGAAGTAACTTATAGGAAATAGCTCTGTGCATACCCATAAGAGCATTTCCAGAGATGTTAAACATGGAAAGAAGATGTACCAGGAATGGGTAATAGCCTCTCATGGACTGGCAACTCAGAGGAATAAAAAGGGAAAAACGATCAGAATCTGGTGGAGCGTGCATATTTACTTCCTTGGGTATCTGATCCTCCTGGAAATGATCAAGTTCCTGTGATCACAGCTGTGAGGTGTTCCTGCCACCATAAACTCCCACCATGATGAACTGTAGCATAAAACCAGGAGGAATAATAGATCCTTCCCCTTAAATTGCTTTCTGTCAGGCATTTTGTCACATCAGTGAACAAAGTAGTAAATGCATCTATTATCCTATCGTTCACTGTTCATTCTGTTTAATACTGAATAGAAGTTGGACAATCTGAACTCTGTTGGAAAGATTAGAATATATGAACTGCAAAATAAACTACCACTTTTTCCCATGATTGAATTAAATCAACTGAAGATTTGATCCCATCTTTCATAATAAAAAGGGATATTATGGCAGTAGGATAAAATTATATGACAAAAAAAAATGTCAGTTTGATGGCCATTCAGAGATAGAATCTTGGCCTTTTTGAAGCATATTTTGAGTACATTGCCCTTGCATTTGCTGTACTTTCTGACAATTATCTCTTTTACCACATCGTTGGAATAAACCATATTTCTTTTTGTTGCCATGACATAAATTTCCTAATTGAGTAATTGGGTTGACTTCCTAGTTTTATTCTTTTGCTAAATGATGCCAACTGGTAAATTACATGCAGTGATATGACAGAAAAAATGCCTTGTGTCTTCATCTGTAGCTGAAATATAAAGTGATATATTGTTCAGAAAATGACTAAAGCATAATGCTTAGAGGAGGCACAGCTCTCAGAAGCCATGCATGTAAGCTTTCATCGACTAATTTTTAATTCACTTGTACAATAAATGTCTTTGAAATGTAGCAGATGATATGAACAATATCTTGTGCTCTGATATTTATATAACTTCTGAAGGCTGTCTGTATAAAAGTTCAATGACTTAAATCATTCCATTTGTATTAACCGATGATCCCATAGTTTTGAATAAATACGCAGGGAAGTGTAGGTCAGATGACATTCTGTCAATGAGAAATCTCATTTATTGGTGAGAATGTAATTTTCTTGAATCATATATTACTTCAGTGCATCATATCATAGATTAAAATAAAAGACTCAAAATAATAGTTAAAATTAAGCTGCATTCATCAAAATTCAATAAAAATCAAAAATTGTGTTTTATAACATTGAACAGTTAAATAATTTTTCCTGAGAAAGTCTTTGAAAGTGAGAATGTTATTTCTTCACATAATGTAGCAATCCTTCCTTTAATAGCAAAATCCATCACTCAGTTAAAGGTAGTACCATAGTGGAGGCTGATCTTTTTACATCTTCAGCATTTCTAGTACAAATTCAGACACAAGATTTATAATTCATGACAATATGCTGTTTGTATGTTAGCTACAGCTGTAAGACCTCAATGACTTCCTTGGCACGTTCCATATTATTTTCAAAAGCTACTTCTAAGACAATCCCCCTTTGTACTATGAGACCAAAACAGGAGTTGGAGGATGAGAATCCATAATCAGATATATTGTATGAAATACATATATAAATATATATTCTTTTAAAAGACATATGAGTGCCCCACCCCAGCCTCTCTATCATATCTTGTTTTTTTTTTTTTGTTTGTTTGGTTGATTTGGTTTGGTTTTGGTTGTTTTTTGGATTTTTTTGTTTGTTTGCTTGTTTGTTTGTTTTTGTTTGTTTTGAGATAGGGTTTCTCTGTTGCAACTCTGGCTGTCCTGGAACTCACTCTGTAGTGAGTTGGCCTCACTCAAGTGGCCTCAAACTCACAGTGATTCACCAGCTTCTCCTTCAGGAGTGATGGGGTTAAGAGTATGCAACACCACTGCCTGCACCCTTTAATACCTTATTGTACTCTACTCAAATTTTATTTCAGACCTTGGTTGACTGAAACCTTTGAACATGAAATCAAGGATAAGGAGAATGGTATTAGGACACACACACACACACACACACACACACACACACACACACACTTACGACACACAGAAATGGCTGAGGCCTTAGACTTTAGATATGGCCCCTAAAAGATTCATTCTTTTTGACCTACTTCCCAAAAGCACCACTATTACATTTCAATTATTTGTGTTCTTCCTAGTTTTGACAAATTCCGGGATCAACTTTTAATAAACCTACTGATATGGAACATTCTGGTTGTTATTTTCACTTCATAATTGGACAATTATGATTATATCCTCAATAATCTTGTTCTTTATATTTTTTAAGAGAGCCTGTGATATTATTGCTGTACTTTATTATATATAGTATATCTGCCAACTATTTACTTAACTGTGCAACATTATATTGTCATTTTGCATAAATTCTATGCTTTTAAGACTTTCTGAATTAGGTTTGTTTTCTGTTGGTTTTCTTTTTAATCAGTTAAATAAATCTTTGGCATGTGTGAATTCTACAGTTTAAATTATATTTTTAAACAATATACATATGGATCTCATGATACCAATCTTTTGACTAAACAGTATAAACATCTTTGTAAATGTGCAGGTTTGTTACCCAGAACAAACATGTACAGAAAATCTACAGGAATATAATAATTGTGGGAACTTATAAGAGTTATGTGACTGGAACAGTTGAAAGCTTTGAAGATGAATGATTCAGTTCATAGAATTGTGTTGTATTGTCCTGAACTGATTATATTTTAGTAAGATATTGGTAATCAAAAAGTTATATTTTGGAGAAGATATATGATTGGATAGAAAAAGATTGGATAGGAAGGTTATTTTGGATGAAAGATGAAGAAAGTATTCCAGGAAGCCATAAAGTAACCATTAGTTGAGAAACTTCTGTAAAAATTAGAGTAAAACAACATAAAGAAATAACTTAGGATGCAATTGAGAAAGAAAATGACAGAATCAATGATGATTATTTGATTCAAAAAAATAATTGATATTAGCACATATTTTGCATGAGAGATTACAAATAGAGGACGAAATTTCTGGTAATAGTGCAAGTCCAGGTCATAGGGAAAAATCCAAGGTAGATTTTGATCAGACTGTAAGAGGTTGTGTGAGATGAGAATCAGCTGTAGTTAAACATCTGGAGAGCCACGGAGGGCATTGGTACTGGCAGGCATTAAATTGTCAGGCTTTACTTGTGGCATGTAAATAAAGACAGTAGTCCTGCTTTGTAAATTTTTTCAAGAAATGAATAAAAATATTCATAATTAAGATTCAGAAAAATTTAAATAATCTGCTATGTACAACACTAGTACATATGTAAACAATATATAAAATTTGACCATGGCCTTTTTAGAAAGGAAGTTTTATTTCAATTGACATTGTGCAAATCAAAGAAAAAAAAGAGAGAGAGAGAGAGAGACCCAAAGGTATAAGTTTCCAAATATACCGAAAATCAGAGCCAGGAAGTGGATTCAAATTATCAGACCTTAAATCTAGTCCTCTTTTAAAAGTTGGCTTTTAAAAGCCAACCACTAGTTAGCTCTAGTGGTCATTGATTCTGTGGTATGATGGACATGTAATGATGAGTTTCATAGCCATTGTGTAAATTTTAGAGTTTAGAACAGAACTATAATTTTTTACTTAGAAGAACTTAATTAGGTTCAATTACAAAATGATTATTAATCATCTACCTATTTGTATACTTCATTCTAATCCTATGACACAATTTGCTAAAAATTGCAGAATTTTAAGTGGGGACTTATTACACTTAAGCTTTATGGAAATTTCTATGAATTTATTGTAAAGGTAGAAAAGAAAATAGTAGAACCAAATATTATAGCAGATAAATTGCAAGTTGTAGTTATTTTTTTTTTATCAATAGTCAATCTAGAAAACAAAACTTGAATCGGTGCTTTTTGAGGCTTGGTGAGGGCCTCCTCAACACGAACATCTTTAGACTTGAGATGTAATGAGGACATAGTGATGGCTGTGTAAATCATTTAAGCCTCATGCAATGTATTATAAGGATAGACATTCAAAATACCAAGAGGCAGAATAACATCCTTAAAACACATTCCACTATACCTTTAAATTCCTTTCTATATCCTTGGTGTTTTGAGTATTGTTACTGTTAATTCACTACGCAGTCGTATTATATTTTCAGTTCTTTCTTAAACAGAAATATGGCTTGTTGAATTCATGTATTTAGCTTCTTTTCTTATTACTGTGACAAAGTTTAGCTTTTGTGGATCTATAGTACTTGCAGCAATGGATATTAATTCCTTTTGTGATACACAAAGGATGTTGTACAATCCCTGAGCTTTAGTTTGTTTTTATTTACTGTTTTTACCACTTCAATAACAACATTCAAAATTATCAAAAAATATTTTCATTTTGCAGAAGAGAAATGATCCAAATGCAGTCAGTTTCATTAAACATTATTCAAAGGAATTTAATAGACATTTTAATTCCACCTGCCATTTGATGACTCATTATCAACAGGATGTAGCCATCATTAGAATGTATTAAAGTCAAAGAACAAATTTATTGCTATTTTAAGAATCTTATAATACTCATACTTTTACAGTATCATTCAAAATAATATTTGGGTACAGAGACATAATCTAGAAACTTGGTCTTCAATTGCTGGGGCAGCAAGAAATGTTTATAATTACCTGCAGCTGTACACCTATGGGTTGACTCAGCACAGTAGAAGAGCACAGCAGAGAAGAAGGCATACTTCAAAAGTGGAAGCCCTGTCAGACCTCTACAGAGGGAATCACCATCATGGCCAATGCCAGACTTACACTGGAACACTGAGCATCTCAGCTAAGGTGTTTTTATTCTTTCAGAATTCCTTAGGTGTTCTACTGATACCACATGCAGATCTAAGCAATTAAACAATACCCACAGAAATCCAACACCTGAAAACAATACAGAATGCACTAGGCAGCCCCTTACCCAACAGTCCATAAAACAATATTTTAAAAACAACTAAAAATCAACTTCCAAAACAATTATAAATAAAAATTAATACAGTTTTATTCATAAAAGACCTTACATTTTCAGAACAACCTGGTAAATAGTTGGCCTACAACTGTTAAATAAAATATATGTACTGATTTGGCAAAAAATCATTTTTATATTTTTATTGATATGTTCTAATATAATAAAATAATTTTATTCAAATAATTTTCTGCATTATCTTTTCAAAAATTAAGGGAAATAAGAATATCAAATTATATAACTAACTTAAAATTTGGAAACATGGCTTGTTTATGTATCTAATTACTATCTCCCTTGTAGATTTTACTGACATTTATTCAAGAATGAAGAGTCACATATTCCTATAGTTGTATTAACAGATTCTTCCAAACCTCCATTTGTCATAAAACAATTTCAAATTTATTATTCTCTAGCCTCTATATGAAACCTTATTTAAGTATGCAATATGATTCAGTCTTAATTTTAAAATAGTGAATTTTTTCCTGTCAATGAGCAGAATGTGCCAACCTGATCCAGTAATCCCAGCATCTCAGGAGCTAGAGTCAGGAGATTCAAAGGTTAGAAGCTAATGCTGACTGCATAGCAAGAACATTTCAAACATGTTTTCTTCCCTTTTATAAATACAGATTCTGAAAATGTCACTGTAGAAAACAAGGCTATGCTACTAAATTTAATCAACATATTTTGTGATGGATTCATTGACATCATGAGAGAACCTCCGTTATTTCATAAATCAAGCATAATGCATGAGGAGAAAAATGAAAAAAAATTACAGCAGAAAATAAAGAAAGAAGAAGAGAGAAAGAGGAAAGAAAATCAATTTACAATGGAAGAGTTTGCCTCTACCTCTCTACCAGGGATGAGAAGACACACTGGTTTTCTTGTCCCCTCTTTGCACAGTCTACATTTAGTTGGCCACAGGTTCTCAGGGGTACTGTGGCAGGGTGGTAACTATCATATTTATTGCTGCATGACAAAAAGGGCATAAAAACACTTTAAAATGTTTGAAACCTTGCCTTTCTATAGAGCACTCAGGCATAGGTTAGTTTAGACTTCTGCAAGGCTGAAGTGCAGGTTACAGAAAGGCATGTACACAGACCATATTCATGAACCAATATATCAGAAATGAATATGCATGAAGTTATAATTTTATTTTATTTTTATTCTGCTTATGTACTGATTTTTCAAGTGAAAGATAACAAAACAACTTAGATTTATTGTTCTATATTTTAAAAATTTATTTTATTTATTTATTATTTATTATGTACATTGTTGATTATATATATATATATATATATATATATATATATCTGTGTGAGGGTATCAGATCCCTGTAACAGGTGATCTGCTGTGAGGGTCCTGGGAATTGAACCCGGTTCTCTGGAAGAGGAGCCAGTGCTCTTAACCACTGAGCCATCTCTCCAGCCCTTGTTCTATATTTTTACCTTGAAAATTTTAATTTAATTATAACATCAAAGTAATTAAAAAATAGGTGCCAAATACTTTCATTGAAACAGTTGAAAACAATTGCTTTCGTGTAAATGCTAATAAAATAATCATGCCTAAAATGTTATTCATGTTCTTGAAATACTTATTCATGATGCTTCCTCAAGGTTTAATAGTGTGGATTAAAACAAAACAAAAAGAAAAAACTTTGTCTTACTTGTGAAGCATGGACCTTTGTGAATGAAAAGGTTTCATTAAAAAGGAGTTAACAATACTCTACCAAATACAATGCTTTGTTAAATGAAATAAGTATTTAATCATGGAGACAAAAAAAAAATCACTTATTTTAAGGATTTGCTTGCTTGTGAGGAAGTGAACTATTTAAACTCTCCTTTACTCTCAATTTCTATAATTTAGACTTGATTGCTGTTTTCTTATAAATGATATTCTGATTGTAACTTACTGTCATAAATAATTGTCTGGACATATAGGATTTGTAAATGATCTTAATATTTTTTAGATGGACACTATTACATCCGTTCAATGAGAACACATTTTTTTCAATACCTGTCATCCAGTAAGTGTTTGTTATAATGGGTTTTTGTTTTCCTATCCATGTCCTGTCTCTTCCTCTGCTTCCTATACAATATGACATGAGACACTTTTTTCCTTTTACTGAAAAACAGATGATTTATTTTTTTCACACAAAAGATTTAAATTATGGTTTCTCCAACCACTACTCCTCCCATTTCCTCTGCTATAAAGATTGATTCCAGGCAAAATATGGTTCATTCTTTTCCTAATTGAATCCCCAGTCCTAGTCTTGGAGTCCTGGAGCATTGTACAGCCTCTGTACAATCCAAACTTAAGCCTAGAACTAGAAGGCTTTGGCTTCATTACAATCTAGAGCCTTTAAGCCTCTGAGAAACTGCTGACTGAGCCACTCTAACTAACTCCTTCTGAACTCAGAGCTGTCTGGTTCAACTCACTCACTGTTCTGACTCAAACTCTTTTCCAAGCTGACTGGTTCAAATTGATTTTCTGAACCATTTTGACTGTTTCTGACCAACTCTGACTCTGGCTGACTGGCTGACTTCCACAACTTCTCTGACTGAAATGCTGTGCTCTGCTTCAAATTTACTCACATTTCCTGTCTGATATTGACTTCTGCTGCACTGCCTTTGTGTCTCTGCCTCAGAATCCTCAGATTCAGCACCTCATACTAACTGCTTTATTGTCTCTGTGTCTTGTCCTGTCTCTGGGTTGAGAGCCATTTTTTTCTTCCATGAGAGATGGATGTGTCCTCACTCTGACTCATTTTGCTAAGTCTTCCTCTGATTCATCACTTTGCTTGCCCTTCATCTCATATGTAATCATAACAGTTAAAAGAGGGGGTGCTTGTAATAAAAAAAAGTAGGGAGAAAATTAAAACAAAAGAAAGAGGGAAGGAAGAAAGGAGGGGGAGAGCAAGAAACAGACAGAGAGACAGAGAGGACACAGTCACAGGACATTATGAGACGAAGAACCTTCAAAGACGCCATTAAGTTTGTTTTCTTTGTGCCTTCTACAGCTAGGCATAGAGACTACCATTAAGAGTAGTTTGTTTCTCCAGTGAGACTCTCTTGAAGAAACATGAAAGTGATTAGCAATTGGAGATAGCATCTGGGTTAAAACACTGGGATGTGTGTCCACTTCTTTAAGCTCTAGGGCCTCATCTGGTACAGACACATGGAGACCTTGTGCATGCTGCTCGAGTCTCTGTGAGTTCATATGTGTTGGTCCTAGTATATTTAGAAAGCCCCAATTCCTTTATGATCTCTATCATTCTGGCTCTTAAACTTTTCCAGTTTCTTCTGCAGGATTCCCTGAGACCTGTGGGGAGGAACTTAATGGAGACATCCTGTTTAGGACAGAATGTTCCAAGTTCTCTCATTCTCTGTGTATTGTCTGGCTGTGGAACTCTGCATTTGCTTCCATCTGGTGCAGTAGGAAGCTTCTCTGGTGATGGCCAAGCAAGGAACTGATCTGTCAGTATTACAGAATGTAATTAGGATTTATTTTATTACTATGTTCCTTTAGTATAACACTATTTGGTTTTACTTCAGGTCTCTACTCTACCTAGTTTCATAGTCTTGGATACCTATACAACATCATACACAGTTTCTGTTGAGTCTGAAATTTGCCCCACCCCAGGACCAGTGAGATCATGTATGCAAGAAGCAAAAGCGCTTTTATTCAGCACAGCAAATCAGCATGCTGGGGTCAGGAACCAGGTGAAATGGCTGACCCTGAACAAAGGCTTACTGGACTTTTTATACACAGTAAGAGGGGGTTTTGACATAGGTGAGATGGCCCGGTTTCAAATTGGGGAACAGAAATGTAATTACAAATGTTTACTTCTGATTGGCCCATGTCCAAGTGGCTAACTGTTCACATTCTTAGGCTATAGCTAGTTATGTGTTGAAGTCAACACATCTGGTTTGTGGCCTTCAGGGTTATCTGCTGGGGTGAGCTAGGATCTATCTACTCTTATACTGCTTCTTCTTTCTGATTGGTTGCCCTCAGAGTTGGGGGTTCTTATCATATATTCCCTGGATTTACTAGCTTACAGGGTCAGGCCCATGACTGGGGCTTGAGCATGTATACTGCAGGCCTGGACCAGGCCTGAGACAAGGGATTTGTATGTACACACAAAGAGAAATGGGGTTTTAAGGAGTTTTTAAATGTAGTTTTAAATTAAGTTTTAAGAAATTAAGTTTTAATAGCTTTAAGGACACAGAAATTCCAAGCATTTGAACATCATGTCTTTGTTCAATGATAAGAAGTTATATACAAAAAGGAAAAAATGAATTTCATTTTCAGATCTTAACTTTTGTATCCTTAAACTTTTAACTTTTATTTTCAGGTTGCACATTGAAAGCACAGAAGCCATAATGACAAGCATGATTTGTTTTCAAACAGGATTCATCTATAGGATTTTTGTAATGAGCCGAGTTAGCCTCTTAGCTTTTCCTAATTAATAATTGGTCTCTTTGCCTTTCCTGTATTTTCTATGTGCATAAAAGATGAATTACCAAGCTGCTTATTTATTTTATTTTACTGCTTTTGTAAAACTTGAAAGGGAGCATATAGATTCCAATAATATACATATATAAGAAAATTCATAAAACATCTTAAACTTTTGATATTAAGTGTACAAAATACCACATTGCTTAAGATCACAATTTAAAATAGAGAAGTAAGAAATCTGCACTCTGGTTTTATACAAAAGTAGCCCTCTCATTTTTTTTTCTCCGTATTTTCCTATTTCAGACTGAAAATGCGTAGTACTATGTAGGTTATGTTCAAATTTACAAAACACCTACAAATTTTGCATTTTCCTCTATATTTAATAAGCAATAGTCTGTCATTAAACATTTTAATAAGATTCATCAACTTACATAAGAGCTTTCACTAAAGAGAATGAATCTTAATATCCTCAGTCTATAAATGTCCTCTGTCTATGCACTTTCCTTTCCCTTTAGTATTGATACTCCTTTAAAAGGAAGCCAATTAATGACTTTCATAGGACACAGAAGATTTTGAAGAGTTTGTATTTCCCTGTGATAATATTTTAAACAATAGGAAACACCTTGCACTCATTACAGAGCTATCAGGCTTGCAATTTTTGACAGGAGAAAAAGTACAAGTGCTGAATGCCCCAGAAGTGTTGCTTAATGAAATAGAGAAGGTCTGTGTGGAACCTGTACAGCTAAGCAAGTTATAAATTAATGTAACATCAAATTATAAATTGTTTTATATCATGGTATGTCTATACACATTCATACCTCTGTGCATCTATGTATTACTGTATTAGCTAGAAGATAAGTCACCCCTCACTAATTGTATGGATAACAATAGGAATGTGATTTGACCATTGATGCACGGATTGAGGCAAAGAATATTTAGATCAGCACAGTCTCTTCTGATACAGGTGTTGTAGGGTTCATAGAGATCCTAATTTGCAGTCTTTTAGTAACACTGATTACCAAGTTATATGGTTTGCATATTAACTAAAAAATTTACCATGGAGATTAAAAAGTAAAATGAACAGTATTCCATGTAGAGGAACATTTAATTTTTTAATCCAGCAGCATGGCTGTTCTAGCAAGGGATCACCTTCAGAGTCCTCTGCAATCTAGTCTTGTGTGTTGCTAGAATGTAGAAAGAATGTTTGTCAGTTAATCCTTGTCCTCTGTTTGTGCTAATGCTAGGTGAAATGGATTTGTGTGGTTAAGACAATGTAGTACCTAATCCCAACTCAAAAGGAAACAGTGGCACATGCATCTATTCCCAGAACTAGGGAAGCAAACAGAGAGAATAAAAGCCTAGTGCAGAAGCAGAGCTCAGAGATAAGAAGAGTTCAAAGAGGAGAGCTCAAAGGGAAGCAAGATAGAAGCAGAGTTAGAAGCAAGAAGAAGCAAGTAGAAGCTGAGTGAGAAATAGAGAGTTCAGTCAGGCAGTTTGAGTGCAATCAGCTCACAGACAGAAAGAGAAGCTCAGAAGAGCAGAGCCAGTCCAATATAAGCAGAGAAAAAGTAGAGAGCTTGGAGTGTGTAGAATAGTTCAGAAGACAGCAAGTCAGAGTGAACCCAGTCATTAGTACATCTCAGATTTTGAAATCTTCTATGTCTAGGTTTAAGATTAGATTGTACAGAGGCTGAAGCCTTCTAGGTCCAGTCTTGCATCTTGAAGATTAGATTGAACAGAGGCTGAAATTCTTTAGGACCAGGGGTTGAATAACAAAAAATACAGTGTCTTTTTAACTGAGACCACAAGAATGAATAAGTAAAGAAATCAACATTTATTTCTATGCCTACAATTCTAAAAACAAAACAGAACTCAAAAATAACTAGGGGAGAACGAACTCAAGCAACTGTCTTTGAATGTAATGATTATGATGTACTTGTTTGAAGGAAGTTCAATGTTTGACAGAAGCAACAATGCATTCAGTAATATCACTGTTTATCGTGAAATCTACTGAATCTCTGCATATAAATGTGTATTTTAGAGTGAGGGTTTTTTTTACTAATATGATCTATCATTACTTATGAGAGATAAGGGTCACTTATATATAAATATACACACTTAGTTTCAAGAACAGAATGTGTTAGGACTGGAGTGATGGTTCAATAATGGGTGAAGGTGCTTGCTTTTGAAGCTTGATGACCTGAGTTCAATCCCTGGAAATACTCATAAAGGTGGAAGGAGAGTACTAATTCAATACACAAATTTATCCTTGGACCTGCATATATGTACTGCGGGACATACACCCTTACACACACATCATTTACATGCAATAATGATAATAATTATGTGAAATTTTAACAAAATATACTACTTTAGAAGGAGAATCTTATTTTTTATGAGAACTTTAAAATTAGCACTCCATTTGAGGATCATAAAAGTATATCCACTCACTTTTTCTCATATAGGATGCTTAGCGTAGCTTCATTTTTGCTTATACAAACTTCCAGATTTGGAAATTTTATACATTGAGGGTAGAAACAAAAATAAAAGATATTTTCATAAAAGTATTTTAATGACATAATCCCTATGATTACCAGGAGGGCTGCTGCATGACTTACGGTAGAAAGGTTTACACAGGGAATAGAGATGATTGCTCTATTAGCAGGTAAGGTAGAATGGTTAAGATACTGATATTTTAAGTACTTATGAATTATTCCTGAAGTTTACCATCCAATATTTTGAGGTAGAGTTTGTCTGAACATTCTATGGAACTTGAAAAAGTGTGAAATATTTCTAGTTATAAGAATTTTTCAAAAATTACTTTTCTACATATAGTCATAAGTGTACCTAGATATATGTATACACAATGGTGAGTTTTCTTTTGTCTTGTTTTTCTTCTGACAGCTATAACATGTTGCCTGGGCTAGTCTAGAACTCAATATATAGCCCAGTATGGACTTGGGCACATGGTAAGACCTAACTCTGCTGCTGAATGTCAATTGGCTGACACAGTAATTACTGGCTGCAATGACTGATTTCTGGACTTTTTAAGTGAATATCAGTCTTGAGACCTTGAAAAACAGGGAAATATAATTGATCTTACTTTCTTTTGTAACAATTACTTCATGTTAGAACAGAAGAATGTTTGACTACTGGCAATTTAATCTTCCTTCTTAAGATCAGTATCTATTAGGTTATTTTTTATGAAAAACACATCAGTTATTGAAAATTCAGTTAAACATATTCACATGATTTTCTTTTTGGTGCTCCAACTTGCAAATATTTGAATGCAAGATAACAGATGTCAGTTATCTGAGTGAGTTCTCACACAAAAGTGTTTTCACAGAACGCCAAAGTGGATGAGGGAATGCCCACGAGATCTCAACTCTTCGCAAAGAGCTACAAAGGAGAGCAATAATAATGCTGAGGGTGGGAGAAATAGTTTTCTCCATGAAACAACACACTAATATGTTTTCTATTACTAAATGGTATGTCCACACAACATATACAAAAGTAACATTTTATATTCAGGTGAAAAATGTACATTTCAAAATATATTTATCTACATATACTTATATGAATATATCAACAAATAAAGAAGAAAGATATCATGGATTTGAAAGAGAGAAAGTGTTTATATGGAAAGATTTCAAGAAAAGAAGGGGAATGGAGAAATGATGAAACTATATTTTAATCTCAAAAATAGAAATGAAAATAAAAAGAAAAAAAGAAAAAAGAAAAATACTTTCATGGGATGTAATTGATCAATTTGATTGCTTATGAAAAATAAACATGAAATGCATAGATCCACAGGATACAGCTCTTTGAAAACTGGATATATAATCTTAGGTGGCTGAGTCTCAGTATGTCTTTAAATCTTTTGCATATTATATTTACTGTGTATCTGTTTCTCTGTTAAAAGCAAAACTTAGAAAAAAAAATCAGACTTAATGAGTGCATGTGAGCCAAGAGTCATCAGAAGTCAGAGTCAGTAGAAGTCAGACTCAGTATGGTTTCAGTGAGCTACAATAAGGAATAGACTTTAAGAATCTTAGGAGAGAAAAGCCAAAATGAAAACACATTATTAGCTACAGAAAGGTCTTGCCTTGTAAGGGTGCTTGTGATTGGCTGATTCTAAGTCATTATTGATAGGTTGACACTCAATGGCTTACTACAAAAATTAACTTCTAGTAGGCTTCTGTACTTAAGTCCCAGTTTTTAGCATAGGCACTTACTGTACTATCTTTCAAGTTTACAGTCTTTATGTAATTGAGTTACCCCAAACCAAGATGTTTCCTCATGCAATGGAGGGCAGAGTAAAAGCACCTGCCAATTAGGTCTTGCAGAGAGCAGTATTTAGCATATGGTTATTCTTTCAGTTTTCTGTTTCCACACATCATTAGTAGATTTTTTTTCTGGATTAAAATCATTGATTCCTGTGAGTTCCCTATGATGATTATTCTTTTGACAATATAACTACAAGAAGATTATGACAGAAGATATAAAAAATAACAAATAAGTACTATTTGTGTTTTGAAATGGTTAAGATACAAAATGCGTGCACTGAAGTCATCAAACCATAAATGTTTGCTGACAAATATAAATGGGAAATCAAAAGGTTTCTATAATGAGAAGATTGAAGATTGTTAAGATATTGTTTCATGCTAAATTATTTAGAGATTAATGGAATTCTGAATAAACTTGCTGTCAGCTATTTATTTTAACTCAGACTAATGATTAGTGAATGCAAAGAGAACAGTTAGAAGGAGAATGTGTTAAAGAAAAATATAGAAAAATAATCCATTTACCTGAACTGACAATTGTTTGCATGCATTGGTTATCTTCTCTGGTTGGTGTTTTTAATGTACCCACCAAAGAGTTGATACACATGTTAGTAGAGGTATTTGTATTGAAGATTAAATTGGATTAATTAAGAAAATTGTTAATTGCCAGATGAAAGCACAATTGTGATGAATAATTTTAAGGCCCTGAGATGTTATTCATCTGGTAGAGGGCTGAACAAATAAGCAGGAAGCCCTGGGTTTGATCCCTAGTATTCCATAAAGTGAATACCTAGGAAGTAAAACAAAATTATCGGAAGATCAAGGTAATCTTTGGCTGCATGCCCAATTAGAAGTCAGCCTAGGCAAAAATGTTTTCTAGATGTATTTCTTGGGGGAAAGTTAAGTTCAACATAGAAAACATTCACTTGCAAGGACAATTTTACAGATTTTTCATTCTTGTCTACCTAGGATTGATTATTAAGTTATTGATCCCTTAGGCTAACATTTCAATGTAGTAAAAACAAACAAACAAACAAACAAAAATCATACACACCAATACAGACATCAGTTGTTTTAAAACAGTCATTCTTGTAAATAAAATGGATTTATTTTGCACGGGTGAACATACACTGGCTTTCCATGTATCAAGCACTGATATCTATTTTATCTTGCTGTCAAAATATTCTGACGATTAGAGAAGCTGAAGTTATTTTTTAAAAAATTATTTTCATTAATATATTTTCAATGACTTCAGATAAAAGCCTGTGTCAGCTTCTTCCCTTCAGTACAGGGACCCTGTCTGCCTTGAACTTATGTAGTGTGTGATATTTAATTTGTAGATAAAGTTGTACTGTATTAGGCAAATGCATGAGTACATATTCAGTAAAAGAAAACACTATATGACTCTGGTAGTAAATGTTACATAAATATTATCCTCAAAGTTCAACAAAAATATTGTCACCATACTTTGCAGATGAGAAACAACATTAACCAGTTACCAAAGTTTACTCAGTCTCAATCCTGTGGATTTCTGGTTGTCCGAATTCATTATTCTATTAAACAAGAGAGTAAACAGATAAATGCACTAAGCATATTTGCAAATATGGAAGAGCACACAATACAAAAAATATATTATGGAAAATATATGGATATGAAAGGAGGTATTTATTAAATAACCTTGGAAATCCTGGCTTTAAAGCATGAAGAAATCTGGTCAGTGCAGTGGCTCAGCAGGTAAAGGTACTTGTCTCTAAGCATAACCATATGAAGGGGACTGAAATCTACCCACTGCACCCATATTTTGAAAGAAGAGGGTTAAGGTTAGGGTCACGTCTCACAAGCTGATCTTTGACCTCCATAGTCATGCTGTACCACTTATCCCCTATGCCCCAGTGAATGAACATATAAATAACTGTTGTCAGATTTTTTTTTTAATTGAAAACTGAACTGGCTAATTTTCTGAACATTTTCCTACAAAACAACAGGTCTGTGCTTTCAGTACTCAGAACATGCCTTTGACGCACTGTCTTGACTTTCATTTAAGATTGTACTTACACTTAGACAGTTTATCTCCAAGAAGATACTGGCCAAGTTCAAGTGACAAAGACATAAAAGTTAAATACCAAAGCTCAGCTTGTCTTCCTTTTTTTCTTACTCTTCCCATTGGTTTACAAAGGCAATATAGACTTAAAGAACAGTTCTGGGTGAGGTCTGAGCAGGTAAGTACACTTACCATGCAAGTGTGATGGATAACTTGAGTATGAGCTTTAAAATCAACATAGAGTATATTGTAACCCTCTGTAATCTGTGCATACCATTTCAAGAAGACTGGGGCAGGAAGAGGGGCCTGGGAAATCAACAAGGTGAAAAAAGCAAGGAGTTAAACCCGATGATTTTCCTTTATCTGTCAGACATGTGTGCAGGGCATGTGCCTGGACACACCTATTCATATGAACATGCACAGACACATGGAAAAACACATGTATATGTGAAACAATTAAGGCAAAAATTTTAAAAAGCAAAGAAAAAATGACTTCAGTATTCAGAAGCAGAAATGGATATAAACGTATTCAAACTGAAGGTTAAAATGCTATCAGTAATGGAATTTTAGTGATGCATCTATAAGAATCTGTACCTTATCATTTTTTGTTTCTTTTAGGAATATAGATAGAATGAGGGAAATATTATTAATATTTCTTGAGTATCTTTTAAAATACTACTCAGATATCTTGAATGTTTTGATAACTAGATGAATGAGACAGAGACATTTTCCCTGAAAACCAGCAGATAGTGTTGTTATCGGCTCGTTTATCATCTGAAGTTCTTATAAACAGCCAAAGCAGAAAATCTATTTCTCTCCTGTGAGAACCACATTCTTTTTTCCTCTGCCTTGCTTTCAGCGGAAGTCTCTACAAATTCATTTGAAAAATTGGTTTGTCAGTATTACACTTTAGTTTTGTGAGCTGGTGCTATAAACAGACAGGTAATTTGCCCAGGGAAATGGTGGGTCGTGTGGCAGTATCTGCCAGACTTACAACTAATTGAGGAAGCCCTAAGTCATTCAACACAGAACTCCCTGTTGCAGGTCAGCAATAGCAATCAGTGAAGCAGGAGAAATAGGCCAACATTTGCTAGTATTGTTATTCTGAACAGAATCACTTTCACAAGCTTCAAATACCTCCTTAGATAAAATTCTCTGGAGAATGACCGGATCTAAAGGCTCATAGGTCCAACATTTAGTAAGAAGTGCCCTCCTTCTGCACATATATGTGTGTTCTGATGTTAAAGGACTAAACAGAGAAAGAATTGGAACTCTGAAATGCTGCAATGGAGACCTCAGGAGTACAAGATTTGGGACAGCTTTTCAAAGTTTCCAGCCCTTAAGGAAGTTCCCAGTCTTTCTTATATAGTCAGATCAATCTATTATGCAGGCAACTTTGGAAATGAATGTGTGTTGCCAGTAGCTCATCTAAGACACATTAGCAGCTTTCATGAGTAGAAAGGGTAAACTGAAAATATCAGAAACATAGGAAGGATGTCTGAAATACAGCAGTGCATTGACTCAAGGAGACAGTTGTCACTAAGATCTATTTGCATTGTTAGAAGTTCTGAAAACATCAGCTTAGACATTCCATTCGGTCTCTAACCCTTGATAAACTTATAAGTTAAAACATAATGGGACCAACTAACCCACACAATATCACCTATTCCAACATTCTCTTAACGGTTTTGTAGCATTTGTGGTTGCTAGGTTACATCTCCAATGAGATGAGCCAAAACTCAGTGGTGAAGCCCCAGGAACCCTGCTCAGTAGGCCATGTTACTCTATTATTATTATTGCTCACCAGCAAAATGAGACAATAAAGAAGAAATGGGAAATTATCACAAAAAGCTGTAAGATATAGTCAAGCTCTACAGCGACGGAAGTATGGGATACAAGCAGTGCATAAATATGGGTTTTCTCTATTAACATGAGATTTAAAACCTATTAGATGAATACTTGAGTTGATGCTGCCACAATGTAAGCTTCACTACTGGAAGCATAGATATTAAGCAGAATTCTTGGGATTTTCTCTGCCATTTTCTAAAAAACTAAACATCTCAGAAATACTGAGGAGTAATTCCCCATTTCTTCTTCTGATATGTTTGACACTTTCTAATCTATATAATATTATAACATTTCTCTTTTTCATATTTGTATGTCTTGAGTATAAAATATTTGTCATTCCAAATATATACTTTCATACTCTCCATTGGATAGGGCTAACCTCAAATAATGGACCTCTTTTATAGAACTTGGCTCACTCAATATATGTGTGTGAATGTGTGTTTGTGATTGCAATTGTGTGAAGAGAAAGGCAACAGACAGAGAGAGTGTGTTGCATGTGGATTTATTCATTCCTGTGTGTAACTATGGGCAGAAGGTGTCATAGTACACATCTGGTGGTCCCAGGACAACCTTGAGTACTTGTCTTAGCTTTTCTCATGGTTTGATGTAGGACTTCATGTTTGGGAGCCAGTGTTTGTCAGGATAGCTTGTTAGCTTCTCATAAGTCTTCTGCCCCCATATCCCATCTCACTATAGGAACACTGAAGATACAAACACACACTACTGTATTCAATTTTATGTGGTTCTGGGGATTAAACTTAGGTCCTCACATGTGAAAGGTAGACACTTTACCCATTGTGGCATATTCCCATTCCCGACTCCATAGCCTCCATCTCCCTCACAGATAATTGAAGATAATTGACTACAAATTTGTAATCTACTGACTTTATAATTCTACTATGCATAGTACATATGGAACACTCTCTGGGAATATGTGTGTGTGTGTGTGTGTTTGTGTGTGTGTATGTGTGTGTGTATGAATTTTGAGCCACAAAACTACTCTTGAATATTTTAAGAAAAATATAATCATGCTGAGTATATTGCCTAAACACACTTGTATAAAGTTTGAAATTTGTAGCAGAAGGTAAATTGGAAAATTCACAAGAATGTGGAAACTAAACAACACTCTCTTAAGTAGAGAAGAAATTCAAAGTCTTATCAGAATATATTTTGAGAAAAAATGAAATAGAATTTGGCTATAATAAAACTTATGGGTTGTAGCAAAAGCTATTCTAAAAGAGTCATTTGTGGTGAGAAATGTCTGTATTCAAAAAGAATGATCTAGTAAACACAAACAACTTCGTCTCACATCTCAAGGCCTAGAAAAATAAAGATGAGCTAAGTCTAATGTTAGCAAACAAATATTAAAAATTACTGTACAAATTCATGTAATAGGGACAAAAATAGAAAATAAGAAGAATAGCCTAACTGACTTTTTTGGCAAGGTGATATTGATAAAGCTAGTGTGTTGACTAGCTTTATGTCAACTTTACACAATCTAGAGTATTTTGGAAACAGTAATCCTCAATTGAGAAAATGCACCATCAGATTGGCCTGTGGGAAAACTTGTGCACTTTTCAACACTAGTAATTTATAGGGAAGGACCAAGCCTATTGTGAGTAGTGTCACACCTAGACATGTGGTCCTGAAGTATATAAGAAAACAGGTTAAGCAAGCCCCAAACAGCACTCCTTTATGGCATCTCTATCAGTTCCTGTCTCCAGGTCCCTGGTTTGTTTGAGTTCCTGCCTAACTTCTTTCAGTAATAAATTGTGATATAAAATTATAAGCTTAAATAAGTCTTTTCCTCCTCAAGTTGCTTTCAGGGCTGGTGTTCATCACAGTGCTTTAATAGAACAATAGAAACCCTATATAAGACAACTAGTCATCAGATCAAAAAAGAGAGAAAAAGAGAGAGAGAAAAAAATTGGACTGTCACATTAATATAATTATAAATGAAAGGAAACATTACAACTGATATCAAAAATAGAAAACTAGATAAGCAAAAATATTCTTCAACAGCTGTATATTTGAATATAAAATTAATCTGTAAACTGATTTAATCAATAATGGAATCCTTCAGTCCTATTCTGTTCTGGCTATGTTGCTATTATGAGACATTAAAAAAAAAAGAATAAATTCAAACTGGTGCATCTTTAACAAAATGTGTTATTGTCCTAGAAACTATGAAAGCCAAGACCAAGGCTTTAAAATCTTCAGTTTCTTTTGAAGGCAACTGATCTTATCATCTGCTAACAAAGAAATTTTCATGATTCAGTGGTGTCACTAACGAATTTCACCATCAAAACAAAGAAGAACAAACAAAACAAAACAAGGCAAAAAACAAACAATCAAACAAACAAAAAAATGTCAGTCCTTCCCCTAGTGACAAAATTAGAATTGAAACAGGACTACTTTATCAGAAGTTTTGCCCTATATCCACAGACAATACTGCTAGCAGTAGCCATGAGGGACACACTCACATCCAACTTCTTCTTACACACTTTTATTTTTCACTTTTTTCCCTCACTAGCAAACCTCACTAGCTGTATTTACTCCCACTGGCTTCCTACTGAATGAACACACTATTGCCATCTTTCACAACAGTCTACATTGTAAGAAAGTAAGTAGGTAAGCAAGTAAGCCTTTTCTTCTGAATTCATACTAGTTCATTGCCAGTGAGAATCAAACAATATCCCAATGTTTGTACTTGCTTCCTGATGGAATATTCTTGTTAGTTGTCTTTGAGTAGTCTAGCTACAAAAATCTTCTTTTAGTTTTGGTGTCTTCAAATAACTTCTAGTTTATATTTCACAGAAAACTAAGATAGTATGGAAACTTGAGTTAGAAAGAGAAGTATTAATAAATGATGTTTAACAGAAAGAGTGTCCTTTTGTGTTTGAAAATCACAAACTTCCTGCCTCAAAACAATGCAAATTTTTCTATTATGGGTATGAGAGTTTCTGAAGATGAAGTCCTAATAATCTCAAAAGAACTAAGCATACTGAAACAAAGTTGTTTCAGTAGATTGGAAAACAAAATCACTTTTTTTCCATTTTTTCTAACTTAAAGTCTACATTATTTATGAGTCTTGTGCTCTGTCAATCTTAAATTCAGAGACAAGTCTGTAGATGTTTGCCCTGCCACTTTGATAATATTTCTGTCTATGCCTATGATTTTTCTGTGTCCCTTATACATGGCTACTTGTGATTAAGCTCAGGTGACAATCTTAGTATGTTAAATTTTATCAGATCTACAAAGTCAATTTTGTCATGCATAGTAAAGTATCTGCAAGTTCTAGATATCTAGTGTTGTAGTTTGGTCCAGGCCAGTGTTTCAGCAACCCATGAGGGAGACGCAGAGTCGGCAAAATAATAAGAATAAATCCACACCTCTTATGGATGGGACAAATGTCTCTCTTTGTTCCTAATGTTCCTATCTACTGTTCCTTCTTGTACTCCTACTACTATAATAGCTACTATTCCCTTTTTTCTGTTCCTCTACTGTTTCTTCTGTCTGTTCCACTTCTACTCCCACTACTGTTACTGCTGTTCCTTTCCTTCTGTTTTCCCATGTATCTTATATAGATTGTTAGACAAAGACCCTCATGGGGAAAGGTCACATTACAATCATATCTTAACCATAAACTTAACCACCACATAATGATTACAGGTTTTACATTTCAGTGATAACAAGTTCCATATAAAAAACAAATTATCTTTAAACACACACTGGAACACCTTGCTTTCCATATGTATTATTTTCCCACAATACATCTATATCCTAGAAGCAATAGTTTTTCCATTATAAATTAACAGAATTTTAGCAAGCCAACTAATTTCACAACCAGCTTCTATTATAGCTGGCAGGATGCTAGAGAACATGTAAACATCATAATATGCTAACATACACAATTCGTATTTAGTTAACACAATTATTATAACTAGAAACCTTTAAATCAAGAGCATTTTTTGCTTTTTTTGGTATAAGGAAAATCTGCTGCACAGTTCTATATCCCAAGGCATACCCCAAACTCACCAGTAATCTTTTGCTTATAGAAACTAGGAGAGAATCAATTTTATTTGTGGTAAAGAAGTTCAAGCCTAACAATGGGCAATGAAACTCATTTGGTATTACTTGATCATGGGTCTGTTTTTCATAGGTGACACTTGTGATCCCTAGCATTTAAGCTTTCTTTGTTCTAGCTTTCCTAACACTGACCAAACAAGTCCCTAGCAAAAATATGTTTTCTTTTTACATTACTGATTCTAAGGCAAAACATCCTAATTTAACCCTGTAACTATATATGAAAAACACCCACTGTTCTTTACTACACATATTTTTGAGTCATTCTTTCTCGAGTTTCAATAGAGTTACCAATTCAACTGAGTGGTACTGCCTTGCCCAAGTGGCAAGGGAGAGGAAAAATTATCACCATTATTATGTGTATCAGTAATACTGCCCAGTGAGGGATTAGAAACCCTCATAGAACTTTCATACCACAAGAGACATAGGAAGACAGTGGTATCAACAAGTATGATATACCAGCAATCTAGGATAGGGATATGTTTGTTGGGCCACTGTTCAGTGACACAGTGATAGTTTGTGGTAATTCAAATATAAGATCTGGGGCTGTTGACAACAAATAGTTTCTGTAAAGCTTCTAATGAATTTGCATTCACTAACAAATATTCCTTAAAATGTGAATGGTTTTGTAAGATCACCAAGATTTCCTTATAGTTGAAATAATAAAAAGTCACAGGTTTTATTTTAATGACATATGATTATTTAAATTAGTATTTTTACTTTTTTAGTTTTGTGTCATTTATATACAATCATCATAGTTTCTGAAAGTGGTTCATGAACTATTTAGAGGAGACATTGTACTTAATTGGCTACTTTGGACTTATATTTTTTTTTCTTTGCCATAGAATATTTTAATAACTTTTTTAAACTTTTATTTTAATTATCTGGATAAAAATTTATGAAGTAAACCTAACTAGGAATTGAAGGTAAATAGATTTAAATAAAATGTTATTAGAATGTGTATTTGTTTGTACATTCATTTATTTTTAAAATTCACTGCTTGTGATAACCACACAAGCTTTACTTCATTTTTAATTCAATTTTAATATATTATAACAATTACATTTACAAAAGATTGTGAATAGATGACCAAAGATACAGGAAATTATTTTAAGGAGTTTCTGAAGTATGAGCAGTGTTTTCATATTCATTCTCTATTCAGAGCCATTATGAGATGAGATAATAGATTCTCCATGTTGAGTGACCCATGAAAGACCACATTATCCCTGTGATGTGCTCCAGTGATATATGCAAAATTTACTCCCTGCTGGGAGCCACACAGAGGAGTGGACTTCAGGATATATCAGTTCCACAAGCACATCCAATATTAGTCTCAAAATAAAAGAGACAAAGACATTTCATGAACTTTCATAACTGTGTTAAAAGGTTTATTATTTAACCCTTAATTTCTGATGTGTACAAGTTGGAAAGATTTATCTTTTCTGACAATCTGGTTAAAATTGAGGTCAAACTTAATAACATTAAAAGTCTGTCACAGAAAATAAAAAGCTTTCACTCTCAGAGAAGTAACTAATAAAATAAACTCTAGACTGTGGGAGAATCATGGATATATGACAAAAACCAAGCATGAATATGTGTTTAATTACCATAGTTTTATTTTCAATTAACAAACATAGTACTAATTTTAAATTATAAACATAAATCTCAACATGAATATATGTGTGATTCAATAAGAAATCTTTAGAATAAATAGATAAAAATTCATGTAATTAATCTAAAAAAAACTAACATTAATGATAAAATCAGAACTTTTAAATGTAACATCCACTTATTTTGCAAATTATTACCAAAAAGTCTATATAGAGAATACATGTTTCCATGTATTTGCATAAAATTTCCATCTAAACTTTTACTTATTTATTTTTCTTAATTAAATAATTAAGGCTTATATTGGGCTTAAAATAATATTCAGCATCTGGGTCCCATATGGTAGAAAATGAGAATGTACAAGTTGTCCTCTGACCTCTACATGCTTTGTAGAAAGCCTCTTTGATTCATCCACAAGGTAAACAAATATATATATATATATATATATATATATATATATATATATATATATACACACACACACACACACACATATATATATGTGTGTGTGTGTGTGTGTTTAAATGTGTATATATATAAATGTATATATGTATATACATACACATTTGTATATGTATATGTATCATTCTGTATAAAAGCACAAACATTAATCAAGTAATTAATCTAGTAATTTTACCATAAAGAATCAATTATGTAACAAAGGTACAGTATTGATGGAACAGAAAAAAATTTACTTGTCCTTTAAATCATATCAGTATTATGGCTTTCAAACAAGGAGGTAATTTGAGGATAATTTTATCTATCTTGTGCTATTCTACTAGAACACTTAAAATGGGTAATTTATAAAAACTGAAAACAAATATTTGAGCTTATCATCCTGAAGGAAGAGAGGCCAGATATATTGGCAGCCCATTTTGATAGATTCCTCTTACTGTTTCATCATTTCATACTGGTAGGTAGTTAAAAAAAAAAAAAGATAAAATAATAGATAGATGAGCGAGCACAGCTCTAAACTAGCTTTCAGGGGCAACTTACCCTGTTCTCTTGTAGCCGTTTGTGTTGATGTCACTTATATATTTATGAGAGCAGAATCTTCATAACCCAGTCACCTCCTGAAGATGCCACTTATCAATATAGTTACACTGGAATTGAAGGTTTCAAAATGAAGATGCATTAAAACAACAGAAATTGCCTCTGAGCATACCAGAGGCCCTCTTCTTTCTACTGAATCTATTAAGGATTATCTGTTCCACAATGAGAAGCCAACAGAGTTTTATGTTTCTTATCAAATCCAATGATTTACTGATAGAGTCATTGTAACCAACTGACAGAGAAACCATCAATAGTCATCATTTGAAATACTATAGAGAACTAATACAACTTACACGGAATATGACAAAATATTACCTTGATGAACCAAAGCATTATTTTATTTTCTTCTTAAATATTCTTAACCTTGTATAAATCTATGTAAATATTTTATTTTGTGAGAATGCAATCATACAGAGGACATACTCTTTATTAAGGCATTGAATTTTGTTAAATACACTCTATGACAAAAGCAGAAAATCCATTTCACGTGCGCATCTGTGAAATACTTTCTATGGCTTTCATTAATTTCCTTTTATGGTAAGTTTTTGTTAATTTTCATATAGTTTCTTGGTTTCAAACACAGAATTGTACAGTATATAATACAGAAATAATTTCAGCTACCAAACTACAGTCAAAATTTTAAAATTATTTTTTCACAAGAAACATTTTATATTTCCACTAAAAGACATTTGATGTAATATATCCTTTTTACGAATATAGATATATTCTGAAATGTATAAATGACCTAAAGAATATATGATCCATACACTTCTCATTTATTTGTCATGAGAATTAGAATATTGTGTCTTCTAAATTTATTCTTCTTTGTGCTTGTTTTATTTTTATTCAGAACCTAAATTCATGGATTAATAAATTATAGTTTAATTTCAAGTTCTTATTTTTTATGCAGTAAAATTAACAAAGGGATTAAGTAATTAATTAACATAGGGAAATGCATTAGAACTACTTTGGGACTAATTTTGAGTGTAATTTGAATACTGACCTGTAAAAGCAAGCTGCGAGTCACACAAGCTGATTTTAGGTGCTGGAAAAGGACAGTTGGGAACATACACTCTTGGCAAGAATTGCCTCCATCTGCTATGGAGAAGGCACTGGGGATAAGGAAAGTTTCCCTGGATATGTTTTATTTTCATAAATTCAGGTTGAAATATATCTATTTATTATTTAATGATTTGAGAACTAGGAAGGCAACCCAACAAAATCAATGAGCATGAGACTCATGGAGAGGAGCTTGCAGTCTTGTGGGATGTTTTAAATTGATGCTGTTATCAGCCCTATTACATTGTTCCTATTATGTGAGAAAAAGTGACCAGAACACTAATATCTCTAGTGGAGAGAGTTTATTTTATGCCAGCTCATAAATTGTTTGTGACTATTATAATTTCTTTTATCTGCAGTTAGTTCAAAATAGTATATTATTTAATAATTTTTGGAAAACGTTTTTGCACTTCCTTTTATATTTTATTTTTCTAATTTTGATACTGTAATATTAAGGTGCATCTAGGAAGGCAATTCAGCTCCACTAGTGCATTCAAAATATCTGTATGCTTTTAGGGAGTACAATTTTCTTTGTGTGATCAATATGGCATGCCTAAACTTTGAGAAATATGTTAATAGTAAAATAAAATATATGTTATCCCTGAGAATTTGTTTACAATTTAATGTTTTTTACTGAGGTGAAAAAAAAAAGGAATTATCTTCATTTTTAAAACTTGCAATAGAAGTACAAAAAAACAAAAACATGTTGTATAGAGATGTTAAATTGAGCTTACTTAATTCTAACTCGTAAAGGTTATTATCAGCTAATTATTTACCAACAGTAAAAAAAAAAAAAAGTATTACTGCTTGTCTACTTTTTGCTCAGTTAATACCCTTATGGTATGTGTAACAATCTGGAGACAGAATAGCAAAGAAGACTCTATATGTGCCAGTACTCTTGAAGAAAGCCACAAATTAAGAATTAAGAAAGCTGTACATTGGAGGATTTATTGCATCCAGAGCTTCAATATGATTTTGATAAAAACATACAATGAGGAGTGAAGATTTCAAAGTTCCTCCTGTTTGGCACAATAAGTAAATAAATAAGTAAATGAGTGGTGATGTGATGGTTGAACATGCATGTTGCTGCCTAGGAAGTAATTATACAAAGTTAGGTACAAACATAGGGGAATAAAGGGCATATCATTCTATAATATAAAATATGCTATTCCAAAAGAATAGAATACACAACAGAAGACATGAATGCTTCTCTTTTTTTCCTGGTGACAAGAGGTGATGCATAACTGAATGCTTATTAAGAAAATGGTTATATTTCATCATTTAACTATATTCTCAGCCATGGACTCTAATTTCTAATATTTATGTCTCCTATGCCTATATTAAACTCCAACAAAATATGTTCACTTTGTGTATGATATGTACAGAAGAACCAAATGCCTTCTGCAAGTTTTTTTTAACGAGTATTCAATTTAATAGGGACTATTGTAGAATATAACATGGCTGATTGGGTTCACAAAGATATCCTACAGTTCAACCACTTCCATTCCCTCAGGGATGGAAATGAGGATTAACTCTCACAATCTCACTGTCTTCTAATTCCGCATTTTATGCTGGTTGCAAGTGTTGCCCAAACTATAGTAATATGCAGATAGCTACAGACTCCATTTTGCAATCTACAGACACTAGCTGGAAAATGATGAACAGTAGATCTAGAGTAAAAGTCATGTTATCCAGATGAAAGTGACATCCTACTAAGTCCACTGCTAAACTATTTTTCTCCAAAGGATAACAATCTAATCATTGAACCCTCCCTGCAATCCAGGTCTCATATCGAGAAAATATTGAATACAAGTTGTCTCCACATTTCAGGGAAAGAAAAGTAAAGCAGGGTTAATTTTCATCTGACCTGTTTTAGCTGTTTAAATAAATCCACATTATTAATTCCTGATCAAGCTAAGGGTGACATATTAATGACTTTCAATGCTATTTATTGCTCTGTAAAGTTATGTAGATGAAGAATTTATACTTGATGTAATTTATTACAACCAACCCTTTTCATAATTTGTAATCCTGAGATGAAAGATGATTAGAGAAAATGAGAGAAGACTTATGCTTGCTTGACTGTCTGGTGTCTCCTTAGTGTTTACCTGTATCTTTTTCTTTGTATTTTACCACAGAAATTGTCCATGTTAAAATTTTATTTGAGTATACATTGTGTATATTGTGGATCGTTCCAGGAAGGCACTCAAAAGAGATATAAAATGTTTACTTGTATAATGTAATTACCTGCTTCCATTTAATATGTAAATCATAAAATTAATGAATGAAAAAGAATCATCAACTGTTCTGTAGAATTATACTAAAGGGGCATTCAGTGAATTCATAGGGGAATTTGTAAACATATGCACTTAGATAATTAGGAAGCATGCTGTTTGTTTCTTTTCATAATCCTATGTACACAAAAGATTACAAGTATTGTTATAGTATTGAATTTCAGAAAATTTTAATGGATATATTGAGAAAGATGCTATAGCTTATTTTTAATGCACTTCATGCCAAATAAGATTATTTCAAGACACTGAAGACTAATTAGTTATCTGCCAAGTTAGTATTGAAAAAAATTAGTGTCAGTTAAAACTATAACCTCATCCTCAAAAATTTTGGCTGAACATATACTAGACTAATATGTAGTCTATCTAAAAGAACTTACCTGAGTCCAGTCAATGATTCCCATGGCCATATTCTAACATTTATTTTTTAACTATCTTCAGAACTCTCTTCATGCCAACTCATGTACTACATCTTGTAGAAGAAAAGGAAAGGCATTATATATTTAAAACTGAAGGAATTATAAAATATAAGGAATTATAAATTAATTTATTTGTTTCTTTATTTAGTTTAGTTTTCTGAAAAAGAGATTCTTTGTTTTAACTTTGACTGACGTGGAACTCATTCTGTAGACCAGGCTTACCTTGAGTTCACAGTGATCTGTCTGCCTTTGCCTCTCAAGTGGTGGAATTAAAGGAATGCAACATCACTGTCTGGCCATAAAATTAACTTCTAAACCACAGAGTCCTTGCTTCTGAATACTGGCACTTGTGGGTTCAAAATGTCTTAGTGTGTTGACTCATGTACATAACATAGTTTAAGCATGCATTTGGGTTTGGACACAGCATAAAAGGCTCTGCCTTCTCCATTTGGCTTCTATGAGTTCTTACACTCTCATAGATTAAAATGCTTTCCCCCCCCCACTTCATAATTTTTGTCTTCTTATCATAGAGAAGATATTTAAAAATATATTACTATGGCAACATTTTTATAATGGATGCAGGCTGTTCATAATCATTAAGATATTGAAATTTTGATATTCTTCCTACAAACTAAAAATAGTCATATTCCAATATGTTTGTTAACACAGTTCCTTATTCATAGCTGAGTAAAGGGTGTTTTAAAAGAATTTCTTTAATCTCTTTAAAAGGCAAAGACTAAGTGTGTTTTTTACAACATAGAACCATTACCTGTAAAAAATGATCAGACAAGTGTTTACCCGGGAAAACCCTTGAAAATGTATTCACACAATGCCCAGTAAATAAACATAAATCAAAATCAAGATTTAAGAAGTGACAGCCTACATACAATTGATGGACTCAAGGGTGGTTTCTTTTTACTTCCTTGAATAATTTTTAATGTACATTGTTCCTTTATAGCCAGACATTTATATCTATCCAACATAGATATATGATATATATATATATATATATATATATATATATATATATATATATTCACAAATATATAAATAATAGATTTGTTGAAACTTCTGAAGTCTTTGGAATTGATAAGGAAATGAGTTACATGGTATAAACACTATGTACTCTAAATATAAAAAGATGCCAAAGATCCTTCCAATTTTGATAGTGTTGCCTTAAGGTAGTTCATTAATACATAGTCTTTACATATTACTTGGCACTATGATGCATAAATTCAAGAGAGACTTTTGAGGAAGACTAATTGTTTTTGAATGCTTCAATGACATATTATACTGGAGAATCTTTACTGAACACAGTGAATAAAGGTCGCATCATGGAGAATATAGTTTACCTGTGTAGTTACTTGAAAATCAATGGAGCTGAAGAACTGTAGTCAGGGACTTGAGTATTAAATCATTTGTGAAGAAATGAAGTTTAAAATAAAAACTATTTCATAAAAATGAGTTTAACAGAAGGGACTGTCCTCTTCTTACTAGACTCTATAGAGTAAGTGGTTGGCCTTGATATGCTCATCAACATTAAAGTCTTGGGAAATGAATGCAGTATGAGATTAGTAGATTTTTAGGTTAAGACACCATGTATGAACTAAAACTGACTTTAAAAATGGTAAGAACATTCTATTTCCATGGATAATTTAAAAAGAATCACAACTATTAAAAGAAATAAGACGAATAAACTGATCAAAGTAATTAGTCTGGGTTTTGACGTGTTTGCCACACATGCTGCTAGAAATGTCTTGTTGAATGACAGGGAGTCTAGAAATTGGAACATTGCTTAGTGGTGATACATGAGAATTCCTAATGCAAGAGCTTTTATTTCAATTAATTTACAACAAATGGTGTTGGTGAGTATATAAAAAGCTATGAAAAGGAATAATTTGTTTTATCAAGAACTTTATTGGAGGTTGCATTAATTTGGCAAAAGGATCTTTAAAAAATTTCTTGGCAATTTTATACATGAATAAAATACTTAAATTCACATTGATACTCTACTTTTTTCTTCCAAACTACAACTCCTTTCTAACCATAATTCCACCTCCCAAATCTATCTTCATGAGAGGTAAATGGCTCCATAAACTAGAGAATGGTTAACTTACCCTAGGTAGTTCTTTTGAAGAAATTTGGCTGTTCCTTACCCTCCCATTTGGATTAGCATTTTCATTTAATTTATCCACTACAATCTTCTTTCTCTACCTTTCAAATTTGATGACTTATTTTTGCAGTCCTGACAGCTCTTTGCTGCCCCCTTCTGCTTTTTGTTTGCTATGACTCCTTAAAATTAGTATTAATTGTGATTTATGGTTAACTTAAAAAAAATCCAAATGCTGACAGCAGATGCTTATCTAATGAGTACAGACCTGATTTCCACAGTAAATCCCTCTAATATGTGTATTCTTGAGGATGTGTCTCTGTCAACCAAAGTTATACGACTATATTCTTGTTTTTCTGTCCATTTTTATTTCCCGACAAGGTTAACATCAATGCCTCTTGAGGGATCTCAAAAGATCCTTTTGAAAAACTAGTGACACCATTAGATTTCTAAAATCTCCTGATTTAGTGAGGATGTATAGGCCTGGTATATTGTAACTGGAGAAGGCTGTGGATACTTGAGTATTCCTGTGTCTGCATGGACTTCAAATAAATCATCTAATTTATAAGAATGAGATTCTGCCCTTTAAAACTCAGAATATCTGATGATTGGCACCTGTTATGTACTTCTCCACTATATTGCTTTCCAAGATTGTCTTAGGATAACTTTCTGCAGCTCCAGAAGTCCAATATACTACTGAATTGCACCACAGATTCACTTTGTACTTACTTTTTTAACTGGTTGCTGCTGATATTGACCCCTAAATTGTATATGAAGTAATCGCTCTCACAGATACATTGCTGAAACAGAAGAGAAATCTACAAAATGTTAAACATTATTTCTTAAGTTGGTTGAAGTAGATTAAGGTCAGAAAAATCATTTCTGCTGTTCCTATATAAAAACACAATTCATGGCTTTGCTTCCTGTTTCATGGAGGAGTTGCCAGAGAAAGAGCTGTGGGACATAAGCAAGACCTGGACTTCATTTATATATTATGCACTTACTCTTCATTACAAAGTCCATTTTCTGTGGTTTGGTACATCAAACTCAAGGATGCCAATATCAGAATACCCACTGTTTATTCTGGAATCCAAGCTATAAGTGGCTTAGATTTTCAATTTGTATTACTCCAGAGAAGTCTTAGGGCTTCAAAGAGTAGGACTTACTTTGTGAAGTTGCTGATGGGGTAACTGAACATTCAATGGTATTTTAAGCTGCCGGGCATTGGCACACTCTAGAAATAGTTTCTGTATGTTAGTATTTTTGATTTGTATGTTTTAAATTCATAAAAAAAAAACTATTTGACAGTAAAGCCTTCAGATTCCTCTCTGAAACAAAATATGTTCTATGAGGCAGCTTTAGTTGGAATAATATATATTAGTGATCAGAATGTAAAATGTTCTTTTAATGATAGGTCAGTCAACTCAAGCTCTCAGATCTCTACAGGAGGCTTGGTAAAATCTGGGGCACAGTAAGTTCTTGTTCACAGGTTCAGCAGCCTGACACTCAATGTCGAAAAAAAATGTAAATGCAATATCTATAGAGAAAACTTTCCTTGTTTTAAATCAAATGCTCATTATAATCTGGTTAAATTGATTGAAATTGACTTCTCAAAATAACATTTTACATCCAGAAGTTTTATACTAAATTAAATAGTAAAATGTAAGAGAATCATAGATTGTTAGACAAAAAACAGAAATTTACAGTTATTTAATTGCAAAAATGCAAAATTACAACACCCACAATGGGTATAATTTGTATATGCACTCTTAAAATCATTTTCTAGGAGCAAATGTACTCAGAAATTATTTCTGTTAATTATTATCCATTGGTATTTTTATCTGTAATTTTTCTACATCATCATCTTTTTATTATTTTTTTGACAACTTAATTTTCCCACTTTTTTGAAATAGAATTTTTTCAAACATTATATTCTGAGTATGGTTTGCCCTCTAAAACTCATCCCTACCTCTCTACCTCCCTACTCACTTACCTTCCTACTCACTCACCTGCCCATCTCCCTACCTCCCTACTTCCCATAACCCCATATCCCCACCCACCCACCTCCTTATGTCCTTACCTTCTCACCTGTCCTCATACTCAGGCCCCTACAGCTTCAGCCTAAAACTGGAGGGCTTCGGCCTGAGTCTCCATAAAATCTAATCAACCTTCAAGACTTACTGTTGACTGAGGCACTCTCACTTGCTCCTTCTAAACTCAGAGCTGTCTGGTTTAACTCTCTGAGCCCGAACAGCAAGTTCTGGATCAAACTCTTCTCCAAGCTTAGTGGTTCAAACTGATTAGCTGTGCCTGAGCCAGCTGACGGATTCTGACCTAACTCTTCAGACTCTGGCTTACTCCTGCAACTTATCTAACTGAACTGCTATGCTTGGCTTCAAACTGATTCACTCTTCCTGTCTAATACTGACTTCTGCTGAACTGTTTCTGTATCTCTGTCTCAGACTTCTCAGACTGCCTACCTCTTACTGCCTCATATTGCCTCAGAGGCCCTGTTTCTTTGCCTCAGACTTCTCATACTGCTTGCCTTATAGTGCCTGCTTCATTGTCTCTGTATCTTGATTTCTTTCTGTCCTGTCTCTTCCTCAGAGTCCTCAGACTCCCTGAGACTGCTTCAGAATGCTTCTGTCTCTTATCTTGACTCTCTGAGCTGAGAGCCTGCTTTTATATCTTGAAAGTTGTGTATGTACTCACTCTGACTCACTTGGTTAGCTCTTCTGATTCATCACTGCCTGATCTTCATACTGCCTCATCTCAGATGTCACTTCCTGTCTGACACAGACTCATTTTAAGCTCAGCTCCCTTCTCTTTTTTTCTTGCAGAGGAAAGTCATGTGCTACCACTGCCTTTAAAATATTGGGATTAAAGTTGTGTACTAATATTCTTTCTATATTTCCTATGGATGACACAGGCCTCTGAATGTGATCCCTTCATATAGACCCTTGATTTTGATCCATTCATATAGACCTTTGGACTGGATACCTTTCTAGCTATCACACAGGTCTTTGAATGTGATCCTATCTCAGAGAATCCATGTTGCTGGATTAAATGATTAAATATTTCCCTACAACTATTCATTTTCAAAAAGTATATACATATATACATATAAAGAAGGTAACTAAAATATCAACAGTATGTTCATGTCTTTGAGATGATTGTAAAAATGCATTTAAGTTTAACTGAGATTTATGATGAATTTTCAATGATAAGGAAAGTAAAATTTGAAGACATTTTCAAATTTAATCTTAACATTAAAAAAATTATTCTTTTAAATTAAACCATCTTCATAGAAAGTAAGAAATAGCCTTGAATGCATTGGCAAAGGAGACAACTTCCTGAACAGAACACTGATATTACAAGCAATAAGATCAGCAATTAATAAAGGTGACATTATGAAGCTGAAAAGCTTCTGTGAGGCAAAGAACATTGAAGATAGGAAAAAATGCAGCCTACATAAAGGAAAATATCTTTACCAATTTTACATCCAATAGAGGACTAACTCAAAATACATGAAGAACTCAAGGGACTAGAAATCAACAAACCAAGTAATCCAATTAAAAGTGGGGTAGAAATCTAAACAGAATTCTCGATGGAGGAATGTGAAGTGGCTGGGAAACACTGACAAAAAAGTTCGACATTCTTAGTCATCAGGGAAATGCAAATTAAAACTACTTTGAGAGTTCATCTTATGCCTGTTGGAGTAACTAAGATCAATAATAGAAATGAGAGTAGAACAAGTGGAACATACCTTCATTGCTGGTGGGAGTGTAAAAGTCTTGTTAAGACACTATGGAAATAATATGGTGATTCCTCAGGAAATTGTAAATTGACCTACCTCATGACACAGCTATACCACTCCTTGGCATATACATAAAGGTAGCTCCATCCTACCACAAGGACACTTACTCAGCCATATTCATTGCAGCTTTAGTCATAACATCCAGAAACTGGAAACAACCTACCTGTCCCTCAACAGAAAAATGAATAAAGAAAATGTGATAAACTTATACAATGGAGTATTACTCAGACATTAAAAAGATAACATCATAAAATTTGCAGGCAATTCAATGGAACAACAAAAAAAAAAATCTTGAGTGAAGTAACCCAGACCCAGAAAGACAAACAAGGTACGTATTCATTTGTAAGTGGATATTAGCTGTTAAAATAAATGACAACCATACTACAATCCACAGACTCATAGAGGCTAGGTAGCAAGGAGGGCTCTAGGGAGGATGCATGTATTTCTCTGGGAAGATGAAATATAATATATTTTGTAGTGGGACTGGGTAGGGTAGGGATGGGAACAGGATAGATTAGCATGGGGATGTGTAGCATGAGTACAGGGAGAGACTACTGGAATTTGAGGGCATTAGAGGGGTAATGTGGAAACCTAGGACTGTGTAAACTTCCTGGAATCTACAAGGATGACCTTAGCAAAGACTCTTAATAATGGAGGATATGGAGCCAGAACTAGCCATATTCTCTAACCAGGCAGAAATGTAGTGTTGGTTGGTCAGTTAATCTAATACATAGGAAGAATAAGTTCTGCAGTTTTTTTGGAAAATACTGAAAATCATACATTAATATTTCAAAATACATTACCAGAATTTTAATGACATCATCATATAATAAAAAAGCACTAAAGGTGATTATTATGATAATAATGTTAATTGGATTGACACACATTTTACTTGTAAATCGAAATCACATATAGTAGCTTATTCACACATAAAAATGTTTGTTTTTAAGGTTCATTTATTTTATTGCTCTATGAATATGAATGTTTGCTCCATGTGTGTATATGCACTGTGTGTGCCTGGTGCCTGCAAGAGTCAGAACATTGTATTAGATCCCTTGAGACTGAAGTTACATATGGTAGAGAGCTGCCATGTTGGAGCTGGGAAATGAACCTGTGTCCTCTGAAAGAACAAATACTTCTGATTGCCGAGTCAACTCTCTAGCCAAAGGTGGCTATTTCTAATCAGTTGAGTGTTTATGCCAGCCACCCATCCAGAAGCAATAGTGATGGCTTTGTTTGCCCAGTTCTATCTGTGGCCAAAGTTGACATGGATGTACAACAAACAGAAGGCAGCTAGCAGTGGAATTGTTAGGAGCACCTTGATAGAGTTCTGTGTGATTCTCATCCTCATGCTCTTATTTATATTTATTTGGTATTCAGATGGAGTATCTAATATGCCATCTTACCCCAAAGTCTCTTCAAAATTGAAAACTGAACATTTCTAAGTAATTGTAGTAACAAAAATTGGTCATTATGTATACTACTAAGTACATGGCTCTTTTTAATGATCAGTAGAATGTTTCAAATATCTCATATAAATTTCGCTTTTTTTCACATGTGTCATTTGTAGGTTCATGTTTGAAATTTAAATCTTTAATTTCATATTGATGGCAAACAAAATTGATATAGTTGAATGTTGTAGCTTTGTCTAGCAATAAGCCTTCTGCTTTTTCTGCAACCAGTACATCAAAATGCTATGTACAAACAGTATGTGGAATATTCCTTATGGAACAACTTATCTTTATTTTTTTTAAGAAGATGCTTACACATTATATGGCAATGAACATTCCACAAATCTGTTCAAATGAACTAATATTAAAATAAGGAGAAAACCATGACTATGAATTTTATGGATGAGGGCTTAAAGGACATTTTACCTGTAAAATGAAAGGCTGCAATATCAGTAGATTTTTTTTTTTTAGCCATTTTATGTGCTTTATTCCAGATCACTTTGGACTTCCATTTCAGTGTTCTTTAAGAATCTGAATCAGAAAAGAATAATTAATAGTTTGACTTTTATTGTAAATTTTGTTTTTACGTGTAAGTACTGAAAACATTACTAATGATAGCAGTAGTGACAAAGCTGGCAATAACAATGACAGTGACATTGTACTTTATAGGATGTATCACATATGTCAGGAACTTCACAATGACATTTACATCTATTTTCACTAGTAGCAGGATCATAATTCATAAGGTTTATTAAGTTACAAACATGTTTTTTAAATAAAATATAAAAAAACAAATATTAACCTTCATGACATATTATTGTACGACTGCTTCCCTAAACTCCAGTGTCACCTCCCTCGGTTGGATTTTATTTCCACAATGTCTCTTAATTTGAGTAAATAATAAAATTATTACTCATCAGGAACATACAAATAAATGTGATTTGCAACTACTTTTTGTCATTGAATTTACAAAAGCCATAAGAAACTGCTTCGAGTTAAAGTAAATATCCTTTCTCCTAAAATCAGTACTTAATACCATTGAGATTACTATTTTTGTGTTCTTTCTTACCTGTTCAAAACACTTAATAGATTAATAGCATTAAATGCTGTTTGTGACTTTCTCATTTGCTTTCAAAAGTTCTCCATATTTTATACTTTGAGACAGGGTCTGATATACCTCTGACTACTTTTGAAGCTGGCATGTAATAGAGGATGATCTTTTGACCCTTCTGCCTCTGTGCCAGGATTTACTCATGTACCACTATGTCAAGTTTAATCCATGCTAGGAATCAAACTGAGAGTTTCATGGACACTAGGAGAACACTGTACAACGTGAACTGTATCCCCAGGAAAATTCATGTACTTAAATTTTCACAAAAATTCTCTGAATCAAATACCTGTATTCATAATGTAAAAGACCAGTAACTTGGACAAATCTAGAAAATCATTGACTCATCAACTGGTATTTATGCAGATATGGTCCAGTCCATTATAATTATAAGCCATCCAAATTTTTTTCTTTTTATTTTTTCAAATGGTTCAACATGAGACAATGAGGCATGGTAATATAAATATCAACTGTGTGATACTTCAATTTCAGCTACTATTCTTACATCACATGTAATTAAGTGACATGAATATCTTCTCCCATAGTTCTGACTTACATTACTTATGTTGGATTAGAAGCTAATTTTGCTATCTTGGAATAGTTTAGAGTAATTAAAATAAATTCATCAGAGATTCTTTGCTTTAACAACTGTGCTATTTACAAAACATTTTGGGATTCTGAGATGTTTATTTTTAACACTTGAGAAAACTTATTTACAGAAAAATTTCTATATGCCATATCAAAGATCACTAACAACCCATAAGGTAAGACGGAAAACCAAAATTACTCAGGCTTGAATAAACAATCAACTAAAATTTATATTCAGGGAAATGGGTGAGGTTAGCTCTTCTGTTAGGCAACCAGATGGCCTAGTTTTATTTAAAATTACATTCATCATAATGTTTCCTCATGGGATAATTTCGGTTATGTACAGAATGCAATGACACTTCCTATATAGCACTCATATTTAATGATTCATCTGTACACCTATGATTGTGTCTATAGACACAAAAAAGATAGAAAAACATGACTACTACCCCGATAAATCAGGTCAAGCTAAGCTAGCATTGAAAATTAGTAGGTACTAAGATTGTTATTCTTGAATGTAAAATGCCCCCCAGGAGTTCCTTTTGTTTAAACATTTAATCTCAGCTACTGGTACTCATTTGGGAGGTTGTGGAGCCTTTTGAACTGCAGCCTAGATAACAGAAGTAGGTCTTTGTTAGCAGGATTTGAATGCTATATTTGCTTATGTTTGTAACCTGAGATCTATATTTATTTATTGTCTTGATCTGGAAAGATGTGAATGAGCTGTCACTGCACATCCATCACAATGGACAGAGCCACCTAGCTGTTAAGTCTTATCTGATGTACTGTCCTGTGTACCTTGAAACCATGAGCTAAAATAACTGTCCCCTGCTCTTAAAACAAAACAAAACAGAACAGAACTGTGTTCAGTAGTCTCTGTAGAGCTAGAGTCAGATAGTTAATCCTTCAGGGTAGTAGGTCTTGAGATCTGTTAGTAGGAATACGGGAAGGCAACTGATCATGACATAGTAACATTCTAATTGTTGGTTGACTTTCACAACTAAAGAAACTGAACAGAAATTATAATCTTCACAATTCACATATACATGAGGAACTAGATTAATTCAATCATCCATAGAATGAAATTGATTAACATTTCAGTCTCCATAATTCACTAATTCATGTTTTATTTATTTACACAGACTAAAAAAAGAGTGTTTTATTCAATGAACATGATATAAAGAACAGAAGAACATCGTGTTATTAAAGAAGAATCCAGAACTTACATGGAAACTTTTAGTGTGATTATGGTAAGTGGATTAGATATTATGTGACATTCTGTGAACTTCACCTGAAGGTGAACTACTGACTCTATGGTAGCTCTTGACAATTTTTTTTTAAATTAACATTGTAAGTAGTATATAGAAAAATCTGTTACATGCGAGTCTATCCACACATCATTCATGGGCAGTTTTACCACTAAACTCAAACTAGAAATATTAGAGTGTCCACTGAATTATTTTTTTAAATTAAAAAACATCATCTTAGTTTTATCCAAATTTATAAAACATTTATACAGACCTTATATTTAAAGGCATCTATTTAAGGAACTTATCATATTAAAAATTTATTTGCAATATTGTTGCTTTTCATTGCCACTTTTAAAAATTTTAGCTTACCTCAATATTCTTCATATAGAAAACAAAGAAACAAAGAAAACCCACTTCAGCTAATGAAGAGGAAACATTTCCAAAGGAAAGAATTTAGCAGAGTTCCGAAGTAAAGAAGTCAGCAGACTGCCCTTTATTTGAAGCTCTGTGAGCTCTATCAGAAAACTTTCATCCTTCTCTTAAGTTACTAGGACCAGCAGAGCAGATTTTTAAATAGTCTATCTCCAACTGTCTCCGACTTTGGGCCCCTAGATGGTGCCTCTATGTGAAATTGTCTTTTATCTTTTTTTCAGGTGAAAGGTTTATTTGGAGGTGTATTTTTTTCCCCTGAGTGATGCTAGCTAAAAATCTAAGCTCCAAAATGAAGCCTAGAATCTTTGAAGGAGGCTGGCTGACCGCAGATGCTCATCTGTAGAGAACACATGGAGGGTCTACCTCCCACCACTTGAACAAAGGCCAGGTGCCAATTAAGAATCAGGAAAGCAGGCAGTATGGAGGTGAACAAGCAGTACCTATCCATTTTTCTGTGCCAAACACACAGCCTACCAATGAGGCATGTCAGGTAGGACACTGGTTCTTATGTTCAGAGATCATTGGGAATATTGGTCCAGAACTAAACACAGGTGGCCAACCTGGCCTCCCAACCTTGAGAACTCTGGGCCTTTAATGAACTGACCTGAATCAGTAAATGACCAGAAATACATGATTCTACCGGTTTGCCAGTGTACCCATCTTTTTTGTCTTCCTTTTTTTTAAATTAAGCTGTTGTTTGTGTCAATGCAGATATGAATACTCACTCACTTAAGAAAGGAAAACATGGGTGTAGTTTAACAATATCCATAGGTAATTATCACTTAGTTTACAATGCAATCTAAAACCAAATAGCAAATGTGTAAGGGATGAGGTATTCTATTCTAGCAATGATGATTAAGAAATACTTTTAAAGATTAACTAGTATGCTTTTAAGAATTATTTATAATATACATAAATCAAATGCAAAGTATAATCTGTTTATTGTCAGTATGTTGACCAAAGATTTACATTTATATCAATGAACCACTTAAATAAATTATGTTTCCTTTTTATCCTTTTGTCTCTCCACCCCTCTTGAGGTATACATCTCTCCCTCTCCCCCCCCCCCCCCCCCGCCGTGTATGTTCTGTTAGTTGGAAGCAGTGCTAGGTTAAAAATGAGTCTTTCATAATTGCATTTAGAAGAAACAATGCTTAATGCTCATAAGATCATAAAATGATAATTGTGTGTGTGTGTGTGTGTGTTACAGTCTCGTCTTACTTTTTTATGTAATTTGTTTTTGTTTTATTGAGACAGGGTTCTACAACAATATTCCTTCCTCTGTCTCTGGATTGCTGGGATCAAAGGTGTGTGCCACCACCACCCGGCTTTTATGTAAAGTTTTAACATCTTCCATCCTAGGCAGGTGACACATTTAGTATTTCTAAAGAGTTTCCCATGGTTAGTAATGCTAAATGGTCTGGAAAATATTTCTGAAATACATTTCTAAGGAAAAAGATCACCTGACAAGACAATGCTACCAGTTTAAAAACAAAGGTATAAGTTTTAGAATGCCAAGCATGATACAACTCTTCTTGAAGGTGACTTTGCCTTATGGGTCTGACAAATGCAACTCAAATATTATATCATATCCAGTCAGATAACTGAAAGGTTTTTACCAAATTATTTTATTAAACACACATAATTACTTACTGATAGTAAGTGAAGTTTTAAACTAACTGATTTAATTCACACTTACTGAAAATTTAATTTATTTAGGGCACTAAATGGATTGAATCTTATTTAAAGAGAATAAAACACATTTCATATATGATAAGAAAATGTCTATATGATGATGCTACAAGGTTGTAAATAAAATGAATAAAAGCTAATGTTCTCTGTGAAGTGTACACACATGAGAACAGAGTTCAAAGCTTATTATGAAGGGAACAAAGTACTGAAATATAGTACTTTAAAAACTAATTTAAAGACTAAATAGGTACTCTGACTTTCAGTTTCAGACGATTCCTTCCATGGACATTTGACTCTGTTGTTTTGGGTACTGTGATTAGATAAGACATCATGTTGGGAAGCATATGACAGAGCAACTGCTTACCCCATGACAGTCAGAATACCCACGTATGCCATGTGTGTGCCAAGTCCCAAGAGTACACTTGCATGACCTACTGCTTCTCTGAAATCTCCATACATTCTAATATCCCATTTAGTCAAGACACTTCAACTAATGACATCAGAGCTCTTATGACCAATCACCTCCCCAAACCCCAATGCTCCCAAGAAAACTATTGAACAGCCTGTACCATGTCAGTCACCAATCAAGAATAAACATTTAACATAGAAGTTCTTAGGATCTATTAAGTCATCATAGACATCTTATCTTAAAATTAGCACTGCAAAGTATCAATAAAATTGATAGTAGTGAGAGAAAATGGAATTTGACTTACACTTATACAGCTATAAATTTATCCTTTAGCAAAGAGATCAAATCAAATATCATTAGATAAATAGTTTAAATAGATGAATGAAAAGAAAATAAATGCTCAAAAGACAGGATTTATATGCACAAAGATATATGCTCAGAGAGAGAGAGAGAGAGAGAGAGAGAGAGAGGCTAAGATTTAAAGATAATATTATTAAAAATAGCCATATACCTATGGACCATTCAAAAATACTAATTTGCTGAACTTGTAAATAAAATCCATCATTGAACTTATATATATATATATATATATATATATATATATATATATATATATATGCAAGGTATTCATTGAAAACAAAACTTGTGGTTAGAGATATTTGAAAGGAACCACAGAGGTCACTGTTCTATTAAGGAATCTAGATGGCTACTATACCAATATTTACTACTTTATCCAAACATATTGTAATATACATCATTGGCAGGATATGCTGAAAGAGCCAAAGTAAGATTATGACAAGCTCAGGCAGGACCTCAAGAAAGGAACTTGGAGGCAGGAATGGAAGCAGAGGCCACAGAAGAACCCTGTTTGCAGGTTTGCTTCCACACTCACATTCAACTGTCTTTCATTTATCACCCATGGTTCACCTGTGCATGGATGGCACCATCCTAAATGAGATGGGATACTCCATGTCACTAAACAAGCAAGGCAATACATCTACAGGCCACTCTGTTAGAGATATTTCTTCTATTGAGGTCCCTCCTCCCAGGTGATGCTAATTGTGTTAAGATGATAAAGTCTAATCAGTATAACTACTCTGGGTTTGTAGTTTTGAGTCATAAATATAAAATGGCATCTCCCTTACTCTTTGCTGAGCATCTCTCCCATTCACTATTGGTGAAGTCTTTGACTTTTGTGTTTATTCATGATATAATAAGAAATAATAAAAAGTCATTCTATGGAGTCTACTGAAATAAAAATTATTGTTCTGCTTCACTTCTCTGTTGCAAGGTCAAATATTTTCATTCTCATAAATCTCAGGGGAGGCAATATATTTCTTTAAGTTTTACCTAGAAGTTGATGTGACTTGTCATTTTTCTTTCCTGCAGAGCAAATTTTTTGTAGAGTAAAAAGATTTTTCTAAATGTCTTAAAGGAAGCTAGAGCCTAAAGGCATCTCAGGGTATGAGTGGGTGTTGGGTAAAGGAGGAATGAAGGGAAAGAATATGAAAACATTTTTGCCCAGGAGACAAAATCCTCTCAAATGATGGCCTGAGGATTAGTAGATCTGTTATATTTTAAAGATGACAGACAGTGACTATCAAAGTTATGCATATAAGGCTCAGGGAAAAAAAGCTTGCTAGATTACTCAACATAATATCTGTATGGATCAAATGGAAGAGGCAGCCTTGACTTAATGTTTTTATCAAATAAACAGTCATCTATCTTTTTTTTTTTTTCTTAGCAGGTAATGTAATGAGTACAAGAAATATAGATGATTAGTTTTGCAAATTATAGCTTGTTAGAATAGCTCTGGCTTGTCAAATTTACAATCATCCCCATGGTATTGTCACCCATATTATTAATTTACCTTTCAAAAAGACAAAGATACCCCATATACTAAACACAAAGCTAAAGTGGCAGAAACTTTCTAAAACTCAAATAAATATATCACTGTCATTTAGCAATCGTCTGTGTTCCATTAAATATTTTCCAGCAGGACTCTGAAGTTAAAGGAGGGTGCAAACAGACAGACAGCTCATTGACTTCTCATGCATATATCTATACCACTTTAATCTCACACACAAAAGGTCAGGCATAAAATTATGTGCTTGGAGCAGCTGTCTGCAGAGATTTGAATTAACATAGAAGGAAAGTACCACAGGAAAAAAAAAAGTTAATTTATCTTAATTGGATTAAGCTGGGTCCCATGTATACTACAGGGATGAGGTTACAAAAGACTAGAAACTGCTGGGTTGACAGGAAAAGGATTAATTCATGGGCTAGTGTCAGGTTGTTGACTAATAACATATTGATCGGATCTATAAAATATTCAGTGTGTCTGTCAGGAAGAGACACAGTTTGGAATTGAAGATTGCTAGCATAACTGACATGATCAAATTTAGATTAATATTATTAAGATGCTGTGAGAGAACTGCATATTATCGTAGCACTCGCCAAGATTTCCCACGTGTCTAGGATTGACCATCATAAGCTGTAGAGCTATCCTGTTGGATAAAGGGACGTGACTGATCTGTGTAGCTGCCTCTCCCTTTCCTCTCTTTGCTTTAATGTGTTCCAGCAGTCATATTGAACCACTACAGTTTAATCCCACTGGAGCCTGCAGGTGGTATTGTCCTTGCATTGAGGAGTTATTAAATTCTTAAGGTCACCATAAAAAAGGTTGTATTAAACTGAGTTAATAAAAACATTGGGCAAAGGTTTGCAAAGAGCACAGATGTCAAAGCCTTGGGAATCAGAAATGTCTCTCATGATATCAGACTAAAAGAATAATTTAAATCTGTCATAGTATAAAGATAAAGTTCTGTTTTTAATAAAATGTATTTTTTAACCTAATACACTTGTGTATATGTGAACACTTATATAGGACATCCATTTCTTGAATTATTTTTTTTTCAAGTGAGACTAGCTTAGGCTATTTAAAGACCACAAAATGTAAAAAATACCATAAAAGTGAATTTTGGAGAATTTTGAAGCTATTTTTTCAATTTTTTGCTAAACAACAAGAGGGAAAAAAAACTTTACTGGCCAGTGTCTATTGAACAGAATTTTGCCTTCAGTATTTAGTTAGAACAATGTAGATACTAAGATTTCTCACTATGTGGCTATACGTAGAACTTTACTAAGGTTAGATGGAAGGTTAGCCCTTCCTTTACAACAATCTATTTCTCTGGCAGAGGAAATCAAATTAATTATTTTGGAAGCATAGTGATGAATATGCTAGGAACTGATTTGTATCCAATCTAACCATTGACTGAATTAATTAATTACTTAATTGGCTTAGTTTGCAGTGCTGTAGATCAAAAGTTGAGCCTTGTATGTTCTAGACAAGCATTCTAACTACTGAGATACAACTTTATCCAAATTTCTGAAATGTAATCAGAGACAATGAATCTTAAGAGAACATTGGAGAGTTTAGAAAGAATTTAACAAACATACACATTTCTCTAAGAACTTTTGAATTGACCAGTCTTTCCTGACTAAAATCTGATGTCCAGGGTCTTTTGGAACACAAATAGATACAGTGATTTTAACCTACTGTTGATAGTCATTTATTCAGGTTCAAAACCACTTATAATTTTGTCTAATTAAATAACTATTTCTAGGCTAGAGCCCTAGAGTATTTAGGCCTCCTTACAAGCCACTCTTAAGCCTCTGGTTTAAAACACTTTTCTCACATTCAAACTGACTAACTCTTCCTGTCTGATACTGACTTCTGCTTTGCTGCCTCTGTGTTTCTGTGTCTCTCTACCAGCCTCCTTGCTTCTGTAACTCAGTGCACCATATTGCATCAGCCAGCCTCTCTGCTTGTCTTCCTTATCTTTAATCAGACAACTTCATTGTCTCTATGTCTTGCTCATGTCTGCCTGCTTCAGATGGATCATTCTTACTGCCTCTGTAACAGACTCTTCTGTAACTGCTGCGAGAGCTGTAACCTGCACTGAGCTGAGAGCCTACATTTCTATCATGAGAGTTGGGTGTGTCCTCACTCTGCTAGTTATCACTTCCTCTGATTAGTCACTTTGCTAATCCTTCACTGACTCATCATCTCAAATGTCACTTCTTGTGTGACACTGACCCTTTCTGAGCTCTGCTTTCTGTTTTGGCTTCCATACTCTGTTTCTGTCTAGGAATTAAAGGCATGGACCACCACTTCCTTCTGAATATTAGGATTCAAGATGTTTGCTGCCACTGCTTTACTGGGATTAAAGTTTTAATATACCTTCTACATTCCATCCAGACCACAAAGGTCTCTAAATATGATTCCTTTATATCCCTGGAATATATACCCATTCTAGCTTTCACACAGGCCAACCACGTACTCTACAACTGTTTTTTGGATACTGAGATTATTTTAGAATTCTTTTTGTTTTTTGTTTCCTTGTATTAAAATTAATATATATATACACACATATGTATATATATGCATATAAATGTACATATATATATGTGCACGTGTATGTATGTATATATACATATATATATATATATATTTACATGTATATCATATTTATACAGTTACTATCTAAGTGTCTAAGTGTGTTATTCAGGATTTTCTCTACTGTGACCAAGTGCATGTGAGAAACATTTTTAAAAGAGGATTTAATTTGATTCACAGTTTGAGATTATACAGAACATGGTAATCTGGCTCCAGTGCATTGTAGATTGTGTAAAGAAAGAACATCATGGCAGAAGCATGCATTAAAACAGAGCTCTTCATCTTATTAGAGCCAGGAAACAAAGGAGGGTAGAAGACAAGATGCTGGGCACTAAGTATTTGAAGATATTTTACATTTAAATAAATTTAAATGATGAGGATAATATTAATTTATTAATTAATGAATATTAGTCTTTGTACATCCCTCTCATAATTTTATATATAAACTGAAATATATATACTGAAAACTTTAATGCACATATAATGAATATTTACGTATAGTTTGCAGTCAACACACAAATTAATTGATTTCTAGATTGCCAACTTATACTGTAACAGAAGAAACTATTGAGATGTATAATATTTCAGCCATAAATAAGTATGGTTGTGAATCATCACTTGAACTGTGTGGACTTGCCTATTCTCACACTTCAACAACCATTGTTATCTGTGAATTTTAGAAACCAGTGGATTCTTAAATGCGTTTTGGGTTTATTTTTCCTTATTGGTATTATTGACAAACTGCTACTGACACATTTAAAGAGAGTAAATGTCAACCACAATGGTGAGTTGCTTATCTGGGAATATTCATTATTTAATGTTCTGTTAATCTGAGTTGAATAGTAGGAGTACTCTTTACATGATATAGTATCTACAAATTCTGTGGAAATTTGTTCTTATTTAGATCTTATTAGGCATAAAAACTATTTCAAGTTACACATTCAACTAATATTATTGTGTTTATAAAACTATGATTTGATAGATAAGACCAATCATATACATAGGCATCTTAAAGAATTATGTAATATTTATTCTGAATATTTACCTACCCATATCTATTTTATACACATAAAAGAATGAGCATAGCAAAAATAACACTTTTGCAAAATTTCAAAGAAAAAATATATGCACATATGTATATACATATATTCATAAACACATGTATATACAATTACTCACATTCAGAAACACATACACATATATGTAAACAAAACTATTTTATTCTAGTAGAATGAGGAACAGAATAGTTTCCCATATCTAGACAATCACAATGTATTTTTGATAAGAAATGTCTCCTCCTTTTGCTTTCTTTTGCTCTGTGGTCCTCTTGAATAATAAAGTTATACTAATATATTCTTCATGCTCTCCTTTGCACCGACACATAACTTTCACCATTACTTCCTATCTATATCTGATAAAATCATTTTTAATTCAGATTATAGAGATGACTCAGTGGTTAGGAGCACTGTTTGATCCTCCAGAGGCTTTGATTCCCAGTATGCACATAGAAGATCAAAACCATCTCTAACACAAGTTCAAGGGTCCAATGTCATCTTCTGGCATTCATGGGCACCAGGCACAAATTTAGACCACAGAGATACTTGCAGACAAATTCCCCACACATGGGAAATAGAATATCCTAAACTATGTTTATTCTAAATATAAATTTATGCTCATGAGTTATTTTTTATATAAAGTGTTACATGTACAAATACAAGATTCTGTTGCTGGCCTCAGAATTAGGATATGAGTCACTACAGGTGTCTTTGTAAGTTAGATATACTGTGTTTCTGTGTTTAACACTAAAAGTGATATCAGTTAAACATGGAGCTAAAAACTGAATCCTTAGGAATTTAGCAGTGTGTTAGGTGTGGTTGCATGAGAGATTAGCATACACTCTTCCTGTGTTAGTTATATGTCTTGCTATGGTAAAACACAATGACCAAGCATGACTTATGGAAGAAAGAGTTTATTTTGGCTTAGGGGTCAAGAAGAAGAGTCCATAAAGGAAGGATATGGCAACAGGTGCCATAAGCAGAGACTTGAACAGGCACATCTTCATCCACATTTTGGAGACAGAGACAATGAGCTGGAAGAAGGGAAAGATCTTAAATCCATTTGGTGGAAAGTTCTCTATAAACGAGACAGGAAAAGGATATCTAAAATCCTTAAATATATAAACGTTATCCATGATTAAATGCATTGTAGGCGCCTCCATTTCCTTATAAGTACTGATGTTATTCAGAGAAGAAAATTGTTAAAATTACTTGACACAGCGTATGGCAAGGATCTTATAGCTCAAGGGTAAAAACAAAATCATATGACTTTGACTCATTAGAAATATTTTCTAAGATCTTCCTAATTGCCGTAGTAATTAAAATTTAACAATATTTTCAAAAGTGCCATCAGTGTATGGAGTGATTTTTTCCGTTGCTTTATTTAAACTAAAGAAATCTCTCCCCTAACAAAACAAAGGGAAAAACATATTTGAAAAATATCAGATATGCTTTGTCTTGTAAAAGTATTTTTATTCATGGGGATTCAAGGAAGAACAAGATACAACCTTAAAGATGTTGAAGCATCTTCAACATCTAGAGGAATTTATCCAGAGACTGAACTCTCAGCTGCCTTCTCAGCTGCCTATTATTTGCATGCTAGCTCCTTCAATCTCCAGTTTCTGATTCTCTTGCTTCTCACTCTGCTTCTATCCTGCTTCCCTCCTGCTTCTACTCTCTGCTCCCTTGCTTCTGAATATTTCCTTTTATATCCCCAGAGTTGGGATTAAAGGCATGTGCCATCATTGCCTTCTGAGATGGCTTACTTAAAGGTGTGTGCTACGTTGCCTTCAGATAGAAAAACTTATATTGCATTAATGAAGAGATTCCTATAATTCTCTTCCCAAATGCCAGGCCAGTCCACCTTGTTGCCACTAGGCAGAGGTCAGACTGAGAGACACAAGGTGTACCTCATATGTCCATGTTAGTCACTATGGAGGAACCATAGAATTCCCTTTCAATTAGCATTAGCACAGAGGACAAGGTTTCTTGACTAACATTCTGTCTGCTCTATAGTAGCTATGCTGCTAGATCAGAGATCATATATCTATCACACAGGCCCTTAAGGATATCCTATCCCAGAGCAGCCATGCTGCCAGATAAAGGATTAAGTGTTTCTCTACAGTAGCCCTTTCAGTTTCTGCATTTATTGTAAAACATGCTCTGTTCTTTCAAGTGCACATGCACATTCATGTGGCAGAATCTGAGCACTCCAGCTTGCCCCTTACCAAGTTGTCATAGCTCATTGTTATTTTCTATATACTGCAAATCTGTCTGTCACCATTTGCTGATCTGTAACATCCACTGTGTAGTGTCTGCTGGAATAAGGTGATAATCAGCATTAAGCGAAAGCATGAATTCAGATCAATAAGACAGCTCTGCTTCCAGAGCACATACTACTCCTAGCGACACCACTGTGATTACAAGGAATGTTTACAGGATTTAAATACAAATGAAAATATAATAATATGCATTAATATTTTAATTCTAGCATCGCTCACAACTGGGACACAAACTTGTTAAAGGAAATTAAATTCACTCTACTGCATTTTTTCTTGTTAGCTGGTAGAGGTTATAGGATAACCTTGAGAAAAGGGATTCACACACACACACACACACACACACACACACACAATTTTAAAGTCATGATAGCGTAACCACTTGTAACTGCCTTTCAAGTGATGGTTTAGTTTTATTGTTTAGTTAATACAATCATTATGAAAATGCTTAATGGTTATAGATATAGAAACTTTTTGTTAGGAAAGAGTACTTAATATCCTAAAGAAAATGCTTTTCTTTTCATGAATTTGATATAACTAGAAAAATAATTCATGTAAAAATTAAAAAATAAAATAAAATATTTAAAATCCAATGTTTTAGGTATTCAGCAATTGTATTATTTTGCTTAGCTTTGTTTTTCAGTAAAATTGTGAGCATGAACTGGAATATGCCTTATATATCATGTGAACAAGGATGAAGTTGCCATTGCCTTCAACATGATAAAGCACAGTAGAGTGGGTACCAGTCCGTAGGATGCTAGAGTCAGTTATCCTGCATCTTTTATTGAAATAATTTATTTATTTTTTGTGTAATGATATACTTTTGTTTATTCATTTAGGATTTGATACAAAGTACTTTGATCATGGTCACTCAACACATCTTGCCTCAACAGTTCCCAGATCTACCTTCTCCTCCCGTCTTCTCTACCTACTTGTATTTCATGCCATTTTTAAAAGTAAGACGCTGTCTTGTAGCGCATGTCTGATCCTCTGAGTCTTATAATTTTTTTTATTTTGCATTATCTTCTTGAGTCTGAGTTGCAGGTTTATGCTATAAATGTGTTAATTTGAGAACAGGCATTACAATGTCAGTTATTTTTTATCAGTCAGCAAGGTAATGAAGCAAAGGGAATGCTGAGGATCGACTGGTGGTCTCCTTTTTCCATTTAATTTTATTTTTGTTTATTTTTAGTGAAAGAGCCCAGCTCATGAAATGGTACCACTTCCATTTAGTTAAACCTTTCCTAGTCTACTTGTCTTTTCTGGACAAGACATTACAGAACATCTAAATGTGTCTCTAATTAATACCTTAGTCATTTCTTTGTTTTGTTTTGTCTTAATTTTACTTATCTGTAACTTGGATTTTGTGAATTATAATGTGACAGACATGAATGTTCATGTACAGCTGTGACATAATGACTGATAGGCCTTTAAATATATGCCCAGCACTTTTAAAACTTGATCAGGTGTTAGTCTGGGTGAAATTTTTTGAGGAACCTCTGTATTGATTTATGTAGTGGCAAGAGATGTTTACATTCCCATCAGTAATATATAACTATTCCTTCTCTTCATTGGCTAGCCTTTAACGTCACCATGTTACAGATCGTCACTTTGAGTAGTGTGAGGTAGAATCTCAATGTAGTTTTAATGTATATTTCTGTAGTGGTTAAGGATGTTGGAATAGATTCCCTAATTTTATATATGCAATGTTTTCATTTTCTTTACCGTTGAATATGTCTTTGTTATTTCTTCTTTGATCCATTCTGTTGTTTCTTTCTACAAATTTATGTATTTGAACTTTTCAAATATCTTCCACTTTCAATCTCCAATATGAAGTGTGAAAATATACTTTGGAGAAATTTAAAGTTTATGGAGATTTAATATTTGACAACATAGGGGAAATAGTAGAAGACATTCTATGAGGTACTGAGAAAAATGTGTATGTTCTTATCTAGTTGAATATGGTATGTGTTTTCTTAGGGATTTTGTTCATATCCTCAGAGCCAATGAGACTTCTTAGCTTTACTTATGATCTTAGCATATCTTGGGAAACACTGCAAAATTAGTTTCATAGCTTACTGGCTCTGATTGACCCCAGATGAGTGCAACTTGATTTTTGAATTCAGTGTTATGGAAAGCAAGGACAGATTTTATTTCTGAAAGGTTAGTCAGTAGGAGATTTTTCAAATATATTGTATTTGTCTTAACATTAAAGTACCAATTTAGGATGAACCTAATTTTGGATCCAATTGTGAAGTAGCAATTCTCTCAGACATACATATTTTCAGAAAGGAAATTCCAAGTAGAACTAATTATTGTTTGTGCATTGGGATGATACTAGTGAAGTGTTATAGATCTCTCTCTAATATGACTGGCTACTGGCAACTCTGAAAGGGAATAAGGCAGACTGGGAATTTGTATAACCTAACGTTAAGTTAATGAGTCATGCAGTATGCTCTGATAATTAGGCTCAGTGGACCCTTATAATAAATCATTATTTTTTACTTCTAGAATTTGAGAATTTAATTTTATCATGTTTTACTCTACTTTCATTATTATAGTATTAAAATACAATGTTCTTACCATACCTTCTGGACTTTAGAGTTCTGCCAAAAGGCTATTTGATACATGAATATTTTAAATTAGATCCTATTTGATTGCAGAAATTTTATGATATGAGAATTTGAAAATTTAAAATCACATAATAAAAATAAAACCGTAACAGCTTTTCAGTGTAAAAAATATTTATATGCACTATATATATGCATATATGTATATGTATACATGTATAAATATGCATGTATCTAATATATGTGATAAAATAACTTTAACACACTTAGGTTTTTAAAAGTATATTAAATAATTAAATGAGTAGTGTTAGACAAAACATTGAAAGTAATTTCTAATCAACATTACAATATGATGGCTACAAGTGTTTGGCTACATAAAGTATTTTATTAAATATCTATATATCATATGACATTTTCCAAGTAAACAAAAATGTATATTAAAGTTGATTGCATAAGTTTTATATGACAGATGATTTATTAATATTACATTGATTTCAGGTTTAGTAATTTATAATGAAATTATAATTCATTATAATAAAATCATTATTATAATAAATTTACCAGAAGCTTTTTATAAAAAATTGTAATGGGATTTTGTTAGTAGGTGCTAGTTAGATAAAATGCAAGTTCCCTTTACAAAATGCCAAAAATTGATTGTCAAGAAATGAAGAGAGACTTATGAGATCCTTCCAATGTACACAAAAGGAATGAGTTCATAATTAAAGTTAATCACAGATGGTTATTTTGTGGCAAGTGCTCTGCCCTGAAAATGTAACATTATAGTAGCTTGTACCAACACAGTGATATATGCTGGCTGGTTATTTGGCAACAAATTATGGCTTGATTTAAAATATGACTTAATGTGTATACTTAATACATATGCTTAGTAATAGTGTGTATAATATACTTTATATTTTTAAAGTAAATTTTTATACAGTTTGTGCCTATTATGCTATTGTTGGTGTTTAAAGAACCTCAAGCAAAAGTATATAATTTTACTATCATGCATAGTATTAGGCATGTTTGTTTTAATAACAATTGTCATTATAAATTATGAATGGAATTACTGTTCATACCAATATTAAGAATACCTAGTGGTTCATATGTACAAAAATAAGTCTGTATATTGTTACATTTCAGTTTCAAACAAGTTAACAAGCAAACATTTACAGATTATTAAAACTGTATAGCAGTAATAACATTGTAATGATGAAATGAAATACATTGTATAATATTATATTCTCAAATTAAATCTTAATCAATGAATACTACTCTAATCATGATTGGAGGTCCTTCTTCAGAATATTACCAATATCAAGCCATCAGAGTGTATATATATATATTCCAAAACTTCCTAATAGTCTCTATTAAATGCAGTTTGATTTGCTGAATGGAGATTGTCTTCAGGTTTTTCAGTCCTGAGTTTTTTATTGTGGAGCAATTAATACTACATCTTTATAGGTAGCTGTTGCTTCATCTCATCTTCTGTGTGGCTCTCCTAACACTCATTTGGAAGAAATTATTAGAATATTAACTCCCTACATCCTGAATTGGAGCTACTGCTTCCTTTCAGCTGTCTATGCATAGTTATCATGACTCCCACTATGAAGAGTTTAGTGGGATATTTCTATTCACAATAGTTTTAACATTGCTTTCTTGCAACAGTATTTTTCTTTTCTTTTTTTAATGTAATGATTCCAACAGATATTTCTGTTAAGTAGGTAAGGGAAACATAGAAAGACAGGGGGCAAGCTAGGGAGGGAGAGGGAAAGAAATGAGAAGTGTTTGGCAGTCTTGCCTAGGTGTTTTTAGTATATTATAATTCTTCTTTCTAGATAATGAATCATTGTTGGGCTTCAGATCTTAGTATATATGCTGGTTAGAATGAAAATGGCCTCCTCTATGGGCTCATAGGGAGTCTCACTATTATGAGGTGTCACCTTGTTGTAGTAGGCATGGCCTTGTTGGAGGAAATATGTCACTTGGGAAGGACTTTGAGGTTTTAGATGCTCAAGCCAGGCACAGTGTTACTCTTCCATCCTGTTTTCTTCAAATCTAGATGTAGAACTTTTTGCACCTTCTCCAGCAGCATGTCTGACTGCCTGCCACCATGCTTCCCATCATGACAGGGTATTAAACCTCTAAACTGTAAGCCAGCCTCAATTGAATGTTTTCCATTATAAGAGTTACTGTGGTCATGGAACCTCTTCATAGCAGTAGAAACCATAACTAAGACAGTGTGTATGCAAGACATTAATTGAATTTGAATGCGAAAAAATAAAGGAATTGAGTCTATTAGAACACATATAATTCAGAAAGCTCATATATTAAATTTCTAAAATTTATAGAACTAATAAAATGATTTCAAATCAAAGCTCTGAAAGGAATAAAATTGATACCAAGCCCAAATTTCACTCTTTTTCTAAATCCACCTATAATTAGTCCTTTATAGACTATCAGACCTACTCCTCACTCAATATTCAGGCTTTGCTCTTAATTTTTTCCTTCCCAGGATGTTAGGCTCTAATAAAAATGATACTCTTTCCCCACTTTCGGATCTCGAAAGTGATTATTATAATTGGTCATTGATGTCAGTTTCAAGTTATATGAGAAAGCAACACCCATGAACTTATTTTTTTTAAATCTGAGAATATTCCCTAGTCTGAATGTCTAAAAAATAATTGAAATCAGAAGCTGAAAGAAATAGTAACATCTTTATGGCTGCTGCAACATTTTTTTCTTGTCAGAAAGATTAAAATCAATCTGAATTTCCATTGACACATAAGGAAATCAATAATATATGATATATACACTATGAAATACTATTCATAACACAGAAGTGTTCTACATACATAAGATTTTTGATGGATAATGCTTCCTATCACTACTTTTTACATACCTCTGTATTCTTCCATGAATTAGTTGAAATATATTTTGATATATAAGTTAACATTCTAGTACCAATATTACCAGTAGTATTTTTAGAAGCATTTTTGATATTTCAGTCTCGTGGTTTCTAATAATAAAACATACTTTATATATCGAATCATGTGCGTGTACTTAATTCATTTGGTATATCACTTTTAAATGTGTTTTAATTATCATTTTAAGATGAAACTGAGTTTTATGGTGCTCACTTGACTATGAATGTAACAATGAAATAATATAGTTAATACTTTTTTCTCTAGAGCCTTAAATAAGTAATGACAAAAGCAGCAAAATTCTGAGAATAAAACATACACAGACACATTGCCATGGCAATATTGACTGAGAAAATCATGAAACAAATTTACTCTCATATTTATGCATGATAAAAGAAAAAAGGAATTCTATAATCATACTATGATGGTACCTGATAATCACTTTGAAATTTAATGGAAGCAAGATACTTAAAAGATTTAGACATAAACCAATTCAAACAATAAAAATTCTCATTTATAAAATATAAAAGAATTTCTGAATTTGAAGAAAAGCAGGTAGGAGATTGTGGGAGGGTTTGAGGGGAGAAAGGAATGAGAAAATTACCGTAGTAACCTAAAACATAAACTAATAAAGCACCCTTTATTTTTGTAATGAATGAAATAAAAACTTATTGTAATTTAATAGCCTGCAACTCCTTTCAAGTTTTCTGTTGTGAAAGAAAGATTAAATAAATGTGGTAATCATTGTATTTCTTATGCATTTCAATGTCCTCATATATGAATCACATCATGAACTTAAGAAAGTATTCGTAGGTGAGTCAGATAGAATTGAGCCTATGCAACTTGAGTATACCACTGTGTATTATGGGCCCACAAAATTCTAGATCAAAATGGAAAAGAATTCTGAGTGCAGGTTTGCTGTGGAGCTTTTTACTGTCATGTGCTATTTACTTGCATACATAAAATCTTTGTGAGTTCTCCCTTTATTTTTACATAGTGTGACCATAATATGGGCATGTATAAATTAAGATGGGTTGACATCATGAGAGAACGTAAGGTAAGGTCCATTCTTTTGTTTGTGGTACGGACCTCTGTACTTGTTACATTCTTATCAACTGATTTTGCCATTCACGGTCAACAATATCTCCCATCTTTACCAAAGATATAAACATTTACAAAACTATAAAAACTGAAAATGTTATATGGAATACATTAAGATATACAACAACAAAATCTTTTATATTATCTCTGCTCATTGACTGATATATGACAAATCATTCAGAAATTACTTTTGGAACTGTCTCTTCACTACTGTTATTAGGGGAGCAAAGCATTTTCTCCAATGAGAGAACAAAACAAAGATCAAAAAACAACCTCCCTATGAAAAATTAAAATTCCCTAATTTTAATTTAAAAATCTCTTATTTTATATTAAAGATAAAATTAAAAGTTAGGGAGAATAACTTAGAGTATAATTTCCCTAGTTAAATAAAGGACTAGCTATTAAGCACATATGAAATAATTAGGATGAAATTTGCAAAAGTTTAATACAGTATGTACATAGGTTTATTACCATGATTTTGTGTGTGTATTACTTATTGAACAAAGCAAAACAATACAGATTTGGGGTTTTAATCAACATGTATTTATTATGTTATAATTCTGAAGGCTGCAACTCAGACATCAGGCTGTTTAAAGATCAGTTTCTGTAGAAGATCTCATTCTTCATAATAGATGGATTATGATTACTGTGTCTTCACATGGCATCTGGTGACATCATGTTTATGTGATTTATAGAGCAGTAATACTATCATGAAAGTGGATATCTCATGACTCATATAAACCTAATTACCTATTGAAGGATCTTCATCTATATATTTTCACACCAGGGATTAGTGCTTCACATATGAATTTTGAAGGACAACACAGTTTCTAGCACTGTAAATAGCTTATATATATGGCCACATAAAATATAGTCACCAACTAGGTATTTTTTTATTTTCTTTAAGAGATTTTAAATACTTACTTTTTATTTATTTTATGCCTATATGTATATTCCTGAATGTATGCATGTGTCATATGTATGCAGTGCCTATGGAGGCCACAAAAGGCTATCTGATCTCTTGTAACTGAATGTGAACCACCAGTGTGGGTTCAGGGAACTGCGATAACTCATATATCTATCTCCAAAGTTGGAGTTTAATTTTTAAGTTTATTTATTTATGTTGGAAACGGTCACCAGTAACACAGAGTGTATATGGAGGTCTGAGGCCAACTTACAGGAGTTGGTTCTCTCCTTGTTTCATACATGTTCCAGGGATTTAACTCAGGACATCTGATTTGGATATTAGCATCCTTACCTGCATCTCAATGGCCCAGAATTTCTTTTGGAGAAAATGACAAAACAAAACAAAAAATGAAAATAATAATAAAAATAAGGTAACAGTTTCAACAAGTTCCAGTGGAGTAGTGATCATCTTTTTGTATCTTATCCTGCTCTATGTAATAACAGAAATCATGTCATCAAGTTGAATATTACTGACATTTTTCACTGCCTAGAGTACCTAGTATTGCTAAGATTATGTGAATAAACAGCTAAAAATTATCATGAATAAAGACTGAGTTTCTTCTTTTTAGTCCTTTTTTTTTTTACTTACAGATAAAAGGGGGGGGGGAGGACAGAGTGCAATATATTTGAGTGGATCTATTAGGCATTGGATTACATGTATCCTATAAACCATTAACTAGAGATCTATAAGTTCTTCATGGTGTTATCAGATAATCATTTTCTATCTAAAAATAACATAGATAATGTTACATGTTGAATAAGAGTATGAATTATGAGAATCAGCTGTGGTAGTTTGTGTCAGTTTCACTGTGTGACAGATTTCAAAATACTGTTTAATTTTAATCACATTTTTCTGCTTCGTATTTTTATCTCTAAAATCTGTGTACAACATCCATCTATAGTATAAATAATAAACTATGTTTGTGTGTTATAACACTGAATAGATACACAAGTAATAGAAAACTATTTTTCATAAATATTTTCTATCATTAAAAATGTAGGTGGATATTTTTATATAACATTATTTCTCTTAGTTCTGAGACCTGAGAGCTTTAAGGTCACTTTATTTCATTGAGCACATAGTGGAAAAGAAGTTCTTAATGACCTGAATCTCATTGCTTAATATTATCATGTTAGCAATTTTCAGCATGTGACTTTTAAAGAATGCATTTATATCACAGCATCTATTGTTCTTCTGTATGATTATTTCTCTCAATCCAGATTCCCCAGGGAAAACAATTTTACAGATGATCTCTACACTTCCACTCTACATAAGCTCTGATGAACTTATCCTAGAACAAATGATCTTTTTCGAACCATTCATGTTTTCTCATTGTTGCTATAGTATTACTACACTATCGTAACATTTAGATACATTATTTCTACATCTTGCATATTTTCAAAATTATCAAAAAATCATGTTAATTTGTGAATATGTGAGGGTTTCAAGCATCTTATTTATAAGTAAAACAAATATAGACTTTTCTCATACTGTGGTGGCTAATACCATCAACTTGTTGGGATTTAGATTATCTTGGCTATAAATCTCTAAATAGGTCTATAACGGATTTTTCTATATGAAGTGGATTGTTTTGGAAATACTAATTCTATCTATATCTCTTCCCCCCTAAATCCATATTTTTACTACCATGAAATATGTTTCCACTAAAAAATTTGTAACATTTATAAACAAAATGCTAATGGAGCCTCACATATTCACAAGGTAATCTAAATTTTAAAATAAATAAATAATAACTCTTACATTTGTTATTGGTAAGTATTAATATGTAGTCACAACAATGATAAACCTAGATAATACATAAAATTGGTACCAGGAGTGGAGTTTTATTTTTTAAATAAACCTGGCCATGTGGTTCTTAGACTTTTGGGATTTTGTGGGGGAAATCTGGAAAAGTATAGTCCTTTGAACTAGCCAAGGCAGAGATTATGAGCAGAGATTAATGAACCATTCTTTTGGGAGCTTCTAAGACAAAAATAATTATTGGAAAGCATTGACATTATAGGTCTATTTCCAGAGATTAAGATCTGTTTTGGAAATGCATTTGAGGGCTCAATATTTTGGAAAGGATTTCATTATGCCTACATCCTGGGAATTTCAGTGAGGTTAAATTTAAAGTAAACTAATATGACAGAGGAAATTTCAAGGCAGGATAGCATTCAGTCTCAGTCTTCTGAGACTGATTATTTCTCAGTATTCTCATTTAAATATACAATCATAGAAAGCAACAAAACTGGTAGGAAATATAAAAAAATATGATTTGCTGATAAGTTATGTTTCTGTAAATCGAAAGGTAAAGACTGTATGGGAACATTTTGTCTTTTAATACAGCAGCATGGCTGCTCTAAGGTAGAAAGAATGTTAGTATACACCCTTAATATCAATATAGCACACACCTTTAATCTCAATTCAGAGGGCAGTGGTAGTATATGCCTTTAATCCCAGCACTGGGGAGCCAAGGGCAGAGTTCAGAGGAAGGAGTAGAGGCAGAGTTGAGAGTTCAGAGAAGAAAGTGAGGTAGAAGGAGAGTGCAGAAGCAGAGAGCAGACAGAAGTGAAGTGGAATTAGACTAGAAACAGACAATAGGAGAGGTCAGAGAGAGAGAGAGAAGCAGGTGGTAGTTCAGTCAGTCAGTTTGAGTGCAGTTATCTCACAGTTCAGTTTTGAAGAGGCTGAGAAGAGCAGAGCCAGTCCAGACTAAGCTAAGAGAGAAAGTAGAGGGTCAGAAGCAGATGGTTTACACTTTACAGTTTAGAGTTCAGAAGAAACCTACCTAGTCATAATGAGCTAAGTCAGCAGTAAGTCTTGGAGGTTGAAGCATTCTAGGTTCAGGTTTAAAGATTAGATTGTATGGAGGCTGAAACTTTTCATGTCTAGAATTAAGATTAGATTATATGGAGGTTGAAACCATCTAGGACTGGGGATTGAAATAGCAAAAAATAAACTGCCCTTTTTCCTGAATCAACATTTACAATAGATAAAAGCATACAAACAATAAAACAATTTGATGGTTAAAAGTGCAATGCTATAAAAAAAAACCTGGGGCTTTGGATTGGGACATTAAAGAAGGTTCTATGAAGACAATACCACATGGATTGACCATTCTATTTTGTAATAATGTAAATTAATTTGAAATAAGATAGTTTACACTAGGAACTTTATGAAGTGGTTTCTGTGCCCTACAAAAGTACACTGTAGAAGTTTATAGTTAGTTCTATATAAAATAATTGTTTTCTGCACTGTTGGGTGAGGAGCTGCACAGGTCTTGGTGTTTTATATTGTCTGCAGGTATTGGATTTGTGTGGAGGAATGTTTGATTGCTTATTATCTGCATGTGCCATCATAGAACATCTGAGGAGCTATGGATCAATGAAAACACCTGAGCTCAGATGTTCAAGGTTCCACTGTCTAGTATGGAACTTTCCATGATGGTGGTTCCCTATGCTGAGGTCTGGAAAGGTTTGCATCAATGAATATGCCTTCTTCTCTTGTTTTGTGAGCCACCACAGTAGTGTACAATTATAGTACACAAAGGTCAATGCAATTTCGTCCAGTGGTCAAGGCTCTATCTTGAGACAGAACAGCTTTTCACATCCTTGTCCATATACACTATGGGTTCATGGCTGCAGAATGACCTCAGGAATCATGTGCCAGGTTCTGTCCCCATAAAGACGTCTTGAGAGGCTTCCACATGAAGCTGTGAAGGTGAACCTAAGCTATAATTGTGTTTCCAGAATGTTGATCATGTCAGGACTTTGAGATGATTGCTAAGGAAAGGTTAAGGAAGAGTATATCTGGGACAATAGAAATGGCACAGAAAAAAAAAGAAAGAAAAGAAAACTTAGGTTGTACATCCAATTTTTAGCCCAGATGAACATATCACAAAGTCACAGTGTCAGACAGAGAACTGTAAGATTGGCATTTTCCCTGATAGAATTCTGTAGTCATTGATTAAGGGCAAAAGGCAATTTATTCTTTTGTCTAATTCAATCCCCTGTTCTAGTCCTGCAGCCCTAGAGCATTTCAGCTTCCTTACAATCTAATCTTAAGCCTATAACTGGAAGGCTTCAGCTTCTGAATAGTCTAGAACATTTAAATCACCATACAATCTAATCAATCACTATGACTTACTGCTGACTGAGTCACTCCACTAGCTCTTCCTTACCTCTGAATCTTCTTCAACGTGACTGATTCAAATTCACCTTGTGAGTTTGCTGTTTCTGATTGATGTCTTCTGTCTCTGGCAGATGTCGTCTAATTCTTTTACTGCCTCAGACTGAACTGATCTGTTTTGCTCCAAACTGACTCACTCTTCCTATCTGATACTGACTTCTTTTGCTGTACTGCCTCTGTGTCTCTGCCTCAGACTGCCTCTGTGTCTTCTCTTCAGACTGCCTCATACTACTGCAGTCAGTGTCTCTGCCTCTCCATCTTTTACTCACTCAGACCATTTCACTGTCTCTGTGTCTTGTCCTCTGTCAGCTCCATACTGCTTGAGTCAGCCTCTCTGGTTCTCTTCCTTATCCCCTGTCTCTGAGCTAAGAGCCTGCTTTTCTGTCATGAGAATTTGGCATATCCTCTTCTTATTAGTCATTGTTGCCTGCCCTTCACTCTGAGTCATCTCAGACATCAGTTCTTGTCTTACACTGACTTCTTCTGAACTCTGTTTCCTGTCTCTGTTTCTTTATTGTGATTAAAGGCATGTGCTACCACTGCCTCTGACTACTGTGATTAATGGTGTGTACTAACATTCTTAACATTTTTTCTACATCCCATCTGATCCACACAGACCTCTGAATTCCATTTCTTCATACAGACCCCTGGAATTGACCCTTGGAATTGATCCCTTCTTACAGACCCTTGCATTTGATTCCTTCCTAATTTTCACGGAAGCCTATTCCTCTACAGTGTTCAATCTTGTTTTTGTCTGATTATTCTTCACCCTTCCTCAATTCTACTCTTTTCTGGATGGTTGTGGTAAATGTGTGTTGTTGTAATTAAAGAATTTAATTTTTAAATTTTGTCCTCAAATTTAGAAACTGCTTTCAGCCTAAAATGAGATTTTGTATACTAAACAATATTGGTGTTGGTAAAGACTCTGAGGACTTTTGAAGTTGTACTGAATGCTTTACACATTTTTACATGGCCATGAATGGACATAGTAGTACATGTTTACAGTATGTAACTGATGTATTCAATGGTAAGGTGATAAAGGGTGGATTTAATCATGATTGTCAGCTTCACATGATTTAGAATCATTTTGGAGATCAATCTGTGAGCATGTCAATCAAAGATTTCCTGGATTAGGTTAGTTGATAGAGACGATTCTTCCAAATTACTTGCCTAAAGAAAAAGAGAAAGTGGATTGAGCACCAGCATTATTATTTCCTGTTTACTGTCATATAATCATGTGATACTCTTCTTGCCATCGCACCAACCCTGATGATGGGCTCTATACGCTACAACTGTGAGACACTTAACTTATTTAAGTTGATTTTGTCAGCAATATTATTGTAGCAATGACACAAATATCTGAAGTATTTAAGTAATGAAAATATTCATTACAAGAACTCTATAATTAGATATGCTTATTTAAAAATGACATTTAAATATTTATTTTGACCATGGTCTCAGATATAAAAGTAGCTACTTTTGCATTACTGTTTGTATCAAATTTACTTGTTTTTAATTCTGATAAAACATACATAATATAGTTTTTAATAAATCCAACTCTATTTTCAGTGTCTTTAATTATGTTCCCATTGTTGTGAAACTAGATATAATGATCTTCAATTGTGTGTTTTATTTTATTTTGTTTCATTTTACAGGATCTTTTGCCAGAATGGGTTGTTTTCCATAGAACTTTGGCTTCAAAGGAGAAATCTGGTGAAATGGTTTTTAAGAAATCAGATCAGAATATGACTTTGAATTTCATCACAAGATTAGTACCTTCTGTATATACATATCATTAGAGAATTATTTAATAAAAATGTATACATTTTTGCAGAAATTGTATATAAATTTGAACCGATTAAAAATACATAAACTTAGGGAAATTGTAACTTCAATTTATATACTTTCAATCTATTGTTCATTAGCATAAATGCCAGATGATAGATGAATATAGATAAACAGAGATATAAATAGTTGATATATGATAGATAAACTCAAAACTCTGAGTAAGTGTTTCTATTTTTACAACATTTACTCAGTACATTTGTAGCTTAGAAGAGTTCTATCTGGATACTTAGCAGATAGGAAATATTTTCTCAAATACTGATTTATTTACTGTGTAGTCTCATATTTATCAAAGAATGTAGAAATAGGTAACCACATGCAGCCTTCTGAACACTAATGCTTCTCTTTCCTTGAATATTTTGAGAAAAATCATTTGCTTTATGTGACTTCCAGGATGAGCAATGGTACAGAATCTGAATCATGTATGGTGCATAAGGAAAAAAAAAAGATAAAAAATATTTTAAGCATGGCCAAAGAGGATTTGTAAATGGCAGAAACAAATATTCAACAAGGTAGGAATAACTTTTATAATTTGTTTCTTTTGAAAAATACCAAGTGTTTCTTATGTTCTAGTCATTGAATCCCAGACATGTGCCACAAACAAAATCTTATGAATAAAGTTTCATTATTAATATACCTTAAAAACTATGCATAAGTTTATATACTAAATGGTGAAATTATATTTTCTATTAAATGTGGACTTTCAGGGAATTTAAAATAGATTTTGCTTTTCATATTAAGAGTATGGGTTATTAAGGGTTGCATATTTCTATATTACTTAGATGAATTAATGTAAATGAAAATCTATTAGCATCCCTACCATCATGTAAAGCCTTTGAGAAAAACTACATAAAGTGCCATATTTTAAATTCTCAAGAAATTATTAAAATCTATTCAGAATTAAAACAGAAAGAGTTCTCCAGATGCAGAAGGGTAAAAATGTTAAAGTTAACTAAGAATACTTTTAAAAAATGAATAAATGATATGATGTAGCAAGTCCCAGACAGAGACTTGTAAAAATGACAGCCCAGTGTGAATTAATTTACAGACTTGATTCAATTATTTAAAAATGCACGTGGGATTTCCCTATAAATTGGTAAAATGGCCTCAAAGAACATCAGGAGAAATAAAACTGTAAGAGCAGTGATAAAAATGTTCAATTAAAAAAAGATTTTTTACTTAAATATAAATTGTGTGAAGCCATAGTTTTCTCACCTGAATATATATTAAAATATTTTCTGTGCAATTTTGTTGCTCATTTTATTATTATTCTTTCCTCCTTGCCAATATTAGCTCTAAGAAGTAACCACTGTGGTGTTAACACAATTACTCACTGTGGTGGCTTAATTTTAAAAACAATGCCTACATTTTAATGCTTAATTTTTTTCATGAGCTAAGCATTTTTTTAAAATAAAAATAGTTCAGTGGCAAACTTCCAATCTCCCTACTGTTCTCTTATATTTTCTTGAATATTGTGTATGAAATTAATTTTTATAGTTGTTAAGGTCAATTAAAAGTGATGAAAGTACTCAAGTTGTTTTATCCTAATTTTTTTTCTTGATTAAGGATCACCACAGTTATTCTATGCATTGCATAAAAATTTTCCAACTTTCGATGACACATGTAATTCATTTCAGAATCTAGATGATCATTAATCCCTGCTGAGGCCAGCCCTTTTAATCAAATACAGCAAGTAGAATGCAGGCATATCAAATAGCATAGTGTCTCCAGATGTGCTACATGAGGCTCTTGGAAAGGGTCGAGATTAATCATGCTGGCTCTTAGTTTCTACCATTCTCTTCCTTTCTTTTCATTTACATTTTGATTCTAGAGTTTGGTCTCCAATGTCTTTATTTTGCATAGAAGAGTTTTGAGCTTGTTCTATACAATGATATCCTGATGCTTTAAAATTACACAACATCCAAAAAGAATGGACTGCTTTTGATGGTCCCTGCACTGGCAAATATTTTCTTCTGAAGAATCATAATGCTGTAGGTGAATTGACTGTTTGGGTTTGGGCCAACCTCATTCTTTTACAAGTAGGCCCCCAACTGAGTAAATATTCTTTAGAGAGAATTTATCATGCATCCATGTGGAAGACATAAAAGGTTAAGCACTTATTTTCTCTATGACATTTAAATCATATGCCACCTGTTATTTTCATTATGTTTGTTAATGCCTTTTATTTTATAATTTGTGTACAAGATCTTGTTATTATCAAGTTGTGACAGCTGAATCTTATGGCTTTATCAAGTCCTTTAAGTACTTTATCAAGAATGGAAACTCAAAGCTGTAGACATGGCTCAGTGGTGTAAAGTTCTTGGCTGCTTTTGCAGAAGACCAGAGTTAAGTTCCATGCACACTCATCAGATTGCTCACAATTCCACTTTCAGAACTTCCTTCATAGTCACCCAAATACATGTGCATGTGAACACACACACACACGCACACACACACACACAAACACACAAAAGAAATATTTTTTAAAACAAAATACAGGGTAGAATCTCACTCCCAGTAAAGATTTCATAAAATAGTAACCAATCACATGTTAACAATATGAAGAAAGATATATTTTATCAGGTTTTTTTTTTTTTTTTTTTTTTTTAGCTAAGATTCCTTTCAGTCATTAAGAAACATCTGGCAATCTTATGTATTCATCTTGTCTTCACAACCTATTTTTTTCTTCAGCCTTGAATCTATATTCCTGAGGCTATTGTGATATGGAGGAAATGCTGTGTTCCATATCCTTAAGAACCAAGGCTGATGCTGCCCAGTGGGACAGATTTTATTCCTACTGGAGAACATACCTACCTTAGTATTCCTAATTATAATTTGAAATAGTTTAATGATTTGGACATTGACTATAACATGAGACATGAGTAATAGCAGAACTAATATATAAGACTAATATGTAGATATACTACTATTTTAAACTTCTTATATGATATTTTTATCAAATACATTATTCTTTTTCCTACCTTTTTATTTTAAAAAGCTGCATCTTGACATTAATTCAACTTCTTAAAGCCTAGTATATTTTTTGCTATTTTGAAGTTTAGTGAAGGATCTATTTTTTCTTTTCCATTAATAGTGGAAGCCCATTTTCTTAGTGAACACGTTTTATTTAAGATGTTCCTGTAGCACCAATAATTTACATTCTTTGACATAAATGATTTATTTTCCTTTTTTAAATTTCAATTCAGATTCACATTCAATTTTTACTGAAGTATAGTTAAATTTAATTAAATATTCTCAGAGATCATTTCATAGTATAAAGAAAATTCTTGTGGCATCATTAGATTAAATGTATCATTTATAAATTTATTGGGGCAATTCAATAACCCAGGAGTTTATATTTTTCAGCATTAAATTAGAATTTAAAGACAAATATATTTTTATATTAACAATATTTTTTTAAAGTTTCTATAAAGAAATATGAGGAGGCATCCCTCAAGGAATTACCATGTTTAATATTTTAAATTTTTTATCCAAAATAATACATTTAAAGGTTTTTCTGCCACATTTTTTTGTTTTGCTCTTGTCAGATAAAATGTATTCATACATATGTTAATTTTTGTGTGTTTTTCTTATTTTGTAGAGTTTATATTTATAGTCACAAATGGCCTGAAATGTCATATATGCTTGTCTTTCTTTGTTCAGTTAGATTTAATTTTACCCTGTAACTTCTTAATTAGGTTGTCTATTTTGTATCTATATTTTTTCATCTGTCATTGATGAAAATAAGATATTTTATATTATAATTCTTTGTATATGTATTCATGTTTACAGATCAACAAAATAATACATCTATAATAAAAATTTTAAGAATTTCATTTAGACACTTAGAGTGTATCATATTCTATAATTTCAGAATGACAGTACAGTATAGGCCTACTAGACTCTATTGTTCATGGTAAAAAAGAAAGTTTAATACAATATACTATAGGAAGGAAACTAAATATGCTGTACCTATTACATCATTTTTATTGATTATCATCCCTAAAAATTTTTTTAATCACTTACTTTAACTGTAATTAGAAACCTGTTAAATATTTTTGGATCTATATAATAACTTGGACTGTTATTACACCATCATAAGGGCTATATACCTTATAACAACAGAAATTTCCCATAGTTCTAGGCCCTGGGAAGTTTGAAGTGGAGTATTCGGGTTATCGGTATCTATTGGGAGCAAATATCCTGAGAAGGCACCTTATTGCTCTGTCCTAACATGTCGGAAGAGGGCACTAATGAGTCTGTCCTCACAACCAAATAACCTCATATTTCAATTTCTTCAATTTCTATTACCATTCCATTAGTTATAATATTTTAACACAAGAATTTTATGAGGCCCTGTACATTCAAACTATTCAAACTAACATATACACATTGAAATTATTTCATTACAATTCTACAGAAATGGAAATAAATTTAGAGAATTTTACTTAACCCTTTCCAGGGTAAAGAACCAAAAACCTAAAGCATTGTTTTCAAGCAGGCAGTCTTTTACAGATTGAATTAATCAATAAAAGTAAATATCTCCCCTATTTGAATCACTCTACACAAACATGGCAAAGAAGGAGTCCATAACTGAAAAATATCCTAGTTGCCTAAAGTTGCCTCCTGAAATATATTCAAGAATACTTTAGGTATTTTGTGAAAAAGTTTTCTAATTTCCAGACACTTAGACCTCTACTTTTTATCGTAAAAAGCTCCATAATCAGCATTTCTATATCAGAAAATTGATAGTTTCAAAATTACAAGGAACTTTCCATACAAAGCTGTTATTCTGCTATTTCTCATTTCAAATCCATTACCATTAATATTCTTTTTTTCTACCTCATAATTTAATCCCCTAAGTGAATTTCTAAATCATCATTCTCTGGTGTAAAATAATGAAGTTGGTGATGGCTATGTAGTGGTACTGAAAAATAATCAAAAGCATTCATTGCTAGTGTAGAATTGTCCATTGCTAAAGCAAAATCTTATTGTGTATTTTTTCCTTATAATACTAATGGTAAAGTGTACGGTCCCAGGTAATTTAGCTAAAAGTGATGGACCAGACTTGAACTTCACAGTGTTAGGTGACAAAGCAGAGGCCGCAGTATGGTGACATTGTTTGCCACAGCCTTTAATGAAACTCAGAGCACAAAATAATAACTCTTGTCTTTTTTTAACTAGAATGTTCTTCTGTACATACACACTTTCATTTTTCTGTGAATATCTATGGTCTATGTAATGTCAAAAGCCAAACTCCAATATTTACCTAAGTGTATATGAGTATTGACTTACTATATGATCTGTCCAAACTGTCTTGCCAAGCAGCATCCAGGTTCATAGAGTAGACATTTATCAGCTTACATTGGTCTTCTGAACAGTTGTTTAATCAGTAGCTAGTGTCTGCATTTGTTGTCTTTGTATCAGTGTTGTGTTGGTGAGACTATGTTTCCTATATTAGTAGGCAATGTCTTTTTTTCTATTTCCTTCTCTGACATATGAAATGCTTGTTATTCCTGTGACTAGTCTTAACTAGATGATAATTAAGTTTTTCCAATCAATTTATATTTAAATTCATCTTATTCTTGTAATTAATATTATTATGAAAGCAATAGACCGTGATTGTCCCCAAAGAAGCAACTATGAATTTATGACAGTGATGTATCTAACTTAGAAGAGAATCCATGTTAACAGGGAGGAGATACATTTTCCAAATTTTGATGAAATAGCTGGGGCCCCACCATAAACATTTTACCTTGTAGATCCTAACGATATTTTAATTACATGAATACCTTGAAAAATATTAGCAAAGAATCCAGAAAAGTGTACTGGAAAAAATATGCCAACCCAATAATTTGGCTATTACATTCAGTGCATACAAGCTTCCTTTTCATTAGCCTTTATAAATATCTACATTCTGACATTAGCACAATTAATTGCTAATTTAGAACTACTAAAGCTATTTAAAAAGAAGGCTGATTAAGACACATTTGAAAACACACTAGTTCTTTTTGTCTGCCTACTCTCTGAGACTATTGTGTTTTTGAAAACAAAACAATCAACTCAGTCACCACTTCAATTTAATTCTGGCAGAATAAATATCCAACAATATGTTACTAAGTGTCATCTTGACAAGTTTACAAACTAGAGTCCCACTTAGTCTAACACTACGTAATATTTAATTTGTTTAATTAGTACATCTTAACATCATACATTCTTTGTTATTGTTTAATTAAAATCACCTTTATCTTGAATGGAGTTCTGCAATTGCAGTTTGTTCTCTACAGACACATTGGTTTTCTGTAGCCTCTTTATATTGCTAGATCAATCGTAATAACTGAAAATCATACATAAATTATATTTCCTTTATTAAACATTTCAGTTTTTATTATTTTGGCTTGAATAAAATACAATATAAGTAACTTTTATGTTATACTTTTGCATACTGGTCCATTATTTCCAGAGATGTTTTGGGGTTGTCTATTCTGGCCTCTGTTCTCATACTGCTTTTCTCATTTTTCTTTAAATAAGAATCCCTTTATCTTTCTTAATATTTTAAAAACATGCTAATAATTCCTTTTGATAAATCATGAATATATAAAATTATGACTATAATTATTTATCTTTTGACACTGAAATAGTTGGGAATTAAATTTTGTTTTGTTACATTACTTTATTTTACATTTCTAGTACTAGAGATCAAAACCTGTTCTAACACATTCCAGGAAAACACTTTATCATTGAGCTTCAGCTCTAGGCTTCATGATGCCTACTTCATCAGAGATGTAAACATAGAAGGCCAACTGGATATGCAATAGAACTTCCAAAATTTTGAGTCAGAACAGATTATTAGGCATTTTATAGGTTTTATTTTCTAGTTATGGAATATTTTTTGTAGCTAAGCAGTTACAAAATTTTACTTGGATTTTCCATGAAGTGTTTTTGTACTGTGCAGCCTTCCTTATGATGACATGCTACTTGGACTTCTGTGAACAGCTTAGAAGCCCTGGAAAAGAGCATGTTGCCAGTATGAGTTGACAGTTGATGGGAAAGCATTGATGGGAAGGTAGCCACCAAGTTGAGACAGAGGACGGTTGATGGGAACATAAGAAGGCACCAGTTCATGTTAAAGGATATTTAGTGGCCAGGACAATCAGTGGAATGATGATTTTAGAAGTTAGTCCAGTTCTCCAGGCTCAGACAGATAAGGACATGCAGAAGGGCTATGCAGATTTCCTCCTTTCTCTCTCTCCCTTCTAACATCTTAGAGCCAGAGGGTTTAAAACTTACAAATTAGAGATCTGCTGAGTAGTAGTTGGGACAAGTGAAAAAGAATCTTTTGTAGTAACATTCAGTTAGAGGTGTACAAGCTACACACTCCAGTGGATAGCAAGAAAACAGTTTTCATGGTAGAAGACACAGTCACTTCGGCTTGCAGTTACAAGCAGTTATAAGCAGGGCAGTGGATCCAGGTGGGAAAGTTCAGTTACAAGTAAAAAAATTAACACATACTTTTGGCCCCCAACAAATAAGGCTTAAGATCAGTTACACAAAATAATTTAAATATATTGTCAAAATTTAGTGATTCTGCAATACTTATATATCGAGGGAAGATAAAGTATTATAAACACTGATTAAAATAATAATACTATTTTAATTATGTAATAACACATAGTGAACACATGACAATATAATGGAACTGACCTTTATACACAAAACTATAACTAAGAATATTTGTAGAAACTATATTTAAAATAACCAAAGCTTGTAATGCTGATCATGAGTAAAAATGTCTGCACACTGTGTTATCTCTATACAATCATATATCGTTTATCATTAGAAACAATGATCTACTAGTGTTCCCATATTATATAAATGTATATGTATATATTTAAATATATTCATTTTATATATTATTGAAATTAATTTTGTGTACAGTGCAATATATTTTAATGTGTAGTTCAGTTTGAATTAAACTCTTCAGAAATGTCCATGTAATGTACAAAAAGCAAAGCCAAAAGTACTTCTATTTGAACAAAACTCTGGTAACAAAATGCAAACTGGAAATAGAATTTTTTTGATTAATGAAAAAATTGTGGATTAGTTTTTTGAAGATGACTATGTGAACACATAGTTGTAAAATTCCTTTATATTGGTCTATGGTAACCTTTTTACTTTTTGACAAGTTTTAAACTGGATATATTTTTGTATAGTCAGTAAAAACCAGGGAATAAAACATACTTTAATGTGACTACTGGACTTTGATAAATTTATACCACTGAAAAATTAAAATACAGAATATACATATCTATCACAATATTATTTCTACAAGTAACATATTGAAGAGTAGCAAGAAAAAAAATCATTCTGTAAGGATTCAGGGATGGCCAAGATGATGTTTCCTTTAGTATTGTTTGGTAATATTACATTACATAACAAGGCACAAAAAAAGTATTAAATAAGTACATAAGATTACCTTTGAGACACATGCCTTTTAAATAGAATAAGGTAGGTAATTATTGTTTTAATTCACATATCCTCACATAAATTCTAATTTTTAAATTTAGAAAAATGTCTGCACATTTAATCGGTTACAGTTTGGTGTTTTTTGGGCAGTTTATTTTGTTTCTTCTGAATTGTGGATTTTTGTTATTATATTTGTTTTTGCATGTGTTTTGAGAAAGGACTTAAAGTTGAGTGAGTAGAGAAGGGGCTGGGGTTTGGAAGGGCTTGTAAGAGGGAAAGAATATGGTCAAAACATATTTAAATTTATAAGTTATTTTAAGCAATAAGAAAGAAAATAAATAAAGATTAATATTAAAACAGAAAACCTTACTTCTAACCCTAAGATGGAAAGAGAGCATCCTCTCACATAAGTTGATTCATATTAATGAAACAAAAGAAGAAAGGGAGTCTTGGAGTTGGTGCTTACATCACTCCATGTGTTCTGAGGAGTACAATCTTCTCTCTATAGCCCCTGAGTCCAGGGAGCTACCTGAACTCCATTCTTTAATATACAAAATCATGTAAACTACAGGGTACTGTTATGTCCTGTGCAGCATCTTCCAAAAGGACAAATTAATGTATTGTTTTGTTTTTAATTGACTGACAAGACGAACATTGATTTGCTCACACTGGTGGTCTCATTGGGTAGTTTGAGTTACTTACTACAAGAGCAAAGGCTAATGGAAATCTGCCAAAGACAAAGTGGCATTCAAGTCTTTTGTTAATATTATTTTATTTAAACAAAACAATTACTCTAGTGTAATGGTGCTGCATTATTTCAGATCAAAGAAATGATAAGATAATTGAAATAACTACTCTAAGCCCATAAATCCAAAATTTTGAGGAATTAGTAGTTGTATGCAATAATTATTGGGTAACATTACTGTTATTTATAATTTTCACCAAAGATGCTGTGAATAATGCCACTAATACAGAAATCAATTATCAAAATAATAATTGATGTTTCTAGAGACATGTCTCAGAGGTTAAGTATATAGTGTTCTAGAAGAGATCAATAAAGTGTTCCCAAATTCTCCATCTGTTAGTGCATAATTGCCTGGAACCTCAGACCTAGGGGATCTGACACCCTGTTCTGGACTCAGCAGGCCCCTGCACACATATGTACACAGACAGACAGACAGACACACACACACACACACACACACACACACACATACATAGTTTAAAAATAAAAGATGATTTTTTTCCTCATGAATAGTTCTAATTAATTCTCCATCCCTATATGACAGCTAATGTGACCACAAGGATAATTTTTAATAACTTATTTTTATACATTATGTCTCATGCATTTGAATAAGCCCCCCTCACTCACCTAATTCATTTTATTTTTGGAAATATGATCTTTTTGATAAATAGGTAGTGGGTTAATAAGCCTTCTTCACTCTTAAATGATTGAATTTTACTTTTATAGAAATTTTCTAACAAATTTCCTAATCTGAAACAATCAGTTTCTGGTTATTTTTTTTCCTCAAGCTATTTTAAATTTCTCCTAGGAGAAACTCATGATATGGATCGATGGCTCATCAGGCTGAGTATATTAATGAGGGGTCTTGGTTTAGCTTGCAGCAACATTCATTCTCTGTGCTCGGTTAAATCTCTGTAATAATTATAGAGATTTGGCAGTGCTGCTTATGTAACCATGACCATAAATTATAGTCAGAACAAACAGCTTTAGAGACTGATGGCTTAGCAGCTGACACTTTTAATCTACTGATCCTGTTGTCATTAACGTGAAATAGGTGGAAAGGTGAAGAAAGGGTCAGGACTAAATCTTTCCCATGCTGTCATTCTGCCCACCACCAAACGGGCCATTACCCTTCATGAATGATTACTCAGTGTATTAACCAGAGTGACATCTGCTAGCCTGCATAGACAATGAAAACTAAATAAGCATCATCTTTTGCAATAGACTAGCTGCATTTTATAGATGGCTAGTGAATAAAACTTATAAATTAAAGAGAAAAAAATTAAAACTATGCATGTGTGTGTACTTTTTATACTTATGATTGTAAAACTAGCCTTTAATTGCTGAGCACTCTCTCTGGCCTATGTACTTTTTTTATCAAAATAGTTTTGTTAATTACTTAAATTTCATACAATGTTTCTCTATTACACCCTTACTCCTCCCCCGTCTATCCTCCCACTCCTGTGCTCTCAAAAATGACAATAATGATAAATTTAAGTCCACCCTACATAACAAGAGTATGGGTCACAGCATTACCATGTTTTTTGGAGGCAAGAGGCAGCTATGATCATGGAAATTGACCTTGCCTACATCATTCTAGTTCAAGCATGACTGAGTTCAATCTGAGGTTGAGCCCTACCAAACATGCAGTTACCTGAATATCACACAGTTATCCAGACATCCCACAGGGACTCAGATATCTCACAATTATGTACTTCTTAGCTGTTGATTTTAAATTTCTATTTAAAATGAGTAAACTCATTTTTTTTGCTACATTTGTTTGCAATATATATGCCTAATGTATTTCTATAAAAATACCAAGTCTTTGTGAGCTTTAAGCAAGAAGTATATGGCTTATAAATTTAAAAATAATGTGAATACTTGTTTGTGATTTCTCTCTACATTAATCTAAGTTGAAATGAAAACTAAAATGCCAAAATATCACTCATATTTGTTTCTTGTACATTGTTGTGTGATGCATTTTCCTTTGGCTGTGTATTCTTTGTTGTGACTGTGCATGTTTGTATGTGCTATGCATGAGACAGAAGCAGAGAAAGAGGCTGTGTCAGAGACAGATATTATTTTCATTTCATTAGACACAAAATGGATATAAAATATCTTGCTTTATGAATGCGTATAATAATAAATGATTTTGATGAAATATGACTATTTCTGCCCATTCATTCATTTTGCATTTATAAGAATTATCATTGAATTATATTTTAATTAACAATTGGAAACCAAATCAATCACATCCTCAAAACAATAAGTCCATGCTTGTTGAGCATGCCTCCTGCCTCTTCAATATTCTTATATCTAATTTTAAAAATCTTTTGTTGTAGTTCTGCAAAGTTGTAATTTTTCTGTTAAAATTTGTTTTCACACTCTATTTTAGGACCATTTATGACATTTACCCTGGGACATATGTTTTCTCTTTTTATCATACTAAAAAAATGTTTTCAGGTAGGTGGGAACATTTTATATTGACCCAGCAATTCAGATTTTGAATCATATATTTTAACTGCTGTAAACTTTTGTATTAATATTTTTCTAAATAAATGAATTTAACTCTTTCCTAATGGGATAATATTGACATTGAGAATATTGAATTCAAAAATTTTTTTCAGCCTTCATTAAACCAAATATTCTATTTTTTCTTTAACCTCCATTGAATATGTTACATTAGATTTATGAGATTGTGTATTAAATTAGCAGACATTTAATAGTAGAAAAGAATTTGAAAGATAGGTGATTTATGGTGTTTTGTGTCTAAACCTAAAATTTCCTTGCTTGTTTCTAAAGTCAAAGTTCTAGTCATTAACTAGTCATTAATTATTTACATCAAAAAATAAGTTCTTATTTAATATCATTTTGACTCATCAATCCATTCCTAACACAATTTAATCACATAACTTTATGTGGCCTTCTGTTTTTCATAGATTCATATTTGAAATGAGGAGTAGTTTAGAATTGTTATGTTCATGTATAAGTCATGTATATGTCAAAATTTAGTAATTGTAAGAGAAAAATATGTCTGAATTTTAGTAGAAAATACATTGATTTTAAGGATATAGGGTGATTTATTGATCTGTAAAGGGATGTAAAGTAATCATGAATCATGAAGTTCACAATCACACTTAGTACACTTCCCTATACAATCTTTGTTAGCCTTTTCTAGCTAGTAAACATTGATATTAATGAATTTGACCATCCTACTGGGCAAGCCACAATGCTGCAGATCCCATGCATACCTTATACAAACGTGTTTTAATTACATGTAATTGCAACTAGTACATTTCTAGACATATTTTTATATTGCTGAATCTTTGACTTAATAATCATATATGAGTGTGGTATATTTCTATTGCTCAGTTTTGGTTACATAATTTTTGTTACTAGTGACAACAAAGCCTGAGAAATAATCATTTTCATTATATATATTGACAAATAATCCTGTCTTTTCTCAGAGCTTAAAATTGCATGCATGTCTGGAGGAGTGTTCATAGCCTAATAGCAGTTTCAATAGTTAGACCATTAATGAGAATAGAAAATGACAACGCATAGTGCAGCCTGCAGAATGACATAGAAGGCAACTACATGTACAAATATTATGGTTCACCACATGAGTAACAATAGCCTGACTAAACCTTTGATAGAAATGAGAAATTAACCTCTGTTCGGTTAAATGAATTCAAATCATTGGCAATTGCTAATGCAGTATTTGTTACTTCAATAGCGGGTGTGGAATATAATAATAAAAATTAAATGTACTATAAGAAAAAATAAAATTATATGTGAGGATTGACATCTCTAGGTCATTAAAAAGTAACTTCAGGCAGCTAAAGTGTGCTGAGTGGAGGGAGACACAGTTCTTTCCCTGAATGAATACAGTAATTGGTTAAACAATAACAAACAGTTAACCAATACATATTTTACATTAGTACATTACATTGTTATAGACCTAACAGGTATAAAATCATATACCTATAAATACATATATATGTAACAACAATTAATGAAAAAGGAGGCCATGAATTTGAAAGAGAACAAGTTGGGAGTGTTTAGATGGGAAGAATGGGAATGGAGGAAATGATGTAACCATATTATAATCTCAAAATATAATTAAAAGATATAACAACAATACTTATATATGAAAATATAATCTATATAATGACATCTTTATATTACACAATAGTAAAATGTTTGACAAAATTCTCATTTACTGTGACTTTAAAGCTTCCTATTGCTCTTATTTCCACAGTCTAATGATGAGGTATACAGAGTTCTCAAGAGGTTTATAAAATTCTTGTCTTATGAAACATTTGTGAATAGTTTCTAAATACTAACTTAAATACTTTTTAATGTTTGATGATACCTATACATTATTTTTCCAACTCGTGAGAGATACATCCTCCTATTATGAATTAACAATTTATACTAAAAATCTCTGAAGACATTACCATCACCAAATGAACAGCTAGGATTTAGATCGGTCTAGACATTAAAACCTCATGTAATTCAGTGTCTGTACCCACTTTGTCACATTTTCTTTAGGAAGCATGTGCTGGAAAGGCATTTTTGATGTATCAGAGAAAGGACAGAGGAGTTACTCTCTGCAGTGCTCCTTCTTTAAAATATTCGGTTCTTAAAGCACTGTAAAATCTATTGTGGTGTGGTTTATATTGAATAGGAAAACATCTCTATATTATATCTTCACCATTAAAATAAGAAAAAAATAATTTGCTCTGTAATCAGTTAGTCAATTGTTTCTGGGAAATGCCCACATAGACCATTGATAAAAATGATGCATGCACAGGAATTAGTCATAGTAGCTAGATTCTAAATTAAACTTAAAAGAGTATAGCATGAAATAAACACTACATGTTGTAAACTTATTTAATGTTTATGTTCTACCTTGCTTTTTAAAAAAAAAATATTCATTCATAATATTTTACTTGAATGCCCTACATTAAGTAACTCAGTTTCTTAAGAGAAAGGTATTGAATAGGTGTCAATATTGCTAAGTTTTGAAAAATTATGATAATAATCTCAGGAGTGATTAAACAACTCTCTTATGTATTTCTAGTTCTTAATAAATTTCTCATTTATTCACTTTGTACACACTAAGATATGAGAATAATCTTTACAATATTTACCTCTTTAAATTTAAATCAAAGAATACATGCATATTTACCTAGAGATTAAAAAAATTTAGACATATATACAGCAATTACAACTTTCTAATTTACCTGATATATGGGTTCATCTTATGGGACATTTGGGTTTAAAGTAATTACCTTGCGAAATTTTGTTGACCACGCCAAGAATATTTGGATCATATGAAAATGCTGTGTCAGTGAGTGACAAAGAAGAACCGAAACATTGAAGATATAATGGAAATATATTTCATATCCCCTCATGAGTAGATGAGTATAGCTACTACATATTGCTTAGCAGAAGTCATAGAAGAAATCAAACTTGAACTTTCTAATGGGAAATTGCACCACAGAATTGATTTAATATAGTTCTAAGGTCTTCTTTCCTGGAGGCAAGAAATGTGTGTGATGGATTAAAAGCTTTTTTTTTTTCCATCTCTAACTTCAAAGACCCAACTTTTCATAATAAAAACTAACTTTTTTGGTTAAATATTCAGGGTTTTCCTACATTTTGAAAATATTAAGGTGCTATTCATATAATTTCCTGAAATTTCCAATGAATCTACTTCCCATTTTCTCTCCCAAATGACTTCTGCTTTCTTAATCTTACTGAGGTTAGGAAAGAGAAATATTTAGAGGACAATGAGTGCCAGTTTATTGATACAGTATCTAAAGTTAACATTCCTAAATAAATGAAAACATGCGTTCATACATTCATCTAAAGAACAAACCCTCTAATAAAGAAAATATGAAACTTTGGGCTTTACAGTTTAGTCTAAAGTATGTGCATGTGTTTGTCGTCGTAATTAAACTCATTGTAAGAAAGGTTTGCTCCACTGTAGTTGTGTTTTGAAATTTCCTTACTGAGAGATTTGGCTAAATGCAGAAAGCACTGAAGAACTTTTCAAGTGGTCTCTGAGTGGCCTCCCCTATGTCCCTACAGCATGCAAACTGTATCAAGGTGTCATACCAGATACTCCATTAATGCACTATGCCCTGTACCATGTACTGCACCATGGCATTATCTGAATACTCCAAGTATCTTCTAGTGTTCCTTAAAGATAGATACCGTTAAAGTCACCTACAAGGGAGTACACAAACAGACCTCATCTAGGACTATTAGCTCTTGCTTAGATGTGCCTTCAAGATTTCACTCTGTTTTGTTGCCAGAGTACAAATCCTTAAGATTTGACTAAGAATTCATAAAAAAAAAATGTTTACCATATGGTTCAACACAGTTCAATACAAGGTATAGAAAATTCAAGGATAAATCTCTACAATTTGTTAACAAGGTATAGTATCTAAGAATGAATGAGGTTTTTTGTTTTTCTTTTTGTTTTCTCCCTAAATATTTCTGACTCATGCCTATACATCAGCATTCAGAAGCCTAGGCAGGATGATTACTGAGGTAGAAGTGATCCTAAGCAACCAAGAGAGCTCATTTTTCTATATTAACTGATAATCTGATAGTTTACTTAATTTAATGAAAAAGATTGTTCTTTTTCATTTAGCTTATTTGTCTCAATGATGATGTATTTTATATTTTAATTTCATTAGGAAATTGAGTGGTCAGAAATTTTCATTGAAATTTATTCTGAATATTTTGTGATGGTGCTTTAATAAAGAGACAGCACTTAAAGATTTAATACATTTGCTTTTCTCCATCCAACTAGACATACTAAGAGTTGATCATCTCCCAAGTAAGAGAATTCTTCCTCAATGGCAGCTTTCTAGGACATATATGCTTTTTTCATTTTCTGTCTTTATTTTGTCCTGGTTATTGTCTTTATAGACTAGGAAACTGATAATTTATGTAATTCTGTAAGTGAACTTCTATTTAAAAACCTCTTTAAGCAGTTCTGCCATAGTTCATGTAGACTTTTTCCCTGCAGTACCCTATCAAATACAAACATAAAAACAAGCTATATGTGTGTCAAAAGTGAAGTCTATTAGATAGCAAGATAGCAGAGGAGCAATGTGTTACAAATTGACACAGGGATTTTGCCCAGAAAAAAAAATCAGTCTTTGTAAGGCAGGCATGATTTGGAAGAATCTATATTAACAATTCACAAAAGATTTAAAATACCATATTTTTCTTAATTTCTAAGTAAACACTCTAAAACATATAGAATCTACATAACTAAATATAAAAATAATCTTCTACCTTTCAGAACCCTATATGTTTCCATTATGGAAGAAAAGTGTATGGTCATTTTACATATTGAATATTTCCTTGAATATAAACACAATAAAAAATCAATGGAAATTAAATTAAATCACAATGAAAGACCAAGAAAATGGATGAACATTTAATTTTGCCAATCATTAAAAATAAAAAAAAGCTCATTGGTAGTGAGGTGACTTAAGCAGATTATGGTGCTTGGCACCAAGCATAACTATATGAGTTGGATATCTGGGACTCCCATGACAGAAGGAGAGAATCAACTACAGCAAGTTGTTCCAACCTTCATAAACTCACTGTAAGACATGTAAGTCCCTTTCACAAACACATATTATAGATGCAGATTGCATGTTAAATAAACATAAAAGTTTCCAAAATAGCTAAACACAGAAAACCTGTCAGAAAAGATGGTATTTAATTTTTTGTATTATTTTGTGGTAGTGGGAATTCATTTATGAGAATAAGTGAATTACATATGACATGTCTTTCTATAGAACGAATCTTCAATGAAACCTGTCAGAAAAAATCATGTGATTGCTGTATAATTTCTTCCCAGAAGACAGAGTATATACTTCCCAATTAATTTCACAAGATCCAGAGTATACAGAGTTTGGGAAGATGGCTCCAAGATCACAGAAAATTTTTTGTCTTTCAGAGGACTAGAGTTTGATTCACAGCACCCATATTGGGCTTTTCACAACTGTCTGTAACTAGCTTGGGAGGATATGAGCCTCTATCTACTGGTCACTGGCACAAATGCATGCACAACCCCACACACATTAAATTAAAATGCATCTTAATCAAGAGCATGCTACTAAATAATGTTATTGTAAGTAAAGGACTATTTTATAAATATAGGTTTACACATTCTGGATTATGTCTAAATAATTTGTTTTAGAAAATACCAAATATGTTACATAATTAAGATTGGATTATGTCTATTTAGATGGTTCTTCAAGCATTAAAAATTGTAATATATTTTATAAATAAACTAAAACTTAAAAATTATATTCTACTCCTTTAGGTTCAGAAGAAGAATAATTTTTAAATATTCAGAACGGCTTTCACAATTGTATTTTAAGATTGTATACATCTAACAGAGTTCCAACAACCATGTACTTTTAGTGTGTGAATTTTTTAAGTCATTTTTAAGGAGAGTTACTTTTTAATTGACCATTTGTTCTATCAGTCTAACAAGTGCTCTATGTGAGAAAAAATATTTTCTAACTTCATTAGTATTCTTTAGCTAATATTTATTTTTCTCTCTCTGACTTTATCCCCTTATTCAAAGATAAATGTGCAAACTCTGTCTATTATATGGACTAATATAATAATCACAAAATTATTCTGTATTATGAGTCTCTCTCTTCCACACTGCATCTTTTATTTTAGAATGTATTACTTTTTCTAGAGCTAAACTTGTAAACTTGTTAGTTTACACTAGTAAGGCAATTGAATTTTGTTTTTCTGATTTCTGTTCCAATTGTAAAGACACATTTGCTATGAAGAAACTACAAACATGCATTTCTAATTTGTCCTGCATGAAGAGTCAGAGAAATAGCTGAAGTTGCATGGCCATCTTACAATCTTGTCTTGTGTGCAGAGGAAAACCTTTGGTGAAGGATAGATTATAATGCCAATTTGTTACCTGCATGTGTATAGTTATGGCCATTATGTGCACTGAACTGTGTCCACTTGGCAGAAGTTAATCTAAAGGGAAGAAGTCTCAATATCAACAAAATGTGTTTCTGGTTAGAGAGTAAAATCTTGGTGGAGCTGATCAGTTGGCACTCTTTCAGTTCTGAGTCTGTCTCACACCCGCTTCATCTGTTAGTTTTATGTGGTCTCCAGCTTACACACTGTCATACTTAGGAAAAGCAAATGGCTCCAGCTATTTATTTGCCAATTCTGATTTCTGGATTTAGTTCAGAAAATTTCAGCGAATAATCCCAGAATTTTTCACATAGTGCAGAATATTTTTGCCAAGATAAGCAGCAAAATTAAGGATTTGTTAATTTTTCAACACAAGAGTCTTCTCTGAAGATGCTTAGGCAACTACAAAAATACAAAGTCAATGATAGTTCTTTGGTATATGTCATAATTTTACAGATTTGTGCTAGTCTATCCATATTATGTCATTATATCATATTTTCATAACAACAGTTCACAATATCTTGTCATTTTTCATAAATTGAATGAATGTATATGGGTTCTAGAACATGCTAATCATAATATGGGATATAAAGACAATTTCTGCTAGCTCCCTAATAGCAAGTTGGTCTTTATCTTAATGTGAATATTGGTCATTTTGTTCAAGAAAATTAGGATAGAAATATCAAAATAAAACCTTAGTTTCAGAAGGGGGAAAAATGAAAAAACATGATATTCCATCACTCATTTACTCTGTGTTTGCCGTACTCACATTCTTAGAACTCTGACTTGCAGGCATTAAAGATGCCCTGTGCTATGCCAGAATTTAGTCTTGATCAGAGAGACACAGTATGCGTGAAACATGATGTGTGATTTTAGGTGTCCCAAACTCTCTTAAGTCATGACATTTTAATGAGTGATTTTAATATGAAATGCTCAGTGGTTTCAAAATAAATTTTCAACAGTGAAGAGTTCCTGTTGGATAATTCTGTACTACACAGTGGTTGCTGAGGAAATTTTTCAAAACAAGAGGAAGAGAAATACTACATTGGTGATATAAACTATAATCCAAGGACACACATATGAATATTCAGAATGGAATATAAAATGTGCAGAAAGATCATTACTTGGTGCTATTTGGATTTGACTTTTAGGGCACCGTGTGTTCTTAAGTGTGGTACATTTGGAGAAGAAGTAGGTCGTGTGCAGTTTTCATACCCTTGCATTATCCAGCTGTTCAAATTAGTGTAAACACTTTCAAAATTCACAAGGATAGGTATAGACTATTTTAAAATTAAGTACCCACAATAATTGGACAGAATGCTAATTAATTTTTTGTTTGTTTCTTCTTTTTCCTTTTTCGAGATATGTTTTAACACCTAAAAGTCAACCAGTTTTCACAGTTTTTAAAAGTATAACAACTTCTAGACATGGACATAAAATCACAGTGTTTTCTAACTCTAATGAGCTTATTGCTCAATAGTCTTAAAAAGGTCATTTTCTCCTTCTTCATGGCAGTTTTCAAAAAAATTGCTGCTTTTCATAAATCAAATCTTTCTGAAGCATCTGTGTCATGACAATTTGCAGAAATGAGTGAATGATTCAGCTATTGTTTTTATGTCTTATTATTTGTAAGAATGACCTATAATTTACAAAACCAGGAAGATTCATATATTTATCTGTGAAATTTTTTCTGGTGTGAGTTTATAAGCATGAAGATGTGTCAAAGTTGGCAGGGGGCAGAGAGAGCAACCAATCCTCAGGGGCTAGAGTTACACTACACTTGGTTGGCTGCCACCACATAAGCGCAGGAAACTGAAACTTAGTCCTCATTCTTAACTATCAGGCCACATTTCCAGCCTCTGCATGTTTACTTTAAGAAGAGGGGGTGGTGGCAAACAATAAGTGTTAGATACCATATATCTATTATAGGTAAGTTTCTTACATCTTTGCAGCTCATATATGAAACACTATTTTATCTTAATCTCTCTTATATCACCCAAAATCTCATGTATGTAAACTATCATAACTTAACCAAAGCAGCATTCCCATGAAGGAAATATGCATTCACCATACTCCCTTGTGTATTAAAGATAATGTGTACTGAGTAATGAATGTTCAAGCTGCAGATGAACTGAAATTGCAAAATATCTACAAACATAACAATTCTCTTTTGCAGTGATAAAATATCAAAGAAAGCTGAAATTTTCACAGTGCTTTTGCTCCTCTTCAAGAAAATAATTGTAAAACTATGGATAATTTTATAGAATTCTTATTATATTAACAAATTTGCTTCAGTCTTTCTTTTAACATGTGCACTACCATTAAATATGTAATAATACAAAGTCAAAAGAAAAAGTAAATTATGCAGATATGTTTATAGAGTACCTTAAAGTTCTTAGGCAGTACTAAATAGCAATTTTACACTCAGAGATTTCTGAAGAACTACCCATTGCCAGCAGCTGAAAAGTGTAGAAACTGCTCTGTTTTTCTAGTGAAAACAGCTCTAATGGAGCTCTTAAGATAATTTTTTTCCTGTGTTGTATTTTTTCAAATTTTTCTAATATTTTGAGATTATAATTTCAATATTTCTCTTCCCCCTTTCCTCCCTTCAAACACTCTCATGTGACTTTCTTTGCTCTGTTTCAAAGTCATGGCATCTGTTTTTTTCATTAATTGTTGTTACACATGTATATGCATGTGTATACACCACAAATACATGTGTGTGTGTGTGTATATATATATATATATATATATATATATATATATATAAGCATATATACATATATGCAAATGTATATATATGTATGTGTGTGTGTGTGTGTGTGTGTGTGTGTGTGTGTGTGTGTATGCATGTGTATTTTCAGCTGTAGTTTGAAATTGGATAACCAATTTCTGTGTTCTTCCCTGACCACATGGTTGCTGTTTTTCTTGTTCAGCTCATGTTTAGGCAGCTATATTGGTAATACTTTATGTTTCAATTTCTGTAATTCTGAGGAGACAGTATACTTTAAATGGTAAACTTTTTACATGTGGAATGTTAGGCTTCATATTTAGGGACCATAGCAAATCTTTAACACTGGTTATTTCATAACAAATATTATCACCTGTGTTTTATTTTGAACATCATATATCTCCTTGAGTAGAAATTTTAGGTGCTAATAGACTGTCGTATTTATCAAAGTTGCCAGAGTAGAGGCTGAATATCTTAATACTAACTTAAGAGATGGTTATAGTTAGAAAGTAGTGAATGTACTTTGAGCAAAACTTATTGTTGGACATTAACCTCAGAAACTCTGCTTCTAATACCATACGCCTTAAGTTTCGTATTGGTAAACTTAAATAAAAAATATTTTCTATTTTACAGTCAAATGAAGGTTTAAAAATAGAGGCAACTGAAAAAGCAAATTTTGAATCTGGATATGATATAGTTCCATGGTGCTTAACTGTCTACATTTTTATACAGTTTTAGAGTAATTTTATACTTAGTTGCATAGTTGATGCAGTCATGACATACAGAAGAATATTTTAATGTGAATAGGAAGAAATAGCAACTTCCATGTATTATTGACAAGAGTTGAGCAAAGATTACTTTGAAATGAAAAAACTTTTGTGTTTTTCTTGTACATTGACTATACAAGTAAATGAAATAATTCTGACATTATTGTATATAGTACACTTTGAGGAAATAATTAAAATAATTAAATAATTATTTAACATTATCTAATGCCTTTCTCTATTTGCTCTACACTCTGTCTCTTCCCAAACAGTAGACTTGGACTGGATTGGCTGGCCAGCAAGCTGCAGTGTTGCTCTCATTTCTACCTCTTTGGCACTAGGATCACAGCTGCTTCAGAAAACATGCCTGTTTTTAAAGTGCATGCTAAGAATAAGAATTCAAGTCCTCATACTTGTGGAGCAAGTACTTCAATAGGTGAGCATCTACCTCCCATATTCCAGATGCTCATCCTCTGTCAGATTAATGGTTGGTGAAAGTTTTCCCCCATTCAGTAAGCTTTTTGCTTTTAAGTTGCAGAAATTTTTAATTTGATGAAATCTTACTTGCCAATTCTGGCTGCTGAGTTCTATTTAGAATGTCATTTCCTGTCTTCATATATGTGAATGGTTTTCTTGTGTTATCCATGAGTACTTTCAAAGTTTAACATTTTCAGCTAAAGTATGTGACTTATTTTGAGTTCACATTCACAAAAGAAGTCAGATCTAAAAATAGTTTTGCCCTTCTGCTTTTGAATAAATGGTTATTCCTGGCCAAGTTGTTACAGATATTTATTTACTTAATATAGACTTTTACTTCCATTGCCTAAAGTCACTTGCTACAGCTGTCTGAATTTATTTGGGAAGACTCTGTTCTGTTCTATCATTCTATGTTTCTGGTTTGCTGCTGCTACTGCTGTTGTGTTATTTGGTTGGCTAATTGTCAGAACAATGCTACTTTTCTACTTTTTTCTCTATAATGTAATTTGAAATCTGGTATTATATTGTGAACATTTCTTCTCTGCTAAGGATTGTGTTGTCTGTTCTTTAATACTTATTTAATTATTGTTGTTTCAGAATTTCATACATGAGTACCTTTCTACTCCACAATCTCCCCTCCGCACCTTTTCTGTCCTCTGAATCTCTCTCTCAACTTCATGGCTTCATCTTTAATTAATACTGTTCTAGTTGTTCTGTCTAGTCTTTGTCATTTTGGCTACCATTTGGAATTTAGAGTTATGAAGAATGACATTAGAATTTTTTTAGCATTGCATTAAATATGTAAATCACTTTAACTAAAACAGTTATTTGTATTTGTTAGGCTTAAAGGTCATTTGTAAGTGGTTTCTTTAGGGCTAGGCCCACAACCATTTTTTTTTTCTAAATGTTGAATTTCATCAAAAGCTTTTTTGCATCAAGTGACATGGTCATGGAACTTTTTATCTTTAAGATGGAAGGTTATTATACTAGCACATGCAAAGTTTTATGGGGTAGAGAACCAGATTCTCTCTTTTCAAAGGTGTAAAAATTAAGTAGGCAAATGAGAATCAAAATCAATACCTATCAAATCCCAACACAAATCTTTACAGACCTTGAAAGAACTATATTCAACTTCATATGGAAAAATAAAAAAACACAGGATAGCTACAATAATCCTGAAAAAAATAAAAGAACTTCTGGAAGTATCACTGTTCCTGATCTCAAGTTGTGAATGGAAGATCCAGATATAAAACACCTGATCTTTTATAAAGAAGACAGAAAAATACACTGGAAAAAAGATAAAATTTTCAACAAATGTTGCTGGTCAAACTGGATGTCTGCATGGAGAAGAATGCAAATAGAACTATAATTGTAACCTTGCACAAAATTCAAGTCCAAGCGAATCAAAGTCAAAAACATAAAACAGGATACCCTGAACCCAACAGAAGATAAAGTGGGGAGTGGCCTTGAACACATTGACATAGGAAATAACTTTCTGAACAGAACACCTATAGCTCAGACACTGAGGTCAACAATTAACAAATTGGACCTCTTGAAATTGAAAGGCAGGAAAAGACACTGTCAGTAAGACAAAACAGCAGCCTACAGAATGGGAAAAAAATTTTCACCAAATCACTCTGGAGAGAGGGCTAATATCCAAAATATATACAGAACTCAGGTCACTGGACATCAACAAATCAAATAATACAATCAAAAATGGGGTACAGATCTAAACAAAGAATTCTAAAAAGAGAAATCCTAAATGGCCGAGAAACCCTTAAATAAAAGTTCAACATCCTTAGTCATCAGGGAAATGCAAATCAAAACTACTCTGAGATTCCATCTTACACCTGTCAGAATGGCTAAGATCAATAACACAAAGGACATCTCATTCTGGAAAGGTTGTGGAGTAAGAGGAACATTCCTTCACTACTTGTGGTAGCGCAAACTTCTACAGCCATTATGGAAATCAATATGTTGACTCCTCAGGAAAATGGAACTTGACCTACATCAAGATCCAGCTGTTCCACACCTAGGCAGACACCCAAAGGAGGTTCCATGGTACCAAAAGGACACTTGCTCAATAATGTTAATAGCAGTTTTGTTCATAATAGCCAAAAATTGGAAATGCCCCTCAACTGAAGAACGGATTAAGAAATAGCGATACATTTAGACAATGGAGTACTACTCACCTATTAAAGAAAATGACTACATGAATTTTTCAGGCAAATGGATGGAACTAGAAAAAATCATTCTGAATGAGGTAACTGAGTCCCAGATATATAAGTGGTTATTAACTGTTAAGCAAAGGAAAACGGTGCTTCAATCCACAGATCCAGGGAGACTGAACAATAAGGAAGGGCTTGTTTGTGATCTCCCTGGTGGGCGAAGGAGGTGAATGGATGTTGTGAGTTGACTGGGGTAGAATAGGAATGAGAGAAGGGGAGGCCAGGTGTGAGGAGAGGGATGGAGGGAGGGAGAGAGGGAAGGAGTGTATGGAGGGAAAGCCTAAACTGGTGTACATTGAGGGGGCATCTGGAGACCAAGAGCAGTGGAAATTCACTGGAGTCCCTGCTGGAGACTTTTTTGAGGATCTCTAACATTGGGGATGGGGAAACTGAACAGGCCATCTCATATAGCCCATGAGGCTCTCAGGGGAGGGACTAGGAAACTACCCCAGCCATAAAACCTTTGACCTGTAACCCATCCTCCCTACAGGACTCACCTGGCAATGGAAGGGCAGTGCCCAGTGCCAAGAGAGAGAACCCATGCCTGATTCTGATGGTAGGCCAGGAACTAGAGACTGGATAGGTAACAGATAATTTCTGATGATGTCTTCTCCAGTCTCCATCAGAGAGGCTTCTTCCAGGAGCTGATGGGAATGAATACAGAGGCCCAGAGCCAAACATCACACAGAGCTCCAGAAAACTCACAGAAGAGGTGAGGAGGCATTTTGTGGACCAGAGGGGTCGGGGACATCAGGAGAGCAGATCCCACGGAGACAATGGATCAGCGCTCTTGGGGTCCTAGAAGCATGAAGTGGAGGACAGATAGCCTGAAGGTTCTCCTAGATATGTTATGTGGTTGTCTGGCTTGGGGTTCTTGCAGAGATCCTGCAGGCTCGAATGTACATTCAGGTTCTCTGACGCTTTTGATTGGCCTTGGGACTCATTCCCTCCAGCTGGGTTGCCTGGTCAACCCTTGTTGTGGAAACTGATGCCTGGCCTTGTCTAATTTGCTGTGCCCTGCTTGAGTGGTAACCCTGGGTGAACTGTGCTCTTGTACTGGGGAGAACGAGGGGCTGGAGTAGATGGGTGGACTGGGATGGGGAAGATATATATTGGGAGGACAGAGCAGATGGGGAGAGCTGGGAGCAATGGAGAGAGGGTGGTAAGAGTGTTGATATGTATTATATGGAAGAAAAAATGAATTTAAAAAGTGAAACTAGATGTATATGTCAGAAATGGTTCACCAAATTGTAGAAAGATAAAGACTCTGCTTTATAATATCACCCTTTTCCTAAACCTCCAACCACTTCTCTGACTCTGTCTTGTCTGAATCCATATACCTAATTTTACATCTAGTTTTAGTGTTCTGGGATTTCAAAATTTTTTAAAAATTAATTAAAATAAAATATTTCAATCTGTTTCTACCTAAATATGCCATGATTTTGCTTGACTTTCCACTTTGTCTCTTATGTTGGTAATGAAAGTATTGGATTATATACTTGATATTTGTCTCTAGAGGCTAAGGAATTATCTTGCCTAGTTATGATTGAATTTTAATTATATAATCTTAGTGTTTCAAATCTTAAGGAGTAGTATTTTTAAAGGAAAATAAAATGAGCATCAGCATTCCATTGTTTTTATTTACTTGTGTACCAGTGTATCCTTCTGGTTCTGCAAATCTGCCTTCAATACCATAGTGAATCACACCCTCAATCCACTAGCTAAAATTGATATTCCATGCTTTTTAAAAATAATTGATTTCTTTTCATATTGAAGAAGAATAAAAAACACAGATTCATAAACGTGAAACTATAATTGAATGTTAATATTATTTTCGTAAGCTGGGCTCATTTCATTTTCCATTTACTTGAAGTCTTATGTGATTATGTTCTTTGCTACATCTCAATTCTTGATCCATATTAGTGGATGAATATAGTAGCTTTACCCATGAGGTGCCCCATATGCTTTAGACCAGTTTTTACCAGTACAATGTACTAGAAACTAGATGCTGTGAACCAGACTGCTCATTCAAGGGGACTTGAGGACAACTCCTCTGGTAAAATGCCAAATGGAAAATGTCAGGATGTGATGGAGCTTGCTTACATCAGATGACAGGAGATTTTCTTTAGCCTTTCTTCCCAACTTGATATTAGTCATTTGACTTTGCAATTTGGAAATTAACTTTGTCTACTATTATTCACACAACAGATTTGTTATGTAAAGATTTGTTAAAGTAAATTTAAATCCTACTGGAGAACAGGTTATATTATTAAACATGGAAGGTTAAAAATGGCAATGCCAAAAGAATCAACTAAGCGGAGCGCATAAGGGCTCACAGAAACTACAGCAGCAATCATGGAACCTACATGTGTCTGCTCTATGTCCTTGGCATATATCTTATGGTAGTTAGCTTGGTATTGTTTGCAGAACTCCTAACAATGGGATTGGGGGAGTCTCTGACTCTTTTACCTTCTCTTGGGACCCTTTTTTCTGTAATTGGGTTGCCTTGTCCAGCCTTGATATGAGGGTATGTGCCTAGTCTTATTGTTCTTTGTTATGCTATGTTCAATTGATATTCCTTGGAAGCTTGTTCTTCTGTGAAGGGAAAAGGAGAAGGAGCAGACCTGCAGGAGAGGAGGCAGGGGAAATTACATTCAGGATGTAATGTATGAGAATATAATTAAAAAAAAAAGAAGGGCAAAAAATGTCAGACTTGTCAAAATTAAAGAATTGATTAATCACCTCTACGATATTAAGAAATTATGAAAAATCAAAATCACATAAATGTGTGTTGAGGGGGTTTGCCAATCTTTTAAGTAAATATTCGGTGATCAAAGAGTATTCAAATACTCTTAGAGATCTAAGAGCACAACATATATTTGATATTCCTATGATATTAAAAACAAAAATTTGTGTCAAGACCAACATATACTTTGGTGAAAGGACAGCTCCACCCTTAATCCGTACAGAAAAAGGCATTTTCTAATTTCCAAGGTGGGCACATATTTTACAAAACATGAAAATCTTAATGTGTGTTAAATAATATATATTACATTACTATCATTAAGTAACTAGTAGTCCATTTTTTCCAGTGTAAGACAGGATCTAAAATACATTTTACAAAAGCTGTTTATTATCCTAACACTGGGAGACAAATGAACCAAAATCATCTTAAATATTGTCCCTAATGTGCTTTGAACAGGAGGTTTTGTGAGTCCTGCTGCTGTCAATAATGGAAAAGAGAACTGCTTTGGAGTAGGAGCTGAAAGCAGAAATGAGAATATTACCTAGATTTAGATGTGATCTAGAGATTGTTATTGCAATCTGATTTCAGAAATTTACGTTAAAAGAAATGTCCCTTATTAAATAAAACAGTGTATATTGTTAAAATGTACACTATCATGATCTTTAGATATACCTATTATAAAACTATTACTGTGAAAAAGATAACTGCCATATTTCTTCAGTTCACATGATCTTATACTTGCCTAGTTAAGACTATTTACATTTTTTATCTTCATCAGGCAGGCAGAAGTACAAACCACTATGGCATACATTAAATTTTCATTTTTAAAAATTTCCTCTTTTATTTAAAAATAGATTTTTTCTTATACAATGCATTCAGACTATAGTTTCCTATCATTCTACTCCTCCCATCATCTCCCCCATCCAATCCACTACTTTTTTGTCTCTCATTAGAGAAGAGCAAGCTTCTAAGAGATAACACCACACATAACAAAATAATATATGAGATCAAACGAAAATATCACATCAAAATTCAAACCAACAGAAGGAAAAGAGATGACAAGAAGGCCAAAGAATCAGAGTCCCATTCCTTCGCTCATTCAGGAGTCTGATAAAAACACTAATCTGAAGCTACAATATACATGAAGACATGTGTAGGCTTTTTGTAAGCTGCTTCAGTCTCTGAGTTCAAATAGTTTTGCTCAGTTGATGTAGATGGCTTTGTTCTGGTGTCCTCCAACTCCTCTGCCTCTTACAGTTTTTCTGCCTCTACTTCCACAGGATTCCCTGAGCTCCGAGGTGGGGGATTTGTGGGCGATACCCCATTTAGAGCTGTGTGATACAAGGTCTCTCTCTCTCTCTCTCTCTCTCTCTCTCTCTCTCTCTCTCTCTCTCTCTGCAAAATGCCTGTGGATTTCTGCTGCAAGAGGAATCTTCTCTGACGATGGCTGAATTAAGCGCTGATCTATGAGTATAGCATAATATCATTAGATTTTGCTTAAAAAAAAAGTAGTAGTATTTGTTGTTACCCTAGTTCTCTGGGTTATCTTATCTCTGGTCTTTGGTCATCCAAACAGTGCTGGGTATGGGTTCCCTCTCAAGGACTGGACCTTAAGTCTAATAAGATACTTGTTGGTTACTCCCACAAACTTTGTGCCACCATTGCAATAACTTAGAAAATTTTAAATCTTACCAAATATTTTTCTTTCTTATTTTTTTTTTGTTGAATACTGTTGTAATGAATATGTCATGCACTTGTCTGTTTAATATACTAATTCATGTATTTAGGTGCATACTTCAAACTGAGATTCCTAAATCACAGGTTTGAAGTCTTTATGATACTTCTGACAAATACCATTAGCATTTTTATTACAACAGTTGCACCTACTTACATTCCCATGAACCATGATGTGAATTTTCTCTTTGGCATATCCTCACCAATAATTGTTCTTTCATTTTCTGTTCAATCCAATCTATTTAAAGAAGCATGAAGTTCTCCATCACTGTGGTTTTGTTTTTGATTTTCTTGATTAACAACAAAAAAATGGACACAATATTCAACTGTGAATCATGTACACTTTCTTATGATAAATGTTATTTTATATCCTTGTCTGTTTTAATAAGATTATATTTGCTATAAAGTTATTAACCACAAATATATTATTATTCACAGATATATATTTCTCATTCAGCAATGTGTCTTTTCAATCTATTGATTGTATCTTAGTTGCATTTTTTAACTTAACTTAACCTTAATTTTTTGCTTTCCTTCTCTGTGGGCCTGGTTTCCTATTTGAAAAAATATAATAAGATCACTGTGATAGGGATTTTATCTTATAGTTTTTCCTAAAGATTTCATACTATGTCTTACATTTACTTGTTTGCATATTTTAGGTTGACTTTTGAGTAAGGTGAAATATATGAATGTACTTGTGTCTCTCCCTGTCACATATAATTATCCAGTTCATCAAATACAAGTACTGACATTGTCTCTGTTGTATTTCTTCTTGTCCTTTCCCTATACATTTGTTTGTGTAGACAATTTTGGGTTTATCACTGTTGCTCTTTGTCCTAGTTTAAATCCTGAATGATGATTCAACATTGTTCTTGCTCAGTTTTGATTCCGTGATGACTCCAGTTTTTAGAGCATATTTTGATTCCACAGGTTTGGGTTTTTTTGGTTTTAAAAAAAAGCCACTAGAATTTAAATGAAGGCTACATTAAATCTAATAATTTGGGTGATGTGAACATTTTGCAACATGAGGAGGAAGAGGTATCTTTTCGTTATCTTCTCGAGGATTATCTTTTCCAGTGTCTTATAGCTGATGATTTATTTTCTACTCTTTACAAAACTCTAATCTCATGGGTTAAACTTATTTCTAGTCTGTACTTTTCATTGTGGTATGAAATAACAATGAAAAAGGATGCCAGGAATTCTAAAGAAGCAAGAAAGAATATATATGAGAGTTTGTAGGGTGGATAGGTAAGATTAAAAATGTTATAATTTCAAAAATTAAAAAATATATAAATGATACAATCAAAATATATCAATAATGGCCAATATTAGTGTGTATAAACATAACTTATCATGAAACTTCTTTAATTTGTTCATTAGTTAGGACAGTTTTTAGTGGAATCTCCAGGTTTTTGTGCACACAAACAGATTTGTCTTTAATTCATTTCATTTGACATATGAACTGTGGTTATATGTTTGTTTTTGCTGTGTGTGTGTGTTTACAAAGAGTGACAAAAAGTGTCTTCTCCAGAGGAAAGCACACTAATTGTTTATCCAGCACCAAAATTAGCCCCCCAAAAAATACATACCAGTAACAACATACACACTGAGCAGGTTATATTTAGTAATATATGTGCATATCCATATGCATATTTACACTTAATAACAATTAATGGAAAATATACCATGAGTTTTAAAGAGAGCAAGTATATAGGGGAGTTTGGAGGGTGGAAAGGAAAAGGAAACAGGGTGTATTTGTGTTATAATCTGAAAAAGTAAAAGGAACAGTTTTAAAAAGTGAGGCCCATGGTTAAGCATACATTGAATTTAAGAGGAATGTGGTTAGAGTGGACTATGTGTCAGGTCAACAAGAGAGAATACAAAGCTTTATAACTAAGACATAATTAAAGTCTTTGGATGAAACCAAATTCAGATCCTCATGTGTCGTATTTTCACCATTCATTTTCCATCTTCACTCTTCCTAAATGCTGTTGTTCAGTTGTGTATGCACAAGCTAGGAGGCAAGCTGCTATATACAGAACTCTGGAGAATACATTTTTTTTTTCTAAAATGACTGATCACACTTGGAACAGTGTACTATTTTCCCAAAGTCCAACTATCCTGCTGAATTGTTGTCTTCAAATGTAGGTACTGGTCTAAGTAAAGATCTACCCTCATCTGAAATTGACCATGGATGTTTGCATTACAACCCTCAGACTTTATGCTTCAAGACTTCATTCCTGAGAAACACACAACATCAAATAAAAGTGTATTGATCACACCCAGTGAAATTGTTTATAATCATTTCATAGATGAGGCCTTTGGTCACATTTTGTACAGCCATTAAAATGACTGAAATAAATAAAATCAAAGCATCAAAATTATATCTTTACAGGTGAGCTTCAGAAAAAGCAAATAAGTTTATACTTTCTATATGTCTTTCTCAGAGAAAACCATTTTATAAATTTAAGTTTGCTTTTATGCACTGCTTTCCTCCTCATTGATTATTGTTTTTTTTTTTTCTTATCAAGCAATCCAGTAGATGGCTTCTCATTTGTAAAGGTTATCTGACCATTTAGAGAGAACATTCGACGTGTGCTCAACATGTTAATAACCATTATCACTGACACAGCATTTCTAGGAGCTGTAAAATACAGGACACAGAGAAACTGATTAGTCATCATGACAGAACGGACATTTGATAATTACTTTTCTTTGAATACACTTAAAAAATCAATTAAATGGATTCATAGAGATCAATATTATTTAGTTTAGGAAAACAAAGAATTAGAGTACAATTCTGCAATTATTGCATCCTAAATTTCTTTGGATTTACAAGCATGGGAAGGGGACTTAGAAAAAGATTTAATAAAGGTCATCTTCTGCTGTACGGACTGCCTTTTGCTTCTTTTCAAATGTGCGATGCTACCAAACCTAATACAGTGAAAAAAAAAAGCATATTATTGGTCTACTGTGATATTTTATAAATAAAAATTGAAAATTGCTTTTTGACAATAAACAAAGAAAGGGAATATTTCATTGTGCCCTTCTCTTTTCTATTGCCTATAACTTAATATAAAGTTTTTCCTAGTTTTGTGGTTGTTTGCAAAATGTCAAACCCAGAATTTGATATTATATTTGAGATTTAAGAATGCCACACAGAAGGATATGAAGCATGATTGAAAACTCTTGATTCAAACTAATTATATATATATATATATATATATATATTTTTTGGAGCTCAACAGAACATTTTACACTTATACTATAGGATACATTTTATAAAATGTATTTCATAAAAAATAAATACATATTTTTACCTTAAGGACTACAATTGAATAAATAATAAAAAAGATCTTAGGCTTATCATCCAAGTTTTAAATCACTTTTAATTATGTACTAGGAGTATTAATTTATAGATGAATAGGAAGATGTTCTCACTTTTGATACTGTTTTGTCTTTAGTAATATTTCTTATTGCTCTTTAAATATATATTTTTTTTAGTTTTAAATAATTCTCTTGTCAGGAATGGTATTGCTGGGGCAGTGGAGGGATGGAATCCTATACAAATGGAGGGAGCCTATACCTGACCCTGCAGAGCTGGTCAGGAACCGACAACCTGAGAGCCTGGAGATAATTCCTAATGGTATTCTGCTGTGCTCATAGATGGCGTCATCAGAGAGGCTTACTCCAGAAGCTGATGGGAGCAGATGCAAAGGCCCACAGCCAAGCATTGGGTGGACCTCAGGATCCCTGCAGAAAAAGGGAAGGATGAATTTTGGTGACAAGAGAAGTTGAGAACACTAAAAGAACACACTCCACGGAATAAAGGGACTAGGACATTTAGGGACTCACAGAGACTGAAGCAGAAGTAACAGCCTGCATGGGTCTGTGCTAGGTCCCCTACACATTTTTTAAGGTTGTTTGGCTTGGTGTTCTTATAGAACTTCTAAAAGTTGGAAAAAGTTGGAGTGTCAGGGTTTCTGAATCTTTTACCTGTCCCCGCAACCCTTTCTCAACCTCTCAGTTGCCAAATCCAGCCTTGATGTAGGGACATGTGCCTAGTCTTGTTCCATTTGTTAAGCCCTATTTTATTGGTAACCCTGGGAGACAAGCTTTTTTCTAAGGGGAAGCAGGAAGGGGAAGTGGATCTGGGGAAAAAGGAAGATGGAGGGATGCTACGAGGAGTGCTGGGAGATGAGCCTGGGGTTGGTATGTATTATAAGAGAGAAGGAAAAATAAATTAGAAAAATTTAAAAAAGTAAAACTGTAGGCAGTGGCCTACACAAGTGACACAAGCCTTTAATCCCAGCATTCAGGAGGCAGACACAGGTGGATCTCTGTGTGTTTGAGACCAGCCTGGTCTACATAGTGAGTCTCCAGACAGCCAGAGTTACAACAGAGTTACAATAGAGAAACTTTGTCTTGAAGAACATAAACAAACAAAGAAATAAATAAAAATTAAAAACAATAGAAACTGAAATAAATGAATAAATAAGTAAATGGATAAATAAATAAATAGAAATTATCTTGTCAAGCATGTGGTAAAAGTCATTAATCCAATCACTTGAGAAGCAAAAGCAGGGGTTCCCAGTTAGTTGAAAGCCACCAGGTCTACATAGTGAGTTCCAGGACAGCCAGAAGTACATAGAAAAACCCTGGTTCCAAATAATAATAACAATAATAATAATAATAATAATAATAATAATAATAATAATAATAATAAAATTCTCATTTGAGAAACACTCTCATCATCTTCAACCACTACGTCTCCTTATATGCACAGTCTTGTCACAAAAGTTAACAGTACTATGGATACTCTGTCCTAACTCATAAACTAAATTTATATTTGTTTTAGTGATTATTACATTGATGTCTGACTCTTCATAGATGAAAGTATCTTGAAAAAAGACTGAATCTATTTCTGTTTACTATTACATTTTCATTGTAAATTTAAAAAAATGGACTCATTAATTCAATTGTGAAGTTAAAGATGAGAAATATAAAATTCATATGGAATAATATAACATCTTAGCTAGAGAAATTTTCCCATATTCAGTGGGAACAGCACACATTCAAATAGTGTCAGATCCTCATAGTGTTCTCAGATGCTCTTTTAGTAATCTGAGTTCTCATTTATTTTCACACTAACACTGTTTTCAGATCACCTTGTTGTCTCTAAATATATTGATGGATTATGTAACTTCTTAATTTCACTCATTCATTCAAACAGTTATTTATTACTTGCTTTTGGTGATAAGCATGATTCTAGTCCTAGAACAGAAATAAGGCTAGAAACAACAGAATGTATATCTTAGTATGGGTCACATAATAGACAGAAAAATCTGCAGAGTGGGTATATGTAATGATAGCAGTATTTATAATTTTTAATAGAGTGTTAAAAACTGAATATTAGCATCAAAGAGGGGAAGAGAGGATGAAACAGATTTTGAAATATGCACATCATGAATTTAAACAAAGTAGTTTATATGGACTCATGATAATCCAACAACGAAAAAACCAATGGTACTAGAACAAGGAGATAGAACATGTCAAGAGGTAATTGAGGAAGAAGATAAAAGAGAGAATTTTCTGCTCTTTAAAAACAGACAGAAAATATACATAGATATCATACATTCAGACTTTCAGACCAATTTAAAAATGAAATGCAAGCCATTGGTGTTTTTGAGAGAGATATTGGCCATAGGTACATCCTATGGGGAGGTACGGGTCTATAAGATTAATTTTATGTGACATAAATTGTTACATTGCAGACTATATTTTGAACTGAAAACATCTAATAATGGCAAAAGGCAGTTTATTCTTTGCTAATTCAACCCATAGTCCTTGAAGGGTTTTAGGCTCAGTACAATCAAATATTCAAGCCTAAAATCAGGACAACTTTTCAACATTGGAAACTTACTGCTGATTGACTCACTCTTGACTAGCTCCTTTTGAGCTGAGAGCTGTACAGAACTCAACTGACTCTTCTGGTTGGCCAATTTAACTCACTCACCATTATGGGTCAAACTCTTTTCCAAGATGAGTGGTTCAAACTGACCTTCTGAACTGGCTGACTGTTTCTGACTAATCTCTTCTGAATATGATTAACTCTGGCTGACTCTTGCAACTCTGATGGAAGTAATCTGCTTAGCTTCAAACTGAATCTTGTTATTAGCTGACTCTTTCTCCCAAACTCACTCTTTGTGTCTGACACTGACTCCTTCCACTGTATTGCATTTGTGTTTTATCTTACTGACTGCCCACTTCTCTGAGTTGAGAGCCTGCTTTATATCTTGAGATTTGGCATCTGCTCACTCTGATTCATTCTGCTAACTCTTTCTCTGATTAGCCACTGTGCCTACTCTTCACTTGGATTGATCTCCTACATCACTCTGCCAAGTATTCACACTGATTCACTCTCAGATTTGGGACTCACTCTGTACTTCACTCTGCCTCTGACTTTCTGTTTCTCGGGTGACTAGGATGCTCTGACTCAATCTCCTTCCATTCTCTCAATCTCTACTGCTGCTCTCTTAACTCTGATGTGACTGTGAACTCTGAACTGTGAGCCATGAACTGGCAACTGTGACCTGCTTCTGAACTGAATGCATCCTTCTGCATCCCGAGAGCTAGGACTAAATTTGCATGCCACCGTTGCCTTCTGAGTTGGGTTACTTAAAGGCGTGTGCTGCATTCCAGCCACATCATACAGGCCTTGAATATGATCCTTTCCCAGAACAGCCATGTTACTGGACTAAAGGATTTAATGTTCATTTATATTGAATAGAGAAATAGCAGAATCAGATGTAACTGTTAGAAGGGTAATGCCTTATAAGAAAAATATTTCTTTGATATACCCACCTGGCTTGAATTCAGTTAAGAAAATATTAGTAGTACACATAAAGAAAAAAAAGTTTCCACAATTCTGATTAAACCTCCATGGCAACCTTTAATTTTACCCTCTAATGAATATCCTTCTCAATGTCAGTCATAGTCAGAATTCTAATTCTAACACACTGCTAAGATTTATTTACATACTTGATACATTAGGTTGATTATCATATAGTAGGAACACACACACACACAAAGAATAAAATAACCTCAGTTATCAAAACCTCATTTGGAAATTTTATAAATTGGAGGGATATTTCAAATTTTGATGGCTTCAAATTAAGTGCTCTTTAGTTTGTAAAGAGTTTTAAATTTAACTCATTAAAAAGAAGGAACTGATTTTATTCAACAAACATGTTGTGCATGATTAATCTGTGACAAACTGTTCTGGAGGAAGTAAAAATGTGATTCTGTAATGATTATATAACCAGATTTAAGATATTTGTAGATTTCTGTTTTACTATAGCTTAATTCCAGTGATTAGAAATGAAACAAACAAATAAAACAACAAATGCTCTGGGATTTTCACCAATGAGCACTACAGTGTCTATGGTCACACACACACAATCCCAGATCCTCAAAAGACTATGGAAGGAGAACTGCAGAAAGGGGCCAGCTTTGTCTATTTAGAGAGACTCATTTGGCTCTCATACAAAGTAAAATGAAATTCTTGAGACACATCCTTGAGATTTAGGAACCTAGTATTTTAGAAAAGCTGTAGCTTTAACGTACATCCCTACAGGTAGCCACTGAAGTCCACATGGGAAAGTATCTTGAGAATTTCTGCACTAGACGATCCAGAGAGCCTGCTTTACTAACTATAGTAATCTTAGAGTCAGAAACAGTTTTCACTGTTCAGTTTTCCTCTCATCAGCAGTTCAGAGTATCTACATAATTCACAGTCAGTCTCCACATAAAGAATCCTAAAGAAAAAGCAGAGGGCAGGAACTGAAAGAGTGTGCCATGCTTCATTCTGACAGATTCTTGACTGTAATTTGACAGACATACTTATCTATCTAGGTCTTTGAAAGGAGCACAGGTATTTATCTCCACAAAACTTCAATAACAAACACAGACCGTAACCTTTGCGAGGTGCCCTTGGGGACACAGAAATATAAGAGTGCATTTCCTCATTGTTCATAAGGAAAGGCATTACAAAGAAATTTCACTGAGAATAATACTGATGTACAGTGGAATTTAAAAACAAGTTCTCAGTGTCTTTAATCTCTAAATATAATTGCTTATAAACAACAAAATCACACTAGTATAAATTTTGCTGCACATAGTAATGAATAGTACTTAAGATTGTTTACACAAGCTTTCAGATGAGATTACACCTATCAATTTATAATTGTCTTGAACTGATGTAAGTAAATGTATCATTATTTTATGTATCTCTTATGAATACCCTGAATTAGAATTATTAACTATTTTAAGTGTCTTTATCATAATATTTTTTACCTTTCTCAATTATTAATGTATAACTTCCTTTTGTGTTGTAGGAAATTTAACAGAAATTATCATATTTAATTATTCTTCTTTGTTTCTTTTCATAGAATGACACCCAACTTCCTGACATAAAATAACACTAAAACCATAGAATGCAGTTTCCTTTGTATGCTCGTTGTTTAACCTACTATCCTCCAGTAGATAATAGTAAATCTATGGTCACACAGGTAGTTCTGATTAAACTCAGTGGGTCTCCCATACTCACAATCAAAAGACAGGAATGTGGATAGGAAAAGGACTTGTAAGAGGGAAGGGTAAACGTATAAAGGACAATAAGAGCGGCAGGGATGAGAGTAATTAATATTTGAAATTGCTAAAGAACAAAATTAATAAAAGATAAAATTAGGAGGTTCGAGTTCCTTGTTTTTTATCATTATTTTTAATATCTTTGTGTTTCCACATTCTGTCCTTAGCTCAAACTGTCTCCTGTCTGCCAGTGTAAGTTTAAATATGATCCTTTTTTAGTGAATCAATTATCAAGTTAGCAATCAAGAGTGACAGACACTAACTATGTGATCATCAGAAGCTGGTTTTGGAGAGTCACTGCCTTAAAATTAAAAATAAGTGGAAAGAAATACTTAGAAAATTACCAGCAGAATCTAAAAATGAAAAAATAAAATAAAAAGGATGAATTGATAGTATAAAGACAAGAGAAAACCTGGCTGATGAGAAAAAGTAACAGGAAGTTAATGAAACAATTTAGGGAACCAGGAACACAAGGCTTTTGTCACTCTACAAGCAGAAAACCTACAGCATGAACTTGTTAAAACGTTGCTGTGTTACTTTTCTCTTGGTTCATTGTAACATCTTCATTTTATCTATACAAATAGTCATCAATATGTATAAATTGATCAGCAAATTCTGTGAGTCCTGAAAGTAATTTATCAACCTTAAGATCAAACCAAAGAAACATTTAATTTTGCCATTCATGTTAGAAGAAAAGGCAGTTTAGGATAGTCTCCTAATTTTGCCATATGTCAATCTGATGAGAATCATTAGTCATTAAAAATATTCTGTGGCAGTAGTGGGCTAGATATAAAAGTGTTTTAGATATGAAACAGACACATTTCTTTCCTGCTGCAGTTTGTACTTTTTATTTCATCTGAACAATGTAAGCATCTTATAGGCTATGAGTCAGAGAAGACACAGCATCGAGGAATGCATCAGTAGAACCACAGATGCAGTCTTCTGAATACTTCTCACTATGTTAGATGTCCATTGAATGCCTTTTTAAAGACTTTCAAAATACATATTGAAGATTCTGTTAGCTTCCTATAGCAGTAAAAATTTTGATCATTTTTTGAGCAGCTGCCTCTTAAAAGGAATGATTATTTCACTAAATAAGATTTTATTTATTAATTTAAACCTAGTCATATATGATTTAATTTAATAGTCTATCAATACTTGCTTTCAGTCAATATATAAAGAAGGTACTTTGTTTCTTACTAAGAAATAGTAAATCACTTTAAATGATTATATTGGGATGGGATTCTCTTTCCACTTTCTGCCCTAGGGAAAACATTGAGGGTTCAAGCTGTATTTGGACAAAGGACCCCATGGTTATTGAACAGTCAATAGCCGAGTCAAAAAATATGGGTACTGGTCAGCAAATTCTGTTTTTGTTCATAATAGTGAGATTAGAGATTTCAAGTTTGTTCAATGGAGGCTTGATGTTATTATTATTCATACCTCTACTGTGAGTGTTCCAGTTATCATATGAAACAAACCAGCTTGATCTTCAAGATATGGGCTTGAGTTTCCTCACAAGGTAAGTAATATGTTTATGTATAAGAATTAAATATCAGATAACTGTGTGTAAATTGTCACTATTTTACCTTCATAGATTGTTTTCAATTGCATCTTTGCAGAACAGTTACATTTAATCAAAACTAAAAGCCAGGATTGATTTGATCAACCTGTTCTGTCTGTATGGGGCACATTGAATCAAAGTGGGATTTTCACATTTAATTAAATCCAGCTGTTCTGGCTACTTTAAGTTCAGTGTTTACAGAGTGCACTAACTGTGGTCTTTATTTATTTCCTCCTTTTTTATTGAACTTACTGGTTTTAATTTGTTTAGCCACATTTAATCCTAGATAGAAAGCAAGTTTCAGTGATTGTTTATAAGGTCTAAAGCTTTATTAAAATAGCTTAAACTACAATGTCAGAAAAATCTATAAATTATCCAGCAGTGTTTCATACCTTCAAATAAGCTATTTACCCATGTTAAAAATCTAACTCAAAATTTGAAAGATGTCAACAATATATGTAATTAAAATAAATGTAAACAATTTTCATATTGAAAACTAATTGTTAGTCTTTTTCTGAGTCTAATCTTCTACTAATTGTTACCATAAGTAATTGTAATTTTTCTGGTCTGAGAGTAGATACTATCAGCTTAACATTACCATTGTGGTAATTGAAGCTTAAGGAAGCTGCATAATATAGCCTGTTGTGTCTGTATTATGTTATTATGTGTTTTCAGGAGGACCATTTGGCATTGGGCAACCAACTGGTATATTTTCACTGGGGAAGAACATCTCTCCTTCTTCCAACTTTGCTCAGTGACATATAGATTGTGGAGTAGGATTGGGGCCTCCTGTGTTTTTCCCATCCAATTTGGCATGCTCATGGGTGTCATCTTTGTTCAACTTATACAATAACAATTAGTGAAAAATAGGCCAATAATTTGAAGGGTTATGGGTAGAGTCAGGGAGATTTCTATAGGAAGATTGGGAGGGAGGAAAGGTAAAAGAGAAATGTTGTAACTAAATTATAATTTCAGAAATAAAGAGGCAGAAAAGAACTTATACTAAAGAAATCTAGGGAATAAAATTAAACATGAAAACAATATGATATCTGACTAGATTCATCAGAGTTACACATTTTCTGATATGACTAGTTTTAAAACCTTATTATTTCAATTAAAATTAAATATGTTTTGCCTGTAATGGTGGCAAAGACCTTTAATACTCTCAGCACTTGGAAAGCAGGAACAGTTGGATCTCTGAGTTTGAGACCAGCCTGGTCTATAAAGCAAGCTCCAGGACAGCCAGGTTTACAAAGAGGAAACCCTTTTCCTATAAACCAAAATAAATAATAAATAAATAAATAAACTAAGTATGTTATGTATTGTTTTTACATAAATTTAGATACAAGTACAATGTATTATCTCATAATAATTATTTGAAAACTAAGGATTTGTGGAAGTAAACACAATGTTTCTTTCAATGAGAAATGTAATGACAATACTTTGTTTTCAGCAGTCTCTGAATTCCAGGAAAATAGACATAAATTGACAAATAAGCATATTACTAATGGATCCCTTTAAGTATTCAAATAAAAACTTTCCTTACATTGACTTGAAACTATTTTTTTTAATTAAACTGGAAAACTTCACTTTTTTATCTTTAATTTTTAGTTTTTAAAAATTAATTTTATTTAAAATCATGTGTTTTTTGTGTCTTTGTAGTTTTATGCATGTTGAATGCAGATGCCCATGCAGACAGGAAGTATCCTATCCACTTGGAGTTAGAAGGAAAAGCCGTTGTGAGCCATCCAGTCTGGGTATAGGGAACCAAGCATGAATCATCTGCAAAGGTAGTATTCTCAATTAACCACTGAGTCATTCTTCCAGCTCCTCAAGAAAACTTATCTTTAGACAGTATATTTTTTGATGACTTTGATTTTGGTGATTTTAAGAAAAATGTTTTTTAAAAAGGCTAAAAGATACCAGATCCAAAATCACTGTTCAAAAATATTACTTACCATTTTGCATGAATCATCTAGGAAGTATAAGAATAGCTTCTATGCAGTGATGGATGAATTCCATAGTTATATACATTCCTAAAATTTTTATCTCCCAATACAGTTAAATGGAAGTTTATGGCTTCAACATACATACATTATAGAAGTATATGGTATCCATCTAATTTATACTAATACCTAATGTATACTAGCCTGTGTGTGATAGTTTGAAAAATAAATGTGAGTATTCTTGTTTCTCAAAGTTTATACCATTTTAATGATTTAAGAAGTAAATAGTTTATGGAAATATAAATAATTTGATTAAACTGACATCAGATAAAATAAAACTAAAAAGAAAAGAAAAAGGATAGGTTAAATCCATGAAGCTTGGGCTTGGAGAGTTGGGAGAGGGCTAGATGGTGGAGTCTCCCATAGTTTGACATAATGTTTAAATATATTTGACATAAGTTCTCTATGGTATGTTTAGAGGTTTTCTATAGTAAAAGGGAACATTCCAATTCAATTTGAAAGATATTATATAGGCAAGAATGTGAGTCTGAATTACAAGGTTATAAGGAAAGAATGTGAGATACTTGTTAAACACATATACAAGGAAGGCCAAAATTGGTCAACCATGCTCCAGTGAAAAGTCACATGTCTGAGTATATGGGTAGCACAAATTAGACTTTTTTAAAAATAATACAAAAAGGGATGCAGAGGAAAGAAAGGTAAATCTGGAAGGAGTTGGTAAATCTTATCAAAATACATTGTACAAAGTGTTCAAAGATTAAAAGGAACTTTAAAAGAGAAGTCAATGCAAGTAAGTTTAAAATGTATCTGGAAAAACAGGAGAAAATCCATTAGGTTTTATCTTTTTTTGCCACTGAGTCTAGTAAAATAAACACAGTCATGATTTATCAGCAAGTAGTTACACCAAAATCTGTATCCTATTTAATTTGTCTCATTTATCCTCCAAATTATCCTCTTAATCAAAGGTAAGATTACCTACTTGCCACACAGAGCATAGAAGGCAGATCTCAATTGTCAATTTTACTATGTATTGACCTCCTCTAAAATCCTTACCATTGACTACCAACAAACATTTCCTGATAAAATAATGAATGTTTAATCCCTGCTACGTCCAAATATTTGCTACATGTTAAACATTTACCTTAAAACATTTCACAGAAAATAATTCATTAAAATTCAGAAATCAACTACAAAGAAGGAAAATGTGATCTCTAACTCAATATTTTGCTATAATTTTTATGGATTGTGTTTGTTTGTTTGTTTGTTTTGTTCTTTCTGCCCAAAACAGTTTCTCTCCTCTCAGTTTTGAGTTAGAGTAATTCAAGCAAAATATAAATATAAACTATGGTTTATAAAAGTTTCATTCTGAAAGTTGATTAAATTCTCTTTATATAGTTAGCATGATTGCTTTGTTCTGAAACACATCAATGTCTTAAGACTACATATGTTTTATTAACAAGAATATTTTTTATGAAGATGATTCACAGACACTCATACAAATAGCAAATTAATTTTTCTCAACAATTTTGCTAAATTTTTTCTTTTCTTTTCTCAGGATGCTTTGTGATAATATGGGCGCAATAAAAGAAAATGGAGTCCTGCTTGGTTTATGACATAAGCAGAAACCATGACAGTAGGTTAGAAAGTGCATTCTATAATCTCTTTAGATAGAAAATAATGTAACGCTGGCTAAAAGGTATGTTACTCATTACTAGTTTTATAAACATCAGCACACTGATTCTATTGTTGTACTTTCAGGAAATAAAAGTAACATTACATAAAGTATTACAAATAATGTAACTCAGGCTATCATTTTCCCTAAAAACTGAAGAAAATAAATTAAAGAGAACAGGGTTATTCTGGTGTTTACAATCAGTAATTAGATATATTCATATACATAGAGCACAGACTAGGCCAAAGTGTTATGACATGAAATTGCAATAAAGTAAATGGAATAATATAATATTTTCTATTCTTAACTCTAAAATGTAAACCAATTGTGGATAAATGACTGTTAGGTTGTGGAAAATAATACATTAGTTGTGACTGTGTATACTAGACTTGCTCAAATTCAAGGGAAAAAAATCCAGAAAGAATAGATATGAGCCTGAATCCAACCCCTAACTGAGGTGATAGGATTTTGTATAGCAAAAGAAAGTCAATTTTCTTGAAGGCAGTGCCCCAAATCTGCCTACCAAGTTTTTCAAGTGGATGGTCATATAGTCAAGAATATATGGACAACTCTAAATAGACTCAATGAGGTTTTTTTTTTTTTTTTATGATGAAAAACTGGTTTGGATGTAGATAGAAATGAGCAGGAGGTGTGATGAATATAATAAAAATAAAGTGTTTGAAATTCTAAAATAATATTTTTTTCAGAAATAGAGATAATATAGCTTGCAATAGAGATAACCATTTTAATGAGGAAAAATAAACGTGTAAAATTTTGTGAAAAGACAAAAACATAGTTAAGAAGTGTTTAGTGACTGCAAGTATCACAAAACTTAAAATGTAAAATATATTTAATATTTATTGTTTCATATTTATGTAGAATTTCATTCACAGAATTAAAACTTACCCATAGACAATGCTACAGCTTTGTTCTATCTAAACTTTTGTAAAGATTACTATAAATGTTAATGTAAAATATAGTTTATTCTTTGATAATTCATGCCCTAGTAGTAGAGGATTTCAGCCTCTGTACAATCTAGTCCCAAGCCTAGACATACAATGTGTCATATTTCTAGACTTATTGATAACTTAAATCACTCTAACTAGCTCCTTCTTAACTCAGGACTACACTGAACTCAATTGACTCTTCTGGTTGGCTGATTCAACTCATTTGATGTTCTGGATCAAACTCTTCTCCAAGTAGACTGGTTCAAACTGATATTTCTGAGCCAGCTGATTGTTGCTGACTTAACTTTCTGACTAGCTGACTCTGAATGATTCTCACACCTTCTCTGATTGAACTGCTCTCCTAGGCTACAAACTGACTCTCACCATTAGCTGACTCTTTCTCCCAAACTCACCCTTCCTGTCTGTCACTGACTTCTTCTATTGAACTGCATGTGTCTTATCTGGCTGATTGTCTAACTGACTGCCTGCCTGAACTAATTCTCTTTTCTGTAGCCCTGCAGCTTGTCTGTTTCCAGTCTGTTTCCACCTCACTTCTGTCTGAGCTCTGTTTCCCAACTCTCTTTCTATCTTGCTTCCTTCTCTGAACTCTGAACTCTGACTCTATTCTCTGCTTCTCCCTCTGAGCACATCTTAGGGAGTAGTGGAGGAGGTGAAAAAGGGAAGCAGTATTAAACACAAGAACTGGCTCACCTACTTATAGAGGAAAAGTCATTAAGGAACTGTGTAAATGTACATTACGAACAAAAGGCAATTTATTCTTTGCTAATTCAATCCTGGTCCTAGAGGGTTTCACCCTCTGTGCAACCTAATCTTAAACCTAAAGAACTGTAAAGCTTCATCCCCTGTAAATCTAATCTTCAAGCCTACACTTAGGACATTTCAACCTCCAAGACTTACTGCTGACTGACTCACTCTAATTAGCTCCTTCTGAACTCAGAGCTGTGCTAAACTCAACTGATTCTTCTGGTTGGCTGATTCAACTCACTTACTCTTCTGACTCAAACTCTTCTCCAAACTGACTGGTTCAAACTGACCTTCCAAGCCTTCTGACTGCTTCTGACTGAGCTCTGCTGATTCTGCTCACTCTGCTTGACTCACAATTTCTGACTGATCTGCTCTGCTTGGCTTCATTCTGACACTATCTGTTAGATGAATTTTTTTCTTCCAAACTGCCTCTGTGTCTTATCTGACTGGTTTTCTAACAGACTGCCTGACTCTATGAGCTGAGAGCCTACTTTTATATTGTGAGAGTTGGATATGTCCTCACTCTAATTTACTCTGTTAACTCTTCCTCTGATTTATGACTCTGCAAAATCTTCACCCTGTTTAACTCTCCGATTTGGGATTAAAAGCTGCACTCATTTTGTGCTTCTCTCTGCCTCTGACTTTACATTTCACATTTGACTAGCCTTCTCTGACTCAGTCTCCTCCCATGCTCTAAATTATTTTGTGCTTCTCTCTGCCTCTGACTTTACATTTCACACTTGACTAGCCTGCTCTGACTCAATCTCCTCCCATGCTCTAAATCTCTACTGATTCTTTCTTAACTCTGAATTGACTATAACCATGAACTGAGAGTAGTGAACTGAGAACTGTAACCTACATCTGAATTGACTGCTTCCTTTTGTATCTGGAGAGCTGGGATTAAAGGTGTCTGCCATCATTGCCTTCTGAGTTGGGTTACATAAAGGCATGATCTCATTCCAGATAGATCACATAGGCATGAAGGTGATCCTTCCCCAGAGCACCTATGTTGCTGGATTAAAAGATTAAATGTTCCTCTAAAGAGACGAGGCAGTATCCTGGGTAACTAAGTAAGTCAGAATGCTTGAGAGTTGTGAACATTAATGTCCAAGGGCAGAAGATGAATATTTTAAATCAAAGGTGAAGAAAATAAATTGTATGTAATCTACATTTTTTTTCTCTTTATTTAGGACTGCAGTGACTGAATGAAGTTTGTCCAAATTTATGAGGCTGGAACTTTTTTCACTCAGTCTACTAATTCAAATGTTGACTTACAAAATAAATTAAACTTTTAAAAAATATATCCAGAGACACTATTGTTCTAGGCATCTGGACCTTTTTGCTTACCCACTTTGACATACTAGCTGGGTATGGATATCATTAAGTACATGCAGTTTGGTTTCCCTGATGGGTTCACTATTAATTTCTGATCCTTCTGTTCATTTTTTTTTCTATAGAGACAGCTCAGACTATTCTGGCTTCTTGTCAAAGTCTAGCTCTTTGTTTTTTTCTGAGATAGGGTTTTGCTCTTGTAACTTTGGCTGTCCTGGAACTCAATCTGTATACCAGACTTGCTTCAAACTCATAGACATCCACCTGCCTCTACCTCCCCAATGCTGGGATTAAAGATATGGGCCACCACCGCCCAGCACAAAGACTGTAATTCTAAGAGCCTTACAAAGCTAATACACAAAATACCAGAGTAAACATTTTGTAAAGTGAAGATAATAGAATCTTGGAAAAGAAATATTAACAAAGGAAAAAAGAAAAATGTAGAAAAAAAGAGAAAAAAGCAAAAAGTAGACAGGCATACATGGGGATACTTATACAATTTAAGAAGAGGAAAGAAGAAAGAATAGGAAATATGTTTAGAAAGTGAGTATTTTATTCTTTAAACAAGATTTTTACATATTCATGTTAGGTAGTGTGACGATCATTAGAAGTATGTTTAAAATATAATTTTGAAAACTCTGAGAAAATGTGGGATGTTAATGTGCTGCCCCTGATCCTCAAAGAGTAACATGCCAGAAATTTACAAACACTAAGAAACATGGTTATTTTATTTCTGTGTTATAATTTTAAATTTATTAATGTTTAATAATAAACATATTTTGGTTTTTAATTAAAATGAAATACATATAATATACAGGCAGAATACATTACACATTAATAATTATTATAATTACATATATTAATTAGTTATGTATATGATAACATATGTATATATATGTGTACATGTTGTTATAAGATATAAAGGGAATGAGGCTACATAAAATGTAAATTGGTTAAAAGGGCTGTTAGTACTTGGTCATTTTTTTTTTTCTGCTTAAAGGGAAAGTTATTCTTTTTTCATTGTGTAAAATATATATTAGCGCAAGTGATAAGCTTAATGCTCTGGAGAATTTTTCTCTCTTGTTTGTATTGATCATAATACCATGCAAGTGACTAACATACAAGGAACACACATCTATTTTCTGTTAATTAAATTGATTACTGAACAACCCAGCTGCTATATCTAACCTAATCTTGTAATACTTACAACTACAGAAAGATCTCTCTCTCTCTCTCTCTCTCTCTCTCTCTCTCTCTCTCTCTCTCTCTCTCTCTCTCTCTCTCTCTCCTTCCCCCCTCTACACTTTATTCTCATCACAGAAACATCAATTTTATATTGCTATAAAGAGACCATGTTGTCTGGGGAATGACTGATTTTTATCTCATGCTAAAAACTATGGTCACCTCATAATGACATTTCTCTTTTACTTTGACCTGTTCTTTTTTCCTAACCACCATAAAAATCAAAAGCAACAATGGCTCCTCTCTGTGTTTTCCCTCTTGCTGTCTTAGTGATATCTATACAGTGACCTTGGCATTCAGAGAAGAGTAAAACACTTTGGAAAAACATTGCCAATGATATAGCTTGATATGTTTTTAATCCAATGCATTGCAGATAGAAGCAAGTTAATTGAAAGTCTCCACAGGATCACTCTTTTTTGTGCAGTGAATTGAATTAAATGGCCCATTACAATAATCATAGTGAGCATAGTTTGTTTCCAGAAGTTTTCAAGTGTATGTTGCTGATTGTCAATCACCACACATACACAAACTAAGCATTTTAGGGGTTTGATATTGAACTAATTAATAGGTGTAATTTTATTTGTTACATATTGCTCAGTTGTGGAGAAAATAAATTATTAACCCTTTATTTGGTCATTTAAAGTATCAAGCAAATTATAGCCATATGAAATAGCCTTGAAATGTTTATAAAGAATTAATTCTTAATATTTAAAAACAAAGTGGTTTGGGTATTTGTTTAATTATATAGCAACTATTCTTTAAAAAGTTCTCATCAAGTAGACAGTCTCCTGAGTCTGGTTACATAGTTCCAACAGCAGCAGTATTTAGAATTATGGTACAGACATCTTTCCATTAACGCAAATACATTGATTTCAACTGGAGAATGCCAGCACTAAACAAAGACAAAAACCAAAATATTAACAGAAAAAAAGAGAAAGCAATATCAAAGTCACACATGAGCTATTTAAGTTCAAGACAATACTTCTGTCTATTAATCCACTAGTTACTTTTGTGTAGTGGTAATAAAATAATTCACATAGACCAACTGAAATAGTGAAAGAGTTGAAGGTTAGATGATTATTGATGCTGTGATATAATGATATAGTGAGATTTTCTATGAATTGCATATTGTCAAAGCTGCATCTTTGAGAATGACTTCAAGTATTAATATCTATACCTCACTCATAAAGTTATTGCTATCATTTTCTAAAGGAAGTGACAATAACATGTCATACAAAAATGTCAGAGTAATTGCAGAAAAATATATATGCATAGATCATGTTTGAATTAAAACCAAAGTTCTTCAACCTCTAATGAGTATTCATAATGAGACTAATACATTCCTAGGAAAGAAACATGAAACTTCAAAATAAAATATACAAGAAAAAGATAGAGACAGGAATGAAGGAAGAAACAATCTTAAACTCCTGAGGGAAATGAAATTAAGGAAAGTTTTAGAAGATGGAATCATAAGGATAGTGGAGGCAATCTGGAATATAAACAAAATTTGTGGTCACTTTTACTACAGGTCACGTCAGATCCTCAATAATGTAAGAAACTGAGCTTCCATAAGACACGCTGTATGTCTTAATGTTCTATTGCTGTGGAGAGATGCCATGATCATGGCAACTCTTATAAAAGAAAACATTTAATAGGAACTTTCTTACATTCAGAGGTTCAGTCGATTTTTGCCATGGTGGGAAATATGGCAGTATGCAGGCAGACATGGTGCTGGAGAGGGTGATAATACTTCTAGATCCAGATAAGCAGACACAGGCAACAAATGGATAGAGAGAGGGAGAAGAGAGAGAGCAAACAGCTACAGGTAATTTGGGCATCTGATACCCCAATGCCCACTCCTCGTGACACACACATCCTCCAACAGGTCCAAACCTACCCCAACAAAGCCAAACTTCCTAATGCAACTCATTAAATATTTACATGTGTGAGCCTGTTGGATCATTCTTATTCAAATTACCACATTATAGGATTTAATATAGCATCTCACATTCTAAAATTTTAATATTTGTTTTCATTTCTACAGTAAATGGATATATTTCTGCTAAGAGACGGCCTTCCCTGCAATACTAGAGGCTGGGGAAATCTTTAAATGGTTTTTAGTGTAAGGCCCAAGTTACACTAGAGTTTTGTGTGTTGCTTTATGACTTTTTAAGTGTATGTATGTATTTTCTGCATATCAAAAGACTGCATCATAGACCACAGTCCCACTGATAGCACGTAGATGGTGGCAATGGTTGTTGTGATACTGTTTTACCCAAATCTGGATTGTAGCTAGATAGTTTGCAATGTTAATGAAGATATTTTGTTTTAAAGGAACCTATCACAGACTTGTCAAGGTCCAAGTTAACCACACAGACCCATTCTACCTAAATAAACCTTACACAATAAGTCCTTTTTAAACAGAACATTTATCATTATATTAAGATGAATTTAAAATTATTAGAGAAGTAAAAAGAACAACATAATACTTATCAATATAGACTTTGAAAACTGTGTACATAAGTTTTGGAAGTTGAGATTTCATGCAAAGGCATGCATATATACATAACTACACATACTTTTCTTGGTTTTAAAATTAAAGCATTATTTTTCTAACAATCTGACAACTCATATATATTCCAAACTGTTTTTATGGTGCTTTTCCATTATTTTGTTTCTTGCTTGCTAATTACTTTTCTTGCCCAATTTCATTTGCAGTTTGAATAAATAAACTCTTACTTTCCGCCCGCGGGTTGCTAGACGAATAGTCAATATGTAGCTGTAATAAAATCATAAATTTCTTTGAACAGGCAATTTCCAACTTATACTTCCACAGAGAGTTTTTCAATTTCTACTGTTAGAGAAACAACTTTATGCAGCCTACAAAGTTTTATGCTCATTTATGAAGTTCGAATTCCTGGAGATAAAAATCAAATGATTGGTTGTTACATCAAAACACTGCAAAGAATAATTTGAGTAAAAAATAAAGAGTAACTTTCTTCATGCTTCTTGATTAATATGTGTAACAACATTGGCTAAAGAGTGATTTGGAGTATGAACAACTACTTAATTCCATATTAATGGTGTATCACCTAACCCAAAGCTTTGAAAATCTGCTAAATTTTGATCATTTTTTTTCTGTCCTTGCATTCTGTGTTTTTCCAGATGCAACAGAAAATAAGCAAAGCATATTCAGTTTATGAGAAATATCCACCTCAGGGTTTCCTTAATAAACTTTGAGTAAGCTTTAAAAGTCCTACCTGCTTTTTTATTTCATTTACATAGCTTTGAAGGAAATAAGTCTGTAAAATTTTATTTAGAACTTGGCAATCATACTCAATACAAATTTGACATTAAAATTAAAAATTATTTTGAGAAAATGTGTTTTGTGTTTCAAAGCATTCAGTGATATCTGTCTTCTAATTTTCCAACTTTACAACGGGAAATATGCATATCAAGGATAATACACATCACAAAGATATGTCTGTCACAAGAATATGTCACAGAGAAACCTGTGGAAAATTCATAAACATTTTTTAATATGTAAACAATTTATCTGCCTTAAATAAATGAAAGGCGTTACTTTTAAAAGCATTTAACTTTTGAACTATAAGCATATAAGCTAATTAAAAACTCAGACACAAATATTTGCATATATCCATATATAATTGTTTTAATAAAATGCAAATTACAGGAAGGTAAAATTAGCTAATATAGTGACTAAAAAAGGCTCATTCTTCCATCAGAAAGAACACATATTTCCTCTTGTATTCAGTATATATAGATGTCTCCTCTTTTAGGAATTCTTTCATAAGAGTTAACATGAAGGTGATCATTCTGTGGACTTTCTTCTTTCTCAACGGGTCAGAAATATTCCATAAGCTCTGCTGAGATTCTCCACTGAGTTTGCTTTTATGTGGCATTAAAGTGCATGTAAGTTTAGCAGTTTTTTTATTCACAAGGGAGGAAAGAAAGAAAAAAGCATACAGACCCTATTAGTATGGGAAGATGTTTATGGAGTAGGGTCATTATCTTGGGGTCACTCTTCTAGAAAACTTTTGGATAATTAGGATAAAATTTGCATATGTATTGGACATTTAAGATGCTCCTCTGAACGACACAGTTTGAGGTCATTTGCAGAATCTTACTTTGATGAGAATTGAGAGGGTGATGAAAAGGGTATAGATTTATTAAAAATATAAAGAACTAAGAAAAAACAAAATAGCTCTTTCTATGTTTTCAAAAAGAGTGTGCAATAGAATGATATGGAAGCATAAATATTAAAAGGAAAGACAAAAGGAAATAATTGTAGAAAACTATTTCCTAAGAGACAAATATGTCAGGAGCATGAAAATAAAACATCATGCATGAACAGAATTTAATTTTGGAGAAATTATGTATGCATTTGTAAAAATTATTAGTGTGGGCTTGTTTAGAAAACATACAAATTTGCATACCTACAAATATAAAGAAGAATGAAATATAGCTATAGATTTCTGTATAAAAATTTTAAAGCTATTACAGAATTAAAATCTTAAATAGTAATTAAAATAATTTTACTATAGCCAATCCGATTTTGATATATGTATTGTGAAGTTAATTGAAACAATAATGAAAATGATGTTTTTGTTCAAAAATTAATTTTTCTTAATAAAACTGCTCTTACAAATAAGTTGGAAATATATTTTTGAAGTTCAAGTCAGTAAAATCAATTGACTAGGAATTTGAAAGTCTTCCATAAAAGTAAGTATAGTTACTAAATCATATTCATACAAAAATATACCCTAGGAATCTTTTTAACATAAATGGAGAAAAACAATGAATTCTAGTATATGTTGAAAAATATTTGTGAGATATGGGAAACCAATGACTTACTTTGTAAATAAATAATTATTTTAAACAATATCAAAAATATTGTTTTTAGAAAATTAAAAAAGAAAATTTAGGAAAATGCACTCACCCTCGTCTATGGCAAACCCGTTTTTAATCACTAACATGAATTTTATTAAACCTGGAAATGGTAATCAGAAGGCTTACTTACTGACCACAGATTTAAGGCACTATGGATGCTGTGGATACTGTCAACTGCCTGTTAACTGTGATAAGTGTTTAGAGAATTCTGAGGCAAAGCAGTGGATTCCAGAATGTTTGCATCATAACTCCATTCACATATAACTGTGAAAAACTGAGTTAATGATATGGCAAAATAGAATTAACACTGCAAATTGAATGGAGTTAGCCTATTAGTTGACTTTATAACAAAGATATTTTCTTTCATTATTCTGGTAAAACTATGTAATAAGAAATATCTTTCAAAGTACAGAAGGAAAACAAGTAACAAGAAACTTTGCATTATACAGACAAATATCAACAACAATAATAAACAAATAGGAAAGATTTATGGGGCTTATGGTTTCAGAAATTTCAATACATGGTGAGGCTTCTTCATTGTTTTTTTCTATTTGTGGTGTAGAATATAATGGCAGAAAGAAGGTATGGTGGAACAAACTTGTTTACCACATGGCAATTGGAAGTTCAGAGAGATTGGTTGCTTATATTTGTAAGACTCCTCCTTAGCCTAGTATATGAATTAATACATATTCAATGCCATCCCAAAGATGCCTGTGTATCAAAGGGTACTGGGACAACCCACAGGTGCCTGGACATTCTACAGGCACTCTGACACCACTCAGGCTCCTGGATATTCCACAGACACCAGGTCTTTCTGCGGACACAGGGAATCCTGCAGGTACCGAGACATCCAGCGGGCACCAGGACATCCTTCAGGAACCTGGGTATCCTGCAGGCACCAGGACCTCCCTTTGACTCCAGGGCAATTTGCAGATGCTCAGGGATCATACAGGCACTCAGCCTACCCTCACACACCTGGATATTATGTAGGTACCCAGTCTTCCCAAGTCACCTGGCATCCCAAAGGCATTCAGACCTCTTACAAGCACCAGGGTATCCCATGGGCATTTGGTCTTCCCGCAGATACCTAAACATCCCACAGGCACCAAGGCCTCCCACAGGCCTCAGCATATCTACAGGTGCCAGGACAATCCTCAGGCTTCAGGGTATCCTGAAGATGCTTGGGCATCATGCAGGCACTGGGCCAAACAGCAGACAGTGGGTCATCTCATAGGCACCCAGACATGACATAGGCACACAGACATCCCAGAGGCATTCAAATATCACATAGTTACATGTACTTAACACAGGTACCTGGACAACACACAGGCTACCAACCATAGGAGTGGTAGAACTGACCTGTCAGGCAATGGAGAGGCCAGTATGGTCAAATAGGTCTGAGAACCTATCCTTTGTCTACCCTAGGTAAACATCCCTCCTTTACCTACAACCTTCTAGTGGCGTTTGCCACTATTTCCATGTCTTCTTGGTCACTGGGTCTGCCTCTCTTCACAGTGTGTGTGCTCCATTCTTGAAGTGGCAGCTCTAGCCTGGTAAGTAGCATTGTATCTGCTTATTACTGTGTGTGTGTTTACTGCTGTACCTTTAAAGATAATCATTGGGCCTGTAGCCACAAGTGCTGGGAGGATGTGTGATTTCTAGAGCTGAAAAGTTCTGCTTTATAGACCTAAATAGTTGCTGCTTTCTGTAAAACACTGCTTCCTATGATTATCCAAAAGTTGTGAGCAGAGAAATTGAAGCTGTGCTCTAAAGTTGTTGAGGAAGTATCCTGGAACTCACCCCAGCCACAGGCAAAAATGGGAGTGAATAGCTCCCACTGGGCCTTGAGGTTCCCCACAGTAAAGGTGATATAGTTTGGCTGATGAAGAGTTGTGGGAGGAGTTAACATATGAGATTTCTTTCAGCATGAAAATTTACCTTTAAATCAGGAAGGGGGCTTTGAATGAATAAAACACTTAAAGATGGGGCAAGCATGGTCGACAGTTGAAGATGGCTCTTGCCATGACACTGTTACCTCTGCTGAGGTCTGCAGGCATATATATATATATATATATATATATATATATATATATATATATATATATATTTTTTTTAATAAATCCTTGACAGACTAATTTCCTACAACAGTATCTATGGTGCCCAGCAGTCCTCGTGTCTCATTTTTTGGGGTTTCCACCTCATTTCTCCATTCCTGACTCTCCTCCTGGCTCATTCCTCCATGCAGCAGGCTGGATCCACAGGTGGAACCCATGAGCCAAAAGGGAGTTTCCTTATCCTCACCTTCTAGGCAGTGTTGTGCAGCATATGTCTTCCCAGTGGAGGTGTTCCTCCATCAGACACTCCTCCTAGTTTCTTCTTCCAAGCTACATGTCAAAAGCACTGTCCCATTCTTCCATGATTCACAGTCATGGTCTGAAGTTCCTCTTGACTCATGGTCAGGTCTGTAGTATCTCCTAATCTGTTACCACCACTGCATCTTTCCAACCACTCCAGATTCTCATGGTTTTCCTTACTAGACTCATGCCAATGAAGCATCTCCCATCCCACTAACACATGAGGGGCTGTGGTTCCCTTGAGTGGGGGCAGCAGGGCAGTTACTAGAGTCCTGACAGACTCTGCTTGCTGCAGTGATCCCATTTTGGATTAAAAAAATTCTGTGGACTTACTATCTTTGCTTATATTTGGTTTTATTTGTATTTATACCTTTTGATGATCAGAGTTTTCAAGATTGGGACTTCATGTTGATATTTTTGTAAGATTAAAAAAAACAGCAAGTTTTTGTTTTTGCTGTCTAGTATCTAGTATATGAAATATTCCTTTCATATGCATGTTGGTACTTTGTAAATCACCTTTGAGAAATGGTTATTCAGTTCCTTAGCCCATTTTAAAATCATGTTACAAAAAAATCCCAGATAGAATCTTAAAATTGGATGTTATAAAATTAAGAGTAATAACTTACTATCAAAGATTGAAATTGTTAGGGCAAAAGGAATTCTTATGTTTCTTGACATAGTAGGATGCATATAATTCATATTATTAGATCACATGTCCTCAAAAATAACCTTTTTATTATATAATAGAAACTATATCTCATATCCATGACTTACAAGATTTATAATGTCAATTCTGCTCTAAGGTTCCCACTTTCTCATCTTCCCTGTCTTTGCCCCACTCTGCTTATGACTCTCACTGTCTCTGTCATATCTCTCTGTATATTTCTGTCTCTATATCTCTCTGTCTCTCTCCTTGTCTCTGTCTTTCCATATCTGTCTCCTATCTGTTTAGGAAGATGTAGGCATTGATTTATTTATTATTCTCATGGGTTCATGGCAGAGGACAGTTTATACTTTGGCTAATTAAATCCCAAGTCCCAGAGGATTTTAGCCTTGTGCAATCTAATCTTCAGGATCTAGTCCAGACCTATAAGGCTTCAGACTCTGTACAATCTAATCTTTAAACCTATACCTAGAAAGTTTCAGCCTCTGGAACTTACTGCTGACTGTCTCACTCTGACTAGCTCCTTATGAACTCAGAGCTTTATTGAACTCAATATAATCTTTTTGGCTAATTCAACTTACTCCCTGTTCTGGCTCACTCTTCTCTAAGGTGACAGTTTAAACTGACAAACTGAGCTCTCTGATTGCTTCTGACTGAACTCTTCTGACTCTGGCTGACTTCCACACTGCTCTGACTAAATTGCTTTGCTCAATTTCAAACTGACTATTCCTGTTAGCTGGCTCCTTCTCCCAAACTCACTCTTCCTGTCTGACATTAACTCCTGCTGAATTGTCTCTGTGTCTTATCTGACTGATTTTCTAACTGACTGCCTCTACTCTCTGCTTCACTCTCTAAGCTCTGCCTCCCAAGTACTGGGATTAAAGGCATGCACCACCAACTTCTGAATTTATTAATCATTAATTTGGGATTAAAGGCATGTGCTAACATTCTTTCTACTGTAGAACCGCTATTCTGCTGGATTTGACATATATTTTTTCTCTACTGGGTGAAAATAAAATCTGACTGCAAAAGATTAAACATTTCTCTACACCTCTCTGTATCTCTCTGTTACTAATTTCTCTGTCTCTATTTCCTCTCTCTCTTTGTTTATCTTTCTACCTCTCTCTCTTCCTCTTTTTCTCTATCCCTTTTTCTCTCTCCCTGTCTCTCCTTATCCTGTCTCTTTATTTATTTATTTCTGTCTCTTTCTGCCATAACTCTTTCTTCTGATTTTGAGACAAGCTATTATTATGGACTTGAAGATATAAACACTCTACATCTGGAGCTGTCTTAACTATTTATAAAGATCCTTCTACTTTAACTTTTTGACATGTTATACCAAATCAAAATGCAAAATGAGTCATGAATCCTATTTTGCAATAGTTTTGAAATAATAAGCCAGATTTATTTAATTCTACTAGGTAAGCCCACTTTCTTCACTAAAAGCGAGTATGCTCATTTAATTATTTATTCTCTAAAAAAATTATTGAGAAGCAATTTTTCTCTAGACTTAATTATACATAATAGTGAATAATTGTGTGAGAAAATAAAAATATATTAACCTTGATCACACTAAGTACTGAAATTAAAGTATTGGTGTTTCACTATTTTGTTAATGTAGTTATTTTTCTCTTTATCTTAATTTAATGACTAGAAAATTTAAGTATTTTAAAATTTCAGTCTTCAATTTGTTGGCAGAGCTAATTATTAACCTTACTGAGTATTCAACCAATGCTTTATATTCTTTAATGTAAAACTATTCATTTTTATAACTAAATGTCTGTTAAAAATAGCAATTTCAGATGGCTTTGCATGTATAATTTAGAGGTATCTGAAAATGACATTGATTTTATCAAATCATTACATTGTGTTACTTTATACTTCTATTATAAAATTATAGACAGCTTACCAATAATTTCATTTCTCAAGATATGAACATAAAACTTAAAACACAGACACACACACACACACACAGACATACATACACACACACACATATACACACACAAACACTGATAATTTCTTTCAGAATTCCACCTTCCTATTTAGTATTCATCAGAAAGCTTTTTCTTAAATCAATATATATTTTACTTTATGGAGACAGTGTGTAGGAGCCGTGAAATGCTGGATATGTGTAATGCCTTATAATCCATAATCGTTTACAGGACTCCAGTGAATTCTATCTCTCAAGATTTGAGAATTGAATGCCTTCTCAAAAATAATTCACGACTAGTCAATATTTTATCTATGTAATAACCTGACCATGATCATTGAGTCAGTTCACGGTGTAAAAATAATTAATTTAATTCAGTTCACATTAGAGATGATGGATAACACCATTCATCAAAGCATTGGGAAGTAATTTCATAAATTTTATTTCATATTCTTAACTCCTCTGATACCTTAAAGACAGATTTGTATCATTGGTAGTTTTCTATATATAAAATAATTTACAATCAGACTTCATTGCTGCATACATAATGGATAGATTTGCAGGGGTTATAACAATGATCTTTCATTCATGGTATAATTATAATATTCAAAAATATTGGATTAATTTTCATTGTATCTATTTGGAAAATTCAGGCCAAGATCACCTACTGGTTTCCAAATTTACCAAACTATAGTTGGGTAATGGTAGAAGTTACAAATTTTAATAATTGAAATTAGGCTTCCTAGAATGATTAATTTATTACAGCCCAACAGTTGATCAAAACAAAACTCAAATCCTCTATGTCTACAATCTTGGACTGGCTTCCTTTCTAATCTTGGACTCGCTTCAGTTTGAATTTTGTATATATATTTGTTGGGGTTCTCTAACAGAACAAAACTGATAGAATGCACATTTTATATACACACACATACACAAAAACATACACATGCACATATGCATATATATGCATACACATAGGCATACACAAATGCACACATATGTATTTACTGGAATGCCTTACAAGTTATATTAAAAGTTTCCCTACGTAGATATCTCTTGATGGAAAGGACCTAGTAGTTGTTCAGACACCTCAGCAGTCTCAATCTTGTGCTTCATTCCCAGGGAATTCCTAGAGAGCTGCAAAGTTTCAGTATGTTTGAATCCAGATGATCTACACTTTGATACAGGTGAAGAACTATGTCAGGAGCAGGATAGATTAACTTGCCCATGATAGTGAGGGTCAACAGACCTCAAACAGCAAATGTTCCCTTCTTTCAATTCTTTTTATATAGACTGCTACCAGAAGGTATGGTCGAGATTTAGGTGAGTCTGGATCTTAAATGATCCCTCAAAGAAAATCCCTTACAGGTGCACATGATTTCTTTCACTTTGTTGATGGTTATTGTAGGTTCATTAATTTTCTTACCCCAAAACTTCTTATCTTCCCAGGTGTAAATTCAATGTGCTCAAGAAAAACAATTCATTCAACTGTTTAAGTTCAACTTCTTAGTATTTTAATGGGGATTTTGCATTAGTATTCACTAAGAATATTTTTCTATAATTCTTTCTTTAGTAGGTATGTAGTTGTTTTATTTAGTTTTTGTAACCCAGTGATTCTGGCCTCATGGACTCACTTAGAAGTTTTTTTTTTCCCCCCACTTCAATCTCCTTAGCTGAGTTTCAGTAATTGATATTAATTTTTCTTTAAATGTTTGATATAAATTTGGCATAAGTCTCTGGTGAATGTACCTGGCTATTGGTTTTCCTTTAGTGGATTTTTTTTTTTTTTTTTGCCCGAACGATTGCATCACTTTCTAGGCCATCTGATTCATGTGCATAGCTGTTCACATTTCCTTTCTCCATCACTTTTTCTTTCTGTAATATCCCTTGTAACTATTTTTATCTTTTTACTTTGGTGAGGGAGAAATTTGTGTTTTGCAAATGCTGGGCTGGCATATACCCCTAGGTTCTATGTTCTTTTTTTTAATATGTATACTTTCATCACAAAATTCATTGTAGTGTTTTCACTGTTTTTTATTCCAGCTAAGGATTTTAAATTCTGTTCACTTTGTCAGAAATATAAAGCTTGGCTTATTTGTTTTCTATTGCTCTTCTAGTCTCTATTGCTCTATCTCTGATCTGCTCTATGCTATTTCCTTTCCTTTACTTCCTTGGCTCTGGCACTTCTTTTACTATTTTCTGCAGGATTACAATGTTCCAAGTTTTATTTCTTCTGCCTTTGCTACCTCACCTTTACATTGTACTGCAATGTGTTTTCCTATGAATCCAGATACTTTCAAAACATCATTATGAACTCTTCTTTGAAGGATTATGTTTTTTAAATAGTGTTCCTTTTACAGGTTTCAGAATATCAATTCCCTTTCTGCTAGAATTTTGGATTTTAACTGTGTTGAAATTTCAATGTCCTTACATATGTTAATCAAGTAGTATGACATATTTGTATCTGTGTTTACATGTATCGACATGTTTTTTTCCTGTTAGTGGGTCTACTACTCTGTATTCCTGTGAGTCCAGATTCATATCTACTGTTATTCTCTTCTCCTCATCCCACCTCTCTCATTGATAATAGGTTTCATTCTGTTACACAGACTTCTCTGACTCTCCATGGGCTGACTCTGACTCTTCTCTAGTCAGCAACAATCTCATGGCAATTTTCCTGATTAGCCTCCTGGATATTGGGATTACAGACATGATCCTTCACACCCAGCTTACTTCTCTTATTAATTTCATGTGTTTTGTGGCTAAAATGAAGGCAGTATTGAAAATTAACATGTATTTACTATTTTTTCTCCTAAGTTCAGTTTAAGCATATATCACATATGTATAGGTAGTTTTTGTTCAACTGCATAATTATCATATCTTCCTGGAAACGTGACTTTTATAATTCATTATGTGTTCTATATTTCTATCTTTTGATTTATTCATGAGTTCTACTCTGTTTCAGTTTACATTTGAATGTGTTTTTCTACCCTTTCAATTTTAGGCTATATATGTCTTGAATGTAAAATTGACCCATTTTAGGCATAATATTTACTAAATATTGCTGTATTTTATCTTAGGCACTTGTATGTTTTAGGTTATGAATTCTTAATATTTACAATGAAAGTAATTACTGGTAGGTTAAGAAATACTATTTTTGCTACCTTATTATTAATTGTCTTATTTTTGTCTCTGATCAACCATTATTAACTTCCTTTGTGTTTTATACACTCTCTGAAGTTAGATATTTCTATGATGCTCTCATTTTCAAGTTTTCATACCACATAAATTTATTTATCATGATTATGGCACTTTCAAAAAATTTAATGCTATAACAATGTTTTTTAAAGGAAAAAATTTTCATACGGATATAAGCATTCTAGTTCCTATATCTCTGATACTTTACATACAAATACTACTTAAAATAGTATATACCTCACTATTCAATTGTTGTCATTGTTGATTAGAATATGTGTCCAAGAAGTAATAAATTGTGAGTTTATTAATATATGATAGTGCTTTGCAATTACCATTAACTCATTCCACCAATCATGACTTTTTAAGAGTGAGTGTGCCTCTTTCTTACAGTGTTCAAATAAACCAGGTCATTAGTCACATTTTGTGGTTGCACAAATCTCTTATTTACTCTGTTAAAGATAGAGTGGTGATTTAAATAAGCAGAACACAAAGTTATTTTATTGTTTAAGAGATGTGTGAGTATTAATAGAGATGCAAAAGTACTACTAATGCAACAACAGTAATTACTCTTATAATTACCTTGACTGATTGCAATAACACTCAATTGTAATATTCTATGAGTAAGTTTTCATTCAATGTTATGATGTTCCCTCTTCATTTAATAAAATTTGGGACTATAAGGACATTGTTAGTATAAAACAGTTATGTTTACATCACTTTAATTATAATAATTTTAATTTTAAACTATGACTTTTATAATTCTTTTATAAAATAAAGATACAATAATTTTAAAGTTAAACCCTAAATATAGCTATACTAAAATATATCATAGGGAAACTTCAAAATTCATATAATATAGCAAAATATTTAAAGAACATTAGAAAATTGGCTTTCATTGTGATTAAGCTTTCATTAGATTAGATTCAGTTTTGTTAGTAGAATATTTACAGCTAGTGCAAAATCACATAAAGAAAGCCAAAAGTCATCATATAAATACTCCTTTAAAAATGAAGGAAAAAGGACCTGTCTATTGGAAACTTGTAATGTTACATGAATTATCCAACAGAAAATGACTGTCATACTTCCATAATCTTTGTCATTCTTGATCTTGATCCATGCTTGACTAATGACCAGCTTACTCTTGCGTGGTCTATTAGTGATATCAGGAGATTTTTTGTAAAATCATGAATGATATGATTGTAAGATCATGACTGTGTCACATCAGGAAGATAACATATTATAGATCTTCTCCCTCTCTCCTGGCTTTTACATTCTTACATCCCCTTCTTCCAAGATATTCCCTGAGGTTAACAGCCTAATATGTGTTCCTGTTTAAGGATGAGCACCGAAGCATAATATATTCTCACAGCCCTGAGGAGCCATGAATTTCTTCATTCACCAGCTAGTCACATGGACGTTAATGGTTGAATTCTGTGAGTTGTGAAATAAATGGAAAGTCATGATTATGAGAAAGGATCCTAAAATGGAAAGCTCAGGTTGATGAAAAAGGGGAAGATCTAAGTTTAAAATCAATAGAAACAATGAAATAAGGAAAAATTGATACAAAAGGAAAATAGATAGCATATGTTATGAAATACTACCAAATCCTCAGTAAAAGAAAAAGGTGACACATACAACAATTCCATAATACAAATAAAAAAAATGATGTACTGTGGTATGCATTCAATTGTTTGAATTAAATATACCCAAAGGTTCTGTTTATTAACTTATATTAACAAAAAATGATGCTATGTCAAGGTAAATTATGTCTTTCCAATGTTACAGGATATTTTTCCCTGAAATTTCAATGAAACCTGATGATCATTCAAATATGCATCTTTAAAATGCAAAATTATTTTTGACCAACACTACTGTTATTTAGGACAATGTGATTTTTGCTGGTTTTAAGTGATTATTTGAAACATAATATTAAATAATTCTTAGCATCCCAAGAACAAATATCAAATGCTATAGGGCCTATGAGTCAGGTTTTGAGAGATTTACAATAAATTCTTAAATATTTTCAAGTGTTTATTAATAATAGAAATCTGCTTTGGTTAGTGTCAATTACTATATAAACTAAGTAAAACGAAGAATATGTTGAAAAATTAAAAGATATTTCAGTGGATAATGATGATATGAGGATATAAATGATTTAAGAAGGATCTTTAAAATGTAAATAAAAAGTTAATATTCATGTCGATTTCCTTGTAAACAAAATAGTACATGTAAATAGGAACCTGCAAGAAAATCTCCAAGTACATTTGTCAGGTCTTGTTTTTGTTACTTTACTCAAGCTTCCTCAAAATACCCCCTTCTATAGTTTTATATGTACAATGTCTTTTATCTTTCAAAGTTATTCTGTCATTTAACTTAATAAGTTCCTCCTAATTCTGTCTTCTTTTTCACTCTATGTAGATCATTTCAATTTGTTTTCTAATATCCACCTGTCAAGGCTGCTTCACTTATATGTTCCTTACAAAATAGAGTGAAAGAATGAAAACATCCTTAAATTATGCATATATATATATATATATATATATATATATATATATATATATATATATATATTCTATACACATTATTTTGGTATTGTGAAGTAAATAATATGACCTAATAAACCACACCATATTACCTACAAATATATGTGCCATCTAAGCAAAATTTGAAATTCTTTTTTCTCTATCTTGATGTCTTACTCTCATCATATGAGTATTTATAGAAATAAATTACCCAAATTACAAGTATATATGTGCTAGTATATAGGAAATATCATAATGTATTAGAGATTTGTAAATTCATTGAAAATAGATATTAAATCTTTTATTTAAAAAAAAAAAGGTGGAGAGTTTTAATCTTTGTTAGCCAGAACACATAGTGAAACTAATACAAATTATACATATATATATATACATATATATATATATATATGTATATATATATATGTATAATTTGACTAATCAATATTAGATACTTATACATTTATTGATTTCATTCAATCTCTTGACTTGATATTTCATGTTAACTTGTAAACTAGAGAAATGGTATATAGTTTCTTAGATTTTCACATCTTTTCTCAAAGAAAGTAAAATTTTTCTTTCTTTTTTTTCTTTTCTTTCTTTTTTTTTATGGTTTTTCAAGACAGGGTTTCTCTGTTGTAACTCTGGCTGTTCTGGAACTCACTCTATAGCCCAGGCCGGTCTCAAATTCACAGAGACCTGCCTCCCTCTGCTTCCCAAGTGCTGGGATTAAAGGCATGCACCACCACAGCCCAGCTTATACTTAAGGCTCCTTTAGTTGGTTTCATAAAATACACTATAGAACTGTAGGGTAATAAATGGAGGTCTCTGTGAAAAGAAAATATTTATAGGTACTTGATGTTTGAATTGCAACTGTCTGAAGAAAATGATAAAGAATTGTTAATGTTTTATCTTTTCTTCTGTAAAAGCAACTGTTATGGTTCAAATATGAAGATTCTCTTTAAAGCCTCTTTTGTTGAAGGCTCCATATACTTTGATAGCACTATTGAGAGCTGATTGAATCATGAACACTCAATCCACAAGAAGAAAAGACTATAGAGAGATGGAGTGTAATCTGGGGAAAATCACACAGAGTTCCCTTTGATGCACTCATCTCTTTCCCTAGTCTGGTGATCATGATTTCAGCATGTTTTATTTTCCCTGCCTTGTGCCTCTTTCATGTTATTGCTTTGCCCAGGTGCAAGCAATGAGGACAATTCATGATGGGAAAAATCTTTCCAAAAGCACTAAACAATGAATAACATTGAAACTGATAAAATTGGAATTTTTGGAGATGGACTAAGTGCATATTTCATTTTAATATACACATGAGCTTTTAAGGGATTAGGGATGGAATGCTGTGGTTCATGTGAAATGTTGAAATGTTCCTCAGATTTTCATACAAGGAAATCTTGGAGTTGTTTTTTTTTTTTTTTTTCGGTTGTGGACACTTCAGGTGGTGGGCACATTATGGATAATATATATCATTATATATGTTCTTTATTCAGTGTTGCCCTAGGTCCTCTTTCTCTTTTTATTTCTTGGGTGATATAATATGATGTATTCACATCATATTACATAATATTCATATTAACATCAGAAAAGATGCAATAACATCTCTTCAGGAACAGGCCCTTCCTCCCATAGTTATTGAAACCTTTTAAAATCTGAGTGAATATAAATCTGTTCTTTAAAAATATGAGCCAAAATAAAACTTTCATTCTTCGTTTTTTTCCAGGCATTTCATCACAATAATGAGAAAGTGACACCGTAATAATATACACAAAGTTTCTCAAGGAAATTAATATTTAATGAATGAGATGCATGATGAATAGCTTGAAAGATATGCGCTGAATAACAACAATAGTGACAAATGGGCTTGAGAAACATGAAAGAGAAGTTATTAGGAGCTTGTGAGTAATGCAAATACTAGGGTTGGGTTTTAATTTCAGTAAAACAGTCAAATAGGGACATATGTAGATTTGATGTAATTTTGAAAGACACTGAATTTTAAAAGTAAAAGCCTGTATACTATAATAATATGTTAACATCAGAATGGAAGTCAGGAAATGTGTTATGTTGGGGAAGATGGTTCGCTTATATTTCCATAGGAGAAGAAAAGCTGTGTGTTCCATCTAAATTGATAAATATTTAATCTGAATAAAAGAATCTTCCTAGATACAAACTGCTAGCATTAAAGGCAGGGCTCAAGAAAAAAAGGTGCAGAAAGACAGCAACTCAGGTGACACAAAAAGCTGATCCCTTTTTGGGGACAAGAAACTGGCTGAAGAAAGTGAGAAAATAATTCATCAGACTAGAACATCAGACTGGAAATCCTTGATATTGAAATGGACACTTGCTGAAAGAATATTAAAGAGAACTCAACAGATGATCAGGACTGAAAGTTACTGCAATTATGGAAGATTATTGAATCGATGACTGCTGCTACAGGTGAAGTCAATTTTCATAAGGAAATCTTGACTGTTAAGTTTATGGGACTAATACAAGCATTCTATAGGATATTAGACTCAAATAAATAAACTTCATTTAATCTTGTCCTATTGTAATAGTTAAACTGTGTAAAAGCTATTTTCCCAGCACAATTTAAAGCTTACACAGAGAGGGGGAAGATGCAGAGGAACATTTCATCCTTAAAGTTTGCAGAGTGGAGACCATAATCCCAACAACACATTCCACTTCTCAAAAAGGCTGATATTATTATTATCACTGTTTACTCTATAGTTTCAGAACCCTAAGAACAAATCATGCATCTGAATAATTTTATTTTATTAGAGTCTTCCATCCTGTTAAGGCTGGGAATTTTATTCATACCTATTCATATTATTCAAACAGTCCAGAAAATCTTATCTTAGATATAGAACTCAATTTCTAACAATCATAAACAAAAGTAAATAGATTTATAGGATACATATTTTATTCTGCTGTGACTTCTGAAATTTTTTTCTAATAACACTGATCAGAATGTTTTATTTAGCCAACAAGCATCTGCATTTCCTATCTTGTATCTCAGAGCCTAACCACTTAGGACCATTCCTTAAGTCTCAGTAAGACAGCTATGTAGAGTGTTTTTATTTTTACTTTGAAATTATCAAGTATCTAATTATCTCAGCAAATTTGCATGAGATTATCTCAAATTGTAACTTTCTGTCTTCTATTTTCCATATTGCTCACCTTCAATCAACACTTACATGTCAGAATGAATGACACACAAAGACCTCCTTAAAAATTCATATAATACATTGGGGCTCTTTTAAAATGCTAATAAAACTTTATAATTTTGTAAATTTTTATTACATTGCAATTATGCTTGTAATAAATATTCCATATATTTTCCACTTGGAATAAAACCAACATGACAGGCTATTATTTCATTGTTTCCATGTTTACATGATCTAAAAATATGTATATACATAATAAGGACTCAAATTTACTTGTTAAATGAGTGAAATGAATGACTGAATGGTCTTCAAGCGAATAACTTATGGAGAAATAAGATTTTCATGAATAATGAATGTTACATACTTCCAATAATACCTACCACCAACCCATGATTCTTTTATGAAGCAGGGTAGCAATTTGGGAGATGAATATATCCATTCCAACATTATTTACCAAGGTATTAGCTCTGTTTTTATGCCTCATATATTTTTATCTAACACTAATCAATTCACTGATAGTAGTTCATCCATAGGGACTAAACTAATCATTTAAATAATATTGTATATTCAGTATGGAGATCACATTTCCAAACTACATGAGGATTTTTTTGAATTTATGAAAGAATTTTTGTCATGGACACACAAAAGATTTGTTAAAAGCAAATTGCATGACAAAAAGACCAATATATTATTGGATACTGAAAAAATATTTGCACATTCAAACATGATGCTTAAATTATAATGATGTGCTTGTCAAAACACAGTACAATTATGTTACGAATAGAAGGCAAATTTCATATTTTAATTTTAATGGAAATTAGATATTTGAATTCTGTTGATATGTGTCTGGGTTTAATAACCATCCAATGTATATTCAGATTGAATGACCTAGTCAATTATTTCTCCAAAAGTAGCTATTAAGAGAATTTTAAATACATAAGAATAGCAATGAAATATCTCATGAATATTCTGTTTTCTAATCAATCACAAGTCAATTTCTATTTTATTTTGTGTGGAAATAATTACTAGGTGATTTAGAGATGCTGATAAATTATAAAATACTGAATTGCTAATAATTATTATAAGGGAACATTAATAAAACACTGAAACAGCATAAATGAAACTTAGTACTTTTTGATTTTAGAGTAGTAAGTAAACATTATTTCTATTTCTATAATATAAAAATGCATTATTATTTTAAACTAGGTTATCTCCAAGTGATTTGTACACATCTAAAGAAGGAGTAAAATATTATATTTAACTTTGTTTACCTGTCAGTCTTCCTATTTCTACTAGGTAACATTAGAGCTCAAATATCAAATTTTATAGGTCTTGTAGAGTAAATTGGAGAAAAATTTCAAAGAACCTTGGAAAATATTATATTTCACAATCCCAAGTTAAATAAAGTAAGCATTTGGGTTCTAGGAGCAAATAGTACTTCAGGAGATATGCAAGTAGAACTTGCTGCTGTCTTGACAGAATCATAAGCCTGTCCAAAGAAGAGAGTCTACTATCCTAATATCTTAAGATTTTTCCAGAGAAATAAAACAAATGGGATACTTGTTAAACATAACACACAACAATGAAAGTTGAGAAGGTAAAGAAACTTCTAACTGCAGGTAGCATTTCCAGAAAATGGTGATGGAAATTTCAATTTTATTGCAAAAACATTAGAGGGGGGAATCCCAATGATATGAACCAAAGTTTAAGGAAAATAGCTTTCTATTCAAGCCTTGAGCAGTCTGTGTGATGCCTTTGCACAGGGAGAAGGAAAAATAACTTTTCTAATTCTATGCCTAATTCTTTTCAAAATTCTGTTCCTTCATATGCCTAAATTTATAAGTACTCTACAATACAGTCAAATTAGCATAAAATCAATCAATCATCAAAATTCACTCCTTGCAGTTTAGATCTCAATACATCACCATATTTAATATTACTATATTAAAGAGTCAACAAATATTTTCTTTCAAGGAAGGGTTAATGTACTTAATGTTCTAGTTTCATTTCTATATGTTTTTCATTTTTTCTGTTATTGGAAATAGATTCTTTTCTTATATGATATATTCTGATTGTAGTTTCTTCTTTTGATGCTCCTCCTAGTTCTTACCCACCTTCTTGCCCCTCCAGATCCACTCTCGTTCTGTCTCTCATTAGAAAAGAATGGGCTTTTAAACAATAGTAATCAAAATGTCTCTGATTCTTGTGCCTGCTCTTGGAACTCTTTGCTTCTGTTGGGTTGCCTTGCCCCTCTTTGATATGATGATTTTTGCTATATCTAGTTTCATTTTTATTGCTGTTGTTTTCAATTCAGGTTACAGTCTATAGGTAAAGAAACCAAAACCAGTAAGTTAAACAGTTAGTTACTATAGATGTAGATGTAATAGGCTGATTATTCTTTGATAATTCAATCCCCTGTCCTTAGAGATTTTCATCCACCATACAGTCTAATCTTCAGCATAGAATTGGAAAGCTTCAGCCTCCATAGAGTCTAATCTTCAAGATACTAGCCTGGACATAGAACATTTCAACTTCTGAGACTTACTGCTGACTGAGCTCACTCTGACTAGCTGTATTCTGAACTCAGAGATGTATACTGAACTCAACTGACTCTTCTGGTTGGCCAAGACCCAAAAGTATTGCTACCCAGAGGTTGAAAACTGATGCTCTAACACATAATGCTAAGCAATACATATTTTATTTAATAAATATCACAGCAATGAATGTCTTTATCACATTTGATAATATTGTTCCCTTCTGAAATCTCTTGAGCTGGACCTTTATAGTTCACATCTTCCATACATATTCACATAAACCAACTAATCTGGATAAGTTTTCAACTGAAGCTATCCTTCCAGGTGATTCTAGGTTGCACCAGATTAACAATGAAAAGTGAATCATAACAATAGGTGTATAATGTGGACTCTCATCCTTGACTCTGCTAGAGTTGTTTTATTGCAATTCTACAGGTTAGAAATTTCATCATAAAATTATCAGCATGTTAGCATACAATAATTTTATTCATTGACAATGTTTTCCTTCAGTACTTACTCAGTTTTAAACATGTAACTATCATGTCACTTGATTTTGGAGTACTTGTACATACTTCCCACTTCACCTTTATTGGCTCAGATACCATCTAGGGTATTATGATCATAGAGTAAATTGATAACCTGTGGTTCAGCATTTAGGCAATATTAAAGTTCAATAGCAGAAAAAGAACTACTCATGGCAGCATATAACAATACCCACAACATTGAAGGTGAAGAAATTTCCCTGAGGTAGAAGGATATTCAAATTGAGTTAGACTTATTTCTCAAATTCTATTGAAATAATATCTTACCAAACAATCATGAATAGTTGACTTCTTTTTTAAAAAAATCAGTCATTCATGTTATCATTCTAAGAGATTATAATAAGGATTCTTTTATTCCAAAGGCCAAGGTTATCCATATCTCTTCTTATTAAAGTATGGCACAGAGCAGGAGAGATAATATGCCATGCAAGTAGAACACTAGCATTCAAAATATTTCTGGTTATTTTTCACTAATTGATATCTAAAATCATTTGATAATTCAGTAATTACAATCTAGGTATCAAATATGTAAATTTGCCCAGGAAATAACACTACTTCCACAAAGCATGTGCAATGGGTTTAATTAACTGGTTAATCTCCAAGAAATGCAATTTTAATTTTCAATGTCCACTTGATTTTGTAGAAGCCAAATAAGTGAGGTGAATATGATTATCTGTTTTAATCTTCATGCAAAATGAGAATTCAATTTGCTCTGATTTGGGGCACTTCAATTGATTGGAGATTCTTTATACATAATGGGGAGGAAAATATGTTTTATGCAGTACACCAAATCAAATACCAATCTCTTTAGGAACATCATCACAGATAAAGTGATGATATTAGTCTGATTAATTAGGCTAGTAAAATTAGCTATCACATTGTTAAATCTATATAAGGTTTTAGTGGTAAGAATAAATTGACATATATTTCTCCATGAAATTTAGATCTTTAATAAGTGAATTGTAATATTTGAGAAACAGGGACATTTACTAAGAATAAAACTTTATATAAAGTTAAAATATTTATCAAAAAGTTATGATCATGATCTATTAGTAACATGAAATGAAAGCATAACCTCATTATAGCCATGAATACTGGTTTTTATTTACTCCCAAATCACAACTTCATTATGCCATAAACTGAATAAAAAGGAGGGGCTGTCCACTCAAAAACATGAGCCATAACAGAACATTTTCCTCATTAAATTGAGTAGCCACGTTGCTGGATTAAACATTTAAGTATTCCTCAACAAGCATAATAATAATATTAGATGTTCACCTATGCCAGTTATTTAGTCTTAGATTTTTGGCCACTTTAGCAGTCTGGAATAAATTGGGCTTTAAATCCAACCAAAACATGCTGTATTCCATTAACATTTATTTATGCCACTGTTGTGCCAGTATAACTTACAGGCAGGTCACTGTTATGTGTCAAATGGTTTGTAGTTGGATGATATTGAAAAATGCTTCTCTCTTCCAGTAACACATAGAGTACAATAACTTCTAGTAGCATAAACATTAGTCACTATGAATGAACATCTTATGTAGGCATCAGCTTGACTTCTCTTTGTACAATGGCATGAGTATTGTCTTCAGAAACAGAACATTGCCATCAGGTTGTGGATAACAACAAACAGTTCTGGCAATATCTTGTAATGTTTGGGAGTTTCCATGGGAACTCTTTGTCCATTTGTTTTTGAATAAACAAAAAGTAACACATTCCATGCACTGAAGGTTTTATTTGGCGACATATGGTTTCCTCTTAATTGTTACATAATCATTCCTAATTATAGTTACTTTGCTTCAAACTATCTTGCCTGTCCTGGTCATAATTTTAATCAAGTTCCAACTCCTTTCTTTGCCAAACTGCAGATTTTTTCCTACTTCTGAGCTCTCCTCTCTATTGTATTTTTCTGTGAATTTGAGTTAATGTAATGTGATAGCAATGACATGTTGTCATGAAATTTTTCCACTAAAATATACTCTATTACTTTTGAATTCAATCTCACTAAAACTTATGGGACAAGGGAAGATCTCCAGCAACTTCTTTGTTTAAATATTACATGAATGGCATCTTTTGCAGTTCCCGTTAGGATCCTTGATTCATCTAAAATCTTTTGAAAAGTCATTATTAGCCAAATTTCTAGAATGTCCAAATAAGCTCTTCATGCAGAATTATGGGACTTCTCTAGTCCAATGTTTCAAACTGTTCTGCAGTCCTCCAAATATAAACAAACTATAACTAATTTACATCCATGGCTCTACTTCTTAGTGACAGTTTTCTCTATTAGTTGACACTTTTTCAGTGCCGTGATAGAACATCTGACAAGGAAACAACTTAAAGAGGGCTTATTTTGCAATGGTTTAAGGTTACAATTCATCATAACAGATAAGTCACAGCTATGGGAAGCCCATTGCAGCAGAAGTATGCCAAAGGGATTCCTGACCTCTTCAGATATTCACAGAAGGAACAGAAACTGGCTAGGAGAATAACTGAAAAGTAAACCTCAATGCCTTCTCCCCAGAGATACACTGTTTCAGTCCCATTTTGAGTTCTCTTCAAAATAGGGCCACCAGTGAAAGCCAAATATTCAAATATATCAACCAGTTTATTTCCAACCCTTAATACATCCTGACACCAAGCCATGGAGTAAAAACAAAGGACATGTTGAACAATTTCTAGGATCATCTCAGTTTTGTGGGTACTACTAGAGGAATACAGTGATGAGAATTTATAGATGGTATCTTGGAAACACACACACATGTGTATGTCAATTTGAAAGTGTTTTAATTATGTATTTATAACTCAAGAAAGGTAACTAAATAAGATCTTTAGTCTTCCTTCAATTTCATCTTTTTCAATTATATTTCATAATCAAATTTTAAATAACATTATTTTAAAAGTGTTTGCTAAATAGGACAAACAAACATGTTCTTCAAATGTAATTTATGCCTTGCAATTATAGGAAGAACTGATAAACAGGAAAGAGAACCATAGGAAGGCTTCAATTTAAGGAATATTCAGAAAACACAACTCACATTTCAGGTGACTTCACTTGAAAACCCAACCAAAAAGGAGAAGCTGTGGCCATTCTCCTTGAAAAACTCCTTGCTGCAATTAGAACTAAATCATAAGATAAACAAACAGACTAGATATCTATAAGTAGCCATCATGGAAAAAGATTAATGCAGAACTTTTCTGTTAATATTAATTTAGGTATAATTTAGAAATCATTCTTGTGTTACATCATCTATCATTGCCTTGAAATATAGAAAATAAATAAGTAATTAAAAACACATTTGTTATTTTTGTGAACTGTTGTTCCATTACCAAGAAGATTTGCTAAAAAGAAAGCAATTAGTTCTCAAAATTCAGCATAATCTTAATAGAGTACAACATACTTAAAACCAAAATCATAGAGTTTGGACTTTTCATTCTAAGGTCAGTATTGATCTTCTTCTGTGTCCTGTTAGAGGAATAGTTGTGCTTCACTTTTGATTTCACCATATTCTCTATTGGGTAAGTTGTCAAAGGCTCTCTTATTTAATTATCACAGGGAATATTAAAGAGAGGAAATTTTGTTCAGTTTTAAGTGAGTGAACTAATGCTAGTGTAGGTTTGTTCTATGCCCCTTGGGTGGTAATAATTATCATTTGGCCATGAAGAGTTTTGATTTTCATGTCATCTTCTACAACTAAAAGAGTAACAGGCAATTATTTAGAGCAATTAAGGTTTTTGTGTATGTATACCTCCAAATGTTCCTAAAATTTAACTTTAAGACCCTTTAGCTCACATTAACATACATCCTGACTTATTCATTCCAAATAATTCTAACATTATTTATTATTTATTTATTTATTTTTGTTTTTTGAGGCAAGGTTTCTCTGTTGTAACTCTTGCTGTCCTGGAACTCACTCTGGAGACCAGGCTGGCCTTGAACTAACAGAGGTCTGCCTGCCTCTGCTTCCTGAATGCTGGGATGAAACACACATGCTACCACCATCTCCAGGTTCTAACATTTTTAAAATCACATATTTTATCTTGTATATTTGGATTACTCCCCTGTCTTCATCACATTTCTTTCTTACTAGCTATAGACTTCAGTGATGTTTGAAATATATGTAAAAAAATAATCAAATGATAAAATTATAAACATAAATACAAAATGTAACCTCAAAACTAAAAATAAGTAACATGTTTCTTAATCATGAATTCTTCCAGTTAGTCAATGATCTTTTTTTTTTCCATTCAGTTTTTCGAGCATGTCAATGATTACCTCTGTAGTTGTTTGATCATTTTTACATGCGGTGCAATTTGGGGATCGAGATTCTTACTAAAACCTCTCATCTTTGACAGAAACTGATCATCCTATTTTAGATTGCTCATTATCAGTTCTTTGACTACTTAAGTTTTGTAACTTTTAAAGAATCTATCTATTGTTAATTATCTCATTTTCCAGGATGTCTTTATTGGAGAATACTTATGAATCTTAATCTATTTTTAAGCAGTCATAATATAAAAGTATCAATGCTATATATTAGAATTTTAAAAATTTGAGAAAGGAAGGGTATAGATTTGGATGAATGAGTAATTGTGGGGGATCTGTGAGGAGCTGGGGAAGGACAAACCATAACCAAATATAATATATGATAAAAATCCATTCTGATAAACAAATAATTAAAATTAAAACTATTTGAAATCATAGTCCAAAAATTAATACATATAAATAAAGAGATTAATAAAAATCAAGCTGTATATAGCAACATGTAACTAAAATAAATTCTTCTCATTGAAATCTCCTGTAATTGTCTCTAAGATACAGTTTGCTTCCTGCTGTTTCAGACATTTCAACACCACATAATACATAGATATAACTTCTTTTGGTAGTTTCTTGACATATGAAAATTAAGTTATGAATTCAACATATTCCATTCAAAGTAGAATTTTGTTAAATATAATAGATATATGTATATCTTCTATTTTTAAACTTAGTTTTTTTTAATTGAACTGATAATTGAAAATGAAATGTAAACATACTATGAAGCACAAATCCTATTATGACATTTGTATTTACAAACCCTTCCTGAAGCCCTATTGTTGGGCAGCATTCTGATTGATGGCTGCATGAGAGACATGGCACTGCCCAGTGCAGTGGGTCCTACAACCAGAGTTAAAGGCAAATTTAAGGATCTGGTTACTTCTTTGACCTTCATTGCTAATGAACCCTGTAGGCTCATTAACTACAATTGGAACATTTTAAAATTAATTGCTTTTAGTTTAATGAAGTTTTTTTTTTTCCTTCCTTGGAACAACGGCAAACATCTCAACAAACTTGTTAAATACTGTTTATTACAGACAAGCTGTGACCTTGAAGAGGTACTTTTTTTCCTTTTATTTTTAAACTCAATGTCACATATACTATAAACTGAGCATATAAGGTTTTATTTTAATTTAGCAGTAATTATTTATGTATAAGGAGCCATGCTATGTTTTCAATTATGTATAAATCATTCATATATATTAAAATATTTTCTAAAATTTCTGTTGTTACTATTTATGGTTTTAATTTTTGGTTAGCCTATTGAGCCATATGATTGTCATATTGCTTTGGGCAAAAAACAACTACCCTAATGTTATTACTTCTAAAAAACACTCCATTGTAATTTATATATTACACTAATAATATGTACCTGTCTATTCAGGGCAAAAGCAGTTTATTCTTGGTCTAATTTAATCCCCTGTTCTAGACCTGGAGCCCTGGAGCATTTCCTTAATCCTGGAGCTTTGAAATATTTTGGCCTCTGTACAATCCGATCTTAAGCCTAGAACTGGGAGGCTTAGGCCTCAGCCTCCATACAATCTATAATGTTTAAGCTACTGAGACTTACTGCTGACTGAGCCACTCTGAGAAGTTCCTTCTGAAGACAGAGCTGTACTTATCAACTCACACACTGTCTGTTTCAACCTCTTCTCCAAGCTTCTGGTTCAAAATGACCTTCTGATTCAGTTGACTGTTTCTGACTGAACTCTTCTGACTCTGGCAGACTCTGGCTGATTCCCACAACTTCTCTAACTGAATTGCTCTGTTTGACTTCAAATTGACTCACTCTTCCTGTCTGTTAGTGACTTCTTCCTTTGAACTGCATCTGTGTCTCTGCCTCACACTTCTCAGTCTGTTCCTGTTCCTCTGCTTCAGAATGCCTCTGTCTCTTATCCTTGCAGTGCCTGACTCTCTGAACTAAGAGTCTGATTTTTCTATAATCAGAGTTGGGTGTGTTCTCAGTCTGATTCATTCTGCCAATTCATCTTCTGATTGATTCATCAGTTTGCCTGCCCTTTACTCTGATTCATCTCAGACATCACTTCCTGTCTGACACTGACCCCTTCTGAGCTCTGCTTTCTGCCTAGAGTTCTGCTTCCCATCTCTCAAGTGTTGGTATTAAAGGTGTACACAATCACCAACTTTGGAACAATGGGCTTAAAGGTCAGTACTAACATTCTTTCTACATTCCATTTGGACCACACAGACCTCTGAATGTCTAGTCATATAGACCCCCTGTAGGCGATCCCTTCATATAGACCTTTGGATTTGATCCCATAATATATACCCCTGGATGTGATCCTTTCCCAGAGCAGCCATGTGGCTGGATTAAATGATTAAATATTCCTCTGCAAGAATATGAATCTATGCCAATATGACACAGATGGTCAAACATAAAATAATTGACAAGAAAAACCTAACTTTTAACATTTTTGCATTTTGCATACTCTTATGTGTGCACAATTATTTTCTTTATTTTAATTGTATCAATTGCTTTGTATACTGTAACATGTCATGCAAGTATTAAGTAGCAATAAGCATGTATGTACAATGTGGTGTATGTGTATGTGCGGTAGGTAAGACTACATTGCATATATGCCTGGTAATCATATAGCTGACTCATATGGCTTCTCTATTTACAATTGTCTGAGGAATGTCCATATTTATTTTCAAAACGGCTCTACTAATTTGTATACTCACCAGTAGCAAATAGGGTTTCTTTTTCTGACATCCTTTCCAATATTTATTGTTTGACTTCTTAATAGTAGCTCTCCTGGTTGGCTTTTTCTCTGTCAACTTAACACAGGCTATAGTTGTGTGAAAGAGAAAACTGAATTTAAAAAATGATTCCATCATATTGCCTTTAGGCAAGTCTGTAGGCAATTTTCTTGACTAATGAGTGATGTGGGAGGGCCTAATCCATCGTGGGTATTGCTACCTCTGGCAGGTGGCCCTGGAGTATATAAGAAAGCAAGCCTGGAAGCAAGATAGTAAGAAGAATCCCTTCATGGCTATGCATTACTTCCTGTTTCTAGATTCATGCCTTTCGTCCCTTCCCTGGCTTAAAAAAATCCAGGTTTTTTTTTTTTTTTTTTTTTTTGTAAATTAGAATACATTCTGATTTAATTCTAGACTATAGCTTATATAGATTTCCCTCTTTTTCTATGTTTTCTGTTTGCTGTGTTGGTATTTAGCTGCACAGAAACTTTGATTTCATATAGTCTTACGTGTAGATTTGGAGGGCTGGAAAAGAGACAAAATAATTTCAATATTTGGTGATAAGGGAGAAGGAAGAATGTACAAAAAGACACATTATACAGGAAGGAAGAAAAAAATCTAAAGAAGGAGCTACAAGAAGAGAAACAATGGTAGCAGAGAAGTTGAGAAGATGAAAGGAAGGAGAACCACAAAAACAAACCCTGTTCACACACATGATAATGGTATATAATATATTATATGATGATCTTTAAAAAGCTAAAACATTTAGAAATATTTCATGTAGGCCTGACAAGATGGCTAAAAGAGTTAAAGCATTTGTCAGTAAGCATGACTATATGAACGAGATCCCCACCCTTGGTATCCACATACAAGAAGAGAATCAATTCATACAAGTGCTCTCACTTCTCTGAGCATGCTTTATTGCTTGCAGCTATACACAAACTCTTGGACACACACACACACACACACACACACACACACACACACACACACACACACAAATGTAATAGAAGTTTAATGTTATATAATGTTTTTATAGCTAGAGTTCATCCATTCAATATAAAAACATAGATAGCTCTCACATCAAGAGAATTTGAGGCTTCATTCTGAAGTCCAATGTGATGGCCCCCAAACCACAGATTTAGCATATTCAAGCACTCCTAAGAGAATGTGTATTACTTATATGAGCACATTCATTTCTAGGACAGCAGTGCCTCAGCCCCATGGGCATTTCCAGATCTTTTCTGGGACAGACTCAGAAAATGGCAGTCTTTATCTGTCTACACTCCATCCTGACCACAAAGACTTCTGAATGTAGCCCCTGGAATGTAGACATTGGTTTTCACAGAAGGCTACTTTTCTACATATTAGCCTTTTCTTGTTTAAGATATAATTTGTGATGTGAAAATAACTTTTATACAGTTTAACTATTACAATAGAAACAATTTTCAATCCCATAAACTTATCAGTCTGAATGTCTTTTTGATGATCCACTTTAGACATCCATGGGAAGATCCTCCATAACAGCAGCAACCAGTCAGTCCTGATCATCTGTCAAATTCTCTTCAGCAAATGTCTGTCTTCATGTCTGATGAAATACAGTCTTTCCTTCTTCAACTAGTTTGTTGAGGTGTCTTTTTGGTAGGAAGCTTCTTACTCATATCAAATCTTTATCCATTTTCATGGAACTCACAGCTTTTTGTCTCCTGTGGATATAAACGCAAATCTTCTTCCCCAATTTAACAAATTCCCTGACTTCCATTCTGATTTGAGCACATCCTTATACAGGCTGATTTAATTAAACAGTTTTTTTTTCTATATTTTCTATATTTTTTCAGAACAGCTGTTGTTCTGCCTCATTGGCATTCAAAAAATTTAACATCAATTAAGCATTATACAGTTTGTCCCTGGGAGTCCTTATTCTTATTCCCTCTTTCTGTTTTTGTCTAAGTCTTGGATAGTGCTTCCTGTTGTAGCTAAATTGAATCTTATAATACTAAGTTTAGGTTCTTTTTGTCATTATGTAGGTAGATATTCCATTGTTGTCAAGGAATGCCTGGCTTCTATTTTCTGTTGCTGGGGCCTGAACATTCATCTGTAGGGAGTTTACCATTGGTAAAGGATTCCCTCATAAATCTCTTGTTGATCTGAATTCATTAGTCCAATTCCAAGCTTTATCACACCTTCAACAAAACCCAGGAGTTGATGCCTTCTTTCTGGATTATCATTAGCCTTAGGAATGCCTTCCCAACAATCCCTTTGCAAGTGACCTCGTCTCCTACAGTTAAAACAATGGACATTTTGAAATCCATAACCTTTAGCCATTGCTTGTCCAACTACATACCTTAGGGTCAATATCAGCAGTAATTTTAATCCATCGATCTACAGATGCTGATCATACTTTTAAAGGTCTAATAACTATTTTACACTCTGAATTTGCATTTTCAAATGCCAACAATTCAATTAATACCTGTCTATCATCTGGAATGGATAATGCCCTGTTTATAGCTGAGGTTTATCTTTGTAAATGATCAGTGAAAACTTCTCCTGAGACTCGCATAATATATATAAATGATGTAGATCTTTTTTCTGGCTCCTCAACCTTATCCCAGGCACTTAAAGCTACAACATAACACTGTACTATAACAGAGTCATCAAATTGAATCTGTATTCCTACATCAGCATATAGAGCTTCAACTAACAATTGCTCTTTCATGATAGTAACACTTTTAGGCCTATTTTCCATCATTGTTGCTTCTTCTCGCTACCATGTCAGCCATTGCAGCCATGAATGTTTTAGACTAAATCCTACTAACAGAGAATTTGATTTAATTTATGTAAAATGCCTGGGTATTTTAAAAACTTCACAAATGTTCATAAGAATCTATCTGCATATATAAATTTTCCATCCCAGGCATCTTGTGAAGATATTTTACTTCCTTGTAGTGATATTTGGGCTACAGATGCAGAACAGTCCAAAAATATAACAACAGCAAGGATTTGTTTTGTTAATAAATTATAAAGAAAATATTATTTACAATGATATAATAATATAATATAAATATCTTTATAATAATCAACTATTTCACAATTAATATACAGACAAACACTAATTTATAGAATTCAGTTTACAATATGTTAACTTCACAATGTTATGGAAGCCATATTAATCCAGTAAAACCATACTTCAACATTTGCTTTCTAACCTGAACTTTTGGATAGAAACATGTGCAATTTTACTTTCCAATAATTCTGGAGACCAGCAACATGAAGCAAATTCCAACCAATCACATAAAAAAGGGTGAACAACCAGTACTGAAAAGTTATATAGGTTGCCAAACTCTGGTGCTCTGAAGGTTAGATGTTTTAAATTCAGTTTTAAATTATAAAAGCTAAAAGTTCAGTAAAACATGTAATCCAAAGTGCTTCTGTATTTACTGCTTGAACAAAAAATAATTAATTATAATTACTACATGATGTGTTCTATACATCTGTCTGTGCATTAAGTGGAAAATACTAAGAGGTAATATAATTAAGGATTGAAACAGGGACAAGAAAAAGAGAGAAAATTACAAAGGATAATAGAGAAAAGATGGGAGTTAATGAACTCTTCTTAACAGTCAAACATATTTCTTACTTTGCCTTCCAGTGAACAGTTCCAAAATTGGGTTTAAAAAGACACTGAACTAATTTCTTTCTTGATAATAAAACCCTGCCGTGTTCCCTGTTAATTTACTTGTTATTTTCGTAATGAAGGCTCGGAGGCCCTGTCGTTTAAATTTATTTCCATCTGCAAATCCTGTATTTTGAGAAAAGTACTTAAAACTTAAGAAAAATTCATTTGATCATTCACTTATTTCAATTTAGCCAAAAGGAATAATCTTTAATGCTCATATTTTTCTAAAAATAATTAGTTTCACTATCCCAAGACTTAGAATGAGAATTTGACACAATGTATGCATATTTCCACCAATAAAAGTCTCAATGTGTATATTCACTTGTGTGAATTGACTGAAAAGTTTTCCACAGCCAAGCTGATCTGTTCTGCTTTATCTGTAAGGCAATATTTTATTTTCCCTATAGTGGAAATAGAACACTCTATAACTGTACTAAGTTTTTATAAAGTGAAAATTATATTCAAATGTACAAATATATGAATAGAGTAATTCAGTTGAATATTAGTGGTGTCAGATGTTTATAGATGAATACAGGAAGAAGTGTTTATTATTAGAATAAGAATAGAAAAAAATAATAATGACCAGAAGGTTAAAAACAAAGATAACTTTAAAACTCTCATTACAATGAGAGTTATAAAAAGCTTGAGATAAAATCCTAATAACCTGAGTTTAATGCTAGAACCCATGGTGGAAGAAGAAGACAAATTCCCTTGAGTTGTTGTTCAGAAAATAAAGAGTTTTAATACAGTATCTTGACAAGCTGAACATAAAGAGTCATTGATGAGGTGAATCACTTAGGGTGAATCAAAATAACCCATGACAAGAAAAAAAATAACACCTTTTTGTTACATTTTAAAATTCACTAGGCTATGAAGTTTCAAAAGGAAAATGAGTCAATGAATATTTGACTCTAGAGAAGCCAATGTTCCCCATGAGGTCTTCAGCCCTCATTAAGTTTGTTGTTGTTGTTTCATTTTGTTTTGTTGTTGTTGTTGTTTATTTGTTTTAATTTGGTCCTATAATCAATGGATAAGATCTACCTACACTAAAGAGAGCACTACCTCACTTAGTCTAAGGATTCACATGCTCTTATCAGAAAACATTCACACAGGCTAGGAATATGGAGCCAAATGACTAAGAACTCTTTGACCCACTCAAACTGTAACATTTGATTAACCAAAACAAATACTAAATATTCATTTGTTTCATTTAAGATAAATTTAAGATATTGTAATATCTTCCTACATAGTAATAAAATAGCTTGCTTACACTTGACTTTGAAAACCTGAGCTAAATTCTGCCGTATTGTAATCAAATGGAGCCACAACAATGTTATTGATTAAGTATGAGGTCTAGAAGCTAAAGAAAATAGTTATGGTAAATTGAAAAGACAATAGCCACTGGATTTGGAGATCATATATAAGAATGCTTTTAAGGATTCTCTAGTAGCATTAAGAAAAAGACATGAAGTAGAGAATTTTTCTATATAATCAAAATTAATTGTCATAATAGAATACGCAAAAGGTAAGAATATAGGAAAGAAATATGTAGGGTACTCTTTGCCTGAATTAGGCAGTTTGGCTAGTATGTGATCTAAAGGAAAAGTGTGGGGAACATAATTACTTGATATAACAGGTACTAGATATGTTAGGTACCTTAAATGAATCTCATCAGTCATGTTCCAGTGGATTCTTTTAAACAAGTAAGGCTCATTAATTAAGATGTCATTGAATATAAATGAACAAGATAAATTAAAGGCACTGAGGCAATGAGGAAGTGGATACAAAGTAATCCAGACTAGAAAAAGTATGAGCCTGTATGTGTCTGTGTGTGTGTGTCTTTATGTGTGCACATACAGAGAATTGTGAATCAAGAATTGTGAATTAGTAATCTATATAAATAGGAATTAAATATTATATTATAACATATTCATGCAGAGTTTGACACACGTTTTCTTAATCTTTAATCATGATAACTAACTAGTCTACCTTGTTTTGATCTCAGTTAACAATAATATTCAATATAAAGTGAAATTAAAAGACACTAGACATGTTACTTGTATCCATAATTTTAAAGGAATCATAAGAAAAAAATATGTGTAAATTACCACATGCATAATTAGAAAGAATTTTAGTGGTGAATAACAAAGCATTTTTACATCGTGTTTAATTTCTTCTAAAAAAAGCAAATGAATAATACCTGAGATGGATAATGAACAGAAGGCACAAAAGTGTGTGAATACACAAAAGAGGAAGAAAATGAGAATGTAGTAGTAGTTCTAATGATTAGCAATGACTATTAAAATGTTATTCTTTCTCTTTCCTCTCACTACCAATTTTCAATTATGAGAGTTTTAGATCTGTGTAGAGGAACATTTAATTCTTTAACCCATCAGAATGGCTGCTCTAGGATAGAGAAAATGGTAATACACACCTTTATCCTCAGAGTTCAGAAGGTTGTGGTAGCACTTACCTTTAATCCCCAAGACAGAAGCAAGTAGAAGAAAAGGAGGAAGCAGAAACATGGAGCAGAGCTCAGAGGAGTCAGTGTCGGACAGGAAGAATAATGCTTGAGATGAATCAGTGTGATGAGCAGGCAAAGTGATGAATCAGAGGAAGGGATAGTAGAGTGAGTCAGAGTGAGGACATGCCCAACATTCATGATATAAAAGAAATCTCTCATCTTGGAGAGGCAGGAAGTCTGAGAAAAAGACACAGAGGCAGTTAGTTCAGTAGAAGGACAATGATTTTGGGAGAAAGAGTCCAGAGTCAGTTTGAGGCTGAGTAGAGCAGTCCAGTCAGAGTTGAGGGAGTCAGTCAGCGGCAGAAGAGTTCAGTCAGAAACAGTCAGGAAGCTCAGAAAGTCAATTTGAAGCAGTCAGCTTTGAGAAGTGTTTGAGCCAGAAAAGTGAGTGAGTTGAATCAGCCAACCAGAAAAGTCAATTGAGTTCAATACAGTTCTGAGTTCAGAAGAAGCTGATCAGAGTGAGTTCTGTCAGCAGAAAGTCACAGGATGAAAGGCTGAAGCTTTCTAGGTCTGTATCTTTAAAATTAGATTATACAGATGCTGAAACCCTCTATGGAATAGGGGATTGACTTAAGAAAGAATAAACTCTCCTCTGCCATGAACCCAAGAGAAGAATAATTAAATAAATCAATGCTTACACTGTGCCTACAGATCTGTATCTTTTATCCTACCCTTCCTCTATTGGTTTCCCATCTTTGCAAGTTCAATGTTATTTTTTCAGCTCTAGTCTTACATCAATTAATACTTAACTTCACTTACTTCTGAAGTTTCAACTCCAGATTTTACTTTAGAGACAGCAGCCTCCATGGCTTCACTATGGCTCTGGCAGTTGAGATCCTCCACTGTACATAAATTAGTACTCAGAACCCACATGAGTATAAGCAGTTCTTTTAAAGGAAACATGAGACTATAAAGGAAGTGATTGCCAAATTTATCTCGTAGATACGTAGTAGCCTGATGTTTTAACAGTGGGCCTTTTTCTGTGTAAGTCTCAATGTCAAGTAAATTATATGTCCATGATAGTATATATCCCTTTTGTAAATACTGATCCTATTAAAATAAAGATAAGAAACCATGAATGTCACTATATAAGAAGATTATGGTTTCATGGCATAGATCTACACTTTTATTAAATTTTGGTTGTATTTCAGAGAATTTTACCTAACATGATTAAAGATCACTTCTTAAATTCTGACATTTGAAAACAAAGGCCCTGAATTCATTATTTTCATGAAATATTTTATAAGTAGAATGCCCAATAACATAATCAAGTCACACAAATTTAATATACATGAGTAGCAATTATCTAACAAGAGTTTTGTGTGTGAATTTCAACAATACCACTGAACTATTGAACGGTTTATTTTTTTAAATGAACAATTAGTGTCAAATTATAAATCCTTTATTGTTGGCTAAAATGATATTTCCTTGTTGAAAACATGTTTATTGCTGCTTCACATGTGCCTGTGTGTGTAATTGTTAAGTCATAAAACTCCATTTTTAGATAAATAAGGATGATGGATTATGGGTACTCGAAAAAAATGTTTTTTTTTTTTCTGGAATTTAATTAGTTTGACTTCACGCATGAGAAAAAAGTCTGCTGGCTGTCAACTACTATTTGGATATCTAGTTATTGAAACCTATGTGAAAGTCCATTAAAAATTTCTCAAAAGCCAAGCCCCTTGCAAACATCCCCAGTACTGCCACTCAAGGAACAGAGCTTATATAATGGTTCACAAGTCTTGATTATTGCTTATGTATCAAAATGAGTCAAAATCAGTTCTCCCCGCCCCAGAAAACCTGTGAAATACATCACCGTTTCAATCTGCAATATTTTTATTAAATTTATCTATATTTATGTACATACTGAAACAAGCATAAAAATATTGTTCAATTCCTCTTCTGAAGTCCATTTAACAATCTGTCATCTCTTTGTTCTGGAGGAGTATTGGTATTGCATTCACAAAAGTTCTTACTAAAGGAAAAATACTGTTATTTTACCTGATTTTGTTTACTGAAGGCACTATTATTGTAATAACCTAGATCTGCTATGTTAAGATATATGAGATGGATTTTATACATAAGGCTTAAGAATGTAAAAGGATTTATTACCTATGATTATGTCTGCATTCTAATAAACTCAAGTGGAGCTTACATAATTCACACTGTATAATGAGAAAACTGAGTTTGTTTTATCATAGAAATCTCTGGTTTCTGCCATAGAGATATATGTGAAAATCTCAAAAACACTGCTCTAAACAAAGTCAGTCTTGAATCTCTCTCTTTGTTCCCCTCTTTCATCTAGTCTTACTCTGTGCTGTGGCATCTTCATACATAAGGGACTTTGATAATAAGTCTTGGTCTCTGCTTTCAGCTGTTCAGAGTACAGTATGTATGCCCAAGAATTTAAGCTTACTGAAAGGAGCAGACTTCTTTCTGCACCATTCTCTGCAGGATAGCAACTATGACTTTCAGTTAACAAAGCTCTTTCCTTTTAAACCTATCACATGGGTTATCCTGTCTCTTGAAAGGCAGCTCCAAATTCATAAGAGATAGGGATTATATGCCTATATATGGCCAAAAGAATTAATTTATATTTAGAGTGATATCTAAAAACTATGCCTCACTATTTTAAAGATAGAAATTCCAGAAGGATTTCTGGATAGGACAAGCAAGTTTTGCCCAGAAATACTAATATAGTCTTAACTTATCTGTCAGATCATTTATATAGCTGCATTATTCTGTATATGGCAGCTAATAACAAGTTGGTGCATTAAAAACATGTAAAAACAAAATACACATCTATGACATCACCAAATCAATGTACAATATTTTATTTCAATGATTATAAAAAATAATTTCTCCATTAAGATGAATTAATATAGGAGTCTTTCATTTGCAAAGCTATATAGCACTATACATGATAATGATGGATATATTTTTTGAGAACAAGTATGTTCTCAAGAATTTCAAGAAAGTAACATCATAGGTTATGATTTTTTTGTTGTTATTTTACACCAATTCTTTGGAAAGAAAAGTAATATTTTTCAGTTGATCAACAACTATGAGATGACACACATTCAGCAGATGAAGAGAACAGGAAAAGCCAATGTATATCTCATGGAAGAGTGGGAAAAGAAATTAATCTTCATTCTTTCTTCTAGTTACATTTTAGTACAATATTTAAATTTGTGAATTTTGATGATTGAGATGGCACAAAGGGTGTTTGCTATCAAGATTGTTGGCCTGAGTTCAATCTCCATGATTCACATAGGAGAAGGAGATAACTGACTGCGGGAAGCTGTCTTTTGACCTCCAAATATATGCCTTGGTGTACACATGCAGACAAACATACATGCACAGAAAATAAAAATGAAAATTGTAATAATTTTACATTTAAATTTGCTTGAGACCCAATTTTAAAATTATCACAGATTTTTACTTATAAAAAGAAAAAGGATACCATTCTGTCATTCTCATACACATGATATGAAATTCTGAAAAAGACTTCTGCTAAGGAAGTTTGCATCATTTGTCCATCTTTATTGCTTTAATGTATAGGATCCATGGTGGTCAGACAAGCAGTCAAAACCAAACACCCTCCATTCTGGAACTAGGATCAATGTGAAATTGAGTGATAATTTGAAAGGACAAATATGACAATGGTGAACTTTTATGATGAAAAGTTCAAGCTGATATTAGTGTAAGCTACAATATTCCAAAGCAGTTTTGGTACGCTGGTAAAATGGTAGCTTTGAAAGCTAGCATTTCAAAGACAGACAAGGTCTGTACTCATTGGCAAAAACACTATGCCTGTCAACGTGAAAAAGAGGCATGTTAAAGAACACAAAAGCTGGAGATGGGAGAGCATACATCAGAGAAAATGAGGAGTGATGTAAACCCCAGGTAGGTAAAGACATAAAAGAATGAGGACAAACAATGTAGGAAAGTGCGGCAAGTGAGAAAATGCAAAAATCAGATACTTCAAGAAGCACCACCTGTACACTTAAGAGTATTAACCATAGTTTTCATTATTATTAAAAATGTTAATAAGTGTAGGGAAAAGATCATTTGAAGTCTCACAAGCAAGTGTTTTCTTAGTTTAAATTTAATTAAAATATAATTACATCGTTTTCCCTTCCTTCTATACTCTTCTACCCCTTCCATGTCTGATAATCACTCCTTTCCAAATTCAGAACCTCCTGTTCTTCTTGTTGTTGCATATACTAATATGCATACACATACATATGCACATGCTCATGCACATGCACATACACATATATGTACATGAATAAATATTCCAACAAACTCAATGCTGAGTCTATTCAGTTTTTCTTACAATTATGCATTTCTAGGGATGAGCACTCAGTACTGGATAACCAATTAGAAAACTCATCCCTAGGAAGACTAATTCCCCAAGTCAGAGGCTCTTAATATTAAAAAAAAAAGTTAAGTGTATATGTATGGTGAGCGTAAAAATTGTTTGATAAAATTACATTTATTTTAAAAAGTTGACAGAGAAGAAAAAAATTGAAAAATGGTAGGCCTGAAAACTTGACTTAGAAAATAGAAGTTTTTTTTGTTGTTGTTTTTTTTTTTTTTTTTTTTTTTAGTGAGATTATTCACATGAATGAAGTATAAGTAATAGAATGATTTTGGAAAGAAAAAAAGAACTAAAAGTATACATTAACTAAAAATAATAATAATGTAAAATGTGTATTTTTCTTAATTCAATACCTTATAGAATTCTATTCCAATGTAGTGAAAAAATGACAAAATGCATTTCAAATAATATGAAAGAAACACATATAAATTGATTTGCTTAAATATCAAAATAAAAAAGATTTTATAAATGTGCAGAGAAAAGCAAGTGGATCCAGAAAACATTATGGATGAAACTAAATCAAAAAAAGATTTCAACAAGATTTAAATAATTAATATAGTCAAAGTTCAACAGTGAAAAAATATCAAATTTAGCAACATTTTTTTAAATGAAATGAATAGAGTTTCAAGAAAATATATAAAGAAAAATAGAATAAAAATAATGAGAGCAAAAATGAATTAAGAAAAATGAACATATCATCTAGCAAATGTAATGACTGAAATAAAATCAAGATTGTTCATGAAAACAGTAGCAAGTAGAAAATATTAAAATTTATTATATAGAAGAGGATAAAATAAAATTTAAATATGTTGTAGATCTATTACCTAACTTAGGATACATTATGCACTATTCCATTTTTAAGAAGAGGCTTGCAAAAACTACACTTTGATTTAAGACTCAAGACTACAGGTGACTATGCTACTACTTTATGGAGCAGCTAAATATATAGAATAAAACAAAAGTGAAATAAAATCAGTGCACTATGTAACAGACAAATATAAAAACTAAAAACAGTAATATGTAACATGGAAAACTATAATCTTCCCGAAAAATACGATACTATAAATTATTCCAAATTGTTACATGATTAAAAAATAAAAATTAACATACATATATATCCATAATTGTTATAAATATTTCACTAAAATATTATACTTCTAATTTACTATTTTTATTTGATATATATATATATATATGAGATAAAGACTAATATATCACAAAAATGCTTCATAGCATGAAAGAATAAACATTTTTTATAAATTTCTGATTTGTCTATTATATACATATTAGATGTAGCAATCTAGGGAAACTTTTAATTGGGAGCTTCCTTGTTTCAGAGAGTAAATCTATAATCATCATGGAGGAGAGTTTCATGGGACAAAGGCAGGCACAGTGCTCAAGAAACAGTTGAGATCATTACATCCTGATTCACAATCAAAAGGCAGTGTGAGAGACAGACTGGGTCTGGAATAAGCTCTTGAAACCTCAAAGTGTACCCACAACAACACACCTGTATACCACAACAAGGAGAGATCTACTCCAGCTATGCTTTCCCAAATAGTTTCAATAAGTGGGGGCCACACATTCAAACAATGAGGCTATGGAGAACATTTGCATTCAAACCATCATATCCAGGTTAGCTTTTTCTTCCTTGAAATGTTTAAGTCAAGTTATAGGTTTTACTATGGCATTTCCAAACATATACATCATTATACATTGTTCATAATTTCCCTCTACTGTTGCTCCCTTTTCTCTTATTCCCAAATAAGTCTTCTTTTCCCTCATGTCATATATGTGCATATATTGACATCTATATCATATATAACTTCTAGGTCATATAGTTATATTACCTAATATATAATTTGTTCATATAAATATACATATATTTTTAAATCTAGATTCCACATACAAGGAAAGAGAAATATTGTTTATCTTTTACTCCTTTATTCCCTCTTATTTCTCCATTTTACACCTCTTCATGTTTGATCATCATTCCCTGTAGATAAATATTTAATCTTTTAATCTGACCCAGAAGGAGTCAGTGTCAGACAGGAAGCAATTTCTGAGATGAGTCAAAGTGAGAACATTCCCAACTCTCACAATTGAAAAAGACTCTCAGCTTAGAAAGTCAGAGAATGAGACACAGAGGAATCTGTATTAGATGTATTTAATAAATTTGTATTTAAAACAAAACTATGCATCAAATACAATTTCAGAAAGGCACCTGTGACTTTGATAATAATTTTCTGTTTGTTTGCATTACTAAAAAACAGGAATACTAAGAATAAGAATGCCTAAACATTAAAACTCTCAGAAGTAATAAACTTCCTTAGCTAAATTAATAATGTTATACTTTGGTGAAAATGTAGAATATGCTCATCTTCAAATTAGTACCCAAACTAGAGAGAGTGTTAAGTAGAAGTAATCTAAAGTGTCTCATGCTCCCATTCTCTGGTTTATGGTGATTGATGATGACAACTAAGATTGCTAATTCATTACTGATTAATGAGCTCTGAGGTTTTCATTATTGAAAGTTCTTACAATCATTAGCTTTTCTTACATATATGAATAGGTATTTTTATGCCTAGATAATTTTAAATTTCAAAAAACATGGAATATCAAAATAAAAGTCATTTAAATTAACTTTTAGGTTCGATGTATATTTGCTAGGCATGTTTGAAAGAAATGCACATAAGTGCTGGAGATATAGCAACAAAGTTGAGTGTGCAAGAACCTGAGTGTGATCACTGGGAACAAAAAATGTAAACAAGCAAATAAAGGAGTAAACAGCATATAATAAGTTCATAAGAAGCCATTTTTACATCTTAAAATTTTGTTTCTTCTTTAGTGTGATAGATTTATTATAGACTTACTTTGAAAATATTAAACATATAAAGAAATGTTATATCCTGGTTTGGAGATACAAATTTTCATTAGAAAGGCCAACTAATGCAATGAATTTTTGAATAACAATAGTAATTATGAGACTATAAAATTAACAGCAATTCTCATCTTTTAAGATCCCATTCAATTTTTCAAAACTAACTTATTATGTCATAGAGTAAAGTAGACAGAAGAAAAATACTGTTAAAATAAATTCCATGTTATTATCTTAATTACATCCATTTTTAAAAATTTTATATTTTGAACCTCTTACATATTTTATTATGTATTATTCAATAAAATGAGATGCTCTTAAAAATAGTTGTTTAAACCTTATTTAAGCATCATATCTTTTAAGAAATCCATGAAGATTCATATACTCTATAAATAAAAGTAATTGTTTTTTTTATTTTATTTGAAAGTTAACATTAAAAAAATAAGACAGTAACAATCTATAACTCATTTAACTCCCTCATGTATATCACATTCTTCTGACTGCTTACATAAAATGGTTCATATAAAGTTTCCAACTATATAACACCTTTGGTTAGATGCCATTTAATATTTTTGCCATTGTTTTAGTCTGGTTATTTTCTTAAAACTTGATGGAGGGGTATGTGTGAACATGTGTGAGTGTATGCAGGTGGTGGCCAAATTTGGGCACTGATATTTTCCTCCATCCCTCAGCATGCTCCTATAAGACAGCATTTCTCATATATCCAAGGTTTCTTCTCATTTAATCAGGTAAGTTGGCAGCAAGCACTCACAGTAATCTTGCTGTCTTGGTCCCCCTCAACCCTTGGGCAGCAGGTATTTGATGGAATGCCCCACTTGCCATCTAGGGGCTGAGATCTAAACTCCAGTCCTCACAATTATGAAGTAAGAGGGTGTTTTCATGGCTGAACCAGTAATCCAGCTCCTCATTCTTATTTTTTGAACTTTAAGAATCTGTTAAGTTTTGCTTGAAATTATTCTATCAGATACATGCTTTGTAAATATGTTCTTAAAATCTATGGCTTTTCCTCTCATGCTTTAACACAATGTCTAGTTTAATCATTTTTGTCTTGAATCATGGTTTTGGTCTCAGATCTAACAAGCATTCATAGACCAGGGATCTTACTCTGCTGGCCAAGTGGTCTCAGAGAACCCCTACACACCACTGCTTTATCTATGAAAAAAAAAAAGAAATCATTTATCTTCCTTCTCAAGAGATAGACTTTTCATTTACCTTTCTTTTCTTGTTGGGTGATGTGATGTGAAAACCAGTGGAGGGAACTACTACCTTTACTTTGTTCTTGAAGTTAGAAAAATTGTGTTTGTTACTATTAGATATGATGCTAACTCTGGTTTAATTTATATGTTTTCAATGGCAGGAAGTCCCAAGCAACTTGAAGTTTGTAGAGAGACTATTTTACATGAATAAGTATAAGGTTTTACTATTTGTGCCCCCATTGACATAGTCAGGGATTTTTATTCTTTATCAATTCAATTGGATATGTTGATCACTTTTAAACATTGAAAAAGAATGATATATTTTTTGATAAATTTTCCTTTGTTAAAGTATATAATTGTTAATCTACTGTTGGATTTTATTTTTTAACTTTTGCTCATATTTTTAGGGATTTGGTATTGGTTTATAGTTGATTTCTTAAATATGTTTTAAATTTGGTAAGTAGATTGATGCTACCTACATACTGAGATAGAGAGTGATTTTTATATTTGTTTTCTGAAAGAAATTTTAAAGATTTGAAATAAATTATTGCTAAATATTCAATATAATCTGCATTTCATATTGTCTGAACTGGTTGCCTCTGTTTTCTCAATATATTAATTATTGATCTGATATCAATACATAGTTGGCCTAGTCCATTATCTCTATATTTATATTATTCAACACTTGTAAATTAAATCATCATTCCTAATTAATAATATTCATAATTTCTCTTGAAATTTTTCTTTAACATATATTATTGAGAAATGTCTTGTATACATTTCATGATTGGAGGCACCTTTCTCCTTCTAATATAATTATATTGTCATCTGAGACTAGGCGTTATATATACCCTATTCCCTTTAACTTATTTGTTCCATGGCTGCTAAAGAACTTTGTTGAACCCTTCATGAGAGCCTCAGAACAGTGTGTAATGTTTGATGAAATTGGATATGTTAAGTACCTCCAAAGTTGATGGACTATATTTTTTATTTTAACCTTATTATTCATATTTAAGTTACTATATTTACATATATTATATGTATTTTATGGCTATATTATTTACTATAAATAATTTTTAATTTATTTTTACTTTTATCATAATGTAATTTACTTTTATCATAATGTAAGGATTGACTTTCCATCAAGTTTTACAAATATTTATGTTGACAGTCTTGGCTAAAGTTCCGATTTTTTCCTCCCACTTTACTGTATAGTACACGTGTCTCATCCTAACCATTGATATAAGGCTATAATTACTTACTATTGGCCACTAAAAATTATCTACTCTATTTTTGCTACTGCAAATGTAACATAATTTTGATATTAAGAAGTATTACTGCTTAACCTGATGTTCTTTTTCTGTGTGTTTTGGTTATTATGGGTTCTACAAAAAACTAAATGAGTTTGGGGTCTCAAGTTTTCAATAGTAAAAGTTGTAATCTATAACTATTGTAGAGATTTTGTTGAATCTGTAAGTAAAAAATGAGTATTATTGACACATTCACAGTGTAAATTCTTCAAAACCATGCACGCACAAAACCTTTCAATATTGTTATGGAGTCATTAATTTCTTTCAATTATGTATTGTAATGGTGATTGCATCTTTACTGATATGCTGAATAGCTTGTGCTTGGATTATTACTCTCATTCACAAATAAATTACCCTTTGTGTTTCATTGTATGTATAATTGTTTTCTTAAAACAATTTCCATTTGTTAATATGTGGAAATGAAATCTGATTTTTGTTTTATTTATGCATTATACAAAATGGATTCATTTGTTAAATGAGATGAGATGAGATTGTTACTAAAAGTAAGAACACAAATTAAGTGCAAATTATAATAGTTTTACTTATTTCTGGCTTGGATTATACCTGTTTTCTTCTTTAGACTCTTCTGTGGCTTTTTTTTTTGATTGGTTTATCAGTGTACCTTGTGCTCAGCATTTCAGGATGTCTAGAAACCTCCAAGTATCCACCTCTCTCTACCAACCTGCACTGATGTTATACTATATAGAATAGCACACAGAATTTATTATATGATATAGATATGAACTCAGGTTCTCCTACTTAGGTGGTGAGCATTTTTTCCACTATGCTATCTCCCTAGCCTCTTAAGTGAGTTTAAATATTTTTAAATAAATCATTTTATATTAAATTTTAGTTTCATGCCCAGGATGAATTAATAGTAAATATTACTCTTTCAATATGTAATAGAAAATTATGAAAACTGGGCTAATATGACTAGATATTGTTGCTATTATCAATAACGCCACAAATCATTTGCATGACCTACATTTTAGCTCATTTTAGCAAAATAAGAGGACATAAGTTTGATTTATTAAAAAAATATATTCATTCAGTACCTTATGCATTCTTTCACAAGATGCATTCTTTCATTTTGACTAAAAGAGTAAAAATAATAAGGAAAATGGGTTACTGTAGTTAGGATTAATATGTTTTTTATTAGAGAAACTTTTAAATATTAAAATTAAAACAACAAACATTGAAAAAACATGAAGATAATTTTCATCTAATTTTATGAAATTATGTGATGTTAAACAGCATATCCCAAACATGTATTTTTGCTAGGTACTATGATTCATGCTTGGATAGCACCCATTTCTACCATATTTACTGCAATCAAAATCGAAACTGAAAGTAATGAACTATTGCATGAGTTAATTATAAAGTTAACTTTGAAGAGAATCAGATAATTTATATTTCTAAATTAAGTAAAGTCTTATTTATACCCTTAAAATAATTTCCAATATACAAAAGCAAATGAGAAACAAACAAAAGAGAACTGAGAAATGTGCAATCTATAGAATTATTATGAAGGAAGAAAAGAAAGTAAGTCTTAAATTATGAAGGGAAAGTGACTCAAAAAATTTACAAAATGACTGTGTGTTAAATTGAGCAACCAAAGAATATTCCAATAACATGTGACATATATTACTTTAAAACAAAAAAGGATTTATGAGACTTATTTCAAACGTTTATAAATGTGAAAATTACAACCATTGTTTTCTATAGCAATATAATTGTGAATAGATTAAAAAATAACCTTCAAAATATTTGTAAGTCTGTATGGTGATACATACTGATAATCCCAACACTCAGCCACTAAATAAGGAGGATAACTACACTTTCATGATATAGTGGTTTACAAAGTGAGTGCTGTACTAGCATGGGCTGACATAAGAGATTTTGAATAAAAACATTTTAGTTAACATGAGTATATTATCTTTATGTAAAATTGTTTTGTCTACAGTTAGTTGCAAATGGAAAAGGCTCTTATAGTTCTTCCTGCTGAAATATTGGCTATTGATAAAATATAGAATTGATAGTAACTCTGCTCAGTTGTGTATCCTATAGTGAGCCTACTAGACTCCATTAGATTATCTGAATCCACAGTCACATAGATGATACTGATTATAATTAGTGGCTCATAAAGCAAAGCAAAATAACATGAGTGTGGGAAAGGGAGTTTGTAAGTAGAAGAAAGCTCGACACATTTTTAAAGGGAGAAAAAAGTAGGTGTAAGGAAAATAATTAGCATGAATTATTTATATTTACAAAATCATCAAAAAATTAATTACTAATTAAAAGAAGAAAATATGAGGAAATAACCAGTAAGACAGTCTTGCATTACTAAGCCTACAGTTAAACCAACAAACAAATAAAAGAATATAAGATATGCTAATAATATCAAAACAAACTATGTATATTATTTACTTTAAAAACAGTAACTATTGTTATTAATATAATACATTTAAATAATTAAAAATAAATAGCACAGCAATTAAAAATACTAAAATAGTATGATTCACACACCAGTACCCTTTTCAAATTCGAAGATGTTATTGGTTTCATAAATAGACAGTATAGGAAAAGGAAATATATATATATATATATATATATATATATATATATATATATATAAATAAAGTCTTTATATGCAAAAGTAATTAATGATTATAAGCTATTTATAAAACTTCAAAATATACAATTTCAGTAGGAAAAAAAAATAAAACACTGGGATATTAAAAGAGAATACTCAGTTTTAAGGCCTAACATGCTCATCAAAAGTTTCCTTAATATAATCATTTATGTCATTCTCTGTTTGCTAAATTACATCTTTATAAAACAATAATTTGCTTTAATCACCCTAAAGAGATCTATACAACTAGTAGGACCCTGATCTGTAACTCATCAATCCTTTCAACTACTTTAAAAGCAAGATCCAAAATAATTGGAAATCAATCACTGCTAATAATTGCTTCATATTGAGATATTAAGTGTTCCAATGAGTTAAAAATTCAGGAACTTATTAATGGTTCAATCATTGCTGATGAAACAGAATATGAAAAGCTGAAGTGGGAATATGTGAGAAGACTTTTATGCGTCTGTATTCTATTGATGAGATTCTGAAAGTGTGCCAAACTCTTGAATTTTATTAAAGCAATAAAACAATTGAGTGTCACTATCTTAGTACATTTGTGAATTTAAAAACTGTTACAAAGAGTTTCTTGATTGTAGACATATTTTTCCAAATGAATAAATCAGAATTAAGGGTAAATCATAAAGAATATTTTCTTCTATATAATAAAATCATGAAAATAGAATGTTCTATGTATTAAGATGACGCTGATCTTTTATTTAACATTTGAAAAATATATTGATTTGTAAGAAAGGGCCAATCCCTGCTTTGAATGATATTGTTAGGATTCATTTTTCCAGACACAGATTACATAGACTCAAATAAGAAGAGCAGAGGCCAGGAAGAGCATCTGCCTGACTTTACTGACACTTGTACAACCAATGCAAAGAAAGCAAGACATCATGGAGCATATGAGAAAATCATAGCAAATTTCAGCCTTAATTAATCTGAGACATAGCCAAAGTGTCAATTATTTTTGTAAATATAATGTAGTAATTTTTAAGTACTAAACAATAAACAAAGATAGGCTTTGTCTTTCTGCTTTCTCTTTTAAAAATGACTATACAATTTTCTGTTCACATTTTAAAACATTTTAATTTTTTTAAAAAAATTTAAAGTATTTAAAATTTTAAATTGAAACTTTGAAGAATAGGATAAATAATTAGAGCTAAAGAGTGTGGCTCCATATCCATCTTAATGATATTTTAGCTATAATCAACCAGGATGCTTTTCATAAGCAATTGTCTCATTTAAAATACAAGTTATCAATTTGATTTTTTCAATATATGAAGAATCATTGAACAAAGATACTTATACTAGGAAAGAGAAAAAGAAAGAGACTGATATTAAACACAGCATTCTTCCAACAGGGTTCCTAAATTGAGAGACCATATTTCACTGGGAAGACTAAGAATTACTCATAGAATATCAGAGTGATGTTGCTTAATGTCATCACCTTACACAAATTTATGATAGTAAAAGGAATTTTAATGTGATCCATGAATGAAGGAACAGGATAAAAATAAAATAAAATGACAGCATTTGCATTAACTTTGAACATATAACAAATTCTGGAACCTACTCAGAACATTTGTACACAATTGTTAGCAAGAATCTAAGATCAAAAGTCTGAAAAACTGGCGTTTTCTCGTCACACCCAGATAATGCTTACTTGTGAATCCATAAGACGGCATTACCAGAGAATAACAAAAAGACTCAAAGGCAGAAAATGCATCATGATTTTGGCAGCCCAATATCAGAGCTGTGGATCTTTGGTACTTCGTGGTAACAGATAAAAGTTTCTGGTTTTTAAAGATTAGATTTTGTGCCGTTGTTTCACCTTCCTTTCCTTTTTGAGTTCTCTTTAAAAAAGCTAATTACATTTATGTATTTGTCTATGTGTGGGAGGGGTGTGTGGTACAGGATATGAAGACCCTGCTATGTAAGGGGAGGTCAAAGGACACATTGTCATCATCTGTTTACTCTTTCTATTGTGCTGTTCTTAGGATTCATACCCCTCTCACTTTACCCACTACATTACCAGTCCTAGACCCTGCTGTCTGACCCCATACACAAAAGGCTTCTTATTCTAGCCAGATTCCTTCTCAGTTTATGTTACATCACTTTAGTTTCTCTTTGTTCTAGTGACAAGCCTCTTCTGCCTATATAAATCTTAACCCTTGCATGATTGCTGGGTACATTTTCTATCACTCCTTTCATGTAATCTTTTTTGACTGTCTTCAGGAATTTCAGTTTATCTGCAACTCAGCCGTATACATCCTCATATATCTCAGTTCACTAAATCATAACCACAGGCTCTAAGGCTACACTTTGTCCAGAATTTGGCTTATTTCCACAATTCAGAGACCCCACATCTTTTCTTTCTATTTCTCTGACACTACTTTGAGACATCCCTGACCTGGATTTGTACCCAGAATCCCAATTCTTCACTAATAGAATACATATAGGAGAAAAATTGGAGCACTTGGTCCTTCATTCAGAATTTATGGAAATGCTATTGGCAGGAATTCAGAAGATTTAATTTCCTTTAGTCTCAGCTCAAGATTTTTAATTTACTGCCAATTATACTTCAAGGCCAGAAATTGTAGGGAAAGCCATGCAAATTAACGCCCCAATAAAACCTCAAAGCCGGAATGAAGCCATACTATGAGATATTAAGCACAGTGTTCAGAGGATCATTGATATCACAAAATATACTATTGCCGTGTATATGTTTCCTTTATTAAAAAGTTATTGATGCAAATATGTCATTGAAAATTAAATTTTTAATTTTGTTTTAACTGATACATAAAAATTACACATACTTATGAAATACCATCGAACATTTTGTGTGGGGTTGAACTTATGTGTGGAATGTGTATGTGTGTGCGTGCATGCATGCATGTGTGTGTGTGTTTCAGACATCGATGCTACCATATTCAACATTCCTCTATCTCTTATTAAATTTTGAGAAAGTGTGTGTCTGTAAGCCTGCATCTAAACAATTGCGTAAGTTGATTGGCTAATAAGCCATACGGATGCTTCTGCCTCTGTCTCCAAAGCACAGATTGTGCCTGGCATCTTGTGTAATAGGGAACAAATTCAGGTCCTTAATTTGCACAGAAAACACCTTTTCTCCTGTGTGATATTGAGAGTCATTCATATGGTGTTTTGAAAAATACATAATGTAAATAGTGTTTAAAACATGACAAACATAATTATTTCCTTCAAACATTGTTCCTTATGGTCAAATAGTCACAACCTATACTTTTAAATTCCTGGTGCACAGATCATTACAGTTAACTACTGTCCCTCTGTAGTAGAATAGCACTCAGAGCCTAGTACTCCTCTATTCTTGTAACCATTAATCAGTGTCTCTGAAGCTCTCCCGTATTATAGTCTTTAAGCCTTGAGCAAGTACCATGTTACTCTCATCTCATGTCAGACCTACTCTTCTATATTCTACCTATGGTTGAAATCATGTGGTGCTTGTCTTTCTATGCCTGAATTAGTTTATTTAAGATACTATCCTCATGTTCTATTCTTGCTAATGACAAAGCTTCCTATTTATGTAACTGAAAAATGCTCTACTGGATATTTCACTACATAATTTACCCCTTGATCCATGTCTACACATCAAAATTGAATAAAAAAAAAACAAAAACACAAATTACAGTAAAGGATAAATATTGAAATATGTATTTATGATGAGGTATTAATACCTAGATATATTTTTTAAATTTAAAAACAAACTACCAAAATGAATATTATACAACATATAAAAATATTTCCGAAATGAAGCTATATTATGGACATGACTTGACTTTATAGCATTCATAAACTAGACACAAATGTGGTTATCTGCATAGGATATGCATAAGATCAAGACAACCAGAACTCCAAAGTTCCTGGGTGAAGAGCTCATGGGACTGTACTTCTCACTGAGGAGCTTCTGAAAATTGATAGCTTCTGGGGAAAGAAGAATTGTTCTTTTGAGGGTGTGTAGCCACTGGTAGGTGGTCTGTGTACTGGTAGCTGACCTCATATCTACTCACATATGGGAAGAAGTCATTGGAATTCATGGGATATTAAAAATAAAAAAAGATGTATATATGAAGTTGGTAGAAGGCAAGGTGAGGGCATCCTATTTTCATTTCTGACACTGACAAATCCCCAGACAACAAACAACTTAAAGGAGAAATGGTCTTATTTGGCTTACAATTCCAGTTTATAGTCAATCATTTGGGGGAAATAAATACAGGAACCCCAAAAGCTAATGCTTTTACACTCAGAACAAGGGCAGAGAAACAAATGCACCTATGTTCCCTGCTTGCCTCTTACTCTCAGCTAGATTTCTTTCTTCTTATATATTTCAGATCCAGCCTGTGATTTTATAATTTAGAGAGGGATAGATTTTCTTATATCAATCAATAACCAAGCAATGCTACACAGATATTCCCATAATCTAAGAGCAGTATTTATAATTTCTCACTTGAGACTGTTTCTCTAGGAAACAATATGTAGTGGTGTCAATTTGACATTTAAGATTGGGCATCAGGATTGGAGAGATGGTCCAAATGTTAACAGCTTATGACTCTCTTAAGATGATGCAGGCTGGCATATAAGAACTAAATCAATCAGTTCACTTTTCCCTATGGTTCTAGAAACAGAGGATCTAAAGACCTCATTTGGACTTTGTGTGCACCTGCATTCATGCCTATGTATTTTCACACACTGATACAAAAACACACCCACCTACAAACTCACTCACACTGTGTACAATAAAAAAAGACAAATAAATATTTAAATCTAACCATTGCAGAGGTTATCAAGGAGGAGATGGAGAAGGGAAATGGAGTTGTAATTGATTATATTTTCTTGTATATGTATGAAATTATGAAATAAGAATAAGAACAGGAAAATATAAAATAATGAAGAAATGAGATCATGAGCAAGAATAATAGAGTACTACCAAAAGTGAAGATAAAAAAATAAGTATCAAAATGTAAAAAATAGAGGATCCACATTTTCAAAGTATTTATAAATAGCGTAGACACACACACACACACATATTTGCAAGTATATTAAAATGAAAATAAACCCACAGCTAACACACATTAGAAGAAATTGGTCAACATCACTACTGATCAGGGAACTACAAATATAAAGCACATTGATGCATCACCTATACCTAAACTCTAGCAAGAATTGCTATTAATAAAATGACAAAAGAAAGCAAGTGACAGCAAGAGTAAGCAGAAAAGGGAACCTTTGCATAGTGTTGGTGAAAATGTAAGTTAGAAAAAACATGAAAAGTTATATGGAAATTTCTCAAATACAATGAAACCAGAATTATCCTGTGACCCAACAATCCCAATGCAGGATATAAGCATAAAGGCAATAAAATTAAAACATCAAGACAACAACTATACCTGCACATTTATTGTGGCAGTAGTTGTAAAAGTCTAGAAATTAAAACATCTTTTGTATCTCTCACCTGCCAAATGGATAAACTTACCTTTTCTGTGGGTGTTTGATCTCCTGTCAATGAAGTAACAGCTAGTAAAAGATTCAGAGTCTTGCACATTATGGAAATAGCAATTTCTTCCAATGTGTTTACTATGTAGCAACTTTCATTTAAAGAAATATAATATTTGTCTCTCAGATGTCCTTTTATACTTCAGTGCTGAATTGTTAGTCATAAATTACAGTAAACTAAGCAGAAGTAGTTGCCTTGGTGATTAGAGATAATTGATTATCACGCCTGGATGCTAACTTCTTTTTAGAGCTACATTCCTGGATAGTAAATACAGCTTCTGGCTTCCAATATTACCCATATGAAATTATGATAACAATTAACTTTTGTTGAAGGTTCATTAAGGAAAAGCACTATAGATAAATTTTCAATGTTTTTATAGTAACAGAGTAGCTGACAGGAGTCATTTTTACAGATAAAGTCCAAAGTTTAAAAAGTACATGATTATGTTTTTCTCAGAATTCAGAGGTGAGAAGTTAAACAACACCACCATTAAAAAAAAAAAAGTATGTCTGCTCTATTAGGAGAGAAAGTTACATGGTCTGTTTGGTATTCTTTTTGTGTTTAGCTCCAAAGAAACTTGAGATTGGTCTTTCAGACTTTGCTTGATATTTAAAGGAGTTTATAATTTAATCCCTTTCTCTTCTCCATTTTTTTATTTTTCTGTATTTTAAGTATTTGCTGTTTGATTTATTCTATATTTAATAAATCATAGTGATTAGATTATTAGAATTACAGGGTTACTTTACCATATTATAATTAGCCATATGATCTATATTTCTGTGTTCCCTGTGAATTGTAATTTACATGATAGGAAAGCAATCGATAATTTGGATAGAAACAACTTACTGTCTTTTAGATAAGATAGTTTTTTCTTTTTAATATAGCAATTAAATGGATCAAGATTAAAGAGGGGTGTGTATAGATATGGTAGTGTTATTAAATGATCATACAACTAGAAAATGTTAGATACAAGGCAGCCATGTTATTAAAGGCTACTTAGACATCATTTTTAACATCAGTTTTGTATCAGTAAAGAACCACGTGAAAAATCCTGACCATGCTCTCTACAATAAAAGAATGTGAAGCAAATTATTATTATGGATAAAGAGCTGCTCTGATAGAGGGATTAAGGTTCAGAGAAATGAAAGGATAAAAAAATAACAGAATTCAGTTACAGTTTCAACATTTCCAAATTATAAAGCTTCAAATAACAAAATACAAAAGTTCTAATAAAGCATCTGTACTTATTTTTTTCTGAATTTATGCGTTATCTAAGATAGACATTTAGCTTGTTATCAAAAATGTTGTATGTTTTCATTAAACAGTACAGAAGAGAATAAACCATAACACCCTGACAATGAACAGTGATTTTATTAATAACTATACTTATGTCATTCACATAGTGACTAACATAATTTTCATTGCTGAAATATAAGAACTAATGTTATTTTCTTTGGGATAAATTGTTACAGGCACACTGCTCTAAATTACGCAGTTTTCATATTATATAAAAACATGTCGTATATAAGCATTTATATGAATGTGATCCAATTTTCCTCACTTTTTGTGAGTACATTAGTCAGGTATTCAGATTATTTCTGAGAATTATATTTCAAGAATAAATTTGCAAGAAGAAAGCATAGCATCTTTGAAAATCAAATTATGACATTCTAGAAAAATGTAAAAATGGTGGGATGATTCTTAAAACCACAAAAAGTCTGAGGAATCATTTTAGGCTGTGGTAATATCAGTCATGTCCTATTTTGCTCTCATTTAAGTGGGACATACTTTGTCAAAAAAGCTTATAAAAATCTATGATATACTTTTAGGACAAAAACTTAGAAAATCATTATAAAATATTTTCTCTAATAATGTTTACATTGTACAACTTGCTGATTTAAAATTTATCTGATTAAAATTATACATATAACATTCAGCATTTTAAGCATTGTTTTACATGTTTATTTTAATGAATAACCTGACACTCAGTTTCTGAAAATAATTATAAATTAATGATTCTGTTACTAGACAGCTAACTTATATTAAAAGAAGTTTTTTGGTGAGAGCAATTAGATATATTATATTTTAAAAAATGTATGAAAAATCTTACCACATTAGGAACAATGTGAACATATGAGGAACCAAGACTCAAGGTAGGTTGGAGGTAGATGGATGCTTTTTTCCTTCATAAAATATCAGTCTGTTTTAAATTAAGGGTTCAGAAGCTAAAACCACCTTGTCGATGCTTCTGATAGCTAGGGTAAAGCTGTACATTTCCATATCTGGAAAGATCGCTGCAAAACTGCCTTCAGTGGTAAAGACAAAGTGGCAGAAGAGTTAAGGTCTCAGAGGATGAAGTATGTTCTTCAGTTATATCTATCCTGATTGGCTAAAGGATAGATAGTTTGAAAACAGATGACATCGCAAGTAAAAACTACAACCAAAAATCTGAATACTCTGGGAATTATAGCTGACAGTAGTTTAAATTGGTCAGAAAGCACAAGATGTATAGCCATATCAGAAGGTGTAGCTGCTAATTTTAACAGATTGCTATTAGCCAAATTTGGGTGAGCTTGAGGGCAAAGACCCAGTCTTAGACATGTTATCCTCTGTGAATGGCATTATCTCTTAGAAGCCCACCAGGTCCTCATATTAAAAGCAGTAGAAAAGTTCCCGAGAAGATTAGCATAGTAAGAAAAAATATTTCAGTTTCAAAAATCTGCTGAGTAGTTTCTATGTGAGGAGCCCACATATCCTTTAAAAATGAAGTATCAGACCTATGCAAGACACATAGAGAGAGATATTGCTCAGATTTAACACACTATTGTCCTCTTCATTAAACATAGAAGAAAAATTGAACAAGATTGGTACAATGGCATAGCCCACAGGTAAAGACCTCAGAAACATTGAGATTCAGTTATAGGATTATAACATGCAATTCATTCCCAACATGTCCCACCACCACATCATTGGTGTCTAAATGAGCAACATGGCATAGACTACATTGAATATAAATGGTTTCTAGAAAAATTTAGAAGAGTATAAATAAGCACACAGGAGGAAACCAAAATCTCTAATACACACAACCACACTAAATATTAAAACATTCTAATTCCTTGTCAAACACCCTAAAATTAGACAGTAACATAACATAACATCATAACATAACATCTCATCTCATAACAGATGGATAATGTCTGGCTTTTACAAAGTTACAAAATGTTTCATTTCTGTTGCTTTGAAAAAACTATGGTCTAAAGCAACTTTGGAGAAAAATAGTTTTATTTATTTTAAAATTCTAGTCCATAATTGTAGGGATGTCACAGAGACAGGTGCTTGAAACAGCTGATCACATCACATACACAGCAGCAAAGAAAAAACAAGGAGCCCATGATGCCTATTTGTTTCTTTCCTCTCATCTAGCTTTCTGTACTTTTGTAGAGTCCAGTATCTAGCCATGAAATGGGGTCATCGACATTCAGGGTTGCCTTTCCCACCTCAGTCAATCTGATTAAGCAAATTACTCACAGACATTCCCAACACAATCCAAATAATTCCTCATTGAGAATCTCTTCCAATGAGGAAAGAGATCTGTCAAGAAGGGAGTTAAAGCATCCAAAATACGCTTAAAAATGCAGACTGGAGAGATGATATGTATATAAGGAACAAAACTCAGATACAACACAGAAATATTTTTCATTGTGTGAAATTGTCATAAAAAAACTTAAAATATCTAAATATTCTCAAGAGTCTAATGTAAAAGGTGGACAATATTAAGGGATACATAAACAATATAAGCAAATCAAAACAAGGAAACCTAAGGCACAAATTAATATATCCTATGAAAACAAATTATAACTGCTCAGTAATGAAGAATCTCATGACTGTAATGTGGGTAAAATTGAGAAAAGGATCAGAATTTGTGAAACAGTGTATATGCCAAGGCAAAGAAAAGATGAAAAACACAGGAAAGACCCCTAAGAGCTACAAAGCAGTACAATAAGATGTTAAATAAATGTTGCAGGACACTTGAAACAATTCTGAGAGTTTAACATAAATTATGACAGTTATGAAAATAACTAGTAACAGACTGAGAAAGAGCCTAATCATCAAGCAGGAAAAACAGCAAACATCAATATGTAGCAAAATATTTTTCAAAAAGTAAACGTAGATATGTCATATTCAAACTTTAGGAAAAGAGAAACACTTGATTCAGATGTGAGGAAGGAGAATCTCACAGCTGTAACAGACTAAAGGCTAAAATTGCATTGCCCTCTTTGTACAGAATTGCTTTATCAGAAAAAGATAGGAAATATTGGTTTAATGTTTCAGGGAGATACAAATTAACATCTAATCATTCTAGAGTAATCAGACCAAAGAATGATTTCTCTGATGTAATGTAACTTGATGAGACCAACAAGTTTATTAGAATCTCCTTTTTAACAGAGAATGGGCCAGAGTTTACTTTCAGGAACTAAAACAGATGCTTCATTGTTAAATCTCACTCCATCATGGCTGATGACATCACAGGAAGCTGCTTCATGAAGCCCTGCTTTTAATTATCTTTCAAGATCAAATTAGCTGATGGAAGAGACGGAACAATAGCTGGAGTCTCAGGTGACAGTATCCTTATTGTCCTTTACTCCATTTACTAGGGGTTGTTTGTGGCTACCTTAGTATTATCATAGATCTGATCTACTTGTTTGGCAATGTGCCATTCCAAGATGGCATCCCATTTGATTGTTATCCAACAGTCCATTAAATCCAGAGCAATAAATGCCACACAACACACACAGTACTACGTTATAGATCATTTCACTTCTTCCTTGTACTGTATCCCTGAAAAATTATAAGAATTTGAATTTAAAATCATAAGATATAATAGGATTGTGTTACTTGCTTTCACATCTTTGTACTTACAATACCAGTCAGATACAGTTGTAAAATGGAACTACTTTGACTCATGGTTTTGGAAATTTTCAGTTCACTCTAGATGAAAAAGCAATCTGGGAGTGCTTAGCTCATGACAAGAAAGTGCAAATGCCCTAGAAGAAATTCACATCATAGAAGCAAGAGAACATCGCAGGATCAGGGTTGGGATTTATTTTTAAAGGCTTCCCCTAGTAACCTACATCATTTAGCTATGTCCACCTTTAAAGTTTCCACAGTATCCTAGGAGTTCTAAGAATTTGGAAATGAGCACTCAAAATAGGAACTTTATGGGTCATTGCAGATCCCAAACACAAAAAGAACTAGAAACCAATGTTTGCTAATTAACTGAAACAATATTTATAGAATTAATATACACCAAACTGTAAAACTGTAAAGAAAAAAAGCCTAAAAACTGAAAAAACTGTTTCTTCTTCATTGAGCAGAACACTCAGCAATATTAAGATAGTATATTTTCCCAACTTGATCTGTACAGCCAAGCAATCAAAACTCTAGAAACTTGTTTTAAACTATCAGCAAATTGATCATAGAGTTTTACAGAAATATGGACAACTCATAAAACCAAAAAATACTATTGAATAAAGTTCAAAACCAAGCATTGCGTATTGTCAAGATTTTGAAAAATAAAAATCTAGTACTTCAGTTTTGTGTTGTGCTAAGTGGCAGCAAATTATCAGTGGGACAAAATAGAAAGCCAGGAAGATCTACACACACAAACACACAGACACACACACACACACACACACACACTCAATTCAGACAGAAAAGCAAAATATATTGAGAGTCCATGCACAGTATTTTCAACAAATAGTAGTGAAATAAAAACAAATAACACTCATTAACAAAACTAATGTACATTATGTAACATAATTAAATTTGCAATTTATATCCATTAAAATTCTATATAACAATATAATTGAAAATAGATAGTATCCTCATTTGTAAATGTTTCTTAAGGTAAACTTCTATCCAGGACAGTCAAAAATACAAGATAGAATATTAAAATGAGAAACCACTGTACTAAAGATGTTGACAGGAAACTGAATAGAAAGGCACAGACTGGGGAGAATATATTTATAAAACATATGTATCTGATGAATGACTTGAACCCAAAATGTATAAATAACTTTTATCTCAAAAATAAAGAAAAATTTTTTAAATATTCATAATATGTATTGACTCATAGCACGAAAATTATAATACACATTCTGGTGCATGCCTCTAATTCCAGCTCTTGAGAAACTGTGACAAAGCCAGATAAGGGTCTATAACAAGTTCCTGTGCATTTTTAAATAATGAAAACGATAAATACAAGAAGAAAATAAGCACAAGAAAAAATGTTCCAGTTAATATTTCATTAGAATTTCTAAAATTAAAACTTCAATGGAAATCATGAAGTATCTTACGATCAATTAGAAAGAATAGCATTTAAATTGTTAAGGGGAGCATGGTGCTTTTGGAGATACATAATCCTCGCAACTGGGATTGCAAGCCTGTGCAATGAATACATCACACAGCTCTGCAGTCACTTGCAAAGCTAAGACATAGCTGACTTGTGTGATCTGCTAATTGAACTTCTATGTATTTATTTATTAACAAACTTTGAAGGAATATCAACACAAATGAAGAGGGAGTGAAAAATATGTGTGCAATAGCTTTATTCATATCAATAAATGTGGTATCAAACTATCATCCAATTGGAAAATGGAGAAACAATTTGTGAAATGGCCATACAAAGCAAAGTGATTTAATATTATTATTGATTCCTTAAATCAATAAAGCACCATAAATATATAAATTACACATTTCTAAATGAAAACTAGCCTGAATGAGTATATGTGTCATTCCAGTTATATGAAATTCAAACAAAACAAACTAGAACTCACCATAACACTTGTTTCCTAAATGATGTTTGAGTAGTAAAGCAAAGGGGTTTTATTTTGCTACATAGGTAATATTTTTATTATAGAACCGTGATTCTATTCATTTGTTCAAGTACATTGAACTTGCTGGCCTTAATAAATGTATATACAATTTGTAGTGTGTATGTTCATCATAAGTGTCAGTGTGTTCCACAAGAAACTTGCAAATGAGTGCATATTGAACCCAAGTACAACTCCCCTGCCTCAGTGCCCTACTCTCGTCTTTCATCCTACCCCTAATGATTTACTTTTTTCTTCAAAACATTTTGCTTCTACTTTCACCTGTTTAATATGTGATTTTATGTACCTTTGCAACATCTAGGAAACACAAGGAAGCAAAACGTATTTGTTTTTCTGACATTGCCTTAATACATTTCATATAATTATCTCCAGTTTCAACCAGTTTTCTGCAAATGAGATGATTTTTGTTCTTATTTAAAGTGAAAAACTTCTCCTGTGCATATAAAGTGCATTTCTTTATCCTTTCCTCTGCTACTGGGCACTTACTTTGATTTTATGGCTTAGGTTTGCTGAGTGCTGCAATAAATATCAGTGTGTAAATATCTCTGTGATACGTTGACTAGGGACCTTTAATTAGATGTCCATGAATGGTGCTGCTGAATCTCATGGTAGATCTATTTTTAGTTTTATGAGGAACCTCGTATTGATTTCCGTAGTATTTGTAATAGTTTATATTCTTAAAATCAATGTATAATGGTTTTTTTTCCCACCACACACTTGCCAGCATTTATTATTTGTTTTCTAAATTACTATCATTCTGTCTGAAATGCAATGGAAACTCAAGATAGTTAAAATTGCATTTCTGTGATAGCGAATAAAATTCAATACTCTATTCATACTTTCATTGAATATTTTTGCTTCAGCTTTTGAAAAGTCTCTGTTCATTTCATTAGCTCACTTGTTAATTAGGCTATATGATTTCTTATCCAGGTGGGGTTCATTTTTTTCTTTTCAGTTTTTAGTTTATTTTAGATATTGATAATCTGATAGATGTAAAGCTAGCAAAGATCTTCTTCCATTCCTGTAGTCTGTGTCTTTACTTGATGTTGTGTAGCAGTTTCTTTCCAGATTGAAATATCCCCTGCTAGAGGAAAGCTCCTTAAGACAGGAAGTAAACAAGTCAAAATATCTTCAGAAATAACCTGAAAAAATTAGCATATTCATAAGTTCATGCCTCCCCAAGAGTAAATAGTAAAGACTGATGCATGCACCACTCACACAAGCCAAGCAGTAAAGAAGAACTCAGGCAAGCCAAATAGCCTCTAAGTAGTGGCGACCAACAGAAATGCCTAGAAGAAATAAATACCAGCTGATCTGCCTGGAAGAGACTCAGACCACTACCTGGAAAGAGCACTCTTCAGCGTGTTCATCTGCTTGTAGGTTTTGTAGTTTGCTTCAGTTTTCCAGTTTTGGTGAGCTGACATCAATGCTTAGGTTGGATTTGGTGATTAGCTCTCACTGAGTCATTTATGCTTCTTTCAGTAACCCTTCATCTATATTTCTGTAAGTAATCCCAAAAATACACATTGGTTATCTCTGTTGGATGTTCTTGGCATCCATACTTTAGTCTGTGTGGGCTCTTTATCTGGAATGAGTAGACATGTCTGTGTTGCATAGCCTCAAGAAGAGTTTGTCACACAGTACTCTACTAATTATGCTTTTTATTTTGAATAATGACCTCAATCTCATAAGGTGTAATCTACCAATTGATAACCTTATTTTTATATTGACTGTAGTCCTATTTAGAAAGTTCCTTCCTATGACTATATTGAAGAGTTTTCTAAAGTTTTCCCAAGCAGTTTCACTGTTGGGTCCCATGTTAAGATCCTTGAACTAATATGTTATGATTGTCTGGGTTGGTGTTTTTGCAAAACACCTACAAGTTAGCATGGAGGAGTCTTTGATCCTTTTACTTGTCCTTGGGACCCTTTTGTTTCTGCTTGATTGCCTAGTCAACTCTTGGTGCTCAGCCTTGTTGTAGTAGTACACCTACTCTGGTGGCTTGGCAAGGATGACAAGGAAGCATATTCATTGATGCAAACCTTGCTAGACTTCAACACAGTGAACCACCAACATGGCCAGTGCCACGCTGGACAGTGGAATCATTAGAATCCCAGCTCAGGTGTTTCTATTAATACAGAACCCCTAAGGTGTTCTACTGATAGCACATTCAGATCATCAGCAATCAAACATCCCTCTCAACAACCCAACACCTGCAAAGAATACAAAACGCCAAGACATAGCACCCCTTACCCAACAGTGCATAAAACAATTATTTTAAACAAAACTAAAAATAAATGCCTACAATTCCCCTTTTCTGTTTAAGTCGATCCCCCCTCCCAAAAAATGCTTTATCTCTACACCACAATCTAACACTACACCAGAAAAACTATTTCAAAAGGAACACTCATGAGGATTGCTAATGTACAGGACCAAATGAATCCAAGCATCTATCAAGTTTTTCACAATGTCTTTGTACAGTGGAAAAAAATTTATTTATGTCCAATTATCTGGAATTCTCATGTGTCTCATGACAGTTGTCTGTCTCATCACAACTCATAATCTTCAAGAATCCACCAAAGGGTTTGGGTCATTGCTCTGGCTTTGCCTTCTGCAGCACACTCAGTTTGTCTTCCAGGCTCTGACTGGCTCACTCCACTGGCTCTGTTGTTCTAGGTGGTCAGCTCATGGTACTGGCAACTTCAAAATGTTGGGGTCCCTTGCTGCAACTGGGCTACACTTTCATCAATAGCCTCTCCTGTACTATCTTCCTAGTGCCAAGCCTCAATTTCTTTACATGATCCCTTCAATTTTTGCCTTAAACTGACAATGAGGCTGCATCTTCACCAATGTCTTCTACTAGGCTCTCTTTATAGTGCCAAGCCTCAACTTATCTTCATGTCCTCTTCAATCCTGGCTTTCAACTGCTACTGAGACTGAACTTTTACCAATGGCCTCTCCTGGCCTCTCACATGCCTGTCCAAGCCTCAGCTGCTATCCATGGCCCCTTCATGCCCTCAAAACCAGCATCACCTGGGTGACTCTTACAGTACCAAGTTTGACTATCAGCATGAGATACAACCTCAGCCAGTTCTGGAAGACAGCTTCTGTGTGCTGACCCTGAGGAAACACTTTCCATATTTTAAGATAGAGTCTTGTTTTCAGGAAAACACTGGTTTGTTGTCTGCAGGAAGGGTTCCCTCATGCGGTAGAATTCTCATCACCATGGCAGATGTGTCTTGTCAGGACTGCTTCACCACACTAATATCTGGACAGGTTTTCACAAAACAAAACAAAACAACATGAACTCTGCAAGTTGTGGAGTTTCTTTCTCATTCTTCCTTATCTCCATATTGTATGAGCTAGTGTGATATCATGCTCCACATTGGTATACCATTTGTAGTTGTACACTACCATGGCAGCTCACCAAGAGAGATAGAGACATATTCATAGGTGCAAGTCCTGCCAGACCTCAGCAGAGGTAACCACTATCATGGTGATAGTGGAACCCTGAGTGCTCCAGCTCAGGTGTTTTTAATGATACAGTATTTTAATGACAGTATTCTACTGTCCTCAGGTGTTCTACTGATAGCACATGCAGATCATTAGCAATCAAGCATACACCTCATTAATCCCACACCCTCAAAGAATACAAAATGTGAAGACATAGGTATACCTTACTCAACAGTGCACCAAACAATTATCTTAAACACAACCAAAAATAAACTTCTACAGCACCTTGTTCCATCTCCTTATACCCTGTTTGAACAGTAACACTGGGAGGACTGTTCTTTTCTAAGGAAAAACAGGGATGTGGTGGGATATGAGGGTGTAGGAGGAAGGGGTAAAGATACTAAACTCTGTTTAGTTATGAACCTGCCTGGGAGCTATAACATATGTCCTTTGTCTAGTTTTAAAAATTGAAAAATGTTATCTACAAAGTCCAATTATAGATGTGTGTGGACCTTGAAGGAGATACTTGATTAGCAGAACAGGAAAATAAGAATAAGTACACCCAGAGATATAGTGAATTAAATTTTTGAATGTCAATGAGGCAAGAACAACAGCTGCTGAAAGACACTGAACTGTAGTAAAAATTGCTGAATTAAACCAGCATGTATACTATAAGGATGTATTAATATCAGAATGGAAGTCAGAGAATGTGTTATGCTGGAGAAGAAGTTTGCTTTTATTTCCACAGGTGACAAAAATTTTGGGTTCTATCAAAATGGATAAAGATTCTGAGTAAGAGAAGCTTCCTAAGTACCAACTGCTGACATGAAAGGTGTGACTCAAGGAAGGAAGAGGCACATAAAGACAGCACAACAAACCTGCTGAAGAAGGAGAGGTGATAGACAGACTGGAGACCTTGATATTGAAACAGATATTTGCTGAAGAGAACTCAACAGATAATTAAGAATAATAGAAAATCATTGCATTGATGACTGAAGTGGATCTTCATAAGAACATTCAGACTTTTAAACTTATGGGATTAATATTTGTTTCTATTTGAAGAGTTAAACTGTGTTAAATATAAACTGTGTTATTTTCATAGAAAATTTATATCTTAAACAGAAAAGGGAAATATGTAGAGGATTAGGCCTGAGTGAAAGCTAGGAAGGGTTTATATTTCAGGGGTCTATATGAAGGTATCATATTCAGATGCCTGTGTCCAAATAGAGGGTAGAAAGAATGTTAAGAATGTTGGTACACACCTTTAATCCCAGTAAGGCAGTGGTAGCAAACACTTTTAATACCAGGATTCAGAAGACAGAAACAGTGTGGAAACTGACATAGGAGGCAGAGTTCAGTAGTCAGTGTCAAATTGGAAATGGTATTGAGACGAGTCATAGTGAAGGACAGGCAAAGTGACTAATCAGAGAAGAATTAGCAGAATGAGTCAGAGTGAGGACATGCCTAACACTCAGAAGAGAAAGGCACATTCTCATATCAGAGCAGGGAGAGCCTTTTATAGCAGTCAATAGCAACAGGCAGTATGAGGTGAACAGTATGAAGTGGTAGATGGTGACAAGACACAGAAACAATGAAGCAGTCTGACTGGGAAGGAGAGATGCTGACTGAGGCGATATGGAGCAATGAGAGCTCAGGGAGGGAAATAGTGACATAGAGGCAGAATAACTCATTATCAGACGGGAAGAGTTACTTTGAAGCCAAGCAGAGGAGTGCAGTCTGAGGCAGTCAGAGAATCAGCCAGAGTCTGAAGGTTTCTAAAGGGTTTTCTGGCTCAGAAGATCAGTTTGAACCGGCTTCTTGGAGAAGAGTTTGAACCAGAACAATGAGTGAGTTGAACTGTGGGAGTCAAGTCCAGCTGTAGTCCACTCAGGGGTCCTTGGCCTCCACGAAGGGGGATAAACAATGAAGTTATGACAAGTGAGAGCAGTATCTCACTTTTTTATGGGACCCTTTAGTTGATATGCTTACGCATTTTAAAGAGACACTTAGAACACTCTTTATGATAATGACACGCAAGAGTGTTTTCTTTAATAATAAAAATAAAGAAAATAGAAGTAAATTAAAGGAGAAAAATTAACAATGTGTATACACTGGGGAAAAATTACAAGATTCCCTTTCAGACAGAAATCTATCCTGACTCAAATAGCAAAGCTAACTTCTTATCTAAGAGAAAATGCAGGTGTTCGGAGATGAATTATCTATTTGCTATTTCAAGCTTGCTAACATACTGTCCTCTGTTTCTGATCTTGAGTAGGGCTTTGTTTCTATGGGAAGGTCAGTTACCAAGAATAATTTTTTATATCTCTACAGAAAGCATGAATAGTATTAACACATGCCAAAAAACTTGAAGGCCAGTAAGACTGTTACAATTGCTTAGAGTTAAGATGGCAGTGTTCCTCTTCCAGCCATCCCAGGAATAGATTTGAGTTTTACTATAAGGCCAAAATAGACAATATTATTGATGAGAGGCTTTTGTCACCATACAGTAAAGATGAGAAAGGGGCAAGGCAGTTGGTGGGCTTCAGACTCTCAGCTAAGGGAAAAACCAGGATCCTTGTCAAGCTGGTTACATCCACAACCTGAGTATCATCGGCCCCCAACATTGAACAAAATATTCAGGGTTCAGAAGGAGTCAAAGTGTCTCAATCAACAGGAAGTCTTGGAGGAAAATTAGATTGTATAGAGGTTTAAATATTCTAGATTATAAGAAGGCCAAAATGCTCCAGGGCTCCAATACTAAGAACCAGTGATTGAATTAGAAAAAGGAGAGATGGCTCGGCAGTTAAGAGCACTGACTGCTCTTCCAAAGGTCCTGAGTTCAATTCCCTGCAACCATATAGTGTCTTACAACCATCTATATGGTATCTGATGCCCTCTTCTGGCATGCAGATGTATGTTGCAGTTAGAACACTAAATAAATAAATAAATAAATAAATAAATAAATAAATAAATAAATAAATAAAACTGTCATCTGCTCTGAATAAATAGCTACACAGTGGTTTCTGGATTGTTCAGGGTGAAAGGGAAGATGAAGGAGTTAGGAAGAGTTGAGGAAGGGAGAGGATAATCAGGATGTGTTATACAAAAGAAAAGATCCTCGATCCATATGAAGTGTCCTTGTTATGAATACTATTGCTGTGATGAAACTCTATGACCAAAGTAAGTTGGGACGGAAAGGGTTTATTTGGCTTACACTTCCACATCATACTCCATCATTGATAGTAAGCAGGGAAGAAATTCAAACAGGGAGAAATTCAAACTTGGAGGCAGGAGCTGATGCAGAGGCCATGGATGAGGCGAGTTTACTGGCTTCGTCCTCATGACTTGCTCAGCCTACTTTCTTATAGAACTCAGGACCCCAGGGATGGCACCATTCACAATGTGCTGAGCTTTCCCCATCAATTACTAATTAACAAAATACCCCTATAGCCAGATCTTATAGAGACACTTTCTCCATTGAGGTTGTATCTTTGGATGACTCTAGCTTGTGTTGATTTGACAAAATATTGTTAAGCATTTAGAGCTTAACTTAATATATGATAAGAAATGAGGATTAAGTTTCATTCTTTGACATGTTCGAATGAAATTTTCTCAAAACCATTTGTCGGATAGGTTGTCTTTCTAATCAGTGGGAATTTTTTGCATCTGTGTCAAAATCAGGTAGCTACTAGCTACACATGTTTATATTTGGGTCCTCTATTCTAGTCCATTGTTCCATGTATCAATTTATGTCCAAGTACTGTGCTATTTTACATATTACACCTCTGATGTATAATTTCAAACTGTCTTTCAATATTTTCATCAGATGCATCCTTATCCCCATCATCATTATGTTTTTGAATATATTATAAAAATCAATCTACAGATTGTATTTAATCTTCTTTAAATTCACAGTATGATTGACAGAAGTAAAAGCAAACTTTTGGGGAAGTGGAGATGGAGGGAAATTGGAGATGAAGAGGAAGCAAAGGTAGGGAGTCAGAGTGTATTGTACTTAAGAGGAAAAATTCTAAAAAAATAAAAATAGTTAAAATGGTTTCCAAAGGAACCACAAAATACTCACTACAGCCAAAGTGAAATTTCCACAGTTAAGATAGGATTTATTTAGTGTTTTCATTATGCAGTTCTTATTTAATCAATTGAGGTTACTACGATAAGTCCTCTCGTCCTGACTCTTAAATTAAAACACAAAAAACAAACAAAAAAACAAAAAAAACAATTTTCATGTAGTTCCTTGGAAATGCTGCTATGTTCTACAAAAAGCAGATTATACAAGGCTATGTGAAAACCCTCCTGGATGTAACTCCCTATCAAACACAAATGTCATTGTGATTTTCATCATTTAAAAACCTATGTCCCTGAACTTTGGTAGCAAGAGACATTTGGGAGGCAATAACCTAGTCTTGATCTGGCAATTGTTAAAGGATTCAAAGTCTTAATTGGATTATTTAGCCTGGTTGTCAAAACTACTTTACATGAATCATCTGTCAATCATATGGTTGAGATTTTATAGTGCAAGTACCCTGCTATGTCTAGGAAACCATCTATGAGATCTATTAGTAAACACCCAAGTTCTCTGCCTCTTACCATTCCTTTGTTCCCTTTTCCATGATTTCCCTTAGGGATTACGTGGTAGATGTATCAACTGGAGCTGGGCAGCCTAGAGTCAAATATTATCTGCATTTTAAACAGCTGTGGTTCTCTATATGAGTCTCCATCTGATGCAAAAAGGTAAATATTTAAAATACAGTTAGAAACTGCATTGATTTACTTAGGAAAAAGGAGGTAATATATTCTCCTCCAGGGGCAATTACCTCTTCACCCATTGATATTTGGCTGAGTTTACAGTAAAAGAAATGGATTATCACTTTTAAAATGGGTCAAAGTTCAATTGGATATCTTCAAGAAAAAAGTGACAATATTGAATGATGAGATACTTTTCTGGGCTTTTCCTTCTTGAGTTTTGTAGGCTGTACAGCTATGAAGGGCATTGGTTATTTTTTCCTTTGGTGAGCTTTTATAGCACTTTTGATACTATGAAAGCTTCCAGGCCACTTCCAGCTCAATTATTCCAAGTACTGTGATAAAAAGGTGCAGTGTAGTTCTTACTTCATGTTCTGGGAGGGTAACCAAGACAATGATAATAGCCTATTTTGTTTGGGAAGTTGGTGCTTGGGCTTCCTTGGCTCAAAGGGAGGTTTCATATATCTGTTACTATTGTTTCTGTTAGATAATCTGTGGCACTTGGGAGAACAATTATCACATTGGGAAATGCACTCCATTGTGTGTGTGTGTGTGTGTGTGTGTGTGTGTGTGTGTGTATACATATATACACATATATGTATTATATATACACATACAATATATACACACATGTATATACAACAATATATATAAACATATAATATATACAATATATGTAAACTTATTATATATGCATTTTAAGGAAGATTATGAAGTAATTTATTTCCTTATTTTTTTCAAACAAGCTCCATGGCATTTATTTCTTATTCCTCTTCTGTGTATTCTCTTTAACCAAATCTGTCAATCTATGCATTTTGATTGGGGAATTTAAATCATTAGCATTCAGAATTATTGATCAATTATATTTATTATTTCATAGAATTTTCGTTTTAGTTTTTATGATGGCTTTTTTCTAATTATTCATTCACTTATTTATTATTAACTATTACTCTACAGTTGGTTTTTCTTTCTATATTCTCGTATATGTGTTTATCTTTCTCCTCGGTCGAAAAGATTCCATTAAGTAACTTGTCAGAGCTGGTTTAGTGGTCTTGAATTCTCTAAAACTTTTTACAGTGGGGTTGTCATCTTTCTCATTAAGTTATAATAAAAAGTTTTGTAGCATATAATAGTCTAGGTTGACAAGTGTCATTTTTGAGAGTTTGAAATACATCTTTTGAATCCCTTCTGGCTTTCATCATTTCTGTAAAAATCAGTTTGATGTTATTCCAATGGCCTGGCCTTTAGAAGTGACTTAGTGTTTCTGACTTGCAACTTTCAATAGACTGGCTTCATTACACATTTTTAATTTTGAGAAATAAATATGGGGCAAATTCTTTGGTATTCCAGAATATTTGGGGTTCTAAAGGACCCTATACCCACACTGGCACCTCTTTCCCATATTTGGCAAATTTTATTATAGTTTTATTACAAAATATTTTTGTATCATTAATAAGCAATTCTTTACACTTTTGCCCATGGTTCATATATTTCTTTGCATACTATCCTTTATTCCTTGATTATTCCATTCAGACTTTCTTATTAATTTCTTTGTCATTGCTTGAATGCTTTAACTTCTTGCTATCTTTTCACAAGTTAATATTTTTTTTTCTTCCATGTTTCATTCAGTTATTGAAATTCCACAGAGCTTTTGGTTTAGCATACTTAATTATTTTTATTTCAAGGTTATAGGTTTCTTTTAAAAATATTTCTATCTCTTAATTAAATTTAACTTTCATATAGTGTATTTGAGTCCTGATTTTATTCAGCCATTTATGTTTTCTTGTAATTCATTCAGAATTTTACTGTAACTGCTTTGATATCCTTGTACTTACTTCAGTCATTCAAATTACATTTGAATTTGAGGAATTTCATACAATTCACTCTCCCTTGGAGGACATTACTGTGGGTTTATTGGTTTGTTCAGGATTCATGTTACCTTGGTATTTCCATTATCCTCATGCTTTTGCATTGAGATTTGTGACACTGGGGTTTGCATTGATTAAATTATTTTTTATCCACTTTTTTGAGTGGAATTCTTCAGTGTTTAAATGGACTTAGTTTATAATAGGAGTGAGAAATATATTTTTATTTGTTGGACTAATAGTATTAATGGTATTATTACTGTATTTGTATACAGTAATATTCAAATAAAAAGAAAATCACCTAAAGTCAAATCGTTTTAAGAAGTAAGAAAAACGCTGACAATATGCTGTACACTATAAAATATTGGTTATTCCTATATATGGGAAAAGAATAAAAAGCAGAACAAGATTAATTGGTAGTGTTGTCATTGGAAACTATCATTTCATTAAGTAAATAGAAGGGATGCAGGATAGGGACAAATAGGATGAGTCTTTTTAGCTATAGTACAGTATAATTAAGACAGAGGAAAAGGAATGCAAAAGGTAAGCTAAGGTAACTGTAAATCTTGGGAGCCTGATACATAGAGACACTAAAAATCAGGCTAATAAATATTCTTTGGGAAGCCTATCAAAGAGAGAAATGAAAGACAAATGATGTAGAAAACAGGAAATGGAGTATTGGGGCAGAGAATCAACCTCTGAAATTGCATTGGGTATCAAATAAATGCGAAGGGAACAGATTCATGGTGTAGGGAGACTGACTGCAATTTAGCTTAATTACTAATTGTAACCTCAACTCTAAATGTTCCTTCCTGAGCTATCATTTGGCAGTCACATGTACATTTGGTCCTTTAAGAACTTAGAAATACACTTTGGCCACACCTCTGGACTTTGCTTTACAGGCTGGTTGTGAAAGCTGCTCTCACCTAAGCATTCTTGTAAGGTTAAACATACCTATCATATCTCTATGTGGCCATACCTCTGTGTGGCCCTTTAACTCTCTGAATGACTCCCCTGCTCATAGGCTGCATTGCAATACTAAATGTAGCTTATAACATGTATCTAAATTCTCCTTTAGACTCTTTTTTCTGAAGGCTTCTGACGATATTTTATCTTCACCAGTATCTAGAGGTATTATGCTAGCCAATTGTAAGTACATCGTCTCATAAAACTTGCTCATAGTTTCCTCAGATTGTTGATAGACCAAGGTGTGGGGCTACCAAGCTTCTTGCTAAGCCAGATTATTTTTCAATGGCGTTTTGTCATTTTCTAAAATAGCTTTTCTCCACTGTTCCTGAAAAGTTCAGGAAAAAGCATTTTACCAGTGCTGTTTATTCTCACAATGTTGCACCACTTATCACGTGTGTGCCCTTTCTTCCGACTTTGTTTTACCTTTAAAGTGTTTAGTAGAGAGTACAGTGATTATCTCCTAAGGCTTTCTGGCTTAACATGCCTTCATTTCTTGCTCTCACATGGAGAGCAGAGTTATACAAGCTACCCAAACCTTCTGGGACAGATTCTGCATTTTTCTTGTTCTCTGTTTTCAATTTCATATTCTACTTTGTTATTAGACCAAGGATTTTCAGCAATTGCCACCTATTTTGACAACTGTTACTCAGTTTTCCCTAATTCATTTTCTTGATATGTATCATGTCATTATTTTTCTATCATTCTAATAATTATAATTTTAAATATATTTAAGATGGTTGATGATTGCAGAATATAATAATACTATGTATCTCTTAAACTGTATAAAACAACCATATTAAAGGAGATAGAAGTAAATATTACTTTGGAAATGGAATACAGTTTATAAAAATAAACTGCATAGAAGTTCTATTTTGAAGTTAATAAAGTTCCCTATAGAATTTTTGACCACTCAACAAATATAGCTGTAATTTAACAACTAGGTAAAAGAATGGCAAATGACAACAGTCAGATTTCTTATATGCCAAGGCTTAAAGTTACAAATGATTGAGGGAAGTGAATAAAGAAATCTTTTAGTTTGGTTGGTTGACTATGATGAATACCCTGAAACAACTTGTGGACAAAAAGATTTACTTGGCTTTGACATCAATGTCAGAGTCCATTAGTGACTGAGGTCAGAACAGAATCTCAAGCAGGATTTGAAAAAGAAACCATGGAGAAAAACTACTTGCTTACTTAATTTCAAGCTTATGCACTACACATTTTCTTAAACAGTCTTGGCCCATTTGTCTAGTACTCACAATGGGTTGGGACTTCCTACACCAGTTAATAATAAGGACAATGATCCATATACATGCTCACAGGGTAATTTGATCTAGACAGCTCCTCAGTTGATACCTCTCCTCCATACTGTGTTAAGTTGATAATTAAGGATAATTATGATAGAATATTAGAGTCACAATGATCAATATATACACGTGATTAGTTTAATAAAAATTAATTAGTAGAAAAGCACATATGTATGCATATTGCCTTAGTCTCTTTTCCACTTTTGTGTTAAAATACCCGACAAAAGCCAGGTAAGGGGAACACCATTTATGTAGCTCACAATTCCAGCTAACAATGAAGCATAGGGAATTCACAGAAGTTAGAGCTTTATGGAGCTAGTCACATTGCATCTGCCTTCAACAAACGAGAAGTCCTTGTTCTCAGCTCCTTTTTCCTTTTCATTCAGTCTAGGTCCCAAATTAATCTAAAGAATCTGTCATTGAAACTTTCTTTTCAGGTGACTCCAGATACTGCCTAGCAGACAGATCAAATCACACACACACACATACACATACACACACACACACACACACACACACACACGCACACGCACACACATACACATATGCATGCACACACAAAGACTTCTTTTGCCAGCTGATGTTAGAAATAATAGCAGTCCATTAACACAATTAGCATTCACATATTTTTTCAGAAAGTCATTCTCCAATAAAATTATAAAATTTTATATTATAATAGCATAAAATTTCTTCATTGACAAAATGGTCAATTCTACAATGGGATGAGGAGAGAAGAGGAGAGGAACGCCAAGGAAAGTATTCACTAATGGAAATGTTGGCTGATCATTGTATATCCATGAACAGTAGTGTGATCACATGGAATTAGAAGCCTTAAGGAAAAGTTAGGGTTTTTAAATATTCAGCTAAATATTGATGCTAACGAGTGTCTCTCTCTTGGTGATTCAAGAAGGCAATAAATCATATGCAAAGGAATAGACCCTGTGGGACAGAACAAATGCTGCACTAGAAGGAATCCAGGAGTGTGTCAACTTTACCAATAATGGGGAGCATTTACTTTTCTCTTGTTCTAAAGTTAAATTGTATTGGTTGGCCACAGCATCCAAAAATAGATAATGCCACATTGTCATTTAGTATAAATCAATAAAATATTTGTAAAAGAAATTTAAAGGAGTATAATATAATATGTTAGAGACAAAGGGTTTATCTTGCTTCAAGTTATTATAAAATAGACACTGTCAAAACTAAGGTTTCTTTGAGTTCAATTTAAAAGCCAAAGTACAAAAAAAAAGAATCTGATAAGGATGCATGACACGATGGATATATTAAAAACAACATGTGTAATTCCCCAGTTAATAAAGTTCCCTATAGAGTTTTTTGACCACTCAACAAATGTAGCTGTAATTTAACAACCAGGATGCCTCATTAGGAAATAAAGAATGAACTGGATCTATCAGTAGGGTATATTCTACTAATTGCTAACATTTAAATAATTTTTCAGTGGAAAGGAAAAATTAATCTGGTCTCTGTTTTACCATTAATTGAGATGATTTTAACTTAATTATGTTATTCTCTGAGATAAAAAATAGGCTAAGAAAATGAGGCTGAAATTTTAACGTGAGCAGTGTCTGTAAATTGCATTTGGTTATTAACAGGCTTCTAAAAAAGCTCACTTGGGGAAGCACTTGCAGATCACACTGGTGTTTTCTCTCATCACTCACTATTTTTCTATTTAGAATCTATTATCAGAAAATTAAGATTCATTTTCAGAATATATGAAGTTTTTTTTTTTTTCTGAAAAGTCTTACAGATATAAGAAGAAATTCAATTTAAATGATGCAATTTTATCTCAAGTCTCCTTGTGGTTATTATGCTAGCCATGGGGCTTCATTTTATCTCATGACAGGATATGTGACCAAGATCTAAATAAATTAAGGTTATTTTTGGAAACTTTCAATATTAGATAGATAACTGATAGCACTCAATGCTAATAGTACTGAATTATTCATCGGATTTATTCTATCCACTCCAATAATGATTAGGTAATATAAACTAAGATAAAATATTCTATTTTCAGTCTTAATTATTGTGAAGTATATTTTATGTAAGAGGAATTTATTATAACATTACCAATATCGGCTTATGGTTATTTAAATCCTGAGATAGTCTCCTTTTTCATGTTGCCTATTTTACTATTGTGTATAATTATATTGATTTAGAGAAATAAAATATTCCATTGGAATTATTTTGTTCAATGTTGTCCTTACGTCATTTTTTTTCAAGTATTCTCTTGCATTCACATTCACACAGCAACACAACCTCATGACTACTTTGATATCTATTCCAAACCTGCAGCTGGAGACAGTTTCAAAAAGTGATGCCTAAAACAGTTCTTTCAAACGGATGTCAATGTTAACAGTAAGACATCCGAAGATGCTTCTACAAATGAACGCTATTGATTCTCACTGAGTTCTCCTGTGCTTCTCATGTGTTCAGTCATTAACCAGAGTATTGGGTTATACAGTTTTTATGATTCTCTAAACACATAAAGTCTGTTTCAATTTTAGCATTCTCATTGATTTCAAGAGTGTCACAGAGGGCAGAGGAATGAACTGGGTTGACAGAGTTCAACATATGGTATCCAATTAGAGACACCAGGAAATGTCAATACTTTTTTGTTTGCTTTTATAAAAAAAATAGAAAATAAAGGAAAAAAAACCCTCCAAAGCTATTCTTTAGAGAAGAGTACACATAAAATCCCACTAAGAAAGTTTTGTGGATTTTTGTTTTTATTATATGTATCACAGTAGATTTAATTGCTTACATAAATGGTTCACAAATTATGTATTTTAAGTGAGAAATAACTTATATTGAAAAGAATATTAGATAGAAACTATACGCATTATTAACCATCAATATGGTAAACTTGGATTATTTACTTGACCTTGTCAGACCCTGTTTTCTCACTTCTAAAATGAAGATGTTATTTTATCAATGTTTCTATTTATTGCCTAGGTCTGCCTTGACATGGTACTATTGATACAAAACTGATGGCTTAAATGAGGAGATATTTGTCTCAAAGTTCTGGAAGCTAGAAGAACAAAATCAAATGGTTGGCAGTGTAGATTCCTCTGAGCCCTGTAAAAGTTCCTCCTTTCCTCTCTGAATTTCTGCTGGGGAGTCTATGTATTCTTGGCTTGAGACTGAATAACTCTAGGTTTACTCTCATGATTCCCAGTGTTCTCTGTGTTTTTCTCTACTTATCCATAACAATCTGGAAGTCAGATGCTGAGGAAAATATGATAAACATTTCAGTATCTGGGATTAGTAGCTTATCAGTAGATAGCAGAATTTGAGAAAGTTTAAACCAAGTCATCTCTGTGGCAAGAAAGAGACTTGTAGTCACAATAGCAAAGTAGTCAGATCACATGGAATACATAACTCACTAAGGAATTAGTTGATCTCAGAGGTCAATAACACATAGTCTAGGTAGCAATTTCCTAGGTCAGCATTTACAGAACATACACAGAGTGTTACCATGTTCTACTTGTGCTGAATCTAGAACATGAAACAGATCTGTAAACACTCTCTTCCAGTACATTAATCAAAGGGATGGGCCATAAGGTGATTATTTTTAATAAAGCTCCATGTTTTTTTGTTTGTTTCTTTTTATTTTTTTATACAGAATTACATTTTGAAGCCATGGATCACTCTTTTTTCAAAACTATTTTGGTAGAGAATCTTACAGATTTTATGCCATATCAGTGGTAACATAATTAGTTACTTTGAGAAAGTAAATTTTCCTTCATAACACAGCCTAATTTTCATGACAAACTTACTTACAGTTGAGCAGACTCCGGATCTTCTTCAGGTTTGAAGACATAGTTCAAGTTAAGGAAGAGAGAGAGACACAAGAGAAAGCACTAGCCATTAGCAGCACACATTTCATCTTCAAGAGGAAGGGCATGTGCACAGAAGCTCTGGAAAACAGATTTATTAAGGGCTTCTTTTCTGAGGCTGCGAAAAACAAAGTCCCAGTGCAGATTTTCTGCAGAAGTTGAAAGTGAAGGTCTGTGGAATACTGGGGTGAGGAGGTACAGGAAAGAGTAAAAGCACTCAATATGTGTAATGTGTAAAAAATTTGGAATCAGAAATATTTACAATTTGAAGACTCCTGTTTAAGAAAATCATGTACTTTAAGTGCAAAAAAATTATATTTGAAAGGAAATATCTTAGCAGATTAGTAAAAGTTCTGTAAATCACAACTTTGAAAATGCTAGTAGATCATAAACTCAACAAAATTTAGAAAATTGTATTTAAATTTTGTATGTTCCTGTCATGCTTCTTTATATTTTTGACTATATGATATCCAATTGTAGATTAAAAAGTTAGTGTATAATAGTTTACATAAATACTCTAGAGAATAAAATTTCAAAAACTATAGTATATTAAATAAAATTTCATCAGCCCTGTTTCAATGTTCATGTGCACCATCTACACAGGATGATTCATTATTTATGCAGCCAAAAATATTCATGAATACTGATGGTCATGCTGAAACATGGACAGGAAACTGAAGTGAATGCCAATAGGACAGAAACAAAAAGGGGAAAGGAAATAGATATAACCTGCTTTGACAATCCTTGGTATGTGGCATATTGACACATTTTACAACATATTATAAAATCTTATACTACAATTATTATATTTTATAATCAAACAAAGTACAGAAATGAAGGAATGAATAATGCCAGAAGATAATTAGGGAAATTAAGAGAAAAAACAAAAAGAGAAACACAAAAGAGGGAATGAAAAAGTGATAGAGACCATATTTACATTACATATATTTTATAATTGTATGTAACAATTTACCTCTCCATGGAAACTATTGTTTTGGTTTTAAAATATCGAAAAAGGTCTACTTATTGATATGAAAAGTACAGTGTTTTTGAAACACAAAACCAATTTATAAACATTTGCACAGTTTAATGCTATTTAAATAAATGTATGCATGCATACATTCTATTAATTGTGTAATAAAATTTTATTAATAAAAGAATTAAAAACTGTATCTACAGTGTGAAATTACTGTTATGGTTATGTTTTTAAACTATTCTATTGAAATGATATGTATAAAATATTACTATGTAAGTGGAATATACAATGATATAATTAATTTTACTCTATGCTCATCAATCATATTGTTACTTAGTTCCAGAAAACAGATTAGTTTTATTCATGTTCATAATTCTAAAATTTTTGTTCTTCACCATGAGAAGTGATATAACAAAATCCCCATCCTAGTATGTAAAAGTATTTTATGATCAATGAAAAATGCATATTGGGCACCGAAACTGCTCAAACTATGCATGCACGTATCCATTCTGTAGATCTATAAAGTGTTATGGAGATAGGCACTTATAATCATTTTCATTCAAAAAATAACATTATTTGGTATAGCTTACTGTGCCGTTGTCTGTGATTGTGATTCTACTGGCAATGTACTTTGACTGTATTTTACTGACTTGATAACATGACTGTAAATGTGTGAAAACAGAATTAGAGAGATAGAGTAGCAATGACACTTTGATCCCTTCCCTGTGATTCTTTTTCATGACTTTATGAATGAAGAAGGTAAGAGTAACAGTCTCTATCAAACACAGAAACATGCAAGTTCCCTTGAAGAAATGTCAAACTTGTTCAAATCCCTTCCCTAACAAAAAAGAAAATGCAGTCCACAAAACAGAAGTCAAAAATCAGAAGCATACATATGCAGATCTTTCACATTGTTTTATAAATCAAAATATATATTACATACATTTTGTGAGGACAAAGTCAAGTCAATGAATGCAAATCAAGAATGAATGAAAACATAGATCAAATGTCAGACATGAAAAGTTAATTATATTCAGGAAAAAATTTTATAGGAATACATAAATAAAGTGCAAATGATTTACTTCACTGCATAATGGCTATTTGCAACTCTGAAAATAATTCTGGGGTTCCAAGCAGTAGATTGTCTTCCCATGCATTAATAAAATCATTCTGTAAAGTCTTGCTGGTTACTTTTATGATGCAGTTGTACCCACAGCACAGTAACTGATGCTTTATTCAATGCTGTAGGTTCACTTATTATTCAATTTTACTTTCTGGTTTTGGTTGTCTGCATAGTCTCTTAAAAAACAGTTTATCTGCATGAAGAATCAAGTAAAGGATTATTGGAAAAACTTTATTTATATACAAAATTTATTTAAATTGATGAAACTGAATGAAGTCCCAGCCATATAATAAATATAAGTGTTTGCACAGACATATCATTACACATTAATTTCCTTTGGTGATATTATTTTTATCATGGTTAATAATGTGAACCAATAGAATTAAATGACCAGAGAGACCTGATTTGTATCTGCCCAAAAATTCAATCTCTTCAATTCTCTCTCTTCCTTCTTAGTCTGTGGAATATTGATAGATAAAATAGACAGATGATAGATGGATAGATAAATGATAGATGAAAATAGATGAAAACATATATAGATAGATGGATTGGTATATTGATAGGTTGATCAATAGATCGATATATGACAGATGATAGATGAAAATAGATAAATAGGTAGATGGATTGGTATATTGATTGATTAATAGATAGAGTGGTGATACATAGATAAATGATGGGTAGATAGATAGATGAAAATAGTTGAATACATAGATGGATTGGTATATTGGTAGGCTTATCAATAGATAGACATATGGTAGATATATGATAGATGAAAATAGATGGAAGATAGATGGATGGGTATATTGATTGATTGATACAGAGATGATAGATACATGACAGATAAATAGATTGTAGATAGATGGTAGATAATAAATGAATGAATGAATGAATGGATAGATAGGTGTATGTGTAGGTAGGTAGATGATAGATTGATAGATATATGGGTAGATAGATAGAGAGATATATAGATCGATAGACAGATAGATGATTATGTGTGTATACTGGTATAGCCATTTGAGAAGGCACAATACAAGACGTGCCCATGGTTCAGTTAAAGGAAAACAAGATGTGATTTTCATGAGAAAGTTAGCACTTTCTATATGTGTTGTAAGAATGAACTGCTTTGAATGACTTCTTCATTTATCACACAAAAGTTAATTCATTTCCTGTCCAAATGTTTATAAATTGGCTATAAAAGTGAAAGATATTTATATTACTTGGGGTTCATTTTTTTTGTGCTAATCCAAACTCAAAACCAGCATAGATTTGGGTGAGATTTTTGCTGTTGGTCCTAAGAAAACTCAAAGTTCAAGGGAGCAAGATCTTTTTACAGAAACTTGTCCTACAACATTGCATTACTTTTATATAATTCATCCAATCCACTGTGATAAAACACAATAGAAAACAAACATTCTAGAAAAGTTTCTCAATGATTTTAGATATAATTTTTTCTAAAGAATAAAAAGCTTTAGAATTATTCTTCTGAGTGCAAAAGAGAAAGTACTTGCTCTCTGTTAATTGTTGAAACCATTGATGCTTATTCATGAAATACATGGTCCTGGTCATGCCCATGACATTGACTGGGCTAGTCTGAAGTTCACTGGCTTCTGTGCTATGACTTGGGTTAAATTCCATATCATAGGGCCTATGCAGGGCATTAGGTATTCAAAAACCATCTAATTTTGTAGGGAGAAAGAAGTGGGCAATTATTTTGCCGAGTTACTGAAGAATCTCACCTGGTTACGCAGGACTTGTTCTTTTCTACCAACATTGGTGGCAGTTTCACACACACAAAACCCTGAATTTTTAATGTATATTAATTGCCAGTTGTTAGAAACAGAATTTCTGGATTTGTATTAAATTCTGACTAAAATATGAATTTGCCTCATGATTTTGTGAATTATTTATAAATCCTCATCAATAGAAATAATGGATTTTCCATGGGATTTTAAAATTCTAATGAAATATGTTAAGACCTCAATCAGCGACTGACATTTACTTAACAGTCAACAAATGTTTCAAGTTATTACGAGCTACCGGGAGTCTACTCCCTTTTATTTGACTTCATGAGTAGCTTCGCAAATGCCCTGAAACATACACATGCTCACACAAGTACACATATGTATGTGATTTTCTTGCTCTTGTCTCTGTGTTAATGAATACTTGGCACTTTAGTGAATCAAATGTGCAAGGTCATTTTTACATTTTTATTTTTCAACTTGCATACTATAATTAGGGAGCTGATGTTTACAATCAGAAATATGTTTTGTATTCAAAACACAGGCATACCTATGTTGTTTGAGAGTCATTTTACTTTTATCTTTTGTTTGCTGCCAGGAATAATTAAATTTTAACACTTGCTCTGTTGCTGCTTTTCTCCAATCTTAGGTGCTTTGAATATTTATTTTTATCAAGATTAATATAAGTGCATAAAGAATAAATTAGCTATTCATACAAACAATAAAGAATCAGTACTTATATTTTAAATCATGTTGAAGGAAAGACCATGTGAGTGGTATATTTAATATTCTAATAGGTTAAGCAAGTGCCCAATTTCATGGAAGTTGGTCAAATTATCTCAAAGCTTATGTTTTGTTTTGTTTTGTTTTAATTGTTGAGAAACAAAGAGGTTATGCTGTTTGAACAGCTAAAGTGACCTATATGTAATGCAAATGTGGTAGCTAGTCCCAAAAATACAACAGTAATTAGAAGACAACAAATTAGGGGATATGTATATTCTTATGTGGAAGGTTGACCTATTTACATAAACAGTGGAGCAACTTGATATTGAAAATAACAAGCGGCCTGCTTCAGAAATTTGTCAGGTAAATGGCATTCCAAAAACTACAGATAATGGATAGATTGAGCAACAAGGTGAAGGAGGCAGTGCAAATACAACATGGAGTTTTGAAAAGTAAGTATTCAATGCCACCTAATTCTGAGAAGAGGGGTTTCCAAGCTTGGCTTCAGATTTTAAAATAAATGTCAGCTAATACTCCAGGGCTTGAAAGACACTTAAATGAAAAAAGGGGTTAGCAGAAAAGATGTGCTCCATGTTGAAATCACTTGTTCTGGGATCATGAGGATTGCAGTTTGAAGCACAGTACCCAGTCGGGCATACTCAAAAATACGCTCTTACCACAGTTCTGAGGAATACAGAGACAGAAAGATTCCTAATCTTGCTGATTTTCAGTCTAGCCAATAACTGAATTCCAGATACAGGAAGAGACTGTCCCTCAAATGAATGTGTGTGTGTGGGGGGGTGTGTGTGTGTGTGTACGTGTATATATGTATGTATATATATACATACATATATAGGGGGGAGAAAGAGAGAGAGGAGAATTTAGTGCCCTTTTCTGCCTCCACATGCACAGAATCATATACCTACATGCATGTATGCACACACAAACACACAGACACATAAACAATATGGGTACAGAAAAATTACTTCAACAAAAATAGTTTGTGTAGACTTGTTCAAGTTACTTTCCAGTTTCTGTGATAAACACAATAACCAAAATCAATTTGGTCAGGAAGGGATTAATTTCATCTTATAGGTTATGGTCCATCATTGAGGGAAGTCAAGGCAGGAATTCAAATCAGGAGATGGAGAGAGAAGCCATGGTGTTGGTGCACTGCTTACTTGCTTGTTCCCTGTTGTATTTTAAGCTACCTTTCTTACACAGCATAGGCCCACCTGTCTAGAGATGATATAGCGTTGTGGGCACAGCCCTCCTATACCAATGTCCACACAGACATTCCCACAGGCCACGTTGATAGGGGAAATTCAAGGATTCAGAGGCTATCTTCCAAAATGGGCCAAATTGGTAATCAAGATTATCCATTGCAAGAGTATTTTGATAAGCTGACTAAATTATTCTCTATGACACAGAGATGATTTTTTTAAAAATTAGCCACAAAATTATTATTCAATGTTTCCACTACCTGAATGTTTTTCTACCACCAATAGCAGTACAAAGAACATCTTTGAAATACAATAAACCTATATTTCTTATCTAGATATCTTGTTTAACAAAGTTATGTAATAATATTTTTAATCTCTCTGTAAACCATGATTAACGTCAGCAGAGTCTTATGGCAGCCAGGTGTCTGCAATGTGTCTATAGGCTAATGGACAGAAAGTATTCGATATAGTTAATGTTCAAGGATACATCAAGCATTATTTTATGCTTTCATGTTACTATTAATTTTTAACTGTTGGAAATTTTATTAAGGTACATTCATACAAGATTGGGAGTGGCAGCTTAGTGGTAGAAAGCATGCACTACCCTTCTAGAGGTCTCAAGCTCAATTCCTACCCCTTACACTGGGTATGATTTCAGTCAGGATTATGCAAATCTTCTATCTCCCTTCATGCAGCTGAATTCAAGTGTATATACTTCAACACATTCAAGTAATCAAAAATCATAAACACAAGTATTAAGAAAAAGTAGAGTCATATACAGAGAACTATGTAATTGATACATACAATTTGATGGCATCTGTATGTCACTATCATTACCTTCCAAGAAAAAGATAAACAGTACTTCCCAATATTTCCTTGTATCTTACTGATTTCTTTGTTTAGTTTTGCTTTTACATTTTATGTCAGCAACAATGTGAGGTTGCTTCTTAATAAACACTTCTTAATAAAGTGTGATGTAAATTATATACATTTTTGCTGCAAAGGAGAACTCTAGAAGCTAATCAGTATCCAATTACATATTCAAAAATATTAAAATCAAGAGTTGGAAGACAAAATCACACATTCATGCTTGCATGAGCATCATTCCCCACACTGAAGATACAGAAACAACTCATGTTTATATTGGCAAATGAATAGATAGACTGGTATAAACATATAATGGAATGGGATATTACTCAACATTTTAAAGAAATTTTGTCCTTTGTATGAAATATAACATAAAGGATGTCCTGCTAAGTAGTGTAAGCCAGCTACTGAAAGATTAACAATAATTAATATTGTGTCATTCTAGGTTTTTGAGTTATCTATAAAATTTGAACTCATGGAATTGAGGGATGTAATCTCTTTCCAGGGACTAGAGGTGGGAATGTATGTCTGTTGGGGGCCTTTGCATATTTATAATATTTTTGTGATTTATTTTGTTTGTTTTGATATATAGGAGTTCATCTAACATTAAAAATATTAACATTTATCACATACATGGTTTGTATACATGTAATTTTTAATTTTCAGTTTGAATTATTATTGTAACGATTTGATTATCATATGTCTTCATGTGGCATATATGTGACTCTCATGTGGGTCCCCTGAAACTCAAGAAACTGGATATCCTTTTCTTAACCCATTTTAATAATACATAAGTTTTCTTCACTACTTTTCTGTCTTGTGAGATAAAAATCTGTGGGTACTGCGGTTCTCTAGATATCATAAACATGGCTGCTGATTGTAAACTTCCTTAATTTGATCCCAGATAGGTACATTGGCAAGAAGGTGGGAGTTGAGTTCTCATTATTTCTCCTGCTTTCCTTTAGTATAACCTCATGGTTGCATGTTGGTTGGTTTTTTTGTTTTTGTTTTTGTTTTTGTTTTTCGTTTTTTTTTTTTTTTCTTTCCATTACTACAAGAGGAGTCACTGTATTCTACCTATCCATTTCCTCTATGGAACTTCACTGAGATACTGGTGCTTGAGCTTCCAGTTTTGTCTGAAATTCTCCAGAAGAACGTGCTTCTGAATTGTCCTTCCCATATGCAGGAAAGCACTGGCAATTTTGAGAGCTGTTTTTCCTAGAGCAGTCCACTAAAATGCCGGGACATTTTGTACCAACACCAAGTTCTATCCTCACTCCTGAAGGAGAAATCTGAGGAGAATGTACTTTCTATTAAAACATTTTTCCTTTTGGGAATACGTGGGTAACTCTACTTCTCTCCCATCTTCTTTAAAAAGATGCTAAGATTTCTCACCTTCTCTTAATGCTGCAACTCTTAGGAAGCTTCTAAGGATACTACTCCTGATCTAGTTTACCTACTGTCTCAAGAAAGTCTAGCTACATAGGCTTACTCAGTACTCTGAATGAGCGGAGATGGGAATGGGTCTTTGGGCCAGTGTTCTGAAAGGCTTGGGAAATGACGGGTTTTGGTAGATACCACTTAAAGGTGAGCCAAGTCACCTTATAGAGATGGTTAACATGGCTAAAGTAAAGCCATTTGCTTTACATATTTTAAGTAAATGTTCTTAGATTTGTGCTTACACACAAGAAACTTACAATTTCTTTTATGAATGCTGAACTTGTTAAAAAAAATACAGAATAATGCTGTTTTGTTTCTGTTTCTATGGTGGCATGTAGATGGTCACTTATTTTATTAACTTGTTGATCTCACTTCAATTCTGTGATTGTTAAATTGGATTGAACTTGATTCAGTCTGTAATCAAATAAATAATGATTTTCATTGTGCAGATCTGTGAAATCAGTTCCAGAAAAAAATCAACCAGAAGAAGAAGAATCTTTCCGAGAGTGGACAGCACCTTTATTATTGTTTTTTGGTGTTTTGAGACAGGGTTTCTCTGTTGTAACTTTGACTGTCCTGGAATTCACTCTGTAGACCAGGCTGGCCTCAAACTCGCAGAGATATGCCTCCTTCTGCCTCCCAAGTGCTGGGATTAAGGGCAGACACCATAATTGCCCGGCAGGATAGCACCTTCTTATGATGGCAAAGGTATGAATAAGTCTAGGGGAACCAGTGCTGATTTTGCATGTCTACCTTTGCTCCTTTCTGAGGAGTGCATCTACTTTATTATTGCATCTGCCGATGTCATCCTCCACTGACATAGCAATCTCACTCTTTCAGCCTCCTGATGTGAATTGATAACCAAATATTCTCCAGAAACTCCCCAGGCCTTAACGTCAGATTAGGACCGTGGAGGGACTCATCATACTATATGATAAGCTTCTGATTTCTCAGCCTCTCCATTGTACAGATGGCTACTGGTAGATTACACAGTTGGTGGCATGTAAGTGAATCTATGGAATCATTTTGTAATATACATTCAGTTTCTTTCTTACCTACCTTCCTAGTTAGTGCCTAGTCAACTTGACACAAGCTAGAGTCACCTAGGAAGAGGGAATCTCAATTGTGAAAGTACCTCTATCAGGTTGACTGTTCTATAGTCAAGTCTGTGGAACATTTTTCTGTTTAATATGATATGGAAGTTTGTTCTGGATTGTATAAGAAATTAAATTGAGCAAGCCAATAAGCAGCATGTTTACTCTTCTTCTGCTTCAGTTTCTACCTCCAGCTTTCACACTTGCTTCCCCAGATTTTGGCTATAACCTATAAAGCAAATAAATCCTTTCCTTCCCAAGTCTTTTTGGACATGGTGTTTTATCACAGCAATAGAATTCTAATTAGAGCATCTACTTCAATCAAAATTATAAATTTCATTTTCTAGGTTTAATACTGAGATTCAGATAAATGATAAAGCAATTGTAGAGAGGTATACAGAGTTCTCTGTAAGAATTACAGGTACAGGACCTTTTTTCCCTATGGAGTTGTGTTTTTTACTGTCTGTATATTCCAGATCCTGAATTATCCAACAGCTTCAAGCACCTCTTATTACTTTCAATTTGTTACTCATTCTCATTACACATGAAAATATCAATTTTGCCACAATATTGAACTAAGGCATCTCCAGTTCAAAAAACATACCAAATAAAAATTCTAATCATCCTCCTTTCTTTCCCCAAGACTTGGTATCTTTTTAAGTTATAGTAAGCAATAACAATATTTTATACCTTATAAATATAACCCCTGGAAGAAAAAGATCTTTGAAGTTCATGTTCACTCACTAAGAGTCTGAAGCCATTAGAGCACACTGGGCTTTGTTTCCAGTCGGTCTAGTTGGTTGTTAAGGGGTTTTAAAGAGTTGTCTGTTCTGAGGAAAAGTATGAGAAGCACAGCCATCTCCTGGAAGTGCTGGATGGTGCTAAAATTCAACTGAAACATAAATGCTGACCCTTGCTAAGCTAAGTGTTTGAAAGAAAACTATGTCATGTTCAACTTGTTTTGAAACCAGAGTCAAGTGAAAATCAAAGAAATATCATGTCATGTTGCATAAAACAATCATCAAAAATGTTTGCATGCAGCCATAAGGTGACATTTTTAAAGTGCTACTCACTAATAAAAATGCCTGGAGCATAAATTTAGATATAAGAGAGACAAAGTCAGATGCCTGTATATCCTGAGCTGTGTGTTCCTTTTCTCTTAGGAGGATCATCTTGTAAAAATAGTACTGAATCACTCAAGAGGCTTAAACACAATTAAGTTCTTTTCCTAAGGTTGGCAGAAATGTTAATGCAGAGAGCTAAACATAATTCTTTATGAAATCTCTCACCTCAGCAGTTATGGCAGTACTTTCATGGGCTTTTTGAATATTGCAAATGATGTGTGCAATGCACAGTGTACCATAGCAAGTATATTAAAATATACCCTCTGTTTTATACAGAGATAGAGAGACATTTGATGAACAGAAAGTTTACCATTCATCTTCTGGGGTGTTCCGATTCCAGTGAGCTATGGCGTTGGCAGCAAGGAGACTTCCATTTAAGAGAATTGGTGACAGTCCAAGTACCAGCTGCAGGTTACTTCTTGTGGCTAATAACAAAGACAAAGTGTTACAGCAGGGTATTTTAGCAAACTGCATTAAATGACAAGCACTCAATATCTGGCAAAGTTACATGTGCAGAAATAAATAATTAAGTCTAATTTGATGCTTTAATAATAGTCCCATGATCAAATTTTTTTCCTGGAAATAATTCTGCACAAGTGAAGAGTGTCTCATCTCTATTATTCCACAGCAATATTTTTTTCTACAAAAAAAAGCCAATTTAAAACTTCAAATAAACTAAGCAGTATGTTCCATGATAGTAATTATAACACTTGGGAGACTTAGGCTGGGTAATTATGGGTTTGAAGCCAGTTTGGTTGCATAATGAAACTTCATATTAATATAAATAGATAAATAAATGAAAAACATTTTTACAGTTACAACTGACACTGTCAGAAAGTGGGAAAAATAACTACATTAGACTGTATTTAGAAAATCTGATTTTTCTGTGAAAATTCAAAGCTTATTACTATTACTCCTATTACTCTAGACTCTTTTCTCCCCATTTAATCACATTTGATTTCTTAAAATTTTATAATCCAACACACGAAAATTTACATACATCCTTCTCAGCTTTCAATTAGAATGTCAAAGTACTAAGATTATGACTTGATTTGGCTCCTAGTTTCAAGATTTGGGGACATGGACATGGAATTCTTTCTTCTGTAAAATGAGTATCTTGGTAGGCTGCTTTCTGCAGAACAAAGCTACTATTTTGTAGTCCGTGCATATGTGAAGATTAATGTAACACCGTTAATGAAAAAAAGAGGCCATGAATTTTTAAAATTACGAGGATAGGTACACGGGAGGGTATGGAGGGAGGAAGGGGAAGGGACAATCTCTTAGTGATTCACTTTTTGTTATCAAGACCCACCATCTAAAATTTCTACATCTTTAGTAACCCATTAAGTTATGAATTTATGAATTAAGCCATTCATGAAGTCAGAACACATATGATTCAATTACTTCCCATTGACCCCAGTTCTGAATATCAATACATTGGAATCAAATTATGAACACATAAAAGATCCAACCAGAATATATTTCATGCTTCAGGTACATTACCATAAGATATAGAAAACTATATTAGCTAGTGGATTCATTGGGGGAAATCTCTTGCTCTACAGCTGCTAATGATCATGAAACCAAGTCAAGGAAAAAAAAGAAAAACAAGGTCACAGTTATCATTAATGCAGTGTTGCTCAGGCACAATCTGCAAGACACATAAGATGTGGAACCTTGAATCTAGTCAGGAATCTGAAGTTATCATAAAGGAGCTGAGGTGGGAGGTGTTTATTAATACATATTCTCTGCATCAGAAGTAAGAGGTATAGAGGACCATCACATGAGGCCAAAAACGTTCCAGAAACCACATACCTAGTATCATAATTAATTTTTTATCTGAAAGAGAGGCATTATTAGACCAATGGGTACTGTGTATATGAGTTAGAACTTTATTTTGAGATGGATATAGTAGCAGATACCTATAATCTCAGTTTCTGAGGCTGATATTGTAGTTATATTATAAGTCACTATTCCAAAGCATAAAAAAACACTAACTCATATAATTTTTTCAAATCAATAAAAATAATCAGAAAATATACAAGTGTTGCTTCATTAATTTTGACAATAATAGAAAAGTATAAACTTTTGTGATACTTACCTATGAATAAATGTCCAAATATTACACCAAGAATACTCAAACAGCAATTCAATGAAAAAGAAAAATACAAGAAACAAAAACAAAAACATAATTCATGCAAGTAAGAATACATGTGGGTAGGAAGAGATATATAGGCTGAAATACCTGGAAGAGTCAAGACCATCAGTACCAAAGCAGGAGCTGTCCTGATTTATATCTACAAACAGCATTGAATGTAATGTTAGAAGGTTTTAAAAAAAAATCTATGTTCTAGTTAGCCTAAGTATGGTTTTGGCAATTGCTTATATTTCAGTTTCTACTGTCTCTTTATCTCTCTTCACTTTATGCTCTGCTCAAATTTTCCAATCAATTATCAGAAAATGTAACTAATTGGAAATCATAGTGTCTTTTATATATATGGAGGTGTTTTGCTCCTCTTTACCTACCCTACCATTTTTCTGTGATTTAAAATTTAACCACAGGGAAAAAAATGTTTTCCTTGTTATATCAAGAGTCAGTCAGACTACAAGGTGTGCGCTTTCTGATTCTTGTCCCAGTGCCATGCCATGGTGCTCTCTAAATCACCTTGCTTTACCACATATAATCAAACAGAGGTAGAAAACTGTATTGATGCTATAAAAGTTCCTAGAGACCCTCAGTTTCGGGCACTTTGCTAAATCTTTCTCTTGGATTTTAAATATATTCTATGAGCTTTTCCTTTATATTATATCTTGTCAAATATTGTGATGCTTGTTTGCATTTATTCTTGCCTTCAAAGAATCATTGCTTTGCTTTACAGTGTAACTTTAATTGTTATAATTTAATATCGGTCTCCCATGTCCCTTACTGCCACCATTTTATCTTAAGGGCCTGAAGCTGCATCTGGCATGGAAGGGTCATATACTACACATTTGCTGGATGAGTAAGCATCACTTTAGATAACAACATTATTTCTTTGCATGCCCAATTTTCTATTTAGGCAAGCATTCCAGGCACAGATATATTGTATGTCACTTTATATCTGTTTTGTGTGGGACTGGAATCAGGGAAGCTTATGATTGCTCAGCATAGCATTGCATTAGAGATAACATTTGTTGTTAAGCCAGGATTACTCAGATACCTGTATTTGTAAACCCTTTACAAGTAAGATGCATTTCTTCAGGGTCCCTTTCTTAATAGGATTTCAGGCAGCTTTGGGGAGCAGCTAAAATAAATTGCTTTTAAGCATGTGTGTCATATCATATTAAACGGGGTTATGAATCAATATCCACTCTCTGCTTCAATATGCACCCTCACAGTACAATGGAATTAATCCTGGATTAAAGACGAAAATCCTTCCCAGGTCTTTCCTCCAACCCACTTTCCTTTCACTTTGAGAAAATATGAGTTTTTCAGGTGACATATGACTGGAAGAATCCATTATGAGCATCCACTCTTTTGCCTGCTCTGAAGTAATTTGGTTCTGCATTAATAACTCTCACTTCACAATTTCTCATAAGCTCAGTTTAAAAGCCTATGTTCTTAAATGAGATTGCTTATTTTATGAAGGAATGTTTGATGGCCCAAACTTTCTGTGTTCCATCATGTGCAATAAAAGCTTGGCACAGGACAGAATTCTTGAGAGTTCTGATGTGTTTTTTCTCAGTGGTTCATTTTGTTCCCTCAGTTCTCCAACATTAGTAGTAAACATGTTTCTGGAACCATGAGTTCATGAATAGGTACCCATTGAGATGCTGATGTAACTGATAGAAGATAGTGCATTGAGATGCACTAACAACACAGCAGAAAGGTCAGATATGTTAATGAATAATTGTAATTTGCTGAAGTAAGTGCTGCATTAAAGTAAAAAATATGCTAATTTGTTATAGAAAATAGAAAAGAAATTTTAACTCATACATGTTGTTACTGTATTTAAAATGGCATCCTTGCTCTTAGACAGTGGATTAAAGAAAATTCCAACTGGTACAGCAGGAATACTTCAGAAGCCCAAAGTAACAAAAGAAATTCACAATCCTTGGAAGGCAGGAATTTCCTCCCTGTAGAGATCTTTGAAATCTACTGATCAGAGAGGCTAGCTCTGTGGGTAAAGTCACTTGCTATCAAGCATGACAACTAGACTTCAGCCCCTAGGCCACACATGGTGGATAGAATGAAAGGAAATGAGTCCTACAATTTTTTCTCAAATCTACACATGTACAGAGTGTTGAGCCTCTCATTCCTTCCCCCACGCTGACAAAATAAATAAATAGAAAAATATTAAAAAACACAAAAATGTATTTTTACATAAATAATACAGAGACATTGTGAAAATAAAACAAAGAAAATATTAAGACATGGTGTATATTCATCATTTACTTCATGGAGCAGCATGAATAATACTCTCAACTAGCATGGCCCAAATTGTGACCTTTCAGGAAAGAAATGGGGAGCCCTAAACTATCACTGGGCTATGAAATTGCAAAGGAGAATCAGAATGCAGAAATCATTAGACTCTTGTACCTGTAAATTACAAGAAGGAAACAGTATCAATGTCCATTAATCTTCTACTATAACATATAAATGCCTCTCCACAGTAGTCAGTGCCAACCTGTGTTTCCCTCTTAAATGGGAATTGAAGAGAGATATGGAGTCAGCTATACTGTCCAGCTTCAGCACTATACTAGACATCGCTAAGATAAAGTTAATAAAGATGGACATTTAAGGGAATATAGTGGTCGATGGAGGGGGAAATTTTATGTGAAACTGAGCTTTCTGAATTTGAGAAGTATATACTTAGATGTATATACAAGTACATAGATGTAAATGTGATTTATTGTTATTATTCTCATAGATTCAAGGCAGAGAAAAGCTTATTCTTTGCTAATTCAATGCCAAATCCTAGAGGGTTTCAGTCTCTGTACAATCTAATCTTAAACCTACACCCGGAAGACTCCAGCCTCCTTACAGTCTAATCTTTAAGATGCTAGCCCAGACCTAGAAGATTTCAGACTCCATATAATCTAATCTTCAAACATAAACCTAGAGCATTCCAGCCTCTAAGATTTACTGCCGACTGAGCTTGCTCTGATTAGCTGCATTTTGAAAATTAAACTAAAAATCATAAACTGTCTGCTTCCGATGCTCTGCTTTTTTCCTTAGCTTATTCAGGACTGGCTCTGAACTTCTTGGCTTCTCCTTCTGAACTGATGAATTGGCTGCACTAATACTGCCTAGCTGTACTAACTCTCCACTCTACTTGTCAGTGTTCCCCTCTCTTCTACACTCTGCTTCTACTCTTTGAGAACTCACTGCTTCTTGTCTGCTTCCACCTCTTTTTGAGGTGTCTTCCTATCTCTGCTTCTATACTCTGCTTCCTGTCTCTGCTTCTATACTCGCCTTCTACTCCTTGCTTCCCTCTACTGAGCTGGGATTAAAAGTTTGTGTCATCACTTCCTTCTGAGTTGGGATTAAAGTCATGTACTATGTTGCCTTAACAACAAAAATTCATGTCATTTAGCATTAACACAAACAGAGGACAGGATTAATCTGACTAAAATTCTTTCTGTATTGCATTCGGATCACACAGGCCTCTGAAGGTGACCCCTTGCTAGAGCAGCCATGCTTCTGGATTAAAAGATGAAATGTTCCTCTACAGAAAGTGTCCATATTTTTTAACTTATTATGTCTTAGTCTCAGAATGCTTGTTCTAACAAAATAAACACTAAAAATAATTCCTTGAAATAGATATTTGCATTTCAATTCATACACCACCCCACCCAAAAAAAAAAAAAAGGAACCTAGTTTACAACAGCATCGAGAATGCTGCAAAATTCAATAAATGAGAGAAGTTGAATACTGTTTGTTACTGAGGATAAATGAAATGAGTCACAATTCGGTAATTCATTGTAGATCATAATACTCAAACTACCCTATCCCTAGTTACTAAAAATATTGGATTTAAAGCCGTTTTCTTCACTTTCAGACTTTTTCATTAGCTAATTCACTTTCTGAAAATTAGAACAGAGTATATAGTGTTTTCAAGTTCAGTTGAACAGATATTTCTAATTTGACCCAACATTCTGGTAAAGACATTATTAGTCCATATTTGAAATAAATTAATAGGTTGTTTTTTCCCCTTTGGATTTTTGTTTTCAAAACAGGGTCTAGCTATGTAGCTTCAACTATGCTAGAATTCACTATATAGATCAAGAAGGCCTCAAACTTACAGAAAGATCTGTCTGTGTCTGCTCCATGAGTGCTGGGATTGAAGGTGTACAGCACTACACAGCAAAGGATGATTTTTTTTTAAAGACAAGAGCATTTCAAGGAATCATTAGGTATGTAGAAATTGGCTGAGACATTTCATTTCAATTAGTACACTTAATGATGGATCAGTACTTTATCTGATGGAATAATAGAATAATGCATGCACAGAAGGTGATATCCAATATGGATACAAAAACAGAATGTCACAGATGCATTTTTAAAGAAAAAATCAATAATTAAAAAAATAATAATAATGGCCTTTGAGGATACAAGGATTTTTAATCACTACATTGACATCCCAGAGCAGTGTTTTCTCAATTTTTATGGGAATAAATTCAGTTTGGGGAGACTAAATTCATATTTTTGTCTGTTATGTTTATCTACAGCTCTTGCTGCATTCTTATATTTTGTTAGAAAACAAATGCAATAAGCTCCCCTCCTTATCGCTCACAGTATTAAAAAAAATGTGTGTCCAAGGACACTAATTCTAATAGGAAAAAAAGCTGTTTTTTTTTTTTTTATGAATAGACTATTTAAATTTCTAAGGCCCAGAAATTTAAGTCTGTTACTCTCACATATATCTACCGGTGTAGCTGGCTATCTAATTATTGCCAACCTGCATGTCTATTACATATCATTCCATATGTTTCTCTCAATGTAAATAGAGAAGATATGTATATATGTATATATACATATATATTTTCAAAATCTGTTCTGTTTTGATAATTTTTGTCTGCTGTTATTTTTATATTTAATTTTTTCCATCTTAGACTCTTGGCCATTGTTTAAGCAACACATTGAGGTGGGTAAAGTGGTTGGATATTTTTTTAAATTTTTCAAATGTCTTTAAAAGAAATATACTTCCACCTATGCAAAGTGCTATAATTCTATGTGCACCTAATGAGAAAAATTGTGTGGACATATAGGAAATGCCTGCATTCAGAATGAATTAAGGTGAGGTCAAGTATGAACCTATTCCAGAAGATTTAGCCAGAAATGTTGGAAGAAATTAATGTCTTCTGGCCTTGGTAATCATAAATGACATTATGGAATTGGATTTTGATATTAGTATCCAGTAGGTGCATTAAAATGAAAGTTATAAAGACTTCCACTTTGATATCATGCATTAAAGTCAACTCACATTTGAAGAAATATTTTCCTCCTCTATATAGATTAATATAAAAGTCTAACACTAATCAATTTAATTCTACATTTCAGTTACTCAGACAATTAAAGAAAATCATTCTTTGGAGTTAAAAATACATTTATTTGATGTTAAACTACCATGATATTAAATAAATGTAATGTAGTTGACTAAAGGAAATGGTAGACTAAAATAAATATATTTTGCATAGAATTTTATGGAAAGTAAAAAATTCAGAATTAGGGAGAAAATGCTATTTATATATTTTGTACTGCATTTCATTTTCATCAAAGACATATTTGGTTTCTGTTATATTTTTTGCATTAATACATAATGGGTTTCATATAAATTCTATAGATGAATGAAACACTTATATAACAAGTTGAATATTAGATAATAATGTTGAAATAATGTTTTCAAAAAAGACTGGAAAAACACTCTGAAGAGAAATCAAATGTTAATCTGATTTGTTTTCTATGTAAAAATTTAAATGTCATAAATGAGGTCCATATTTTGATATTTTTCACTGCATTTACCAGTTTCTCATTGTAGAAGATTTCTCTTGTGTACATGTACCACATTTTCTTTATCCATTCTTTGTTTGAAGGACATCTATGCTGTTTCTAGTTTCTGGCTATTATAAATAAAGCTGCTATGAACATAATTGAGCAAGTACCCTTGTGATAGGATGAAGAACCCTTTGAGGATATGCCCTAAAATGGTGTAGGTAGGTCTTAAGGTAGATCAATTCCCAATTTTCTTTGGAACTGCCATATTGATTTCCACAATGACTGTACAAGTTTTCACTCTGACCAGGAATGGAGGAATGTTTCCCTGACTCTACTTCCTCTCCAGCAAAAGCTGTCACCTGTGGTATTGACCTTAGCCATTCTGACAGGTCTAAGATAGAATCCCAAATTAGGTTTGATTTGCATTTCCTGGATGACTAAAGATTTTGTACATTTCTTTAAGTATTTCTCATTTATTTGGAATTCCTATACTAACAGTCCTTTGTTTAGATCTGTATCTCATTTTTAATCGGATTATTTGTTTTGTTGATGTCTAGTTTGTTGAGTTCTTCATATATTTTGGATACCAATCCTCTATTGGATTTGTAGTTAAGATATTTTCCCTGTCTGTAGACTGCTATTTTGTTCTATTGGTGGTATCCTTTGCTTTACAGAAATTTTTCAGTTATATTAGGTCCCATCTATTAATTGTTGATATTAGTGCCTGTGCTATCTATGTTCTGTTCAGGAAGTTGTCTACTGTGGAAATGAGTTCAAGACTATTCCCACTTTCTCTTATATTATATTCAGTTTATCTTATGTCAAGATCATTGATCCACTTGGACTTGAATATTATGCAGAGCTATAAACATGATTCTATTTGCGTTCTTCTACATGCAGACATCCAGTTTGACCAGTTTTTTTATAGTGTATTTATAGCTCCTTTTTTAAACATCAGTTGTCCATAGGTGTGAGTCTTTTATTAAATTCTATTTATCAACATGTCTGTTTTATGCCTATACCATGTGGTTTTTATTACTATTGCTCTGTAGTACATTTTGAAATCAGGAATGATAATACCTTTGGAAGTTCTTTTGTTGTTCAGGGTTGTTTTAGACATCCTGAGATTTTGTTTTTTCAATATGAAGTTGAGTATTGTCTTTTTAAGATCTGTATAGAATTGTGTTGGAATTTTGGTGGGGATTGTGCTGAATTTTCAATTGCTTTTTAACGGATCTCTAAAAAGTGTCAACCTTACAATATTTTAAATTTTTTTGACTCTTACATTTACATAGCTTAAAATACAGATTTATCATACAACCTCATAAATGTGATTTATACCCTTCTCTATATGATATTTCCTAATTTTATTTTTACATATATATTATATTAAATAAATATACACATTAGTGAGGACTACATGAGGTCTGGATCATAGGTATCACTATTTATAACATACATATCCTGTCTCTTAAAAAATATCTTCAGGTTCATAATGGACATTGGACTGTTATCCCCTGTGAAGACACTGACTTTGGAAGAAAATGCCTGGAATTGTTTGAAAAAAGTATCAGTATTGTCTGATTTAAATATGTATGTGTGTTTATCACTAATTTTTTGAGATTGAGTTCTTGTCCTTGCTAATAAGTTTACATTTGGGCATTCATATTGGTGAGAATTTATGGATGTAGATTCGAGTATTACTAGGAAACTCAATCTGACAGCATATTCCCTCCCTGGTCCTCTGGCTTTTACAATCTTTCTGCCCCCTCTTCAGCAATGTTCCTTGAGTCTTAGGTGCAGGACAGTTTTGTAGATGTAGCAATTAAGAATGTCCTCCACATTTCTGTATTTTGATTTGTTGTGGTTTTCTGTAATGGTCTCTGTTGTAAAGAAAAGTTTTCTTGATGAGAGGTGAAGATGGAAATTATCTGTGGGCATGAGGAAAAATGTTTATAGATTGTTTGGGGTGTTGGTACTGGCTCGATAAATTAGTGGTTCTAGATTCTCTTCCAATAATCATGACTTCACTAGTACTGAGTAGTTAACTAGGTATGTAGTTTTATAGTTTGTTTCCTTTTTCAAAATCACAGATTTTCTCATAAGTCATTGTAAGCATTATTTCACACTAAAGAAAACCTTTCTCTATAAATGTCCATATTTTCAAATTTTAAGGGATTTATTGAGATGCTAACTATAGTAATATGAATTTGAATGAGTGAATTTTTTTCCCTTTTTCCTATCTTGCTTCCTATTCTTTTGCGTCTTCCTACCCACATGATCCTGTTAAGTCCTTTGAACATTTTTAGTTCTTCAGTTGGGTTTTCCAGAAGCTCATTCATTCCATCCTCTTTATCTCCTTGGGTTACAATATATGACAAATCTGACAGAGCTTCGTAGATTTGTGGTGTCATCATCCTTTCAAAATTATTTGATGTCTTAAACTATTTTTGAATGTCTACTTCCAGATGAATTCATGTACTCCCTAATGACGTGAATGCAAATGGAAGCAAAGTTCTTGATGCAAAGGGAACTAAAGACCTTTCAGAATTGCCTTGGTAACTTCTTTAATAAAAATAATTCAGTAAAGGTCCTTCTTCACTATTGAGTCCCCAAGATAATTTAACTCTTTGATGTTGTGAGATGTTTGGAAGAAATGGCACTTAAATATTTGGGTATGTGTCACTAATAAGAGGAGGATAGACAGGAACTTTATCAGTAACAACACAGTATTGCATGCTATGCTGATCTCAGACCAGGGCACCTCATCTTCACTGGTTTAGAAATCTGGGACAACATCTTAGAAAACCAAGATCATCAACTTCCTGTTGGAACTGTGGTGTCTAGACAGTGTTTTGTGATATCCTGAAAGACTTTGGGTTTCCACTATATCAAGTCACAAAGTTAGTGAATTATAGCCTACAATAGCATCCCTGAAGCAATATGGTCATCTTGTCCTTCAAAGCCTTTAAATGTTTTATTAATATGACGTCTTCATGGATAGAAGTTATTCAGTCAGTGCTTCTAATCTATGGATATTTTGATACTTTCATGACCATATGATCTTGCAAATAATATTCCCTCAGGAAATCATTAAGGCTTTCTAAAATATTCTTTAGCTGCTTACAGCTTAGTACTCAAAAAATGAACACTCATTTTTTATTATGTAATGAATAACGATTCTTGAGTCATTTACACTATCCACAACCAGAACTAGACTAAATATCACAGCTGGGTTTAGCTTTGTCTTTCAACATCATGGGTAAATTATTTTTCTGTGTCTAATTGCCATGGAGTTGAAAGAGATGACCGCTGCTTCTCACTTTCAAATTAATTCAGGAGAGCTACAGCACTGGAAATCTTCCTTCACTGTCTTTAATCCAATAAAACCTCTGTGCTATCCTCTGAGATAAAGGTGTGTCATCCTGTTTATCTGCAGTGAAATTTCTATCCTTTCACCAAGAGCTGATCATGGATCAGCATCTAACTTTTCAACTTGTCTTTTCATCTTAGAAACTGTGCCCTACAAGTGAGATCTGGATTATGAGTGCAATTGGTACTCTACCCTATGATGTAGAGTTGAATAAGAAAACAGGGAATGGATATTTTTCCTTTTCTCCCTTTTGCTGAAAATATACTTTTTATCACAAAATATATCCCAATTAAGGTTTCCCCTCCCTCTGCTCCTCCCATTTCCTCCCTACCTACCTCTTCTCTGGATCCACAACATTTCTGGCTCTTATTAAAAAAACAAATATGATTCTAGGGGATTAGAATATAATGTGATAAAACAAAAACTAAGGCATTGGAACAGACCATAAAGAAACAAAGAGAAAGAAAGAAACGAGCTCAAGAAAGGGAACAAGAAACAAATATAGATTCAGAGACTCACCTATTTACATACTCAAGAACCTCATAAAACACTAAACTATAAGTCAGAATATATATGCAAAGGACCTGTTGGGTAATATATACATATAATTATACGTTTACCTTATTTTAAACATATATGTATGTGTGTGTGTGTGTGTGTGTGTGTGTGTGTATTTGTTTTATATAAATATCATATACATGGACGTGTTAAAAATAGGGTGAAATTAAAAAAAAATAAAAAAAGAAAAACCCTGTAATGACATTATGAAACAAGGGAACTAGTAAAACCCTGTTGAGTTCATTTTCAGTTGGCCATCTATTTCTGTGCTTGCTGCCGACCCTTAAGAGTAGTTTCCCCAGTAAAACTCATTAGAAGAAAACTAAATTTTTATTTGCAAGTAGTTATCAATAAGAGATTGCTTAAGAATTAGGTATTGGAGCATGTGACCACATCTCTTTCTTCTCTTTCAGCTCTATGATGATATCTGGTATAGACCCCTGCCAGCCCTGTACATTCTGTCTAAGTTTCTGTGTGTTAATCATGTTCATTTAGAGAGTCTTGATTTCTTGATGTCTTCCATCTCCTCTAATATCAACATTTCACCTGAACCAATTCCCGCATATGAAACACATGTTAGACACTGCTTGGGTTGCCAAGAACATGAAACTAAGATTGGATACTCCAGGAACTTAGGGTAAAACCATATGCTACTGATCTGTAAAAAAAAAAAAAAGACACGAAGGATGAGAAGGAGGAGGAAGAGGAGGAGGAGAAGCAGAAGAAGAAGCAGAAGAAGCAGAAGAAGAAGAAGAAGAAGAAGAAGAAGAAGAAGAAGAAGAAGAAGAAGAAGAAGAAGAAGAAGAAGAAGAAGAAGAAGAGAAAAATTTAAAAAACTAGCAAGTGAATGACTCTCAATGACATTTTTCTATACTCTTGTTTCAGTGCCTTCCTCAGCCATCATCAGAGAAGCTTCCTCCAGCAAGAAATGGGAGAAGCCACACCATTATACAGAGTGAGAGACTGTGGAACAGAAAACCCTAAATGGGATACCTCCATCAAATCCCTCCCATTTAGAGCTCAGGGAATCCTGTGGAATAAGAAGCTGAAACATTGATCTCTTCACACAAATCTGTCTGAAATGAATTTCAAAATTCAGATCCAGTGATGGCATTAGATTAGAATTGGCATCTTCTCTTCTAACTTAGGGTTCATGTAGCTCTATGTTTCTGAATTTAGAGGAAAGGTAACTTCCATGATCTTGGCTGCAAATCCTTGGAGTATAGTTCCTATAATATACAGTCGAAGGTAACAAGGTTACTTGAATTAGCTTCAAATTCTGAGTCATCTTCTTTATTCAGATATGGGTTGTATATATTGACAAAGGTAAGACTTTTTATTTTTATTATGCATATAAGTCAATTAATACCAAACTTAAATGGTTATGTGCTGGATAATTTTATGCCAATTTGATAGGACCTTGTGTTATTTGAAAAGATGGAATCTCTCTTGAGAAAATGGCTCTATAACATGTGGTTGTCAAGTATTTTTTTGATTAGTTATTGATGGAGGAAGGCCTAACCCATTGAGGGTGGTACCATCGCTAGGTTGGCAGTTCTAGGTTCTATAAGAAAATTACATAAGCAAGCCATTAGCAAGCCAGTAAACAGAAGCCTCCATGGCCTTGGCATCAGCTCTTTCCTCCCAGTCCCTGCCTTGCTTGAGTTAATATCCTGACTTCCTTCAGTGAAGTCATATAAGGAGTGTATCCTGAGAATCAGCACATAGAAACTGTATTCCTGAGGTGGTTCAGGTTGTACATTGTGCTGGCAGCTGCACTCGGTGGTATGAGTCACCGAGGTTGTACTGATTTTGACAGTTTGAAGGGGTTGTGGAGAGCAGCCGAGGCTTGGTATGGTATGGCAGGGTTGGAGTCTCAGGATAGGCTATTTGTGAAAGTACATCATAGATGCCAGTACAGGAGAAGGACCAGGAAGAACAGTTAAGAGTGGTATAGTGGAGCCAGCTGGAGCCTAGAGCACAAGTGTCATGTGATGTAGAGGGCAGAGCCAGATAAATCCCTTGACAAAGGCCAGAAGATCCTGAGTGAATTCCATATAATTGGACATTGAGTTATTTACATGTTTACTGGGTTTTGCTTTGTTCATATAGTGATTGTTCCCCAGTTCTTCCCTGTTGAAGTAAGAAAGCATTTGATTTGTTTTTGATTTTACTGGAGCCCACAGTTGAGAGAATTAAATTTTAAAAACTTTGTATTTTAAAGGACTTGCTAGTTTTAAAAGACAGAATTCTTAAGAGATTGAATATTTTTCAGACTGTGGGACCTTTAAAATTTGGAATGCTTATAATGTAATGTTGAAATTTATATATATATATATGTATTGTATATTCTTGGAAAAATACAAGAAAGAAAAGGTTATCACTTAACAATGATATATGTGTGTCAAGCTGACAAGGGGTCAATTGTGCTAGCTAGTTTTATGTCAACTTGTCAAAAACTGGAGTTATCCCTAAAGAGGAAACCTCAACTGAGGAAAGGCCTCTATACAATCTTACTCTTGGGCATTTTCTTCATAATTGATTAAATGTGGGAAGGCCTACCCCATCACTAGTGGTGCCATCTCTGGACTGGAGGTCCTAGGGTCTATAAAAATGCAGGCTAAGAAAGCCATGGGAATCAAGCCAGTAACCAGTACTCCTCCATGACCTCTGCATTAACTCCTGCCTCCAGGCTCCTACCATGTTCAAGTGACTGTCCTGACTTCCTTCAGAGATAGACTATGATGAAGTGTAATCCAAAGAAATTCTTGCTTCCTCAAGTTTCATTTGGCCGTATGATGATATTTCATCATAGCAATAGAAAACCTAACTAAGATAGTTGTGTTTGTAAATTTCAAAAATCAAATTTTTTTTATTATTTCCTAGAGACTAAATCTACCAACATTCTCAAATAATCATGCAAAGCGAGCTTCCTTCTTTCCTAAATCTAAATATTAAGTATAGATATTCAATATATAAATACTTTCAAAAATATTTATTCCTACTATGTAGATCATTACCATATAGATCCATGTATCTAGCTTACAGAGAACTATCTTCCATAAATTGTTGAATATTATTTTCCAAGTCTCAGTAACTCAATTATTTATCAATTAATATATTCAACAAATAGCTATTGCATACTATTAGGCCTCTGGCACAGATACAGAAGCAGGGGATAAAATAACAATGTTAGTTCACAAAATAAAGGGTATGTAAATTCTTGACAGAGGTTTTATTATCAGATGTTTATTATATATTTATTATCTATATTTTCAGAGACATTGAAATGTTTCCTGAAAGACGAAGTTTCAATATTCCCTTTATATAATAATCTTACTTGAAAGATATATTTGTTAAAATTGCAAATATTAGTTAAAAACTACAATAATCAATGCCTTTTATGTACCATTACATTTTAACTTTAAAAAAAATACAATAATGTGATACACTTGATAACAAAAAAATTGTTTCACCTTCAAAAGTAAAAACACTGGAAATACTTTCTTCTTAGTTGTTACAAATATAAAAAAATAAATAATCTTATAAATCTTACCAACTTGATAAGCCATATGGTTGTATAAATATTTTGTTTTTTATTATTAGAAAAAGTGGTTGATATGATTATTTAATTCATGCTTATTTTTGATTATTTTATATAATGACATGTACACATTCAGCAAGTGGGGATAAAGTATGAAGTTATGTAAACTGAAGGGCAAAATGTGTATGTGTGGGGTAATATTGATCAGAAAGATAATCATTTATACAGTGAACTAAAAATTAATCTGGAATACTGGGAAGATAAAAACTTCATAGCCAGTGATTTACATACATGTGTGTAAAGGTCAAAAGCCATGACGGAGCTTTAAAGACTAAATGGATAGACATCATTAAGAACTTTTCACTTTGGTTACATTAAAATGAATGGGCTAAGGGCAGCAGAAATTGTGGGCAAATTAAATTTACAACAACGTAAGATGAAGTGATACCATGCCTCTTCTAAGTTAACTACTATATAATGAGAAAATCCAGAAGGAAACAAAATCACATAGAGACCTTATTAAACAGAAGTCAACAATTCCCAAACTCCCATATGGGAAAATCTGTTAGGATATTTTGAAATAAAAATAAAACATTGTTAGGGAAAATAACCAACCATGAATGGAAAGACAAGGTCAGCATTGACCAAGAATTTTCATTGCTGCAGAACTGTTGTTCCTCTCATAAGATCTATCACATTATTACAGAAAAATGTACTCTGAAAGGCACATTTCATCCATTTTCCCTTCTTATTATAGTAGAAACTTAAGCATCTAGCGTAGGAGCGGATAAAAATTCACAAGTGTGCTCTATAAATGGCCTAATGTCTCAGCAATGGTGACAAACTCCTGTTCAAATTGTGCTGTCATTCTGTTACAGTCCAGAAGTTCCAGTTGCCCCAAGTGAAGTAGGCAGGGGAGAATTCTAGGAAGCCTACATTTTGAGTTTTGATTCATACATTTTAGAACTATCATAGATATAATTAATATAATCACCATTTCTATTTCTCTAAATCAGAAAAACCAACATAGTATATGGAAGACTCAGAGGCAAAGAACACCAGGATTCAAAAAAGCCAAATATAATTATATCTAAGGCAAATCCATGATTTGTTCTTATTCCAAGTCAAAAAAATATAACAATTTAGCAGAAACAGTAATAACTGTTTGCGTTTCCCAACATTAATGTGCTTCTATAATATTGTCATTAATCCTACTTTGCAACTTCTTGGTTTGTGGAGTTACAATATCATTCATACTGACAGCAGTTTATAGCTCTAATATGAAAATACAAAATTTCTTTTATATTTCTTCCAAATTTAAATATTTAACATAAAACCACACTTAGATCATTGCTCCAGAATATTCCAAAAATTTATGTTTGGACAAAAGGAAAGAACGCAAGAAATAAAATAGTAAATTAGTCCTTTTTTGATTATTTATACATGAGCAAATGACAGTTTGTGTTTTTAGTGCTATTCTCCTCTCAAACAACACAATCAGTCCTCATTCCTTTGCACTAGTAGTAATCCTCAAAAACATATAAAATATTGATTTTCTTTATAATGGCAAGACAAAGACACATGGGTCTAAAATGTGGTGTGCTGAGCCAGAATCTAAAGCCACTTTGTGTTATTTTAGTGTAAAATATACAAAGGGAATGACCAGAGAGGAGACAAAGAAGGGCAGGATCTGTGTTCATGCATCTGATAAAGAAGGGTTTGGAGCTGGAAAGTAACATAATTGGCCAGATTTGTCTTTCAATTAGTTCTCTCTGGCTATATAAAAACTTGGACTCTCTGAACCAAGACTAAAGTCTAGTATGTGCTGGTGTAAATCTGAACTGAAACATGGCTAAGAGGAGATAAAGGGGAGTCCATCACAAAGAAGGAACTTTATTGGCTGGAGTCTAGACAATATAGGAATTTTGCTTATAGGCTGTTTTTCTTTGGTGTCCACACTGCCAGCAAGAAGTCAAAGGCCTCAGTTTCCTTGTTCACTCGATAATAAATAGTTTCTCCTTTGTGACAGCAAAAAATCTTCCTACTCCTATTATCTTCATTTTTTAACAGATACCACAAGAAGTCAATGCCTAATATTTTAATATTTTTCGTTAAAATGTGATTTTTATTCAAAATTCCTTCTATATCATATATTCCCTTGTATTTCACTAAAATCCTTTAAATTCAAATGTTCCTCGAGTTCTGATAAACTAAAATAAGTTGAAGTTTTTTATGTTAGGAATAAAATTAGACTCGCACTCTGGAAGTTCCCCAGTTCTCAAGTACAATGGAAAAAATAGGCAGAGTTTATTAATGAGTAAACTAAACTATTCTCAAGGGGTGAAAATAGACACCAGCCAATGGGACCATTGTGGAGTAGAGCTTATACTTATGAGGTGATAATGAAATGTGGCCAAAGGGAACAATAGAGAAGAAATAGCATCTACGGCCAAGAGTAGACGGTGCTGGAAAACACTACAGAGCAGAGTGCCTGGCCAGAAGAAGAGTGGGCAACAGGTATACAGCACTGTGCCCGCCTACATTTTAGATGACTTTTGCATTATTTCTAAAGTTTCTAGAAATGGAAGGATCCTTTCAGGGTTATGACCAGCTCATTTGGATGAACTCTTGAGGGAAGATGAAATGGAATGTTTTTGTTCTTTATCAGAAATCCACTGCCTAGATGGAAATCTTATAATTTCTGAGCAGTTTAGAATGTCATATATCTGTCAACAGCCAGAAATTTGACTCAGAAGCTACTCTTTTAGAGTCTTACAGATTTATAGACTATAGGAAGGAGACATCCTAAATGACTTTCAAGGCTCTGATAACTAACTAACTTCCCAACATTGACAATAATACCAACTACTCTAGATACTGAAGAAGAATGGCTGGAATCCAGAAGTTTAGAACTAGACTAGAAATGCTAACTCCTAAAAAGTAAGCAAAACACAAACAACAAAAACAAAATACTAACCACCCATCAGTCTTACCACTTCACTCCTAAAGGTGGTTCTAAAGTAATTATCTCTTTTCCTAACAAGATCTGGTTCTGATAAGATGATTACTTCTGTTCCAGGATACAGTCCTCACCTTTGTGGATGATTGCTGACTTTTGAAGTGAGATCACCTGTTCTTTGAAACTTAGGCCTTCATGGAATGAAAGGTGACTAACCACACAGCAAGGTCAAGGACTTATATTTGTATTTCATTATTGACAAGGAATGCGAAAGGTTACTTGAGAGAGGCAGTCAGAAGTCAGATCCAAAGTAAAAGAGAAATGGAAACTTAAAGCCAAGTTGCAAGGCTTTTATCCTGATTTTAGATATTTTGTGATCCCAAGTAAAGAACCAATGCAATTGCAAAAGGAAGTTGTAATGCATATTTTAGTTTCTAATGATTAGGTGTCACCAGAACATTTTTGTAAAGCTGGAGAACCCTATCTTGAATCATCTTAAGTTGAGGAAAATGTATATTAAGCAAATATAGTATTCGATTCTGTTCCTTTTTTTGAAGTTTATTCATCTTTAAGTTATGTTCATGGGATAGTATGAAATATTCTTATTTCTAGCCATGCAGATAAAATTAAAAATATATTTATCTACTAAAAATTCGTATGAATGAGATCTCAGTGAATTCATTTGTTATTCGTTAGGATCAACTTGATTTTAGCCATTATGTTATAGGCATAGATCTGAGAAAAGGAACATCTGCCAAGGTTTCCTTTTTTTTTTATGTCATAGGACAAAGAATTTCATCAAATACACATAGTAACACAAATTGGGATTGTGTATTAAGAATGAGAATGCACTCCCATGAATGGGAATAGCCTAGTGAGCTGGGGAAGAAAGACACAAGATGTCCTAGGCAACAGGTAGTGACGCAATACATGCCTTCTCTTGCGTATATCTATCTAGATCTATTTTCTTGAGCACCATCTTTGTTACATGTAGACCAAATAGGAACTGTTTCCAATATTTTAAATTAACTGGCTTCTTTCATGTTAATCGCAATGTCAGTCTCTACATCTTTATGCTGCTGCCACAATCCTGGGAGTGATACAAAAGAGTGGCTTGATCTGTTGTCTCCAATTGATGAAATATTTATTATTCATTAATAAAATATTTCATTATTACACAGGCACTATGCCAGGTACCAGGCACCAGCAGTTGGAAACAAATAAAATCATCCTCTTTTTTCAACAGGGATATATTTTGAAATGGAAAATAAGGGAATGCTTTGTTTCTAACAGTAACATCCTGGTTGATTTTATTTAATGAAAAGCTAGTAATTTCACAGATTTGTGGGTAAATTTTACATCTAGAACACATTCAAGTTTCCTAACAATTTTCTGAGGAGAGCTTCAAAGTAAAAATGAAAAGAAAAAGGCTTTCTGTTTTAGGAGGAAAAGAATGACAATATTCACTCAAGTGGTGTCAATTTCTGAAGATTTTACATCTTTAATATTTTAGGAAATTATCTTTGTTATGCATGGATGGGATCATGATACTGCAATATAAAAATTGTCATAGATGAAGGCATTGATTTTATATTTATTATTCTTGTGTTCATGGCAGAGGACAGTTTATTCTTTGCTATTTCAATACACTCCTCCAGTCCTAGAAGGATTCAGCCTTCATAAAATTTAATCTTAATCCTAGATCTAGAAGGCTTTAGCATACTTCCACCTTATGTTTTCAAACTTAATATCTTTACTTTTGTATCTACATTTTCTATCTAATTAACAGTTATACTTTCTGGAGAGATGGCTCAGCAGTTAAGACTACTGGCTAGCCTTTGAGAGGACCCAGGTTCAAGTCCCAGCTGTCTGTAACTCCAGTATCAGGGGATCTGACATCTTCACACCAATGAACATAAAATGAAGTAAATTATATAAAGAGGTAGAAGAAGATGGGGAGAATACAAGAGTCAGGGCTCAGAGCGAAAGGATAGTTAGTTTAGTTCAGGTGGAGAGTTCAGAAGAGACAAAAGAGAGAAGGAGCTGGTGGAGAGAGTAAAAGCTGAGTGTGGAAGCAGAGCTCAGAGAGAAGAAGCAGAGAGTAGGAGCAAAGTGTGGAGGCAAAGCTCAGAGAGAGAAGTGAGGCAGAAGCAGACAACAGGCAGGGCTCAGAGTGAAAGGAGAGTTAGTTCAGTTTAGTTGTAGAGTTCAGAAGAGATTTGGAGATTTGGAGAGTTAGAGTTAGGAAGTTTGAGTGCAGTCAACTCACAGACAGAAGGAGTAGCTCAGGAAAACAAAGCCAATCTAGAATAAGCAGAGAGAAACAAGTGAGTCAGAAACAGGAGAGTGAAGAAGCAGACAGTTTGTTTTACAGTAGAGAGTTCACAAAACGGATAAGAGTGAAAAGAGGTTCTTCAGAAGAGAGCTAATCAGTGTGAGCTTAGTCAGAAGTCTTAGAGGTAGAAACATTCTAGGTTTAGGTTTGCAGATCAGAGTGTATGGAGGCTGAAGCCTTCTACATCTAGGTTTAAAATTAAACTGTATGGTGGCTGAAGCCTTCTAGTACCAGGGATTAAAAAGAATAAACCGTCCTCTACCATGAACTCATGAGAATAATACATACAAAATTAATGCATACATCTATGCCTACAAGAATGTATATTTTCATATAATATTATTAATGTTTACAGAGTCATAGAGTTGGATGTATAAAATTTATTCTAGTACAAAATCTCTGAAACTACTTTGTGACACTGAGCTCCTGAACTCTTGACATTCCCTCTGTGACAGAGTGGCTTTGGCTGTAACAGAGTGAGACTTGGCTAATTACTTAAAGTCATGAGAAACACAAAATCCTGAGAAACAGAATAAATCTAATATTTTTTAACCTGAGATAATTTTCATCACAGCTATATCTAAAATTTTAATAATATCAACAACCTGATTTGTTGTCTCACTTACCAAATACTTAGACAATATTTACATATATCTGATGTTATTAATAAAGAAGATTCCTTTCCCCCAACTGCTAATGAATAGTAAAAAGATAATGTGTTTAGTTTGCTTTTTTCGTGGCATCCTGTTTCTTCCCTTTAGATGAATAAACACATATTATTAACATTAATTGCTAGAGACAGTCAAAGAAAAAAGGCAGCTGGGAAACACATTTGAATTTTCAACAGAAACAATTCATGAACTTACATGGTAGAATATCAAAATTGAGAATGGTAGTTACCACACTGTAACCAGTACTGCACAAGACAAGTAAGTGTCTTCTATTTGCACCTTGGTTTCTAAAAGTAATAGATGATTTTCATCTAAATGTTTATCTTCTATAAAACAAATAAGTCATCATTAATGATAATTTATCATCTATTTATTTCCACTTTTGAGGAAATTAATGCTATCTCTACATTTTTCTTGGTATGGAAATGTATTCACATTTATTTACAAAGTTCATTCATTTGTCAGCAAATACACACCAGTAGACTACATTATAGCCTATTTTTCCATACATTGTCAATTTGCATGTCATAGTCAATAATACAGGTAAAATAACCTATTCGCATTTTACATTTTAGCATACCTGTAGTGTTTGGTGACATGCTAGCAAACTGAAAAAGTAGTAATTGGCAGAAACTGATTTTAGGAATAATTTATCACTTAGGTCAAACTAGGAAGTGATGATCATGATAGAGTTCATCTTATACAGTGAAATTTACTGTGGTTTCAAAGGATGAATTAATAATTTCCATAACAAAGAAGTTGAATTAATGATCCAACATAAAAGTGAAGTTTTGAGAAAACTGGGTATTAGGGATGCATTTTAAAAATATATTTATTCTTAAAATATCTAAAAGCCTACTAAGCATTTTGTTTCTCTCTCACCCTCTATCTGTCTACAGGAACACCCATCAAGGTGCAGAAATTTAGTATGTAAATGAGAAAATTCTTGTTATATTCAATTAAAATAGAGCTAAGATGCCAGAGGGAAAATGGTCACATTGAAAACAGTTGTTCTGGGAACAATTGCATTGGCTGTGATTTTGAGTATTTTTTTAAAGAGTAGATTTACTCTACAGCTGAAAACAATACTGCCTATTCTAATAGGAAGGCTAGCAGCAGCTTTCCAGCTATGACCAAGTTAAACTCTTCAGCTACTCCAGAACTCTGGAGAGACAAGCACTCTCTTTCCCTTTTCAACAAACAGCCTAACTTTTTTGCTTTTTGCATATCATAGGCCATCATAGTCTCTGTGTATGGTCTATAACAAAACCTAAATTTTGTGTTGCTAGAAATTAAAACCACATTGGAGACTTGTGTTTTTGTTTTCTTTCTTTTTGTCCTCCATTTTTAATTTGTAGAACTCTATGCATCTTAAAAATATACATTAACATATACCATATTGAATTATAGTAGAGATACTGAAAAGACAAAATGCTAACCAAAACCAATACAACTCAGTAAGAATACATTTTATACACATCTGCTTTTTATTGCATGAATTCAAAACTTGTCTCAATTGTTATTTTATAATAGTTATTTTATATTAAGCTTAATTTTTTCCAAACTTGAATTCCACAAGTTAATTTACATTAAAATAGATTTATTTTTTCTCATGCATAAGAGTGCTTCCCCTCCATGTATGTTTGTGAAGGATATGTATGCATGGTATCCAAGAAGATCATAAGAGACCAGCGTATCTCCTGAAAATGTAGCTATGGATAGTTTTAAACCCCATGTGGGTGCTAGGAACAGAAGCCAAGTCCCGTGAAAGAAAAGCAAGTGCTCTTAACTACTGAGCCATCTCTTCTGGCCCTCAATTTAAAATTTTAAAATGACTTACTTGTTGCAGCAGTTTATTTCAGTTATGTTTACAATTCTTTGCGTATGTGTGTGCGTGCATTGCTGGGAAGGACTGCATAGGCCTTGGCATTTTGTATTATCGAAGTGTTGGCTTATGTAAAAGATGTTTGAATCCTCATGATCTGTACCTCCTCACTGCTCTGGCAGAGACACTACAAATAGAACACCTGAGGAGCTTCTATGTCAATAAAAAATCCCTGAGATCATACAATTGAATTTCCACTGTGCAGTCTGGCACTTGCCATGAAAAGTGGTTCCCTCTGCTGCGATCTGGCATGGTTTGCACCTATGAAAATGCCTCCTTGTCTTTCTTTCTGAGAAACATTACAGGTGTCTTAATACATTTATTCAATATTATTCCAAAATTATTATCTTTTCATTGTCCTTAAAAATATTTAGAAATATCCTAACCTGTCAAAACAGAAATTTTAGTAACAAATATAGGTGTGTTAGCTCAAGCCTATAATGTGAACTCTTTTGAGGATAAGTTTAAGGCCAACATGGGCTACATAGTAAATTCTAGGTTAGCTTGAGCTACAAAATTAAACTCTTTTCAAAATCAAAACAACAACAAAAAATAAATTTCAATGCTTAATAATGAAATCTATATAACTTCCTGGGTGAAGTCGTTTATGTTAATGTTGCTAATGATTTTTTCATTTTTAAATATCTTATGTTCATTAATTATAAACATATTCGTACATTTATGCCTCTATAAGTTTGCCTCTTTATAAACACTTATCTTTTCTTTATTTTACAACGTTTTTAATCTGCAGAAGCAGAATCTTTCCATTCCATGAGACCTCAATTAACAGCCTGCTATGATTCTGCCGACTAAACAACCCACAGAACTTCAAAGTAAATGGAGCCATTTGCTATGGTTGTATGTTATAACTTTATTGCAGATAAACCACAAATGACCAATTTGTAAGCTACGCAAGAAAGATTTTGCATTGACTTAGTGAAATTGAGTCTCACAATTGGTCTCTGAGAATAATATTATAAACTATCAGTTATAATGCTCCTTTATGTAATATTGTGTTAACTACACTTTTGAGTACAGGGACCTAGTAGATGCAAAATATTTTTAAACATTTGTAATTGTTTCTTAACAAATACGTCAATTGTTTAAGAGGAAAGAATGGTATAGTTTTAAGATAATTATGTTACTATATAAATGTAACTTTAAAAATGTGTCTTTGTTAGGTAAAGAATGCCAGCCTACCTTGTCAGCCTTCTGTGCTATTTTCAATGGTGTGTGTACTTCAGCAGACTTAATCATTTGTGGAAGCAGATAGTTATTGTCAGACATGCTCAGTGTTGAAGCCCCATGTCTCCTTTTTCATGGGCAGACTTGTAACTTCTAAGGCATTTAGCATGACAGCAACAGCTGTTTCTAACTTTGTAATTGTCACTTACTTAATGAAAAAGTAATAATAGCATTCATTTTCAGTGTCATGTCATGTAAAAGTTTTCACACAGTAGTGAACTCAGAAAATATGAGATGAGGATGGGGTTTTGGCTACAATAAACTGTTCAATGGGAAACTGAGCTGCTGTGAGTTCCAGGTGTGATTTATATTGCATGGATTTATTTACTTATGATATGTTTTAAAATGTGTCATACTGTAACATGCAATTTTCTTCCATGTCCATACATACGTAAACAACACATTTTCTTACTTCTAACCGGATTATGAATTAAAACTGCTATCATGTCCTACTTCTTTCTTAATGAAGTTTCCCTTTTACAATTTAAACTTTAAGTCTAATAAAAGTGAACATAATAGCAGCCTTTTTGGAGGTTGAGTGAAGTTGAGTAGATAGGAAACATTAGAAAACTAATGAAATAGGCTGTCAAATGGTAAGAAAAGGCATTTGCTGCCAAGCCTGATGACCAGACTTCAATTACCAGAACACACACTGTGCAAGGAGTGATGTGAACTTGAAAGCTGTTTTCTTATCTCACATTGACCCTGAATGTACACACAGAGGCAAGCACATACACACAGATGTAAAGTTTAAATTTTAAAACTTAAAATTTAAAAAGAATAATTTTTTATAATTGTTTGAAAAATCTTCTGAAGTTATCTCCCACAAATTAATGGGCAATGCAATCATAAAACTAATGAAGTAGTCAGGTTTTATGGTACATACCTGTAATCCCAGCAATTGCGAAGATTATGCATTTGACTCAGCATCAGCTACATAGACATTATCTTAAAAATACTACCAGACAAATAAAACAATCAAATAAAAATTCTAGAAATACAAGGACACATGAATCTTGCTCTACTTATGAAGATTCACCACAATTATATTCTCAAAGCATGCTAGACATCCATAGCAAGACACAAGAGAGATTTCACTCATTCAGTTTTGGAAGACTTTATTTATAGTTATACTCACATGTGTGTGGATGTGGCTCTAGGCTCCTCTGAGAACAGGTGCCTGCAGAGTCCAGAAGAGCTGCAGTTACAGGTAGCTGAGGAGGTGCCTGACTTGAATCTGAGAACTCTTCTGCACGAGCAGAACTCACAAGATGCAGTGGTTGCTCTTAGCCACTTGTCTATCCACTTCATAAAGACTAACTCAAGTTATATATATGCTCTTGAGATATAGTTTTGAACAAACTGGGATATTTCTTCTGTTACCATAGTTCCTGAGACTTAGTAGAAAGTGAACAGAAGAAAAAACAGGATCCCAATGTTGAAAGGTCTTTCATAGTTAATCAAGGGAATTGATTTTTTTCCAAGCAATAATGATTACTGAAGGTGGAATTTTAATCAAGGAGTAGTATAGATAGATTTTTTTCCCTTGGAGAAAATTAAATGTTTACCTTGGAGGTGATGATGAATAGTCATTTATGTTTTGAACAAAAATTTATTTCATGGTTTTAGCACAGTGAAATATTTTATATGGTGGTAGTAAGGTGATTGAATTAGAGGTACCCAAAATGAAAGCTAGATGGAAGGTATATATTCAGAATGAAATCTGAAGAAAAAGAGTGAAATAAGAGAGCTGAATAAAATGACTTGAATTGCATAGCAAAGAGATATTAAGTGAACAACGGATTATAATAACTAATAAAATTTTTAATTGCTGAGGAAGTTACAGAATAATACACTAGGGGCTTTAAAACCTAGAGGATTTGATAAATATTGCTTTATGTATGCTATCACTCAGCTATTGCAGACAATAGAATTTTAGACACCAATTCTGCAAACAGCAAATGGCAGACACTTTTCATTTTTCAATCATAAAATAAATCTTATGAAAAGTATTATTCATGCATTCTGTGTCCAATTTTACTCTTCTGCTTCTACTTTAAATAATACTAACCAAACTTCCATAATTCAATATTATTGAAACCATTTTGCAGCTCAGTTCAGTATATAGTTCAGTAGTAGACTACTTGACTAACATGTAAAAGGTTCTAGGATCAATGTCTAAGCATGAAAGAGAAAAAGGTACATTTATTGAAAAAATAAAAAAAGAAAACAGCATCAATGTAACTAAAGTGTTTCAAGTTGTTAATTCAATTTTCAAAGAAATATTTCATGACCAAACAACATCTGAAGTATTAGTATGCCATCAGTTGATATTCCCTGACTTACACTGGGCTCCATCTCAATAAACTGATTATAAGTTGAAAATTCCCTAACTTAAAAATGAATTTAATACTCCAGGCCCATCAAATATCCAGTCATTAACACTACAGACGTCTGTAGAACATAATTGTTCCTATTTGGCTGATATTAGGAGCCATTTTTCTTTGTCACTTCCCATCTTTACAAAAGAGCTTCTGTAACCTCAGAAAAGATAAAAATTCAAAATTTAAAGTAGAATTTTAATTGACTGTGCTTCCAAGCCATCACAAGATGAGAAAATATTAATATAAACAGTTTGGGGACAATTGTATTGTTTCTTTACCCAGCCTCCAAGAATTCATGTTTTTGGCAATGGTCTTTCTCCTTGATCATTCCTTCTCTTCTCATTCACTGTCTTCTTTTTATTTTTTCCAACATTGATATTAAAGTTTATGTGCTTATTACTTTTATAACTTCATATTCAAATTATGAACATGGAGGTCAATACCTCTGTGAGGTCAATACATACCGTCTTTATATTAACATTGCAAGCTAATATGTCCAAAATCAAAAATTGTTTTGAACTTCATTCAGACACATAGTCAAATGCATCTTGCTCATCTTCCCATGCATGTCCAATGGTCATTCTGTAGTCAACATATCCAAATTATAGATCAGCATGTGCCCCTTCCCCTTACTACTACTACCACTGCAATCTATTTCAATGTACCTTGCTTCATCAATTTCCTAACCCAATAATTAACTAATTCTTGAGTCTGTTTTTCTTTCAATATTCATATCTCAGCCATCTTGTTATTTCTTCTTTCACAGTATTCCTAGAATCCTGTTATTTCTCATAACTTCTCCTACATGATTTGATTCAGAATGTTCATTATATTTTGCCTTTGCTATTGAGATTTTGCATCCCAAACAAAACATTTTCTGTAATGCTATGGCTATTAAACTCCTTCTATTCATGCAACTCCTCTGAACAAACTCTTCAATAGTTCCGCATGTCGTTCAATGCCAATGACTTTGCAGATAAAATGAAACTGCACAGATTGTAATAACTCTAGTCCCTCAATGCCTCCTCCCTATCTCAGCTCCAGTTGTACTTAGATATTTGCTTGTAAATGAAGTTACATCCATACTTTTATTTACAGGGCATAGCTCTGATTAATACCCCTGTCAGAAACATTTCTCTTTATACACTGGCCTAAATTTTATCCTAACTTTGTTTATGACCTTATGCAAATTTTGTGTTCCCAGTAAAGCTCATTGACCAACTGTATCAAACTTACCTGAATCAAAGCCTGGGGCAAAAAGAAAGAAACTAGGAGTGAATTTCCAGGAAAACACCAGCAAGAGCATATGTGGATGATATGAAGAAAACATCAGGTCAGTTTAGAAATAACTGAATTTATCTGATTTAGCACAGTAAACGACTTGGTTTCACTCTTTTAAAAAACTTTTGATCTCTGATGGCAAAGGAAAAAGCCATACTATATGTAACTTTGGTCTTTATACTACATTTTCATGCAATAACAAGGACCCAAATTTTAAACAACACACTCTTCTCACTCATTTTGACCAATAGTTTATTTGTTTTATTATTTGAGAATTTCATGCATACATATAATGTGTTTTGATCAAGCTCACTCACAATCTCCTCCTTTCTAATTCCTCTCCTTCCCTCATTGTTTTTCCATTTCAATTTTGTGAGCTCTTTTTTTTTTTAATCCACTGGATTAATTTTCTACACTTGTCAAATGGTCATAATAATGACCAGAGTCCACTGACCACCACTCTTAGGGGCTCAAAGAGACTGAAACAGTAGACATGGAATCTTCAGTGTTACCTACATATATCTTATTGTTGTCTGGCTTGGTGTTCTCGCAAAACTCCTACAAGCTGGAGTAGTCGGGAGTATCTTTGATCCTTTTACCAGTCTACCCTCCATGTAGGGTTTATTGCCCCACCTTATTCCATCGCCTATGTCCTGTTTGAGAAGTAACTCTGGGAGGACTACTCTTTCCTGAGGAGAAGAGGAGGGCTGGGGAGAGGGAGAGGAGTTGATGGTAGAACTGGGAGAAGGGGTAATGGGGTAGATGGGAGAAAGAAATGGAAGAGAGGAGGAAAGTTAGGACATATTATATGAGATAAGAAAAAGAATTATAATACAAAGCTCTGTAAATCAGGACCAAGTCAAAATTTAAAAAAAAAAATGATGCCTGCTTGATATTTATGTCAATTACGTCTAGAAATGAAGTTATTTACTCTGTCCAAATAATTAGCATTTAGATTTTGTAAGAGAAAAAACAAAAACCATGAAACAAACCAGGTAACTTTAAAAATGAAATAAGTGCTATTCTTCAAAAACTATTGAACTTATACCCTTTTTAAAGTAATAAGATGTTTATGAAGACCATTTTAAATTACAATATGATATAATGATCAAATTCTCCCCCCTCCCTCCAACTACCCTTAGATCCTCCCACCTCTTCTCTATCTACCCAACTTTATGCTCTTTCTCTGACAACAAAAAATCAAAATCAAACAAAAAAAAGCTAACTCTATAATAAACCCAAATATTTTTAAACTCCATTAAAATGACAATACAGATTGATACAGCAACAAAGTACAATTTTCTATATTCAAAGCAGTCAGTTTTAAGGCATTCTTTTACATGGTCATGATGATTTTATTAATGAGTAATAGTTACTTTAGAGTCAGTACTATTAACCAGCATGGCTCCCTTACCTCTAAGCTCTGATTCAGGTGAGAACCCATATCCAATTGTGATACGTTTGTTGCTAACTATTCTCACTTAACTTTTGATAATGAATGTTATGTTTTCTGAAAGAAAAACAAAAGTTCTGTAGCACCTTGAAGAGTATTACCTGCATGTTCCTTATTAAAAAGTAATGTTACAAAGTGTTTCCATTTTCAATATTACAGAAACTCTCTTCTTTATATGTTAATCTTGAAACTTAATTTTTTCCTACTTTCTGGACTTGTGAATGTATAAAATAAAAGCATGTTTTCCTAAAAGTAAAGAATATTTTTATTTAATATATTTGATTTAGCAAGATTGAACACAAGGTTTAAGGTTAGAAGGCTTGGAATATATGTTGGAAATTACATCAAGCCATCAGAAATCCAATCGATCAGAATTTTGTTGTGCATTAAAGCTATCTTAATTAAATTGACAGAAGAAAGGATTAAACTGTTCAGTAACTACTGAGTATAAGAAAATGGGACAGACTATATAGAACACACTTAAAGAACTATAACCACCTGATTACATGTTAATTACTTTCTAGTTAAGGGCCATCTGGCTGCAACAGCTGTTGACCTTGATTGTTAGAGTCCATTTGTGTGAGCTGGATTACTAGGTGAGGGGGAAGAACAATTTAATTCACTACATGAAGATGGGGCTTTAGAAAAGAATTTATAAATGATGTGATTCTCTTCATTAAAAGCTCACAATTTATTGTTAGATTTCATTACTTTCTGTTTGGTGTAATGATTTTTCCCATTACTCAGGTTATATATTAGGTTAAATGCTCATTTTAGCATTCCAAAGTCAATTGACATTCAGCCATTAAGGAGCTTATCTATAGATAAGTGGTTTATAAACCACTGCAGGGCTGGCAGAGGACAGGTGGGTAAATTACTTGCTATGAAAATATGAGAATGTGGGTGTGGCTATTCAACACAAATAGAGCAAGTGAAGCATGGTGATGTGCATCTATCACACAAGCTCTGATGGATCTTAGCTGGACTTCAATGGCCAGTCTAGCTCCAATATTAAATTTCATTGCGTGAGAGACCCTGCTTCAAAATGGAAAGTAGAGAATCAATTGAGGACATCCTAATGTCAACTTTTAGCTTCCACACAGACCCACACCAGTGAACACACCTATACAAATATGTGTACAAACACTCATAACCACACGCTTTATAGATTCCACTGTGAAAGGATAGTAGGTTTGCAGAAGTGAATGAAACCATGTCATGTCCTTCTGCTAGGAACAGGGTCAACATTCTGACAATATGTGGCATGTAGGAAAAAGAAAATTAGCTCAGTCAGTATATTTGACAATATGGACCCTAGATTTGTTTGTAGGTAATACTTTAATTGTACATTTTATAATCATGAAAGAGTGCTGTTCGCATAATATGGATTAACAGTTCAAAATCATAAAGTAAATGTACCATATAAGATAAAAAACAGCAAACACATGAAATATAATGAGAGACTGAGAAAGAAAGAATATGATGAGATATAGTTCAGTGGCTCCAAGATTTTTGGCATGTCTAAGAACCTGAGTTTAGTCTCTAGCAACAAAAGAATAAAGAAAGTGAAAATAGATCTATCAGTAATTTATAAGGGAATCAAGCAATGACTTTTTCAAAGGAGTAACTTACAAGAAAAAATAAGATGTTTACAGGAAATGAAGAAAGGGAAATACTATAGTTAAGAAATAATTTAAACTGAGATTTTTAACTACACTTGAGAGAAATGAAGGAAAACTGATTTTGTTAAGTCAGGAGGATTGTTTCTTTTGTTTTGTTTGAGATGAGGTTTTTCGATATAGTCTAAGTGACTCTCAGTCTTTTCTACTTCAAAAATGGGAATGTGAGCACAGACCACTATGTCTAGCTTAATTCTGGAATGATACTACATTTATGAAGAAAGCTATCTGGCTGTAGCAGAGTGAAATAAAATGATAGAAAATTAGATGAGTAAGATATAGTAGAAACAATGAAAAGGAAAATTGTGCACATTTAAAGCATGATGTAAGTACAGAAGACTAAATATTTGAAAGGATAATGGCTAAGGTGCTTTTGAAACTGGTAATATCTGATGACAAGATTTAGATGTAAAGCTGTTGCTTTCATTAGAACTAGTAAAATAAATATACTCTTAAAGTAGAAAAAGTCTGAAAATCAAGAATGTAGCAGTTAGCTATTATGTTTTTACCCTCAACTTAGGGAAAGATAAAGAAAGGATAGAAAGAAAGAGATCTTCACTGCCCTTGTAGGCAGCCTTGGTAGAGAGGAAGAGAGAAAGGAAGAAATTTTCACAGCTGTTTTAGGCTGTCTGAAGCTTAGAGTTCAGGAACAGATAGGGGTCAGAATAGTGTCTCAGCTAGGATCCTTGAACCAAATTTCTCCAACCAAAATTCCTGTAAGCAATAACCAATAAAACAACCCACCAATGACCAACCAACAACCCTGGCTTATGGGGCTTCAAGTATGATATACTCTCAGAAAAGTTCTTGGAAGTCTAAGGGCACACAATCACAAAGACAAGCTACATGTGGCAATACAACTACACTTAATCAAATTATAGTCACAGGCAACAAACAGTCCAAATCAAACTCATAATCATCTACCACACCTGGGACAGGAACAGAAATGTAGTCCAAACTCCATTTTGTGTTTTTAAAGAAACCAAAAATAGCAAAACTTATTCCGTGCATCCTGCTATCCAAGAGAAACAAAAAATATCACAAAGAATTATTAATAAATGGTTGCTAGTTTTGAAGATTGACAGCAGACTTCCTACCACAACAATATAAAATAAATAGTGATTAAAATAACATAATTACTATACGGAAGCAGAAAAAGCAATATATTTCATCATGCTTCATGTGGTTAATGGCTCATATATGTATAATTAAAAAGAAAGCTTAACAGGACAAAGACATACAATTTTTGTTTGTTTGTTTGTTTGTTTTAAGAATTTTATAAGTGATAGTAGGACCTTAGGGAAAATATTCAAATGGAAACGGAATCTTCGATATTTTTAACACGGATGTATGAAGTGGATGGTCACAGAAACATGTGATCATCCAAGTATGAGACCATAATTTTCATCACCTATATGAACCTCTGGCCTTCAGTACTTACTAACACCTACTTTGCTGTTGTTTCCTGCTTTTATCTCCTTTATACTCAAGTAGAAAGTATCATGGCTTTAGATTGTTGCGAAGACTTTTCAACTTTATTCCCTTGAACTCTATTTGAGTTTTCTTTTGTTTTAATAAGGCAAGAACTGTGTTTTTTATTAAAACAAAAGAAATCTATTCCTCTACAGTTAGTACATCCCCATAAAATTTCAAGTAGTTGTCACTAGGTTGTGCAGTCATACTCAGACATGGGCAATGAATAGCTGTGCAAAGGGCTATTGTCAGCATAGGAAATTTGTCTTTAGATTTGTAACAACGCATCTCTCCACAATCACAGAAGTTTTTGTCAGTCAGTCAGCATTGTAAGTCTATAACACAATTGGATTTTATTTGTTGTGTTCTTGTCATGTTTGTTTTTCTCTCTTGAAATCTCAGTTTATACTACCAACAACCAGTTGTATAGGAGATAGCAGCTTGCTCTCCTGTAAATCACTTCAATATGACACTTTTCTTTGAGGTTTTTATGGTGACTTCATTGTGTATGATTACATATACAATTAGGCTTTGTAATGAATTCAACAGTTTATCCCATCCCCTCTTAAAAGGCTAAAAATTTAGGACTCAAACCTACTTCTTTAGTTAGTGTTTACTTTTACTGATTCCCAGAATTTCTATGGAGGTTATCTAAAAATCCTAATTAGTCTCCAAAATATTCTGGTTAATCAAAGTATCCCAGCACTTTAGAGAGATAATGCCTCATAAATGTGCCACAAAAGAAATATAATACTATATCTTTTTTGTTTGTTCTTTGAAATATGGTTTCTCTGTGTGCTTCAAAATTACTCCAAGATTGAATTTTTACTCTCCAAGCCTCTCCATCAGTTGTTGCTATCACAGACCTGTACCTCTACAAGCTGCTTTAGTTATGGATATTAGAAAATAACCTCAGAAACACAATCTCTTGATTATTCTGCTAGGTGCAGATTGATATAATGTCATTGAGCATTTATTTCTGTTGTGAGTCCAAGATACTCTTAAAAGAGAAATCATGACTGAGAAAATCTACATACTAATGAAAGTGTCAGACGAGAGGAAGCAGAGCAGAAACACAGCTCCACACTGACAGCTGAAGACAGCTGTACAATCTAAGCAGTCCTTTATAGGAATCTCTACTCAGGGAAGCCAGGATCTGGACTAAACCAAAATTGCAGTGAAAATAAGCATGCAAGCAAAGCAGGGATTTCTTAAGAAATGACTTTGCTACGTATGTAATCATAGACATTAGAGAAGATTATGAGTTCTTAAGAAAGATATTTGAACAAAAGACATGGATGAAGGCCTTGCAAGAGAAAAAGTCATCTTTGACTACCTAAGGGTAGTCATAAAATTTCATATAATGCATAAAATCCATAAAATTTCAATAGATTTTGAAGTTGTATATTTCATATGGTTTCAAAGAAATTCTCCATGCCCCCTTTTTAATCCTTTTTCATAGGGTGATTTCTTTGCACAATGTTATCTGATAAGATAAAACTTATTGAACTGGCTATGATAGAGCCTATTTGTAATCCTGTCAATATAGAGAAAGAAACAGACAAATCATGAGTTCAAGGTCATGTTTGGGTAAACAGCTAGAATTTGGAAAACTTTATCCACTTGATCACCTCAAACAAAATTAACAACATAGGTTGTAAAGAGTCCTATAGAGGAATAGCTCTGTGTGAAAGCTAGGGTTTACATTCCAGAGGCTATATTCAGAAGCCTGTGTGGTCTGGATGAAATGTAGACACACCTTAAATCCATGTATTCAGAAGGCAATGGTGATCCACACCATTAATTCCTAGGAAAAACAATGGAAGCAGACACAGGAAGCAGAATTCATAAGGAGTCAGCGTCATACAGAAAGTGCCATCTGAGATGAATCAAAGTGAATGGCAGACAAAGTCAACTCTCATGAGAAAGGGTGGGATTTCAGCTCAGTAAAAAAGAGTTATATAGGAGTTAGAGTTCAGTTAACAGTAAGTTGAAGAGTCAGTTACAGAGGAGTCATAGCAATTGGTTGAAGCGGTGAAAGACACAGAGATACAACAGAGCTCCACAGAAGAAGCCTAGATCAGAGAGAGAGTTAACTGGAAGAGTAAGAGTTCAGAAAGTGCTATTCAGAGTGGCTCAGTCAGTAGTAGGTCTTGGAAGGCTAAGACTGAATCCTTCTAAGTCCTGGCTAGCAGTTTAAATGTTCTAGATTGTATGAAGGCTGAATCAGTCAAGTCAAGGATTAAGATGAGATAAAATGCTCTAAGGCTCCAGGGCTTTGGGCTAGAACTGGTGATTTAATTTGACAAAAGAATAAACTGTCCTCTGTCCTGAATCAGTGTCTTCATCTGGTGAATCTACAAATACATCCACATCTACATCAGCAAAGTCATACATTCTTCTTATGTGAATTCCAGAGAAATTTCAGACTTGTTTGACCATAAAGAGCTATGATCTTTTTTGGGGGAAAAAAAGTAAATTTAAAATAAATGTCATATTTTCTGAGTCTTTAAACATGATAGATTGGTATTTTAACATTCATACTAGAAATGCCTCTATTAAAAAGAATTTCACCTCTTAGTAGTGAATTATATTTGTTCTCTTAGCTAGCAAAAGACTTTAATCAGAATCTAAGGTGAGGGGTTTCTTTTTTCTAGCATCTCTTTAATTTTCTAGCTTTTCTGATGTAGTGAGTTATGTAGTAAGTTGACCTGGATGACATCAATAACTTGACTTCAAAAATTACCAAGTTGTTTACCATTCTAATCAAAGAGAATAACTAGATCATCGGACTCCAATGGGAAAACCCTTGGGCTATTCTATTAGATGACAAGATAAATCAAGTATTATAAACCTTAAAATTAGAGTCTATATCACATACCAAGGGCAGTTGAGGTTGTTACTATTCTAGTTTTAAAGAGAATAAATTTTAGAAACATTTGAAGGAAGTGAAATATGGATGGATAATTATATTTAACTATTATTGTTTTGGGATGGGTGTTTTGACTGCATGCATGTATGTCTATCGATTATGTGCATGCATGATGCCAGTATAGGCCAGAAGAGAGAGTCAGATTCCCAGGAACTTGAATTGTGACCAACTGTGAACCATCATGTTGGTTCTGGGAATCAAACCCAGGTCCTCTGGAAGTACAGCCAGTGCTCTTAACCAATGAAATGTCTCTCTAGCTCATGAAAAGAAGTTTAATGATCAATTAAGTTTCATTAAAAGACTTAGAAAGAAACTCTTAAAAGGCATTCCAATACTGGAGTCTAAAAAATATACATATTTTGAAAATAACTTTCATATTATAAATATATATAATGAATGAAGCATTATGTATAAACCTGGAATGAAACAAATGAAGAGATTTGATAATTGCATTATAGGGAGAAGGATAGAAATGCGGGTAATACTAGGCATTTGCCTAGTATAAACCTGTAAAAATATTGTCTTTTTACAAAACAATTTTTTAAAAACTTAGAAAAAATATTCAGGAAAAAAATGTTCTCTGAACTCTAAACTTGACTAACTTAACTGAAGATTTATATCAAAGCAAAAGCATGTGTGCAAATAAAAGGGCCAAATATCAACAAGTTGTCTCACTATTATTTCAGTTCCCCCTTGAGAGACAATAACTTTGGCAAAGGACTGTCTATATTATATACTAACATAGTCTAAGGAAAGACTAAGAGTGAGTTTCAAAACAAGCTAAGAAAGAAACATCCATAGGTAAACAGAGAAACTGCACCATGTTTTCTGGAATACAGAAAGCTATGCAACATGTCATCTTGGACAAGTCGGTTATCAGCTTTTCCCAAACATCAAACTCTACAAGAAGAAAGTAAAGACTAAGGCCAACTTTAAGGAGTTTTGGTCAACACTAAAGGCACAATTCAACTAAACACACAGATAAATTTGGTAATGACTGAAAACCGTATCTAAGGAACCATTTACAAAATTTTCTATCCAACATTATCTAAGCTAACTTAATTAACTTAACTAAGATGTCTCATGTTCTAATTGGCCAATTAACTACTGCTCTATTTGGCAGAGTGGGGCACAGGAGAATGGAACCTATAAATAAGGCAGACTAAAGTCTCACTCAGTAGCCAACTTATTCAGGGCATCAGAAAATTTATACACTGAAGGTTAAGAAGAGTCACAAATGCAAGCCACACATGGCAGAAAAGCCTCACACGGTGGACAAGTCTCACATGGCAAAAACATGTTTCTCTGAGAAGTATATAAACAAATAACAAAAGCCAGTTATAATAAATAATCTGAAGTAAATTCACTTCTATCCACTCTACCAAGAAGGAAAATGAAACACATTCCAAGAACAGTTCTGCAATTTTGAAGAAATTGAGGTCAGAAGACTCTTGTCTTGTTTTCTTGGAGTTTTCTAAGAAGCATTCAGAATTCTCCTTACACAACTCCATTCTTAGACCATGTTTCCAATAGCCAGTGATGACAAAGTAACCTTGACACAGTCTGTCAAATGGCAATATATGTAATTATCTATGAAAATAAATTCATTACATGAATAATCTGATTATTAGAGTTATCATATAATGATCTTTAAAGTGTCCATTTTCAATAAAAATTAATGAACCATTAAAAAATACAGAAAAATGTCCAATAAATTTTGTAAGTGATTAAAATCAACAGAAAACCTCAATGCTAGATTTACTAGACAGACTTTATATTGGCTATTTTTTTGCCGAGACAGGGTTTCTCTGTTGTGACTCTGACTGATCTGGAACTCACTGCCTCCCAAGTGCCGGGATTAAAGGATTGGTATGCCACTATTGTCTGGTGATGTTGGCTATTTTAACTTTGTTCAAAATCAAAAGAAATTATGTATAAAAAAACCAAAATTTAATTCAGATTCAACATCAAATTTGATCAAGCAGAAAAAAAATACCTTTTACCTTGAAGAATAGTCTATTTATATTTGAGTATGAGGAACAAATATAGAGGGGAAAAGAAATGATGAGAACTTCAGAGAGCAATGACATCCTATAGTGCACCAATATACTTATAATGGAAATATGAGACCACAAGAGAGAAGTTGTCAAGTCCCATGCAGCTTGGGTCCCAGTTCCCTGGCTAAGGAAGGTAAGGGAATGAACAAAGTAAAGACACATATACAGTGATGCTGGGGTCAGGTGGGGTTTTCTAGCAGCTATCTCATCAACCTGTAATCCCAGTTTATTTATTAGGTGCAGTATCAATGGAGGAGGAGGATTAGCTAATCTCTTTAGGAGGTCCCAGTAGCAAACCCAGTCTGCAAACATTCTTAAGGAGGAAACCACAGTTTTTGCACAGACTGATCACTTTCATAAGCACCCGTACTCCAGCTCATGAAGACAGTTTTGCCATTCTTTTGAGTCTTCCCATTTCACATGGGTCAATTGGCCTTAGAGTTATTGACAGGCTGTGTCCACATCAAAATACTCATTCACTAAAGACTTTACTCACTCAAGACTTCTTTGCTGCCTTCAAGGGGTCACCAAGGGTCCAAAGAAGCAGTAGCAAAAAATTCCCAACTTCTATAAAACCATTAATCTATGCAGTTCTAAGACTCAATGAATTGCAGGTAGGATAAACTCAGAACTCAATACCTCATGATAACATACTCATCTTGTAAAGCCCAAAGGACCAAAAGAATATTTAAAGGGGCATGAATAATATTATATGTTAACTATAATGGGAGTATTCATTACAATAACAGATGACTTCATTTCAGAAACCATAAAGACTATGAGGCTGTGTAGTCATTGTAGATACTATATGTAGGCATTGATTCAGGGGAAAGGAATGTCATTTTTCATCTAATTTAATCACCAGTTCTAGTCCTGGAGCCCTGGAACATTTCATTCTCTGTACAATCTAGTCTAAAGCCTCTGAGACCAACTACTGACTGAATCACTCTGACTAACTCCCTCTGAACTCTGACTCTTCTGGTTCAACTAATTCTTGTTTTGGTTCAAACTCTTCTTCAAGCTGACTGTTCAAACTGCCCTTCTGATTGTTTCTGACAGCATTCTTCTGGCTCCAGTTTACTCTGGCTGATTCTGTGACTGCCTCAGACTGAACTGCTCTGCTTGGCTTCCAACTGACTCGCTCTTCCTGTCTGATACCGATGTCTTCCACTGAACTGCCTCTGTGTTTCTGTATCCCTACCTGAGTTGTCATTGCTCCATACTGCCTCAGTCAGCCTCTCTGCTCTTCAGTCAGAAGTGAGGAATCATATGATATGGTGGTTATACTCCCGATTAGACTTGTGTACTAGCATAAGCAAGGTAAGACAATAGGGAACCCTTTCAAGAATCATTTGACTGGCCTGTTTTTTAAACTGTGCTTTGGGAAATAATTTCCAAAAGTAATAGGTAATTCTGTCCCTCTGGAAAATGATCAGTGTGATTTATCTTTTACTTTCTTTACTGTAAGATTTGCATGGAGTGATAACTCAGTGAACAAAATTTGCAAACTCTGCCTAATGCGGAGATGAGTAACAGATCCACGGATATTATCCTCAAAAATATCCCTTACAGCTCCTGATATTTCTGACTCTTAGGTCTTGCCATCAGGAATTTCTCCATAATTCTTAATATTACTGTGAGGCTTGAGGAAGCCATCTGAGGTAACAGCAGGTAATAGTGATCACCAAGAATCTTGTGCACCCTGTTCAGGTTTTTAGTTCATCATCACACAGAGACTACTAAAAGTTTTGCTGTATCCTTTAATATGGGAAGGGTACAGTCTCTTAATATTGCTATAATTAATATTGTTTGAAATATCAATATGCATACTCCTTCCTTGAGTGAATATTTAAATCAAATATCTGAAAAACATTTTTATTCGCCTCTTGTATTTGGCTAACAAATACTCAATATTTGTGTTGCAGTGTCCACATTTCTGCTATTATGAATATCTGAAGGTTTTAGAATTTAACTATGGATCTTTTACAACACAAACAATTGATATGAATCTGGCAGTTACTGACCAATGATTTGACACAGATAATGTGGCTTTGCCCTGAGACCTATACTTCAAATTCAGTCAATTGTTGAGTCCAATGTGAAACATCAAGATATCTGCTTATTTGTGGTAACCCATGATGATTGAGCTTATGTGGGTTGGAACAGTTTGAAAATTGGAAGAACTTGTCTTCTGAGGCACCCGACTATACCTCTCCCCATTTAACATCTTCAAGAAACTGGACACTGGAGAAAGTATATAAAATTATCCTCAAGTGTTAAGAGATGATCCTTTTTCAGACACTTATGATTTATCTGTGCTTTATGGCACTTCCATTCATTCTCCAGTTGTAAATCTATTTTTTCAGTTGCAGTATATTTATAGAACATTCCCACCAATAGTAATTAAATTCTTCTTCAAGATGCTGGCAGCAGTGTTAATAATTGTATGTCTTGCTATTGAACAATCCTCAATAAATACAATAGAAATAAAATCATATAGACCAGTGATTTTCCACCTTCCTAATGCCGTGCTTCTTTAATACAGTTCCTCATGATGTGGTGACCCATCAACCATAAAATTATTTGTGTTGCTACTTCTTAACTGTAATTTTGTTACTGCTATGAATTTTAATGTAAATATCTGATACACAAATGCTCAAAGGCAACTCCTGTGAAAGGATTATTCCACCCTCATACGTGATATATGCTATGGACTATATTTCCAAAAACAATAAAATAAAATAACATGAGCACGGAAGGAAATTTGAAAAACTCACAAAAATGACTAAAGTAAAGACCATGTTCTTAAATAACCAATATATAAGAAGAAAAGTCAAAAGAAAATATTAAATAGCAATACAAATGAAAAGGAAAACATTCTAATCCAAACTGAGTTCAGTAAAAAAACAAAGAAAATTTGGAGAAACAAACATTAAAAATAAATAAGATTTCAAAATAAGAACTTAAATATTAATCTTTTAAAAAGTAGAAAAAAGTTAATTCAAAGATAAAGAATAATAAATAACTAAAAAATACATAGGTAAAATAAGAAGCAAATAAATAGAATTTATTATTATTATCAATAATTATTGATCAATCAATATTACTATTATCAACAAACAAAAAAGAATAACCAGGGAAAATTTGTTAAATTTTACTATAATCCATAATGGCATATATTACTAGTGAATTTACTGCAAAATAATTAATAGAAAGGAAAAAAAGAAATAGCAATAATACAGTAAGTTATATTCTAAGTAGTTAGATAACCTAAATGCAAAGGAGAAATTAAAAGGAAAGCAATTGTAACTGAGACAAACCAGAAAAGAAAAATAAATAGAATTGAATTATGTTAGGGCACAATAAAGGATACCCAAAAAAAGCACTTGACATGCTGAATAAGTTAAACTCAAGAAGGAACAAAACCATTTCTTCTGACTTTACTCTTTCACATCAGCTTCACAGTCCTGGTACTCTTCTTAAGAACAGGGAAGCACAGTCTCTGATAAGCCCATGCATGACTTAGATAATTATCTGGAATGAGGAGAGTGCTCTGGGATTCCCTTTCTAACATCTCATTAGACAGCAAAAATAACTGAAGAAACTTCAAGTCAACATTACACCCCCTCATTGGGGACACTGTTCATTTAATTATCTGAAGATTGATACTTGAAATATTTTACTTGTAGCAAGACAGTTTTTGTGTACAGTGCTGTTCTGTCCTTACCCTCTATATGTTTTACCCTGTCTGTCCGGAACTCAAAACTATGGTTTCTTTCAATAGCCACAAATGCACTTTAAAAATTAAAAATGTCCTCTACAATTGTTTGCAATGTGTACCTTCTTCCTTATGAGGAAGGAACATCAACAAACATTTTTTTGAATTTCAGATTTTATGTGACTCTTGGGTTTGAATATTTATAAACTCAGAAGTGATTGTCCTGTTATTCTGTCCATTGTCTGGTTCAGTTTACAAACTCAAATCTTCAAAATATCATGAGTAAAAGGTTTATTTGACTTCTTCATATGTGAAATGTCAGAAGCTTGCTAGTGATTCTATGACATTCTATACACACATACATACATTCACATTGTACATTAACATAACAAGTTCAAATACCTCCACTAGTGAAATTCTATTGATCATTTAAAGATGAATTCATAAAATTCTCTTAATAAATAGAAGATAACACTGGATTCACTAAAAAAGCCCTGATTCTGTGTGAAAATATCAAGACACATACACATATATTGAAGATACAAATAGCTTCAACCAAATATTAGCAAATTAAAACACAAGTCAGGTACCAATATGACTTCATTGCTTGACAAAGTGGAATTTATTTATTCTAAGGCTATAATGTTGGCTTAATATTTTAAAAATTCAGTATAAAGTGTAATATAATTAATTCATGGAATGAAAAGGAGAAAGAACAAACATATATATTCCAACAGCTATGGAAAAAGCATCTGGAAACATCTAATAAAATTTTATGATTAAAAGTAAAACAAAACTAAAATCTCTATAAGCTAGAATGACTAAAATGTGAGCACTACTGAAACGCAATGGGCTTATTTAGTTCAGGCAGAATTGGAGAAAGAAAAATTCTCAGCGTCTCTTTGCCTTGCCTGCAGAAGTGTTATAATCTATAGAAAAGATTAAACAAAATCTAGGAAACATGTATGCAGCTTTAGCTGTGCAGTAAGTTGTCATAACTACAAAGTTAACATTTTCTTGGGAAATAATCATTCCTCCATCAGTTAAGGTTTTAGGTTATTTTCACACAATGCAGAATTCCCAAGAAAATTTTAAAATATTTTTTTCCTTTTTAAATACATTTTAATTAAAATATAATTATATCATTTTTGCTCTTTCCTCTCCTCTCTACAGACTCTCCCCATCTATCCATCTCCTATCCATCTCCTTTTATGTTTCCCCAATAACTTTCAAATTGGCAGCCTCTTCTTCCATGGTACTATTGTTACATATGTGCATGTTCCCTGCCACTGCATATGTGGGTGTGTGTCTGTGTGTCTGTGTATCTGTTTGTATGAGAGTGTGGGAGTGACTGTACTCCAATGCCCCACCAACATTAACATGTTTATTGATATTGCCACTGTTCATATCTTGTTTATACAGCCATTTCTAGAAATAGCTGTTTCAGAGAAAGCTTCCTAATATTATGACTCTTAGAATCTTTCTGTCTGCTCTTCTGTAATGTTCCCATTGATGAAGCAGCTGTGTTATAGATGGATTGATTTTTGCTGAACTACTCATGATCTGCTAATTTCTGCACTGTGTCCAGTTGTCTTTTCTGTGATAGTCTCAATTTTATAAGGAGAAACATCCTTGGTGATGGTGGTAAGCACACTTATCTGTGGGTATAAAGATATGATTTAAAATATATTTAGAATTTATACTGGTCTAGCATAGTAGCAGTAGTAGATTCCCTTCTAAGATCTATGATTTCAGTGGTTCCAGGAAGTTGGCTAGGTTTTCTTACTTCTCTCGTTTGGCAGTTCACATAATATTCTCTGAGACCATGAAATCCAGAACACAAAAAGAAGCATTTCATTTTAGATGCAGCTGTAATAATCCACGTCCTGTGTCCTAAACTTGCTATGTCATCAGCAGTAGAAGCTGATCTTCAACTTCTGAGAGGTAACCAACAGTAACAGTCATAATCTACATTGTTTTCAGAGTCATTTGGACTACTTTGATCAACTATCATAAAGAATTTTCTCATGTCTGCTAATAGTAGAGGGATTGTCTTCCCAGACTTCAAGATGCATGATAGAGGTTTAGTAATAAAATGTGATACTGACACACAGAAAAAAGACATGTAGACAAGTAGAACAAAATAGAAGACACATACATGAATACGTAAAACAACAGACATCTCATATTTAGGAGACAAAAAAAAAAGCATACGACCAAAAAAAAAGGATCTTCATCTTCAATTTATGCTTAATTGTATATATAAAATGATGCTTTTTAAAACTGAAACCTCATGTCAGCACACATAAAAACATACTTTGTGGGTGTTATACCCATTTATTTGTTCCCTTTATGTAAAATTTTTTTTAATTTATTATTTTTGAAATTTCATACATGAGTACTATATTTACAATATTTCTGCACCTTCTTCTCCTCCTTCCAACTTTTTTCATACCATCTTTTGGTCCCTTTCAAATTCATTACCTCTTTTTAAAATTTGTGTGTGTGTGTGTGTGTGTGTGTGTGTGTGTGTGTGTGTGTTTTCTGCTTGTTTTTCTGTGTATGTATGGATGTGTGTATATAATTTACTGAGTTCACTTGATGTTGCTCATATCTAAATGTATTCAGGGCTGCCCACTTAGAATTTGGTATCAGGGACTCACAATTGATGAAAATGAATTTCTCTCTGTAAGTAGCTATTAATTATTTTCAGTTCTCTGTCTTAGGAAGGGGTATTGGGAAATTCATCAATATACATTGGCATGTCAACAGCTGTTGTCATTATGTAAGTCTGCTCTAGGCAATCATGTTGAGATTTCATGGGTGCAACTACACTGTCGTGTTTAGAAAACCCTGACTAGGAGCAGGTACCCTGGTCCTCTACAATATTTCTACTGCATCTCTCACAGTTGTCTGTGTGCCCAAGGTATAGAAAGAGTGTATAGATGTAACAATTAGGAAAAGGCACCCCATAGTCACTTATTACTCTGTGTTTTGACTAGTTGAAAAACTTTGTCATAGTGTATAAATACTTCCAAATGAAGGGGTGAGAACATATTTGTCTGTATGTGCAACATGTTTGTGTAGGAGTTGGTTGAGGCTGAAATAGTGCTTTTCACCTCCTAGAACTGGAGTTAGAGACAGTTCTGAGTAGCAACATGGAAATGGGGAGTCAAACCTGAGTCATCTGCAAGAACAGCAGGTACTCTGAACTACTGAACCACCTCCACAGCTCTCTCTGATCTTTCTAAGGTCATTTATGAAAAGGTAGCTTGTAACAACACTTAATGAAGAAAAAAAAAAGAGTTCATGAATTTGGAAAGAGATCAAGGGTAGGTATATGGGAGAGTTAGGAGGGAGGGAATGATGCAGTTATAATATCAAAAGTAAAAGAAAATGTTTTTAAAAAATTTAAAAGGAAACAGAAAATATTATTATGTCGAACTACTTAAATATCCTTGCCTTAACAGTCACAATAAAAGCACATTAAATCAGAAAAACAAGTCTGTATCTAAACTGAATAATCTTTTATTAACATTTATTTTTATTATTTCAGATACATATAAGTGTATAACTCTGGATGTGTGTGTGTTCACATGAGTGCAGAGCTTTTTGAGACCTGGAAGTACACATGGTTGTGAGCCTTTTACCTAGGGTGTGGAGAACTTAACTAGTGTCCTCTGGCAGAGCATCAAGGTTTCTTAACTGCCATGTCATTTCTCTAGGCCAACATGAATGATCTCAGATACAAATAAATTTGAAAGTACTGAACGCACACTAACGGAGATACATTAGACCAAATAAATGACCCAAGAAAGAATGTAAAATAAAATAAAAATACATCTACAAATATGTATTTTTATGCAATATCAACCACCAGTCTAGAAATAAATTAGGAGAATAAATTATTTCAATTTTATGATAATGACAAAAGATGTGAAATATCTAGGGAGATATTTAATCAAGCAAGTACAAGCTTGCATAATGAAAACTAAAAAGACATTTCTCAAATATCTTGGAAAATACATAGCTTTCATTTAAAAATGTTAGCCATGCTCGGTATATTGTCAACAGAAAACTTATTTTATAAAATGCCTTAATTCAAATTTTGTTTTTGGCAGATCAGGGAAGGTGTGAGCAATGATTTTCTAACATTCTAAGGAAGATTTGGTGAGTCTTTAATGATTTTTCCTCATTTAACCAATTTCCCATTATCTCTTTTATCTGCTAATATATGATGTTTTAAATTTGCATTTTAAGGGAATAGCTATCAGATCCTAGAGAAAACATGATAAAAATTTGCATTTCAAAGGCACAGTGCTTCCACTGTGAGCTTAAATAATTTTTCTAAATAATGAAAGAAAATTGAAGTTAAAAGTCCTATTGAGAGAAGATGTCCAGAAAAATCATCTTAAATGGGATTTGAAATGATGATCGAAATCAGAGCCTTCTCCATTCTACAGTGATGTATCCTCATTCCCTTCCTATATAAAGCAGAAGAAACTTATAATTGGAGATCACATATATTTTTTACAAATCTGCCAGCTTCATGTTTTTTTCAAAACAGCTTGTTTCTTTTAAATTGCCTTACAGTCTTATTTCATTTTAATGTGATATAAAAATTTTTGACTATTATTTTACATTACAAATTAAAGCTTTTGACAATTCACATTATTAAATGGATTTGCACAGTTTTTAAAAGACATGTACTTGTATCATATTTAAGACACATTTTGGTAACCTATCAACACTTTATTTTTTGTTATTTTTAATATTAATTTTGCCATCGTTGTGAACTTACATCCAATGATTATAACAAATATCCAGATATGCAACAAATTGGCATCAGAAAGAAGAAGACACTGAATTATGTATCAAATGAGCTTTATTTGGAGAGTGCCTTGCGACCATGGGTAACTGTGATTGAGCCATAACTGGGAGAATACTGGGAGATAGTACCATACCAGGGACAGCATGATGAGGTTTCGAAGGGAGAGACAGAATCTTCTCTTCAATAACCGAGAGAAAAACATCATTACTAGAGATAGCTTAAAACAGTAGGGTAAGGCAAATGCCTGCCAGACACGATATGGAAGGAGCCCTGAAAGGAAAGACTAGATTGCCAGATCTGAGAACTTTTCTGACTTTCATAGATTTTAAGGCTCAGCAGGAGTTCCACAACTCATGATTTAGTCTGCCATAGTCTTTGAGACTCCTGGCATGGAAGAAGCACATGCTATATAAGAATATAAATGCACCTTGTAGTTGTGGGAAGGGTGTTATAATCTTGATCACAGTCACAAATAGAATTCCTATGGATTGATAGAGCAAATGCTTTTGGTAGGGGACATGGCCCGATTTCTGAACAGGAAGAGTAGCCCTCCTATATGCAAATATAACAAGAAGACCAAGAAAGAAATCAGGGAAACAACACCCTTCACAATAGCTTCAATTAATACAAAATATCTTGGGGTAATTCTATGCGAGCAAGTGAAAGACTTGTATGATAAATGCTTCAAGTCTTTGAAGAAAGAATTTGAAGATCTCAGAGGATGGAAAGATCACCCATGCTCATGGATCTGTAGGATTAACCATAAAAATGGCCTCCTTCTTTCTTTATAGGTTTGCCCCCCCACAGGCCCTCTCTGTCTAGTGGTATGACACCAAACCTAAAGACCCTGGGAATAATGAGTTGTTGCTACCTCCAAAATCAGGACAGAGGATGGCCTTCCTTTGAGTAGCTTCCTTACTTCAGTAAGAACTCCTATTTCATACTCCCTGTACTTCTCTGGGCACAGAACTTGGTACTTCTGACCATCTCTTTCTATATGGACTCCATGCCCTCCTATTCTCCACATATTCAAATCAGGGCTATGAACAGAAATAAAATGTTTCCTCAGAACTCCTGCATCTAGCTTCCCTTCCCACTAAAACCCATATACTTCTACTTTTGACAGTGGGAGGGATCAAATAGCATGGGGCAGGTAGCATTCTCCCTGTAGTTTTCCCTTTCTGTACACTCTCTCATCTTTGCCAGATTCTTAGTTTCTCCTCAATAGTGAATTGCCTTTTCTCTGATAGCTAATATTCGGGGTTTTGTTGTTGCTGTTGTTTTGCTTTGCTTTGTTTTGCTTTTTTGTTTCTGTTTCTGTTTCTGTTTTTGTTTAGTTTTGTTTTTATTAATTTTCTTATTTGAGACTTCTGACTCATCCCTAAGATTCAGTTTAAAAATTGACCTCTGTTCAATTCACGTACTCCCAAATGGCTTTTCTACAGCCAACAAAATGACTTCTACCACAGCCTCCAATCCTGCTTAACAATATATACTCCTCTTACTGCCCCCATCTCTCCAATCTGTGGAAAACCCCTTCCTCAATCCTTAGCATGCTTGGAACAGTTTTCATAGTTATTTAAGAAACTTTGTACAAAGATTATAAAACTAAATGTTATCCATTCTCCTTTTAAGCATGTCACATATTCTATAACTTTCTTGTTACAATGTTCATAAATGATTTTTCATAACTTTTTACAAATTTTATTGAGTAAAATACAGTCCCTTGAAAAAGACTGTTTCTTTAGAGATATACAAAGTCATCTTAAGAATTATAGATGGTCCCAATATATTTCATCACATCATCAATATAATTTCTGTTTTGAAATTCCTGATGGTAATTCATCCCTAGGATTCTATGTTTATGTTTTGCCTTTATTCATAATTACTACAGTTTAGATACAGTGTACACACATCTGATTGTTTTCTAAGTTTTTATTTAAGCTACAGTTGCTTAGTTAAGAAACTGATTTTATGAGACAGAAATAAACCATCAAGAAAGAAAAAAGTTATTAAATCATAAATATGAAATGTATTTTCAATAGAGAAATTTAAAGTAAAATGAAAGTTCTTTAAGATAAGAAAGGCTTTGTATGAAGAATTCATCATAAGATATAGCATTGTTAGAAATGGAAATAGACAGAAAAGAATGAAATCAGAAGACAAACAAAATTGTTAAAAGGTTACTGAGAGTTAGAACTTAAAGATAAATACAATATAACTGATTTAAGTATAACTAAGATTATGGAAATGCCTAAGATCATGCCAAGTACTGGAACTCTAGCCAGCTGCCTGGCCTAGTGCAGTCATGGGCCTTAGAAGGGAATCTATTACTGCCATTTTGCCAGACCATTATGATTCCTCACTACATTCTAAACATTACCCTTATACCTACAGAGAAGTACTACTCTACCTCATCAAAGAAGCTTCTCCTTGCAAAAAATAGAGACCATCACATAAAAACCACAATTGGATGCAATACAGAAATCAACACAGCATGGATAGCCCAGCCTAAAAGTGCACATTTACATCATAGCTCCCACATCTATAGTTCAGGAAACACAGTGGATAAGGGAACAGGGACATTGAAAGAACGAGAATACCGGTAAGTCTACTGTAAATCTCCTAACAGTGGCTGCAAAAGCCAGACCCCAACATTGATGATATCAACAGAAACATTAAAGCAGAAGGGGAAATTTTTGAGAGGTGTCACCCTCTTACAAAAATTACAGGCAACTAATGATTGCTGGGAGGAGAATTAGTTTCTCTCAGGGATGAACCCTCTTATTGATTGTCCAATTGTCCAATGCAGAGTGGTCAGCCTTTGGATCATACGCACACACACATACACATACACACACACACACACACACACACACACACACACACACACACACAGAGAGAGAGAGAGAGAGAGAGAGAGAAAGAGAGAGACATGTGACAATAATAAAGAAAAAGAGACTGTAAACTTAAAGGGGGCATATGTGCAAGGGTTAGGGGAGGTAGTATAGCAGAGTGGCTGGCGGAATAAAAGGAAGGAAGAAAAGGGATGTGATTCTATTCAATTAAATACATCTTATTTTTTAAAGAGTACTAGTTTATCCCTGCAAGATCTAAAAATGATAATAGAAAATAAATAAGGATCCAGGCAGTGGTGGTGCACACTTTTAATCCCAGCATTCAGGAGACAGAGGTAGCCTGATCTCTGTGAGTTCGAGGTCAGCCTGGTCTACAGAATGAGTTCCAGGACACTCAGAGTTGCAACAGAGAAACTCTGTCTCAAAAAAAAAAACAAAATATAAAATAATAAAATAAAATAAATAAGGAAAATAATATTCAGAAGATAAAATATTCAATACTTAGAAATAAAATGTTGATTTAACTGTGTGATTTTTAAAATTTGAACATTTATATAATAAATTGATTTTAATAAAGTAAAATGACTGTCTGAATAGCAGTTTATTATTAAAATACCTGTTTTCCTCATCTATGGCTTTTACCTCTTTAGGTCACACTGTGTTGTACCATTATGATTTGTAAGTGTTGTACACATAGAGCAAAACTAGAAACAAATTTACTATGAACCAGGAATTTCTCCTTTAATGGCTTTACCAATGATTTCACTCTCCTGAAGATTCCATTCCTACCCAATTAGTCTCTTCTTTATTACAGTCTAGAACTGAGCATTCATAACAGGATATAGAGTATTATTTAGTCTCTCCATTCATAAAATGTGGTCTTTTGACAAGGAGGAAACTTCACACTGAAATTCTCAGTAAAGAGACTGGAACCATTCTTCCCATGGAAAGATGCTCATAACCTAAGGGATTGGAGAGAGTTAAAAATGTTACAAAACTAAGGCCCAATTATCCTGGCCTATTGTGGCTTCTTGAAACATTCATTTATATTCTAACTTCCTGTGTGACCTGAAGTCCTTGTGTCTGAAACCCATGTGCCAGAGGAGTCCTGCACAAATTCTTCTTCAGTAGATATCCTATCCCAAACATTAAGTGCTGAGTGATTGTGATGTTCAGCTATATCTTCTGTTGTAGTAAGAGTATTCTGTAGTATTCTGTCTTGTACTGGGCCTAGGATAGATTGTTTACTTCTTTCATGGTGGTAAAACCTTTTTCTTTTTGTATGTGAGCTTGCCTTATCTGACATTTCATCTGCCTTTTGACATCATGAATATACAACAATTCTTTCTTTTTTGTCTTTTATTTCTTCCCATATTAGAACTGTTTAAATATCCAAAGCTTATAACTTTGCCAGTCATACTGTTTCTCTTTTAAGTCTCACTGCCATTGATGGTTGTGTCTGAACTTTATTAGGGACTTGTCAGATGTGACCTAATATCCTTGTCAGATATTTGTGTGCTAGAGGAGTTCTGCAGAAATTCTTCTTTACTTATAGCCCAAAGTCCACTTTGGTTTGGTGTTAGGCTTGGAGGAATTGTTCATTCTCACTGAGTCACTTTCTAATCTCTACTCTAGCCTTTTAACCCTTCATAGTCAATGCATAAACTACAAATATAGATATGTAGATATGTTCACTCTGTGATTTTTAATGTGTAATATTAGAGTTAAGATTAGAAAAAGAACATAAGCTTACTGTGGAAAATAAACAAGAAAAATTAGGATATATATATATATATATATATATATATATATATATATATATATATATATATGCATGCTAGTAAATACATTCTGACATTTGGAAAGATACATGCTCATCTGTGTTTATAACATGATGTGCTCAGCACACTCTTTTTTGTACAGTTCAGGACCTCAGCCTTTGAGACTGTGCCACTCACATGGAGGTTAGGCCTTCTCTTATTAATTAAGCCCTCTTAAAACACCCTCATAACACACCAAAATTCATGTGTCATTAATGCCCAAGGAGTCAACTAATAGAAAATAAATTGACAATGGAAATTAACCCTCAGAATTATTGCCACCTGTGTTAAATGTCTGTGGTAGTCTTCAATTATGCTTTTTGGAGTTTTATTTTTTTAGTATTTTAATCAAATGTGGGCAGAATGCACATGAATGTCACAGACAGTGTTATAGGGATGTTGTAAGCATTACAAGACAAGGGATGGTAATCAAACTTAGGTTTTCTGCAAGAGCAATACATATTTCATTTTACTGTGCAAGTCTTGTACGTATGTGGACATGATTACAATGACCAAATGTTATCTTCAAGACAGCATTTTATAGTCTTCCTCCTCAACCTCCAGCTCTTACCTGCTTCTCTTCTTTTGAAAGGATTTCCCTGAGACTTTGACAGGGTCATATAGATGCCTTATTTATGGCTTAGCACTCAAAAGTCTATAACACATGAAGTTCAAGGCAAACAGAACAAATCACCAGCTCTTAGTTTCATACATCATTATTAAAATATGTGTTATTCAAAATAATAATCATTATTTGAAGAATTGAAGGGACATCACAGTTTGTTTGAAATGACTATTAATAAATACATATCTGATATCTAAATCTGAACTTTGTGACTCCAGGAACGATTCTACCAATGGCCAGTCATGTGCCTGGTTGATAAAAGATATTTTATTTAAAACATTGTTGAAATTAAAGAAATACAACTATTATGCTTGAGATAATATTTCTAATAGTGATCATTTACCAAGTGCTGAGTACATCCTGAGGTTGGCATGGATTTCAATTAACCTTTTGACAAAAGAGAAGGCTTACTGTAAAATTAAAAGATATTAAAAGTAGCATCTGAGGGCTAAGAAAGCAACTCATTTGGTAAAAGGCCTGCTATGCAATTGTGAGAAACTTAGTTCAGAAATCAGCACTCACTTAACGTGAACATGGTAATGTGAGCCCATAAGCTCAGTGCTGAGTGGGGAGACAGGCTTATCCCCGGAGCTTATGGGCATGAAAGCAATCATGAGTATTTATTTTAGGTAGTTCATTGAAAAATAACAAACAAAAATCTTACAAGATAAAACAATGTGTGAATTCTGATATACTTTTTAAGTCTCCTTGTCAGGGAGACTACCTGTTTCTGTAAAATCTGAATAGTGTTCCCTCTGCGAATATAGATATCACATTTTAGGGAGAAAACATAAATCACATCATCAACTCTAGGACATCATGACCCTCAAACTGTGAGTCTAACTCATTTATTATATGGCACAAGTGAGAATCGTACCTTAATCTGACTGCTGTAACCAGTGATGACCTCAATAATAGGTGAAGAGAGGAAAGGAGGAAGCAGAAGAGAGGAAAGAGCAAATGCCTGGAATGAGTTGTAGAATTCCTATTAAGTGTTAAAGACTATCTGATATATATCAAAGGAAGTGTAGAAAAAATAGAATTCCTTCAAAGCAGTAAAACAAAATCCTCTGTGACCATTTTTACCTTATGCGATATCTTGAATGTTATGAGTAAATTTGACCCTTCCTTGAAGTGTCTCCTCATCCTGTGGCAAATATTGCCTTTGCCATTCACTGACAGCACAGCTGATGACAATGTTGAAAGCTTGAGGAAGGCTAATTCAGATAAGCTGTGAAGGAAATTCTAGTTATCCAAATGGGAAGAGCTATGCTAAATATATGCTCATTTCTACATTGTTCTCTAATGAACTCAGAAATCTGAATTAAATGAAAATTAGATATCATTAGGACTACCATCTGTGTGTGTGCTTATACTGAGAATTACAATGGCTAGCTTGTGCATTTGATCATACTGGGGAAATGTTGATAACCATTCTCTAAAAGATGGAATATTAACTTCTACTTCAGAAAGTCACTTCCTCAGCAATACTGGAGTAAGAATGACATTCATACACACCAATAACTTTCTTCTACTTGATTTTTAATTAGTATATGAAAGAAAATTGAGTCAAGTAAACTTAGACAAGTAAGCCTTACTCCATAATCTGATATATATGCTGATGAAATGAAAAATAATTAAGATTTAGAGTAACATTGTTTGTGGAAAAGAAAATTATAATGAAAGAGATGATATTTTGTGGTTATGACATTATACAGATTGTTTTTATTCAATCTTTTTGGATCTGGACATGCTGTGATCTTAAAATATATCTTACATACATTACAAATGCCCGTAACATAACCACTTTCATTTTGGATGGTGCCATATCACAAGTACAAATTTAAAATCATGCAACATTAGGAAAACCAATGAACAGAAGCACCTTAACCTTGTATTAAAACATCAGACTAAAATAGAGACTTTTGAATTGTTAGCATTCTCTTCTTGTTTTTGTTTGTTTTTGTTTTTGCTCTCTTTCTTTCTTTTTTTTTTTTTTTGAACATATGCTCTCCAGTTTTTATAAGTGGGTTTGGGAATCCCAGCTTATCAAAATTGCCTGACATTTTAACAGAATCTTTGAGCTTAAACAGAGATATGTATAATCTCTGGTTGTAGAGGCCAGGCATCCATACTGTACATGAAACTTCAGAGAAATGGAAAGAGTACCACTACAGTCAATGTGCTATCTCTTCATTACCTTGTAAAAGTTTCTTCTTGCTTGTCTCAGTAATATTAACATGATGTATCTAATGATTTAATGATTAATTGTTTGTATATTATATAATAAATTATGTGCTTCCAAGAGCCATGAACTATGTGCATCTGCCTACTTTACCACACTGTGATACAGATGTTTCATAGTAAACATGCAAAACAAAACATGGTAGTCATTATTTGCTTCACTGAATTGAAAAAAAAAACCTAACAGAGAATCAAAACAATTTTTTTTGTATGTGACATTCTTAGTTAATTTCCTGTTACTAATGAAAATTCTCTGATAAAAGCAACTTAAAGGAGAAAGTGTTTATGTTAGAGCATAATACAAAGATACAGTCCATTATGGTGAGGAAATTAAGGAAGCAGGAATTAGTTAAGTTGCATCTATAGTCAGAAAGCATCAAAACATGAATTGTTTTTCTCAGCTCACGTTATCCTTTTTATGCAGGCCTAGATCCTATCCCAGGGTCTAAGACTGTCCCACTGAGAGTAGCAAAGGCAAAGTCTTTCATACACATATACATATACATATACATATATATATGTATATGTATAATACACACAGGTTAAAAGGTAATGGTTAGACAGTAGCAGGATAAAATCATGTCACATGTCACTTAGATTTCTTCCCCCAGGAAATTGATTTTGGTTATTTAAACTGAGCAGAGACTCCACGAAATGTCATAGGTTTGGCATGTGATCGATATCTTTAAAATAATGTTTTTCTTTGACTCTTTTGATTCGTTTGTTTTCTCATTTTCCTTCTTAGTAGCAGCTACAAGAGTTTGTTTACATGATGCACAGATGTGCTGTGTAGCACATGACTGAGGAACACAGAACTTTTCCCTGTGCTTCACTGGTTTGAGCTTTACCTTTTGACCTATGTAATGTTTCCTATAATGCCAAATTGGCCATATGTGGAGAGGGTTAGTGACCTCATTGACAATATAAAATGACTGAATGTATTTCCTGTAACCTCCATTGAGTAAGACAAAAAGAGGGCAAGTGCATAAAATGATCATATGAGAAGCTATTATTTTAAGGAATAGGTAATGTCAAGGATTAGTAAAAGGCTTTGTATTATTATGGTATGTGCATAATTATTATAAAATAAAGGTTTGTTTTATCATTTGGTTTATTTATTGTTTTAATAGATAATTTTGCCATACCATTAGTCTTTAGAATAATTGTGTGTTTTATATTCATGAACATGGAAGGAGAATGCAACCCTGGTAAAATTTTATGCGATAAATTATGTTAAATGGAAATTGCTAAATAATTGATAATTCGATATTGGCAGAATAAAAGATCAAAGAAAATGACATTCTTTAATGAAATAATGATACCTAATGAGATTTTTGGCTACTTATCTTAATATTCTAGATGAAATGCATTTCTTTTACTATGACTACCATAATTTTCCTCTAGCTAATTCGTCATTATCTCCAGGCAGTTTTCTGGCACTTAGCATTACTGAGTGATGACTGCAGTATAGATTAGTATCTAGTGAACCTTCATGTGGCACACATGTCTTGGTCATACATCAGCTTGCTTTCACATGGATCCATGTTCCATAAAAGCAGGATTCTAACTGATCTCAATTTCCTGTATTGCTGTTATTATATTGTGTGTAGATACTTAGTAGTCCTCTATGTTACTGTCTTAATTAAGGTTTCTACTGCTATGATGAAACACTATGATCAAAGACAATTTTGCAAGGAAGGAATTTGTTTTGCTTACAGTTCCATTTCACACTTCATCATCTAAAGCAGTCAGGGCAGGGACTCAAACAGGGCATGAGCCTAGCAGTGCTTCTTACTGGCTTGTTTAGCCTGCTTACTTATAGCACCCAGGACCACAAGCCCAGAGGTGGCACCATTGACAATGGACTTATCATTCTCACATCAATAACTGATTAAGAAAATGTACTACTGGCTTGCCTACAGCCTTACCTTACAGAGGCATTTTCTAAATTGAGGTTCTTTTCTCACACATGACTCTAGATTGTGTCAAATTGACATAAAAAATGAGCCAGCCCAATTACCATCACATCTATTACTTAAAATTATTAATGCATGAGGGGAAATTTAAAAGTACATAGTAATAATATTTACTCATTCTTTTCAATTAACATGTTATCCATGTGTGGTTGGGTAAATATTCTCATCTCCTCTAGTCAGGAGTCTGTTGATATTGAAATTTTACATCACAATTTCTTTTTCATTATATTTTTAACCATTGACTTATCTAAGTCTCTTTAATAGTGGTTTCTTGTACTGAAAATGTGAGCATTAATTCAGAAATCACATATTTTAGAAGAGTGTTGTGGACAAATTTACTATAGTAAGAAAACTGGTGTCCTGAGGAATGTCTGCTGTTACACTGGAAAGTGGCTTAGAAGAGAAGGGGAGTTTAAGTTTTCACTTGGCCTTAGAGTAGTATTTTAAGCCTTTTAGATACAGTATGAGATTTATCTTTACCATATATTTAGTTTTATTGGGATTGTTTATTTGTGTGGGAAAATTTACAAAAAGATATTTTAAAAGCCTAAGCATCTAAAGTTTCTTCCCAAGAAAATGCATTGTTTGTCTGATGCAAATATATATGCCACAGGTAGTTAATAAATCTTGTCCCTTCAATTTACTAATGTAGCAAGCAAAATACACATGTAATGTTGCTGATACAAACTGAAAAATCCTTTCAATAATCCATGAAGATTCATTCTAGCTTTCATATATCTTGGATTGTATAAATATGGAAGATAAAACTATATTTAAAAAGTAGAATAATTGCCTTTGTTGTCCTTTCCAATAGAAGTTTATCAATTAATTTAAAAAAAATCACGGTTCAATTTTTCTCTTGTAAGCAACAAACATAACAGCTAATTTATCGCAAAGGGCTACACTTTTTAGAAATACTCTCTCTAACTAACATCTGTACAGCACAGTGTGCAATCCCTGGAAATATAACATGAATTAATAAATGGATTGATAAGTAATAATGTGGTTCTGGAAAGACTTCTCTGAACCCAAGTTAAGGTCTTCATCAGCACAGTATGTATTGGGTGTGGAACACCGAAGCAATGTCACTGAGGCCTGCTGGATACCAACCAGGTTGAGAAAAAGAGGAAGGCTTATGTTTAGTGGGAAATCCTGTCTCAAAGGAATGAGGTAGAGATTGACATCATCTGATAGACATCAGTATCTGCGCTTTTACACACAGACATGAGCACCCACATACAAACGCAGATGCATGTACAAATTATATAAATGTATAAATATTCTACCCTTCTAACATTACAGGCTCTGATCTTGTACTGAAGATGAGGCTCATGAAAACTGGTGACATCTAAATCTAAAGCACATAAGCCGTACAGCAGGAAGTGTTACAGGCTGTGGACAGTGACTAAGTAAGCATAAGCACTGCTGAATTGCCATCATCTTCATTAGAGAAATGCAACTGTAATGCCATGCAATCCTCTTGCCGTGTCCCAGACTCACATATTCATATTACAGGAAATCTGGTCTTCCTTACCCAAGGAGCAATGAACATACCATCACTTTTGAGCAATTTGTGTTTTGATCAAATTACTTATTTGAAAAAAAAAAGCAAAATTAAAAAAAAAGAAAAGAAAAGAGTACCCTCATATTCCAAATGGTAACTTTTTTTTTTAATTAATAAAGAATTTTCTACTCATTTATTCGGATTTTTAAAAAAACACAAAAAATATACTGTCAATTTTTTTTAAGTTTCAAAATGTAACATTCATGTGAAAAGCCTGATTTAGGGGTAACATTTAAGGTGTATTAAGAACGAACTGAAATGAATCCTCATCGCAGCATTGCAGTCATTGTAAGTTCCTATGTGTCAATGTTATATTAGCATGGTGACTCAGAAAACATTTATTTATTGTTCTATACTTTCTAAGAATAGGGAGTCAAGGTACAATATACTAGAGCAGAACTTTTGTTTCAGGTTTTCCAAGACTGTGAAACATTGACCCACCTGGGACATTCCACAGAGATTACCCTGAGTCACTGCAACATATGTCAGCCTGGGACATTGCCTTATGTCCAGGCTATATTTTAGATCCACTTCTAACTATATATGATGATGGATAGAATTCAATTTCTGTTGCATGAAATGCCTGAGTATCTAACTATATTGGCTATTAAATGGAAACCTCCATTTTCTTTTCATGTAAAAGTTCTTCCTAGGTCAAAACAAATTCCCTACTCTACCAAATATAACAAAGAGAGAGAGAGACTATGAACAAAAAACTACAATCACAGAGTGCTCCTACATTGCTTACACAGTGTATCACTGGTGAGAAGAAAGTTATGTGCTCCCCTCAACCTCCAGGGAAGTGAGTTAAAGGTATAAATCATGATTATGGCAAAGAGGCCTAATTGGGGGCCACCTAAGAGAGTATTTACTGAAGTCACAATCTAACGTCTAATCATTTATGTCATTTGCTTCCAGAAAATGCATTCATCTCCTCTCAAGGCCCCAAGAGTTCCTCTCATCATCTCAATGTCAGACTCTCACCATCAAAAGCAGGTCTGAGTTTGAAATGATCCCCTTTGTGCGGCTTTTTGTCATTTTCAGATCTGATGTTTAGCCTTTGCCCTACTCATTAATCACCACAGTGGTAAGACAATGAGTAATATATAAACTGCATCCTATGCTCAATCCACTCTCTCTACAGCAGAAGAGACCCCTAACAAATGCTCCTCTCCCATTTGAAACACAATAAGGGTTTGATACATGATTAAACTAAAAACAAAACAAAACAAAACCTTGGAGATCTTTCCAGTCTCTATTGTACTTCCCTAAGCTCAGTACCTCTCTTAACAATGATTCCTTATGTACTTTAGTAATCCCTTAGTATAGTAGAAATCCCTTAGTATACTTTATGTATTACCACATTATGTTGATAGGTTGTTATATCTTTTAGCAATAATATAAACAAGCTTGTTTGAGTTTCACGCACATATTATCCAGTTCGTTTATTTTTAGTATTTAAATAGCTTGAATCATGTGGATATCTAGAGATAAAATGTATGAAAAAAATTATTAGATCTATTGCATCATTCCATTCATTTGAATTCTTTTCAGATTCTATAAATAATTTCTTTAGAGATTATATAATTATACAATAAAACATTTCAAGGTATATTAGATTTAAAATAAATGTTATATTTCCCTAATTTTAAATATTATATTTTACTTTATTTACATACGAGTTTATTTTCATTGAGTTAGGCGTATGGATTTAAAGATTGTTTCCTTTTGCATTAGAAGAAGATTTTGTAATTAAAAGAGTGGAAATGAGATTCTTGCCATGTGCTATCCATTTACATTTCCTACACTTCTGTGAATTTCACTGTCATTGTGTTAGCTGCGTGATCCTAAGGTATCTCTCTCAATGTCCTATGGGATGAATATAAAGAATAATATAATCTGACACTTAAATAACCATAAGTGTCTAAATAACTGTCCAAATCACCAGGGAAAAGAGTCGGTCATAGAATCTGCATTTCAGCTTGCAAAGCAGGAATAAATTATGCCTGAGAGAATTCAGAAATGTTTAAGGAAGCATTATCTGCATTAATATATTGACAGAGGACAAAGAAAAGTTTAATTAACTTAGTAGTTAACCTTAAAAGTTTAAAAAGAATCTACAACTGGGGAAAAGTATCAAATTTATTATCTGTCCCATATAAGAGTCATTAATTTTTTATAGTTAATATGAAACATCATCTATATTGATTGTATGCTTTCATGGGATATGCAGTCAAATAAGTGAAACTGAAATTAAATTGTTTAAAACTCTATGTAACTATGAACTTGTATTTATTTAATATGACTTAAAGTATTTTAGATTGTCGGTCATGTAAAATATTTTTCTGTATTATAGGAGAAAAATACAAGCAAATCTGTGTGCAGAAAAGGAAAGGCTATGACAGGTTTAGTTAAAGATTGGCTGTTCGACAAGATATTCCAAACATAGTACTATATTGGACGTAATGGAAAAATATAGATTCTGTTACATGTTTGAGGTAATATAGAAATGATACAATTTTGGGCTTCTCATTTTGTCACATGGTTGTTCTGTTTATTGAGTCCATCGAACTATGGAAAATCAGAGGTTCTTTGGGATAGATTTCTTCTACCTATTTTTTATTATTATTATTATTATTATTATTACATTTTTACTTAATTTGAAGCAGCCTCAGACAGTCATCTTAATTTATTCCGGACTCAAATGCCAAAGTCTGGAGTCAGAGAAGAGCTCTGGACTAGGGATCTTGTTTTCAGGATCATTGGTGTACACTAAGCAATTGGACAGAAAAGAAAGCTACAAGAATTAAACTTTCTCTTTATTTAGATGAAGAGTAGTCTGAAAGGAGATTGAGAAGAATTATCCAGATGTTATAAGTGGAATCCGCAATGTGTGGGAAAGTGAAGCCTGATGTGAAATAACACAAGGAAACCAAACTCAAAGCTCAGTCTTTGCAGCAGAAAGATAAATGAGGTAAGTTCGTAGATAAGCAAGAAGATCTCTGGGAACACAAATCAGTGTGTTTAAGTGTCTAGGGGCTTTGCATTTGTGTTCTTTCATTCTTTCAAAGAGATTTAGTAGAAAGAATCATTTTATAGCCTTTATTCGCCTGATAATTAATTATTGAATGTCCAGGATGAAACGAGAGACAAAGTGAGAAAATAAAGAGAAAGGGAGGGCTGTTGTTTACAGATACTCTATAATTTAGTGTTAAAGTAAATGAATACAGGCCACAAAACAATTGGCAATATATGGTTTGAAGAATGTTAAAGAATAGTAAAGTGAAATAAATGACAGCATATATGGGAAAAAAATACTACATTGCAGGTGCTCAGGGACAGTGCTTTTATATAGCTGGCCTTTGAAAAGAGCTCTGACTAGGTGGAAAGACTGAGACACAAGGTTATCTGCTTGGCAGGGCGACAGGAAGATTTGTGAGCTTTGAAGTGAGAGAGGGGTTAGTTTGCCTGAAAATATCCAAATGAGACAACAATTCTAAAATATAATAGTCACTGGCACAGAGAACACAGACCCATTGGCTATAAGGCACTCAGCAAGTAGGATGTCCACAGAAGATTTGCCTTTGTAATATCCTTGGTTTATTCACACAAACATTCCTTATAATAACATGCTAATGTAAATGTTAAGCAGACATTTCAACAAGCAGGAAGAGTTGATTGGGCAGAAATGATGCTTCTGCAGGGTTCCACTGGGGAATCTTCCCTGTGAAGACACTTTAGAAGCCTGCAGGCTGGACCAAAGGTTGTTGTGAAGTCCTTCAGCTAAACAATAACAATTGAATCGTTCTTTTTCATGGAAATATTGGAAAAATAAGAAATGTGCATTTTTATTTTCAAAAGGTCTTGGATAATGGCATCTTAATATTTTTGTAAATGCGTCAGACTGAATATGTACACACTACTTCAATTTTACGCAATGTGATTTCAAAAAGGCTAATGCATATGCATACAACCGGTTACACAGTACAAGACCTCCATGCTATTACTTTTAGTATAATGAGAAAGACAATATTCCCTGGGGAAAATAAAACAAAACAAAACAAAACAGAAAGAAAATAAACCAAAGTAATGACCACTAACAATCAAAATTATAAAATCATGTTTTAAAATAAAATTTTACTAAAATATAAAGACAAATAGTAAAAGGTTGAAAATTTTCCAGTCTTCTCCTAGTGTTTACATATGTAAACATATTTTTATTTCCTTTACACAGCTACTTCACAGTAGTTGAAAATTGTACCTACATAAATTACATTTTCTGCTGTATTATTTTTCTCTGATTTCATAACCAATATGACAGAAAGTTTTTGGCTCAATATTTGAAAAGTAACCGATCATTTTATACTATCCTTTATTGCAACCTGGTCCAAAGAGCCATCATGTTCAACTTGGACAATTGGAACTGCTTCTTGAAGTCTTGTTTCACTTGTGATCCTAGACTCAAAGGAACTGGTGAAAATTATGCTTTTTTCAGTAGAAATCATTCTGAGTCACATTTTTATTGCTACATTTCTGTCTTTCTGAAAATGTAGTCCAAATTTTATGAGGATGCCATTCAATATCTCCTCTTTATTATCTGTTAATTTCCCACAATTGGGTCTTATGGTTTTGTATGTTAATAATATATTTACCAATATTCATTGTCTCTATCCAGAATAGGGTGTTAACACCACTTGCCAATATTAGAATCAGATAAAAATAACCCCAAACACTGTCAGATGTCCACGGGGAAGCATACTCCTCCAGAATTAAGAAGTACTGATATAGAGTAAACAGCTTGTATCTAGTCACTGTCCACTGGCATCCATTGGTATTTCCAAACATTTTATGCAACTGTGTTTAGTTCCTGTTCTGGGAGTAGCATAAAGGTCCTTGAGCCCATAGTTCTCCAGGGAAACTAAGAATGTTAACCACACAAGGGTGTCTCTTCAAAGGTGGAAACACTTGTTCTTCCATCCAGAAAGCTGGGGATTGGAGATGATTAATACCCTGGTGATTTGCAATACCTGTTGGACAAAGTCATATCCAACTTCCACAAACAGGACCAGAGATGGCCAGTAGTCCAAATAACCCTCACATAATTTGTATAGTCAGAGATTCCCCCTACAATCCAGAGCAAAGATGGCAAGTACCCCAAATGACCTCTATACTACCTGTATGATCAAGATCAGGATAGACACTTCTTTAGATCCTTAAGATAATACAGGTAACCTATCTTAGAACCCACTTCTTGTTGGAAATGAGATGTACCCTGAGTTGAGTTTTGATGTAATTATGCTTTTTTGTTACACCAGGAAACATTTTTTAAAATTACACTGTGTTTAAATATGCTAGCAATAAACTGCCTGGTGTCAGACTCCCAAAGGATGACCTAGCCTGATAGATAAGTTGGACTGAATTGAGTTTTCATTTGAACCTCTCTGTAATTCCTTTACCTGCTTGCCCACGGTGCCTTGAGAGACTCTGTCTGCTAACTTTTCAGAGAGCATCTTGAGATTTTGGTAAACACATTGACATTTTTAGGGAAGATCTCAAAATAAAACTTGATTATTTATGGAATAGGTGAATAATGTTTCCTTAAAAGTAATGTATCATCTAGTCACTTATAAAAAAATTGGTTATGTTAGCTTTCTGGTCACATGACACTATTTTCAGAATATTGAAATATTCTTCTAAATGTACATCAATTGACCTTAGGTTTTTTTTTTTTTTTGCTTGTTTGTTTTTTAACATGGAACTTTCATATGAAGTACTTACATCATTCATTTTATATTTTTCAAATAAAAAATGAACACTTTTTTAAAAATTCCTAAGACCGTATTCATTGAATTAGTATATAAGGTCTTCTTGTGTGTGTGTGGTTTAGATAAGCAAACAGGGGTAGGGACCTCAGGTAATGATAGAAAAACATTTTTGCAAGGGGCTTCCCTTCCTCTAAGAAGCTTTTCTGATCATGTTGGTTGGATTATCACATGTCTGGGGCTATTCCTGAGATAATTCAAGGATCCAACTGTCTCTAGTGTATAGTCTAACTCCCGTTGGTTTTCTGAAGTTCATATCAGAAGTCAAAAGAAACTGAAATTCCAGGATTCTTCTTTGAGGCTTAATTTCACAAATTCACACATGACCTCTGCTGTATTCTAGTGAAAGAAGAAATTTTCAGGCCAGCTCAAATTGAGGAACTGACAAAATATACTCCACTTAGTAACAAGAAAAATCTCAAAGGTTCTATATGAAAAAAGTAAAAGAAGATCATTAATGAAGCATTTTGCACAAATGACATTAAAATAAAACTGCTGGAAATTTCTTCTTCTGAATCCTTATGGTTTTATACAAAACATTTATGAAATCAATGCTTGTGGTTGTGGTTGTTTGAATGAAAATCACCCCCATAGACTCATAATTTTGCAGGTTTAGTCCTCAGCTGATGAATTGTTTGGAATGGATTAAGAGGGGGTGTGTCACTGGAATTGGACATTGAGGATTCAAAAGATCATGCCAGGGCTACTGTTTTTCTCTCTGCCTGTTGCCTGTGGATAAGGATATAAGACTCTAGGCTACTACTCCAGTACCATGTTTGCATGATAATAAACTAACTCTCTGTAACTCTAAACAGGTCACCATTAAATACTTCCTCTGTTATGAGTTGCCTTAGTTACAATATCTCTTCACAACAATAGAGCAGTAACTAAGACCATGCTTAGTTACAGTTGCTTAAATCAAGCAACCGATCATGGGGATATTCTGTTTAATTTAGTATTAAAATGCTGAGCCTGTAGCTGACTTAGCTCTGTAACTAAAATAACTAAAATGATGTCAACTTTGCACTGAAATTATTGGTAAGTTTTCTAAACATATTTGTGATAGACATATTTTACACTGCAGATTAGAATATCAACAATTATTTATCCAAAATGATAATTAATGTAACATGAGTCAAAAAAAATGTAAGATTAATCCCGGCAAGGCAAATGCTTTTGATAAGTTTAATGATTTTTTTTAATAAGTTAATGTTTGTTTATTAAATGATTATCAGCCTCTTCAAATATCTGGCATTTTTGCTTGATGTAGTTCTTATTTGGGGATTAAATTATTAGAATCAAGCAGTTTTCTCATCAGTACATGGAAAATAGTGATCTTTGTTAATTGTATTCAAAGGCATGACACCTTTAACACTTGTAAATAACTCAAACTGTTTTAATTATTTGCAGAGGACCAGAGTTTGTTTATCTGTACCAATGAGACAGATCATGATTGTCTGTAACTCAAGCTCCAGGAAATCTGATATCCACTTTTGGACTCCACAGTCACCCACATGAAGATGTGCATACTCAGAAAGAGACATGTACTTATTTTTCCTTGAAAATTAAAAAAAATTTAAGGTTTTTCAAAAAAGTCCACAAAATATTTTCTTAATTTAAATTTTAATCAACAATATAAAGGTAAATGTCATGAATTAAGAAGATTGTTCATAATCTATGGTGGTTTGATGGAGCATGACTCCTATAAACTCATATATTTGAATACTGGGTTCCTAGTTGGTGGATTAAAATTATGGCCTTGTTGATGGAAGTGTGTCATTGAAGGTGGATTTGAGGATTCAAAAGCCTATCCTAGCCTCTCTGTCTGCCTCTAACTTGAAGATAAGATATAAGCTCTTTGCTACTTTTCCAGCACCTGAGTTCTTGCTGTCTTGTGTTTAGCCACGATGGTCATGGGCACCCTTCAGAAACTGTAAGCAAGACCTCAGTTTAAATGCTTTCTTTCATAAGTTACCTTGGTCATCTTGTCTCTTCAAAGCAATAGAACTAAGACATAATTCTTTAATTCATTTATTTGATTTAGTCTATCCAGTAAGTATCTCTGGTCGTCTTTACCAGAAAAGTGTAAAAATATTATAGGAAACTCAGTATAAATTCAGTGTTATAAGAAAACTAAGCTTTGTGGACTGAGTGAAGAACTACAAGGTTCTTGGCTTCTCTAGTGAGAGGTAGACATTGCAGAACTATTCAGATCATCCATTTAAGCCAAACTATTAATTAATCTCCTCTTCAATATTCACTAATTCTGTCAGTTCTGTTTCTCTGGGGAAAAAAAAACTTTATTCTTATCCCAAGAATAAAGAGGAGTGGGTCAGTATTGTGTTTCATTATGAGCCTATTTTTTCTTAGCTATATTATTATTCATGATTAGACATCACAGTTTTTATGATATAATTGCTGTTTCCTGAACACTGATTGCTTATGTTATAAATTCCTATTTTTATACCTTGATTTGGGAACTGAGTAAAAGACAGAGTTACTTACATGATAGGATTGGCATGACTATATAATTACTTATTGGAATAAATGCCCTCATTTACTTAATAATTTGAACATTTATTCTTATTTTAAAATTTAACCCTTAACTATGTGCCAGAAAGAATAAAATACAAGCATATTATTGAGTCTAATTATTTTCTGTGATCTGATTTTCAAATTACTAAAACCCAGGTTCTTTTCTTATAATTTAGTTTAAATAAACGGAATATTCAATACTGTAATTTTGTATAGTTTCTAGATATAAATGGGATGGGGCTAAGCTCTCTGCTCACACATATGGAAACACATAAGCCCACAGATATGTAGATTTTGGTTTTGTCAATTATTTTATGAACATACAAATTATAATGTCCATGTGTAAACTGATTTATAAAATATCTACAGATTATCTGTATATGGATTTATGCATTATTTTATAAACTGATACTTTTATTTTATGAATACTTACTTAAACATTTGAACTGTATTGAAACATGATTAAATTTTATGATTACCCTTAAAATAAAAACCATGTGTAATTCAGTTCTTTCTAATCTAGGTTTCATAGAGCATTCTTACAAATATATCTAGATTGTACTTTTTATATGTTTTCTTGATGTATTATATAATATGAAGGCATTTCTTTGATTCAAACTGATGTAGAAACATGTGCAAAGTCATCTGAATTCTCCAATTTTATTTTTTCTAGCTAAATTAAAGCAAGTTTTCAGATGTCTAATAAAGCTTTTTAAATGTGTAGTCACAGATGTTATTTCTGAATTTAATTTCTTCCTGATTTGAAGACTTGTATTTTTTATGCAAAGGCACATCAGAGAACAAACTATGCAAATATAAGTCAGAATCAAAGATTATGGTGGATGTGATGTTACAGAAGAAAATGTGCTTACTAGTAATAGAATTAGTTGAAAAGCCAATGACAAAACTAGAAAATTTTGGATACCAATTCAGTGTAAATAGAGTGAGATAGATGTAATCTCCAATTTATAATCAATTTTGACTTTGATTCCTTACATTAAAGTATAAGCAAAACATGAATTATGATACCTATGTATATGCTTACAGTTGATGATAAACTTGATTATGACTTCTCTAAATAAATTCAGGCAGTTATGGTGTATTTGTTTATTTTAAATATTCTTTATTTGAAATACAATTATGTCACTGTTGTAATTTACCTACTGCTGGGGCAGCTCAGCAAAAAAGATAAGGAGGCATATTCCATAACTGAAAACCCTGCCAGACCCTCAGCAGAGAGAACCACCTTCATGGCCAGTACCAGACTAGACAATGGAATACTGAGCATCTAAGCTCAGGTGTTTCTATTCATTCAGAACCCCTCAGGTGCAGATCATAAGGAATCAACTTCCCCTACATAAACCCAACACCTGCAAACAATAAAAAATGCCAAGGCCTATGTATCTCTTTTTCCAATAGTGCATAAAACAATTATTTTAAACACAGCTAAAAAATACACTTCCACAGCCTTTCCCCTTTTATCTATTAAAAAAATTGTTATACCTTTACAACACAATTTAACACTAGACCAGCAAAACTATTTACAGAGGAACAATCATGAGTGTTACTAATGTACAGGACCAAATGAAACCAAACATCTCTCAAGCTTTCTCAATGAGGAGAAGCCTTCTAGGCTTCTCCAAAAGGCTTAAACAACTTCTCTTGCTCTGCCCTCTGCAGCACACAGTTTATCCTCCAGGATCTGGCTGGTTCAAATCACTGCTGATGCTGTTCATGGTGGTCATCCCATGGTACTGGCATTTTCAGAACACTGCTGGAATCCTTTGCTGCAACTGGGCTGCACTTTCATCAATAGCCTCTCCTGGGCTCTTTTCATGATGCCAAGCCTCAACTGCTCTTCATGATCCCTTCACTCTGGGCCTTTAACTGCTACTTTGGCTGTACCTTCATTAATGGCCTCTCCTGGCCTCTTACAGTGCCAAGCCTCAGCTGCTCTCCCTGACCCCTTCATGCCTTCAAAACCAGTAACACTGGGTGACTCTTATGTACCAAGTTTAACTACCAGAGTAAGATACAAGCTCAGCCAGTTCTGGAAGGCAGCTTCTGTGTGCTGACTGTCGCACGCCGCCTTCGCCGATTAAGGAGACGGGACAAACAGGAGTCTTCTGACAACAACTTTATGATCAGCTCTTTTAGTTCACGGATGGGGAAGGACCCCGAGCCCGAAAATCCCTCGGCTTATATAGAGCTCCGGGGGGCATGTGATTCTCTTATTGGCTCATAGAATGTACCTTAATTAGCATCCAACTTACGAGTACTTGTGGCGCGCTCACGCATGCGCATTGTCATTACATGCTTCCATAAAGAACCAGGAAACAGGGAACCAGCGCCATCTTGTGATGGCGATTACGGCTCCCGACAGCTGACCTAGAGGGAATATTTTCCAAATTTTAAGAAAGAGTCTGGTTTGCTGGAAAACAACTGGTCACCTTGTCTCCAAGAAGTGTTCCCTCATGGGTGAAATTCTCATCACCATTTCCAATATCTGGACCACTTGTAGTGAGACTTGCAGAAAAAAAACAAAAACAAAATCTGGTCAGTTTAACTAAGCAGCTTTTTTACTCCAAGCTGCAGCTTCCACAACAGCAGGGGGTCCTGGGCCAGTGGGAAGGATCTCTGGTTGCAATAATCTGGCATTTTGTGTTATTTCTCACCACTGCTATGGGGAAACATACACCCTTCTTAATAGACGTCAAACACATCATCTTGAACTTCACACACATACAACGAATGCAGCTATCAGAAAACTTAGTTTGTGAAACAGCACAGTACAACTAGCGGCAGGAGGGAGCATTAGCTCCATGATCAGAAAAAAGAGTTAAGACTTTTCTTTTTCCTGCTCACAGCTGAATTCTTTATTTCTAAGGGCCTCCATTCTGTGGCTCTCACCTCAGAGCTTTTTTCTTCATTTATTTATTAATTTCACAGTCTTTTATCTTCAGTGAGACTTATTTCCTTTCTGTCTTTCCTCTTCTTATTTCAAGAGCCTTCAATTAATACCTTAATCTCTATCCTTTGGTAGCATCTCTGAGCATACTTTATCAGACTCTGTGAGGTCTCAAGTTTCTTTCTTTTTGCCTTCACATTGGATTAACTGGTATAATGTCAGGCCCCACATTGCAGGTGATATTTGTAGTTTGCCTGCTGGTTGCTCACAAAGAGAGGAGGCATTTTCATAATTGAAAGTCCTGCAATCCCTCAGCAGAGGGAACCACCTTCATGGCTAGTGCCATACTCAATCTACAGTGGAACCCCAAGCTCTGAGCTCAGGTATTTTTATTCATTCAGATCCCCTCAGGTGCAGATCATAAGCAATCAAGTTCCCCCACATAAACCCAGCACCTGCAGATAATACAAAATGCCAAGGCCTATGCATCCTTTTTTCCAATAGTGTACAAAAACAATTATTTTAAACACAACTAAAAATAAATTTTCATACCATATCACATCCTTCTTCCTTTCCTCCCTCTATTCCTTCCCAGGTACTCTTATCCTAACCCATCCTATATACCCCCTCTCTCAAATTGAAAGTCTCCTTTTCTTTGATCATTATTGTTACTCATACACATATGTATGTAAGTATATATGGGTAAATATATACGTACAACCTGCTGAGACTATTTTTTCTGTTTGTATATACATTTTGTTTCAAGTTTGATCACTCTCCCACTGTACAATGAATAAGGGAGCTACTCACTAGAAGAGGCTAATTCCCCTTTTCCCAACAGTCATTAGTTTTCTATAGTTCTTTGTCTCAGGGTGGGGCCCCACAAAATCTTCCCATTCCATATTAATATATGTAGAGGAATATTTAACCCTTTAAAATGGCAGCATGGTTGCTCTAGGGTAGAAAGAATGTTGTTACACATCTTTAATCCCAGTATTAAGAAGACAGTGGTAGTATATGCCTTTAATCCCAGCGTATTCCTGGGAGACAGGAAGCAGAGTTCAGAAGGAGTCAGTTTAAGACAGGAAGTGATTTCTGAGATGAATCACAGTGAAGGGCAGGCAAAGTGACTAATCAGAGGAAGAGTTAGCAGAGTGAATCAGAGTGAGGATACAGCCAACTCTCAAGATACAAATGCAAGTTTTCATCTCAGGAAATAATGAAAAGAGAGAGACAGGACAGGACACAGAGAAAATGAAGCAGTCTGACTGAGGTTAAGGTAGAGAATCAGAGAAACTGACTGGAGCAGTCTAAGGCAGTATGAGCAAGCAATCTGAGGAGTCTGAGGCAGAGACACAGAGGCAGATTTACAGAAGTCAGTAACAGACAGGAAGAGTGAGTCACTTTGAAACTGACCAGAGCAGTTCAGTCAGAGAAGTTTCAGGAGTCAGCTAGAGTACAGTCCTGAGTTCAGAAGTATCTAAGTCAGAGTGATTCAGTCAGCAGTAAGAGTAGGAGGCTTAAATGTCCTACATTGTATGGATGCTGAGGCTGAAACCTTCCAGTATTAGACTTGAAGATCAGATTGTATGGAGGCTGAATGCCCCAAGGAGCCAGGAGCCTGTGATTGAATTAGACAAATGAATAAAAAGCCTTTGAATTCAAATCAGTGTCAACATCTACAAATATATCTGTTGATCTGATCCTACATTTATTAATGTATCAATTTATACATAAACTTTTGTCTTCATCAATATACCCATATTGCTAGATATTTATTGCATTTTATTTATTCATCATAATGAAAATATGTGCGATCTAGAGTGAAGACATATTTGCAAATGGATATTTCATATTCTTTAATTTTGGAAAATGCTTGATTCATTTTGGTTTGCATTCCTCAACAAGAGGTGAAAATAATGTCATCCCCATTCAGAAATAGGATGGAGATTATACTTACAGCTACAATTTAAACATCCTTTGTCAAATAATAAGTAACCCAACATTTTTAGTTATTATGTTTATACTGAAAAACAGAGAAGTTGAAATTGGTCCCCTATTTCCATATCTCTATTCTCAATCTGGGAATATCTCCATTTCCTTTTTATTTCCCTTCTTTTTTTTTTCCTTTTTCTTTTTGTTTTGTTGTTGTTGTTTGCTTGTTTTGTTTTTTTATTTTTGTTTTTCAAGACAAGGTTTCTATGTTGTAACTCTGTCTGTCCTGGAACTCACTCTGTACACCAGGCTGGCCTCAAACTCAGATATCTGCCTGCCTCTGCCTTCTGAGTGCTAGGATTAAAGGTGTGTGCCCTTCACTGCCCGACCTTTATTTTCATTTATAAAGAATATCATCATAATTCTTCACCTTGATTTTCAGTACTAGAAATTTGATTAAGTTAAATATGACTTTATCTGTGGTGCCATGCTAATAATCATCTGTAGAGGACATGAATAATGAATATACACGCTTGGCTAGGTTGAGATAAACAGGTGCAGCAACATGTACACCCAAAATCTATGAAAAGCTTACATTTTATGTGATCTATGTTTCTGACAATAGCAAAGCAAAGAGTCAGGCTTGAGAAAAAAAAAAAAGGGACTGTCCTGATTACAGGTTTTTATTGAAGTGAGAATGTATGAGCTTCCATTCAGAAGTACTTTTGAATGTTACCTGCTTCCATGTGTAGAAAACTTCCATAGGTTCTACTAAATTTTGTAATAAGCTTGCCAAGATGAATACAAAGTGCTGAAATCTGCCTGTTCAAAGAATATTTTTAAATTTGATCAGTGTAGTTTTTATGTTATTTTACAACTATTTGATAATCACTTTCTATTGCAAGATAATGTATATCCAGGAAAGCCACACTCATTTTATCATGAAATAAGGATCTGAGTCCATTCTTAGATATATGGCAGGGGACAGCTTATAACATTCACTTTTCAGTCTTGCCCTCCCTTCTTCCCTCCTTCTGCCTTCCTTCACCATTTGGAATCTTTGACCTCTTCTAGTTTTTCTTTGTAGTTAACTTCATTGTTTTCAAAGTGATCTTTCAGAAATTATGAGAAAATCTTATTTTACTTTATAAATCTGGAGGGTTAAATTAAATATCCAGGAAGGGATGGGGTGACATTGAAGCTGTGTTTTTTGTCTTTCTTGTTGTTCATGTCTCCTCATTTGTACTGCTCACTGATGGAATTATAGAATATTGCATTTTTGTAATGGCATCCAGCATTCAAGGAAATTTAGTTAAGACTAACTCGTCTTCACCTTTAGTGATAGTCATGTTATAACATACTTTCTACATAAAAAAAACAGGATATGATTGTTAATATATTGGTCCAGTTCACATTTTTGCTTCAATACCATAAAGGATACTCTATTCATATATTTTAATTTTTAGTACATGAAAAATTATTGGGGCTCTTTTATGAGATACTTTCCCTCTTCCCTACTGAAATATTCATATATTATCCAAAGTAATTCATATTCTGTCAGTTCAATTCAAGCGAACATTTTTGAATGTGTAATTTTGGATTACTGTGATTTCTTAAAAGTAAAGACTATAAAGTTGAGGTGGAGACAGAGGCAAAAATATTTCATACTCTGACTTGGGTGCTTATTTTAGTCACTAGTTAACTAGGATCTGTGAGATAAATCAGATAAAAATTAAAAAGAAAAGAATGTAAAACACACAAATTAATTAAAATTCTAACTAGCCAAATGATGGGTTTTATGAATGTTAAATGACTTCTTTTTTATGTATTTTTATCATTTTTAATGAAACAATTATTGAATAGAAGAGGCTTAGTTGTTTCTTGTGGCAAATTGGTGAATAGTAAAGATGGTGATTATGAACAGCAAGAGGAGACACAGAGAAAGCCAATAAAATGTAATTGAGATGGATTTTTATATGACAGGACTTGGAGTGTTATATTTTTAAGAATAAGTTTAACATCATAAGCAAAATTATAAGTTTGTGCATCATTTATTTTACTCATTACTGTAGCAAAATATCTGACAAAAGGTAACTTAAGCAAGAGTTTGTTTTGATTCAGGAGTTGAAGAGATATTGTCTATCATGACCATGGTGGCAGGAGCATGAGGCAGCTGATCACACTGTATCTGCCACTAGGAAAAGGAAGATGAATGCTGTGCTCATCTAGCTTTCTCCATCTTTATTTTGTGTTTAATCCGGGAAGCTAATACATGTGATTGTACCACCCTAAATGTAAGTGTATATTTCCTCCTTCTTTCAGCCTCTTAGGAAACATCCACAAAGGCATACCTATAGGTAAATGTTCTAGATGATTGGAACTCTAACCATCGTATTTTTAGGATGCGTAGAAATGATACAAGAGGTTCTAAAGGTTAAAGAAAAAGGTAAAAGTAGAAGCCATTGTTTTAGAATAGTATATTTTGTAGTTATCCTTAAGAACTGATGACAAATTATGAGAACTTAAAAGTCAGCTAAAAACCTTGAATATGATTTTCCACACAGGAGGAGGTGAATTTAAATAACTAAACAGCATGTTATGTGACTTTCATCATCTGTACAAATACCTGAAATAAACTACAAGGAGATTTGTGCTATTTTAACTCAAAGTTTCAAAGGTTTTAGTACTTCATACTCATAAAGGGAATTGTAGACATAAATTCATGGCAAAAGGCAGTTTATTCTTTGGCTAATTCAATCCCCTGTACTTAGAGGGTTTCAGCCTTCATACAATCTAATCTTAAATTGCTAACACAGACCTAGAACATTTAACTAGAAGGCTTCCTCATCCATAAAATCTAATCTTAAGGCCTACACCTGGATCATTTTAACCTCAGAGACTTATTGCTGACTGACTCACTCTGACTAACTCCTTCTGAACTCAGAGCTGTACCAACTGACTCTTTCAGTTGGCTAATTCAACACACTCACTGTTCTGGCTCAAACTCTTCTCCACACTTCTGGTTTGAGCCAACTGACTGTTTCTAACAAATCTCTTCTGACTCTCCTTGACTCCTGAAACTTCTCTGAATTGTTCTGCTCAGCTTCAAACTGACTCTTACTGTTAGCTGACTCAGACTCACTCTGCTTCTCCTGAACTGCCTCTGCATCTCTGCTTCACACCGCCTCAGACTTCCTAAATCTCTGAGCCGAGGATCTGCTCATGCTACTGGATTAAAGGTTTAAATACTCCTCTACAAGTGACAGCATGATGTCTCATGGTAGCCAGGAAACACAGATAGAAAGCTTTAGCTACTCAGCCTTTTCCTTCTATTCCATCTACACCTACAGCCAACAGGATAGTGCTCCCCACACTTGGGCCAGGTTTCTTCACTCTTAGTCAGTCCTCACAGACATACCCAGAAGTGTACTTTATGAATCTGTAGCTGGGGGCTCCTCAGTCTAATCCAATTGATAATAAAGAAACAATGACTATGCACAGGCAAAGCCAAACCAAAAGTGTATTCTCATGACTGTTCATTTTCTGTTGACTGTTGGATGACCTGGAGTTGTGAACAATCTAGCAATGCTGAAGTTGATTTCCTTGAAAAATCTGCTTAGAGTTGTCAAATAGCATGCAGGCAATTCACGAAAAGCATGTTAGAAATCTTGTTTATTCTGCAAGGTAGAAATAGGAATTATAATGGTGTCATAACAGGATCCCACCTGATTTGAGAGTTGAAGTTTGCATGCATGGGCTTTCAAAATTGTCCAATTCTGACTACATAAGAAGGTGGTAATTAAACTATTTTGTGTGGTTTCATCATTGATTGAAGTTGAGACATTGAAAGAGGGTCTGGACTTGTGTCAAGTGGACCTAAAAATCTGAATACAATTTACACGAGAAGCAGGGGTCTGATAATCAGCTAGTGAAAGTTTACTTGGCTTAAAAAAAGGATGTCTTTACGCTATTGAGTATAATCCACCATATTAATTATCAAATAACCAATATGACTCATAATTGTTCCTTTCTAGAGGAAAATTCTTTAGAACATTTTTTTAATGTATTGATTACAATTATGGAAGATGAAGAGTACAAGACCAAGTAGCCTCAAGGTTCCATAACTTGAACATCAACAGTTCCATTTAGTTAAAATTTCTGGGCAGTTTAAATTGACTATGGAAGCCTCTTTTCCTTAGATCCTAGACAGAGGGATTGGTGATGAAAATTCCATTTTCTACTATGCTATTTTTATTACAAATACAAAATATTAATCTGTCTTTTGTTATTTATTCTAGAATCTTCTATGGTTAGCATTTTTGTTATTCCAGATAACTTTCCTAAAAATAATATTTGGATACCTTCTCCTGAGGTGTCTAAGTGTTCATTTTGTCTTTAACTAAGTTAGCAAGGGTATATCAAAATAAGTTCATCAAATACCACATATAAAACACATTCCCACATTTGTCCATTGTATAATTTTGAATGCTAATAGGACCTCATTGATCCTTGCTATAGGAAAATTATTTAGATAGATTTTTTTTGTTTTATTTGTTTTTTGTTTGCTTGTTTGTTTGTTTTGTTTTTCAAGACAGGGTTTTCTGTTCTAACTCTGGCTGGCCTGGAACTCACAGAGATCAGCCTGCCTCTGCCCCATGAGTGCTGGAATTAAAGTCATGTGCTACCAGCACCCAGCTTTCATTGATTTTTTTAAATGTACTGATTGAAGTTATGGAAGATGAATCCAAGGTCAAATTGTTTGAAGCATATTGGCTTGTCTATTGCTTTACAGATAAGGGCTTAGTTGTTGCATCTGTAGAGCAGAAGGGCTAAAAAATTATCCCTCTTGTGTTTCACAATGCCACTAATCACTTACTGAGGAACAGATATTCAAACTTAATTGATTTCATAATGTATGTAATGTATTGTATTGTACATAATGTACATAATGTAACATATTCATAAAGTAAATGTATTCTGTTAGGTTCTAATACATGAATATTGGGACTAATGATATCTCATTACACACTTATGTGTAAATGTGGGTGGGTTGCCCACAGAGACCAGAAAAGGGCACTGAGATACCCTGGAACAGGCATTACAGGTGTCTGACCATCAATACAAATGGGTGCTGGGAACTGAACAAGGGTCTTCTAGTAGAGTAAGAAGCTCCTTTAATTACTGAGCCATCTTTAACAGAGGACATTGACATTTAAACAATTGCACATTCCCCTCAGAGTGACAAAACACTTCAAAAAACTTCTAGTTATAAATATTCTATTTGCTTCCTTGAAATATATGTAAATCTTCTCCTAAATCCTGGGCAGTTTTACAACTCTGAAAATGTCTTTTTTTCTAACTATCAGGGAATCACTTCTGAATTATACATACATCCAGAGCTAGCAACTGTGTCCCTATTCTGAAAGAGACAATAAGTGTTTACTTTAATAGAAACTAATTGATCTATATTGGTAGTCTAATCACAGAAAAAAAATAGAATCTCAGAGATAAATCAGTTTCATACAGTGTATCTTGATAATACCCTCTTCCCTCTCCTCCCTGTTCCATCCTCCAGTCCCTGTGTCCTCAAAGAGAAACCAAAACAAAACAAAAAAAATGAATAAAAGAAAATTAAGTCCAACTTATGGCAGGAGCATGGATCACAGGCATAACCATGGTTCCTGGAGGCAGTAGGTTGTTCTGATGATGAATATTCCCCTGGCCCATATTAGCCTGAGACAAAGCATGACAAAATATGTTCCAAAATTGGGCCTCACTCTTGAAGCCCACAGGTAACTGGGCTTCCAGCAGGCACCCAGATACTGAGAAGGCACCCAGATATCCTTCAAGTACCAGGGCATACCACAAGCCTCCAGGGCATCCTGGAGATGTCAGGCATCATGCAGGTCCTGTGCCAACCTGCAGACATCCAGACATCATTCAGGTACTCTGTTACCACACAGGCACCTGGACATCCCACAAGCACCTGGGCTTCCACTGGCAACTGAATCATGGCATCATCAGGTGCCAGGACTTTCAGCAGAAACCAAGACATCCCCCAGGCTCCAAAGAATTGCATAGATGCCCAGGCACCACTCAGGTTACTGGATCAATCCACAGATTCCTGAACATCTTTCAGAAGCCAGTACATCACACAGGCATCAGGGCTTTCTGCAGGTACCAGGGCATCCCACAGACACCCAGATATCCTACAGGAACATGGACATTACACAGGTATACAGACAATACACAGCCACCCAGCCATCCTTCAGGCACCCCCATCTCACACAGTTACCCAGACTTCTGGAAGTCTCCATAGTCACTTGAGCATCCCACAGGTGTCTGAACATCTTGCAGTCCCCAGAGTAGGGGGATATATAATCATTTAATCCAACAACATGGCTTATCTCTGTGAGACTCTCCCATAGGCAAAACAATGGGCTGAGTAGGAGCCCCTGCCTTGCTGGCAGTGATGGGTACCACAGGCTTGTCCAGCAGAGGTGCTGCTTCACCAGACTCTGTTCCCAGCTCACTTCTTCCATTCTAGGGTCAAAACTGCCATCCCATTCCTCCACATTTTCTCTCTTGATTCATGGTCAAAGGATCCTCCAGATCTATCACCTCTGCTGTGTCGTATCAACCACTCTGAATTCAATTAGTTCCCTTTGTTGAACCTTACGACAATGTAACATCTTCCATTCCAGAAACCTGTGAGGGGCTATGGGCACCTTGATTGGGGATTCTGGGGCAGCTGCTGGAGTCCTGATAGACTCTGCTCACTTGCCAGATGCCATTTTGAATCTCAAGTTATTACAAACTTTTAAAATTGGAAATAAAACATACATTTCCATCCATATTATTTAATAGAAAATTAGAAAATTTATTAAATATTAATATTAAAAATGTCTTTGGAGGATGCACATCATATTTCATATTTATAATTGGCCTTATCAGGAATCACAATTGAGGTGACCTTTAAAGTAATTTGTTAAAAGTAATTTAAAGTTAAAAGTAAATTGTTAAAGTAATTGAAAACATTATCACAAGGGTATAAATCACAAATTTCTTGTAACTCTCATTATTTTTATTTCCAGACATGATGTAAGATTATATGTAGTCAGAAAGCCTTCTTGTAATATTAAAGATTCATTTATCTCTGAGAAACAATTAAAACTATCATTTAGGATCATAAAATTTCATAAAGAAATATATACTACATTTTGGGAAATATAATATTATGAGAAGACCTACTTAAAAACTAGAGAAATTAAAAATTTCGTCACTTATTCCTGTTAAAAAATCACTACTATCAGCAGTCAGTGTCCTGACAATATATGTTAATATGCAAAGACCTCTCCAATGTTATGCTTAGCCTTATATCATTGTATGATCTCTAGAAAGAGTCACAATTCATGGCTATCATGAAAAAAAAGCAACCAGTTGCAGATCAGAATGAATACTTCAGGTAAGGCAGAAATAAGTTTTATCATTTAACCAAATAAAGACTTCAGAAGGTAACTTTTCACTTCCAAACTCATTTCTAAAAAGGGTAAAATGTTATTAACTTGAAGTAATATTATGAACCAGAGATAACAATATAGGCACATGTTTAAATTGATATCAAAAGTTTTCAGTTGCCAAGTTACTTATGAGCTTACTGCATGAGAGGAATTTTTTTAAAAGTGACTAAAAGGGTATGAAGGAAGGAAGCAACTTGCATGATTTCCCACAGTATTAGACTTCCTGTAATATAATTTACTATAACCTGAACTAAGCAGAAGGTGAGGTTAGCCTTGGGGTAGGGAAAAAGCAATCACTTGCTGTTATGATTTTTCTTGTTAAAAATTCCCCAGTCACCACCAAATCCCCATCCTTCAATACATCCTTTCTTTTCTCAGGCTTGCTCTATCTACATGAGAAAGCCTGTCTTTGCTTAGTGAACTACCTATGCATCTCTAGTTGATGACTACTAGGATTTTGACAGAAGAAGATTTTCAGATTTACTGGTGAAGATGTAGACATGGAAGTTATATAGAAAGATCTCTGTACAGAGACACAGGATGAGATTCTATGATGCAGTACAAAACTACCAGAGGCCATGTAAGACAGAAGGAGCCCTATACCATCTGGCAGCTGCTTTGAAGCTATCAGTCAGCATCTCCTTTTAATAAACATAGTGACTGATTAAAGGAAATCATATCCAGAATATCTGTGAGAGCAAGTACATATTTATCAAGGAAATCTATATATTCTACTTCTCAAATGTTCACCTTATTGCTACCAGAGGTAGGTGAACTTGCATGATTTCTTGGGAGGCCCAAAACTTCACATTATATCACTTTGATTACACTGGATCCCGTTCAGAAGAGGATGATGATTGTCTTCAACTTAACAGATATATGTAGTATATATAAAATAGGATTTTTTCTACAGTAATTCTTTCAGTGTCACTATGCAGTGACATGCAGGGGCTATGTGGACTTTATTCCAGGACAAGAGTCTCAGAGCTACCTGAAAACAGATCTTTAAAGATCTTTGAAAAGTCTTTTTTGGTAAAGAACCTTACCTACTATCATGTTAGTTGAAGAATGGGATAAAACAAAGAGTTTATAATTGTCATGCTAGTCTAAGTAAAATGCAGAAACCCCGACTGATACAGTTTTGTAAAATTATTTACTATGAGTAATGAGAGAATGTGCATGGTATTATACACATGTGAAGATCAGAGGACAATTTTGTAGAGTCAGTTCTTTTATTTACTTTTATGTAGTTCCTGAGGACCAAACACAGATCATAAAGCTTGTATACCAAGGATTTTTACATGGTAGCCCATCTTGTTAGCACTTAATGTTAATAATTATGCATCTCTTGTATTAATCATTTTGTTTACTTTTTGCTCACCTTGTATAGCTAGTAACCATGGTAATAATATTATATAGACTTAAGTTCAGGCAAGAGAAGCCAGATTGGCAGTTACAATGAAATTATAATTGTTAAGAGTCTTCTCTAAGTTTAGAAAGAGACTTTATTTAACTAAAAGGAAAGAAATAGAGATCCCAAATAGACACAATTAATAAATCTGTTTTAATAATTTAATTTGATTTTCAGGGTTTGAGAAACAACTCAGTGAATAAAAGCACTTTCTGCTTTTGCAGAGGACCAAGATTTGGTTTCCAGCACCAGAAAGGCAGCTCAAAACGGACTCTGATTCAAGTTCTAGCAGGTGCTCTGACTCATTTTTTTGGTTTTGGGCACCAGATATGAATGAATATATATACACACACATATACAGAAAATTAAAAATGAAACCTTACATACGCAAAAGAGCAAGAAATTAATCAGAGGAAGAGTTAGCAAAGTGAGTCAGAGTGAGCATATGCCCAATTCCCACAATAAGAAAGCAAGCTCTCAGCTCAGAGACATGGGAAAATGTAGAAAGGTAGAAAAGCAGAGAGGCTGACTGGGGCAGTATGTAGCAATCAATACAAGCAATCTGAAGCAGTGAATTAGGAAAGCAGGCAGTCTGGGGTAGAGGCACAGAGGCACAAAGACAGTATGAAGCAAGAAGAAGCAGTCTGAAGCAGTCAATTACAGAAGCAGTCTGAGGAGTCTGAGGCAGAGAGACAGAGGAGCTCAGCAGAAGTCAGTATCTGAAAGAATGAGTCAGTTTGAAGCCTGGCAGAGCAGTTTGATCTGAGGGAGTCAGAGAATCAGCAAGAGTCTACCAGAGTCAGAACACTTAAGTCAGAAACAGTAAACCAGCTCAGAAGATCAGTTTGAACCATGGAGAAGAGTTTGTGTCAGAACAGCAAATGAGTTGAACCAGAAGAGATAGAATTCAGAACAAGCTAGTCAGTGGCTCAGTCAGCAGGAAGTCTCAGAGGTTGTTTAGATTGTATTGAAGTTTAAATATTCTACATTGTACAGAGGCTGAAGACTTCCAGCTCTTGGCTTAAGATTTTACAGAGGCTGAAATCCTCCAAGGCTCCAGGACTAGGACTGGGGATTGAATTATGCAAAGAATAAACTACCCTTTGAACCTGAATTTATGGCTATAATCCTTAATTTTTTAATTCATTGTCATATTATATTAATCTTTCTTCATCTTCTGTGTCTAGAAATTTGAAACTAGTATACAGCCAAGCTTAGTGTTCACATTTAAATATTAATTTCACATTTTTATGACTTTGAATATTTGTGACCTAGATACTTATGCTAATATATATCAGGTTCCTTGTTAAAGAATTGACGGTAATGAACCTTCTGTGGCTACAAACAGTTTACTATCCAGAGAATCTCTAGACAAATATATTTGTATCTGATTTATTACATTTATATACGTATTTTCAAAATGAGACATTAAAAGAAAACAAAGATAGGAAAATACATATATATCTGATGGCTGAGGAAAAGTATTACCTTTCATGATTTGAACATGAATGTGCCCATATATTAATTTCACAAAGATTCTATCCATCAATTATTAACAGAGATGATAAATGTAATGCATGCATTTTTAAATATGAAAGTCATATATTGTGGTGAGTCTTTAGGGTAGTCAGAAAAGTTGAATACAGAGTATATAATCTAAAATTGTGACAAAATTGATGTTAGTGTTACAAGTAAAAGATATGTTCTGAACACATTTTTTGTTTGTTTAAAGGACCAGAAAGTAAGGTATTTAAGCTAGCAGGAAATTGAAACTGGCATGTTTGCATACTGTGGAGCAAAGGATTCTGAACTAAAATTTAGAAGTCCATCTTCTCACAGCTTTAGTTTTGCCTCATCTCAATTGAAGATAAAAAAAAAATCTATTTAATGTTCACCCAGAATGTATGATCCCATAGGTTTAAACTCCAGCATTGTTAAAAATAATGGAGGCTTGCAATAATGCAGTAGAATGCATGCTTAACATTATGAAACACTGAGGAACAATGTTTTTACTTTCTTGTGTAATATTGAATTCAAGAGGGGTTGGTTTTGACTACCATAGTTAAAATAATAATGGATAAGAAGATCTGGACTCCAGAGTTCCCATACAGTTAGAAAACAGAGTGATCTTGCATAAGTTCCAACCTTTGTTTTGGTAAATAAAATCACTGAGATTTATTTTCATTGCAAATTCAAAATATTTGTAAAATTTATTAGATATAGTTTGCAGGAAATACTTCTCCTTAAGATCTAATTATACCAAATTCCCTTAAATAACAAGTTTTAGATGTAAAGTCAAACTGAAGCACATGAAAGAATGAGAAAAACATAACAAGTATTTGGGGATCATTCCTAAAAGTTTTGATTTATTTCTTGGTCATGCTTAAATTTTATGAGTTATAAAATATTCTATTTTGAATTCAATTCACAATAAATGTTTCCACTATTTCAAAGTGTTGCAAATGGTAAAACTAAATTTAAGTCTCAAATAAAGAAATCTATGGCACAACACATGCATTAATACACATTTAGGAGAAACTATGTTGGTTGTAAATTCCTCAAGATCAAGTATCTCATGGGCTTTCCCAAATGGAACACAGGACAACAATCACACAGCAAAGAATAGCTCCTTGTTTTCTGCCAAGAAACAATGACGAAATTATAGGTTCTGATTCTCTTTGAACTTTCAGCATTACTAAAGAAATGAAACAACTTCTCTTTTCCTTCTTTTATCTTGACTGCAGTTATGCCTTCACACATTTCACCTTAGATATGATCACAAGATATTGTTTGGTTCATTACAGTTTTTAAATTTCTTTGCTTTTCAATACTACTAGGGGAAAAAATCATTTGAACATACTTGCCTTTGGCAGTGATTTTTTTTTCCTTTCCTTTCCTTTTTTTCTTTAGTAAAGCAGCTTGTGCTTCTGTGATGCATTCAAGGTCACACTTCCTACCCTTGCCTGCTGTAGATAGACAGAGCAATAAAGCAGGTAATACTCTCTCTCAATTGAGGTGCAGATCTCATTGCTGCCAAACATCTGTGCAGTATGACTCTCCATATTATACCCTAAACGCCGATTTTTGGGGGTAATATTATCAACTTTGCCTCTTTGCATTTTTATTTATATTGAGATGACACAATTGGGATATGCTGTTGTTCAGGCAGGCATAATTTTTAATAGCATGAAATGAAAGGAAAAAATGTATCAGTATTGGAACAATGTAAATGTAAAGCAATACCATATATTTAAAAGGGGAATTTAGAAATGTATTAAATATTAGTGAATAAGTCACTCTATATTTAGAGAGTCACATTTACAGGGAAAATTGAGCATTATCTCATAATAAGAAAAGATAATATTCTGTGATTGTGTTAGAATTATGCATTGTTTTCAGCCTTTGCTCTTTCCCCCTAAAGATTGTATTGAACAACACTGCTGTTTTCTAAAACAGACAACTTAAAAATATATATCATAGGAAATCAGCATTAAGGAATGCAAAAGATATCAAACCAAGTTGCATACATGTTAAAATTTTCAGGTTCTTAAATATTTAAAGTGGATGTCATCTATATTCAACAGAGAACTTTGAGATAAATACATGGCAGGAATAGAGAAAGGGCTAAGTTATTTGTGTTTTCTACTAAGGTTTAGGAGTAAATACATTCCAGGTAAAGGTCATGGACCCATGCTATAAATAGATATCTGTGTAGAAGTTTCTGAACACTGGATATATGTTAAGTCTTGCTGTTCATTTCCTGTTGAGGCAACTGATTTCTTAATTATTTGTCTATAGTATTAAACATTGTAAATTTTTTCAATCTATAATAATTTTTCATATAATACTAACCATATAAAATGTCATTTATAATCCTGAAGGAAAATTACAATTTAACTTAATTATCTTTCCAATATTATGATTTCCTCTTAATATCTTTATGACCATGTGCTCACCTATGGATGTACATTCATAATAAAGATATTTGGGGTTTTGAGAATTGTATGCAAACAAATTAAGTTGTATATATTGGTTAATGATTTTTTTCATTTAGGTAAGTTTCTCTATTTCATTAGTCTCTTGTATATTGTAGATAATTAACAAATATTTCTTATGAGAAAAAATGAATTAACATTTTCTATGAAAACTTTGCAAACACCCTAAGGAAAGGAATTGATGTTTCTCTGTGTTCCCATAATGCTTTATTTATAATGGTTATTTGATATAAATTTTGTGAAAATTAAACATATTTTCCTACATTCTTTACAGAAGTGGACAGAATCCATCAATCAAATCTACATATTGGCTTCTAAATAGCAAATTAAAGTAAACATTGGGTGCTCCACAAAACAACAACCAGAGTGTATGCCTAATAACATATACAAACAAGAACTTCACAATGAACCCTAAGGAAGCTCACGGCATCGCTGTGTGGTACATAATTTCCATTATATGCAGTCTTTGTGTTGTAATACAATTTTCCAGAGAAAAAGAAATAAAGAAAACTATATAATTGGAAAGAAAATCTCTATGAGAAAGACCTAATTTAATTAGTCAACTGTGTTTTGGTGAATATAGCTGCAAATTAATATGAGGGAAAGTACCTAATAACAAACCAATCTGTGACTGTGGAATACCCCCAAGGAACAGGGTCACATATATATGTTGCACATTTTATTGCTCTCCTATGAGCAATCAATTAGCATTAAATATCAATTATTCAGTTCGGTTGTTTTATTGATCAATTAACCTGTTGTCGGGTTTACATTTACAGGAAGCTGTAAAGCCATAGATTGAGGTATCTCTTATGCAATTCAAATCATCTGTTTGTGTAAAAATGCTGCCTTTTATCTTGCTTTACAGCCCAGCACTATAAGATAAAAATGATCTATGTTGCTTATCATAAAGGCCTCTGATGATCATAGTTTCTTTAACTCTGTTTTGTGGCTATTCTCTGATAGTTAATGTTTATCTGAATAAAAGTATCACACAATATTACTTCCTGAGAAGACACTGAACAATATAGTGAATAGGCTACTTATTCATCAGTTAGGTTTTATTTTGGTGAGTGTAGTGGCAATCAATAAATAAATAAAATCTCTCAACAGTGAAAACAATAAAATAACTCAAACAAACCCTATGATTTACAAACATAGCTTATTAAAACTAAAGATTAGAGGAATAGTCTCTGTAGATTTTATTTACCTACACAAACAAACAGTCAAACTCAGCTGTGGTCACTGACATTTTTCAATGTTGCATGCTATTTGCTAACACTAAAACATGGGTTGGCATTTTCTAAGTAGAGATGTTTGCAGATTTTACAGAGGAATAAAATATTCAGTGAGTAGATTATAAAGCACTTACCAAGGTTTTAGAGGCACATAAATACCAAGTCCTGTAGTCAGTTGCAGAAAGGATATAGGGATTATCACACATGGGAACATACATGCATACTCATAAGGATTCTCTATACATCATGTGAGCTTGTTAGTCATTTTACAAACACCCTCAGACAGAGAAAGGACAAAACAGGAAGTAAAATCCATTTTGGAGCTTTCAGAATTACAAAGTCAACATCATTTTCGTAAATAGCTAAACCAGTATTTTCTCAGAAAACACATTATACTGTAAATTAAAAAAAAATAATTATTGAAAACTATTCAAAGGTTACAAACCATATACAACATTCCTCATCATGCAATTCTTTTTGTCTTTTCTACTGACAGATAAACTCATTGTCTATCTTTCCCCAGTTTTTACACCATTTACCAAAAAAGATGAAAATTTATTGATTGAAAATTATTTATATTTGTATTTATAAAACATGATATTAATACAAATAAATTTCTAACATTCTCATGAAATGCTAGAAATGCAATGTTTAAGTTGAAGGGGAAAAAAGCCATCCATGGAACAGGAGATTGGAAGGCACTTAGCAGAGTATGCTGTCAGGGGGTGGCAGGCAGGTCCTTTGAAGCTAATGTACTCAAATTTCCTGGGGCTTCTGCCATCTTCCACAAGAGCAGCCTCTGAATAAGAAATATTTCTGTCTAATCCTGCCGAAGATAGATAAGTCTGCCAATTGAAACTGTAAAGTCCTGACAGCCAACAGCATCAGTTTTGTAATAGCAAAAGACTGATGGTGAAATATCAGGAATGGAACAGCATTCTCTGACAGCAAGAAACTAACGTGTTTGACAAGAAATTGGGTCCGTGATCATTGCTAGTCAAACAAGATGTCTGTTCATTCAAAGCCTCAAAATTACCTTTCTTTCCTAAGTTCAAAATTCATTTCATTACTGACGTGTTCTTTTCTTTCTTCCTCATCAAGTTAAAACAGTTGCAGAGACACATATGCTTGATGTGTTTTACCTGGTAACAACCCTTGCTATTTCCTTTTAATAAGAACCATAATCAAAAGAATACAAGGCTTCCCTGTGCTCAATCATCCTGCCAGGCTCATTTATAAAACCTGTTCTGTTTAACCATTGAGTTACAGCAACTTTCAGATTCTAAAGAAGTTTGTCTTCCAACATCCATCAAATTTGAACTGCTTTTAGGCCGTTTTTGCCCACTCTATTTCATAACCTACAGTGTGGTTCACCATTAGTCTTAAGCTGTGTTTACTAGTTTCATAAAAGAACCACAATAAGTCACTATTTTAAAATTCAGGGTAAGAAAAATCACCAAATTATTGGGAGTAAAGAAAATGAAACTTCACTAGTTTTTAATATTATGTGTAGGTAATATTTAATTTTTGAGGTTTGAATAATCATTATGGATATTTTTTAAACATATTTTATGATGATATAGTTGTCAATAGCAAAGAAATACTTTACAATAGAATGTATGGAAAAGGTCTAGAGTCTCTTCCCAAGTTTTTAGAAATATTGTTTATAGAAATTCCCCCTAGAAAATAATAATCTGATAAAGTTAAGCTTTAAAATGTGACACATGTTTATTTTTACACTGTTTTAAAGAATGACATTTATGCAATTTTAATTTAAGCCAAATATCTCTAAATAATAATCATTTGGAAATATCCAGTAGGTAATAATGCTTTCACCTCTTAATAAAGTATTCTACAGATGGTAACTAAGTGCTATCATGCAATACATTTTGGGAGTCCAAACATAAATGGGACTTAATATACATAAATATCCTAGTATTTTGTGAGTCCTGTAATATTATGCAAGCAATGGAAAAATAAGCCATTAATACAAAATTCTGTGCCTTTCTGAATACAGATGTCATATTACTTTCCATAAACTTATATTCTTAAACAAATACCATTCCATAAACACAACACTTCTAAAATGGTTAGTATCATAGAAAAATAGCTCATTTGAATTTGGTTTACATTACTTAATGTTTAATTGTGGTGTTAATTCAGTAGAGTCTCTCACTAGATATAGGGCTTGGAATAAACCAGCAGATACCAATTTATAATAAATCATACACATTCCTAGAATAGCGTCCAGTCCTAAATGGCATGCATTTTACGAAGAGGTCTTTAGCTATTTGCCTTCTTATTCCTTGCACAGACTGTCATTCTTTGAATGTCTTAGCTACTGGCTGCATGTTCATCCCTAACATCTGTCCTCATATAACATGTGGTTTTGGTGTCCATATAATGCATGTTCATTATAATTTGTTTTCAGTTCTAGGATTTGTTTATGAATGCCAGCTTTACTGACAGTACAAAGTTCAACTCTATGTATAATATCTATAATATTTTTTGACACTCCTCATCTCCTCCCTCCATTCCCTTCTTACCATTCTCCGCATCTGGGGAATACTCCTTCATTGCTGGTAGGAGTACAAACTTGTAAAGACACTGTAGAAATCAATATGGCAATTCCTCACGAAACTGAAAATCTAGTTACCTTAAGAACCAGCAATGCCACTCCTGGGCATATACCCAAAATATGTTCCATCCTACCAGAAGGACACTTTCTCAGCTATGTTTATAGGAGCTTTATTCATAATATCCAGAAATTGGAGACAAGCTAAATGCCCCTTAACTGAAGATTGGATAAAGAATTGTGGCATATCTATACAATTGAGTATTACTTAGCCATTAAAAAAATGACTTCATGAATTTAGTAGGCAAATAGATGAAACCAGACAAAATCATCCTGAGTAAGGTAACCCAGTCTCAGAAAGACAAACATGGTATATACTCATTTATATGCAGATATTAACTGTTAAGCAAAGGACAAATGTACTACAATTCACTGATGCAGAGAGACTATACAACAAAGTGTGGAGACACAGGGATCTCCCTGGCAAAAGGGAAATGGAACTCATAACACACTGTGCAGGTGGGCTGGGGGAGGATGGGAATTGGAAGAGAAGAGACCAGTTCGGGATACGGGGGAGGAAAAGAAGGACCAGGTGGAGGCGAGGGAGAATATAGAGAGAGATGACCAGAATTGGACAACATTTAGGCAGGAATCAGGAGACCTAGGACAGTGGAAACTCACTGGAATCCATGATGGAGACCCTGGTGAGGACCTCTAGCAATGAGGCATGGGAAGCCTGAACAGACCATATCCTGTAACCAGGCAAGCCTCCCAGTGGTGGGACTAACTGGGACATCATCTCAGCCACAAAACCTTCGATTTATAATCTATTCCCTAACAGAATCCACTGAAACAATATAATTGTTAAGGCCATTTCATCTTCTACTTTGACCATGCTTTCATAACTCTTCAATCAAATATTTAATTTCTTATGCATTAAAGAAAATCAACTCCTTCATTATCATGAGTCACATCAATTATTTAGTTTTCTTTACAAAGACACACTCCCTCCTATTGTCTTGTTAATCAAATGCTTGTTTCAATTATTATATTAAAGTGCTCATGTCAAACTTAGCAATAATTTCCTTGGTGTTACATCCTCTGCTCAGTTTTATTTATTCCTTTATTTGATAACTTAACAGAATTAATCATTCCTTTTTTAAATGAATTTTATAATGCTGTTTTATGAATTCTACATTTCCTTTTGTAGTTTTATCCAAAGTTTTAGGGTTTTTTCCTGACCCCTCCTCATTTCCTTGCTCCATTCAACAGACATTTTTGTTTCATTTTGGGTCATCTCCTGATGTGTTCATCATTTTCCATAGCAATAAGCTCTCAAATAATAGGCACAGCCAAGATTTCACATCTTATTTACACAACACAGTACAATACATGTTTCAGACATATCATGGCAGTTTTGCTACACTATCAAAACTTTCCTTCAAGTAGTAGTTGAGGATCCAAAGCTTTTCTTAAGATTAACTCATGGAATTCATTCTCCCCAAACGATCTAGTGAGCTTTTAGCTTTTTTATGATATTAGAAATTAAACCAGAAACCTTGCCCATGCTGAGCAAATATTGTAACATAAGATATATCTCCCACTTAGATTCCACTCATTTTTTCATTTCACTTTATTCTAAAATGCTTGTGATTATACACATTTTGCCATGTATAACTCACCAATAAATCTTGCTAGATCAATTTTCGCCGTTACGCAACTGTCATTTCGCTCCCAGTTCCAACATCTCTCACTGACTATTGAGATAACATCCTCTCTAGCCTTCCTTCATCATCACCCTTATCTTATGATCTTAATGAGAACATGCTTCATTTTTCTCCATATAGCATAATGTTGGTTGTAGTCTGCTGCATATATCCTATGTCATGTTGAAGTGTGTCTCTTCAATTCCTACCCTCTCCATAACATTCCTTATGAAGAGATAATTGGTTCTAGCAAAGGCCTTTTCTTTATCCAATGAGTTTGTCATGCAATTTCTAGCTTTGAGTCTGTCTACTGTTTATAAATTTTACCTCTTCTTTTATTTCCAAAGCCTTATGATATGTCATTATGTTATTAATTTGCAATTTTAAAATTAATTTTGATATAGGCAATTAGCATTATAAGATTTCTCTTAAGACTATCATTATACAATCCATATTTTATAGAGAGTTTGGTATGTTGTAATTTCACTTTCATTTAACTCTAGGAACATTTTATTTATTTGTTAATTTTTTTTCAGTGGACCAGTAATTACTCAATGGTGTGTGATATGGTGTTGATGAATTCTTGTGTTTTCCTATTCCTGTTGATACACAACTATATTACAGTGTGGTCAACAAGCATACAGTACATTATTTCCATTTTTCTATATTTATTATTATGTGAATTGTGTCCTAATATGTTATTAATTTTCTAGAGTGTCCTAGGAGCTGAGTAAAACCTGCATTCTCTAATACTTGCATGGAATATTCTGTAATTATTTATTATTCAATTTGTGATATCATTTAACTCCATTTACCATTTCGTGTTTTGTTCAGACAAGCTGCCACATTGTGAGAGTGAGGTATTGAAGTCACCCAATACAATTAAGTGGGGCTAATCTGAGGTTTTAGATTTAGTAGTTCATGATTTATTTAACTGAGTTCACCTGTTGTTGTGGTACCTTTAGAATTCTAGACTCTTCTTGGGGTAATATCTTCTTACTGAAATAAACCTCCTGATCTCTTCAGACAAGTTTTGTATTGAAATCTATTTTCTGGGATACCAGAATAGCTCTCTTTGTTTGGTTCCTAGTTCTAAATGGTTGAAATAATTTTCTATCCACTTAACTTAAATTGGTATCAGTCATCAATGGTAAAATGAGATTAGGGGCAGCAAGAGATGGATCTTGTTTTTAATCCAATTTTCTATTTTTTGTTTTTGTTGAGCAATTGAGAACATTGATATCGAGAGTTATTATTAAAAGATATACATTAATTCCTAACATTTTGCTGATTTTATACTGTTTTCTTAGTCATATTCTGATTCATTATCTTAGTACTGTTTATCTATTCATTGTAACCACTTTGATGTTTTGATCCTTGTCCCTGGATTAAAGTCATGGAGCTGGTTTAGTGATCAAAAATATTTTTTGAGTCATGAAAAGTTTTCATTTCTTTTTCCTTTTTAATATAATTTTGCTGGGTATAATAGTTTAGGTTGACAGCTATGGTTTTTCAAAACTTGGAGTACATCATTCCAGTCCTTCCTTCATTTAAAAGTTTCTGTCAAATAATTAGCTGTTACTCAGGTTGGCCCACACTTATTTTTATCTTGCCTCTTTTTTTTCTCTTGTGGCTTTAAATACCTATTCCTTTATCTTTACCTTTAATGTCATTCCTATAATATATCATGAGGAATATTTAATCAAGTACTGTTTATTTGATAATGTGTTGATCTTTTGTATCTGGACAGGCATGTCTTTTCTTAGGCTAGCAAATTTTAATTCATGATTTTATTGAAAATATATTTTATTCCTTTGGTATGGTGTCTTCTCTCCTTCTTCTAGATCTAAAATCTGAAAACTAGGGTTTTTATTGTAGTATCTCAAAAGTGTCCCATGTTATGTTCATACATCTCTCCAAATATATCATTAATTGTAACAGAATGATACAGTTGCTTTGCCTTATGTTAGTTCTCTCTTCCAGTGTAGTTATTCACATGATTCACACTATTAATGAGGCTTTCCATTGATATTATTAGGCACATTGATGTTTTTTCATTTCTAGCTTAATTTCAGTTTGTCTTTCTCCAGCAAATCTATTTCTTTGTTGAATTCTAATTTTTAATTGAATTGAATCCTTATTCATTATTTTTTGTTTTAGTGCTCTTGGAGTACATTCTTATCTTCTATCTTTGTGTTATCTGAAAGTAGCTACAATAAAAACAGAAGCAAAAACTGAAAATTCTTCCATGTTGTTTTTACTCATGGTGATTATTATGTGATCATTAACTTTTGGAAGAGACTTTTTGTCCTATTTTTTCATATTGTTTTTGTTTCTGGGCTGGGATTTGTTTGTATGAAGTAAGTTTTTTAATTTTTTCCTTTTCAGTATTTGTTTAAATCATCTTTCTTCTTTCAACAGGGGTATTTACATTACTCAGGGATGTACAAAACGCTATTGGGCATGAAATAGTGTTTTCCTCTATGGTTCTGGGGTTGAGAGCTTCAAGCCCTATACTAGATTACCCTGTCCATGTCAGCCAATGTGTAGTATCTGAGACTACCTGGACCAGCGGCCTGGAGCAAGTTTACCCTGGCAATGTATGTTTATAAAGTGTTGACACTGGTCCTAGATCTTAAAGTTTCAGAATATCAGGACTTTTATGACAGAAAGATTTGTGTTCTGAAATTAGGCACAACGCTTCTTAAATATATTTTGGAAATTATTCAACCAGCACAAGATTCTCTCAAGGCGTGGGGAATATGTCCATGTGACAAATAATGCTATGCACAATTTCTAACTATGAGAATATCTCATTTGTAATTTGATAGGTGAACCTCTATTAGTCCTATTTTTAAATTCTATACATACTAGTGTTTTCTAGAAGTCAGTTCTTTAACACTTGAATTTAGAGAACATTGGCAGAATCCCAAGTCTGTTCTTTCTACCACTGCAGCTGTATGTATCCAGTGTTTACAGTTATAACCTGTGCATTTTAATAAGGAAAAATACTTTTCAAATAAATATTTTAAACATAAATCATTTCAAAAACAAATGTTCATAACATGATTATATTTCTGCACAAAGTGATGGTAGTGCTGAACTTTTAATTGCCAGATAAAAAAGCTTTAGTTTAGCACACTGCTCAATCTATTTTCTCTCCCTATATATACTTCCATGTGCATAGTTGCTTTCTTTATAATTCTATTTAGTGGCAGACTACTAGTCTCTCATGCACTGATGATACATAAGATCACTGAAATATTTTAGGTATAAAATATGATGTTTTATATTCTAAAGCAAATTCTCCCCAGAAATAGAGATTGTTCCAGACATGGAACACTTATTATGCTATCTAATAACAATTGTTATGATATGCAATATCAACATGAATTTCACAATGTGAATCCTGAGATTTTACCTAACTACGCATTACTCCTACAGACTCGTAATACATCTCACAGATCCACAGTCCCTGTATCCATAATTTTCAATGCAGGTTTCACATCATGGTTTCCCTATACTCAACCTGTGACTCTTGGGTTGAGTCTGTCACAATACATCCCACACAGTGCATCAAGCTTAACCACAAACACCATTACCTGCTGAACATCCCACCAGTCCTAACCCAGCACTGGTATCTTTTGAAATCTATATGTCTTAATATGTATAAAACTCTCTAGGATAATGTACACATCACACTATATATAAATATATATATATATATATATATATATATATATATATATATATATATATATATATATATCCCTCTTTATTCAACCTTTAATGATCTTTAATATAAAGGTCAAACATTTTTCTTCAAATGTGTAAATGCTACAGAGTGAGTGTCATAAGTAGTACAATCCTGAAATGAGACAATTATCTGTGTTCTAAAGCAGAGTAATTTAATTCACAAAATTGTTTCTAGATTATATCTGTAGGTTTAGTTCATATACTGGGAATTATTTGGTAACTATACATGATAGAAAATGTGTGGGCATTATGAAATATAGCCTCAAAATTAGTATGTTTGAGTTTTGTCTCCAAAAGAATAAGCTCTGAAAGAAAGGTGTCCAAACCACTATTTAAATTATGCAACCTAAAAGTTAGGCACATGCAATCTAAAGTAAGGTTGATATCACTGGGATTCATTGATTACATGTTTTGATTTTGAAACAAGGTATGCGTTTCCTCAGCAACCTCATCATCCTGTAACTGAGAACAATCTAGAACTTGCCTCCTGCTTCTGCCTCCTAATTGCTGGAATCACAGTCGTGGACCAGCACTCAGGTTTCGGTTGTTCTTGTAGGTGAACCCAGGGCTTTGTGCATGCTAATCAAGTTTTCTACCAACTTCCCTACATCTCCTGTCAGCTTCCATTTTTCTTCATGCTACAATATTTTTTCATTTAATATGCTTAACTTAAATTATCAAGATACTATAAATAGTTGGCTCAATGATTAATGTCTCTGTTCTAAGTTGACTTTACATGCCTTTACACAACATACTTACCATATTGTATCAGTATAGTCTGAGTAAATTCTCTAAACATGTAGATATTAAAGTATAAAAAAGGATGGTTTATTGCTAACTCAATATTACAGAGAAACCTGGCAGAGCTCAACTCATCTTATGCAGTAGGAAAGATTCAGATAAAGGAAAGGGATAAGGCTGCATTTGTTGATGTTAAATGCTTTTTTGCTTCTATGACCAGGAAGAGATATTTGGCTATCTTCAGTGTGTGAAATTCAGATTGAAAACCTATGTCTAGTAACAAGTGTGTTTTGAGTACAATCAAGATAGAATATTTTATTTTTTTGCCGTACTTTAACAGGATAAGTCAATCAATGAAAATTAAAACAGATGCTAATAAGGAACAGATGTAGACAAAGTATTCTAAGTCTAAAGAAAATAGATATTCCATTTGTCTCTCTGTTTATAATGCTAACTTGCTCTGCCAAAAATCTAGACCTATAAATAATATTTGTCTAAATAAGGGAGAAGTTGGACTGAGACTGACAGGTGGGGGGTCCAGATTTTCCCCTTAATGCAGAACCACCCACTGAGATTCTCTGAAGGATCAATGTGGAGGTAAGCAGGGTAAGGTTATAAAGTAAAAGTAGTGACTATAGAGCTGGTATATGTGGCGTCAAAGAGCAGGCTGGGCTATGAAGGACAGAAAGAGGTCAGAGGGCAGATGGGTTAGTATAGTAAATAAGTCAACCATTAGAATGATTCCCAATTTTACTTGCAACTTAGAGACACCTGGTGAACTCTTAAAAATACCAAGCTTTAATTGCAATCAAATTGATTTCATTTGCCTTTTTAAAGTGAGGCCAGGAAGTTTTGTGTTTAAAAATTCCCTGCAGTCAATACCAAGCCAACATTAAAACCTGAAATTGAAAGGGGTATAGACCTTCTACTCTGAAAGATGAGAAAGTATTCAAATAAATGGATAGTATAGATGATAGTGTGGTATAATTAGGCAATGAGTTATTATATACCTATTAGCTGCTAATAAAGAGGAATGAAAACCATGGCTCACAAAATGTTTCATATACTGTAATTGTTACAATTTATCTCTAAATACATACCGATTAATGTACAAATGTATATTAAATTTAGAATATTAATTGGGAAACATTTCTGTAAGTGAAATAGTAGATTGCAATTTTTAAAAGCTTTAAATTTTAAAATTGCTATTTCAAAAAGTATTATACTCTCTTCAATGTAATCTCCTGTGGTGCTTTAATCACTAGATCTTTAAAACTAGCATTCCATATATTACTTTTAAAATGTAAAAATAAGCTTTGCCATTGTGAGATATACCTGAAATTACCTTTTGATCAGAACCTCTTAGTAACTCAGTCTGTGGATACGAAGCAAAACTCACAGAAGTCTCTGTAGGGTATGGTTTCATTTTCTCATGAAAAGTACAGTAAATTTCCTTTGCTTCTCTTTAAGAACTGCCAGTGTGGGGCTCACATCTTCTCATAAAGCTGTCTGCCTCCCAGTTCTTCTCTTCTTCATACCTAAGCCTTTTGATAGTTAGGGTAAAATTTAATGAGCAAGTGTTTATACAACTCCTGCCTTGCTGTATTCAGGACAATTCTGAAGATGTCACAGAAGTGGATACACAGAGCAGCATCAAAAGGTTACAAAAATACCTTAGAATTTGGACTCATATGACCTGGGTCCAAGTGTTCACTCCATCCCAATTTGCACCAACACCCATACTGTAAACATGCACTGCTCCACATTCTCATTTAATTTTATTTCAGGTGTGTTTGCAAGTCACTAAACTATGGGCTCCATGGTAACAAGAACTTATTTTTCTTTTGTTCTGTGCTCCATCTGTAATATTTTAAAAAAATCTTACTAAAACAGGCTCAAAGAAAATATTCAAAGGTATTTATTAAAGAGGGAATGTAGGAAAGATACACTAGTGGCTCTCGAATTCTTGCTCACTTACCTCGTCTAAAACTTGGTTAAGGTTATAAAGTCAGTAATTTCTTCTATAAAATAAAAGAAATTAGATTTAAAGAGTAGGCTTATATGAGTTCAAATTCTATGCTGTTTTTACTTAGTTTTAAATTTGCAAGGGAGGGTTCTGTACTAAGGCTTTTGTACTTGACATATGCATAGCCTGAAATGTGTCTCCGTCTGATAACAGGATGGCTGTTGCTCGAGTTCTTCATGCAGAATATAAGAACTAGTATGATAGGAGCAGTGTGTAACTGGATTGGTTCTACAATAAGTGAGGTAGAAAAGAATTCTTCAGTGTGCAACAAAAAAAAATCTGCTTGTTAACAGGTTCCCTCTGATTAAATGTTTCACTGCAACCCATCTCCAAAATAGAAAACAGCAGATCATGTCAGAAGGCCTGAATTTATCCAGGGAAAAAGAAAGAAAAACACTGGCTTAAACACTGTTTCTTGAACTAGCGTGAAATGATTGAAAACTGACTATATGTTGATTCATGAGCCAGTGGATTTTATGTAGAAATGCATGTGATATAGAGCTAAGAGAAACATTATGATAGTCCTAGGCTTTTGACTTAAGGAATAAGAATAGATTTGTATTTTATTTGGCTTCACATAAGCACATGGTAACTGATTCAGGTTTGGGGAGAGATCAGGACCTAGACAATTTCTGGTAAGTGTAGGGGTCTGTTGATTCTGCTAGTGGCTGTCATCTATAAGCATGAAGAGGAGTCAGTCTCATAAAGTGAGGCCAGCAATATAGATCTGTTTAGTTGTAAAACCTGTTTTTTTCTCTTTTGCTATACATTAACTTGAATTTCCTTTGTGAACTTTAACTCTGAATGTTAATCTAAAAGTCACTCACCCTAATTATGTTTATATTAAGGTGGGATTGGCTTGTAGTTTAAGTTAGAGGTACAAAAGGAACAGTGTAGCGAATGATATAGAGAAAAATAATATGGTTTGCAATGAATGATTCAGTTCAACTTCATATCTTGGCAGTGATTCATGGTTGTATATCTAATTCCTCCTTGCTGCTTCCATAACTGAATATCACTGATTGTGTAATTCATAGAGGACTTTAATTAGCTTGCTTCTTTAGAGCTATGGATTACAAAGCCTGTTGCCAGCATCTGCTTAACATCTAGTGAAAATCGTTCTGTTGACACATGGAAAATATCAAATGCCAAAGTAATACCCAGTATGTCAGAGAAGGTCTCTCTTATTCTTAAAAAGAATAAGAAGGCACTAATATAACCATGAGGACCCAATCTTCATAGCCTTACTTAATATGCATCCTCCCAAAGCACTCATGCTCAAATAACATTAACATTGGATTTCAAAGACTTAAATGCATGTGTGTTCTGGAGGAGATAAACACTTATGTTATGACCCTCAATATAATAGTAAATACAATGTTACTCCCCAGTGTTCTCCTATGTCTATAGATTGAATGTATAATTTTACTGTCCTAATTAAATTGCTTGTGTATTAAATGAGATTCAAATAAGGTAAATAGGTTACTCAGAATAATTATTGGAGAATAGTGTTTGTAAGAAGGCACAAACAATACACAAGCAACAGAAAACAATCTGTGAGGCTTTATCAGGACCGATGGCTCACTGGAGAGGCATGGTTGATGACTAGAAAACACAGAGTTTAGAACATTGTATATTGAAGTCCTTGGAGAATTCAAACTGTCATCTGAACTATTTAAGCAGACTCCAGGAAATGGACATTACAGTGAAAATGAATCCTATATTTTAGATCTTCGTTTCATTGTTGGTTTTTGGTCTCATAAGACTATCCACATGACCACTAGACAAAGAGTTTAGTGCCTTTAATAAGCATTAACAGGAAATATTATATGTATAGGATTTGAGCTACAGGACTTCAATGCTTTAATATATAAATAGAATATAAATAGAATAAGAGCAGATGCTATACAAAGTCTTTAAATTTGGTCGTGTTTTCTTGCTATGAGAGGTTTAGAAAACTAAATTGCTTCTTAATTCATGTGCCACTGATATCTCTACATTCATACTTCAGCAAATGGCAGTATATTATTGATAGATTTCATTAATATTTACTCTATTATAGACATCACTTAGCTCTTAGTCTGGATGAGCTAAGGGCACAGTCGCCTGATTAATATTTTTACTAAATGCGTAGCTTGAAGGAAAGCAGGGAATGTCTAATAATAATTCATTTGGGTACCTGTCATTTGTGTGTACAAACTCATGTGGGAGTATCTGGCTGCACTATGGGACAAATCACACAGTTTGAGAAAAGTTAAATCTCAAGACAATGATGAAGGAAATTGTATTCCTATAAGCTAAATTGTTGGTATGGATGGTTGACTATATTGATCTGAGAAATTTTTGGATTGTCTAGAGATCATAAATCTCTGAGGTTTATATACTATATATAATGATGGACAGGAGGATTGTCCTGGTTTTCTGCTAAGTAAAAAAGATTCACAATAATGAAATGACACAGAAATTTCTCATTTCATTTCTGCTGCCAAGCAAACAGTTCAATTCCATGGATTAATTTTCTGTATCCATGATAACTTCAACTGAAAGGAAAGCAGGATATCTTATATCATCATAAAGACTGTGCCTCAAACCAGGAACTTTTAATGAAATTTTGAACTGCTTGTAATTTTGAATAGTTTGATATCTTGAACAGGTAATATGTTTAGTTCTTACTCTAATTACAATAAATTATATCAAGAGCTTCAGATAAACATCAAAGAATATAGGGCTGATTTTCAGACAATATTTTCAATTTAGTTAGTTATATCAATTGTATATAGTTATTTTCAGTAGATTTTCCTTATATGAGAAAAATGAAGCTCCAAATTTATTGAAAATTTATTATCAAGAGTAATAAGAATTATAAAGTATTTTAATTTCAAGCATATTAGTTATTAACATATTTGGTTACTAGAAACATTTCTGAACATCAGTGCAAAATTTATTAGAGTAGAATTAATCAAATATAATTACTTCAGCATGTTGTGTAATTTTAAGAAGAATCAGTTCAGCACCACTGAATATCTGGATAATATTTTTTAAAATCCACGTATAAAAGCTAGCCTAATTGAGAATTGAGGTAAATAGAATTTTGTGGAGAAGCATGTTTGAATACAATCATATTGTAAATTCGGCGGGTAATTATTCCTGGAACAGAGCAACGAATTCTATAATTCTAACCTTTTTCATGAATATAAATGTGATATGTGGGACATTTAATCTGTAGGAAGTAAAGATTAAATAAAAATAAGTTGAAACAACAGATAATACTAGCCATATAAAAAGAAGCCACACAATGTATTATGGACATGCATATAGCATTTTTCCTGAGAGCACTACAAGACACAGAGGACCTAGACCAAGTTCTTTCAAGACAACTCATTGTCATATGAATTATCAAAGAGTAAACTTTGGAATTGTTTCCTTGGTGGTAAATTAAAAGGTGAAGAATAACACACGGAGGGTACAACAGAGGCAGACAACCCAGAGTCTACATATCTTAAGGGATCATGCAGAAGACCTTAGGAGACTGGGAGAAGTCAGCAAGCAAGTAGGAGCCAGTAATACCACTGATATAATTTTCTCCATTTGAGATGGAGTTTGAAATTTGAGCAGACCATCCTAACAGTTGTTTATGTTGGGGGCTGAATGTGTTTCACTTTTCCTCCCTGAAAATAGTTTAGATTACACGCATTCATTCATGCATGCTAAGCTTTGAAGTATAAATATTTTTAACATCATGACTATTCACAAATACTGTAAAAATAATATGTATATTTTCATGAAAATCACAAACTTCTCACTCCAACAATTGTCCTTGGTGTCTTCTTTGTATTTCATTTAAGGAAAACAGAGGAGGAGTTTATCTGGTGGGTGATCTGGAAGACTGGAGGGAGAAGAAATTCTGGCCAGGATGTATTGTATGAAAATCAAGAAATTTTCAAATAAATAATAAAGGAAAGCAGGAAAAACATATACAAGTATTTAGCCATATAATCATGTTTTTTCTCCCCTATGATTAATTACAGATCTCTATCCATTAAAATTTAGACAAGCTATTGTAAAATATTATAACATGATGGTTTGAATCCACAAATTAATCAATTCATTAAACTGAGGCTTTGTGCTCCAAATACCCCCAAAGAGAAAATATATCACTTTGGGACAATCCATCAACATATGTGCTTATTGGAGACTACTTCATGTCCAAACCAAGACAGAGATACTAAACATCTCTATTGTCTTATTTTGAATACTTTCAGACACCATGTTTCAAAAGACAGTTTCTATAACATTTCTGTCTCTTTATCTTGGATAAAATTAATTCATTTGATACACATGGAATTTGCATTTTAATGTATAAACTAGACAACTATATAAGTGAAAAACTGAGTCTTTACCCATATTATTCATTTATATCCTTTGACTGTTTGAGGTTGTCTTTTGCTATGCCACCTTCATTCTCAATGTCAGCATCTATTGTTTTTGACAGTTACATGGTTATACAAGTTGCATCATATGTATTTGGTTCAGAGAATAAACATGCCACAACTCTAATTTTTTTTTCTTTGTACCACCAACAAAATATTAGTTAGTAGTACATTTGTTCATTTTTTATTAGACAAAAAATCTTTATCGATATCAATTTTCTGATAATATAGTACATTTTAATAATATTTTTCTTATTCCTTACTGTGTTAAGTACTAAAATTTATGGTACTTCTAATGAAGGAAATGGTGCTTATCAAGATGTCCTCCTGGGGTTGTACTACTCTACAGTGATGCCAAATAGCTTCAGGACATGCAGTGTTATTTCATTCATCCTTCTACACTAAACAGATCTCTCAGCAACTGTCCTAAAAAAATAAAAAAATAGCCCTCTTCTAGCTACTAACCATATATTCTCTTTAGTAATTACTGCTTGTTTCTCTGTAGTAATAAGAAGCTACTCCTGAAATTAAAAACTGTGGGATCACAAAATTGAAAAACAACAAAAAAGTAATATAGGCAAAGCTGTGAATTTTAATCTGTATGTTTTATTAAAATCTAGGCATGATCCCTTAAGCTCTATACTTTCAGCTCCTGGAGCTCTATAGCTCTTTTTTGGGGAGGGATTGTCTTATGCATTGTGAAACATAGAGTCTATCAAAAAAGATACCTGTGATAGGTGTTTTTTCTCTTCTTTTGTAAATCCAACACGTCTTAAGACCTTGCCAAAAGCCCTGTGTGTCTCTTAGGTCAAATATAGAATGGCTATTTAAGACTGAATTCCAAATAAGTAGCCAATACACACATTCTCGAGTATATGCACATGTACATAATCAGTATAACAGCATAGAGAATATAGTATGTGGATCAGAGAATGCAAAAATTGTTTTTCTGCCATAAGAAATTATAAAGGTGCCAATTACTGCTATTTTAAAGTTTGCAATTGTACTGAAATCTGGGTCAGTTAACAGTTTGAGAAACTTTAGTCATAACATTTATATTACAAGGCGAAATAAGAAACTGAGGAAATTAATTTAGGCATCTCTGCATTTTGAAGTGTTTAAATATATGTTGCTATGATTACTATAAGCATGTTGATAAGCTCAGATATCATCAATGTAGAGTAAAAAGAAAAACACACATTTAGTATTGTTATGATATCTCAATTTTTAGTGTATATAATACTTTGACTATCGTGTGAATACCAGTGGTGTTGCTAGTTTCTGGTTTCTGCATCAGACATTGTGTCTGATAAAAAGTATAGACCTCTAGAATACATGCTTGTCCTCTGAATAAATTCTATATATTATGTCATAGGAACATCAAGTGTACAGATGTTGAACCATTTAAGCTGCTCTGAGCCTATACTATCTAATCCTGCAATTGATATAATCATCTGCAGGCACTTACAGGTCTCCAGACGACAAAGTTAAGGAAGATAAAAAGACAAGGTGAACTTGTGTTTGCCCTCTCATTAAATTTTGCAAGCAGCTATGTTTAAGCTTCTATTTTATGAACCACTTAGGCAACTATTAACCTTTAAAAGTGCATTAACATTTTTATTTCAGACTTTGGAAAAGATAGGGACTAAAAATAGAAATAAGTGATGGTTTGAAATTCTGACTTGCAATTGATATTCTAATATTCAAAACATGTTATCTCTACTATCTTATTAGTGGAATATTCTGAAATAATCTAGCTAATGGAGGATTTCCTGTTTCAAAACTGGATTTTTTTTTTTTATTTTGCTGGTTCAAATTTTAGTATGAGGATCATAAGGATGATGAGTTTGTTGAAATACAGTGATGGAGAGAGTTACTGATGTTCTATTACTTTTAAATTGAAACATGATGAAGAATTAAATGAGTAGACAGAGATTCATTCAAGAGCAGCACAATTGAATCTTCTTGCCTTATAAGATCATAATTAAATACATTTTATTAGAGTCTTTAGAATTTCATTTTTAGTTTGCATTGGATGGAAATTATACCTACTATATCAGATACCTTTTGTAGATAATCATTGCAGAATATAAAATACTATATTTCATTTTAGTGTCATTTAACTCATTACTAAATATTACTGGTTTGTCATATTCCAGGAAACATAATGTCTTTAATATTATTTTCATGGTTAAAAAAAAGCATTTTAAAATACATAAATATTACTCTTAAAGATATATTGTGACTTCATGAATTTATTTTTTATAATATGTCAGTTTCCTAGAGTTTGGTAACTAAAACCATTACTCATGGGACTTACAACCTCTAGCAGAATTTTTGAAATCCAGCATTCAGTCTACATATAACATACAGCATAACAGGCTACATAGAATAGGATTCAGTTGTGTTCACTATTGCCTTTTACCCAGAATTACTATACAATGTATAATGAACATCAGATTTTAAATATAAAATCCATAACCTCTCTGGTTATTTGCAATGAACATGATTTGTTTAATATTACTGGGATATAATGGTCACTGCAATAGGGTCTTTGTATGTTGAAATTGTAACCATTGATTCAAGATAAAAGTCTCTTTATTTTTTTTTTCTAATTAAATCCTATTCCTAGTCCTTAAGGCCTGGAGAATTTCAGGCTCCATACAATCTAGTTTTAAGACTAGAAGTGGAAGGCACAGCCTCAGCCTCCATACAATCTAAAGTATTTCAGCCGCCAAGACTTGCTGCTGACTAAGACACTCTGAATAGCTCCTTCTGAATTTAGACATGTACTGAACAACTCATTTTCTTTTCTGGCTCAAATTCTTCTCCATGATGATGGTTTAAGCCGAGCTTCTGAGCCAGCTGACTATTTTTGTCTTAACTCTTCTGACTTTGACTGACTCTTGCAACTTCTTTGACTTAACTGCTCAGCTAGGCTTCAAACTGACTCACTCTTCCTGTCTGGTACTGAGTTCTGTTGAAGTGCTTCTGTGTATCTGCCTCAGATTCCTTAGACTGTTTCTGTGTCCCTGCCTCTTTCAGCTGAGAGCCTGCTTTCCTTCCATGAGAGTCGGGAATGTTCTCACTTGAACTCAATCTACTAACTTTTCCTTTGATTTGTTACTTTGCCTAACTTTCATTCTCATCCCACATATCACTTCCTATCTGACACTGCCTCATTCTGAGCTCTGTTTCCCATCTCCCAAGTGCTGTGATTAAAGGCATGCACCACCACTGCCTTATGAATACTGGGATTAAAGGTATGTATTAACATTCTTTCTATAGTCCATCTTGACCACACAGGACTCTGAAGTTGATCCTTTCATATAGACTGCTGGATGTGATCCCTTCAAATAGACCCTTGGATTTGATTCATTCCTCAATATTGCATACGTCTTTCAATTTGATCCATTCCCAGAGCAGCCATGCTGTTGGGCTAAATAATTATGTATTCCTCCATCTTAAGTGTTTATAAAAGTGATGAAAATTGATAATGCCTACTTTCTGTAATCTATATTAACACCATGTCCGTATGGTGAGCAATGAAAAACTAAATAAATGCCAGGAAGAGGAAGTAGGGTGAAGAAAAAACACAGAATGATGGTTATATAAGTTAACTAAAGCCAGGAACATTTCCTTTTCAAGTAATTTTTCTTAAGAAATTTGATAGCAAAATTTGAGACATTAACTCCACCATAATTAAAACGAGAGAAGATGGCCAGGTGGTTGTGGCACATGCCTTTTATCCCAGCATTTGGGAGACAGATGCAGGAGGATTTCTGTGAGTTCTAGGCTTTACAGAATGAGTTTCAGGACAGCCAGAGTTATAACAAAGAAACCCTGTCTCAAAAAAAAACAAAAAATAAAATAAAATAAGACAGAACTAAATGTAACTCCCTTCCAAACAGTGTATAGGTGGGAAGCCACTAATTCCAAAGTGAAAAAATGCTTAGGAAACTACAAGATTGTTGTTCAGGTAAATATTTGAAGCCAAAACAGAGATCTTTTATCGTGGTCTCTTATAAAGACCCTTGTTATTTTATAGTTTATTGGTGAGGGATATATTATTAAAAAGGAAACAACTGAAAGAATATTTTTCTGTGTTGTCTGGAGAAGCTAAAAGATCAAAAGTATAGAGTAATGACTAGAGAGAGTCCCTCCAATCTACAAGCCTTCTTGGCAGTTAGTTCAGACAAGAGTTTTCAGTAGATTAGTACAAACTTGGCTGTAACCAATTAAGTAGCATGTGATCACTGTGGTATCCTGCAAAATAGTCAGTGCAGTCTGGAAACTTGTAAAATGATTACCTGTTATCATTGGTGAAAAGAATGACCATAGTATTTGGGGTCAATGGGTAAAACAATTAAATATGTTTCCTTAAACCAATATATCAAACTAATATTTAATTTATGGAATCAGTACATTTTCTTGCTTTTTCTTATTTTTTACTATATTTGTGCATATTAATTTTTCTAATAGCTTGAATTATATGACCTTCAGAGCTGTGCTTCCCTATATCAGAGGTATGTAAAATTAAGTTTAATCTATTTTTCTTGAAAGATTAATGCCACATTAAGTCTTTAAACAGCTATAAAATGTAGATAACACCGCCACCTTCCTGTTGAAATTTAACAGAGGAAATTTAACGGAACACATGTTTCTTTTGCTTTAAAAAAAATCTTTAAAAATTTAAATTTTGTGACATTTTATTTCTAAATTTCTGATTTTAGATCATGTTTCTTTTTTGTTTTGTTTTGGTTTTTTTTTGTCTTGGTTTAGATCCTGTTAGAGGAGAAAGCCAGAACAAGGTATGCAATGAGTTGAAGCTTTCTCTCTGTGAAAAATTTAAACCCTTAGAGCACAAAAAAGTTCTGAAAATTCATCATTGTTTAGTTTTGGTCCACCATTCAATATGGCCTTAATTAGCTTTCAAAGTCCTCAGCACAAAACAGAGCAGTGGCAGAAATAAATTATTTAAAGCAGAACTATGCACTGTGCTGAAGTACATAGCCTAATCTTAAGAAATGCTATATTTTGAGCCCAGCTGATCCTGTCTTATTGCCTGTGCCTCAATTTGATTTAAAAAATATATTTCTTTCATTTTATAATGAATATAAATAGCTTCAGAATGTTAACTTTAAAAACTGCAGCCAACTGTGCTTTTTCTGCAAGAGTTCAAGTTTGTTACTTAAAAGAAAAGCATGATCTTAAAAGTTTTGTTTTTATCTCTCATCAAAGTCTTCTGTGTGGTGTTTATCCATAGCTTACTGAAAATAGGATATAGTGGTATGGATCTCAAATGGGAAAAGGATGTTATTGGGACAACTTTTGCTGATCACCATGGAATTTCTGTCCCATTCTAAACTTCTATAATATAAAAGACATAAGACAGAGGACAGGATGTTCAGCATTTACTGAAGCTTAAAACATTAAGCTTATTCTTGGAGATTGAATTTGAAATTGTTAAACAATTATTCTCCCAAGTTATACCTGAATTTGTGTCTATTTTTTAACTCATTAATGAGATCTCTTTTTTAAAATTTGGGTATGAATACATATTATAAATAATACCTTTAAGGTGACTATTTTATTTCAATGAATTTAACTCCTTATAAAAGTTGGATAATTAAATGAAACAAAAGAAAACAAAACTATTAATTGACTTGCTTATGTAACAACTGACAGCAGCTGAGATATGTGTCCATAAACTTTCTGTTGTATGTAGCATTCATTTGAATATATAACTTCAGTTTTATATATTAACACTGAAAATAGCCATATCTTTCCCAGGCATGATGGGTTTTATCTACATCTAGTTATTAGTGTCGCTCTGTGCCTTCGTAGCTTTACGATTACAGCTTCCATGGAGTCACCAAGCAATGAATCTGACTGTCTGTGCTGACAAGATGTGTAACTAAGTATCTTACCATAGCTAACAATGAACAATTGCATCCTATGTCTAATATCTGTGTAAGGTTGTGCTAATTATAGTTATCTTAAAAATTCCATAGGGGATCTGCTGCAGGGCCTGGTGACTACAAATGTCCTGGTGTCTAAGTCCCTTCCATGGTAGCTTTATATGACAACTACTCGCGTCCTTCTGTACATTCTAGGTAATCCCAAGATTACCTATCATATGGAATTCAATGTAAACATCACATAAGTAGTTATTATATGGTGGTGTTTAAGGAATAGTGATGAGAAAAAATTCCTTCTCAAGATTGATACATGTGAAGTTTTCTCCCAATATCCCCCATGCACAGTTGGTTGATTCACTATATGTAGAGCTCTGAGCAATAGATGGGCACCTATATTTTATTTCTCAGTGGCCTCATTTCTTATTTATAATTTGTATTTATATGTGAAGAGGAGAAATAATTAAATGAATAAGTATATTTTAAGCTTTCAACACAGTAAATGGTCAATAAATATGATTGGTTATAATTAGCTTCTCAATTTTAAATGTTATGATAATCTTTTAGGATAATTACTGCATTATCATGTTGTTTTCTAAGAACTTTATATAGATTTTGCTATGTGATGCTAAAAATATGTATGTGAGATAAATATTGATTCTAACCTTAAGACTGTGAATGACTTCTATAAACTGTTTGAAACCACACAAGCTAATAAATGATGAATATATTGATAAAATTTCAAGAATTCTGAGGTCATAGCTATGACCCTGAAGAGTTATATAGGTAGAGTGTATGCATTTCACAACATAATTTCCCTACTATTTACTTAAACACATCCAAAGAAACATTTTTCTCCCACTCAGTGTTAAAATTGTGCATAGATTGAAATAAAATTCTATTTTTAGGTTGTATCTAAATGACAATTTTCCTGACTCTCTAACATTCATTTCTTAATTTGTGAATAAACATATCAATAAACCTAAGTCAGATGGCTGGGAATCTTTTATCCTATATGAATACTATTCTGTAATTTATGAACAAACATCAATAAACTTAAGTCAGGCTAAGGGACTTTAATTCTATGTGAATATCAACCTAGTGCCTAAGCCAGAGCAGTATAAGAACACACTTCAATAAAATTCCTTCAATTTGAATATTCACTACTTAGAAACTTCATTGATTCATTCAATTCCCAGATATGTTCTGTCACAGTGATGTCTCAGCATGTTCTTAGTCTATAAATCTGTCTGCTGAGACAGAGAAAATTGTTGCTTACTTTTGTGTGATTAATCCTTGTTTAGGCTATCTTTACTAGCTTGACAATCATACAGAAGTAGTAAAAATCATATATTTGACTCTCTAAGGAAAAATCCCCATGCTAAATGTTGTGAAGCCATCTGTATTAGCATTATTAATGGAAAATACTTAAGTTTGATGAGTACTAATATATATCACAAAAACTAGCTTGCAATTGACCTCCATTTTCAACAATTGAGTGTCTGTGATTTTGATAGTGGAAAAGTGAATGAACACATCAAATCTAGGATAAAATTATACCATGCCAATGAGAAAGAGATTAATCTCATCTGATCTTCAAAGCACAAAGAACTGTCCTTCATTAATGAGAAGAGGGAAGATCAAATTGCTTCAATATCAACTCAGAAATTAAGAGATATAGGTCATAAAATTTAACTTCTATCCCTAATTTTTAAACAAAACAATATTACAATGCTAAAACTTTAGATTTAAAAATCTAGATAGCTAGACAGATAGATAGATAGATAGATAGCTCAGTAAGTGAAATGAGAGTTTGATCCTCAGAACCCATGTAAAGGTAGGAAAGAACTGACTTCACAGTATTGTATACTGAGCTCCATACATGAACTGTGGCATATTTATACCCCCACCCCCATCACTCATTAATAATAATAATAATAATAATAATAATAATTTTAAAAATATACCTATACAGCATATGCTATGAATGCATTTTGAGTTCTATGAATTTACTCTGTTTATATTTCCTGGTTTTGTAATTCTTATTAGATCATCAAAATGCTCAATTCTGTCTGCTCACTTTGTTACCTGATGGAACCCATAATTATTGAACTATGTGAATTGTAGTGATTATGGTCTCTGTGCTCAGAATTCTCACTCTTAATTAAGTGGTGAGTCTCATAAATTTTCAGCCATGAATTGCCTAGGAAGCCGCCACCATTTAAAATGGTCATCAAGTAATCAGACTCAAAACTTCCTTTCTAGTTTTAAAAGGAAGAGGACCACTATGTAACTTCCTAAACACTGGCTTCAGAAGGAATGTCAGTTGGCCTCTTTTGTGTTTTTAAACATTTATATTTTAGAAGACAAATAGTACTTGAACCTTCATTTAATTTGACTGATTTTAATCTCAAGATACTTTGGAAATTTTATTATGCTATAAAGTTTGAGTTAGCTACAGCTTTTCTGTTCTGATCTAAATAAGCAACAGTCATCAAAACATCAGTAATTCAAAACCACTGTGTCATGTCTATAGCAACCAAACAGTTCCCAAATGAAACTAACATTGATTATCCCTAGGGCTTCTGAGATCAAGTATGCCGAGTATAGTTAATTATGCCCTGAGCTCTGCAGAGTTTTTGCAGTGGCAGGTTCAATTTACTTAGTAAAAATATTGCTTTGCAAGATTTGCAGATGAGTCAATTAGACAGTCATTAATTGGGTGACCATTGAAAATGTGGCATTGCCCAGTTGGGAAATTGTCCAGTGCAATGACTAATGTATAATAATGATAGCATTAATGACCTCTGAGTCCTTTCCCATGCATCCAGGGAAAAACAAATTATAGAACCATTCAAGGAAGAAAAAAGACTTCACTAAAATTGTATGGTTTGCCAGGAGATAAATTTTAAGAAACTCACTGAATGTATTAAAGTTACAAAATTTTAGAATAATAGTAACATCTGTATTTATAAATGAGATTAGGGGCTTAATATTCAAAATCAATTTTTATGTCATCATATTGTAAAATTTGGATAAAGTGGGTGGATTTAGCTTATTTTAGGGAGTATATTTTGTTGTTAACCTTAAAAATTATAAAAAAAATTGTTAAAATTTCCTGTTTTTTTATGATTACATAAGTAGTTTGAAGAAGTTTTTTGAAAAGCAAACTCCCTTTGCTTTATTTTGTTTTTTGGGTTTTATTTTCACCTTTTCTCCATAATTAATTACTAAACTTTATTAGTTTTATATACCACTGAGGTTCATTAAAATCTGAATCTGTAAATGGACTACTAAGGGTTTGATAGGTTTGAGAAAAACTAGGGAAATGAAGAAAATAGGGTAAGTAAGCATAGCAGAGATAGTAGATAAAATCATAGCTTCAATTAAAAATTAAAAATACATTCATTTACTTTATGAACACAATGAACCTTAATGGAATTATGGTAAGTTCTTATTTATTGAGCTTATCTGAAAATAAAAATATACTTTTCTGAGTATGTTGAATAATAATAATTTATAATAGAACTACTAAATTAAATGAGTGTTAAGGTTTCATAAATAAAAATGTATGTAACTGACTTAGTCATATTCAAAAGAACCATGTAATACCAAAATGGTTAGCAGAAGAGGAGAATAGATATAATAGAAAAATGCAGGTTTAAAATATACACAGAATAAAATGTATATGTCATTTTGTCATTTTTTGAAGTGCCATTTTTTGCAGTCTTATTTTTCCTGTTTCTTTATGGGATGGGAGATGAAAGAAACAGTTTTCAAATATTTGATCCATCTATCCTGTACAAATGCAATGTAAATCACATGCATATTGGATGAAAATTAAGAAAATGTGGAGCACTACATGATTTTAAGTAAATATCTATAATTTACAAAACACCTATCTGTTCTAAGTGGCATAACATAGGGACACAATCTACTGAACAAAGACAAATAGAACTGGTCTGAAAGATTATTGTAACAACTTTCAAAATTTCTCTGAGAGTTGCCATTCCCCCTTGCAGATGACATTGCTGGCTGCAGCTGCCTGATAAAATTTTGAGGAGTTTCCTACAGTGAGTGTAATTGAATGCAACTTTCAGTGATAGTTAATGAAGGGATACAATGCTGTGATCAAATAAACATGAAAAAAAATGTTGCTTAAGTGACTCGGGAGATGGTTCATGAGGAAAGCATTTGACATAAGAGTATGAGGACCACAACGTGGATCCATAGTATCTATATAAATTCTGAGCAGACAAAGCAGTTTGCCTATAATCACAGAAGGAGGTAAAGAGTAGGGATCTTTAGGGCAAGATTTTGAGCTAGAACAACTTAATTGCCAAGTGAGCACTGGATTAAAGTGACAGAATCTGTCTCAATTTGTAGAGCAAATAGCATTCAAGGAAGGCATTTGATGTCAAACTGTCAAACTCTGGCCTTCTTACACACACACACAGAGCCACATGCATATAAGTTTCCACACATATAAACACATATATAATGAAATAATAAACACACACATATATACACATACACAAATAGTGAATTAAAATAATTGAACAAATATATGAAAGGTAGAAGTTGGGGAAAGGCTATGTATGGAATGCTGTCCTCTGGTCAAGCTGTATGGGATCCAATGCTTCTGACTTCTGAGAGCACCTGAACTCTTGTGCACATATCCACACACAGACATGCAAGCCTGCACTTAATTAAAAATAATAAAAATAAAAACATAAAATAAATAAATACAATATGAAATTGGGAGGGAGATATGTTGGGGGAGCTCTCATAGAAATTAGAAGGAGGGAGTGCAATGGAAATAACCAATATGTCTTGTATATATGTATGAAATTTTCAAAGAATAGCAAACAGATAATTAATAAATAAATAAGCAAGTAAATAAATAAATGGTTGAAATTCCACTTCTTGTCATTGCTGTGTATTCTCTACCATTGCAAGTCCCTAAAACTAACATTGCACATTTTAAAGGATGTTGTATTATTTTTATTCCCCAATATAATCAGCTTTCCCTGTTATCTAGAAATACTTTATAAACTAGAGAACTGCAATAACCTTACTGCTGCCTAATGTCCTAAACTAAGCTTTGGCTATTTCTTCTTTTTTGTGTCCATATGCACAAGGATGTGGTATACTATTCTTACAGGCATAGTAGATTCACACTGCTCTTTTTTTCTTGTCTCTCTTGGTGGTGTACAAGAAGTCCTCAACTCTCTACCATCAAACTAGAATTATGAATTTTGAGAATAAGATACTCTAATTCTGAAGCTCTTTGTGGTATAATAAAATCTCTGCAAAAAAAATGTAGAATAAAACTAAAGAAACATGATGTGCAGGTAAGAATGTGGTTTTAAATATAATGATTCATGGAATCTTGATGAGTATTTGAATATATATTTGAAGGAGACGTGGAACTGACCAATTCATATTGAGAGTGGAAGCAAGCCAAAGCCTGTTCCAAGAGTATAATGCTAGTTTTAGCCTGAGAATCATGTATCAGTCAGGATGGTGAAAAAATAAAGAGGTTCCAGGAGAAGTAGCAGAGTCCACTAATAACACTTGAAGAGCAGTAAGGTGCTTAGGCCATGGATGTGACCTTGGGAAGGGGATGTTCCTGAAAAGTCTAAGCTGTGCAGTACTGTTATCTGGCATTATAAGAGGCACTAGTTTATGTATTTAATTCACTGTGTCATAGAAAACATTGGCCATAGTACATTATAATGTATAGTATATTATACATTATAATGCATAGTATTAGATAGGTTGGTATTACAATAGTGATAAAGGAATGAGCTGTGAGAAAATTCTGCATTTTTTACCATGTATTAGAAAATTCATTTTATCTTAACTGATACAAATTTTTATGTTGTTTTTCATATGGTTAAAATATTCTCCTTTGATTTAAAAAAAATGGCCATAAATTACTACTTTTGCCATTTTCCAAACAGAATAAATACATAAAAAATTTTGTGTACAACATTTACTTTTATTTATTTGCTTGTATTATTGTGTTATTATTTTAATTTGTATTTTAAACTTCATCGTTTAATCAATGTCATGTATTCCTTTGGATTCTTATTTCCAGCACTCTTTCTCTCTTCTTGTATTGCTATGCTTTCATCTGTACTCGTATTCTGTTTAAGAATTCCCTCCAACCTAAGTTTTTATTTATACACATGCCTGAATAACTATTGTTGAAAATAATTCAAGACTTAGACATTATCAGGTACTTATTTTCAGAACTCATAAGTCACTTGATTTTGATTTTTTATGTGCATTTGACTGTTCTCTGTGTCTATGTGCATGTGAGTGCAGTTGCCCTCAAATCAGAAGAGGATTTCAGATTCCTCGGTTCTACAGATTCAAGTGCCTGCAAACAACATGGGTACTCTGCAAGAGCAGCAAATAATTTTAATAATAAACCCATCTCTCCTGCTTATTTATCACATTTTACACTTAGAATTGAGCCTTTGTATTTATTCTTATTTTATTATAAAGTAACCTCATTTTTTTAATTTCTGTTATTTGGAGGAACTTGGGTTTTGTTGGTTTGGTTTTATTATTTTTTCTTCTGATTTTTAGCAGTTTTGCTATGACGTATCAGCATATAATATAGTTCATCATTTGTCATAGATTCCCTTTATTTTTTATTTTTATTAAAAATAGATTCTTTTCTCATACAATATGTCCTGATTATAATTTTCCCTGCTTCCATTTTTCCCGGTTTCTCTACACCTCCCTTCCCCTCCAGATCCATATCCTTTCTGTCTCTCATTAGAAAACAACAGATTCTAAGAGATAACAACCAAACACAACAAAATGTCATAAGACGAAGCAAAAGCTATCATATCAAAGTCAGACACTACAATCCAACAGGAAATAAGAATCCTAAGAGAAGGCACAAGAGTCAGAGCCATATTTGTTCTCCCTAAAAATACTAAGCAAATAGCTATAATATATATGCAGAAGATCTGATACAGTCCCCATGAGGGCCCTGTGCTTGGTGCTCCAGTCTCTGTGAGCACCATGTGTCTAGTTTTAGTTGATTCAGAGGACTCTGTTCTCCTGGTATCCTCCATCCCCTCTATCTCTTATAATATTTTCACATCTTTTTCCAAGGGATTCCCTGAGATATTTGGCTGAGATCTCCAATTTAGACTCTCTCCACATAATGTCTGGCTATGAGGCTCTGCATCTTTCCCATTTGCTGCTGGAGGAAGTCTCTCTCTTAATGAGTTGATAGAGCACTGATCTGTGAATATAGAATAATATCATTAGGAGTCCTTTTATTGATACTATTTTTCTTATGTTTTTTGACAAGCAGTGTTTGGATTCATGCTAGGTCTATGGGATACTTAATGTCTGGTTCTTGGTTACCTAAGCAATGTTTATTGTGGGTTCTTGATTGTGGAGAAGGCCTTAGGTCAAATCACACATCGGTTGGCTACTCCCACAAGTTCTGTGCCATCGTTGTTCTAGCATATTTTGCAGACATGACAGATTATAGGCCAAAGATTTTGTGTCTGGGATGGTTACCTCATTTTACTTTTGGTAGCCTTCAGAGTATCACCTCTCACAAAAGAAACTAGAAAGTAGGAATGAAGGCTCCATGTAGGCATCATTTCAACTTCTTCATGTTCAATGAGTTGTGTAAGTATTTTCCACAGCAATGGGTCATGCTGACAGTTTTCAGGAAGTAACCCTTTGCCTTAGCAAAAGTCTGGGTTCTTAGGGAATTACCATGTGATCACCTTGGCCAACATCTCAATGGAATGCAATGAAGTCCCAACCCTGGAAGCTTCATCTGATGACAAAAGATGGCCTGTGAGATTTTTCTATCTCACCTTACTAGAAGTATACATTAGATTCACCTTCAGAGGTTTCAGAAGTTTTCACTGTACTAGGTTTCCACACCATCCCTGATGACACTCTGATTTCAGCTGTCTCTTTCTGCACTCTCTTCCTCCAACACATCCTCCCCCATACCTGATCTCCCCCATTCTCCCATCGCTACCTGCCAACAGTCCACCCATAGAATCTATTATATTTTCCCCTCCAAGAGAGATTCATATATCCCAACTAGATGCCTCCTCTACCCAAACTCTCTGGATCTACTGACTGTAGCTTGGCTATCATTTACTTAATATCTATATCCATTTATAAGTGAAAACATACCATATTTATATTACTGTGTTTGGTACTTCACTCAAGATTATTTTTCTAGTTTCATTCCTTTGCCTACAACTCTCATGGTGTCTGTTTCTTAATAGCTGAGTAATGCACTGTTATGTAAACATATCACGTATTCTTTATCCATTCTTCTGTTGAGGGAGATCTAGGTTACTTCTAGTTTCTGGTTATTATGAATAAAATATGATAAAGAAGAGTCCTTTGGATATGATAGAGCATCCTTTTTGTATATGCCAAAGAGTGGAACAGCTGTATGTTGAGGTAGATCCATTATCAGCTATTTGAGGAAATGCCATATTGATTTCCATAATGTCTGTACATGTTTGTACTCCTACCAGCAGTGGAGGAGAATTTCCCTTATTCCATATGCTCAGCAGCATGAGCTGTCATTCTTACCCATTCTGGAAGGTGTAAGATGGAATCTCAAAGTAGTTTTGATTTGCATTTCCCTGATAACTATGGATTTTGAATATTTCTTTAAATGTTTCTCAGCCATTTGAAATTCCTCTGTTGAGAATATTCAGTTTAGATATGTTCCCCATTTTTTTAATTAAGTTACTCAGATTTTTTATATCTAGTTTATTGAGTTCTCTATATATTTTGGTTATTATTCCCTATTGTATGTGAAGTTGGTTAAAGTATTTTCCCATTCTGTAGAATGTGGTTTTGTCAAATTGATGGTGTCCTTTGCCTTACAGAAGCATTTCAGTTTTAAGAGGTCCCATTTATTAATTGTTGATATTCCTGCCTGTGCTACCAGTGTTCTGTTCAAAAATTGTCTGCTGTGCCAATACATTTATGGTTATTCCTTGGTTTCCTATTCTATTAGGTTCAATGTATCTTCTTCAACTTAAGTTTTGAGCAGAGTAATAAATACAGATCTATTTGCATTCTTCTACATACAGACATTCAATTTGCCATCGTCATTTGTTGAAGATACTGTCTTTTTTTCCACTGTGTATTACAGGTTTCTTTATCAAAAATCAGGTATCTAAATGTGTATAGATTTGTCTGCATCTTCAGTTCAATTCCTTTGATCAAGGTTCCTGTTTTTATGAGCCAAACAAGTCATTCTTTCTCTAACTAGTTTTCCTCATGGATTTTGTCTGAGAAAAAAAAGTTGGCAATCACAAAGCTGTGGAAATATGTAGAAAGTATAACACATGTTAATCATATACATTAACATAATATAATTATGGAGTCCTTTACACAAATGAAACATTATTATTATTTATTGATATGGCTATCATACATTATTATTGTTGTCATATGAAAATATACGGGTTAAGTAGTAGACCATATTCCATAAGTTTTAGAAAGACTTTTCATGTTAAATGTTGTTATTAAGTGATTATATACCTTTAAAATTCATTCTGATTATTCTTCACATACTTTCTTTCATTTCTCTCTTACTACTACCAGTCCCTGTTTCTTTGCTGCAAATCCTTCCCTCATATGTTTGATTTTTGGTTTTCTTTTTGTCCCACTGGCTTTAACCTGGACTGTCTGTCTGACTATGAGTTTGGAACTATCCATTGAAGAACTTTATCAGCTTTTAGAGTTCACCATTATGACTATCCTGTTCACATGGGACTCACTGTCATGTTTATTGACATTTAGCACTGGCATCGTCCTAAATTATTCACCAGATCTCTTTAACAGAAACTGGTCTTACCTTTATAGATTTTACTTTATATAATTTTTTTCAGTTAAAAATCATTTGAGTCTCTTCTATGGTCATCATCTAGATGTTGTATGTCCATTATACTGCGCTTGTTTTGGATGGATACGGTGTAGCTCACTAGAACAACACAGAGGCATATTCATAGGTGCAAAACCTGTCAGACCTCAGCAGAGGGAACCACTATCATGGCAAGTATAACCCTGAGCATACTTTATCAGACTCTGAGAGTTCTAGAGTTTCTTTCTTGTTCTTCTTTGTATCCACGTTGGATAAGCATGACTTCAGGCCCCACGTTGCAGGTGCTAGTTGCGGAAGTACACTGCTGTAGCGGCTCAACAAGGAAGACATGGAGGTTTATTCATAGATGGAATCCCTGCCAGACTTCAGCAAAGGGAACCATCATGCTGGCCAATACTAAACCAGACAGTGGAACTCTGAGCATATGAGCTCAGGTGTTCTTATTGATCCAAAACTCCTAAGGTGTTCTACTGATAGCACATTCAGATCATTAGCAATCAATTAGCAATCCCCCACAGAAATCCAACACCTGCATACAATACAGAACACCAAGACCTAGGCAGCCCTTTACCCAACAGTGCACAAAACAATTATTTTAAACACAACTAAAAATAACCTTCTACAATATCCATTTAACACTTATTTTCATCCTTTCCAATCTCTCACAACTGCCCATAGTTTTCTTTCTCATACTCTTAGAATCTCAACTTCCACAATTATTGGCATAGAAGAGATTTGATGTGAATTATTTTTACTCTTTCTATCTCTGTGTTCTTCATTTCAGAGGCCAGTTCTTACCTCCCTGCATTTCTTTCCACTTTCAGAATCAAGACATTCCCTCAATCTCTTTCCTACTAATGATTTTTATTATATTGCCTATTCCCACTTAACATCTTATGGATTCCTGTTCTGAAGTATCTTTTCTTTGTTTATTTGATTGTTTTCAAGACAGGGTATCCCTTTGTAACTCTGATTGTTCTGAAACTCACTCTGTAGACCAGGCTGGCCTCCAACACATGTATCTGTTTGTCTTTGCCTCCTGAGTGCTGGGATTAAATTTGTGTGGCACCATCACCTAGCTATGTTCTGAAGTATCAATGATCACTATTTTATGTGTGTATTGGATTTCCACCATGCCTTTTCTACTTAAGAATATTACTGAAGAATTCTATCACTACAATATATCTGTAATATTAGGATTTTCCTTTCACTACTTGCTTATTCTCATCAGTATTCAAATAGCATATTCCTCTTCTTAAAAGTTGTTAAATGAACCACATTGTTGGCAAGGAATAGAGGAATTATAATTCCTTTTGCTGGCTTCTCTTTCATTTCTATCCAAGTGCACTGGCTTCCTGTTCATATTGGTCTCCTATCATTCTGAAAGACTGCATCCATCAAAGATGATAGATCATAGGCATTACATTTTCATCTCTGCCTATGACATCAAAGGCAATACTTAACATGATACTCATGACATACTATCTGGCCCAGCTCAGTACCACTGACTGCCTGCTGGCCTTTCTGCTGAGACATTACTGGTACTTTTCTTGTTTGGAAAGGAGCTACATTTCTTACTGATCCTAATTCCTTTTCTGAAAACAACTTTAATTGGTAATAAAGAACTGACTTAAGAACTGGAAGAAGAAAATCAGTTAATTTCCTCCCTGTTGACATTTTTATTTTGTTTTACTGAACTATGAAAATAGGTATAGGAAAGAAATGTAGATAGGTGAGGTGAATTGAATGCTCTACTTAGGGTTTGAATTATGGCATTTTTCTTTAGAGGCACAGAAACATGAGCTTTCCTATTGCACTTTTTTGAAAGTTGGATGATGTGTATGCAGTCTATGAGTGATGAAGAAACAGCTTCGAGTAAATCTTCCAGTGAAGCACCAGTTTTTATACCTCAGTTCTCACAGTGCTTGGCACGGAAGTTTATTTTTTATGGCTGTGTGCTTACTGTGCACCAGCCTAAAATACTAACACTTATCTTTCATCCTAGAATTATTCTCCACAGCATAGACATAGAGATACAGTGCTTAATTTTTAAATTGTTTCTGCATTTTCTTTCAGACATATACAACATCTGACCCTGAAAGTACTTTTACTGAATGGCTTAACATTTATATTTTTAATATAATTTGTATTTAATGTTATATATCATGAACAATAGCTGAGTAAAATATGCTAATTTTCAGTGTTGAGATTTTTTTCACAGTAATGCATTTGTCTTTTCATTATATTTTGCAGCTACAAAAACATGTCCAAATAGACACACATATGTCTGTACATACCAACAGATGAAAATGCTTTACATAGTACTTATGCCAATGATGTGCTAGTTTCTGTCAGATAGATTTAGCTTCTGATGTAAGAGGTCACAATACAATTTAGAAGCAATTAAAAGGTAATGAATGTGCTGAACTGAAACCACTGCCCAGAAGGCTTTCTCTGCTTGCATGGTGAGAGTAGATAGACTGTGCATCTTTATTGTCCCCTGCAGTAATTTCTTCAGGCAAAATGGCAATGTCAATGGCTGCCTAAAACAGCTCAAAGACAATCTATGTTCTTTTCTGCAATGTTTACACAGAGAGTTATGTATATGTCACTGGAGCAATGGCATGAATCATCCTCCAATTAGTTTACTCAGCATGGGCTGTTTTAAGAGCCAACATTGCCTTTGTTAATTTTCCAGGGCACACAAATAACAATAAATGTTCTGTAATATTGAATAATGAGAATTGTTAGCTGCCTGTGCAGAAGTGTACCACAACATCCTTGCAGGTTGGCTGCGAAAACTTTGTATACTGATCCTGTCTGGCATTGTGAATGATGAATATTCTAAGGCAAGATTCAGAAAATGCTGTCTTTGTAATTAATATAAACAGTTACAAGTAATTTAATAGATGTAATTCTAGACATAGGAACATCAAGTCATTTTATTCATATGGTACAGATTCTTTAATATATTAACTTTCATACAATGTGGATAAAGTGAACTTTTTTGTATGAGTCATTGTCTGATTTATCTCCTCTTTTATCTGGATATATAGTCCTCAGGATAGGCGGGAGCCTGTTGAGCTTCCTATAATGAAATAGAGATTTTAAATATAATTAAAATAATAACTATAGCTCAAATTTGGGAATTATCAGAACATTTTGTGTGCATTTCTTGTATTTTTTTACAATTATATTATTTCCCCATAGCTTTAAAATTAAGTCTTGAATAAAATTCTAACAGAAAGAGGTAGATTTTTCTTGAAATCATATTATGCTACTTTTGGTAAATTGTTTAAAAATTAGCATTAAAATCACATAAAACAGTCATTTAAAGGTAGTCAGTGGCTAGTCTAATTGGATATAGAATGTATGCAAGTACATGTAGAAGAATGCAAATAGATCCATACCTATCACATTGCACAAGTGCAAATGAATCAAAGACCTCAACATAAAACCAGATACATTGATCCTGATAGAAGAGAAAGTGACAATAGCCTTGAATGCATCGGCACAGGAGACAATCTGTCCTGAACAGAACATCTATAGCTCAGGCACTAAGATCAACAATTAATAAATGGGATCTCAGGAAACTGAAAGGCTTCTGTAAACCAAAGGACTCTGTCAATGAGACAAAACAGCAGCCTACAGAATGGGAAAAGATTTCACCAACTCTACTCCCGATAGAGGGTTAATGTCCAAAATATATAAAGAACTCAAGAAACTACACATCAACAAAACCAATAACCCAATTTTTAAAAAAGGAGTGCAGATCTAAACAAAGAATTCTCAAAGAAGAATATTAATTGACTGAGAAAAACTTAAAGAAATGGTTCAGCACCCTTAGCCATCAGTGAAATAGATACCAGAACTACTCTGAGATGTCTAAGATCATTAACACAAATGATGCTTCACGCCAGCAAGGACGTGGAGCAGGGGAATACTCCTACATTGCTGGTGGGAGTACAAACTTCTATAGCCATTATGGAAATCAATATGGTGATTCCTCAGGCAATTGGAAATCGACCTAACTCAAGACCCAGCTATACCACTTCTGGGCATATACCCAGAGGAATTTCCATCCTACCAGAAGGACACTTGCTCAGTTATGTTTACAGCAATTTTGTTCATAATAGACATAAATTGAAAACAAACCCTCAACTGATATCCCTCAACTGAATAATGGATAAAGAAATTGTGGTATAACTACACAATGGAGTACTATTCAGTTTTAAAAAAAAAAAAAAAAAAAAAAAAAAAAGACTACATGAACTTTGCATCCAAACAGATGGAACTAGAAAAAAAAAAATCAGCCTTAGTGAGGGAACCTAGTTCCAGAAAGAAAAACATGGTATGTATTCACTTATATGTGGACATTAACTGTTAAGCAAGGGACAATCCACAGTCAAGAGACTTGCAACAAGAAGGTCCCAGTGAGGGCACAGGGTTCTCCTTGGCAAAGGGAAAATAGAAAGGACAGTACAGTTGGTCCCAGGGAGAATAGGAATGGGAAGAGAAGAAACCAGAAAGTGGATCAGGGATGGAGGGAGAGAATATATGGAGAGACAACAGGAATTGGAGGACATGTACAGGAGAATGGGGAAGACCTAGAGCAGTAGAAACTCACTGGAATTAATGAATTTTCATTCTTATTCCTAATGAAGATCTCTAGTAATAGTTGATAGAGAATCTAAACAGACCATCTCCTGTATTCTGGCAAGGCTTCCAATGGTGAATCTGGGACACCAATCCAGCCACGAAATCTTTGACCAATGGCCTATCCTCTCTCTAGAATCCACTGGGACAATGGAAGGGCAGAAAACCATGCTAAAGGAGAGAACCCATGACCGGTACTCCAGCGTAGGCCAGCAACTAGAGACTGTATAGCCAGGGGAGGACTTCTAAAGTTAGCCTTATCTCTTAAAATCGCTGTACCTACCTGAATCTTCATCAGATGGGAGCAGATGCAGACACCCAGTGCCAAATAAAGTACAGAGCTCAGGGAATCACATGGAAGAGGTGGAGTAAGGATTGTGAGGACCAGAGGTGCCCAGGACACCAGGAAAACAGACCCCATGGAGTCAAATGACCAGCATCCTTAGAGGCTCACAGAAACTGAAACGATAGACATGGAACCTGTTGGTTTCCCAGTTATATCTGGAGATTGCCTGGCGTGGTGCTGTTGCAGAACTCATACAAATCGGAGAGGGTGTGTGTACATGTGTCTCTAAACAGTTCACCTGCCATTGAGACCCTTCTGGATTCCATAGTCCACCCTTGAATTAGGGAATAGTGTCTGACCCTGTTTGATCTTGTTGTACCATGTCTGAGCAATAACTCTGGGAGGACTGTTCTTTTGGGGGGATAGACGGGATTGGACTGGGAGGATGTAGGTTTAGGTCTAGGAGAGAGGGCAGAAGTGGGAGCTGGGAGGAATGGACGGTGGGGAGGAAGGATGTTGAATGTACTATATGAAAGAAGAAAAATTTTTAAATGTAAAACTTAAATAAAAAATGAAAAAATAAAAATAAAGGTAGCCTTTATTTTTCAGATTTGTTAGCTGACACAATACCTTTGACTAATACAACTCTCTGCCAGCATTCCTTTTCCAGATTGGGAATTATCTATGCTTCTTAAAGTAATATGATTCTACAATAAGTTCAGCACAGAGTTCTTAAGATTGTTAAATTTATACATGGCAAAAAGAAACTGAAAAATGTGTTGTCATATTCTTCTGATATATGCATATATATAAATAAATAATCACATAATTCCACATAATTATATACAATTTTATTAACATTCTTTGCCTATCACATCAATAAATGAAATTCTGCTTCTTATTGCTGTAAAAATTACCTGAGACGAACATAAAAAGAAGTAAGGCTTATTTGGGGCTCACAGCTTGAGAAGCTTCATTCAATGGTGACTTGGTTCTAACACTTGGGGACCAGTGACAAGGCAGAACTCTTGGTAGCAAATGCATGTTAGAGCAAAGCTGCTCTCCTGATCATGGCTAGAAAGCAAAACAAGAGTTTCCAAAAAGTTCTGTCTCCCAATACTGCCCCAGGCTGCTAAGTCTACAACATATAGGACTTTGGATGACATTCTGGGTAAAAGTATTTAACAAGTCTTGGAAGATGAAGCTATCATTTTTTAAAAGAGATAAAAGAAGATAAGAATATTTAAGTAAATTCACTATTAGAATCTTATCAAAAAATATTTTAGCTCTAAAAAATTAAGCACTACTGTACTTACCATGGTATGAATTATGTTTGATGAATTTTAACATTTGTATTTCTATTTTGATTGACCTTAAAAGTAATAGGTTTGGTAGTTTGTTTCAGTCATTCTACACAATTCCCTCCACAAGACACTTCTCATCATATTAAAATGACTGGCTTAAAATGCCTCTATTGAAAACATAATTAGATTTCAAAATATATTTAGTTTCTACTGTAAAATTTATTCATTTCCTCAGAAAAGTAATTGTCAATTAAATAAGGAAATGGAGATTATTTTCTTTAGATTCGTAAGCCAGGCTTTTGTTCAACCTGAGATAACTAACTATAATTTTTATTTGGATGTAACCACAGTGATTGGCCTCCAAATTTTTATTTCAGGTTTACTAAAACTATAAGGTCCCAAAATGTAAGATGTAACATAGATTGTAATGTGTGTATCTCCCTACAATAGTGTCCAAATACTTTAAATATAATTGAACAGTGTCTCTATTGAAAAAACTAGGAGGATGACGGCATGGAGGAGGAGATTGTGTCACATAGAAAATATTATTTAATCAAAACTGAGTTTCTGGTTAACCGCTCACGAAACACCAGCGGCAAACAACCTCAATCTGTCCCTCTCTGCTTTGTTCCCCTTCAGTCTAGAGGACAGTCCCACTGATTTTGTCATTTAAGTATACATAAAAAACTAAAAACTTACAAACCATCTGTAACCTCTCAATTCATTTCTTACTTCTCACGTTATCAGGTGAGAAGCTTTTTGTTTGTATGTTTTGCCACTGTGTGGATAGTGTTCTCCTTGTCCCTGCCATACCTTCCACTTATCATTGTCTCAAGACATCAGCTATGAAACTGCCATGTTGTCATGCAGCTTAATCGTTCAATTCACTCCTACAGGAACAACTGGGTATAATTGGATCTTTAAAGTAGCACTGGTGACTTCCATAAGAGTCATGTACTCTCCCCTAACCCCCTACTATGCTCTCAGCAGCTAGGGACCCCACATACTACACACCACAAGACACTGTGACTCTGGCTTCCCACAGCACTCATTAGCTTCCCTTCAAGTCTTAGCTCATGATATATTTCACGAAGGCTCTTCTGAATCTTGCAAAATTTGAAAAACATCAAGAAAAACTCTTAATCGTTTGTCCTGCTAATCTTACTTTGCATCTAGTCCTTTTTAACTAATTTTATACTGTTATTTTACTGTTATTATTTCATCTACCTGTCTTTTATGCCTTTAATGGCTTTCTCCATAATAAAAATGTAAGCTTGGTGAGGACAGGCATATTTGTTTTCTTTGATTTGCTCAAATTATGCCTAGTATATAGCTTATTCTCAGTACCAATTTGACATAAATTGAGCATATTAGAATTAATTAAATTTATTTACAATCATGGAAATGCAAAATATAGCAAAGATTACTGTCTTTTTATAAAGCTTTTGACTTATTTGAAAAGGATTATAAGATAGCTTTCTAATGTGATGGTGCCACCTGAACACAGTTGTTTATATCCTCATCCCCACAGGTAATCAATCAAAATAACTTAACCTAGGCAATAGTTTCCTAATTGCTTCCTAATAGTTTCCTAATAGTTTCTAATAGTTTCCTATATAGTTCCTAATAGTTTCTTGTCCTAATAGTTTCCATCATTTTGTAAAGAGAGCAAGAAAGAAGTTAACCTTTGTCAAATGTTCTAAATTAACTTCAAATGAATGTTAAGCTTTCTTTTCCTTATTATGCCTTTTTTCTTAAAAAAGTTTTGCAGTGTAGATTTTTCTTGAGAATTCCATTTTTGAATGCAATTTATCCAAAAGCACATACATGAAACATTCATGATAATTCAGTGTTCTTACCAATACTTCTTTCAAGAAGAAAACAAAGTAGAATCCCAGAGAAAATAAGCTGAGCAGACCCTATAGTGTAAAATGATCATATATCAAAATTTTGAATTTAAGAATAATATAAAAATTCCAAATTTTGTAAATATATGAAGATACTAATGCTTATTCACAAAAGAAGAAAGTTTACATAGTGTTTTAGGATCAAGTTAGTTAAAATGTTCAGGTAGTATTCTCATTTCTCTTTGCAATATCTAGCCTCACCAGGATATCCTGTACAACAGAGCAGGCTTTGAAGTTCACAAAATTTGATTCGACATTGGCATATCAACCCGACTTCAAAGAGATTTTCACTGCTGAAGAATTTCACCGAGTTCAAGAAAGAAGGGAGAATACAAACTTCCTGTGAAACCTAACTTCAGAGTCCCTGGTACCTTCAACAAAATTAGATACATGTGGGTATCAAAAACAGGGACTTGAAAGTACAGTTTGACAGAGACACGGTTGTTTCTTTTTAATTTGCTGTTTGTTGAATATTGTGATGTGACAATACAGAAACTAAAACTTGGAAGCAGAGTATCCTGGAAAGGAAGTTGTGATGAAGCACATATTTAATCTTAGAAAAGAAGCAACATTGACTTTAACTTGCCATCTCTGCAGCATTGTTCATATCTAACTCATATTTACTTTCTTCCCATAAGTTTTCTAATATTCCACTGATTTGTCATGATCATGTGTTTGGGAGTTTGATCTGGTTTAATATTGGTTTTATATAAAATGTATTTGCAATTACAACATTATTTACATTATTTTAACATTTATCTATATAGGCACATGATTATAATTAATTGTAGAGTTATAAAACCTTTTACTGCCACTGAATTAAAAGATAAAAATACTTGTTTTAAATCAAATTCTTACATTTCCCGTGAAATATAACACGTGTTCAGGATAACCAGAAAGTATAGGACTAAACTTAAAATAATCACATAAAGCCTGTTATTTCAAAGGCTTAATATTCTACAATTCATAACAACTCATATACTTTCTGACTTACAAAATCACTTTAGAGATACTATCTCTTTAACTCTCCTAATAGTCCAATTGGTTTTCAAAAGGAACCTAATTGAAAAGCATTAGTTTCAGGACATCAATAGACCAATATCCAATTATTTCAATTTAATAATGACATTGTATTTCCACTTATTTTATAGGTGTGGTCGTGCCACAACCTGTAAAACAATGGTGACTTCCTTGTTTTGTATATTAGAACATTAAGATTTAGGATAGATAAGATGGCATGTGGTGGCGCACACCTTTAATCCCAGCACTTGGAGGCAGAAGAAGGCCGATCACTGTGAGTTTGAGGCCAGCCTGGTCTACAGAGTTACAACAGAGAAACCCTGTCTCAGAAAAAACAAACAAATAAACAAACAAAAAAGACTATTAAAATAATGATTTAGGAAGATAAATCTTTGTCCTTTGTTCACTCACATTCATATCCAAATTCAAGCTCTTCACTAATTAGAAGGCAAAATTGAAAAGTGCCTAGAAATCATTTTGTCCAGATTTTCATCTTGTAGATAAGGAAACTGAGGCAAAATGGCTTTCTGCTCAAAGGCACTAGCTCTGGAAAGACATACCCCATAAGCCCCTGCACTTCACACTTGCCCCCAACTCCCATCCACCTACTGCATGATGTCCACAGCCTACACCTTCCTTTAATGGTCAAATCACACTTTGTGTGTTCCTGCTAGCTGAAAACCATTTTTACTGGGAGGAGAATTCCGCATCACATTTTAAACTCAGAAAATTCAGGATAATGTGAATTTTAAATACAATGGCTTGCTTTACTTCTGATCTATATTGGTGGAACACAAATACGTATTTGTATATATTTGAATAATGAAGTATATTCGTTGTTCACAATGTTAGTGAAGTTTAATATCTTCTGTCGAAGGACTGGTGAGATGCCTTAGCAGTTAAGACTGCATACTGCTTTTGTAAAGGGCTGGAGAATGGTTTCCAGCACTAAAGGAACACAACCTAAGGTCAGATATGATGCAGTGTATCTGGTGACCTCTGGTGGTCTCTGTGGGCATCTGAACACCCTCCTAGCTCTTCCCCTCCCCCTCCTATTTCTCTTTCTCTCTCAGTCTCCTTCTTTCCATCCCCTTGCTCCCCTCTCTACACACAATTAAGTATAAAATAAACCTGAAAAAGTTTCAGTCAAATACTTTGTGGGTCCCCTAAGTAAACACTTCCTCATACCACAGATGGTTATGAGACATTCAGGAGATTCTATATTTCTGATGCATGCTTCAGACTTTGATGAGGAAAGAACAAACCCCCTATGCATCTGACATTTTGTCTTCTATGGTTGTTATTGAGACCATGATTGGTATTCTACAATTCATCAAGCACGTACCTTTGATAGTTACTCTAAATTCTTTTTGGTTGCTGTGGTAAAACACTATCACCAAAATCAACTTAGAGAAGAAAAGGATTAACTCTTGCTTATGGGAAATTTTTACTCCAGATTATGGTTTACAGTTCATCATTTCGAGAAATCAGAGAAGGAACTTCAAAATTAAATGATGGAGGAACACTGCTTGCTGGATCAGTCATTGTTTCTTGTTTAGCTACTTTTTCTATATATCCCAGGACCAACTGCCCAAGTAATGGTACTTCCCATAGTGGACTGGACCTTTGTACATCAATGAAGATTGAAGATTGAAGAATTGAAATACCTTCTACATCAATGAACATTGAAGAAAGTCTGTCACAGATGTGCCCATCACCAACCTGATAAGATACTAATTCAATTGAGGCACTTTTTCACGTTATTCTAGACTGTGTAAAAATGATTTATCACTAACTGGGACAATAGAATAAGCACTCTGGAACTTTATAAAATTTATATCACAGAAGATTTGAGCATTTAGTTCATTTTAGAGGGTCATCCAGTTTTAACAGAGTAAATAATTTATCTCATTCACTTCGAGGGATAACCAAGAAAAACCAAAAAGTTTGATAAAGGAATGGTAAAACATTATTTTATAAATTTATTTATATAATACATACAGATTATAGGTAGAGGATAGATGAATAGATAGATAGATCGATAGATACATAGATAGATAGATAATACAGCATACATACATAAACATATTCATATATACACGCATATATACAAACATACATACATGGTTTAAATGGAACTATGTCAGTTGGAGAAATGATGATCAACACATTCATAAAGTACCTAACACAATACCCAGTGCTACACATAGGAAACCTCCCTTGGAGTTGTTGGCTGCAGGAGTGCAAGAGATTCTTACAAGTGTATAGGCTATTGACATTGTCCTTAGTAGCTCCTAGAACTTGTATGTATGACATCACACACTGGACACAGGTCGTAGAGGAACCAAACTGGAACTTACTTAGCTGGTAGATTCCTCTCTGAGGACTAGTTCTCATAGTATTGGAAGGTATTATGCAAATTGTCAAAGGAGAAGAGCAATCAGTAGTCCTACACAGCAGTAAGCCTATGAATAACAACAATAAATGGCCCAGCAAGATATCCCAAATGGTACAATTTTTATCTTGAGGATAAGCAACAGCTGCCTAATTGGACTTAAGGACAGCTCAGAAAATGGCATTTCTGCCTGTTACTATAAACTTGCCATCTACTTATGGCTAGGGAGTCCACAGACCACAGAAGAGAAACTGCTACTGCCATTTTTTGAAACCATTAAAATTTGCAATTGTATTCCAAATACTTATCTTCTTCCCTCAGATATGTGAAGTTCTCACTGATACTCTTCAAAAAAGCTTTACCCCCAACATATGGAGATCATTACAGAGACCTAAAAAGAAGTAAGTCTCAAAAAGCAAACAAAACAGCTCCAGCTCAAGTTGGCTTAAGTTTTGCTGAGAGAGATGAATGCATAAATTGAATGTTTCAGTGTGGCATGTTAGCACAATAGCTTATGTTTCTTCAAAAATAGAAATAAAGTGCAAAATAATTCATGTATAATGCTTTAGTTTCAATAAAATAAAGACATAAAGACATAAAGAAAACTATTAAAAGAAAACCAAACATTCATTAAAATAATTTAGTTATGCTTTTAGAAAAACAGAAACACACTAGAGTAAATTAAGCAGCTTCCTGCAGAAGTTTGGGACTCTAAAGCTTTTACATAGAAGTGGTTTACTAAAGACAATTCACATTAAGCAGATTTCTTTTCCTTCTGGGAATATGTCTAGACTAAAATTTCCTTCTTTCACTTCTGTTGTGTTTGGCAGTGACAGTTCTAGCAAACAGAATGTGAATAAAAATAATACATATTGTTTCAACATGTAAATATCTCCCTGGACTCTTTGGTTCAACAAAGAGCCATACTGCACCTCTTTTATGAATCTTACATGTTCCTCCCATTTCTGCCTTCATGCAAATGAGCTCATTGCCAAGATCAAACCTGAGCCAGCTATTGGTGAGAAAACTGAGATTGCTAAATCACTACCTAGTACACAACAACACCTCATCTATGAGGCACATCTTGTGACTGAAAAGTCATTTGAGTCTTAAAGAGGCATTCTTCTGGGATGTCTGATTGATAAAGATTGCTACAGTAACTATCTCTCTTCTCATTTTTTCATTCATGTCATTAATCACTTTTTATCTAAAATTACACGTATTAAATTCCCATCAATACGTTATCTTTCTATGTGATAGTCCCTAATATCGACTTGCATTGGAGACTAGGCAAGGGTCTAAAGCAAATTATGACTCATCCTCCTGGTCTCTCCTGAAAAATGTAAGGGGAAGAGAGAGTACAAGATACTCTTTGACCCATATTATGGGTGAGGTCATCTACATAGGGATTATACTAGAATGGCTTTAAAAACCTGATTAGTGGTATTTTAAGTCAGGCTATCTGTGTGCACTGCAGCACATAGTCAGTTTATGGTTAACTTGAACATGGTAAGTTTCTGAAAATTGTAGTTTATAAACTGGAATCAATGTGTCTTGATATCTCATTTTCTTCCTCCTAAATATTATCAATTCTTAAAACACTTTTAGCCAGAAACTGGGTATGGTGATGCATGCTGGTAATTCTAGTACATGGGAGGGGTGGGGCTGAGAAGAGAATATTGTGAGCTCCAGGCCAACCTTAACTCATGGCAAATTCTTGAAAAAGAAATTAAAAAGGAAATAGTTCAAACATTAATTAAGGATGTCTCTGTATACTAAACCTTAATCCTTCATCTTAGATTGCGAAGATATTACAGATCTGTTTTCAGATTAATATTATTCATAGAAGGGAAGCGGGCTAATCCTACTTTTGTCTTCTGTTAAATCTTTGAGATTCTCTATTCCATTTACACAGTTACTCAAAGTTGAATGAGTATTGATTGTACTTTGAATTTCAATAACACTACATCATTATAAAGTATACCTATGATATGCTTTTATCACTGAATTTTTTTTTCTTATCTCCAACCTACTAAAGGAATGCATCAGTTGATATTTTTACTGCAAGTGACAGAAATGACGCTATTTTTGACAGAACGAAAATTATCTGAAGTTTAAGTCCTATTAAAAAATGATTTTTCTTAATTTAGTAGCAGGAACAACTCAGAGAGGATCAAAGCAGGAGGAAGCCTCAATGAGACCAACTTGCTTTGAGAATGAAGGAGGATGCATGACATGAAGTCAGAGACCAATTCTGCTTGAGGAGTGAAGAGGCCATTGAAGAGAACCAAGGAGCAAGTAAGCTGGAAGTTTTCAGTTCTATGATCACACATCAGTTAACTTTCCAGTAGTCTAAATGAGGTGAGTAATGAATTCCTCACTCACATTGGAACAAGTGGACACTGGTGTTTTTTCTCCTGACCCTCAGAGCAGAGAAGCCATGCTAGATCACCTTGATTTCTGGCCAAAAGACTTGAGTGGTAACAAATGGGTATTGTTGTTAGCTTCTGACTTTTGTGATATAATTATACGTATTTTAGGTTAGTATAGAACAAATTAATATTAATATATTTCTACCCAAAATTCAAGATCCAGTGTTATAAAAGAAATAAGAAAGGAGATATTTTTAGTGATTACATTTGGCTGACATTAAATTTAGAGTGAAAGAAGCATTAATTTTACAAAATTAATACTTTAACTGCAGAAGTTATATCTTCCTTAAATATATTATCATTAATTTAAAAAATTCACTTATATGATTGATATTTCTTTTCATCTTAAGTTTCCCAGTTGCTCTTCAAACATATAGTAGAAAACTAGCAATGAAAGTAATAAGCTGTTAAGTACAAAAACTCATATGAATCTCATGGGAATAAATGTGAGTGGGAAAATGTAAAACATATTAATCCAATTACATAATTCTCTTAAAATAAAATTATATAAGGAGAGAAAATGATTAATGATGGCAGGAACGAGAATAGTGCAGCGTTGAGATCAGGCTGTGCACTCCCTTTAAGTTATAGTTCCCACGTGTAAAACAAGAGTTTTTCAAACTGTGCCTTTCCCTGGGTAACTTCACTTTAAAGAAGGATGACCGTGCAAATGATGGATACATAAAAGTACCATCCCTCTGATGCCACCAACGCATCTCAGACTTATTTGTGGGGGTAGAAAAGGTGACACTATATATGTATCAGGGTTAATCAAGCCTGCAGGAGTATGTGGATGGATGTACTCAAATCAAACAAGACAAACTGGGCTCAAGAACTAATCAGAGAAACCAGAATGAGAAAAGAGGGGAAATCCCTCATCTGAAACACATAAAGAAGAGGTCATTTAGTTCTCTGATGGTGATAGCCTCCTTGTGGTAATCTGTGATCTGGCCACCTGGTGTATATCAATGACAGAGAAAGAGCTTCCGATTGTCACCCCTGGGCTTCAGCTTTGTTCTGTCAATGTTGTTGCCATAATCTGATTACATGCAGTCTGCCAGACCTCTGGACCTGAACTACCTCTGAAGCTGGGCATACTCTACAGCTCAATTCTTATACCAGTGACACTAGTAACTACTGCTGCTTCCTCTGCTTCTTCCATTCAGCTTGTCTAGGTTCTTTGCCTTCTTAATAGAGAGGTCTTATATTATTATCAGCCTTCTTCCGAAGCCTCTTTCTTTAGCCATTTTTAGTTGCTTTCTAAACAACACATGTGTGTAGATATATTTGTGTGATGCTAGCATTTGTAATTAAGAATGAAATAAAAGCTCCTTTGTTTGCCTAGGTAAAGTTAGCAAGGAAAACAGGAATATATAGCAAATTTCTTCCATTAAAATGTTCATGCCTAGGAAATTTATTATTGTAAAATAAATTCTGACATTATGGAAAGACCATTATCGCCTATGGTTCTGAAATAGTGTACTCACAAAAGGTAGGGATGGCATTCATGTGATACTGAGAGAAATACTAAGAATCCTACTGTTTAAAATTGCCATTTTGACTCCAATCATGAATATAAAAATTTACACATGCAATAAAATTGACCAGAATGAAGTAAAGACACACAATAGTTGTCAAATATCCATGTGTACAAGATGTCAGGAAACAGTGTTTCAATCTTAAAGATGCATACTCAATAAAATATAGTCAAGGAAGAAATTAAACTAGAACTAAGGAAAACTGCAATAAATAAGAATAACATATAAAGGACCTATTTAGAGCAATAAATTTCTTCAATATATTGATCTTAACAAAATGTTAAAATATTTTAAAATGTTGAATAAAACTTTCAAGACTATGCCTTGAAATTAAAGATCTTATATCATAAAAGATAAGTTTAAAAAAAACCCACAGATTAATGAATACAGACATAAATTTAACAACAATGATCTCATTACATGTAGATCCTCAACATTGATAAAGGCAAAAAATGCCAAACTCAGATGTCTCCTAGATATTGGGTTTTTACAAAAGAGCTAATAATGAAGGCATAGACTTTGAGGAATAGGAGTATTTTTTTGTGACTACTGCTCCAAAGAGACAGGAGCTATAGTTGTTTTTAAATAACAAATACTGAAAATTCACAGCATGTTAATAACTTGGTTCTTTCTGTGCATGGAAAATTGAAGAAGGGCAAGGATGGAAACTTAGGAAGCAGGTTACATGAAAGAATATGAAGGAACAAAAGCTGAGAAGAAATAAGAAAAGACAACAAAAGCAATACAGAAATGTACATAATGTTAAGCAAGAGAAGGGAGACTATTAAAGGATGATTAAAAGTGTCAGAGACAAAATGTATCTGAAAAGACTCATGGAAGAAAAAAAAAATACCACCACCACCACCATCAAAAAATAATAATAATAACAAGCCATAATTTCATAATTAATCAGGACTTTACTCCTAACTGGATTTAAAACAGTGTCAATTTGATAATGAGAATTTGAGATAGAAACAGGTATGAAAAAGAAATTGATTCTTGTCAGTTAAAGATGGATGTGATAATAGTAAATGGGAGTTATATTTGAGATTTTTCTATGAAAGGATGGGAAAGAGGCATACTGAATGCAAACTAAACATGTATGAATATGTATGTATACATTTACATACAAAGAAGCTTTGTCAGAAAAATCAGAAAGGAACACGAGACAGAAACAGACCATCTGAGAGTGACACAAAGTGACAGCTGAGTCAATGTAACAAGATAATAGAAAGAAGGAAAAGGAGAGAGAAGAAAGAGAGAGAGAAATACTGATTTACTAAGATTTACTAACAAAAGTTAATATGGTCTCTAAATTCATAAAAGTGAACAGATTTATATCCTTATGTATGCTAAACTTTTGGAAATGTAACTAGAGGGCACAGTATTGACTGTATTTTAATTTTCTAATTTCCCGTGATTTATATATGTCTTCAGATTTCAAGTGTAATTCAAATAAAATAATCCAATATAATCAGGAAACAGATGGAATTAGCAGACTGTCAATTATAGCACTGTGTATTTTATCTAGCTGAAATATTGAAGCCTCGTCATCAGTGTGACAGTGTGGACCTATGCTTTCCAAATAAAATTCCATGGAGGCATTTTTTTCAGTCAAAATCAGCATCACTTGTATGATATTCTTGGTTCAAAAATATGCTGTATGCATCGATTCACACATGAGTGCCTGAGTGCTGGGCTCTCAGTGTAAATGGCTGTTTGCATTCCATGCTCTGTCATGTCTCATTGCATTAATAGCCCATGCATGTGATGAGATCTACAACCTAAAGCTATTTTGCAACACTTCTGCATGCACTTGTCATGAATGGAGTAGCCAAGGACCTTATTAAGCAATCTTGTTCCCCAAAGCCTAATGTTTCCTGAAGCAGGTTTAGCATTTGAAGTAATAACAGTGGTTTTTAGGTGGATAAATTTGGAAAGGCACATATATATCAATAATCCTTAACATATATCAGATCTTTATTTTAAAAGTTAAATAATGTAATGACGATCCTAGTTTACCATTGTCATTTTCCATTCTATTGGGTGGACAAACTGAACTGTACTGATTATTTCCTTAGGTCACCACTTAATTTCTTTGAATTTCAACTTGATATGAGAAATAGTACACAAAGCAAATATGTGCAAAGTTTCTATTATATGAGGCACTGCACACAATCCTCAGAAACTATGAAGTAATGCTGACATAGCATCCACATTACAAATGGCACTGGACACTTACACTGTTTTTTAGCATGAATGAGATTCACAGCTCTAAAATGGTCATGGAGAGATGAGCATGGTGGCCCACCCTACAATCCAAGCACCCAGGAGACCAAGGCAGGGAATTCAAGAGTTCAAGGCCAGTCCAGTGAATGATTGTGTTTTCCCATCTCAACAAGCCAATTAATTAATTCATTAAAACAAAATACACATGCAGGTATTATTTGTGCATTTAAGGTTTTGAAAATTTATTTTGATCCCTTTGGATATGTTTTCTGAAAAGTATTGTGCTTTGGGATGCTGTGCTTGAGCTAGTAGAAATTTATAGTAGGTCATAAACATAAAAGCATGCTGGTGAAAGTAAGCAAGTCAAGAGAAGAAGAGACAGAAAGAAATTAGGACCTGACAAGTTAGTTCAGTGAGTAACAGTGTTTGCTGAAGAAGCCTATTAGTCTGAGTTCTATCCCTGAGATCCATATCTTAGGGAAGGAGAACAAGGCTAGCCTCTGAATTCCACATGTATTCCATAGCATGTACATCTCTCACTTGCTTGCTCTCTCATTCTCATGCTCACCCATTTTTGCTCTGTATCACTCTCTCACTCACCCACCACTTACATGCATGTGCATGCACACACCATGCATACACAAAGAATAATAGTAATATAAATAAATATTTTAAAATTAAAATATAAGTTCCCTAGTATCTCTAGGAGGAAAATGATGAATGATAACAAAACAAAAAAGAAAAGCAATAAGCAAAAGAAAATAGGCAAAAAGGATAAGAATAATAGATATGGCATTTAGAATGAACCATTTCTTCCTATTTGAGGAAATTAGAATAAATCTGAACATATTTCATGGGGAAATATTTGGAATGCAAACCTTGCTCATAGAGACAAAGAAAGCAAATGTATCCAATGAGACTTCAGTTTGCAAAAGAGATTCCTTAGCAGCAAGGGGAAGAGTGAATATCTTGCTAAAAGGAACAAAAACAAATGAACTGACATTGAAGAAACCATGAATCAACTAATAGAAAGTTGAAGGAATGAATCCAGTATACTGTGTATTACACATAATGTTTGCTCATTAAGTCCTTCCATCAATGTAGACAAAGAATTTGATAGAGTTTGAAAAATGAGCCTGGATAATGTTTATAGCACCCATACATCAAGAGTAGTAAAAATAAAAGGCTAAAATTAATAGATGAACTGACAGATAACATGGATATGCAAACAAAAGACAAGCAAAAGAGGCCATATTAATATCCAACAAGGCAGAATTTAAGATTAAAAGCAATAAAAACAGGATGAAAGAGGACACTGGGTAATAAAAAGACTCGTTTAGAAGAAGAAACATGAACCACAAATATATACAAATGAAGTAAAAATATAGGTGAAAAAACTCAAAAATCACAACTGGAAGGAAAAAATAGACGAGAAAACAGTAATATTTGCAAATACTGTGACTCTCAAAATTGGACAGATGCAACTAAATGACTGATAGTTGTAAATTAGCCTCAGAATTTAGTTGTTTCCCGTTCTAAGAGGGATAAAATACAAGCCTCAAGCCTCAAGCCTCAAGGAGAATAATTAAAGAAAACGTAATTTGCTTGTATTTCTATCTTTCCATTATTTTACTTTGAAACACCAGTTCTGCCACTGACATGTCAACCCATGAGGCCAGACTTCTCTTTGAACCTTGAGTTCTTGACCTATAAAGAAAGGAATAATGCTTTCCTCGTCCATGCCAACCCATAGAGGATATTTGTACTGAGCCAAGACTGTACCTCGAGTAGTATGAAGTGTGCACAAACACAAATTCACACACACACACACACACACACACACACATTTCTTCTTGCTATTACTCATCAATCCCAATGAAATAGTCCCCATATTTCACCTATTTTTCATAATTCCCATAAATAATGGTATATGTTTGTTCCCAAAGGTGATCTTGAGAGTGTCAACAATGCAGAAAAGTTTTTATTCTGCTGTGTTCCAAACTTAACCATGCAGTTAACTGTGACAGCTGAGCATGGAGCACTTGAAATCACTGTTGGGAAAATTGCCGTGACCCTTACAGGCAGATGAAACAAATACTGAGAGACTTGATATACAACTTAAAGTTCTAGAATCAAAGCTGATTATTCTCATTCAAAAATACATACAACCATCAAATTTAGAAAATATTTGTTTCAGAAATAATCTTGTTTGCCTTGTTAGACGTCTTGCCTATAGTCAATCAAGTCAAAAACCAAGAAAAACGTGAATAAACCCTAAAATGCCTCCATTACAATTGCATAGATACAATGTTCCTATCCCCGGTTCACAGTGAATGAAATACGGCAGAAGCACTGTGCAGTGCGGTTGCAGTCTTTAAAGAAGGAAACTCAGAGAAGAGAGTTGGAAAGTTGTTTACTCTCTTTTGACTTTGCCTTTAGTTTGTAGGGGAAATATTTCCCCCGTTGAGAGAAAACTTGCAAAAGCTCCCGTGTTTTGATGTATGGTATCTGAACTCCAAAGAGAATGTAATCTTTGTGGAAAGCGATCTAACAGAAGTCCTCCTGGAATTTGAGCAAGCCCAGAAAAAGATAACCACCGCGGGAGGGTGCTTCTTTAGAAATGAAACGCTTCTGAGAACAAACAGGAAACGGGCCATGCTGGTTTATTCAGGTTTTGAGTCGCCAGCAGATTACTAATATCTATGGTCCTAACACTCTCAAGATGATCAAAATGCCTCCCCCCTGAAATATGTAAAGACATAATTAAGTGTTTAACTCAGACTCCTGGAATCAAATTATGTCTTTGACCTGTTTGAATGTGTGAGATATAACACAAAAGGGATTTCTATTATTAAAAAAACAAAAGCACAAACTCTCCAGAGTTTATATGGAAAAACCTAAGCTTAGTATAGAAATACATACACATAATATTAACATAGACAAAATCAGTTATAAACCTATCAATCTAAAGTAACATTAACAATGAAAATTCCTTCTGATAATATTATTAAAGTTAAGGATAATAATTGAGCAGATATTTAAATATTTAAATATTTAAATGAGCTACTTTGAAAACTGTACTTATTTACATATTGTTGGCTACAAATTAACTGTTTGGTTAATTGACTAAATTTATATGATTTTATATTATTCCAATTAAAGAATTAGCATTGAACAAGGAAATACTTTTCCATAAAAGAGCTTTTAGAGAAAATTCTCAACAGCATTATGCATTGGCCCCAAGTTTGAAACAACTTAATGTCCTTCAACTAGTGAGTTAATAGACATTATCCATGGCTGCCTTTATAATGAAATACTATTCCGTGGAAAAATAAGGAACTATTGAACAAGCAGAGTGAAAGAACCAGATAAAACACATTGCCTGCTTCATAATTTTAATTTGTAGGAAATTACTTGAACAGGTAAATCTTCTGGGGAATTGGTAATGGGCATTACAATGAAGGTTAAACAGCAGGTGAGATTTAAGGACTTCAATGAGATGAGGAAAGTGTTCAAAAGCCAATTTTTGGTGGTATTTGCACAATTTGTAAAGTCAGTTAAAATCATTGACTGTGCACACAACGAGAAATGTAAAATAAGCTTCAGTAACAATAAAAAAGATGTTCCTTTTTAATTTAAATAAGAAAAACACTAAAGCTCCAAAGATTTTTTTTAAACAAGACACCCACAAAGAGTTTGATGATGAAGAAACAGACACATCTGAAAAAAATATTTCTATCAAATATATTAATAATGGAAAATGTAAATTCAAATTACTTGCAGGAGATTTGCTCTCAAGCCTCTAGAGACCTTGTTAGGAAAGGGAAAGATTCCACTGAAAAAGAAATTTGGAGCAGTTTCATTTCCCCCTCAGTGGAAAGAGACTTTTCATTACCCCAGGCAAGACACAGAATTGAGAAGGAATCAGACTGTCCTCTCTTGGCCAGAGGAGGGACCGCAGTGCTCTATGTAGGCTGCAAAATCTAAAAGCCTGAGAAGCCCTAGCTGGCCTGGGGTCTCAGCTCCTTCAGAGGGCAAAAGAGTGAGTGTGTGTTGAATTGGGAACAGCCACAGGAGCCTGAGCTGTAGAAGTTGCCATGTGGGCACTGGTCAGGTGTTCTCATAACCAACCTGCTGTGTCAGTTCACTGGTGAGAGACATTCTGAAATAAATAGCAGCAATTAAAAGCATCTGAAACATCCCCATATTAGACACAGCACAGGTGTGCATTTCAGGAGCTAATTCAAAGGCAGTTGCATGATCAGCTTTTTAACTAAAGCAAAGAAGCTTAAGTTACACCAGAGGAATCTCTCATGGCAAAACGAAGACATTACCACGTCAAGTGTTTCATGTGTGAAAACGTTTGAACCCCAGGAAGAATATTGTCTTAATTAATGAAAAGACATACTGAACATGTCATGATAATACTTAAAAGCTTTAAATAAATGTTCTGCTTGGATCACTTATTCCCTCATTAAGCTCTCTAATGCTGGTTTTGAGAATAATGATTCCCTTTTCTCTATTTTTTACCAATTTTACTGGAACAACAAATACAATGATGTAATAGGTAATTTATAAAAAACACTACATAAATTAAATTTTATCTTGGAGGTACAGTTTTATGAGCATCCCTTTCTATTGGGAATGTACATCTTGGTGTTAGGATAAACACTTGAGCTCTCTTTTTAGTTATGTATGAATGTATTCTGTGTCTCTGTATGAGTTTAATGTTTATGCATGTGAGTGCAGTACATACAGAGGCCTGAAAAAAGTGTCAGATCTGTTGACTGGGAGTTACAGGTTTTTGTGAACTGCAAGATAAAGGTGCCAAGAACTTAACACAGGTACTCTATAAATGTTGTTAACCACTGAGCTATCTCTGAAGCTCCCTAAGGTTCTTTTCATGTTTCCTTTTCTTGCAGGTAAATGTACCCTTGGCCAACCATGCAACTACCAGATAAAATGAGTCAGAGTCACACAGCTTACTTTCAGTATAACATCTGGCTCATTACATCATTACATTCAACAATATTTAGCCTTCAGCAACATGTAACTAACCTTTTAAACAAGGAAATATAAATGTACCTGGCGTCCTTGACAATTGTTTATAAATTTGAGTACTTTTACACTTATATACATTCCACCTTATTGATTTAAAAAGGTAAAACTATGTATTTGGGCTCTAAGATTGGTGAAAACGTAAAAACAATTTTTAAATATGTTTCTCTAGAATTTCCAAAATTGATTTGTTTTGCTGATGATGAGTGATCCAGGTTCTCACTAATAACTAAGTTGTACGTTGAACTCTTCTTTAACTGACATTTTTTTAAAAAAATATTTCAAAGAACATAAGTTTACTTTATTAAGAATAGTTGTTATTAATCTATAATTTAATATGAAAATAAATGAATTATATATAGCACAATTTACGGTGAAATTTGTACTTTTGCAAACATAATTTAAAAAAGCATTCTAACATGATAGTCTAAAATTTGAAGAGCTTGGAATTAGCTAAAACCTTGATCATATTAACACTATGCAATAAATAATATAATATATGCCATTGGTCCATGTGGGTATATAATTAAAATTCTAAGCATCTCTCTAATTCCAGAGAAAATTTTTTTTTAATATTTGATATTTTAAGTTTGATAATATAGTTTCCTTTATTTTGTTAGAGTATCATATCATAAATATTATATTAGCATAAATAATGTTTCCTGATTTATTATTCAAAAATATTGTCATAATGCTAAATATTCAAAAGAAAAAAGAAGAGACTGATTTAACTTTAAAATCATTATTAAAATTAAAGATATAAAATTCAGATAGCTGTGGAGATGGCTCAGCGGTTAAAAGGGTTGGCTGCTCTGGTAAAAGTTCAGGGTTTGTTTCCCAGCACCCATTTGGTGGTTCACAACCATCTATTACTCCAGTTTCAAGGACAGAACTCCCTCTTTTGGTTCTTTGGGACACTGCATGCATGTGGTACACATGTATACATGGAAGCATTCCCATATACACATATAATAAAAGAAATAAACCTTAAAAATATTTTTCAATACAAAAGATATTTAAAAAGAAAAAGATATTAAGTGGGAAAAATGGGAAAATGCTCACAGTTTATATGATTATTTTTAATACTTTAGAGCAAGTGTGTAAATACAAAAAGTGAAAGAATTGGTTACAAACTTCAAAACAAAGACGCTTCCTTTAAAAGTTACTCCTAATTTGATCTTAAAAGTGTTATTTTTATTTAAGAATTTTTTAAACTTAAAATTAAAAAAAAGATTTTTGCCCATTTTGTCATGCATACTGACAACCCTCATCACAACCTCTTCATGCCCAGTCATTGTACAGATGAATTTTTTAAAAAGATGTAAAAGAAAAAGAATTTATTAAACAAGACATAGAACCCACAGAAGTAAAAATAGACAAATATTCATGAGAATTTTGAGAATTAACAGTACAGTAAAAGGTCAAGATGTGGAGCAAATCTAATTCACTTACACAGAGAGAAGAAAATTTACAAATCGTATATTCCTGTGAAGGACATGGACTAAGGCTACTCAAATCGGAGTGAATCTTCTTCTTAGGCCTCTACATGCAGCTGCACATATGTACATATACACATTCACACTCATGCAACCCCACACACATATGCAAACACAAACATGTATGTATATATATATATATACATACACACACATATATACATATATAATGTGTATTTATATATGAGTGAATGTATATATATGTAAAGTATATATGTGTGTGTGTGTATGTAAATTGAAAATATTAATCCTCACAAAAAGAAAAATTTGTTTCAGATGTAGACAAACATCAGAATAATACAATAAAAATAATCAATCTAAATTAATTTTGTTTGTTTGTTTGTTTTGAGATAAGGTTTCACTGTTGTAACTCTGGCTGTCCTGGAACTCTCTTAATAGACCAGGCTGGCTTTGAACTCACAGAGGTCAGCCTGCTTCTGCCTCCTGAGTGCTGGGATTAAAGGCATGCACCACTGCTGGGCTTAATTAAAATTTTCAAACATAAATTACCTCTGCTATGTAGGATTATGCCAATTTAATACAAGTTAAGATCATCTGAGAGGATAAAACCTCAATTAGGAAAATGTTCCATAGGGGCTGGAGAGCTGGCTCAACAGTTAAGAGTACTGCTGTTCTTCCAGAGGACCAGAGATTTTGAGCATCTACATGGCAGCTCAAAACCATCTGTAACTCCAGTTGCACAGAATCCAACACCCTCATATAGACATACGAGTAGGCCAAACACTAAGGCACATAAAATGAAAGAAAGAAAAAAAAAAAAAGAAAGAAAGAAAGAAAGAAAGAAAGAAAGAAAGAAAGAAAGAAAGAAAGAAAGAAAGAGAGAGACAGAGGGGGAGAGGAAGGAAGGGAGAAAGAGAGAGAGAGGGAGAGATAGAGAGGAAGGAAGGAAGGAAGGAAGGAAGGAAGGAAGGAAGGAAGGAAGGAAGGAAGGAAGGAAGGACAATGTAATAAAATTCTTGAAATCGTACAGACATACATTCAGGCCAAACACTAGTACACATTAAAAAATAAATAAATAATAGATAGATAGATAGACCAAAATATAATAAAATTTTTAAAAATCACACAGACATACATGCATCCCAAACACCAAGGCACATAAAATAAAAAGAAATAAAAAATAGAAAGAAATAAGATTTCAAAGAAAGGAAGGAAGAAAGGAAGGAAGAAAGAAAGGAAGGAAGGAAGGAAGGAAGGAAGGAAGGAAGGAAGGAAGGAAGGAAGGAAGGAAAGAAAGAAGTACTCCATAAGATTCTGCTGTAGTCAAACTGTAGAGCACTTTCTTAATTAGGATTGCTGGGGCAGGGCTCAGTCTATTGTGAGTGGGGCCATTCCTGGCCAGATAATAATGGGTTCTATAGAAATAATAAAATAAAATAAAATAAGTAAATAAATAAAATAAAATAAAATTCAGGCTGAACAAGCCTTAATAACCTCTGAATCAGCTCCTAGCTCTGGATACTGGCCCTCTTTGAGTTCCTGCACTAACTTCCTTCAACAATGGACTGTATTATGGAAGTGTAAGCAATACACCTTTTTTCTCTCCAAGTTGTTTTGTGGTCATGGTGTTTTATCACATAATAGTCACTCTATCTAAGAAACAACTTGACCCACCTTTAAAATATACTCCAAATATGAGACAAGATGTTTTGCTCATTTGTCCTTGGTCTTTCTTTTCATCTTTCATGAATGTGAGACAAAAATAATAGGAAACATGTGGCTTTAATTTTAAAATAAAGAAGGCAAGACCTACCTATGTTTACTTGTCTTTAAATACACTCCAGCCATTAGAAGTTAAAAGTACCACTCAGCCAAAGCAGAAGTAAAAATAGCTTCTAAATGACATGCAAAACTAGACTCATAAGAAAAATTTATTAGTCTCTACCTGAAGTTTAAAATTAAGCTACATTCTAATGTTCAGAAATAATTTGTATGTTTAATAGCTCATGCATAAATAACTCTTCTCCTTGGAGGAATCACTCAGTTCATCAATTAATGTCTAGCATTTCTTCTAATATTTGCCTAAAACATGGGAAAAATGAGTAGTGTTAATTAGTAGCTACTTCACTTTCATTTCATAAAATAAAATACAATTAGCATGCAATAATTTGTGTTTATAAGAGCACATATGTATGTTATAAAACCTCTAAAATTTTTTAAAATGCATTCTATAAAAACCTCATACCTGTGATTATTAATAAAATTAGTCATAGTTATAATATTGAAATTATTTTTGCTTTGAGATTACAATTATTAGGTATGCTTCATAAATGGTAAAGAAATTCAGAGCAACGATGAACAGTCCAAATGCAACAGAGCTCCTGTGCAAGCACTGAGCACCTAACATTGATGGAGACACATTTAGGACCCTGGATTCTATAAAAAGAGACTGGTATGTGTACAGTCAAGTAATGAGAAAGTTGAGCAAGAATCTGAGACTTGCTTTTAGGAGGATTTAGAGAAAGACGAATAGAAGAAGCTGATTGCACACTGGCTGCTTATAGACAGAAGTTTAGTATTTGTTCATGGTTATCATTCCTTCTCATAGGTAGTGTCTTTCAGGCTGAGGGGAGCTATAGGTGTTTTTGAGTTCCAGATGTAGCTGTAGATTCAAGGCAAAAGGTAATTTATTCCTTGGCTAATTCAATCCCCGGTCCTACTCCTGGAGTCCTGGAGCATTCTGGCCTCCATACAAACTAGTCTTAAGCCAGAACTGCAAGGCTTCAGCCTCCATACAATCTAGAATGTTGAAGCCTCTGAGACTTACTGTTGCCTGAGCCACTCTGTCAAGCTCCTTTTGAGCTGAGAGCTGTACTGAGCTCAACTGACTTTTTGGTTCACTGATTCAATTCACTTGCTGTTATGGCTCAAACTCTTCTCCAAGATGCGAGTTCAAACTGACCTTCTGAACCAGCTGACTTTCTTACTGAACTCTTCTGACACTGGCTGACTCTCCCAACTTCTCTGACTGAACTGCTCTGCTCAGCTTCAAACAGACTCACTCTTCCCATCTGATACTGACTTCTGCCAACCTGCCTCTGTGTCTCTGCCTCAGACTCCTCAGACTGTCTGCATGTCCTTTCCTTTGCCTGCGCTGAAAACCTGCTTTTCAATAGTGAGTTGGGAGGGTCCTCACTCTGACTCACTCTGCTAATTCTTCCTCTGATTCTTCACTTTGTCTGTCCTTCACTCTAACTCATTTCAGATGTTAATTCTTGTCTGATATTGACTCCTCCTGAGCTCTGTGTCCTATCTCATAAGTGCTGGGATTAAAGGTGTGCACCACCACTGCCTTCTGGATACTGAGATTAAAGGTGTGTGCTACATTCTTTCTGTACTCCATCCAGACCACACAGGCCTCTGAATGTGATTCCTCCATATAAACCTCTGGATGTGAACCCTTTATATTCGGCCTTGGATTTGATCCCTTCCTTGCTACCATGCAGGCCTTTCAAGGTGATCCTTTTCCAAGACAACTGAGTTGCTAGACTAAATTGATTAAATATCCCTCTACAAGGAGCCATATTTGTTCTTGGTCTACCCTAGGGGTTTTGAACTCCTAACCTGCATAGAGGCCTGCATAGAACTGATGCTGTGAGTGTCTATCCCTGAAAATCAAGTTTCAAACCTTCCTTGAACAAAGTATAGAAGCATCTGCCATTGTTTCTTTTCTAAAAAAAAAAACTACAACACTTTATTATAAATGTTTCCAGAGGGATCAATATGCAGATATGACCAGGATGTGGTTGATCTCAGTACTTTGTCTAGTTCTTATACTCATCGTATTCCCTCTTTATACATTTCTAACAGCAACATTAATAGTATCTTTATGACAGTGAATATAAGCACCAGCCTTTTCTGTTTGCTTTTGTTCAAGGGGAGAGCTTCTATTACACTTCTCATCTGAACATATCCATACCATGACCATCTCAGGCTTGTCTCTGATTCAATGCTACACAGACTTCAGTACTTACAACATTTTCTACTTAGACTTCTTTTTCAGTAGCCATCAGGAAAGGCATTTCCAAAGATTGTTTTTCTGTGTACTCCAGTTCTAATGTCTCTGACTGCTCACTTCCCTGGGATACTTCAATGACTTTCATAGGAGCCCTGCTCTGGCAGCAGAGGGCATGATAGTCCATCTTCCAAGACTCTGATATGCTAATGAGAATCAGATATATAATGTGGAGCTCAATGGTGAGCCAGCACTCCCTAGAGCAGTGTTTCTTAGTACTTAATGCTGCAAATCTTTAATACAGTTCTTCATGTTTTTGTGACCTCCAATCATAAAATTATTTTTCTTGCTACTTTATAACTGTAATTTTATTACTGTTTATGAATCATAATGTAAATATCTGATTGTAGATGGTCTTAGTCAACCCTTGTGAAAGGATCATTCAATCTCCAAAGGGGTCACAATCCATAGGTTGAAAAACTGCTGCCCCAGAGAAATTTAAAGATGTGTTTTTTCAGAGAAACTTCCTGTCCAGAGCCTTTGCAGTTTCTTAGGATTCCCACTTTCTCCCTTGTGTACTATTTCAGAAAGATGTGCTTTATTTTCATAGTCACATGCATAACTCTATCTGGATTTTCATTTCAGCCAAGCAGTAAGAAAAAACACCTAAAAATCAAGTGGGGTTGTCTTCCTCAGGACACAGTTCCACAAACCAGTAAGTTGCTCTCCCTTAAAATGTTTTCTTTCTGTTTTGTAATGACAAAATTTCTCCTCAGCTTCCAGTAAGACCTGTCCTAGATTTCTCTTTCCCCCAGCTTGCTAGCAATGCATTTAGGAATATGAACATAGTCACTATAACCTTATTCACACTGTAGTTGCTACACATGACCATTTTCCATCAAAATAGGGCAAAGGAAAACTGAGAACTCACTTGCATGATTCGGTGCCAGGCATATTTCTCCTTAACCAAAATGTAACACTGTCTCCAACCAAAGAAGAAAGTAAGTTGTACCAACAAAAATATTAGTATGATTATTAATTATATTTGAGGTGTTTGAGGATGCTAACTTGAGGGTTTTATCTATCTGTCTGTCTATCTATCATCTATCTATTTTGAGACAGACTCCTGCCATTCAGCTCAAGCTGTTTTTGAACTCTCAATGTTTCTACCATTCCCAGTGGACACCTGGTTGACAAATAAGTTCAGATTTAACAGATCCATCTAGAACCCGAATTTGAAAAACTGGATTTTCTGGCAAAAGACATTTTAACTCACTAATGATTTTTCATTGTAATTTTTTGGTTGAAGGCAAACTGAAGATCTTCACCTATTCCTTCTCTCCTTCAAGTCCAGCCTCCCCTTTGCATTCCCAGGTTTGTAGCAAATTACCTGCTGCAGCCTTACCTTCCTCCCTGCCCCATCCTCCAGTGGAACAAACAACTCTTCCACTCACGTATCACTTTATCTCAGTGGAGGACAGGGATATTTTATTCCCAGTCACAGCTGGGATAAAGTAGGCATTCTCTGAAAAACTACAGGCCACTCTGTCCGGGAAAGTCAGTAGCCTAACTGCAGATGAGTATGGAAACATGTGTGAACATGATTCTCTGTTTCCTCTACCTTCTGTTCATTTTTAGTTTTCTCTTCTGTTTGTTTTGTTCAGTTATGTTGTATTATGTTTTGCTTTATCTTAGTATATTTTATTCTATTTTAATATAATCCCATAGACTCCTGTTTGTTTTCTAATAAGGGACAGAAAGTGGGTGGATCTGAAAGGGAGGGGGAGTGAGAGGAGCTGAAGGAGTAGAGGGAAGAGAAACATACTCAAGATCCATCATGTGAGAAAAGAATATCTATTTGCAATAAAAGAAAAAATTTCTAAAATACATCACGTTTTTGTCTTCCTTTCCTTTGATTCTGTGACACTGCGCATAAATTTTTGTCTAGATTACTAGCCTTTTAACTAGTCCTATAGCCTCCAGAATAATTCCTTTGATCCTGTTTTAACATTGACAGCAGAATGCTCCAAACTCAGATAAATTCATATTCTCAGAGCCTTGTTTTCTGGCCTTGAAAAATCCAGTATTAATTTTCCAGGCAGAAATAGTAATTTGAAACTGCTTGATTGGGCCAATTTGAACCCCATTTCCTATTGGCAAAAAAAAAAAAAAATGGATAAACTCTAAATTTCTTATTAAACTAAAATTCCTCACTGAAAAATAAACATAACTGCAGAATTTTAAATGCTTAGTTTTGTGACATTGTTAGTGATAGTGTCAGCATGCAGTGTATAAAGTATCTTCATCATCTCGTTAAACAATTAGAAAGCTTGCTAACGACAATAAAAACTGACTATTCAGTAACATGAGTTCCTTGTACAGCCGGCCACTTATGGTGACATTTCCAGTCACACCAAAGAAGACCACAAATAAATAAATTAATTTGGTTAGACTAAAGTAAATTAATGATGTTCAATTAAAAAGTAAGGTGATTCCATAAGAATAAACTTTCCTGCCCAGTAGGAAGTAGAGTTAATGATTGAGGAAATTAATGTTGAAAAAGGAGTTTGATTGCAGCCTCTTACATGAAAGAAGCAAGAAGTCCAGAGCAATTAACAACATTTGATATGAAGGTTTTCCACATACAGATTTTATTCTCTTTATATAGAGATATATTATCCTGAATAGATATGTCATCAGGTAGGGCTTCATTATCTTCATTTACCTTTCCTAGGCTATTTTTTTTTTTTTCTGGGAATCTCAATTAGGTCTATTTACTTTGAGTACCATGAGATTTTGCATTCCTGTGATCAGTTTATCAACTGCAATACTGTTGTGATCCTTCCAGGTTCTTTGAAAAGCAGACACTCATTCTCTCAAGTGTGTGTTTATTTCTGAGCAATTATCTTTCACTTAACCTTCCTTTTAAACTTAATAAAACCCAGCTCAAGATCAGACTGGATGGTGCTGGAATACTTTTCTGCACAAAAATCTAGGATCTGCCTTTAGCTCACTAAAAGTTCCTAAAAGATAAGGAAGACTTGGGAGATGTCTCAGTGTGTAATATGCTTCCTGCAAAAGTGTGAACCTCTGAGTTCAGATTAGCAAAAACCCATGAAAGTTAGACGATGTAATGTATATCTGTCACTCAGCCATTTCCATGGCAGCTGGAAATAGGAGCAGGAGAGTCATCAGAAGATTGTGGTCTAGCTATCCTAATGGTGATCTTGTCTCAAATAAATGGTTAACAAAATGGACATCAGAGGTTGCTTTCTGATACCCACATGGGCATAGTGGCAGGCATAAGCTTGCATATAGAAGAGAGAGAGGGAGAGACAGAGACAGAGACAGAGAGACAGAGAGAGACAGAGAGAGAGAATAGAATAAGTTTTCTGACCATATGGAAGTGCCAAAAATTCCCTGCGACTTCTGACCATATGATGATATAAACTGCGGCAGTATTCATTTTTAATTACCAAAACTCAACTGGCCACATGCCAAAGTATACTAGAACTTCATAATTGGTAGGTAAATCAGTTATGTACCCAAATCCTAAGCAATGTGTGGCGTTTTCTTGATTAGTAAAATGATCTTCTCCTCTTGTGGGACGCTTACAGAATCTGATTAAAATTGCATAGTCAATCAGAAACAGAAAGTGACAGTATGAATATCAGTCTTCTGGCGATGGCTAGCTTCTGAAATGATGCTCAATAATTGCTTGCTTCTTGATAGCATTATCATTATGCATGCCCCTCACACAATATATTATTGCTGGTTTTGAGGACCAATAAAGTGACAGAAGTGAAGGACTATAGCTTATGAGGCTAATTTTTAGTAGACACTGTAGTTTCTGTCTTCTTTGTTTGTTGATAACTCATTCTGCAACATCCGTGTGCTGCATCATGACCACAGTACATTCCATGAAGAGGCTTATAGCACAGTGACTGATGGTCCCACCAACAGCCACATGAGAGAGAATCTTGAAAGTAGATTCTCCAGCCACCAACAATAGAGTATTTGGCAGAATCCTCTATGAAGTCTCTTATAAATGACCTTTCACTGAAATAATTTAGCTGAGCTGTGGATGAATTTCTGACCTAGAAAATCTACAAGAAACTCAACTTTTATAAATTTGGTTATTCATTCCTGGGGTTAAATTGTCCAGTAATAAGTCACTTCTGTAAATAAATGTGCTGCATGCTGGATTCGTGCTACTCTGATGACCTTTGATGATGAATCTTCATCATGTGTCAGATGATGGCTTTCTGAGAATGCCAAAAGTGGTAGGTGCTCTTTTTTTCATCAACTTCGCATATCCTGGTTTTCCAAGAGCAGCAGAGCCAGCTTCATTCTCAGTACTAATGTGAATGACAATTGGTTACAGTTTAAGTGTTTATTTGTGAAACTGGGAGGGTGATCATGTGACTAATTTATTTATTGGTGTGATTTGGCTGTCATTTTGACCTTTGATTTTCTATTGTTCTGGCCAGTTTTTATAGTCTATGAACAAAATTCAAGAAATTCTGTAGATATAACTTAGTGTAACTGTAGCCACAGTAATAACTCAATGATCTTACAAGAGGTGTCATTCGAGACAGTAGATGGTTCAGGCTATTTCTACATTAAATCTACATCACCCTCTAGGATCTATCAGCACCTTCAGTTATGGGAAATTAAAAAAATAATGAATAGAGAAGTCACATCACTTTGAAAAGGTTTTTAATTGACACACATAACTTATAGTGGCATTCTTTAATAAGACCCAGACTCCTGACTCACATGGATTCATGGGTGAAAGGAGTTATAGACAATAAATCACAGCATATCATCACCAAAAAATTGTATCCAATGGAATAGTACTAGAAAATACTTTCAATATGTATCCATCTCTATCATATTTAAATGAGTTTATTCTGTCTAGCTCCTTCAGATGCCTTGAAACTGAGACTTTAGTGCCTTGTATTTTTTTAAATCAATATCAGTTTCTAATTTGGATAGTTAGTGCAAACAAAGCTTATCTAACTGCTTTTACATTATTTATTTCATTCTGTGGGTGGTAAATATGTTGTTTATCAATAATCTAGTTTCAACTATGAAATTATTTGAAATCTCACTGTGTGTACATTAAAAATCATTAAATATCCCATCAAGCCACTCATGTCTCTGGCCAACTCATGCAAATATCTTCCTATTGACTACTATATTGTGCATTCATATACAGTACTGTACAGTATGAAAAATTGTCAATTATGCAATGTTTAAACTAGTAATGATAAGAATGAGAAAGAAATAAGAAATACTTACAGTTTGCTGATTGAAAGGTAAATTTACCCCAACACTATTGCAAAATGGAATTTCAATTAGTCCTAAAGAAGAATAGAATTAGGACATTTGCAATAAACTGAATGTATGTACCTGGATAGCATGTTATAGCAAATAAGACAGACTCAAAAAAAACAATACCATATTTTCTTTTATTTTATATTGATATCTGAAAACTCCTTTATATATTCATATGACACAAAAGAAAGAAGCAAACTAATGGGAGGAAATGAGGGGAGGAAAAGGAGCTCATTGAAGGCACATGTGGTCAAAGTATATGATCCATTTGAATGGAAGAAAAGCTGTTATACTCAGTCCAAATGTGACTAGATGGTTTTCAGAATCCCATAAATATCAGAATGGTAGAATGAAAAGCCCCATCAAGCAGTACAAATGGTATCTCTTCCTATCCATGACCGCCTCATATAACTAACCTAAGTGACCTTGGTTCCTGTGTTCACACAGAAGGTCTTGCTACTGGTTCATATTTTTGGCTCAATTTCTAGTGTTTTCATATCTTCCTCTAGCTTTGTTTTACGTGTGTTGACTAACTGCTAGAAAATACTTAAAAGAGATCACAATGAACTTAAAAGAGACTTTTAACCAGGTGGGAGAAATCACCCAGGTGTTAAGAACATTTACAATTATTCCAAGGACCTGAGGATTTTTTGTTTTGTTTTGTTTTGTTTTTGTTTTTGTTTTTTGTTTTTTTTGTTTTTTTGTTTTTGTTTTTTGGGGTTTTTTTTGCCAGCAGCTCCCAGCCATTTGTAACTTCATCTCCAGGAATATGCAAGCCTTGATCTCCGCAGGCATCTGAATTCACATGTACACACATACATGAAGGGACATTTACATACACAATTAAAAATGAAATCTTAAGAAGTATAATATATTTAAACTAGGCTATCAATAGAGTAAAATTTACTAAATAAATAGTTACTAAATAAAACACTACTAAATGTCAACAGTCTATAATCCTATCAGTTCCCCAGCAAGAGATAGGTCTCTTTAATATGTACCAATAATCATTGCAATATTGTATTAGAAAGAACCAAAGATATAAAATTTCAGTTAAATCTAGCTATGTCTAGAAATGTTAGAACTCCAATTATTTATTAGAAAGTATTTCTCAGTCACTGTATTACATTTTTGACCAAATACCTGAGAGAGACAACGTAAAGAGGAAAAGATTATTTAGGCTTATATCTCAGAGATATACAATCCATCACAGTACATCAGATGGCTAGTCAGCTTTCATTTGTCAGGAAGCAAGGGCATAAAGGAAGTGATACAGGGCTATTGAACCCCAAGAACTGTCTCCAGTGACTACCTCCCTCCAGTGGCTCCCCACTTTTGAGAGTTCCATAACATTTGAAATAAGTCTACCTATGTTTACATGCATGTTTATGTGCATGAACTTATGGGAAACACTTTTCAGTCACACCACAGAAGGCTGATAAGATGTATAACCTCCTCTAGAAGTCACTACAAAACTCATAAGTCAAAGGTCTATATGGTCCTGTCACTGTAAAATTACAAATCTAGTTTATATAAATGTACTCCAGGTAAAAATTAATTCCTGCTATCTCTTACTTATAATAAAGGGAATTCTATAAAATTGCTATTTCATTTATTTGTCTTTTATGAGTTTCCCTCATCATTGTACAATATCTTTCATAGAAACTCATTATAAATGCATGTAATATATTCACTTCAACAGAAGACCAAGGAAACACTAAAAGAGAGTTTCTATCTACAAAGAGCAAAAGTCTATAGGAAGTACAAAGCCTATTTTTATTTTCATTGATTTGTCCTAAACTATGTCTTTATTGTAGCTATTAAACGGAAAGATAACTAAGAGGGATTATGTGAGTAAAATGAAAACAAGACAAATATTAGATGGTATTTTATGGTGCACTAAGCTGTCAGAAAAATGCTAAACCAATCTCTAAGTAATACATTTAGATATCATTTTCAGGTCTTTCAAAAGCAAGCATTTCTGTCTTCTTCACAAGATCAAAGAAGCTACAATGCCAGCATCAAAGCAAGAGAGGTTCATAAAGTCTGAGAACTAAATGAGTAGGAATTGGCAATTGATGGCTGCTGAGAGAGGCAGGGTACTTTTTCTTCAGGGATATGGCTTCTACTAGGGTGACTATCCACGCTACAGTAGATGGTTCTAGATTCTATGCCCATCATATATTGTCATTGTTAAGTGGACTGAATGAGAGGGGAAGAGAGAGTGAGAGAGGGAGGGAGGGAAGGAGGAAGAGAGAGAGAGAGAGAGAACATAAATGTCTTTTATGAATTTCCCTCATAATGAATGGAACGGGATAAATGGGAAAGGAAAGAATTGGAAAGCTAACTGGGTCAAACTACATTCTATAGTATGTATGATGTTCTCAATAAAATGCATTAGAAAAAAACATGCATTCATTAGTAGTTAATCAAATAATATTGATATTATTATTGTTTAAAGAGATATACTATTGTTCTGATAAAGAAAATAGCTATAAAATGACTTCCTAATGATATTCTGCTGTACCCATAGTTTTTCATCCATTATCAGAGAAACTTCTTATTGCAGTAGATTTGAAACTAGTAGTGAGACCCACAGCTGGGCAATGTGAAGAAAGTGAGAGACATTGAAAGACTCAGTCCTCTGTGGAATGTGTTCACCAAATGTCTCCACCAGGACTTAGGGAACTCTGCAGAAAAGAAAACAGAAAGATTTAAAGAGCCAGTGAAAATTTGTGACAAGAAGAAATCTGTGTCTTCCATAAAATACATGACTAATGTACATATGAACTCAGAGATTGTGGCAACATCACAGGGCCTACACACATCATTGATAGATGGTGTCCCAGATCTGAGAGGAGAAGGGAAGAGAAACTTCCATTCCTAACCAAAAAGCTTTGTCTGAGTAACAACAGCTTTCAAAAAAAATTTGTTTTCTTCACTGGAGTCTAATTGAGTATACAAACCACACTTAAGGGTGAGCTTCATGTCCACCAGTAAGTAGATAGTCAATACAAAACCAATTCAGTGGTATTTTGGGAGAAGTTTTTGACTCATATTGGTTTGTATGGTCTTTTGCTTTTATGTTATGGTTTCCAATTTGGCATTTTTATGTGGTGTGTGAGTATGTATTTCCCATGTTTTTTTTTTTTTCTGGTTTATTTTAGAAAGATAGAGAAAAAGAAAGAATGGAGTTCAATGAATGAGAAGGGAAGGATCTTGGAGGAGATGGGGGAGGGAAAACTGATCAGAATATATTATATGAAAGTAATTTTTCTTAAAAACAGTGATTTTTAGAAAGAGATGAAACTTAGATAAAGATGAAACTGTATAGGAAAAAATAACATTTCTTTTGTAGACTTATTGGTTTGCAATTCTGATGGAAAATATTATTTTTGAAACCCAGCTACTGTGGTAGGTGTGTGTATGCGTGTGTTTTCATAGAACTATGACTTTCATTTCTCTTGGGACCATTAACTCATTAAAATATGCTACATTCTCAATCTACCTCTGAAAGCTTCCAAATGTGCCTTGTGGGTTCCTAAAGTTTTTAAATGAGTATATTCTAAAAATCCAGAATCTCCGAGTAAATAGCATTAAATTAACAGCATGAACGCCTTTAGAAATTTCTGGATAAGAGATAATAGAGTTGGTTTTTCCAACTGGACTTAAAAACGTAAACAATGACCTGAAGGGAATTGATCCTTTAATGACATAGGATAATGATTGCCATGTTGTTTGAGACCAGCAGATTAAAAGTACACAGATGTACACAGCGTGAAATTCCTCACTTTTAACATCTGAAGGACTTTGAATAAAGCTGAAGTCATATGTACATATAATCAGTTGAAATATTTCATTTCCATGAGTGATGGAAGCAATTATATTTTCTTTATACAAATGGTATGTCATAAAAAGTCTCCACTGTAAACAATATTCCAGCCATCATATAGGGCAGCCCAACCAAACAATATGGAATATTCAAATTAGCGACATACTTTAACTTTTAAAAGTTGCCCAGTCTCACTGAGAAGTGTCATTATTATGTGATAGTTATGTCTAATAGCCACAATGGAAAGTCTAATTGATGATTACTTTTTAACATGACTGGAAACTCTTGATTGCTTGTCTTCTGATTTAGCATTTAAGTTCCAATTTCCCCTTTGGATATGCATACTATTTGCTTTAGTCTACAGAATTTGACAGAAGTTTTCACATAATTTCAGAAGCTGAGCCTAAGACGTTTGTCATTTGTACCTTGGGGCACTCCATTCTGAAAACCATTATATTATAAAAATTAAAAATAGTAAGAAGCCAGTGTCAGTATAACTCTGGAAAGATATGGAAGGTGGCCACTTTGGATATTTCAGCACAATCAAGCTTGCATGTGAGTATGGCCTGCAAAGGTTTCTTCCTTTTATAGATTTCCTGACTCATTTAGTAAGGAATATTCTTCACCTGGAAAAACCTATTCTTTATTGTTTTGTGGCAAAACAAAATGAACATTATTGGCACACTGAGGGAACACAAGGATATTCATCAACCAAGCATGTCCATCTGTGGATAGAGGCTAAAAAGTATTTCAGATGAGCTGCCCTACTATACATTTAGTTGTGGCATTGCTGTTCCTTTCCTTCTAGAAGTATGGAAGATGCTGCAGGAACTACAATCATTATATGGGTAGGTGAATTATCTTTTCTTTCACTGGATAAAAATCATGGTATGAAATATGAAAAGTAAACTTCATTTAAGCGAATTAAATCATTACCAAATCAGAGCTTTGATAGCCAAATAATTAGGGTATATATTTTATATGAGAAATTTAATATTCCTTCAGCAATTTTAAAATTATTTTTACTCATTAACTGTCAATGCATCATGAGTTTTATTTTGATAATAATGAACGTATTAGTCACCTTTTATTTATCATTTATTGACTTATTCAAAAACTACATATTATTTCTATTCTTACACTTACAGACACTAGGACACAATGATATGTAACTATGACTTACATGTATATGTGCATTAGATTATACTGCATTATATATTTCCTGCAGTGTAGCATCATCTCCTAACAATGAAGCAGTATGCCTGTATGTTACCTTTTGAAAGATTGCTTAAGGTTCATTTTTTTTCTTCTTTTCTTTTCTTTATGTGTATGCAGAAGGCCTGTGGTACACGTGTAAGTACAGGTGATCACTGGGCCAGAGGTATCAGACCACTTGAACAAGATTTACAGGTGTTAGTCACTAGATATAGGTGATGAGAGTAGAACTCAGATTCTCAGCAAAGCAGTATGTTATCTTAAATGCTGAGCCGTTTATTCAGTCCCATGCTTCATGTTCTGGTGCCAAATGTTTTCACATAACATCTTAGGTTATCTTAATCTTGAAAAAATATTTTTTTCATGTAGCTCATATTTATTGATTATTTTGTACACATTTATTTTTTTAATGCAACATGAATTTGCCAAATATTTCTTTGTCATAGAAACTGGTAGATACTGAAGATGGAAAGATAAGTTTTATTTTGATTTTTATTTTCTTGCTTTAGGAGTTATGCTCTAGGGAAAAATCCAGTCATGCAAATCACTAGACAAACTGGAATTTAACCTGGATATTGATACAAAGCTTTACCTGGACAGATTTTGCAATCTCAGTGACAGACAAATAGCACTTTCACAGGATGTATAATGCATCCTACTCAGGATGCTGATCACATACTCAGCAGAGAAACACACTTGATAGTTACTGCAAAAGCCAAAATATGTTACCATGAGCATGATCTGGATTGGTTTTATAAAAGCTGAAGAATTTAAATGATACTGGTCATGGGCTTCTTAAATATGTCTTAGTTATGCCCTGCTGAATTGTTTTCCTGTAGGACTCTACTTGTTTTCCTTTTGAAAAAGGATTCTATTCTTTCATATACATCATCTATATATACCATATTCATATCTATAAAATAGGGCTATGTACACTAATTCCACCAAATTATATATATTTTTTGTATTCCATTTGTAGATGTGTTTCTAAAGAAAAACTTTTCAAATGTATATGTAGGAATATATATATTACACATATACATATGTATAATGTATATATACATGTGTATATATACATTATGTATGTATGTATAAATGTGCATATACATATATATGTATATACTTGGATATATATGTGTGTGTATACTTTATATGTATGAATATATATATATATATACAATATATGTATGTGTCTACATACATGTACATACTTTACTGAGACTTAAGAGGCTGCAGATGTTTACATATGTATATATGTATACATGTGTGCATGTGTGTGTGTGCGTGTGTGTGTGTGTGTGACACACACACGCACACACACACAATTTACTGAGACCTAAGAGGCTGGGTATATCTGTGAGAGATTTTTCTTTATTGAAGTACTTCAAACGGGAAGAATCACTCTAAATCCCTAAATCTATAACTTTTGAGTTTGGATGATGCACCATATGTCCTGGCCATACTTTCTGGTGGCAGCCTATGTGTAGGCCATAAAAAAAGGAATCCCTTGCTCTTTGCCTTTCTTCCCTTGCTCTCTCTGGCAAGTTCATTCTTCTACTGGTATTAGAGCCTATTCTATGGGATTCCAGCACATACTAAAGACAATCTGCAGCATTCAGCCTTGTGGACCAAAAAATACTACTGGATTTTTGTATTTTCTGCTAGTAGACATCTGTTGTTGGACTATAGCCTCTAAGACATCCCAATGAATCCCAATCTAATAAATGAATAAATATATTTGTTATATTTATTTATTAAATTAGAATATAAATATGTATTATAATATTTACTCATTTATTTATTCATTTGTCAACAACTTCATCTTTAATCCTAACCTTATTATACATATGCACAGTCATGGGGTATTTGGGGCTGAGAACAAGTAATTAACAATAATTGATTACAATACTTGGAGGAATTTCCATGTGCCAAAATTGTAATAAAATGCTCAGTTTTTTTTTCTTGTAAAATAATTTATGATCTATTTATCTTGTGCAATGCTCCAAGTATTTACTGTATGTATTTCTTATACAAAAAAAAAAATCTGTTTAACATGTAATTTCAACCTTAACTCTTCTCTCAGATTTGCTATGTTCTTGTTTGATTGCTTACTTTAGTTTGTTGATTGATTTTTGTTTCCTTTTATTTTTCTGAGACTGGGTATCCTATAGGGTAGCTTGGCCTACCAGCTGCTATTTGACTGTGGATGACCGTGAGTTTCTGATAGTCCTCACTCTGCTCCTAAGGGCCAAGGTTGTAGTAGAGCTTGCAGCTGTGTGCCACCACACCCAGCACATTGTGATCTCTGACTTTCAGTTTCTAGTTTTATTATCACAGACTATATCCTAATTTTATACACATGTTCCTGCACCATTTCATAAAACTGGATAACATTTTTCTTACTTAATTTACTTCATAAGCTCTGTGGCTATCTTTGGTTTCCGCACTCTCCTTTGCTTCTGCCGTTGAGGAATTATCCTACTCCCCTGACTTCCACTTCAAGGTAGAATTGCTAATTGTAGAATCTACTCTCTCTGGCTATTTTCTATTTGCTCAGGAGGTTGGGAAATCCAAGCCATGCAAACGAGTTATCTTCACAAATCCATTGATTCAACTCCATAAAGACATCATATCTACTGTGACAATTAGAGTACGCCACTTGAACAAGTAAGTTTCCAGGACTCATGTTCACCAAACAAAGCAAATTGCAACCTACTACAACAGTACAGAAGCAAAGAAACTATGTCATTTATATAAGAAGAGGAGTCAAATCCTCATATATCTTATTACATTCCTTTCTATTGGCCATACTTCAGATATATAGTTAGAGGAGCTTATAAACTAAGAATCTTTATTTTAGCAGTTTTCTTTTATTTAGTGGCTTATTTTATTTGTTGCCTCCCTTTAAAAATTAGTTTCTAACTGCAAAAATATTTCAAAAAATTAACCTGCCTTCTTCAATTCTCTTTTGTAATGAAATATCTCACTAACTTTTTTGACTGTCTAGAACAGTGAATGTGTGCAATGCAAAAAGTCTATTAAAAATCATCCAATTGTCATTAGTGGGAATCTAAGAAATTAATATTTAAAACAGAGTAAGTAATACCTCTCAACTTAATATTCAGCTCTTTGAGCCTTTTTCAGATTTTTTTTTCTGCCACTTATTTCTAGTTTAATTGTACTGTGCCCTGAGAATATATTTTATGTAATTTCTATTATTTTATGTTAATTTAAGTCTGGTTAGTATCTGAGAAAATAGTCTTAGTGAATGCTGCATGTAACCATCAGAAGCACAAATGTTCCGCCACTGTCCTGTGAAATTTGTTCTATGCCAATTATATCAAATTAATTATGGTGCTCTTGAGTTCAGTTATCTCCCTGCATATGTCTACACCTAGAACTGTCAAGTATAAATAGATTTTCAAACTCCAAATGAAATAGTAGGCTCATCTATTTTTATTGCTGTCCCATTTTCTTGCTCATATATTTTATGCTTAGTCGTGAAGTAAATGCACACTAAAAATTGTGCTTTCTTGGAAAAATAACACCTGTACTGCTATTATTATTTTGTAAAAGAAATTAAACATTATTTATTTAATTACTCATTTATTTATATTTTGGTAAAAAAAATCCATTTTGAGGGTCTCATGAAACATAAAAGTGAAATATTTAAATTATTATTTTTATTGTTTTAGAATTTCATGAATATATACTGTATGTTTTAGTTAAATTACCCCTCAGTATCTCTTGTCCAAATGTTCCCTTATTAATGCCACCACAGACTTCATGTGCTTTTCTTTAAACTCATTTCATCCACTTAGTATAGCACACAGTACAAATCCCACATTTTCTACACACATACAAATACTAATAAAAACTAAAAATAAATTAGCAAAATGAATTAAATATGTATAAAATAAATAGCAATCCATAGACAAAGGTGTGAATGCTTGGTATGTATGATTTTTCGAGTGTTTGAAAATCACTAATTACAATTTATCAAAGTAATAGAATAAAGGAAAATAAGAGGTATCATGATCTGGATAAAAATGCAAAATAATTTGATAAGACCCACATCCACTCATGACAAAATATATTAGCAAAGTAACCACAATAGAGACTGACTCAGTCTAATGCAGGACTTCCCCAGGTTTATAGCACTACATAAAATCTACAGCACATATCTTGGTGAGAAACCCTTTGTAGATACAAAGCAATGAGGTCTTTTCTTAATACTCCTATGTGTCATAAAACTGGAAAGCCCTAAGTCATATGGTAACATAAGAAAGACAAATAAAAGCATAGGGATTTGGAATAAAGCAATATATTGCCATTTATATGACACAAACCTTTGTGGAAAAACCATAAAGCATCAATTACAAATGATGCTGAAACAAATAATTGAGATTAGCAGTAGTGCAAGATATGGAGTATTACTAGGTTGTTAAAAAGAAAAAAGCACATCATGAAATTTGCAGACAAATGGATGGAACTAGAAAATACCATATGAATGAGGTAACCCAGACCCAGAAAGACAAATATGCTATGTATTCACTTATAAGTGGATATTAGCTGTTAAGTAAATGATAATCAAGATACATTCCACAGACCAAGAGAGATCAGGTAAAGAAGACAGTTCTTGCTCTAGCAACAGATGAGAACAAAGACAGAGACCCTCAGCCTGATCCTTTTACCTGTGCTTGGGATTCTTTTCCTCCTGCTGGGCTGCATAGTTCACCCATGAACTCTATAAATTAGTACCAGGCATTGTTTTATCTTATTATGCCATGCTTGAGGGGCAACCCTGGGAAGATTGCTCTTTTCTAGGGAGAAGCAGGGGTGGGGAGGATATATGGGGGGACAGTAGGGGGTAGATGTGTAGTAGAGGGGAGATTAAGGATGATGAGAGAAAGAATGGAAGGGAAGGAGGGGATCAGGATGCATTGTATGAAAGAAGAAAATTTTAAAAGGTAATAAAAAACTTAGGTCAAAAAATTTTAAATGAACTTTATATATATAAAGCATATATATATATGTGTGTGTGTGTGTGTGTGTGGGTGGGTGTGTGTGTATACACACATACATATACATATATACATATATATGAGAATGTAGCTATAAACATCATTAATTCAGATTCAAAGGTTGTTTATTCTTTTGCTGATTCAAACCTGATCCTAGTCCTGGAGTGCTGGAGATGTTCATCTCCCTTACAATAAAACATTTAAGCTGCTAGCCAGGACCTAGAATACTTCACTCCAACACCTACTTCTGACTGAGCTTACTATGACTAGCTCTTTAGAACTCTGACTCTTCTGGTTCAATGTACTTGCTGTTCTGGCTCAAACTCTTCTCCAAGCTTACTGGTTTCTTCTGAGCCAGCTGATTGTTTCTTATGAATCTCTGATTCTTCAGACTCTGGCTGATTTTCTGATTGCCTCAGACTGAAATGCTCTTCTTGGTTTCAAACTGACTCACTCTTGCCATCTGATACTGAGTTCTTCTGCCAAGCTACCTCTGTGTTTCTGCCTCAGAGTCTTCTTTTTGCCTCTGTGTCTTATCCTTTTCTGAGCTCTTACTGCTTCATACTGCCTCAGTCAGCCTTTCTGCTTCTCTGCTTTATCCTCAGTCAGACCATTTCATTGTCTCTGTGTCTTGTCCTCTGTCTCTTAACCTGACTCTCTGAGCTGAAAGCCTACTTTTATATCATGAGAGTTGGGTGTGTCCTCACCTTACTAACTCTTCCTCTGATTTGTTACTTCATCTGTCCTTCCCTCTGTCTCATCTCAGATGTCACTTCTTGTTTGACACTGACACCTTCTGACCTCTGCTTCCTGTCTCCCAGTGCTAGGATTAAAATTGAGCAGCACCACTCCCTTCTGAATACTGGGATTAAAGATGTGTACCAACATTCTTTCTGTCCTAGAGCAACCATGCTTATGGATTCAAAGATTAAACATTCCTCTACTAGAATAACTAACTATACGAAATAATTGAGAGCACTTTCTTTACTGCAGTTTTCTCTTTTTTTTGAAAGCAGAAAATAGAAGTTTGTTCAATACAGTAGCTTTTCAAAGATGGCTTTTACTGATGATGGTTTTATTTTTATTTCAGCATCTGAGTCTATAAAATTAACTTTATGATTAATAAAATGTGAATGGTATAAAAACTAAAATACTTCAGTGTTATTATTAAACTCTGTACTACTCCGTTCTCTTAACCGATGTATTTCTAACTGCATGCTTCCCAATGGCTTCTCTATATAGTATTTGTACTATGATTCAATTAAATATTTTTCATGAAATCATCATATAGCTCCACAAAGCACATAATAAAGTATCAGGTTTGTCTTCTTTGAAACCATTGATAATTCATCATTGTCTATAGAAATGATTGTCAATTTCATTGAAATTATTCTTTAACAATGATTCCTGATCATGTGCTCTGCAATGAAGTCTGCATATAAAGAGAGAGTTTCTCTAGTCTTATCAATAATTAATAAACAATGGTAGGATCGCTTGCCTCCTAATTCTTCCTGTGCTCCATAACCTGTGGCTCCTCTAAGGAGCCCCAAGAAGCCCAGATGAAAGATCTGACCATGCTCCATCCAAGCTTTCAACATGTTATTAAGAATGTCCCAATTTCAAAATTGCAGCTTATTACTGAAGACATTTCACAAACCAGATCTAATTGGTTCTAACTTGTTTTAACTCACTATTTAGGTAGGAGGATCCTATACATTTATCCAACAACTTGACAAACTTACAAATTCAAAGTTCATTGCATATACTCTGTACTTTCATGACCATTTAATTATGATCTTCCTTCTTTGCTGAATATGTTGTTTAAAGACAAGTTCAAATATCCCTCTCCTTTTTGAAGACTTATTCTAAGACAATGTAAACTTTTCTGTTATGTAGTAACTGCTTAGTGCACTTCATATGAATGTATCACATAGTATTGATCGATCTGTGCCACCTTGTATATATGTGGATATCTACAGTAGCATGTAAACACCAAGATTTCTTGTTTTCCTTGGTGTTCACATATAGTACCAAGTACATATAAGCTGTTTATTAATATGTGTATGAGAATTGTATAGAACAAATAAAGTAAATATTAATACTGATCTATGGCATATTCAGCTTTTACACAGAATTTAATTTTCCACTTAATTTTATTTGCCCTCTTGTCCAGCCTCCATGATCCTCATCATACTGGAAAGTATCTTCCATATATATTTCTAAGGTCCAACAATAGTCTACATCCCAGAAGTTTTTCTAAAATAACCATCAGCAGACTGTAGGCTACAAGTCAAACCTGGATAGATTTTTACTACCTCTTTTATTCCTATTAATTATTTTCCATATCACTAAAAAGTGCTTATATAGTAACGATGAAGATATGCTAGAATTACATGCAAAAAAGTCTAAAACATTCATTATTTTATCTTTGTAAAATGAGTTATCATTTTCTGTCCTAGGAGCTAGCTTTAGCACCTGGTGGGTTTATAAGTTACGTGTAACCAATAGATGACTCTCACCCACCCCACCTGATTCCACCATTGACCAAGAAAGAAAACTACATCTGAGGCAGGCTCATCTTGAGCATCTTGAGTACCAATGTTGTACTATGATAGGATTACAAAATTCAGACAAATGTCTCCACAAAGAGATTTGTAGATTCTCTAGCTTAATATGCCATTAAGCTATGACTGCATACCTGCTACTTCTCAGCTAATATGTGGCCTATTTGCTGTCTTAAGTTTCCACATTTAAAGCTACTAGTCCTAATGATAGAAGCCAGAGGAAAAGATTAAAAATATGCTCTTTGGCTCCATTTCTTTATAGACCATGGAAAATGAAAATAGTTTTTGATGTAATGGGCCAGAAGCATGCTTACACTTCAGAAATGATAATAACTCAACAGTTATAGTCATATGAAAGGAACATTGGAAGTGTCCAAAAATGATATTTCTTGACATGAGTGATAGTTACATAGTGGTGCACTTGTAGAAACCCACTGACCTTCATATATATGGCATATCAGTGAGGTACATCAACTTTGGAATATTTTACTATATGGAAACCATTTATTTGTTCACTATATTCATTTCAAGTGAAAGATTTCCTTTCAACAGGAATAAATAGAGCAGAGCTGGAGAGTGGACTCAGAGGACCAAGTTTGATTCCAAGTTCTTACATGGGCTCATAACCATCTATTACTCCAGTTTCAGAGATCTAATACCTTCTGCTGGTCAACACATACAGGCAAGGTACTCATTCATATAAAATAAAAATTAAAAGAGAATGAAAGATTAAAGAATAAAATGTTATATAAGCCATTCACAATATTATACATAGATAAACAACCTACAAACTCAGTATGATAAATATTGTGTACAAAATCATGGAGTACTTTACTATACAATGTACCTATTTTTATGATACTTCAGTACATATGTATAGTCAGGAAAATTCATTCTTTGGGCTGGGGATACAACACAGCCCATAAATAGCATAGGCTTTCTGTGCAATGTTTTGGATTCAGCCCTCAATACCACAAAATATATGCCTTCCGTTCTTGAATAAAAATAATCAAGAAAATAATCTATAATAATCAATTCCAATTTCTCTATCATAATATTTGTTTTATAAGAACATTTTTAAGTCACATGCATGTTCCCAATTCTTGTAAAAGCTACAGCATTTAAATTCAGTGCTGACTTAGCATGTTTCTGTTTGCTTTGTCATGGAAGACCCTCTTGTGTCACTCTGAATAGAGGAGTTCTACTTTCTCTGCTCAATAGATGGTCTCCTAGTTATTTCTTACTAAATACTTGTAAAAGTTGAGAATTCAGCGTGTTCTATCTCGGAGGCACCAAGCCTTTATTAGGTATTTTATTTTTCTTTTCCTAGCACATAATCTAGGACTTCATCAAACTGAATCCCACTGAGTGCAAAGAAGGCTCCTAAGCCCTAGAGACAAGCATCTTTTGCAATGACTCCTCCATCCTTTTTTTCTGGGTCACTTTCAAGCTATTCTTTACAATGCCTGGAGATAATCAGCCAGCTTTTCAGAAGATCATACACTGTTAATCAGAACAGCCCTGGTGAGCTTTGCTCTGTGGTTGTCTGCTAACTGCCAACCACTCCTTTTAACCAGGTACCATTTCTTGTCATCAATAGACTATTTAACACTTTATGCCTTTTTTATATTAAAACAAGGCAGCTTAACACTTTAGCTTTGTGATTTTGATTTTTGTCTGACTTAAAGTAACATATTCAGTTTTTTTGTTTTGTTTTGTTTTAAATGGGGATGTGGATCAGGTTGGCAAACTGCTCCCTGTATAAGCAAGAAATAAGAAGACCTGGATTTGTATCCCAACCACCCACATTCAAGACAGGTGTGGGGAAGTGCACCTGTAATTCCAGCACTTGCTGAGGACTGGAGACAGCCTGATTTCAGATCCTAGCTACACATCTCATAAAAACAACAAACTAATTGAGATATCATTTCACAGATAAATAAATAAATACATAGATAAATAAATGAATGAAAAATGATAGAAGAAGGCACGTAACATACACCTCTGACCTTCACATGTATAAACATGGGCTAATTCACCTACATTCACAGGAATGGACACACATTTGTAGACATCCCACACATAGAGATACATATCCTCACAAATAACAGGAAAATATAGACACTCTCAAAATGTAAATAACAAAATAACTCTCATAGTTGCTAATATTTATTTACAAGTTTTACGAAGTAGTACACTAATTCATTTACATATCACACAGCCATAATTATTTGTCAGGGAGATAAACACACATGATTAAATTAATAAAACTGAGGAAAAGAAGTGAAATTGCCTCCATCAAAACCATGTAACTAGTCATTGGTTGGACAGGAAATAGACTCTAAATCTTCTGATTAGAAAGTATAAATCCTTTTTCAAATCCATTGTCTAAAAATAACCATGTTTGTGTGTGTGTGTGTGTGTGTTTTGTTTTGTTATACAATAAAAACATATAGCTCTAAAATGTAATTGGAATGAGTCTATGCTAAAAACAAAAACTTATTAGGAATTACTAGGTATTAGCATTGTACAGGGTGGTGGTGATGCATGCCTTTTATCCCAGCACTCGGGAGGCAGAAAGCAGGCAAATCTCTGTGAGTACAAGGCCAGCCTGATCTATAGAATAAGTTTCAGGACAGCCAGAATTACGACAGAAAAACCCTGTCTCGAAAAAAGCAAAAACAAGCAAACGAACAATAAAAAAGAGTTAGCATCATAACAACTTTCTTATTTTTTCAGTTTTAAGTACTTTGAATCTATTAGGTACTGTATTCTATGACATTAGTAATTATTTTTAAATAAATCACAATAGTTAATAACCACAGAGAGGGAGAGAGAGAGAGACAGAGAGAGAGAGAGAGAGAGAGAGAGAGAGAGCATTTTCTGTTATCTCAGTCCAGAATGTGGGATGATTGACGTGGGGTGAGTCATGGAATATCGTGACATTCAGTTTCAACTGAACCTTGTGTTCAGTCATGTCATATGTCACACATAGTTGCATCAAATTGGAAAATACATTCCTTAAACCATCCAAAGACAATGGTGTCAGAAGCATGGCCGGTGGGGAGAGAACCTGAATCATTGTGAATATTAAACCACAATCATATTTATCTACATTCTATTTAGAATGTAGACTTCTGTTCACTCTGCTTCCCTTCAACATCTTATTTAAAAGCTATGACCAAACAGTGTGATCTCTGGTCCAAATCATGTGTTGTTAGGCTTCCTCTTGGACTGAAGAATTTCCTATTTAAAAGACAAAGCGATTTGCTCCCATATGTATATAAATTAGGGTGATGAAACATGGGTAGTTCAAATGCAATGAATATTTATAGAGAAATAGACTTAAATGTTCACAAATGCTCATTGGAAATGTGAGGCTGCCCTAATATAAAAAGGCCTATTGATTCATCCCCATATTTTCATATAATAAAGAAATATGTTGATTACTATGCAGGTATTTGGTTTTCCTAGAGAATATTCTTTGTCCATTGTGTGGTGTGTTAAACTTATCACTGAACAAGTTTTACAGTTGTTTATTTACTTGTAGAAAGCTTGTAGGAAAAGTGGCATTTTATACTTAGAATATTTATAATCTTTTAGATTAAGACAAACAACATTCATTGATAATAGAACTAATAGAAATAAAATTAAAATTTTGATGGTTTTCATTTTTAATATATCAAAAAAATAAGTTGCTATTCTTCCTGACATCTAATCTCTTCTCAATTTCTAGCTCTCAACTGCATTGTAGGTTCTTTTAGTTTATGAGGTTCTGGGTGTTAAATTGTATCCATGACTATAGCTATATGCTGAAATTCCAATGTGATAGTATTTGAAGACAGGTGGGTAATAGGTTTAAATGAGGTCAACAAGGCATGAACCCTCTATTGATACCAGTGCCTACAAGAGAGGAATCCTCAGAGTAATGTTCTAAGTGGCTTTCCATACAGCAATAGACCATCTATCTATGGAAGAAACAACCTTTTTTAGAATCTGAAAATGTTGGATCTTCTTTAGAGATAGGAGATTGTAGCAGATAGATAGGTTCAGTTAAGTCCCTGACATAAAATTGCCCTTAATTTATCAAGAGAAAGGGCTTGGAGACAATGGAGCCATAATCAGGTCTTGAAGTGGAATAGCATTAAAAGGGAATAGCACATTATAGCAGACACAAGATAAATGGGGTGTTAAAAGGAGGGAGGAGCTTTCCTTTAAAACTCAGAAAGGAACTCAATTAAGTGAGATAGGTTAAAGTAAAGCAAGAGAGAAAGCTTTTATGAACAGGGTGGTATGGCAGGAAAGGAAGAGGCAGTTACTGAGTAAGATCATAAATTAGAGACTTTGAAGCCACATCACAGAATGGCTTTTAGACTTCTATTTTTATTTAGACTTTATCGCCAACTTGATAGTGCACATCTTTGAATACTTTTACTGCTATGTGTACTCTGCCTCTAGGTCAGCAGTTCTAACCAGTAGATGGAGACTCTTTTGGGATAGAATGACTCTTTCATAGGGGTCGCCTAACACCATCTGCATTTCAGATATTAACATTAAATCCATAACAGTAGCAAAATTACAGTAATGAAGTAGCAACAAAAATAATTTTATAGCTGGGGATCACCACAATATGAGAAACTGTATTAAAGGGTCATAGCGTTATGAAGGTTGTGAACTATTGTTCTAGGTACAGTGTTTTTTTCTTTTATTTTCTACTTGGAAACTTGTTACTCATACTCTGCTCTCTCTTGAAATAGCTTTTCAAATTGAATAGATAATATGAAACACACTCCACCAACATTTGGCTCAAATTTTTTATCTGTAGCTCAACACATATTAAAGTATATAGTCTCACCTCCAAGTAATCAGTTTATAAAATATCTTACCAACCTGTGATTTTTCCCAAATGAATATTACTGTCCTTAGTATCCTCTTCTATCCTTTAAATTAATGTCACATAAAGTCATTGGAATTATGTTTATGAGAACACCCCATGCATAGGTAGAAAATTCTGTAGTAAATGTTCTTTAAATCAAACTGTGATGAGGAAAGCCTTAGGGATCTGTGGATTAAAATGATAAGTAATTATATCTTTGTAAAATGACCTAGGTGTTTCTAGGAGATTAACACTGATGCAGAGGGAGGGAGAATGGGCTGTATAAGTTGTACCTTGGTAGTGCCACTCCCTAGGCCTCCATCCTGTGAACTGATAAGTGTTTTGATAGCTTCAGTCAGTTTGGACAGGGATTTCTGTCTCTCACTCTTAAACCTCTTAAATGACTGAAGATGATGGGATTTATTAAAGAGGATAAATTTATTCTAACTTCAGAACTGACACTGAGATGTCCTCTTTATAGAAATAATATATTAACTGGATTTTGAGAAATAAAGTCACCTTTCCTGTAGGTTGAAGAATCAAACAGCATAAGTTAGAACACAATAAATGGTTTCTTCACCACAGGAAGAGTCTACGTGAGAGGAGACTGCAGCTAAAATAAGGTGGCAATCCTTGAGATGTGTTCAGTCTCCAGATACATAAATGGTTTTGAGACAGAGATGGGTACAACATTGGGTACGTGGGAACGAGAAAAGGAAATGTTGCAGCTCATAGTAGATGTTAAAGAACTTTTTAAGAGCAGGAATAACCAGTTCAGGTAGCTCCACAAGGATCAGGGGCAGAGCACATGCTTCACAGCCAAGATAGAGGAGGAAAGACTGTGTAGTGATAGGGGAGGTAAACGTGGAAGCATAGGTCAATGCATAAAATATCCAGTTTACAAGATAAACAAAGAAAAAGCCTCATAATATATGCCCTAAAACAAGACATGGAACTAAAGTAATTATTTGTATCTTTTATTCTAAATCATTGCTAAAGGATTGATTTAAAGAAGATGTTGGAAAGGACAGTGAATGATTGATGGGGAATGAGCTACTGTGTGAGATGACATACCTGTTAATCTAGTAAAACAGAGCCTTCTTTCCATTATATCTTATATGTGCATCTTATAATATTATGTTGCGTATGTAAATGTACACAATACAATTTATTTGCAAGATAAATGAATTTCAGTTTTAAAAGAACAACTTAGTTTTTAAGTATGTTGAGTATTATATGCCCTTGAAACTCAGAAGTAGATCTATGGGGTTATACATATAGTTGGACACTGGACACTTAGAAAATTTCTTGATTGATTGTATTAGTATTATTTACCTTATATTTGTATGCGGATAAATTTTTGAACACGTGACTTACTCTGTGATCTTTTTAGAAATCTCTTGCCTTTTGGTAATTTAAAGAAAAGTGCACAACACCACACAATAGGCAGTAGGGTCTCACGAAAGAGATTTACTGGGGTGGGGTGAGACTTGAAGTATCCAGTGGAGGGAAGAAGAAAAGGATAGAGGGGGAGAGACAACAATGGAAGAGGGACAAAGAGAGACAGAGAGAGAGGAGAAAGGGAGAGAGGACCAGAGAGAGGGGTTCAAAGAGGAGAGAGAAAGGCCAAAGAGAGAAGGAGCCCAAAGCTCACTGGGATGATATGGGACTGATGACCCAGGACAGGTACCATCTCGGGGCAGGGACAGGAGCAGTACCTGGCCAGAGGGTGGGGAGTGTCAGGAGCATGGGGAATGGGAGAAGAGGGAGCTCTGGCCAATTCACAACAGTAATAGAGAGATAAGAGCTGACACCTATTTCAAACACAGAATATCTCAGTGGCCAACCATTTTGCAAGCTTCTGAAGAACGGGACAGAAAATTTATTTGTAGTACTTAGCATAGTACTTTGCATCTTGTAAGGGAGTAGTAAGACTTATTTTATGACTTAATGAACATTGCAAGAAGTATCATCAAAGCCAGCATTTCCACTTGAGAGTTTTCTTTTTCGGTGATTAGAAATATGGCTTTCAATGACTTTATTCCACCTGTGACCTGACTGTACCTCCATGCCGCTTGCTTTACTTTTGCCTTTTGATCTAGTCACATACAAATGAATATTTGCAAGCAGCCATTGGCTCACTTTTTTCTGTACTTAACAAAAGATAGATTTATGTAAATATCTTCCAGAGAAGGTTTTTCTTCTCTGTGGTTATTCTGAGTCACACCTGTTGTTCAGAAGTGAGGTAGAGTGTGCCAGCATACTCGATTGATAAAGAATTGTCTTTTAAATCCACGATATTTCTCAGACTCCAGTACAACTTTTAGGAAGAAAAGCATTAAGAATGGATTATGTATGTGTGAAACTTGACCTGCTCTGTGAGGGCTTTTTATTTAATTTTCACAAATACTTCAAAGGAATTGGAGAAATATTAAGATGTGTCATCACTGGTCCATTTTAATATTTTCTAAAAATAATCTGTTCTATTCATACAGTCAAAGTCCCTCTGGATGACAGACATGAAAGTGGATTTAACTCAAAGAGTATCATCAACTATTCTGCTTGCCATTTATTGCCACAGCTGCAGCGTGAACCGAGTCATCCAGGGCCTCTGCTCGCACCCCCAGCCCCCCAGCTACACAAAGAAGTCCAACAAAAGCTTGCCAAGCAGATAAGAGTGATATCAAACTGGCCTTAGCTGCTGGTCCCTTTCTGCATATCTTCCCACAGCACAAAACAGCATAGCCTTCACAGCCAAAACTCATGCCATCATTTGTCATGCAAATGCTTCCTTTCTGGATGCCAAGGACTGAAAAGACAATTGACACCTGGAACCATAGTGCACTCACCAAAGACCAATTATACAATGAGATCATGTTGGGAAATATGCAGGTGTTGATCTCCAACAGCTTTATTCAAGGAAATAAAATGACTAGACACGGGGCCACAGTGCTTGTTTGAGCTTTCCCTTTCTTTCTATTTTTCTTCTTCTTTTTTTTTTTAACTACCTAGTGGTGGTAGATTGCTATATTTTCACAGCTTCATTGCCTTATAAATCATTTTTCATGAAGCTGGAAATTGTAACGGAATGGGTTTCTAGCCATGCTAATATTGTAGATGGATAACATTTATAAAATGATGAATTCATTCACTTCCACAATGCTGATATAAAGCCTCAGATGGTCAACACAGCTGCAATGATTTCCCCATTGAAAATATTCAACTAACCCTAAATAAATATAAGCTGGCTCCTGAAAATTAGCATGTCTTGATTCTCTACTGTAGGTCGTTTTGAGTCGATATTAACTAGGTATTTGTGTGAATGCTCCCAGTGAAATCATAGGTTCCTTTTGGGTTCTTACTCTGATTATTAAAATAATTTTAAAATGGGTTCTGAAGAAAGTTCAAGGGCAATTTTTATTAGAGTTTGACAGAAAATCAACAGGTCAGGCTAGCTATAGATCTTGGCTTCTGAGAGCCAGTCAATGGAGAAGAGGAAGAGAGAAAGCTATACCTTTTTGACTTACTCTTTAAGAACTCTGATGTGCTCAGCAGTGGAGGCCAGGTAGACAAGCCGCTGCATGGCAGAAGCTGGATTCCTCTGTGAAAAAGTGCAGAAGCCCAAGAGGTTGGGGAAACAAAGCTTAAGCTTTGTTTGAACAAGAGATGGAAAGAAAGAAAAGTCATACTTCTGTCAGAACTCAGGAAAGCAGGCAAGCTTAGCCCTTCTGAGTGAGGGAAGTTCTTTAAGAGGCTACCTGGTGAGATAAGCCCCTAGGATTATCTTGTTAAAGGGATAATTACATTTCCTATGGCCTGAACATGACTTCAGGTGAATCAGATTTCCTGTGGGGTGGTGTCTTGGTCAAAGAGTTGACAGGCTTAGCTGGATAAAGTCTTGAGGAAGAAGACAGTAGTGTGTGATATTCTAAACTTTGGAGTAGAACAGAAATCTCTGACTCCACCTAGTATCAGAGGTAGGTTTCCTTCTTTTGACCAGGAAGAAGTATCTTTCCTGTAATGGACAACCCCCAAAGCCCTGATATTGACACCTTTTCATATTTTTTGTATAAATGCTAAAGAAGACCAGTGATGGCAATTATCTTTCTGGTGGTACTAAAGAAAGGGCAGGTGTGGTGAAAAGTTAAAAACACTGGATAGGTCTTTCCTCAATGACCTCAAAAGATACTAATTCCTGTAACAGCATAGAGGGTCACCAGTCTACAGACTTCAGCCATCTGGCAGTCCCCAGCAGTTCTTTAAGCAACATTCATATTGGGAATTTTTTTTTTCAGAGGGGCTGATTTTATGCTCACTAACATTCAGACATTTACATCTAATCCTTAAAAATAGAGATCACCTAGACCATGCTGCCAATCTGCCATTTCTATCTAAAATGTAATGTCAGTGCATAAATGCAAGAATATTTTTTGAAACTTTATTATGGGCTAGGTACTGCAAGTGCTTTTATATTCATAATAAATTATGCATTAATTTTTGTTTGCTGAAATAGCTATATTCTACAGAGGTTTAGAGTAGAATCTATGAGAATTTACCTAGTTTCCTTTTAATGAATATATGTATATATAAAATGAATATATATATATATATATATATATATAATGAATACACACATGCACACACAATTAAAATATATATTTTAATTTTAGCATGTGGATGTGTGTGGGGTGTAGGTTACTATGAAGGCCAGAAGAAAATTTTAGAACTGCAGGAGCTGGAGTTTACGTGATTGTTAGTTGTTGTATGGGTTCTGGGAACAAAACTCTGGTCCTTTGTAAGAGCAGCAAGAATTCTTAATCACTGATCCATTGCCTTAGTGCCCCTCCCAATTACTTTAACATTAAAATAAAATAATATTTTCACTACTATTTAATCTACATGTAATCAATATTTGTGTGTTTTGATGCTTTCTGTGTGTAGCTGATATCAAAGTGTCTCTGAAAACCCTCACCCACAGCAACTTGGCCTTTTATAAGGAACAAGGAACTAGAGAGCACTGATTATACAGTCTAAGTATATTGTGCCATGAGCCTCATCAGGCATCTGACACATTCAATATCGCCCCTTCTATTGCAGGTGGTTAGTGATGAGTCTCAACCTGCAGAACTGCTTTCAAAATTGAACATCCTCATTAGGAAACCTGGCATTTGCTTCAGATTGTAAGGATGCATCATACCTACCAAATTGGCTTTGGGAACATCTGCTGAGAACGTGCGATAAAAGTGAAAAATTGGGAGATCCATGCTATTAAAGCCATTTTCAGTCATACTCTGCCTTATTATTATTATTCATTTTACTAAGTTGTCAGGAAGGACTCAACTAAGATGAGGTAAATTTGAGCTTTCTCCTTGTAGCACATACATTTAAAGCTCCACTGAGAAAACAGCGATTGACAAAATGTCTCACAAAATCCTTTCTATTTACTTTTCTATTATAACTCACTTAGTGATATTCAAAGTATCATTCCTGCAGCAACGAATTTATTTTTCACTTACTATGCCACCTTCACCTATTTATTTATTTATTTATTTATTTATTTATTTATTTATTTATTTATTTATTTATGTCAACTATGAAGGACAAATTATAGATGTTGGTATGTTAACAAAAGAAAAATAAAATAAAGGCTGTAATTTTTGACATTTAAATAGTTTGACTTTGGGCTAGTAAGTTGTCTCAGTGGGTAAAGGAACAGTACTTGTTCAATGCCTGGAGAGGGAGGGAAAAAGCCCAATGTAGAGGTGTGCCATCTGTGTTCCTAGCACTGCTAAGGAGACAGAAAGAGATGATAAAACAATCACCTGGAAGCCCATGGTCCTGCTGCCATGAGAAATGTGGTGCAGAAAAACACCAAGGGAGATTCTGTCTTCAAATAATCTGGAAGGAGAGAATTGAGGGTCTTAAAATTTGTTCTCTGGTCTCCACAGGCTGTGTATGGATGAACACTCACACACACACACATAGACACACACACACATATCACCTACATGTTTGTGCACACTCACATATACACAAACAAAAAATAGTAATAATCAAAAATATAAACAGTGACTTAATGTTCGTTTTTCATCAATTTCTTTCTCTGGGTCATTCTCACATTAAATTCCCCTTTTCAACTCATTACAACATTGTAAAAAAATCAGAATAGGCAAAAGCCTTCAGAAATATCTCATTCAGGTAACATGTAGATTGCATATTTGGGAAGTATGTTATTTTGCTTAAATTAAAATTGAAAATATTGTCAATTATACATCTCTCACAATAATACTCACTAAAGACAAACCACATGCTAGAAAAAAAATTGCCTTTCATAAAAATTTGCACGAATGTAATAAATCATGAAGCCAATCTTTTTATCAGTGAAAGAGCTGAGCTCTACAACCTTTATGAAAGATGGTAGAAGAAAAGTGTTATGCTCTTTATACAAATTACTCTCCTCACTAAAATATCAGCAAAAGCACAACATCAGATTGAGAATCACATTTCATGTTCTTTTTCTCAAGTGCACATGAGCTAGGAGCCCAGTCATCTTTAAAAGTATTACTCAGAGCCTGAACTCTAAGAAAAGAAAAGCATAAATCTCTAAATTGTTCATTCAAGTGTTTTGGTTGACTAAATTTCTAAAAGAGCAAATCGTTTTGCTCAGGTTATGGATTTAAAAGCAGGGTTAAATGTAGATACATTTTCCTCCTTTTGAGAGAGGTATCATTCCTGTAGCAATCTACTTAATGGCACACCAGTGGACCAAAAGAAATTGAGGTGGAGTGTATCTACACCAAAATCCTGGTGGAAAAATACCATAAAAACAGCAATTTACTTCTAGATAGCAGTTTACCATTTACAAAGCATTTTCTTGTTTTAATCTTGCATTTCCAAAGCAAGTTCTCAAAGTACATATTAACATTCTGACTTCACAGACAAAAGTAAATAAAGCCCAGAAAAGACCAAACTTACCCAATACTGCTCAACTACTTAATGACAGAGCTGGGGCTCCCACACAGATTTTTAGCTTTTTTTTGTGCCAACTTAAAGGCTATTTCTGTTATAAAACAGCAGCTTTAGCTAGCACATTCCCTTACTGAGTAGGAAAAGGACTAAATAAGCCTAATACAGGTATTCAAAATGAAGTTTTCAATTGGCTACTAAACAAAGGTAACAGCACATATGTGTCATTGCAAAAACTTTTATAAACTTTGAAATTCTTTACAAAAATGTTGGTAAAGTAAAACAGAACTTGCTAACAGTTTCCTTCTAGGAATAGGAATATGAGCTATTTCTCTTGGGTAAGATGTTAGAACTCTGTAAATTATAAAACCCCTGATAATGATCACGACGGCAGGAGAGAGAGGCAAACTTCAGCACCTGCACTATCCTGGCACACCACTGGAAAAGTCTATCAGAACAGTATGCACTTCCCCTGTCTTTATGGAAACCTTGTTAACCAATATTGGCTATTGGGCCTTTACTGACCTTACCCATCCCTCTCTTATTAGCAAGCTTTAGATAGGCTGATTGAGGTATCTAGGAAGCATAGACCAATGCTATTTGACCTACCCTCTGCACCGTCCTGCTTTCTCCATAAAAATCTGCTTCCCTACACAAAAAATGGATTTGAACAATGAAGGCATTTTCCCCAAAGTCTGCTTCTTGGGGTAGTGACTCTGTGCCACTTACCACCTTGAGGAACCCTGCAACCACACAAGACCACACTCTGTTAGTAATGCAAGTGGTTTCTGTCCTTAGCAACATGATTTTACCCATGAGGTTTAAATTAACATGTTCTCTGGATAACTAACCTGGTTATCTATTACTTATCTATTATCTATTACTATTACTATTACTATTTGTTTTCAGTTTCGTTTTTATTTGTCCATTTTATGTAGTTTCCTTTAAATCAATTAACATGTTTATTGGTCTTCTTTTAAATTAATAAGTTTGGGGAAATTATTTGCCCTTTTTTTTTTATTTGAGTCACAGTTATATACTTTGAAGAACATTTTTATTAAAATAAATAAATTATATATCTTATAAGAAATCATCATGTAAGATTAGTAAGGGTCATAAACTATTAGATCAAGATGCAACATTGTGTGGCAGTTTTCTCTAAGATTAAAACCCTCCATCTTGGAAGAAAACTTCTTAAGACAGGATTTTTAAGGGGGCAGAAACAACACAATGTTCTCACCATGTGCTGCCACAACATTGAACTCTTTAAATTTATTTATAGAAATATTTAATTGTCAATTAGTTATACACCAGTATATTTCTAAGAAAAAAAATAAATTAATTAATTCAGTGTAGTAGGTTTTGGGTATGTAATGTCTTAGACAAGTCACAGAAATAAAGGAGAAATATCACAGGGCCATATATATCCATGAAAATTAAACATACATAGAGAATAAAAAGTAGTGTGATGTTGATATACCATTGTTTATTATTGTTATTCATCACCTAAGTGTTATATATTACTAGTTTGATGATGAATAAAGATCTCTCTATATACAATCTTTTTCTAGACACTAGAAAATGGCATAATGTCTCAACTGTGTTAGCAAGAACAACTAAATAGTTCAGGCAAATATTTCTATTACATGCAGAATTGTAGAAGGTCTTTGTGATAGATAGGATGGGATCAAATCCAAGGGTCTATATGAGGAAATAACATTCCGAGGCATGTGTGATTCTGATAGAATCTAGAAAGAATGTTAGTACACATCTTCAATCTCAGTATCAGAAAGCAGTGGTAGCACATGCCTGTTATCCACAAGAGAAGCAGAGACAGGAAGCAGAGCTCAGGAGTCAAGTGTCAGACAGGAAGTGGCATCTGAGATGAGTCAGAGTAAGGGCAGGCAAAGTGATGTATCAGAGGATAAGAGACAGAGGAGAGACAGAAAGGGAAAGACACAGAGGTGACAGAAGCAGTCTGACTGGGGCAGACAAAAGCAGTCAGAGGATGAGAGACAGAGGCACAAACCAGGAACAGTATGAGGTGTCTGAAGCAGAGACACAAAGGCAGTTCAGCAGAATCAATATTAGACTTGAAGAGTGAGCAGAGCGCTTCAGTCAGAAAAGTCATGGGAATCAGCCAGAGTCTTCCAGAGCTAGAAGAGTTCAGTTAGAAACTGTCAGCAGGCTAATAAGATCTGTTTGAACCAGTCAGCTCAGAGAAAAGTATGAGCCTGAACAGCAAGTAAATTGAACCAGAAGAGTTAATTTAGTTCAGTACAGCCCAGAGTTCAAAAGGTGCTTGTCAGCGTGGCTCAGTCAGCACTGAATAAATGAATCATCCTCAGAATCTGGGTACAATACAATTCATGAAATATATAGCCAGTAGAATGTCTACAGCATGATGGCAATATGGAATGGGCTATGGAAAATAAATGGGCATGCAGACATGGACACACTGATCTCATGATTGTTTGGTCCCGGGAATATAATTAGTAGAGTCAAAACCAGGCTGCTGAATTAGAGCCATCATTTTGATAAGAGTTTTTTTTAAATTTTAAATTTTCTAAATTGAATTATGTTCTCTCAAAAAGACATGTGGAAGTCATACCCACTCCATCACCCATTAATGTGGGCTTACCTAGAAATAATGTTGCTGAAAATGTGATTAAATGTGGTGAATAGGAAAAAAACAGTCATGCCATCAATGAAAAAAAATTATAATGGTCTATCTATAAGCCAAGACATATCTGGTGTTATCACATAATAGAATGGACAAGGAATGAATTTCCTCTAGAGCCCTTGGAAGAACCATGATACTGCCAACTCTATGATTTTAGACTCTTGTCCTATAGAAATAGAAGAGAATATTTTCTTTTGTTAGGGATTTAGTTTTTGATAGTATGTACACTAGTCCTAAAATAAGATACAGAACACATATTAAGTAGTTGTATACTCAGTTTGTGTTAATGACCATAATGATTTCATTTTGTGCTACATAATGTTATTAATATAGTCAATGTTAACACTGGAGACTTGGAGTTAGGTGTTATAAACACTATATAAACCTGATTAATGATAATGGTAATGATACTTATTACATAACTGATGTATGATCTTTAGTTTTCTATAACCCTGTACAGGACACAATATTATCCTTACTTTATTGACAGGGAATAGAGGAATTTTCTCAAAGTATAAAGTAAGGCTATCCAATCACTGCATACTAGCTTTAGCTCTTTTTATAAGTATATAGAATAATCTTTTAAATGCTGGGTCTTCTGATTAGATATTAGGACTTTATAGCTATATTCTTTAACAAATCAATGCAAAAATGTCTCTCCAGACATTACAATTATTTACTAAACTTTTGGTTTTGTAGATAGGCATAACACCAGGGAAATAGCATGAAACTTCTCCACATGTCAGCTTCATAACCATTTTTCCCCCCAAAATAAAATTACTCTGACTTGCCACTTCAAGGAATAGGCGAGTGTTGTTAGGGTATGTTCAAGTTCACATGATCGCTTTTCAGTTTTGGCCCATAGTAGCTATGGCAGTGTGGCAGGATCTGGCTTCTTTAGGACTCACATCTCTTACTTTGTAAGATATAGGTCATAACCATGACTGCACGGTACTGATGTGGAGTTCAGCTGATCAGAGACATGGCAGCATGCGTGTCAAGCTATTTTTATCTTGGCTACTCCAGTGATTACTTTCTTTCCTAAAGAAAAATGTATAGATTAAATAAGATTGACTCAAATGTATTATGAATTATTATTTTATTAATCATTACTGAAATCATGACTCTCGTATCCTTCTAATTAAAATGAATTTCCAAAGAGACAGAAAAATCAAAGAACATATTTCTTCTTATATTATGTAAATAACATTTTGAGCCAAAACACAGAATAGTTACAAAAAAGCTAACCCTCCCAATAAGAATGAATCTGTAAAAGTTCAATTTCTATTAAAAAAAAAAAAGACTCCTTATATAAGCAGATAATTTATACCAAACTGCTTTTAAGTTTCTTTTGATAAAGTATAATCCTTGAATATTTCCCATCCAAACACTTTGCATTACAATAGGAACCAAACAGTAAAAGTAAAAGGCATTACTCTGCTTATTCTTTTTCTGCATATAGACTAGGCAAATGATTGAAAACTCTCAGAAAGTATGGAAAATAGTGATAAGTTATAGAATTAAAGGCAACGTGGCTATTTATACTTTGCCATAAAATGTAGTTTCCATTTCCTATCATATCGAAGGACTTGAAGGGGTGTCTCAATAGTTCAAAACACATGTTGGCCTTGCAGAAGACCCAAGTTTAGTTCTTACCACCCATATGGGACAGCATATCACCACAACTGAAGCTCCCTGTTCTAGGAGATCTGATGCCTTCTTCTGTCTTCTAAAGTCACACACTCAAATGTGTGCATACACACACACATACATACATACACACACATACACACACACACACACACACACACACACACACTTTTAAAATGAAACATTTGAAAGTATTACCTTAGAAATAACTTGGCCAGGCAATGATGGTGCCCTCCTTTAATCCCAGAACTAGGAAGGCAGAGGCAGGCAGATCTCTGAGTTTGAGAGCAGCCTGGTCTACAGAGTGATTTCCAGGACAGCCAGCATTACAACACACAAAAACTGTCTCAAAAATACAAACAAACAAACAAAAAAGCCAACAACAATCACAAAAAAGGAAGGAAGGAAAGAAGGAAGAAAGGAAAGAAAGAGAGAGAGAGATAGGGGAAAAGAACAGAAAAGAAATATTTGATTTAACCATGGGAGTTCTTCCTTCCTCTCTATCATATTATTTCTCTCTTTCCTCTTCAAAATGTACTAAGATTGTGAATAATAGCATTATTAACCTCAAAGTATAACTTAAACAACTATGTTAAATGTATACAAAGTGTTTTTCATTGGTGTCCTGCAAAAGAGTTTATATCAACTTTTATTAGAAATCATCTTCAAGACTAAATCTTACAATTTTCCCAACAAGGAAAGAAATTTCATAGATATTTAAAATTATTAGTCAAAATAGTTGCACTGAAGTGAGTAATTTCAGCTAGCCCTATAATGAATATTTCACAAGGACATACTATGCCATATATAACATTACTGACCAGATTTCACTGAAGATGGAGCTAAGTCATATATAATGTGTATACATAAGGTCCATATGGTTTCACAAGTCAGCTGAGGAACAAGAAATGAGCAGAGCACTTAGACTACCACATTTGCATGAGCGTGTTCTCCTACATGCTAGATGCAGACAGCATGTTCAATTTGGATGTAATTCTAAATGTGAGTTATTTTAGAAGCAAAATCTGAAACAAGACAGTACAACTGTTTATGAAAGTTATTATGGAACTGAGCACATTGAGGAAGATAAGAAAAAGGAAAGCATGATAGACAGGGAAAGAAAGCTAAGCAAAGAAGTGGTCTCAACTGCATTTATCCTGGAACATTAATGGAACCCCACATTGGTCCTACCTGGGGAGAGTTGATGGCTTTGGTAGTTGTGTTAGCTGGTAGCATAGAATGGCTCAGGAATTCTGGGCTCCTGGGCTCATGAGCTCTTAAGCAGGATACACCCATTCCTCATAATTCAAACCTCTATAAGGAGTCAGCAGCGTTCCATCTTTCCTCTCAGCTTCTCAGTCAAGTGTATATTGGCCCAAAGAATGGGATCTGGGTAGGACTCTCACTGAATGTGCTATCTACATGTTTTTGTTAGAATGTCTTTCTTCATGGAGTCTCCTTTAGTAAAGGAAATTAATGTCTGAGTTTCAGATCAAGCTAATAAAATAAAATTTTGCTCTCCAACTGTTGTTAGCATCTTCTTATTCACACATACACACACACACACACACACACACACACACACACACACACACACACACACCTGCTTAAGTTTCAAGGGGTGGTTTATTCCTTGCCTAATTCAAGACCTGGAGTGCTTTGGCCTTCATACAATATACTCTTAAGCCTAGAACTGGAAGACTTCAGTTTATCCTCCATATAGTATAGAACATTTAAACTTTCAAGACTGACTGAGCCACTCTGACTAGCTCTTTCTGAATGCAAAGCTGTACTCAATCTCTGTTGGTTCAACTCAACTCCAGACTGACTGGTCTAAACTGACTCCAGCTGACTGTTTCTAACCTAACTCTTCTGAATTTGGCAGATTCTGGCTGACTCCTGCAAATTCTCTGACTGAACTGTTCTGCTCAGCTTCAAACTGACTCATTTATTCCCCTCTGATACTGACTTCTTCTGTTGAGTTGTCTCTGTGTTTCTACCTCAGACTCCTCAGACTGCTCCTTTGTCTCATTCTCTGTGTCTTATCCTTTGACTCTTTGGGCTGGGAGCCTGGTTTTCTATGGTGAGAGTTAGAAGTGTCCTCACTCTGCTAAATCTTCCTCTGATTTGTCACTCTGCCTACCTTTCTCTCTGACTAATCTCAGAAATCATTTCCTATCTGACACTGAATCCTTCTGACCTTTGCTTCCTGTTTCCCAGTGCCTGGGTTAGAGGGGTGGACCAACATTGTCTTCTGAATACTGTGATTAAAGGTATGTACCAACATTCTTTCTACCCTGGAGCAGCCGTGCTGATGGATTAAAGGACTAAATATTCCTCTAAACACACACACGCGTGCGCGCACACACACACACGATGTATGTTAGATTCCCATCCATCTTGACTTGGGTCTGTCATGTTCTACTAGTACTGCTGCAATTGACTACAGTGAGCCAAGTGTTTCTGGTTAACATTCTAACCTACTAGCTATTACTAATTCAGGATGCTCTTGGTTCATAGATACAAGTAGCATGTGCCTGTAATAAGACATCCTTCCATCAGCCCTTGTTGTAGTGAGAGGACAGCAAGATGAACTGCTATACATGTCAATGTTGCTGGTCTCTTTATACTCATCCTCATCTTAGAAAATAGTTATCATGTTGGTTTCTGATCTCTTACTCTATGTTTTTGAACACCTTTATTCCTTAGTTTGTTGCAGATTACTATTTCTATTTTATTTAATGTGGGTCATTTTATTTTCCATGACTAAAAGAGCTAGCCAAGTGGCATGTTAAAATTGCTTTTAAGAAAAATAAGCTGAGGAGATATAACAGTGGGTAAGAAATCTCTTTGCCCTTGAAGAACAGCTCACACACCCATAACTCCAATTTCAGAGGATCTACATCCTCTTCTGGCCAGGACACAAGGTGTGAATGTGGCACATGTACATATGTACAGGCAAATTATCATTCATATAAAGCAAATAAATAAAGCTAAAAGAAAAGTGTTTTCCAATTTCCTTGTCAGTATATTAAATCACATGTTACAGGAATATTACACTATCAGATTTTTTTTTTTCATTTAGAATATATACCCTTTGATTCAAGACAGTCAGAATAAGCTCCCAGGAACATTGTCTTTGTTTTTATTAATACATGCTTGCCAGGTCTTACAGACCTTATGCATGTGATCTAAGCTCTATGTTAAAAGGCCAAGACCCTTCACAATCATATTTTGCTTCATGATAGATTGATTAGAGTACATTTTGCAAAGTATAGTAAATAAAGGTCAGCTTTGACATATTAATTTTTATTTGAAACACACTTTGCCCTCACACATTTGTTTTTAATCAAATATCTCTAACTAAAAAAAAAAATTGCACTTGAAAATTTTTCCTGTAATTATGCACATTTGGGAAGGCAAATGAGACAGATCTTGGGAGGATAAGCACGGGTTTGTGACTAATCTATTTTTGACAAGACCTCTCAATAGTGAGAAATTATGGTAGACAGCATACACCAAGACCAATAGATCCCAGTGTTCCAGGTTATTAGGGACTTCTACCTATTTACTAGAATTCAAAACTTCAAGAGCTTCTCCTTCCATAGTGTGGCTCTGTATTTGCATAGGATAGTTGTCTATCCTAAGTTTGGCCTTCTTTATATATTTGTAGCCCTTAAAATTAGATGCTGTGTCTGGTCTTCAGCTCTGAGCTCCCTGAGGCTGTACTCAGTCTCCTAAGGAAAAACTATAGAGGTTTCCTTTCCTTCCCACATAGCAGATAATAGATGGAACCTTGAGTGGCTCAGAGCAAAAATGATTTAATTTCACAGTCCAAATAATGGCTATTCAGATCTCACACCTGCACTTTAGAGACAACTTACTACTTGAAGAACTTCCACAGCAGTCTGCTCCCATCAGTCAGTGGTAGACTTAGCAGTCACTGCAACTGTGCTCAAGGCACCTGCAGTATTTGCTATACTGTCAGCCTGTGGACTACTTTCAGAACCCAGTTGTTATATTGTTATCATTTGTCCCTCAAGATCATTTTTTGTGGTCATTTTCCATCAGGAATTCAGAAAAGCAGAGGTTTAGATTTTAATTCTCTCATCTCTCTCTCTCTGTCTCTTTCTCACTCTCTCTCTCTCTCTCTCTCTCTCCCTCCCTCTCTATCTCTCTGTGGTATAATCACATATGTGTGAGGACATTCACACTTGGGTACATACAAAGATCAGAGGAGGATGTAGTATGTCCTCCACTTTTTTTCCAGAAGTCAGGGTCTCCCACTGAACATGGAGATAAGCTGGCCATCAGCAAGCCCCAGAATTCTTCCTGTCTCCATTCTTCCACAACACTAACATTACAGTCAGGTTTGACAACACCCAGTCTCTCTCTCTTTCTCCTTAACGTAGATTCTGTGTATTTGAACTTAGATTCTTATTGTTAAATCAAGATTGTCCTGGAAGATGAGGCAACAAAAGAAAGAGTACACTGAACTTTCCAATAGGTATAGATTGTCCTCTAATTATATCAATGAAGAGTGACAATCTCATCACAGGAATAGAGACTGTGCCCAAGTGGCATTGGGGACTTGGAGACTTTATGGGCAGAGGCAGTCCTTGGGTTTGAAGATTCTATCTGAAGATCTGTTCTCCTGCAGTCTCAAAGGTATAGTTATCATCAAGGATGGTGTGGCATTATCAGGAGGAATAGATGTTCTTCTATTGGAGGTGGTATATTCCTTATCAGAAGCTTCTTGGACCCTGGCAGCCAGCAGACATAGTATCAGGATAGCATTCCTGTCTTGAGTGCCTTAACTCATCTTAGGCTTAAGGGTTTTTACATCTTAGTGTATGCTTAGCAGTGATAAATCTTACCTACTGAGCCATCCTCTATGTCATACTTTAAAAGTGATGCATGAAAGAATTGTTCTCACAAACAAAGTGAGGCTTCCACTTTGAATCAAGAAGGTCATGGAGACGGTTGTCAATATATACCAGAATTGGTTATGCTATTAATTCAGAGAGACAATTCCAATCCAGGTGAGGGCAATGCTCTAGTTGAGGGGAATTACCAGCTGACAGCACATAGGAAAATGCCCTAGCCTGGGAAAGCAGATATTGGAAACTCATAGACAAAATCCAACTGCCATATTTCTAGTTCCGTGTTGGGGTCTTTTGCTTGCTTGCTCTAATCTATGAATCAGTTTCCTCTGTCTTCTTAGCACTATGCCTTTATTACATAACACTATGTGTCTTCTATATATTCACTTTTGAAATATTTTAAATAGTTTATAAATAGTCTTATAGCTTTCAGTTTTGGGTGCCGTCAGCCAAAATTTTCCTTTGTTTGTCTTGCTCGGGTCAATAATGGTTGAGTTCAATACTTGTTCTCCCCTGATACCAGTAATGAAGGTTTCCACATATTGTATTCCACACCCATGTAAAGAATTTGCAGTAAGTTCCTTCATTCTTATGTTGACCTCCAACAAACATTGAAAGGATTTATTAATTGACTATTATACATGTATATGTAGATGTGGATGTTGGTGTTGATTCACCCAGATATAGACATTGGCTTAGGGTAGAAGACAGTTTATTCCTTTGTCTTATTAAATCACAGTTCGAGCCTGGAGCCCTGGAGCCCTAGTGCTTTTTTGTCCTCTTTATACTCTAGTCTTAATCCTTGATCTGGAGGGCTTCAACCTTCATATAATCTAGAGCATTTAACCTGCTACCCCAGAGCTAGAAGGCAACAACCTTAGACTTCTGAGACCTACTGCTAACTGAGCCACTCTAACTAGCTGCTTCTGAACTCTTAATTCTTCTGGTACAACTCACTCTCTGTTCTGGGCTTCTGCTGAGCTCTGCTGTGTCTCTGTGTTTCACACTAAGCTCTCCCTGCTCCATCCTGCCTCTGTAACTGACTGCTTCAACTAACTGCTCTGTAACTCACTCCAGCCTTCTCTGTAACTTCTCTGTAACTGACTCCTTAACTCACTCTGTAAACTGCTCCTCAGCTGACTGACTCTTCAGTCTGCTTTTCAAATCTGACTGCTTCAACTGATTCTTCAACTTGCTTCTCAAATGAGTCTTTTGACTCAATGACTTAATGACTCAAATGACTAAAATGACTCTGACTTGTCTGACTGTTCCTGATAACTGACTGACTCTGTTTCTATATAATTTCTATGTAACTGCTTTACTGCTGAAAGCCTGCATTTTCTCATGAGTTGGGCATGTTGTTATTCTGCTAACTCTTCCTCTGATTAGTCACTTTGTCTACCACTCACTGTGACTCATCTCAGATCTTACTTCCTGTGTTACACTGACTCCTGAGTTCTTCCTGTGTCTGCTTCCACTGTTTTTTCTAGGGATTAAAGGCATGGACCAACACTGCCTTCTGAATAGTGAGATTAACGGTGGTTGTACCACTACTTTCTGAATACAGGATTAAAGTTGTGTCTATATTCTATCCAGACCACAGAGGCCTCTGAATGTAGCCCCTAAAATGTAGACCTTAGCTTCCACACAATGCTATTCCTCTATAGACATGGTGATCTCTTTGTGAACAGATGTCCTTTCCTGATAGTATATTTTTTAATGATCACATTTCACAATATCAAGAACACAGACAATAAAATAGTGCTCAACAGGTATTTTTGAATTTACAAATATATAGGTTAAGTCAGAAATTGACAAAAAATATTCTGACAGGTTCTCTATGCTTTTTAGAGTTCAGAAACCTCTCTCTCTTCCAGAAGTCATTAAATGCCTATGGGTACTTAGGGAGTAGTGTGATACTTTGTGAGTATCCCTACACCTAGCCAATTTTAAGTTAATTAAAAATTCAAATAAATGCTTTATCTCATGTTGACATATTCCTGAATTACTTTTCAATGTTTATTTCAAATTGTCAATGATTTCAAGTCTCAGAGATCTTTCTTTTACATTCTCATTATCCTAAACATTATAATATATATCCCACACAATTTTCCAGGAATTCTAAAATGAAGCAGTACATATATACAACATATATATATATATATATATATATATATATATATATATATATATATATATATATATCTCAAAGCTCCTAAGGAACAAAATCTTATTTTCCCTAGAATTAATTCCCAATAGTGCACTGCATCTAGCAACATTTGTTGTTGCTATTATGTGACTGTCAACATGTTTAATTCTTTAAATGCTTTCCTGCCCCAAGTCTACAATATAAAATGTAGGCACCCTAGAAATTTTTATCTCTTTTATAGGTACAACTTATCATTGAAATCATGTTTAGTGTAAATGATTTCTAGGCAATTTACTCATCATGAATGTGTATTGTACAGACAGATTCAGCTGGCGGTAGTATGTGTTTATTCTCATAAACTTATGAATTTGTGAAGAGATATTGTGACAATAAAGATAAAAAGATATTATGATGTGCAGACCTACAGATGGTGAGGTTATTTTGTTATAACTCTATATTCCAAGATAGGAACTAAATCCCAAGTTCAGAAAGAGTAATACATTGTGATTTTGTCATGCTGGGAGAATATAACAGATTTAGAGTTGGTAAACCCATCAGAAAATCACAGAAAAATGTTTTCTCTTTTGTGTCTAAAACAGTTAAAAATGTAAATATGCTAATTCTAATTCAGTGTGAGATATAAATCCTACTTTTCATTTCTTTTCAGGTAGAACACCAGAAAGGAAGATGAAAAGAAAACTAAATATTGGAAATAGAAGAGTAAAAAATAAAATAAATTATAAATATCCATATCATATTTGAAATTTTTAGTGTTTTTGACTAATGGTAACCCATATTTCATGAAAAATTATAACAGACACATTATCTATACCATACTTCTACTTTTGATTCATTTCAAATAAATTATGGCATTTATCTGAAAGGTGCCTGAGAATCACCAGTTCTATAGACCACTTCTTTCGGTCTATAGACTCAGTTATGAAAATGATGCTTGACATTTGGTATTGAAGAGCCCTAAGGACTCCTTTTTGTGCTCAGACTCCATCTTAGCCTTCACCTGGGTCTGACCTGGAAAAGTCCCTAATTTCAAGAAAGTCCTTTAAAGTTTTCTCACCTGGGGGTCACCCAAGCAGAAGGTATGCAGTTTTTATATTATGGTTAGCCATCTGTGTCTCATATGCTTATAGGGTTGACCATCTGTGTTAAAGGAATTTGGGCAGCTGGCCATCTACACACGAACCAGTCAAAATTAGACTCATGTAACTATCCTTTGTACACCAATTAGGTTTGAGATTACCTAACCTCTACTGGAATTCCCCTTTCTGTGCTTAAAAGGCCTTCCAGCTGCCAATTTGGGGCCCTCTCCTACTGATAGGTGCTGGATCCCAGCATGCTGGATTTTTGATCAATACATTGCTCATTGTTCTTACAGGCCACTTGAGTTAGAGTCTTGGTGAGTCTATCTCTGGACCCAACAGTATCTTAGACCTTAGATTTATTAAACTGAGATAAAATTATGTGGATAATATTTGTAAGTAGTACTCAGCCGAAGGGAAATAAATCATGTCTGGTACTTGAAATCTAGCCAACTCTCTGAGACTACCAAGGTCATGGGTGTTAGAGAAGAAACTTCTACCTTCACTTTTCTAGACCAGCATGATTCCTAACTGTAGTCTTAATATTTATCCAAATACTCACAGTTAAGTGTAGCTTTCATCCGTTATCAATGAAACTTCTCTTTGCAATACACAGCATTGCAGAAAACCAGTCACATCAAAGAACATGTAATCACGGGGTGTTCATTCCCAATTAATACATCTCCAACACAGCTATTGAAACTAAGGGTGAAGGAACATCATGAAAGAAGAGGCAGAAAGATTTTGAGAGCCAGAAGACCAGGAAATCTGTTGTAAAAGTGTGTCTCCTAGAATGATAGAGAAGCTTCACACATTATACCTCAACAATATTGCTGCCTAAATAAGACATGACTGAGTATAACACAAAGAGACACACTAATGAAGGAGGAAAACTCCTGGTACTCCAATCATAGACAAGTACAAACAACTAATGTATAATGAGAGCAGAAGAAACAGTCTTCACCAAGCATGATCCCCTAATGGTTATCCAATACCACAACATCAGACCTGAAATCATTTATATACAAGTAACATGAAATGGATAGAGTACGTGTTTGTGTTGTGTGTGTGTGTGTGTGTGTGTGTGTGTGTGTGTGTGTGTTTAACAATGTAAAGGAATAGGCCTGTGTGAAAGCTAGAATGAGTGTTGATCAAATGTGTGTGAAGGGATCAAATTCAGAGATCTGTGGTCTAGATGGAATGTTGAAAGAATGTTAAGAATGTTGGTCCACACTTTTAATTCCAGTATTCAGAAAGCAGTGGTAGCAAACACCTTTACTCCCAGAATTAAGAAGACAGTGGTAGTCCATCCTTTTAATCCTTAAAACAGAAACAGAGTATGGAAGCAGACATAGGAAGCTGACCTCAGAAACAGTCAATGTCACACAGGAAGTGATGTCTGAGATGAGTCAGAGTGAAGGACAAGTGACAAACCAGAAGCAGAGTTAGTGAGTTTGAGTAAGGATATTCCCAACTCTTATGATAGAAAGGTGGCTCTCAGCTCAGAAGAGTAAGTTATAGTCAGTCAGTTATAGCAGGCAGTATGAGATGAGCAATCTGAAGCAAGTAGAAAGGGGACAAGACACAGAGACCTGAAAGTAGACACTGGGGATAAGGCAGAAAAGCAGAGACACAGAGGTAATTCAGCATAAGAAGTCAGTATCAGATGGGAAGAATGAATCAGTTTGAAGCCTAGCACACCAGTGCAGTCTGAGGCAGTCAGAGAAAGAGCCAGAGTCAGGAGCTAGTCAGAGTGGCTCAGTCAGCAGTAAGCCTGAGAGGCCTAAACATTCTAGATTATACAGCAACAAAAATTGTCCAGGGCTCCAACACTAAGAACCTGTGAGTTAATTAGACAAAGAATAAGTGGCTTTTGAACTCAAATCAACGTCTACATCTGGTGAATCTATGTCTACATCTGATAACAATGAAAAGGGGGCTATTAATTTGAGTGGGAGGAAGATGGTAGGATGGGGTACATGGGAAGAGCTGGGGGGAGGTTTTGGAAGGGGAAAATGATGCAAATTTATTAATGAAGTAAAAGAATACAATTAGGGCACCTACTAGCTAAATAATGTCCGTATAGACTCTAATGGGTGGATGGATTTAGTACAGTTAGATGGAAACAAATGGTAGCTTTGTGTGTACTATTTGATTGTGAATATATATGATATACTTAAAAATACTATGCATTCTTTTAGTGATATGGACTCTCAAGAAATTTTATTCTCAATTCAAATGTACATTAAAGATAAAATAAAGGCCATGAAATGAACATAAGTTGATCCCACCTAAAACAAAACAGTAAAATTTAAAAATTAAGAAGAGTCTTTCCTGTCAGTATCAGACTGAGACAGTAATTTCAAATTTAATGACAATTCTGTATATGAAAAACTGAGAAGAGTTCCATACTATCAATAAGAAGAAAATTAAACACAGTGAAACTGCCATGTTTCTTTACTTAATGAAAAGTTATCAGGTTTACTAACTTTAGTTATTTAAAAACAGTGAGTATGTTTACTTCATCAGCTCAAAATAGCAATTTCAGAGCATATTTTGTTTGTATTAAAAAAATCAAACAGTAAACCTATCTATATAGTAGGATAACTTTCAGAAATGCCTGTTGGAGTATATTTGAATATATCTCCAGATATTGTATTTATTGGTTGCTGTGTGTGTACCCCTGAAGCACTGGAAGAATCTGTGACTTCTACAGCTAAAATGCCTCACATTTCTTTGAGATTTTTCTGTTTTTTGAGATTTTTCCTTACTTCCTTATTATTTCATTGTCTCACTCTGTAAAACCTGTGCATGGCTTTACTTCTTAAAAGGGCCCCAAGAAATGGACTCAGGGCTGCTCTCTTTAACCCAATTTTGGAGGAAGTCTCTGGCCAGATCTCAGTGCACCAAAAAATAAAAGACAAGCTTGCTTTAATTTAGCTCAAAACTTGGTAGTGGTCTTATTTTTGCCTGGTGGAATTAACACCATAGTCTCTGTTTAGGATTCATTATTTTGGTATCTTAGCAAAGAAACTTTATGTAGAATGTAAAAATAATTACATCTACTCCAGATATTGTCTTTTGAAATTTAATTTTATGATTATGAAATAGTAAATCAACAAATAGGTGATTCAAAAGCCTTTAACAAATCTGATAAATGATTTTATTGTACCCTAAGCAAAATACATAATTTCAATATGCTGAAACAAATGAGAAATGACTAAAACCATCCCTTATAGCTGAAAACAATGATAATTGATTGTAAAAAGAACTGTTTATATTCATATCTGACAGGACAGATTGTACATCTTTGTCATATCATTTAAAATTAACTATTATTATTGAAATTCTGTACTAGACTTCAAATATTAGACTCTGAAAATGTCAAAAACTAAGTTAATTATCAAAAATCAGAGAAGTAGTTAATACATAGAATCTTACCCTGGAATCTGAAAATGAATGACAAATTAAGTAGAATTATAATGCTAAAGAAAATCTTTAAAATCCAAATTTTAAGAATATTTAGTGTTCTTAATTTTAGTGACAGAATAAAAATTAATTCCCAAATCCTCCTTAATATAGAGGTTAAAATGTAACATAATTCAGGTCAAGGGAAAGTCAGCCATCAATCTATTTTCAGCTGTGTACAGTTTTATGCTTGCTTTTGTTTCAGTAAGATTTGTATTCAGTACACTCTCTACAGGGCTACATAGCAACCATGGAGATACAGCTGTGGTGATAAACACATGCTGGGTAGATCTCTAGTGCTTAAAACCACCATCCATTTCCTTTTAAATGTGTTTTAAAATTCATGCTGGTATCAGATAGTCAGCATCTAAATCTTCAAAGTTGTAGGGCACACTCATTACCTTACTATGACTGGTTAAGTAGGTGTTCTTGCATACAAACTTAATGTTAAAGAATATAAAATTTCTCATATACAAAAGATTTTCATCAGAAAAACAAAAACCAATATATAAAAAGTTCAATATGCTTGGTCTCATTTTCAGAGTATTTAGGTACAATCACTGAAACTTGACTGTGAGTTTTTCTAATGCTCAATGGTAATGCCAAGAATCTAAAGAATTCTCCATGTTCAGGTTCTCCCCATTTATTTCTTTCCCTCTTCTTTCTTTTCCTCTTGCTCATACATATTTATTACATATTAATGTTAGAGAGTGTATATAAAAGAGTATACTATTATATGTTATATATAATATATTTTCTCTCATATATTTATATATATATATATGTGTGTAGGTTGTTTATGTAATATATTGTGTTTTTTGCTGCTGGGCATTAAAATAATAAATTATATTAAAGTAATAGGTAAATGCATAGTAGTTTCTAAAAATCAGATTTTTCATATATATATATATATATATATATATATATATATATATATATCCGTTTTAAATGTACTATTTGTCCCTATTAAAGTATATTTGGATCCTATGATTGGCTTTCTGTCTGGGTTAATCTAAGGAAGAAGATGTTAAACATTCTGTTGGAGTAGGTAACTATTTTAATACTTAGTTATGAAGGCAAAATCACTCCTGCCCTCTTACAAAGCTACTTAAATGTGAGGCAAGATTTTACATTACTTTTTACTTTACTGTTGCATTGATTTCTGTTACTTGTTTTGTTTCTGCTTATGTTATCTATGAGTAGTGAAGATTACATTATATTAAAAGGTTAACATGATATAAATGAATATTGATGCTTCTTTGGGTTGGAAATTTTTGGTTATGAAGTCAGGGATCTGAAACTACTGGAAGTTCTAAAGTGTAGCCTGTGAAAAGATCAGTTAGCTTGAAGACATATGTAACCTAACTCTATCTTTATTATAAATACTGATAAGTAGTAAATACAGATGCTACATGCAATGTAATATGTTATAAATGTAATACCTTGTGTTTGATCTAAAAATAATATTTAGAAAAATGAGTAAATTCATATTAATTTCTAATAACATATTTATTGTTCAAAAGAAAACAAGAGTCAAATTGTATAGAAACAGATTTGTGACTTCTATTTTTCCTTTGTAGTGATATATTGGTATCAAATATAAATGAACTAAAGAAATAATTTGTTTCTCAGAACCATAGTTTTGTATTTAAAAATCCAACAATGCCATCACATTAGACTACACCAGTGAGTCAGTGTCTGTATTCATATGTATTTAAGCTCTTGGGAAGTATGAACTGATACTGATTTATGTGTCTTTTGTAACACCACATAATAACCACTAAATACACACAATTTTTGTTTCTCAGTAAGAGTTATGAAAAATAAAAGAATAATAAAACATATTTTTCAATAGAAGGTATTTGCTAATGGTACCAAAAATTACAAAAATCACAAATGTCAAATTAAACAATTATATGGAAGAAATAGAGCTCATTTAAATAATTATACACATCCACATAAATATACATATAATATACAAATATATGTTAATATATATAATACATGAACATATAAGTAGAAAACATAAGTATATCCACAGACATTAAATAGCTTGTACTATCACCATCATCAAAATCAATTTTTTCACCATTACATCATTTGCATATTAGTTCCCATACTAATCTTCATATACACACTATTCTCACAAATCTATTTTTATAAAGAATAACATTGCAATTTTTATTGAAATTACATTGAATTGGTGAATTTTTTTCAATAATATAATCATTTAGTAATACTAATTATACCAATTTCTTAACATGAAAGGTCTCTCCATTTTACACTTGTTATCATTGTAATGGGCTCTCCTTTTTGTTCATATTTGTGCCTAAGTTTTGTTGTTATGATTTTGTCTGCTCTTGAGGCTATTTTGAGGGTATTGGAATCTATTTTTTAAGGGAGTTCACTGTTGGTTTATAAAATAGCCACTGAATTTTGTGTGAGTTTGTATTCTAATATTTTGCTGATATTGACTACCAAAAATAATATTTTTCAGGTGTACCTTTTAGAGATCTTTAAGCATAGGATCATATCATGTATGAAAAGTCATAAGTTGATTTCATTTTTTTCTATTTTTAATACCTTTCATTTTATTGCCTTACTGCTCTGGATAAGACTTCAAGTCTTATTTACAATAAAAACAATATGAAAGTGACACTTCTAACATTCATCATTTTAAAGAAAATATTCTCTTCTTTTTCATTTAGTTTGAAACTGGATTTTAATCTGTCAGATATTGTGTTTAAGTATCATCAGTCTATTATTAGTTTCTTTGAGGATTTTACCAGAAAAAGATATCGATTAGAGTCAACGTTTATTTGGTGTCTCGTGACATGATTATGTTAGTTGTGTCACTTATTCTATGTATATGCTATATTAAATTTTGTGATCTGTTTGTGCTAAAACATCCTTGAATTACTAAATAAAGCCAATTTGATTGTGGTACTATGGTCTTTAAATGTGTTGCTAAATTTAGTTTGCAAGTATTTTGATGAGGTTTTTTTATTGGGGGTCGGGTGGATATGTTCATCAAAGAAATTATTCTGTAATCTGTGTTTCTGTCTTTGTCTCTATCTCTATCTGTCTCTCCTTTCTTTATGTGTCTCTCTATGTCTCTGTCTGTCTATGTCTCCCTCAATATATCCCTCCCTCTCTCTCTTTTTATCTTTTATATGATATAGGAAATTATTTCAATTTTTGCATGTTAACCTTTGCTTATGAACTAAAATACAATCTGTTTTGGGCAAAGGTCCATGGACTGCTGACAAGAATGTATATGGTGCAATATTTTGATTGGATAGTGTATGTTTGCTCATTAAGTCCGTTTGATGTATGTTACAGTTTTGCAGTGAAGTTTCTTAATGAACTTTGTATAAATGATTATCTATTGATGAGAGTTGATCATTAAAATTGTCCATTTTTAAATATCTGAGCCCTTTTAATTCTATTTTCAGAAGCATGAATGTTTTAATTAATTAAAGAAGCCAAATTTCTGTGTAAATATATTTATAATCATAACATCATATCTATATCTTCACTACTTCACTACTCTTGAGTAGTAGTGAGTAGTATCTTTTTATCTCATTTAAACAAATTTAGCTTCATGACTGCATTGCTACTTTCTCTTACTTTCAAGTTCTATTTGTTTGGAATGGTATTATTATTCTGATTTTTTCTCTTTCTGTCTATGGCAATAAGTGGTGTTTTATAGAGACAACAAATACAATGATTTTGTTTTATTATCAAATAATTCAGTCTGTATCCTTTAATTGGGGAGTTAAGACTATTTCTATTTACTGCTATTATTTAGACATGTATGGTAATTCCTATAACTTTGTTATATTATTTCTTGGTTTATTTCAACAACCTTTGTTCCATTATTTCTCATATTTCCTTATTAAAATTTATTTGTATACTAAACTGATATTATTGTACACGTTACTAACTTTTAAAAATTCTTCTCTTGATATTCATTTTTCTTCAGGTCTTTATATTTTATACATAAAATCTCTTTACATTTTTCCACTGAAAGACAGCATGGAGGCTTATCTTTTCAAGCTTAATATAGATTACTTAGCTGGGCAAAAATCAGTAATCTCCATATGAAGGCATTAAGCTCTATGATTACATGAAGACTAGCCCTTTATTTTGTGGATCACCCAAATAAATGTTATCATGTGCTACAGGAACTCTGCCACTGCACATAAGAATGTACAAAATACTTGAGTAGAGATTTTATTTCCAATGAATGTCTCTGGAATTAGAGGAAAGTAATACAACAAAAGAAATCTGTCATGGGCTTGTGGTACGAGACTATACAATACTGGGCAATCTTGCCATGCTAATGTTAGTCATACTGACTTTTGTCTCAATTCCGGATTTTATCTATGAAGTTGGTCTTTCATCTCCTCTCACATGTTGAATAGTGCTCAAAAAGATGTGTCTTCTGATTTCAACTATAGCACTGCTGACCCTCCCCAACAGATATACATGTGTCTGTGAATCTGTGCCCATGTCATGAAGTGATCACTTGCTAAACCAGCGATGGAAATGCAGTTCTGAGACTTGGCAATATAAAAAAACAGGGAGCCCGATACCTCCAGTTATGTTTAATGGTAAAAACGTCTCTGAAAATAGTTTGCAGGACAGAAAGTCCAGGTTGATCCTCCTGGAATTTCTGTTTGCTGTTCAGAGAGCCACTGGCTCACCTGTAGATGTAGATTCAGAGACAAAAGGTTTATTCTTTTTTAATTCAATCCCCAGTCCTTAGAGGGCTTTAGCCTCTGTACAATCCAATCTTCAAGCTGTTATCCCAGATCTAGAATGTTTCAGACTCTGAGAATTACTGCTGACAGAACCATTCTAACTAGCTCCTTCTGAACTCAGAGATGTACTGAACTCACCTGACTCTTCTAGTTGGCTGATTCAACTCACCCACTGTTCTGGCTCAAACTCTTCTCCAAGCTGCTGGTTCAAACTGACTTTCTGAGCAGACTGACTGTTTCTGATTCTGGCTGACTCTGGTTGACTCTTTGCCCAGAATGAACTGCTTTGCTCAGCTTCAAACTGACTCTCTTTCTCCTGTCTGATACTGACTGCTGCTGAATCACCTCTGTGTCTCAGCCTCAGACTTCCTCAGACTGCCTTGGTGTCTCTCTGATCTCCCTGTCTGAGATCCTCCTTTTATATCATGAGAGTTGGGCATGTCCTCACTCAGATTCAATCTCAGCTTTTACTCTGCCAGTTTTTCATTCTGATTCAATCTCAGAGTTGGTATTAAAGGGATGTGCTCATTGTGTAACCATGAACTGAGAGCCATGACCTACTTCTGAACTGACTGCTTCCTTTTAGAACCCTAGTGCTTGGGATTAAAGGTGTGTGCCACATTGCCTTAACCACAGATATCTATTTCACCTAGCATTAGCACAAACAGAAGATAGGATTATTCTAACATTCTTTCTGCATTCCATCCAGATCACACAGGCCTCTAAATGTAATAGCTTGATCCAGGCCCTTGGATTGGATCCCTTCTTAGCTATCACACAGGTCTTTCACTGTTATAAAAGAGTAAATGTTTCTCTACATTCACAATAAACTATAGTTTGTAGAATTCCAGATTTTGCATTTGTAGAGCTCATGGCTTGCTTTCTTTTCCTTATGGCCTTACTGAATGGGAATTTTCCCTTTGCTATCATATGAGCATGTGGTAGACACCAAGCATTAGAGGTCTGCTTTTGTTGTTTGGTTTTAATTTTATTTTTCTAAAGCTGTTTATTTCTGTGTTCTACCTGGACTCTGTCTACTGTTTTTTCACTCTTGTGCTTTTCTATGACATTCACCTCTTCCTGTAGCAATGACCTGTCATGTTGTGTTAAACTCATGGAGGCAGAAAATGGTGGTGCATGTCTCTATCGAACCATTTAAGAGAATGACTTTTACAAAATAAGACAATCTAATAATGAACCATGGTAACCCTGCCTCCTGTATTTTACTAAAGAGTATAAATGACATAGAGTGGAAGATAGAAAGAAAGGGAAAGCAACTAGGGAATAAGTCTAACAGGCCAATTTATGGGCAAAATAAAAGATGCCATGGCTTGGGAAGCAAAGACTTTTGCCTTAAATTTATAGCAATACAAATCCCAAGTAAAATTTTGAATTTAAGCATATATTTATTGCACTACGTCTCATCAAGATTGCCAGTAATTAAGAAAAAACATTGTCGTAAGCATAATTCCTAATGATTTCTATGTTCATAAACAATAGGAATAGATTAGAAATTCACCAGTAATAATTTATATTCAATTAAACGATAGAATTAAGGCACGGCTATTAAGATTGTATTTAAATTAGAACTTAGTACTATTTTTAATGCTGTAAACCTGATTCAGAGTTCACCTTCAGTCTATTCATGGAATTTAGGTCGACCTTATCAATAAGCCTCATTTCTAACTAGTTGCATATTTTAGAGGGCTATGAATCCACATTGTAGAACCTTCTCTAAGGGCCATTAAAAATAGCTGTGCATCTGCAATTCTGAGTCATAAATGGCTCCGAAGAGGGCAAGCCTGTAACTGGAAGGGACAGGCTTTCTCTTGGATGTAGGTTTTTTTTTTTTTTGTTTGCTCTGAAAACCAAGCAGATATGAGTCATGCATCTATAACACCATGTCCATTTTTACTCCCCTGAGCTTTTTGGCAATTCTTAATTTTATCCTCCAACTTCTCAAAACACATCAAAACAGGACAAGCGCATCTCTCTGTGAATTAATAGAAATTTTCAATGTGACTGTACTGAACTTGCAGTATATATAAGCCCTGAAATAAAGTCATTATCCTTCTTTCTAAAGGTGACTGAAAGTTCCTGCAATTCTTCATGCACTCATGCATTTGTATTCTATGAGTTAAGATATATCTTTCTTCTGTTTTACCTTCATTTTAAATCAATTTTGATGTTTTAAAGGATTAAACCAAGAAATAAATTATTAAATATACCTAAGATAAATGCATTAGAAATGAACAAATGAGTTTTCCATTAGAAACTGAAGGGGCAATAAATTAACAGCTAAAAAACTCTTCCAATAGAATATTGACAGAACACCTCTATCTTGCACACATACAAAAAATACTCAATAAAATTATTACCCAGTGGGAGTATTCCATGTAACAGCTCATGACCCTGGTCAAAAGATGCTTCCTTTAGTTTATGTATAATTCTATACAAGGCTAATCTTAGTTGATCATTGTAAATTCCAAATATATTTTGTTAATAAAGATAACAATCATTAAATCATTCTGGCATCTATATATTGCCATATATATATATATATATATATATATATATATATATATATATATTATACTTTAGTAACTTTAAAAACTCTGCATTCTCACACCAATTTCTCAGGCTGATTAAATAGGGTGAGATCCAGTGTTTCCAATAGTATCCTAGGTGATCCTGATGCAGAGCCAATGTTAGGAACCATTCCTCTCTATGTCATTTGTAGTGATCAGACACAATATATAAGAAGGCCAAAGGTAAGGTAAGCCCAGAACCCTGTGAATTCTTTGTATGGCTTTGTGAGCCAACTGCTTTGTCCTTTTCTTTCTCATAGGAGAACAATCATTCATATATTAAAATCAGACTGCAAAACTCACACTGACCAAATAGTTTCATCAAAATTAAAATGATTTGAACTTTTTTCAATGTTTTAAAGGTTATTGTTAAGAGTTATCTTATTTTAATTATATATATATATAAAATCTGTGTGTGGGTATGTGAATGTGAGTACAAGTGCCAGTGGAGATTAGTGATATTTTATCACTGGAGCTAGAGTTACAGGCATTTGTTTGGTGCTTGCTGTGGGTGCTGGGAACCGAACTGAGATCATTTTCAAGAGCAATATGTGCTCTTAACCACTGAGCCATCTCTTCAGCCCTTGACCTCCCTTTCAATATCTATCATTGATTTGGTATAAACACAACTTTCAAATAACACATTATTTTCTCTTCATCATTAGGCTAATCAATTTTCATTGGTTTAATTTTCTTTTATAGGGTTCAATCTGGCAAAGAATAATTTGCATTTTACTTTCAGTTTTGTGCAATTTAATATGTTCATGTAAGGACATTTGAAATAGTAAACACATGGAACTTTTTTATTTTAAAATGTATATTCATTATTGTTCAATGCCAATTTAGATAGCAAAAAGCATTGTTACTTTCGCCAAGGTAGGTAAACAGCATAAATATTAAAATATTGTTTCTTACCAATGAAAATGAAGTCTTTGTAGTTCCAAAAATTTTGAAATATCTGATAAATAATTGATAAGCAGATACCAAAAATAGAACACAGAAAAAATATGAATTCCTTCTCAGTTACATATGCAGTGTGTTAGTTTTCTAAAGCCACCAAAGGTATTTACCACAAACTTAGTGGCACAAAACAACCAAAGTTTATTCTTCCATGCTTTTGGATTCCCAAAGTTTCCATATTGTCACCCAGGTTCATTTCTTCTAGAGACTCTATGGAGAATCCAATCCTTGGCCTTTCCATTGCTCATTGCTTCTGGTGATGCCATCAATTCTTGACAACCCTTTACAGGATATAAAACCTAAGTTCCATGTATGCATTCACATGGCTTTGCAGTTCGCCTTTTCTATTTCATATTAGAACATTTATTAATGGATGAATCTCTACAACTATCCGGCATTACATCCTCTCTAGATCCCTTCTTCATTAACTTAAAAAGTCCTTTATTCTAAAGGAAGTCACATTTCAGAGTCTATCAAGACAAAGACTTAATTTTTATATCAAAATATTTCACTTTTAAAAATCAACTTACTTTGAGATATTTCACTGTCTAAGAGGAATAGGATAAAAAGATCCAACCTAAACAGTGTATGCTATGATTTCATCAGAGATACTTCCCTGAATCTGTGTTATTTAGTCCAAAACAGCTTAGATTAATCTTAATTTTTATCTTTGTATAAAAGATAATATTTAACCTAGCTTTTGCACAGAAATATTGAAACTAAAGCAGATTCATAAAAGTTATATGACTCAGTAGAAGGCTATCCCCCACATGTATTTTTAATGTTTAATTTTCATTTGAAATGTATAAGTTAATGTCACTTACAAATCTTTGATTCATTTGCTACATTCAGAATTCATCTATTTGAATATTATTCTTGAAGTGAACAGGAACATATAACTGTTGGTGAAAAAACTTTTTCTCCAACATTTTGAAATGCTTTTTCATTCTTAAATTTAAAGCACTTTGTAGGAAATCATTGTATTAAAATTTTTTAAATGTTTTAATTGACTTTGACAGATGTATTCTTTAATAATATTTCATTATTAGGTCCTGTGAATTGATTGATAAAAACTGAATAGAGGGCACACAAAAATCTAGCAAGTATTTCTTTCAAATTTTTTCAAACACTGTTGGGAAAAAAAAATGTGTTTTATATGTTACTTAATTTGTTGCCATGTTGCCACCCATGTTTAGCTTTTTCTTTATCATTTACAATTGCATGCTTTATTTAATTTTAATATATTAGATATTTATAAACTAGGAAACTGCATTCTTCAAAAATTAAGTTTCTACTATGTAAGACTGAATTTTTGTTTTTGGATCCATGGGTTTTATTCAGAGGTCTCTATGGTTGATTAACCATAAACAAAAAGCAATCAGGTTAAACCAATACTCAAATTCATTACAAGAACACTGAATCCTGGAATTAAGCTGTGATTATTGTTTTACAACTAAAGAAATGTGAAAATTGCATAAGAAATTCTGTCTGCCTTCATTCATATCCACGGACTTAACATTTTCTAAAACTACCTATCTGCTAAAGCTGACTTTAAGTTATCCTATGCTCTGTAGGAGCTACCAGGATGCCTAATTTACAATATTTAGTAGTTGTTTCTGAATTGATTGATTGATGTTTTCTGTGATTAAAGATAAGTGGAAAACAAATGGAATTGAAAGCTCTCATTATCTCATTCAAATGCCGTATTGTAGAGCATTCCAAAAACAAACATTTGTTTGTTGTTTAATGTTTCAGGATTTAAAATTCAGTTAAGTTAGGGGGAACCTGTGAGCAAAGAGTTAGCAGTAGAAAAAGAGAACTGATGTCCCAATATCACACTCAAGTGTACCCTTAATACCACTAGCTCCCATGAGGCATGACTTACCTTCTAAAGATTACACAACTCCACATAGTGCCACAGGATGGCACTGGGGAGTGCCATCGGGAGGAGGGGCAGTTAAGATCCAGATTATCACATTAGATATGCAAGTAAACAAAAACAGAACTGTCAGGGATTAGGATTAGCCATGGTTCCAGACCTCCTGTTGGCTTCTTGGGTAAGAGTGACTATTATACATGTACATCATCTTAACACTTTGATCACATCAACTGAGTTCACAAGAGAAATGTGAAGACACTTTATAGGGGTGACAAAGAATGAAGATATAAATCACTCAATGACAGAAACCTTTCTAGTCTCATTACATTTTCTATTCTTGTCTCATATAAAAGTTCTATAGTCACATAATAAGCCAGGGGATTGATTCACGAACTGTTTATTAGCATTTTTTTATATAAATGATAACGACTTTTCTTGTACTAAACATGAAAGCAACAAAACCAAAATAAAATCAAACAAAAGCAACAGTAAAAAGAACAACAGTAAAATAATACCAAGAGCAATTAAATACTGATAAAAATCTATTAAGACATACTTGGCATTCTTATGACTTGTATTTCTTCATCTATGTAACACTATATATAAAATTGTGAAAATTAAAAAAAAACAAAAAGCATAAGGTGATAATTGATAATTTACAAAAAATTATCAATACAAGCTTTCTGGGCTAAATTTAATCTTGCATTTCCACATCAGAATCATGCTGTATAGATATTTGATGCTAAAACCTATTGTCATTTTATTTTGCTATATTTTTCTGAGTATCTAGTATGAAATTTTTCTACCCAGAATATAATAATTAAATAATCATTCAGCAAATACTTAGTGAACCAAAAGTGACAAATGAAAATCAATAAATACTGAATGAATTACAAATTATAAATGAATGTCTGAATGTTCTTGTAAAGGTATTAGGAATTCGATGATAGATTATAGCTGTAATGAAGGAATGTAATCATTGTGTTTTTCATAAAAGAGATAGGCTATCAAAAAAAAAAAGAGGTGGGACACAAAATTAATCAATGCTGAAGCTTGGTCTCATAATAAATCCAACTAGATTATTTTTAAAATTCTAGAGAAAGATGAGAGAGATAATGAACAATTTCAGTAATAGTCAATAACGTATTGGAATTTAGAGATCTTAGAGACTGTCAGTGAGTCACGTTGGAAGGGTACATGTGATTTTCACTTCAATGGAAAGCGTGAGTTAGAGATGTAAATTTCAAACAGAAATTAAACTCGAAGCACACACAGGGTGAAGGAGTGTATGGCAGTAACCTAATTACTTTGGGATAGATGCTTTTTGCTCTTTATTTGGATTTTAACATCTAAAATCATCCCATTCCACATATGTAGATATACTATTTTTATTGTAGTTCTTAAAATGTATTAGAACTATTTATCATGTTAATTTAGTTTCCCATAGCAGTCTATTAAACTGTTATGGGAATTCCACTAAAACTCTCATATAAAATCTGAATTTCCAAAGATATTTTTTTAAGAAACAGTGCCCTACCTTCCTCAGAAAGTAAATATACTACATCAAGACAATGTTCTCTATATGTCAAGGAAACCCAGTGGCCACATATGAGTGGGAACCCCAGGTAGAGTGGAAAGCAAGCTGATTACAGGAAGCATATATTAATTTTTCTCTATTTTTGACTGAAAATATAACATGACTAATTGCTTCAAGTTCCTGCTACCTTGAGTTCCATTTTGTAATGAACATAAAACTTCACTAAAACAAACCCTATCTCTCAGTAACAAAAGGAGAAACAGAAGAAAAGGAAAGAAAAGGAAGGAAAGGAAAGGAAAGGAAAGGAAAGGAAAGGAAAGGAAAGGGGGAAGGGAAAGGGAAGGGAAGGGAAGGGAAGGGAAGGGAAGGGAAGGGAAGGGAAGGGAAGGGAAGGGAAGGGAAGGGAAGGGAAGGGAAGGGGAAGGGAAGGGAAGGGAAGGGAAGGGAAGGGAAGGGAAGGGAAGGGAAGGGAAGGGAAGGGAAGGGAAGGGAAGGGAAGGGAAGGGAAGGGAAGGGAAGGGAAGGGAAGGGAAGGGAAGGGAAGGGAAGGGAAGGGAAGGGAAGGGAAGGGAAGGGAAGGGAAGGGAAGGGAAGGGAAGGGAAGAAGGGAAAGGGAAGGAAGGGAAGGGAAAGGAAGGAAGGAAGATAAAGGAAAAAAAGTGTTATGTATCAATTCAAGGATGAAAATTCTGAGCCTACCATGGTAGGATTTCAGGTAGACACCTGTAATCCTAGCATCTAAGCAAGTGAAACAAGAAGATCTGTCCAAAAGATCTGTACTTGTCATCATCACTAACATAGGGGATTTGAAACCAGACCACACTACATAAGACTACATCACAAACAGACAAAATAAAAGCAAGGAAACACAAACGAGGGAGATGAAACTTCTAAAATGTCATGTGATTTCATTACCACATTCTCCTTCAGAATATAATGTCCATATCATGTATATCAACATAATGGTTCTAATTTCCAGATGCCCAGAATGCAAAGGTTTTGAGAAAATGACAGACCCAAGTTGGTGTCAAGTATATAATAGCCATGGAGGCCAGGCAGACATTTGTCACAGAAGCAAAGTCACAACAGAAAGCTCTCATAAGACAATGCCTAGAAGACTTGTAGGATTCTAACAGCCTCTAGAACCATTACCAGCAATATGTGCTTGGGAAAGCTGCAAGCACGACTTTAAACAATGAAAGCTTCTTGGTTGGTTGAAATTAGCATCACCATAGGATTAGGAATTCCTGGAATAAATGGAGCCTGTGGATAAGCTCAGTTAGGCTGGAGAATTACATCATACATCTGAATTCAAGTGGGTGCTGGTAGGTCTCTGAGTTGGATTCTGAAGACTTTAGCACAGATGCTAAACTATCAACAGCATTACTTTGTATAACAGTGTCCTTCCTTCATCACCATCTCTAAGAACCTGTAGCAATACCATCCTTATGACATTTCTAAATTCCTTCATATTATCAATGTAGGTTCATTATCCAAATTCCTGCCAGAGATTTGCTAAGCATTTTTAACAATTGGCCTATCTTATAAAGAAAGCATCTCAACACTTTCAGTAAGAAAATATTTTCTCTCAAGGCAAAGTAAAGGAGATTCAAAACAACAATAAAGCATTACATTTATTTTAGATTTCTTTTTGGCACCACTAAATGTTAATGGTGATTTTTTTTTTTTTTTTTTGACACAGCAGATTGCTCAGAGAAAGTTGTTTTTTAGGTATAAGGTATTTGAGGAGGCTTGACTTTTCAGGGCAATTGGCCTGAAATCTTAAATCAGCCATGTGAGAGGTTGTTTATGGTGGCATTTTCTGATAGAGGCAATTTATTGTTACTCTAGCCATTTTACTTCTTGTTTGTTCATTTTACTTCCTATAATTCCAGGATTTGTATAGAGCTAAAGTATTATACACTTTTGAAAAATAAATGAAGTTCTTTTAAGTAATTTTAACTTTCTTTTTATGTGTCAGTCTTTATTTTTACCTTCCTTTTTTCCTTCTTCTGGATGTTTACTGAGCTCTTCCTTCATTTGAGGTGTCACAAACTGCAGTCTCCATGCCTGTCTCTAGAATTTCTTCCTGCTGGTTTGCTTCAATGTCTCAAAGAACAGATCTTTGCCTTTGTGATACATAATTGCAATGTAATACAAAAACATGGCAACTTACACTGTTGGGCTGGGTGTCAGGATTCCATTTTTATACTTGTTTGTAGTAGGTCTGAGCCAGGTTATTTAACAACAGAAATCTATTAAGTTGGTTCTTCAGTCTAGAAGTATGAACTCAAAGTACTGGCAGGAAGAATTGCTTCTGAGCCATCAAGGTATGAAGAGCTGTTTTTGCTTCTACTCCTAACCTTGCAGTTTTCTCTAAGGCTTTGGTGATTCTTAGCTTCTGTTACATTATCACAACCTTTGCCTCTTCTTCCCAAGGCCTGTGTACATCTGTCTGGAAATTTCACATTTTTATACTGATATTTGGATCATATTCCCTACTTACAAACTATACCTAAGATAATGCCAATTAATAAGTAAATTCACTACTAGTGTTAGAAATAGTTAGACTTGAACATATGGACTGACGATGGAGAACATGACTTTACCTTTTACAGACCATCACACTGACTTCCATGAACAAAATGGCTTCTGCTGAGATTGGAATACCATTACTATTCACTACAGTATGTTTTAATGAGGAAGATATTTATTCCTTGGAAATACTATATCATTGCTGATAATAAGTAAGCTTATTTTTGATAGTTATACATTTTAATGAAGGTATAAATGTAACCAGGGAAATGTTTTAATTGAAATATGCCAAAATTTGTATTATACTTCTTTTCAACCTAAAGATTTGGGGTGTCATAGTTTTTTTTTAGATGTCAGGTAAAGTCAACTATCAAAAGGACATGATATTTTTCTACTAATTATTATTTATAATGAAATATGACAGTCACCTGTCACTAAAACAACAAAAAATTCTCATGTAGAACTAGCAAGATGGCTTGGCAGGTAAAGATGTGTATTGCTAAGCCTGAGAAGTTGAGTTGAATCTCCAGGTCGCATGTGGTAGAAGGAGGTAACCACTCCTTCACATTCTCCTCTAACACACTCACAACACACACACACACACACACACACACACACACACACACACACACATTTATCCACACCCCTATACACACCCACACATGCACACATACCATGTACAGTAAACACACAATTCGCCACACATACTCCCCACACAATTGCACATACACATCACCCCCAATACACTATAATCAGTCAATCAATCAATTAATAGAAAAAATTTCAGATATTTCGTGGCATATTGCCAGAAAAGATAGTGTGCATTGTAGTAGCTATTAGCTCTCCCACCATCTATTTCAAGAAATCATGTGACTCACATGCTTTATGACTTTGTTGAAGAAATTGGCACTGTAGTTGCTTTTATGTGCAGAGTTTATAGATTTCTTAGCATAAAATTCTAAATGTACATTTCCATACATTATTTTAATGTGGGGAAAACAAAGAAATAACCAGAAAATTCTCTCAGGCTGGCTAAACTAAGGAAGGAAAATCTTCAGTACTGTTCCATGTAAATGAGTAGCATATTGCATTATGATATTGCTGAATAAATGCATGTGCTTCTATAATTTTATAATAATAAGGCTTTGAGCTTATTTTTATACATGTACTTTCTGAAGAACCATTAACACCTTTCCACCTGCTTGCACATTGTGTTTTATAGTGTGATATTGACAAAATGATAAAGTTCTTGCTGTAATTTGTTTGCACATTATTTTTAAGTGTGCTTCAAGCTTATATCCATAGAGATTGTAGGGAACATTTTAAGGCAATTAAAAGAGAGGAAGAACTCAAGACTTCTAAGTAGTAGAATTTAAATGATAGCATAAAAAGTTCAAGTTTTCAGAACTGTCTATTTTGACAAACTTGATCTTTCTTTTTTGTTATTTCATTTGCTTTTTATTAACTTGATTGAAGTATAACTTCTGTAAAATCAAATGCAATAAAAATTTATGATTTGACAAATTTTGAATTATGTGTATTTACCTGCCACCACATTCATGCTTATATATCCATTACCCTCAATTATTCCTTCTAACCTTTGGTTATCACTTCCTCTTGGCTCTATTTAAGCCTCATCCACTGTGTTTGTTCTCACATTAGGTCACCTTGCATTTTATTAAATAGTATAGGGATGCAATAAAGCAGAATGTGCATATGGTTTTTGTATGGCTTATGTGACTCTTTATACCTTTATAAGACTTATTTACATTCATGTTGATATAAAGCGTTTACTATGTATATTGCTGAACAATATTACGTTACTTAACTATATCATTTATCCATTTACCTACTGACAGTTATTTGGGTTTGGTAGCAGTATTGAGTATATATGTATATATATATATATATGTATATATATATATATATTCTCTTTTTTATTTTATTTATGAGATTATAATATAGTTACATTTCTCCCTTTCATTTCCTCCCTCCAAATCTTCCCACATTTCCCTCTTCATTCTCTTTCAAATTCATGGTCTCTTTTTTCACTAATTGTTATTGCATACTCATATGTATATGGTATACATACATACATATTCCTAAATATAGCCTATTCAGTCCATATAATGTTGCTTGAATGTATGTTTTCAGGGCTGATATTTTGGTGCTGAAAAACCAATTGGTATACTCTTCACCAGGGACCACTTTTCCTACTTCCAGCTTACCTCAAGGACACACATGGACTTGCAAAAGTAGATGGGGAAAACCCAACAAGACCTCAACCCTACACAAAGAATTACAGATATGTATTAGAGTTTACAGTGATGGGAAACAGTTTCACTGGTAAAGTGCTGACTGACTGGCTTGGAAATCATGAGGACCTGAACTTTGTTCCCAGAATCCACATTAAGGAAAAAAAAAAAAAAAAAAAAAGACACACTAGCATGCTGATTATCCCAGGTCTAGGGGGAGGAGATAGGTATATGCTTGGTGCTTATAGATTGGCCAGTCTAATTAGATGAGTTCCAGACCAGCAAGAGACCTTGTCTCAAAAAGAAAGGGGGACAGATAGAGCCTGAGGAATGACACCAATGGCTGGCCTTTACCTACATGGATGGGTACCTATATACTCTCATTCATATTGACAATGAAAACTAACATATTTCTCCAAGGAAACTAAGACATTTAGCTATCTATCACTGGCATTTGAGAGCTTAAGTAATCCCACAGTTTACTATATCTATCAATATTTCAGTAGGTTTCGTCTTTCCTAGGTTGGACTTGATTTTTTTTTTTCTGAGACCAATTATGTTACAAATGCCTTTTTTAACTATCTAGCCATGTATTTTCTCTATTGAAGTGTCTCTTAAAATCTTTTATATTTTTACTTGTTCATATAATTTGAGTGACTAAAATTTGTATATTTAACATATAAATCATATCAGACAAGTACATGACTGCAAAAATCTTTATTCTGAGTCTATAGCTTGTTTTTTTTTTGTTTTGTTTTTGTTTTTGTTTTTGTTTTTTTACCTTAGTAGCTTTCTTTTTTTTCTTTTCCTTTAAGCTTCACTAATAAATTTATTAAGCTACTTTCAATCTTTGGCTTTCTTCCTTCTCCTCTTCCTCTTCTCCTTTCCCCTTCTCTTCCCCCCCCCCTCATTTTCTATGCCTCCCTCTCTTCCTCTCTCTCTCTTAACTTGTGATAGGGTAGCCTTGTCTGATCTCAAATTCACTATGTAGCCTAGGCTAAAGGCAACTCACAAAGATGCACCTACCTCTGTGTACAGAGTTCTGGAATTAAAGACTTATTTTACAAACCCTGGCTATTAACCTTTAGTTCAATCATTTTAAAAATATTAATTTTATTTTTGAGATTACTATAATTATATTATTTCCCCATTCATTTTCTTCCTTCAAACCCTCCCATATATACCTCATTGTTCTTTTAAAATCCTTGACTTCCTTTTCATTATTGTTGTAAAATGTATTTAAGTATATGTAAAAATATATGGATTCCTAAATATGATCTGCTGATACATAAAAATAATTCTTAAAAAATCTTTTTTTCTAGGCTTTTAAAATTTTAATTTGATACAAAGAATGAAATGTGTATAACGAAAAACTGAGAATAGCTACAGTTTCTATGGGGCTTGGGCTTAAAAATATCCGAGATCTAAATTTTATTAGTTTCACAAAGCCCTTAGTAGTTTCTTTTTCATTAACTTTTTAAATTTATTCTTCTCTTGTACAATAGAATACAACCCCAGCATTCTCTCCCTCCCTTACTCCCAGCTCACCCCATTTCCCCTCTCCCCAGGATCCAAACCTCTGCTCCCATCAGAAAATAACAGGCTTCCTAGGGTTACCAATAGAACAGGGCATAACAAGATGGAACTAGGTCAGACAGGTGCCCTTAAGTCAAGTCTGGACTAGGCAGCCAAGCAGGAGGAAAAGAGTCCCAAGGACAGGTGAAAGGGTCAAAGACCAAGCTAGAAATTCATAAGAAAAAATATACACATATGCCATATATATGATATATGGGATCTAGCACAGACCTATGTAGGTTTCCTTTCTCTTTCTGCTGTTTCAGTCTTTGTGAGCCCCTAATAGTCCTAGTCAGTTGACTCCATGGGGCGCATTCTTCTGGTGTCCTCAACCCCTCTGGTCCCCACAATTCTTTATCCTTCTCCTATCAGGGTGTCCTGGGCTCTGCCCAAGATTTGATCATGGGCCTCTGCATCTGTTCCCATCAGCTGCAGGAAGAAGCTTCAGTGATGATGATTGGGCTAGGCACTGATCTAGGAATATAACAGAATACCGTTAGGAATCATCTCTGGGCTATGCAGTCTCTAGTTCCTAGTCAGCCCTGCACTGTCAGGTATGGGCATCCCCGCTTGGCATGGGGATCTGACCTTTGAGATCATGTAGGCATGATAGGTTATACATTGAAGGTTTTGTGGCTGTGTTGGTATCCCAGGCCCATCACCGGAAGATGGCAAGTTCAGGCTTTCTATCTCCCATTACTAGAAGTCCTCTTTAGGATCACCCTCATAGATTCCATGGGTTTTCCATTGCACTTGATCTCCAGCTCACTCCCCAGATGTCCCCCAATTCCCATATTCTCTCCCTATATTTTCTCCTTCCATCCTTCTTCCCTGACCTGTTCCCTCCTGTTCCCATTCATACCCACCTCCAATCCTTCTGTGACATCTGCTCTATTTCCGTTTCCCAGGTTGATCCACATGTCCCCACTGGTGCCTTCCTTGTTGCATAGTGCCTCTGAGACTGTGCCTTATAGCATAATAGTCCCTTACTTAACAGTTAATCTCCACTTTTAAGTGAATATATACCATATTTGTCTTTCTGAGACTGGGTTACCTCATTTAGAGTGATTATTTTCTAGTTCCATGCATTTGCCTGAAAATTTCACGATGTCATTTTTTGAGAGCTTTTTTATTTTTCATTTGTTTTGTGGATGTCTAGTTTCTTTAGTTCTTTATAGATTTTGAATACTAACCCTTTATAGGATGTTGAGTTGGAGATTTTTCCCCATTCTGTGGGCTGCCATTTTGTCCTATTGACAGTGTCCTTTGCCTTACAGAAGCTTTTCAGTTTCATGAAATCACATTTATTAACTGTTGATCTTAGTGCCTGTGCTATTGGCATTCTGTTCAGGAAGTACTATTCTGTTCCAATGTGTTAAAGGCTATTCCCCAATTTCTCCTGGCTCATGTTCAGTGTATCTGGTTTTATGTTGAGGTCTTTGATCCACTTTGACTTGAGTTTTGTTCAGACTGATAAATAAGGTTCAATTGCATTCTTCTACATGCAGATATCCAATTAGAACAGCACCATTTGTTGAAGATGCTTTCTTTTTTCCACTGTATATGTTAGGCTTCTTTATATAAAATCAGGTGTCTATAAGTGTATAGACTTATGTCTGGTCTTCCATGTAATTCCATTAATCAAGATGTCTGTTTTTATGCCAATACCATGTGATTTTTATTACTGTGGCTCTGGAATACAGCTTGAAGTCAGGAGGTTCTTTTATTGTTCAGGATAGTTTTAGCTATCCTGTTTTGCTTGGTGTTTTGTTTTTTCTTTTGTTTTTTTTTTCATATGAAGTTAAATATTGTCCTTTCAAGATCTGTAAAGAATACTGTTGGGTTTTGATAGGGATTGTCTTGAATCTGTAGATTGCTTTTGTTAATATGGTCATTTTTACTATGTTAAATCCATGAGCATAGGCAATCTCTCCATCTTCTTTTATTTTCTTCAATTTCTTTCTTCAAAAACTTGAAGTTTTTGTCACACAAGGCTTTCGTTTGCTTGGTTAGATTTACCTAATGATATTTTATGTTATTTGTGGCTATTAAGAAAGGTTTATGTAGTTTCTTTTTCAGTCCGTTTGTCATTTGTATATAGGAGAACTACTGATTTTTTTGAGTTGATCTTGTAGCTACCCACTTCATTGAAGTTGTTTATCAACTATAGGAGTTTGCAGGTAGAATTTTTGGGGTCACTTATATACACTATCATCTCATCTGAAAATTATGATACTTTGACTTCTTCCTTTCCAATTTGTACCCTCTTGATCTCTGTGTGTTGTCTTATTGTTATAGCTAGAACTTCAAGTACTATGTTGAATAGCCACAGAGAGAGTGGACAACCTTTTCTTATTCCTGATTTTAGTGAATTTCTTTGAGATTCTCTCCATTTAGTTTGATGTTGGCTGTAGGATTACTGTAAATTGTCTTTATTATATTTAGATATGTGTCTGTAATCTTTCCAAAACTTTTATCATAAAGTGTGTAGGTCTCTTAATAACAATGCAGCTCCAAACCCATAGCTAGGTTTCTTTACCTTGGTGTCTTCTTTAGCTTCTCTTAGCAGTGTTTGCTTGCCTTCAAAATATAAAACTTTTACACTTTTTTTATCTTTATCTCTGGATGCTATTATCAGTTTTATGTTTTATTAAATTTCATATTGACCCTATTATACAATTAAATATATTTTCATATAAAAATTCTACAGTTCTTTTATCAAATATGCTTTTTCAAAGTTTAATTTTCATTTCTATTACTCTTTATTGAAACTAGATTGCCTCCATCTAATAAAATACATGTTTTATTTATGTTGGTTGTTTTATAAATTTTACTGGATTTTATATACAGGTTATCATGCTGCCTACAGATGAAGATATTTCTTCCACGCCAAACTATATGCTTACTTATTTTATTTCATTACTTACTGCCTAAATAAGACCCTTTATTTTAAGAGTAAATTGAATTAGTAAAGTAAATATTTCTTGGTTTGTTCCTGGTAATAAAAAGAAATAATTCAGCCTCTTGCTATCACCAGGATGTTGGATGCATATTATATTGAATATCTTGTTTATCATGTTCTTTTTTATTAAAAATAGACTTTTTTATACAATACATTCCGATTATAGTTTCTTCTTCCAAAACCTTCCCATCTGCCTTTCCATCCAAATCCTATCCTTTCTATCTCTCTGTCATTTAAAAACAAACAGGCATCTAATAATAATAAAATAAGTTAAAATAAAGCAAACAAACTGGGATAGGACAAAAAAACAAGCAGAAGGAAAGAGCCAATGAAGAAGCACAAGAAACACATATAGATGCACATATAGACTCATAAACATGCATGTTTGCACACACAGAGTTCCCATTAAACACAAAACCAGAAGCTATAATTTATACTCAAAAGACCTGCAGTATATGTGTGTATTAGAGAAAGTAAGGGTCATAGAGAGAGACAGAGAGATAAGAGAGAGACAGACAGACAGACAGAGACAGAGAAATCTTGACAAGGCATTATGTGACAGAGAATCACCCAAAATGTCACTGACTGAGTTGTTCAGTTATTTAGGATTTCTGTTCAATTGTTCAGTTTCCATGGATGTAGATTTCAAGATAATTTTTATTAGATTATATTCCCTTCCCTTTACTATTTTACTTTTTGAACTTTGGATTTCAAGAAAAAGTTTCTTTATAGACCTCAACTACTAATTCTTCATTTTAAAATATTGAATTATTAGATTAGTTTAAGAAAATTTAGTTTTATCTTTAACCAAAATTTTGGCAATCATGAAGAAAAAAGATCATCAAGTGTCATGTTGCCTTCAAGAGAAATCTTCTCTTCATTTCTGTCATGTTAATCTTCAATTTTATAGTTTTTCCTAATAATTATTCACTCAGAATTTTATTTTCCCTGTCTCATTTTGAGATATGATCTCTTAAAAAAATTCTAAAGCTGAGTGGACTAGTTCTTTGCTGTGTGGACCTATTTTCTAGGGTTTCACATCAGAAGTTCTACCTGTTGAAGAACATCACATAACTGAGCAGTCTATTTCCCTTTTATATTTATGATTAATACATTTGGATCTCAAATTGATACACTCCTCTGAATGTAATACAATCATGTAACATGTGACAGTAATGCTATGAATTTTTTAAGATATTTCTCTTATTTCTTCACATTAATAATTTATGATTTTCATATACACTTTCTAAACATGGACAATTAGCGAATGCCTTTAATCCTAAGACTCAGAAGGCAGAGGCAGGCAGATCTCTGAGTGTACAAAGCCAGCCTGGTTTCAGCTAGAGTTACAAAGCGAGACTTTGTCTCAAGAAAAAAAAATTTCCCAACCTTACTGTAGGTTAATAAATTATGCTTATATTAGAAAGTATAATAAAATCTACATCTCTCTGCTTTTTTTCATTTTCAAGATACTCGGATAATTTTTTCTATCCTTACATGTATCTTTTGCTTATAAATTCCTTAGAAATGATCATTCTCTCATTGGCCAATCTTTCATTGTTCTTGGTATCCTATACTCTTTTATGTTTTCAACAACTTTATTTGTATTTTAGTGTATATTCTCCATCATAAGCCCTAATATTTGCAGATAGCTGCTTTAAAGACCTAATTTTTGTTACCCACTCCGGGTTTCTAGGAGCAGTTACTGCTTCATTTCTTCTTCAGGAGAAACCTGTCTATACTTAATTTCTTATTCCATTCACTTGCAGATCTTTTCAATAAGAGATCGCCTCTGTCATTTTATTGAGGTTTTCTTCATTAATTCTATACATTTATTTGTGTTTATATTTGAGCTATCCAATAACTTTCCTTTATTTACTGGCATTTAAAATGTATTTAAAAATTTTACATTTCTTAATTTTAACACCTAAGTCTCTATTTTCATGAAATTTTGCAAACACATTACAGATGATTTCTTTGAAATTTTTCTTTTAATATCTGGCTGGTAGTTAATCAACTTAACCATGTTCAGGGAATAAAGGTATCTAGATAGAGGAAGGCTTTCAGTGCGTAGGAAGTCTGGGTTAATTTGAGGGAGACAGAAAAGCGTGGCATTGTCTTATGACATAAGAGTGACAGCGGAAACACTGGCATCTTTACCAATGCCAATCCACTTTGATGACACTATTCTTCTGTGTATCTACATGGCACAAAAATACTGCTAGTGGATTTTTATATTCTTAGAAATTCTGCTTAGCTACTCACCCTATCAATTCAAACTCACAAATCAGTGGATAGCTCCAAATGAAAAGAAGCTACTGTCCTTGACTAGGGATTTCTGATCTGTGTTCCCATCCAGGATCTTGAGTCCTCAAGTCCCTAGTTCATTAATGACTAAATTCCAGTTTTCTCTTATTAGCCTCATGAGGCTGACATAAACTCCGATCAGTTTTTGAGCCCTCGATAGCTATTTTATGCCCAATTTCCCAGCCTCTCAACTGTATAGTTAAAATGCTAGCAATAGCCTGGGTAGTAAAGTAAGGAATAATTTCTAAAAACTTCAATGAGTTTATGCTCTTTGGGGATTTTATCCCTGGTAGAGGTCTAATGCTATAAAATGCATGCTTTTAAAATTCTATCTCTCTTCTTTTCTTTTTTTCTTTTTTAAATTCAGTAAGTAGAAAAGTCAAGTAACTTAAAAGGCATTCTTCCCTGTAAAACTACTAAATAAAATATTTTAAAGTGGGTTTCTAAGATGGTCATTAAATCTGCTCAAGGGCTAGGAATATGGGTCAGTGCATAAACTGCTAACTACCCAAGCCTAAGGACCTGAATTTTGATCCCCAGAACCCAAGTAAAATCAGAATCAGGGCCAGTGACCACAGATCTGGTCAGGGCAGGGCAGAGCAGGACAAAACATGCTCAGGGATCTAGTCTAGTTGAAATACTCATTTCCAGTTTCAATAAGAGACCGTGCTTCACAAAATAAGATAGAGAATGATGAATAAACATTACTTGACTCTGACGTCTGGCCTCCTTTTGCCTATGCACAGTGAGACATATGTGTGAACATACACATATCACAAACACACACACACACAACACACACACACACACACATTGATGTAAAATCAGGTAAGAAATAAAAATTACATTGTTCAAGTAGAGCTATTTATTATTCCAGTTAGGTACATTTATTCAACCAAAGGAGAGTTTTTGTTATTGCTTAAATAAACATTCAAATTTTTAAAAGTAAACATTCTTTATAGATATTTCTAGCATACTGCTTTGTTTTGTTTTGTTTTTTTTTAATGAATGCTAAGTATTCAAATTTAGGTCCTCAAAATTGTAGAGCAACACATTTTTTTTTAAGCAATGTGCTAACACCTCGGTCCCAAAACACCCAATTTTGTAATTAATAAACTGGGAACCACAAGGGTCAATATCATTTTGAAGATGGAATCTTATACAAAAAAAAATTTGTTTGTTTTTAATTTTGAATAGAGTGTATCATTTTACTAGTATGAACAATTTTGATATTCAATTTGCAGTGACGTTTCTCCAAACTTTTAGAAGATGTACAGAAATTCATAGGACACTTCATTAATCTCCATTGTGTGTCAAGTTAGCCACACTGCCTAGTGAGGATGAGAGGACAGTGTGACTTTCTATGATTATGATACAGAAAATGCATGTGTTACAGAGCTCTAACTGTGAGCATCATAAAGCATCTGACTTAGAAAACCAAGAAACCCAGGTGTTAAAGTGTTTTAACCAACTTCCATGCTTTTGCCCATAAAGTGTTTAGATCTTAAAGTGGTATAATTTTATCAATACTCAATTTTTACTCAAATTTCTGAATCTAATTTCATATAATATATAAATTTTTAAAAGACCACATCTGCTCAGTAAAATATTAACATTTAAGGCTTTATTTTTTAAATACTGTAACTCGAATCTCTGTATACTTATTTTCAGTAAATTGGTAACTGAGAAATTAGCTTTTACAGTTTAAACAGTTTAAGAAATTAAAAAAAAAGTTATGAGTAAAACATTCTCTTTGTGTGTTTTGGCTTCTGCCTATTAAATTTGTATTTGTGTATACACATGTAGTATGTGTCCATGCACATGTATCTGTACAAGTATACGACCACTTGGAGCCTAAAGGCTGATGTTAAGATGTCTTTCTTCATTCACATTTCCATCTCATTGAGGGCTATGGCCTCTCACTGAAGCTTGGTATTCTATCTGAAGCTTGGTGTTCCATCTAGACTAGCTGGTCAGTAAGTCTCAAGTATCAGCATTTGTTCATCCCCCATAACTGGAGTTAAAGTCACATACCTCCAGACACTCACGTTCCTCCAGCAAGTACTCTACCCAGTTTTCCATATCCTCAGTCCCATGGTCTGCTGATTATTTAAAATGAATTTATTATTTCAGTTGCAAGATGGAGTTGAGACTTTGGGGTTACGTTTTTAAATGCATGATCATTTGATTTATAAAGGTAATGCTTTTCGGTGAATAATAATTAATACTTAAAATTGTAAATCTAACATATTTTTAGAGATTTACACAGCAATGGTTAGAGGATTGACTTGGAAAAAGCAGAAGTACTCTGTGAATAAATACTTTGAAGAATTTATATTCCTGAAGGAATTAATTGATGTGAAGCATATCAGCTATTTTCTTGCCATAGATTACTGAACACCTCATTTTACTGTAACTAGAACATAAAAATATAAATTTACTGAGTTAAATGTTCTTCACCAACATCTTAGAACATCAGATGAATACTGATATATTCTTTTCTTAATATTCCGCTGTTATTTGAAATAGAAAGACTTCCTTCAAAATTGAGTAGACAATCAGTAGACGGATTATATAAAATACCATATTCTTAAAACTATAGCATTGCATGTTAGATCTTATAAAACATGATAAAAATGTGTATTTCTTGGTTTTTAAACTGACTTGAGTTCCAAATGTACTCCAATTCATGTAAGCATTCCATGTTGATAATCTAGTTTTAAATACAGGAATAAATAACTTTATAAGTTTAATTATCACAATATAATTTTATTCTGTGATAGCAAAGATTTTACTACCAAATGTTTGATGAGAGAGAGGAAATCAATATTGAAAACCTCTGGTGCCTACATGAACTATTAGCCTACTGCTGGATGGAGAAGAAGGTAAGCCCCTAATGATACCTCATCTCATGATGCTTTATTGATTTAAGCAAATCATAAGGTGTCAGGAAACCAGAGATTATTTTTCAAGTTTATATTTGAGCTGTGATATGATTAGAGCAGAAAAAGCAGCTTGTAATCCATCTGTGCCATTTGAGTTCATCTACCAGTACTGAGTAAGCCAGGCATTGAATACATAGGACAAAGAGCTTGTGCTCAGCTACCTTCTTGTTAGACAACCAGTGATTGAGGTGGAAATCATTCAGAAAACAATACTTTTGATATAATATGTAGATCTTGAATCAGGGCAAAGGCAATTCTTTGCTAATTCAATCACTGGTCCTTAGAGGGTTTCAGCTTCTGTGCAATCTAATCTTAAAATTAAAAGCCTGGATCTAGAAGTCTTCAGCCTCAGCCCTCCAAGGCTGACTCACACTGATTAACTCCTTCTGAACTCAAAGCTGTACTAAACTCAGCTCACTCTTCAAGTTGGTTGATTCAACTCACTCACTGTTCTGGATCAAACTCTTCTCCAAGTTGCTGGTTCAAACTGACCTTCTAAACCAGCTGACTATTACTGACTGAACTCTTCTGACTCTAGATGACTGTCTCTGACTCCAGAAACTTCACTGACTAAACTGCTCTGCTAGGTTTCAAACTAACTCTTGATGTTAGATGACTCTTTCTCCCAAACTCACTCTTTCCTCTGCTCAACTGCTTCTGTGTCTCTGCCTCAGGCTTCTTCCTTGTCTCCTGCTCATACTTCTTCAGACTGCTCCTATAGCTCTTAAAACTCCCTGTGTCTCTCTGAACTCAGAGCCTCCTTTTATATCCTGGGAGTTGGACATCTCCTAACTCTGACTCAATCTCAGTCTTTACTCTGCCTGCTCTTTACTGTGATACAACCTCAGAATTGTTATTAAAGGCATGTGCTCATTCTGTAGCCATGAAATGAGAGCCAGGACCTCCTTCTGAACTGACTGTTTCCTTTTAGAACCCCAGTGTTGGGCTAAAGGTGTGTGCTGCATTGCCTTAACCACAAAAATCCCTTTAACCTAACATTAGCACAAACAGAGGATAGCATTATTCTGACTAACATTCTTTCTGCATTCCATTCAGATCACACAGGCTACTAAATGTGATCCCTTCATCTAGGCTCTTGGATTTGATCCCTTCTTAGCTGTCACACAGATTTTTCAATATGATAAAAGATTAAATGTTTCTCTATAGTAATAATTTTTTTAGTAAAACCAATGACAATTATTGTACTTCTGATAACGATCATGGCATAATCCATAAACTTTGGCTATTCCACCAGGATTTGTATGAACATACCAAAACAGTGGTGTCCAAATGGAATGACAGTGTACTCCACTAGGACTAGCAAATACCTACAACCTAAGGTCATGGGATAATCTGTAGGATTTTCTGTAGTAGCACCTTTGCTTTGTTGGCAATTCATAAAAAGCTATACACTGTACTATTGTTAAAGACACTTAGGCGCATTTTTATTCATTAGAAATAAATAGCTATGTGGCTTTGGGTTTAGCTAAGAAAGTATTATTTTTTTATGTTTATGGATATTTTGCAAACATGTGTGTGCACCACGTAGCTGGCTGATGCCCACTGAGGCTAAAAGAGGGTATCAGATGCCTTGTAACTGTACCTTACAAAAGGCTATAAGCTTCCATGTGAGTGCTTAGAGTCAATCACGTGTCTTTTGGTCTTTTGCAAGAGTACCTAGTGCTTTTAACCACTAAGCCATTATCATAACCTCCTATAAGAGTAATAACTTTACATTTAGGGTAGTTCTTTCAGCATCTAGCAAGGTCAATATACATTCTAAAATAACAGTAAATATTTAGGACAAACAAATTACTCAAAAGGGCTATCCTAGTCTGGGTATCCTAAATCTGGGATAACTAAGTTGGAAGTTACCAGTTTCCCCAGAACAGAGACAAACAACAACATTGAGACATAAAGGCTGACATCAATGAGAGTTAACCTAGCTATTGAATTTGCATAAGTGTTCTAACATTAAATGAAGTATCTGTCTCTTTGTTGGAAAAAAAAAAAAGTCTGACTCTTGATGTGAGAATGTGATCAGAATATTCCTTAGGCTAACTTCTTTATTTGCTTTCAAGACAAAACAGAACATGCTCTTAGTCCAGTGAATGGACAAGTGAAACCAGATAGAATGATAACACAAGCCTGTTGGCCTTTACTCTCTGCTCTTTCCATCATTGGAACAGGATATTTGAGGTTACAAAAGGATAAGAATTTGTGAGTTTTTTTCTTTCTGAATTTCAAGGAGGCCTTTCAAATTTCCAAGAACAGAAGTGTTTATCAAAACTTCCTAGAATATTCATTATATGTAGGCATTCTAAACCAGAAATCGCTATCAGTTGTACTGCTTGGACATTGATATAACAGAAAAGCTATTTTGCATGACAGATTATACTGCTGTTTCTAATTGTAATTAGGATAGAAAGCAGATGCATTAAGTTTTCATTTACCAAAAGAGCTACAGAAGATTAATTTCAGTCTATTAAGATTCTAAGTTCATCATAATTTATTTTTTCCACTTGATACCAGAATGGAAGAATTCCAATATGTTGGTAAAATGAAACTTGCACACACGCTAAACCCGTTCAAATTTAAAAACCCAAATGTGTTATAAACCATAATTATTTGAGAGTTAAATCTCAAGCAATACTAAAATCCAAATTAAAGTTGCCAAGGAATATGTATAAATAGATAACAAAATCCAGGAGAACACATACCACAAAAGCTGTGCCTTTGGTACAAAGTCACAAAAATATAAAATTACATGATTCATGTTTCCTACTAGAGTTCAAAGTGACTCCTTTTGAATTAATTTTAAGATATTGAAAGTTAAATTAATTTTCATGTATTTAAACTGATTCATTTTATATTAGCTTTTATATTAGCTGGCAGATGTCACAATAGAATGTCATCCAAGTTTTCTTTCCAATTATGCATGCAAATGTAGAGAATATAGCAAGAATATTTTAATATCATACCTTGATGGTGCTCTTTGAGTTTTACTAGACAAATTAATATAATTGCACACAATATTATTTGTGAATAAATTTCAGGTAATAAGCTGTCAATCTTTTAAATATAACAATGCTGTTAATATGTTTTATTTGATATTTTCCAAAAGTTAAATCTTAAATATCCAATTGTTACTTTTTCCAATAGTAGATCCTGTTTATGCATTTTTAGACATGTTCCTCTGAAAGGAACATGACCCACACTAATGGGGTCAAAACTGACAGTGATAATATGTTACTATCAAGAAAGGTACTTTGAAGTAAAACTTTTACTTTAAGCTAAACTTCCCAAGGTTAGTTTGGTCAGCTTTTAAAATAGAATCAGAAGATAATATTAAACATATGCTGTACTTCCCCATTGGATGTACCATATATATGAAAATCTTTTCTGACACAAATACTTCAATAACTTGCTTGCCTTTAATACTTTCTTATCTTTAATACCCACAGCTTAATTTATCCCGGAGTAATTATAGCTCACTGGTCAACTAATTAGTGATAGCCATTATCACTTTTGTAGATGTTTGCAGAGGACCATGTCTGACTGATGGAAGGGGCTTTGCTTCATGAACAGTCTCTTCTAGGATACTATTAACAAAACCATAGATGATGAAAGCCAATGTCATTTCATTGCCATGAATATCCATTTAGTTTCTAAACAAAGTCATTAGTGTAAGTAAAGTTACTTATAAGAGACAAGATTTAAAAAAAACTTCTTTAAACTATAAGATTATAACTGTATTTATGTGTGATTGTTTTTGTTTGTTTTTTTTTCTTTCTTTTTTTTTGGTTCACTATAGACTTTACCTCAGGGCTTATTCTTTTTTGTTTTTCAAGGGCTAAAACTCCTGAGGTTAATCTTTCATGAAATGTCAGTCATGACAATATGTTACTGAAGAAAAAATTCTGAATATATATTCTCTCTCTATTCTATATATGTGAGATATATATATATATATATATCTTACTATCAGAAAATATAAGAAAATCAATGTCTCTACAGTAGTGACTCCATTTATAAGTGAGTCAGACAGTTTCTTCTCTGTATCACCATGGGTGCCCTCAAGTAAAATCAGCCAGTGTTTTTATGTGCATCTTATGCTATTTAACCAGCACTCTAGAATTCAAAATGGTTAAAATGAATATTCTATATACCATCACTATGATTGCTATTATCTTAGATTATTGGGGATTTGCCTCAAACTGATTTTAAAGTGAGTATATTCATGGGAGATATTGTAAGAATTATGTGATAGAGAATAAAAACCTAATTTAATCCAGTTTGATCTGGATGTGTGTGTGTGTATGTAAACAAATTTAAATTAGTCAAAGTATTTATATAAATCAGTAGGGTCAGTATCCAGGCTGATATGAAAGCCAATGTCAGCTCACTGTCATTTTTAATTTACCCAAACAAACACATACCCACACAAATACATATATATCTACATATATGCAGACCTTTAAACTGTTCATAAAATATAGCAATTACTGAAGGTTTGAGGAAAAAATGAAAGAAATAAAATGCCAATATAAGATATTCTAAAATATTTGAAAACCATCACATATATCTCTCCATAGTTCCTTCCCCCTATCTGCACCACAAATGACCATGTGCTTTGGAAAGACTTTTCTCTCAACCATGCTTTTTTATCACTGTGTGATAATACCTTCCTCCTATCTTCTGTTAGAGCCTTTCTACAAATACTCCAGTTTGCATATTTCTTCTCAAAAGAAAACCTGTAAAATTATTTTTCCTTTCAAATAATTTTAGTTTATAGTATTTAAAATAACTCTTTCAAAAAGTTTTTATATAAATGACTCAACATAGATCACTTCCTCCATGATTGTCATTAAGTCTAAGAAACAATAAAAATAAGAATAATTAAAATATTATTCTTAATTTTCTGCTTTTGTACATAGTCCTGGTTTCCACAAAAGTTTTCATTTTCTTGTAAAGGAATAGTCTTATTTGAAAGCTGAGGTCTGTACTCCAGGAACTACATTCAGAGGCCTGTGTGGTCTGGATGGAGTGTAGACACACCTTGAATCCAGTAATCAGAAAGCAGTGGTGGCCATGCCTTTAATCCTTAGAGAAAAAAAAATACAGGAAGTAGAACTCGGAAGGAGTCAGTGTCACATATGAAGAAACATTTGAGATGAGTCAAAGGGATGACAGGCAAAATGACTAATCAGAGGAAGAGTTAGCAGAGTAAGATATGTCCAACTTTTACAAGAAATGGTTGGCTTACAGCTCAGTAAAAGAGAGATACATGGGAGTAAGAGTCATTCAGTTAACAGAGGAGGCAGTTGAAGAGTCAGTTGAGAAGCTGTTACAGAGTCACTAAGAGAAATCAGTGGAGAAGCAGACTGAAGAGTCAGTTGAGGAGCTGTTAACAGACTAAGTTGAAGAGTCAGGCACAGAAAAAGGAGTTACAGAAGTTGAGGCTGGAGTGAGTTACAGAGCACACAGTTGCAGAGGCCAGATGGAGCAGTGAGAGCTCAGAGAACACAGAGACACACAGAGACACAGCAGCACTTGGCAGAATAACCTCAGAACAGAAAGTGAGTTGAGTCAGAAGAGTAAGAATTCAGAAGGAGCTAGTCAGAGTGACTCAGTCAGTAGTAGATCTCAGATGGCTAATGCTGGAGCCTTCTAGGCCCAGGCTAGCAGTCTAAATCTTCTAGATCCTATGAAGGCTGAAGCCTTCCAGTTCTGAGTTAAGTATAGATTGTACAGAGGTTGAAATGCTCTAGGGTTCCAGGGCTTTAGGGCTCCAGGATCAAGAACTGTGTTTGCCCTGAATCAATGTCTATGGCTACATCTGACATGAATCTACATATACATTTTCACACAACTATTAAAACATTTGTGAGTTTCATTTCTCTATCTTAAGTAGTGGGTACACTAATACATACAATGAATAACTTAAGGAAATTCGGGGAGAAATTTGAAGTTTGAATATCTCTATCATATAAGTTGATATGTCAAATAATAGTAAAAGTGTACAACATTTAAAAACAATAAATAAGCTTACTATAATTAAAATGCATAGATTTTTGACTGAATAACACAATATATCATTACCAAATTTCATAAAAAGGCAAAGTTCAAGATTTTACTAAAAATTATGATGTATAAATTATCTTCACTAACTCAACTGTCAGAAATAAATTTTACTAAACTTTTCCTGAATATCAAATTTATTTTTTTGAACAAGAGTTAAATTTAGAATTTTTTTAATAAAGAATTGTGTTCAAAATGAATGAGAATTGCATTGAATTTGTAGATTTCTCTTGGTAGGATAGCCATTTTTATTATGTTAATCCTACTGAGAGGTCTTTCCATCTTCTTCTTTTCAGACCATGAAAGTACAATTCTCAACTTCATATGGAAAAAGAAAAAAGAAAAAAAAAAAAACTCAAGTGAGTTAAAATGATCCTGGGTAATGAAAGAACTTCTGAAAGGATCTCTATCCCTGATTTTATGCTCTACTACAGTGGTATAGTAGTAAAAATCACCTGGTATCGTCATATAAATAGACATGTTGATCCAAAAAAAAAATGCAATTGAAGACCCAGATAGAAATCCACACACATATAGATGCGTGATTTTTGAAAAAGAAGTCAGAATTACACACTGGAAAAAGACAGAGTCTTCAACATATGGTGCTGATCAAACTGGATGTCTTCATGGAGAAGAATCCAAATAAATCTCTATTTTTCACCCTGTATAAAACTCAAGTCCAAGTGGGTTAAAGACCTTAACATAAAACCAGACACACTGAAACTGATAGAAGAGAAAGTCTGCAATTGTCTTGAATACATTTGCCCAAGGGAAAACTTTCTGAGCAGAACACCTTTAGCACATGCACTAAGATCATCAATTAATAATTGGGACCTTGTGGAACTAAAAAAAAACTTCTGTAAGACAAAGGACACTGCCAATAGGATAAAACAGCAGCCTACAGAATGAGAAAAGATCCTCACCATCTCCACATCTGATAGAGGGCTAATATCCAAAATATCTAAAGAACTCAAAAACCTCGATATAAAATAAATCCAAATAAAAAATGGGTACAGAACTAAATAAAGGACGCTCAAAGAGGAATTTCAAATGGCTGAGAAACATTTAAAGAAATATTCACCATCCTTAGCCATCAGGGGAATGGTAATCAAAAGTAATTTAAGATTCCATCTTACACCTGTCAGAATGGCTAAGATCAATAACACAAGTGACAGTTCATGCTGAAGCAAGAGAATATTCCTCCATTGCTGGTGGGAGTGCAACTTGGAAAGCTACTATGGAAATCAATATGGTTGTTCATAAGAAAATCTGGAATTGATCTACTACTAGACTTAGCTATACCACTTTAGGGCATATCTGCAAAGGATGTTCCATCCTATCACAAGAACATTTGCTCAATCATGTTCATTGTGGCTTTACTCACAATAGCCAGAAACTAAAAATATCCTTTGTAGAGGAATATTTCATCATTTAGTCTAGCAGCATGACTACTCTGGGAAAGGATCACATCCAAGAGTCTATATGAATGGATCAAATCCAAGGGTCTATATGAAAGGATCACATCCAGGTGTCTATAAGTAGGGATCACACTCAGAGGTCTATATGGTATAGATGGAATGTAGAAAGAATGTTAGTACACAGTATTAATTCCAATATTTAGAAGGCTGTGGTGGTGTACACTTTTAATCCTAGCACTTGGGAGGCAGAAAGCAGAGCTCGGGAATCAGTGCCAGACAGGAAATGACACCAGAAATGAGTCAGAGCAAAAGACAGCTGAATTGATGAATCAGAAGGAAAGTTGGCAGAGTATGTCAGAGCAAGCCCAACACTCATGATAGAAAAGCAGACTCTCAGCTGAGAAAGCAGACATAGAGAATAAGAGACAGAGGATAAGACATAGAAGTTGTAGAAGCAGTCTGGGGCAGTCTGAGAAGTCTAAAGCAATCTGAGAAGTCTGAGGGGTCTGAGGCAGAGGTGCAGAGGGAGCTCATCAGGAAGATTCAGTATCAGACTGGAAGAGTGAATCAGTTTGAAGCTGAGCAGAGCAGTTCAATCAGAGAAGTTGCAGAAGTCAGCCAGGGTTTGCCAGAGTCAAAAGAGTTTGGTCACAAACAGTCAGCCAACTCAGAAGGTTAGTTTGAACCAGCAGCTTAGAGAAGAGTTTAAGCCAGAACAGCAAGTGAGTTGAGTTGAACCGGAAGTCAGAGTTCAGTACAGCTCTGAGTTCCAAGAATGGTTCAGTCAGCAGCGAGTTTCTAAGGTTAAAATGTTTTAGATTATATGGAGGCCAAAATGTTCCAGGACCAGGACTGGGGATTGATAGAGGCAAAGAATAAACAGCCCTTTGAATCTGAATAAATGTTACAGTCCTGGATGTCCCTCAACAGAAGAATAAATAAACAAATTGTGGTACATTTACACAATGGAATATTATCCAGCTGTTAAAAAAAATGACATCATGAATTTTGCAGGCAAATAAATGAAGCTAGCAAAAGAAATCATTCTGAGTGAGGAAACCCAGTCCCAGAAAGACAAATATGGTATGTATTCACTTATAAGTAGATGTTAGCTGTTAAGTAGATGATAGTCAAGCTACAATTTACAAACTCAGAGAGGTTAGGTTAAAAGGAAGACTCTAGGAGTGATGCATAAATCTCTCTGGGAGGAAGAAATAGAGTAGATTTCATAGTGGACTGGGATGGGGGTGGGGACAGGAGCAGGAGGGATCAGGAGTGTGGAAGGAGGGATCTAGGGAAAGACTGGGAAAAATTAAAAAAATATATATGTATTATAAGAAATGATGTTATATATGCAGCAATGAACAGCATTTAAGTTTCATTTGTATTTAGGATACTTTGGTCAGTAAGTAATGGAATAAGTTGTGAATGCTTTATTTATAAATATTACCAGAGGAATTCTGATAGGTTAAAAAGTATATTATAATTTTAGAAAGAAATATTACAAGAAAACATGTTTATTCTGTGTATTTTAAAGAATAAAGATATATTTATGCCATTGAACTGTTATAGTTAACCCATGTGTATACGAACTAAATACATTATGAAATACTCATCTTCAGTTATAGAAAGTCAAGAATATGATGTTTGTGTTGCATTTCTAAATATGCCTAATATTATTGTCTCTCCCTTAGAAATATTGTAAATAATTGTGTTCATTGAATTTGTGAGACATATATATTTCTCTCTCTCAGCTAAATTATCACTTACATGATGGATGAGAAAAAACACAAATGAGTATAAGGCAAGTTTTATTACAAAATATAAATATCATTGTTGATAAACTTACAATTAATTATTACAAAAAATAATGAGTCGTGCTAGGGGATCCATATAAATAATTGCAGCACTTATGTGTCTGAGGCAGGAGGATTGTATTTCATGTTAGTCTGAGATACATAGTCAAAACCTTAGCTCAACAAATCAAACAAGTCTCAAACTGAACTTCAATAGAATTGGAGATAAGTTTTTAAAATTGGCAGAACTTAGGAAAGCAACCTCTGAATTCCTTACTAGTTCGTGTTTGCTTGCTAATTCAATATTTAATGCTACCAGCAAGAAAAGGACTCCTAGAAAAGGATGGAATACTTTGAAAAGCATAAGAGGCCAGAGATATTTCTCTGTTTGGTGAATCTGTCCAGCTTCTATTGCTGGTTTTCAAAGTCCTCTCTTTCTCCTGAATGAGATAACTAGTGAATTTCTATTTTTATTAAATATTATTTATTGCATTGTTTATTATTTATTTTGTATATACTTGTAAATCTAATAATGAAGTATTCAGAATACACTGAAGAGGAAACTTCACCGTCTAAATTATGTTGTCAGATTTTTAAAGTATGTACTTTATATTACTGATCACTTCATAATTACAACTGTTACCTACTATGGTGACTTTATCTTTTTATTTTCATTTTTCTTCTCTTATAAAATACATCCCAATCCCATCCTCCCTTCCTTCCAGTCCTCCCAGCTCCATGCATCTCCCCTCAGATATATTCACCCCCTCCCTGCTCCTACCCACCAACACCCCCCTCCTTGCTTTTCCGTAGAAAACAACAGTACTCGCACGGTTACAGCTCAAACAGAGCATAACAAGATGGAACAAGTCTGGGTACTACTCCCTATATCAAGGGTGCAGTAGGCAATCGAGCAGAAGCAAAAGAGTCTCAAGGGCTGGTAAAAGGTTCTGAGACTCCCCAACTCCATTCTGTAGAAGTTCTGTAAGAACAACAAGCCAGATAGCCATAATAAATATTTAGGGGACCCTAAAGTTTCCAGATCTGCTGCTGCAGTCTATGTGACCCCCTAACAGTGCTGGAGAGTTGACACTGTGTGACTTGTTCTCCTGGTGTCCTCTACTTTCTGGTCCCCACAATTCCTCCTCCGCTCTTCTGTGGGGTTCCCCAAGCTCTGCAAGATGTTTGGCTGTGGGTCTCTATATATGCTCCCATCAGCTGCTGGGGGTAGGGGGGATGGGCTCTCTGATGAGGACTGGGCTAGGCACTGATCAGTGAGCAGAGCATGACATCATTAAAATTCATCTCTGGTTTATCAAGTCTCTAGTTCCCGGCCTACCCTGCAGTTTCAGGCAGGGGTTCCCTTCTTTGGGATAGGATTCTGCCCTTCCATTTAAAAACATTATTGTTGTAATTTCATAATATTATGTCGTTATATATTTTCCTTGTCAATCACCCCCTGGTCTTGACAAGTAAACAATCACTAGAAGCCTAGAACATTTATGAATTAGGCAATTCAACCAAAGGAACAAAGGTTGTAACAATGTACAAAGTAAATAGCACTGGTTGATATTTTAAGATAATTTTGCTTTTGTCTAATTATGCTTTATTTCACCTGAGTTTTAGCCCAACGTAAGATTGTTCCTCCACCTCTTTAAACTCAGAAGAGATGCCCGATGCATGGAACATCTGTCACTTGAATAGTCAGTCAAGTAGAGTTCAGTTCTTTCTAGATTTTTTTTTTATGAAAGTTTTACTTCTCAATGGCATTGAAGGTATACTAATGGGTAAGAAAAATGAGAATTTCAGAATAAGCAGGGAAGAAACACAAAGGAAAAAAGTAGCTCAGGTTTAACAATTTAAGAATTCAGAGGAGAAAAAAGTGGATGGAGGATACCATACTCTGAGTGGAGATAATTAAAATCTTCAAGAAGTGACCATTACCAAGAAAATGTCAAGGATTCATGGAGCCCACAAAAGCACACACACCTTCAGTGAAGCATTCACTTCTGACTTGTAAATGTGCAGGAATTATAAACAAAAAATCAAAGGAGTTTCAATAAATGAATGAACAGATTTAAAAAGAGACATTTCATATAAATGAATTATAATAAAAACATGAAATACCTATAAACTGAAGTATAAAAACATAGAAAAAAGAAAATGCAAAACATTAAACACAACTATTAGAAATAAAGAGAATTCAAAGCACATGACTGGGATTTCAAATTAAAGAGTATTATGTTGGTGACTCCTCTTGTTGTGACCAAACACCTATCAGAACTAACTTAAGGCATGACTTATTTCAGCTCACAATGTCAGAGCTTCACTTCATAGCTGCTTGAGGTTATATGTTTGGACAGAATTTCATGGCAGCAGATAGTGTGACAGGACTGCTGTCCATGCCATATCAGATGGGAGGCAGAGAAAACACAGAAAGTAGGTCATTTTTCCTCTGAGGATTTTCCCCCAGTGACCTACTTCCTTCAACCAGATCAAACTTCCTGCTGTTTCCACCACATCTCAAAATATTTCTATTAGTTGTAAAGAAGCCTTCAAGACACGGATTTGTAAGGTACATTTTACTTCCAACTACAATAGTATACAAGATAAAATTCACTTCTATAACCACTTACAAGTGTGCATTGAAGAAGAGTTAAGTATTCACATACTTGGTAGATCTTTGTGACTTGCTAATATTGCAAAACTGAAATAAACAATAAGTGTTTCTCCCTTGTTCCCCACTCTCTGACAACTACTACCTATGTTTCCTAGTTTTATGAATTTTAAAAGTTTTGACATAAACTACAAGTGGAAGCATACAGTACTTGTCCTTTATGAAAGGGTCTCTTATCCTCAAGATTCATCGATCTTGCCACATATGACACTATTTCTTCTCTTTTAAAATCTGAGCAATTCTCCATTATTTTTTTACCTATATCATGTTTTGTTTACCCATTTATCCATAGTGGAAATATATTGTTTACATATTTTACTACTATGGAATCATGCTACAATTAACACATATATGAACATATTCCTTTTAGATGCTTATTTCAGTTATTCTGGGTAGATACAGAATTGAAAATGCTGGCTTTCAGCATGATTGTATTTTAAACTTTGGAGAAATCTCCATGAAATGCTATGGCAGTGACATTATGTTAAATTCCATCCAACAGTAAGCAAAGGTCCCTTTTTTTTTCAAATGGTTGTTTTTTGTTTATTCCTTTGTTTGTTTGCTTGCTTTTTAATAGTGGCCTTTTGAACTATGTAAATTTAAAATATGTTGTAATTTTCATTACTTATTTTCTGCTTATTGTCCATTCAATTATCACTTTCGAATCAAAGTCCACAAGAGTCAAGTTGCTCAAATTAAATTGGCATTTAAAAAAATTTAATGTAGTCCTCTTTCTTTATTTAGTTTTATTAAAGATCCCATCCCATTTGTGTAATTTTTAAGAAACAAATGCCAAAAGTTGAAAAGATCTTTAACACGATATTTCTAATATATATATATATATATATATATATATATATATATATATATATATATATATATATATATATATATATATAATTTTATAATTTTCTTCTCTAAATGTCATAGTAACTGTCATGAATGGCATTTGACACTACATGTAACTGTTTTTCTGGCATCTCAAGTCTACTACTCCTTCAATGTGTATATTGTTACACTTCTACCCACTATTTCAAATATCATACTGCAGGTCAATTTTTTGTGAGTTTAAAGTCAACCTGGTCTATGTAATTAGCTCCAGCTCATCTGATTCAAAATACTGAGACTGTCTCAAACCAAACAAAATTTATGCTTCTGCTTCCCAAGTGCTGGGACCAAACATTCATGCCACTATGTCTATCAACACTATTCTTAATGAGGCTCTTGTTTCTTTATGGAATTATTTCTACATTGTTTTTAATTGCTCATTTAAAATGTTTATAAACTTGAATACTTTTTGCATGCTTATTTTGTATTCTGTAAGTTGATAATTTTTTATTAATTCTAAAAGTATTTTATGGGAGAACTAGAGATTTCTGTACTTAAAATCATGTCATCTTCAGGGAAAATTTTACTTCTTCCTTTCCAATTTTTTTGAGAATTATATATCATTATGGATTCCTAAATATGCTGGCAAGGATTTCCAATACTACATGAATAGTAACAGATACTCTGTTGTTATCTTTGCCCTGTGCCCCATATTACAGAATGAACCATCAGTTGTGCCGCGCCGACCTCGACCAGCAAGGAAAACACGACACGACTGGTTCCTTCTCAAGGCAGCTTAATCAGGAAGTTGAAAACAGGAGAGAATGGCCCCGATCCCCAGGAACAAGCCGCTTATATACACTGCAGGAACCGTGGTTCTTCATGATTGGCTACCTCTGCAACACCTCATTTGCATTTCCGCTTTTGCAGGTCAGTTATGGGTGTGTTACTAAGAGCCAAGCTGTTCTCAACTGTAGCATATGCGCAAAGCTGTTGTTTACTACTAAGCTGTGTGGAAGCCGGCGCCATCTTAGCATTGTGCTGGAATGGCGTCCTACAATCAGTCTCTCATCATTGAGTATGACATTAGCTGTGGAATTTCATATGTGGTTCTCACTATATTAAAATAGATCACTTATATTTCTAGGTTATTAAATCGCAGGCACTACAATTTCTATTTATTTATTTATTTTTCTTTTCTTTACCATCAAAAGTTGTCAATCCTCTTATATTCTGGGCAATGTGTCCTCATAGAATGATTTTTGGAATTTTCATTCTTCTACAGGTTTTTGGAATGTCATGTTAATTCCCCCAATGTTAGTTAGAATTGCTCAGAGAAGCCATCTAGTCTTGAATTTTCTTTGATGGGAGGTTCTTAATTACTGAGTCAATCTTTTTACTAATTATTGATTGTTCTGGTTGTTTGATTCTTTATGATTTGGTTTTATAGCCTTTATGTTTATGTTTCTATAAATCATTTATTCTGGTGTGCCCAATATGTGCTTCATACTATTATTTATAATCATTTTAGCTTGGTCTTATGGTAGATTTATTTTTTTGAGAATATACCATACTGATTTCCAGAGTGGCTTCAGTAATTTGTATTCCCATTAACAGTTACTGAGAGTTCCTCTTTTGCCACAAGCTCACCAGTGCTGTTATGAGTTGTTTGTTAATCTTAGACACTCTGAATGGAGTGAGGTAAAATTTCAAAGTGGTTTTAATTTGTAATCTGGAATTCGTAAGGATAAGGAACTTTTTTTTTCAGGCAGTTCTTAGTTTTATTTATTTATTCTATTGAATACTCTTTGTTTAGTTCCCTAAACCACTTAGAATTCCATCATTAGTTTTTTTGACTTTTTTTCAGTTCTTTATATATTCTGGCTATTATTCCTCTGTCTGATACATAGCTAGAAATTATTTTTTCCTGATCTTGGTAGTATTATTGGGTCTTCATTTTTGGTTTGGGTTATGTGAATCTTTAAATTATTTTTGTTAGTGATCATTACCCAAAGTTCTTATAATTAAATATAATTCTTAATTTATCTTTCCTATTATCTGTTACATGTATCTTTAATCTTTGCTGATTTCTATGTATCCTAGCTTTGAGATTTAACTTCAGTTCTTTTTTACTTAGACAGAATGTAAAATTAGGTTGCTAATTTGAAATATCCCTTTTGTCTTCCACATCCTCATATTAATTCTCTTTCTCCTCTTTTTCTTCTGCTTCCCTTTATGTTTAAAGAGACTCAGTAAGCAGATCAGGATGGTCTCAAACTCATAACCCTTATACATATAACTTGAAAATACTGTAATTACAAGAATAAACAGTCCAGCTCTGCTTTTTTGATTTGTATACTTGTAGATTTGAACTAGTTTTTAACACTTCGCTTAATACACACCATGTGCTCAGTTTTCATTTAGTCATTTTTGTTCCCAACTTAATGCTTTTATTTATTACTTAGTTTCATACAATATATCTCGAACACAACCATTTTTCATTCCTACCTGGTACATCTTCCCATGCCTGTGCCATCCTGAAAATATATAAGGAAAGAAAGGATGAAAAAAAGGAAAGGAAAACCCACAAGATAAAAAAAAGGGAAAAAAAGAAAGAAAGGAGGAAAAAAGTTTAAAAATCAAGCCTGTTACAGGAGCATGGATCATAGGCATAACCATGTTTTTTGGTGGTAGTAGGCAGCTCTGATCATGGATATCCACCCTGCCAATATTAGACAGAGATTAAATATGACAAAGTTAAACCTAGAGTTGTATTTCTATGCCCAAACACACAGGGACCCAGACATCACTCAGACACCCGGACATCATACAGGCATCCAGGCATGCCACCGGCATCCAGGCATGTCACAGGCATCCAGGTATGCCACAGGCACCAGGGAATTCATCAGGTACCTAGATATCATGCAGATACCCAGACATCAGGAGGAAACCCAGACATCATGTGGGTACCTGGATATCATGCACCTATCTGGTTGACACTGGGCAATAATTCAGAGTTCATGCAGGTACCCGGAGTTCAGATAGGCATCCAGACATCCCATAGTTTTCTGTTTTCTTTTTCTAAATATTTTGGGGTTTTTTTGTGATCTGCTCTTCTCCACAATGTTTTAAAATGTATAGTTTAACTTCGGCATAATCATAATCATACATTTTCCATTTTTATTTCCACTATAGATCACTAGATTATTTCATTGTTATTGGGACACTTGGAATAATTGCAAACTTTTAACATTTTCCCTCTATTTCCCTCTGTTTCCAAGTTCTTTACCATATGAGCAGCAGCTTGTGGCAAGGTTCCAGAAAGCAGCTTGGGTTAGGCACCACATAGAAGGCAAATTCTCTGTATGGAATTCACTAATCAAACTGTTCATAGATCTGTAACGGTAAAGCATCAGTTGTAGTGGAGATCCTAGGATGCTAGAAATCCCAGCAACGTGGAAGCCAATGGAAAAAGCTGGAGGCACCTAGGGGAGGCAGTTCACTAGAGGGCCAAGGTGTGATGGAGGCAACTAAAGTAGAGGGGCTGGACTACCCACCAATTACAAATAGATAACATCACTAAGAACATCAGATACAGGACCTAGCTAGAGCTGTAGTATTTGGTGTTGGCTTTGCTATGTTTCAGTCTTCATCTGACCAGGCCACTTTTTGCTCTTCATTTTAAGAAAGAAATGTTTACTCTGTGATATTGTACACTGGAAATTCACAACTTTTTATGTATAAGTGAGTGTTTATAGCTAAGAGATTGCCATGAGTCTCTTTAGAGACTTCAAAATAGACTTTTAAACAATGTTGGAATTGTCAGACTTAGTGGATTCTTGTATTATAGGGGAGACATGAGACTTTGTGCACAAAAGATGGATATTTTGGCTAAAATGATGTGTTAGGGTATCACACTGTCTAGAAGTATATTTATGAAGGATTATTTAGATTGACAATTCAATTGGATTAAGAAAGACCTAGGAGAGAGAAACTCCAAAGATATCATTGTGTTCATTTTGTCTTGACCATCTACTGCTGGGCATGGGCCTTGGACTTGGAAGTGGTTTGTATAGTCAGTAAGACTCTATTGGAGGGGAGAAAACCTAACTTTTCATTTGTGAGTCATATCAATAGGGGATAGACTCTGGTCTAGGGGTGGGGGCTTGTGTCTACTTCCTATCTCAGCACTAAGAGTCCATCTAGCACAGGCTCATGCTGGTTCTGTGCATGCTGCCATAGCCTCTGTGATTCATATGTGTGTTGGGCCTGCTGTGCTTAGTGGTCTTTGTTTCCTTGTTGTCTTCCACCTTCTCTGGCACTTACATTCTTCATACCACTTCATCCATGGGGTTTCCTGAGCTCTGAGGGGATGCATTTTATGGAGAAATCCCATTTAGGGCTGGGTGTTCCAAAGTTCTCACTGTCTACACATTCCCACATTGTTCAGTTATAACTCTCTGTCTGTTTTCCTCTGCTCTAAGAGGGTTTCCTGATTATGGCTGAGAAGGGCATTATTTTATTTTTTAAATTTTAGAGGTCCTTTGTGTGTCTGTATATATGTGTGTGTGTGTGTGTGTGTGTGTGTATATATACATAATGGTTTCTTGTTTTGCATTTTAGGGAATTTCTGAAGGACAGATGTCTATGTCTCTTTGAGTGCATGTACCTCTTGTGCTTTTTCTTTGGCTTTTTTTCTTCTGTTGGTTTGCTTGCTTTGTCTTCTTCCAGTTTATTTATATTTGTCATGTCTATTTTATTATTGTTCTTTAGATACATATTTGTTTTCTAATGACAGAAATGGTATAGATTCAGATGGAAGGGGGAGGTTGGGAGATTGTCAGAGAAGTTGCGGGAGGGGTAACCATAATCATAACATATTGTATAAAAATACATAAATATTTTTCTTTCAGTATTTTTTCTTTCAATAAAAGAAAAAGAAAGGAAGGAAGGAAGGAAGGAAGGAAGGAAGGAAGGAAGGAAGGAAGGAAAAAGAAAGAAAGAGGGAAGCAATAAAAGTACCTGTTGCTCATCCTGACAATTGGGGTTAGAATCTTGGAAACCACAGGTAGAAGGATAGAGTTAACTCCAGCAAGTTTTCCTAAATAGCACAAGCCAACTGTGACTTGAAAACACACACACACACATAAACAAACAACTTAAATTTTTTTTAAGGAAACACTTAGGATGTCAGTGAGACTTGATTTTGAGAGTATCTATGAGGGTTTTTTTTTTAAGGATTCATTGAAGAGCCAATGACACCATCCCATGGTTTGGGGCCCAACAGTGAAATACTAAAATGAGAAAGCCAGCCCAACACCAACATTCCTTTCTCTGTTTACTGGTTCACAAGAAGGTGAGCAAGGATATTCGTGCTTCTCTTAGCACAGCCATGAACTATCTAATCATTCTGTAGCTTTTTGTGACTCATTTATTCTACCGTCTTCTTTTGTATTTCAGTTGATTTTCTGTGAAGGCATATTTTTGGTTTTCTTTGTGTCCATAAATACTTTATTTGTTATCATTACAAATGCATGATACCTCATAAAGTTTTATGTAATTCATAAAGAAAAAACATAGACTTGTTACTGAACTGACAGCTTCAATCACATATAAAAAGACTACATCTACACAGCTTCTACCCCCATCGTATATTTGCCAATGTCACAAATTACTTTGTAGTATTTTTATGGCATTATCATTTAAACTACAAAAAATATTTGCAACTTAATCTGTATACCAAAATTACAATGACATAGATTACTATATTTGCTTGTATATTTACCTATAGCTATGTTATTTTCTTAACTTTTTTATTTTATGAAATATTCATCTCTCATGATTTCAGTTCCTCTAAAGATTGATTTTTTCCATGCTTTCTTATAAATTAGTTCTCATTGAAATACCCCAAACATAGCTTTAGCCCTTAATTAATATGTATATGTACATCATCTAATATATACAATTTCAAAAGATTGCTTGAGCCAGAGGTTAGAGAAGATTAGGACCAAACATTGTGTACTGTTTATGACAGGACCAAGGTTCTTACAAATTTACAGCAGTACAAGACCTGTGCAAGATCAAACTAGTCAACATGACCTCAAATAATGTTGAGGAGCTATTGACAGGTAAAGGCTTCTAGGAGAGTGGGAGTTACTTTTCTCTAAAGTTGTGATCACTGGTAGGTCAATCATATCCTGGCTCCTGTAAGCATGGACATATAGGCAACATAAACTACACTTAATAAAAACATAAAGAAGGATATGAAGTTAAGAAGGGTGGCAGGGATCAGAAGGGAATTTGGGAGGAGTTGGGATAAGAGAAAGTTTTATTACGATCAAAATACATTTTATACATATCTGAAATTCTCAAAGAATAACCTGTTTTAATAAAAAAAAAGATGCATCTTGGTCTAACATGTTTCCAAGAGACTTGTTTTAAAAAGAAATAAATTACAAAATTATACAGGTTTTATTCTATGGTCACCATAATCAGTGTTAATTTTGTCCTAGTTTAAGAAAACAATTCACTGAAATACCACAGCCTTTGAGAGTGAACTGAAATAATTAATGCATGAATGAGTGAATGAATGAAATAATGAATCCATAAATGAGTGAATGAATAAAATAATGAATCCATTAGAAGATTTGCAAAAAACAAAAAAGGCATGAAAATGATCATTATTCCACCTTGGATCAGAATTTTGAGAAGGGAATGTGTTTGAAGTGCTTCGAGGTTGTTTTCTTCTTAGGTACAAACTCAAGCTTTAAAGTGGAAGAGCTTTGAAAAAGAGAGAGCTGTGAAGACTTTAATATACAGTGACCAGTTCTAGAGAAAGACAACTGTGAGTGTGCTACGGATGATTTTGCTGATAGGAAGAAGAGAATCTAGGATTGTAAAAAGTCAACTTGTGTGACTACTTGTCAAATTTGTGTTAATTTTGTTTTTATCGTCTACTTTGAAAATGAAGAATACCCTTGGAGCACTATAATTTATGCAAGTTAATTGGATTTTTCAGTATAGCGTTCATAGGACAAAGTCTTGAAAATAAATTTTAATTCAGAATGACCATCTTCCATGTGGAAAATTAAAAGTAAGTAATTGAGCAATAAAACTTCCATGAATAATTACACTGAAACACGTCCCCCCATATACTTTTAAATGAGCATTCTCTTTTAAACATGAATGCACATGCCAGTAATCTGATTTTATAGATTATCAACTGGTTTGGCTTACATGGCTATATTTCTAAACTTTCAATTTCGATCATCTTCAAGTGGTCCAAAGTAATTGAATAGAATTTTAATTCTAATAAGCTGTAAAATAATTGACTTTCATGTTGCAGTATAAAAAATTGAACATTTATAGACTGGACAAATTAAATTGAAGCGAGATTATGTGAACAAAACTCATATTCCCTAAGACTACCTACCAGGCTGTAAAAAGAGTATGTTTTCTATGTGTTGGCTTACACTTATCCTTTCTTATTTCTGAGATAAAATGTTAAGAGAATAGGACAGGAGAAATGTCCATTTATTTTTTTAATAAAATTAAGTCTTTATGAGATTACTAATTTTAAAAGTTTTATATTTAAATTTTTTTAAACTGTGTCTTTATTTTCAAAGGAGAATATTTATCAAGATCAAACAGAAGGAAAAGAAAACCAGTCCAAGTGAGAACTCCTTCTATCAGGAGTTAATGGCCAGGCCCTTCAGTAAAGCAAGTGACAGCACAGTTCTGGGTCTAATTCACAGTGACATGGCCACTGAGCACTGGCTCTGTGAATCTGAATTATAAAAGGCAATCTAACCTTCTGCACCAGATATGAATGTTTTCCTTCACAAATGACAATTTCATTGAATAGTGTTCCTGTTAGACCCTTCACAGGCTAAAGGCAGATGATCCTGATACTTAAATGCTGGTGTTAATTACAAAAGCAAATTTTCATTTCAAATACATCACCCCTCAAAGAGACAGGTAATTCCAAAGTGTTAATTCTGAAATAACACATTGTTAATAGGATTTATAAATTCAAATCCTGGCTTTTAGCAGCCCCAGTAAGGTAGGCATGAATGCCTATCTGTAGTAAAACAATTCAAGTAGTAGAAACAGTAGGAAAAGAAGAGTAATTAATTGTGGCCATATTGGGAAGAAAAACAGAGTTTAATAACACCCCCTCACTCAAGTCCATTTTAAGGATCCTGACATGACATTTGGGATTACACAGAGCAAGATATGTGTATAACTACAGAATTGTGGTCCCACATGAATGGATACACCAGTATCTTGTTTCCTGTTTCTCTGTAAATATGGTCTTACCAGTTGCTAGAACTGTTTGGAATCTTTTCCTGGAAGCCAACTTCTTCCTCTTACTGGATGTAGAGCTTCAGCCTTTCCATTTCCTACTTATGAGATTCCTAGGGAAATTTCAATTTTTTAGAGCATGTTGCTTGAATAGTACTATAACCAAAAGGAAAGGCACAGTGTATCTTTAGAATACCTCCTCTCCTACCAGGATGATTAAAACATGGGCATGGGTATCTATGAGCAGGTAAAAATAACTTGCTTTACTGCTTCTGGCAAACATGGAATATAAGAAACTTAACTTTTTAAATAAAATGATGAAGAAAGTAGATGGTATAAAAATTGGTAAGATCTTGGAGATAGCACAAGCCACAGAAAGCCCCAAGAACAGCTCTGTGAGTGCTATGAGCATCTCTGCATACTCCGTCAGTGTTCTACGATACAGATACAGCCAAGGCCAAGAGGAAGAAGCAGGAAAGAGACACTAGTAGCTTCCAGACACAGAGATGAGAACTAGGAAAAGCACAAACTAGATCACAGGGAAGATCCCTAGAGAAGCAATAAGTGAAAAGAGAGAATAATGAAGCATTGCAGTGTTTCCCACAGTTGTCACCTGAGACCTGCTTAGTCCCTGTTTGTGGTATGTTAGTAAACTATTTCAGAAAAGAACTGTTTAAAGGAATTAGCAGGAATGGACATTAATATTCATACCAGCAGTCAAGAGTTTCTGTTTTCAAGACCAGACTAGAAAATCCTAAAACTTATGGGTCATTAAATAGAATACATAGGTGTGTGTGTGTGTGTGTGTGTGTGTGTGTGTGTGTGTGTGTCATGCTCTAATATAAACGAGAAAAATAGTCTGGAAAAAAAAGCCTTAGTATCAGTGATTTTTTGTTAAAACATCAAAAGAACAAATAAACATGTAGTTAAAGACTATAATTTTGGAAAGAAAGAAGGTTAAAAAATTGGAGAACAGGAGATGTAGCTTAGTTGGTAGAGTATTTGTCTACTATACACAAAATAATAGATTCAGTCCCCATCAGAGCATAAAATGAAGCATTGTGGTATACCTCAAAATCTGGTACCTGGGAGGTGAGGACAAATGATCAAAACTTTTAGGAGTCATTACCTAAATTGCAAACTTGAGGCCAACTTGTTATATTTTAAAAAAAAAAAAAAAAAAAAAAACCTGTCTCAAATAAATAATAAATAAATAAATAATAAAGAAAACTTGAGGAAAACAATGATCCAACAGTTTCCAAAAAAAAAAAAAAAATGAAAAAACATGGAGCCCAAAAGTTAAACACTGGATTGGGTGGTATGAGGATATGAGGATAGACATCACAGGAAAGAATAAAAGTGATGCAGGAGGTCAAGTTCTTAGCAAGTTGTTAGAAAAACACTCCAGAATAAAGAGTAGCAGCATCTTTAGAGTACGAGAAGAAAAGGCTGTCAATTCCATATGCAGTATAATAGTTAGAAGATCTGATTGAAAAAATAGATTTTACAGCACAAGAAATGTTTACAAACTTCGTTATTAATAAATTTACTAAAATGATTATTAACATACATGTTTAGGCAACTGAAAAATGATGGGAGATAAATAATGAGTACCATGACTCAATTGCACAGCTCTTATCTTTTATGTGTGAGGTCCTTGGTTCCATCCACATGACAACTAAAACTTAAAGAAAATAAAGAAAATAAAGCAGAAGTGATATGAATGTAGAAATGTGGATCAATACAATGTATGAAAAATTCCAGAAAGATTCATACAAAGATTCTCATAAATGAAGAATGTCTTACATAATTATAGACATTTCAAGTAAGTATAGTATTCATTTTGTACCTCTTATCTTAGAGGAAACTACAGAATAAATGAAAAGCAAGCAACTTGAACTAATAGATATTTGTAGAATGCTATCTAGAAATAGAAAAGTCCACATTCTTATCCAGTTGAATAAATCATTTGAAATCATAGACCATATTCTGGGTATAAAACAAGTCTCCCTAATTTAAAACATATTCAAAGATTAGGGTGTGGTAGCATGTGTTTTTAATCCCCAAACTTGGGAGACAGAATCAGACACAAGTCTGTAGTAGTTCACCCACTGTAACAGCTCACCAAGGAGACAAGGAGGCATTTTCATACACAGAAGCCCTGCCAGACCTCACCAGAGGGAATCACCATCATGGCCAATACTGTACTCCACAGTGGAATGCCCGAGCATCTGAGCTCAGGTATTTTGATTTATTCAGAACTCTTCAGGTGCAGATCATAAGCAATCAAACATCCCCACAGAAATCTAACACTTGCAGACAAGATAAAATGCCAAGGCCTATGCACTCCTTTTTCTAACAATGCACATAACAATTATTTTAAACACAACTAAAAATAAAATTCCAACAACACAAGTCTGTGATTTTGAGGCATGACTGGTCTACATAGAGAGTTCCAGTCCAGCCAGGAATATGTAGCAATACCCTGTCTCTTAAAAAATTATTCATAGGATTCTATAATCTACTACAGAGATACTTCCTCATTCATGTTCAGTGTTGCTTTATTCCAGAAAATGGAAAAAGCCTAGATGCCCATCAACTGATGAATGGGCAATAAAAATGTGATATGCCTGTGTAGAATGTAGTAAAATTCAACTTTAAATAAAAATCATGCCATAAAATTCACAGGTAAATAAATGGAACTGGAAATACTGAGTGAAGTTACCCAGCATTTGTCAGAAAGACAAATGCTTCATGTTATATAATAGATTTTAAACTTTGGATGTGTGTGTGCGCGTGCGTGTGCACAAGCGTATGTGTGTGTGTGTGTGTTTGTGTGTGTGTGCATGCGTATGTGTATGTAAATAGAAATAACCATAGAAATCAGAAAACTAGTAATGAGACATGGTACAGGACTTTCAGGGAAAAGAAACAACACAATTGTGTGAAGGAGGAAAGGGGAACAATGAAGTAGAAATGATTAAATGGAGTGCAGGTGAGAGGGCAGGGTAGAGAATGGAATATAGGTACAGAGAATAACATTAAAAAATAAAAACTCTGAAAATGCTACATGGAAAACATCCATAGAAGCTTCCTAATAAGTGTGTGTGTGTGTGTGTGTGTGCATTTGTGTGTGTGTGTGTGTGTGTGTGTGTGTGTGTGTGTTCATGTGTAAAGAGTTTAAATGGAGTTACCATGTAAATAGAAACAATGCCTCTTTGCGACAACATAAGCTATCAAATCAAAAGTCCAGTAAAGTATGGCTAACTCTTTTTGACTTGTTCATCTGTAAGGTTCCGCAGACCTCCTTCAAACATTATAGGTAATTGCCATTACTCGTAATTACTCTTCAGTATTTGATGATAAGACTCTACTGCAGAGGATACCGCATGCTTGGATCATAGGACATGGATACCATCCCAACCACAAAACCTCTGATTTATGGCTTATCTGCCCTTCAAGATATTTATTGAGAACCAAAGACAGAACTCTATGCCAAAGAGCGAACCCCTGCCTCAAACTACAGGACAGGCCAGGAACTAGAGACTAGATATCCTGGACACAGTTTCTAATGAAGTCACACTCTGGTCATCGATCTGTATCTAACCCAGTCCTCACCAGAGAAGCCCCCAAAGCAGCTGAGAGGAGCATTTAGAGAGGTCCAGGTCCAAACATAGTGCAGACTTTGGGAACCACAAGGAAGAGGGAGAGGAGACATGGTGGAAACCAGAGGGGCTGAGGACACCGGAAGAGCAAGCCCCACTATGGCAACTGACCAACACTCCTAGAGACTCACAGAGACTGAAGCCATAGACACAATACCTGTAGGATTCTCTGAATACATCACATGGCTGTCTAGATTGGTGTTCTTGAAAAACTCCTACAGGCTGAAGTGGGGGTGTCTCTGACCATTTTACTGACCTTTGAGAATCTTTTACTCATGCTGGGCTGCCTGGCCCACCCTCGGTGTAGGGATTGGTTGTATAGAGGAATATTTATAATATTAAATTCATATATTAAAACTCTGAACTCCAAACTCTGCCTTCCAAGTGCTGGGATCAAAGGTGTGCACTACCACTGCACTCTGACTTGTGTGTAAAGCTATGTGCTATCTAGGGATTAAAGTCATGTATAGGATTAAAGGTGTGTACTTTGCTGCCTTAATCATAGAACTCTCCTTCACCTGGCATTAGCACAGAGGACAGGATTAACATTCTTTCTGACTAACATTCTTTCTAATTAGAGCAGCCATGTTGACAGATTAAAAATTAAATATTCCTCTACAGCCATAGACATGCACAAATAATGTGAAGTGGCAACCAATGTCACAAATGATAGGTTATCATAGTATATTCTACAGAAGTAAAATGGATAATAAAGGAATAATTCAACTAGGTTATAGAGATAAATTCTAAAACTTAGGAAAACTGGACATTATACTTGAAATATATACCAATCCAAAGCCTGCTTAAAAAGAAACAATGCAAAGAGCTTGATGAATGTTAAAGAAATTGCATTTATTTTTATATTTTTGCCACATAGAAAACTCTAGGGCCAGATTACTTCATTATAGAATTCTATTAAACAAAAATGTACCTAATTTTTTCTATGATATTGAAGAAGAGGGAGTACTTCCTGCTTAATAATAAAATTACAGGACAGTATTTTGTCCTGTATTACCATAAACAAAATATTCCCTACAGAAACATAGCAATTAAGCTCAGCGTTATACAAAATAATAATGCATTGTCATTGGTAGGAATAGATTCCATGTAAACAAGATTAACATGGCTAGGAAGACCATATATCTAATAGAAGAATCCACTACTGTCACTTTCCTAAACAAGTATAATTTCTTAACTACACTCAAGTACTTATTAATATTACCACAGATAAGTGTAGCTCTCACCCCTTATTGAAGATGCTACTTTTTTGCAGCAGGAGTCTAATACAGAAAGCTTCAACTAGTCAAAATGCAGAGAACAACTGACCAAGAGGTGCTCAGCCATAATTAAAACATCTAAAATACGACTCCTTCATCTAAGGTTCAGCAAACATCATGGAAGAAGGGGGAGAAGGTTTGTAAAAACAGAGGGTCAGAAAATCTTCTGAGAGATTATATTCTACCTATGATATGCAAACTACATGCATGAAATATCAACAACATGCTTTCCTAATGAAGACTCCAGAAATTCTACCACAGGTCACATCCCAAGGTAGATGGAGTAATCTCATTGAGCCCCATCCCAAGATGATAATCAATTAACAATGGATGGTAGAATTAGTCTTCCCCCTAGGATGAGTCCCCTGACTGTTTATCAATTCTAAGTAGTCAGCCATAGAAACACTTATATGCATGCCATATTGAATGGATTTAGCAGGTTGTATTTATTTACTGATTTATTTATATGTATAAGCAACAAAATGATTGAAGAGCAGGATTATGAACTTGAGATGGAGGGCAGAGATAAGTAGGAAGGAAGTGACAGGGAGAAAAAATAATAACATAATTATACTTTAATTAAATTTCAAAATAGAAGGGGTAGGTAGAAGGGGAAAATTAGTGAGTTTTGGAGTGATAGGGAGATTTGAGTTGGATGTGACCAAAACCTATGGAATTACACATATAAGAAAGTCTGAGTTAAGTAGATTGAAAGCAATCATTTTCAGAGGCAGCATAAGTACACACAGTGAAAAGTGTGGAAAACCATGATGGATGGAAGGAATTGTTTTATTTATCATCTTTTTGGTTACTATGTAAACAATACACTCATGCTATTTCCAGTGATGAGGGTTATGTGCAGATAAAGATGAAAATGTAAGGAAACAAAGAAAAGTATGTCTAGGGCTAAAGAATGAGTCCTCATAAAGAACCAAAGCAATAGTCATTGCTATTTTGGTTTAGCTACAGTTGTAGAGCCTCAGCAGCAATTTCCCTAGCTCAGCAATGGCTCTTGTGACCCACTCCATTTGTCAAGGGGACACATAGTGCTTACTGCTCTAGTGACTTCATGACCCAGCTCTTCTGAGTTTTTGTCTATATGTGTCTGTCTCTATATATTTCCTCTGCCTCAACTTTCAGCTTTTCCTTATTCTGCTTATGTGTTGTCCATGAATGTGTGTGTCTTATGTGCATCTGTACTGTAATTTTTTAATACTATTTTACATGTTCTTTCTAATAATAATAAGCAACTAGAGTGCTATTATTTTTTATGAAGCAGTAATGGGTTTTTATTAAACACAATTTTTAAATATTGGATGATGGTTAAAAGTAAAAGAGAAAGCCAGGCAGTGGTGGCACATGCCTTTATTCCCACCCAGCACTTGGGAGGCAGAGACGGGAGGATCACTGTGATTTTAAGGACAGCCTGGTCACCAGAGTGAGTTCCAGGACAACTGGAGTTACAACAGAGAAACACTGTCTCAAAAAAAAAAAAAAAAAAAAAAAAAAAAGAAAAGAAAAAAGTAAAAGAGAGGCATTCAGAATAAAAATCTTAAATAATGGTATAAATTGAGTATAGACTTACTGTCAGAGATTTCCGGCCTCTGGTTTCTATTTGGTTCTGTTTCTAACATATCATGGCTACTTGAAACAGCAAAGCCACTGAACACTAAGTATGCAAAACGAATAAAATGTCTATATCTGAATATGTTAGAATTAATGCATGAAACATTTTAGGCTAATGGAATGTCCAGAAGCATGGAAAGTAGTATACACTTACTCATTCTTTGCCATGTATAAGGCCCTGTTGCTGGCTTTGGAATATGTCAAATTCTTATCACAATTCAGCTTCCAGAGTGAATATCTAGAGACACAAAAGAGAATAAATTTGTGACAAGTGTATCATCTCTCCTCTTCCTCTCTAATCTTTCTTTTTGCATTTTGTTTATTTTTGAGATTATAATTTAATTCTATTTCTCCCTTGTCTTTCCTCCTCAAACACATTCATATACCACTTTTATTCAAATTCATGGGTTCTTTTATCACTAATTTTTATTTCATGCATTCATGTACATGTATATGTATGTATGTATATGTAAGTGTATATATACATGCAAAGGCATATTATATGCATATATATATATACATAGGCATATGTATATTATATGCATATATATATATATATTCCTTCATATAACCTCTTCTAATCTACTTTTAAAGCCTATCCTATATTCAAGAAGACAATATTGAGACTCTGCCTTTTGAACCAGTATTTGTAGAAAAACTTTTAGACATGGTTCAAGACCCATTTAAACCATTTAAAATAGATAAGATTTGTTTGCTAGTGATGAAGTCAGTAATAGCAACCATGAATCATGCTTAGCAAAGTTATTGGCTCTGCAAATTTCAGACATGAATTTGAAGGGAAACATTGATTAATAACAGAAGGAAATATTAAGTCATGTATAAAATGAAGAGCAGTCTAACCACATTAGACTTTACTGCTTTTCAGGTGCCTTAATTTAAAAGATTGCCATTCCATGTGATTCATGTATGCAAAACCAGCACTTAGGGAGTTGTGGCAGGAAGAGTGCCTGTACAATGCCAGCATGAGCTCTAGAATGAGACTTTGTCTCAAAATTAAAAAAAAAAAAAAAAACAGGGAAAAAGGAAAATTCTGGAAAACAATTTGGTGCAATGACTGAAAGCTTATTTGTTCCTCATTTAAAACCACATAATATGTAGCAATATTAATAAAATGTATGAATTGTAGCGCTCGATGTTAAAGTGCTAAGTTTTCATATATGATGATAAAGGTATGGTTCTGTCAAACTATTTTATTTTAGAAAGGAGTTTACTAAAATTTTAAAAGTACAAAGATTTAAGTTTACAACAGCTTCAAATATATCAGCAAAGAGAAGTAGACAAGGTTTAGACATGTAAATGCATCTAAACAGAGCAAAATACTAAAAACTGTCTTCTTAGGTAAAATATAAGGCATTTCTCTGTATTAATAGACTCTCTTTTGTTTTATATATTCTAATCTTTGTGTAATAAACAGATAAATATAAGGACAGAGAACTAATCTTGATTCCTGGCATGATAATATTTTACGAAGAATTTCTACTGTAGTTTGAGACGCATTTATAAACAAATGATAAAAGAAAACTGAAGTCGCAAACTGCTCTTGTAATTTCACAGAATCTTATTTGAATTATTGTTTTATTGTAAATATTAAATATTTACTATGGTCTCAGATTGTGGCAAATACTATCTATATAATTCCCTGGGCTCCTGCATAAGCAGTGCATTGCACTTGAAAAATCTTGCTGTAACATACTTATTGTCACTAACCTTCTATGGTGCATGCTACTAGAAAGTGCTCCACAAACATTTTTATTAACCATTATTAATGTCTTTTCCCAAGTGCATTCAGATGGATTAAGCATATTTCTTACGAGGGTGTTCAATTTATGTGAAAAATTTTTCTCTATTTAATTATAATTTATAGCTATAAGCTTTCCAATTTTTCTTTAAAACCTAGAGATTTTCCAAAGTTATCTTTGAGATAAGAGTGCTTTCAAGTAATTCTACTTTATTCTCAAACAGATTTGAGAAAATACAGTTATTATTTTCACTCAAAGCAATGATCCTTTAAATATTATACTATGCGTTCTGTGAAGAAAATTTCCAAATTGGATTTATATTTCATTTACTTTTCAAATATTTTGTCTCTGTAGTTATCACCAAGGTCATGGTTTTAGATTATTCATTTATTGCCAAATCCTTAACTTTTGCTTGAATAGAGCCAAAAATATAAAAAGGAATGTCTTTGATGTACGAGAATAGTTGAGACTCCAAACACTATTCACTAATTGAAATACATACTATTTGTTCATGATTCTCAGATTTCTTATCTATAAAAAGGAAGAAAGTCTTGTGAGGATTCAATGGAGTCTCCCTTGTGACTCATTTGTTATAGTATCTGGTCCATGGCAAGCACATAATTTGTAACATGTCCAGCTTTTCATTCTTCTTACCATTCACATTTGTAAACAACTTTCAACTGAAATTCAAGAATATCACTCAACTGCTTAACATAAGGATGAAAACTCCTTTGTTTTTGAGGATAGGACACAAGGGCATTCCAGTGTGTATGAACCTTACATTTCACTAATTCTGTTTAAGTTTACTTATTTTCAATTGTTGCTGAGTGCTTCCTGAAATGAATATGCATAAGCCTCCCCACAGTCTGCCTGAGAACCTCCCATTTCTATAAGCATTTATGAAACTTTGGGAAAAATTACACTTAAATGTCACCTTGAGCCAAAGCTTTTTTTAGTCATTTCTTTCTTCATGATATCTCCCAAGTTTTCTTTTTTTTTTAAAGGAAAATAGATGTTTCTCATTCAATATATTCTGATTACAGTTTTCTCTCCCCATACTCCCTCCAGTTTCCTGCCACTTCCCCTCCCATCTAGATCCACACCTGTCTCTCATTAGAAAACAAAAAGGCATCTAAAGAATAATAATAAGCTAAAATTAGATAATTCAAAAACAAACAAATAGCAATGTAACAAACAACCAATTTTGTATTTGGTTGGGGTCAAGGCATGGGGTCAAGCCTTAAGAGTGGTTTGTTTCCCTAATGAGACTCCCTTGGAGAAAACTACTTTTCATTTGCAAGTGGCTATTAAGAAGGCTATTAAATAGCTTTATATTTCTCAAGAAAATCTCAAACTCAGAGATTCATCTGCCTCTGCCTCCTGAGTGCTAGGTTAGAGATGTTATTTCCCTTTCAGCTCTAGGAGCCCACCTGGTCAGACCCATTCAGACCTTGTGCATGCTGCAACAGTCTCTGTGGGTTTATATGTGGCCAGCTCTGTTGAGTCTCTAAGGCCTTGATCCTTGGTGTCCTCCATCCTCTCCATCCTGTAAGAGACAGGTCTTACATTCTTTCACATTCCTCTTCCACAGGATTCCTTAAACTCTGAAGAAGGAATTTAATGGAGACATTATCACATTTAGGTCTGAGTGTTCCAAGGTCTCTCACTTTCTCCACGTTGTCTAGCTGTGGGTCTCTCTATTTGTTCCCATCTGCTGTAGGAGGAAGTTCCTTTGATAATAGCTTGTCAAGACACCAATCTATGAGTATAGTGGAGTGTCTTTAGGACTCTTTAAGAGTTAATTTATTGCTACTTTCATTCAACAGAGCAGTAGTATTTGTTTTTCCCCTTGGACCTGTCCTATCTAGTCTTAGGTTCTTGGCCAACCAACCAGAGTTGAGTATGGGTTTCCTCTTATGGAGTTGGCCTTAACTCAAATAAAATACTAGTTCATTACCCCACAGCCTCTGTACCACTATCGCACCAGTATCTTACAGTCAGGTCATTCTTGTGGATCCAAGGGTTTGTAGCTGGATTGTTTATCTTTCTCCTTTATGCAGAGTGCTTTCCCGTACCATGGATACTCTTCAATAAGGGTGCTGGTTGTAGATAAGCACAAGCTTAACTTCTCTATGTTCAATGAGCTGTGTTGGTATTGTCTTCAGCAATAGGGCCTCACAGTCAGTTCATGGAGAGACACCAATATCAATGACAATTGCCTAAGTTGTTTGGGGGTTCCCAAAGGACCTCTTTGACCAACAATTAAATTAGATAGAACCCATTTTCAGCACTGGAAGCTTCATTTGGTGATAGGAAATGTCCAGTTGGGGCACTGTCTCCCCATTATTTGGCAGTTTCATTTAGATCACCTTCATATATGTATATATTATAGGAAGCTACTGCTGTATTAGGTTTCCATACAACCTCTGAAATGGCCTTGTGTTTTAAATGTCCCTCTCCATCTTCCCTCCCTCACTCCCACTTCCCTCCTCTTCTCTCTTTGATCCCTGTACTCTAGCCCATGCCATCTGTCTATAACTATCTATTTTATTTATCCTTCCTAGGGAGATCCATCCCTCCAAATTTCTATCTATAGATTCCTATCTTTTTACATTTCTTTGTCTTGTATTTACCATTACATATTCTCTGAAATTCTAAAAGCTATGCCATGTAATGTCCTGTTTATTAAAATGTTTTCTAGTGAGTTGATGATATGTTATTCTTACAGCATTTATCCAAAAAATATATTGTAAGCATGATCAGACTTTGTCTCAAAATATATTCTTCATTGGGATTAGATCATATTAACTTTCTTTTCCATTTTACTTGGAGTTTTGAGCAATTATTCCATTGAGAAAAAAATGTAGCACACTCTTAAGACTAGAGTTTAAATATACTACAGAACATTGTAAGATGCATTTCATGTCTGACACTGTCTCCATCTCCAATTAATTTTACCAGATTAACCATCTATGTGCTGAAAAGATCAAAGAGATATTATCTCTAAATTCAGAACAAGATACAGGGCAAATAATTTTTAAACTAAAGCAAAAACAGAACTATAATAAGAAAGACATATCAGCCCTGAAAACATATACATAAATAACATTATACAATCAGAAAGATAATATACAAGGGATAACAATGAAAGAAGAGGCAATGAATCTAAAAGGAAGCAGTAAGGAAGTATATGGTAGTTCTTAGATGGAGAGAAGTGTTGGGATGAGTGTTATAATTATATTATATCTCAAAATAAAAAGAAAAATAAGTAAAGACAGTACATGTATTTTATTTACACCATTCAAACAGACTTTGCACCTGTTCTGGAGGGTCAGTGTTCAAAAAGTGGAACTCAAGAGTGTCAGACTTGGTAGCAAGCATCTCTATCCAATGAACCATCTTACTGCAAATGCTCTGATCCTTTTACTTTTTATCTTGAGCTATTACTATGTAACTTCCAATCATCCATCTTTATTCATATCCTGTCAATTTTCACAAAGGCTTCTTAAAACCCAGCAGTACAACCTTATTCATTTTATTTTTTACAATCTGAAAACAGGTGACAACTTCCTTTTAGAAATGACTAGATCATTCTTGAAAAAAAAAAAGTGTCAGTTTCCAGTTGCAGCTAGGCATGATGGTACATCCTTACTAATGTAGCAATACAATAAGGGTACATACATTGATAATACAGCACAATAAGAATTTTTTGTGCATACATAGGTAAAGAAAATTAGTGAAGAATATTCAAGAAATATATCGGTAGTTCATCCATAGATAGACGTTCTCTGTGGTGAAAATTATTTTCAAATTCAAATTAAATGATAGCAAAGAAACTATATTACCTACAATGGAGCAGAGCAGGAATTAGCAAAAATCCTCAGATAGGGTATACTTACAAAATATTCTGAACTCATATGAAAAATGTGAACAGATTTAGGAAATCCATTATGATATTAAGTTATTCTAATTTTCTATAATTCTTTTTGCTAATGATCTACTTTGAAGAAAAATTATAAAAATTCAGGGCCATTAAATAATTTTCTTTTCCTCTGTTTAATTAATATTTTGTCAATAAAAACAAATGTATTGTGAGACTCTAAATTCTATAGTCCATAACGTCAAAGACTGTCTTTGACCCTGGCATCAAGTCTATCTGACGTGCTGGTTAAATTAACATGATGACATCACTTTAATAAAAATGAAGACAGCATTTAATAGATCCTGATTCAATCCATAAAATCCTTTTCCTTTATTTTGGAGAAACCAAATGCAAATATTTGTAATCAGATATTTCAAGTATCAGTATATATGCAAAATACCCATTTATTTTACCTTATTTATAGATTTGCTTACTTTGTGTATATAAGTGTTTATTTGCTGGAGTTTTGTGTACAATGTCCATGCCTGGTGTCCACAGAGACTAAAAGAGTCTGTTAAATCCTCTGAAATTGGAGTTATAGATGTTTGTGAGCTACCATGTGGGTGCTAAATTCCTTTGCAAGATCAGCAAGTGTTCTTAACTTCTGAGCCATCTCTCCAGCCCTAAATCCATTTTATACATTTGTAGTGTATCTTATAGAAAATTACTATAGCATTACAACTACCCTCTCTTACAGTAGTCCTTTCCCTCCCTCTGTCTCATACCCTTGTCTTCTCCTGTCTGAGAGGCCTATAAATCCGTTTGATTTTGTTCCTGGAATCCCATGACACTCAGCATACTGTTACATATCCTTAGCAGTGAAAATAGGATTTATTGACATAAGTCCATTCCTCTTAGACCTTAACTGTGTTTTCTGGTGACATATTGTAAGGATCAAGCTGCTTTCCATACTTTTTCCTTCTTTCTGGACTGTTATTCCAATGTTTATACCAGCTAACTATTTTATTCTTTTTTTCATGATTAAATGAATTTATCTCTTTGAAGAACTTTCCCAATACTTTGCATTTTTAAATCATGCTGTATTGGTCTCACATTGCCATCTTGTATAATATAATTAAATATTTCACAAGCAAAAAAGAAAATAGTTGTTGTAAATACATTCATTAATTGCTGTATTGCTTTTCCACCCAGTTCCAGAATTTCTCTTAGGTCAGTCTTTTAGTACAAAATTGAGCTTTTATAAAATGTGAAGGCAATCGTGATAGAAAATTGCCTTTATGCCTCTTTCAGTATTTACTACTGGCCAGCCAAAAAATATTAAAGCAAGAGTGTTTGTGTCGTCTTTAGGCTGAAGCCAGCGTGTAAGTCCATGTGTGAAGGGAGGCATCAGCATCATGACTTTGAGGTACAGACACAGCAGTACTGCCATGGCTTTGTGATTGCAGTGCCTGATCCTTGACTCCCACTGCAACGAGGGTATCTGAAAGCTCTCTTTCTGCCTTCTGTTCCCCATTTTGCTGATTATGCACATTTAGCTCCCTGGCAGGCCAGGCCTGTACTTTTCTGGGAATCACTGTCAGATAAACTAGAATCTATTCCTCCTTACTTTCCCCATGACCCTTAATTCCCTACACTAGGCATCCTTTTGTGAACAGAATAGCTAGTGTTTTTTCTGTTTCCTGCGCTGTGGCTTGAAAGACTTTTTGAATAGAGACTGGTAGAGAACGCATTAAATATTTTTTTTTGTTATGTGGTTACATGAGGTGAGGGAATGGAAGGGAATGATTTTTGGTGGCTCATAAAAGGTCAGGTGAGTTCGAAATAGGTTACCTGATATCTTTCTTAATACAAAGGCTATTAGTTCTGGAGAAAATCCTAATACAAAATTCTAAAGGCAAAGGCTGTACTATTGCCCTATTTTGCTCACAGATCACAAAAATAAGGTCTGGCCAAGAAATGTACAGTACATGGATGTATAGGTCTGAAATGTGTGATACATTCTGACCTGTGGAGCTTAAGTATCTCCATGAAGAAAGCCAGATTTAATGTGAATTTTAAAGCACTTTAATTAATATTTCAGGCATAGAACAGCAACACAGGCAGAGAAATAAAGGATTTAACATAAGATCTCCATTAGAAATGGCATATTCAGTATTGCTTGCAACCAGCAGATCTTTAAAATGTATGGTAACGTGATGCTGAGAAAATGAAGACAAAGGTTATTTTCATTACACTACTTCTACTGTCACGCTAAAGAGTTTCACTATTAACTTTCTTCCATGCTTCCTAATAAACTTTTAAAATCCCCTCCTCTGTTATTCTTTATGCTATGTAAAAAATCACACTTATTAACTTTATTGGACCAATGTCATTCATTTTAAATAATTATTATTTCTATACTGCTATCATTATATTTCAACAAATACAAAAGAAAATTTAGATAACCTTTATTTAAATTAATCAAACCTAGAATCACTTAGGATTCTTTTATCTTGGATAAAATACCCATACCCAACTCTGATCTGTTTTCTTATGTACATTCAATATTAACTTTCCAAAAGTCAGATAATTAATTTTTATACATTTATATTTTCTTTCCTTTGTTAATTACAATATTGAGCCTTTCCACAGAATGGGAGATTGATTTAAATTTAAGTAAAAGTGATTATTTTGCAAGAAGTATTTAGGATGACTTTCCCTTTTCTGCAAGAAGTACAATAAATCATGTAAAGCATTTTAAATACTCAGTTTTCTAATATATAAGCCTGGCAGAAGCTGGGACTCACCTTCAACATTCCTGCAAAGCAATCTCACCCAGAGAAAGGTCTATCAGGTAGCATGTTTACAGATAATAAAATTCAGTCTTTATGTAAAGAACAATGAAACTTTAATACCCACACTGATAAGGTAGTGGTCTCAAGCCTTCTTTTCCATTTATTCATTAATAACAAAGATTATGTGCTTGGAAATGTTCACAAAGAAAATAAACATGTGTTCCTATAGATGGAGTGAATGTTTTAATATTACAAGGTATATTTTTAAATTACTGTAAAGTGCTACTAGTCTTTTTAATTACAGTGGCAGAGAGTCCTATGAAAAATGTCTTCATTCTTAGTGAATAAAGAAAATATAACTGTTTCTCATTGGTGACCTATGAAGTTAACATTATTTACAATTCATTTTACTCAATGAAAATAATGCAATAAAACAAATACAGTGGTAGAATAGTGGAAATCTATTACAATATATGTTACATTAGTTACAGCTATCTCCGTCAACACTGTGTCAATAGGTTAATCATAATGCATACATTCAGAATTTAACAAAATTTTCAGCTTCTTAATTTTTTAATGTACACATGTTTACCTATATTTATATTACTTAGTTAAAATGCAATAATCAAATCAGGATAATTTGCAGTTCCACCTTTTCTCACACTTACCATTTCTCTGTTCGGAGACTCTTTATACTCTACTAGCATCTTTAAATCTATAATAAACTGTTATAGACTAAAATTTGCTATACTGTGTTAAATAAGTGAACCAAATTCTTCCCATCTCATTACATTCTTAATTGTGTCTGCATGTATTTAGCACTTTGGTGTCTTACATCAGACTTTTATGGCTTTATGTACAGAGATCTTGATATATTTATATCTAGATATATCATTTTCTGGGGGTAATAAAATAAATAATAATTTTTGTTTAATGTCCCAATTTCACTTGTTCATTGATAGTTTGTAAGAAATTATTGACTTCTGTATATTAACCTCTTTCTCTGAAACATTGATGTTCCTTGATTCCTGAACATTTTGTGTTGTTTTCAGATTTTCTACCCAAAATGGGAAAGTTCACAGTATCTCATAATAAATATGATCTTAGCTATAGGCTTTCCCTATAGGTATCTTTCAATTAACTTGAAGAATTTTCCCATATATTGTTCATATACTGAAAGTTATTTTCTTACATAGTTTTACAATCAAGAATGGGTACTGAGCTGGGTATTGTGGCTCCCAACTATATTCCTATTGATTAAAATCATAGCACCCATGATGTTTCCTCAGTAATATTTTCTTCATTGGCACTCAAGCCACTCCATATATGACAAATGTCTCAAACCTTTACTTCATTCAGAGTTAAGTATAGCTTATCTCCCACATGGGACAATCCCATTGCTGTATTCCTTGTATTTATTACAGTGACACCTTGCTTCCTCCTTGAATAAAGTCTGTCTTTGCTTATGTAGCAAGTATCAGAGAACGATGTTTTTGTTTTCTGATAAATGAAAAAAAACTGTGCATTCTGAATTTATGTTCACAATTATCCATCACAATCAGATAATGTTTTGTCTTTCCTAAGAGTCTTTCAATATTAGTTGAAATTTTACAACATTCACGTATATGCAAAAAATAAACTAGGTGGTGGTAAATATAATCCATGACAAAAGTTTTCCAATATGTACTAGCTGGGATTTTATTGATATAAAAAGTATTTGAGAAAAGCAATTAAAAGCAGGAAAGATGTAATTGAGCTCATGGATTCTCAACTTTAGTCCATGGTTGGCTGACCTTGTTGCTTTAAGAAAGTACTGGGAGGAGGGGTGTTGGTACTAGGGAGAGGGATTTGTTGTGACAGACCTGATTATGCTGCTATTGATAATGTGGACTTCAGGTTCTGAAAGCAATTGGACAGGTTAAGCAGGGCTTAATGAGTTATACTGGTAGGAATGTGGAAGGCAGTGGTGCTGAGAAAAATGTAGATTATGATAGCACATAATAGAAATCATCAAAATGTACAGTTTGAGAAGAAGATGAGTATCAAGAAGTGTAATGGTGCTAAATATGATTGTCAAGGAGATAAAAGTTTCAAAGAAAAGCCTGGTATTAAATGGAATAAAGGGAATTGTGAACTCAGGGAAAGACCCCATCCAGTTAAGCTTCCAATTTGTGAAAAGGAGTTAAGGAAAAGCTTAAGAAGTGAAGAAAAACACCAACTACAGAAAGCTGATGCAGATGTATTTGAATGAGGAAGCCATGTCCCAGCACTAGTGAGCAGCAGAGCTTGGCAGCTTTTAGAGTCAAGAATTCAAGAGAGTTTGTAGAATATCCCTTCTTCCGTAAGGAAAGCTGCTGAGGCAAAGAATGTGTCAGGAGTATCCCTACATGGCAGCTTAGAAAGAAATGCCATCCTGTGAAACTGTGAAGGTGATATCTGCCAAGAAGAGCTGCAGATTGGGCATGTAACCAGCCCAAGAGAGAGAAATATGTTGAAATCAGCAAAGCTGAAAGGAGTTGAAGATCTGCAGAATTTGGAATTTGCCCTGCTGGTTTTTAGTCTTACTCTGTTCTAGTATTTTCACACACTGTTCCCTTTCTCTCCTTTAAAAAATAGCAATGTATACTCTACAGCACTGTATGTTGGAAGTATGTGGTCTGCTTTTTGACTTTGATTTTGCAGAGAGTGTGAACTTTTAAAGTTAAGCTGAATGCGTTTTTGCACTATGATATGGCTACAAGCCTATTGGGGCAAGGGAATTGAATGTGCTGGTCTGAATAATAATGACCTTCCTAGGGTCATATATTTGAATCCTTAGTCACAAGGGAGTGGCAATATTTGAAAGAATTAAAAGGATTAGGCCTTGTTGGAGGAAGTATGTAATTAGTGGTGAGGTTTCAAAAGTCCATTCTAGGGTCAGTTCTCTATCTCTCTATGCCTTCAGATCATGATCCAGCTCTCAGCTACTGTTTCAGCTCCTGCCTGTATGCTGCCATGTTCCCTGGTATGATGATAATGGACTAAATCTCTGGAACTGTAAGCAAGCTCCCAATTAATTGCTCTCTTTTATAAGAGCTTCCTTGGTTATAGTGTCTCTTCACAGCAATAGAATAGTGAAAAAGACAAGGACTATCCAGAAGAAAAGTATTCACATCACTTCGACATTTGCTTGATGCATTCCTTGTTCTTCAGTGGCATTTCCCAGGAGTTTGTGCACCTTTTTCAAATTCTACATTTGAATTTATATTGCTACTTCAATAGTCACTAAATCCTTTGGGTTTTACTACTCTGATTTCATTTTTTTATATACTGACACTAGCATTTCTCTTCCTTCTTAGACTCCTGTCATTACTTTAGTAACTTCAACATCCAGATGAATGTTTCACTCAATTCATTCAGTCTTCATCTCAATTCTACCCTCTTTGTCCATCCTATATAGCATTTTGGTTCATCTCTTACTGATTCATTCAGAACCACAACATCTGTAAACCTTATGTGCCCTGCTCTCAGTCACTTTCTGTTATCTAAATGGTCTCTTAATCTGATACTTTGATTCAAATAATTTATAGATCTAAATTTTATTTCCAGCTTATTGAAATAATTTTTCCTTCACTTTTAAATACTTGACTAGCTCGAAGTGTTAAAACTCTGACTAGCTCCTTCTGAACTCTTAATCTTCCGGATCAACTCATTTCCTGTTCTTAGCTTCTTCTGCCAAGCTCTGCTGTGTCTCTGTGTCTCTCACTGAGCTCTCACTGCTCCATCCTGCCTCTGAAACTGACTGCTTCAACTAACTGCTCTGTAATTCACTTTAGCCTCAGCTTCTGTAATGCCTCTGTAACTGACTCGTCCACTTAACTCTGCAACTGCTCCTCAACTGACTCTTCAGCCTACTTCTCAACTGACTCTTTGACAGATTCTTCTGCTTCTAACTCCTATGAGATTCTCTTTAGCAGAGTTGAGAGCACCCTCCCACCCACCCATCACAGCGGGGTGTCCTGGTGGTCCTCTCATTGCTATGAATATTGATTTTTGTTTCATTTTGAACTCATCTGAAAATAATTCCTGGCCAATTTAAATATTAAGTATAAATATGAATTCAAACAAAAATTAATTCAGTTATTATTTTAGTGACACCCACTTTTATTATTCTTAACTGTTGCCCTCCTAGTTTCATAAGTAGCAACTTTAAATATGGTTTGTGGCCGTTTGGAGAAGCAAGATGCCTTTAACATCACTGAGGCAATGAGGTTAACTTTCTGCTTTACTCAAGAATTGTTAGAGGTAGTGAGTATGACTCTAAGGACTTATGTGTCCCCTATAGATGCAGAAACCGTTATGTCTCTCATATTTTTTTTCCTCAACACTATACATAAACATTGTAGCTTGAATATGAGAGTCACTCATAGGCCCATGTGTTTGAACATTTTGTCTTCAGCTGCTAGCACTGTCTTAGAACGTATTAGAACCTTTAAGGAGTGGAACTTTGCTAGAGGAAATGAAACTCGAGTTGGATCTTGAGCCTTGATATCCTGCCCCATTTTTTTTTAAACCATTGTCCTGAATAAACCCTTCCTCTCCAAGGTTAATTATTTTCAAGTATTTGTTCCAGCAAAGATAAAGGTGATGAATATTGGCTTTAAAGAAAACCAAAAAGAAAAATGAAACAAAAAAGTAAGTGAATGACAAAGGATTAATGAAACTAAATAAAGAAGTATAAGTTGTAATAATTACTACGCAAACAAATTAGGCAGGGTGGAAGGATATGATATACCCTTAGGTGTGTGTGTGCGTGTGTGTGTGTGTGTGTGTGTGTGTCTGTATGTCTGTGTGTCTCTGTGTATGAAAGAAATGTGCTATGTAGTACAGTCTAGCTTGGAATTTACTATGTAGCAAAGTAGAGACTTAATATGCACTATTTTCTGAAATCTGGGCATTTTGGTTGTCAAGATTTTAGAAAATAAGTGAAATAAGATCAAGTAGCTTTTCTTTATGGTTGTTGATAAAACTTTTGTTTTACTCTGAATCTGAGGGGTAAAGTGTGGATAAGTTAATACATTCTATACGTAAAAATAATTAAAGAGGTGATGTGATGAATTTTTATTAATTTTTTCTTTAAAGTTTTGTATCTAAAAATCCAATCTGATGCAAATATGAAGCAGTTTCATTATATACTAATAAACTGATGTGTTGATGTAGGAAGAAAGAGAAGAAAGGCATGAGAGTATTTTTCCAAGTGCATGGAAGTAAACATATTAATGATAAAAACTGAATTTTGTAAATATGAATTAAAATAGATCCATAGAGAACACTATGTCTCTGTGCATACATGTGTGGTATATGGATGCCAAAGGTATATGTAGCAAAGTATTCCTTAGTAGGGGTGTATTTGGGATCATATGCTAGTTTTTAATCTACAACAGAAATAACACTGTAGAAAATAATAAATATTAACTAAATTTGATTTTGCAAGGTTTGATCCACAGTTCAATTTTTTAATATTTTTTCTTATGTTTTACTTTTGTGAAAATTCAGGTCATATTGATAGGCATGGAGTAACTGAAACTGATAAACAGATGTTATCAAGAGTTAAAATCTTAATAAAATGGAAAGGGGAGTGGAGGGGACTAAAACAGGATAATCAAATTGGGGGTAGAGGTCAGTAAAAGAGGGAATGAATAATGGAAGAGTGAGCTAAACTCTAGGTCATTTAAGGGGTTGTATGGAATAGAAGCTTCTTAAATATATATACAATTAAGAATGAAATCTAGATGGAATCACCAATAATAGGGGAGAAAAAGCCCCAGCAATATGACTTTCATCAGCAAATAAAACCTCCAGTTCCAGAAACAGGTTACATCTAATCAAGTTGTTAGACAAAGGGGTCCCATGGAAATCCCTAAGCAACCCAGGCTAATGCCAAGGCTATATGCTGATCTCCACAAGCTAATAGTAAGTCCCTGTTGCTGAAGACAACACCTACATGACTCATTGAACAGAGAAAATTCAAGCTTGTGCCTACTTAGAGCCTTCAACCCTACTGATTAGTGTTCATGGTCCTGGAAGGTACTCTGTACTCTACCAGAGGAGAAAGGTAAGAAAGCTACAAACAGAAAGAAAGCTACAAAAAGAAAGATAAGAAAGCTACAAACCCTTTGATTCACAATGGTGACCTGCCTGTAAGATATGCTGATGCAACAGTGTTACAAACCTTTCAGGAGTAACAAACCAATATAAGATTTGAGTTAAGGCCTATTCCATGAGATAGAATCCATACCCAATACTGCTTGGGTGGCCAAGAACCAAAGATTAGATAGGCCACAGACCTAGGGGAAAACCAAATATTACTGTTCTGCTAAAGTAATGTAGCAATAAATGACTCCTAATGACATTCTGCTGTTTTCATAGATCAGTGCCTTGCCCAGACATTATGGAAACAAATACAGAGACCCATAGCCAGACATTGTGCAAAGAGAGAGAGACCTTGGAATAGTCATCCCTAGATGGGATGATGTTTCCATTAAATCCCTCTCCTTAAGGCTCAGAAAATCCTGCAGAAGAGGAAGTTGAAAGAGTGTGAGAGCCCAAAGGGAGAGAGGAGACCTAGAAACCATGGCTTTCAAGATGCAACAGTGCTGGCCCCATGTGAACTCACAAAGACTGTGGCAGAATGTACAGGGTCTTCCCAGATGGAGTCATGAAGCTGAAAGGAGAAGTGGGCCTAACCCAGAAGCTATCTCCAATTGCTACCCACTTGCATATTTTTCCTCCAATGGAACCTCACTGTGTGTAAATTTAAGGCCAAGCCCCATGCCCAGAAGCAGATGGCCAATATAAAATGTACTCTATGCATTTTTGGACGCTCTTTTTCTAAAAAATGCTTAGTTTTGGCATTATTTTTCTTTGCCTTTTTCCATATAGGTCTGTTTCACATACATTATCCTTTCTGGTATTGTATTTTTATGGGATTTCTATATGTGCAGATATGTGTGTCTCTGCATCTTTATGTGTGTATTAGATTATCATTAGGAACTGTATCCCAGTTATGCAGTCTCTGGTTCCTTCAAGCCATGCAGTGTTAAGCATGACCTCCCTCTCTTAGCATAGGCTTCTGCCTTTCCATTGCCCCAGATGATCCTGCAGGAAGGATGGGTTATAGGTTGAAGGTTTTGGGGCTGGGATGGTGTCACAGTCCCACCCCAGGAGCCTTGCCTGTTTACAGGAGATGGCCTGTTCCGGCTCCCTCTCCCCCATTACTGTGGTAGCCTCATGTTTAAAAAACTCAGTGAAAATAGAATGGATAGCATTAAGGGGCAAATAATTTCTCTCACTAAAATTTTTACATTAAAAACCTATCTTAAAGTGCCTCCAACTCTCTTTATTTATAGGTATGGTCTTTAAAAAAGATGATTACCTTCACCTGAGTTCATTAAGGGAGAGTTAGATATGACTGGTTTCCTTGTAGGAAAAGAAAGTTATAGCAGGGGCACACGTGAGAAGGACTATGTGAAAACACGGAGAAAAAAAAGTAAATGATAGGCAGCCTCCAGCAAATATTTTCTTCTTAAACATACTGATCATACTGACCTCAGACCTTTAACTTGTAAAAAGTTCTAGAAAATGTTTCTATTATTTATCACTTTGTGTTTGTTGATTTATCATCACAAGAACCACATCAAACTGACAAAGGAACAATCAGTTTTTAGAACAAGTATGTTTGGAAATATTTTTATCTAAATTAATATTTTTATGTAGTATACTGGTAGTCTTTATAGTCTCCTTATGTCTTTTGTTATCTAGTGATTCTTCAGTAAAATGTTGACTTTATATACATGGAAATATCACTCTAAGTTATAAAATGCTTTAAAATGCAGCTATAGTTCTTTGCAATGTTTCCACCTAAAGTGTTTGGCAATCCAAATTTTCCCTTATTTTCTTTCTAAAACATTCTTTGTGGCATGAGAGTTATGTCATTCTGCTGTTCTCAGCTTTCACAAGAGAAAAATAACAGGATTAGCAAATGAAGTAGGATTAACATTTGTAGTAGTCAGTACAAGCAGATGAAGTCGAGATGATTGGCACAGTGCTGTGAAAATTAGTTCTCAACAAATGATTAAGAAATTTAAATTAGAGAAGTCATTGAACCCTATGACTTAATGGAAAATAGCTTGGAATCTAAATTCTATAACTTTTCACAGAGTGTGAAGCGATTTCAGCATGTGCATTTCCACAGATTTGTAGAGAGACTCTCCTCAGCTGACTTTTACAGTGAGCACAGGTTTACCTTAGGGTTCAAAGAGAGTCATTTTAGGACGTTATTGTTATGTTATAATCATCAGAAAATCACAGTTTATGTAAAATCTTTGCCTTTATCTTCCTCACTGTTCAGAGATAAGCTGCATTATGGGTCTTTTACAAGTCCTCTTCTGAAGCGATCAATATATAAAGGAATTTCTACATTCATGTAGCACTATTGGAAGGATAGAAAGAGGCTCTGACTGATTACAAACTCTTACAATGGAGGATAATTTTTCATAGCTCCACTTAAACTACATAGGTATTTTGGTTTTGCAGATGTTGGACATTAAAGCTTAAAATAAACTTGTGATGTAAAGAGCTTGGAGATCCCAGTCATATAATAGTTACACAAACACCTGAAAACTCAACAACCTTTCTTCGTCTCATAATAAACATGAGATTCCCACTTTCCCCAAGCAACATAGAGAGGTGAATACAGTGAAGAGTACCCATAAAGTTAGACACCAAATTTTGCATATTTTGAAGTTCTAGAAAGTAAAATATAAGTGGTAAAATCCTCAAAAAAGGCAGAGGACAAGTCACCTTACTTTTGAGACTGAAGAGATGACTCAGTTGGTAAGAACACTTATTCTTAAAGAGGATCAGGGTTCAGATTGTAGCATGTACATGGAAGTTAACTGCTGTATTTAACTCAAGTTAAAGAGGATCTAATGCCCTTTCTAGCTTTGGTTGGCACTGCATGCATACACATGCATATAGGTAAAAACACCCATGTACTATATATATCATTGTGCTTGACTTGCAAGTCATGTTGAAAGTTATTCATTAGAAAAATAATATGAACCATAAAGACAAACAATTATAAAAAAGTGAAATATATCTGTAACATAATAAGTAAAATAATGTAAAAAATTATTTTTAGCCTCAGTGAACCAGACAAAATATTTTCAAAATGGTCACACCATCTATGTATACAATCATACATAATTGTATATAAATTGTGTATAAAATCAATATAAAAACTCACATACTATAAGTTTACTTATAAATACAGAAGTAAAAATATAATGTGCATGAAAGTAATAAATTCTAGTGGACATTTAAGAAAAAAATCCATTTTTCTGCAATCTGCTTCACAAGCTGAAACAAATGGAATAATTCACTCATTCTATGACAATAAATTACAGTATGCCTTAAAGTAAAAAAAACAAATTAAAAGAATCCATAGTCTCCTAATATAAATTCAAAACTAGTTAACAAATGTTAGCAACTTGAAATGGTGATCAGGGCTATAATCCCAGAATGTGGGAGGTGTATGGATAGACAAGGAAGAGTTAGGATACTTATGAAGAATGACATACAGTTTCAAAGAAATCCCCATCAAAATATCAATGAAATATTCCCAGAACCATAAAAAAATTCTTAAATTTGTATGAAAATATTCAGGAGACTAAAGAACAAAAGCATTCCTAAGACTGAAAATACCATAATACCTGATCTCAAATTTTGCTACATATCCATAGTGACACAAACAGTAATGTTTGGGCACAAAAACAAATATATAGAACAATGGAATAGAATAAAAGAAACAAATATTAGATGATACATTAATAGCCACTTAATGGTAAACAAAAGCTCCAGAATATATAGTGGAATTAAGCCTCTTGAAGAAATAGTGCCAAGAAAATGAGTTGCCAGGATTTACAAAGATGAAAACTACATTGCTCACTTTGCAGAAAGATCATTTGTAAATGGATCAAAAATTTCACTTGATACTGTGAAATTGCATAAGAAAGCACAGCTAAAATACCCTAAGGTATACATATAGACAAAGACTTTGTGAAAATAATATTCAAAGCACAGTAAATAATCCCAATAACAAAACACACAAAATACGCTAATAAAATTGTTTTAACATTCCATCTTAATGTAGTTAGAATGGTTACCATAAAGAACAATACTGCGTGGCGCTTGCAAGAATTCTCCGTAGATAAAATCATTTGACACCAAGCCTGAAGACCTGCGTATAATCCTGGGACCCAGCACTGGCTCCTGTTGGTTGTCCTAAAACTTTCAGATGTCATGGATGTGGGCACATATGCACATGTACACACACATACATATAACACAAACAAAATTTATAAAAGAAGACAAATATCACCAAATGCCACTGAAAGTGTGGAGAAGAGGAACCAGAACCGTTGTTGGTGGGAGTATAAATAGGTACAATCTCTATGAAAGTCAGTATGGGCATTCCTCTACAAATACAATTTTTATGTGATCCTGGGCATATACTCAAAAGATCCCAAGTCAAGAAACTGCAAGATAATTGCACCTCCATGTTTATTGCTTCACTATTAGAAACAATCAATTAAGAAATAAAAATAGCTGACATTTTCGGTAAAGTTGATGAAATTGGCAATCACTGTGTTAAGAAAAAGAAGCCAGCCTAGGATTGCAGAAGAGAAGTATGTTCAGGAAGATGAGTGCGACAGAAAAGGGAGGGGAAGGTAGGATAGGGAAGTGCAGTGAGGGGAAGCTATGAGTAAGAATACAAAGTAATGGCATATTTGTATGAAAATGTCATAATGAAAACTATGAGTTTTATGTTAATTTAAAATTTAAAAAGCAGTCTCCTGCTATTATGAATAAATCTAGAATGAACATACTTGAGTGATATCCTTGTGGTAGGACAGAGATTCTTTTGGATATATGTCCAGGAGGGGTATAGCTTGGTCTTATAGTGGATTGATACCCAGTTTTCTGAGGAACTACCAGATTGATCTCCACATTGACTGTACAAGTTTGAACTCCCATCAGCAATGAAGAAGGGTTCCACTTGTTCCACATCCTCATCAACAAGAGCTGTCACTTGTGTTATTGATCTTAGCCATTCTGACAGGTATAAGATGGAATCTGAAAGTACTTTTGATATGTATTTCCATGATGACTAAAGATGTTGAACACTTCTTTATTTCTCAGCCATTTGAGATTCCTCTACTGAAAATTCTCAATTCAAATCTGCACCCCATGTTTTAATTGAATTACTTGGGGTTTTTCTTCTTCTTTTTTTCTTTTGATACCTAGTTTCTTGAGTTCTTTTTAGGTATTATTAGGTATTATTCCTCTATCAGATATGAAGTTGGTAAAAATCTTTTCCAAACAACCTAGGTGTTTTTCAACCAAAGAATGGATAAAGAAAATGTGGTACATTTTCACGGAATATTACTCAGCTATTTAAAAAATGACATCATGATATTTGCCAGTAAATGGATGCAACCAGAAAAAAATCATTCTGACTGAAGTAACACAGTCCCAGAATGACTAATATGGTATGGATCCACTTATAAATAGATATTAGCTCTTAAGTAAATGATAACCAAGTTACACTCTACAGACCCAGAGTGGTTAGTTAAGAGAAGGGCTCTAGTGGGAACACATTTATATCTACAGGAAGGGGAAATAGAATAGATTTTGCAGGTAGGCTGGGATCATGTGGAGACAGGAATATGAGAGAACAGGTGTGGGGGGAAGTGATGGAGAAAGTTCAGGGAGAGAATGCTAAAATTGGGTGGGCAATGTGGAAACCTACTGCAGTAGGAACTTCTTGAAGTCTAGGAGGGTGACCCTAGTGAAGACTCTTAGGAATGGAGGATACAGAGTCTGAATTGGCCATCATTTGTAGTAAGGTAAGGCTTCCAGGATTGGGAATGGTATACCAACCCAGCCATAAAAAAATATCTTCAACTTTCAATCTGTCCTGCCTTCAAGTTGTATTGAGGCAATAGTGGCACAGAACTTGTACCAGTGGCCAGCCATGTCTGGTTTAACTTGAGGCCCATGCCTCTAAAGGGAGCCTATATCTGACACTGCCTGGAAGGCAGGAGACTAGATAGCCCAGAGACCAAGGGTAGAACCAAATATGACTAGCAAAAAAAATAAAAGTATCAACGAAGAGAGGGAGTCTAAATTGTTGATCTCCATCAGATCCCTCCCCATTGGAGCTCAGGAAACTTCTCAGAAGAGGGGGGGTTGTGAAATTGTAGGAGTCAGAGGGGATAGAGGGCACCAGGAGAACATGACCTATTGAATCAACTGAACTTCACAGAGTCTGAAGCAGTATGCAGGGGGGCTGCATGGGTCTGCAACAAGTACTCTGAATATATGTTATGGCTGTTAGCTTGGTGTTTTTCTGGGACTCCTAAGAGTGGGAATGATTGTGTCTCCGACCCTTGCTGCTCTTGGCACTCTTTTCCTCCTATTGGGTTGCCTTGTACAGCCTCAATGAGGGCTTTTATCCCATTATAGTGCACCATGTTTTGTTGTGTTTGGTTGTTGTCTCTAGGAGCTCTGCTCCTTTCTGAAGAGAAATGGACCTGGAAGAGAAGTACAGTGACCTGGGAGGACTACACGGAGTGGAAACTGTAGTTGGTACGTATTGTATGAAAGAGGAATCTATTTTTAATTTAAAAAAAGGAAAAAACAGTTTTTTGTGGATAATTACAAGATAGTTCTAAAGATAATACAGAAAGGTAAAAGACTTAGAGTGGATATCAAGCACAACAATGATGTTAACAAATAAAGTTGGATTTATACAATCCAAATACAAGATGTTTCAAAGGCTAGAGGAAAAAATCAGTATTTAGAACATATGATTAAAGAAATAGACCCACATAAGTATAAATATAATAATCTTTGTAAAAGAAATACACCAATACATTGAAAAAAAATATTTATTCAAATAATGGAAACATTTATTCAGAAAGTCTACACACCTTACAGAAGTGTATTTACTAAATATAAATATAGACATAGCTATATAAGGGAACTATGAAAATCCCAAACAGAAAGTCTTTGGGTTCAGTAATGGTGTTTTAGAAACAAAAATGCTTGATACAGCACACTACATTAAAAACCGGTAGTGGTAAATTGTATTTCATTAAAATTGGTGCAGTGTATTAGATGAGTAGAGATTACCTCCAGACTACAGAAAATACCCAACCAGGAAAGACTGATATTTGAAATTTACAAAGAACTCTTAAAATTCAACAAGAAAACAAACCGATTCTAAAATGGGCAATAAAAATCATAAAATCCTCAAACACCTCACCAAAGAAGCTATTCCAATGGCAAACAGACAGATGAAAAGGTGTGCACATTTCTACCATCACAAGAATATCAGATATAATCAAGATATACAATTAAAATTCCCAGATCTTCCCAGAAAGATCACAATTCAGAACAGTGACATTATCACATGCTAGAGAAGTTTGGAGCTGCAGGCTCTTCATTTACAACTAGTAGGAACAAACTACTTTGGCAGTTTTCTATAAGGTAGAACATACTCTTGTCAAGCAATCCAGCAGTCTTGTTCCTTAGCAATTTACCAGAAGAAATTGAAAACATTTGTGCACACAAAATGGAGGTTTATAGGAATTTATTCATAAGTGCTGCAATTGAATGAAACCAAGATGTCTTTAGTAGGTGAATGAACATATAAACTGTAGAATATTTAATCAAAGGGATGTTTTTCAGTGCTACAAGGAAATGAGCTTACCAATTCATGAAAAGCTAGTGTTCAGTTACTTCACCAGCTGATTTTCAGAGAATCCTAGTTAGTAGCAAATTAACCATCTTATACAATATTGTCATGACCTCCAAGTCTAGTGATTACTCCAAGATTTGCTGTGTCATGCTGAGCCAATGAGTCTGTTCATTAAATCATGAAATTGAGAAAGTAAAGCATTTCTTTTGTATTAAAAGTCAGGTCCTGTTAAATTTTAAATCCTCCCTTCAGACCAGAAAGTTCAAAGAGACTACTTAAACAAGGGAAGAGAAAAGAATAAAAGAATTGCTATGAATTATAGAAGCATGCCATTGTCATGTCCCCTTTGTAATCCACCGTTTATTCTAATACTTGATTCCAAGTAGACCGAAAGACATTTTAAATGAATGAGTGAAGGCGTGAATGAGTGACAAGTTATACTCCACTGTCGAAATTCCTAGAGAACAACTATTATCAAAAATCAAAAGGAAGTCCACTTTTATTTCTCTCCCCCTTACTTAACCTTATTTCCTGTATATTTTCCATCCTGTATGTTCTGCAGGTGGTTGGCACTGAGCCCACAATGTTGGTCATGTTCCTAGTCAAGTTAATGACAAAACTCTTTCTTTTAAGAGTACTTTGCACTTTAAGGATGGCTTGAGATTTAGAACCTGTCTATGACACAAATAGAGCGAGCAGAGTACTACATTTACTACTACAGAACCACTGGACACTAATTTATACTAATTTTGTATCAAACCAATAGTGTGAGAAACTGGACAAAAAGACAAGAAAAGAAGTTTTCTTAAGTTCTTGATTTCATCTAATCACTTTATCCCAACTCAAAGCTGAAGCTCCAGAGAAATTCTAGGTGTTCAGAGTTTGTAAATGAAAATTGATTCACTCGACCCATCAGTGAACAAATGTTTTCTCAATGTGTATTATTCTATATTATATACTATTTAATACTCTGAAGAAATACAAAGGGTTACAATGAAGCTCTGTAACACAGAAATTGTAACAAAATAAGACAGGTAAACAAATAAATACTTTCCATATAGCATAAGAGGAGTATGCTGGTTAATTTTATTGTCTAACTTGACAAAACCCGGAGTCACCTATTCTTAATTGAAGGATTGCATTAACCTGAGTGGCCTATATCAATGTCTGTGAGAGATTGTCTTGATTGATGATTGACATGGGAGGATCAAGCCTATTATTGGGGCAACATCCTTGGGTAGGTGTGTTTAAGATGTATAATAAGGAAGCTAGGTGAGCAGAAGCCATTAAGCAGTGTTCCTCCATGTTTTCTACCTCCAGGTTCCTGCTTGAGCTCTGTTCTGCATCTTCCCCCAGTGATGGACTGTGACTTCTAAGTGAAAATACACCCTTTCTTCCCCAAGGTTGCTTTGGGCAGAGTGTTTTACCACAGCAACAACAAAAAACTAAAGTAAGGAGTTATGACAAATGTCCATAGGGGCCTTTCACAAAAAAGTAGTTTTGTTTTGTTTTTTGTTTTTGTTTTTGTTTTTGTTTCTGTTTTGTTTTTGTTTTTGTTTTTTTTATCTTCAGAGAAATGTATATGTGTGTATGTCAGCCTGTCTATCTGTCTCTCTAGTTTTCCATACACTATATGAGTTGATTCACTCATATTTAAAATACTGCTGGACACTTCATTATTTCTTGATTACTAAATGATGGACCATTCTCTAAGAACCTAGCAGGCCAAAGACAACTGAAGAACACATGTTTACAAGCCTGTTTATTCACTTGATTTCTCCTTTTCTATTTAAGCTCAATTTATTGGCTTGGACTTAATAAGTTTTTACAATCAGCAAGTACACTTAAAAAAAAACATTTAAGATTTACATATTGTATAATTATTTATTTGAAAATAGAAGTTGTAATTACTTTAATAACAAATACTGCCTTGTTGCTGGCTTTGGTAATAGAAGTTTCCCAGAGGAATTGCTTTAAGAGTAACTTCTTAATCAAATACTCTTTTCATTCTCACATTAACTCTTTGCAGGAGAATTGCTGTGGGACACTCATAGCTGCCTATTCATCATAAACAAAGGAACCAAGTTCATTACTCTGATATCTACAAAAGACAATTTTGGGTTCCCTCCATATGGATGCATGGTCCAGAGTTTTGGTTAATAAAAGGAGAGAAGTAGAGCCAAGATTGGGGCACATAGAACTTCTGTGTATCGAAGTTGCCAGAGTGAGGAAGGGTTCTTTATGTAACAGAAAAATAGGAAAATGCCACCAAACATCAGTATATCTGACTTGATGCCCAAAAAAAGTAACAATGATCCTCTTCAATATGAAGCTTCTATTGTAGAAAATACTGTCTATCTGATTTCATCATCTGGGAACTGTACATTAATAAATCACAGTGGTACACAGTTTCCTTTGTTAATAGTGTATGTATGTACAGAATCTTGAAGATGTGTCAATAGAGCCTCTGGGCATATTTTCTGTGCACTTACTGCAAGGATCCATCTGTTTCATATTGCTTTGGGTCCTCTCCAGTTCCTGATTAATTCCCCACACAGCAGCCCCCTTTTGCTGTCTTATAGCACATAACTCTCCCTCACACAAGTCATACTAATTTGACTTCATTCTAACAATTCCCTCATATCATCTTCATCAGACAAGGCAGCTTATTTATTTATCTATCCTAAAATCGACCTTTAAGAGTCCTAATTTGATTCATAAGAGCTTCTTTAGAGAACTTAAGATGATACCCTATGCGTATATTGTATATGTTGTCGAAGGGAAAACCGATTAACTCACAGAAATGATGCATTTGGTCTCCTTTACAGTATGCATCAGTGCTTCAAAGCCTCATTTGAAACACGTATTATATGTACAACAAAATTCTGAACAGCACAAGAACATGAATGTGTCTATTTCCCAGAAGTGAAGAATTGGATGGTGTATCAGGTGCCTTTAAACTTATTATAGTTATAATAGAATTATAACCATGGGCAGTTGTCATTGTCTAGAGATAAGAAGTTCAGAGATCCGTTTTTAGCTTTGCACTGACAGGCCTCATAAGAAGTCAATTAACCTCTATGACACATTGCCTGCTACCTTTCTATTTCACAGTGAGGCTTTGAAGATTCAGGCGAGTGTGGATTTGTAGAACTTGCTTTATGAAGTTGCTAATAAACCTCAAAACGGAAGGAAATGGAAAATATGACAACACACATTCAGATGTGACAATAACTTGATTTACACTGTAGTAAACTTGCATATTATACTGATTGCAAATGTTCTGTTTGTTGCTCTGAAGGTGTTACATGTTGTATTTTGCTGAAGGAATTCATCAACAAATATATCATTTCATTTTAAAATTATATATGCTACGAAAATTTTGCATTCAATTTGAATGAATATAACAGAAAATAATTTTGTATCCCAAAAAATAAGGACTGGCTTATACTTAAACATATCTATTGCTACAAATTTTTCTTGGAAAGAAACATGTTATATTTAAACCTGATTTTACATTTCAACAATTTGCACAAATCTGCATTGAACATTGCCTAGGTTAACTCTCATTCTTCAAAGTTGTAAATGTTTTCTTTCAACATGTATATTCAAGGTTACAATATTAAAAATCAGTAAAATTCTCTGTTGTACACTACAGTAAATAAAAGTGTAGAGAAGATGTTTAAAATATAAGACTTTAATTAAAATTATCTGTAACATCCTTGCCTAGAGAAAAATGCAGATCATTATTCAACGTTGCCATCTTCAGGCTGCATTTTAAAATGCCTGTGTAAAAGGAAAGAGTAAGTTTTCTTTCCATAACTAATAGTATATCTACAATGTTTATACAGCTTACACTACTTAGAATTTTCAAAGAATCTTATTATCTAATTTTAGAGAACATTCTCATAAAAAAATACATGACAGGAGAATCAGTAGTAGACTCATCAGATAGTCATCCATGAATAGTATTTAAGACACATTGGTGAAGTATTGCCATGTCTTAAACACTGTTAGTTTAGACCTAAGACAGTTTGATTGAAAATGTTTTTTTTAAGTTCACATACTAAAGAAGATGATAATCAAGGCATAGGTTTAATGTTCCAATATTATTTTAATTACTCAGAGCAGTGAGGGAAGTCATGCCAAAAATGACAATTAACCTTGAGGAATGATTTTAAATCAGGTGGTTTAGATAGATTTTATTTTCTCTTCTAATCCTAAAGACAGAGGAGGGAAAGAGATGTTAAAACGTGGAACAATTGTGATAGCTAAAGATATGTATGGGGAAAATGAAGTTTAGACTCACTAAAATAACGTACTCTCTAACCCTAATTAATGTTACCTTTCTAGTTGTATTTTGATTTTCTTTGATATTCTTTAGCATATTTCTAACAGATTCTCCTGCCTGAAGTAAACCTTGGGGAAACTAGGATCTCTTAGGCTATAGAGAATAAAAGTTTCAGGTGCTAGGTTGTTGATTGGCAGTTTCTCTCTTTTTCAAATGCTCTACTAATACAGAAAAATTCTTCTAAGTTCAGGATGCTGTCACCCTTTCTTTCTGTTAGTAAAATAACTACACAATTTCCACTACTGTTGTGTAACTGCATATATACACTCCTTTATATATATATGGACACATATATTTGTGTAACAATTTACAACAGATAGTAATGTGATTCAATGATGGGAAAAAAGGCTTTCATTCAAATATCCATTACCAATTACCATGAGTGACTCCTTAAATTCATTTGCCATCTTCTTAAAATGAGTCATTTCTCAAGTTTCAGTATAACCTCTTGTTCACAGTAGCCCTTTTTTAAATGTACAGTATAGATGCCACAGACAGGTAAAAGAGTAAGCATGGCTCAGTTTAAAAAAACAAAAAAAGAAAGAATGAAAAATCAGGTGATTCTGCCAAAGAGAATTGTTAATTTGGCAAATGTTTAATATGTATTTTCTATATGAAACCATCACAGTTTTTCTTCATATGAGCATTAGAATCAGAAGATTGTCAGGAATGCTACATAAGAAAACTGAAAGCCTACATTAGCTAAGAATCTGTAACTGTATTAAGGATTAATAAAGTGTCCCTGGGGATTCGTGTTGTTGTCAAACCAAATTGAAATTAAAAGTAGTAATTTAGGGAATATCTATAATAGACTAAAAAAGTCACTTGCGTATTATGTATTAGCTAGCTTCTTGAGTAAAATATAAACCTTATGTTCAAGTAACAATCAAATCAATTCTGATGACACTCTATATGCATTGTCCTCTAAACTGCTGTATGCAGTACTCAAATAAATAGCTTCTACTGACTTATCCCCAATATAAGAGCTCACTTTAAATTCACTCAGCTTTAATGAAAATGTTGCAGCATTTGATAGTTATGTTGTATACTCACAAATTTTACTGTAAAATTGTCCAGAAGCTATATATATATAGCTATGTGTGTATGTGTGTGTGTGTGTGTGTGTGTGTGGGGGTGTGTGTGGGTGTGTGTATGTGTGTTCTGTTGATTGTTGCAATCTCTAAATCAATATTACAAACTGCATAATAGTCTTCTTAAGACCATATTTTGGTAAAATGTATAGTAACATATATGGATGTTATAGGATAATCATTGGGTTTAATGTATATCACTCTTCACTGAGATGCTTCTGTGATGCTGATTATTATTCCTTCAATATGGCACTGATAGTAGGTATTCTGAAGCAGAAGTGTTCTGTCTGTTTACTTCTTGTACATATATTATTATTAATCAATTTGTATTATATCTACATAATCACTTGGTGCTAGATAGCCGCACAGTATAAGTGTGCTCGATACCAATGTGACTATATAGGAAATCATTATTTCATATACTATATACGAGTGTTTATTCATTTAATCCAGCAACATGGCTGCTCTGGGAAAGGATCACATTGAAAGGCCTGTGTGATAGCTAGGAAAGGATCAAATCCAAGGGTCTTTATGAAGAGATCATATCCATGGGTCTATATTGAGGGATCACATTCAGAGGCTTGTGCGGTCCAGATGAAATGTAGAGAAAGTATTGGTACACACATTAATCCCAGTATTCAGAAGGCAGTGGTGGTGCTCACCTTTTATCCCCACACTTGAGAGACAGGAAGCAGAGCTCAGAAGGAGTCAATGTCAGACCAAAAGTGACATTTAAGGTGAATCAGACTGAAAGTAAGGCAAAGTGATGAATCAGACGAAGAGTTGGCAGAATGACTCACAGTGAGAACACACCCAGCTCTCAGGACAGAAAAGCAGACTCTCAGTTCAGAGAATCAAGCAGTATGAAGAAAAGACACAAAGACAATCTGAAGCAGTCTAAGAAGTCTGAGGCAGAGATACAGAGGCAGTTCTGCAGAAAAGGTCTATATTAGATGGGAAGAGTGAGTCAGTCTGAAGAGGAGCAGAGAGTTCAGTTTGAAGCAGTCAGGGAGTCAGATAAAGTCTTTCAGAGTCAGAAGAGTTCAGTCAGAAACAGTCAGCCAGCTTAGAAGGTCAGTTTGAACCAGCAGCTTGGATAAGAGTTTGAGTTCAGAAGGAGCTAGTCAGAGTGGCTCAATCAGCAGTAAGTCTTGGAGGCTTAAATGTTCTAGATCGTATGTAAGCTGAAGCTGAAACCTTCTAGGTCTGAGTTAGCATCTTAAAGATTAGATTGTATGAAGTCCGAAATGCTCCAGGGCTCCAGGACTAGGACAAGGGATTGAATTAGGCAAAGAATAAACTACTTTATGTCCTTAAACTATGTCTACAATGTACAAACAGACTTATGCCATTTGTCATGGATAATTTTAAATAAAAAAGCCAGTTCTGAATGAGTTGGCTTAACAAATAAATATACTGATGAATGGAGAGAATAGGGGCATTCCAGATATATTTTCTTCCTCATAGTTCACCTTGGTGTAGAATGAGGATGTCTCTCTCTCTCCCACCTTCTCTCTCCTTCTCTCAACAAAAAAATTATTAAAAGGCACTTCTACTTCCACACTGAGAAGTCAGTAGATGTCAATTCAATACCACAAGTACACTCAACAGGTCAAATCCTCATGGCTGAGGGAGGATGCCAGGTCAGCATGATGCAGGATCTTAAAGACTTTAATTCCATGGACACAAAGACTTGTTCACTCTGTTTTCAGAATGAAAGGCTTGAGTGCCTTTCTTAGTACTTCAGCTATGATCAGAACCGTTATCATCCCTTAGAATGGAGTTTCAGGGTAAATGGACTGAGATAAAAAATTCTCATGTGAAAGCTAAGAAACAGCAATTTTTTTGTTTATTTTTGTTTTATTTTTTTAAGACGGGGCTTACTATCTAGCTCAGGCTAGTTTTGAACTTGAATTTATCCCTCTCCCTATCTTGTCATTGCTAAGATTATAGACCTGTGCCACCAAACACTATGATAAGATCCCTATATGAATATTTATTACTGCATTAAAGTTTTTTTAAATAAATCTGTTCTTCTGAACTATCTACATAAAAACTGTCATATTTCAGTTTTTGGAGCATGAAATTTTCAATCAGTAAATATTTCTGGAATAATTAGTTAAATATTAGATACAAATTTTCAAGCTGGGTTCTCAAAAGGATACAGAGGCATTTAAGAGAGAGAGAAAATTATGAAGAATGTATATAACAAGACTGCAAACAAGTTAGGGTGGAAGGTGGTTGGTGCAATAAGATAGAGATGAAGTGATTTGAAGAACAGAAGATGAGTAAGCAGGTAAAGTGGGTGCATGCCACCGAGTCTGATAACAAAATCAGTTCCATAAAACTAACGTGGTAGAAGATGAGAACTGACTCTTTAAGGATGTCCTTTGACTTCCACACTCACCTTCACATTCCCCTTCCCCTTAACACACACACACACACACACACATACACACACACACACACACACTAATCCACACAAAATAAACAGATTAACAAAAGGAGAAGCACCATTAGAGAAGAAGACAGATGATACAAAATCTTTTATCTTTTGCAGGACAGAGAAGGGAAGGATGCTGAAGTAAATATTCAGGTGCAAATGGACTAGATATTCTATGTTGAAAATCGGAGTCACAGCAGCTGAGAACACAATTGGAGAATTGGCTGATCCTGAAAAACTGTTAGACACCAGAAACAAAATAATGATAAAACATCAGTGGTTCATCTAAGGGAGCTATATATAATTCCATTCAGAAGATTCAGTTTATTAGAAGATGGCAACTCAAGGTCATGATCAGACCTTGGGGTGGAAAGAATACTGGAAAGAAACAGCACAGTATATGGAGAGCTAAACATGATGGAGCCTTAAAGAGAAGGCACAGTGAAATTAAAAAAGAACATAATGGAAGAGAATAACATAGAGAAGAACAAAGAGATGAAAGAAAAGAGTTGATGGAAAAAAAGAAAGGAAAATATCAAAATGTATTGCTGAATAAATAATGGTGATTTTATTAAATACATATCCCAATATTGTGAGGTTAGTTTTGGGTTGACTGATTTTTTTACAATATGAAGACAATGTGTAAAATGTAATTTTTTTGCTTTGACTTTGAAATTTGATCAAAAAGTTTGAAAATTGCTACCTTAGTTCAAGTGGCATATTTACATTTTAGACTCTTCTATCAACAAGCCTATTATCAAAACGTTTTTTTTTCCACCAAATTAGATTTGGGATGTATCCATAAAGCTCATTTGACTATATCCGAAATTTGCCATGTAAATGAATATGCATATTATACTGTTTTATTAGCATATATTAATAAGACCAAGTACTGAGTTCCATCTTGTCACAGTTATACATATACATAATATATTTTAACATATTCACCTCCCACAGATTTTAAATAAGAAACTTCAAAACATTTGGCCCTATTAATTTGGTCTATAGTGAGGGACTGATGGCAAAGGACATCCTGGCAAGAATGAATGGGGTGGCATGACCTGGAAAGACAGGAACACAAAGTGATCCTACAATCAGACTCCCTCTTTTATAACAACTCACACTCATAGCAACTAGCCAGTATTCAATGACAACTATGTTTTTCCCTCTAAGAACAGCATCCTCAATGATCTATTTACCTTGTTCTAAATTCCGTCACTTAAATTTGCTTTGATATGTTTATACTGCCTCTTGGAAGAATAGTCTTCTAAAATATGAAGTCTTGGAGTACCATGCTGGTAGTTATTGTGGTATTCCATTAGATTGATAACTGTGCCTTACAGCATGTAGAGAAAGAAAACATATTTTAAATAAGGCCAGCTCTTTAATCTTTCATACCAAAACCCAGATTCATATCCTTAGCTTATATACTAAAATGAATAGTCTTCTATAAATGTGTATTGGCATCAACATATAGCCTTATTTGAATACAAGGACTCTGTAGATGCAGTCAAGTTAAGCCAATATAGCTGTGGATTAAACTGAGTCATGCTGGTAGCTTTAATAGGAGAGAGAATTTGGACCAAAGACTTGCCAGTTGAGCCCTATCCAATGATGGGAGCACAGATAAGAAGTATAATCAAAAACTAAAACACATCAAAGATTGCAAGTAGACAACAGAGGCTAAGGAGAAGCAGAGAAGCATTCTATAATTTATCCTTGTTAGAAGTCATGCTGCAACTTACAGCATAAGAGATTTCACCCCAAGAATAATGGAACAATAATTTTATCTTATAAGAAATCCAGTTAAAGGTGATTCATTACAATCAGCATATAAAGGAATTATAGCCTATAAGGCTTTGTGTGATATGCACCAGTCAAAACCCCACACTAACCTTAACTTTTATTTACTCTATTCTACCTTCTTGCTGCTTCTCATATACAACAGGAATAGTAGCACCTTAAGGAAGTTGCCATTTCAAATACGTCCTCCTAGAACACTGCTCTATTTGATAACTAGGAAGTTACTCCTTCACATCTTTCAAGCCTTTGACGAACTCAGAAGGCTTGGATGAAATTTAAATTTATGGATTTAAATTTACACTGATCATATATCAAAAAATTTCAGCTTTTTCAGAACCATAGATTATCAAATGTCTTGATATCAGATAAATATATCCAGAGCACAGCTATTAAAGCAAACAGTGTAGTTGCTCACACCAATCAAGAACTCACAGAAAGTATCTCAGCAAAAGGACAAGGCTGAGAGATAAATGCAATTGGGAAGCTGCTGAGTGCCTTATATGTTTAGAATTTGTGATGCACATGCTTACAAGAAAGAGAAAGCTAAGGCAGATGGCAGATCCATTGGTACAGTCTTATAACCCAAGCTCCTCAGGAGGCTGAGACGGGAGGATTGTGAGGAGAATGTGAATATCTAAATGAGATCCCATATCAAAATAGAAAGAAAAAAAATATGATGAGCAAGAGCTGGACTATATAGCCCTATGGCAAAGATACTCTGGGTTTTGGCTCTGGCAGCCCAAAATAAGAGAAATAGAACAAGATGTTAAGGAATATCTATCATGTACCTATTGAAAATAACTACAAGAAATTATAGAAAAGGTGGCATGTTACTTGTAAATTTTATTTTTTACTTGTAGTAAAACTATTTTATTTGTAATCTACTCTCTGTAATATTGTTGTTAAATGTAGAGAAATATTTAATCTTTTAACCCATCAGCATGGCTACTCTAGGGTATAAAGAATTTCTGTACCCACCTTTAATTCCAATATTCAGAAGGCAGTGGCAGTGCATGCTTTTAATCCAAGCACTAGGGAGAAAGGAAGCAGAGCTCAGAAGGAGTCAGTGTCACACAGGAAGTGACATCTGAAATGTTTATAGGAATAGCCCTGTGTGAAAGCTAAGGTCTACATTCCAGGGACTATGTACAGAGGCCTTTGTTCTGGATAGAATGTAGACACATCTTTAATCCAAATATTCAAAAAGCAGTGGTAGTCGATGTCTTTAATCCCTAGAAAAAAACAGTGGAAGCAGAACTCAGAAGGAAATCAGTTGAAAGACTCAGTTCAGGAGAGACAGAAGAGTCAGTCAGTTGAGCAGACATAGGAGTTAGTAAGAAAAGGCATTTGAGGAGCAGATTCAGAGTTCATTGAAGAGTGAGTTACAGAGCAGCTAGTTGAAGCAGTCAGTTACAGAGGCAAGATGGATCAATGAGAACTCAGGGAGAGACAAAGAGACACAGCAGAGCTCAGCAAAAGCAGCCCAGAAAAGGAAGTGAGTTGAACCAGAAGAGTAAGAATTCAGAAGGAGCTAGTCAAAGTGGCTCAGTGAGCAATAGATCTCAGAAGGTTAAGGCTGAAGTATTCTAGGTCTAGGCTAACAGTTTAAATGTTCTAGATGGCACAAAGGCTGAAGAGTTCCAGCTCAAGGATTAAAAGTAGATTGTAAAGAGAATAAAATGCTCAAGGGATCCAGGCCTCCGGGCTAGAACCACTGAATTAATTACGCAAAAGAATAAACTGCCCTCTATCCTGAACCAACATCTACATCTGGGTGAATCAACACCTACATCTACAGAGATGAGTCAAAGTGAAGTTCAGGCAAAGTGAGGAATCAGAGGTAAAGTTAGCAGAGTGAGTCAAAGCGAGGAAACACACAACTCTCATGAGAGAAAAGCAGGGTCTCAGCTCAGAGAGTCAGAGGATAAGGCAGGGAACAGTATGAGGCGAGCAGTCTGAGCAATCTGAGGCAGAGACACAGAAGCAATCTGTGGAATCTGAGGTACAGACACAGGCAATTGGGCAGAAGTAAGTATCAGGTGGGAAGAGTAAGGTAGTTCGAAGCTGAGCACAACAGTTCAGCCAGAGAAACTGCAAGGGCCTGCCAGAAGAGTTCAGTCAAAAACAGTCAGTTCAGACGGTCTGTTTGAACTAACATCTTGGAGAAGAGTTTGAGTTCAGTACAGCTTTGAGTGCAGAAGGAGCTAATCAGAGTGGCTCAGTCAGCAGTAAATCTCAGAGGCTTAAACTGTTCTATGTTGTAAGGAGACCTTCCAGTTCTAGGATTAGGATTAGATTGTAAAGAAGCCAAAACACTCTGGGGCTCCAAGACTAGAACTAGGAATTCAATTAGCCAAAGAATAAAAAGCTTTTACCCTGAATCTACACTTTTACCTTGAATCTACATCTACAGTCAATACTCATTCCATGAATATTTCCCGTGTATTACCACAAATTTAATTTCCTAATGTGTTAGATTGTTGAAAATAACAATTAGAAAATAATATTATAAAAACCTTAATCTGTTAAAAAAGAACATTCACACTACTGTTGACAATATTATGAAACTTGTATGAAATAGAATGTGAGTCACAAAGTAGTAATGAATACAATATTGCATTAAGAAAAAGAAAATACTGCTGTCCTTGTGGAACAGAGAAGATAATAATGGAATTCTGAAACATTCAAAGAAATATTCAACAAAGCAGCTGCAATAGTAAATCAGAAATAATATATGTTTATAATGAGGAAACTAGCAAATGACTATATCAACAAGATTTAAAAGTGGGAGACAGAGGAACAGACTTTAGCAAAACAAGCTCTTAGAAGAACTTGAAAGCTCAGTACAATTCACCACAGGGAAGCAATTAAAACAATTGTGTGGTTTGCCTAACTCAGATCACTTTATCCTTCAATTAACTGCATGCTCTTCAAAATGATAAAATAACGATCTCAGAGTGGCCAAATAATTGAGTACTCTTAAATTACATGGAAAAAAATTACATTCTTTGTTCTTTTACCCTCTTCTGAAATTGATGCAAGGCTGGTAGAAAGATGCTCACTTGACAACTCTAAACATGTAAGCCCTCCATTAACCCAGAAAGCAAGAATGGAATGCAAAGGAGATTCCAAGAGCCTCACATTGGCTATAAGCATGCTAAACACTGCTCCTACTGGGCCACTTGTAAAGTGAAAGGCTTACACAGTTCATGGGCCATTCCTCTTTTTTTCCTGTTGCTGGCATATTCAGAGATGAAGATAATTAACCACAGATTTGTCAAATTATTTCAACTCAGAGAGAATCTCCAGGGATATGCTCTTTAGTATAATGGTGAATTTGCTTCAATTGTGAAACTGGATAAGGAATATTAATTCTCTTCACCCATGTTAATAGAATAAGTTGACTATTCATAAACTCAATATTCTTCTTTGGTCTTAAATAATATCTCTATTTGCATGGTCAATGACTTCATTGTTTCTATAATTTATGAATGACCTAAATATATGATGTGAAAAGAAACTTCTTTCTAACCTGAGAATTGCTGTTGAAGAGCAAGACATATATATGATTTTATGCTCAACATTAATGAACAATCACCGAGGCCTACAAAAATGAAAAAAATATTGTGTATTTACCTCACGTAAAGATATCATATATTTCTATATGACTCAATATTCTGACAATAGTTAATGTAAAAAACAGACAATTTAGAAAATGTAAGTATAAAGTTCATTATGTAATAGTGTTTTCTAGGTGTAACAATATTTTCCGATAAACCTAGTATATACTGCTTACAGAAATAAAGAGTACACTGGACTATATAATAGTAAGAAATGCAGCTTCACGGATAAGCAAAATATTCTAGGTATCATCACCCATCAGCTATGTAGCTCTTTTTCATTTTATAAAGTATATGAACTAGACATATCACAAATTATGAAAAACACGCCCATAAATTTATAATATATACTATTTAAACAAACCATAAGAAAACAGAAAATCAAGAGAATATAGGATATGCTTTTAATGATATATAAGATAATCATCTAATCATTTTTTACTTGGGTTTAATCATTCCTTTTACCAATTAATAGAACTCAAATGCTTTATGTTATATGTTATTCTATGGATTTATGACTGATAGAAACATTGATGCCCAAGGTTATATATGGTTTCTTGACATGTAGGAAATTTTTCATCCATTAATTCAACATTCCTTTTTGTCATAAAAATCTATAGGTAGTTTCTACTTATGTCCTACTTTCACACTCATAATTGTTTCCTTAAACAGTAAATAGAATAATGCCTTTGAAATGCTTTTTTTCTGTAAGAAACATATCACTATTTGAATATTATAAGTTGGCAACAAAACTGTTTTCTGAGAGAGTAGTTTCTGTGCACTTGCAGAGAGAAGGCACTAAGATCATTTCTTATTGTGGCAGCATTGAGAAGTAAGGTCTAGAATGGCATATTTGGGTACAGCTGGTGCTGAATGGATGGATACCATTAACTGAACATCTTGGCTCTCATTCACATAGAACTGGATTAATCACTGTTTATGAGTGCAGGTTTTTATGAAATAAAATGTTCTCTAAAGTGACTTTCCTTCCCAAACATCCACTTCCATCTTCCTTCTTTCTGCTATGAGTTGAAGCAGTATGAAGGCGTTAGGTGCCTTAGACTTAGGCTTTTCAGCTACTGTACCTCTTCTCTTTATGAATTGCTCAGCATCTGGTATTTTTAATAGCAACAGAAAATGATCAGAAATAAATAATAAAAGGTTGAAACAGATAAGCAACATAGAAAAACAACAGATAGCCAATAAATACTGTATTTGAATGATCCAATAAAATTAGCAAATCTTCAGTTAGATAGAATTAGTGAAAAAAGAGGAATCAATTATAATCAGATACAGAGGATTAATACTGATACCATTTCTATAGATGGGAAACATATTGTTGGTGAATATAATGAACAGCTATAATATAATAGTTTATTACACAATATAAAAGGAAAACACTTCTAGAAGCCACTAGATAAAATGAAAAGATTTCTTCTAGAGGCAAACCATGACTAATAAATCAAATCAGTAATCAGAAAAAAAAATTCAGGATCATGTGAATTCAGCAGTAAATTTTTGTAAATATTTAAAGACAAATTAACACCACCACTCTTCAAACACTTCAAAACAACTGAAACAAGAAAAGAATTTCATGCTTATTCTATGAAGAACTAATCTGGTGCCAAAAATAAAAATAAAAAAACAGGAAAAAAATTTATATATCAATATCCTTACTAGGCAAAACACACAGCATTAAAATAGTATTAAATTTAATTTAATAGTATATTAAAAATACACAATGACCTCTTGAATTTGACTCTAGAATGCAAAATTGGCTTAACTTTCAAAAATCAGTGTCTAATATATTAACAAAAAAGAACTTGAGAAGAGTATTCTTTCAATTGCTGTACAAGAAAGCAATTCACAAAATTACAAAATTTAGTTACCTTTTAAAAATGAAAAGAACAAATGAAATATGAATAAAAATGACTGCGACATAGTAAGAATCATGTATACATACACTGTTAACATCATATTCACCCATGAAAAAGTATTATTTGTTTGTTTTTTCTTAAGATTAATAACAAAATAAGTGCAACTAGTTTTTGTTGATGTAGAATGTTGCCAATGGTTCAGTTCAGAGGACAGTTTTTTCCTTTGTCTAATTAAATCAGTGGTTCAAGCCTGGAGCCCTGGAGCTCTAGAGCATTTTGTCCTCTTTGTAGCTTACTCTTAATCCTTGAACTGGAAGGCTTCAGCCTTTGTACAATCTAGATCATTTAACCTGCTATCCTGGACCTAGAATGCTTCAGCCTCAGCTTTCTGAGACCTACTGCTGACTGAGACACTCTGACCAACTCCTTCTGAACTCTTACTCTTCTCATTCAACTTATACTTCAGCCTACTTCTCAAGTGACAGTTCAACTGACCCTTCAACTGACTCACTCTGTCTACTCTGTTAACTGACTCTAACTGCTATGCAACTTTCCTTTTACTGAGCTGAGAGCTTGCCTTTTCTCATGAGAGTTGGGCATGTCCTTTCCCTGATAACTCTTCCTCTGATTAGTCACTTTGTCTGCCATTCACTCTGACTCATCTCAAACATCACTTCATGTGTGACTGACTCCTTTTGAGTTCTGTTTCCTGTTTCTACTTTCAGTGTTTTCTCTAGGGATTGAAGGCATGGATCACCACTGCATTCTGTTGGGATTAAAGGTGTGTCTACATTCCATCCAGACCAAACAAGCCTCTGAATGTAGCCCCTGGAATATAGAACTTAGCTTTCACACAGAGCTATGCCTCTACAACCTTTTATTTTCATTTATTTTCAATGTAGTATTGAAAGTTCCAGCAAGAGCAGTTAGGCAAAACAATTAAGTATCAAAGTTGTAAAAAGAAGGGTTGGAGAGATGGTTGAGTTGATAAGTTACTTCTTTTGTAAGCACAAGGGTCAGAGATGGAGTACAAGCAGCTATGTATAAATGTTTTGTGAAGGTATACATATATAACCCCAATCATGAGGAGTCAGTTACAAAAGACTGGCCAAAGCTCATTTGTACAGCAAGGCTATCCAATCAACAGAATCTAGGTTCAATATGAAATTAAAAAAAAAAAAACATTGAAAAAAACACCTGAAATCCACCTCTGACTTCCACATATAGTCCCCCACCATATATGTACACATACGTACACATAAAATTTATAAAAAAAGAAATGAAAATATCTCTGTTATTCATATTGCCTCTGCCCGTTGTCAAGGAAGGAAACATAAGTTCCATGGTGCCATGGACTGAATTGCATCTCTTCTTTCTGATTTGCAATTTGAAGTCTAACTGTGACTATGTTTAAAGGTAGGGCCAAAAAGAGTTGACAAATGATAAATAATTATATAATTATTGGGGCCCTAATTTTATAGGGTTGGTTGCCTCATAAGAAGAGCAAGAAATTCTGGGAAGTTTTTTTTCTTTCCCATCATGCAGAAAAGTCATGTGATCCCAGAGTGAGTCACCAATTGTCTGAAGCCAAGGAGAGAACAAATGAACATTCACTAAAACCATACCTGTTCCACTTTCACCCTTGAAGGGAAGCTGTGAATTTATTAGAATTTTCTAAGCACACAGGCCTCATGACAAGTGAACATCTTTTGCATAACCCTGCCTGAAGCACATGCTAAAGCCCCACACCTTCCCAAAGCTTATGGGATACAACTAATAGGCACAGCTTAAAATTGAGTACAACAAAGTGTGGACACACATGCCTTAAATCCATGCAATGGGAGGCAGAGGCAGGTGGATCTCTGTGCTTTCAAAGCAGCTCATTTAACAGAGTGAGTCCCAGGGCATCCAGATTTACACAGTGTAATCCTGTCTCAAAAAAATAAGTAAATTAATTGAACTGATTACATAATTACTCAGGGTTCTAATATTTCCATTTAGCAGTAGTCTTTCCTCATTTACTATAACTATTATGCTCATGTTTCTTGATCTGCTAACAAGAGTTCTTACAATTTTTTAAAAGAATCCAATTCAAATGTGCTCTAAACAATTGGAGAAGAGATTTGATTTCTCTCTCTTATTTTCTCCACCCCGTCTGTGTCACACACACACACACACACACATAGAGGCATGTGAAGGCATGTACAAATATATCATTGTGTTTTAAGAGCTTTATTTTTTTCCACATCAGTTTAAGAGCTCATTTTTCTCATCTGTTTCTTTCACCAAACAAAATCTATGCATTGATAAATTAGTCTACACTTCTCACAATTGACTTTAATTCATGTCATCTTCATTAATGTAGTTTTTTTCTGATTACTGGGACTGTCGAATCACAACAGTTGGTGGCAGATAACCCTGTGTACATGTTATACAATAAATCAATGGCCCTGGGTGGGTGGGTGGGTTCGGTCTTCTAAGCTGTTTTATAATTTACGATAATCAACGAAAAGTACATAGAAAAATGCACTGGGTTGAAATGATGTGGACACTGCTCTCCAGAAATTTAAACAAGCACACTCTCTACCATTGTGTTAGTTAACAATGTCTGACCAATTAAAAAACGTGGGCTCGTGTCCTTTAAAGAACTTTTATATCCCCATTCCTCTCATTCACAGTTTACATGAGTTTCAGTCCATTCAAACACTATTACCCAAAATAAAATCACCTTTGCTCAATGTAGGCTCTACTGTTCATATGAGTTCATATCTTCAATCCAATGTCCTAGAGCATGTGGTAACTTTAGGGCCTGAATTTGGATTCAAATATGACTACTTTCATATTCAAGATACTACACATGGCATATCTGACATCAAAAAAATTTATGGAAATGAATGTCTCAAACAAATATTTACTGTTCACTTTTTGTGACAGTAATTTTATATTATTCTTAAATAGCCTACAATTATATTAAGAATACTGGCTATGTGGTAAACTCAATAACGGCTATGTTCCCATGATCTGGAAGTCACACTTTCTTATACACTTGACCATATCCTCCATATACAATACTTTTTAAAAACACAAATATCTCACCATTTCCTGAAATGTACTTTTTAAAAAATTTTAACAATCATTTTCAATTTATAATCACTCTAAGCTTGTAGAAGTAAAAAATCAGAGAGTAATCATATAATGTTGTCCATTTACATTCAGCATCATGAAGATGGGATAGTCCAGAACTCAGAGCCATGTGATGAAACACAGGCTTCATCTCCAACCTGTAAATCAAAATCTTGGTTGATTCTATTTTACCACCATAGGCAAATATTACAATATATGCAATAAACATTAGTGATCCTGGAATATGTATATTCTTTCAGTATGATGACAATGTTTACAAAAGTGGTATCATAATATTTGGCCTGAGAAATATTTGGAGTCAAAAATATGAGCTCAAGTCTAAGTTATGTTGTCTCTTATCTTTGAAAATATCTCAGTATAGTTTTAGTTTACTCATGACAGAAGCAGGGAAGAGGATCCCAACCTTCAATTGGTTGTAAATTCATTCTTTAACACATTCATCTGCTAAACAATTCAATACATATGACATGTTTACAGTATACAAATTATTGTCTAGCTATAAAGAAACAGAGATGCTATCACAAATATTGTGAAAAGACCTCCAGGAAATATTAAACAAAGAAAATATAATGTTTCAAGTGGTTCTAAATGTGCAAAAGAAAAATAAATTAGGAAAACAGATTATATTTAGGCATAAAACTACCATGAATGTATTAGGAAATTTGACTTAATAAGAGAAAATTAAAGGTAATAAAAGATGTAGCCTTCTAGAACTATTTAGAAAAAAGATTTCCAAGTATAAGGATACAGAGGAAAAAGTCTTATCAAGAGAAAGGGAGGAGTGGGTACAATAAAATTTGTAAAGGGCCAAGGATAGGCAGATAAATGAAGGCATGATTTCAAGAAATAAAATTCACGATGAGAATTTTGAATATTACTCTAAGACTTGAAACCATTAGGGATGAAGTGATGAGATTGCTTTAACAAGGATACTCTGTGCTGGGTAGAGAACAGATTACAGCAGAAGCAAGATTAGAAGCCAGAGTAGCTGGATATAATGCTCTTCTCATATGGCATTGGTTTCATTGAGTTTGATGTCATAGTAGTTGATGTAAGGTTCAGGTAATAGACACATTTCAAATCTAGAATGAGCAAGAATTGCAGCTAAATTTGGATATAGGTTGTAGGAGAGAGTGCATTGTCAAGAATGACTTCAAGTTTTATCATTTGATGAACTGAAATAATGCCTCCCCCAGAATAAAACTAGAATCAGTGATTATTACTTGACATGGCAAATTGGATTTTACCAATGACAATAAACTAATATAGGGATAGACAGCTTTCTCTTGATTATCAGGGCAGGCCTGGTGTCATCAGAAAAGATTTTTGAGAAGACTTAAAATAATAGAAGCTGTAGCAACAAATGCTGTTGAGGAACATCAGTGAGAAGAGATACTGAAATTTAAAAAATGAAATGGGAATAGATTATACTGACAGCTGCCAATAAAACACTATCTTTCTGGCACCAGGATTCCAGCTTCATTTCAGAATTCTTATTTAGAGAAATTAAAGACTAAATTTGCAATGTATGTAGCCACAAAACGCATCATAATTTGATACAGAGGATCATGAAACTAATCTATGAGATAATATACAAAGATAAGGAAAATTAAGGGTCATGGAATGAAAAAGAAATATCTTCCTGATGCCAGAATCTGGATGGGAATAAAAAAGTTCAACATGAATCTCCCTATCTACTTAAAAACAATGTTCGTTTTTCTAAGGATATCTCAAACCTAGGATCTTCAAAAAAATATGTAGGGCCAGAAAGTTGGTGATTTTGACTTTAACCATATTAAGACTTCTGCCTTGTGCTGAAATCTAAATAGTGAAGCCCATAAAATATCTTGCAGATTAATTTATAAAAATAAAATTACTGAAATGAAATAGGTAACTATCTCAAATGCTTTGTTGAATGTGATTGAAAATTATAACCTTTGAACAGCATAGTTTGAAAATACACAGTACTCACCTAAATAGTTACTGTTAAAACACATATATACAAGTCTCTTCAGAGGTATCTGTACTATTATACTTTCTTGAGGACTTCTCCTTTTCTCTGCTTGTCCCTCTGCCTTCCTCTCATGCCTGCACTTAATTCTGAATCACATCACCAACCATCCTTTATTTCTACTTAATAATCTTGCTAATTTTGTTTCATAACACCCTATCCTAAAAATATTTCCCATGGTATAGCCTGGAATCTGGATTTACCTTAAATGGTGGTCCCTGAGCTGAGAATTCAAGTTACTTGTGCCAGTTCTTAGCACTGTCTCACCAACATATTTGCCAATAAATATTTGATTTAAGCAACTGAAATGATAGACACCATGTGAAGAAAATGACTTTTAGACCTTTGCACAGAATCAAAGATTTGAATTAACAACTCTGAGACAACTTTGATAGTGTCAAAATAGAGATGACAAATAGAATATAGGTCACATAACTCTACAACGGAAGAGTATGCTTTCTGCTGGAGAAATGTATGTAGAAGTAAGTAATCAACACACTGTTTTGATGTTAATTAGTGAGTCTGAGGACAGTTAGCTAGACTACAAGTGTAATTAAAGAAAAAAAAAGTCAAAATACCAAACCCTAGTTCTTACAAGTTTCAGATGGGAGACTCAGTGCAACTCAGAAAAGCGGTAGCCATGAAGAAGCTCAGAGACAGCTTCAAGTGGTGTTTGAAGGCCAGGCTGGGAAGTATTTCAAGGAAAAGTGAGTAATTAGGTGTCAAATGCTGCTGATGGACCAAAGAGAAATCTGAAGACTTACCATTAAGTTTAGCAACATGCTGTTCACTGATAACTTTGATGAAAGCTAAAACCGCTTATAAGAGCCTATTTGTTGGCGGCAGGGTAGAGCCTGATGGAATCAGAAGAAAATAGATGGAAAGAAAGGACTAAAAAATATAGAACTGGTGAGTATGCTCAAAGGAGTGGATTTTTGTGGCTAAGAAAAGCATTAGGCTTTAGCTAAGACCATGAGCAATTCTCATATTGTGATAATTAATGAGTTCCTTTAAAACAATGTCCACATATTTTGAGAAAAGAGCTAGTCTATGAAAGGTAAGTACTAATATGTACCATCAAAAGACTTGTGTTAGTGTAATGTCTATTTTACAAATGAAGAATCTGACTTCTATCTAAATGAACTAAATTTTCTAGGTGTATTAATCTATCATACCTTTCAGAATATCCAAAAACAAGCATGAAATATGATAATGGAAAAATTATTGGTTGTGAAAGACAGAAGATTTGAAGAAGCTTTTTTGTCAGTTGCCAATATCATGATTTGAAAACACAACTGGAGCTAAGCACATAGCTTAATGCTGACTATTTGCCTAACTTATGTGAGATCCTAGGTTCAATCCCTAGTTCCCTAAAAGTTACAGAAGAAAACTCAATTATGACTTGAATTCTTCATGTATAAAATAGAGTTGATGATGCCTGCTCTATACAAAGTTTCTGAGAAAATTAAATAAGATCTTGCATGTGAAACATTTTAGAGACTGCATGACACTTCGTAAAGGGTATCATAAAACTGAGACAAATCTCTTTCTCAGTTGGAGAAACAATCTTAAAGGAAATGAATCTGGAGTTTGACTTTCATTAAAGACTGGCTGCTAGCAGACAGATGAAGGCAATGATTCAAATATAGTAGACATCATGAAAGAAATAATTTGACACAGTAGAGGAATGTACAGGCACAAGAAATGAAAAGCAAAAGCAAATCAGAAAGGCAGGGAATACCAGATTTGTTCTTTAGTTTGAGATTCTCAGAAATGGTAGGGTATGGAAGAGGAGACAGCAAACATGAGTAAGACATTCACCTGGAATTTCAGTAATATATTGAAAAAGGATATCTATCAGACAAGCAGGATATTATTTTTATTTTCATTATAAAATACTTGGCTTACTTACATAATTTATATTCTCTGAGTAAGTTCAGTTTCATTTGATTACTAAGAGACTTATTTTGCATAAATAAGATAAAAATAAATAATAAAAATAAAAGTCAAGTGCAGATGTAGCCACACAGAGAGGATTCAGAAGTGGAGCCTAAAGAATTCAAGATTTCAGTTGTAGAAAAGCAGATGTGAATGGGTCCCAGGTAGGGCTTTTAATACTTAATGGACAAGGTGAATAAGCTAAAGAGTTTGCAGTTTGGGGAATCATGGGTATTTTTATCTTTTCTTACTGTGAAATGGGCAGGGTACTCAGCCACATAAATTGCAAATAGACAACAGGAGACATTTACATGTCCTGCTAGGCTGTGGGGAACATAGGAAACCCTGAGTGAATGTGTATGGAACAAATGAAATCCCAAGTGTATGTGTATTATTGACATGAGTAATGCCAGTCAACAGCTCTATGACCAGGCCCATGGGAACTGGCAATTCCTTCCCAAGCCCAGACTCAAGGAATTGGCAAAGCTTTCCTCTGATCCATATACAAATGTTGGCAAAATGTGCAGAAATCATAGAACACATTTTTCTCCTCCTGAATGTTTACAGCCTAAGACTGCTTCCCTAAAGAGATATACTAAGACTAGATAATTCCTCACCCTGTGATGTATATAATAAATATGATGAGGTTCCAGTTGTTGTAGAGTTGGTACCTTTCATTAGAGAGAGCACAGCTCACCTGATCCAAGTTTCTTTACTGTATACACATCAGTGTATCTCACTTTTCTTCATTCCCTGAGCACTCCAGACTGGTTTCCAGTGCCAAACCTCACTAGACATGGTATGAGTCTATATCACCACCCTAGTCAATCACAGAATCAACTGTTGCTCATCTCCTCCTCCTCCTCCTCCTCCTCCTCCTCCTCCTCCTCCTCCTCCTCCTTCTCTTCCTCCTTCTTCTTCATAATAATGAGTACTCTATATTCACTAAAATTTATGAGGTAAGGGGAACTAAACTCAAGAACATTTTGAAATTACACATTATAGTAGTTCATTGTTAACTTGACAGGATCCAGAATCAATTAGAGACATATCTCTGAGCATGTCTGTGATTAGGTTAACTCATGCAAGAGTACCCATACTCACAGCCAGAAAGAAAAATAAAATAAAATAAAAATAAAAAATAAAAAAATAAAAGAGAAAGAAAGAAAAAAAATGGAAAGTGAGCCTAGTACCAGTATCCATCCTCCCTTGTAGATGTAGGATATAGACGTAGATTCACCAGATGTTGGTTTAAGGCAATGGTCAGCATATTCTTTTGTCTAATTAAATCACCAGTTCTTGCCCCAAGCCCTGGATCCCTAGAGCATTTTGTCCTCTTTACAATCTAATATGGTAGCCCAGATCTGGAAGGCTTCAGCCTTAGCCCTGTGACACATTTTGCTGATTGAGCCACTCTGACTAGCTTCTTTTGAATTCTTACTCTTCTGGTAAACTCACCCTCTGTTCTGGGATTCTTAAGCTGAGCTCTGCTGTTTCTATAAATCTCTGAGCTCTCACTGCTCTATCCTGCCTCTGTAACTGACCTTTCTTACTGTCTGCTCTGTAACTCACTCTAGCCTCAGCTTCTGTAACTCTTATGGAACTGACTCAATTAATTCTGTTAACTGTTCCTCAACTGACTCCAGCCTGCTACTCCACTGATTGCTTCTCTTACTCTGTTAACTGCTCCTGTGCCTGCATCTGTTAACTAACTCTTCTTAACTGAGGGTGTTAACTGAATGACTCTAATTCCCATGTAACTCTTGTTTACTGAACTGAAAGCAGTCTTTTCTTGTGAGAGTTGGGCATGTCCTTACTCTGCTAACTCTTCCTCTGATTATTCACTTTGTCTGCCATTCACTGTGACTCTTCTCAGACATTACTTCCTGAGTGACACTGACGCCTTCTGAGTTGTGCTTCCTGTGTCTGCTTCCATTGCTTTTCCTAGGGATTAAGGCCTGGACTACCACTGCTTTATGAATACTGGGATTAAAGGTGTTTGCTACCATAACTTTCTGAATACTGGAATAAAGGTTTATCTACATTCCATCCATACCACACAGGCCTCTGAATGTAGCCACTGGAATGCAGATCTCAGTTTTTACACAGGGCTATTCCTCTACGTTACCTCTCTGTTGCATGACTACAAATATCAAAATGAATAACTACCTCAAACTCTTGTTGTCATGACTCTAACATAATAGACTCTGCTTTGAAATTGTGAGCCAAAATAAACATTTCCTTCTTTAAATTGCCTTTGCCAGCTTACTTTTTCACAGTGATGAGAAAAGTATCTAATATAAAAATTGCTAGACAATTGGGGCCACTAATGAGACAAACAGAGTTGTTTAGAAATATTTGCTGGAGAAATATGGCAGTACTTACAAATCTGAGAGAGAAAAGCTATTAAACCTTGTGTGTGTAGATGAACTGCTCATTCTTATGGGAGTTTGAATGACAGGAAGCCTGAATAAAATGCAAACTGTAGAGGCCCAGCTTACAAGTACTCTATCAGTGGCCGGGAAAGAAGTCATTCAATGTAACAACCTATCAAAGAATCTGACTATATTTTGCCTATGCCCTGAGAACTTGAGTGATATTGCTTTTAAAATAAAGGTCTTGTGTCTTTGAGGGAGGGAATTTCAAAGCATAAGCGCATTCAGTTTGTGGGTTTATGGAAGAGTTATTACTGATTCTCCTTTTTTTATTTTTTAATTTTTGAGATTACAATTTAATTAGAACATTTATCCCATCCTGTTTCTCCTTCCAAAACCTCCTATATGCCCCTTCACACTCTCCTTCAAATTCATGGATTCTTTTTTCACTGATTTTTATTATATGAATACAGATATATATATTTCTAATATAACCTATTCATTACTGACAATTCTTACCATACTGACATGAATAATTGGGTCTACAGTAAAAATGGTCAACATGTGGGATCAAAAAATATATGCATCTTTGTTAAGGAAAACAGCCCAAGCAAGTTTAAATTTGAAGCTGAGGTACATGTTAGATAAGAGTATATTGCTAGTGAGAAACCTACTCTGCACTGAGATAAAAAGTAAGGTACTCTAGTTAGCCAAGAAGGCACTGCAGGTAAAGGTACTTGCCATTCAGACTGATGATCTCAGTTAGGTCTAGGGATTTACTTGGTGAAAGAAGATAACTGACTCTTATAAGTTGTCCTCTAACCTCCAGAATTGTTCCATGGCACATGAATGCAACTACTACTACTACTACTTCTACTACTACTCCTACTGCTACACACACACACACACACACACACACACACACACAGAGACGTGTTAAAAAAAATAAATAAAAAGAGTGGTGCCTTAATGGGTGATCCTATCCATCAAGACACTAATTTTTGAAAATGTCAATTCACTTGAAAGGAGACAGTCTAATCTCACTATACCAAAGTAGTCCTCTGTTTCTGGAAAGCAACTTCCTAGGGAAATGTTTCACTGGGGTCAGCACACAGAGGTTGTTAATTGTGGTCCAAAGTGCATGCACAGGACGCATCCAGAGTTCACAATATTCCTTACGTAGGAAAAACATACTCCTTGCAGCATAGAGCCACTGAGCCTGGGCAATGTGTAACAGTTTCATAGTACCTGCAAGGAGGCTATGAGGGGTTACTGCATGAAACTCTGATAATGAAGACTAACTTGCAATAGAGACATCAGGATGTTAACAATATTAGGATCATGGAGTGCCTGTTGAAGAAAGTTACAGTCATGAAATGGTACAAGAGACTATGTGTGTTGCAGGAATAAGTCATGGAAAATGAGGCTACTCAAGCCCTTTGAAGACTAGGTGATTCCATCAGTAGCTCCTGGTGCTTGATATGGAGGTTCAGGATTTACTGGCCTGCTGTTTTTTTATTGGATTTTGGTTATTTGTTTTTCATCATATTTTCCCTTTCTATATCTCATTGCTCCCTTTTGTATAGAGAATTTTTATTCTGTGTAGCATTTTATTCTAGAATTATGGAACTCTCTTTACTGTATAGGGGTCCATAGTAAAAGATTGCCTAAATCTCAGAAAAGAGACTGTGCATTTACAGTTTTGAATGAAGTTAGAACTGTTAATGACTAAGTTAACTTTGAAAGGTAGAGTGAACACATTTTTCCCCAAAGTGTCCATCAAAGAAAAGGTATGAAAGTTTATGACTTAAAAATGATATGTTGAATGTCAGGTTGACAAGGTGTGGAATTGTAATGGTTTATATTATTAGCCATCTTGACAGGAACTAGAATAACTTTGGAGAAATCTCTCAAGGCATGTCTGTGAAGGATAGCCTAGATTAGATAAATTGAGTGAAGAAGAGTTTTTTAACTTTTGGGCAGAATAAAAATGATAAAGTCATCTGAGTACCAGCTTTCATCAATATGTTTTTGACTGAGGATGAAATGTGAGCAGCTAGTCTCCTGATTCTCTCATCATTGCTTCTCTATCTGCTGCCATCCCGTCTCTGCCATGATAGAATGAGGACTTCAAACTGTAAGCCAGAGTAAACTATCTCTTAAATTATAGCAATGAAACTTGCAACTAATACACTTGTCAAGAATATTATTAATAAGTCATTTCCAGTGTACAAAAATGAAAAGATAGGCATATAAGATTTTTTGTTTCAAAATTTTATCATGTGACAGGAGGGCAAACCTGATTTTTAAAGGTCTAAATTGTACTATCTGCCAAAGGCACTCAGCAGAGAGTTGCTGTGAGAATCGGGCACTAAGAACTAAGCATATCACTTAGTACTATGTGCAAAGTATTGTGTACATTGCACATTGAAATCCATAAAAGTATACCAAGACTATCCATACTAAAGTACATTGTTTTCTTCAAAACTGATTTCTGTTTTCTTAAAAAAACAATAGTAGCTTTGTACCCAGACATGTTTCCTTCATCTCGAATGATCATTTAGCAGCTGAAAATATCACTAATATTTTTAGAGGTTAATTTTTATTTTACATTTACATTTTTTTCTTATATATATTTAATAATAATACTGAAATCCTCATGTACGACCTTCTTCAGGTCTTTAGAATTGTAATGTTTGTATTATGCAAATATATTCCACAATGTTAAGTGTATCATATGGGCTATGCAAAATGTTTTTATTTTGCTAATGTCCCTGCCTTAAATTTTGAAACACTTAAATGCCAAAATAAAGACATTTAACTGTTGTAATTACTTACAATAAGTATGTACTCTGAGAATTATGTTAGTTATATCAAATTTGTCATAAAAGTTTTATTTTATGGTTATACAAAGATATTGATTATCTTAAATGCATTTCTCTTGCATTATAAATAAAAAGGCCCTTTTTTTAGCAAATGGTTTGAAGAGGAAGAGAGCAATTAATGTCAGCAGAAAAAGAAGTATAATACTGATCAGCTTTTTATGAAATATTTTGTGACATTGGAAAAATGAGAAAAGGTGGGCAGCAACTTGAGGACCTTTTGCTTAGTGGGAAAATGCTATTGCCCCTTGCTTGGCAGCTTTTCCACTTTATCATTTTGGTTGACAAAATCTCACAGCTTTATCTGCTGCTGAAGGCAGACACAAATCAGGGTGGTCAGAGGAGCATGTGGGAATTCAAAGGAAAACTTTGGAAACAAGAAAGGTAGTGGAGAAATGAGATAATAAATTCTTTATACATCCTTGGCTGGCAGCTAAAGTAAGAACAGCCAGGAAACTCCAGAGATCTCAGGGAAAAATGGAAGATACAGAGGATGTGAACTTGTGGCCTTTTTTCCCCTTCATTCCCACACAGGAAGAGGGGACATAGGGAAATTTAATTGCTTGAGGAATATCTTCTAAGAGAATTATTGATTTATCTCTGAAACATATAAGTGAATAGAATGTCCTGAAGGAGTCAATATTAGAAATAAGCAAGTAAATAAATACTAAACTGATACAGAAGTGGTCACACACAGCAGCAAAGACATATTTCACTATGAGTTCAGAAGCATCATCCACCACAAAATAAAGACAGCTTTGAAGAACAAAGTAATGAATGGCTACATTATGTTATCTACCATGTAGGATTACCAACAAATTGCCATTCATTAACAAGAATAATAAATTAGAATAGTAAGCAAAATTAAGAAGGACACAGCTATTTGAGATCAATTTCAAATGTATACACATAGTAGATTTAGAGAAGTTAAAGTTGCATTACCTATGTTTTCAAAGAATCCAATAAATTTGTTTCCAAATGACCAAAGGAAAGTATTAAACCTATAAAGAACTTTTGTGGAGAAATGGAAAATAGTTTTTAAAGATCTAATTTAAATTCTAGAAATAAATTAGAAAGCAGAATAGATTGAACTGAATGTTATAGACAAATAGCCTTGTATGAAAGCTAGGGGCTACATTGCATGGGCTATAATCACAGGCCCGTGTGGTCTGGATGGAATGTAGACACACCTCTAATCCAGTATTCAGAAATCAGTGGAAGCAAATATCTTTAATCCAGTATTCCACAAAGCAGTGGTAGTAAACACCATTCATCCCAGTATTCAGAAGACAATGGTAGTCCGAGCCTTAAGTCACTAGAAAAAAACAATGGAAGCACACACAGGAAGCAGATCTCAGAAGGAGTTAGCGTCTCATAGGAAGTAATGTGTGAGATAAATCAGAGTGAATGACAGACAGAGTGACTAATCAGAGGAAGAGTTAGCAGAGTAAGGACACACCTAACTCTCAGGAGCAAAGGTGGCCTCTCAGTACAGTTAAACAGAGTCATTTAGTAGACAGAGGTGTGAGCTGAAGAGTCAGTAAAAAGAGTTGATTGAGAAGCAGACATAAGAGTCAGTTGAGGAGCAATTAACAGAGTAAATTGAAAGTCAGTTACAGAGGAGGAATTACAGAAGCTGCGGCTGGAGTGAGTTACAGCACTGTCAGTTACAGAGGCAAGATGTGTGGGGCTGTCCTAGAGCTAAGAGGGGTTTGAAGCATGCTTGGCACCCCAGAATTCTCACCCAGAGAGCAGAAGGTATTCAGCAGCTCCCATCTTTTAGCCCTGACAAAGCCCAGATAAATTCTAAAGGCTTCCTGTTTCACAGCAGGTCACTGACAAAGAAATGTGGCCTGGCTGGTGCTTATCTGAATGCTGTAACTGGAAGGCCTAGGGCTGAGCCTACTTTCTGCTAAGGTATCTTTCTCTTTCCCCTGTGAGACCACACCTTGTGCAGAAGGTTCTTGTCAGGACATTGACTCTTAGACAGTGAGCACCCCCACATGCAAATGGGGCTACTCTGGTATTCCTGTCTTAAACAAAGGCCCCTGTCTCTAGGTGGCAAGGACCCTCCCCTGCCCTTTTCCCTATAAATGTAACCACCCTTGCTTCAATAAACTAAGATGTTTCAAGGACAACAGTCTTCTGAGGATTCTGTTTCCTCAGCCTCTGACCAAAGACCTGCCTAGATCCATGTGGACACAATGTCTTCTTCCCTGGAGCTGTGCCACTGGCCAAGGCTTAGCTACTTCCCAGGGAGGGGAAAGAACAAAGTAATCCACAATAATAGAGCAGTGAGAGCTCAGGGAGAGACACAGAGACACAGTTCAGCATAAGAAGCCCAGAACAGAGAGTGAGTTGAACCAGAAGAGTTATAGAGTTCAGAAGGAGCTAGTCAGAGTGGCTTAGTCATCAGTAAGCCTTGGAAGGTTAAAGCTGAAGTCTTCTAGGTCCAGGCTAGCAGGTTAAATGTGCTAGATTGTAGGAAGATCTGGAGCCTTCCACTTCAAGGGTTAAGACTAGATTATAAAGTAGACAAATGGTCTAGGGCTCTAGGGCACCAAGCTAGAATCAGTGATTTAACTTAGCAAAAGAATAAATGCCTTTACCCTGAATCAACATCTACATCTGGTGAATCTACATGCACATCTATTTCTACACCTACAAAATATTCTGCTTAATGATATATTATTTGAAATGTTTAAGATATCAAAAGGAAGAATTAATGAGTTTAGGGATAGAACAATAGATTTTTTTAAACAACAAAAAGAAAATGAGAACATTGAGAGAAACATAATTAAGCAGGTACTTAGAATTATTGTCAAAAATTAAATAGTTCCAACAACTTCAATGAACAGATAAATATTTGCACACAAAGAGAATCAAAACTGCATACATCAATAAATTACAAGTGAAAAATGGAAAAAAATCTTGAAACTGTTATCTACACCATGATGGGTTCTATTAATGGCTCAGTTCTCATCAGAAAAAATGATGCAAAATCATAAAATAATATGGTCAGTACTTATACTGACAAAAAAAATCTATCAAATAAGAATTTATATTCAGTGAAAATATTAATATTTTAATAAATTTTCAGTGATGATGTTTTCAATTAATAAAAATTAATTTCTAACACATTTATTTCACCACAACAAATACAAAATGGATTAGAATTAAAATGAAAACCATGCAATTATATTAGTAATTCAAATTCATACAAATGAACCAAGAGTACCAAAAAGTTAATAAATATGTGATATATAATATCTATTGTTCAATTTTAATATCTCCCTATACATACATATGCAAATGTACACATACACATTCAATTCTATATATTACCAAAAGTCAGTCAGTATAAAGTACTTCCTATTTTTATTCATAGAATAAAAGCATAACAATAACGCAATTAAATTGGTTTGATAGGTGTTAAATGTCTGCATATATTTGTCAAATGTCAATCTTTATTAGTAGATCTTATTGTAGGTGAATTATTTCAGTAAAGCTGATTTTGAAAGAAAACAATGAACAAGCTTTTTCAGACTTCTGTAATTCAGAGGTTTTAATCTGAATAAAAGCAATCATAAAAAGACCTCAGAATTGCCTGTGTCTGTGATGATGGAGGAGGCTATGATGGTCAAATTTCTAACAGACAGAGTAAGGTTTCCTCTCCATATTAAACTATCTACCAATGAATAGCAGATTGAAAGAAGAGTATTTTTAGTAATACTGGAAGAATTTGAGAAGCCACTCTAGACAAATAAGCTACAGCTTTAATTTGAACCATGCCGCAGAATGCTATGGAACCTCTCCTACTGACTGAACACACAATCCATCCTATGTATAATGGCAAGGTATTGTCAGAAGACATCAGAAAGAGTGGCAGGCTAATGCTTTCACCTTTTCAGTGACACTTAAGATTTTAATCTGAAGCTACAGTTTTTAACATATAAATCTGAATTTAGTAAGAGGACAAATTGAATAATTCAGCAAATGCATTGCTTTTAAATCAGTATTTCCAAGAAGCAGCATCCATGGCTCTGTTACAAGAAATCACCTAAAGGTGACAATACCAAACTCTGTCTATGAGCATACGTTTCCTCTGATCGGTAGATATTCATGGTACAGCTTTACTTTCTTTCCAAGGCTATTTTATTGTTTTTCTACATTTCATCAGTATTGGGTTGCCATGGCAATAAAGTAGGCTATCTTGTTGGGTTTCACCTTTGCTGTCTTGCTTCATATGGTTCCCTCTGCTCAGAGCAAACATGGTGGATGCTGCACACATACAGATGTCTGATTTTGTATTTTCTTCTTGAGCGTACTTGGCAGCAGGTCTCCTGGGACAGTTGAAGCAGCATTTCACAAACTGGCACTCATCCTTCTCTCTAATGGCCACCCTCCTACATCTCACTTGTTCTGTGATCTCTCTTTTAAGAAGGCTGCTGCTACTCTCAAAAGAATTATTCTCCATTAAAAAATGAAGTCTTATAACATTTCAATTAACTTAGATTCAAGATCTGTTTTAATTTCATCCCAGTTAAAAGTTAGCTGTCCTTCAGGCATAAAACAAACAAAAATAATTAAAATAGTATTTAGAATCATCACAAACAGAGATGTATAAACATTTTAGCTTTTAATCTTTTCTTACTAATTCATAGTTTTTTGTTTAAATTTAAAATAGGAAAGTTTAAAAGAGACTTATTGTTCTCTGAGCAGAAAAAACATCATACATTAAATATTTTTGAAGAGTTAAATGCATATAAAATATAAAGTGTTTATATTAAAAACATAAACACACATGTAGATATATGTATGTCTGAATATGTGTGTGTGTGTGTGTGTGTGTGTGTGTGTGTGTGTTTGTGTATCATAAAGTGTTGAATTAAAACTGAAAATAAACCCATAATCAGAACTGAACACAATACTTATTAGATGTAGAGAGTGCTTCCTTGCTATTACCATTGTTCTCTTTGACAAAACCAAACTTCTTTTTCCCCATGTTTTTAACTATTTTTTATTTCTCAGATTTGAGTCTGCCAATTCATTTACATTTGATAGTTAACAGTGGTATCTCCAATAGTGTTCATTCTCCATATTCTCTCTCTCTCTCTTTTTTTGAAGTTCTTTTAATTGAAAAGGTCTTACTCCTAATTTGTAGTTAAAATGTGATTTGCACATTATTCACAATACATTCCCATGCATTGAAGAAAAAGTTATATTTTTAAAATTTTACAGTGTTTCCAACTATCATCATGCTTACCATAGCAAATATTAATAGCCTTTAAAGAAAGATTATGTGTGTGAAAATTAATAGGAAATCAACAACAATAAAAATAGAACAGAATCAGAATAGGAACTAACAGTTTTAAAAAATAAAAAAAAAATGTTTATAAATAACTCATCATGAACCACAAATAAATAAACTAGAAGTCAAGAGATAAATATGAATAATATTATAAAGTCATAGTGATTGGATCACAATCACAGAGTGTATAAATGTTACAATATGCTCACTTAATTTAATAATTCATGACATAAAATATTTTGTATGCATATATACAGATATCTATCCAAATGTAATGGAAAATAATGAATAGTAGGCAAGAAGAAAATTTAAATGTATTTTTTTCCAATGAGTATGAAGAATAATTTAAAGATGAATGCTACTTTTATCTGATTTGAATTGAAACATTATATAAGAAAAATTTAATGAAAAATGTTGTACCTGAGGATCTAATCTAGAGGATACAAGCAAAGTCAATGAAGCAAGCAAAAACGATGAATAAAAAAATGTAATTGATATATTAAAAACTGAATAAAATTTGCACCAATGGAAAGGTTTGATAATTCAAAGCTGACAATTCAAATAGAAACCAGTGCTTTACCTAGAAGAATAGGCCAAGAAGAAATATAGAAACAGGGCTAGAAAGCAATCAGGGATTTCGTGAAAGTACAGAACTAAATGCATAGATTTAGAAATCACACAATCTCTCCAAAATGAGTTCCAAAACAATGAGTATATGAAATAGAGTAAATAATAATTTAAATATTAAAAAAAGATTTAACACTTTCTATGCCAAAGAAAGAAGGAATCCTTAGTTGGAAATTATGTGAGACGATTGTGTATCTCAGGATAAAAGGATGAATCGTGTTCTCAACTATAACAGCAATAGCAACAAATATTATGAAGTCCTAAACTCCAAAGATACTCTGTGGAACTAGACTTATAAAAGAAGCTATTAAGTTAAAATGAGACTGTTAGGATAGATCTAATCTAATCTGACTAAAATTGTTGCAAATGAGATTAGAACAAAGGTACAGCAGAGATAATCATTAATCTGAGAAAGTTCTTGTAAAGACAATGAGGCAGTGGCTGTATGTAAGAAAAGACATGCTTAAAAAAATTGTCCAAACATAGATGTTGAAGTTTTGGGGATTTGTCAGGTTAATATGTGTTATTTTGTTAAGGTATTACATACAGACACATTGGTGATGGGAAATTATTTTTAAAATACTATGAGAGAAAATATTGACAACTCAAAAAATGATATTCTTCTTTGGGCAGCACAGGCTGAGTGGCTTAAGCAACAGAAATCTATGATCTTGAATTCAGGAGACAGCAGTCCTTAGGTCAAGGTTCCAGCAGAGCTGTCTCTGGTGAAGGCTTTCTTCCCTTTTCACACAAGGTTGTCTTCTCACTGAGTCCTCTGTGGTAGAATATTCTTATGGTTACCTTGCCTCTAATAAAGCTACGAGCTTGATAGATCAAAGGCTCCACTCTGTAGACTTTGTTCAGCCTTTATCACTTCCTTATGATGCAGGGAAAGCATTTGTTACAGCTTAAAGCAACGTTAGAATTAAATCATGGGGAACTGGATCACTGAGGAAGGTAAACCAGAAAGCATATGAAAGCTGACCAATAAGAGGAAGGCTTCCACTTTGGTGAAGTCTATCTCCATTACAGGAAAACATGGAACACTGTTGTTGTTTAACACATTCTTGCATCTAATTTCAACACACTAAATTCTGTGTCTGAACAGTTTCTGAAAATAATGCTTTACCTGTTAGAGAAGAAGATCACCCAGGTTGCCCCATAGACAAATATCTGGATAAGAAGAAACCAAGAAAATACTGCAGCTATGTTTTACTAACTGTGATAAAAAATTAGCATCCCATTATAATGAAACTATAAGCTGGTCACTCAAATATTTGAACAAGGAGTGTATTCTGAATGAACATCTAGTTGACCCTCACCAAGGTGTAAGAAGAAAGGCCTTTCAAAAGTAAATGACTTCTGGACTCATATTCTGCAGAGAAGGCAAGGAGAGTAGCTAATTCAAGCAAGTCAGGGAGAAACCCTATTGCTGCACCCTCCAGAGCACATAAGAGTAGTAGAGTCATGAGGTGATTTATCCTCACAAGGCCTATAAGAGGAATCAGTGCATCATGAGAGCAGAGCTTTTATGTTCAAAATACCTCTCAATAGTGTGATATAGAGACCTTACTTGCATTGGGAATAAGCTATCAAATGTCAAGTGAAGGAAAAAGCATTGTGAGGAGAACCAGAAAGGAAGAATTATGAAATAGAGGGGCAAAGGAGAAAAGTTCAGAAGTCAATTAATGACACTGAAAACTCCTTGTAAATATTGATTTATGGAAGTGGTCAGGCGAGGTGGAGATTAAGAAGATATTTCTTCATGTATTAGTTCTTTTTCATTTCTGTGACAAATGCCTGACAAAATCAAATTAAGGAAGGAAGGTGTAGAGGAACATTTAATCCTCTAATCCAGCAGCATGACTGCTTTAGTTAGAAAGAATGTTAGTTCACATCTTTAATCTCAGGATTCAGAAAGCAGTGATATCACATGCCTTTAACCCCCAAGACAGAAGCAAGTAAAAGCAGAAGAGGAAGCAGAGACAAGAAGCAGAGCTCAAAAGGATTCGGTGTCAAATAGAAAAGTTACATCTGAGATGAATCAGAGTGACAATCAGGCAAAGTGACGAATCAGAGGAAGAGTTAGCAGTGAGTCAGAGTGAGGACATACCCAAATCTCACAATATAAAAGCAGGCTTTCTGCTTAGAGAGTCAGGCAGTCATTTAGAGAATCAGTCAGATAAGACAGAGATAGTTCAGCAGAAGGAGTGTTTTCGTGTAACCAATGCTACATTATGTAGCATTTAAGTACCTGAATGCATTTTTTTCAAAACTGATCCTTAATTCTTTGAAAAGTACTTTAGGGCTAGAAATGTAGTTCAGTTGGAGAACACTTGCCTAACGCATTCAGAGACCTGTGTATTCAATATCAAGTACTAGACAAAAATTAGAAAGACAAAAGAAAAAGATTTTGATAAATGTTCAACTTCTGAAAATGCATAGTGCATGTGAATGTATTTTAGAAAGTTAAGTAAGTCTGCAGTTCATATTTTGATTTTCAAATACTTATTAAAATAGTTATTTTCTTGAAGACTCAAAACAAACTATATATATATATATATATATATATATATATATGTATATATATATATATATGTTCATGTTTGTTTTATTGAAAAAGCAAGATTTATTCATTCATTCACTCACTCACCAATTCACTTAAAATAGAGAAAGGGAGTGGGCCAGAACAATTTCTTAGGTAAAATATACTTTATAAATTCACAATTTTATATGCTAAAAGATAAAAAAAAAAACTAAGAACCCATAAAATAATTTTGTGGAAAACTAAAAATATCTTTAAAAGCATAAGAAATAAAATACAAACAAAATTCCATTCAAATTCTGCAAAAAAAGTATTTTTTACTTTCATGTTCAGCTTTGCTTTCTAAAATATATGTAGATGAATGATTTGTAAATACAAATACAAAACAGTAATTACTCCTCTTTAAAAAATCATATTTCTTCATCCATATTGAAAGTCACACGAATGTGAGGCTGCACCTGAGTTAAATTATAAAAAGATGCTCCATACCATTGGTAGGGCTGTGTCTTATTAAACAAACTTATGAGGATATTTCCCTCTGCACTTTTCATGCCTGCTCCATCAACTCTCTTGGTTGATTCCCCCTTTCTGCCCTTTCTCAAATCAATTCATTTCTATGCAAATGCCTGCATCCCTGAACGGTGGACATGTGATAAGAAACCAGGCTTTCTCTATAGACAGGCTGCTTATTGAGTAATACATCCATCGTTTCTTCAAACAGAAAATCTATGACTACCACCATTTATTCATTAGAGTGGTGTTTTCCCACCCGAGGCAAGGACACTATTTTAATTTTGCTTGAGAGCTACCAGGCAATTCTCTGGTCTGGCACACTCAGCAGTCCCACTCTGCATATAAGTTCTGGGAGCAATATCCTTTCAGAGCCCTCTAAATATTCTTTTCTAGGAAAATGTCATTTGTCTTCCATGCTTCCTGTTTCACTTGTCTTTATGAAAGTCCAGCCCAGTGGCTATTGCAACCCACTTTTCTCCCATTAATCTGTGTTTTACATACAAATGACCACTTAAATAGTTCACCTTTCTTTACATTATTTGATAAATAACATGTTGATAAATTATTTGAATAGAAACAATACTTCTAATTTGCTTTCTGTTCTCAACACCAACTGCCATATGCTCATCTCAAGAAGATGTTCATTAATGATGAATCAATGTAGTTATTAAAAAAGACAAATTACAGTGGGTGGAAGTTACTTTGGTGAAAGGAAAAAAAAAGCGGTGTAAAATAATGAAGACCTCTTAAGTTTGTGAAGTTATAGTATCTAACAGATTTATATTCAAAGAATGTGGGATTTTCTGTTTGCATAGTGTGACTGAGTTTTATATGTAAACTTGTGCCCAAACTAAGTATTTCTTCTAATATTTTTTCCTAGAAACATGTCTTTAGTTGAGATTAGTGTTTGAATCCAAGTGCCGAGTAAAGCAACTTGCCCTCCCAAATAATGATGGGGATCAACTGAAGCCTGCATACTATACAGCCAGACATAGCAAGGAAACATGCATCACCTTTTCTTGCCTCATTGCTTCAGCAAGGACAGCCCATCTCTTCTTGGACTTTGTACTGGATTACATCAAAGGTTCCCTGTTTCTCACAGTTTCAGATGACAAACTAATTTCCAACCCATGCTTTCCAGACATTCAAAGTTTACAGGCAACATATTGTGGATATTCAGTCTACATTACTTTCTAAATGAAGTTGCTAGGATCAATAAATGTATGTTTTACCCTGTTTATTGTTTCTATGTATCTAAGAAGTATTAAAAGTTTTTTGAAACTTTATTATATTTGAATTATATTTTTTGAGTATTTGAAGTATCAAAAGCTGCCAAATAGATTCAGAAAATTACTGAGATTACTGCACTTCAATATCAGTTCTCACTCTTTGGAAAGAGTTTTAGTTTTAGTTTTTTCTTGAATGTGTTATTATTGTTTTAATTCTCCTCTCAAATTCTACTATATATAGTCAATGCTATTTTCAAGTGAATTCAATTATTTGTTTCAGATGGTGAAAATATGATAACAAAGATATACAATAGAATTTTTAGTATAAATCTTAAATTTGCAAAAGACAGTACATTCACTGACTCTTATTTAAGCTTATTTCAACAATTGCTTGGCATTAGTACAAAAGAACACAACTTTCAATGCATGATATCATTAACTCTAGAAGAAGTCTTGTAAAAATCCCACAACCCACTTCTTATATTTTGAAGAATTTTAAATTTTCATTTTGTGGATATGAATATTTCCCCTTCCAAGTATGTATGTATATCATATACACAACTGGTGCCTATGGCAGTCAAAAGAGGCTGTTAGATTACCCTCAACTGGAGTTACAGATGTTGCAAGCCACCTCATGTGTGTGTCGGGAAGCACATCTGGTCCTTTGTCAGAGCCACAAATGCTTTTGCCTGATAAGTCATCTTCCCAGTACCCACAACTTAATTCTTCAAATATTCAAAATAGATTATGAGACATTTTAATTGCATGGCTAAATTACATGTTTTTAAAAATGATTTCTTCTTTTATCATAGACCTTCTGGCTATGTCCACAAATTTAAATGACTTTATTATGGATCAGATAAGCAAGTTATTATTTTTGCCCCTAGATATTTGCTATAAAGGAGCATTTACAGGATGCACAGCTCCTACATTGGTCTGATTTTTGGTTGCTGTGACAATGCTGTACAGCTAATCCTCTAAATTGAAACAATCTATTAAGTCTGAGAAAATAAACAAAACCTGGAAGTCTCAAAATGTTCCTTATATTTAAGAAAATTCCTAAGTCTCCCTAACGTTGTATACACAGGAACAATTGCTGAGAAAACAAGAAGCTCCGACCAACTTATCTGCCTGCAAATTCAGTGTGTGTCTCCAAGGGTACAGCTTCCATTTCTCATCCACTCTAAGTTGGGCCGTTTGGTGATATGCTTGTCTTTTAGTCATTCACACTTCTCTAAGTAATTCTTCACTAACCCTCTCTTTGCAACCACAATGAGTTCAACAATGAGTTCAACAAGTAAGCTATATTTAAAATAATTTCTATGGTGTGTCGTAAGGACTCTGTCTCAAGCAGAGTTTGTATTTCTCCAAGAAACAGATGAGAGAAACAATAGAAAATAAGAAACGATTTTTTATTTGTGGTTTCTTAATCTATGATATTAGGATCCATCACTTTAATTCCCATATCCAGGCAGAAACATTGTGGTATAATGGGCATGGTAGAAGAGAGCTGTTCGCCTACATGACACTCAGGAAGCAAGAAGAAATAACAGGGAAGACTCAAAACTGAAATACGTCATACAAAGTTGTGATCCAGCAACCCAGTTCCTTCACCTTCCACAGTCACACCACTTCTTGGCAATCAGTTCAACTCTGAACTCATCAATGGATTAACCTTTGATTAGGATAGTGTCCTCATGAACCAACATCTCTAGAAATGGCCCAATAGATTCACCCAGAGTTAATAATTAGTGTTTTCTCCATCCTATAAAGTTGCCAATCATGATTAATTAAGTAATTTTCATCTTAAAGGTCAGCATCCGTAAATAAGTTGAAACTTTTAGAGACTAAAGAACAAGGTCTTTCAGCGACTTCACAACATGGCAGACAGCATCACACTTGTCTGAATGCCAAAGGGAGAGGCCATTTGACAAGACAAGAAGGAAGGCAGAAGGTTGAGTCAGTCAAACTTCTTTATAACTACAAATACCTCTAACTTCCTAGAAGGTTTTGGACTACTGTGTGTGTCCTGGAGTCTTCTGTAAAAGCAGCAAGCTCCTCATTGTCAGTTGAATAACTCGTATTATAAAACACACTGTTTCCAGACAGTTTTCTTGGAACTTGGAGACAGGGTACATAATTTATCCCCTGTGTTAATTCGTTAATTCATTCACTTAGTACAACCTTCTTCTGTCTGCATCTGCCTGATATATACTCAAATATTACTTGATAACATATGTAAGCTATGAGAGGGAAGAAAGTATGCCCTTTCTTACTCTTTCTAGTACCTAATTTTATACTTTACACAATATATTAAGTGGATAATTTCCTTTGTTTTATATATTTAATATATTGTGAACAACTCTTGGTGTGTGCTACTACTATGCAACAATAGTTGCTCCTCATACTAAGCATCATGCTTTATCGATAATGTACATCATTAAATTCTCAAACTGCCCTTACATTTATAGTGTTTAATCCAAATCACTTTTAAAAGAAGATTATGAATGTTCCAAGAGTTTAACTCAAAATTGAATACCTGTTGTAGAACTGGCTCTTGGAATTCTGGACAAGTCTTTGATCCTAAATTACATACATTTCCCAGTACTCCTCATTGTCTTCTCACTACAGTAGTGACTGACCATAGTTTTTCAACTCTCTCTTTCTGGAACACTCCCAGCAGAATCTAACCTAGTAAAGGAGCCATTACTCTGAAGGAACCTGTTTTCTCTTGAGTGCCTCCAGTATTTCTAATGGCTTCATGCAGCTCTACCTGAAGACACCACCTCATTTTTAAAGTATCACATATAAAGTGGGAAACATCTTTGATCTGCTCCCATGGTCTCTGCCTCCCACACAAATTAGTTTGCTCTAAATGTTACCACTTCTATCAGTGCTCTTTTGTCTTAGAATCAGAAATTAAATTCCCGATGTTCCAGCTATTCGTCTCCTCTAAATAAATCTCTTTGCTGAAGAACTGTCTTTACTTATTGAAAATTTGTCATGCTATCATTCATCTCTTTAGGGCTGTCTGGGACAAAGACATTTTAAAGAATTAAACATGGCATTTTGAAAATAATACTTTCTACCTTGTGTAATTATATATAAGCCTGAAAATATTTCTGCAAAAATGTGAGATGATAAAAGGCGAGGATCACTAACAATGAGATTACATTTTATTGTTTCAGTTACTCTGTAAAGAGACACTCATGACATAATTATCCTTCCTCTTGTTTTTGTATTGGTTTATTCTATTTATAATGAAGGAAGTAATGATACCAACTGTTCTGTTTCCAGACATTCCTATTTTTGACCACATCTGTTTGTCCTTTTATTTACTAATGGGAATGAAGCAAAGGTCTTATCTTTTGAATTCACCAAATTTAATAATAGTCAGCTCTCCTAACCTTGAAAATTTCTTGTTCTTTTAATACCTGTTTGAGATCTTTTGCTAAGTAAGAACAAAATTGCTATATTCTATTATCTACCAAAAACTAGAAGACACAAAATATTTATTAATAACTTTGAAAATCATACTTAAAATACACTCATGTGTTACCAGGCACAAGTATGTTCATCAAATTATTTTCTTACATGGTATTTGGATTAGAGTTTAGACATGAAACAAGAAAGTTGCTTCTATCACTAAAATTTAGAAAGAAAGAAAAAAAAAAAAAAAAAAGAGCTAACAAGAACTGGGTTCTAGTGACCTGGGTGTGACAGAAATTACTGTTTCATTCAGTTCTATTTGTAGAAGATCTTGGTGCCTAAGTATCAGTATGTGGACTTTAGTCAGCAGCATATTCCAAATCTGACCGTATGACAATGAACTAAAGATATCTGATGGTAATCAATGCTTGAGAGTCCCACTAGGGACCACTCTACTCTTGAGAAAGATTGTCCTAAATGCTTGAGATTGCCCAAGGCTTTGTGAATTCTATACATCAGCTTCTCTTGTTCAGTATTTATGCTAAAATCTCTTTTAGGATCAGTTCTCCCCATCACAACTAAACCTAAAGCACTGTGTTTCAGGGGTTCTCAGAATCCTCTGCATGTGTACACAAGTTTTATTTTAAAAAGGGATGTATATTTTTCTGTGGCAGATTCTTTTCCCTGTAAGAATTTACATAAAAAATATTAACCATCACTTTCTAGCCCTGTGGAGACCAACTAATTACCTGTAAAAGATGAATTCATGCTGGTTTTACCCTTTGAATCGATTTTGACAAGTTCAGTACAAGAAGTTATATACACATATCAACCATTCAACGGCTATCCCATTATGAATGGGTAAAAAATAAAACTAAATCAATGAATGTTTGAAAGGCAAAACTACACTCTTCTAAGGTAAAAAGATAAATGACTAATCCATGAACCTTGAAAAAGGGATGACTAAGCTCTGTGGCCTGCAGATTGCTTCTGGCCAGCTTTTTCATTTTTATAATTTTTTAAAAGGACACATGAAAACACATCAAGGTGAAGATACCACCTGAAAAAAACTTTTTTTTTGAAGATTGCAAGGCACTTTTGAAGTTGGGAGCATCATTTCTTGCCTCAAGCCCTGCTGAATCTTTTTTTTTTTTTTTAAGTTTATAAAGAAAGTGTCTCGGGATATTTCCCAGTGTGAGGATAGACAGCCTCCTCTCCTGACAGGTCATTATTGCATATCATGCTGGGATTGAGTGCAGGACTGGAGAGTGGCTGCTCTCCCAGCCTCTTCTGTAAATGCATGTGGGATTCAAGCATTGGAATCTTTAATGTGCACAAGAGCTCAAAAGGTACTTGATTGATTTGCACTACAGGACAGGGCTGACACAAGAATCGCAGTTTAGTTCAGCAGGATTGCACTCAAAGTCCTGGGAAAAAGTCACCTTGCATTAAGTTGACCACCATGTGGTGATCACCACCCGCTGAACATTTCTATGACTTGACATTAGTTGAGCTTTATTTGTCTTTTAAAACTTATAACTAAAAGCAATTCCTTCAAAAGGAAAAGTTAAACTGCAAAAGAATGTATCTTGTAAGTTCTGAATAAAAAGACAAACGAATAGAAAACAAATGAAATCATAGGGAAACATATGCTATGTGCTTAATTAATCTACAACCTTCTAAGTGGATATATACATATGTATATATACATACATATATATGTGTATATATATACATTCATATATATGTGTGTGTGTGTAAATATATATATATATATATATATATATATATATATCAGAGTGTGTTTGGCAAAGCTCCTTTCTATATTCAAAGATTAAATATATGTTAATGTCTAGAATATTAAAGTCCTATGAAATGTTTCACTTATCACATATTCATGGTTTTTCTTTGTATAAAAAACACTTACTAATTAAGATCATATTTTAATGAGTTTTCATTTTTACTATGTTCATTGCACATATACAGAGACAGAGAGAGAGAGAGACATAGAAAGAGATGCACAGAGAGAGTATGTATCTGTGTATGTTTGGAAGAGGCATGGAAATCTGATGAGATAAATTATAATCACCAGGACACCATGACACATTACACAGAGTACAACATGACCTGGTTGCTAATGTACTAGATACCCATGGAGTTCAAATCCACCATCTTGAGATATCAAAGCAATTTCAATTATTATTTAAATTTATTATTATATTATTATTAATATTAATATATTAATTATATTAATTATATATTATAAATATATTATAAATAATATATATCAATTATATAATTAATTAATTATATTAATATATTAGTAATGTATTATTATTAAATATTATTGAAAGTTAATAATAACTCTGACTCATTTTTTTCTAGTAACTGTATCTTTTCTAGATTCAATTTAGCGTAGTTGTGTTTATTAAATACATTGTAAATATAAAAACAAAACATGGCTGATTCTAAGAACATACTTAAATCATATCTGGATTCTGGATTACAGTTGATTCTAAGAGCTTTCTTGGAAAGCTAGCAGTCACACAACATGACTGCTATGCATATAAACTCAGAGACTATGGCAGCACACACAAGACCTGTATAAGTTCAAACCAGATAAAATCCTAGCACAATGAAGGGAAAGTACACACAGAGGCCCACTTCTAACCAAAAATTCTATCTGCAACTCACACCCATTGACTAAGGTAAAAGAAAAAAACAGTTTTCCACACTGTCTCTCGGTATGTTACCTATATTTCAGGGCAGTAATTGGCCAAGAGTAATTGGTCAACAGAAAATAGACTCCATGACTTCTTCATGCACATTTTGTTTTGGTATTTTTGCACTTATGTATTTTTTATTTGCATGTTTGTTTTTGTTTGTTGTTCTTTTCTGTTTTTTTTTTATTCTTTTAGAGAGAGAGAAACCACAAAGTTTAATAGGTATGGAAATAAGTAGGAAGAAGTAGAAGTTTACTGAGGGAAAATAATATGATAAAATATATTGTGGGTAAAATATTTAATAAAATACTTTTAAATAAGCAATCAGATATACAATAAAATACTTTGAATACTTTAATCATAGCTTTAACAGTTTATTAGAATCTTTGGCCATATTTTCATATGCTAATAAAAGTTACTATCATATCAGGATTCCAAAATGCTCCGGTAGTCAACCATGAGGTCTGAACAAAGCTCCTTAATAGTGATGCCCAAACAATGGTGTGTCACAAATACCAAGAACCTTTGTTCCTAATATAGGAGAGGATTTTTCTGGGGTTTTTAGTGTTTGACTTTTGTTTTTAACCTAAATGAGTGGTTTTACTTTCAGAAAGAATATTCAGAGGTTTACTAGATCCTTTAAAATATCAACAAATTAAATTTATAATTAATAATCTATAACTGCTTTTAATTTAAAGCTTTATTCAAAGTTTGTTTCTAGCCCAATATGGTTTATTTTCAGGGACTTTCAATAACTTTTGGTCTCATATGCTGATGAATGCCAATCCTGTGACACTGAGTATCTTACAGTTTTTCATATTCAATTCCAAACATTTCTGGGATTGAAATTTTCTTTTCCCTCTTCTTTCCATTAAGCAATAAGTATATATTTGTCTTCAATGTTGGAGGGTTTACTTTTCAAATGGCACTATCTTTTATTTTTTTTATAAACCAAAAGGCTAAATGAGTGTCCCTTGGTTATATACATCACCTCACATAGGTTTCCTGTTCATTTTGATTGGATTTTACAATTCATCACATATTTTGTTGAGTATATATTGCCATAGACTAAATAATTCTTTTAATTAGAGTGAACACTATATTCTCTCTTGTTTTCTTCAACTGTCTGACTCCTTTATATACCTAAATAATAATTGGTCCAATGTGAGTATTTCTTTGTAAACTATTATTTGCTACACACACCCTTACAAACCAATATTTTCTATGACTGATGTTGATGTTGTAGGGGAGTCATATCCAAAATGACTGTCTGTAAAAACATTTTTATTCATGGGGGTTCAAAGACGAATGAGATTCTATCTTCAAGATGCAAGCCTGGACCTAGAGGGCTTCTGCATGTGAGACTGAACTGATCTCTGACTTCTCCACAGCCTTTTCTCCACTTCTCTGCTTCTTCAATCTCCTGCTTCTGACTCTCTTGCTTCTCACTCAGCTTCTATCTCTGTTTCTACCTTGCTTCTCCTTTCATTTTCTCCTGACTGTTTCCTTTTATATCCAGAAAGTTGGGATTAAAGGTGTGTGCCACCATTGCATTCTGAGTTGGCTTATTTAAAGGTTGCTATGTTGTCATCTGAGTTGGTTTACTTAAGGACATGTGCTATATTGCCTTCAGATCCAATGTCTTAATTTGCTTTGCTGAAGAGAAACCTGTAATTCATTTCCTAAACTCCAGGCTGGTCAACTTTGCTGCCATCAGGCAAAGGTCAGACTGAGAGACATGGCATGTTCCTCATATGGCTTTGTTAATTCCTGGGGAAGAACCACAGAACCACAGAATTACTTTTCATTTAGCATTAGCACAAACAGAAGACATAATTAGTCTGACTAATATTCTTTCTACCCTAGAGCAGGCCCAAGAGTCAAGTGTTCCTCTACAGCTGTCAACTAGCTTTCTCTCATTTTTGAATAAACTAGGTTTAACTTGGCTTATTTCTAATAAGGAAGATTCTCACAATGGAAACAACCTTTTCTTCTTTTCAACTAGGAATTGATATTGACAGTTTGGGGTGACTAAACTTTGGAAACTATTAAATGTTACAGACTTAGACTTCCAATGCAGAGCAGCGGAAGCATCAGAGAACATCTTAGGTTGGAAAGCTGTTTAAAAGTACCTGAGAATACCTTCTTGCTATTTATGCCTTCCAGTACAGCATGGCTTCTCACTTGTATACTGTACAGAGAAATAGTCCTCTCAAATAATTTTTCTCTTTTCTTTCCTGAATTGTATGGCCCTTTTGTGTACCTTTCATTTCTCCATTTTTAATGGAAGACAAATAAAAATTTCTCTCCTTCCAAGAAGGAAGCCAGCCATAGTCAATGGGAAATAGAGTCTGGCAGAATCCCTTGAGTAAAAAGGCAATGGGGCACTGTGAGAACTATTCAGCTGAGAAGTCTACAATCCCTTTAACAGAAAAGTCACTCCGACTAGAAAACTGTTCACTTATAAGAATAGGGTATAACAATGATAAAAACTTGGATTTTTATGTGAAATTGGCCTACACCAAATTATATTAGTTCAAATTGTTAAAAAACGAAGAAAAGCCAAACACATTGGTAAAATTTATTCAGGCCTCTGGCAGCTAGTTTGCCAATGAATGTCCTTTAATTTAACATGTTTTAACACATCTGAAAGAATCCATCTCAATGCCAAAAGGACTTTCCTGCTTTTTTAAAACTTCTCTAGAAATAAATTCTCTAAGTTGAGATTCCAGTTTCTGTGATTTCTCTGTTAAAACTCCTACCTGTACCCTCTCTCAGCTAGTACAGAATTTTAGGCTAATAGAAAATGCCTTATCCCTTATGTTAATAATTATAATATTCTCCCATTATTCTCTGATCGGCTCATTTTCTTTTTTGCTCCTTAATTGTCTGGATCATTGCCATATCTTTAGGGAAAGATTTTCCTCACTGACAATGGATTCCTTTTTACTTCCCCTCCATACTTGTAGCAGTCCGCCACTACAACAAGTTGTCATTGATCATGATGTTTGTGTCAGCCTACTGTCTAAAGGAATACTATAAATAAGCAGGGCCTTGATCTTAACTACAGTGTGGGAGCAATCTACCTCAAATATGAGCATAGTGAGTGTATAAAAAATATCAGATAGATGATCAAGAAACTATGACATTTCAGTGGTTTGTTGTACAGCAACAGGTTGGCTAACCATAACTCATTTGTATGACTATTGGAATTCTATCCATGAGTTAAGGGCTTATTTGAGGCAACTGTAATTTAGGAGATTGAAACAATGTCTTAGGTTTCTAATTCTATGATAAAACATCACAATCCAAAGCAACTTGTGGAAAAAAGGACGAATTTAACCTTACAGCTTCTAGTTCATCATGAATGGAAGTCAGAACAGGAATACAAGGCAGAAACCAGCAGGCAGAAGCTGACATAGAAACCATGGAGGAGTACATATTCCTGGTTTTTGCTTCTCATGGCTTGTTTAGTCTGTTCCTTATAGTACTGAGGACTACCAGCTGAAGGGTGGCAATACCCATAATGGCCTAGGACCTCTAACATCAATAATTAAACAAGAAATTGCTCCCCAGGTATGCCCACAGACCAATCTGCTGGAGTTATTTTCTCAATTTTCCTTCATTCCAAAAGATTCTAGTTTGTATCAAGTTGACATAAAACTAACCAACATAATTATTAAAAATAAGTCTAATTTAACGGCAATAGAAATTACTTTAGTTAATCATTTTGTCTAAAACTGTTTCCAAAGAATAAATATGGGCACATTTTAAATACATGTTTAAGTGTTCAGGAAAACCTTACACTACTGTGTATTGCTCTGAAAGAAACATTTGTAATACAAAAAGAAATATCAGAAGCATCTCAAAACTGGTGGATTCATTGAATATATATTTTTATGCCCCACTAAACATTACACAATAAAGTGGACAAAAGTGACATCTACAAGAGAAGCAAGACTGGTCTTAGACATGGAAGAGAAGTTTTGGAATAACTGGTTTCTCAAAAACCAAAGAAGGAGGCAGTCTCTGTAGGGACAGTAGATAGTGTCAAATAGCCCAACATTATGGGTTAACTGAGGAAATTGCTCATTGGATCTGACAACTGGAAACAAATACATAGCAAACAATTACAGAAAATTCATAATGGGGAGAAATTGGTCTCAGTAAATAGTGATGTAGCTAGTTTATGTGTACTGATTTTGCTTTCTACAACTTTGATTTTATTAACTCTAATAGTTTCTGATAGTCTTTAGAACTATTTTCAAATAAACTCATGTCATATATATATATATATATATATATATATATATATATATATACATGTGTGTGTATATATATATATATATATAAAAATCAAATGTTCATAGGCACAATATTAATTATTATTTATCTATTTTGATGCTTTAAAAAAGTCTCTCAGTAACTTTTACAATCTTGTTTTGAATATTCATGACAAGTGTAGAGGAATATTTAATCATTGATCCAACATAGCTGCTTTGAGAAAGGATCACATTGAAAGGCCTGTGTGATAGCTAGGAAGAGATCAAATTAAAGGGCCTGTTTGATGGGATCACATTCAGAGACTTGTGTGATTCCAATGAAATGCAGAAAAAAAAATATTAGAATAATCCTATCCTCTGCTTGTGCTAATGCCAGGAGAAAGGGATTTCTATGGTTGGGGCAATGTAGCATAACCTTTAATTCTAACATTAGGGTTCTAAAAGGAAGCGGTCAATTCAAAAGTAGGTCATGGTTCTCAATTCATGGTTAAAGAATGAGCACCTGCCTTTAATACCAACTCTTAGATTAAATCACAGTGAGGACATGCCCAACTCTCAGGATATAAAATTAGGTTCTTAGAACTGAGAGACACAGCAAGTTCAGAGACACAGAGACAATTTGGCAGAAGTCAGTATTAGGCAGGAATAGAGAGTCAGTTTGAAGTTGAACAGAGCAGCTCATTCAGAGAAATTGTGAGAGTCAGCCAGAGTCAGAGAGTTCAGTCAGAAACAGCCAGCTCAGAAGGTCAGTTTGAACCAGTCAGCTTTGAGAAGAGTTTGAGCCAGAAAAGCTAGTGGGTTAAATCAGCCAATGAGGAGTCAGTTGAGTACAGTACAGCTCTGAGTTCAAAAGGAGCTAGTCAGAGTGGCTCAGTCAGCGTTGAGTTTCAGAGGTTGAAGCATTCTATTATACTGTACAGAGTCTGAAGCCTTCTAGGTCTGTGCTAGTATCTTGAAAATTAGATTATTTGGAGGGCTAAAACCCTCTAAGAACCAGGGATTGAATAAGCCAAGAATAAACTGCCTTTTGCCCTGAATCTGCTTTTACAGCCAAGAAAGAGCATATTTTTCCCCTGGTCTCAGAACAAAAGCTTCAGTTTTTTCAGAGTCATATTAGCTGTAGGATTTTCACATACAGTATTTTAAAACACAGCATGTGCCAGGCAGTGGTGGTAAATGCCTTTAATCCCAGCATTCAGGAGGCAGATGCAGGAGGATCTCTGTGAGTTCAAGGCCAGCCTGATCTATGGAGCAAGTTCCAGAACAGCCAGAGTTAAAACAGAGAAACTTTGTCTCAAAAAAAAAAAAAAACAAAACTAAATAGATAAATAAAAATAAAACACGTCATTTTATAGCACATTTTGCTAATACTTTTACCAAATGTAAAACTTAAATGTCCCTAAAATACTGTATGATTACCACTTAGTCAAAAATATTATGTACATTTCAACCCAAAACTGGAATCAATCATTTAGTTACTTTTCTAATTTCCTTCCCCAAATCCAAAGGAAATGTTATAAACAAAACAAAAGAAGAAAAGCCAGGAGGGAGTCCAATGGCAACTCACCTAGAGATGGAAACTGAAGATGTGCTCTGGGAAAGATCTGATGTTATGAAGTTAGTACCAGATGAGTGGCTTAGAGGGCAAGCAGTTTCTTATACTCATTTACTTCACATCCCTTATGTACTTTTTTTGAGGTACTTTAAATAGAATGCCATGCTTTAAGCATTAATGATTGTTAGGTTTCTAATTTTCTAAAACTCCTCAACTTCAAGCAGCATAAAATACCTGAGTTCGTCATTTCACAGTGTACATTGATCAGGAGTCTGCGCAGAGTTCAGTAAACTTTCTCATCCATCTGCAAACTGGGTATATCCAGGTCTACTATCTCACCTGAAATCAAGTGTAAAGCTTAGTTTTCCAATGTATTAACAAACACTAAATAACTATCTTTTTTGGCTAATGAAAAGTTATGAGTCTATGGAGTTCTTTTGTAAGTGTAAAACGGTATGTTGTTCATGATTAATGAGAAGAATGTAAAGTAACAGTCATCTACCCAAATTAGCTAACTTCCTAAATTTGTGTTTATTTTCCTTCTTACATCATGCTCCTTAATTGTTAAATTTTTGCCCCACTTTTTAGTCTGAGACTCATATTCTGATCTCCCTGGAAAGTATTCAAGGCCCAGAATTTTTTCTTCCTGAAAAATGATTGAATTTGTAAGAGACCTCACACTTACGTCATTGTTTTATTTTTCCCTTTTTCTGTCTGGTTCTCTCATTGCTATGTTTAGAATCATTTCTTCTCCAGTTATCTCTGAAATATTGCATTGCAAGCTTTTATCTAAGTTTCGGCAGTCATTGGTTCATCTGTTTTTGTTACATGCTAATGAAGCAAGCCATCCATTCCTGTGAATTAGTTTGCTCTTGGAACTATGGGCCAGACCTATAGGCTTTCAATACTGCCAAGACAATATTGGCTTAATTTTCTTTTTAACTTCACTTTTGTTTTACAGAACAGCATTTGTTCTAACCACGTTAAACAGCATGAGTAAAATATTATTTTTGAAAGAATGGAGAAAAAGAGGTATAGCCTGTTTATTTTTATATTAACTGAACTGCCCCTCTACAGGGAGCTGACCAAGGGTGATTATCAATGGGAAAGCTTTGAGAGGTAATGGGAATTAGTGCACTCAGCATAGCAGGATACATAGCAGGATAAATTTAGCCCTTTAGAAACATGTTCCTTAGAATTCTGCAATGATAGTCTCTCAAAGTGTGGTTCTGAAAGCAAAACAGAAGCTGGTGTTACAAGTAATGAAAAGGTTTTACACTGTCATTCATCTAAATGCTAAAATCCAACAAGGGTAAATCTAACTATTAAAACCTCAAATTCCAATTAGAAAGCTCTAACATAGAAAAAATGTTGTCTTGAAAACTATGCACACTTTAAATTTTAACTGGAAGTCTTTTTAATTTAGTATCAATAGGTTACATGCTAACTTCATGTATGTATATTTGAATATCTAATTTTTTTAAATTTAGAAAACATCTGTTATAACTCATTTTGTTTAAGACCAAAGGTTTTTTTTAGTTTTGATTTAATTATATTCATGTGTACGTGTGTGTGTCTGTATATGAGCATGTGCATGTGAGTAATCTCAGAGGCAAGAAGAAGGCAACAAATCCTTTGAACCTATGTATATTTACAAGTAGCTGTGAGCCTTCTGATGCTAGGAATCAAATTCAAGTCTTCCATGAGAGCAGTACCCATTAAGTACTAACTGAAGCAGTATTGAGCAGTGAGTTACAGAGGCAGGCCACCTAGGGGAAAGACACAGAGACACAGAAGCAGTTTGGCAGAAGAAGTCAATCAGATGGGAAGAGGGAGTCAATTTGAGGCCAAGCAGAGCAGTTCAATCTGAGAAGTTGTGGGAATCAGCCAGAATCTGCCAGAGTCAGAAGCTTGGTAAAAAAAAAAAAAAAGTAAGCCAGCTCAGATGGTCAGTTTGAGCATGTGGCTTGGAGGACAGTTCGGTCCAGAACAATGAGTGAGTTGAGTTGATCCAGAAGAGTCAGAATTCAGGAGCTAGTCAGAGTGATTCATTCATGAGTAAGCTTCATAGGCTTAAACACTTTAGATTGTGTGAAGGCTGAAAAACTCAAGGGCTCTAGGCCAAGAACTGGTGATTGAATTAGACAAAGAATAAAACACCTTTGCACTGAACCAACTGCTACAGAAACCTCTGAAGCTATGAGGTTTCCATCCCTTTTTTTGTATAATTTGGTCATTATAGGTATTATTATTCTTTCTACTGTTCTCATCAATATTATGATTGGTTGTCAAAAGATTAATCAAAAAATGTCTGTCAACATTTTACTTACTCTGTAATTTTTACATTTATCTATTTTCTAATGTTTTATGCAAAATGATATGCATTAGGGCATGCTTTCCTTCTTTTGCTCCTTAAATTTTATTCCAGCTTCCAAGAAAACTCTTCTTATTTGTTCTATTTAATACTTACAATGCAGGTGATTTTTTTTTGATTAGCAAGTGATAGTGCATAACACTGAGTAGACATGAGGACTGAACTTGCCTGTTAAATGAACCATCATCACTCTAGCCTTATTTTTTCCTTTGAGAAAACTTAAGCTCTCAAATACACTAATTCTTCAGTTGAATTTTTGCATAGCAACTTAAAATTCCTGATGTATTCCCTACCATCCATCAAAATAGTTCACTCTCAAAAATTAGCACTCTTTAATTAACATTCCCTGAGAAATAACAGGTAATTTTTAAATCCTAATTCATTTGACAAAATCAGAAGATCTATTTTCTTTTTATTGTCTTAATCAAAATTGAACAAGATCACAGAACTAATTACAACATATGTGCTCTCTTGTTAGAATCAAATAGATTGAACTGCATAAGAAAATCAATCAAGGCATTGTGAATAATCAACAACCAAACATATCTTGTCTAAAGTAACATTCATTAAATTGTGATTACTGAAAATACAACCCCAGTCAGCAGAAGGACCAGGTAGGCAACACATCTGCAGCACACATGGTTTTGTTCCTAAAAACCACTCTCCTGTAACCCCTCCCTACACACTTCTAGCCTTACTTCACTCAGCCCACAAGACCTGTGGATAGTACTGATTTTCTTCTGGAAGGCTAAACAATTCAAGGGAGGAAGGACTCTTCAGCTTACAATATGTACACAAGTTATGACAGTTATCTCAATGTTCCATAAGATCCAGTATAATCTTTACAGTAAACAATTGTAGCAATACTTTTAGATATGGTTGATGCTTTCTTCTTCCTATAAAGAAATATGAACAATGAGAAGCATGCCATTTAGAGACAAGAGCAATTTCAACTTAGCCCACTCAGCATAGAAACATTTAGTTCAAAGTCATCACATAATTTCTTTTTATTTGAGCCATAATTTAAAAAAAAAATCCTTCTGCTTATCACATGTGAATTGTAGCTTCTGTAGTACTGTCTTTGAAACATACAGAGCACTTCTGGGATTCTACTAATTTAGGCAGGAGTTTGCCATGAAGTATTTGATTGCCTACTATGCAAAAGAATTTACAAATTTACAATTTGCTATTGATTTGTTGCCAAATATATTGGGTGAAAATGCTCTAATATTGCAAGCAGTTCTGCTTTCTATATTTTAATAAATATATAAATATGTCTCAACATATTCTTCTGTGTTTAACTTGTGATATCTTTCTATAAATAGAAATATCCAGATGTTAACTACAGGTCAGCTTTTCCTGTTAGGCAGCTGTACCCTGGGCTTGTCTCTAATGTTCAAACAAGTGTTTTGCTTACTTTTGCTTTCATTTTGTTCTACCATTACAAAATTATTCAGCAGGAAAGGAAGTACAAGTTGTACTTTAAGTTAGCTAACTGTAGTCAACATCTTGGCTCTGATAGGACCAAAAGATCACAGAGGTAGGTTTAACTCCTTAGGTAAGTTGGAAACTTCTCTTCTCAAATATACTGTACTAATTTCCTCCTGAAAAAGAAATCAGTTTGGCTAATTCTTATCACATATATAATTTAAATATTAGGAACACATATGCATAAACATTTGCATGTATGCATTCAACAACAATTTTAAAAAGATACTGTGATTTTGAAAAAAATGGAGGGGGATATAGAAGAGTTTGGGAGGAAGAAAAGGAAGGGAGAAATTAATAATCTTAAAAATAAAATAAAAACAAACATTTTTAAATATTCTCACTTGCTATAATGTGTTTAGACCAATTTAAATTTCAAACCCAGCCAAAGATTCATTAAACATATTTGGAAAGCTCCATCACGTAGAATTATAAAGCCCCATTTATAGCATGGAACATGTGATATTTTACAACATTGAGAGGATCTTTATTCAAAGTGAAGGGCAAGAGTTGTCAAAACTTAAAGTACCAACATTTCCAATTTAGTGATCATGGCATTAAAAATGGAATTTATTTAACCTTTGATGTCCTCAAACATATAGATTAAGTCCACAGAAATGTCAGTGTCTGGCTCTTGGGAGAGAACACTGCTCTCAGGGTGAAACAGTTATTGGAAAGAAAAGGAAAGAGAATGTAGCATGACACCGTTGCACCATAATTAAAAGAGTTACCTCTCATTCAATTTAAGAAGAAAAAGGTGGAGTTATGTTTTCCATACTCATTCCAAGGATGTGTCTTCATGTTAAAAGGTTGCAAGGTTGCAGTAGCAGTTTTCTGCCAGCTTATGTAGTTTTCATGATTTACTACTTATTCCCTTAGAGAAAAGGAAAACTAGGAACAGAAAGTGTATCCAGCAAACAAGTAACATCAGAGATGACTGTGAAAGTCAGAACTTGAATATTTGAGACAATGGGACTCAGCAAATGAGTATATAATGAGAACACAGCTTTAAATTGACCTACATTTATATACACATGAGAAAGCATACAAGCATCTTCATTCTCCCAATGTTATACATTTTATGTTTTCCCCTTATTCTGCTAGAGATAAATAAATAAAGATTATTTTAGATTCTTGCTAAGTGATGAACTCTCTCTAAGACATATTATTTAGACTCAATTCTAGTTGGTTATAAATAAATAATAAAAATAATCATTCTCTTATAAGGTATGTGTGATAGATTATTCTAGGATATCAAACATGAAAATAACACATTGTATTGTTGGTCCTGCCTCCTGTTTTACCACTAGATTCTATCTACCCCCATCAATAAGTTTCAAATTGCTAAAATGTTCTTCTTGTAGGTTTGCAGATGCTGCAATGATGTCTTGTGGTCCCCAGGAAACATGCTAACTCCCTTAAATGTACACCTGGTCCTTTGTACCAGCTCCTTCCTGCCCCTCTTGATTCATTTTCCACTCTATTGAATCTGGTTCATTATACTTCCATTCAATCTCAGGGATTTTCTGTCTCAAGTCTATTTTCTTTTTGTCTACCGTTTATATTTATTTCTGCCTATAGCATCATTATTTGTCACTTTCATCATCCCAACTCCTATTCATCTCTTCTGCCTTCCTCAAACAAATCATCTCTGAACTCATTGATGCATTGTAGAATGTAACTAAGCATTATGTGAAGTCTCTTTATAGAATATTCATTGATTGTGTTAAAGATTCCTGATGACTGATAAATTATAGCTGTTGATTCAGGGCAAAGGTGGTCTTTTCTTTTGCTAATTCAATCTCTGGTCCTAGTTGGGTAGCTGGAAAGGCAGAGACATGATAAAAACATATTGTATAACAAAAATCAATTTTGAATGAAAACCAAAGAAACATAAAGTAAAAAAAGCAAAGAATGAAAAATGCTGTACAAAGGTCCTAAGATATTATGTATTTGTGATTTTATTAAGTGAATATTCATTGGAAACCATGTACTGAACATTATGTCATTTGAAGACTTGCAAATTTAAATATTATCAAACATGAAAATGTGACTAAAAAGTGAATAAAAGATGAGTTCTACACATATTCATAAGACTATTACCTCATCAGAGAAAATCATCTCCCAAAAAATAGGTATCAATTTGGGCTCAGTGCAGAATACAAGTATTTTCTGTCTGTCAACCTGAATTTTTTTAAAAAAAGTAAATCAAAGAATTTGTGCCATAGAAAACTCCTGAAAGGGCTAGGAAAGAAATTAAGTAGCAACCACTATTTCCTAAGGCTTAAATTTCAGACCATAGATTGTCATATGTCCTTGCTGACAAAATTGTCTCTCATCCACAAGATGCTGATGGCTACAGACTTGGTGTCTTTAGTGTGGGGCTCTTTAACTAACTTGGTATATTCTAACATCCATGACTTAGATTGTCAGGTGCAAAAGAGAGAAGAAAATAATATGACATCTAATGTACAAATCACAGGCAAAAGTATATCAGAAAACATGGGAACATGATCTTCTACTTTCCAGTTTTTGGAACTTCAAAGTCAATACAGATTTTTTAGAAAACTGTTTCCTTTGCAAGTGCTTCATATCACATTTATTCATTTATTTATTGTGTGTTTAGGGGGAAGGAGATGCACTGAACACAGTGTATGTATAAAGGTTAGAGGGCAATTTGTAGAAAGTCCATTTTCTTCATTTACCTTTTGATTCTAAGAGACTGAATTCAGGTCATCAGACTGACAGCAAGTGCCTTTACCTGCTGAGACAACTCTGATGGTCTAAGTATTTCACTTTTAAAAGCTTCTACTCTAAAATCTATTTTAGAGATCCTCACAAGAAACATTATTCCAAGTTCAGCATTGGATGTTTCACAAGCAAACACCAAATTTTGTTTCAAGATGGATCTAGTAGTTCAGATTTACAGGCTCAGGAGTTCAGAAAGAATACCATAAGGTCATAGATGTCTGTAAGAAGAGATGGCATAGCTCCCAGAAGACTTTCTGAAAGAATCATGCCACTATGACTCAGGGTTTTGTGTACATTGAAGAGGATCTTGTGATGGAAGCTAGTTCCCCTGTGTATCAGAGGTGATGTATAGGGCATTTAGACTCTGTGGTTGTTAATGAGGCCATGGAGCCTCAACACTCTTGAATGGACTAATGTTTTCCAGTAGAACTAGGCTCCTAATGTTTTAATGCAATGTGATTATTACAAAAAGACTAAGCTTAGTCCCTCCTTAGCATCTTGCTTTCTGTCTTGCCATGTACTCTTTCTGCTCCTCCTCTGAATGTAATAGGTTTCTGACCATTTCATTGTTGTGTTGTGATGTAGGCAGGGTAGGGGATCTTTAAAAGGACTCCGTCCACCATGCTATTTGGAACATCCAGACAACAAAATTGTAAGCTATGAGCTTTATACCATGTATTTTCATATCATATACTATACAATATATATTTTTCTTTAAAATAATTCAGCTACAGGTATTTTGTTACATAATTATTATCATAATTAATTGATGTGGGAAGACCTGACTCCATGTGGTTGGTACTAGGCAGATATTCCTGAACTGTGTAAGACTAGAGAAGTCAAGCTTAGCACAAAAAACAAGCAAGTAGGCATGCATGTGTTCATTCTTCTTTGTTCTTGACTACAGGTGTAGTATTTGAAGTTTCTCACCTGATTTCCTGACAATGAAAAACTGTAACCTGGAATTATAAGCTAAAATATATTATCTCCCCTAAGTTGCTTTTTGTCAAGGTATTTTTTCATAGCAACTTTAAATGCAATTGGAACAATATATTTTTAAAATTCATAAATCACCAAAATATTGATGAAATCCATTGAGTGTAACTTATTCTACTAACAAACACTTTAAAATATTTCTTGTATCTATATTTATTAAATCCATATTGCCCCACATCATTAATATGAGTATATACCTCCCACAATCCTTATTTATTTATTTATTTATTTATTTATTTATTATTGTCTTTCTTTCTTGCTTGATTTTTATTTTTTTTTGAGATATGGTTTCTCTGTTGTAACTCGCTCTATAGACCAGGTTGACATCAAACTCACCTGCCTCTGCCTCCCAAGTGCTAGGATTAAAGGTATGTGCCCACACCCATCTTTTTTTGGTCTTCCAAGACACGTTTTCTCTGCATAACTCTGGCTGTCTTGGAACACTCTTTGTAGACCAGCATGGTTTCCAACTCAGATATCCACCTGTCTCTGCCTCATTAGTGCATGCACTAAAGGCATGCATTACAATGCCTGACTACAACTTATATTTTAAGCAATGCTTTTGAGTTTAATTAGTGCTTCCCTTTTATTTTTTTTTAATTAAGCTATATGTGGGGAAAAGATTGAAAATTCAAACCTTGTAACCCTATCGCTGTGTCTTCATTTCTTACCTGTAAACTCTGTCAGGTTTTCACCATGGATAAATGACTACGTCTATAGAAGATACAATGGGTAGCGTTAGAATGGTGAAATGGATTAAATTCATTTAAATACATATTGCTTCTTTACTAGAAGCATTGATATTTTTTTCACTTGTTCTTCAAGAAAAACATTGTATGTTGGACATTCCACTAAACAATGAAGCTAAGAAATCTGGCTTTGTTAAACTATAGACTGCTGTAGTAAAAGTGCACATTGTCTGAACATTCATTAAGTACTTCATTACAAAGCAGTTTACTCTAGAGGGCAACACGACTGCTCTAAGCTACACCTGGTTTTTGTATTAGCTGGTTCATCTCCTGAGTGAACTTGACCACTTTCTGCTCCTGAATTTTATTGCCACATTAGTCATGGTAAAAGATGAAAATTGCTAGAAATTGCCTCTTAAACTCTGATTGTTCTAATTGATAAGATTTCTTAACCACATTGAGTAGACTTTTAAAAATATTTGCACTTAAAATTTGGTGTTTAAATTCTCTGCTTTTGTAAAATCTTTGAGTTAAGGTTTCTTTCAGTTTGTAAGTTTAAGATAGGAAAACACAGAGTAGAAAAAAAGTTTTTATCAGGACTGCTCTTATGTGGGGATAGGAGGGGGGAGGGGATATTTGGGAGAGAAGCAAGATGGGGGAGGTGGGAGGAGTGGAGGTAGAGGAGGCAGGAGATCAAATGTATTATAGGAGAGAATAAAAATAAATTTTAAAAAACTTTATCTTAGGTACCCATGTTAATTTCTGTCATGAAAGTTTCCTTCCATATGTTTATATAATTATAATATGCTCATGTTCTTCTATTAATGCTTTTAACTGAAATGAACTTAAATCATTTTCCTCATCCTTCCTTCCCTCCAGTCCCACTCTTGAACCTATCCAATACCCTCTTCTCTCAAGCAGATAGCTGCTTTAATTATATTTGTTACATGTGTATATATATGCACAAATACATATGATATATGTAATATACATATATATATATATGTGTGTGTGTGTGTGAGATATACTTTCTGAGTCTGTTTTATTGGTGTTTATATGGTTTTAGTGCTGACTAATCTGCATTAGTCAACCAATAATGGGGCTCATCTATGAGGAGGCTACTTTTCCTTTTCCCAGAAGTCATTACTTACCTATAGTTCTTTGTCTAAGGGTAGGATTCAGTGAAAATGTACCCCCTTCCACGTTAGCATGTCCACTGATATAGCTACTGTTCAAGTCTAGTTCATGTAATCATTTCTAGAGGAAACTGTTTCATAGTAGATTCCCTGCTGCCTCTTACAATATTTCTGCCTCTTTTTTCATGATGGTCCCTAAAGCACATATGTAGAAGTTGTGACATAGATATATCTGTTTGGTCTATTAATCCATTGATCTTTACAATATGTCCACTTATGGTTTTTATGTGACTGTCTCTATTTGCTGTAGAGAAAGGCTCCTTTGATGAGGAGTAGTAGTTACACTTATCTGTGGGTATAAGGATAAAATTTAGAGTTCAGTCAGGAATTGTGTTGGTCTAGCAAAGTGGTGGAAGATTCTTTTCTAAAGACAATGACTTTACTAGTCCTCCTGGGAACACAGATATGTTTCCAGTACCGGAAATGATTTACCTCTTGTTGAGAGGAACTTCAGTCCAACTAGACAGCTGTTGGTTGCCACCAACACATAATTACCGTTTTTTGCACCTTTACCTTTATGAATACTTTGCCAAGTTGGTAATTGTTGTGGTTCATAAGTGTTTCAGCTGTTTAAGACTATTTAATTGCTTCATTCATTGTAGAGGAACATATAATCTTTTAATCTGGCAGCATAACTGCTCTAGGTTGAAAGAATATTAATACAACCCATTAATCCCAAACATAACACATACCTTTAACCCCAATTCAGAAGGCAGCGGTGGTGTAAGCCTTTAATCCTAGCACTTGGGAGATAGAGGTGAAGCTCAGAGGGAGAAGCTGAGAGTCCAGGGTCTAGACAAGGAAGCAGAGCTCAGACAGAAGTGAAGTGGAATCAGACAGGAAGCAGAGCTTATAGAGAAGCTGAGGGTTAGATCAGTTTAAGTGCAGTTACCTCACAGTCAGTTCAGTTCAGAAGGAGAAACCAAGAAGAGACCCAGGAGAAACCAAGAAGAGACCCAGTCCAGAACAAGCTAAGAGAGAAATCACAGAGTCAGAAGCAGAAGGTTTACAATGTAAAGTACAGGAATTTAGAAGACAGCTAGTCAGAGTGAGTTCAGTCATCAGTAAGTCTCAGAGGGGTGAAACATTCTAGCACCTTTAAGATTAGATTGTTTGGAGGCTGAAACCATCAAACTGGGATTGAATTAGCAAAGAATAAACTGTCCCCTGTCATAAAAACAAGAATAAAAATGAATCAACAATTACATCTATGCCTACACTTCACATGGCATCTCGTATAATATTTTCTAGGAACGTATTTCTGAGACCACAGGAAAGAGGCTTTCATGTCACTCCCAGTTCTAGTTATCTGAGTCGTGTGTCCTATGTGTGTGTTTCTATAGCAACAGGGTCCTCAATTCCTGTGAGGCTACAAAGAGATATGTTGATAAACTATATTGTTTTGGGAGTCACTTAGACTACCCTGACCAATTCTTCTAAAGATTCCTTTTTTCTTTCTTTTGTTACTTTCCTTGTTTCTTTCCTTCTGTCTTTCTTCCTTTCTTTTCTTTCTCTCTTCTTTTTTAAGACAAAGTTTCTCTGTTGTAACTCTGTCTTAGAACTCACTTTGTAGACCAGGCTGACCTCAAAGTCACAGAGATGCCCCTGCCTCTGCATCCCAAGTGCTAAGATTAAAGGCATGTGCTATCACTGCCTGGCTCTCTCATGATTCCTAGCTCCAAGTCCACAGATGTGGGTATAACACTGAGTAATCACAGTGACCAGAAACGTACAAAGAGAGCATATGTGAGGTGATTTGGGAGGTTAATAGCTAGATACAGGTAATTTGAGGTAGGAAATGAATTAAGAGGTTGGGGACTCAACTTGGAAGACTGAAGGAAGCCTATACAGAAGGAGAATGAGTGACAAATAACAACAAGGTTCTTTGATAAAGCCCCAGTGAATCATATTAGTTTATATTTACCTAAAATTATTCACAATGTGTGTGTGTGTGTGTGTGTAGAACAAGAGAGTAAGTACAATTAACTTTTAAGTAAATATAAAGTTAAAAAAGAGCAAATTAGCATTATCTTATACCATAAAAATGGTGAAGGATATTTACCTCTACTATAATATTACAGGAATATCCAAGGTCCTTGTATATTTTTCCCATTACACTAATATTTTAGAATCATTTCTTATGTTTAAATCTTTAAAAGAATATCATAATTACAATAGATTCAATGACTGTCAGTCATACAAAACTCATCAACATTTACAGCACCCTTTGAAAATTTTTATTTTGAGAATCATTTATTTATGTGGATATGAGTGTGTGTTTGAGCAGGTTCACGTGTATATAAGCATGTAGCGACCAGAAGAAGGTATCTAGTATTCCATTCTCTCTCTCTCTCCCTATGGTGAGACAGGGTCTTTCTCTGAACCTGGGGCTCCTAAGTTCTCTACTATGCTGGAAGAAAGCCCCATTGGTTCTCTTGCATCCACCAACATCAGACTAAACTAAAATGCAAAGATTCTAAAAAGACAGTATAGAAAGAAGCCCTGATTTTGTTTTCTCTCCATCTAGCTAGCAGCTGTATTACATAATTATTTTGAAATTACGGTCTATTTGAAGACATAGAAAGGGTTGGTCATAGACAAATGTGTTGTAAGCCTTGAATTCAGTATTATAGCCCTTCTGTAATCCACTCACATACCTCTTCACTTAATGTGACTAATGCAGAGGAATCATCCAGCTGAACCCCATCAACACACAGAACCATCAGAATTAATTAGTTGGTGTTAAGGTTTGGAATGGGTTATTGAATGGCAATACACATCTCATGATTTATTTAAAACTGATTCATTAAGTGAAAAAGTCAATTGACTGTATACTGTCCTAGTATAGGAACAGTATGATATCTTTTGTTTTTACTGCTAAGGTATGAATATAGTTCAAATGTAATTTCTGATGATTTAATGGGATTTTCCAGTGCTTGCTACATAGAAAAAAGTATACTTTAGTGGGTACAAGGTAAAACAATTTCTGTTAAGTTCACAAATGGATTGTTGACCTATATACTTAATAGAGGTCATCATCACAGTAATTACCATTGTGAAACAATGCTAATTAACTCAAAAAAAGGCCAGGCATCCTGCTAAAAATATATGCCAGGCTGATAGCATTAATCATGTTCAGCTTAAATAATGTCATCACTTTGTGAAACCTTATTAAAAGTATATAATAGATTTTGCTTTTAACATATGTCTTGAAGAATATTCTGACTATAAAATAAATCAATGTTAGAAATACCATGAAGATGAAGAAATGATTTTCTTAAATATATATTAATTTTACTCTAAGAATAGAAACATTTAAGGAAATTTATCAGTGTACTCTGTTACCAAATTGATATTCAACTTCAATCAATTTAATTAAAAGCAATGTGATATGTGTCATTCTATTTTATATTTGTATAATCAAGTAATGTATCATGAGCAAAAGAAAAGTCTTAAAGAAAGGCATCCACTTAGTAAAAATCTCTTTTACTTTATAAATCTACAAAATAATATGACTATCCACACTAAAATATTCAAATGATGCTTGATACACATTTCAATGTGTGCCTAGTGTGTCTAGTAAACATTGTTTGAAAAAAAAAAAAACCTTCTCAAGTTTTAAAATTTTTAGCTTGCCTACATAAAAGCAATTATTTTCAATTCTTTTTAAAAATTTATTTCACATCTATATAAGTGAAAAATGATATGTGGATATATAGAGAGACAATGACCTTGAACTTCTGAACTTCTGATCTTCCTGCCTTTATTCTCTATGAATTCATATTAGAGGGATGTGCCACAATACTCAGTTTATGAGGTGGTGAGGATAGAACCTCGTGCTTCTGGCATAGTGTACTCTACCAACTGATGTAATTATTCACAGAAGTAATTTTACTGGCTATGGAAACAAATCTTTCACTTAGCTAGTGCTGCATTAAAAATATGTGATTTGATTTTTATTTATCATATAACCAAAGTTAATTATTGAATAATAAATATCATGATAATAAGCAAAGCCAGGTTAGCTTAATATTATTAGTCTGGCTAGGTGGTGGTGGCACACACCTTAAATCCTAGCACTTGGGAGCCAGAGGCAGGTGGATCACTATGAGTTTGAGGCTAGCCTGGTCTACAGAATGAGTTCCATGACAGCCAGAGTTATAACAGAGAAACTCTGTCTCAAAAAAAAATTATGAGTCTGGCCAAGAGTGTCAATGAATATTTTTGTCTGTCTACCTGAATCCTTTATGTGTGTGATATATTTAGAATCTGCATTCGGTAAATAGAGAATCATATTACTCGCTCTATAATTATCTATGCTGGCTAATAAGAAAGAAAAGAGTTTTTTAGACAACAGAAAAATGTTCTTCAATCCAAAGTGCTATGCTATTATGAATGAGAAAATATTTTATATCAATTTCATAAATGTTATTGGTTTGAAAAATTAAGAGTCCAATAGTCTTTTGCAAAACTCTTATGTAAAACTAATGGCAACCTTCTTTGTTCTTCATTGAGGTAATAATTTACTCTTTGGTTATTTAATGTTATAGTGAAATTATCACTGACTTGACACTATAAAGATAAAAGAAACTTACAAAATATTCTGGGATATATATTATCTTCTAAAAAAACAAAGAAGTAAACTTATGCATGATTCTATGTTATCTAGTGGGAAATTCTGGACCTTGAAATGGTGGATTAGAAGCTGCCATTATTGGTTATGAGTAAAAGCATACGCATAGCAAAGAATAGAATCTATTCGAAAGATTAAAAAAAAAAGTGTGAGCCCTAGAAATGACAAAATAGTGATACTACTGCTAACAAGCATGGAGAGACAGTAGGTCTCTCTTTTATAGCATAAAAAAGTTAGCAGCAGACAGATAGCTCTGTACCTGTCCTGGCAATCATTAAGAGAATCTGGAGAAACTCAGCTCTCTCCCATTTTCTATTAGACTATGGAGACTGTGGACCACACAGCATTGGAAAATTCCCAGGAATATCATGCTGGTAGAAATAAAAATCTGAGCCCTTCTTACAAACAAGAGTGGGAGATCGTCTTTGAGAAAATTTTCACAGTTCTGACAATTTGCAGGAGATACTGCAGCTGAGACAATAATGATGGATGGGACAAAGCTTAACCAGAACTATTTAGCTGTGTCTATAATCTATCCTTTATTTTAGCCTTTATTTATTTCACGTTAGGAGGCACTTGTGATAGGGGAGGGTGTCTCAACAAACTAACACCAGTTGTGGAGCTCCCAATGTAAAAAGTAACAGGACAAGTCAAAAAGGCATTTTCCAAAAGTAACAATAATAAAACTATAGCTGTCAATGGCAGTTATGTAGATAAAATTCCAGACAAAGAATTTATCAAAAGATTATATGTTGAAAATCACAAGAAGACAAAAGCTCATAAATGAATTCAAAGAGGATATGAATAATTTTTAATGAATTCCAAGAAAATATAAACAGAAGAATGGATATCAATAAAGGACATGAAAATAGAATTCAACAAAGAAATAGAAAGGCTAAAACAAAATCAAAGGTAAATGATACCAAAAATAAAAACTTCAATAACAAAATAAAACTCCCAGCTAAAAGCCTCACTAATAGAATTGATCATATGGAGGAAAGAATAACATAGCTTCAAAATGAGGTAGTGGATTTAGATCATCCAATTGAAAGCAGTTTTTCAAAAGTTTCAAAAAAACTTTTTCAAAAGTCTAAATGGTACATATGAGATCTACGGGAAATGATTAAAATATCAAACTATAGAAACCATAAGCATAGAAGGAATATCCCAGCTAAAGTAGTAGACAATATTTTCAATAAAATAATAGAGGAAATTTTTGCAGATACAAGAGACACACAGAAGGGCTGAAGAGATGGCTCTGTGGTTAATGGCCAGTATTCTTTTGCAGAAGATCAAATTTGGATCCTAGTACCCATGTAAGGAGGGTCAAAACTTCTTATAATTCCAGCTTCAGAAGATTCTTGATTTGATTATCTCTTCTGACTTACAAAGGCATTGCACACATGGGATGGACATACATACACACACACATGCATATACACAAAATAAAAAAATAAATCTTATTGAACTAATTTTAATAAATACATTGTTTGTCTTAAGAAAAACTGTAGAAAATATAATTAACATTTCACGGTCTGTACAAGTTAGTTTTCAGTACAGAGTTAATTATAAAATATATAATAAAATTACAAAATCTAAGGACTACTTTTGACATCACCTGGAGCAGCAATTCTCAACCTGTCGGTAGCAACCCTTTTATGGATTGAACAACACTTACACAGGTGTCACCTAAGACCATCCTGAATATGAGATATTTACATTACAAATCATACTGGCAGCAAAATAACAGTTATGAAGTAACAATGAAATAATTTTATGGTTGAAGTTCACCACAGCATGTGGAACTATATTAAAAGATCACAACATTAGGTAGCTTGAGAACCACTGACCTAGAGAAATTAATGATTGCTTAGATTTATACATAAAAGGAAGTGGTACAAATATATTTAATTCATGTATCTGTTGCATTGCATGAGATAAATCTTAAAAATAAAACTACATTGCTCTGAGTTATATATTTAAGTATCCAAATATTTAAAGTAATGAATTCCCAGTATATTTTGCAAGATCTTGTTTATCTTTGTTATTCAAGAAAAGATTATCAAGCTGATTTATTTTATGATGCAAATAGAATTTTATAATCGCTTTTATGCCCAAGTTTAATGGAAAAATACAGTTTAATTTTATTTTATCAATTAAAATATTACATTCCCATTGACAAAACTTGGCAGCCATGCTGCTATGTATTATACAGAATATGTCCTTCATTTCTAATTCATTGCAGTCACATTTTCTCACCTTCATTCAATGGGGAAAACAAAAATTCAATCCTCTTCAGTAATGATATTCCTCTGCTGATCCAAAAATAGTTTTCATACTTATCTCATCAAGGACAAGAACAACTGGAAGTTATAGAATGATGACATTCCCTACACAATGCAGCATCTCATTCCAAGTCAAACAACCATGGAATAAGGTTTAATTTTTAAAGAAGAGTTTAATTGAAAAACTTAACTATTAACCAAGGAAATTCCCTAAGTAAACTTCTAGAACTATTGTGAGAAATGACATTCATGTAACATTTCTTGAACAATAAAAGTATAAAATAAAAAAGAGGTTATTAATTACAAGATTAGGTTGTTTATTTAAACTTATACTTTGCAATGATTGTAAATTCACATATAACTACAGAAATGCATATTTATCTTATGTAACAATTTTCCTAAAAGTATACTATAATACTGTAGACAGAATTTCAACATTAATACAGTCAAGACCCAGAACATGTCTATTGACACCCTCAACATGATCCCTTATTGTATGAGTGACTTTTGTGTCATTATGAAAAACTGAAAGGACAAGAGTTCATTTGGTCTCAGTTCACTGTGCCTGGGAAAGCTTGGCGGAACAGAGTGCAGCTGTTGGTGGACTGGTACAGAGAATACAGAAAGGGTGTTGGTAGGAGATAAACCCAGGAATAATATACACCCAAGGAACCACATGTGATGATCCCTGTCCCCAGAAAATGTTCCCATCAAATCTTATAGATGTAGACGTTAATTCAGGGAAAACACGAATTATTCTTTTGTCTAATTAAATCACCAGTCCTTGGTCCTGGAGCTTTTTGGTCTCAGTGCAATCTAATCTTAATCCTTGAACTAGAAGGCTTCAGACTCAGTACAATCTACTATTAAGCCTTTACCTCTGACTGAGCCACCCTGACCAGCTCCCTCTGAAGTCTGACTCTTCTGGTTCTACTTACTCTCTGTTATGGGCTTCTTCTGTCAAGCTCTATTGTGTCTGAGTATCTCGCTGAGCTCTGATTACTCCATACTGCCTCAATCAGCCTCTCTGCTCCTCAGACTGCTTCATTGTCTCTTCGTCTTGTCCCCCATCTGCCTTTATCAGACTGCTTACCTCATGTTGCCTGTCTGACTCTTCTGTAACTCCTCTTCTGTAACTCCTCTTCTGTAACTGATTAGTAATCCTCTGACTCTGAGATGAGAATTCACCTTATATATTGTGAAAGTGGAGCATGTTCTCACTCTGACTCACTCTGATAACTTCCTCTGATTAGTTATTTTGCCTGCCATTCACTCTGACTCATCTCCAAAATCATTTCCAATCCTACACTGACTTCTGAGCTCTGTTTCCTGTCTGCTTCCACACCGTTTCTGTTTTAGGGATTAAAGGCATGTACCACCATTGCCTTCTGAATATTGGGCTCAAAGTTTGTCTAACATTCCATTCAGACCACACAGGTCTCTGAATGCAGACCCCTTTAATGTAGACCCTAGCTTTCACACAAGGCTATTCCTCTACAAAAGCCTTCAGAATCTGCCTTAATGTGTCCAGATGAGGATTAAGTGTTAAAAATATGAGCCTCTGCAGAAGTTTCCAATTCAAATCATAACACTCATGTTGCCCTTTATAGACACATTGTTTCTCTCCTCTCTAATCTTCTGGAAACTTTAGTCTTTTAAAAAAAAAATCTATGGGTCAAAAATCCTTTTCTCTCATAGTGTTATGTAAGTATAGTTTCTCTTGGGGATAGCTCTAGATGTTTATTTAGCGTGTGTCCTTGGTTAATAGGTAACTACTTTTTGCTCCTAAGTAACATGTTTTGACATGTATGTGACAGGTTACTTAACTCTTTGCATGTAGGAACACATCTGGTGCAGATGTTTTGGAATATCAATAATAAGGGATATTGTGGGATGTTTTAGTTGTGGATAATATTTTAGTTAAGATTCGTCTTTTACTGGTTTACTCCTCTGTGCCATCCCCAGCATCCACACTCACCTCCTCACCCCCCCCCCAGGAGGTTCCTGTTATTTGTTTATTGAGGGTCTGTGTGAAAACAGGAAGAAAAACACTGGGGGATTGAGGGGTGGAGCAAGGAGGGAGGAGGGAGTAATGGGCGGAGCAAGAGTATCAGGAGGATTAGAGAAGGAGAACCAAGAGGAGAGATGAGGTGAGGAAGCCTTGGAGTGAGCTCTCTGCCTAAGCTGCCCGGGTATTGGACCCCTGAAATTTGTAATATAATGTGTTAATAAATAATTTTAATATGATCAACAGTAGACGAATATGAACAAAGGGATATCATAATTGGAATATCAATAATATACTAGAATAATGCTACATTTATTTATCAACTTTAGGAGAGAAAAAATTATTTTGAATCTTATAACATGAATGCAGGTTGTATATTTTTGTTCCAGTTTATTAAAATATTTTTATTAGCATCATGTAGAAATTAGTATTTAAGAACTTGACATGTTTTGTTCCCTTCTGTTCATAGTTATTTTGTTTTCTGTTTACTCTTCTAGAAGAACTCCAGGAAGCACCCAGTCCAAGATCCCAGCCTTCCAGCAAGAGATCATATACTCTCCCACACCAGGCACCAGGCCTGTTTCTTCCTATCTGAGACCTTTAAGGCACCCAGCATGGAACACTTCCAAGCTGCCCAAGCCACCTTTAGTTTTCAGAAACTCTCTCAAGCTGTCCAGCAACCCTGTTATCAACAGACCTGCTCCCCTGTGCTCCTTCTTATTAAAAAAAAAAAAAAAAAAAAAAAAAAAAGGCTATTTTGCCTGAAGCATGTTGTTAGGCATTCCAGAATAAGGCAGTGTTATGACAGGACATGTTATGACAGCCCCATGTGGACTAATGTCCAATGTGACAATATATGGAAGAAGGAGACAGAACTATTGACGCTCCTGACCCTGTATAAGTCTAGACCACTGTTAGTTTTTTATCAAAAATAAATAAATAAAAATAAAAATGTGAAAGAAAAAATGTGATATAAAAAGAAACCTTATATTGTAATTAGACTATTAAGCTTTGAAGTTAGGTACTATAAAATAAGCAAAAGTTTTAAAATTTGTAAAATGAAATAATTACAGCAAGCTATAATTATTACTGAAGAAATGGTTTGTTATAACTTTAATGTAACCTAATCACAAGGTATTTATTAAGACTAATTTAGTGTATGTCAATGTCCTCGGCCTTCTAATTCACTCACACTTATTGAATCATCCAGAGAGGCTTGGAGTCCTAAAGGCTCTATTCATAACAAGTATCTTATGAGAGTAAAGAAGTCGTTTTTTTTTAATATTATATTTTACTGCATATTTTATAGATTTCGTTATAATCCATGATAGTATTAAATACATTATAATGCATGACAGTATTTTTTAAAGTATAGCAATAGCTATAAAATGTAGCTTAGTTGTGTTTGCATGTATACACTGTATGATGTTCATATAGATTGAAATGATGCTTTTCTTGAGAGGTTGTGAAGTGGTCATAACTGCATACTATTGATTGATCATTTCTCCTGTCCTGTTTTCCCAGCTTCTTATTTTCTTAGGCTTTTCCATGTGTGCGTTTGTGTGTAGAAGTGTGTGTTTACATACTGCAGTTTTCCTTTTAGCCTTTCATTTTATATTTCTAAATTTTTACATGTACTTACTAATTCTTTAATGAAACAACCTCCTATTCATTTGTTTTAAATAATTTTAGTTCTTTGTTTAAAAAGTTAATCATGGATCCTTAAAGTCTTTTTTTATCATGAATTTTCTATTTCATATTATCTCTTCTTTTTAATTTTTTTTTTCGTTTTGGAGATTATAACATAGTTGCAACATTTCTACTTTACTTTCCTTTCTCCAAGCCCTCCTATATACCCCTCCTAGCTCTCTTTAAATTTCAGAGCCTCTTTGTTCATTGTTGTTTACCATGTGATTCTAATAACTCTCTTACATCAAAATTGTCATCGATTGACATTTTAAAGGTATTTTACATGTTTTCTGGTTCTTGCTATAAGGATGAATAAATGTGGGAGATCTGACTGTGCACAGGGCATTCGTTGATAGCACAGTATAAGAAAGCACCCTTATAACTGAGAAATGATGAAATTTAGTTCTGCCTCTGCATTGAGCCTCTTCTCACACCTCTCCTGGGGCGGGGAGGAGGGGAGTAGATGTCAACCTACAACTGCTGTACAGATGGAGAAGGAAGTCCAAGCTACACAAGTTGTTTCTATGGCACCCAGGGACACAGAAAAGAGTAAAGTGACTTAATTACCAGTTGTAGGTAAAAAAAATTAAAAAAAAAATTTTAAAAGCATCTATTGAAATTTTCAGATAATATTCCAGTGAGTGACTAATGTAAAGCTAGGCTTTTCACTATGCTAGTATGGTTGTGAAAGAGACAAGAATATTCTTCAGTTACTGTCTGCAAACTTCCTTTTTAAATGCCCCTTTTCGGATCTTTGGACCCAAAGAACAGACTTTGTTTGGCTCTTTCTAATTTTCTTCATCAGCACTTCTCAGCCTAATCTACCTCTAGGCTTGAATGGTTGAGGGGAAAAAAAATCAAACACTAAGAAACATACCTTGGAGGTTTGTTCCTGAACGGCTTCTGTAAGCTCACCGATTTGACTCCCATCAGTCTTCTAGAATATTCTTATATCTGTATCACATATTACATTATATTTAGTAGGATAATGGGGAAGTTCATGTATTGCATTGTGGTGGTTTGAATTTCAATGGTCCCAAAAAGCTTATATGTTTAAATGCTTGGCCCTTAGTTAGTAGAACTGTTTGGGAAGGATTAGGAGGTTTAGCCTTGCTGTAGTAAATATGCTTATTGTAGAAAGTCTGTCACTAGTGGTGGACTTTATGATTTAACATCCATGCCAGGCCTAATGTCTCTTTCTTTCTCTGCCTGCTGTCTGGGGGTCATGATATAAAACTCACAGCAACTGCTCTAGCACGCCTGCCTACATGATCCATACTTCCCTCCATGATGAAAATGGCTAACCCTCTGAAACTGTAAACAAGCCCCCAAAAGTGAATAAGACATCCATCTTCTTCAGAAATTCATGTGTTTATTTATTTAGTTAGTTAGTTAGTTTGGTTTCTTGAGGCAGGGTTTCTCTGTTTTAACTCTGGCTGTCCTGCAACTCACTCTGTAGAACAGGCTGACCTTGAATTCACAGAGATTCAACTATCTCTGTGTCCTAGGTGCTCAGATAGATCAAAGGTGTATGCCACCACCACCCAGCTTTCTTCAGAGTTTTAATAGTCATATATATTCAATGTTTTAAAAGGTATTTGTTTATGTCTTGATACAAAATGAAACAAAATTTATATTTTTAGAATACATTTTTTTCTGATTTCTCTGTACATTCTAAAAATTAAGTAATACTTGGGCTGAGATTATCCATAAGAAATATCTGAAATCTCACCGACACTTAAATTCAAAACAAATTCCAAAGTAACTGTCAGTTAGCTATAAACGGATAAGATATGCTCTGGTTTACATTCCAGCTGCATTGCATATCAGTTGAATAATCTTAGGCAAGAATGTTTTCTCTAAGCATCATTGTTTCATTCAGAAAGTAAGAACTTTATCATTGCATGTTACTGTTTTTAGAAATCAAATGAAAAGTTAAATATAAATTTTAATTTGGTGATACATATATTCTCTCAAAAAATCAAGAAATGATTGATATGAGAAGCATGAACTTCAATGGCAGTGACACCTGCAGTAGATCAAAACTTGTCATTCCTATTTAAACGCATGAATCTAGTTTCTGTCTTAGATACACTAATGTGCCTCATATGCTGGAGACAAATTCTAAGACCTCCAAAAGATTCAAAAACCATAGAAAATATCACACTTTATGTACATTATATTCCTTATATACTTATAGTTTTCAGAAAACTTTTATAAAGCTAATCTCAAAAGTCATAACTTATAAATGATTGTAAAATTTTCTTCAAAATCAGGATTTAAGTAAGAATTCCAAATGCAACTATTTTGTTGCATCTGAATAACAAATGTCATCAGAATGATAATCCTATCAAGGAATTCAGTAGACATTCTCTGACTAATACTAAATTACACAGAAATTATGAATAAAATACTGATGAAGAATAGTATTGGAAGACTGAAATATCATGGCAGATCAAAACAACACTCTGAACACTCATGAGCTTGAGGAATTAAGGTTGCTATAAATTTAGTAACAAGATGGATCTACACAGTAGGTACCAAAAGAACCAAGACTTTATGGAAAAATCCAGTCCTGGAAAACAAAACAGAAACTATAAAACAAAAACAATATTCTTCCTCTAGACAGGGCCACCTACTAGCCTATTCAAGAATTCATCAGTTTATTAATTCATCCATGACATCAGTTCCTTTGTAATTCAGTTACTTTTTTAAAAAGTATTTATTCTTTTCTCATACAATACATACAGAGAACAGTTTCCCCCCTCCCTCCACTCCTCCCAATTCCCCACCCCATGCGTCTTCTTCCCCAGATCCACTACTCCACAACAAGATACAAGACAAGGAACAAATAATCATATGAAGGCTGGATGAGACAACCCAGTAGGGTGGTCCCAAGAGCAGGCCAAAGAGTAAGAGACACCTCCACTCCTACTGTAGGAGTCCCACAAAAACACCAAGCTAACAACTGTAACATATATGCAAAAGATCTATCGCAGACCCACACAGGCTCCACGATTGCCTTTCAGTCTCTGTGACCCACTATGAGCCCTGTTTAGTTGATTCTGTGGGCCACGTTCTCCTGGTTTATTTGACTCCTTTGGTGGATGTCAAGGAGCCAGAGGCTTAATAGTCAATACCAAGGATAGAACCAAACATGTCTGGAAAAAAAAAAAAAAAGATTCCTAATGATATTCTGCTATAGTCATAGATCTGTGTGTAGCCCAATTGTCATGAGAGATACTTTCTCCTTCCTCTGGCAGCTAATGCGAACAGATCTAGAGACCCACAGCCAAACGTTATGTGGTCCCTGCAGAGATCCAAGTTGGAAATCTCTGTCAGAACCCTCTCCTCTGAGCTTAGGGAACCCCACAATGAAGTGGGAGGAGGATTGTAGGAGTCAGTTACTTTTAAAAAACGTCCTTAGCTGGCAGCGAAGTCTTCTTCACATGAGCAATTTAAGAGGACTTTTATACCCAAATCATGGGACTTATTTGTTCTTGATTCGACTGTAAAAATTATTTTATTTTTTTTATAGTCCAAGTTACTATACAAAATTGAAAACGACAGGTGGCTTAAACAAGAAAAATATGTTTCTCACAATTCTGACCTGAAAATGCTAAGATCAAGGAACCGAAAGATCTTGTGTCTGATAAGAGCTATGACTAGGTTTTCTGATAGCCCCACCTCACTGAATTCTCACACGATGGAGAGTTGAAACAGGAAGCTATCTTTCTCACATCTTATCTTATAAGGACACTAGGACCGTCACAAGGGCTTGGCTATCAAAACCCATTCATTTCCCTAATGCTCATCTCCAAATGTCATCTAATAAGGAATTAGGGCTTCAACATACAAATGCTGAGAACACCAAAAATTCATTAAATTGATGAACTGTTGATAATCAATGATACACTATTGAAAAATGGAGGAGTTAAGGGAGATGAAACCATAATCAGAATATATAAGACAAAAATATATTTTCAATAAAAATAGAAAAAAATGTAAATCTTTTTGAAAGCCAGATATGGTGACTTAAACGTTTTATTCCATCACTCAGAAGTCTGAGGGAGAAAGATTTCTGAGATTTGGAGCCCAGACAGGCTCACATAACGTGTACCAAGCCAACCTGACCTACCGATAGCAAGACTCTACCTCAAAATAATCAAAATAATTACAATAATAATTTAACATTTGATGTGATATAGTAAAATTTAAAAGAAGTGAATCTTTACAGTATAGGTTTATAGAGAATATTTTCTCAAAATATCCTATATGGAAACATTATTAAAGCTGTGTAATTGTACAAATGGGATCACTATGTCACCTTCTCTACCTATAGGTGTAATTGAAATTTCCAAGCTAAAATATTGAAAAATAAAAAGATAAATAAAAGTCCAACCTATATCAAAGGATGATATGTGGATCACAGCCCAATGTATTTGCTTGGTAGTGAATAATGACTGAATAAAATGTGTATTATTTACAAGGTAATTAATTGGAGGGTTTCAAGGTGAAAACTCTACAAAATAGAACTCTATAGGCTCCATTAAAAGCCTTAATCCAACAAAGATCAGTTTTAAAATGCAGTAATAAACCAGGGACTTTAAAAATATGAAATAACATCATCCAGACATTCTCTTCAATTTCACCCAAAAACCTGCCTTGTTCTTTAGTTCAGCTCACTTTGCCCTAATGTCAGTTTGACAACAGAGCTGAGACACATTTAATGTGAACTGAAACCATCTGCTTTTTATTCCTACCCTTATTAAAATTTCATATTAATGGTCTGTCAATTTAATATGTATGCTCAAAAATGTCACATTACAGTCTTGAACTTCGGATAGATTTCTACTGTAGGACATCTTATTACTTATTTATATTTTGCTCCTGACCTTCCAAAGTGACAAACTACCTACAAGACACATATACATTTGGAAAGTAGCCTGTATGTAGACAGAGAAGGTATTTCAGTAGTTGAGGGACTCAGACATTTAATTGCATAGATAAACTCAGAATTGCCATAGAAAATCAGTATGCAGCTGTTTCTACCATGACGCTTCCTTGAGCCTTTCCGGGAACTGTATTTTTCCAGTCTGGCTACATGATTTCTACATCTCCATGTTTAAATTACTTCATTTCACTTCTGGCTACAGCTGATGATTGTAGTAATAGGTATCTTTCCAGTGATTATTAGGTGTTGATAAATTCTAAATTATAAAGCTGTTAACAGCTGTGTTTGCTATCATTTGGAAATAAAGTGATTGGCAATGAAAGCAAGAGCTGAAACCCACTGAATAAAGCAAATATGTGAACCCTACCAGAACTCCAGTCTGTAATTGCCGAGTTCCTCTGCCAGTGTTCAGTGGTTGTTTATTCCATTAAATTTTCCTACATCCTTCAGATAGACTTCCTTTGACTTTGTATAATCTATGTTTGATATATTCTCTTACAACAAAAAAAAAAAACCCTAACTAATGAAGAGTATGGGTGTCATACAGGCCTTCAATCAAGGTTAAGAGTTATTTTCAGGCATTTTTCCAACCCAGGAACTAATACTGACAAAAAACTTACTGAAATCAAATGAATAAATGCCATGTTTTTTGGAAATATTTTACACATTTTATATATGACCATTGCTATACTATACTGGGTTCACTAAAAGTTTCAGCTAATGAAATAAGACATTGTATTTGAAACTGTTTGCACCACTGAACGGTTCTTGCACTGAAAATGACATTCTGTCACATTTACTTCAAATTACAACAGCACAGACAAAATGAGTGATGGGAATATGTGAAACTAAATTTAAAATGCTGAATGCTAAAGCAGAGGGATGGGCAGTCTATTTTGCATGTTCCTTTGCATGTTGGATTTTTTTTTCATCACAAAATTTAGCAGAAATAGTCCATCATATCAACCATATTCTGGGCAGAAAAAAATATTATGTATCCATTTATACTGTGGAGTGGTGATTAAAGAAAACAGAGGGTATTAGGTGTACACAGTTGAGATAAGGACTATTTAATAACTCTGAGTATAGTTCTTTGCTGAATTGTTCATGTTAGAAAGAGTTTGAGATTTCAGAATACTGCACACATAGCTCCAAATTTTACCTAGGTTTTCTTTCATACAATTTGTTCATTTCACCATGTAACAACTCTATGATTCATTTTCATTAATTTTACTTTGTGACCTATTTCAATAAGCACAAGAGAGAGAAATATTTTATTTGTGGAAATAAAAATATTTATATTTATACTTTGATTTAATTTTATGTTTACTATTTGCTTCTTTGTTTTCTCATTATGAAATTTAAGCGAAATTGGAGAAGTGATCAACTGGTATTTACAAGAAAAAATATTTGATTGTTAATATGATTTTTTTCTTCAAAATTTTACTTTATCTCAAGAAATAAAGGTAAAAAGTAAAGGTAAAAAAGATAAAATCAAGATAAAATTCCCATATTTTAATACTAGTTGTCAAACTAGCTATAATGCTAAACCAATATAATGTCAAACATTATAGTTAACTGTCTAAAATTCAATGGGTAACCAGTTTTACCACCTAGACTACAGAATAGGAAGCTGATGGTTTTTGCTTACTTCTACATTCCTTAGTGTATGCATCCATGCTCTTAATAGTTAGGCATTGAGTTTGTTATCAGAAGTGCAAACTATTACACATACAGCATTGCAATATATTTCTTTTTATGGGAGGAACTAGTGGAATGGCTAGAAATAATTAGAGGAAATTTTCCATCACATTCTGAAAAGTCAGTGCAACGACTCGATGGGCCAGTTGGTGAAACACTAGCTTGTAATGGCTTCCATGGTTTTGGGATATCACTGAGTATTGCTTTTGTGTAGCCAGAACTCCCATCTGTCACTAACAAGTAAATAGTGGGCTGCATGTGTGAAGAGGACAACTCTACTACAACATATTTTTAAGACAAAATCGTTATTCCAATCAGGGTGGTATGGGCATTTTGGTTGGGATAGAGAAAACACTGCAATGAAGCTCAAATGTGTCATAATCTAGTCTAAGGAGAAAAGAAAAACCATGCCTTGCCTCAAAGATGAAACAGATGTGAGTGTGAGAGCATACATGCAGAACACCTCAAACGCTGTGAGTCACAGCAAGTGACAGGCTTGACTGAGGCCCCCTGAGTTTGCTTGCCTGCATCTGTGCTGTCATTGCTAACCCCTAAAGATGACAATGGACTTCAAATCTTTTCTTTCCAGCTCTCTCCAAGCCAGAGAGGAAAATAGACTTCAATGCACAAACGGCTTCAGTGAACAAGGAACTCATCTAGAAAACCCCCTTTCCTATATCAAAGCCCTATCAAACTGTATTTTTATTTAGTTTCTGTTTCAGTCATTTGTTCCCTTCCCATCACTTGCTACTAACTTTCTAATCTATTATCTCCTACCTGCACCTCTAATATAAACTACTACTTACTGGCTGGTTAATCCTGCACTCAGTTAATATTTCTTCTTTTCTGCTACTAAGGCAATGGTTAAAAAAAATTCCGGTCACGTGGCCTTCTCTGCTTACTCTAGTACTCATCATCATGGAGTCAATGAGACAGCTGAATGGAATGACCTTGAATCACAACTGTGCAGTGAAAATGATCACTGAATGTTGTTATCATAAGTTAGGAAAGAACAGTGTTTAAATGGAAAATCCCAACAGAGGTGACCACATGTTTTACAATGCTAGAGCCTGTCAGAGAGAATGTAGAGGTTGGTTTCTCAGATGGGACTTCATGATCTTATTAGACTTGGGTTCCTGGAAATTATCACAAATGCAGTGACTTGAAAGGAAGTTCATTTGTTATCTCACTATTCCTTGTGTCAAACAGCCACATACAGGGGGTGGAGGTGGGAGGTTCTGTTTACCATCTCAAATCATGTTTAAAATCAAGCTTTCTGTTTAACCCATGTTTGTGGGAACATGATATTCTCTTCTGGGTTCATGTGCTTGTGCTGGGATCTGGTTTCTTGCAGTAATGGGGCTAAGTGTCTATGTTGGCTGCTGCGCATGAGTTGGATAAGGCTGTTATATTCTTGTGGGTTCTAGTGTCCTTACATACTACTCCCCCTTCATCCTCAAAGCCAGCAGAAGGAAGCTTCCTCAAATTGATTTCCTCTCTTGTAGTTAGATCTCTCTTCAGAGCATTACTCCTTTGAAGGGTTTGTTTTGTTTCAGTTTTGATAGAATCTGTCTACTGTATACTACAGTCAACACACATCCTTACAGATTTCTCTGTCGTATAATACAAGATAATCTTGAAAATAACTACTCCAACATACTTACAAGTCCCTGTCTGAGAAAACCAACCTTAAAGACATCTTAGAATTTGTCATAGCACAATTAACTTACATTGCTTTTAACAATCTTTAGATTGTCACGTATTCCGATTTTCATTACTAGTGATCCTGGAGAGATACTGCACTATTTTCTGTGACTTTGCTTGTAATTTATTAAGGAAATAATATTCTTTTTGGTATACCTTCCATTCTACTGGCTTTATCATATATCAAGAGGTATAAATAAAAAGAGTGAGTTAATGACTTCCATTGAAGCTTAAATATAGGCATTAACTATTGAGTTATTTTACTCTAAGTAATTTAGAGTGGATGATATTGCCCTCATATAGACAATAATAATACTTAAAAACGGAAAATTTCAAAATATGAATATAGATTTATTCCTCTCCCTTTAAGCATTTCCTTATTTCACAGAAAAACAATTATAGCATGGAGAAAAAATTGGTAACTACATAATAGCCGTGGCATATGCAAATGTAGATCTGGGAAGCTAGGAGAAAGCCTCCTGCACCTTTGAACTTGAAAATAAAAATAATAATCACATATCATGTGAATTAAACACTGTAACTAGAACCAAAATCCACTGAGACATGCTAATGAAAGAGTATCATCTCACAAGGCTATTTCTAGCTTCAGACTAAATATTATGACTCTTCAAGCTTGTGCATACTTTTCATACACTGCACGTTTTATAGCATGATTACAGAAAAATAATGCTGAACATCCAAATGTTATACTCGGGTAGGGAAATTATCTGATAACAACATCTAAAGTTTATATTTTCTGCTGTTTGCCTAGTATTACAGAGGAAAGGAATTCTATCTATGTATTCTTAATGTGTAAAATCCATTGATGTAATGAAAGCTATGTGTATAGATACCTTTTCTGTGCTGTCTCAAACACTAAGCATGCAGTGGCAAACTAAAGAGTAGCACTTGGTTTACAGCAAGTGAAGGGGAGAAAACATAGCAAATTGTGTGTGTGTGTGTGTGTGTGTGTATGTGTGTGTAGCAGGGCAGGGAGGAACCATTCATGAAGAATTCTTGTGACTGTGGCTATAACAGTAAGTAATTTCTGACTAGAGAATTTGGGTTTTTTTTTTCTTCTTCCTCTGTTTCATTTACATATGTACAACCCTAGAGTCTTCTTTGTATTTCTTATTTCCATGTGACTAATGAAAAGAATACTCAGATCACTGGTTACAGGTTACAATTAACTACTCAATATAGACTGAGATGACTTTGGCACCCTTTGCATGTAACCTTTTGGGATCTAACTTAATTATTCCGTATGAACATACAATTTGCTAAGCTTTAAACTATGGCTCTGTTCATCTTTTACATTAATTCTTTATCTGTTGCTAAGTCCAGGCCAGAAGAATGTTTGTATTTTTTTTCTTTCCTTTTTATAGTTGTGAAGGTGACTGCCTGCCTTTGGCAAACTTTATCCTTATAAATCTTTTTAGCATATTTAATGAGCATCACCCCTCACCTTTGGCTTCTGTAGCTCAGACACTTTATTTTAAGAGTCCTGTCATCATGTAAAGAAACTAATGCTCTCTAGATCCAATTATACTTGCAAAACAATGAGTTATGCATACAGATAAAGTAAACCTAATAAGTATTTATTTCAAAGAATATGGGCATGCAATATTAATTTACTTATTTTTCATTTCTACTTTATTCACATGAGATACACTTCAGTAATAGAGCTGTGTTCTTGATTTATTTTCTTAACTACCAATTTACAATCTTTCATTTGATCCTATTTTATAAAAACTAATCATGATCAGTCACCCAACAGCTAATGGATAAGAGTTGATTGTCAAATTCTAATGCTAATGTTTTGTGATATGGAATCAATTGCTCTTTGCATTAAATTTAAAAATGGCAATCAAAAATGGAAGTGTTATGAACTGAAAGAGGGCTGTCTGATTAATTTTTTTCCTAAGGGCTTTAGATTGGATTAAGATATCCAAATTCAATCACAGTTGGTTGTTTAAAACAACATAGACCTTGTGAGTGTGGAAGGCAAACTGCAGAAATTCCAGCCAGAAAGCAATGCTAACTGTGGATGGTCTTCTTTTAATGTTTGCCAGAAATTCAAATTCCTAAGGTAATATGAGATATTTACAAAATATTCTTAAGAGGAAAGTAGGATACAAGTCTCATGTCTGAGACAACATCGCCACCTTGTGGCAAACTTTAGCATTATTCTGATTTCCTTTTCTCAATAATATTTATTAGAAAACTACGCTATGAAAATAATTGTTTGATCTTTATGATATTCTATAATTGCTTTTAAGATAAAATGATAACTTGTGTCCCATCCCTAACCGAAGCAATTGATGAACGTTTTGAAGTAGCTACTCAATATTGTCTGAAGTTTTATAGAAATTTGGGAACAAAACGATTCTCAGTTTTGCCAACTGCTCTTGAGAACTTATTTTTAATTTACTTTTCTTCTCTTGCACAATACATCCTGACCCCAACTTCCCCTCTCTTTCCTGTAGCCACAACAGGACTAGCACAAATACATATTCATAGATAGTGAGACAGAATGCACAGGCCAGCACAGATCTACAGCAGATAGGGTCTCAGAGATGAAAGAAGAAGCTGGTACACACCCCTTTCAGTAAGCCAGAAGCTATCTCCAATCGATATCCACTTGCAAATGTAAAATTAGTTTTCCCCAAGACTCTCACTGGGAAACAAATCACTCTTAAGGATAGGCCCGATGCCCAGTGATGGACAGCACAAAATGAACTCAATGGCATCTTTTGTGGCTCTTTGTTATATACTGTTCAGTTGGGAGAGTTGTTGTTGTTATTTTATTTTGTTTTCTTTGTTCCTCACAGGTCCTTTCTGTATATATTATCTCTTCATATTTTTATGAGATTTACCAGTGTGCAAATCTGTTGTGTTCCTGCACGTGTACGTATTTCTTTTGCTTTTTCTTTGTCTCCTTTTTTTGTTGTTTGGTTGCCATATTCCTAATTTTTATATTATGGTATTGTATTTTTATCCCTTAGATGACTGTTTTTAAGAAGAGACAGAAAGAGTTGAACTGGATGGGAGAGATGGGAAGAACTGGGATGAGTAGGGGGAGAAAAAAACAGTAAGCAGAATACACTGTGTGAAAAAAAATCTACTTTCAATACAAGAAAAATAGATCCATGTATATAAATATATTAAAATACTTATTCACTAATAATTTTGTAAAGGAAATTTCCCAGAATGTAAGTGCTATAGTTAGAGGAATATAAAGACATATTAAATATATGATATCATTATATATTATGAACTATAATAGCATAAAAATATAAAACGGTTTGGAACACTGACCTGAATCCAAACCAATAATTAACATTGAGTACTACCATTATTTTTATATGACATGTCAATAACAGGTTTGTATATTGGGACATAGCTGCTAGTTGATAAGCTTTGGGTAAAAGATTGCATCCTGAGGGTTATTACCTTATCAGTGGATTAATTCTTTGATGGATCCAAAATACCACAGCATTGTTTCAAGATGGTAATGAGGAAGAGCATGGCCTAGTCACTGAGATTATGCTCTGGAAAGACACACTTTGTCCCTTATCTCTGTTTCCTGACTGTCATGATGTGACCAGCTCTGCTCTAACACAAAGTCTCTTGCACAACATTGTCCCACATCACAGTCCAGAATCCACAGAGTCAGAAAATTATAGTTAGAAGGATCTGAACTAGAAAGTCAAAGCACATACTAAAACTTCCGTAAGTTATTTCTTTGAAGCATTGGTCACACTGATGAAAGATGTATCTACTGATAATGATAAAAACTAATAGTATTTTTTTCCTAAATGCAAGTTAATTTGACAAAATTATTGTTGGAGCAAGAGAAATTGAAGCTTTCTGTCCCAGAATCCAACTCTGGCACTCTGCTCTCTGTGAGGTTATGCCTACACTGCCCAAAGGGCCACATAACCCTAAATTCTTAGTGCTAAAAATAGAGTATAAGCAAGCAATGTTATTAAAATTATGACCAATTCTTTTTTGTTCTTCCCAGTCATCAGCATTCTAAGTTAGTTTTCTTCAATAGTATAGCATTTGGCACTAATCATGCCATATATTGACCAGCAAGAGTAAAAAATTAAAACTATTCCTTTAATATTTCTTCAAATTTTAAGCTTTTTGAAAACAGAGTACTTTCTTCTCACTGATCAGTGTTATGTTGTACAGTAATAAAGATTCATTGAATTAAACAATTCAATTCTTTCATCAATGTTCCTTATCTCAGTATAGTTAAACAATATTGAAGACCTCTTATTACACAAGAAATAAGAAATTCAGCTACCATTAGCCTTGAAGAAAAATTTCATTCCTTAAGTGAATCTTTTAAGGGAAAAATGACTGTTTTTCATACACTGGTTGTCTTATATTTCATCCTTAATCATAATTTTAAAATAATCTATTGGACATTTGTCATCTGAAGATGGATAAATATGAATTTCTTTCCTGTGCTCCATGTTATTTTATGAAAGAAAATGAAAGAGAATTATATTTTTCCCTTAGGCTAGATTAAGCAGAAATGAAAGAGATTAAAGAAAAAATTCATTATGTAGGTTGGGAGGAGAAAGTACATTTTCCCCTAGAAATTTGCACATATGAAGAGACACTTTTTTTTCTTGGCGATAAAAGACTATTAGAAGATAGTGGAAGGAAGGAAAACTTCTATAAACCAACAAGACAATCAGAATAATTCAAAAGGAAAAGAATTAAGGCAGATGATAGCCAGTTAGGTTTAGACTGTTGATTTATTATCTAGCTTTATTGATCCCAATATAAAAATCAAATATAAGCATACAGAAACATCAGAAATTTTAAGCTCAATCTAATAATGATTTATTTGGGGGGAATTTTAATAATCATAAAAATATTCAGAAGTTCAAAATTAGTGAAGACTTTAGGTTTTTATTCTAAAATATAGTCACAAGCAAACAGCTTGGTATTTGGAAATTCTAGATCTATTTACAGTGGCAAAAATATACGTGGTAACAGAAAGTCAGATAAAAAGAAACAGAAGCGACACAACAATTTTTTTTTTCCTTTTCATGTGTAAGTCCTTGCGATGATGAAAAATTATAAAGTCAGGTATTATTGCATATTATTTAATTGAATAACTCTGCTACAATATTAATTAAATGAATAATTCTAGTGCTGAACATATAGCTCAATGACAAAGTACTTACCTAGCTTTTATAGGAACCTAGGCTTGATTCTCAGCAGCACACTAAAACAAAGAAAGAGAGATGGGGGGAGGAGGAAGGAAAGAAAAAGAAATAAATGAATAAGAGGAAAAGGAAGAAAGGAAAGAAAAAGTAATTTGGGGCATATTTACAATGTCAGTATAAGATTGATTATATTAATTTGAAATAGTATGTATTAATAATAATAGAACAAATAAACTACTAGTTCCCTAAGTTAGATGGTTTTCTGTGAAAAACATTCTATACTGTGGAAAGGTATGTAACAAGTGTGGCAGAGTTGAAGGATAGAAGAAGGCTAACACAGGTCTACATTGCACACATGCTCTAAAACACGCAGCCAACCACTGCTCTCTTTACATGGCTGACGATCTGCCCCCTCATCTGAAGCAATCAAGCGCTGCCTTGTTACCTCTGCTCATTTTTTTTTTAGGACAACATGCTCTTAACTAACGAAATATGCAAATTCTTGTTCTGCTCTAAGATACCAAGATGTGTTGATAGACTATCCTTTTGATTCATGGCAGCATATTAAAAAGTTTATTTAACTTAAAATAAGTATGTCTAAACCTCCTATTGCCTAGGCAATCAGAACCTACTTTTTATATAATATAGAAATTATATTAAACAATGATTTACAAGTAAACTAGAATGCCAGGATTCTGTGTAAATTGTGTTTGGTACATATTTATATTTGTATAAAACTAAGATATGTGCCATAACTGTAGCTTAAATTGCAAGGAGAAATGATGAAAGTAAATTAATTAGGAAGAAATATTTTCTCAGAAGGTAGATGTGATGAGAGCGGGAAGGTGTGACAAACCTATGGAGGAGTGTGCCTCTCTGCTGGTAACAGTATTTCCATTATAGGCAAAAAAATAGCCATGCATCTTTTTACTTGATCAATCTCAGTAATTATTGAGGGAATGTTAACTTAAAAGTTCAATGAGCTAACCAACATTTATCATTTAAATATTGAATATCTTTACTATGCACATTGGTGTTATAAAAGTAAATAAAACGGCATCAACCAGAGCCATTCATCTCATGCTATCATTAGGTAAGTCTTACTTTTATCTTAACTACCTATCTAAGATATATTTAGGATTATTATCTGAGACAAATACCAGAAAGAGTTTGTTATAATTTTGTATCTTCTCAATTGTTCATCACACACCTCAATGTGCCCTTCCTATCTTTCAAGTTAATTGTTTCCACACACACACCAAAAAATAAATAAATAAATAAATAAATAAATAAATAAATAAATAAATAAATAAATAAATAAATAAATAAATAAGTGATGAAGCATGAATAATCAGAATGAAATGAGGTATTCAGGTCCTAGTGGTTCCATCCAAATTACTGAGAAGATGAGACTAAACTAATTAGATGAGGAATCACTTATTAGTGTAAACATAGAACAAAGAGGGATGTGGGGTGAACATGAAGAACACCCTTTTAAAACAGAAGGAGATTAATGAAGGCTTTGGAGTGAATTTTTTAAAAAAACATAATTTTAAGCAAATGAAAGAAAACTAATGAAATAGAAATACAAAAATTGGATGAATATGGTTGAAATTAAAAAAAAAATTTGAGGTAATGATGGCTGTACTATGAATTTGTATTTTGTCCTAATAGTGAAATATTTTAAGCTGCATGTTATAGGGCAGATTACATTATTAACGGAATTATAATGACCTTAGTAAGCGCTCCCTAATTAGCAATTAGACTAAGAATGGTTGTTTCAGGGTATGAGATTATCAATTTTATAACTGTACCAGACATTAATTTAAAACCCTGTTAATACAGAATTATATCACTATGTGCTACACGCCTTAAAAAACAAATTATTCTAAGAACATAAGTTAGTTTTATTGCAAGCTTGAAAGAACCTAGAATCACCTAAGCAGGGAACTTGAGCTGAAGAAATTCCTTCTTCAGACTGGCTTGTGGCTACCTATGTCTGAAAGAGACTGCCTTGATTAATGATTGCTGTGGGATGGCCCAGCTCACCATGGGCGTCACCACCACTAGTCACTAGGCATGCAGGTTTGGGCTGCATAGGAAGCTATCAGAGAAAATCAGTAAGTGGTGATTATCCATGGTTTCTGCCTCAGATTCTGCTATGAGTTCTTTCCCTATCTTTCCACAATTATTGTTTTTGACCAGGAAATATAGTTGTATCCTAAAAGGAAAAGAAGGAAGAAGGAAGAAGGAAGGAAGGAAGGAAAAAAGAAATAAAGGAAAAATTAACAATGCGGTAAGACTAGAAATAACAGACAAAGTCTAGATATTTCATTTTCACATTTTCTACATTTAGCCCATACAAAACATTTTTAAACAAGACAAATTAATGACCATCCAGTGATTCACCATTGTTTTCACCCCTGTACTCTGAAATTCAAAAGATAATATATTAGTATCTTTATCTGAAATAATTATCCCCTCCTGTCTCCATTTTAAAGATTTGACAACAGAATTAAGGATAAATGTATACTTTTATATGGGGCATGAACACTGACATACTACTATTAAGGGATAACACCAGCACTAGTAACCATATACCTTTTTTATTTCTACCATCTGAGACACCTAAATATCCTATTAAACCCAGTGAATCCTGAAAAGAAGGTAACAATATGAACCCCGAGGTTCCCTGTGGATAAGATGCCTCTGTTTCAGCTTTTTGGTTTTTAGTATTGTGCTTTGCCTTTGCTTCTGTTTCCTATCCTATCTTTCCCATCCAACAGACACCAAGGCTAAGCAGCTAACCTATACTCATTGAGTCTTCAGCACTTCCTTTAGAGTTATGTTTCCAGAATCTTAGTTTACTTATAACATTTTCAAACTACAATTCCTTTGTCTGAAATGTAAAAGTTTGAGGCTAAGAAAATTGTAGTGATAGAAACCTTCCCAGTGTACCTTTTTGACTTTAGATTAGGGTTTCATCTTTAAAAAATGCTTGTTATAATTTCTCCTATTTGGTATAGAGAACAATTTGAATATATCACATTTAAATCTGTTAGATTCCTATATCTATATAAATCATTTTCTCTCTAAAAAGTTGTTCAAGTAATAGCAAAATCTAATTATAAATTAAGTATTTTGGACGTATTAACAGTGCAGTTGGAAATCCCTTAAACTTGTTGGGAACCATTAAAAAGTACTTCCCAGGGACAGTTCACTGAGTATTTAAAAGGAAGACAGAGAGTATAAGCTGTCTATTTTAGTTCAGCTAACAATTCTAGAAAGTTTAAAATATGAATTTCCCAATGCTACAAAATCACAAAAGTGTTAAGATACATTAAAAGTACTAAAGAAAAATATTGCTTTAAGCTACTAACTAATCTCTTGATAAATATGTACATTTTGCATGATGACTTAAGTTCTACAAAAGCCATATTATTTGATTGTTTTTAAATTATTCTGATTTTCATATTTAAAGTTTTGAGTATCAAAATATGGCTATCTGTAAGTATTTATTTTCTTGAATCTGCATCTCAGTTAGATTTTCAATTTCATTACTCCGCTGTAATCACCAAGGTCACTGATAATAGGTAACCATCTGTCCTTACAAACTTTTGCATCATGCTTCTATTCTTTATCTTTATTATAATTGTTTTTATCCTTATTCAATTGTTTTTTGTGTCTATGATAAATCTGTTCAGTCTCTTCTGTTTTTCTATTTTTACTTTAACTGGTTGTTACTTTTACAGTATTGGGGATCAAAGGTCTCGGGCATGCTAGACAAAAACTCTAGCTCCAAGTATATCCACAACCCACTCTCTTTTTTTCATTTTGGAAGTGAAGCTCTACTTAAGGCCTTACTTACTAATTATATGTTGAACATTTCCATATATATATATATATATATATATATATATATATATATATATATATATGCACACACATACATATACATTTGATAAATTATACATTATTTACATTAAAATTTATGGTATTTATATATTCATAGTATTTATGTATTGTATATTCTTAATATATAGCATATATTTAAATGTTTTTGCAAAATCCAAATGCATATGTCTACTGTCCACAGAATGTCACAAACTTGAAACTCCAGTGTTCAAATTTGGATAAATGACCATCTTAATGCTGTTTCATACATTGCCAATTCCTGTTACTACTAAATTATTCTTAGTGTTTTATTTAACAAATATTAATTCTACATAATAATGGGATTTGTTATGTTATTTTCACACATCTATTAGGTTGTTGCAATAGGAATTTCAGTTCAGATTAAGTTTTAGATCATAATAAGCACAAATGCATCTTCATTAATCAAAATAGGACACATTATAATAAACTTTTGCCCATGAGAAATGAGTTTGTTTAATTTTGTATTTTAAAAATCCATGCTTAGAGATACAAGGAGCTGTAGACAAGCATTTCTGCATCCTATTGTCTGTGGGAGAATTTTCTCTACAAAAAGTTTCTGAGATGAATGAGAAGTGGTAACCGTCATCTAGAGATCAGTTAAAAAAGGTACAAGAGGTAAAACGTCATACCACAAATATTTCATCTTGTTTTGAAGCACTGGTTGTGTAGCATGTGTTGGGCGTTATCATGGAGAATTGGTACAGTGTCTGCATTGTTCAAAGCATCACATTTGATTTGTTGAGCAAATCTAATGGCTTTCTGTGCAATGGTTTTGGTAGAATTTAGAAAGCAATGGTGAATCAAACTGTCAGCAGACCACCCTACAGAGACCAGAACCCTTCCTTCTTCTGGTGTGTTTAGTTTGGGGAAGTGCTTCTTCTTAGCCTGACCACTGAGTCAGGCATTGCCATTTGGATATTAAATCCACTTTTCCTTGCACTGCACAATCCTATTGAGAAATGGTCATCATTGCACAGAGTAAGAGAAAAAGGCAGCACAAAATGACTATGATCAGCTCATGAGGTACCTACTTGTTAAGCTTTTCACTTTACCAATTTGCTCTAAATGCTGAATACTGAATGCTGAATATTGAGTTCGTTGGCAACATCTCATGTACTTGTAAGAGTTTCAGCTTCCGTGATTATTCTCAGTTGATCACTGTCAACTGTCAGAAAAAGTCTAATGTACTTCTGCTGTGCTCCTCATGTTCAAAGCTCTCTTCCCTTTGTGAAATATCTAGAACCACCAACTCACTGAGCCAAATGCACTGTGGATAAAATTTTCTGATGCTTCATTACTAGTGTTTTTCTCAAGGAAAATGTTAAAATTTGTTTTTTATCTCATATTATTTCAATAGAGATTAAATGTTCTTTCAATTCTCCATAAATATGAAGCAAACAATAAGTCCTTAGGAAATAAATGAATATCAGAAATAATATAGTTATATTTATTAAAAATGTTTACAAATATCAATGGCAAACTTCAACGATGAACAAACTTCAATTACTTTTGCCAATCTGCTACATTATGTATTTCAATCATATTCACCTCCATTACCCTCTTGTCCTGTTCCCCACGCTTACTGATACCATTCTTTTACTCATTAGTTCTTCTTCTATTTTCATGTTTTTTATTAGTTGTTTCATGACCAAGTGAGTTTTATTAAGGTTGCTTACAGGAGGATTTATAAAGTTTTATATAGGTACTACTCCAGTGATCACACTACTGAAGAAAATGTCACCCCTACCCTCTGCCATCAATCATTAACTTCATATAAATCCCCTAAGATGTGAGATCACCTAAAACTCTCCCCCATTCATAACAGGATGTTGACATATTTAAAAAGCACATATTTGTTCAAGTAATATATCTACTGAGCTTCAAAGTGCAATAGCCATGTCACATAATAGATTCTCCGATAAAGTAGGTATTTGAATACGTACAAAGATTTATCTTTCTTACTAACAGTTTTATTATTTCATATGATTTTCTCAAATCACTATTTTTTTTAAAACTGATACATGGCTAGGAATGCAGCAATAAATTTTTTAAAACATTTTTCTAAACAGCTGTTTGATATATGTGTTCCTTTGAAAATATTGCTAGCTCCTCATTTAATGTTTTGCCTACAAAATCTCTGAACTATGAGAATGCTCAAACTGTGCATGAACTCTCTGTTCTAATTATATGCAACAGATTTTCTTAACATTTTTTTCACTGTCCCTAACATATTGACTTGTAGTTGCACAGCATTCATACCAGAAGCAATAAAATCTAGGACAAGATGACAGAAAGCCTCAACCTAATTGGCAATATGCCAGCAGTTTTCTGGTTGACATGTAATGATGGACTTGGCAGCAATAAGAACACAGTTGCATCTGACCCAGTAGCATGCATAGTTTTCACACAAGGCAGATGATTAATTGCATGAGCTTGCAACAATTCCCAGAATAAATAATTTTTTCTCAAATTAAATCTGCCATATTTTCAAAATTTGAAATTCATTTATTCAAATATAAATGACCCTTAATATTCAACTAAGGAGGATTGAAATGATATTCATCTGTTTTGATTCAGCTTCACCTAATTTTAAGAAGCTTAGAAGGTCACAACTAGTATTTACCTCTTGGATTTAACAGATTGTACCAAAGCTCTAGCAGATTTGAGATATATCCTTGATTCTAGGAATGAAGTATTCTAGTATTCATGAAATACTGTTTCATATCTGTATACATTATGCAATGATTTCACCAATGAAGTGATAATCACATCTATCATTAGACAGTATGTGTTTGTGTGTGTGATGGAAGTATTTAAGATCACTTATAGCTATTTTATATAATAAAGTAAATTTATTAGCTATAGTCATTTATGAATAAGTTTAAGTCTCAAGATGTTATTTTTCTTACAACTATAATTTTGGGGAAAAGCACTTGTAGTATAATTTATTCCATGTTTTGATTTTCTTCCTTACTATTATATTCTTCAATTATTGTGAATAAAAGGGATTTCTTCTTGACTAAGCTAACGGTACTTCAGAGTCTGATTAATTTTCAGTCATCTTTAGAAGGACATACAATAAACATGAGAAACTGAGGATTCGTTTCCTTTGTAGAATGACTTACTCCATTTTTAGTTGTTGTTGGAGAATATCAGGAGTTATATGTTATAATATTATAGATGAAAATTATGTTTTATTGAATATATGTTTATTTGGTTCATGATTCTTATAAATGACCAACCGACACAATCCTGGTATCTGGTGGAGCTTCTAAGTGCACCAAAGCATGACAAAGTCTGTGAATGCAAAGACAGAATGGGGAATGTGTATCAATCTACTCTTACAATAACCAATACAGTCTCATGAAAGTAAATATTTACTCTTGTGAGAAAACCATTGCCTTCTTCCAAAGTCCCAATATGCTATAATATGAGTTTGTTAGGGGCAAAGTGTTTTCAAACAGCAATACATAATAACATTATTTGTTTGTTTTCCCTAAAGCATGGGCTAGTGAGTGACAACTGCCTCATTTTCTAGTGAGGAGCAATAGCTATTGCCTGTTTCATTGGCTAAAGATATCCTTAGTATCCTGTGTAGAGCAGGCCAGTAGAGATTGTGGTGTTACTTGCCATATGTTAGCCTTACCTTTTTTCTAACCATTTCTGAATCTACTTAATCTATCTGGTACAGCTATGCCATTGCATTCTCTCATAATTTCTTTTGATGCTTAGTCTTCTTTAATTCTTTTATCTGGGAGATTTTCTCAATTTTAGACCCCAGTCATTCTATTGAACTTTGACTTCATTTGCAACATTTTTAATTTCAATAATCTCAGTCATGAAGTATATTTCCATCTATTTTGTTTTCATTTTGTGTTATAAAAGTTGTAGAATTATTGTCAATCTATATCTGCTGTTTAGGTTTAAATACCATATCACTGTATTGTTGGTATAAATTATAATTTTTAATTTCCTCTTTCAAACTATTTCTTCTGTATTTTAGATTGCATTGATACTGTACTGTTGGAAAGTTTATTAATCTCAATCATCTTCCACTTCTTATTTTAAGATTATTAAACAGAGATGATATATAATTTCTTTTTATATTACTATTCATTTTTATTGTTAGTAGATCTCTTTATCTGTCTTAAGCTTGCGTATGTACATTAGGACATTAGGGTAGAATGAGTTGGAACAGCTTTTGGGGGTGTATATATATATAGATATAGATATTAGATATATACTATATATATATATATAGAGAGAGAGAGAGAGAGAGAGAGGGGAGAGAGAGTATGGGTGAATGTGGTATGTGCATGTGTTTATACACAGGTTTATATGTGAATGTGAGGACAGCCAGGAGTGTCAGTCTTCTCTTTCCACCTTGTTTGTGACAAGGACTTTTTATTTTCTACTCTGTACACAAGGCTATCTGGCCCGTCAGTTTCTGGAGAGTCTCCTGTTGCAGGAGTGCTAAAGTTGCAGATGTACACTCCACTTCCAAGTTAATATGTGTTATAAGGATCTGAACTCAGATCTTCACACTTGGATTATAAGTGATTTACCCATTGAGCTATCTCCTCAGGACTCTGCATATACTACGTCAGTATCCTTTGCCAGAATAAAAATCTGGATAGTTCATTTTTAAGTTTCCTATGTCATAGGTTGCTTTTGTGTTGTGTGAGGATATTTTGTTTTTTCATTATATAATCCACAGAGTATATTTTAAAACCAGACACATACAAACTGGAGATCTGAACACAATTTTTGTATTTACAAGTAATCTCAAAGATACCAATCAGGAGACTCAGAAAAAGTCAAGAAATTAGATAATTCAAATATTACAACATATTCAAATATTAAAGCAGATAAAACAACTATTTTATACCTCAGAGTATTATGCAATTTGTAAGTCATTTGCTATATCATAAAGAATTTTAACATAATTACCTATTTAATTATATTAAATATTGACTACTGCAAAGGGCATGTTAGAGAAAAGTATCTTTGGTTCTTTTATCCAATATTAACTAGGTCCCTATATAACCTTGAAAAAGTTAAAGGAAGTTTTTGTGAAAACCAATTGATTAGGTTTTTCTATTCTAATTTGGATTCTGAAAATCTAATAATAAAGACAAAATCTAGGGTGAATAAAAGCAAATGACTAGTCCTTACTTATTTTGTATAAAACCTGGTATTTCAAACCTTAACTAATATAATCAGGCATTTAATTCAATGATACAAGAGAAATACAGCTATCTGTGGTGTGCATTACAGGAAAAGACTTTGGTGTATTTTGTGTATAGAAATCAATGCAATTGTATGTGAGGGCAATTCCATTAAATGATAGATCCTCAAGTAAGACTGTAACACTTAATTTTTTTCTCTCATGTCTAATATTATAACTACCTGAGTGCATGTATAATTCTGTTAATAAAGTTATAGAGATATTTAAGCAATTTACTTTTTTTAACTGTCTCCTATTTTTATGTCAATAAAATTCTGGCTTTTGTATTTCATTTGCACCATACAATTCATCTCTAAGGACTTTAGATGTACTTTTCATGAAGTATGTATGTTCTTTTGGAATAAGAATGGCAAATCTTCAGAAAATTCATGTGTCAAACAAAAAAGAAATGAAATGGATTTCAATATCTTAAACAAAATTAAATTACCATGAAAACTGGTATACATAGAATACAAATGCCTGAGATAGAATTATGGACAATCTTACAATAGAATCAATCCAATATTTATTAAATGTACTACCAGGAACATAGGTTGTATTTTATATCTTACTGTGCCAGAAAAAGCAATCATCCTTAGCAGAGTCCCAACATCCCTGTTCAATTTCAACAGAACTTTGAATATTGGGGTTAACCATATTAGTATGTATAACCAGATGAATAGAATAGAGAACTAGGAAATATATCCACATAGATACACCCACCTCGCCTTTAACAAAGGTGTCCAAAACATATACTGAAAAAAATAAGCCTCTTCCCTATGGGGTAATGTGAAAATTCAATACCCATGTTTTAAATAGTGAAACTAGATCCATATCATTAACCTTGACACACAGTTCAAAATGGTTGAAAGTCTTTGAGGTAAAATCTGAAACTTTGAAACTGCTAACAAAATCATGGCAAAACATTTCACAATATATGTCTAGGGGGATATTTTCTGAAAGATACTCCAGTATCTCAGAAAATAACTCTCCAAACTGAATGATAAAGTTGCATGAATGTAAGAAGCTTATTCACAGAAAAGAAAAATAAAATGAATAAGGGAAATATATTTACCTAATTACCTAAATAATATTATGTGATTTTTTTTCCTATCACCAATTAACTGTATCACCAAATAACTGTCTTTATTATAAAGTGCCCTGTATTAAAAATTGCCACTGTACTGGTGGATCTCTGTGAGTTTGAGGCCAGACTGGTCTACAGAGTGAGTTCTAGGACAGCCAGAGTTACAACAAAGAAACCCTGTCCAAAAAAAAAAAAAAAAACACATTGTCATTGTAAACTGTTCCCATCACTGGGAAGAATATTGCTATCTAGAGACAAAAGAGAAAAAAAGAACATATTGTTCATATTCTCATAAAAGCCTACATCTCTAGAGTATATTTGTTACAGATAAAAACAATCAAAAATATCTTCATAAAACTTTTTGGGTTTTAAAGGCTAAAATGACTGTAATAACATTTAACACTTAAAACTTCTCTTGAAATAAATGGAAGATAACATTGTGCATAGTGATTGACATTTTACTTTTAGCAACAGTCTCTTTAACTTTCTCAGCTTAATGCCAATACCTCTTGGTGAACAAACACATTCTTCCCAGAAATCTTTTGCATAAATGTTAAAATATTTTATATGCTAATTAAAGCTATAAGTAATCATTTGTTTCTGTTAGAATTTTGAGATAGAGAGATCTTAAAAACTACTTCCTCTATTAGTTGTGATTACCTAAGGAGAATAGACAAATGCATAGAAAGGGATTTATAAGGTTGGGTAATAACTCAATAAGTAAATCTTGGGCCCATAATGATGAAAGCACAAGATTTCATCTCTAGAAACAACATGAATACAAAATGGGCTGTGCATCTATAATTTCACCACTTTTACTTCAGGATGAGAGGCAGGGAGCCTGCTGTCATTGTAGACGTCACAGGAAAGTAAAAAATAAAATATGCCTTCTTCTCTCATATGTTCAATTGTTACGGTAATAATTGTTAGATTATTATTCAATCTAATGCAATTTAGAGAAACAAGAAAAGAGCAAATTACATGGATATGATTTTGTAAGTAGCTGGGGATGGAAACCATATATCCCAAAGGTAAACAGTATGCACCATTTTGGGCCTGTACACAGTCCCCTCAAAATGGCTAAAAATGGAAAGTAAGACTTAGATGAATCCTGAGCAGGCAACTGTTTTAAGAATTTTAGTAACAGCAGGACAGGGCAAATGTTTCTGTCTGGATATCTTCTCATGCTCATGTCCTGGAGCGCAGCACTTGGCTGCCTACATGGCTGGCCTAAAGTGTCTCTCTACCAACCATGTAAAATGCCACATCAAATGTTCAGAAGACAAAATGAGACAAAATAGAAAGAAATGGCTGCTTTTAGTAGAGAGAGAATCTGTAACTAAAGCACACCAAAAATAAATAAATGAATAAATAAATAAATAAATAACAAATAAAGGAATGAAATTATTAAGCATCATAGACAAAGAAATTAAGTCTTAAGGTACTTTCTTATAATTTATGTTTATAAATTATTTTAAAGATTTTATTCATTTTATTTTGTATGTGTTAATATTTGCCTGAATGTATATCTGGGTAGCATGTGCATAATGTACCTACAAAGGCCAGAAAAGAGCTTCAAATCTAATGAGGCCAGAGTTACAGACAGTTGTGATCTACCATGTGGGTACCAGAAATCAAACCCAGGTCCTCTGGAAGAGCAGCCAGCTTCCTTAACTGCTGATCCATCTCCCCAGATTCTTGTCTTGATAATTTAAGTTATAGGAAAAATAAAACATACTCTTATATTCTATTTTATTGGACACTCTTAGGCAGAACTCATGAATGCTGATTTGGTAAATTTCCTTGTATTTCCTAACTTTGTTGTCTATTTACTTACCTAAGGTTTATGAAGAGTGGTGCACCTAGCTATTTCTTTGTAATTGCCAAAACATAGGGAAGTAAAACACTTTTCCTCTACTCTCTGATTTTTTTTTTCAGTTTATCTCCTATAAAGTAAGCTGGCACATAGCAGATTAACAAGTCTTTTTTTTAAGATTTAATTATATTTAAATATGAGTTCAAAAGAAACGTGGACATTACTTATCACCTTAGAATAAATAAAAGAAAATAAGTTTAAATGGGGTTTCTTTGTACAAAGAGACAAATTACAAAGGTAAGCATGGGCCTGAAGACCCTCAGCTAGAGGCCCCCCTAGGGGCTCCAGCAAATTGTATTTTGTCAGCTGCCTATGTAAAGTCTAGCTAACAAAAGCGAGAAATTATAAGGTGTTTAGGCATTACTAGGCTTAGGAGGACATTGGGGCAGGATTCCTGGTTCATCTTAAACAAAGAGCTTAAATTCTGAGGACAAGAACTGCCAAGCTCTAATTACTAGTCATATATATGGGATCTGAGCTATATCTCTGGCCCTAGGAGGTACTTTAACAACTTTAATAATCCAGAAGGTCATTGATAACTATCTCAAACCTTGCACAGGAGTATTAATCCTTATAAGAGTATTACCCAGCAGGAATCACTCTGATAAAGAACAAAGACATAACTCACCCTCACACACTCAAACAGTTAAGTCTGTCACTTACATGGATAGTTAAAAACCTCTCATGAAATCTGTCTGTTCTACAGCCTTTAGGAATAATACAAAGCCTGATTAAAATGCAGATTAGGATAGTGGTTCCTTTCTCTACTCTCATCCTTGAGAACGTGCTCTATGATGATAATGATTGTTTTTGTCATTGTCCACTCTCACCTTTTAGGAGTATGTTTGACTTTTCAATGAACCATCTATCTTTTACACATATTCTTGCTGTCTCATCTGCTTCTTTGAATGGTGTTCACAAGGATCACATATCTGAGAGGCTTCAGAAGTCGTACTGGTGACAAAATGATGATGACATGAGAAACTAATTTATAGACAATCCAACTAAAACAAAGATAACCTTACAAATAACTGGATTGCAAGAATTTTAATATGTGTTATGCTTTTATGGCAGAACAAAAGGCCCCTCTAAAATCTGCATACTAGCAAGAAAGAAATTCAGATGAGGAAATGAATGGCTCCACTATCCATGCTAGCCTTCACTGGAGGAAAACTGCAGAGGAGGAGCCAGTAAGAATCAGAGACTCCATTGTCTGCTTAGAATCTGGAATAATCGTAGGGCAGAAAAAGGGAGGAGTAGGAATAAGGTGAAAGTTTCTTTTTTTCTTTTTCTTTTCTCTCTCTCTGTGTGTGTGTGTGTGTGTGTGTGTGTGTGTGTGTGTGTGTGTGTGTGTGTGTTTTGTTTTGCTTTTTGGCCCACGGTTGGCCATTTTAGGGGGAAACCAGTAAGTAATCAGTTAAAAAATGGCAGGTGATTTGAAATTAATGCATTTTTTTTTTCCTGGCTGACAATGACTGGCAGTTTCTTGGCCAGGAAAGTCAAGATGCTAATGAAATATTACTTTATTTCTAGAAACTGAATTTCCATAGTTAAGGGAATTGCTACAGTTCTTCCAAAATGGAGAAACTTTACAAAATGGTGTGGATGTGGCTAACACACAGTAGGTGGCAAGTCCTGTTAAAATTCCAGTTGTTAGGGTTCAATGACATGAGTTCACTGAACTTGAACCCTGAGAATGTTTCTATTACCAGCATTAGACAGATGTATATAGGAAGCTAAGATAGGAAATCATTTCTTTACACCCTAATTTTAAAGGAGTGTATTATAAGCAGAAGGATTTACTGTAAATATGGGTTTGTTAAGTAGGTAAAGTCACTGGTTTTGATAGTTGCCTCCAGGGTAATTTTCTTCAGAATTTGTGACAGGAAAAACATTTCTAAACAATGAATATAAGTGTTACTCTCAGAAACTGTGAGTTCTGGGAGCTAATTTCCTTCAGATCAAGGACACTTACACCAATGTGGCACAATTTGGAGAGGCATAATATGGTCCTCTTTAGGGTATTCTGATGGGTATAATTGTATTTTTTAACTTTAATATAGATATAGAATATCATTTCGTATTTTAACTTTCTTCTTCAGAGAAAGCATTATTATTAGAATCATCAATTTTTCATAGATCTGAGTCATTTATTCATTTTATAATATGCATGAATTGTCACACAACTGACAGTTAAATAAAAGCCAAGTTCCATCATCTCCATATCCATTATTATAAAAATAGTAAGCAGGAAGCAAGATGTCACTCAAAATCAATTGTTTCAACACATGAAAACAGAAGCCTCAAATGAGAACTGACAAATATCTGGGCATATCTGAAGTCATTCAAAGACTGCAAGACTTTTGTGTAAAGGAATTTCAGTGGAATTCAGTTTCATTTAAATTACAAAGTCTGAGTTGAGGGAAGATGAAAGCAAACTATAAAAATCCTATACACTAAAATTTGGTAAATCAGTCCTGTAACAATACTAATGACCCAGATCTTTGTCAAAGACTTCCTTGGCATGCTTTTAATCCCAGGATTGTGAAGCAGAGGCAAGCAGATTTCGGTGAGTTCCAGGCCAACCAAATCTATGTAGTGAGAATCTGTCTCAAAAAATCAAAACAATAAAGAAAATAGAAACTTCTTTCCTGTAAAAATTTCCTAAATCATTGCAGTAAATGTAATGCCTCATTTTCTTGAGAAAAAGCAGCTTACTTTGTATTTTTTTTATTATTTCCTGGATTTTTATTAACATATCCTCCTAGATCATCTCAAGGTGAGGGTTAATTCCAGGGTTCCCAACAGACCATATTTATGCATTTGCTATGACACGATCAAGAGACTGAGACAAGTAGTAACAAAATAGGGAATCAATTGATCTTGATGTCATCATACATAAAACCACAAATATCTACTATCTAATAACTGCAGTTGAGGCACTGACAAGTGTTCTAGGATTATACAGGCGAAGAACAAAGAGTGGGAGAGGCAGCAAGAGGTACAAATCAGTGGTTCTCAACCTTCCTAATACATGTTGTGGTGACACCCAACCATAAAATAATTTTGGTACTTCATAACTGTAATGTTGCTACTGTTATGAATCATAATGTAAGTATCTGATATGAAAACGGCCTTAGGTAACATCTATGACAGAGTCATTCAACACCGAAAGGAGTCACAACCCATGAGTTGAGAACCACTGCTCTATTGGATATGGCAATTACATTCCACCATGCAAACAGAGATCATATAAACAGAAACCAGGGAAGAGGACTGTTGGGATCCAGGTTACCCAGACTATGGAAGCTTCAGCTTGACAAGGTTCCTGAGCATCCACTGTTGGGAACTGGAATTCCTTAACTGCCTTGCCCCTTTCTTATCTTTACTGTACGGTGACATATGTTTTCTCATCAATAATAAGATCTGCATAAGCCTAATAGTAATAGCAAAATTAATCCCTGAGCTGGCCACTGTGGGCTGGAATGAAACACAGCTATGCTATTCAGAAGTAAATTGCAATAGAGCAACCCAGGTTTATTGCAAGGATTTAAGAAATATAAAACCTAGAGATTCACCTGAGTGCTAGCAGTCACATACAGAGAAGATTCACCTGAGTGCTAGCAGTCACATACAGGGAAGATTCACCTGAGTGCTAGTGGTTACGTAAGGGGGAAGTGGGGGGATGCCTTCCCAGGAACAGCCTCCTCCCCACCACCTATCAACAGGAATTCTTCCTTCTCGAGCAAACCAGGCACCACCCTGTCTCAAGGACAACTAGTCCAAGGGTACCAAGTGACTACCCCCACCCTGGTTCTCGCAGGCGCGAACACCTGACCAACAAGGTTGAGGGACACTGGATTTGAGGAGCTCTGAACCAATTGGAGCTGCACAAGCCCTGTCCCCAGCCCCGGCCCCTGGACTCCAATAAAAGCCCTGGGGACGGAGGGTTCGAGCCGCTGCCATGCTTGACCCCCCCCCTTGACCCCCCCCCATGCTTGACCTGTATGAAACCCAGACGCACGCCGGTTAACAATAAAGCCTTGTGCGTTTTGCAGCGATCTGGAATGTCTCGTGGTTCCTTAGAAGTCCGCCCAGCTAGCCCTAACACCATAAGACGTATTCTGTGTGTCTTATTAAAGAGCATTAAGCTTGCCAGCTAAGGGTCCCATAGAAGAATGAGGTACTGAGCTCACTTGTCATAGTTTCGATTGTTTACCCTCCTTCGTGGAAGCTGAGGAACCCATCCAGGGGACTAGAGCTGGATTCAGACCCCCACAGAGGGCCACCTTATGAGTTAGCTTGCAAGGATAGCATTTCTCATTTTATATGTAAAAGTAACCAGAGAACCCCTTAAATGTCCCTAATGTTAGACAAACATCAATACTATAAAAAAATGTATAGTTTCATTTGCATATATTAAGTATAAGATGTATCCAAATCACTAAAGTGGAATATGAGATATATGTTTGGTTTTGAAGATGAAGTCCAGAAAATGTTCTACAACAGGGATGTCAATGATCATACAAAGGAATTTTGCAAAAGTCTGCAGAAAATATTGGTATTATTTAGAGAAGTATAAAGAAGAAAGTGACTAGACACAAATAGGGCCTTATGTAAAAGAAAATATGGTTTAATAAAAGAATCTGTAAAAAGAGAAATTGGTAAAACGAAGAGCATAAGGAAACAACAGAACTCCTTGTTGAGGAGAGAGAGATCCACTGTATGAAAGAGTGCTATGAAGCAGAGTATAAGGACAGATGAATGCACTGGGCTCATAGCACAAAAATCAGTGGTAATGATGACGAGAGCATGTTCAATGAAGTATGGATGGAACAATGTGGATGGTAGAGAGATGAAAAGTAAACAGCAGAAAAATGAAGACAAAGTAAATAAAAGAGCTATACCTCGAAGAAAATATGGGTTTTATAGATTAATAGTCCATTTTCCCATTGCTTTAACAAAATACTTGAAATTAAGCAATATAAATATTTGAGATTTACATAGATTTCATTATAGAGATGGAAAGACAAAGATTAGACATCCTATTTATTTGGCATCATGATATTATGGTGAAAACATATGTATGAGTTATCAAGTAGTAAAATAATGCTGTAGATAAATTTAGGGATTATGATTCTTTCAAAACAACCTTTTCTCTTTGGAATTAATCAAATTCCCATGAGAATTTCCTTAATAACCTTCAAGGAGAGCATCATAAATGGCCTAATTACCTCCCAGTAGGCTCAGTCTCCTAAGGATGCCATAACTTTCACATCAACACAATGAGAATAAGCCTAAGCTTCTAACACATATCTCCCTGGATAATAAAGTAAAAATGTAAGAATTTGACCAACTTAAAAAGAAGGAAAATAGCAAGAAAGAAAGGGAAACTACAAGCAAGAGTTAAACATGTAAAAACATCATTTATAGAGAGAATGACATTGGGACAAATGTGCAGTAATGTTTTTAATCACAGTAGATGAAAGGGAAAAAAATAGATATAAATGCAGGATTATCCTCCAAATGGGTATGGAGCAATCTGGACATTCTCTTTAGCAAACTTACAGCTCTTTCCAGTAAATAAAATAAGGCTCTAAAAACAGTCTGAATTCTTGTACTGACTAGCTTTATATCAACTTGACACAAGCTAGGGTTATTTATCTGAAAGGAGAGTATAGAAGAATAGCCATGAATGAAAGCTAGTATCTACATTCCAGGAGCTACATTCAGAGGCCCCTGTGGTCTGGATGGAATGTAGACACACCTTTAATACAGTATTCAGAAAGCAGTTGTCGTCCATGTCTTTATTCTCTAGGGGGAAAAAAACAATAAAAACAGACAGAGAAAGCAGAACTCAAAAGAGTCAGAGTCACACAGGAAGTGACCTGTGAGATGAGTCAGATGAGTGACAAAGTGACTAATCAGAGGAATAATTAGCAGAATAAAGACATGCCCAACTCTCAGGAGAAAAGGCCACCCTCACCTCAGTAAAAGAGAGTCACATAGGAATTACAGTCATGCAATTAACAGAGTCAGTTGAAGAGTCAGACAGTAAATCAGTTGAGGGATCAGTAAGAGAAGTCAATTGAGAAGAAGGCTGAAGTTTCAGTTAACAGAGTCAGTTGAATGAGAAGAGTCAGAGTTCAGAAGGAGCTAGTCAGAGTGTCTCAGTAGTCAGCAGTAGGTCTCCAATAAGGCTAAACCCTTCTAGGTCCGGGCTAGCAGTTTAAATATTATAGGTCGAATAAAGGCTGAAGTCTTCCAGTTCAAGGATTAATACTAGAACATAAAGAGGCTGAAATGATCTGGGGCTCCAGGATCCAGTTCCAGAACCATGATTTATTTAGATGAAAGAAATTACTATCTCCTGCCCTGAACCAAAATCTACATCTGGTGAATCTATATCTACACCTACATCTACATCTACGACTCCATCAATTGAAAAGTTCCTCCATAAGATCTGGCTGTAAGGTATTTTCTTAGTTATTGCGGGAGGCCTCAGCCCAATGTAGATAGTGCTATCCTTAGGTTGTCTGTCCCTAATTCTATAAGAAAGCAGGTTGAGCAAGTCATGAGGAGCACACTGATAAGCAGAAATCCTCCATGTCCCTGCCTTGTTTGAACTCCTGCCCTGATTTACCTCAGTAATGGACTATCACTTGGAAGTATAAGCTAATATAAACCCTTTCTTTCTCAACTTGCTTTAGTCATAGTGTTTCATCATAGCAATGATAGCCCTAACTAGGATAAATTTTTTGTCTCACCAAGAACAGATGCTCTTATTAGCCTTAGCCATGTTAATCCTGGGATTCACAGCATAGGACAGTCTTTTCTGAGTTTCTTCTGCAAGGGAACATATATGGTAGACATAGATTAAACTCTATATTCCCTAGGCAGTTTTCTTGAACCTTTGGGAACTCGTTCACTGGGAATGCTAGACTTCTGCCATCCTTATCTGCCTTTCTTTAAATAATTAAACTGCTTTCTGAAACACATGTTGTGTTTATTATGTTTTAAAATAATTACTCAAATATAAGAATTTTTAGTTTAAAACACTCTACACTGAAGTGGTAGCTAACCTACAATGCATTACCCTTGCAGCAGTAATTCATAAATGTAAGGATTTACAAAATTAATGCAAAGATATAGTGAAGGAGACTATCAAAGGAAAATCTACCAAGAGGACATTGTAATTCTTCATAGCTATTCACCAAACACAAGGGCATCCAATTTCATAAAAGAAACACTACTACAGCTTAATTCACATATTGACATTAATACACTGATAATGGATGACTTCAGTAACCCACTCTCACTAACACAGATCATCCAGACAAAAATACAAACAGAGAAATGCTAGAGCTAAATTACACCATAAGCTAAATGGATTAAAATGATATTTACAGAACATTTTACTGAAAAAAATATACTTTTTTCTCATCAGCTTATGCAACATTCTTGAAAATTTACCATATACTTGCACCCAACGTAGGCTTCAACAGATACAAGAAAACTGAAATAATACCCTGTATCTTATTTCAAAAACATGTATTACAGCCAGATATCAACAACAGTAGAAAATTCACAAACTTGTGGAAACTTAGCCACTCACTACTGAATAAAAAATAAATCAAATAGAAACTAAAAAATAAATTAAAACTTTAAAAATTGAATGAAAATTAAAACACAGCATACCCAAACTTATGGAACATCAATATGTCCATTATTAAGAGGCCAGTTTATTGCATTAAATACCTACATAAAATTTTTGAAGTGATGTCATATCAGGAACTTAATGGCATACCTGTGAGCTCTAAAGCAAAAAGGAGAAATAATGACTAAAAATAGTAGATGGAAAGAAATAAACAACTCCGGTGTTGAAATCAATAAAATAGAAACAAACAACAACCACAACCACCACCCAGAAAAACTACAATACAGAAAATCAGTGAAATAAGGAGTAGGTTCTTTGGGAAAAACAATAACACTGGCAAATCCTTAGCCAAATTAAGTAAAAGGCAGAAGGAATGAAAATAAAAGACAAAAAACAAGACATAACAAGAGAAACTAAGTAACCCAGAGAATCATAAGGGCATGCTTTTAGAATCTATACAAAACTAGGAAATATAAAAGACATGGATAATTTTCTTGATATTTATCACCTACCAAAGTTAAATATGATCAGATAACTAATTTCCCCTGACCTATAACCCCTAGAAACAGTCTCTGAAAGTCTACCAACCAAACAAAGAAAGTCCAGAGCCATATGGTTTTAGGACAAAGTTCTACCAGAATTTCAAAATTGCAAAAGAAGGGGTAAACATATTGTAAAAGTCAGAAAGTCAGAAAGTTTTCTGTGAGATTGAGTCTTTTAACAATATCAGAAAGTATTCCTATAAAATCTAACCAACCTGATTGCCTAAACAGGAGCTGAATAAGGGCAAAAACAATAGACATGTGAAATGGCCGTAGCAGGGCGAGAAGGTGATGACTAGAAGAAGAACCCAAGAGGCCTTAAGCCTATACGAAGAACTACAGGGAACTATGGAATACTATGAGTAGTAGAGATAATATTCCCTAGGGAAGAGTTCAGCAATTATCCAATACCAAATAGTGAACCTTGAAAATACATGCATGTATCATTACACAGACTTAGGATGTCTTAATTATATATTCAGGAACACGCACAGACACACACACACAATTAATCAAAAAAAGTCATGAATTGGGGGGGGGAATTAAGGAGAATCTTATGGAATGGTTTGAAGGGAGGAAAGGAAAGGGGAAAACTATGTAGTTACATTATTATCTCAAAAAAATAAACCAAGGAATTTTATAAATAAAAAGAAGTAAATAAATTATTCTAAATAACTTGTTTCACAAATTTTTAACACACTTAATTGTACAGTGCTTTCATATTGTGAAAACCAAACAAAGGAGTTATCTTTGTGTGGAAATTATCATGAAAAGAAGGATCAACACAACCCAACTCGTAAGGGCTATGCTCTGGCCTGCAGTAGTACATCTGCTGTGGAGGCTCAGCTAGGATGACAAGGAGGCATTCCCATAGGAGCAAGCCCTGCCAGAACTCAGCAGAGAGAACCACCATCCTGACCAGTGCCATACTGGACAGTGGAATCCTCAACATCTGAGCTCAGGTGTTTTTATTCATTCTGAACTCTGCAGGTGCAGAGCATAAGCAATCAGACATCCCCTCAGAAATCCAACACCTGCAGACAATACAAAATCCCAAGTCCTGTGCATCCCTTTTTCCAGCAGAACACAAAAACAATTATTTTAAATGTAACTAAAAATAAACTTCTGTAACATTTCCCCTTTTCTGTATAAGCAAATCCAAAAATAAAGAAAGAAAGAGAACAAGAAATCTGCTTTATCCTTTATCTCTATAAAACAATTCTATTTAACATGACACTAACAAAACCATTTACAAGAGGAACAATCATGTGAGTTGCTAATGCATAGGACCAAATGAAAACAAACATCTATCAAGCTTCTTACGATATCTTTGGACAGCAGAGAAACATTATCAATGTTAAATTATCTGGAATTTACTCACGATCTTCTTCTGATCTCCTCCAAAAGGCTTGAATCACTTCTCAGGCTGTGACCTCTGCGGCACACAGAGTTTGTCCTTCAGGCTGTGGCTGGCTCCACTCAATTGCTGCTGCTGTTCTTGGTGGTCATCCCATGGTACTGGCATCTTCAGAAGACTGGGGTCCCTTGCTGCATCTGGGCTGCATTTTCACCAATAGCCTTTCTGGGCTCTTTTCACAGTGTCAAGTCTCAATTTCTTAACACGACCCCTTCAGTCTGAGTCTTCACCTATTATCAAAGGCTTCACCTTTACCAAGCCTCAGCTGTGCCAAGCCTCAGCTACTCTCCAAAGATTCCCTTCATGCCTTCAAAACCAGTCCACCCATGTGACTCTTACAGTACCAAGTTCAGCTGCCAGCATGAGATAAAACTTCACCAGTTCTGGAAGACAGCTTCTGTGTGCTGTCCCTAAGGAAACACTTTCCAGATTTTAAGATAAGAGTCTGGGTTGCTGACAAACAACTAGTCCTTGTTTTCAGGAAGTGTTCCCTCATATGTTGAGTTCTCATCACAGACACCGGGCCTAGACTGCCTCTCTCTTAGTCAGGTCTCAGAAAAAACAAATAAACAAAAACCTGTTCAGTTTAACTAAGTGGCTTTTTGGCTTTAAGCCCCTGCTTCTAAAACAACAGGAGGCCCTGGGCCAGTGGTAAGAATCTCCAGTTGAAGCATTCTGGCATTTTAGAATTCTTTTTCACCACAGCTAAGGGGAAACATACAACCCCGTCCATAGATCTCAAACACACATCTTGAGCTTCACAAGTACAATGCAGCTATCAAAAAATTCAGTTTGTGAAACAGCATGCTTCCATCAGGGGCAGGAGGAAGCATTGGCTCCCTGATCAGGAAAAGCAGCAGGAAATTTTCTTTTTCCTGCTCCCAGCTGAATTTCTTTATCTCTAAGGGCCTCCACTCTGTGGCTCTCACCTGGGAGTCTTTTTCCTCATTTATTTATTAATCTCACAGCCTTTTCTCTTCATAGAGGATTATTTCTTCAATTAATACATTAATCTCTATCTCTTGTAGCTTCGCTGAGTGTAATTTACCAGACTCTCTGAGATCTGGAGTTTCTTTCTCGTCTTCCTTGTCTCCACGTTGGATTAGCTGGCATGATGTCTTGCTCCACGTTGATGTACCATTGGTAGCTGTATGTTGCTATGGCAGTTCATCAAAGACAACAAGGAGGCATTTTCATAGATGCAAAACCTGCCAGACCTCAGCAGAGGGAACCACTATCACAGCAAGAGCCATCCTGAACAGTGGAACCCGAGCATCTAAGCTCAGGTGTTTTTATTCATTCAGAACTCCCTCAGGTGCAGATCATAAGCAATCATACATCCCCCATAAAATCCAACAACTGCAGACAATATAAAATGCCAAGGTTTGTGTGTCCCTTTTTCCAACAGTACACAGAAACAATTATTTAAAATATAACTAAAAATAAACTTTCACAACACTGACCCTCAGTTCTGGTTAGTCTTTGTCAACTTGATTCAAGCTAGTGTCATGTAAAGACAGGAACCTCAACTGAGAAAGTAACCCAATCAAATTGGACTGTATACACACATATAGAACATTTTCTTTATTAATGATTGATGTAGGAGGCCATTTATTATGTATTGTTCACCCCCTGTGTAGTTGGTCCTGGATTGTAGAAGGAAAGATAGCTAAAGTAGCTGTAAGTAGCATTCTGTTATAGTCTCTACTTCAATTCTGCCTCCAGGTTACTGCCTTCAGTTCCTGCCCTGACTTCCCTTCATGATGAACTGTGGTCCTGTGATCAGGAAAGGTAAGGTAAGTTAGGATGTCCCAATGGATGCTTGCATTCTTACACATATAATACACACACAAACATAATGATAATATCAATAAAAATAAACATAATTAAGACATATTTAAAAAAGGAACACACCAGACCTCTATGTATGTATTTAATGAAAATATTACAGCTTTTGTTCAGCATAGATTTTAACAAATGGATCTTCAACAAAAGAGAAAAATGAGCAGTGAATTCACCAGGACCCAGGCTTTAATTCTGGTGCAACTGCCACCAATTTTATCTTCTGAAATGACATTATAGTCATTACAAACAGGAATACCAGTTTGTAAAGTTACTGATATGATCTGCAAAAACAAAAGCTAATATTTATGTTCAACAAAATCATGTGCAAGAGGATGGAATGGCTCTAAACAAATGTATGTTGTAAAACAGTGAACACCTCAGAAAGCCACAGTGAGAAAACTCAAACACTAAAAACAGGCTTATAGAGAATTCTCATGTAGCTAAAAATGAATCTACCAGATATATCACCACTTGTCATATGTCCAAATTTCCTTGGGAATGTTTTGTGGGATCATACCAGTAGACAAAGATCTACAGGAACTCATGACTGCTGGGACAAGGAGAATTAGCCTCTCCCAAGATATGCTAATGCACCCCTTATTGGTTGGTAAAGGCAGAGAGGTGGAGCTTTAAACCCATATGCACACCACCAACAAAACCAGACTTAGTTGGATATATATACATATATATATATATATATGTATTATATAGATGATAAATATATATGTATATCAATATATCATACACATACATACATTTAAATATGTATAGCATGAAAATACATATAACTAAATGTGTGTGTGTGTGTGTGTGTGTATGTATGTAACAATAAAAGAAAAAGAAACTATCAGTTTGAGAGTTGGGGTATGGGATATGATTGACGCAGGGTACCTGGGAAGGCTGGACAAAGGAAATGTTGATAGAATAATGGTATAATTCAATTTCAGTTAAAGCATATTTTAAATGTAGAACAATAATCATTCCAGAAATATGAGGAATAATTACAGACTTGTCAAAATTTTTATGGAAATTATGATTTTATGGAAATGATATCCTGATCTGATCATCAAAGATTATATAGATTATATATTTAAGTATTATATAATATAACATAAATCTATAGAATAAAATTATAAATATAAATAAAAATTTAAAATATTTTAAAATTAAAAATTAAAAACAATATCTAACATTGAGAAGTAAGTTCTCACCAAAAATTTTATATAGGGTTATCAAAGTAATTTTTATAATCATTATTATAAAACAGGATTCTGTTTTACATATACAAGTGGAAATCTGTCCCTACTGACAACAAGCTTTCACAGTGCTGGAAGACACTACGCTTGCTAACAGAAAGGAAAAGTAATCAGCAATCTTATTCACCTATAAACTCTACAAACTTTAATAATAACTAGCCTGGTATGGTATGCCAAAGAGAATAATAGTGGCATAAAATTCATGGTGATTATCAAATACATTCTGATTGGATTTAAATCATATTTCACAAGAAAAAAAAAAGCATTCCTGGCACAATTTGTGAGCCAAGAGCATATGATAGACAGGCTATAGGCCACAGAGAATAACTGATAGCTATTATTATGCTGAATTTGACAAAGTATTGAACCACCTTCTCATAATTTATCATTATAGATGATAGAGATCCATAACTAGCCAAGTTGCAACAATAAGTACTAGTGCTCAGCCCTAATAAAATCATCCGTATCACACACTATTTTCTAAGTCTCAGGACTCATTGGGGAAAAGCTGACAGAAATAGTGTAAGAGACAAAATTGATTGATGAATACAAAGAAACAGAGTTTTATGGATACCTCAAGACAGTAGCTCAAGTTAGTCAACCCTGCACCTCAAATTCACACATCCAAGTATATTTTGACAACACAAATTAAATTTGAAGGTTTTAAAAAATGAAAATTAAATCAATGGAACCTAAACTTTGGAGTTGGGTGATAAGTTGGGTAGTTCTGAGCAGATTTGAAGGGGGTTGGAAACATAAAAACTTATGTACAAAATTCTCAAAGAATTAATAAAAATATTTTAAAAATAAAAGAAATGTGAGGAAAGGAAAATTCTTATACATTGTTGGTTAAGTATAACTAGATCAACTAGTTTGAAAACCAGTGTGGCATTCTCTCAAAAAGGATAAATACATCTACCACATGATTCAACTATGACACTCTTAGATTCATTCATTCAAAAAAGGCATTTTTTATGTTCATATGGAGAATATACCACATTCATGTTCAATGTCACCATATTTACAATGGCTAGCTAAAATGTGAACAACTTAGACATCCATTGACTGAAAATAGAAATGTGATCATATATATTATACCAAATTTATATGAAAATTAAATTATATGAAAATTAAAATCATGGAAATAGATTCTAAAAATTAAGAAAAAGAGTTCCTAAATTTGAGAAGAAGATAGGAGTATGGATACAAACAACTGTGGGGAGAAGAGGGACAAAGAAGGAAATTTGTAAATATATTTCAACCTAAAATAATGTTTTTTGCCAGGCAGTGGTGGTGTACACCTTTATTCCCAGCACTTGGGAGACATGCAGATGTCTGTGAAGTCAAGGCCAGCCTGGTCTACAGAATGAAAAAAACAAAAACAATGGCTTGACTGTATGGAGGTCACTAACAGCTTTGTGATTGGATTTTAGGCTTAATTCAGAGGAAGGAATTTAAAACATGACCAAAATTTTATGAATATGGAATGAGGGGACAATTTATTGCTATTTTCAAGTGGCCATGTGTCCAGTTGCCTTATAAATATTTCAGGTCAGAGTAGAGCTATTGGCAATTGAGAGCTGATAGGAGAAGAGTCAGTTTCTGGAACTGACCGATGCCCCAGAGAAATTGTCTACTCCAGTGAAAGGCCACATATACAATAACATATTGGAAGCACAATCTGAATTTGATACATGGGAGATAAAAGTTCTAATCCTTGTGCTTGTTCTAGCCTTGGTCAGTGAAGTTTGTTTTGCTGTGGGTAACATCTAATCCAGAGGCATAACTGAAGAAATGGTTATAAGTGACTTGAGCATTCAGCCCTGAAGTAACATTTCTATAACAACTTCAAAGGCTTATAGAAGATCAAAGAAGGGGTAATTCAAAGAATGAAGAGTCAGAGAATGGGAAGGAATATTGTGAAAATCTGTTGTCTGGATTGAATGTGACTGTTGCACCCATGAACCCACAGCAGCAGTGTTTGCCTGTTCAAGTCCTACCAAGCACTAGGAACATCAATATTTCACTATGGATCAAGCATGAGTTCCTAAAGACCCATGTCTTCTTGAATGGGTATTTGTTTTTTAATCATTAGCAGGCCCTGGGGAGTCATATTCCTCAGTTGTACACCCACTAGTATGTAGAGGAATAGGCCTGTGTGAAAGCTGGGACGGGTCTATAGTCCAGGGGTCTATATGAAAGAATCACATTCAAAGGCCTGAATTTTTGGATGGAATGTAAAAAGAATATTAAAAGTGTTGGCATACACCTTTAATCCCAGTTTTTAGAAGGTAGTGGTGGTCCATGCCCTTAATCCCTAGAAACAGAATGTGGAAGCAGACACAGGAGGCAGAGCTCAGAAGGAGTCAGTGTCAGATTGGAAGTGACATCTGAGATAAGTCAGAGTGAAGGACAGGCAAAGTGACTAATCAGAGTAAGAGTTCACAGAGTGAGGACATGTCCAACTGTTACAATATAAAATCAGGATCTCAGCTCAAAGCAGGTCAATTACACAGAAACAATCACTTACAGAAGGCAGTAAGATGTGAGCAGTATGAAGCAGGCAGATGGGGATAAGACACAGAGACAATAAAACAGTCAGACTGAGGCACAAAGAGGCTGATTGAGGCAATATGGAGCAATGAGAGCTCAGGGAGAGACATTGAGACACAGAGACAGCTCAACAAAAGAAGAAGTCAGTATCAGACAGGAAGAGTAAGGCAGTTTGAAGTCAGAGTAAAGCAATTCAGTCTTGGGCAGTAGGAGAAGTAGCCAGAGTCAGAAAAGATCAGAAACAGTAAGCTGGCTAGGAGTCAGTTTAAGTCAGTGGCTTGGAAAAGAGTTTAGAACAAACAGCAAGTGAGTGGAACCAGACAGTTCAAAGTTCAGAAGGAGTTAGTCTGAATGGCTCAGTCAGCAGTAAATCTCAGAGGTTGGTTAGATCGTACAGATGATTAAATGTTCTTGATGGTACAGAGACTAAAGCCTTCCAATACTAGGCTTAAACATTTTAGATTGTATGCATGCCAAAAAAAAAAAAAAAAAAAAAAACCTCCAGGGCTCCAGGACTAAGGACCGGGATTAAATTAGGCAAAGAACAAACTGCATTTTGAACCTGAATGAATGTGTACACCTGGAATCTATGGCTACTCTAATAGCTTATTATTCCTCAAGCACATACCCTCCTATAAGCGCCTACTTCAGTACCATGTGTCAACAAAAAGATTTCAACATTTATGTATGCATGAGTAGGCTTGTTGGGAAGATAATGAGAAAGATGGAAGGTAGAAGGTGATAAAATATAATAGGTTCTTATGTATGGTCAAAGTACAGTATACATACATATATATTTATTATGAAATTATGAATAATTATTTTAAATGAGATAAAAGTATAGAAGTAATAATTACTTTAAATAAAAGTCTAAAGTATAGGAGTAAATGAAAGAAATGATGTCAACGGTAAAACAAAAATATTTGTCAGAATACCATTTATAATTCTGAGTATTTCCTTGGCAAATAATTTATTTACAATCTTAAAGCATATAATAAATCTTGGTTGTAGTTATTTAGTAATTATATGTGAGTTTTATTTTTCTACTTAGGTTGATTGTCTATAGGTTTTAATAAAAAGAAAGAAACTAAGAATTAAGATACTTATGAGCTGGCAACATAGTACTACCAGGTAAAATACTTTCCAGGCAACCCTAATGACTTAAGTTTAATGCCTACAGCTCATGGGGAAACAAAAAGAACACAAACCACTACACAGAGTTGCCCTCCAATATCCAATGTACATGCCAGAGCTCAGACACACACAACATACTCACATACACACACACACATACACATAAATAAAAGAAAAAAAAGCAAAAATCTTAAGGTATACATGAAAAAGAAACTCAGCCGATTGATGATCTATATATGTTTAATTTGATTCTCACAATTTTGAGTCAGCATGGATTGCAATAAATGGATCTTCTGCAGAGTTACTAATAGAAAAATGAGCTTTGCCATCACTGCCAACATTGACTTTAAGGCCAGTGCAATTGCCATCAACTTTATCTCCAGAAATGACATCACAGTATGTGCCAGCAGGAAGACCAGTCTGTAAAGTTGTTGACAAAGACCTGAAAAAAAAAATCCCACAAAAAGTTCATAATTAATTTAAATTCAACACACTCAAGTACAGGAAGATCCATTATCCATAAAAGTAATAAACGCCTCAAAAATGTTCTGTAGAACCATAAAGATTGAGAGACTTAGTGATAAAATCCAAACACCAAGTCTGGGCCAGGAAAGTAAGAGAATTCTCTATATCAAAGGTATCTTTTAAAATGCTTGTTAGTAAACAGCTTGTGGTGACTGATATCAGACAACAAAACTCAGAGAACACAGTGAAGCTCAGCGGAAAGCCCTCCAGTGAGGACCGTCTTTCTTTCAAGTCTGTCCTCTGGCAGACTTAAACTCTGATGATTTTAAAGAATGCTAATGGCATAATTTCCTAAAAAGTTCTTAGATACCACAAAGAAGTTGGTCTAGAATTAAACATAATATAACATAGCTATGGGCATACACATAGTTTCAAGTAAAAAGGTGACTGTAAAAAGTAATTCTGGTTCTCGTACACAACTAGCCATGTGCTCTTTCAACAAAAAATAGTATGCACTACGTATTTTACATATTTGTATTTTGGCCAATAAAATATAATTAAAGATATAATGCTTTTGGATTTAGACCATTCACCTGCTTCCAGAAAATATTCTCTGAACTTGAGTTCTACAGATGACAGAATCATTAAAGAAGACTTAAAGGAATGAAAGGACAATAAGGAAAGTTTTAGGAGCCAAATTAAGCAATATCCTGGAGAAAATCATAGATCATATACAAGGACACAAAATCTTTATTAAAACATTTTAAAAATATTACAAAGAGATAGAGAATTGAAAAATGCATATAAGTATATAGGATTAAAAAAAAAAACAACTGATATTCAGAGGTAGTGGGGAAGTACTCCAGTACTAATACTAAGGATGATTAAATGGTTTTTAAGGCTTATCTCTAAAATGTATATGTTTTGTGAAGTTTCAAATGATCATAAACATATGAATATATGCCACTGCCATTCTAAAAGTGTGGTAAAAGCACGCAAAAGCAAAATTTTATAAAAAGAATGGAAGAATATGAAACTAAGCACCACTTTGCCGTATGTACTTTCAGGATTCATTTTGTATATTAAAGCAATTAGCTGAAATATTTTTAACATAAGGAAAATATAAATGGAAGGAATGGAAAAGGAAGGAACCATGCAAATACTGATATCAGCACATACTTTAAGTGATATTCACTTACCAGTCATCATTGTTAAAGACAATGAATCCTTTGTTTCCTCTGCCAAAAGCTACCTGGTTGCTGCCATTATCCCACCAGTTTGAGAAAGGCTGGCCATTGACTACGTTTCTGAAGGCAACCATGTTTCTGAAACGACATCATGTGACATGCTGATACCCTTAAACTTCAACAGTCTGAATTAAAAGATTAAACAACTTTCTTAGTAGGCAAGATCTGTAGAGGACATTCCCACCTTATTTGACGCCATCGGTGTTCACAGACCCAGTCATTGCCACAAGTGGTGTCTGGGTTAATTGTCACTTCTTTGGTTGCTCCATTGTTATTAGGAGGTCCAATCCAGTCATTCACATCCTTAATAATTGAAAGAATCAGGTCATTTGAAATCTTGTATCCACTGGTTTCTTTTCACTACAGTAAACCAAACTGAAAAGTGCCACAGCCCAAACCAAATGTGGAAGTGTAAGCAAACCATAAGACAAGGATTCCAGTTGCTGTAATGCCAGAAAATCATGGTCCATTGGCTCTACTTCATCTTTTGAACTGCATAGCTGTGAAAAATCTTATAGAAATGGTGCCCACATTTCTCATTAATAAAATTAACCCCTGGGCTGGCTATTGCTGGCTGGGAAAAGGGACACAACCATTCTATTCAAAAGTAAATTTCAATCACTTCCCAGACTTTCAAGTCCTGGCATGCATGAGAGCTAACCAGGTTTATTGCAAGTGCATCATAAAAACTATTCTCAGGGTAAATGCTGATCTTCCCAGGAAGAGATAAGCCTTGAATAGATAGCAGCTAAAGGAACCTAAATAGAGATAGAGAGTTAGCAAACCTGAAGAAACGAATAAATAGTTCATCTTTGACTTGCCCCCCCCCGCCTGTTAGTGAAGAATATAGCAAGTCCGCACTGACCTAAAAGTACACTTTTCCAGGATTTAAAAAAGAAAGCTTTCTGAACCAATAACAACCAATAGATAGGATCGGAATTTTATAGTTGTGGCTCAGAAAAAATAAATATAATCCAAGGAGCTAAAAACCAAAAAAATAAAAAAGCTCTGCTCTGGCTCCTACATGTCTTTTGCCCTATTTGACCTAGGCAATTGGAAATATAATTCATTAGCATGACATTCATCAGTCCCTAATTGACCATTGTGTCATATGGTCTCTGTTGATAATCACAAACTTTAAAGCTTGCAGCTGTAGAAGAAAGCTCCTTCTGAGATGTGCCTGACACCTGCGTACCAAACCTACATTTGTTATTTAAGTGGCAGAATTTGTCTCCAGGCAGTCTTGGGGTGATTTTCCCCTGGCAATTTGCTATGTCAGTTCCATATTAAAAACACTTTAAGTGTGTCATTTTTCACTAAAAAGTATGTTCTTTGCATGTCATTTTGAAAGCACGATTGTACGTTTCAGTGGGTCCCAGAAAGAGCAAATGTCTGTGTTTGCTTTTTATAGAAAGAACAAATGTCTTTGTTTGCTTGTCATAGAAAGAACAAGTGCCTTTTGCTCATTTGTCATTACACTGTACGCCCTCTTTTGTGGAGTTTTCACAGACCCTGCTGTGGACAGAAGCTGGGCTTCCTGTAGAAGTCCTTGTCTTCAGTGTCTAAGTTTGAAGTATGTTCTTGAGGTTTTTACATAGCTTCACTGAATCTTCTGTGCAAACTCAGGCTCTCTACAACATTTAAAACTCCAAAAAATATTTTAAACTTCTCATTTTCTGCTCAGTATCACTAAAAGCTCTCAATGTGACTGAACAAGAAAATTTGAGTCAGGAACACTGGCATTAAAGACCAGGATCCAGTTAATACCTAAAAATCTCCATCATTATACATTACATGTATGTGGTCAGTTTTTCCATAAAACAGAGAGATAGTTCTTGACTACTATAAAAAATTTAAAGAATATCTATGAAAATGTGTTTAATATAACAGTTTCCAAATAATAGTTGTTTTCTCAATACCTGATGGTTAAATGTACTAATAAAATGTCCTGATATTCCTTACTAAGTTTAGCATTATGAATACAAATTATATGATGGCAAAATTTTAAATTTATTTCTGAAAAAGAAAAGCTCATTCTACACATGAAAGTGCTTCAAGAATAGAATGAATTTTAACAAATAATCAAGGAACCTTCAGCTTGAAAAGAAATTAGAAAAAAAATTGTCTAACTTATAGAGAAGTGTCTCTATTTTACATTTGATGTTTCTGTATGAGTCTAGTATCTTCCACTGAAATAAAAAACATCTCATAGTATTTTGGATATTTGATGTCTTACTTCTTGGTTTAGTTAAGAAACTGTTCAAACTTCAAAACATTATAAGCAAACACATATGGTCTGTAATTCTTAACATCCATAGATTTGTCAGTAAATCACTGTTCTATGATTCTCATGAGTTCCTATCAATTATTCTTATCTTACTTAACTTCAAATCAGCTATCTTCTCATTCCACAGAAAAAAAAAAAAAAGTATTTTTACATGTGATGATATCAGTTGTACCCAGGGCATAAAACATTTGAAATATAATTTAGTGTTAACAGTAATTATCCCATGTCTACAGTACAAGTCATGGCTTTATCAAAAATAAAAATAAAAATAAAAAATGAAATTAAAAAAATCCTGCTTGTGTTCTGTACCCTAATCTTTTTAAATTCATTTCTGTTTTTACTATCAGGTATTTCTTCAATGCCTTAACTAAACAAAAACTTAGCGAATAAACACTTAATAACAAGTATTATATGCTATAACTTCATGTGAACTTAAAACAGAACCATTTTCTTTTCTAGATTAAAATACACTTTGAAGAACTCCAAGACTTACTTTTCCATTCTGGAAATTTCTTGCCCAACGGTAACTTGACATTACTCGAGTGAATCCATAAGGATGAGCCAACATAAATCCAACTGCCATTTTATACAATCTGAAAGTTTCAAAATGGGATTAAGTTCAGCATATATAATACATTACTATCATTAAAGTCAGAATACACAACAGCAAAGAATGCTTTCCTACCTGGCATCCCAGAATGTCAGGATAGATGCTCCTCCAGCACCATGACCTCGCTGGTTATCATGGTTGTCCACAAACACAAGGGCTCTGTCAGAAGGCACCAGACCCCAACCTTCTCCCCAGTTCCTACATTTAAAAATGAATATTACTTTTTCACAATGCTTAGAGTAACTTTTTATATGGTATCTATTGTATATGTGTATATGCACATTATAAAAACTTGAAGTATCATTTTCTACGATAATATATATTAGAACATTATCTAATTTCAGGTCTTTCAAAATAATCTTTTTGGTCTTAAATATTTCTTTAATATTTAAATATGTGTTTCTTTTTATTCAGATGGGCTTCAGAAATAAAGCATCCATATTACATACTATAGAATAGAAAACCATAGCTATAACTGTGTGTTTTGAATAGAAACATCCAAAAGTTTTCAATTAATTCTTTGAAATGATATAAGAAAGTTCCATTGCCCGGTCACATTTTAAGGACAATTTATGAATGTAAAGATCATTTTAAATATAACCTAATTTAATAGACCACAGGCTACATTCCTGAAATCAAAGGGGCTTGTCACAAACAGATAAAATTCACTAAGTGATAGTTTGGATTTCCAGTGTTACTGGGTGATTGACTTCCCAAACGAAAAAGATAATTTAGTTTTAGGGAACAATAAGCCTATCTAACAATCAACAACTTCAGAGTTATAAAAATTAGGATATTTGAAGACATAACTTATTGATGCCAAACTGATCTATGATAGATAAATGATAAAATGGTGCATATTTACTTCAAATAGGACATCTTCTCATTATTCCACTTGCGGATAACTGTACCCAGTTTTGCTCCAAACTTGAATTCTGTCACGCGGCCATTTCCAAAGTACTCACTAGCTTTAATTGCCTCACCACCCAGATCAATGACCTAGAAGAGACATTGAGGCAGCTTTCCTTTTTAATATAATTTTAAAGCATAGTATCCAAATACAATAACATCTAGAAATCTATATAATAGTTTTGTTATTTGAAATGTTCATAATTTTCTGTGTACCTAGATTCTGATTTTTTGATAAGCTAATGTGTCATAATACTAAAAGAAACCAAATTACAAGTTCACTTCTTAACCTCCAGGACGACTGACAGAAGTTAAAATTATTAGTTCACACTAATGCAACACTTACAGTCAGATCAACATTAGAAGTGTTTATATACTCAGTAACTTTTTCAAGAAAAACAGATGAAAAGGCATTGTCTTCAGTAAACTTTAAATGACAAAATTGCTGCATAGAAAGCTTTGTCAGTTTGTCTTAAACACCTACAACCTGAATTACATAAGACAAAACTCAAACTCAGAAAGATGGACTTGGAAAAATTATTATAATTCTCAGTCTTATATAATGGTACCTAGGAATTTAGAGCATAGATTAATGAAATTTGCACTGACTTGTAACATGCTGTGGTAAATAACAAAGTATGCTGTCTATAAGCAATAGAGATTTTAACCTTTATTATAAATAGTATGCTTAGTAAAACCTGCTCTGTATTGTCTGGGTTACAAAATTATGATATTCTGAAAAGAGCCAACAAGGCCTCAAACCTACAGAAGGACTTCCCCAGGGAATCACACAATTGGTTGTATAGTACCAAGCAGTCTGCCCTGAAAACATATATGTATTGCAATATAATGACTAAATCGGTTATATATGCCTGTAACAATAGTTCAATGCAAAATGAGGCAATCAACTTGAAGAAGACTGTGGATAAGTATATGGAAGCACTTAAAGGGTATAACAGGAATATAGACAAGTTGTGTCTAAATTATAATTTCAAGGGCCTGCTTGGGTCTGCATCAGGTCCTCTGCATCATGGCTTGAACTTTAATATTTTATTGGATTTCTGAGTGTATAAAAGGGTAAGTCTCTGATTTATGGGCTATTTTTGTTTTCTTCATTATTCTGGTCCAAGTTCAATGTCATCATATTTTTTTATCTTATTTTATTTTATTTTGTTATATTTTGTATTATCTCTTAAGAACCTTTTTTTTCTAATCAGAGACAGAAAAGGAGTAGATTTAGGTGAGTAAAGGAGGGGAGAAGGAGCTTCAAGGAATAGAAGGAAGCAAAACTGTAATCAGGTTATATCATTTGAGCAAAGATTCTATTTTCAATAAAAGGAAAATAATACTCTCAAAATTAAAAAACACACATGTTGTATTACCTCCTGATAAATGAAAGGCCTGCTCCCTTGAGAGAACCAGTTTGTATTTAGATTATGCAATTTATCCAAAATTGCCTTTATGTCTCCAGGCCACATGTGCTTGGCAGCATCAAGTCTGAACCCTGCTACACCAATGTCAATGAGACGGTTCATATATTCAGCCACTTTGGTACGAACATAATCTTTGTCAAGTGCAAGATCCAGAAGGCCAGACAGACGGCAATTTCTGACCTATTAAGGCAAAAATGTTAGATTTATCAAAGAAAATCATCTCCAGTCTTAGAGTCCATTTTATCATCCAGTCACTCACCCATTTACATATTTCCATATTGCCTTTACTTAAAACATGAGAAGTACTAATATTTAAATGTGGGCACAGATGCTGAAATATTTTCTATTGTAGATACAGAGAATATTAGAGATAAAATTTGTGAGCATTTTATTTGGTTAATTCTATATCTCTCCATCTCCCCCTCCTTCTCCCTCTTTCTCTATTTTCTCTTTTTCTTCTTTCTTTAATTTATGGAATACACAGATCTACGCCAGGAACTTGGACATGTTAAGTTAATGCACTTCCATAAAGCTAAAATTATAACCCAATGCTTGAAAATGTTTTTAAATATTGATTTACATTTCTAATATTTTTCATGTTATATTACTTATATAATAGGTAAAACAGTGTTTTTGAAACAAAGTTGCTAAAGAGTATGCCTGCATTTTATCATGTAATGAAAATCCAGGACATTTTTTTCATTTCTATTTTTTAAGAATTCAGTCTTAGTAATCTGCTTTTTTGTGGAATCTGAGTGACATGTTCAGTGGTTTTCCATAAATTCTTTGCATATGCTTAAAATCTTAAGTTGTTCTATATTCTGATGTTATATTTCTCATTACCTGGTTAGCATCATTGTAGTTATAAATTTCTCCATCACATTTACCATCATTAAAATCCCATCCAGAGTATGGAACTGCTGGGAAGTCTCTGTTATTGGCGTTGTAGTAACTTCCACAGGTACTGCTTGTCCCTGCACCACCACCTGAACCACACATGTGATTAATGACAGCATCCACATAAATACGGACCTGGAGAAGAAAAGTTCATACTTCAGTTGGACTCACAAATCTAAAGCTACAATGCGAATCTTACAGTATGCTAGCAAATCTCCAAAATATATCCTGCTGATTTATAGAGTTATTTTAGAAGAGTTGTGTGTTAAAAGGAACTAATGATGTGAACTACAAATTAGCAATACTCTTCATATTTGGTAAAGCGTATAGTACAGAGAAGTGGAAATAAACATAAGCTATCATAACTACAGCAAAAGATCAATTCTTGAGGAAGTGTGACACAGTACAAAAATAAGTGCGTATTGCCTTTGAAATTTTACAATCATAAGGAGAAAGACCATAGATCCCACTATCCGAATCACATCTGAGGACCAGAAAGTACATTGATGTCTTTTCAACAGAGTGAGAGTAGACATATACCATTAACAACAATGATATGAATAAAACTCAAGGATTGTGGGTAGAATGATAAATGACAAAAAAGTGACTCCTTAAGCTTCATACTTGGCCCAGTGCTTAACCATAAAAGTGTTAGGAAGTCTATGCAAAACAAAAAAAGAAACTTATGTAGAAACTGCAGTAACTACTAGCACAATAAAACAAATTTCAGAGAAAGTTGGAATCAGTACAATGAAGAAAGAGCATTAATTGTGAAAGTTTACAAAAACATATGGAAAAAGAACCTAGTCTGTACTCTCAGCTTAGTACTAAGGACAAGAAAGTTAATATCTCTCCTCATTACAGGGAAATAGTAGATATTTGTCATTAGAGCAATGATGAAGAAAACTCATAAATTGATGATAGACAAAAAATCACATAAAAACAAACTTAGCAATCACAACCAATCCAATGTCTAAGCTGAAGTGTAGTAATCGGAAGATTGTAGTTAGAAACGTAAAAGTCAAAGTTTTATTTTATCAACACCTCTCTTTACATGGTAGATGTGCAAGAATACTCTAAAGGTAACTATAAAACAGAAGGCAATTTGGGAAATGGTGAAAACAAAAAGTGAATTTTAGTGTGATTTTATTTAACTTTCATATTTTGTAATTAAAGTGTGTAAGTTTCACTGTCAATTTCATCCCACTGGCCCTCCTAAATCATGAAATTGTCTGCTCAAATAGAACAAAGAATATAGGAGGAAAATGTTTTCTCATATAAGAATTTTATCCTATAAAATTCTAGATAAGAATTTGAAAGGAGACATGACTTCACTTACACCAACATTGTTGCATCTCGTTACCATGTCTTTGAATTCATCTTCATTTCCTGACCTTGTGCATATTTTGTAGCTAATTGGTTGATATCTTTCCCACCAAGGCCTTGATGGATTATAAACTACAATATTTTCATTGGGTGGAGAAACCTACAATTAAACAGTTATAATTAGTATCAGATTATGGTTTATTTTACAAAACTAAATCATGTAGAAACCTATTGATAATCTGTTGTTACTTCTCAGCCTATAACCATACAGCTCCGTTGTTTTACAACAACCTGAAAACATGGACAGGACATTGTAGAGATTCTAATGCCATGCTACCACAAATATAGAGGAGTCATTCCCACCAACTCATTCCTTCCTCGAGAAAGTCATGTGTGAGATAAAATTATGCTCCAGACATACTTGTCCTGATTACAATACTTTTTTATATGAACACAGTAACTTCGCCATTTAAATTGTGAACAAATCTTACCTGCACACCTCCAAAGCCCTTGGGAGCTAAGTATCGCTCACATTCCTTGGCAATATCAACCCAGCGCCACTCAAACAGGTGGACAATAGCAGTCCGGCCATACTGAGTATGGGGGTCATACTGAGCCCAGCAGAACCCAAGGAGAGAAAGCAGCAGGAAGAACTTCATTTTGCTTTGAAGTTGTCAGTGTTCTTTCAAGTGCCTATTTATATTCTGCAAAATGTACATTATACAGTGTAAATATACATAAGTAAATATTTAGAGAATAACCTGTTTATTCATAATCTAAAAGATTTGAAATGAAGATGTGAACAGGTGAACGACTTTTAGAAATTCTCACAAAAAATAAACTCAAAGCCATTTGAGGACATATACTATTTGATTAGTATAGATCTTACTTTTGATGTCCTCCTTTAATACAAGGAAATTAAAATTGGAGGCAAATATAGCTATGATTATCGTTGCAAATATTTGTGTTATTTCCATTCCAAATAGAAACGAGATAGTTTATTGAACTCTTTTTTGTTTCTCCTTCTCACTTTGTAATTATTTAAATATTAATAAAAACTAAAATATTATTTTAAAGAACTTCCAAGCATGGATGTACCTGTAATCCCTCATACAGAGAGAATAGAAAAAATAAGATTCTGAGATTAAGTAAAACCTGGTCTACATAGCAATTCCTTGTTTGAAAATAAAGATATAATATAAATGCCTTTGGATTTGAGAAATATACATCTTCCCTAACATCTATTTAAACGCTGCATGTGATTTTTCCCTTAGCCAAAAAGATTTATTCCTGCTACAATATAAAATAAAACTTAAAATATGTCATCCTTCTCAATATTAGTGAAAATCTGTAGAAGCAAATAAATAAATAAATCTTCCCCATTCCTCAACAAGTGTTGACTGAATGGCCTTATTTTGTCAGGTATGTAGGACTCTAGGCTATAATGATACTCCTCTAAAGGAAAGAAAAGAAAATTCAAGTAACAATAACTATAATAATAAATAGCATAATTAATTTCTGAAGAAAATTAAATCTAGTAAAATTTTGAAAAAAATTTTAATAGACAATGAATTCACCATTTGTCTCTTTCAGATTAGATATTCAGAGGTAGTTTCATTAAAGACATGACTTTGGCTCTGATTTAAAAAAGGAAAATTAGAAAATGCTTTGATTGGAGAGAAATTAAACATTACAGAGTAATGGGAAACAAGAAAAGAGCTTAGAAGACTGAAGAAACATCAATAACAACAATTGAAATGTCACAGAACTGGAGCATGTGTCAAAACTGGGGACTTGAAATGAGGTGAGGTCATTGACTTAGGCCAGATCACAGCTAATTAGAACAGGAAGAAATAGAATCACTGAGGCTCTAAAAGATCTAGACAATGCTATTATTGGCATAATGTGTTCTGTGCTCAATAAATGGCTGTGATAAAGAAACTATAAGTATTTAATATTGGTTAGGCTCATAATGTGAATAATGCCCTCATTTCTTAATATAAATAAACACTAGATCAATAATTGTATAATACTCTCACTACTATTTCTTTAAAACCTTGTATGCACAAACTGAACAAGACAACCTGAATCAGTCAGCCTGGCTCATGTAGTACAAGACAAGGCAATATCTGAATCTTTCAATGACTAATTAAAATCTGATTTTCTTTATTGTACCTGTTTCTCTTTGAATACTTAATTTGTGCTTTCCATTATGGTAGACAATAGCAGGAACTGGCTAGTTAACTGTAAATATATAGAAAATTGGAAGAAAGTTGGGCTATTAGTGCAAAATAAACTTTAGATTTCATATTTAGTATGGTAATATACAGGAAAGAAGTATTGCAGAGGGCTACATAAAGTTGTTAAGACAAGACAAAGAAAGATAGAAAAAAAAACCTCCTTTTAGGAGGAAAAGGACTCAAGGTAGTTTGAGGCTGAACAAAGTCAACAGCTAAAAAAAATTGATGTAACTGTTAAAAAGAAGCCATGTGCCCTACACTAAAAGAACAAGAAATTTGACACAAAGGCAAGATCTAACACACCATAGGATCCAAAACAGTGAAATGAATGCTTATAAAATGAAGAAAGGAAATAGTCAAAGCTCAGAATGCCACTGAAACAGTTCCCTATTTCTTAAAAGCAACAATCTAAGGAAGCATTTTCTAATGTCATCACACAGAAGATACTAGAATTGTGTTCTAGAGGATCCAGGCTGTATAACTGGGTGGAAGCAGAATTGAAAGTTTCACCCATGTATTCTGATTTTTCAGGCACAAAAGAGTAAAGATGGAAGATATATTCGGCCCCATCCCATGATTTTAAAGAATATATGATCACAAAGAATGTGAAACAAAGTTAGAGTCCAAGATAGAGCCTTGAGAGGACCCTAGGAAGTCAAAACATAGAATTGTGACACTGAAGTCAAGCAGAGACTCACAGGATGTGGACGATGCCAAAACTATGAGCTATCATCTGAAAATAAAGATTGCACTTACAATATGTGCAGGCATGTCAATAGAGTGGCTATATACTCCATGAAGTGGAGCTGGAGGAGTAGGGCCACTAAGGTAATTTGCAGCTCAAATGATTCCAACTTCATCTCTAAAGAGTTTTAAGTTTGCTGCTCATCCTGCTGGGTTTTAGTCTTAGATCATTCCTTTCTGTGTTCGGTATAAATGGTTACATGAACAATTGTATATTGGAAGCATGTAACTTTTTATATTGTTTGTGACTTAGAATTAAGACCTCTAGTTGACTACCAAAGAACTTGTAATTTTGTACTATGTTGTGATTGTAAAATGTTATGTTGACTTGGGAGCTAATAAATAAGATGAAATGAAAACCAAAAGTAGTTATGGTTCATGAAAAATCCATCAGATAATGAGCATGAGTGGCAGAATGATGTCTTCTTCTAAAGAAAAAGTTCTCATCAGATGAACATTTGTTTGAATTCTTGCTTTCTTCCTAGTTGTATTCTTTATAAAGATGAAACTTAGGAGTCAAACTAAAAGGAGTAAGACTTGGTAGAAGATATCAAGGTTTTATTAGGATCCCTGATTTCACATTTCCCCTCTGTGGCTATAATAGGACCAATTGGATAAAACAGTAGGTTCAGCTCCTGTTGCCACTGGTAATATATAAGGAAGGCAAACCCTACAATTGAGCAACATCTTCCAGAAATCATAGACAGGCATTAAAATGCCTGAGAAAAAGACAAAACACAAAATATGTGTTATTAAGTTAATATGTTTCTTACCATGAGAGCATGTGTGTTAGAGATATCCATTGACTACCACTGCTACTGCTATTGCTGTCATCCTTTACAAATATCAAACCCTATTCTTTTGCTATCTACTGTGGATTAAGTAATAGGGGCTGTCAAGGTACCTACTAGTAATTCCAGAATAATTTTGGAACACTGAGGCATTTTGCCACATGGAATGAGGAATTACAAGTTCTCAGTAATTGTGTGATTATCAGCTCTCTTCAATGTGAAGACAGCCATAGATGCACTTCCTACTTTGTATCACGAAGGCTAATTTAATATATATTATTATTACATGCTAACTCTATTGATTTTTCTTGATGAAGATAATCCAAACTAATATGAGGGTAATAGGGGGATCAAGATGGGCTGGTGTAGAGTAGTGGAGGGGAAAAGAAAGAAAGGAAAAGAGAGGACATTGGAGAAGTGAAGGACAATTTAGAGAACCTTAGATGAGGGCAGGAGGGAAAGATTTGATAAAGACTGACTGTAGGAATGGCTGATTTTGAAATTCGAGGGAAGCATGGGTGAGGGGAACCTCAAAGAGGAATCAGCTGCTTAAAGTTTTAGTGAACACAGGGTGGCACCATCCTTCTAAATGCAGCTACAACTACTAAACAAGGCTGGGAAATGAAAGTGAAGAACGATCATAGCACATCCTAAGGTTGAGGTATCACGTTAAACCCATGAAACTATAAAAACAAAGTTTAAAAGTGGATATGAAGAGATGGAAATTACTGAATGAGAATGAGTACTGGGGGTGCAAACCTGAGAACATGAGTTTGAATCCTCTCTATCCATATAATTGTTTGAGACTAAAAGCACATATAATGCCAAGATTTGGAGCGTAAGACTGGAGAATCCAGAGGGTTCTTAGATCACAGGCTGAGACAAAATGTCAAACTTAAGCTTCATTGAAAGTTCCTGAGTTGGAAAGGATGGAAGATGATAAAGGAACATAATGATTCCCTTCTCTGGCCTCTACACATGAACAAATGTGCATACACACTAAGAGATACATTTAGCACCCTTACCACACTCACACTCAAAAATAATGAGTCATGAAGAAGGAGGCCTGCAAGATAAGGTGATTTTTAACAAAGTATTGGTAAGTTTAGGTTGGCACACAAAATATGTGGTATTGACTTACTACAACTATGAACCCAACAGACTTCATCCCTTTACATTTAACTCGTTCAGACCAATGAGCTCTGACTATATCACTAGTCCTTCAGTCTGGGATCGTAATGACTGAGAAGGTCCTTGATAAACAACAACTTGGGAAATTCAAACAAATGATAAAAAAAATTATTAGGATAATAATAATTTAGAGAAGTTACTCATTACTTGAGTCCTATTTTCAAAAATAAATAAGGAGGGAACTTTGCTAAAGATTAAGAGACAAATTCAAGGTGGCTAAGTATTTGAATCAGACAAGAAGTGTGGCAAAATAGTGGGTGACATATGTCTGATCAACGATGAGCTCTGAAAGCTAGAATACAAAATCCTCAGAACCTCACAAGTGATGTTTCCAAATCCAAAAATATACTAATCCAGAGAATGTACTGAAGAGTAAGAAAAACTATACCTTATCAGACTCTTTTAAAATTAAATTTTATATTTGAGATTATGATATAAATACAAGATTCCTCCCTTCCCTTCAGTCCCTCCAAACCTTCCATTTACACCTTATTCTCCCTTTTAAATTCATGGCATCTTTTTTTCACTGATCTCATATATATCTTTCCATCCATCAAGAAAGACCCTGAAAATCAACTCTAAGTTTAAATTACACACACTGGAAAGTCAAAGTTACCTCTCTAAAATTAACTTATCTTGTTTTATATATAAACTAATAAATGTGAATTATATTCCCAGGAGTTGTTATCATGCTTGAACAAGTTACTGCAAATAAAACTGTTATCTTGGTGCATAGCTACATTGACCTATCAGTGTATTTATTTGTCATACTATTATAATCACTACGCTGTTATCATTACTACTTGTCTAGGTGATACTGTTATAAACTCCTGTTCTATTCCCACTTTCTATGTAAATACTTTGATATTATGTCATTATGCTCTATTTATACTTCCAAATGCCTAATTACCCTCTCAGTTTCACAGAGCTGTTATGTATGCCACAAGGTAAAGATGAGGATAAAGAACTCCTACTTGCCATTATTCAGCTAATTTTTCTTAAGTTCTCCTTCTTCCCTCCCTCCTTTTTTACTCCATTCCTTCCTTCCTTCCCTTTTTTTCTTTTTTAATGCTTCATTATTTATTGAACTACCTATTATCATTGAGAAATGATCAATCAAAAACAAAGAACTCATCAAACTTATAACTTATCCTACCCTACTCATAGCTAGGATATTCCAAACCAAGGCTTCAGGAACAGACCAGAATGTGGTGTGAGGGTGATGGAAATACTAATATCTACCAGATGGGGAGCAACAGCATGCTGCCTTCTCATTATGGTGTGGCCTTTACAAACATGAACTCAATCTGTCTGTCAAAGATTTTTATGAAAGAATAGAAAGAGACATGAAATTAGGAACTCAACTACTTGAGAAGAAGAAAGGAGTCAACAAGTGTGGGACAAAGAATAAGAGAACATATAGAAGGAAAGATGATCATACTAAAATGTGTGAAAGTAAGAAATTAAAGGCAATGCTAAACAAAACTCTAGTAAGTATATAAACTCCCAGTGATTAAACAAATCATTGATGAATTTTCAATGAAGAAGTCAAAAATATGTCAAGGTATAAATCAAAATATTTCTGGAAATAAATAAAAATTCAAGAAAGGAAGTTCTAGGTGGAAATTTTATAACTCTAAATGTTTATAATAAAAAAATCAGAAATAAAACAAATAAATGCCTTAATGATACACCTGAAAAATTTATAAAACACAAGAACAGACAAAACCCAAACAGAAAAGATTTAAAAAGTAATGAAAATCAAAGCAGAAATTATGAACTAGAAACTAACAAGCCATATTAAAAAATCATAGTATCTAAGGGCTGTTTCTTTGAGTTGATAAATGAGTTAACATCCTGTTGGCCCAATTAATCTAAAGGGAATAAATACAGCCAAAATTAATAGACTACAAAATGAACAGGGAAACTGAGATAGACATCAAATTAATTCAGAATATTATAAGGTAATGCTTTAAAAAAACACTATTTTCTTTTACTATAGTTCTGAAAGCATTACCTGGAGAAAAAATACAAGAGACAGAAATTAATGAAATATCAATAGGGAAAAATAAATGGAATCATCTCTACTTGCAGGTGATATATTATACATAAGAGATCTGAAAAAGTCCACAAGAAACTACTAGAAATGACCTACAATATCAGGAATGGAGTGCGGTACAAAAATCAGCTTACAATAATAATTTTCCCATTGAACAACCAACCACAAACACACGGAGAGATATTATGGACAACGCTACCATTTACAGTAGCCTCAAGACAAATATAAAATATCTTAAAACCATCTACTCAAGTAGGTTAAAAAAAATCCCTCAACATTAAGAACATGAAGTCTCTGATGAAAATTTTGAGAAAGAAACTTGATAATGGAAAGACATCTCATGTTCATAGATTGGTAGAATAAATACTGTGAAAATGACCACACTAACAAAACTTGTACAGCCACTATGGAAGTCAGTATGACAGTTCCTCTGAGACACTTCTCCACCATGTTCTGTTGCTGATCAATGTATAAAAGCCAGAAATCAGAAAACCTATCATTCAAATATTTTAAAAACTTAATTTTCATATCTATGCATAAAATTTTATCACTTATATTTTCTCTAAGTTTTGAACCCCTTTTTCCCTTCTATTACTCCATGTATCAACATTCTAAAGCTATGAGATGAAAATGATTTAGGAATTGGTGCAGTTCATAGTAGCACTACGGGGAATCATTACATTACATGCTGTACAGTTGCCTCAAAACAGCAGATGTTTATCTACCCATGTAGCAAATAGAACAAAAAATTTGAACCTAAGATAACTTGAATTATTTCTTTCTTCTTCTTAGTCTTTTTTTTTTTTTTGATGTTCCAAGATCATCACATGTTATTCACTAATTTAAATTTTACATCAAACTCATACTAAATGTGAAGAAACTGAAACACAAGACAGTTTCAGTAGTAGGAGTTCACTGACTGTGTGATTTTCACTCCCCTGTAATATCTCAAAGAAGACAGGTTTTATGACTTGTGCTTACCAGACTCTTGAAATTAAGAACACATTTTAAACCAAGGACAAGCAGCAATTTCCAACACAAATAGTATGTGCTGGTGAACAAGTAAACATGATCTATCAAAAAACCTAAATTGACCGTGAAATGCTGATTGTGACCATATCATATGATAGAATGCTTTGTTTCACTAAAATGGTCATGAATGACAACCTTCTGAAACTTTTTTTAAAAGATCAAATCCACTTAAAATGTAAGCAAAAATAAAAATTCACACAGGTAAATACTTTGAATCAGGTGTTTTGTCACAGTGAGAAGAAAAGTAAAATTGACCTGACGTAGGAGAGGGAAACAAGTGAAAGGGGAGAGAAGGAGAATACGGGAGAGAGTAATTTTGATAATGTTGGCAACATGACAAGGGGAAGAGTATGGACTTATTTACAGTAATTTAGACTATGACCTTGCCATTTGGGGTATTCTTGAGTAGGTTAACAGCAATAAGATGATAACCCCTTAAGTATGAGTAACAGCTTCAGTGTAACTCTGCTACACATAAAGAGACATGAGGGGAAAGGAATTTTTTGAGTACTGTCATTTTTATCTTGCTCTGAAGTTGATCTACTCTCTTGCTCCCATTGCCCCTGCTGCTGTTTCCTTTGCTGCCATGCTGGGCTGCAATCAGAGCCATGATACTTCAGCCAATCGATTCTGTTTGTCTACAGAAAAGGGAGGAAATTTGCAGAAATGAAACAACAAGGTTTAGAGAAGAAGGGAAAAAAGAACAAGTGTCATGAGAGGCAATAAAGGAAAAAAAGGAAAAGAAAGAATAGACAGTGGAAGATCCTATGAGCTGGATGTTCTGACAGGGTGGTCAAAACAGAGAGCTTTAGGTTATGTGAGAGTCCATGATCAGCATTAATTAGAGATAAACAGCTGGACATTGAAAGCTCTTTACCTCTAGACGTGCATATATAGCAATGTGCACTTAAAACACATGTACATACAAATGACACTCCTCTCTTTTTTCTCTCTTTCTTCCCACCCCCCCAACACACACTCCAAAAAAGTATCATTATTGTTATATCTAGAAGAACTTCTCTGATTCTTATAATTCTTCCATTCTCTATTCAGTGATGTTCTATGAATTTTAGTTGTCATAATTGCATTGTGTATTTACTAGTTATGCTGGGCTCCCTATATTAACTTTTCTGTACTTAGATCACTAGTGTATCTTTCTAGTGACCTCTGAATGCTATATGAGCCATTCCTTTGGTGAGGTTTAGGAGCTAGACGTATTTATGGGTATGAAGATTAGTACTTAGAAAGCAATGAAGACCTATATTGATATAAGAACTGTCAGTTATTTGTGCTCCTATGGATTCTAGCTCTAGACAGTATATATTTACCATACCAAGCATCAATTCTCACTTATTGAAGAGGCCTTACATCAACAATGATGTTGGTTTCCCCAAGATGTAAGGGCAATAATTGCCATATTGGGGTGTTATAAAAGTTTACTTTTCCTTGTGTATAAAATAATTGTTTTTTGCACTGTTCGGAAAAGGGCAGCCTAGAACTTGGCATTTTGTGTTGACTGCAGGTGTTGGATTTCTGTGGAGGATGTTTGTTTGCTTATGATCTGCACCTGAGGAGTTCTGAATCAATAAAACACCTAAGCTCAAGCGCTCAAGGTTCCACTGTCAATCAAATATTGTGCTAGCCAGGACAGTAGTTGCATCTATTGAGGTCTGGCAGGGTTTGCACATATGAGGATGTCACCATCTTTTCTTTTCTGAGCCTAAGCAGCAACAGCTAACTCCAACATTGGGATATAATGTTTGACTGGACATGGTCTTGATAAATCAGCTTATATCTATACCCATGAAAATTCACCAATATGGATGTGTCAACAAGACTTACATAATGACCCCACTAGTATATGAGACAACATAGACAGGGGGGTTATCATAAGCACAGTGTATTCAAAGAAGAGCTACAGGCAATCAATGGCTATCAAGAGGACAATCATATTTCTTCAAGGATACTCCTCCCAATAGGTTCTCACCAGTTACTCCTAGAAACATGTACATAGGACATAGGAACAACACTAAAGACAATCATATGATGCAGTTATAATCAAAGAAGAAGAGGTCATAACTCATGAGGGATTAGGGGAAATGGATTAGGATTTAAACAGAGCGAGACATGGATGGAAATGATGTGAACATAATAGTCATCTATGGTGAGATTTGTAGAACAAATGCTCCATCCATGAACCATTGGGTAGACAAACATTGGTGTGCCAAACTATCATCCTTTCTGCATTCAAGAATCCATACCCAGGAAGCTGATTCTAGCAGCTAAGGAAGGTGACTTCATCCAACATCAGAAAAGGTGCCTCCTGCAGAAAATGTGAACAACTGCAGAGATCCAGAGCCAGACAATCTAGAGAGAGTGAGAGACTTTGGAACATTCATTCCTAAAGGGAATGTATCCATTAAATCACTCCCCTCAGGGCTCAGGGAACCCTACATAGGAGGAGGCAGAAAGAGTATGGAAGCAAGACAGCATGAAAGATGCAAAGAAAACAGGATCTCTAAATCACAGAGACTGAAACAGTATGCACAAAGCCTACAGGAGTTTGTGCCAAGTCCTCTATCTATGCATTGTGGCTTCCAGTTTAGTCTCTTTATGGGATTCCTGAGTGTGTGCTTGAGTGGATATCTAAGATTTGTGCCTACTCTTGGACTCTGTTCATTCTGTTTGTCTTGTCCAAGTTTGATTTGTTAGTTTTTATTTTCCTTATTATTGTATAGTAGTATGTTGCTGTGGCTGTTCAACAAAGAAGACATGGAAGCATATTCATACATGCAAACACTGCCAAACTTTAGCAGAGGGAAACTCTATCCTGGACAGAGCCATACTGGGCAGTGAAACCATGAGCATCTGAGCTAAGGTGTTTTTATTGATACTGAGCTCCTCAGTTGTTCTACCAATATCACATGCTGATCATATAGCAATCATAGATCCCCTGCATAAATCCAACACCTGCAGATAATATAAAACACCAATACATAAAAAACCCTCACCCAAATGTGTACAAAACAATTATTTTATATATAACTAAAAATATACTTCCACAATATTACATTATATTATTATCCTTTAGAAGTCAGTTTATGTTCTAATGAGAGACACAAAGTAGATCCAGATGGGAGAAGAGGTGGTGAGGAATTGGAAGAATTAAACAGAAAGGAAAAACAATAATAATATATTATGTGGAAGAAAATCTATTTTCAATAAAAGAACAAAAATGGGTTAGTAAAACTTACCTAATGTTCACATTTCAATAAAAAGAAATACCTCACAGAGAGTTACACATCCTAAGATATTAGAAAAATACAATGTTAAAATTACTGAGGATTAATACCTTAGATAAACATCCTGTAAACCTTTCATCAAGAGCAAATGTAAATTCAAAGGCAACATATGATTCAATTAATACTCCTCTTGGTGTTCACATGTCTCTATATAAAACAGTCTGATAGTAGTACAGTCTGATAGCCAGAAGGAAAAATGCCCAAAATGAACTTTTGGGGGAAATATGTCATGGAGTAGCTAGGAGACCTTTTGACATTTAAAGCACAAGTATTGACACTCCCAGCACCCCTGCTCTCCATGTTAAATACACAATGTTTTAAAATAAATTTGTTCTCTTTTCTCCCTAAAAAGATCTCAGATCATTATTATAAATCTCTGCCCTTGGGATCACTGCTCTTCTCTTTCTGAAACCCCAAGTTTTACCTTTTGCTACATTAGACATGGAGATATACACATACATATGTATGTAATAATAATCATTAAAGAAACAGAATCTATTAAATTGAGAATAGAGAAAACATGGGAGAGGTCTCAGAGAGGGGGAGAAAATTATATAATTCAATTTTGCTTACAATATATTTTTAAGAAGAGCTATAAGTATTACAAGAATGTGAACAATAATTTCAAGTTTAAGAAAATTTTTATGCGAAGAATAATTATCTTGACATGGTGGTCAGATTCAGTAATTATTTAACTATCACGCCTTATGCTATAAAAGTGTGTAAAAAATTAAAAATATATGAAAAAGACAAAACAGAAAGCACATCTGATACTAAGAAGATAAATCAAATTGTACATAAGGTTCTCAAAGTATGTTTTTTCAATCACTATTATATAATGGGTTTCTGGTCTTTTATTTTATGTGTATACTACTGTATATGAAGTATCCTAATATATTTGTAGGATTGGTCTTAGCATGTCAATCTGTCATCTAACTTGAACTCCACTGATGTCAGAACAATGTCTAACATATATATTAGCAAGGCTCTATTTCAATGCTAAGGGATAGTACAGTGTCAAAAAGTATTTGTGTCTCCATAGCTTCCTGTTTCCATTTATAAATAAGCATTATTTATAAAATCGTACTCCCTATTTAATGTAACCATACATTCACAGGATACTAAAGTCTTATGAAATACAAATGAGTTAACACTGATCAATAAAAGACAAATTTCCACTTTTATCACTTGTATTTCCTAGCCTAGTGGCCTCCTAGCTAAATATCTTCAGAGCAAATACATAATGCACTATCATTCAAAAATTTTAAGAAGTTACTTTTTATATCTATGTAGGAAATTTTATCCTTTATATTACCTCCAAGTTTTGAACCTTTTTCCTTCTATTACTCCATGTTTCAACATTCTGAAGTCACGAGATGAATATGATTTAGGAATTGGTGAAGTTCATACTAGCACTACCAGAAATCACATAATTCCTCTGAGTTACATTACATGTCATATAATTGCCTCCAAAGATCAAATATTCATCCACCAATGTAGCACATAGAACAGAGATTCAAACCTAAATTAGTCTGAATTGCTTCTTATGGTTAGAGACAAAAAGACAGATTTTATGACTTGTGCCTACCAGACCCTTGAAATTAAGGACACATTTTAAACCAAGGCCAAGCAGCACTTCCAACACAAATAGTATGTTCTGTGCTGGCGAACAAGCAAACATGATCTGTCAACAAACCTAAATTGATCGTGAAATGCTGATTGTGACCATATCACATGACAGAATGCCTTGTTTCACTAAAATGATTATGAATGACAACCATCTGAAACATTTTTTAAAAGATCAAATCCACTTAAAATGTAAGCAAAAATAAAAATTCACACAGGTAAATACTTTGAATCAGGTGTTTTGTCACAGTGAGAAGAAAAGTAAAATTGACCTGACGTAGGAGAGGGAAACAAGTGAAAGGGGAGAGAAGGAGAATACGGGAGAGAGTAATTTTGATAATGTTGGCAACATGACAAGGGGAAGAGTATGGACTTATTTACAGTAATTTAGACTATGACCTTGCCATTTGGGGTATTCTTGAGTAGGCTAATAGCAAAAAGATGATAACCCTTAAGTATGGGTAGCAGCTTTCAGTGTAATTCTGCTACACATAAAGAAACATGAGGGGAAAGGAATTTTTGAATATTGTCATTTTTATCTTGCTCTGAAGTTGATCTACTCTCTTGCTCCCACTGCCACTGCTACTGTTTCTTCTGCTGCCATGTTGGGCAATAATCAGAGCCATGATACTTCATACTTCAAATAAGGAGTGAAGGAGAATTTCTCTCCAGAAATGCTCCAGGCCTCTGCCACACGATTGGGACTACTGAGGTCATCAGACTCTTGACTGAGCAGACATCAGTTCTGAAATTTGGGAGTGCAGACAGGCAGCATGCTCTACCAGGCTGAATCATGTAACAAACCAAATAAATCTTCTTCAATATGTGTTCATCCAATAGATTCTGTTTGTCTACAGAAAGCTGAACAAGATGAGAGCAAACTGGCAAAAAGAAGCAATGTTTAGAGCTGGATTGTCTGACAGTGTAGTCAAAACAAAGAGCTTCAGGTTATGTGAGAGTCCTTGATCCACTTTAATTAGAGAGGATGGAGTAGGAAATTGAACCTGCTTTACCTTTAGACAAGGATAACATATCAGTGTGCACTTACAGACACATGTACACAGAAATGACACTCCATATCCCTCTCTCTCACAAATGCACATACACACCCCAAAAATACATATCATTATTGTTATATCTAGAAGATATTCACTGTCTCTTATAATATCCCTATTCTCTATTCAGAAATGTTCTATGAATTTTAGATGTAGTAAATGTATTTCTCATACACTAGTTATGCTGAGATCCCTACATTAACCTCCCAGCACTTAGATTGCTAGTGGATATTTCAAGTGTCCTGTGTATGCTACATGAGACATTATGCTAATAGACATTTAGTGAGATTTAGGAACTAGAGATGTCTACGTGTATAAAAATTAGTATTTAGAAAACCACCAAACAACCCTATTGATTTAAGAAATATCAGTAATTTGTGTTCCTATGGATTCTATGATATCTCCAGACAAGGCTAATTGCCTATATTTGCAATAACAAACATTAATTCTCACATATTGAAGAGGCCTTGCATCAAAATTGTTGTTGGTTTCCCCAAGGTATAAGAACAACCATCGCCATATTGGGGTATAATGTATGGCAGGTCATTATCTTGCTGAATCAGCTTACATCTATACATATGAATATTCAACAATATTTTTGTGTAAACAAGATCTGCATAATGACACTACCAGTATATGAGACAACAAAAACAGGGGGCTATTAAAAGCACAGAGTACTAAAGAAGAGCTACAGGCAATCAATGGCTATCAAGAGGACAATCATATTTCTTCAGGGACAATCTTCCTAATAAGTGCTCCTAAGCAGTCAGTCCTAGACACATATACAGAAGACGTGGGAGCAACACTAAATGCACTCATGTGTCACAGTTATAATTAAATAAGAAGAGATCATTAACTCAAGAGTTATTGGGGTTAATGGGTTAGATTTAACCAGGGAGAGACAGGGATAGAAATGAGGGGAACACAATAGTCATTTATGTAATTATTAATAAAACTTTCCAAGTTAACTTACAAAAGTAGATATAAAGAACAAAACAGTACTGGCAGTTTTCAATGAAAATAGTAATTTAAAGATTGACAAAATAATCTTTCAGCTATTAAATTACCAGAAACACTGAGCAAATCAGATGCCATCCTTTAGTATTTACTGTGTTCAGTCAAAAAATGGATATATGCTGTGTTATCACACCTTATAATCTGATGTTGACATATAATAAGGTAATATTAAAGGTTTGGGTGCAAAGAAACCATGGCTTTGAGCAAGGTTCAGTTATTTATTTAAACGAAGATAAATGAATGGGAATGAGAGGGAAAGGAGACTATTTCAATATAAAGAGAAGTTTCCAAAATGACATGAGTGAAGAATTTGCAAGAATATAAGGCAAATGTCAAGTGTATGGAAAAAGATAGAGAATGAGTGTATCATTTGAACCTCACACCAGATGGTTCCAAATGCTGAAACACAACACTTCAAAGCAAGTTGCGCTTTGAAACCCTGAGCTTTTTAACAGACATGACTCTGGAAATTTTCTCTCAGTTTAGCTTATGCTCCAAAGTAACCTCTGTGAATATAACCTATCTATTAATATAAACTAGAAAAGTAAATTACACTTCCAAGTGGGGTTATCATGATTAAACAAGTTACAATAAATAATGTTTTAATAGGCGGTTACCCTGAAATATCAGTGTACTTATTTGATACAACAGTGTTATCAATGCTATATTATTATATTTCTTATAGGCCCTACTGATACTGTCTAACACTTGTTCTGTTACCACCCTCAGTGTAATTATGTTGATGTTCTGTAATTCTGTGCAACATTATCCAATTTCTAACTGTCCTCACTGTTTCTCAGAAATGTTTTGCGTGTTCCACAGGAACAAATGATAAGAAGGAATTTTACTAACAATTGTGCCGCAAGTATTCATATATTTATTTCTTTCATTAATTCTTTTCTTCTCTGCCTTGTCCCAAACCACCGCTTTACCTTTTAAGGTGTCTCAGGAAGCCATATTAGTTATATATATGTTTGTTTTCATTAGCTTATCAATTAACTTTGAGATTGTCTTTTTAAAAACCAATTAGATTTGTACCAATAAATGTGAGACATTATTAAAAGAAATGTGCCACTTATTTTCTCATTCAATCTTAATCTCTACAACAGAGAAGTAAATAGTTGTAAACCCCAAAGATGAGATCTTGAAAGTATTCATATATATTTTTTTGTTTTATATGTAAAATCATTCTATTTAAAATTTTTCTTATTAGTGAATTCCATGCATAATTAAAATGTAGTGTGATCAAATCCACTCCAAATTTTCTCCTGCTATCTTAATCTGTTCTTTTTTTAATATTTTGAGGAAATTGTAATCTGAAGAACACATGCAAATAGGTCTCAATATCTTTGGAATCAATAATAAAACAAAACTTCAGAAAGAATATATCTATACCTATTTCCTAGAATAGCTTTTCTTGAAAGTTTTTACATGAGGAATCTATGTGTGATATGAATATAAATGTTTTCAGTACCCCGACTCTATAAAGGGTTTAATTTCCTTCAGTCTGTAGAATTGGTAATTGAAATATTAAATTTTGATAAATTGATTATTTTTTTAAAGAGATGAAACAAGACAGGAGTTGTAGTTCAGGGTGGAATTACTATTTATTGTTTATCTGGATTTATGTTTAAATTGCAGAAAGGCACACACAAACATATGCATGCACACACAGATACACACATATTCACACACACACAAACTCATATTATGAAATCACGGTCTTTGAGGAACAGAAAGTGCAAGCAGGAGTAAATATGTCATAGCATTAGACAAAGGGATACAACTGGAATTTAGTAGAATGAGGTACTTTTTTCATGACAATTGAAAGATAAAGAATTCCAGAGGCAAAAGAAGAATTCTTTGATTAGTCATTCACAAACCAAGGTTTTCTCTATTAGTTTTTATTTTATTTTATTTTAAGATTCCAAGCACTATATAAAATGGCCAAGGAATATATTCAGGAAAAAAATAATTTTAAAAGTATCTCAATTTTTTTTTCCTGTCTCTCCAAGACGATATGTCTTTACAAGCATTTCCCAATGACTCCTGTGTCTCATATTTATCCATTGAGGCTGTTTCTTTCTGGTTTTCTGTGTACTGAAGCATGTAGGGAAAAACTGGTCTCACTCTATCCTTACCAGACTGATTTCCTGATCATTGAGAAGATGAGTCATAGAAATGGTAGGCTTCAGTTTCCCCTAGATGTCTACCTGTTAATAATTAACTGGCTTATAAAATTATTCTTGTACTTAAATGCTTTGTTTCCTAATGGTCAGGAAAATAATAGAATATATATCTCAGATTGGTAATACCTAGAGTATATAAAGAACACGAGAATCTACCATGATAGGAAGAAGGAAATATGAGACCTTGGACTTGACAGAGTGTTTTCAAAAAGATGAAGCATACATGGTTGAGAATCATTTTAAACACTTCTCTGCACCATTAGTTACTAGGGCAATACAAATGAAAACTCCCATGTTATTTATTTTACTCCAGTCACAATGACTACAATAAATGACAATAATAATAATGCCTAATGCTGGCATGGACATGAAGAACTTATTCACTTCTGTTGGGAAAGCAAACTTGTGCAGCCACTCTGGAAATCAGTATGGAGTATCCTCAGAAGCTAGATATAGATGCACCACATGGTCTTGCCATGACACTCTTGGGCACATACCTAAAGAACACACTATATCCTGGTACAGAGATGTGTATTCATCCATCCCATTGCTGAGCTATTCTACTTAGCTAGGAAATGGAAGAAAACTCCTTTAATATTTTTCAGCTAATGAGCAGATAATAAGAATGTGGTACACTTATACAAGGATATATATTACATCTGTTAAGAAACAAATGAAATTATGAAATTCACAAGATGATAGGAAGAGCTGGATGCAAATATTCTGAATAAATCCAAAAAAAATGCCAGAAATACAAACACTGGGTATGCCCTAGCATTTCTGGATGTTAATATTGAATATTAAGATAAGTGCATTCATGTTGTAATGTACATATAGATCAGGGAACTGGTAAGGAACCATAACACAGCTTTCAAGATATAGTAAAGAGAGCTCAATAATATCAATGGTTTACAGAGAATAATGGCGCATTAAGCACTAAATCAGGTGAGGATGGGAGTGCAAGCTAAAGATTCTGGAAGTGTTTACTAACACTAAAGACATTTTGAAATAGTCATACGGAAACCCAATACTACAGAAACATCCTAAAATTTGTACTTATTCATAAAAACGAACATTTTAGATGAAATAAGCCTACAATAGGGCAACAATGTCTATTTTAGACAACACAAAATATAAAATATGAAGTCCATTGCCAGGAACAGACTACTTTTTTGGAAGTTTTTACAACCAAGGAAGGTCCAATAAACCCCCAAAAGTTACAAGCTACTGCAGATGGTCCTGTTTACCTCATAGAACTTAATAGCAAGACAAATTTGATAAAGAAGTTTCTAGATTCTTTCTGCAATAAGCACTCCAACACTAATGAGAATTGTACTGAAACCGGGATAGCTCTTGAAGGGCTTTCATACCAGTTTCAGTTTGTATTTCCATTTTATACTCTAAAAACCCAAAATGGGGTGGACAATTGCACAAGCTTTCACAAAAGCATAGGTGTAAGTCAGCAGTTATTAAAGACAATGACCCGTTATTTAACTATCATGGTTGGAAAGTACAAGAGGCAGTACAAGCAGTTAAGTAAATCACTAACTGCGTCAATGAATCTGTTTCTAATAATTGGTCATTTTTTCCTTATTCTACTTCAAAGACAGCACATATGTGAGTCAAAAAATAAAGAGAAAGTAATGTAGTACTACTTTTAAACTTCATTCATTCATTCTGGTGAGATTTCTTAGTACTAGAAGGTACAATGGATGGTACAAGAGAGAAAAATAATCACCAATCTTATCTAGCAGTAAACACTGTAAATCACAACAATAACTAGCCTGAGAAGTTTACAGTTTCTTAATGATTCCACATCACCTTAACTAAAATCACCACCATCAGTAGCACAAATGACAACAAAATTATTGGTATAAATGGTAAGTAGGAATAAAGGATTAGGAACTGATGGAAGGGTAATGTAATGTGGATAGGGTTAATTCACATTAATTCACATTATATTCAAAATGTGAAATAGAAAAATACTATTGTAAACATTTTCTAAAATATGTATCAATAATACATATATACTTCTATATATGCAACATTGGGGACTGGAGAAATAGCTCAGCACTTAATATAAGTTGCTTCTCACCCAGAGATTAAAGACTTGATTCCCAGCACGAACATGTGGTTCACAACCGTGTCTAACTCCAATCCCAGTCGATCTGAAATCTCTCTTTAGATCTCTTAGGACTTCAGAGCTTGGTCATCAGAAGGCAGAAAAAATCCCATACATTGGAATAATTTTAGAGGAGTTAAAATATTACACTATGAAAAGTTGATGCTCTAACTATATTCCACAGCCTAACAAATAAAAGAACCTGTGCCAGTAATGGTTTATTCCTTTTGGAGCTGTTGGCTACTGAAGCCTCATAGAACAAAAATATTACAATTTCTTGCCAATGTTATGTTCACTGTTCAGAAATTCATGTTAAAATGTTATTCCTGGAGGATACCTACTTGAGCAATAAAAAATGGAGATACACTGGTTCTTGAGTGGTATCTTATCTCTACTAGCTAGGTTTATCAGTGTTGAAAGGTGCTATGTATGCTATCAGAGGAGAAAAGTAATCATTAACCATATCCTTCATTCCTCCCAGTTAGCCCCAACTTCCCTCTCTTCCTATTATGTTCCCTCCCTATCCTACCCACTTATGTCCACCCCTACTTGTCTCCATAGAAGAAAGCAGTCCTTCCAAGGATACTGCGCAAACAGGGCACAAGATAGGAAAAGGCCAAGCACTAGTCCCTACATTGAGGGTGATCTAGGCAAGACAGCTGGAGGAAATCGATCCTAAGGGCAGGCAAAACCATCTAAAAATACCTACATTCATTGTAGCCCGTAGATTTTCTGCAAGAACACCAAGCCCAGACAACCATATGACGTATCTAGGAGACCCTGAAGGTTCTTTGCCACTTCGGGCTCGGAGGGACCCCAAAAGAACTGGTTCGTTGATTCTGTGGGGTTGTTGTACTTGTGGCCACGATCCCTTTGGTCCCAGAAATCCTTCCTCTCCCTCTTCTGCGAGTTTTCTGGAGTTCTGAATGATGTTGGGCTATTAGCCTCTGTCATCTGCCTTTCAGCTGCCGGTGGAAGCCTCACTGATGGTGACCAGGCAAGGTACCGATCTATAAGTACAACAGGATATCCTTAAAAACCATCTTCTGGCTATCCAGTCTCTAGTTCCGGGCCTAACCTGCATAATCAGGCATGGATTCTTTCTTTTGGCATGAGATTTTGCCCTTCCATTGTGCCAGTGGGTCCTGTATGGAGAATGGGTTACAAGTCGAGGGTTTTGTGGCTGTGGTGGTGTCTTCATCCCTCTACTGGAAGCCTTGCCAGTTACAGGAGATGGCCTGTTCAGGCCCCATCCCCCATTGCTAGAGGTCCTCGCCAAGGTCTCCATCATAGGATTCAGTGATTTTCCATCTCCTTCAGTCTTTGGTCTCCAAATCCCCCCATTAATGTCCTCCACTTCTGATTGTTTCTCCCTATATTCTTTACCTCCATCCCTCTCCCCACACCTGGTCTCTTCCTATGTCTATCCTCCTCCAGCCCATCTTCACATTCTGTTCCATTTCCCCTTTGCCAGGGAGATCCCTCAGTACCCACTGATCACCTCTTTGCCATTCAGTCTTTCCAGGTCTGTGGATTACAGCACCTTTGTCCTTTGCTTAACACTTAATAACCACATATAAGTGAATGCATGCCATGTTTGTCTTTCTGGGTTACCTTACTCAGAATGATTTTTTTTCTAGTTCTATCCATTTGCCTGCAAAATTCATGTAGTCATTTCTTTAATAACTGAATAATACTCCATTGTGTAAATGTGCCACATTTCCTTATCCATTTTCAATTGAGGGGTATCTAGGTTGTTTCCAATTTCTGGCTATTATTAATAAAGGTGATATGAACAAGTTAAGCAAGTGTCCTTCTGGTAGGATGGAAGCTCCTTGGGGTATATTCCCAGGAGTGGAATGATTGGGAGGTAGGTCAAGATCCAATTTCCTGAAGTGTTGACTATATTGATTTCCACAGTGGTTGTACAAATTTGCATTCCCACCAGCAATGAAGGAGTGTTCCCCTTGCTCCACAACCTCACTAGATGGTCTGTCACTTGTGTTATTGATCTTACCCATTCTGACAGGTATAAGATGAACTCTCAGAGTATATAACATACTGGAAAAATACCTTCAACAAATGGTGCTGGTCAAACTGGATGTCTGCATGTAGAAGAATGCAAATAGTCTCATATCTGTCACTCTGCACAAAACTCAAGACCAAGTGGATCAAAGATCTCAACATGAAACCAGATATACTGAATCTGCTAGAAGAAGAAGTGAGGAATATTTGAACACATTGATACAGGATACAACTCCTCAACATAACACTTATAGCTCAGGCACTAAGGTCAACAATTAACAAATGAGACCTCATGAAATTGAAAAGCTTCTAAAAGGCAAAAGACACTGTCAATAAGAAAGAAAGGCAGCCTAAATAATGGGTAGATTTTCTCCAACTCCACTTCTAATAGGGGGCTAATATCCAAATATATAATGAACTCAAGAAACTAGGCAACAACAAATCAAATAATCCAATCAAAAAATCAGGTATAGATCTAAATAAAGAACTCTTGAAAGAGGAATCTTAGTGTTTAATAAATAAAAAATAAACTGGTTTAATAAATCCAGGAGTTTTAATGAAAAAAAAAAGAATAGTAGTGTTTGAAGGGATGTGTGGTGTGTCTGTGTGGTGTGTGTGTATGTGTGTGTGTGTGTGTGTGTGTTTAATTTAAAAATTTTAAAAATTTATTGAATAAAAAATGGGCTATGTAAATAAACATTGTATTGTCAAAATAAGAAGCAAACATAGTGGCAAATATAGTGTATAAAAATAGTGTAAAAATGTCCCATACCCTTATCCATCAGTAAAAGAAAATTACAAACAATTTGGTTCTAATCACCACTACCAGAATGGCTATCATCAAGAAAATCACCCCTCCCCAAAAAAAAGAAAAGAAAGAAAGAAAACAAAAAGAAAAAGAAAGAAATTACAACAAATGCTTGCTTGGGTGTGGGTAACAGAATACCCATATTCATCCCTGAGGGGAATTTAGACACAAACACTGTGAATATTACTATGAGGGTATCTAAAACATAAAAACTAAAGCAACACATGTCTGTCATACCTGTAACACTTCTGGGCATAAACCAAATAGACTCTGTTTTACAGAGCACTAATGTTTGAACAACCAAAATCCTATTTACTCTTCTCATTATACCTAGGAAAAATGCATCAAGGTTAGATATCCACTAACCAAAAAATGAATGATAAGAATTAGATGCAAATATACAGTAGAATTATATTCAACTATACAAGCAAACTAAATCTGAAAAGATATCTTTGAGATTGATAGAACTAGGAAGTATTTTGCTGTGTGAGGTGTTCCTGGCTTTAGAAGACAATTGTTTCATGTGCCCTCCTGGATGAGAATCCAGGTTTTAAAGAGTTTTCATTTATGTGTTTAACTTAGAGTCTATAAAAAGACCAAAGAACTAGACAGGGCCCACTACAAAGACATGGAGGATGGCTCATACAGTAGTGTGATTAGAACACATGTGATATCAAATAAAGATAGAACAGTAAGGGTAGAAAGAGTTGGCTGAGGATGAGGATCAGGAAATGAGGAAGCGAAAGAGGTTGAGGAAATGAGAAAGATTAACCAAAATTATATATTATGAAAAAGTCACGTGAAATTCCACAACTCTGATAGCTGTTTAATTAAAGAACAGTGAATAAACACTGTGAAGAAAGCTCCTAGGCTTAATTGAATAAAACAGCCTCAACAGCATCAGATATGGCATAATCCCATATAATCTATTAGTTACTGAGATGACAAAGATTCCCCAGAATTACATGCTAGTCTTGTTTATCTATTCAAATTAGCTAACAAGACTTGGCTAAAGTAAGCAGTATTTAAATATATTGCATAAATAATTAAAACTGGAGTGGAGCTTGAAACATCATCACTGCAGATGAAATTCATACTCATGGCCTGTGCTTTGCAGACTGTGGGGTGGGAGAGACAAAATCCACCAAGAATCTTAATATGTTTTACCATTTTTGAGCTGCAGTATCAAAATCTTAGGCAAGATCTCTCACCAAATAAATTTCTCTTTGAAACAGAGACCATTACAGAAGACCACACTAGTTAAAAATAGAGCATATGTGATTGTGAAGTACCCAGCACCAGTTGATATATCTAGAAGGCATAAAACATAATGGGAGATGGAGTAGAAATATTTTTAGAACCAGAAACTGAAAAAGTCTGCTGTGCAGTTGTTTCCTAGAATAGAGAGGGAAGCTTCACTCATGATAGCTCTACAAAATGACTACCTAAAAAAGACACAAACAAGTATAATACTAATAGATATGTCAACATATAAGAGAAAAATCACAAGGGGAACTGACCTCTAACAAAGAAATATAGGAAAATGAATTGTGAAACCATGAGAAATGCCCTTCCCCATGATTAGCTTTAAAATTATAAATATACAAGTAACATCATGAAAATTACGCAGGTTGCACTTTATGTATTGAAAAAAGCATTTAGGAAAAAGACATCATGAATTTGAGAGGAAACAAGGGAAAAGAGGAAGTAAGAGAAATGGGAATGGGAGAAATTTGTAATTACATTTTTAATTTAAAAGAAAAAACATTTACTTTGATCTTTTCAAGAGTGGGATAACTGCTACAGAGGTACCTTATAACTTTGTGATTAGTTTTAGACTTTATTCACAGAAGGAATTATAATTATTGCCATAAGTTCATGGTTGTTGAAATCAAAAGAACTAGGGGACAATGTACTATTGTTTTGTCAAGTGAGCTTAGTGTCCATTGCTTTGCAAATGACTGCATATTCTACCAAAGGAGAATTGTCAAACAGCAGCTGTTAAGAGAATAGCCAGTTTTCTTCTCCAGTGTTACCTCAGATGTGTCTACTACTCTCTAGTGGAACACCACCTCTACACACATATGTGGGAAGCATGAAAAGGACTTTATAACTTGGAAGTAAAAGATCTAATTGCTAAATTTTACTCAGCTTTTGTTAGAGAAGCTTGTGTTGGCAGTAGGCAAAAGGTAATTCAGAGAGTCATACTTGATCAAATTGCTAAAATAAGTGACTACTGAGTACTCTTCCCTAAAAGGAACATCCCTATAATCCTTCCAGGCCAAATAAAAAATCAAGAAAATGATGATGTAATGAACATAAAGCCAGAATGGGAGGGTGTGCTGTGAAAACTAATCTTCTTTACAGCAGCCATGCACCAACAATATCAGTGTTTGCCTGAACAAGTCCTACAGAACACTGGGAACATCAACAATCCATTGTGGATTAGGCAGGAGTTAAGTTCCCCTGACTTCCTGAATGACACATAGGTTGTTCATCTTCCCTGGGTTGAATGTGTCTCTTCTTTAGTGGTATAAGCACTGGAAACTTTTTTTATCAAGTAAATATTCTCCCACCCACATTCATTCAAGCTTTCTACTTAAATGCACATGTCACAAAAAGACTTGAACATGTGTGTGCCTAGGTGGACGAGGATGTGCTACAGAATGGAAAAGACAGAAGGTGAAAGGGAATCAGAGAAATAAGAGAAGATAATGGTATTGCGATTTATGATCAAGATACATTATCTATGGGGTGGAGAGAAAGTGATGTGAAATTATGGACAATTATTTTTTAAAATAACTATTTACAAGAGAAATTGGAAGAAAATTGTCACTAGCTGAAATTGAACAATGATGAATTTTCAATTAGCCAAAAGCATGTTTTATAAGTGATTGGATGATGAGTAAATTTTTCTTAAAAGTAAATTCTTTCATACAGTGAATTGGGGTATATGAATGAAATGATGTTAATGTTAAAGCAAAATATTTGTCACTATGACAGTCAGTGTTCTGAGAATGTTCTTGGAAATTTTTAGATTTTCAGCTACATACATAGTAAATCTTAGATGAAGTTATTTGACAATTTTATGTGAGTTTTATGATTTGCATTACATTGATTTTTTATGGCTATAAGTAAAAGGAAATAAACTCTACAAATTAAGGAACATATGAGCTGGCAATATGGCACAGCAGGTAAAAGTGCTTTCCAGGAAAGACTAATGACTTAGTTGCTCCCCACAGGTTAGGAGAGAAAAGAAAAAAGCAAAACCATAGCACAGGGTTGTCCACAAACATACTACATACATGCCATTGCTCAAACACACACACACACACACACACACACACACACACACACACACCTAATAATAAAGAATGAAAAGAAAGATCAAAACTATCAAGGTATATATGAAAAAGAAACACACTCAATTGACGCTCTCTATATGTGTTTAATTTGGTTCTTACAATTTTGCATCAACATGGATTGCAATAAATGGGTCTTCAGCAGAGTTACTAATAGAAAAGTTAGCTTTGCCATCATTGCCAACATAGATTTTGAGGCCAGTGCAATTGCCATCAATTTTATCTCCAGAAATGACATCACAGTATGTGCCAGCAGGAAGACCAGTCTGTAAAGTTGTTGACAAAGACCTGAAAAAAATCAATATTTAATTTAAATTGAACTCAGTCTAGTGCAGGAAAATCCATTATCAATAAAACAATAAATGTCTCAACCTTGGGCTATAGAAAACTAGAGTCAGAGCCTCAATATGAGGATCTAAACACCAAGACTATGTCAGAGTGACTAAAAGAATTTTCTATACAAAAAGCATTTTTTAAATGTCTGTTAGTTTTATGAACTGTGGTGACTGTTACCAAACAAAAGAAACTGAGAGAACCAGTGAAGTTGAGTAAGTAGTAAAGTCTTCCTGTGAGGACCATGGTACTTTCACATCTGTCCAGCTGGATTTATGTTTTGATGACTTGAAGAATGTTGATGGCATTATTTTTTCAAAAGACCTTAGATTACAAGATGTCATAAATACATTTTTTCAAGAATTAAGCAAAATAGAGCGTTTCGATGGAGACTTACATAGTCTGTAGTAGAAAACTGCCTCTATAAAGTAATTCTGGTTTCTCAAACAACCAGCATGTGCTTTTTCAACAAAAATTAGATTCCTTAATTATTGTAGTTTGAGCCAATTAAGTGTGATTTATGATAGGATATTCTTAACCTAATAAGAATTGATTTTGGATTAATTGGTTTACTTGATCCCAAAGAGACTCTGAATTAGAGGTTTTTGTTTGTTTGTTTGTTGGTTTGTTTGTTTTGTATAATTGGAATTGAGACTCTCCAATTTAATTGGAATTGAGTCTTCTGTTCTTTAGGCTAGGTTAATCTCAAGCTCACAGAGATATGAATGCCTCTGCCTCAGGAGTGCTGGGATTAAAGGCTTTGGCCATCATTCCTAGATTCTGAGCTAGAGTACTGCAGATGAGGGAACTGTAAAAAAGACTCAGATAAAAATACCACAGGTGGAAGGACAATGATGAAAGTTTTAGAAGCAAAATAAAGCAATCGTCTGGAGAAACTCATAGACATGTCCAGATTTGCATATGCTTTAAAAATATTTAAAATACAGTGATAGAGAATTGAAGGCTGTGTTTAAGTAAACTGGAAAAATATAAATGATGTTCAAAGGTAGTGGGGAAAGTACTCCAGTACTAATACAGTACATTGTTTTAATGATATTAAGGCTTGTATTTACTATTTATATGCTTCGCAAAATATGTCAGGTAAGCTTATGAATATGAATATATGATACTGTCATTGCAAGGTGTAGTGAAAGGTCTCAAAACCACAACTATATTAAACTGTAGGAAAATTATAAAAGCAAATATAATTTTTCTCCTGTAACCTGAACATTTATTTTGTGTTATAAATTCATTAGCTTAACGATTTTCACATAAGAAAAATGTTAATGTATAGGAAAAGAAAAAGAAATCTGAGTATAATCTTATGCAATCCTATTTATATTGATATTCACTTACCAGTCATCATTGTTAAAGACAATGAATCCTTTGTTTCCTCTTCCAAAAGCTACCTGGTTGCTGCCATTATCCCACCAGTTTGAGAAAGGCTGACCATTGACTACGTTTCTGAAGGCAACCATGTTCCTGAAAGGACAATGTCATGTGACATGCTGATACTCTAAGACATCAACAGTCTAAATTAAAAGATTAAACAACTTTCTTAGTAGACAAGATCTCTAGGGGACATTCCCACCTTATCTGACGCCATCGGTGCTCACAGACCCAGTCATTGCCACAAGTGGTATCTGGGTTAATGGTCACTTCTTTGGTTGCTCCATTGTTATTAGGAGGTCCGATCCAGTCATTCACATCCTTAAAAATTGAAAGAATAAGGTCATTCGGATGCTTGCATCTGCCTGTTTCTTTCTACTACAGCAAACTAAACCAAAACAGATTGTCCTTCCTTTGTCTGGGACTGTCTAATTATGATCTTATTATGAAGGTTTTAATAGACCTTCACTGAGTCCTTCTGTGCATACTTAGGTTCTCTAAGGCCATATTTAAAATAAATTTTAAACTTCTAATTTTCTATCAACTCAATAACTTCTCAATATCATTAAAGGCTTTGAGATGTCACATACACATGAAAAAAGAAACACCCCCCCCAAAAAAAACCAGACAAAAATAGCAAGACATTTAGAGCCAGGAACACTAGCATCACAGGCTCCAGTTACTACCTGAAAAATCTCAATTATTATGTGCCTCATTTTATCCATAAAATAGAGCAATAAGCCAGGCTATATAAAAATTAAAGAACATCTATGAAAATGCTTTAATTATAACAATTTACAAGTTGATATTATTTGATTTCCTACTACTTGCCAGGATAATGTGATAATAAAATATCCTGACTTTCCCTAAATATGGTTAACAAACATGCATTTTATGATGTCCGCAATTTAAATATATTTCTGAAAAATGAAAAACTCATTCTACACATGAAAGCTCTTCAAAAATAGAATCAAATTCAATAAAGAACCAAGGGACTTTGATTGAAATCAAAATCTTATAAAGAAAAGAGAAAATTTTTTTGTCTGATTTATAGAAACCTTTCTATTTTCTATTTGATATTTCTCTATGAGTCTAGTATCTTTCATTGATGTACAAAACTTTGCATAGTATTTCAGATATCGGATGGTCTTATTTATTTGTCCAATTTTGAAATTGTTTAAACTTATGACCTAACAAACACTATTATTGTAATTCTAACTATGCATAGATTTTCAGCAAAGTTCTGTGATGCTCATAAACTCCTATCTATTATCTTTTCCTTTGTTAAATCACCTGTCTTCTCCATCCACAGAAAAAGATTTAAAGTATTTCACAAATAATCACATTGGTTGTACCAAGGGCAGAAAGAATTTGAAATTCTCTTCAGTGTTAGCATACATGATCCCACGTCAACTCTACAAGTCAGGGCTTTAACAGACATTCCTGTTAGCATGTGCTACCTTGTTCTTATTTAAACATTTTATTTTACTGTCAGCTATATCTTAAGAAAACAAAAACTTAACGTTAAGTGTCATATTCTGTAACTTCCTGTCAAATTAAAACAGAAGTGCTTTCCATGATAGATGAAAATATGCTTTAAACAATATCAAGACTTACTTTCCCATTCTGGAAATTTCTTGCCCAACGGTAACTTGACATTACCCGTGTGAATCCATAAGGATGAGCCAACATAAATCCAACTGCCATTTTATACCATCTGAAAGTTTCAAAATGGGATTAAGTTAGACATATATAATACATACTATCATTAAAGGTAGGTTATACAACATAAAAGAATACCTAGCATCCCAGAATGTCAGGATGGATGCTCCTCCAGCACCATGACCTCGTTGGTTATCATGGTTGTCCACAAACACAAGGGCTCTATCAGTAGGCACAAAACCCCAACCTTCTCCCCAGTTCCTACATTTAAAAAAAGCATATTTCACAATGGTTAGAGTGACTTTACATACAGCATCCTCAGTTAATTATCTAAGTAAACAATAATCCATATGAAATCTTAAACATATATATGCATGCATATAAATAATTAAGATATTATTTTCTATGATAATATATTGGAACTTTATGCACATTTAGTCCTTAGAATATAATCTTTTTATCTTAAAAAGTTTCCTTGAAGTTTTTCCTTGTAATGTAATTGAGATGGAATTGAAAAGTGAAGCTTGCATATTACCTTATATAGGATGCAAATTTGGATTAATAACCAAGATGTCATACTAAATACATTTAAATTTTCCAGTGCAATATTTAGTATTACATGAGTAATTTCAATAGTGTTGCCACATTATGGAATAACTTATAAATATAAGAATGCTTGTGTAAATTACCTTATTTCAATAGATGATAAGCAAACCATAATGAAATCTAATGAACTGAACACAACAGACAGAAATCACTATGTAATACTTGGAATTCCAGTGCTACCTAGTGATTGACATCTTAAATGAAAAGATGAGCAATCAGGGTTTAGGAAACACTAAACCTAACTAATAAGCAACAACTTCATAGTTGTATAAATTATAATATTTGGATATTAACTTATTGATGGCAAATGACAACTGATCTATGATAGATCAAATGATGAAATTGTACATATTTACTTCAAATAGGACATCTTCTCATTATTCCACTTGCGGATAACAGTGCCCAGTTTTGCTCCATACTTGAATTCTGTCACGCGGCCATTTCCAAAGTACTCACTAGCTTTAATTGCCTCACCACCCAGATCAATGACCTAGAAGAGACATTGGGGCAGCTGTTAACTTGAAAGCATAGTGATAAAAAATAATATCATTTAGAATTCTTTAAAATATTTTTGTTATTTGAAATGTTTTGAATGGTTTTCTGTGTACCTAGATTCTGACTTTTTGATAAACTATATGTCAGAATATTGAAAGAAACAAAATTTCAGGATCACTTCTTTTCTTCAAAGATAACTGACAGAAAGGAAAATTGACTAGTTCACAGGAACATAACAAGATTTACTGTCAGGTCAACATTAAAAGTACTTATAAACTCATTATCTTTTTCAAGAAAACAAAGATACAAATGGTTTATCCTTAGCACACATCAAAAGGTATTATTGTTGTATAAAAAGCTTCGTAATTTTGCCTAAACACTTACAAACCTATTAAGATGAGAGAAAACTCAAACTCAGAAAATTGGTTTGAGACAACAACCATTATTCTTTGTTTTGTATAATGGTATTTGGGGTTTTGGAACATGGATTAATGAAGTTTGCACTGTGTGGAACCTGCTGTGGTAAAGAATTAAGTGTGCTTTCTCAGACTAAGAGTAATCCTCTTATTGAACAACACCATGCTACGTTCTAACATTCTGTAAGTGATGGAGATATTAAGCTAGATTGTAAAATGTATGCTTAGTAAAAAGGGGCTATCTGTTGTCTGGTTTGCACAACAGTGGTATTTTGAGAAAAGCCAACAAGGCCTCAACCCTATTCAAAGAACTATGGGAGCTTGAGGAAAACTGACAAAATGATGACATTTAAAGAGAAGTCCACAAGTCCTCAACCCTACACAAAGAACTATTGGCAACCGAGGAAATCTGGGAGCATTAGAAGTGATCTTCTCCAGGGAAGAGCACACCAATTGGTTATCCAGTATCAGGGGAAAGGATGGAAGAAATGTTGTAATTAAACTATTGTTTAAATAAATTCATATATATTATTTTACCTCTTGAAAAATGAAAGGCCTGCTCCCTTGAGAGAACCAGTTTGTATTTAGATTATGCAATTTATCCAAGATTGCCTTTATGTCTCCAGGCCACATGTGCTTAGCAGCATCAAGTCTGAACCCTGCTACACCAATGTCAATGAGACGGTTCATATATTCAGCCACTTTGGTACGAACATAATCTTTGTCAAGTGCAAGATCCAGAAGGCCAGACAGACGGCAATTTCTGACCTGTTAAGGCAAAAACAATAAAATAAAATCACTGATTTATATAAGTCATCCCCTATCTGTGAATCCTCTTCATCATTTAGTCATTCACCCATTTACCAGTAATTATTTGCATATTGACTTTACCTAAAACATGGGAAGTATTAATATGTTCATGTGAGCACAGAGTCTAAATATTTTGAGTTGTAAATAGTGAGATTATCAGAGGTAAAATAGGTGAGCATTTTATTTATTTCATTCTCATATCTCTCTTTCTCCCTCACTCTCTCTCCCTCTCCTCAATCCCTCCCTCCATTTTTCTCTTTTTCTCTACCTTGGCTTCTTTCTTTATTTTATGGAGTTCACAGAGTCCATGCCAGGACCTTTTGCCTTTTAAGCAAGTACATTCCTACAAAGTTGAAAATACAGCCCAATCCTTGAAAGAAGTTTTTAAATATTGATCTATATATTTAATTATTTTTATTTTATAATATTTATGTAAATGATAAAAAGTACTTTTAAAATTTCACACAAGTCAATAGAGCATGTTTGCACTGTATAACTGATTTTGTTGTACCTTTACAAAACAATGTAATAAAAATTCAGAATATTTTTTCATTTTATCTTTAAGCCTGCTATCTATAAAATCTATTTTTCTAGGAAATCTGAATGATATGTGAAATGGCATTCCATAAATTCCTTGTGCATACATAAAACCTTAAATGATTTCTTATTCTGATCATTATTTTTTTCATTACCTGATTAGCATCATTGTAGTTATTAATTTCTCCATCACATTTACCATCATTAAAATCCCAACCAGAGTATGGAACTGCTGGGAATTCCCTGTTATTGGCATTGTAGTAACTTCCACAGGTACTGCTTGTCCCTGCACCGTTGCCTGAACCACACATGTGATTAATGACAGCATCCACGTAAATATTGACCTGGAGAAGAAAAGTTCATACTTCAGATGGACTCACAAATCTAAAGTTTCAATGCCAGTCTTACAGCATGCTAACAGAAGTCCTAAATATATCTTTTGCTGATTCATAGATTCGTTTTAGAAAAGACAGTCGAGTATGAAAGAAAACTAATGTGAAATAAAATCAACACTAACACTAATATTTGGTAAAGAATATAGAACTGTTAAGTGGAGGTAAACAGAAAACTACCATATCTACACACTGATGATCAATTTTTTGAGGAAGTAGGACATAGTATAAAAGTAGGACATAGTATAAAACTGTCTTTGAGATTTTGGAGGGTCAGGAGGAGAAAGAAGTTAGTCTACAACTCTCTTCTGCATTTCTAAATACCAGAAAGTAGATAGCTGTCTCATCAGTATAGAGAAAGTAGATATTTACCATTAAAAACTATGATGAGGCAGAAAACCCATGAATTGTGGGTAGAAAAAAAAACACATAAAATGACTTTAATCTTCACATCTAGCCCAATGCCTAGCCAGAGAAGTATTACTACTAAGAAGTTGTTGTAGTTATTAATTTTAAAATTTACATTTTGCTTTGTGAATACTTTTCTTTCAACTTTAAAAGTATAAATGCAAAGATTTCCAAAATGTGACAATAACACAGATTGAATTTTCAATAATAGATAAAAATTTACAGTAAAATTTTAGATTTAAAACCTTCTGCTCAAACAAAAAGACAGAAACAAAAAACAAATATTTTTATATGTAGTCATATTTAAGTAAATGTTACTTCACTTACACCAACATTGTTGCATCTCTTCACCATGTCTTTGAATTCATCTTCATTTCCTGACCTTGTGCATATTTTGTAACTAATTGGTTGGTATCTTTCCCACCAAGGCCTTGATGGGTTGTGAATCACAATGTTTTCATTGGGTGGAGAGACCTACAATTAAAATAGTTATAATTAGTACCAGATAATTTACAAAATTAAATCCTCTAGAAACCTATCAATGATCTGATGTTAATTCTCAACCTATACACACATAGCTCCATTGCTGTACAACCACCTGAAAACAAGAACAGGACATTGCAGAGATCCCACTGTTGTCCTAAGACAAATCGTAAAGTTCCCATCCCTTACAGACTTTTTCCTTCCTCAGGAAATTTATGTAAAATGTTGTTTTCCAGACTCAATAGTCCTGATTTGAATACTGTTGAATAGTCCTGATGTGAACACTGTAAACACTGCATTTAACTTCTGATTAAATCTTACCTGCACCCCTCCAAATCCCTTAGGAGCTAAGTATCGCTCACATTCCTTGGCAATATCAACCCAGCGCCACTCAAACAGGTGGACAATAGCAGTCCGCCCATACTTAGTCTGTGGGTCATACTGAGCCCAGCAGAACCCAATGAGGGAAAGCAGCAGGAAGAACTTCATCTTGCTTTGAAGTTGTCAGTGTTCTTTCTAGCACCTTTTTATACTTTGCAAAAAAGTACATTTTCCAAAGTAAATGATATGAATAAATAGTTACAGTACAAGATATAATCTAAAATAGATTGGCAGCAATTATGTGAACAGGTGAAGTATCTTCAGAAACTCTCATGGAAAAATAAACTTAATACGTTTTAAGGACAAATATTATTTGATTGACACTAGATCTTACTTCTTATGTCCTCTACCAGTACAAGGAGAATTACAACTGAAATCAAGTATGTTTGGTATTCTCTGTCTTTAAATCTTTGTATTACCCATTTCCAAATAGAAACGGGTTAATCAATTCAACTTTTTTGCTCCTCATACTAGATTTTTTGTTATTTAAATATTTGCATTGAATTTTAAGAAATAGTGGCATGCACCTTCATTCTCTGTACTAGGGAGAAAGAAAAATTAGGATTTTGTGCTTATGACAAATCAAGGCTATATAGGAAGCTCTTTAAATAAATAAATAAATAAATAAATAAATAAATAAATAAATTTATCAGGGAGGACATTAAATGTAAATGCCTATGGATACAGAAATATGTGTTTTCCCCTATTTTAATTCACAGGCTAACTCAGTGGTCATAGCAGTAGAATCCACTGTGAGTGTGTTAGTTTTTCTCCTTAGTCAAATATCTTTTCTTTCTAACATAATACCTCAATTCATTGTGATTCACAATGTACGTAATATCCTATGAAAGTAAACAATGGTATAAGTCAGGAAACAACCTCCTCCTTATATTCAGCAAGCGATGCACATTAGTGTCCTCATTTTGCCAAAAACTGAGGCTGTTAGGGGTGTATTGATGAACAAAGCAGGTTTCTATTCTAGACGCTTCTTTTAGCTGAAAGAAAAGTAAACATGCACGTAAATATAACTAAAGCATTAACAATGGCAATAAAATAAGTTAGATGGGCATAATAATTAATAAAATCTACAAATGATAAAATGAAAGTGAGTTCAACATGGGCATCTTTCAGATTCATTGGTTGGGCAAATACTTCAATAAGGAGGGGACCTTGCCACTGGTTTGAATGATGAAAAGCAGAAAATGCTTTGAAGATCAGAGAAAAAGAAATCAAGGCAAAGTAAGGCCTACAGATGAAAAGAGACTAGAATACTGGAAAAGCATTAACAACACCAACAGGGATGTCAACAGAACTAGAGCATGTATGGAAAAGGGGAAGATGAAATCAGATGAGGTCATTGAGTTAGGCTAACTCACAGTCTTTCAGAACAGGAAGGGAGAAAGTCATTGAGACTCTATGAACTATAGTTCTTCACCTACTGGTAGGTTCTAATGAGATTTTCCTAGAAACTAACTTGATCACTGTGGAAGAGCATTTTATTGATTTGAAGGTTGCAACAATAGAGAAAGAAACATTAAAAAACTTGCATGTTACTAATCCAAGCGGTAATGAAGTCTTGAAGCAGTACCACTGCAGTATGGTTGGAAATTTGAGAATGTAGAAGATTGTTACAATGAGGTCTGCCCAGTGAATGATGTTTCCCAATGTCCAGAACTATGTGAAGTTTCTTCCTACATCATCTATGGTATGTGCTTTAAATTTGTCCTTCCAAATGCAATATCAGTCAAGAGAAAATAAATAGAAATGCTATCAGGATTTTTCCAAGGGTGATGGGGAAATTCATCTCTTGAATCTTTGAGACTGTTATCCTATGAGCATAACTTGTGTATAAGACAACATAAAGAAATCTAGTTGTTTCTCTTCATGACAAAGATTTGTTTGGCTTACCAGTTATCTGTAGTTGCATGGCAATCCTAGGCTAATTTAGTATAAGAACAGCCTGCTCCACCCATATATTTATGATAATTGAGATATCATTCATCAAAAACTAAATAATGTGCGCAGAATGGAAAAAAATGTAGAACAGGATTGAAGATTGGATGGAAGGTGAGGTGTTATGTTCTAAACATGAATTGTAAAGAGTCCCTTAACTAGGCTTTTGTGGTTGAACACTTGGTCCCAACCTGGCGGAACCTTTTAGAAAGACAGAACATTTTGGAGGTAAAGCCATGGCAGCTATCCTTTGAATCTTGTTCAAAATTTTTTTTCTCTTATTTCTGACACTATCACTGTTGCTGCTGATGTGATTGCTGTTACTCTGTAACATTAAAATCTAGATTCATTGACCATCCATTGTAGATTGGAAACGAATGACTTTCCAGAAACCCTCTAAAACTTCAGGTCTAGATTGGGGCTGGCTAGGCATTTTCATGCAGAATGAGTAGCTGCCAATTCTCCAGTGTGAAAGCAGCCATTGTTTCTATACTCGGACTGAATAATGAAGGCCAAGCTACTAAAGACCCATTCATTTAAAATATATATGGTCCATTGACTTTGTTGCTCTACAGAATCCTGACTAATTCAGATGGGAGGCTGTAGAATGTGATGACAATAGAGAGGGATAAAGTGTGTAAGGAAAATGAAAGATATAAAGGGGTCATAGGTGAGAAGAGGGAAAGTTTATAATTTGGTATGGACTGACTACATGAACAGTATCTAACTAGTTTGAAAGGATGAGTACTAAACAGAAGGTTCAAAAAAACTCTACTACTTAAATATTTGTTGATCAAAAGAACAAACTGCCCTTATGTAGCTGGTGATCTAGGTGAAGACTAGGGAATAACTATTATAGCATATCCTGAGATTGCAGTATACTGTTAAATCTATGAAAATATTTTTAAAAATTTTTAAAGTATATATACATATATAGGAATTGGCATCATGAGAAATAGCACTTGCAGTACAGCATGAGGATCTGAGTTTGAATTACCAGCATTCAGGTAATTGCTAACATAACTATAAGTGTCTGTACGACCACCATTTGGAGTCTGAGCTAAAATGTACAAAAAGTACAGCTAAAATGACAAGTTTCAAGTTTGCTAATAGACCTGATGGTGAATAAGTTATAAAATGATTGAGCAGAGCAACAGCTTCTTCTCTGGCTTCCACACAATGGGTATGAGTACCCACAGTTTTACTTGTGTATATATAACACCATCCCCATACATGCCCCCAAACAGCAAGACATGAGAATAAAAGCAGATAGTTGTGAATTTTTAACACAACAATGATAATTTGAAGAATATATACTATACTAAGTATATAGTATTAATTTATCAGGGCATCTGAATATAACAGATGCCATTCTTTGGCATTTACCATGTACAGGCCAATGAACATAGGTTGTCTTATCAAGCCTTCAATCCTGTCCCTTAACAGTTTACAAAATACCAAAAGGAAGTTTTAAAAAGTCAGCAATGATCTAATGCAATTTTGATATTTGTGTGCTACAATGAAGACCTGCCAAGCATGATGTATATACTAAGTGCAATAGTGTAATGACAGTTCCAGCATCAAGTAGACACTTCCTGATAGGATCTGAAGTTTACTCCACGGGAATATTTTTGGCACTGCAAACTTTCTAAAAAAAAAAAAAAAAAAAAAAAACCTATGGTTTGCGGTTTGCTAGGTCACGGGCTGGAACCTGCTACCAATATTTTGCTAAATGGAGACATTATTAATATGCCTTCGGAATATTTGTGTTTATACTCATAGACTGGAGAAACTCAGTTTTAGTTAGAAGATGCTCATTTAGCAATGAGTGACAATCAAATCAGAGACTCAGAGGTCATCCAAATTCTGAGAATAAGAGAATATTAAGTGATGACTTATAAATAGCATGTCTACATATTCCATACTAAGCCCCTGGAACATAGTGGAAGAGGACTAGCAAGAATGTGAGAGCTAGCAGATAGAGAGAAGCAATATATGATCCTTCCTTCTGCACACCTTTACAAGCATGAGTACACAACAGCTGAATCTATCTTCAAAGATGTATGCACAAGACAGTAAAGAAGTAAGAAAGTGAGAGCTTGGCTACTCAGGATGAAGAAGGGAGTCGACTAGTGTGAGAAAAAAATAAAAGGAGGAAATAGTGAGGGAAATATGATACATAATAGATTGTATATAAGTAGTCAAAAATGTGAAAATTTTAACTAGCATAAGAAATGGAAGTCAGTGGTAAAATGTCTGCTAAGCATTTATGTGGCCTTGGTTCAATTACTAGCAACACACACACACAGAGATATTTGAAAAAATTTTATCAGCAATAAATTCTCTCTCTCTCTCTTTCTCTGTCTCTCTCTCTCTCTCTCTCCATATATATATATATATAGAATATATATATATATATATATCTTCCCTATATTAATGGCTACTCAGTCATATGACTATAGGCATATAGAGTACATGCTTATCAATATACATTACATGATGTTTCTTAGTCCTGTTCAGCAATTTGTGATTGGAGCCCTTAATCTCCTTTCATGTAGTAATTCACAAAATATGTGACAGAAAATGTGAACAGTAATTATATGTTTATAATTTTAATGGAAATGCTAATTACCTTGATTTGGTGGTTATATATTATGTAATTATTGAATTGTCACATTGCAGGCCACAAATGTGTATAATTAAAATAAAAATATATAAAAGTGACAAAAATTAAAACTTTTAACTAATGTTAAGAAGAAACTTTGAACTCAAAATTGCACATAGCATTCCCAAAATATTTTTCCAATCAGTATTAGACAAAAGATTTCTATTATTTTATTTAATGTCCACAATATAAATAATATTACAGATGAATGACTCTACTATAAAGTCAGGATTTCTTTTACCATAGCAAGTACCATGACTTAATCTTTTTAATTCACAGTTAAGTCACAAACTGACATATAATTTGAAGATCTATGTAAATGTAAAGGGAAAAGTAGCAACCTCTAAAACTGTTTATATGTCTGTAGCTTCCTGTTTGCACATATATGCAAATTATTAACAAAATTCTTCTTCTAATTGGATGTAGCCTTTCCTTTGTTATATACTAAGGTCTTCTGAATGCAAATGAACTAACTAACATTGTTCAATAAGAGACAAATTATCTGTTCTTCCTGTTGCATTTCTCGCCCTAGAGACCTCATCATTATCTTTATAATAAAAATGCAAGTGTTTTATTAAAATCTTCAGAAATTACTTCACTCTTACGTCATTGCATACATTTTTCTTTTATATTTGTCTCTGTGTTGAATCTTTTCATTTTCTCAAATTTTTCACTTTTCAATATTCTAAAGCTTTAGGTGGAAATGCTTTGTAGATTTTAGTCAAATTAATGGTTGCTTTCACTGTAAGCAACACATAATTTCTTTAAATTTCCATTGCATTACGAACAATTGTCTCAAAACAATAAATGATCACTTGGCAATGAGTCATACCCCCCCAAAAAAAGATATGAACATAGGTTTAACGTAAGACTCATGTGAAGGCTAGAGTAAAGCAACAAAGACAGATATGACCACAAGATCTCTGGCTATATTGACACATTTGGAGGCAAGAGTCAGCAGCGTTTCCAATGTAAATAGTACATTCTGTGCTCCTGGGCATGCTAACATGATCTGTCAACAAACCTATTATTTAAAAAAAAAAAAAAGGAAAAAGAAAGAAAAAAAAGAAACCTTTAATGATATCATATCATATGACAGAAGTCACTTACTCAGTACAAGAGGGAGGAGGGAGGCCTGTCTGAAACAACAAAGAAATATTGTGTCCTCTTAAACCTTAAACACAAAAAGAGCTTTATTTCCTTAAATTGTTTCTAGCTGGGTTTTTGTTAAGATATTAAAGTAATTAACAAATGATCTTAGGAGAAAAGAATAAGTGGAAAGTGGAGGGGAGGAGAATAGAGAAGAGATTAATCTTAATGCTTAGTGTTGATTGTCAACCTGAGAACATTTGGAATGAGAAATTATTTAGATTAGTTTAGCTTCTGGTTGTAACTTCCGGAGATTTTCTTAATTATATTAATTGAAATAGTAAAATACACTCAAAATATGAGAGTATCTTCCAGTGACACTCACCGAAGTATAAGAAAGTCTAAGGAAAATGTTTTTGTTTTTGCCTGCTCTGTTTTGTGTCGTGCTGTCATTTAACCTGTTATTGTAACTGTCTCTGCTGTTTCTGCTGTTACTGCCATTCTGTCCTGGTATCAAAACCTGTATTCTCCAGGCATGGTCATGCCTTAAACCCAAGCACTTGGGAGAGGCAGACATATTTCCTCAGGCCAACCAGAGCAGCATAGTGAGACACTGGCTCAAACAAACAAACAAACCTAAATGCTTCATCTTTCTAATATAGACTGAAGACCAATGGCTCGCCAAAATTCCTCAATACCTTTACTGCCAGATTGTAAGTACTGGCACTATGAGTCTCTGGACTGAGCAGCTAACAGCTTCCAGCCTTTCCAATGTGAAGCCAGGGACTGATACACTACCAAAGCTACATCATGTTAGCCGGACTAATAAATCTCCTTTCAGTATCTATTCAGTCTATTGATTGCATTCCTCTAGAGAATCCTGGCCAAAGTAAAGTGAGTGGGAAGTGAGAAGAAAGAAGAGAAGGCATAAATGGAAAAGAGATGGAAGAAGAGGGGAGGAAAAGAGAGTAGTAGAGAAAGGAAACCAGAGGAATGGAAGAGGAAAAATAGATTTGGTGGGGATTGAGTACAGAAAAGTTAGCTAACTAAATTCAAGGAAGTATTGTTAGAAAAAAAAATCAAAGAAGGCTCTGTAACCTAAAGTTTGGGTAAATAGAAGGATATCTGTTATCATTTATAGTGCATCTAGAGGAATACTAGATAGGGAAAACTGAAGAACTGTTATAAGATGCACTAACTTTGAAGTATCATTTCTAAATCTAAATGGAACTCTTAAAGGCAGCATTTAAAGTATAAATGAAGATCTGGGGAAACCGCTCAGTGAGAAAGAGTGCACGCCGCACAAGCTTGAGGAACTGAACTTGAATTCCGATCACTCATACAATTGCGAGCACAGCCACACATTTCTCCTAACCCCAGCAGTTAGGACTGAGACTGTTAGATTCTAGGAGTTCATTGGCTTGTCAGTGGTTCCAACAGGGGTTCAGTGAAAGGCCCTATAGTGGACAAATTGTAGAGTGGTAGATCAGGGCACTGACTTGCTTCTCTGTCCTCCACACATCTGTCCAAAAGCCTGTCCACCTCAGACAGATGCCCGCACACAGAATTCTCCCTTCACACAAGAAAAACAAAATAGGCATAAAGAATTAAACCATTTTAAAAATAAAGAAGAAAATTTTTAGTGAATGAAAAAGCAGAGAAACTGAACAGAAGAGATGCCCTCCTAGGTCATTTTCTATACCCAGGCCAAGGAAACTGGCTGTGTTATCTGGTCTGCAAGCCTGGATTTTTTTCTTCCCTATACAGTCCCCTCAAACTAGCTAGAAATAGAAAGAAAGACTTTGGTGAATACTCAGCAGGCAACTCTTTTAAGAATTTTAGTAACAGTGGGACAAAACAAATGTTTCTATCTGGCCATCTTCCCATTCTTGTGAGCTAGAGTATAACACTTGGCTGCCTACAGAGCTGTCCCAAAGGGTATCTCCACCAACCAGGTAGAATGCCAAACCAAATGCTCAGAAGACAAGATGGGACAAATAGAAAAGAAGTGGATCCTTTTGAGAGAAAAAGAATATATAACTAATGCACACCAAAAAAAATCAATTTTAAATGACAATTTAATTTTCAAAATTTATTTTTTCTTCTCTCATACAATACATCTCCATACCAGCTTCCCCTCCCTCCACTCCTCCCAGCTTCCCCCATCTCCCCTCTCCCCCAGATCCACTCCCACCACTCCCTACACTCCACCACTGCTTCCCCTCAGGAAAGAGCAGACCTCAGTTACCAATCTAACAGGGTTTAACAAGATGGAACAAGACCAGGCACAAGTCCCTACATCAAGGCTGGATAAGGCAGCCCAGCTGAAGTAAGGTACATAAGAAATTGGCACTCTTAGAGTTATTGCGCCAAGCCTGTCACTGACGTGGTTTATAGGTATCATAACTAAGTAGGACTGTTGTTTATTTCACTCTTTTGGAAGCTTGTACAGCAACTTTTGGTTGTCCTCAGGGTTTGGTTGTCCCTTGGTTGCTGGTCTTCAGGAAGGAGATATTCAGTCAGTTCCATCTTAGAGGCCTCCAGATCCTGATTCTAAAATTCATGGTTTCTTCAGAAATAGGGAATTACTTTCATGTCTGTGGGGCTACCGAGGGGACTAGAAATAACCTGTATGGTCTAAGGATCTCTTGAATAATCCTTATCAACTCACAAAAGGGCTTCTCAAGCCTGGTGTGGAATTTTTGTTGGATGGTCTTTGGCTCTTGGAAAGAGCACTATCGCATATACACATGTAACAACAATTAATAAATAAGAGTCCATGGGTTTGAAAGAGAGCAAGGAGGGGTACATGGGAAGGTTTGGAAGAGAAAAGGGAAGTGAAAAAAGGGATATAATTTATAATCTCAAAAATAAAAAATAATGAAAATAAGAAAATACTGCTCTGAGTATTTTTCAACATACAAAAGTAATTTCTCCTCTGTCATTGTGACATGTAATATCATAAACACAAAAACAACGCTTTTACCAGAAAAAAATGAATATTTTCATCAGAGCATTTGAGATATTATTAAAACAAAGGATAGCTTGAAGGCAATATTTAGGGAGTTGTATTAGCACCCAAAGATAAGGGAAGGTATACAAAGCAGTAGTAATGTACCAAGTGCTGGCTATCATCATATATGCTCTCATTTTATCTTAATTCCCACCTCTGGCAAAAATTTAAGAGTTGCATGCCTCACTGTTTCACAGTTTAGACCTCAAGAGGAGAAGAAATATATATACACCTCATGGGAAAACTATCTCCAAACATCTGCTTCATGTCTTTGACATCATGAATGAAATGAAAAATACTGAGTCGGAATAAATTTCTACTTATTTTTGGGAATAGCTTTCCCAAATTTTAGGAAATTATCCCAATTTTTAATATAAATGATTTGTTGTCCATTTTATTTCATCACTTCACAAGAAAAAAAATTCTCTTATTCAAAGGTCTAAAGGTCATTTTATAATATGACATAACTTGTGATTCCTTCAAAATATAAAATAGGATACAAATTTAGTTCAGGGTAGAAATTCTGCTTAACACTTATATGATATTGAATTCAATTTCCAACACACACACACACACACACACACACACACACACACACACACACACATGGAATAAATATTACATAAAAATATGGTAAAGGCAAAAGGTAAATATGGAACAATATCTTTCTCAAATGTATAGCCAATGGCATTTACTACAATGAAGTACAATTCGTTTTTTAGTAATACAGAAAAGGACAAAAGAAGACAGGTAGAGGTAGTGGATTTCATCAATTAGCCATAGTCTAATCCAGGTTTCCCTTCATTTACAATTGTGTGAATGATTGGTTAATAGAATGTAAGCACAACAAAGTTGGAGAAAAGAAAGAACAATCAGGAACAGCAGCATATGCATAAATCACAGTGAGAAAATACAAGTAACATAAACATCGAGATATGATCTCTCCTCCAAAATCTGCCAATATCAGAGTAAATCCGAGACAGAAAGACTTAATTGAAATTCCAGACAGATAATTTGAAAGAAAATGATAACTGTGTCCAAATAAATGAACAAATTCCTGAACAAACTGCAAGAGAATAAAAGCAAGCAGTTAAATAAAATATGGGTATTAATGAAGAATAGAAAAACAGAAATAAAAATAGTGAAGAATATACAAACTGAAGGGAGACTAGAAAGAAAACTTTCAAGAAGTCAAATAAATAGCTCAATAAATAAAAAATATAGCTAAAATAATAATCCTGGCAATAGAATAAAACATTAGCAAGAGAGAAAAATCAAGTCTTTGTAACAAGATATATGGAATATTATATTCAGTTTAGGACAAAAATGAACTTTAAAACACATGAATTTAAGATCTCTGGGACAGATTGAAAATATCAAATTTATGAATTAATGACAAAGAACGAGAAGAATGGCACTCAATATTTTTAATATGATCATAGCAAAAATTTCTCCAAATCTAGGAGAAACTCAACAAAATAAAAGAGGCACATAATATAGAAAGTAGGCCAAATCAGAAAAATTCTCCATGTTTAATGTTAATATTAAATTCTTAATGTTAAAATACTATATATACAGAACAAGTACAGTGCATTGAGAGCCTCAAGAGAGAAAAATAAGTAACCACAACCACCAAATCAGGTTCTATATATGTAGCAAAATTATAATTAATTAATTAATTAACATAGTATAACTAATTAGTGGAAAATATAAGCAAAACGCTTTTAGGACCACTAACCAACTCTACCGAGGATATTAGAAAATATTGAATAGGTTGAAGAAAATGATGAACACATCCAAGGAACTGCAGAGACAAAAAGAGGTTACAGCTAATGAAAACTAGGAAAATCCCAAACAGGAACACATAATTATGGGAATTAATAGACATCTTTGAATATTAATTCTGACTATTAAAGGTCTCAATTACCCGAACAATAAAGAAACCAACAGATTAGAATGAAAAATATGCATCTATCAATTATTGCTCCCAACACAAACACCTTTTCTTAGAAATTAGAAACCTAGAGCTGAAAAGATGGCTCAGTGGTTCAGAGTACTTGTTGCCCTTGTTGATTATCTGGCTTAGATTCTCAGGACCCCCATGGTGGCTCATAACCACCCATAATTCCAGTTATGAGGGACTCAATATATTCTTCTAGTCTATGCAGATACATGCATGTATGTATGCAGGATGCATGCATGGAACATATAAATATATACAACAAAAATTAACCTCTCTTACATATAAAATACATTATGTAATTCTGAAAACAAGAAACTACCTTAGGGAAAAATTATGGAAAATGTAATTCCAAGCAAATGTAGTTTAAAATTAAGCAAATATCACTATTCTACTGTCTGACTAAATAGACTTCAATTATAATCATGAGTTACAAAAAGGGCAAGTTATACATATTAAAAGGAATCCATGAATAAATTATTAACATTCTAAAAATATACACACTAAGCTTTGTTATCCTCAATTTCAAATAACATAATTTCAAATAAACTTCTAGTTATTAAAACATAGAATAGCCCGAATACTGAAATCCTGGGTGTTGTAGTATCCCACTCTCAACAATTGGTAGATCATCACAACAAAAAAGTGAAAAAAATATGGGAAAATATTGCTGATGAACATTGATAGAAAAATAATCAATAAAATACCACAAATTACATTTAAGAACATATCCAAAAGACCATTCATCATGATCAATTTGGCTTTTTTTTTAGATATGGGGGCATTGTTAAACATTTGCATGTCAATAAATGTAAAACACCACATAAATAATTGAAGGACAAAAATACATAATTATTTTGATCTTTGATAGGATTCAATATACATTTATAAATTCAGAAGATACCAGGAATATATGTAATATAATACACCCTTTATATGACAGACCCACAGCTAACATCATATTAACTGGAGGAAAAACTTGAAACACTTCACCTAAGATCAAGGGTAAGACAATGACCATTCTTTCCACTCTTATTCAATGAATAGTTGGAAGTCTATTAGCTAGAGAAATAGGACCTGAAAAGATGTAAAAGGATTACAATTAGACAATTCAAGTAACTTTATTTGTAGATAACAGGTGTTCACTACATAAGACAACCTAAATATTCCAATAGAAAACTCCTGAGCTGATAAACACTTTCAGCAAAGTGGCATGATAGATAATAGACATATAAAAATCAGTCTTCCTATATAACAATGACAAACATACTGAGAAAGAAAATGAAAATCTCATTCACAATAGCCTTAAAAAATACTGCTAACTAAACTTCACGTTGGGAGTGAAATATCACTACAATTCAAACTTTGAATCTTTGAAAATGGAATTGATGAACACATGAGAAAACAGAAATAATTCTGATGTCCATGGGTTAGAAGAATTAATACTGTGCAAATGGTTGGCCTACAAGCTGCAAATTCAGTGCAATCCCTATCAAATTCTAGTGCCATTTCATAGCGGAACACTTTGAAGAAAGTGGTAGAAAATGCAGAAGTGAAAGATGGGAAGGAGTGCTATAAAAAGCTATGTTTTAGACAGGATAAATCTATTACACTCATGAACTAATAGTATTGAATTGATTGATGAGAGACTATGGCACTATATATGTGTGTGTGAGGGTGTGTGTGTGTGTGTGTAATATTACAAAGACATATTCTTAAAACTCAAATTACATATATATGTATAAATATTTACATATATGTATGTATATGTATACATATATATACACAAGTCTTTGTAACATTACTAATTGAAAAGTGAAAATGCCATCACCAGAAACATAAATTTTAATTTCAACTATGGTTCACTTGCCACCAATTTTATCTTCAGAAATTGCTTTACAGTGTGTGGTAACAGAAAGAGCTATAAAGTTGATTTCAATGAACTGAACAAAAATATTAATATTTAGCTTAAATTCAGCATAGAGAGTACAAGACTATAAAATAAAATAAACATATCTTATCACTGTGATGGAAAGCTCTAAGGAGTCAAAGCATCAGTGAAGAAATTAAAAAAACCAAGACCTTTCTAGTGGAAGTGTAAACATTTTGGGGACCAAAGGTAATTCAGTAAAGGGCTATCACATTCCAGGCTCCAGCAAATATTACCAAACAGTGAATGTCAAAAATATCAGTGAAGATTTGCGAAACTTTTACTCCTAGATAAAAGAGGATCCTGTGAAGAACACAATTGTTTCTATTTTGCTCTCTGTTGTTCTTAAGAACACACTAACTCCTCTTAACTACAAAAGACATTACTTTGGACTCAACTAAGATAATCTAGGATTTCTATAAAGAAGCATATAGCTTAGAATGAAAAGTTGTCATCTAAATTTATTTTGTTCTTTCATTTAAATGTGTAAAAAAATAAACTGGCTGTGTTCTTTCTTGGCAAGATAATGATTTGTTTGATTTACTTTCATTTTAGACAATGTCATAGTTTTTTCATCAACTTGACACAGACTAGAGTTATCAGGGAAGAGGAAATTTCACTTGAAAAAAAATGCCTCCATCAGATTGCCTGTAGGCAAATCTGTAGGGAATTTTCTTGAATAATGACTAATGTTGGAGGGCCAGCTCACTCAGGGCAGTGCCACGCAGTGGATTGGTAACTCTTTGAGATATAAGAAACAAGGAGATGCCAGTCATGGAAAGTAAGGCAGTAAGTAGGATTTCTCCATGGTCTCTGCTTCAGTTTTTGACTCCAGGTTCCTTCCTTCAATTTCAGTGGTTTGTGACATAGGTCATGTAAGCCATTGAACAAGATGCTTTGAGAATGAAAAAATAAACTGCATACACCCATAACATTTGCGCCACTATTGTATCCATAACCATATCTTCTCATTCCTGATGTGAACAATTGCTTTGCTAACTGAACACAGTATATAGCCTTATTCCCATAGACTACTGTTATTCTGACTCCTCAACAAAGAAGCTTGTTTATGGAGTAGATAGCAGTTAATATAGGACTCATATCTGATCAAAGTACAGAGAATGAGTGACAACAGAATCAACAGCCCTAAATGGGGCATGTGTATCACACAGCCCCCAAGATTCATTGAACATCCTAGAAGAGGGAATAAAATAATTATAATAGTCAGAATTGGGGTAATGCTAGAAAATATTCTTTTCTGGAAATGACTGGCTCATGCACTAATTAAATCACAGTAGCAATTGTTTCCAACATAAGACATGTACAAGATCAACACTAGTAAACTTTCTAGTGTGCAAATAGGGAGAAAGTCAGGAAACTTTATCCCTAGATGAGGAGATATTGGCAATTTTGTAAAATCTGGGGGGAACAACAGTTGGCACCATATATACATTCATATATGGACAGATCTAGTTGGATTCTTAGGGTTCTAATGAAGAAGAATATCATTCAAGTCAAACAAAAAGGATAAGATGGAAAAGATAGAGATAGATAGATGATAGATAGATAGATAAATAGATGATAATAATGATGATGATAGGTAGATGATATAGATAGATAATAGATAGATCAATAGATAGATAGATAGATAGATAGATAGATAGATAGATAGATAGAAGAATTTTAAAGATAGTGTGACTTCACATATACCAACATTGCTACACCTTGTTACCATGTCTCTGAATTCATCTTTATTTTTAGACCTTGCTGACCTTTTATAGATAATTGGCTCATATCTTTCCGACCAAGGCCTTGAGGAACTGTAAACTATAATATTTTCATTTTAACAATACAATTATGAGTGCTGTAATTTATTCTTTTAAGCAATTAAAATTTATAGAAACTTATTTAAGATTCAATAACCCTTCTTAATCTGCACATACAGTTCAATTACTGTTTAAACACTTGAAAAAATTGACAGCATGCTAGACACATTTACCAATGTCCCAAAACAAATTATAAAGTGCCAAATATGCCAAAATTTTTCTTCCTCAGGAAAATTATGTGTAAAGTTAACTACTGCTCCAAATTGACTTAAATTGGTTAGAATAGAGTAACCAACCAATAACTGATTTGACCTAAGGTCTACTGCAAAAGATGGAACCCATTCCTAACACTGCTTGGTGACGACCAGGAACCAGAGACTACATAGCCCAGGGATGTAGGACAAAACCAAATACTACTGGTCTAAAAAAAAAAAAAAAAAAGGGAAAAGAAACATATTGATAAAATGACTCCTAATGATATTTGCTACATTCATAAATCAGTGGCTTGATCAGTCCTCATCAGAGAAGCTTCATCCTGCAGCACATGGGAACAAATACAGATAGCCACAGTAAGATAATACACAGAGAGTAGAGGCATTGGAACATCCAGCTTTAAATGAGATGTCCCCTTCAATACCTCTCTTCAAAGCTCAAGAATCCCTTGGAAGAGAAGCCTAGAAGAGTATAAGAGTCAGAGAGGATAGAAAACACCAAGAAAACAAGGCCTTCTAAATCAACATGAGAAAAGCTCATATGAACTCACAGAGACTGAGGCAGTAGTACACAGACGTGGAGGGCATGAACAGATCTGTACCAAGTACTCTGTGCTTATATTATGGCTTCCAGTTTAGTGGATTTTATGGGATTTGTGAAGTGTGCAAATGAGTGGGCATGTGTCTTCTCTTGGGATCATTTCCTTCTGTTACTATGTCCTGTTCAAATTTGATTGGACAGTTTTGTTTTATCTTATTATATTTTAATATTATCTCTTAGAAGCCTGTTTGTTTTCTAATGAGAGACAGAACGGGAGTGGATTGGGATGAGAGGGGAGGTAGAGAGGGACTGGGAAGAGTACAGGAAAGGAAATTGTAATCAGAATATAGTATGTGAGAAAATAATATATTTTCAATTACAGGAAAAAAATTGAGTTAAAAAGTGAATTAAATTAGACATTTAAAACAATAGAATATTTTACATATTCATAAAAATCTCTGCAATTAAATTATGAAAAACAATTACTTGTACCCATCCTCTCCAAACCTTTTGAGAGGTAAATATTGCTCACATTTCCTGGCAATATCAACCCAATGCCACTCAAACATATGGACGACAGTAATCAGTCCCTGTTCAGTTTACCCTGTGTCATACTGAACCCATCAGAACCCAATGACTAAAAACAGCAGTAAAATCTTTATTTTGCATGAAAGTGTCAGCATCTGTTCTAGCAGCTATCACATATTAAAATGTATACTGCAAATGAATAAATATTTACAGTACAAACTGATTATTCATAATGTCAAATGGATTGCCAATAATAATATTAACAGGTGAAGTATACTCAGAAAATCTCACCAGGAAAAAAAAAGCTAAATGCCCTTTGAGACCATGTATTACTGACTGGTATTAGATCTTATTTCTAATGCCATCTCCTAACTCAAGGAAATCAAAATTAAAGCCAAATATAGCTGTACATATCTATCTAAAAATATATGTATTATTCCAATCTCAAGTAGAAACAGGATACTCAATTTATCTTGTTTTTGCTTTTTTTTCAAGTTTTTAATTATTGGAATATTTGCATTAATATATTAGAAATATCAGGGATACAAAATCCTGACCTTGATCATCATCTATACCGATAGGATTGTGGTGGTAGTTTTTCCCCCTTACCAAAATATCTTTTATACCTAAAAAAAGCTAATAAAATATTTAAAATTCCCTTACTATTAGAGAAATCCTATGAAAGAGAATGACTGTGCAGGTGAGTAAACAACCTTCCCCATCCACTCAAACAGTGTTGAGTGAGTATTCTCTTGTTACCAGGCACTAAGGATATTAGGGATATGATGAAGGAGGCAGACGGGTTCCCATTATGTAAGTTTCTTTTCGATGAAAGAGAATAAAATATTCCAATAAATATTTGTAGAATTATAACATATTGATAAGATCATTCTTATAAAATAATGATTAGTGAAATAAAAGTGGTAAAATATAGAGGTCTTTCAGACTTGATGGCAATGGGAACACTTCCCTAACAAATTTACCTTGGCTCTGCCTTAAAGGATAAAAGGCTGCAGTCCTTTGAAGACCACTGAAAAAGTAATCGAGGAAGACTAATGCATAGGAATGAAGTGAGCTAGAATATATGGTAAGAAGTACAAGTACAAGAAGAGTGCTTTAGAAATATTGTAGGTGAAGGGAGCCAAGAGTATCAAAGTAGGAAAGATGTATTTGATACGCTCAAAGTCAGAAAGAAAAAAAGCATATTTTTTTCTGAGAGGCTTAAGAATCTATGTTATATTTTATATTTTATTACTTTTGAACTGTATTAAATGGATTAGAATGCAGAGACAACTGTGAAACACTAGAAAACTTACATTTTAGTGAACCAGTTATGGGACTCCTAAATGTATGAATGAGTGTGCTCTAATTCTTATGTTCTCTTAGGGCTCTTCTCCTTCTGTTGGTTTGCCTTATCCAACTTCAGTGTGACAGATATTGTTTTACCTTATTTTATTTTATTTTGCTAAAAAACATTATTGATACAAAAATCACCTAAACATATTTAATTCTTAGCAATAGATGACAATTATGGTTGACATGAATTATGCTTGTTAAGATAGGAGCTGAAGCAAAGGAAAAACAACAGGAATTCCTCATGGGAATCACTAAGTCTAGAGAAAAGCAAAAGTATAGAAACACCATTAGGAAGAAGTAAGCAGATAAAATTTTACAAGCATTTGTGTTAGCACAATTGATTTTTATTTTTCTTTCCACAATTCTTGTGTTGAATAAATTTTCTATGAATGTAAGAAAATAAATTAATTTGCTTTGAAAAGTTCATTGATATTTCTTGAAAATAATTTGATATTTAAATAAGCATAAAATGTATACATGTCAAATATTTATATCATATAAATAAATGATAACCAAGCTACAATCTGTAGACCCAGAGAGGTTTGGCATACAGGAAGGAACTAGGGAGGAATCTCCCTGGGAGGAATCTCCCTGGGAGGAATCTCCCTGGAAGAGTTCTACCTTCTCATTTTCAATGAGTTGTGTGGGTACTCTCTTCAGCAGTAGGGACTTGCTGTCAGTTTGAAAAGAGAAACTTATTGTCGTGACATCAGGCTGGGTTGCTTGGGGATTTTCATGGGACCCCTGGCCAGCAACTAAATTGGATGCAACCCAGTCCCTGCAAGCTTCAGTTGGTGACAAGAGATGGCAAGTTGGGAACCTATCTCTCTCCTTATTTGGAGGCTTCAAGATCACCTTCATATATTTTAGAAAGGTTTTATTGTGCTAGGTTTCTGCCTTTATGGTTTATATCCCTTCAAAAATTAAATTATTTCTTTTGTGATTATCATGAGAAGACTTACAAATTAATACCAAGAAGTTCAATTGTGGCTCTAAAAATCCACATGATTCTTAGGGTTATGAACACTTTCGATGAAAGAATAAGAAAGAGTTTAGAATTGGGGACTAGAAAAGCCATCATATGCTGAGAAGAGAGTATTGGGTTTCTCTGACTGGATATGGAAGACTGGAAGACCAAGAAAAATTACTAGCAGTGGAGGCCAGGCTCATGAGACTTCATAGCAAAACATGGACTCTGTAAGTTCCTGGGCTTGAAGTCTGAGGTAGAATCAACTGTGCTTTTCCAGAGAGTGTGGCTGAGGCCAAATTTTAACGTGGTAGAATAATGTGGTTGGGAGAGGAAATTTAAAAGGCAAGTACAGTTCAAGCTGTGGAATGATTTTCCACACCATTCTAATCCAGATCCGTATAGGAAAGAGCAATAAATAGGGCAGAAAGATATATATTCAAAATGATCAGGTTTTGGAGGTAAACGGCACACAAAAGCTTAAATGACAGATAAGACCAGTTCTTGAAAAGTGATTGTAATAGTTAACAAGAAACCTACTGCTCTGAACAGTGACAATAGAAGAGATATCCTACAGGCATTGTTCCACTCATCATAGACTACAACTCATGAAAATATTCTATCACTTGAAAAGAGATCTGTTCTCTGGTCCTAGAAATCAACTCCCTAAGACGGGATTTCTCCAGGATCAACATGATAACCAATGTGAAGAACTGGAAACTTCATATTGTAGACTTTTAATGGGCTAAAATATATATTACTATCTTGTGAGGAAAATCTACAAGCAAATCCTGGGTGTGTATTGCATCCAGGGTGAAACAATAGCAACAACAGCAACAAGTACAAGTAATTTAAATAGATCTGCATTTACTTCCTGGAATAGCTTATCTAAAAAAGTATTCCTTAGAGAAGTGATAATACTTTTGAATGTAAATGTTCTGTGGTCAATCTTTCTTGCATTGCCCTACATGGAGGAAATATTTTCATTATTATAAAGTTCTAAAGTTGCCATACTATAAAAATAGAGATGCCTTAAGCATTCCTTAAAATAATGAAATAGGGCAGGGTAGTAGTTTAGAGTTAGAATATCTACAATCCACAGATTCAATGAAATTCCTATAAAAATTTTAGCACTATTATTCATAGACATCGGGAAAACAAATCTTAAAATTCTTATGGATACAATAGTCTCCAGATAGCTAAAAGAGTCCTAAGTCAATGGTTCTCTAATGCTGTAACCCTTTAATTCAGTTCCTCATGTTGTGGTGACCCAAACCATAAAATTACTTTTGTTGCTACTTCATAACTGTAATGATGCTACTGTAAAGAATCATAATGTGAATATATGCTGTGCAATTGGTCTTAGGTGACATTTGTGAAAGGTTCATTCAATCCCCAAAGGTTGAGAACCACTGTCCTAAGTAATAAGACTAATGCTAAAATGATCAGCATACCTGATTTGAAGTTGTAATTTGCAACCATAGTGATAAAAATATCATGGTATAAGCTCAGAAACAGTCACACAGATTGATGGAGTAGAAAAGAGAGCCCAAATACAAGCCAGCAAAGCTACAGTTCCCTCTTTTGACAAAGATGCCAAAAGAAAACATAGGGAGGAGGGCTACTATTCAATGAGTGGTGCTGGGAAAATTGGATGTCATCAGGTAAAAGAATGCATTTGACCCTTGTTTATCACCCTATACAAAAGTGAATTATAAAAGGGCCAAAGATCTTGGTGTAATGAAACTCTGAAACTGTTCTCAAGAAATAAGGCTAACTTTTGACAAATGGTATCTCCTTATACAAAGCAAAAGAAAAAGTCAACTGAGAGCAAAGACAACCTGGAGAATGGGAGAAAATTTTCACTTGCTTTATATCTGACAGAGGATTAACACCTACAATATACAAAGAACTGAAATAAATAAACAACAAAGAAACAAAAACTAAATTTGAAAATGGGTTTGGGGTTAAACAGAGTGTTCTCAAAAGAAGAAATAAAAATAATGAGTAAACATGTTTAAGAAGTGTTCAACATCCTTAGTCATCAAGAAAATACAAATTAAAACTAATTAGAACATTTCATTTTGACCCAATCAGAAAGCCTATCACGAAGAAAAAAAATTACAAGTTGGTGAGGTTGAAAAAAGGAGGACATGTATTCACTTTTGAGGAGAACTTTTACTAACATTTCCACTACAGAACTTGGTAGGGGTGCTTTTTCAAAAATAAAGCTTCCATGTGACTCAGCTCTACTACTCATGATATATTGTCAAGGGACTCCATATCGTTTTGCAGAGATATTCGTACATCCAGGATCAGTATTGTTCTGTTCATAATAGCAAGAAAATAGAATCAACCTAGATGTCTATATACTGATGAATGGATAATGAAACTGTGGTAATATGCACAATTCAATTCTATTTATCAAGAAAGAAAAATTAAATTAGCAAATTTGTGATAAGATGATATGAACTAGAAAATATTATAGTGAGAAAACCCATGTTAGAGGAAAAATATTGGATAAGATCTCTCACAGAAGAATCCTTAGTTTCAACTTTTTCTATTTGCTTCTTTAATATGGAGTCCTGTGGCAGCCAGAGAGCTAGAAGAGGTCCATTACACCAGATAACTTAGTGGAGGGAACTAGGAGAGATGTGATATGGATGTAGAACAGAGAAGAGAATGATCTGAAAGGAAAATTTTAAAATATGATGGGCATCAAGAAATGAGGGAGATAAGGAGTTTTGAAGGGCATTTATCAAAATTAAGATTGTAGCTAGGTGTGGTGACACAGGCCTTTAATCCCAGTATTTGTAAAGCAGAGCAGGTAGGTCTCTGTGAGTTCCAGCCCAGCCTCGTCTACATAGTGAGTTCTGAAACAATCAGGGCTACCTAGAAAGGAGACTCTTTCTCAAAAATGATTAAGCTAATTTTTAAAATACAATTACAAAAAAAAGGTTTCTTTGAAGAGAGGTGCCTTTAATGCTACACCCTAAAGCCACAGGATATTAAACAAAATCCCAATGCCAGATTATAAGATACTCCTTGATGAGTTATTGGATAGTTATGGCTCAGAGGCCTCCAAAAAATATAGAGAAATATAGGATATAGAGAAATCAAAAAATAACTAAGCTGGATTCTTCCTTCCAGGTTTCTAACTTTCCTAGTGTTCGAAGGTTCTATGCAGACTTTGAGGGTAGAAAAGTCATTAAAGGATTACCTAGCTGTAAATACTGTAAGTTATAGCACCAACATTGCCAGGCAAGATGTACCCATTGGCACAGTGTCATATGATTGATATAGGTATAACCAAATCTTTTATGGTTTTTATGAGTTCACTTCACAGGAGGAATTTTTACCTGGTACTCTAAACTTGACCAAAAGCTCATAGTTCAGTAAGTCAACGGACTTAGGGGGAAATTTTACTATGGTTGTTTTGTTAAATAGACATCATAGCATCCAATTATTTTCTATATGACTGTGCTTATACTCTATGATTTGTGTTACTCTCAACTTTGGCCAGAAAAGTTTTGTTTCCTGTGGGTGAGAACTAAAGCAGGGGCTCATAAATGGTCAAAGTTCTAAAATTAAGTGTCTATTGAGTTTTCATCCCCAAAGGGGACATCCATAAAACCCCATTCAAAGATCAGAAATGTTATGGAAGAGGTAGGGAAAAAATGCAAAAGTCAGAAGATGGAAAGGACTGGTGTAAAATGCTGTCTTTGGTACATGGAATGACTGTTTCATCCATGAACTCACAGCAGCAATGATTAACTATGCAAGTTCTGCTTGAAACTGGGCACATCAAGATTCCTTAATGGGTTGGTGAGGAAGGCCATACTTCCTCCAGAAGGCGCCTTCCTGAGGTGCTATAGGAAGTTTATAGTTGCTAGGGTGGGGAAAATCATAGTCCTCAGTGGCTTACTCACTGGTAAGTTGGCATTGTTCAAATAACAACTTTGCACCCATGGCCAGGCATGCAATCCAGCAGTGGGTCAAAATAGAAAAAGACATATAAATGGGGAAGGAGGGATTTGTTTGAAAGAAGAAAGGATCTGGTAAAAAGGGGGGAGATAATAGAAGATAAGAGAGTAAATATGATCAAAGTAATATATATATATGAAATGATGAAAAATATATTTAATAAAATCACCAACTCTGGAAATGAAAAATTAGGATACTATAAAACAAGTAGTACATATGACAAAATAATATATTTTTCAGGATGTCCTCATAGCATTGGGAATTTTCTTCAATAAGTAATTTAGAGATAATCTTCTAAAACATTAAAATACTGAATATAATTTCCTCATAATTGTATATGTTAATGAGATTTTTTAAAAACCTTTTTAGGCTTATTCCTGATAGATGTTACTAAATCTGAATGAAGTAAAATAGTTTAATTATGTGAAAGAAAAGGAACACAAATGATTGATGCTCTCAATATGTATTTATTTTAAATTTTATATTTTATATTTTTGATTCAACATGGATTGCAATAAATGGGTCTTCGGCAGAGTTACTGATAGAAAAGTGAGCAGTGCCATCATCAGAAACATAGACCTTAATTCCGGTGCAATTGCCATCAATTTTATCTCCAGAAATGACATCACAGTATGTGCCAGCAGGAAGTCCAGTTTGTAAAGTTTCAGATAATGACCTGAAAAAGGAAAAAGTTATTCTGAAGTTAAATTCAACATAGACAAATGCAAGAAATCAGACTATCTCCAGAATAAATAATTGCCTAAACTTTGTGCTGTAGAAATAAAACTTATAATTTACTGGCCCAAAACCAAGTGTGTATGTATATCAAAAGTGCGTAAATATATATCAAAATGGTAAGCTTAAAAGTAGTGGTGCAGTTTCGGGAGGTTAGGTGATGTGAACTTAGAAGAATTGTTTTCCTGAAGGCAGACCTTGAGAGAGAAAAGACTCCCTCTTTTTCCTTTTTAGTCAGCTGTTTCTGTATTGTGCCTGTGGTTTAATATGTGAGCCATCAGCCTCCTGTTCTGGTCTCCATACCTTGTTTTCATGGAATCTAACCTTCAGGAACTATAAGTCCAAATAAATTCTTTCTTCTATAAATTGCCTTGGTCATGGTATTTACAGCATGAGAAAGGAACTAATATAATAATCTAAATTAGCAAAAGATAACTTTCAACCGAAAAAGATAATTTTCAACTTTTTTCAAAAATATTCTCTAAGTATAGTTGTATATATGAGGACAGCATTAAAGGAGAGGAAAAAGATGAATCACAAATGGAAGGCTAGTTATTGGACATTTTAGAACAAAACCTCAACTGTTTCCTGAAGGAAACCATTAGCCAAGGCTTTTCAACTACTTCTCATGCAGAGGCAGAAAATTTAAGACTGTATCCCAAAGGAACAGAACAGGGCTAGGTGGTAGGAGAAGGTACTTTGAAACTAATACTGCCCATACTTTCACTGATTTTTAAGACTTTTACTGAATGTTAATGTGCTTAGTACAGATATAAGTATAAATATGAGATATATGTACATGATAGTGCAATAATACACCAAAAACAACAGCAACAACAAAATCCTACTCAAAACCAAATCCTAAAAAATGAAGAAATAAAATAGGAGCAAGTGTCTTTTTTTTCCCTACAGTTTTCAGGTCATAATGCTTTCTTCAATCCATTAAGGAAAAGATCTTCAGCTACAAATGAACAAGAAAAGAAAAGAGTCTAAGAGTATAATAATATACAATGCTACTTGAATTGATGTCCACTTACCAGTCATCATTGTTAAAGACAATGAATCCTCTGTTTCCTCTGCCAAAAGCTACTTGGTTGCTGCCATTATCCCACCAGTTTGAGAAAGGCTGACCATTGACTACATTTCTGAAGGCAACCATGTTCCTAAAAGTACAATATCATGAGAAATGCTGGTACTTTTAAACTTCAACAGTCTAAATTAAAAGATTAAACAACTTTCTTAGTAGACAAGATCTTTAGGGGACATTCCCACCTTATCTGACGCCATCGGTGTTCACAGACCCAGTCATTGCCACAAGTGGTATCTGCGTTAATGGTCACTTCTTTGGTTGCTCCATTGTTGTTTGGTGGTCCAACCCAATCATTGATATCCTTAATTATATGGAAAAAACTCATATTTTTAACATGCAGTTTCATTTTCATTCCACTAAACTCAAAGAGTTTTACTACTTGAGTCACTGCAGTGTCTACTTAGTGTCTGACTTCTTTAGAATATAAACAGCTATTTACTGAGTGTTTCCTATTTGAGTGTATACACCATTGTTTCTAGAGTCATATTTCAAAGAATTACTAATTTTTTATTCACTTAATATCTTTCCATGCAACAGCTTCTTAACACCTCTCTTATCTCTTTAATGTCACTAAAATGGTAAGAGCATTAGCATTGGAAAGACTAGGATTAAAGAACAGACTCTAGTACCAGGAACTTAAAAACTCATTCAATATACATAAGTTCTCTATGCCTGAGTTTCATTATTTATAAAATAAAAATATTATTCAGTTGTTATAAAAATGCTAGTCTTTGTAAAATTCCTTAAAGTTTCCAAATTGATATCAGAGGGTTTCATATAATATTTTAAATACAAGTACTAATAAATATATCCTGATATTCTGTAATAAACTTTTCAAAACTTTAATACTCATTTCATAACTGTCAGTAGATTTAAGCATCTTTAGACAACAATCAAGCAGTCTTTCTTTTGTCTATAGAGGCAGGGTCTCTGCTCTAAACCTAGAGCTGGCCAATTTGCTGGTCCAGGAATCTGCTGTCTCCACATGTTGGGCAGTTGCATTACAGGTTAGACACCAAGTCTGCTCATCATTGCAAGATGCCAGGAATCTTAACTTCTGTACTTACTGCAAGAGCTTGACCCTCTAAGCCATCTCCCCAGACCCTTATTTGCTTTTGGAAGTTATTTCATATTAATGTATTGCAAAATATTTCTGTAATTTTTACTATTCTTGAATACGTCTTCAAATTTATGTGCTTAATTTAACATAATTTCTACCTTGTATTTTCTTTTTATACTTAACGTCAGTTAAACTGAATGATTTCTTTCCTTTCTACAGAAATATATGTATTTAGCAAATATTTATCTTCGTTAAATTTTAATCATGTTGTTTTACCTTCTTTACAGCTATCACTATGCACAATCCCCACATCAAATTAATAAGGTAAGCACTATTAAACTTCTATGTTTTACTTTGTGTACCTTGTTATATAATTTTCAAGTTATTTTTTATAGTGATAAAGCAGTGGATGCTATTGTAATATGGTTACATTACTAAAATTTAAAATCTGTGCAACAATTTAATGTGAAATTAAAACAGAACTGTTTTCTTTTTCTTGGAAAAATACATTCAAACTTACTTTTCCATTCTGAAAATACCTTGGCCAGCGGTAACTTGACATTACTCGTGTGAATCCGTAAGGATGAGCCAACATAAATCCAACTGCCATTTTATACAGTCTGAAAATTACCACATAGCATTATAATAAAAGAGCAGAAATTTCACCATTAATAACTGCAAATAACAGTGCAGAATGATTTTTACCTACCGAGCATCCCAGAATGTGAGAATGGTAGCTCCTCCAGCCCCATGCCCTCGCTGATTGTCATGGTTGTCCACAAAGACAAGGGCTCTATCAGAAGGCATGAAAGCCCATCCTTCTCCCCAGTTCCTATATTTAAAAAATATGCACGTATTATTCTTTTATAATTTATTTAGAATATCCTAAATTTGTATCTCTTTCTCTAATTCATTTCCATTTTACTAACAATTCTCTAACTAAATGATTATTCCACAGGAAAACTTCTTCTAAGTATGTGAATATGCACACATGTAATTGTTTATGTGCTATGATTCTATTAATGGTAAGACTATCTGCATTTCATTCACCCTGATCATGTAAGAATACAATGTAGATGGACTCAAAAAGGATAGATATTCACATCATGTTATATACAGTGAAAAACAAATAAAATGAGAATTAAATATTGTGCTGAATATCACGTTTAACATTTCAAATTAATGTATTGCAATATATAAGTGCAACAGTAAGGACATATTACGGATTTATTTATGAGTGGTAAGATTTTTAAAGTAATAACTTGATTTTAGGAGATTATAACTACTAAAATCTAGTGAATTGTATCACACACAGAAAAAAAAAATCCCTAGGTGATGTTTTCTGTTTCTAGAATGTTTCCTTGTTATTGACATTTAAAATGAAAATTATTGATTCCAGATGGTTAATTGTGGTTTAAGAAACAATGAACCATCTTGATAGCTACCTTTTTGATGAATAGTTAATAAATTAGATTGTTATAAGATGATCACATATTGGAATAATTTGACAACAGATCTGTGATAGACAAAGTGACAAAATATGGTGTATTTACTTTAAGTAGGCCATCTTCTCTCCATCCCACTTGCGTAAAACTCTGCCCAGTTTTGCTCCATACTTGAACTCTGTCACACGGCCATTTCCAAAATATTCATTACTTGTAATTGCCTCACCACCCAAATCAATTACCTAATAGAGATTTATCAGGCAACTGTTGTAATAATTGTCAACATATTCAACTGTCATTGAGTAAGATAATGTTAAAACATTTAATGTAAAAATAATATCCTGCAAATTCCTTATACTGTTGATGCTCAAAATGGCTTTATTTCTTTATAAGGTATATGCATCAATATTTAAAGAAACTTGATGACAATATCACTTCTTGTCCAATAATAAAGATTACATGTTTCAATTTTATCTATAGTTTAAAATTTAGAATTAACAACAAATTACTGTCAGAAAAACAATTCCAGCACTTTCAAATTCATTTAGCTCTCCAAAGAAAACAAATATAAACAGTATTAGCGCTCTTAACATGAAAAATGTGCACAAAAATATTAATCAGTTTACCTAAAATTTACGAACTTAATAATACCTCAGACAAGATTTAAACTTAGAAAAACTGGTTTGAGTCAAGAACTATGATTTTTCTGTCTTGAATAATGGTCCCTGAATATACAATAAATGACACAATAATGTCTGCCTGGAAGCTAAACAATTTCTCAACACTTCCTTAAACACTTTTTCTGGTAAAGAATTAAGTCTGTTATATCCATATAAAGGGGAGGTAAAGAAACTGCACATTTTATAAGGTAGTATGACATTAACCTATTGAAATTATGTTTAATAAAATCTTCTATCTTCTGGTTAATAAAAATGTGTATTACTTTACCTCTTGATAAATGAAAGGCCTGCTTCCTTGAGAGAACCAGTTTGTATTTAGGTTATGCAGTTGATCCAAAATTGCCTTTATGTCGCCAGGCCACATGTGCTTAGAAGCATCAAGTCTGAACCCTGCTACACCAATGTCAATGAGATGGTTCATATATTCAGCCACCTTGCCGCGAACATAATCTTTCCCAAGTGCAAGATCCAGGAGGCCAGAAAGACGACAATCTCTGACCTGTTGAGGCAAACCAATAAACAAACAAAACAAAACTGTGCCTACTTATAAATGTCATTTATCTCCCAAGAATCCCTTTGGCTATTCATATATTCACTACTTGATCTATAGATAGCTTCATAATGCATTTTCATGAGACACTGAGAACATTCACATTCTACTGTGGATATACCTTCAGAATTATTTTCTAGTATAAACATTGAACATGTAGAAAATAAAGCAGATAAGATTATTAGTTGATTGAGGAAACATGTTCTCTTCTTCTCATGTCATTTCCTTTCTTTTCTTTCTTTTTTTTTTTCATCTTATGTGATGCAGGAATCAAACCCAGTACTCCTAATATTAAGCACATTCCCTGAGCCATTACACAACTAGGTTAAGGTTTCTTGAATACTGATTTAAGTTTCTAACACCTGGTAGTTTATTTCCTAAGAAATCAAAACCACATGTCAAATGGTATTACAAAGGTTCTGTGTGCATAATGAGGCCCAGATTTTTCTTTATTCTGATCACTTTCCTCACCTGAGCAGCATCATTGTAGTTCTCAATGCCTCCACTTGCAGTTCTACATTTGCCATCGTTAAAATCCCAACCAGAGTATGGAACTCCAGGGAAGTCCCTGTTGTGTGGGTTGAAATAAGTTCCACATGTACTGCTTGTTCCTGCTGCAGCCCCTTCTCCACACATGTGATTAATGACAGCATCCACATAAATACGGACCTGAAGAGAAGTGTGACTTCAGTTCAACTTAGAGACTTAAAGTTTAATTAAACTCCACAGCATGCTAACAACACTACAAAATATATATTTTGTTTTTTTGTAGTTTTTTGTAGTTTTTTGTAGTTTTATGGCAAAACCAAAGTCAAGTGTGAAAGAAAACTAATGTGAAATGAATATTTTACAACAGTTCTAATATTTGGTTGAGTATTTTCAGAACTGGTAAATTAAGAACTAGATATTGTCATCACTAGAATCAAATGAAAAGAGCACTTTTAAAAACTAGAATTTAGTTTTAAATTTAAAAAAGAGGGGACATTATTAATTTTAAAGGAGTTACCCTGGATCTTAGTCTCTGAAGAAAAAGGATAGATAATGATCTCTATTAAAAGGAGAAATAGCAAGCCATGTGGTGGTGCACCCTTTAATCCCTGCCCTTGGGAGACAGAGACAGGCGGATCTCTGTGAGTTCGAGGCCAGCCTGGTCTGCAAAGTGATTTCTGGGACAGTCAGAGTTACAGCAGAGAAACCCTGTTTCAAAAGAAAAAAAAGGAGAAATAGTTTTACCATGATGAAGAGTGGAGAAAAACGTTCAGGAATTGTGGGTGGACTGAGAAATCACATTAAAAAACCACAGTAAGTATTGCATCTGGAATTTCTAAATCCTAACCAGAAAAAGGATTAGTAAAAAATGAGTGTGGCTATAAGAATAAAAAGTTGAACTCTTGCTTTATAAGTACTCTTCTTTAAATGATTCAAGTGAAAGAATTTTTCAAAATTGACCATAAAACAATAGTTAATTTTGAGTTATAACTAAAATGTAAAGAAAAAAATTTAAAGTATGAAGCTTTTTGCTCAAGAAAAATAAAAAGACAGAATTTTTTTTATATATAATGACTTCAAAGGAAATACAACTTCACTTACACCAACGTTGTTGCATCTCTTCACCATGTCTTTGAATTCATCCTCATTTCCAGACCTTGAGCATATTTTGTAGCTAATTGGTTGGTATCTTTCCCACCAAGGCCTTGGAGGGTCATTAACCACAAGATTTTCATTGGGTGGAGAGACCTACAAATAAAACAATTTAGATAATCAGATTATGGCTTTCTATACATAAATAAATTCTGTAGTAAACTATCAATGATCCTGCAATTCCTAATCTCTATACATGCAGCTCCATTGCTTTAGAATCACTGAAAACATTAACAGCACAATGGAGAGGGCCTTCTGGTGTCCTAAAACAAAATACAAAAGTTGCCATCCCAACCACTTTTTCCTTCTTCATGAAAGTCATATGTAATGTGAAATATTACTTCAGAATAATTATAATATATTAGAAAAAAATGTATGTAAACACAGTAAACTCAGCACTTAAATTGTGAACAAATCTTACCTGCACCCCTCCAAATCCGTTAGGAGCTAAGTATCGCTCACATTCCTTAGCAATATCAACCCAGCGCCACTCAAACAGGTGGACAATAGCAGTTCGTCCATATTGAGTGTGTGGGTCATACTGAGCCCAGCAGAACCCAATGAGGGAAAGCAGCAGGAAGAATTTCATTTTGATAAGATGCTGTCAGTGTTCTCCCTGACAACTATTTTATTTCTGTAATAAAAAATGAAATAAATGATAACATTATTCAATATTCAGGCATTAACTATTTATAACCTGTAAAAGATTACTAATAATAATGCCAACAAGTGAAGAACAGTCAAAAGATCTCTCAGGAACTATATAAATGCTTTTTGAATAATTAAGAAGTCTTAATAATTTCCTCACTGAAGAAATATTATCCCTTTTCAAACAATGTGAAGATAAATAGAGATAAATATGTGTGTGTTTGCACGTTTGAGTGTATGTTCATGTGTTTGTGCATTATTTGATTTATATTAGATATCATCTATGACATCACCCAGTAAAGAGAATAACTGTTGAAGTTATATATATTTTTAAGTGTCTGACTAAAGTTATTTGTTATATTTCCTTTCCAGATATAAACAGGGTAATTGATTAATTATCTATTTTCTTCTGTTAGAAAACTTTGTGGTGCTGCTAGGAAGCTTACAATTATGAAAAGCTTAAAATACTTAAGAAGCATTAATAGAACAAAAATGTTAGCATGACTAAAGCTTGTATGAAAATTGATAAGATAAAATGAGATTGTGTCAGAAAGGCAAACAGAGACATTTTAGAACATGAAGAAAGAGCTACTGAAAATATAAGAGGAGTAACTTAAAAAATTTAAATCATTCTTGCCAGTGGGAAGAAATCAGGTTATAGATGTCTAAAAGTGGAACTAGCAGATCGATTTAAAAGACTTTTATAATTGTGCAGGAAAGAGGTAAGTGATTTGACACATGACCAGAACATGTTATAGTTAGAAAAACAATATGTGGGTTGATTGACTAGCACCTAATAAGAAGAAAAAGAGAAATACTAAGGCAGTGGTGGCACTTGCCTTTAATCCCAGCATTCAGGAGGCAGAAGCAGGCAGATATCTGAGTTCAAGTTCGGCCTGGTCTACAGAGTGAGCTCCAGGACAGCCAAAGTTAAACAGAAAAAAACCCTGTCTCAAAAAATCCCATTGGGGCAGGAAGGGACTTAAACATCTAGATATTTGAAGCTGATATCACTTATTAAGATGAGGAGAAATGAAAAAATACCAGATCTGAGAAGGTCTGTTAAGATTGCTACAGATCTTAATTATTCTTTTGTCAATTACACAGTTCTTTGCTCCTTCCCCAATAAACTGGATAAACACTGTCATTAACAGAACTACAATTTTTCATATTTCACATTCAATTTCGTGTTTCCATGATATTCTATGTTCGCCCTATGACCCACCATCCTTCTGTACATGTTACATATTCAACCGAAAAAAAAAAAAAAACATTTTTAGCCTACATTTATATTCCAAGGTATAATTAGTAATTTTATGTTATTGAATTCTGCTTCATCTGTATTATAAATAAAAAAGATTTACACATTCACCTTTCTAAATCAAACTTATTAAATATGTATTTCATATCTAATATTCTTAGATCTATAAAATGATTAGTAAAGTCTCTTATATACCTTATGTACTTTATGTACTAGTAAATGCCTATAATATACATACACCAAGTTTCAGGTAATGTACAAGATATTGACGTGAATTATGTCCTCAGTTTTGGTAAATGAACACTATATCAGAAAAATATATATCAAAGTCAATTCTAATCCTTGCAATAAGCACACACACACACACACACACACACACACACACACACACGACCAGGGAAACTAAATCAATTAGGCTTATGCAATGATTGGCAAAGGCAGAATTTGATAATATCTCTTACTATAAAAAAGTGGGTTTTTTTTTTTCACCAAAATTTTTGAAGTCCTGTTTCATGATATGAAAGCGATTAGTGGGAATAACCACTTGATTCAAACTAAATGTAGAGATACTTAAAGATATCCATTAAAATTAGAAATAGGACAAGGTTTTCCAGGATCTCCATATTTATCCAATATAGATAGTACTTGAAGTTTTAGGTAGAGCAATAAAACAACTGAAGATCAAGAGGATGCAAGTTGGAAAGGAAGAAGCTACAGTATTGTTACTGTAGGTGATATGATATTATATAAGTGACCCTAAAAATTCTATCAGGGGACTCTTACAGCTGATAAACAGTTTCAGCTAATTGTCTGCATACAGGATTAACTCAAAAAATATTTAGCCCTCCTATATACAAATGACAAACAAATTGAGAAAGAAATCAGGGAAACAGCACCCTTCACAATAGCCTCAAACTATATAAAATATATTGTGGTAATTCTAATCAAGCAAGTAGAAGACTTGTAGGATTAAAAACCTCAAGCCTTTGAAGAAAGAAACTGAAGAAGATATCAGAAGACGAAAGGATCTCCCATGCTCACGGATTTGCAGGATTAAAATAGTAAAAATGGACATATGACCAAAAGCAATATACAGATTCAATGCAATCCTCATCAAAATTCCATCAAATTTATTACAAATTAACTATGTAATTTTGCCTGGGAGAATACTCAGCTAGCTAGGAATGTGTTAATCTATGCAGATCACCTAATAATGTGATATACTGATGTTCTCAAGTTGCTGATTTTTTTTTTCTAAATCCATGAATTCCTTAAAAAAAAAAAAGAATTTACATGTTGAGCTATTAAAGTGGTGGTAGTCTGAACAGACAAAAGCTTTGCCAGAATTTGTAAGTTTTCAAAGCAAAACCCTAGTGCCAAGTATGAGATAAATGCCAGTGAGTTGTTGGCCAGGAAGTCCCCAAGACAATACATCTATTGCTTTGCCAATAATCTTGATTGCCCACCAAAAGAAAACAGAAATAACTTATTGCTTGATGACAACATGTTCTCCAGATATAAAACACAGAAATCAAGCTGGACTAAGCTGTAAGCTTCCTCTACAGTGACTAGTTTTCATAGTGTAGGAAGATTTCTGTCCAAGTGATTGGGAGAGAAAATTCAGGAATGTTGTAATACAGTCTTGAACCCTGTGCTATAATACCAACCTTCCGGCCAAGATGTATTAATGACATGGCAGTTCAATTCATCACTTTGTGATTGGATTTTAGGACTGCTTCACAGACAAGAATAGACACCTTGTACTGTAAACTTTGTCAAATAATTATGGCCTGGAGATCATGGGGCCTATGATAGAACCCACTAACAATGCTTTGTTAGGTAAACATTTAGCTAATTGCTTTCTAGATGCTTATGTTTACAATCACAGATTGGTATAGGTATGTATCATCCTTAGTCAAAGAACTCTTTATCAGTTGGTGACAGTCAAAGCAATGATTCAAAACTCTTCAAACGCTGAGAGTAAGGAATTAAGAGTCTTCAGCTCTAAGTAAGACATCTATATTACCCAGAGTAGGCCCCAGAGAACATCATGGAATAGTGTCTGGGAAGATAGTATGATCTTGGTCCTGAAGAGAAAGATCAGCCATTAAGTGTCTTCTACTCTTCTAGACTGTCTAGGTTTGATTTTCAACACCTACATCACAAATCACAAGCATCTGTACCTCCAGTTCCTGAGGGTACAACTTCCTCTTCTAGCCTTGAGAGCACTGCATGCACACAGTGCACAGATATACATGCAGGCAAAGCAATCAAACATATAAAATAGCTTTTCAAATTTTTAAAAAGTCTGTAAGATCTGGAGGATGGAGTGAACACTGTAATATGTTACTTTCTGGATATAACATGATTTTTGAAAGCATAAACACATAGCAAATATGATCATATGATCATATGCACAAAACTTTCACAGAATAATTATAGATATAGATATAGATATATAGATATAGATAGATAGACAATTGATAGCATCCTAACAACAAAATAATTCCTCTCAAGAAGTATAGATACTTGAAGCTTCAATGAAGCATATCTTATATCTATGACTACTTTGTAGTATTATAAGACACATACGTATGCATGCTTATGAAAACAGATTATTTAATGTTTCTTGGTCATCATCAAAACTTTTTTCAGAGTCTTCTGTCTCCTTTCAGGTAATGACTCACAAGATATTTGATAGGCTGTTGTGAACTATAATCATCCATATATTGTGGATATCAATTACAAGTTTATCAAAAACTTTAAGGTGGAAATGCTGACAACCCCAATTTGGTTATTGTTTGAATAACTATTGAATTACCACACAACTTTTCTTAAATATGCATATTGCAAAATAAAATGTGTAAGAAGAAAAATTAAAAATCATATCTAACATTAAGAATTCTAACTGAAAATTATACACAATATTCTAAAAAGTGTTTTTCTAATCAATGTTATAAAATAGGTGTATTATCATTTCAATATAAATATTACAGAGGAATGACTCTAATATAAATTAGGATTCCTCTTAATGCATCAACAATTACAAATGTAAGCACTTAGGGACACCAAAGTCACATAATTGAAGAAATTAAATGTTAAGAAAAAAGTAGTAAACTCTAAATTATTTGTATTTCTAAATCTCCCTGTTTGCATATGTAAATACATTGTTTATGAAATTATTTTTAAATGAATTAACCCTGAAATGTATGGCACACTAAGACATTACAGAATACAAGTGAATTAACAATGATCAATAAGAGACAGCTTACCTACCATTTGTAGACAGTAATCTAGAGAACTCATAATTAAGTATCTTGATAAGGAACGATTAAATGACAGTGTCATTAAAATATTAGAGTCTCTTTAATGTCACATCTACAGATGCAAGTTTATCATCTATATCTCTACCAACACTATCTGTAAGTGTTGAAAGCTTCCATGATTTATTTTCCCAGTTTTTATCATTCTAAAGTCCTGTGAAGATATATTACATAGAAGGTAATCAAGTTATGGTTGCTTTATTTAAAATAATTTATAATTCCTTTGATTTTTACTTTGCATTCTATCTCAAAGCAATAAGCATTTGCTCACCAATACTATTAAGCTTAGCAGAATTCACACATGAAAGCCAGAGAAAGAAGACAAAATTTATCAAGTTTACCTACCAGATCTCTGAAACTAAAGATAAGTTTTGAGCCAAGGCTCAGTAGTGTTTCCAAAACAAATAGTACACTCTGTACTGCTGGGCAAGCAAACACGATCTGTCAACACACCTCAAACAGATTGTGAAACCCTGAATGACATCAAACCATGTTTTAAAAGACTCTTATTTTAGTACAAAAGGGAGGAAAGTAAAAAAAATGTATGTATTTTTTAAATAACTTACCACATGAACTTGGACAAATCAGCAACCATCAAAACCTACAGTTTAGTGTTTGGCAAGCATAAAACAACAGAATCTCTTGTTTTGGTTTCAATTTCTCTTCAGATGGAAAAAAGTCCAGATTTAGAGCTTTGTACCTTTCAGTCATCTCAACCTTTCAGTATTCCCTCTTGCAAATCTTATATAATTCTCCAAATCTGATTTCTGTCAGCAGCATTGTCAGTTGAACTCCACAATGACCAAGAAAGGACTGTGCCCCGGCCCTGGCGTCCTTAGCAAGCCTCTCTCTGCCTTCCCTCTACTGCTGCTTCTCCACCTCCTCTATTACAACATAACTCATCAGTTTGCTCTCTCAAAATACAACATCCTCTTCTACTTTCAACTTTTCCTCTGAATCCTTTATATAAAATACAGGGGTATAAGTCTGGTAAAGTAAGTTTAAAGATCATATTAGTTTGTTTCTAAGTCAAATTGAATCAAAAATAAATGTGAGCATAATGGGAACAAATTCAATCAATCAAAGGTTTATTAGGTCTGAGTTTGTCACCCACAATGTGAAGCTAAACAAAATATTAAAGTCATAGAATCCAAAATAAGAAAACTACTGTTAACTGTGACAAATACAAAACGACTAAGAATAAACAATGTTTTGTGACATTTTTCATCACACAGCTGAAAGATGGAAATTGGATCAAAATCATATACTGGGAAATATTGCAGCAAAGTTGGTAGTAATAAATGTTCATTGTATAAGAAATTGGACAGATATGAAATAGATGTGGCCTATGCGATTTTAGTCCTATTGCTAGTAGAATACTGTCTAATTCAAATTCTTTCGAAGACTCTTTTTTGACCTCACATGTAGACAACTGTGGAAAGGACATGAACATTTATGGATATGTCCACTTGACCTTTCATAATTACTTGTGTTAGTACTTTAAATATCTCCCAATGTGATTGTGCATTTCTTAATGTTCCAAATTTCCTTTTTAATATGTGTTCTTGATTTTTTTTAAAACATAAAAGTGGTGCAACCAATTTGAAATTGTTGAGTTTCTAGTCAGAGTAAAATATTTTAAAATATAAAAGAATTACCTCGGCTATTCATTTGGCCTCTAATTTATTTTTTGCAAAACTCACATAGTTATACTCAATTTTTAGTCACAGTTTATATGGATATTTTTGTTGTAGATTTTTGTTTTATTAATGTTTTAAAAAATATAATTCTTATATTGGGTTAAGCTATTAGTATATATTTGCATTTAAATATATATTCTTGTTGAATTGTTAATTTTTCTTTTTAGTGTCTTGCCTGCTTATACATTGCTTTTATAGACATAATTTCCCCTTTGCCACAATAGAAATTATGTGCCATGTTTCTATTCTGTTTGTGGAAATTACATCATGTAGATTTTCAAAGTTCAAGGAAACATGGAAGCTGTATGCCAGAGAAAATAAGTGACATTAGGACAAATGAACAATTCTTTTAAGATTATAGTCATGTTCATTCTTAAATCAACCTCATATTTAATTCTGTGGTATTATTCTAAAGATATATTGTTCAAAAGACAATATCTTTTGAAATAGGGAAAAATAATACAGATTTGCCCATATGCTTGCCACTTTTTTTTCTATTTATGCTTAAACTAATAGCTCAGAAACTATCTAAGATTACTCTGGATATCCAAAACACTGTCTTTTTATAATTTTCTTTTCTGACTATCTCCTCAGACAAATTCTGTTGGTGACCTAAACCTGACCTTTTTCTTCTTTAATTTTATTATTAAAATTATTTCACATGAATAGAATTATAAAAATAATTTATTTCAGCCCTTTGAAGATATTCTGGAGACAACTGGCTTCTACTGTATTTTATAAGCATTCTGTGTAAAAATCTTCTCCATAGTTACCACTTCAAAATATTTTGTATTTATGACCAGATGCCTTTATAGATATGAGTCAAATGCGTTAATTTTTAAATGTATGCTTTTTGGGGCTGGAAAGATAACTTGGTGATTAAAAGTGCTTACTGCTTTTGCGGAGGACCCAGGTGTGGTTTCCAGCACCCACGTGCCAGCTGACATTTGCCTATAGTTCCACTTCCAGATGATCCAATCTCATTTTCTGACCTTTGTGGGCTCCAGCACAGACATATTGCACACATATACACTGAGTCATACACATATACATGAAAAAATAAAGGAATACTTTTTAAAATTTTGCATATTTCTCCAGTGTACTGTGTGCTATATTTGTCAGAAATATAAACCATAAAAGTTGCAATGTTCATCTATATTTGTCTCACGGGGACTTTGTTTTGGCTAGTCTCTTCCCACTGTTTTGTAACTTAAATGAAACATATAAAGGTTATCATTGAGTCTAAAATATCTATTAATCCCACTTCCATATTGTTCATTTTTTATTATCAAAGCTGGATTTTGTAGAATCTCTTTAACTATACATGGAGAAAAACATATGCCCTACTCTGGGGTCCAGCGCACCACAGGACACAACTAGTAAATAATTTATTAGTGTCAATAAACTTTATTACCCATGGATATTTCAAATAATAAAGGAAACATCAGACACAGGAGCTGATCCATAACACCAGTTCTAACTCTCATAACTAAAGACATAATCAAAGGCACTCCAAGAAAATGACACTATTGCCTACCTATCACTCAGTCATTTGTCCAGGAATTATTCAAGTGGATCAACAAGAGAATTTCCATCTGTCCTCACATTTCAGCTTAAGCATGGTTTCTCCTACAAATGCTACATGCTCTGCTTCAGGGTGACACATCAAAATAACACTCAAAACTTCCTACCATGTGGGCCAATGTATAATTGATTGGTGTCTTGGCAATGCTGCAATGGGTTTCTTAATCATGTATTCAGTCAGTAGCATCAGCCTTCTACACCAGTATTTGCTGTCTGAGTTTGCTTTCAGAATTGATTGATTTCATCCCATGGCCCCTTCAAATGTTTACTTGTTGGTCTGCAGTCCACATGCCATTTTATGAAGTAGAATGTGTGACATGTTGTTAATGTAGCAATCAAAATTTTAAGGGAATATAGAACTATGATTACCATAGTCATGTTTCCCAAGCTAACTCAAAAGTTCTTTGGTAACAGTTCTTTGATGCAAAGAAATGTCTTGTAAATTCTGACACAGAGATACAGTCAAATAATCTGATTACACTACTGGCATAGTTTACTAATAAGACTTGTAGTAATTATCATGATTCCACTGAAATTCAACAAATAAAACCATCACTGCAAAATATTTGAAGTAGTATGATTTTTCAAGCAAATTAAACCATTTGGTGATATATACCAATACCTATGGAGATTTGTGGCCAAAGACTAAAAGTTCACTCTGCTAACCCAATGCCTGCCTTGTACCATGGTGTAACATTACATCCTTCTGTCATACTTAACCACAGGGCTGGAAGGAGGCAAAACTCCAATCAACACAGGCTTAAGGAACTTGGAAGACACACCACTTACAAAAGGAAAGGCTTTATTCTCATGAGGAACTGGCTAATGAAGTAAATACATGAAGTATCTTGAAGAAGAGCAACAAACATCAGATCATGCACTTAGCATTGTTTTCATGAGAAAACCTGTGTCTGTTTTTTTTTTTTTAATGTGTTACATCATTCAATCTTGCTGTGGGTTTCTGATTTACAGGTGATATATATGTAGATTGTTGACAGAGAATTTTTTAATTTAGTTTTATATCTTCTGTGACTGTTATTTTTACATCTTCCTTAACTAAATACTTCCTAAGATAATACGGATACTCAGATATGACATATGTTTAGTTATTTTCATATCCAGCCAAATAATCACAAAATTCAACTTAATTTAATTTAATAAATTTAAATCCACTCAAAATAGCATTCAATGTCTTCCACTAACAATAAGCAAAAAAGTCTATGGACCTCGAAAAACCTGCAGCCCTAGTATGAAATATAAACTCGGTTGCACTAACAAAATAACATGAAGACACGTATATGAAATTCATACTAAAAAAATAGCATATTATTCAAAGTCTACATACCATGTGCAGTCTTCCAGTGCAGTTGGAATTTTGTGGTTTAGATGAAGAATGGCTGCTCTAACCTGAGCAGCACAATTTATTATGCTGTAGGAATAACATTGTTCTTATTTTTGGCCATTCGATTTGGATTCTGATTCAATAGAAATTTCACCGGTAATCTCTGCAATGCACCATGTAAAAAGGACAATGTGTATTTTCTCTGGCTTCAGAATCATTTCACGGATGCTGTCAGTGTCACAAGGTAGACTATAGGAAATAGGCTGCGCTCTGGTCTGAACTGTTCAATGATGAATGTATTAGCAACTTTTGGGGTATCTACTACCCTGAGTTTTCCACTTCATGAAGCAGTAGTTTGTCATGCATAATTCCATTATGAGCACAGTGGTCAAAGCAGAACAGCTCTGTATCATGTCTAAATAAGTAATCAACCACCATCTACAGCCTATTTATTCATGATGATTAAAAAATTCTATTTATAGATATTCAAAATAATACCAGAAATGTCAAACATATGAACTTATCAATATAACTTCCCTCCATAGATTATAAAAGAAGTAATAATACTGCATGATGATACTATAGCATTCAACCCATCACTCAGACACCTTTAAGGGGATTTTCCTGCAATAAACACCCAAGAAAGAACTTACTTTCTCCTGGTTTCAGCACAGGAGTGGTTTCTGCTGTCAGTGCTATATGGTCCATTTCAGGATGGCACTCCAAACTGGCACTCAGAACTGGGTGTCAAGTGGACCTATGCCTGATTTCTTTGTACCTTAGCATCATTGAGACTGAATTTATCTCTTATCTGGTCAAAATTATCAATCTTCTGTTCTAGCACTGCTCTCTACATGTACTTCAGTGGTAACTCTATATTCTGTGGCTTCTTCAAACAATTGTTCTATATCATATTTTATATGCATATTTTATATATATATGTATATGTGTAATATAGAGAATATATGTGAAGTATAATGTAAAATTTGAGTGTTAATGACTTTAGTGATTAAATTTGAATAACACGGAACTTAAGATTGCTATAGTACTCAAGCAACTCAAGTGTACAGGGAGACTAAAGTTGCTGAAGCTGAGACAGGATTTTTTTTTATTCAATAACAGGTGATATAGTTTATGCAAACATGTTAATGTAAGTTAACATACTCGCACCTGACAATTGATAGAATTTTCAGGATTTGATTAATTAAAGAAGGAATCCAATAAATACACAGACCACTAACATAACATTTGAAGCTATTTGAGTTTACCACAAACAAGATAACCAACTCAAATATATATATATATGCAGTACAAGGTAATCCTACCCTACTTACAGTTACACCTTACACATGTTTTCTGGAAACATGGAAAGATATTTTTCCATCTTTGACATGGAGATCAACAGCTGGAACTTAAGAAATCTTTCTTGCCTACACAGCATAAAGTCTCATTCTCAAGTAAACTACCTAGCAAAAGAAATATACAAAGCTGCAAAGAAAATATACACACCAGATCTAATATAATATCAGTGTAAATTGGGTTATAGAGTTTTATTATACTATGGAATTACTTGCATTAGCATGAAAACTAGACTATGCACATGTTACACCAACAAAGCAACAACAAATGAGATAATGAATTCTTTACTAATAGATATCCAGGATATCTAAAACTCTCATTCATTAATGCAATACCAGATTTCCAGAATAGGCTTAATAAGTCCTAATTACATAAAATAACATTTATAACAAAATAGATTTCAAATTAGGACCTCCCACAACCAGAAAAACAAAAACAAACAAACAAACAACGACAAAAAAAAACTAGAATACTCAGCTGACCAAACACATCTGTGATGAATTACATACAAATCCAAATTTATACGTTATAACAGAAAACACAAAAAATCTACACTACAATAGATAAGTAATGCATACAATAGGCCACGGAAAAGATAAGTTACATGAATAGTTACATGAATGTAACAGTTACATGAATGTAGCAAAAATGTTACGTTCAGTTACATGAGTGTAACAAAAATCCTTGAGTTTTTTATTTGGCATGTGCCATGTTATGATCATGTACCTTTTATATAAGGAGAGATAGTATTTTTAAACTCCATGTCTAGCTAGGAGTTTAGTTAATGAAGAATTGAACTGTCCTCTAACTATGATTAGTTACATGAACGTAAGACACAGAACAGAAAAAGTTTTTAGAGAAAAAACACATTCCCTCAATCCAAGCAAACACACCAAAAGAAGCATTTTTTAAAAAAAATTTTGGTTCTCAAAACTGGAAAGGCTAGGGCAAAAATGTCATCATAGATCCTTTAGGTAGTATATCATATGTACAATTAGCAATATAAGTTTTCAAAAACATAGATATTCATTCGAATACTACAGGAGCCCTATTTTACATAGGAAGTTACACATAAGAATTTGTGGAATGCTGAATTTAAAAACAAAATAATTAGCATGTTAGTAAAAATTCCAATGTAGCCTAGGATTTAAGTTGTATTATAAGCTTTTGTGACTGCTTTCAGTCAGATTTACAATGAGAATCAGGAACCAAAAAAGCAGAGCAGGATTCAAAAACTTTCACTTTGCTTAGGAAAGAAGCAAGTTTAAAGTTGGGGCTTCTAAAACTAATGACTGAAGAAATTAGCACTGTGATGAAAAAACAAACCAAATAGAAGAAATTCACCTTGAAGCAATAGTGAAAATGCCGTGAGGATGTCTCAGTAATTGACCAGAACATATCCATCGCAAGATAAACTATGAAAAGCAGTAGAATCAAGAGAAAGATTGATTTTAAAGAAGATATCTCCAGAGTGCCTGGCTCAAACAACTCCATATTCCCACATTTAGCTATCCTCATTCTCAGTGGCTAAGGCAGCAATGATTGAAGAGGGCATAGATATAGCTCAAGTTATTAGTAGACATTCATGTCATTCATATGATAATGATGTTTTTTTTAGGTGTAGAGTTGGAGAACTGTAGAGTCATGCAAGCTGCTACCATATTTTTACTGAAAGATGTACGAAGCCAGTTAATGTAATGGTCGATCAAAATTCATGCAGGTAGTTCCTCAAAGTATTATCTTCATTTTAATGGTCGATCAAAATTCATGCAGGTAGTTCCTCAAAGTATTATCTTCATTTTCACTGTTTTTTTTTTTATTATATTTTGGAGGACTACCTATAAGAGTTATAAATATTAAGGACATGCAGTATCTATTGAGAAAATCCACAAGCCATGAACAGAGCAAAGATAAGAAATAGATCATGTGTGCCACACAGCTGGCAAGGAGATAGAAAAGGAACTTTCCAAAATCTGGAAGCTGAAATCACAATGCAGTGTGGTCAGGACGCTGGTTATGGAGACACATTTTCTGATGTTTTATTGGGTTTTGTTCTTTCATTGTTCTTAATCCCACTATTTCTCTATTCCTCTTATTAAAATGAACATTTCACCCCATGATACTTCATGTTGAAAGTGCATAGCTTACTTTAAAATTTTCTACAGGGTCTCTCTGATCAGACATTCTCTTTAGTGTCAAAGGGAATTGGGGACTTGATTTTTAAGAAATGCTGGGATGTTCATTGTCCTCATAACTCTATCAGCCCTGTATCAGGAGTACGGATACAGTTTATGTAACTAGGTGGAAGAGAATGGAATTATTCCAAGAACACAGTGTGCAAGTGGAACTCCTTACTTCCAGCAAAATCCAAACTGCTGTCTCTGAGACTCTTCTTCCCTTAGAGTGCTTCAGTAACCTGTGATAGCCGACATGGGGATGGGACGGGTTTATATGAGAGTGTTGCCAATACTGTTTACAGAGCCATGAACTGCCATAATTTAAAATTAAGATCTCTCTTTTTGGTGACTAAAACATTAGTTCTTTCAACTCCTATTAATACACATAATCAGTAACCTACCAAGAAAAGCTCATACTTGGAAAGTGAGAAGTTTGTGTTCAGATAAACTGCCTGGAGAAAAGAGTTGTGTCCTTTGCTATAATTTAATAAGACTCATTGGGGGATGAAAAATCATAATTTCTAATTATGCATTATATTTCTTTTCTCCAGGCCTCATAAATACAGAAACTGTACTTGAAATTAGCATCATACATATATATTCAGTTTGCAGTAGTCATTCCTTAAGTATTTGTATTCATTTATAATTATCAATTTACATAACATTTATATTATATCAAACCTCCTGAAGAAAACCAGTATGGATGTTCATAGTATGTTTGATTTTTATCCACAAGAATGAATCTGATTCAGAATGCTTTTCAGCTTATATACAGAGCACTAAATATTTTAAGGCAAATACATAGATCTGAATTTTTTAAAAATTCTCAGTCTCTATTGGATTTAGGGAAGCATTATAAATGCATTAATTGTTATAGTTTTGTTTTTGTTTTTTGTTCCTGGCTCCCACTTGTCTCTGTTCACTTCCTGAACATGATGAAATGAAAAGTTCTGTTCCAACTCATGATCCCTACCATAATGTTCTGCCTTACCGCAGCTTACAAGCAATGAAGAAAGTTGATATGTAATGAAATCTCTCAAACTGTGAGACAAATTAAATCCTTCCTCCCATTTTTTTGCTGGTATTCTTGTCACAGTATTGGACAAATTACTAATCCATTTTTATTTTTGGAATTGTATTTGGATTTTTATATCCTTAAAACATGTGCCGCCAACCTCTGTAATGCATCATGTAAGAAGAATAATGGTGTTTTTCTCACTGAGGAAGCTTGTGGTTCCTGCTCTCAAGAGTGACAGTGTACACAACCATGCATTGAAGTACTCTGTGTTGAGTAGAAGCTTTCATGCTGTATGTTGCCTTTTTTAATTCTAATTTATAAACAAGTTATTTTCTTTATATTTTAAGGGCAATAAAGAAGGTAAACTGAGACAAGTTGAAAATATTACTTGAAAACTTTTAGCCATACTTTATGTATAGCCATGCAACTTACACATTAAATAACACAGTAATAGAATGATTTGTTAAGGTTTTAAACAGAAACAAGGGGGAAATTTCAAAGTTAAAAAACACTCACTTTGAAACAATTTTTTAAATTTCTTGTTCTAAATGGGTCAATGTGACAAATATACCCAGTGACTAGTGTCTCTAATTCCTATTACACTAATGGTCAATGGAATTAAAACACAGCCCACATTTCCCAGTCATTGTCTCAAGATAATAACATACATTGAATTCTTTGGAATGTGGAAATGGTTACTAATTCTGCAATACACAGGAAGTTGAATTCACACACCCACCATGGGGCAGAGAGTTCTATAATGGAATTGACTCCTAGAAAAATGGCATTATATACTCTTTTATGAATCATGTGTCCTTTTGCCTACACTCTCTAGGTGTCCTTCCTAAATTTTTAGATTTTACCTATGTGTATGCCCATTTACGTATATGAATGAATTCATTCTAGGCTAGGAACAGAATATAAGGAAGAACACACTTTTCTTTTTTCTTTTGAGTTTGGGTCATCTCTATATTATACTTGCTATGCCTATGCAAGTATCACTGTTTATTTTTTCTTTATATATGACTAATATTCTATGCTGTATATATATCACATTTTTATTATCCACACAGCTGTTTATGGACATCTAGGCTGATTCTATTTCCTTGCTATTATGAATAGAGCAGTAATAAACATGACTGTGCAACTATCTCTGCAGTAAGATATGGTGCTATTGCGGTGCATGTTCATGAGTGCCACAGATGTATCATATAGCAGTTCTATTTTTAATTTCTTGAATGACTTCCAAGTTAATTTCCACAGTGACTACATTAATTAGAAATCATACTAGCAGTCAATAAAGGTCCTTCTTTCCTTATATCATCTGCTACATTTGTTGACAGAGTTCTTAATGATAGCCATTCTCACTAGGGTGAGATTGCATCTTATAGTAAGTTTAATTTGGTTGAACATTGAACACTTTTTAAACTAGTCACTGGCCATTTGTATTTTTTCTTTGAGAAATATCCATTTTATTAGCCCCTTTCTTCATTATCAAGTTTGTTTATTGGTTGGTTATATATTAGCCCCCATTTTTGAAGTATAGCTAATATTCCTCCTATTCTCATGTAATCCCACCTGTTGATTCTACTGCATTTTGTATAAAATTTATGACCATAACCTGCTAGTATACTACAAGAGTAATTCAATCATATCAATAAAAAATTTGCCTCTGGATATTTCAAGCCATATCTGAAAGGCCAGACTGTGAATTGATCAATAACCCAGTATAATTTGTATAAGAACAGAATTTATTTTTAATAAAAGGGAGGGAAAGATTATAAAAGAATTACCCTCCCCACTAATAGATTGCACAGCATGTGACTCATAGATCTTTTGTTAGGAAACTCTTACAGGAATATCACCTGAGGATAAACTTCTGACTGTCCTGAGGTCTCAACTCAAGCATAGTTTCTCCTGCCCAGGATACATGGTCCACTTCAAGATGATACTCCACGCTGACACTCAAAAGTGGATTTGCGTCTGACAGCTCTATTTCTTGGCAGTCCTGTAACTGTGTTCCTTAATCCCTTATCCGGTCAGTAGCATCACCTTTTTGCATTAGTATCTACCCTGTGCTTTTGCTTTCAATATTAACTCTTCATGTTCTAAAACTTCAATCATTTCATGGCTGTTTTGTGACTGGCATATAATGTATTTAGATGAAGTATAATGTGTCAACTGTTACTGCAATGTGTCAGTATTGGAATGAGTAGAAATGGCCAATTAAGAATAGCAAATACAGACTGTATTGTAACAGACAAAGTTTGGAAGAGAATCAGAGATCAGATATGGGATAAGACATCAGAACGGAGCAGAGAAACAGAAGACTAACAGTGCAAAGCACAAAGCAGGACATCAATCTGTGAAACTGTGACTCCCCACAGGGGTATGAGTGTGGGTGGGAAAAAAATAAAAAACAACAACATAGGTTTCTCACTCAACAGGTAAGTCAGATGCTCTGGTGAAAAGTATTTAGCCATCATACCCACAGCACAACCCCACCGTTCTTTAAAGCCTTGGATCTAGTTGGAGAATTTGGTGAAACAATGATACTTCCCTCATAATAGTTCAACAGTCAACAGGAGATCAATTTTGCTACTCTCCAAGAATCAGGGATTTGTAGCTGAGTACCATCTTCAGCACTAACCTATCATTTAATGTTATGCTACTCTAGGATCCTCATAAACAATCACAAAGTAATAAGAACCTGAGAATAATTTAGATGAAACAACCTTTAACCAACATTCTAATGTAGTTGAGGGTTATATTTGTCCATCAAATTAAATTCTATACAGTCTATACTTTATATGAATAATTCACTTGATAGTTGAGTTGTAAATGGTCATCATCTATTTTAGATGGCACTCAGTTTAGAAAGACTTCTTTCTGTTTTACTACAAAGGCATAATATAGATAGGGAAATTTCGTAAGGACCCACCCTTAAATGGTTTTGCATATATACATAATGTATTGTGAATGTATTTATTCCATTATAAGCCTGTGTATCCACTTTCCTTCCTTTCCTAATCCCTTCTTCTTTCTGCATTGTTCCCAGTGGCTACACCATTATTAAAAAAAAAATGTTACTCCCTTCTCCAATAACTATTAACAGTCATTAACTTCTTAAGATAAAATACACTCCTGGAAACCTCCTCTATCAATGATATGAAATTAGAAAGGCCATTCTTGCACAGATATCCATAGATGATGTATGTTTATGTTACCAGTGGCAATGCCATATCTGAATAGCAGTGCTTCTCAACACTCTTCCTCTCCTTCTGACTCAATTGTTTCCATCCTTTTTCTTGTGAAATTCCTGTGCCTTGGAGATATGAGATGATATAAACGTCCTGCTTAAGGCTGAGCACACAGCCATCACTTATTCTCAGCACTTTGCCCATAGGTAAGTCTATGGGCAAAATCTCAAGATGTTTCAAGTTATCTATGGTGTCTGGGCCCACAGAGAAAGCACACATGTGTATTTACTGGCTTTTGTTTTCCACTAGTTAGAGTTATAACATTGATGTAGACAAAGTAGAGACTGAAAATGTCTTAATATTTTTTTAGCAAACTAAAAATATGCATTTTCCTCTCTCTCCTTTCCTCTCCTCCTACACCATCCTCCTCCCACTCTCCTCTCTCCCTCTCTCTCCTTCTCTCTCTCTCTCCCTCCCTCCGTCCCACCCCCTCTCCTTCCATTCCCTGGATCCTATACACCTGGATCCAGAGCCATACTGCCATTCCTGTTAGGTCAGGAATGTTAGTAACATCTCAGTTGATTATAAATTGCTCCAAAATGTGTCTTTTTTAATGTTGGCAGATGAACTATAATTACAATTTATTTATATTTCACTCTATTTTAGTGTTGAGGTCACTGAGTATGATAATTGTATAAGTCAGAATAAGCAATACCCCAATTAAAATGTAAAACCCTTTCTCACTAGAAAATTCCTTCATTCTATCTTGATACAAAGTCCAAGCTAGTTTCTCATCAAACTAAAGATTGATCTACAATTTCATAAATGTGAAATATTACAGTGCTGGGCTTAAAAGTGGTCTGAAAAATAAAAAACCTTCTGAGGAAAGAAACTGCCAAGAAACTAGACAAAGTAGGAAACTGTAGTGGGATATTTGAATTAGATATTTTATAGTTATATACTCTGGCTTTATGGAGTTGTGCTCCTGGGGACATGCTTTCTGTACTGTATGGGATAAGGGTGCTTCCTAATGCCTTGCAGATGTCTCACTTTGTAAAAGACGTGCTTTCTGTACCTGTTCACACCTCTGTGCTAAAAGCAATAGGGTAGCCCCCTAGATTCTCCACGTAAAACAGGTCATTTGTTTATGTTAATGCAAATGAAGGAACTCTATAGCCTACAGGAAGACCAGAGAAGACATGGTTTTCCTCAGCTTGGACACTTGCTGTGAAGGGCAACAAGTCCCACATGACCTGCTGGCAGACTCTGAGGGCTGTTAGGTTCTCTTTGTTTGTCTAATTAAGGCTTTTGTGGAGGGTGGGAGGGAGTTTTGAATGAATAATGAACCGCAGGAGGAGAGCCAGGTGAGAGGATGTGAGGGGAGCTCTCAGCCTAAGCCATCCGGGTTATCTTTGCTCTTTATGGAAACCTGCATGAGATATTAACAATTTATAATTCTTCCCAATGTAGACTAGGGAAAAGAAGAGCTTGCCCAAAGTGAGAGTAACATGTAGTACTCCAAGCCATAAAATAACAATAGAGCTTTTGCACATTATTCATAACATCTGACATATAGTTGTTTGAGTTTTAAAATGTCATTCTAGCGTACCTTATTAAGGTCTTGATTTTACTTAAATAACTAATGAATTTTAGGAACAATGTTTAATAGTTTTCACTGTATGGGTTTATTTGCTACATTTATTTCTAATTATTTTATAATTCTAATATATATACTTAAATATATCTAAAAGATATATTTAAAATCAATTTCTCATTTTTACTATATTAATATTGAAAGGATTTAAGAAAAACGAAACTCAGGAATTCTTCTGAGTGCAAGTAGTCTCGTATAGGGGGAAATGCCTCCTATTGAGAAATGCCTTCCCAAGTACGGCCATTAACAGCACTCTTTAGTCTCCTCTCCACCCACAGGGAAAATGACCATTGAGCTTAACACCTATCAACAGGATTCCTTCTTCCCCAGCCCCCTCCCCACCACATATCAGCAGGGATTCTTCCTTCCTGGGCTCCACCCTGTCTCAAGGGTGGCTAGTCCAAGGGCACAGGTTGACACCCCCCCACCCCCCACCCCCACCCCCCCCCCCCCCCCCCCCCCCCCTGCGCGCGAAACTCCCAACCAATGAGTCTCCAATCAAAGCTGCAGGAGCCCCTATCCCCAGACTCCTTTCCCCTGAACCCCATAAAAAGGGCTTGGGGGAAAGGGATGGGGCCTGCCATGCTCATCTCCTGCGTGGGATAGGCGGGACCTGGAGCGCGCCGGTTATCAATAAATGCTTCATGCATGTTGCAGCGGTTGTGTCTTGTGGTTTCTTAGAAGTCCGCCCGGCTTGCTAACAATGTAAACATTTTATTATATCATTGTGAAATTCTTTCATTAGTTACAACAGGATTTCTGTGGCCTTCTTTAGGATTTTCTACATAGATGATTATAGCGTCTGAAACTAGAGACATTTTAACTTCTTTTATCTGTGCCTTTTATTTCTTTATAATGACTATTTTCATTAGAGAATAGCTTTCAACAAATTATTGAATAGTATATATCTTTACCTTGCTCTCCGAAAGAAAACTATGAAGAACTGAATTGTTTACCTCACTTTGCAAACATAAAAACTTAAAATTAAAAACAAAAGTTAAAGGACTAAGACCAAGTATCTCAGAATTTAACCTAATATAGAGATGGTCTTTTCTGAATTAATCAAGCTGAATTCTTACACGATTTCGCATGTTGAACCAATGTTTTGTATTACTGAAATATATTCTTATAGCACTGACTTACTGTATTTTTCATGCTGAACTGAGATTTGTGTTATCTTCAGTATTTTTACATCCATATTCATGAGGAATATATCATACCTATTTTTTCTTAACTTAAATCAGATAATTGGATTTGCTATTGATAGGAGGTTATAAAGGTGCCCTTATATATTCTAAGTATGAATTCCTTACCAGACATATGATTTGCAATTATTTTCTCTTGCACTTATTGTCTTTATATGCTATTTTATTCCACACATAATTTTTAAAGTTTAGGGTCATGTTATCACATTTTTCTTTTTTATAATATTCCCAGGAGTTAATTTTGAAATCTGATGGGAAAGTTTCTACCATTGTTTCTACCAAAGTTACTACCATTCTACCATCTTAGATTTTAGTAACTTTATCTCTTACATTCAAGTCCTCAAACATATTTTGTGTTAATTTTTGTGAATGATGTAAGAGTCCAAATTCATTCTAATGAAATGTGATTTTGGTACACTATTTATGAAAATTGTTACCATAACATTATTTAGTTTTTCTATTGTACAAAAATTACTTAGCGTTTTGTTTTTCCTTAGTTCTGTATGCTGAATCTTTGCAGAAAATTCATCAAGTCAGTAACTCATTTCCTCAGATTCCTTATAGTTCCTTTTTTATATTATTTTTGCATTCATTATTATTTTCTTTATATTTAACAGATTTTAAAAACTCGTATATTCTTATCATGGTAATTTTATTTTTATCAGTGTTTCCTATGTCTCTATTTTATTACTGTTTTTTTTATTAGAGGTTTAATAATCTACTTTAACTGTATCATTTGTATCATAGTTGCCTGTTTCTTGACTCTTCTCTTATTGGGAATCTTATTCTTAAAGAATTATCCAATTCTATCCTTTGTAACTTAGTTTTAAACAAGATATTCTCTATTCCTTCTGGCTACTTTCAGAAGATATATCAGGCATTTCCTGGGCATGTGTCTTTCTGGGTATTTGCATGCTATCTTCCACTTGAAAAACATTGCTTGTTTGTATTCAAGAGTTAACAGTTGTTGCCAGCCATACTGTCGGCTCATGGGTCTGGTCTTTTGAGAAAGAACAGGGTAACTACAATGACTGGTTTATATAAGGAACAGCAGCCCAGCCTCTTGGGCTCCAATTCAGGGTGGGGTGGGTAAAAGCATGAATGTTTAGAATGTATTTAGGAATAATTGGGCTGTTTGGGGGAAAGTGATGGTAGTAGGTTCTCCTCCAATATTCATTAATTCACTCACCCTTGGCAGGAGCCATGTTGCATCTCCTGGGAAAGGTGTATGAGTGTTCCATGAATGACCTTGATTTCCAGCACCAGGCAGGAAATTTCAGAGAGCTTTTGTGTATCACCAAAGTAATCAAGCCATCATTGCACATGTTGGTTTTGTGCCATGCTGGTCACTTTAGTGATACATAATCATAGTTTGGTAGGGCTATTTGTTGCTTCTCAATTTTGGAAGATTATTTAGTGCCTTCTGGTACCATGAAATCTGGTCCTTAAGAAGGAAGCTTTCAAATCAGTTCCAGATTAGGCCCTGTGTCTGAAGTGGAGTGTTTTCAGATATAGGAACTTACCTTTCACTCTGGGAGGCAACAAGGGCAATAAGAATAATCTGTAATATTTTGGGACTTTCTTGGACAACCCTAAGAAACAATCAAAAGAGGACTTCTCATGCCTGGTGTTTTTGTTTGTTTGTTTGGTTTTGTTGTTGCTGTTGTTAAGTGATATCTTAGTTACTTCCCTATTACTATGAAGAGAAACCATGACCAAAGAAAATAATAAGGAAACAAAACAACAAAACATTTAATAGGACTCTTGTGGATGTTTTCTTAAAGGCTGTAACTGTTTCTAAATGCTGTATCTAAGATTGAAGCCTTTTGCAACTGTTACTTTTCACTGGTAACTTGACTCCACCCTCCCTGTTCCTCTTTCCCGGTTTTTGGCTCTTACTTAGAAAGGTTCCTAACTTGCAACTTTTTAAAACCCCCTCTAGTTCTAAATGGCTAGGAAGGAAAAGTGAGGAAGGAAGAATTCTTTATAGCACTTCCTGGCTGTCTTCATCTGTCTAAATCTGGAAAACTAGACTACTTCTAAAATCTTCTATTCCTATAATGGCTTTTGGAGAAATATCCACACTGGTTTCCATAGTGAATTCACCTACAGTGAATTCAGGTTCCCTTTTCCCTCAGCCTTCTCCAGAATTTACTGTTGGTTGCTTTTTTGATCTTTACCATGCTGACTGGGGAAAGATGAAATCTAAGAATTGTTTTGATTTGCATTTTCCTAAACATTTTTTTTTTTTTTTTTTTTTTTTGGAGATACTTCTTAGACTTTTCTTTGGAGAAATCTCTGTTCAGATCCCAAGCCAAGGTTTATAAGGTCATTTGATTTTGGTTCTTTTTTTGAGTCCTTTATATAGTCTGGTATTAATTCTTTGTCTGATGTATAGCTGGTAAGGATTCTCTCCCATTGTGAGGGCTTCCTCTTTACTCAGTTTATTTATTTATATTTGTTTGTTTTGCTTTAGCTGTATATGCAGATTTTTAGTTTTATGAAATCCCATTAGTCAGTTGTTGGCCTTAATTCTTAGCTAATTGGAGTCCTATTTAGAAAGTCTTTACTAACCCTAAAGATAAAATCATGAAGGATACTTCCTATGCTTTCTTCAAGCAATTTCAATATTTTTAGATTTGTTTTAGGTCTTTTTGTGCAAGGTGACCAATATGGGTCCAATTTTATTCTTCTCATTTTTTTTTTTTCCTATTTCTCTGAAGGAAATGGAGTTTTTGATTAGGGTTGTATTGAATCTCTAATTAACTTTTGTAAAATAATTATTTTCAAATAGTAAGTCTACTAACACACAAGCATCAGGTGTCTTTCCATTTTCTAGTCTTTATATCCTGTAATAGGTTTGAAGTTTCACTATAGAGGTTCTTCACCTCCTTGGTCAGGTATGTTCTTATTTTCTCTTGAGGCTTGTAGGATTTCTTCATGTCTACTTCTACCCCCTGGAAGTAGCTTCACCATGGCCCAGATCCAGGGAGGGAAGCATAGGACATGGGTCTATGCGTCCATGTGGGCCCTCGATTGGAGGCTATAGGAGCAGAAAGGAATTACAGAATTGCCAGGAGAAAACAACAGAGGTTGTTACTCAGTTTATTGAAGGAATGAGTCACAGGGGTTCCAATCAAGCTTCAGTCCTGTCTTTAGCTCTAGGACAACCCCACAGTTTGTATGAATGGGAGTGTGTCCATGATTTCATTCTGTATAGAAAAGCTATTGATTTCTTCAAGTTGTTTCTGTATCCTCTCACATTGCTGAATTTAACCTTTTTAAAAGTTTTCACATAGAATTTTGGTTATCTTTATTGTATAAAATCATGTCTTCTGCAAATAGTGACAGTTTGTTTCCCTACTTGTATTCTTTTAATTTCCTTCTCTTGTGTTATTGCTTTAGCAAGTACTTACAAACATAATATTGACAAGGAGTGGAGACAGTAGAAATTCCTGTATGGATTCTGACTTCAGTGAGATATAGCTTTTATTTTGTTGAGGTATTTTCTATCCAGCAATACAATCTTTGGAATTTTTATCATGAAAGCCTATTGAATTTTTAATGTGTGTGCTAATGATTATCTGATTTTTGTGTCAAATCCATTTAAATGGTTTACTGCATTTATTGAGTATGATGAATCTCAAAGGACCAGCATCCCCTAGTGGGCGGCACTGTTTAGCGTCAAGTACTCACTTTCCCAGAAGCCTGTCTGTTTGATGTCAAGTACTCATTTTCCCAGAAACCCTTGTTTCTTCATAATATTTAGCGAGCCAATCCAGTGCTTGGGTTCTGACCAATCAGAGAGATCCATTGCTTCCTTTAAAAATCCATATGACCAGCTTTCTGGGTCATCTGCCATCTTGCATAGTGCTGACCCCAGTATGCTGGTTTTTCTCTGCAGAATAAAAGTGCCTTTTTGCATACCTGGTCTTGCTGGTCCTTGGGGATGGGGATGGGGCAAATTTCTGACTCAACAGAATCATCCTTTCATTACAAGGATAAAACCAACTTGGTCATTTATTTTTATTGAGAATTTTTGAGTCTATATTACTACGGTCAATTGATTTGATATTATAGTGATATTGGCATGCTAAGAGTTTGGGAGTGCTCTATTTTTTGTACAGTTTATGAAGGATGGCTATAATCTTCCTTTAAAGTCTGAATCCATCTGGCCCTGGATATTTTTAGCTTGAAGTCTTTTTATTCCTATTTTAAACATTTATTATGGGTATGTTTAGGCTGTTGATTTCATCTGGTTAATTTTGGTGATTTTGCTAAATCTAGAAATTCAGATTTTTTCTCCAGCTTAATAAAGAACAGGTTTTAAAAATATTCCATTATAATATTATGAAATTATTTGGTGTCTGTTGTAATAATTTCTTATTCTATTAATTAATGTCCTCTCTTTCTTTTGGTTAGTTGTGTCAAGGGAGTGTCAATCTTGCTTATCCTCTTAAAAAACTAGATCTTAAGTTCATTCTTAGATTCTTTATATTATTTTGTTTCAATTTTTCTGATTTCTGTTCTAGTTTTTAATATTTTTTGACATCAACTGAATTCGGATTTGGGTTATTCTTATTTTTCCAATCTTGAGTTCCAATAACTAATATATTTATAATCTTTCTAATTTCTTAATGTACACACATAGAGCTATAAATTTCCTCCCAGTCTGCTTTCAATGTGGCCCTGAGGTTCTGTTATGTTTTCATTCCTTTAATTCCAGTACACTTTTTCTTTCTTAGACCTATTTCTTCTTAGACCCATTTGTCATTTGGTAATGATTTGTTTAATCTCCATGAGTGAATTTACTAGAGATTTATTTGCTGTCAATTTTGTTTAAATGCACTGTGGTTAGAAGAGGTACAAGGAATCATTTCAATATCTTTGTAACAATCTGTGTCCTGGAAAATGGTCTATTTTAGAAAAGCTTCCATATGCTGAGTAGAATGTGCATGTTTTGGTGTTTATATTTTATAGGTATCTGTTAAATCGATTTGCCTTATATCAATTAATTCTGATATGTTTATTTTTGACCACATGACCTGTCTATTGAAGAATGTAGGGAACTGTAATCATCTACTATCAATGGGTTGATATTAATCTCACCTTAAATAGTCTCATGTTTTATTTTGTTTGTTGTTATGAAATTGGGCACCCCGGAGTTTGGTGCATATATATTTAGGACAACAGTATCTTCTCAATTAACTGTTCACTGGATTAGAATGAACTGTCCCTCTTTATTTTTGAAGTTTTTTTTGTCAGATGTTGGGATAGCAATGCCTTCTTGCTTCCTATTTCATTGAAGTACTTTAATCCACTCTTACACTCTAATGCAGTGCTTACCTTTAAAGCACTTTCTTATAGAAAGAAGACAGACAGATTTTGTTTCTTGATCTGTTCTTCTGCCTTTGTTTTTCAAATGGAAAATTGATGCCATATTTAAAGTTATAATTCAAATGTTATAGTTATGGTCATTGTTCTGTGGAATTTTGGTGGTGTTTTGTATTTAAAGGACATTGCTTTAATGATTTTGACTTTATAATTCTTTATAGAGTCTCTCTGTTATACTCATTCTTTTCTTCAAGCTGAAAAAAGCTTCATGTATTTTCTGTTTGGTATGTTTGATATACTTTTAATGCTGCTATGTGTTGCAAAGTATTTCTTTCTCTTTTAATTATGGTAGATAGTTTTGCTTGAATATATTAATCTATGCCTGGCTGAGCCCTGCTCCATCCTGGCATGATGGGGTGGGTGGATGTGGCCAGGCATGGTCAGGAAGGGGGAGGACCTTGAATAGTAGAGTATGACAAGAATGAACTCTCGGGAGACAGCTTCAGCGAACTGCTCGTGTATTGAAGCAAGATGTTATGTGTGTCATAGGAGAAAAGTGTAGAACGACCTATATGATGGTATGCTGTTGGCCACGTGAGGGATACAAAGAAAGTTTCATTTGTATGCAGGGGCTCACAATCAGGCCTGTGTCATTGGCTGGGACAAAAGTATTAAGAAAGCTCTATTTGTATAAGTGAAGTAGATAGTGACCAGGGGAAAAGACCTTATAAGTCCCTAAATTTCACCTAGTCAATTCTCATCAACAAATATTTCTACAGGACTTGTTTTAGAGAAAAGAAACTGGCTTGATCTTCTACAGTGCTATTTTTACTATGAGATCTGGGCACATGGACTTTTGTTAGTTCTAAGCCTGATATGGACAGAGTGGGTTGAGACAGAAGAATGTGGGCTTGTTGGGCCTAGAGACTGGATATGGTGTGGATACATTGAAGCCAGGTGACATAGATTGGGCTGGTGTATAGGATATACCTCCTGGTCCAAGTTTCCAGTGTGGGTTTAGATGGGGCTGGGTGGAAATGTTGAATGTAGCCTGAGAGGGGACTGTGTGTTAGAGAACAGGGAGGTAAAGTCCTGGCAAAGCCTAAAATTCGTGTAGGTCAGGCATGAATGGCCAGACAAGGCAAGGACACTGGATGTGGGATCTAGGCAAGATCTGGTAGGCTGTAGGGTGGGTTGGGTTAGGGGAATTCACCTGGCAACAACCTGGAGAATGGTGTAGGGTTTCTGGCTGAATACTGGTTACATATGCCATAGGATGGGATGTAATATTAATACATACCTATAAACTTTATCCTCTTTACATTTTAAAAATTCTTGGCTGTCCTGGAACTCATTCTTTAAACTAGACTACCCCTGAACTCAGAGCTCTGCCTCCTTCTGTCTCTGCCTCTGTCCCCTGAGGCAGAGTTAAGATTTAAGACAGAGGTTTTATAAAAATAAAGCAATCTCAAAGTGATAAATTCCTTAAAAATTTTGGATCAGTACAAATCCTCTCTGAAGCTTCATATTTGGGGAACATTAGAGCAATAATAGTAAATGTAATTCATTTTGGTAAAGCAGTTTAGGTTACATAACTGCTTATTTTTCCCGAATTTAATGTTAGGTATCATTACCTAACATTACCTAACATAGGTATCAATCTCCCAGAAATTTTTCTAAATTTTCTAATGTATGTTCTAAAATATATGTGAAATTGTAAGTTTTTTCACACACAGAAACATACACAACTATAATATATATGTCATGTACAGTAGTAATGTTTTATAAATTTGTGTGGACCTTCCTGCTAAACACGATGGGTGGATTGGTGTTATACCGACATTATTAATGTGAAAACCAAGGTTCATAGAGTATGAAAGGCAGTACTTAAGACTTTAAAAAATTACTTTGCCATCTGCAGATACAGGCAATCTATTCCTATTTATAGCAATAATAACAATGAGTATCTTCAAATGGGCTTAAATAAATTTAAAAAAAAAATCAATGATGAGCCTGCCTCTCTACCAAAACCTGGGACACTACATATATAAAATAGATCAAAGATTTAGAAACATCCTTGAAATACATCCTTAAAGGAAATTCCTTCAAATAATGAAAGAGGAAAATTATCTCTGGCAATAGCATGGTTATCTAATAAAGATACTCAAGGTGGATCAAATCTTACCATGAGAAATTCTACACTATGTATCATAAGCATATACCCAAACCACAAAGGACATAGAACAGGCCAAATAAAACTTTTATTTTGTAAATTTCATGTACAAAAATAATTTGTTGTCGGATGCAACAAAGCACCCTTATAAAGAGAATCACAGTATAAAGTTATGGTGTCCCCAAATTCTCACATTATTTTGTACTCAACTTGTTCATCTACATTTGAATTACTAGTTGTGTCTTGTGTATCCTAGAATCTGCCTTCACACAACTCTTTGTCACAGTAAATTTTAAGCTTGGTTTCTTTATTAATTCCACAATGTGTGAGAGTCTTAGTTGTTGTAGATTGCTACTCTGAGAACATATTTAGTGGTGCTATCTTATTATACTTACATTTTCCAATTGCATGTGATGTTAAACATTTTGGGTGCATATTTGCACATTTTAGCCCCTAGGTTAAGTGTCTATTCAAATTTGTTCTCCATTTTTGTGTGTTGTCCATTTTCTGTTGTTCTATACAGACTCATTTATGTATTTTAGATACATCTGCCATTAAATATGTTTTATAAAGATTTTTTTGTATATCAATTGTCTCTATTACCTCAATAGTATTTTTGGCAGTGCAAATACTGTCTGAAATCCATTTCTTTAGTGAATCAGGGTTGTATGAACTCCTTGCTTAACTGTGCTCAATGGCTTTATCTTGTATTTTAAAGTTTTAGTTTTCAACTTTACAATCAGCATGTTTTTGTGTGAGGGATTTTTGAAGTTTTGTGTTGTTTTTTCGTTGTTTCAAGACAAAGTTTCTCTGTTGTAACTCAGGCTGTCCTGGTACTCACTCTGTAGACCAGGCTGGCCTTGAACTCACAGCAATCCATCTGCCTCTGCCTCCCAAGAACTGGGATTAAAAACTTGCACCACCACCACCTGGCTAAAGTTCTTTTTGTAATGGGTGTTCAAATATTTTATTTTGTGTGTACATGTATTTAAAGACAACTACTTTAAAAGACTATTTTATGCATACTAAATTGGCATCCCACTATGTCAAATATAGCTGACCATATTTAAGTAGAATACATTCCTGGAATTTTTGTTCTAATTATCTTTGTCTGATTCTGAAAAAAATCATGTTGATTAGTATTGAAAACTCAGATTTATGCAAAAGTTATCAAACATGAGTTCTTTATTTCTGCTGCTTTTACAAAGATTTATAAGTAATACCCAATTGTGAAATTTGGATGTAAATGAATCACAGGAAAGGCAGACATCCTAAAAATTCTTCTAATGTACACAGTATATCAATAAACTATGCTAAGTTTTCAGCATTTATGTCAAGCATATTTTCATGGTTTACACCTAATTATTGTATTTTGTAATAATGAAATCTTACTTTAATATTAAATTTATAATGGATTGTTGCTAATACGTACTTTAGTTTGCGTGTTTATTTTCAAATCTAGCAATCTAACACTATTATGATAGCCATTTTGTTAATTCTTGAGATTTCAATATTATGGCAACACTCAACGTAGACAGCTTCATTTCCTCATTCCTAATCTTCACATTACTATTATATTATTATTATTATTATATTGCTGGCTATTTCAGTATTTTAGAAGACATTCACTGATGTTTTCAGCATTAAGCTAGCTTAAAGTTTGTAAACACTACAGTTGTCTCCTTTCTTGGTTTCATTTATTAGAAATAATTCATTTACTAGAAATGAGTAACTTTGTCAAATTTCTTCTTCCTGTTTCTATCATTTTATGTTATGATTAATATTGATTTTCAAAAGTTGAACAAGTTTTCTAAAAAGATAAATATCCCTTGGCAAAACTGATGATTATTTTTACATACTGTTGACAAACTTACTAATATTTTAAAGAACTGTTATTGTATACTCATGAGGAAGAGTGACCTGCAGCATCCTTAAATAGCCTGGAATATGGAGTCTTTGCAAATGAATTTGGAACTAGAGAATTCAACTTTTCCTTTTCATGTTTTGCAAAATCCATTGAAACTGTATGAACCCTGGAGTAACTTTCATAAGGAGATTTAAAATTAGATTGCCTACCAGATTTTAACTATAAGAGTAAACTATAACCTTCAAGAAATTGGTCTTCACTAAATTTTTAATATTATTGAAATAGAAGCACATCACTTTCCCCCAACTCCCATCCATTCCATCTGCCTTCCCTGTAACCCCTCCAATTATCTCCCTCCCATTCTTAAGTTGATAGCCTTTTTTATTATCATTAAATAGACATATATGCATGTTATGTTATGCACATGCCTTCATTACATTTAAAGAGATGTTCAAAATGTTATCTTTTCAGAATTTGGTGAATGTTTAGAGACCTTTAATGATGTTTTTACTATTTTGTTTTGGATACTGTTTGTTCTTAGTAGTGTGTCTATGCTAGAACTTTTTCATCAATTGTTTCTATTTAAGTTCACTCTTTAAGTTTTATTATTTGTTTTTACTTGTTTACTCCTAGCTTCTCAAAATAGAAAGCCATCAACTTGTGATTAGCCTTCCCTTCTAAAATAAGTAACTTTTAAATACTCATTTAACTGTATCTTGTAATTTAACTTCTCATTTCTACTCTATTAAAATAGTTCTAATTTCTTTAGAGCATCTTGTATTAACTCATGCTTAGCAATTGGTTAATATTCAAATATCTGAAGAATTTTTTAATTTTTATTTTGTTGAAGTCAAGTTTAATTCAGTTATAATAAATGAATATACTTCCCATGATCTTTTAAGGTTGTAATTTGTTAACATTTCAGTTTTCCACAAAATGTGTTTTTTTCCAGGCTGTAGGTGGAGAACAATCAGTGTTAAGGACAGAGTGTACAATAGAGAAACAGACACACAATATATCATGTTGTGGAGATTTCATGAGTGAGTGATTTAATAAGAGCAAAAAAAAAAAAAAAAGTTCCATCTAGCCAAGACTGGCAGGGATCTCAAGATCTTCTTTCCTTTGCTTCTAGAGTGCTAAGATAACAGGGCATATGCTGTTACCAATTTTAGTTTCATGTTTCTTAAAGAAAAAATAACCCATGCACAGAATTGTTAATTCACTTCAATTTTTCCAGTAGGAAATGACTCACTAAGAGTGCTTGCTTTAAGGCCTCAAAAGCTGAGTTTGTTCTCTTGTACCTGCAGGGTTGGAAAGAGGTGCATACAACCAAGAACGCCTTCCACAGACAGATACACACATACCACATTCACTCTCTAATTACAATAAAAAAAATTAAAATCAGACCATATCTTACAAAATTGGTATAATCATTTCACATGTCATGTATGTTGCTATCATATATGTTCCTATTTAAAACTGTTTCTATGAGCAATGTACGTTCTTGCTAATAATCTTTAAGTTCTGAAATATCCCTTGCAAGTGCTCAATGTTTCTTTTACTTTAGATTTTCAAAGATCTTGGGAAAAACTGTCCCTTTTTTCTTTCAGATGCCTTTTGCTCTTAATTTTCAAAGTGTTTCCTTTACAAAACCTTTCAAGAAACAGCAACTTCAATGCTAATCTGTGTGATTTACATAATCAGATTATGCAATTCTGTTAGACACATGGGTAAATTTACATTCTTGTGTGAATGACTGCTTCCTTACAAAGCAACCCCACCACGTGGTATAAATGGAAAACAGCATGCAATTGGGCTTTTTTATATATTGTACACCATAGTAAGAGATATGCGTTCAGCCACCTATTACCTAGTTTTCTCTCTTGACTTCATAACGCCACGGGGGATTGAATTGTTTTCAATCTTTATTAAATTCTTCTCTACCATCTTACTGAATACCAACTCTCACCCATTTCATCCAGTATTTATTCTCAACTAGGTCACAGCTAAGCCTAAGACTCATTCTTTAATGACTCACTGAGAAACACACGTACTTGATGATCCTTTCTTCTATCTACTGTCTGCATCAGATCTTTCCTTTTTGCTCTCCCTTAATGATTTTACCTACTCGACCAGCTAAACATTATCAGCATGTTCCAGGGTTCATTTCTCTAGATATCTATCTAATTCTTATACTTAATTATTTTATTCTGCCTATTTTGCAAATGCCATAAATACAAAGGAGGAAACTACAACTCTTATGGGCATTTCATTGAAGACACTAGCCTTTGGGGAGTAGCTCTAAAGTAAAGGTTATTATATACTCACCTTCGATAACAAAAACATTTTTAAAAACTCTGTGTTTCTTCTACCAAAAATAAATTTTACTAAGGGAACAAAATAATTTACTAAGAGAAACATCTTTACTTTTGAGCAATTTTTCTATAGAAATTAAGTTTTGAGGTATAAAATTCACATTCTAAAAAAAAAAAGAAAAAAGGAAAAAAGAAAGAAGCAAAAATAAATAAATAAAATTCACATTCTAAGTTAGAAATGTCACAAATATTAACTTAACACTTTATAACAAACAAATCTACAACTATCAAGAGGGAGTAATAGTCTCAATAAAAACTGAAGCTATTCTTAAAATTGTTGACTAAATAATAATTGTAAAAATATGTGTAAAAGTACATAGTATACAAGTAAAAATGAAAAACAAAAATGTAAGAATCATAAATGAAATGTATAACTAGTACTATAAAATTATTGGTAAAAGTTCATATCATTGTTAAGTTATACTTCCTTATATATATATAAACCAAGTAATGAAAAACTATGGACACTGTTGAGAAAAAAATAATTTATTATATATGCAATAAACCATTATAACATATCTCCAAACACTAATTTGAAGATATAGAATTTTTGAATGCTTTCAAAAGGTGCTACGCACAGTTCCATACATAGTCCAGATGGTCAATTTCTTCTCTCAAAGTTCCACAGAAAGATATAGAATTCAGAAGGAACCTAAAACACCACAAAAGCTCATTAAAAACAATCATAATTCAGTTCATTAACTTTAAAAAGCACAAATATTTATACATAGAAAATTAGTGAATCATGTCAGCACAGCAAGACTTATGGAAATAACTGCTACTTACAATACGTAAAACTAAAATTTAAATTATGAATGTCAAGAGAGACTTCAATCTCAGTATTGGTAAGCTTCTCCTCTTAGGGTGACAAGGGAATTTTAAGTAGTCTTATAGTACTTATAATAGCACCATTCTCCTATTCTCCCAGAGGGGGAGAGAAAGATCAGATGACCAAGTTGGTACATGATGACAAATCACTTTAATAAAGCGACATACAAATTTGTTGGTAGTCTTTTCTATTACTAAGGGAACCTTTCAAATTATACTACTGGATGTCATTTCATGTGATTCTAATTTATTAGCTCTAGAATCTAGGAATATTTATACATAGAAACTCTTCCTTGGATCTGTATTAATAATACACTAGAATCAAACTCTAAGAAAGAAACACGGGCACCATCAGGTAATTCCTTATTATGTATTTTAAAGTTCTCAGGATTCAAATGTGCAGAAGAATTTTGAGACTGACTGTACTGGGAGATTCTAATCATCGACACAGCCTGGAATCAGCCTGGAATGTTCTTATTTCTAGAAGATAACTTAATCTGAAGCATATTATGTGTTATCCATCTGTTATTCTTTTAAAATAGATATTTAAATTTTGTTTTTGAATTTTTCTTTTTTTTGTTTACAAAAGGCAAAGAATAAGGGAAATCCTTCAACCTATCAAGGACATTTCAATTAAATTTTGAATGCGAAATCTGTTACCTTATCTTGAAATTTTTATAGGAATCATTAGTTTTCAATATATTTATTACTGGAAAAATCATTTACTAGCCAAATTTTAAAACATGTTATATAGAATAACTGTGATGACTATCTTTTACTGTCAACTTGACCCAACATTGGATCGCCTGGGAAAAGTCTTAATAAAGCACCTAGAGTATTTTGATCTGAGGGCATGACATGGTCTTGATTGCTAATTGATATAAGGTTCAGCCAATTGTGGGTAGCACCATTCCTTAGTAAAGGAAGCCTTGGAGAGTGTAAGAGCAGAAAAAGATACTCAGACTAAGCTTGCAGGATCTAAGAGTTTTATTCTCTATGCTCTTGAATGTGGATATAATGCTTTAAATTCATGCCTTGACTTTCCCACACAATGAACTATGTATATAACCTGGAATGGTAAGACAAACTCCTTCCCTAAGTTGCTTTCTGTCAGAGTATTGTCATGGCAACAAAAATGAAACTAGAATGACACCTAAATGAGATATACCATAAAACAGAAAGCATGTTCTTAAATTAGGTTGACGAAATTTACATATTAAAGAAATATTATCATATTCTGAGGTAAAGCAAATGTATATACTAAGTGACCTGATTCACTAACTTTCCCTGAAAAAAACTCCTTAACCTGTATGGTAACATAGAAAATTAAATAGTGAATCTAAAATACAAGTAAAATATCTGTCCAGGCATAAAACTAATTTGAGAAATATTTCATCTTAAAAAAGTATAAAAAGTATTGCTTAATCTGGATAAATGGTAGAAGGTAGACAAATCATTTCTAGAAAACAAAATGAAACAAAACAAAATCAGTGCCCCAAAAAGGATACAACAAGAAAGGATACACTTGTTTTACAGCAGTATTTACGCAGGAATGCTTCTAAAGAAGAACAGCAGAATGTAGTTTATTTTTTTTCTAATCTTTAGCAATAGATTTATAAATGATATACTAAAATACAGACTGAAATTCTTCATTTTTTTCTGTACAGTATTTATCAGACATCTGTCTTGAAAGAAACTTAAATATTCCAAGAAACTCCAGAGATTGAACAGTAAATCTTTCTATTTTGATAGTTTTTTTGTTAAATTCATATAGAATGCAATCTTGTCCAATTATTTTCATGTTCTTCTAGGCTCTAGGAGTAGAATAACTAAAAATAAAATATCTCTAACTCCCTGCCAAAAAATCCAGAAAGTACTATTTCCACTGATATTTCCAAGTAACATATCTTAAGAATTTAAAGTGTTTATTTCTACCACTTGAAATCATTCATTCACTGTCCCAAACAAATTATTCCACAAATCATAGTTATAAAGAATGTTAATACATTTAAAAACATACCACTGTAGAATTAATTAACCGTCAGTTTTCAAAGTGTAGTCCCTGAACCAAATGTCTCACTGTTACTTATGAACTTACTGATCATGGAATTTGGTACAGTGCTGGTAAAAATACTAAATTAGCCCTGGCTTGTCAGATATTGTTCTTTTCAGCACTGCAATTACTTCAGGCTGAGAAATCCCTCAGTCACAGGATAAATGGGACTACTGGTCACCCACCTGAGAACTACTGACTCAGAATCTCTTGGAGGGATAAGCCAGCAACTTGTTTTTATCAAGCTCTCCACATGATTACAACATAGGTTAGAAATTAAAGATATCATATAGGAAACATAAAATAATCACCTGTATACTTTCTTTATAAAATTCTCTAAAATGTGACATACAAACTGATTTTAATGAGAATAAGCTGTAAACACAAAAGTTTTGTTAAAACCTCGTAAACTAAGTCTGAATTCATAAGACTTTAATGCTTTCTTATCTCTACTCCAAGAAAATGTATAATTTTTAATGTTTTATCCACACTTACCTTTATTCATTCTTATCACTTTCGTTTTCCTTCTTTAGAATCTTGTTTTGGTCTAGCAGATCGAGCAAACTGCTAATATGTTAAAATTAAGGCTTCCGTCGTGAACATAAAAGTAATTTTTTAATCATTCCATTCTAATATACAGGATGATCGCATATACAATACTAATATCTAATACAGAATAGATAATAGTTTTAAAAATTATTTTTCCTAACTCTTGCACAATCTTTACAATTTGAAGGGAAATTAAAAACAAATCTTCATTTCTTTATAGTTGTCACTTTTCTTATCTGTACCCTCATCGAATTCTAACCTAAAACTTGCATTTACTACCACAAGACAGTTATGATATATATTTTGGTCATTAAACTACCCAAGCAGAAATGTGAATTATAGTAAACTACAGTGAAATCACTTCAGTGCCTCCAATTAGCATGAGGAAATAATTTAGAGCTAGATAAATGTATAAACTTGGCTGAAATTTACCTTATATTGTTAAAGTTACATTATTTTCTAATAATGATTAAATAGATTTGCTAAGGCATGTTTAACTCTTAAGTAACAATTCAAGCTTAAATAACAACTATTGCTCTTATAATGTTAACTTGAAATTAAATATACTTATACTCTAAAAAGCATGTGGTTTTAGAATGGATTGGTTTAAAGGATACAACCACCATGGGTTTTCCAAAAAGAACATAGCCATTAGCTTCTTTTAAGGCTTTAGCTGCTGCTTTTTCATTTGGAAGTCCAATAAAAGCTTGTCCTTTCATGCGTCCTTCCTTCATCAAGCGAATATCAAACCTAGAAGTCAAAAAATAGTAATTCTGATTTAATGCACATCAATTTTTAAACCATGAATTATAAGTCTTAACAATCCAAAATTTGTTATTTCTATTTTGTATTGTTCTTTTTAAGTAACAATTATGTCATCTCATAATTTTAAGATGATACCTAACTAGGAAGGATAAAAATCAAAATTTTACTTTGTTTTTATACTATGATCCAGGAATCTAGTAGAGTTATATTATCAGCAAAGCAAACTAAAGTTCCTTAAATTAATCTTTTTTTAATAAGTCTTTCAGGGAGTTTAATACTTTACTTTCAAGCAATTAAAAAAAAAATGGATAAGAGAAACCAATTTTAAGTAATATGTTTATATTATTGAATTTACATTACTATAAACATTACAGACTTTTAGGGTAGATAGGGCACTTATATATTCAAGGCTATCATTTTATTAAAGGTACCTGAAGACAGAATGACTCGTCCAAGTATAGGCTTAAAGTCACACGTTATTCCTAGTGTTCTCACCCCAGTATCTTATTCTACACTATACTCATATATCAACATTTTTAAAAGAAAACTTTTTTTAAAGCTACTTATAAAAACAAGATTATATAGTGTACAATGACAACATGATCTAATTTTATAAATGAAAAAGCATAAAACAACATCAATTGACAGGTCTATGTAACAAACAGCTTAGCTGTCCTTTGCTAGCACAAGGACCTGAATTCAAAACATTCATTTAAGAAAGGAAGGAAAGGAAAGGAAAACATGGTAAATTTGTGAAAGAAAAAACATAATTTGAGATTATGACTGCCCTTACATGATCCGCTGTGTTTCTGAAGAAAAGTCAACATATCTTCCAAAGATAAATTTAAGGTCCTAGAATTTAAAATTTTAAAAAAGGAAAAAAAGACAAATAAGAAATCCAGGAGAAAAAAGCAAAATTAACAAAATCAAATTTCAAATTTCACCTTACCTTTTCTTGAACATGTCTAGCTAAATTCTTTACGTAAATTCTGCAGTTTGGTTCACCAGGTTCATAACTTCTGAAAACCGAAAGAGTTTCCATTTCTTTTTTAAGAACAAACCAAAAAAGGACATAAAATTAAAATACTTTTAGTGATTATAGCTGCTAAAAAAAAAAAAAGCTTTATAAAAAATGTTAACAGCATATAGTAGTATCAATATTATACAAATAGATATAAATACTCATTAAAGATATAAATACTCATTCTAAAAGAATTTTATGAAAAAAATTAAACTTTTTCTTAAAATTTCTCAATTATTATAGAATCAAAATTTGTCCCCAAAACCATGCTAAAGGTTCTTTAAAAGGAGTCACTTTATTAAAAATCCTAAATATGAGGTGACAACCACTTATATAACTATTCTGCTTAAAAACACATTTCCCAAATCACTGGGCACTTTCATATGCAAAAGTGGAATGATGCTTTCAAAATCAGTGGCTAGTAATTTCAGACAAAGGTCTCCAAACACCTTTATAGTTCCTCAGTTTTACTGCCAGTAATCTGCTTTTGGGAACTAGATTTTATATGAAAAGATTTTAACTGGAGGCTGATTCCTCATTATTGTGGTGATATTGAGGAAGACATTTGTAACACAGCAATTAAAAATCACTTTTTCTTTTAATACTAAAACAAAAAAATCATTTAGTAGTGTGGTGGTTTGAATGTGAATTGGCCCTATGTCTGGTATGGTAGAATTGTTTGAGAAGGGTTAGGAAGTATGGCCTTGTTAGAAGTGCATCACTGGGAATGGGATTTGAGGTTTCGAAAGACTTGCACCATTCCTAATGTACTCTCTCTTCTTACAGCTTGTGGATTAAGATGTGAGCTCTCATTTCTTCCTGTCATGGTGACTTTGCTTTGCCATAATGGACTCTAATGCTCTGAAAATATGAGCCCATTTAAATGCTTTTTTTATAAGTTGCCTTAATCCTGATATTTTGTCACAGCAATAAAAAAATGATTTATAGTGTATAAAAAAAAAACCTTTAAGAATAATATTGGGATATAAAATCCTAAGTTCAGACTTCTAATCACCAAATTTTAATAATCACCTTGTATCTAATTTAGATGTAGTTTGACAATGATTTGTTAACTCTTACATACAGATCTACAGACTTGAGACTTACTGATTGCCCAAATATTGACCGCAAACACTGTATTGTGAGATATGAGTTTTTAAAAGAAGAAAGAAGGGCCAAAAAATTGGAGAGATACTAAAGTGTCTATCTCAATGTAAATGACCCATAGTGATTTCTTACTTCAATAAGTCATGAAAAATGGAAATAGAACACAAAAAATAAGATGGATTATGCGTTGGTTTATGAAATAACATTACCTTCTCTAGAAATTCGACCCTTTTCCAACTCTCTTCTAGAAATACATTGTGAGGGCATTTCATCAGAGTCTTCTTTAATCTCTTCTGTGATGTTCAAATTAGGTTTAGGAAAGATTTTTCCAAATCCAATATTTGAATCATCAAATCTAATGTCTGGTGAATATAAGAGTTCAATATTAACATTAGTCAGAAAAACAAATGAACAAACAACATCTCTCCAAAAGAAAACTAACTCTTGCTTCCAAACATATCTTACATTTCTTTTCCTGTTTTATATTTACAAAGTATCACTTGATAATTTTTAATGTTTCTTGGTGTCTCAGAGCAGAAACAGGCCAATCTTTAATAGATGTCCAAAGAATAAATAGTGTTTTAGGGTTTTGTGGGCCAAGACATGACTTTGGTTTTTGACTACTCAGTTCTCTTATTGTATCATAAAGGCTCCTTGAAGGCTGGCTTTGTAGTGCTAGTTATGGGGCAAAAAGTAAAGAAAATGAATTAAGCTTTAGCATACTCAAGTTTGATGTATCAAATGGGAATTTGAGAAAAATGTTCAGTGTTAGATAAAAGTGTGTATACTGGTATATGGCAATTGATTATTTAACCTACCCACAATGAAATAGTGATAATTATATATTAAAATAATGTACAATTAGTTCAATTATAAAATTAACTGCATTCTAATCAAATACAGTTCTCCAGATAATCTATAATGGTTATAAGAACTTCATTAATACTACATAAGAATATCGTTAAACAATTTTATTCCTTTCAACATAAACTAAAAGATTAGTGTCAGTGTGTTAGGCTCTAATAAAAAGAACAAAGCAGTTTCACTTGATGATATTAAAACATTCTATTAACCTCCCCACGACCCCAAGAAAAGTCATAATGTTCATCCTTCACAGACAAGCATTTCATACTTAAAAAATTAGTTAACTAAGTATTTTTTAAATTAACTTTTTACCTTTAGATAGCTATACTAAATTTAAAAAAATATGAATTTTAGTATCAGAAGTAACTGACTAGAATTGGCAGAAAATATTGGATGAATAGGGTTAAGTACTAACTAGAAATCCTCTAAATAACCTCAAAACCAAACACTAGAAATGCAAAAGTTAGCTGGGGAAATGATACAAAACATGTTATATTTAAGATTATAAATATCTTAATGTAGAAAATCCACTATACAAATAGAACATCTACAGTCTAAAAACAACAACAATAAAAAGACCTCATAGGTTTCCAGTATCCAACATTACTGCTTTGACATTGACACAGAATGAGATGACTGCCTTTCATAAACATAATATAAACATATATAATATAAACATAAATATAAGCATAAACAAAAATAGAAACATTAAAAATAAAGCTAACTCAAAAGGCAATACATTGTTACTACTATACAAAAAAAGAAGGAATTAAAAGTTCACCTACTACATATAGAATTATTACTAATTCTTTATTACAAAAATAATCAACATGTAACAAGAAACATATATATTCTAGTATTTACTCTAACAAATTTAAAAAGAATGGAGGCTGGAGATTGTTCGGTGGTTAAAGAATGCTTGCCATACAACCATGGAGACCAGAGCTTAGATCCTAGCACTGAGGTAACAAACAAAGAATCTCTTGCAAATACCTGTAACTCCAGCTCACAGAGCAGCAGAAAGAAGGATCAAGACACAAGAACCTCAGGCTTGGGAAAAGACCCTGACTCAGAAAACAGCATGAGAGTGATAGAAGAGAGCACCAGATGCTCATTTCTGGCCTCCATGTACAACCATATACACAGACACACAGACACACAGAAATGACATATAAATCCTTAATATAAGAAAAAAACTCAAAGTATAAGAGCCACAATTAAATATTGATATGATTATACTAAGGACTATTATTTGGTAATAAAGGGTTTATATGTTTTTTGTTCTAATCCAGTAAGCTAGTCTCACTAACTCTAAAGGTTGTTGCTAGAGTCTGCAATGTAACAAACTCTAGCAAGAGAAAAAAATCATGCTTTTACACATATAGGATGCATCATTTTAAATTTGGAATGCCTTCTGCAGGCCCTCATGTTAAAGGCTTGATCTCTGGGAAGGGAATATTGTGAATTGTTTTGAAAATTTAAGAGATATGTCCAGTGGGAAGTCTTCACATCTGATTTGAAGGGAATTTTAGGATACTAGTCTCTTAATATCTCATCATTTGATTTTGCTCCCTGGATACTTTGAAGAAGGTAGTTTTGTGTCACATGCTTTCTCACTTGCCCCAAAGTAACAGGGCTGACCTAAGGCTGTGACCCAAATAAATATATCTTTTTTCAAAGTTATGTGAGATATTCTGTTAGAAAACAAAGCATAAAGTCTAGAAGAGCATACAAAAAGACAATTACAAATTAGTAACCTTTGTAGAAGAAAGAAAAAGGATATAAGGATTTGGGATTTTAACTTTTAATAAATTTTACTTACGCATTTTGTAGTGATAAAATTTCTAATAGCTTATATTAATACTGAAACATATTTAAAGGGTGTCACTGGGCAGGGAGAGGGGTATAGACAGATGGCTCAGTGGTTAAACTGCTCTGCACAGGTTAGAATTCAGTTCCCAACACACTACATAGGTAGCGCACAAGCCCTGTAACTCTAGTTCCAGGGGTTCCAATGCCCTATTCTGGCCTCAGCAGACAGCTGCACTCAACTATTCATATACCTACATAAACACACACAGACACACAACTAAAAAAATAAATCTTTTTTTTTAAAAGAGGAATGTCATTGTTACTAACAACTAATAGTTTATTTCAATGTTTTAATCCTCTATGACTTTTGGTAAAACCTGTGTGTGTGTTTCTGTGTCTGAATGTGTTTACATGTAAGAAATCTACAACTCCAGGATAGTAACATGCTTTGCTTCCTAAAATAATTATACAATTCTGTTAATAAAATCAAGCAATACAAAGTTAATATAAGCATAATTTTATTTAGATAAGGGAGTTGAAAATGGTATTAGTCCATGATATTGAGACTTAACCTAACCATATACTTTAATTTCTGAAAAAAAAAAAATCTTTTTCATTTATTTTAGATACTCTCATTTATAGCAAGTTGTCTTTCAACTATTAGCCAAGGATGTCCCTGTACTTCAGAGTCTTCTGCATTCACTTCCCAAGCATTGGAATTACAAACTTGCATTATCCTGTTCAGTTTATGAAGTACTAGAGACCAAACCCAGAGCTCCATGCATCTCCCTCTATCAACTGACCTACAGCCTCAGTCTGTGACAGCATGTTTTAAATAAATCTGACACAAAAAAACACACAAAATTTGACTTTAACATAAAAAAGAGTGTTAGCATATGCGATAACTAAAATGTTCTTACCAGATTTTTTTTCCTCATTATTTTGTTCCTTCTCCAAATCCTTCTTAAATGCTACTGGTATGTTGGTAGATATATTGAATTCTATTTTTTTATTACCTACAGGTTGTGGTTGGTCAAATACATCCGAAGGTAACAGCACAGGATGCAAACTGGTATTTATAAATAATCACAAAATAAGTTTATAATTTAATATAAATTCTAAGAAAATTATTTCATATTTTATGTAAGTTTAAAAAGCTTACATTGATAAAACATTCAAATTTTAAGCACTAAACATACTGACTAAATTTAGCATTCTAATAAAACTCAACAGCTTGGTAATGGTACTATTAAACATCTAATTTATAAAAGAGGAAACTGAAATTAATGGATATTCAAAGGTTAAACAAAGTCATTAAGTAAATGAAAATGTTAGTTATCATCTATTGATTTTTAAACAGCAGATTTACCAGGGGTGGGAAGGTGTACACTTGTTTGGTCAGTATAAAAGACTTTATTTGTGTGATATTTATTTTATATATGAGATAGGGAATATGGTTGTGTCAGAGGACAAACCGTGATAGGTAGTTCTTTCTTTCCACCATGTGGATATTTAGGAACAACTTTAGTCATCATCACTGGCCACAGAAAGCTTTAGCCATGGAACCATCTTGCCCAGCTCATTTAACACAGGCTTAAACTTGCTAAGCAGAGAATGACTGAACCTGTAATCATTCCATGTCTCTCTCCCAGGTTCTAGGATTACAGGTATATACCACATCATCTGGCAGTACTTTTAATACAGTATATATCAGATACTGTAGAATCAGAGTTGTGGTATATAACTTAACAGACACTACCTACCAGTAATTAGTGAATTACTGTTAAATAAAAAAAAAAGTCTAACTACTCAGTAAGATTTTTACCCAGATTGTATGAGGAAGTAATATTTTGAATATAATGGATTAAATAATTATCTTTATTGGTCCTAATTTGCTCATTTTTAGTATTTTAGTTCAGCTAATGGAAAAACATGGGTTACATTGACTCTGTTGGTCAGCACTGTTATAGGGATTAAAAGCATGAGATGCAATGTCAAGACAGAAAAAGGTTAAGGTGTCATAATTTATACGTAAAATTATTTCTTAAAACATAAGTTGCAAAAAAAGTTAAATGAAGTTAAATTATTATTTATATAAATGCAATTATTAAATATGCCTAATCCAAGAAAGATGTTAATATGAAATGAATACTGAGTATTATCAAATGCTGACAAAGAGATTATGAGAACTTATAAATTTGGCAAACAGAAACCCAGTGCTCAACCAGGGAAAGTGACAAACTGCCAGACTGAAGAATAATCTGAACTAAGCAAATAAACAAAGCACATACAGACTCTCATTTCATAAGTATAAATGAAAATACCTATGTGAAGCTGACGGAGGTATATTCAACATATCCTTTATTTTTCGCTTTTTTCTCACTTGACGTGGCTTTACTGTTTTGGGTCTTTTGGGCTGAAGATTTGCTAGTTCCATTAGTTTGTTCATTCTACATTAGGAAAAGGGAAGATAAACAAGAGTTGATATTCTAGAATATGGTTTGTATCTCTGCTGTGGAATATATTTATAATGAATTAATGTAACTTTAAAGCCAACACTATAAAAATTCACATTCTAAATTACCCGGACCATTTACATCTTATTTAAAAAAAAAAAAAAATCACCCAATTATGTATATTAGATAGCCAAATAAAATGATGTATAATTGAACAAAATATACACATATATTCTATTATTTTTGGCTTTTTAAAAAATTACTAAACAGAAAAAAATATTTTTGTGAAAAGTATTCTGTATATATTTACTGTTAGTAAATCATTATATAAACAAGGTGCCTACTTCAGGAAAAAAGTTCTAAAATACTAAAAATTGCCTACAGGTAATGATCAAGAATTGATAACTGTTATCTCATAAAATTTTTCTCCATTACAACTCTGGACAGTTAATATTTAGAATGGATCTTGCATTGGTATTTTGGTATCTCTCACAAAGGAACAATTAAAAACAACTAGGTAAACTCTCTCAGAGCTTCATTTGTGAAATTTGAAAACAAAATAAGTATACAAATACAACAAAATATATAGAAAAGAGGCATGGCTAAAATCTTTAGGATTTTTTTCCCCAAACAAATAGGTGAAAGTATAAACATATGCTACAAATTATGAAATTTCACAACAATCAACTCTTATAAAAACTTGTATTAAAAAGCTGAGACGGTAGTACACACTTGCAATTCAGCACTCAGGGAGCAGGGGAAAGAAGATTTCAAATCTGACCTGATACACATAGCACATTCCAGACAGCAAAGGCTAATGTTTCTACAAGTCCCCAAACTAAAGCACTAACAAAAATGTTATTAAAAACACAAGCATCTGAATATCCAAACCATATGCCTACATTAAAATTATTCACCCAAAATACATTAACTCTCTAAAACAAAACATAATAAGAAATTAATAAATATGTGACAACTAAACACATTGCTAACGATTTTCCTTTATTCCCAGAAGGTAATAAAAACATACATTAGAAATTAGAATTTGTTCTCTTTTAAGACCCAAGATGAAATTTTGGACAGAATTTAATGCTACATTTCTAAATGGAATCCTATAAATATATGAACGGGTTCGGCTAGAATTTTCTAGCATTTCTAATTAAGATCACTACTTTTTTTTTTTTAAGTATTTCTAAATAGTGCTAGAAGTTTACTTAAAAATAAAAATTTCTAAAGATAATCAACAAAATGCAGTATTTTATACTACTCTTTAGTTTGCAATAAGTTAATTACCATGAAGAACTGCCTGCTTTTCTAAATGTCTCTATTACAAATAGATTCAATCAATTCATACTTGGTAGTTTGAGTCCACTTGCAATTTGATTTTTCCATAGAGCAATATTGCATATTGAATCACTATTTAAATGGACAATGGCTTAGTAAAATTGTTGCTGATTATATGTGTTTCCCAGAATCTTTGTTTAGGTTCTGATTCTCCTAACACTTCCTTTCATATCTGACTTTTGTGCACAGCTATAATTAAGAATCACATCATTTACCCATCAGTCATAGGGCCTAGCCCAAGGGCCTAATGAAGTGAGCTAATCTGCTCTTGTATATACATAAAGTTTTGTTGAAATACAGTCACACCTATTCCTGAAGCACAGATATGGCTTTCCTGTCATTAGAGTAGAACTGATTTACAGTTGTGACATGTTATCTATACCACCTAACTCACAGAGTAAAGCATATATTCTTTGGATTTACAAAGAAATCCTTTTTTGGCCAATTCTTTTTTTTTTTTTTTTCAAGACAGGGTTTCTTTGTTGTAACTCTGGCTGTCCTGGAACTCACTCAATAGACCAGGCTGGCCTTGAACTCAGAGATTCACCTCTGCTTCTGCCACCCAAATGAGTGCTGGGATTAAAGGTGTGCACCACTACTGTCCAGCTTTAGATTTTTTTTTTGGGGGGGGGGCAATTCTTAAGATAGGTTTTGGTAATATTTGAGAAAGTTGGTAGGAATTTACTATTCCTTTAGAGAATCTTTAAATAAACATGTAGAATCTAAAGGTCAACCAATGAAGAGTTATACCAGCAGTAACTAACATGAATGATTATGCATATAATCCTACAAAATTTCTCTAGACATCATTCTAAAGAGAATACAAGGCAATCAGATATTTCAAATATTAATCTAATTAATGCTAGTTATCTATGAAGCTATTTTCTGTGAAGTCACAGCAAATACTAAATTAGTGAATAGAATGCTAAGTCCAGAGAAATTTGAGTTATGTCTACAAGTCTCTGCTTATAGCATATGATCAAATGATAATACATACATAACTGTGTTTTATGTGAGAGATGTCTTATTTAACAAATACTGATTTAACTCATATTCAATACTATTATAACTTTGGCCCAATTTTCTCTGTAAGGTTAGTTTTTTTGAGCTTAGTATCTCTGGACTGCACTTAAACATTATGACTGAAAACCATTTTGAATGTATTAATTAGTAATAAAACAATAGTGTAAAAACATGACATGTAGTAGACCATTACAAAATACACAAACATGATACATGGGACTACTATGAAAGCTAAAATGAAAAGGCGGGAATAAATTTTGTAATTTGGATATGAAGTATTTCTCAATGGCCTATTTGTGAAAAACTTGAGTCCAAGGATGATAGAATCTGGTGAGTATCCTTGGGTTACACAGGATATTCTCAAAAGAGGTTGTGGGACTACGGTTTCTTTATTGCTTGTTTGATTCTAAGGTGAGTTCTACTGTGTTGTTTTGTGATCTTCCATGATGGACTCTTTAACCACAGGCCTAAAGAAATGGGGGCATTGTTGGCCATGGACTGAACCCTCCCAAATTGTGAACCAAAATAAATGTTTTTATTTTTAAGTTAACTCCAAAGTACTTCAGTATAATGCTGGTATGTTGACTAACAACTGGCTACTTTATTTACCTCATTTGGAAAACTATGTGTCAAGTGACTAAAATTTTTCAACACACTGCTTATATCAACAAAACACCATATAAATACAAGGCCATGTTAAAAAAAATGAGTTAGAAAAAAATTAAATTTTTCTTTTTAAAGAGAATAATATTTTTGGAGCTATAAACATGTTTAATAAGCAAAATAACAAATACAGAATCCATCAACAATGAATCTTAAGTATATTCTGCAATACTAAAACCAAAAATATTTTCTGAAGACCCTAGTATTCACTTAGCTACTCTATATGCTTAAGATATTGGAAAAATTTGGGATACATTTTTAATACACTCTAATTCTGAATAATTACGTGTGAAATATAGAAAGAGCAAGTCTTTCCCACATTCTTATTCTTAGAACAAAAATAAGTATGTCGTATCACAAACCTCTGTCGGTCCTCCTCATCACTACTTTCATATTCTGATTCTTTACTAGATAAATCTTCATCCTCGTCTGGTAAGGGTGGGTCCTCAGGTGGTCGAGGTGATGTAGGTGGAAGGGGTGCATGCAATGGCATATAGTCCTCATACTATTTAAAAAACAAAACAAAATATTATGGTAACAAATAATACTTACAGAACAAACTACTTTATATAAATTCTTGATTCTCATCAACAGAATCTCATTCCATATAAATACTTGATTCTCATTTCTCTTTATTTGTTGAATGTGCACTCAGGGAACATCTGTGATGGCACACTGCTATCTAACTTTATATAACTTGCAAATATACCCAATTTTCACCATGTAAATTAGCCCCTGGAATAAGAGCATAAAAAGTCCACATGCAATCTTCCCCTTGTTTCTGATCTGCAGAATGTCCTAATCAGCATGGAAAGGCACATGTTGAAGACATCTTGGGTCTTATGAATGATTCAAAATGTCCTTTCTTCTCTATTATTTGAGATGGAATAGCCATGACAAGGGATAACATACTGTATTAATAGTATCTAATATTACCTTAATAAACTACTAAGCACCAAGTATGTGGTAGTATTATACAACAAAAAATTAGGAAGCTAATAGTTCATACAACAGAATAGTAGCCAAATTCAAAGAAAACTCTTTTATATGTATGTTAAAAGCTAAAATAATTTTACATTAATTTATAAATATACAGCGTACTACAGTGAAATAACTTAAAGAGCTGACAGCCTACTATGTACATTATTGAAATATTTTTAGTAACTTTATCCTTCTCAAATGAACCTAGCTGTATTTGAATTTAAAAACAATAGCAATGGAACTTTTAGATAATTCAGTTAAATACAATTATCTTATACTTACATGATCATATAATATTTGTGGTCAAAGTACAGAAAACTTTAAGAAATTTTGGCTTTATTACCAAAAGTATTTTTCACAGTCTTCTTTCTTCCACTTTCAGTTCTCTGCTTTAATATTAGTACATTTACTTTATATCTTTATTTTTTTCATGTATATCAAAACTTAAAAATATTCCTACTCAGGAAAGAAAACTATGGCTTTGGAAAATTCTAGGAATTTTCTTACCATAGGAGGTCTTGCAGTGATGGGTCCAAATGGTGTGGGCAAATTCATTTTATTCATAAGGTGAAGCACCTTAAAGTTGTAAGATATATAAAAATCACATAGAATTAAAGTCATGATTAAGCTCATATGTTTGACATAATAAAAAAAATTAAATAAACATTCTTTTGTTTTGAAATGGTCTCACTTCATAGACGAGGCTAACTTTGACTCACAGAGATCCTCTTGCCTCAAAAATGATTAACTTAGTACAAACCAAAGACCCTCTCTAGCCTTTCTAGTTTTTAAACCAAATGAAAATAAGGCACCAGTACATCTCAAAACCTTAATCCTCCCAGTGTTGGTCATTTCTACAAATACTGAAAATGTTCTCATGTAATTAGCCCTGTTTACAGAGACACTGTGGTACAAAGAAGAAATACATACCATCTATTTTTTATACTTCTAAGAAGTAATATATTACTGTCAAATTTTTCAGCCATTTGCTAAGGAACATACTTTATCTTTTCTTTAATGATTTCTCTAAGTCATGCTATACTCAAGTAACATAACAAATTACATTTCCATATGTAGATCTATTAGTATGCATTTACACTGTATTTATGAAACCTTTTCTTGAGAGTAGTATGGATTAGTTCATTACATTTAAAATACTACATAGAACAATGACTGTATGGAATTAGTAAGTTTCATATGTTATAAACACATATGAGGTTCAACACAAAGGTACCAAGTTATAAATCTCACACTAAAAGAAAAAGTTGATTCTGCATACCTGAACATAGAATTTGGGCACACTTGCCAGAGCATTTACTATATTTGCAAGGATTGTACTTGAAGGTGGTGGGTACATATATTTGAGGCATGAATTTAGAGGAAAAGTTAGCCTACAAAAACAAAATGAATTAAGGTATATGCTTATTACATTTTAGTAATTTTATATCAATAACTCATTTTAGATAGTCTATTAACACACAAAATTGACAAAATTATAACAGTCATGTATTTATCTTTCATTAATATTCCTAATACCTTTAAGTAAATAGAGGCATTTCTTATCAGAGACCACATATAACCCTGAACACGTTAGCAGATAGATGCCTTCTTCAAGTCAGTGATAAAATACTCATATTTCACAATGTTTATTTAACACATTAAACTACATATGACATTAAAAAGCTTACTTTAAAACTATTTTATTTACAATATGTATGTATAATATACATACACACAGCAACAAGGTAGAATAAAAAAATATAACAAAAATGCAAACCCATGATTTGGTGCTATTCCATTTTCTATTGTTAAAAAGTCAGACTCTTTCTTCTCTTTATCATCTTCCACAATGTCATCCGACCTAGAACATACAGAATCACAGATGATCTTATCTTTGGAAAAAGTAAAAAACTATATATAGAAAAGGAAATCTTTTAAAAAATGACAGGACTTTTTTAAAGGACTTATCAAATAAGTACTGCTGAGAGGGAAGCAAAGTACAATTAAACTCTACTTAATCCCTACATTTAGATTTTAGTCAGTTTATGAACATGGCATGGTAATGCCAAATGATTAAAAGGAAACTAAAATGCATGTTCTACTGTAGGGAACTGGGATTCTGAAGTTTTTAATGTATATCTATGTACAAAACTACAAATTTGGGAGGGCCCTACTGTCCACCTTCATCTCTTGAATTTCTGATTCCAGTAAGACTGAGTCTTACATGAAAAGGCCTAGGATGCTGTGATTCAGATTAGTTCTTGGATGATGAAGCTAGTTTGGTTATCACATTGAGGTCAACTAGTGTAAAGAAACACTGTAAAGGCTAAGGAACTACAAAAAGTCATAGCTTGGAACTAAAATACTGTTCCTTAATCTTTTTTTTTTCATTTTTGTAAAAATTAAAGACAGATTATTTTCTCTTAAAATATCCTGATTATAGTTTCTCCTCCCTCTATTCCTCCCAGTCACTCCCACCACCTTTTCCCTCCAGATCCACTCCCTTTCTGTCTTTCATTAGAAAATAATAGGCTTCTCAGAAATAAAAACCAAATGCGACAAAATAAAACACAGTTAAGATGAAGCAAAAACATATCAAAGTTGGACATGGCAACCCAATAAGATAAAAAAAGAATCCCAAGAACAAGCACAAGAGTCAGAACACCCACTATTTCTCAGTCAGAAGTTCCATAAAAATACTAAGGGATAATTAGTCTGTAGTTGCCCTTCTTCTATAAAAAGTAGAATGCCATCTAGCCCACTTCCTTCTTTTTAATTTGTTAAACTTTCAAGTGCAGTTCCTCATGAACAATTAGAAACAAAAATACTGCTTTACTTTTTAGATTTACTAGAGAAACATTTTTATTATGCTTTCAACTTGCTTTGTCAACAATACAGTAACTCTATAAACACAACTGAAATCAACACACACACACACAACATTCAAAATGACAGGAAAACCTGAATATCTACATACCTTTTCTTTTTCTCTGTATTTGAAGTAGGACATGGGGAATGAACTCGATCTTGCTCTTTTGCAAATTCAACAACTAAAGTATGACCTAGAAGTTTCAGCTGATGGAGTCTTGTCAATGCCTTTTAGGCACACAATAAAAAAACATGATAAAATAACAAAAATTACTTGTTAGTCATCTTAAAAGAACATAACTTATACTTTTTTACTATTCATATTATGAATATTTCCTTAGTTATGTTTTATCTCAGGCTATTTTATTGTTATTATTTATCAAAGTACTATACTTTAGTAAAATGAAGTCTGACTCACACTCTATTAATTTTTCTTATACCTAGGTAGCTACAAACCAAATACAATAAATCTTTTGTTTATACACACAAAATTCCAACCACAGAAATCTAAGTCTAAACATGGCATTCACTTGTGTTATACAAGACACACTTAGACTGAACATAATTTTATACAGTATTTTTAATGTGTGCAGTTTGTGGCCTTTAACTGAGATATGGTGTAAAACTTTCCAACATGTGTCAACATGTCAAAAGTAAAAAAGTTCAAGTTTTTGGATCATGTCAGATGAAGGATGATAAAGATTTCTGTTATTTCTACTTTTTCCCTGTTTTAACAAAAGGCCCTGGGCAGAGTATGGAGGTACATTTAATCCCCAAACACAGAAGGCAGAGGTAGGGGCAATGGTAAAGGTATATTTCTGTGAGTTGGATGCCAGCATGGTTGACAGTGAGTTCCAGGCCAGTCAGGACTACATTGTGACAAAAAAAAGCCCTGAATAATGCTGATTAGTGAGACTGCTCATTTCTCAGTATGTCTCATCACAGAACCTCTCCCTAATTTCTTTTTTGCATCTTGGTGACATGTTTTCCGGTTTTGTTGCTGATTTTTTTTTTTTTTTTAAACAAAACAAAACATTTTTCTAGCTTTTTCTCTTGGCTAATATTCCTTTGGACCACCAAAGTCATTTACATACTTGGAAAAACTTTCTTAACCTTGCTCAGCAAGGTTGTTATCAAAAGTATTTTAAAATGTTCATTATTTCTATAAAAGTATTCCAATGACTCCTCAAAGTTAACAGATGACATAAAAATTTATTACACCTCTATGCAAAGGCACTCATATTCCTTTGCCCTGTAAGCTAATCAATCCAAAGATCCTGATCTAGGGCTGAAAAGATAGCTCAGCTGGTAAAGGTGCTTGCTGCCAAGACTGATAACCTGAGTTTTATTTCTGAGATCCATACTGTGGAAGGAAAACCCAACTCCTGTCCGCTCACCTTCACATGTGCATGCACAGACACAAAAATAAACAAAAGTGTAAAAAATATTTAAGATCCTGAACTTCTCAAATTCTATCAGTAAAACCTACAAATTTTATTTCTGCAGTACTGGGGTTGAACTCAAGACCCTGTACAACAGTCTACTGAATTACTTCCGTAGACTCATAAACTTCTCTCCAGAGCATATATGCACTTCTCTGGTTTTGTTTTCTTGTTGTCCTCTACCCATTTATATTCTTGCCTCTGCTTCTAAAACAGTTTCCTATGTAGTCTATCTCCAATTGTTCAGTGCATCTAAACCACAATATAAATACAAATCCTACCAGATATATTTCATGAGTCTATTTTTAGCCTTCTCAGAAGTTTCAAAACCTACTAAACAAAATTCAATACCTCTCGTATCTTAAATATAGATTCATTTTTTTAGTCCTATTACTACTACTGTCTTTAGTCTCAGCCTGGCTAATAACATTCCATGCCCTATTTTATTTTAGGTTTCCTAAACCTAAGAGGACAGTTTCTTGTTTTCTTCTCAAAAATCAATGAATCATTTGAAGCCTAGTTCAAAGGTCATAGCTTTTACAAATGATTCCTTGGGTTTTATGTCTTTTAATATTTTAAAAAAAGTTTGCAGAGTAAACAACATAGAGATATTTATCTACTTAATATCCTATACAATTAAAAAATTATATGTGATGTTATTCTTGCCTTTCTAAACTTGCTTAATAATCTCTGACCCCCTCCACCCCTCCGAGATAGTGTTTCTCTGTTGTAACTCTAGCTGTCCTGAAAATCACTCTGAAGACCAGTCTGGTCTTGAACTCACAGAGATCTGCTGCCCCTGCCTTCCAACTGTTGGGATTAAAGGCTGCACCACTACCACCCAGCTAATCTATGACTATTTTATGTCAGTATCTAAAGACTGGACAAGCTCTGACATCTGTCAACGCAATTGCAACTTTTTGGGAAAACTCTTGGTACACAAATGATTCTGCTTTTAAAAAATGACACTTTACCATTATCTCCCATCATTATCTCCCATTTTTGCCCTAAGATTTGATAAGAAATCTCTGAAAGCTTTAATAATATCCAAAAAGACATACCTTTACCGCTGCTTTTTCATTAGGGAAAGTAGCAAATGCTGTGTGTTTCTGAAATAAAATAAAGGTAAATATTATTTCCAATATGATTTAAGTTTCTCATAAAAAGTAAAATTAATGGAATTTAATATATTAATAAAATTATAGAAAAGAATGGAATGTTAGACTATTTAACTGATTACTAGTTTCAATCTAGTGGTTCTTAATCTTTCTTGGGTCAGACTTTTTTGGCTTAAAAGCTCGATAAACACATTTTGTTTTATAATAGCCAAGAGTTCAACATACCACAAGGTTAAAAATCTCTACTATCTGTGGGCTAGAAAGATGGGTCAGTGGTAAAAGCAGGTATGCTCTTCCCAAAGACCTCAGTTGGGATCCCAGTATCCATGTCAGGCAGCTTCATAACCGTCTGTTACTCCAGCTCTAGAAAAATCTACTTTAGCACCCAAGGCAGTTGTTCTCAACCTGTATGTCAGGAACCCTTTAGGGGTTGAATGACTCTTTCACAGGCTTGCCTAAGATCATCCGCATGTCAGATATTTACATTATGACTCATAACAGTAGCAAAATTGAATGAAGTAGCAACGAAAATAATTTTATGGTTGGGGGTCACCACAACATGAGGAACTGTATTAAGAAGGTTGAGAACCACTGCTCCAAGGACACCCCCACACCCTCTCTCCAGCATGGACACACACGCATGCATACACACACAAATGTACATAATTAAAAATAAAACTGAAAACAACTCTACTTTACAAAAAGAATCTTAAAATATTTAAACATATGAAATACCGTTTCTCATCACACCCAAGGATCTTAAATTTTCACTTTATGCAGTCCAAGATAAATTTTAAAAGCATTCACCAAGTGATAACACTTCTCAAATTGTATGTTCTCTTTTTGCTCTATTTTTGTAATTTATTTCAATAGTATGAATCTAGTTCCAGTTTTTACGTAAATTCTCTGAGTATTTTTAGAAATACTTCACCATGAAAAGGTGAAACGAGTTATAGTAGTGCTAATTTTGTCCACTCTGATCTTCGTATACGTAGATTGAACCAGAGAATATTTTCATTTGCATTTGTTGCAATACATAACACTCTTTAAGCACTCCAAATCGGTGTTTCTTCTAACTCAACAATTCTCAATTTTACTGCACGATTAGTCTCCTGAAACTTTAAAACTACTGGTGTCTGATTCCATCACAGACCACTATCTTGCCATAAACTTATTAATAATAGTATCTTTCGGACCAGAAAACTCAAACAATCGCGCAAGGAAAAAAAAAGAAAAATTAACTGAGCATCCCCACAGGGACTTTCAACTCTCAAAATACCGTTTCCTGAAAGATGACTTCGGGAAATTTTTACGACTCTCAAAAATCTACGACGTCTAGTTGAACTCAAAATTTTGGAACAATGTAGTTCCTGTTCTACAAGCCAGAATTTTTTTAAAAAAGTCATTTTTCAAACGTCTGCAAGAATCTAACAGAAATATCTCCAAGTGTGAGTTATGAATCGGACGGAATGGGTGCAGGAACGCTACGTTACGCGGCGCTGCTTCCCTCTGCGGCTCGTAGAGCTTGTCATCCCGCCTTCCGGAAACGCAGGGACCACAGCCCGGCTTGGGCTGGCTGCGCACGCGCAGACCCCCACCCCCGCTGGCCGGGTCCCAGCGGACCGTCCGCGCCGCCCCGCCCCCCGCGAGGTGAGCACGCTTACCAGACGCCCCTTATCTGACAGGACGCGCACTGACTGCGCTCCGAAGTACTTCAGCAAGTCCTCCTTTTCCTCAGCCGTCAGCTCGGCGGGCAGATGCCTGACCAAGAGGGTGCGGTCGCCCCGGGGCGGGGAGAGCGAAGCGGAGCCAGGGCCTCTTCGCGGCAGCGGCGGCTCGGGCACCGCCATCTTCCACGCCGAACCAGCCAGAGACGGACCCTCCGGGAAAGCGTCCGTCAGAACAGCGACGTGCACAGCTCGCCTGAAGTAATTTTCCTCTTCGCGCTAAGGATTCTGGAACCTGGGAGATACCGCGAGAGTTGGTCTCCTCGCGAGAATGGGTGCCCAGCCAGCTCCGCTTCCCTTCTCCGACCCAGAAGTGTTGCAGGGAGAGTAGGTTGAGTGGTGTTTTGAATTCAAGGAGGCATTGTAATAAAACAGGGCACAAAAGAGACGCCAGTGTTGGAAGGCCAGAAGTATAATCAAAGAAGAGAGAGGCGCCCCAGTCACATAAAAGAAAGGGTATTAGTACCAAGGACCAGTACTGAGGGAACCCTGTATGGGCATTGCTCACTGGGATCTTAATCCAGGTTTTGAGGAAGTGGATTTGGGTGGTGAATGGGGAACACTCCAGAAATGGAAAAGCGTGTTCCTAGAATTTGGGAGCTGTGAACAGAAATAGCCATGTAGGCAGGAGAACAGGGATATACAGCCTGAGATTCCTTGCCTTGGTCTCTTAAACAGAATCAGCAACATCCTGGAAGAAATACCCTGAAATGTATAAGCATGCATATGCATGTGTGAAGTGCTCTTTTAACCATTTTGCGACAGAATACTGTCTTAGGTAAAGTCAGTAGATGAGATCTGATCCCTTGCACGAAACTGGACGTCTACATTCGTGTGATTTGAGATTATCCCATGGGGTTCAGAAATAATATCCCTTACAGTTAAATCCACAGTGCATGTGTGCAATCCACAGAACCAGGGTGTCTTTTACTTCTCTTAATTGGCTTGATGGATGTGAGCCAGCTAATAAACAGTACAATACAGTTCTGCTTTGAGGAACCATTGGTTGGGAAGAAAAACTATCAAAATGCTTTTCTAGAGACAGCCCATGTGAACCATAGAGTTTTGTTAGGAACTGTGATCATATGAACAGAAACGGAAACACTTTAAGAGTGTGTGAAATGGATGATTGAATTCCAGGTTTGAAAATTTCTCTGGTATCATTGTGAAAAGCAGAGGCTAGATGTGATGGCACAAGCCTTTAACCCCAGCACTCAGAAGGCAGAGGCAGGTGGATCTCTGTGATTTTGAGGCCAGCATGGTCGAAACAGTGAGTTCCAGAACAACCAGAGCTATGTAAAAATACTTTGTCTCAAATAAATAAATAAATAAGAAAGAAAGGTGGGAGCACTAAGAGGAAAGCCAGTTCCATTTCACAAGGATTATTAGTTCCCAGTTCCCAGACCAGAAAACATTTTACAAACCCCCTCAAATACAATATTTATTGTATTTATAAGGCAAATTTAAATCATAACCTCTTAGGAAAGTACATCTTAATATTTTACCTGGTAAAAATGTTTATGTGGTTTTTGACCTACAGGTTCTTTTCTAATTAAAAAAAAAGCTTCTGTGTTTAAGTAGCGGAGTGTTTGCACCTCTTCCCCATAAATCTATTGTTTTATAAGGATCTATTGGATTTCCCTTTCTTGCCCTATCATTCAGCTTACCTATTAATTTTGATTTCTGTTTTGATTTTTAAACAATCTGTTAGGACTGAGAAGACAGCTTTGTCCATAAATTCTTATCTTGAAGCAGGCAGACCTGAATTTGATCCCCATAATACAATTGTAAAAGCTGAGTGTAATTGTAATTATAATCTTAAAACAAAACAAAAAGCTGAGCAAGGTGATCTACTCTGTGATTCTTAGTGCTGTGGAATTGAAGACCAATAGATCCAAGAGGATTGTTGTCTAGTGTATTATAGTTTTTTATAGTAACAGAACTTATAGAATGATGCTATATATAGAAAGAGGGTTTGTTAATATGATTGACAAGCTGTAGTTCACCTAATCCAACAATGGCTGGTTTTGAATAGAAGATCCAAGAATCCAGTAGTCGCTCAGTTCACAGGGCTGGGTGTCTCAGCTGTTCTTCAGTATATACTAGAATCCTAAAGAAGTAGGCTCTATTTCCAGTGAAGGAATGGACTTGTTAGTAAGGTGAGAGCTGGCAGGCAAAGAACAAATGCTTCCTTCTTTCTTGGGTTTATATAGGTTTCCAGCAGAAGGTGTGGCTCAGATTATAACTGGATTAATGAAATGCTCTGAAGACAATGGTAGTGACACCTTTAATCCCAAACTCGGAGATTGAATCAGAGTGAAGTTGGAGATTGAATCAGAGTGAGTACATGCCCAATACTCAGGAAGCTCTCAGTTCAGAGTTGAGTTCAGAAATTCTTTCAATTCAGTAAGAGAGTTGGAGAGTTAGCCAGTCAGGTCACATAAGAAGCCAAGAACAGCAGAACCAGCCCAAAGTAAGTAGAGAATCAGAAGCAGATGGTTTACAATTTACAATTCAGAGTTCACAATACCAATCAGAGTGAAAAGAAGGTCAGAGTACAGTTAGAGTGATCTTATTCAGCAGTAAGTCTAGGAGGCTGAAATGTTCTAGGTTTAGGTTTGCATATTACATTGTTATGGAAGCTGAAGGCTTCTAGGTCTAGGTTTAAGATTAGATTGTATGGAGGGTAAAACCCTCTAGGACTGGGGATTTAATTTCCAAAGAATAAACTGCCTTTTACTATGAACCCACGAGAATAATAAATGAAAAAATCAATAATTGCGTCCATGCCTAAAAACACTCATGACAATTAGAATCCTCACTCACTCATATCAATTCCAACCCTTATTCCCTCACTCATGTCAATTATTAGCCTCTTCTCTGCAGCTGGTATTTATAGCTATCTTCCTCTATTACCCATTCTGTGTTTCCTCCACCCTTGGCAAGCAAACCTTGGCACTTTATTTGGAGGAGGGGCCCATACCTTCATCCTGAAGTGTCTGTGCCCTTTGTTATCTTGCCTGCATTAGGCTGTTGTAGTTTCCCATTGACTTCAATCACAGAACAAGGTAGCACCAAGAGATGCCCTAAAGGATCTCCTGAACTCCAGACATAATCTTCCTTACCTCCACTGTAGAGAAGCAATTTAATTTCCCCATAGTAATCTGGATAAATCATCCCTTCTAACACTTATTCCTTTCTTAGCCTATTGTCTTTAGGGCCTCAGAAGCCTAAAGTGGCCAGGGGAAGTCTGAGCTTCCATTTCAATGGAATGTTGTGGCTTTTGACAGAAGTGCTCTCCATCTGGCACCAAAACGTCTAGGCTGGCAGACCATAAAGTTGCTAGAACAGAAAGCAAAGTTTTTCCTACTGGATCACTAGGGGTGCTAAGGAGTAGAACTATTCCGGTTTCCACCCATTTATTCCTGGACTTGTGGTAGATCCTGGCTGTGGGAGAAATCATACCATATATTGGACACTGAATCAAAACATATACCACCTAGAGAGCTCTGCCCCAGCCCTCTGGGTTTCTGTCTCCTAATTCACATTGTAATTGTGTTTTCAAAGGTCATTCCATCTTTCTGCCGGGCAAGCTGTTTCAGGATGGTGGAGAACATGGTAAGACCAGTGGATTCCATGGTTGTGGGACCACTGTTGCACTTCTCTGGCTGTGAAGTTAAGATTCTTGGTCTCTGTTTGGAATACCATGCTGATGGATAACGCATTTGGTAAGTCCATGGATGATGGTCTTGGTAGAAGTATTATGTGCAGGAAAGATAAATCCATAACCAGAAAAAATATCTAGTCCCAGTAAGGATGAAGTATTGTCCTTTTCATGGACAAAGTGTTCCATTGTAGTCAACCTGCTATCAGGTTGCTGGCTGGTCACCCTGGGCAATGGTGCCATATCTGAAGCTCAGTGTTGGTCTCTGCTCTTGACAGATTGGCACTCAGTAACAGCTATACCAAGGTCAGCATTGGTGACTGGAAGCCCATGTTGTCAAGTCCATGCATAACTGCTATCTATGCCACCATGGCCACTTTGTTTATGAGTGCATTGATAATGACAGGAATGGCTGGGGAAAGAAACTGACTATCTGTGGAATGAAACGTTCTACCTACTTGATTGTTGTGGAAGTTTATTTTTATTTATGTATAAAATGTTTTATGCACTGTTGGGTGAGAAGGTAGCCTAGGTTTTGGCATTCTGTATTGTTTGCAGGTGTTAGATTTCTGTGGGGGAATGTTTGATTGCTTATGATCTGCACCTGAGGATTTCTGGATCAATAACACAAAAGAGCTCAGACACTTGGGGTTCCACTGTCGAGTATAGCCCTGGCCATGATTGTGGTTTCCTCTGCTGAGGTCTGGCAGGGTTTGCACCAATGAATTGTGACAGCAGCATACTACTACACTTGATTACTGAACTCTTCTTCAGCCTGAAGTCATTTTTTGATGAGCATTTACATGGGACACAGTATCTTCATTTACTTTTTGAAGAAATCTATACACATACTTCTTCCCCAGATATCTTTCACTGACACCTCAAGTACTATCTAGTCTCCTGAATCATATGGTCAAAGTGATAGAGCAGCCTTCACAGCAGTCTGGATTGTTGAAGAGTCTTCTCCTGTTCCAGGTACCACACCAAGCTAGTAGTTTTCCAAATCATTAGTATATTGCCAGAGTAACAGACACAAGCAAAGAATGTTGTTTTCAATGTTATGCTTCTATCTTGGTCATGAGAGGGCCAGATAATGTAGCAGTATGCTACAATCTTTTAGGGATTGAGAAAGGAAAGAGAAGTCTTCACCACTTTTGCAAGCTGCCTTGATACAGAAAGAAAGGTAGAAATCTTCATAGCCTCTTTTTAGGCTATCCTAAGCTTGAATTGCTCCAACCTTTGTTCTTTTAGAAATTATCACACTAATGACAACAACTCACCAACCAACGTCCTCCTCAACTCTCCAGGCTTCAGAACTTTTATGCCCTAAGCCAAAAGTTCCCATTTACCCATGTGGCACACAGTCTCCAAAACAAGCTACAGGTGCCAGGACAACTGCACCTAACCAAATTATAGCCACCTGCATCAAATAGTCCAAATCCAACTCATAAACAACTATGCCACAGCTGGGAACACCTAATCCAAACTCGAATTTTGTGTTTTTAAAGAAACCAAAATAAAAACTTTTTCCAAATGTTCCTGTACAAGGTACAATACCCCATACCACTGAATTCCTAAGAATTTCACTGCAGTAGAAGGCCCTTAAATTTTGCTTGGATGTATTTACCATCTTCTGACGCACATATGTTTTACTAATGAGTTCAGAGTAGTTACTACCTACTGCTCACTTGTTTACAATCAGCATAATGTCATCAATATAGTGCACTATCTTAATTAGGATTTCTATTGCTGTGAAGAAAGACCACAAACACAACAACTCTTATAAAGGAAAGCATTTAATTGGGGTTGGCTTTGAGTTCAGAGGTTTTATCTGTTATCATCATGGCAGGAAACATTTTATTTAAGAATACCTTAAAATTCTTGGTTTTCTGTTGTAGCAGGGTTAATGAGTAAAGAACAGAACAGGAACATAGTCAAATGGAAGACAAACTGTCTTTGCTTTAGACTGCTTGTAAGCCAGGACTAGTAGACAACAATTGCTTATAAACCGTGGTGCGGGGATTACTGACAGAGGCAAGAATGACATAAAGACTACTGCCACAATGAAAGGTCCATCCCATGGGCACCAAACTACAAAATTACATCCATACAGCTCCTTCATGACTTGCAACCAGCCTCACAGGTCAAGAGTCTCCTATCACTAGCAATTGTTTGTTTATATGACCTTGGGACAGTCCTAAGAGATCTTGTAAGTTCAAGAGTTTGCTGAGATTTGTAGGTTTTGTTTACTTCCTGAATCATAATTAACTTTACTCTGTGCAGGAATGTTTGAATTCTGAGGAAATATGCATGTATATATACAACATTTGCCAATGTTGTTTATTTTTTCAAATAGGCAACCCTTTGGTTGATTCTGTATATTCCGTTTTATTTGCTATTTCATTAACTTCTTTCCTGATCTTCATTGTCTCTTGCCATTTACTGCTTTAGAGTATAGTCCATCATGTTGGGTAAATCCTAGCAGGAGTAGATGGAGGCACCTGGTGATGTGCTAGAGCTAGGTTCCCTTTCTCATTTGTATTTATTTGGCTGTTAGGGTACATCTTCTCATTTTAGTTAACCTAATCTAAATAATGCCCTAGATTATTTACAGGAATGCCCCAAGGCTCATCTCTTATATAACGTATTCTCTAAAGTTGACACTCAATATCAAGCATCACAGTATCTAATAATTTACAATGGGTATAGCTGTCTGATAAGTTAGTTGTCCTTACAAATATTTTGCTTCAAAACTACTTTATCATATATCAAAATAGCTAGAATTTGATTAACAGACTATTCTACATCCATTAACTTTAAGTCTGTGGGTATCTTAACCATTGAGCTATGTTTCTTGGGGACAACAGATAATCATGTTTAGTTTTCTAATCCTGTCCGCCAGTCTGGACCTCTCTGCTGGTGAATTGAGACTATTTATTTAATGTTATTATTGAAAGATGTTTACTAATTGCTATAATTTTGCCAGGTTGTCTTGGTTCATGTATTCCTCTTATGAAATTTATTCTTTCCTGTACTTGATATTGTTTTTCTTCTCTGTGTAGAATATCCCTTTATTAGCTTGTGTAGTATTAGCATGGTGGTTATAAACTGTCTAAGCTTATGGTTGTCTTGAAATATCATTATTTTTACACAAGTTTTAAAAGCTCTGCTGAAAACAGCAGTATTTACTAGTAATTATTTACTGTCAAGGTTTAAATGCATTGTCCCATGTTTTCCTAATTTGGTGGTTTTCAGTTGAGAGACCTGATATTATTGGAATGTCTAACTTGACTACAGATTTTAATGTTAGACCTTTAGTTTTTCACATCTTGACTAATATATGCCATGAAGAGAATATTCTCTGGCTACAATGGTTACTGTTCATTGTCATCTGGACAAATCTTTACAAGCTGTGAGACTGGTCTCTGGATATACCTATGAGAGATTACCTTGGTTAAATTGGCCTCTCGTACGCCTGTAGTGGTTTTGTGATTAGATTAATTGACTTGGAAAAAGCCACCCACTGTAGGTGACACCATTCTCCAGTATGGAGTGCTGGACTGCTTAAAAAGGAAAAGCTGAGTACAAATATCCCTTGCTGTCTGCTTCTCGATTGTGGATGCAATGAGACTAGATCCTTCAAGCTCCCGATGCCTTGACTTCCCCATCATGATGTATTATAATTTTAAACTGAGCCAAAACAAACTCTTTATGAAGTTGCATTTTTATTTATTATTCTTAAGTTTTTATTTATGTCTATATTGTAGGGTAGCAAGCCAATGAAAGGTCCTAGCTTGAATTCATCTGCTTGGTTTGTACTTTTTCAGGTCATTAATCATTTTACTAGTAAAGTTTTAAAATACTATATTGTATTTGCACTGTTACCACTAGATGGCAATCTTGTCTAGGCAATGCAAATGCCTGCTTAAAGCCTTCATTAATTAAGCAGGGCTTCTACTCAGTAAGTGTTGAGTATGCGGTTTCTAGACTGTTAAAATCATAGGAAGGGGACAGCTTAATAGTGCAACAGCAATTATTTATGACTTATTCCTGTTCATACCACTTTGTTCTGTATCTTCCTGACAAGCTCTTCTTAATTTTTTTTTCAGCATCTCTATTAACCTCTCAATGCTATATTAACACCTATCTATTATTTTTAAAAAAGCTTTAAAAGAAAATTTAATATTTCTGGATCCTATCAAACTCAGGTTCCTTACCAATTGTCTAAAAATACATTTTTGTTTTGACTGGCTCATAAATTAACTTATTGTTCAAGTCTAATCTCATCTATATAATAATATAATACGATATGTATTGCATATAATATTTAAAGCCTAAACTATAAAAGAATCAACAGATAACATGACAATTATGCTGGTAATTATTAAAAATTATCAATTTATATATCAGTACAGAGAATTGGATATGCTTTAACAAATTAAATTTATCAAATCCATCAAAACTGTGAGCACATAAAAATAAACATTAATATTGTAAAACAGTAGTAATAGCTTTAATTATAGTAATATTTAGAGTCATTATGTTCACGCTTACTTTTGAATTGTATTTGTAATTACGTGGACTTATAAAGCTAACTTAAAAAAATTTGATGACTGGATATGACATATTATGAGCTAAAATAAAACTTTTCCCTTTCTTTTCCTCCTATCTTAGTCCAATCTGGCTGTTTTAGCAAAATACCATATGCTAAGTATTTTATAAAGGAACCATTTATTTCCCACAATTCTGGAGTCTGGGAAATCCAATATCAAGACACCAGTTCACCCAAGTGTCTGGTAAAGCACTTTCTGCTGCTGTATACATGGTGTCTTCTCAAGATGGGGTAGAAGGATCTGAAACCACTAATAAACTTTGTCTCAGTCACCATTGAATAGGCTGTTTTAATGGCATCACTTTGAGAATTAGGGTTATATCCTGTTATTTGTTAAGGGGCAGAAATAATGTAAGTAGTTTCTCTCCTTAGAAAGAAGTGATGATTATTGTTTAATATTGTAGAATATCTTTAAATACAAGGGAAGTAAAATTTTCAATTACTTCTATTGATTTTCTTTATTCAAGTTTTTCTAAAAATAGCTAAGATGTTGCAATTACCAATGTTGACAAAGAATTCAATTATGGGACAGTCTTTTTCAAGTTAACCGATTGGATTGGAAGAAAACATTGGCAAGGATTTCTTGAGGAAGTATGAATTTCAAATTTTTCATTCTTTTCTACTTCCTCTCTATTACTCTTATCTTCTCCCATTTCCACATTGCCTTTCATATACCCTGGATTCACAAAATTGTCTTATATCCAACTTGAGGCTCTGTGAGATGAGCTATCGCAGTGAGAAAGAATCATCCAAATCAGCTATATTTGTGTCCCACAAAAACCCTGTACAAAGTCATCCTAATGACTTACATTTTAAAAATAATTACTAGTTGATAGTGTAGTTTACTATTCTCCTAATGGTAACTTGTATTCACTGTTAAAACTCTATACTCCCAGTAAAATGATATATATATATATGAATTTACCAAATATTGAGTGTTTTTTTACAACTTATTATAATTCCTCATACTCTGTTATCTATACTATTTAGAAGTATTTGTAAAAACTTGAATATTACCTTCATACTGTTTTTAAACTTTTAGCAATATTCAGTGAACATCCTTTTACATTATTTTCTTCTTCAACTCAGGAGTTCTGATGTGTTATTTGCTGCACGCTAGAATGAGTGCTGGTAACTTTTTCAGAAAACTGGAAGAAAATATGGAATGCTGTTCTCTAGACGTGATATAACCAATACTCTCTTGAACTCTCAGTAACTGTGATTAGCTAAAGGAGATATGCACAAGATTGGGCCCATCAGTGTTCTGTCATGGATTGGGTAATAATAATTCTGTGTCCCAGTCCTCCCCATTTATAGAGAATTAGGAGTTGCTAATAGATGGGAGCTCTTATGATGTCCTACTCCTCCATGGCCATGTATAAGGCAATTAACAGTTGCTGGGAGTCAGAGAGACATTTCTTCTTCAGTAGTGTAGCCACTGAAATTGTCCATGCTCCTTCCTGTAAGAAACACTAATTAAATTCATCGGTTCACTAAGTCTTGAGTGTTATCATTTCCTTCATCTTTTATTGGTTTTCCATTTAGAGGAAAAGACCTTGTTTGACTCCCAAAAGAAAAGTTCACACAACAGTGCTCTGCCAGTTTCCACCAAAAGGTAATTACCACAATTACCATTGCTTGAGAATGTAGATATGTTTAAACCAATTTAAGCATCACACTGTGTATACATAAGGAGACAACACAATATTCCAGTAATACATATGATTTCTGTTATTTTGTGTAATTAGTTTAAAAATAGTTAAAAATAAATTTAGGGAAAAAGTAAGTGGAGAAGAACTTTGACAGCAAAAATAAATAAATGAACTGTTCTGAAATTTGAACAAAATAGTCATACTAATGTACAATTGTTTTGATTCACTAATTTTAGAGCTTAAGCTAAATATGTTGCCATCCAAGGAAAGATTTTATTATAGAACCATATTTTTAATTTAAGATTCCTCTCAGAAACATTTTATGAAAATTTTTCAAATAGTTACAAGAAAAACTACCAGTGAACCAGCAATTACATTATAGGATGTCTAATCAAAGGAAACAATGTCACTATATTAAGGGAATAGCTTAATAGTACACTGTCTGCTGTAGCAGTATTTACCATGGCCAAGAATGGAGGCAAATTCCTATCACTGATGAAAAGATCAAGAAAATATTCTACTAATACTCTATGGAATACCATTAAGCCATAAAGTGAATGATTTTGTTGCATGAAAAAACATGAATGAAACTGGAAATCATTAGAATTAAGTTAGTCACAGAAAGACAAGGACCTTGTATTGTGTCACAAGACTTTTCCTGGGAGATGCAACACACATACCTACTTTAAATGAAATGATGCATGGAAGATAGTTATTGACAATAACAGTAAATAAGCCAATTGAAGGTATATAAGTCCATTTTTTCTATCCTCTAATTCTTTTTGTGTTGAAGATCAGGGGTAAAGCATTTTAAAAGACAAAACCACAGTTACATAGTATTTTAGGGGGCAGAAGGTTGAAGCAACATTTGTCTTTTTGTAAGGCTTAGCAGCATTTTCCAGACACCACATGATAATTATTTATGATTTATACTTTGTCTTAGTTATTTTTGTTTTATGTTTTAGTCTGCACAAACATCAGTTATTCTGGTTAATATATCTGGAACAGGGGCAGGGTCACCAACAGTGCCAAAAGCACTGCCAAGGCAGATGTGGCCATTGAGTGGATGAAAGGCTGTAAAGTATCTAGGCATACACAAAATAAGAGTCAGGACAAGATGGAATGACTTTAGCCATTTCATACTGACCCCAGATACAGAGCCCATTCAGTCCAAAGTACAGATACCACCAAAGCTCATTTTGGTGAACCAATGAGTTTTATTGGAATTACTTATAGGAATATGGATGAGGGGTTATTTTCAGGTGCAGAAATGACGCAATGACAGTTATGTAATCAAAGCCCACCAAAACATGGGTGACGACTCACAAAAGCTGGATATCTATACAGAGCCTGCAAGTGTGGAGGTCATCCAGAGACTATGTAGGTGAAGATAGGGAAAGGAGGTCATATAAAGATTATGTAGGCCAAGACAGAGACTATGTAGACCAAAACAGTCACTGTATTCAAATGCTCCCATGATCTTACCACAGATAGCGAGCTCTCCCTACACCCTGAGGGTAGAGACCCCAAATGCTATCCAAACAGCTTGAAAGACATTCAGACTCTGCCTTGTTCAGGGTATTAGGAATAACCGGAATAATCACAGTTGGTTCGATACTATTGGCACCTGTGATAACTGTGGGCTAGTTTGTTAACACCTGGAATAACCACAGTTTGTTGTGTATTACTAGCATCTCTGTGTGTGGTTTTGCCCTTTATAAGCTCTGCAAGAATTGGGCTGGGGCCACACTCTACCCTGGGTGGTTTGATTTGTGACCCTGGTGCACTAGCCATTTTTTTTTTAAATACACTTTTCTTGAGAATTCTCTGTTTTCTGTGACTTCTTTCTGTATTAAAAATTTATAGAAAAACTGTATATAAAATGAAAGTAGAATGGTAGTTATCAGAGTCTGGAAAGGAACAGGAGAACAAAGAGAGGTTCATCAGGTTACATTTGCAAAAAGTAAGAAGTGTGGGTGTGCCATTTTATAAGCAAAGTATAACAGGAATATAGTACATATTTCAAAAGAGACAGAAGAAAGGATTGTGAATGCTTAATCATAAGAAAAGTAAACAGAATTATGCTTAAACTGATACAACATCATGTAATGTATATATATAAACATTACATGCTACTCCATTAATATGTACAATTTTTGTTTTATATGCTGAATTACAAATATATTAATTAACAATATAACAAATGTTTTATAGGATTCTAACACTATAAATCATCTACCTATCTGAATCTCCCATGACTTTATATAATTATATCTTCCCTGGGTTAATATTTCTTTAGAAAATTATTTGAAGTTTTACTCTGCATGATTTCAAAGGTTTTATTTTTTCCTTTTGATTTTTTGAGACAAGGTCTCAAGATATGTGACCCAGGCTGACCTCCAACTCACAATAGTCCTGTTAAGCCATTGTATGCTGAGAAGACAAGCAGGTACCACCATGCCCAACTTTTAAAATCTATTGAGAAAAATTACCTTTATTCCATGTGACCCTGTGAAACCCATAAATGTTTACATGTTCTACAAATTTCTATGTGTCACTAGTTGCCAGCTATCTCACTTCCCTTATGATTCTGTCACATTCCCATCTATACCAACCTCCAATAAAGATGTGGGCCTTTCTACATCATGTCTCAGGCATGTGACACAAATTATATCCTGTACTTAAGAAATGATAGAGGATATCAATACATTTTAAAATAAATAGTGGGAACTCAAACTAGACACAGGTTCTCCCAGATTTTATAACTTAATCCTTAATTGCCCTTGGTGGGTAGAATTCTTAAATATTTGTCTGTTCAACTTCTTGTTACAGAGGTCATATCTTTTTTAAAAAGGGATGCCTGTGCCTGGAGGTGGTGGCATACACCTTTAATCCCATCACTAGGGAAGCAGAGCCAGGTGGATCTCTGGGAGTTTGAGGCCAGCCTGGTCTACAGTGAATACAAGGACAGCCAGAGTTCTCGAAAAAGCAAAAAAAAAAAAAAAAAAAAAAAAGGAATGAAGCAATGATTTACTAAAGTCTCAACTAAAGTCTTAACTAAAGTTAACTCTTTTTAAAAATACCTTAGTAAGTCTTGATATGTAGGACTCTTAATATACAAGAAGCATTTACCAGAAATTATCCATCAGAATTACCCACCAGAAGTAGGGAATATTAGTCCTTAGTAAATTTTTCAAGCTAGGAAAAAAAAAAAAAGATCAAGTGAGGGAAATACAGTTAAGCAATCTACTAATCTCAGATGTGCCTAGAGTTTTCTCTACCATGTTAACCTCAGTTTTAGCTTCCTTACCCACATCTGTGTGCAATCTCTGTCAGTAACTAAGATAGGCACAGAGATACCACAGCTCTACAATATAAATAACTTTCAGAAACAATGTGTTAATCTAAATTTGAGTGACCTACTGCTTTTGTAAGATAAATAAATGTTTAAAAAATGTATGAATACTATTACCCAAGGAAAGCAAGTCCTTACCTTAAAATGTTCATTCCAAATGTAATCTTTACAGTCATTATTCATAACCAAAGTTCTGTTGTTGTAGTTAGAGTTATTATTGCAATGAAATACCATGATGAAAAGCAACTTGGGGAAGAAGGGTTTTTTTTTTTTTTTTGTTTTTTAATTACAAACAGTTCATCATTGAAAGTATTGAGGGCAGGAACTAAAGCAAGGCAGGAATTGGAGGCAGGAGCTGTTGCAGAAGTCTGAGTGCTGCTTACTGGCTTGCTCCGTATGGCTTGCTGGGCCTGCTTTCTTATAGCACCAAGGAACATGGGTGGTTTCACCTGCAATGGGTTGGGCCTTGTCACATCAATCAACAAAGAAAATTCCATGTAGGTTTGCTTACAGCCTGATCTTATACAGACATTTTCTCAACTGAGGGTTCCTTCTGCTTAATGACTCTAGCTTTTGTCAAGTTGACATAAAGTTGACATAGCCAGCATACCTGTTAATGTTTTCTCTGCCTCATAAAAATGACAACATGAGTTTAAAGGTTATTAGTGTTTCTGTTTATGTACCCTTAAAAATTTTAACTACATTTAGATAGGAGGCTTTCTAAATTCTTACTTAGATGGGATTTTTTTTTTTGTGGTTGTTTTTAATTCTCATTTACTAAGTCAGAAAATAGTTATATGTGAAAATCCAAACAATGTCAAGTATGCATCTTGTTAATTTTTATGGTATGCTTCACTAATAGAAGGTTTTAACTTGGTCAATATTTGCTAAGTAAATATTTTAGAAAGTACTGTGTACCAATAAATCTCTGTAGCTTTTAAAATAAGTGTTAAAATTAATAAGTGTTAAAATTAACACTTTAGCAACGTTTGGGAATCTTGCTCCCTAACCATATTTTTCAACTATGAAGTTTCTACTAAGTTAACTCAGATCTAGATTAGCCTCATACTGACTGGAAGCAACCATCTTCTGGACTCTAAGCATGTTTCAGGTTTATTAAGAGAGCTGATTCAATCAGACCATACTTCAAACCTTGTGTAAATGCCATGTGAGAACTTCTCTTCAAGGACTTAAAACACAGTGAGTGTTTTAAGTTGAAAGTAGCTTTTTGTTAAAAATTTGTTTCAATAAAATTTTGTTGAAAGGCATTTTGTTAAAGCATGAAGAATGGCCTAAGATAATTTTCTCCAAAAGGAGTACAGCCTTAAGATTTATCCAGCAGAAAATGTTGCTCTATCCAGGAGGTAGGTCTACCCCTGTATCAGCCAGGATCATACCTTCATGTAGCATTCAATTACCTTTTACTTTCCTATCACTTGAAAGCAAAAGAATCCTAGTCAATTGATTTATTTATAGATGATTTCAGTCCTTTACATAAACGTGTATTTTTGTGAATGTTTCTTTAAGAAAACCATTATGTTGTGTGGTTTACGAGTAAACAGTAGACATGCATTTGATAAGGGGAATGAAGAAGAGGTACACTAGCTCTAAATAGGCATTAAGGGGCAGGTGCTGGTAGTGCATACCTTTAGTCTCAGCACTTGAAAGGCAGAGGCAGGCAGATCTCTATGAGTTCAGGGCCAGCCTGGTCTACAGAATGAGTTGCAGGACAGCCAGAGTTATGACAGAGAAACCCTGTCTCTAAAAAATCAAAAAACAAAAAGGCATTCAGTAAGTTTATGGACTGGCAGGCTCATGAACTCAATGGAATGGATCCTGTTTTTCCTTGTGTAGTTTTTGCTCTTAATTGTCAAAATAATATATTTACACTTTGCAGCTTCTTAATTAATATCTAATATATTAACAAAAACAGATATTATTATTGAGTAGCTAGTTAGATATGTAAGCTTGGAGGTCATTAGCAATGGACTCCTCCTTCATGATATGTAGCTTGTCAAACCAATACCTCAGAATTTGGGTTAGAGTCAAAAGAGTAAGAACTGAGTTGCATCTCTTGCCCCAGAGTGACCAGACATTTTAAACTTTTATGGGGGTCATTAATAGATAAGGATTTAAGCCTTATTGGGTCACTCTTTGCTCAAAGCTTTCTAGTTACAGCAAGGCTGAACTATTAACCTGTCCCATTAGAGTCAATTCCAGTGGTCCTGTTAATCACCAGAACAGAAAACACCCCTCTGGCCAGAAGCTATTAACATTGTGGTCATTATCCACTATCACTCCTAAGTGTGTTCTACTTTCATCCCATTTAAATGTAGCCTTTCTTATCTACTATGTTTCATGTGTCTCTAAATTTTTCTGATGGAGATCACAAAAACCAGGGAACATAGGAGACTTCTTATTGATATTCGGGTGGTGCTGCAATCTAGTGTTTTCTTTTTAAAAATCTGGGTTATTTTTGCCTAGAATATCTGATAATTGTTGAAAAGTAGACTTGGAGTTAAAAATATTCACCTACAGGGCTTGCGAGATGGATCAGTGGGGGAAAAAATTTCCTTTCTTAGCGAGCATGAAGACCTGAGTGCAGACCCAGTATTCACTCACATAAAATGTCAAAGGGGGCCTCATGTTCCAATAATCTCAGCAGTGTGGGTTTAGGGAAGAGAAAGGACGATCCCAGGAGCTTGCTGGCCCTAATCTATCTGAAAAAAAGGGAATCTCCACTTCATTAAGAGACTCTGTCTGAAGAGAACTATAAAGGAAACCAATATCCTAATCTGACTTCCGTACATGTGAATGGGCATGCATATTCACATACAGCATGTGCTCACACTTATACGCCACAAATAGAAAAAAGATCTTCACCTACAATAAATATTAATAAATAATAAAACATTTCAGTTTAGTTTGTGAAATTGATTAAAAATTGCATCTATGGAATTTGGTAAAATGGAAATAATTACCTCGTCAAGTTAATGAGTTTCTGTAATAATTTAGTAATTTATGTTAAATTGTAGTAATTCAATGAATATCAACTACTATTTTAATGATTGAATTTTTTGTGTGAATGATGCTTTGTTGTTACTGTGTTGTTATAACCCCAAAGTTTTCTGTTGATGATAAATTGTATTATTAAATTGTACACTAAGGATATTCACTTAGATATGGATGCACATTAGCTAATCAGGTAAAATTTTCTCATTAAATGTTTTTATCTAAGAATGTTGCTGACAATCTCTTTTACATAATGCCTGACAACATGGCTGCAGAAAGTCTCTACTGATTTGTCCACCTACACTAAGTTCTTTGAGGCAGAGAGTAGGGATCTTGAATTGCAACTAGCATTAGAGAAAACGAAGAACATTTTATTAATAGATTAGGAAAGCAAATTGTAGAGTCTTCACTTCTACTCTTCCAATTGAGAATTGTACTAAATTTTTATATCACCGTTACAAACTCTAATGAAACAGTAACAACATAATGTGCATATTTATTTACCTTGTTGAAGAGTGATTTAAATGTACTCACATACTATGCTTTTGGTTTGATGTTCAAAAGATCTGTAAGAGAAGGAAATACCTTATGAATCAATTAACTACTTTCAGTTTACCACTTTTATCTGTTACCTTCTGTATAAATATCTTTTTTCTTGAGCTCTTATATTTCAAACTAGTGATATTATATTCTACAAACATGCATGTGTGTGTACATGTGCACTTATGATGTAGTAGAAAGATAGATAGATAGATAAATAGAAAGAAAGATTGTAGATAGTAGAAAATACAAAGATTATATATGAACAATTTTCACAGAAAGTTAAGTTTTTTATTATAGAAGCATACATTTGTATGTACATGTGCACTTATCATATAGCAAAAATATAGCTAGATAGTTGATACATAGATGATTGGTAGTAGATAATACAGAGATTATGTAGAAATAACCAATTTTTACAGAAAATTAAGTTTGTGGTATAAAATTATTTGTTTTAGTTCTCACTCTTCAAATTATTGGCCCTATAGCCATTCACTTCAACTGCAAGAAAACAAAACAAAGGTGTGTAGCCCTTTTACCACTCTTGGTGGTAAACTCAATTGTCTGACTTGTGGTCCATAAGACTGATACTTGTTTTTGAATTTATACTAACTCTGTCTGTCTTCCCCCCTCTTTCTGTTTCTGTTTCTCTCTGTCTGTCTCTGTCTGTCTCTGTCTCTGTCTCTCTCTCTCTCTCTCTCTCTCACACACATACACACACACACACACACACACACACACACACACACACACACACAAAGTTATTTAATTCTTGGATATCACAATTTAATTCCATTAGTCTAAGAAACATTCTCACAGAATATTTGACTTAGACATCAGCCTAATAAATTCTATCTCCGCCAGCATATCCATTTATGAACAAGAATACATATTGTATTATTCCTCTGACATTTCAAATAGTTGGTTATAAGCATAGTTCTGGCAATAGCTTGTATTAATCTCTGAATAAGATTGTTTGTCACATAATTAACAAGTAATTCACACAATTGATTTTGTATTCATAAAGAAATTATCTAGAATTTGCAAATTGTCCTAATCAAAATTATTGTAGTATCATTTATATCATAAAGAAAATCCTAATCAACAAAGAATTAATTTTACATAATAGGTGACAGTTATAATTGAAATTTATTTCAATTATGAATTACAATGATTTTTCCCATTAACATATATATATGCTCATAAATATATATATAATGTACTCATACATACATATATATTATATACTCATACACACATATGTGCATATACTTATAGATGCACACACAGGCATAGATATGTTATTATTACACTGGACATTAGATATGTGGTTATCTTTGCTACTTATGCCCAATATTCCTTCTTTTGTCCATTGTAACAAGCATAAAGCCACCATTCTGAAGGAGAGGATTCCCTTCTCTTCTATGTTTCTCCTCTAGACAATAGGATGTGATTATATATAATTTCTGCTACACTAAAAGGAATAGGAAATATTTTTTATTCTCCTATTTTCTTTTTACTGCTAACTAGAATTTGGACTTGTGATTCTAAGCCACCTTTGTGAATTGAGAAAAAAAGAACAGAAATGTAACCTGTAGTTGTTATGCTGCTGTGTCACTCACCAAGAGAGCTGAGCGGGCATATTTATATCTGCAAACTCTGCCAGATTCAGCAGAGGGAACCATCATCATGGCAGTGCTATACTGGACAATGGAACTCTGAGCGTCTGAGCTCAGGTGTTTTTATGCATTCAGAACTCCTCAGGTGCAGATGATAAGCAATCAGTCATCTCCCACAGAAGTCTATACTTATAGATCCATGTTTTTCTCAACTATCATCAGAGAAGCTTTCTCCTGAAGAAGATGTTTAGAAACAAATACAGAGACTCACCAATATTCAATATGCAGAGAGTGAGAGACCTTGGAAAACTAAGCCCTAAAAGGAATGTGCTTATCAAATCCTTCCCTTCAGATGTTAGGGAAGCTGAGAAAAGGGAGTTAGAAAGAGTTTAACAGTCAGAGTGGATAGAGGATACCAAGGGAACAATGCCCTTTAAATCAATAGAATCAATGTATATATGAACTCGTGGAGACTGAGGTAGCCCACACATGGCCTACATGGGTCTGCACCTTGGGTCTTAGAGATGAAAACAAAGTGTGCCTTTTTTTTTTTTTTAAAGAAAAGCCTTGAATAATAGAAAAGACAGTACCAAAATGCTTACGAAATATGAAGAATGTTCATCCTAATTTTCTAGGAGAAAATTCTGTTTCAATATGAAAGTAAAATGGTGATGATAATGCAGGTGTTAATTACAATACAGGTACATAAATTATAATTTACTTTACATCTGTTACTGTTACATCTCCCTTAGCATATCACAGGCCATCATTCTTAGTTCCTATATGTTACTCATAAATGATGTGACACACAAAAGTACTGTGTACAATGAAATACTCCAATCACAAATAATAACTTTTGAGAAGTTAACAGGAATGTTTACCAGTAAGATTTACCTTTGGTTTGGTCTGTAACAGAGGAAAATACCTCCTTGTGTTAATGAATAGCCTCAGTGAAGCTGGCCAAAACACCTACCAAAAACACCTTTAAAATGTTCCTTTTATACAACTCCAAAATTAAAAGTGTTCAAAATGTTAATTTGAAGCAATAAAGGAACAAGCACGTACCTTGTGTTAAGCAGTGTTTATATGAAATATAAATTCAAATTACTGAGCCTTAATTATGTAAAGTTACCTGAGCCTTTGGTATAATTTTGGATAAAGTGTTTGGATAACATATCATTAAAGAAATGTTTTCTCAGTTTTTGAAAAATAAAATTAACTATTACTTTAAAAATTGTAACATATCTCAGAGCTGATGTGACAAACATGAACCAAAAATAAATATTGTCCAGTGTACATTTGTCTTTTGACATAGCTGCAACAGTCCAAGCTTGCCGATTTACTCTGGGATTAGTACTTATTCTGAATGTTCCCTGTTAAGTACTTCCTCCACGATTAAGCACTGATCAAACTCTTTGCCTATGTGTCATTGTTTGTTTGCTTAATCCTCATGACATCGCTATGAAGTGAATGCTCCCATTCATTAATAATGTTTCATGGATCTCCCCCAGTTCACAAGAAATGCCTTTTGTTGAAAATTGTCTCTTGAACATGAGGCCACATGAACATTTCATATGTTTTTTATTTATTCTCTGTGGCATTTAGCACTTTGGTTACTCTTTGTGGAGGAAGATAACTTCAATAATGTTAAATTTTGAAAAAAAATATTTTACAGGTATTTATTACAGGAAATTTTGAAAGTACTAATCTAAAGGAAAGCAATATTTATTCAATGATTACTTTATATATTTGTGTTTATTGATATACATGTATATACTATTTTATCAGTATTTAAATGATTCATGTATGAGATATTTCCAAAGAAGCAGAGAAATTGTGTAGCTTTTTTTTTTTTTTAATTTCACAACTGCATGGCAGTATAACTGAAGGACAAAACAGTAATAAGCAGGATAGGAAGGTATGTAGCAAAGCCTATTTGTTAAGATTCTTTTAAGCTTCATTAATGAGAACATTTCTTTCTTCTAGATATAGGGAGGATGGTTCTGGAATGAGGATTTTATGACCCACATCTGGGGAAGATCAGCTAGGTTTTATGACCCTCCTTAGAGAAGAGAGGAAGTGTGAGTGTAGCCTTCCTTCTGCTGTTTCCAGCAAGGTTAGTTATATTTGAGGGTTGCATATCCAGAAGCCAATCGTACACATATGTGGTTACATAGTTTATTACTTATTAATATACCATTACTTACTTAATGATTGTATTTAATTCCAAATTTTTCTTCGTTTATTGTAAAACAATGCTGTGATTTTTCTTGGCACAATTTTCCAAATGTATATATATGTATTGAAAACCCTACCAACATGTTGCAAGTAAAACTCCCTTAGGATCCTCATTGAGTAGAAATTTCCTTGAGCACTTCTTTCTTGACTCCAGTTAGCCTTCTTTCTACCTTTGAACTACAGACATTTGTTTACCACATATCTCAAAGTGCTCTTCTCACTTCTCATAGATCTGTCTGGGTCAAAATCATGATTCCTGATAGCTCTTTTCTGTATTAGGTGTTTTCTTCTTCTATTTGTTCTTTTTGTTCTTTTCCTCTCCTCTCCTCTCCTCTCCTCCCCTCCCCTCCCCTCCCTCCTCCCCTCCCCTCCCCTCCCCTCCCCTCCCCTCCCCTCCCCTCCCCTCCCCTCCCCTCCCCTCCCCTCCCCTCCCCTCCCTCCTCCTCTCCCTCCCCATTCCTCTACCTCTCTCCTCTTCTCCTCTTCCTCCTCTTCCCTTCTCCTCCTCCTCCTTCTTCTTTATCCCTCTCCCCCCTCCTCTCTCTCCCTCTCTTCCTCCCTCTCTTCTTTCCTTTTTTTTGGATAAAAGTTCATTGTACAATTCTCAAACTCTTGATCTTGCATCCTCTGCCTCTCTTGAGTGCAGCGATTTCAGGCAGGCATTGTCATGATCAGTTCTACTTTCTACTTTTTAAAATTTCCACTCATCACTCAACCCCCAAACCATTTGTTTTAGATTTTTAATATTATATTCACTACACATCTCTTTTCATGAGTTAGTTATTAGTAGATGACAAATCGCTCTGAATTTTGCTGGTTTAAAATAATTATGTTGATTAGCAGTTGGACTCAACTTAGTTCAGCTCTCCATGTGCAATTTGAAGGCTGGGGCAGGTAAATGCTGAAGATCCTGTATTAGTATATTCGTTTCCTATACTGTTACAATAAAGTACCCCATATTTAGTGTCTTAAGGACTTCAAATTTAGTATCTCATAATTCAACAGGTCACATGTCTAGTGTTTAGATTACTTGGCTGATTTCTTTGCTCTGGATTTTATGAGGCCAAATGAAATTAGTTGTCCAGCTGCCTTTTTCAGAAAGAGGCTCTAAGAAAAACCTACTGCCAAGTTGGTTCAGATTGTCCATAGACTTTAATTCCTCCAGATCACAAGAATAACATCCTTTCTTTGCAGTGGCTCTCATGTTGGGGATTGTCATTAGCCCCTTGAGGAGTCTTTCTTCTGCAGTTGCTATATGTAAATGTATATGTTTCAGCCTGCTTCAATTACTGAATTATTCTTGAGCTTGGAATGTCTCTGACTTTCCATTCTGCTGGTTCAATTTATTCTGCTTTTAGGTAAAACTCACTAGTCATGTAGAAGACATCAACATCAGAATAGAGCGCTAAAGAGTTACAGACACAACTGAAATTTGAAACTTGCCACCTAGTATCTTTATTTTAATTTTTCCATACAAAATGGCTTACATTTATGCATACTTATCTCATTATTTTGTTTTCAAGTTACAAATTCATAGAAACTAAATTAAATAAAACAAAAATATAAGAAACAAACAAAACTCATAAACTCATAAACTCACAGTTGTTTTGAAGAATGAAAATGAGTAAAATTGGGTCTCATGTGGGCTGAATTAAAGGCATCAGGAGGTGAGGTTACTTCAGTTTGATCTCAGACACTCTTTGGACTTTCAAACCTGTTTTTTTTTTTTTTTTTTTTTTTTAGCTTCTAACTTTTGTTTAGCTGTACCATTCTCTCTCATAATCATCACCTGGCTGGAAACATCATTACATACAGACCATGAGATACGTTTTGTAAGTGATTCCAAATGTAGTTAAAGTGACAAAAAAGATTAACCATGACTGGCTGTTACTACCAATGGCATTGAGACAGGTGATTTTCTATTACCAGAGAAAAGGAAGTGAATGAGAAAGTTTTGTTCATTTCTATGCTCTATGGTCATAGCATATAGCATATAGCATTTTAGAAAATGAGTGTCTAGGAGAGAAATAAATTACATTAAACTTTAAATACAAGGAAAGAAAAAAATGTTAAGGTGTTTAATGGTATTTACTCTGTATTTATGGTTAGTATATTGATTTATGTCTAGTCTTGGTAGGAACACTTGTGGTTTTGTTGATAAATATGTGTGAGTATAAAATACTTTATTTTGTTTTGTTTTGTTGTATATTTATATAACATAAAGGTTTCCCAGATCTTAAGTATTCTTACTATGTACACTCACAAAATACAAAAATAATTATGTGAAGTAGCGGGTATGTTAAAAGTTTCTGGTTTTTCCAAGTTATTACCAAGTTTTTAGAAGAACTATATCATATTACTACTCTGATTCTGTCACTATGATTTTGATTGTGCTGTAGTATTGAACTACACTGTTGTGATCTTTTTTTAAAAAAAATGTTTTATGTTTAATCTTTTTAATAGGGAGGGAAAAAAACACAGGAAATTTGGTAAGTAGGAAGGAAAGGAGGATCTGATAGGAGTTGGGAGAGAGCAAGGAATATGACCAAACATATTGTATAAATTGTGTTGATAAATATAAACATAATAGATAGTCCTGAAAATAAAAATTTAGTTGAAATTTTAAGTAGAACTCCAGAGAAATCTGAGCTTGTACTTTGTCTAAACTGACCCTGTTTCATGAAATAGAGATCATAAAACATAGATACCCCACTTTTTTGAAGAATCTGTTCATTAAAAAGTAATTTAATAATTAATTTTGTTTGAAACTATTAACTTTATACTTCAACACAGACAGAAAGTTACCAGATTAAACCTTTCAAATTGCTAAAGTTACCGTCTGCTTTATTTTGTTTTTACAGAAAACTGGGTGTGGTTTCTCTATTCTTTCGTATCTAATATTGTACTGTGTTGTCTTCTCTAAAATATACCATAGTCTCTGGGCCACATCCTGGTGTTAGAATGTCTCACAATCCTACACACTATTACTAAAGAACTGCACAACAGAAACTCCTTAGAACAGAAGTATTACCATAGACATTGAAGACAAGACTCAGAATATAGAGATACTCAGCATCATATAAGAGATCTGCTTTTGTTCTTTATTAGCAAGGATGACCTCATCTTGCAACCTCTCATCTTTTTATACATCTGTCAAAAAGATATAATATTAGAAATCAAATCATCTCATGCTTTTGTATGGAATAAATTAAATTCTACATGTCAGTAACTTGGCCCATGGTAAACACTCAAGGTATTGGTTGATATTATAGATCTGTAAAGCAAATAAGTTAGTTTTTAATTATTTTTATTCTATATAATTTTTCATTTTCTAAGTCTCAATTGTCTGAAAAAAACTTAAAAATCTAGCTCTTAACCAACATTGTTTCCTCCATATTTTTTTCAAGTCTTACTGGATTATTGATTATAATGACAAATTTCCCCCCACATGATCTATATGTAAAGTGGAATCCCACTAAATAATATATTTTTTAAATTACTTATTTGTCTATAATCAGTTTAGTGAAATTAATATTAAGATTACTGTAGCCATATTATTTAGCAGCACATTTGTGTCAGTACAAATGATGTTGTATTACAGAATTTAGTAAAATCAAAGTCAACAAGTATTTGTTTGCCCAGTTAAAATAAATTATCATAATTTAAAACTGACCATGAGCTTATTCATTCCAAGATCTTTCCCATACTAAAATTTACTGATGTTCACATCCCTTTTGTAAAATGACATAATATGTAAACATAATCTACACAGAGCCTTTTGTATATTTTTCATCTCTAGATCATTTAGAATATCCAATGCAATATTATTTAAATGAGTGTTATAATGCATTTTAGTGAGTAATGATAAAAATATTTGCATATGATAAATACAAATTCAGTTTCTTTCCAAATATCTTTGATTCTTGGTATTCTTCATTTTTGAATCCATGGATACAGATGGATATGGCTGGCCCTAGTTACTTTCCTAAGTGCCTATTTGGAAAGAGATATGCTTACTTCCCAACAATATTTGGTATTTCTATGAAGAGGCTTAGGATCCACAGTTAAGTTGTGGTCTATCTTCTATTAAAACCCACTTTTTTTTTTTTTGATGACACCAATATGAGACAAGAATACTCTGGAACCATGACAGAACAATATAAAAATTGGCCCAATTTGTCATGGTGTCTGAATGAAAGGAAACTATGAACAACATGGCAGCAAAGAAAGCAAAGGCTTACTAATTAATATGAGTAATTATTGCTTTCTGCCACTTAGGCTTTAACCTACAATGGGAATTTACTGATTTACAAGCCATAAAGATGTTGCTTATTTCTGCCAGAATCTAATCTAGAGCATTCTCATTTGACTTTCCTCCAAATTCTTTAAACACTACCTTAATCCTATAATTCCTATCTAACATCTCCATAGAGAAAAAAACCCTTATTCTCCTACCTAAACTGTTTAACTATAAATGTGTTTGGTAGACTTTGGATCAGGAACCTTGGTAGTACGTAGTTATTAATATACTCAGATCTTTTTTCTCTTTTTTTTCAGCCATTTTGAATAGACTATTGTTACATCATCACAGTGATTTAAGTTGCAGTTTCAGGGAATAGAGATATGACTCAGTGGTAAAGAGCATTTGGTGCTTCCAGAGGACCTAAGTTCAGTTCCCATCACTCGCATCAGGCTGCTCACAACAACCTTTAACTCCAACTCTGGGTTTTCCAACTTCTTCTGGCCTCTGTACGCATGTAGTAGTATATGTTGATTCACCATATGTAGGCATTGGTTTGGAGCAGAGAACAGTTTATTCTTTTGTCTAATTAAGTCACTGGTTCTAGCCCAGAGCCCTGGAGCCTTAGAGTGTTTTGTCTTCCTTATAATTTAATCTTAATCCTTGACTGGAAGGCTTCAGCCTCACTACAATCTAGAATATTTAAACTGCTAGCCCAGAACTCAAAAGCTTCAACCTTAGCCTTCTGAGACCTACTGCTAACTGAGCCACTCTGAGTAGCTTCTTTGAACTCTGACTCTTCTGGTTCAATTCACTCTCTGTTCAGTGTTTATTTGCCTAGCTTTGCTGTGTCTCTGTGTCTCTCCCTGAACTCTCACTCCTCCATCCTGCCTCTGTAACTGACTGCTTCAACTAACTACTCTGTAACTCACTCCAGCCTCAACTTCTGTAACTCCTCCTCTGTAACTGACTCTTCAACTTACTCTATAACTGCCTTTCAACTGACTCCTGTGTAATTCTCCTTAACTGAGCCAGCCTTTTTTCATGACAGTTGGCCATGTCCTGACTCTGCTACTCTGCTAACTCTTCCTCTGATTAGTCACTTTGTCTGCCATTTACTCTGACTCATCTCAGACATCACTTCCTGTGTGTCTTTGACTCCTTCTAAGTTCTGCTTCCTTTGTCTGCTTCCACTGTTTTTTCTGGGGATTAAAGGCATGGACTACTGCTGCTTTCTGAATACTGGGATTAAAGGTCTGTCTATATTCCATCCAGACCACATAGGTCTCTGAATGTAGTTCCTGGGATGTAGACCCTACTTTCCACACAGGACTATTCCTCTACACAGGCACCAAGACATATGTGGCAGACACACACATACATATCAAAAATAAATGTTTATGTTTTTCTTTTTTTGATTTTAAGCAAATAAAATATATTTAAAATGTTCTGTTTTTCTAACATATGAATATTAAGTCCTATTTTTTCATTGAATGATTCTTCCATGTGTTCTTTTATAGCTGATAATAACTGCCAAACACTTCTCACTAAATAATCTCTCTTTCATTTAATGTCTGTGGTATTTAAGTTACATTCAGAGGACTGTTAACACAATTGGAACTGGAATGTAACATTTAATGTTGTACTGAGGCCACTGATAGTTTGTGATTTCAAAGTACAATGTGAAAACTTTAAAGTGTTGTATTTTCCATCAGACCAAAGTAAGATATAATTACTTTAATTCATTGTTGAACTATTGCCGGAAAGAATTGTTTGATAAAACTTATCACAATTTCTATGAACAATAGATCAATATTTCTTTCCTTTTTTCTATTACAATTATCCTTTATTGAAGGAAATATTTTTTTCCATATCTTCTTTTTTATTTTTAATTTATTTTCTTCTTTCCTATAATATGTTATCAAAACCCCTCCCACCCTCCATCCATTCCTTCCAGCTCCCCCCATACTCCTCCTCCTCTTGTGTATTGTCCCCATTCCCACCCACTTATCCCTGTCCCCTGCTCCTACTTCCCCCCTAGAAGAGAGCAGTCCTCTCAAGGTCACCACTCAAACAGGACACAACAAACAGGCAAGGCTAGGCACTTGATATGTTTGGTCCCGAAATTCCTCCTCCCTGTCTTCTGTTAATCTAAGACAAATATTGCTTTTTGGTGGTAATTAATCAGTAATATGGAAAAATTGGAAAAGAGCCATGATACTTGGTGTTCTTCAGAAAATAAGGTAGGTAGCAGGAATTTCTTAAATGCCTGACTGATTTTTCTGTGATCTCTCCATTGTTTCTTTCAAGGCAAATAATTTCCATTCTGGATAGTCATAATGAAAAAGAAGTGATGAACCAATAGCTAACCTCCAGATAATGGTTATTAGCATTAGTTACATTACACATTGACACAACTGTTTCTCACAACATCCCAATGAGAGAAGCACTACTATAATTATCACCATTTTTTCCAGAGAAAACAAGACACAGATCTCACAACTGCCTAATGACAAAGTACAATTTGAAACCAATGAATAAAGTTTTAAAGTCTGTGTCTTAATCACCAGACAAAGACAGTCTCCTCTTTGATATGCAGGAAAAGGGCACAGCTTATGAATCCAAAGTGCCTGATGACAAACTCAGATTCACTACATAAAAGTGGGTGGTCTTGAGTTTAATTTCTCCTAGCCTCAATTTTCTCCTTGAATACTTGGCAGATCTCTTATAAATGTATTTATAATGGGGCTAGATAAACAGCTTAGTGGTTAAGAGTATTTGTTACTCTTGTAGAGGATCTGAGTTTGTTTCCCAGTACCCACATCAGGTTGCACACAAACACCACTCCAAGGGACCCAACACCTATTCTGACCTCCACAAGTACCTGTACAGGTGTGTGCATACTAAGATCCAAACACACACACACACACACACACACACACACACACACACACATACACACACTAAAATAAAAGTTAGAGATGTTATCATGGCTAAATGATGTAGCTCACTGAAAAAGTTCAGGACAATGATTATAAGGAAGCTACTTCCTCTCTACCAGGTAAGAAGGATAAGGGAGATAAAATGATGTATAGGTAAATTCTTTAATGAAGCCAGCTGAGAACAGATAATAAACCATGAGGTAGTATTTTAAGATAATGGATATCCTTAAACCTGAATGCAGAGCTTTTAGCAAGACCAGTGCTTAGAAATATTGACCTGTCTTTATTTTGTATGTGTAACATTTTGATTATTATGTGCAAGGGGATTTTTTTTTCTGGTCTATTCTATTTGGTGAGTGACTCTAACTAAGCAAGTAAAAGATTTGTTTGACAAAAACTTTGAAGTCTTTGAAGAAAGAAATTGAAGATCTCAGAAGATGGAAAGAACTCCCATGCTTCTGAATCGGTAGGATTAATATAGTAAAAATGGTCATATTACCAAAAGAATCTACAGATTCAACACAATCCCTATCAAAATCTCAACATGATTCCTTGCAGACCATGAAAGGACAATATTCAACTTCATATGAAAAAAACAAACAAACAAAAAAAACAGGATAGCTAAAATAATCCTGAAAAATAAAAGAACTTCCAGAGGTATCACCATTCCTGATCTCAAGTTGTACTACAGAGCTATAGCAATAAAAACCACATGGTATTGGCATAATAACAGACATGTTGATCAGTGGAACCAAATTGAAGATACAGAAATAAATACAACACATATGGACAACTTATCTTTGATAAAGAAGCCAGAAATATACACTGGAAAAAAGACAGTATCTTTACCAAATGATGCTAGTCAAACTGCATGTCTGCATGCAGTAGAATGCAAATAGCTTCACATTTGTCACCCTGCACAAAACTCAATTCCAAGTGGATCAAAGACCTCAACATAAAACGAGATATAGTGAACCTGATAGAAAAGAATGCATTGGCACAGGAGACAAGTTTCTGAATAGAACACTAATAGCACTTAGGTCAACAATTAATAAATGGGACCTATGAAATTGAAGTGTCTCCTAGATATGTTATGTGGTTGTCTGGCTTGGGGTTCTTTCAGAGAGCCTGCTGGCTAGAGTGTATGTAGGGGTTCTCAAATGCTTTAGCCTGCACTTGGGACCAATTTCCTCCATCTGGTTTGCATGGTACAGCTTCAGTGTGGGGACTGGTGCCTGGCCATGTCCTGTTCGTTGTGCCCTGTTTAGCGGTGACCCTTGGAGGACTACTCTTTTCTATGGGGAGAAGCAGGGATGAGGGATAGGGGATGAGTGTGTGGGGATGGGGAGGATATATAATAGGAGGAGAGAGAGAATGGAGGGAACTAGGAGGAAAAGAGGGAGGGGGAGGGATGTTGATATGTATTGTACAAAAGAAGAAAAATAAATTTAAAAAAAGGAACAGTGTTCAACTTTACTAGCCATCTGATAAATGAAAATCAAAATTATGCCAACACTTTATTTACCCCTTTTAGAATGATACCAATAAAATAACAATAAATTAATAAAATAAATAAATAAATGATATGGGCAAAAAGAAACTCTTATAACTGCTGGTGATGTAGACTCAATTATCTACTAATTAAGTCACTATGGAGATTTCTCTTAGAATTACAAGTAGGCCTTCCATCCAACTGGGCCATACCACTTCCAGTTATTTACTCAAAGGACTTCAAGTGAAGATATCAGAATCACTTATATACCAATGTTTATTGCAGCACTAAAGCTAAGTTATGGAACTAGCCTAGGTGTTCCAAAATAGAGGAATATGTCAAGAAAGTGTGTCATGTAATTATATATGTACAGTAAAGATTTTTTTTGGCATAAAGAAAAGTTTATGGTTTGTAGCAGAGTGGATACATCTGAAATTAGTCATCTTAAACAAATTATGTCAAGCCAGGTATAGTGGCACACACCTTTAATCTTAGCACTCTAAAGGCAGAGACAGATGATCTCTGTGATTTCTAGGTCAGCCAAGTCTATATCATGAGTTCTAGGACAACCAGAGCTACATAGTGAGACCCTGTCTTGAAAAATCACAAAAGATATATCAGTCTCAGAAAAACAAATGTCATATATTTTATTTTATTTATGGTTCCTAGACTTATATAGATATGTATGATTATTTATGTGCCTATAAAATGATAAAAGTAAAATTCTCTAGGGGAACAATAGGGACCAGTGTGAGGGGGAATTCTGAGAAAAGAAAGATTAGCAGAATGTAAGGAGAATATCCCTCCCTGTCTTACAAAATTTACTTGTTAGATAACTTAAGGTATCAATGTAAGTAAATACTAAAAACTAGGAAGTCTAGATATTGTATAATGCTTTTGGCTAATTTGAGCCAGAAATCTTTAGAATGAACTTCCAAAATAGTTCATATATCTCAAACAATACCATAGCATATCTCGGTTTATTAATATAGATTATCAAGTTTAATAAAACTATAAAATTTAGTTACAGAAATACTTACATTACTGTTTTAAGAACTTGATAATGAAAAGCTGCCGATGACTCCAGGGTAAATAGATTTATTCCTTTGAATCAACTTTTGATTTATACACTTTTCAAAAAAAAATTCACATGATGACATCTTTATTTTTACAACAGAATATTAAACATAGCAAATGTTAGGTCTTTCTGTTTCTAAGTGGATAAAGGGATTACATTTTTTGTTATCAAGGAGTACTTTGAATTGAAATTAAAGCCCTCAGGTATTTGTGAGTCATATTTTCTGTTATAAGCACAATATATTTTTTTTATGTTTTAAACTTAATATTACTGCTACAACCCTTAAGGAAATAATCATGTAAGGACCTGATGTTGTTTTAGTCAACCTGTAGAGGTCACTATTAGCAGACATATGAAAAACTTTTTGAAATTAGGTCAGCATAGCTAAATTTTAATTTCTGCCTGCCAAGTCACTAGAATAGCAATCATTCAGTATTAAGACATTATATGAATGTAATGCAACTTACATATTACATTTTGTTTAGAAAATTATGTAATGTATTGGCTACTAATACTTGAGTGGATTAGTCAGGTTCTTTGATTTCCTTAATGTCCCACTTATTCTCACTGGCAGGAGAGTCAGTCCTCACTAATTTGAGTTCTAGAGATTTCCTACTTAATCGTCTTCTCTAATGTGAAAAAATTGTGACATGGAGCCAGGAAAATCAGACCTTACTTGGATACTTCATACCTGCAGCAGAAGAATATCTTAGAACATGTGAATTTGACCTATTAAGAAAAATACTGAAGAGGTAATGCTGGTAAAAAGAAAATTTAATTTAAATTCATATTTTTTAATGTTTTCTTAATTAGGTGGCATTCAGGTACACAGAGAGAGGAAACAAGATCAGGGCTTTTCAACAGAGAAATGGCACGGCCACAAATACCAGTAAAACTCTCTCAAAATGAAGGGAATCTGTCATTTTTTGTAAATTTTCTTCTGCTTCCATAAACACAGCCGTAGTCAATTAAAGGCTGAGTTGTGAAGGAGCCATTGTCTGTAGCTGATTCAAACATTGCTGAGGTGTCTCTTAGACTACTTGTGCAGAAACCCTGGTAAGATGATGAGAAAGTTCAAAGCACCTAACTTTTCAATGTGGATTTTGTTCTTGACAGCTCACTTTGTCTTTATTCATTTAGAGAAACTGGAATATAATCTATGCATTAGAAGGCTTAGGAACATAGTAAATGCCTGTCCCTTGTGCATTGTAGGTAGCAAAGCCTTATAAAGGAAAAGAGAATCGAAAGAGTCTATGTTTGCTAAGAAAATAAACACTGTTTGTTATGTGTCCGTTGGAACTAAGTGAGAGTGCTTTCTCCAACACTAAAGAATTATTCATTAACTTTTGCTGTTATTGCTGATTTATATTTGTTCTCAGCCTCTTTCCTACACTCCTAATTTGAGTGAAGCAGTATTGCTGACACTCAGATTAGCAGTGTTCACCTACGGCTGCTAGATGAGGGAGACTGCTGGACCCTTACTACTAAGGCGTTTATGAAAATATTTTTGGATAAGAATTGGGCATAATTTTTTTTAAATTAGCAAGGTAAAATTGAATTAATATTAACTATTTAATGCCACTGATATGAATTGACTACAGGAAATAGACAAATTTTCTTTCATATGTAAGCAATGAGGGTTTCTTAGTAAAAAAAATAATTTTTTTGGTTTTTTCTTGGTAGGAATGGCCAAATTTCTTCTCTGGCTGTCTAACTAATAATCTGGAGGAAGTCCCACTAAGTCATATTTAAATAGATATTTATGCCAAATAAGAGTGTGTTTGGAGTGCACTAAAGAATGAAGTGATCCATTAAGAATGTTTTGTCTCCTTAGACTCTTTAGCTTTCTAGATCAAATGAAGAGAACATCTTTCTTTGAGTGTTCGATTTAAGAAAAGTTCTGTTTCATGTCACTGTTACTCAAGCACAGAAGCCTCTTTTCTTTGAGTACCTCATCTGGGCAGAGCTGCCCAGACCAGCCACTGTAGGGATGACTCAGGACTCCTTCACTAAATCCATTCATTACCTTGGCCCTGGTGGGAGTTACAGGCAAAGCCTGCCAATTAGATGTTGGTAATGTGGACTCTGCTTTAGGGAATTGGGTACAACTGCCAGAATTCATTCCTGAACTTTAACAGCCACAAAAGAGTATTTTTGCTGTCCTCTGAAACTGGTTCAAAACCAGGTCCCCAAAGGACAAGCTTCCTTTTGTGTTCCACCTACCCTAAGTCCAGTCACTAACAATGGTGCAACATTGGGTTTTCCTGAAATCACAGGAAACATCTGAGGAAGGAGAAAAGAAAAGAAAGAGAGCCATCTATTGAACTGATTAGCTTCTGTTTAGATCTTTTTTCTTCTGAGTTTTGAACATTCCTTTTGGAAAATAATGACACAGTGACAGTTTACCCGAGAATAATGTTGCTTTATTATGAACTGAGAGGGTAAATATGTGGCGTGTCTGAGCCATCTTACCCGAAGTCTTAAATGTCACATAGAAATTAATGTCAACTCATATTAAAGACTACTTGCATTTTTCTTTTAAAAAAGAAAGAAAACCTGGAAATCCCAACTCAATGCTGTGTGAGCATCAGTACTTCATTGTCTTTTCGGATACATGCATAAAGATGCTATCTGTTCAAATCCATTTGTGTCACAGGTGTTTATTGATATTACTTTTATGTCTTAATTGGTTTGAATACTTAGATGATGTTCTGAAAATTTACTAAGTAAAGTGTTTTTTTAAGAATTCATAAATACATTATTAATAAAATGATAAATCTTGAGGAATTCTCAAATCATCTTTTAGAAAATGTCAGTGAATTGTAACAGTAAGGAGTTAGATAGGGAGAATGCTAGCAGTCCCTGTAGACTCTATTAAGAAATAGTGCCCCCACCTTAAAGCAATGATTCTTTTGGCTTTTCTTCCAGATTTCACATTAGAAATTATTTTTAATATCTTTCAGACAGGGTCCCTTCTGTCCCAATGTTGAATGAATACAAGTACTGTATCTTTGTTTTGTGTTCTTGTACAAACATATTTCATTGGCAAACTACTTCAAATTCCTGTTAAACATATGAGCTTATTCACATTAATGCACTCAGATGCCATGAACATAGAAATAGAAGCTGAAACAGAGAAACAAGTGTTTCCTATGCTTGGCTGCAGCTTACCATTAGGGGAAAGAGGTTTCCTCCAGCAGCTTACTGCTTGTACACATGTTGTGTCTCATACATATTTCTTTCTGCTTTGACATATATACACAGGTGCACTTGTACATATTCCTATGATTCAGGGAAAGGAAGAGATTAAACAGAATGTTTAGGAGTTGAAAGTAAGTGAACATGGACATGATAATAACTGTTCAGAACTTGAATGAATCGCCACAGTTTTCACCAAGTAACTGGCTGGCCTTCTCAGGCAGGCTCCAAATTCCTGTTGAAATGAAGACTTTCTTTCCTGGACTGGGCCTGGCATTCCTAGGAAACAATGGTTCTTTTCAACTAGGCTCTGAAATTTCACAGGTGAAGGGAGAGGGGCAGTCATTTGATCCCACCCACTAGAAGCCTGTTAGTATTTTAAAGAGTGAAGACAGAGTCGATCATGGAAATGCAGGCAAAACTGGCTAGTGGCTAAAGAGCTTCAATCTAGACCCATGGTTCTACAGATCGCTGTGCAATATGGATCAGTTGCAACTGTCTGTCTTTGACAAAAATTACAACTTTTTTTTTTTTTAATTTTTTTCAATAGCAGCCTACAGGCCCACTGAAATTACATTTAGCTTTACATTGTGCCTTATGGATGAGAAATATTCCTTTTTTTCTTTTCATTAGGATTTAGATTATAAAAGCAAGCAAATCTAGGTGTACCTATTTATATTAACTGATTTTAGAAAAGATGAAAGGTAATATTTTATATATGTATAAATCTGTGTATAATTGCATATATAATAAAAAAGTGACAATTCTCACTGGCATCCTTTTCAAAACACTTAAGTCTGTTTATGTTATAATTGAAGTTTCAAAAGTATTGAGGCAATTTAGTGCATGTATGAAAATGTGAACAATATGCAAGTGGGGAGAATTTGTGCACATTGGTTATTGTGAATATATATATAATTAACACCAGATACATTTAAAAATTTTATGGAAAATTTTGTGACTAAGTTTTTGGGTGTTTTGTTACTTTTATTTGACTGAATCTCTCCATAACTGACTGAGATAAACTGAGGTTTGGCATTAACTGATATATGTGAACAACGAAGCTTCAGATTGTACTTTATTGATCAAGTATGTTAAAATAAGTTCCAAATCCCAAAGAAAGAGACCACCATTCCAACTGAAGTGTCTGGACAAGGCAAACTTTACTTTTGATCAAGAGGCTGTGCTTGGGAAGAGGGAATTCATCTTCGTAGGAGTACAGTTGCTTTTTATTTTAACTCAGATGGTGAATATGTCTTTTCCCCATTGGCTGGGGTCACATATCACAGTATTATTCAATATTATTCAAATTCTGAAAAGAATTGGTGCATGGAAATTGGAGGAAGGGAAAAAAGTGTCCAAGGAGAAAAGTGTCACCACTCCAGACCTTCACATTCCTAAAATAGAGAGTGGGCTTTTGAGTAAATAAAAGTTTTACTGAGTGGGGAAGATTAAAACACAAGTCTTACAAGGTTGAGGAGACAAAAATATTTTAATTCCTTGTTCTTAACACACATTTTATAGTATTTCATAGTTGATTTTTTTACAAGTATATAAAGCTACTTTACTGAATACTTTCTTGGCTATTTCTTGAAGAGGATTCATGTTAAGATAAAGAAATCCAAAGATTTCTTTCTCATTTTTTCTTTCTTTCTGTTTTGAAATTTCTATTGTATATCTGTTTTTTTAAATTCAAATTGAATTGAATTTGTTAATATACAGTTAATAAGATTGTTTGGGTGTGCGAATTTATTTTCCTTTTACTGAAAATAGCTTTTTTTTCCTTTACATATTATATCTTGATTATGTTTCCCCTCCCACTATGCTTCCCAGTTCCTCCCAATTCACCTCCCATCTGGATCATCCCGCTTTCTTTCTCTCATTAATAAACAAACAGACCTCTAAGTGATAATAATAAAATAAAATATAACGAGATAATGCAGAAATGAACACATCAGAATAGGGCAACACAACAACAAAACAGAAGGAAAAGAACCCAAGAAAAGGCACAAGAAACAGATATAAACACTTAGACTAGTTATCACATTCAGGAATCCCATAAAAAACACTGAAAGAGAAGCCATAAATTAAACACAAAGGAACTGTACAATGAAAAAGGAGAAAAATCTCAAAAAGATGAAATTAAAAACAAAAAGAAAATGCCCTGACACAACATTATAAAATATAGAACCTCCAAAGATATGGTTGAATTCATTTTCTGTTGGACATCTTCTGCTGAGCAGGAGACCTCCAAAGAAGAAGTTTGTTTCTTCAGTGAAACTCTCTTGCAGAAAACTAAAATTTCATTTGAAAGTTGTTATCAATTGAAGATAGCTTCTGAGTTAGAGATAGATACATGTGTCCACTTCTCCTTTCCATTCTAGGACCCCATCTGGTGCAGACCCAGGCAGGCCTGATGTGTTCATATGTGCATTCATTGTGTTGATTTAGAGGACCTTGTTTTCTTGGTGTCCTCCGTCTCCTCTGGCTCTTACTCTCTTTCTACCTTCTCTTCTGCAAGTTTTCCTGAGCCCTGAAGGAAGAGACTTGATGAAAACATTTCTTTCAGGACTAACTGTTCCAAGGCTTCTCAGACTATGAATACTGTCTACGTGTGACTCTCTGTATTTGTTCCCATCTGTTGCAGAAAGAAGCTTTCTAATGATGGCTGAGCAAGACACTACTTTATGAGTATAGCAGGATGTCATTAGGAGTAATTTTATTGCTCTGTTCCTTTAGCAGAACAGTAGCATTTGGTTTTCCCCTGGATCCTTAGGCTATCTAGTCTGTTTCTTGCTCATGTGTCTGGTATGGGTTCTATCTCATGGAATGGGTCTTAAGTAAAATCAGATATTAGTTGGTTACTCTCACAAGCTTTGTGCCAGCACTGCTCTAGCATATCTTGCAGGAAGTACACATTGTAGATCAAAGGGATTGTAGCTGGGTTTGTGTATAGAATGCTTAACTCAGGATGATTTCTTCTAGTTCCATCCATTTACCTGCAGTTTTCATGATTTTACTTTTTTAACCACTTAGTAATATTCCATTGTGTAAATATACATTTTCTTTATCCATCCATCTGTTGAAAGATATCTAGGTTGTTTTAAATTTCTGGATATTATGAATAGAACAGCATTGAACATGTTTGAGCAAACATTTCTGTGGAAGGATAAAGTAGCTGGATCTTGATGTAGATTGATTTCCATCTTCCTGAAGAACCACCACACTGATTTCCATATATGGACTGGTTACTGCTTTTCCTGGATAAGGAGTAATGTCCAATAATAGAAAGACCTTTAGATAAGGAATTTTATTACCTCCATTGCTCTTTTTCTCTGATTGTCTTACCACAGTTGTACAACATCCTAATTTTCAGTTTTATCACATGTAAAAATAAGTACACAGGCAATAATGTGAAATGACTTCAACATCAAAAGAGATAATTTAAGTAATTTACATAAAATTTATTAGTTGAATGAGTACAATACAATGAGGTATTAAAATAATAATGGCCACACCCCTTCGTAGAATGTATGAGCTAAAATTGCCTTGCTAAAGAAAAGGTAATATTTTTTTTTAGTTTGGGTTCATATATGTTTCAGAATTTTTTGGAACATACACATGCATCCTGCACATACAGAGATTTTTATGAATTGACATATTTCATTTGTGGACATAATATCTCTCACTTTGATATTTATATTTTGTGTTACCTTAAATTGATACCTCATTCTCATTTTTTAATCATGTAATTGAGAACAATATAGATGACAAATGGGGCATCTTATTAATTAGTGACTAAGAATATATACACATGCATATTCACAGCATATTCATAGTATTAATTATGATATATATATTATATTGAGGTGAATATATATATCTATGGAAAATACATATATATGTGTGTTTGTGTTTTTGCATTATGTATATAGGGTTATAAGTGATAATTGTAGTTATGCTTTCTAGTAACCATATGGCATTTATGCTTTATTTTTCACAAGTGAAATAATTAAGACAAAGCAAACTTAAATAACTTGGTCTTTATTGTTTTACTGAAGAGTAAAATGTATCAGAGTTACCTTTCTTAAATATATACTCTGTCCTAATTTCACCAAATCACATTCTTGCCAATCCCATCCTTATCAAACGGATCTACAAGGTAACCTATTTCTAATTACAAAAGAATTAAAGATCAGCATTGTAAATGTCACATAAAGAAGTGAAGATTGAAAATTTATCTAATAGTATGAATTTAAAACATCTTCTGAGAGTGCTCAGAGCCCCACTGATGGTAGTAGAACACATCCTTCCTACTTAAGTCCAAGGAGAGGACCTGAAACAGAGTGGAAGCAGAACTCAATGAGTTCAGCTTATAGCTTCATGGACATAGAGACAAGCAATTGTCTGATTTATGTCACAAAGATCTAAACAGAAAAATCAGTCTGAGAATTCCAGATATAGAGAGTTGATAAAGTGCTGGCCCAGCATGTGTGATGCCCTTGGTTCGAGCCTCTGTAATATATAAAGCTAAGTGTAATGGCTTATACTCATAATCTCAGAACTTGAGAAGATGGATCAAGAGTTCAAGGTCATTCTTAGCTACAGAGTGAGTTCAAGGAAAGCCTAGGCTATATGAGACTAAAAGAGAAAGAAAAGCCATGCTTTGTGATTTGTGGAAGCCTGTTAGATGTTGCATGAGGAAAAAAAAATCTACTTTCTCTGAGATTAAGATTGTATTAATGTAATCCTTATGTTCCATATATGGACTAACATAATGAAGAAATTTGTTGTAGTTGTCTTAAACTTGCTCAGAGTCCTACCTAAAGAAGACATCAAAACATGGAAATGTATAGAATAAATATGGGAATCATACCAGTGACCCAGTAGAGATGTATTTGTACTTACCAATGGATCTGCTGGATAGCTCAGAAAAATCTACACACTACTTCATGAATCTAGTGGGTAGATATCTACTATGGCCAATGATAATGTATGCTAACGTATGTTTTTATCCATCATACAGCATCTTTCCTGCTTTTTGCTTTTCCAAAAGAAATCATATATTATAGGTCCACTACCCTTTTTATTGGTATAAGTGGTATTACTAGTCTTGTGCTCCTTTCAAATTTTCAAACACATTGTTTACATCTCAGGGTTTTTTAATTAGTTGTCAAACCTCTTCTACTTGATGGTTATAAAGCTGGCTCTCTTTAATTTTAATAAAAAGTATCTTTTAAGGGAGATCTTCTGTCCAACTCTGCTGCTATAACAAAATACAACAGACTGTGTGATATATAAATAGTAAAAACTTTTTTAACAGTCATGGAAGATAATCATGTGGTTAGTAGGCTTGGTGTTTAGTGAGGGTTGCCTTTAAGGCAATTTTTTTTGCTGCATTCTGCAAAATGACATGTTATGAGGGGAAAGTGAAGACTTGAGAATGTGTAGGAATTTGCTGTTGCCCCTAGCTGACAGTTGGAAAATGTGGACTCCTAATATAGCAACAAGAAAATAAAATTGTCAACAACCTGAGTGAGCTTGGTCAAGCATTCCAGCTCCAGAATATAAATCCCCAGTCAACACACCTTGATTTGTGTCATGTCTGCTTTACTGCAAAACATTCATCTGCTTTGGGTTTGATCATTAGAAACTGTGGTACAATATATAGGTGTGAACCCTTTAGATTTTTTTTGTCACAGTGAGAGAAAAATCAATGCAGTTGGCAGTCAAGGCTACCAGATATGGTGTATTACAGTTTAAAATAGCTATTACATATTTAACAGGAGATATCAAGCAAAGAATTTGTTGTACAAGTCTGGAGTTAGAGAAGAATTACATGGATACCTCATGTTTGTACTGAGTTTCATGGCAAATGGGAGAAACAAGCCAAGAGTAACTCCATTCCATTAAAATGACTTATATGATGAAAGGGAAAAATGCTCCTAAAGATGATGTCAAGGAAACAGAAAGACAAGGTAACATCTGAGATGTTTCTTTATATACGTATGGAACCATATATTGCTTTCTGAGCACATAATAAAATTATTTCTTTGGGAAGGAAAAATGATATGGCTACAATTTCAAACACAAATATGAATTTCTATCTTTTCAATTTTATAATCAATGTTAAATTTGTCTTTTAGCATTTTTATGAATAGCAAGGAAAAATGACTTTGTGTCTTATGTAAATTATTTGGGGACTGAAAATATGGCTCAATAAGTTCAAGCACTTGCTGTGCAATCATGAGGACCTGAGTTAAAATCCCTAGTACCTACATAAAAGTGGGGTCCTGCCATTCGTGACGACAACCCCAGAACTGTGGAAGTGCCCAAGACAGGAGGATGACTGAGACTTGTAACTACCACCATAGCTCTGGGTTTAGTTAATAGTCTCATCTTCAAGGCATAAGATTAGACGATATAGCAGAACATCTTATATGCTCATTTCACCTCCACACACATGAAACAATGTGTATCTATACAGACATGTGTGCTTCCATGTCCTATTCATATATCATACATGGGTACACCACTCACACATATACTCCACACACAGACATATGCAAACACACACACCTGCATACACATACACTCACTTTCACAGGTGCATGGCAGGGAAAAAGAGCGATAGGTAGATAGGCAGGCAGACACATTTTTTTTTTTTTGAAGAAATGGCTCAAGTTAAAAATATCCACGTAGAACTTCATTGTTCCTGAAACCCTGTAGAGCATTGACTAGCTCTTCCTAACATCTCATTCATCCTGATAGTAACTGTAAAGTGCTTTTGACAGTCTGATGAATTCACAATATTATGTCCATCCTATAGCCAGGCATTGCAATGAAATGGAAGAGAAATGACCTCAGCTACTCAGTGGGTGACAGCATACTAGTTGATACCATGTTTTTTCTCATGTGGTGACTATATATAACTTCAAGTCAAATTATTATTTGGACTAGGGTAGGAATCATTGTTATCTAATCATTGGATTAGGTTATCATGTACAAATTAGGGGCCATTTAGAAAATGACCACAGTGTGTTGGAAAGGATTTTCACTGTAGCTTCTGATTATTGCAAGAAATATTGAATCAGGTTTTATAGGTGGTTTTATCCTCTAAAAGGTTATTACATTTAGAAGATTAAAAAAATAGATACTATCATGATACCATGAAGGAATGGCATTGAGATTCAATATTTACAAATAGATTTGTAAAGTAGGTCAGTGTGGAAAATAGAAAATCTTTATGCTTGTTGAGATTGAAATGGAGTATTTTGAGTACATGTCTTCCTAGAAGAACATAGTCAAAATCTCCAGTTTCTCCTGCACTAGTTTTAGGTTTTGTCTTACAGCCACCACTACTAATTAGTAGCTAAATAAAGAGAAAATAAAGCGCAGAGTCTACCAGGCTCCTTTCATTTGTATGTGTGGGACTGGCTCATGGGTATTTTTTTTTTGAACCCAGCTTTACCAAACTAGTGTTTTCCTTGGCTTGGTAACATTTTTATTTAAATAAATGCAGAAACTCAAGAAACATAAAATAGAAGGCTCTCTGTGTTCAGCACAGTTCAGGGGAAAAGGCTAAAACATTTAGCCATATCTAGTCTGACTATTAGCTAAGAGCTAAATAGATCTTTTATAGTAAGTCACGGAAATAAGACTGAGAATTATTCTCCAGGGCTCTATAAAATATCCAGTTTTAAAAGTTTAAAAATATTAAAATTAAAATATTTTAAAGATATCTTTAATATAAGTTACTGATGTTAATCCATCAACTAAAATATATGCTTTTATAGTGAACAATTTCATGAAGATATTAAAGAAATTAAAATATAAAATTTCTTGATACAAAGATGAGCTAGATATTTAATTTAGTTCCTTAATTCTGAAAAGGCCAAGTAAAGAATGTGAACTTCATAAATATCATGCTCAGATGTGGCACAGTAAGTCAGCATAGTAGATAGCACTAGTATTTGAGCAGTAAATTTTTATGCATATGTTCACCAGAAACTATTTTGAGTACATATCTTTGATAGTTAATTTTCTTTCAAAATATTATAATTGATTCCTTTTCTCTTTCATATTGTGATATTAAAAGACTTAAAGAGGATTTTTGTGTATAATGTTTGTATATAATATGACAGTAATATTAGTACATATTTCAATAGTCATTTTTTTTTCTTTCAGAAGAGGTTTAGAAATGTAGAATTCTGTGGGTTTTTGTTTTGTTTTGTTTTTCAAGTCAGGGTTTTTCTGTTGTCCTGAAACTCACTCTGTAGACCATACTGGGCTTGAACTCACAGAGTTCTACCTGCCTCTGCGTCTGGAGTGCTGGGATTAAGGGCATGTGCCATCATTGCCCAGAAGAATGTAGAATTCTTGGAATGACAGTAGAGAATATGTTTACTAATCCAAAACCATAATCATCTATTGTTATTGCCAAGTTTCTCATCTTACGATATGGACGGTACATTTATCAAGGTTAATTAACCAGTGTTAATACACTACTATTAACTATCATATTTCATTCACATTCCTCCAGGTTTTCCATAATGTCCCCCTTCTGTTCCAGAATCCCTTTCAGAATACCATGTTACATTTAATATGCATGCCTTCTTTTGTTTCTCATACCAGTAGCAAATTCTCAGACTTTCCTTATTTTTGATGACCTTAACAACTTGTGGAACTGGCCAAATGCTTTTAGATTGTCCCTCAGTTAGAATTGCTATAATATCATGTTTTTGGTGGGGGTAATGTTCTGGGGGAAAGTGACTAGTAAAACTGAATTCATATTGTATCATATTGGCTTATGAGTTGTGGCTTATATTATATGACTCATCACCATCACTATTAATGCTGGCCACTAGCATGAGCTAAGGTCTGTGAGAACTATCCACTGTAAAGTTTCTGTTCTCTTCTTTTCGATCCTGTCATCGTAAGAAGCAGTCACTAAGTGCAGCCCATACTTGGTAAGTATAAGGTTATATGCTGCCTTTTGAGAAAAGTAATAAAAAAAAACTCTTAAATTCTTTTGTATGAGATATTGCTCTCTTTTCCATTTATTTGTTTGTTTCTTTATATCAGCATTACACAAAATGCCAATTTTTTTGCTTTGTATTATAATCCAATATGGTTTAAATGTGTTGCTTATGTTATTCCATCACTACCCATGAAGAAATCTTTAATTGACTGCTGTAACTCTTTGACATACTTCCTCCTCATTATGGTGAAATATATATATATATATATATATATATATATATATATATATATATATATATCCTTGCTTTTTGACATGAGATGTTCTTGGTTTTATCTTGTATATTTTTTGTTTCAGTTTCAGAACCATTTCTTAAAGCATCCCAAGTCCCTTGTATAGATAATGATATTGAAATATCATGTGTGGGCACTAGATGTGTTTAATGTCATCGGTGTCATTTTTATGCCCTTTCACTTGACAGAGCATGATTCATATATGTTTACTTACATGTCTATGTGACTAGTATAGATATGACATCCCCTATTTATGATTTTTTATTCTGAATTTAAAAAAGCTCCAATAAGCCATAAACACTTTGAGTACCACTGATGACATAAGAGTCTAGAGGTAAAGCAATTTGCTCTTCTTCTTGAACAGCGGGTGAACAGCTCATTCAATGTAATGTATAATACTTTCTGAATTTATAAAAGAAAAACTATATTTTACTTCTCTAATAATGGTCTAATGTATACATTCCCGAAACATTCCAGATTCTTGAGTCTGGATATGGCAGGCTGTAGGTAGTTAAAAGGAATTTGAAGAGTATGATAGCATTAAGTCAAGGTAGAAATGAAATGTGCTTAAGTATAGCTTCATATGAGTTCAAGGAGCACAGAAGGCTGTCTTCACAAATAGATTTCTAGATATATGGTTCTAGTAGAAAAATAATCCTTTTAGTTGGGTTAAGGTGATGCTTTGGAGGGAGTTTCAGAAACAAGTACTTGGAGGTCAAGAACAAATGGTATATGTAAAAAGCTTGGACTCCCCGAATTGTCTGAGTTTGAGCAAAACGTTGTTCGTGACAATGAGAAATGACTTTAAGAGATTTTCCCATAATATCAAATTAGTTTTTCTTCTAAGTTTCTCCTTAATTTTGGAGTTGAAGTTCCAAATTGTTTTGCATACTTATTGCTTGACAGTCTTTTGTTTGCCATTTGTGTATCTTTTACTTCTAGGTTAAAATCTGGCCTTTGTGCTGTCTATGATTGATAAAGGCAGGAAGCTCCCCAAATCAGGATCTGAGAGAGTATTTCTAAATGTCATTAAAGATTCTACTGTGGAGGTATATATATTGCATGGTAAGGAAAGAACTGATGATGAAAGTTTAATAGCAAACAATGTATGTTCTAGATGGGTTTCAGGGTAGGAAGCTTACAAAATTTAAACAGAATCTTTTTTTGATGTGGGAATGAATATCATTTTTGCCAGAGAAGAGATAAAAGTGTGACCATTTCTTTTTTTTTTTTCACCTTAAAGTTATATCAGATATTTTTATTCATTTTCTATCTAAATTGTTACATGGTTAAATGCTATATTAGCACCTCTGTGCATGTCAAAGGGCTTTCTGTTTGTCCTCAATGATGGGAATTCCAGGAATGTGCCTAAGGAAAGATATATTTTGCAGGTGCGGCTTCTGGATATTTCTCAGATCATACCACTTGCTCAGATGGCCAGTCTTGGAAGCCACTGGGATCTGAGTGAGGTATGTTTTCCTAGGTCTAACTGGAGTTAAGAGTTAAATGAAAAAATTCAGCTTAAGTTTTCCTTGGAAATAACTTTTTCCCTGAGGATTTTTAAGGCATTATACTCATTGTCTTTGAATCAGAGCACAACAAATTTGTGGGGAAGGGAGGTAAAGTCGAGGACCGTGCTATAACATAAAGGACTACTGTCGTTACCATCATGCATCATTGGTTTTATACTTCCTTAAATTTTTCTCCAATGAGGCTTGTCAAAAAAAGCAACACTACTCTATGTTCATATAAATTTAATTTGTGTCTAAAGCACATCATATATTACCATATTTGAACTGAACACCCTGTTATATCTGAATGTGCATGTGTATAAATAAATAGTCTTGTGTTTATATGTTACTTCACATTGAACTTAATAATTTAAATTGAGACTTCCTTTAAATTGTGTTAGAGTTGCATAATATCTATTACTGAGGATTAGTTTTCTTTATACAGATAAGAAAATATGGAGAGTCATAGAGGGCCACTGACTTGCTGGACACACTACTAGGTAAAACATTAACTCTGAATGTCAGGTTGCTGAATAATTTGGTTTCTACCAGACTCTTACCTAAAAATCTTTAATGATTTCAATGCCTCTACCTAATTAGAAAAGAATTAGTTTACAAACTATTAAACCTTTGAAATTTTGATTGAACTTGACAATTGCTAGTCACTGTCAGGTATGTTTCTAAGAAACCATCACCACATCTTCTTGGCATGTTTTCATGAGTGCTATCTAGAAAAACTCTGAGAGAGATTCACAAACACTTACACAGAGTTAAACATGGCTAGTGTCTGTCGAATGAGTGAAGTCACATGTGCTAGAATTATGCAAAATATAAATTCATATGAATAAGCCTATACTTTCTTCTGAGAATAAAGATTACATTTCCATCTTCCTAATTTTGGCCAACCTGGCTATCAAGAAACATCAAAGACAGTCAAACACAAACATTCAATTCCTGAAAAAAATTTCTAAGCCAAAATTCCTGTTTATTCACTTGGGATCTGTTTTCAAAGTTAGCCTACTTATCTCATTGTCTTATTATCATGTTTCCTCTCCCTTTCTGTTTCTTTTTCCAATGAAATCTTTCTGATAATATCAGAGGAAAACAAGCAACTTTTGGTGTCAATGGATATGAAAGAAGGGCATAGATATGCTACTCTGTTCTTATAAACCAGTAGTCTTGCAATCCAGGTCTAATTTGGCAGGATTTTCTGTGCCTAGTAGGCCAAGATATTCCCATTCAGAACACTGCAGAAAGTTCCCCTTCATTGGAATCAGAGACGAATATGATAGTGCTTTGGGGTAGTCCAACTGGAAAATGCCGTCAAGTGTTCAGTTTCCCATCAAGTTTTGTTATCAACAACTACCTTCAAAGCTTCTGACTCTAGTAAAAGAGGTAAATGTGTTTAAAAAAACAATACTAAAAATATAATACCTCCTTCTGAACAGCTTGGAGCTGGCAGATGCAGAGGAGCTAGCAGTTTGTGTGAATGAAGATGGTATCTGGATTGAAACTACAGCATTTTAGTGTCTGACAAAGCCCACAGAAGTGTAAAAATTGAAAGCATGAATGCATTTGAACCCTCCATTCTAGTCAAAGAAGTGAAATTGGTCACTGGCATCCTAAGAAGTAAGCCAATGGCAGTAGGAACCCTTACATAATTTGCATAAAAAATCTTGCTGGCAAATTCAGTATTTTAAATGACATTTGTAGTGAGCATTTTATTATTTTATTTTGTTGAATTTTAGTTCTTTTTCTTTTTAAAGAAATTTGGACAAATAAATTTCATTATTTTAAGAATAAATAGATTACATATCAGCATTAAGAAACACATACCCCAGTCACAGATAGATACTGTTTCATATAATTAATATGTGAAATCTAGGAACACTAGCAATTTTACATAATACTATCCTTGGCATGCATGCTAGAAAACCTATAAATGTATTTGATTTTTAATGTGAGTACAACTAAATTCCCTTGAATGTGATCCAAGATAAATTGGTTTCATACTACATTTTTTTTTCTCAAGGTGATTAGGGATCACAGAATTGGCATTGGATTCAAGCAAAAAATATATGTTCTCTTTTTGGCACAGATGCTAACTACCTGTGCAATTTAAATTCTCTGTCTCAGTTTCCTCATTTATTTTTAAATGAACAAGAATCTACATTCTCTACCATAGCATCATAGGTTAATGTAAGGGTTGAATAGGATAGTTCTTTGCCAAAAAGTAACCTTTGAGGAATTAAAGAATTGTTTTTATTTCTATCTTTATAAAAATGCATTTTCATGGTGTTTAAGAAGTTAGAAAAAATCACGTGCTATCTTGCTTATGCCATACTTCTGAGACACTGATGCATGTGATACTGAAAGGTGTTTTGTGGCCTGCAGTGATACTATAAGAAAAATATAGAGTATTTTAATGCACATCAATGTTTGTGCAGAAATTATAAAGTTTAATGTTTGTTTAATGCTTGAGATCAGACCCAGGCCTAGTGAATGTTAAGTAACTGCTCTACCACTAAACTACACCCTTATCCTTGCAAAGATTTTATCTTTTGATAAATAAGAATAATATTTGATATTAATTACTAACATTCATTTTCTTTCCTGTTTTTAATGTCAACATGAAGTGGCAGGCAGCTTTCAATAGTATTTTCAGAACCTTAAGTTATATGTATTTATTTTCCTCTCTGCTATAAGAGATAGGCAGACCAACATGAGAAGCCCTCGGCACTATATCAAAGTTTTGATTTAGTGAATGGCCTTCTACAATATGGGATGTAGTTGCCTAGTGAGCCTATCACTCAATCTATGTTTTGATTGGTCTAACTTTTCCTACTTGTAGCATAATGACTTCCGAGGTGAATTCAGTATTTTAAAAATAGCTTTTTTTTTAAATAGAAAATATTTTTTGATTTTTAATATTTCATTGATTATAGAATTCTGGCTTGAATTTCTTTTTATTTGGGATTTGAATACTGCCAATCTAGATATTTGGAACTGAGCACTTTACAACACATAGTCTTTGTAGGCCTTCCCCTGTTCCCCTCTTCCCTGTGTCCTAGTCTTCTGGTCTCATTCTTTTTATCCTTTTACCTTCAGTAGCACCTTGTACCTCTTTTTCCTTTAACCATTATTCTCTGAGTTCTTGATTCTGTGATCTACTTTATTACCATAATTTTTTTCATCCATCATCTCTAAAACATTTAAAAAATTTAAAATATGTTTTGTTTGTCTTTTTATCTCAATTATGTTGTTAGACTGTTTGATTTTGTTTCATTACTCTTTTTGTTTGTTTGTTTGATATATACCCCTTCGTCTTTCCTCTTTGTGTCTTTGTTGAGGTTAATCTTATTCATGAATCTTTGAGTTTACCATGTTTTAACATATGTTTATGGGCCACTTGCAGATACGCAGACATGCTTCCTGTCTGTCACCATGCACATGTTCCTTCCCCAGGTATTACTATGTAACTGTTTCTTGTAGTCCTTATCTATTCACAATTCTAAATTTGTTTTGCAAAGATATTCACCTGTCTTTCTTCAGCAGTTTAGGTATAGTTCTTTAAAATTCCCATTCTGATATTTCCATTATCTAGATCTGACCTATGTACAGTTTTGATGATAGATGGTGACTTCGTATCTTTGTGTGTGTGTGTGTGTGTGTGTGCACGCATGCATGTTTCACATATATGTATCCTGTGGAGAATGAAAAAAGGCTCAGATAAATATTGCTGATACCTAGAAACAATCATCTTTCTTTGTTCTTAGATCCTTTCTGAAGTTTTGAGTAATTCTAGATGGCAGTGATATCATTTCTTTATTGTTTTTGTTTGTTTCATTTCTATGCCAACTTCACATTGTTCCCCTAAGATTTCTTGTGCTGAGTATCTGTTGATATCCTACCTTTTAAGTTTTCCTCATGACCTAATTGTCTCAGTCCCTCTTGACATTCTTTCTTTCCCCATGGAGTGTGCTTTCTTCTGATAGCAGCATGCCATGCTTTTTAACAAGGTAGTGCATATGAGTTGGTTGGAAGGCATGAGAAAAAAGTGTTACCTACTTTCTGTTGTTTTTATTCGTGCTTGATGTCTTTCCATCTTGACGTTGTGGCTTTCTCAAGAAAGCATTCTTGACTAGGCTCCCTGTTTAAGGACAGGGGCCATGGGTAATCAGTGAGGATAAATGGAATTAGCAGTATGGTTTGTAGTCCCTACCAAAAGAAACGGATACTTGTTAGGGAGATAGTGAATCAGGCATAGCCCTTGTGGTCCTAAGTACAGGTGAGAGCACCAGTGTCACTGGTGAGGATAAGTCAGTACTCCCCAGTGTTTCTGAAGTATGCTGAATAATATGCATAGAGGAGATACCCAGAGCCCCACTTTGCTCAATGTCTGTTTTCTGTAGTTTTTCCAGTAAGCACACTACAGCTAATAGCAGAAGAAGACTAACTTGACTAAGAGTCTTTTTCTTTTTTTTCCTGCTTTGTGTTATCCACCTACATGTATAACAGATTTTATTCAATAGACTAGCATTGGGTTAATGTTTTGCTTCTAAATGAGAGTTCCCTACTAAAACTTTTAAATACTCATCTTCTTTTCCCCCTCCTTTTTCTTTTTCTTTCTTCCTTTCTTTCTTTTTCTTTCTTTTTGAACTACAAACAGAAAATAAGGAGGTCCAGCACTGTGCTTTTGGTGAAGGAAAAACAACTCCAAGCAGTCCTTTTTAAATCATTTGTGTTGCATACATAATAGAATTCAGGAGAGGAAAAAAAAAACATACTGACAAGACTCTGCAGTAAGCAACATTGCTATTCCTAGTAAGTCTCCATACTTCAAGAAAGCATTCAAATGCACTACCACCCATTGCCATGTGCTGTGCAATGGCATTCTCAAGAGAGGACCGCACTTCTGATTCATGAATACTGTCAGCATGGCTGACAAGTAGCTCTGACCAATGCAATGTAAGTGAAAGTAATGTGTAACACGGTGATGGGAGCTCTTCCTAGTACTGCCTGATTCTGACATTGTTTTCTTCTTCTGCCATGAGAAAATGTCTGGGGCTTTGATTTCAGGTAGAGTCCTGTATTCGACAATGTGAAGAAAAACTATATCCATCCTATGAAGAAGAAGTAGCATAGACAGAATTTGCGCCCTGTGGTTAGGATGTTCCTACTGTGACATCAATGTTGCTAAGTACTGCAAAATAATTTAGCAAAACTATTACAACTTAAAAATGGTAATATAAATAATTGGTCTTCTTGACACACATTCTAACCCTATCCCCAATATTTTCCCTTTAGGTTTTCTTTCTTGCATTTGTTATTTCTAATGTTTATGCATGTATTTATGTGTACATGCAAAAATATTTGTCATACATAGCATAGCCAAATATGTTTTTAATAACTTTACAACTGACCACTTAGGAATATTGAGTATACTTAAGTTGAAACAGAAACATAAGAAAACCACTAACTGCAAAGTTAACCTAAAAAAATGAAAAAAAAACAACTAAAAAATTGTAAATTGAATTAATTAGATCATTGGAATTGCTATGGCAAGCAAAAAATCTTTTAATTTCTTTGGTTTGCTAAGTGTTCAGTGTTATATTTCTCTCACTCATTCATTAAAATGAGAGAAAATTTACATAACCATTATACTTAATCCTTCTCATCATACTGGTGGTAGGAACCATCGTAATGAATCTAATCAAAGAATTTGTCTGTGCCACACATGAGAAAGAAAGTATTTTTTTCTGTAAGCTCATTATCCAATATTTTCTCTACTATTCATGATGTCACAAATCATATTACTGACCAGTTAATAGATGGAACTCATTTGCTTATCTAAGTCCAAAATATCACTCTGTCTGTGGATTAGGATTCATGTTTCTGTTTGGCATGATAAGAACTCAGGAGCCATTGGATAATGGCTATTCTGTTTTTCTTTGTTTGTTTTTTGATTTTTGAGAGACAAGATTTCTCTGTTGAAGTTCTTAGCTGTCCTGGAACTCACTCTGTAGACCAGGTTGTCTTCAAATTATTCTCAGTTCTTAGCTTTACTATGTCTGAAATTAACAAGTCAAAGTAGCTGTGTATACTTGTGAAGGATTTTTTTCTTAATTAAATCATTTGAAGTGTGAAGACCCAACTTTAATCAGGCTTTCTTGAGGTGGGCAGTGGGCCTCACCTTCTGGTGACAGCCTCTATAAAGGACATGGAAGAAGGAAGCTTTTGTTTGCTCTTTGCCTCTTTGTCTTTACTCTTAATTTACCTGTATTAGAGTCTACTTACTCAGGAATATATATTTTCATTATATCCTTCTGTTTCTCTAGAGAACCCTGAGTAATGCACATTGTCTCATTGCCTTTCTGTTGTTGTGGTGGTTGTCTTAACCTAGATCTAGCCCACTCTTAAAACTTTGTTTGTTTGTTTATTTAGATAATGTCTTAACATGTGGCCCTGACTGGCCTGGAACTCTCGATGTAGACCAGGCTGCCTTCAATCAAATTCACACAGATCTATTTGTCTCTGCTTTCTGAGTACTGAGATTAAAGTAGTATGCTATCATGTCAAGTTTCATTTTTTAAAGTTTTATAGATGCAAAGGTAGTTACATTCTAAATACCTGTACTTCTTCAGAAAATAAAGAGGCTTTTCTTGAGTGGTAATGTAAGGCAAATTTTCTAACTTTCCTGATATGGGAATATTTCTTTACTTAATTATTTTCAAACTTGTGTTATTCAAGGAGTATGAAGTTTTAGACATTTTCAAATAAAATATTTATGAAAAATTTTAGTGAATTTTATGAAACATTTTTCATAAAACATAAAACACTTTCTGATATATAAAGTATCTTATTTTATATTTATATGCATAAACATATAAATATATTTTTTCTTTTCTTTTTTCCTGAGGAGACAAAGAGAAAATACTCCGAAGTGTTTCCAAGAATTTATTTTCTGTGCTTCCTTATCAAGCTTCTACTCAAAAGAGGGATTTTATTTATTTATTTATTTTGACAATCCAGGCCACCTTAATTTCACAATCTCAGAATCTGGAAATAAGGATATTTGTCCTTCAGCTCCAAAGTGATGAGATTACCCAAAATGTGCCAGGGAGCTTGGTACAAATAAGGTTATATAAACTTCTCATAATGATTTTAGTAACAAAACTTTCTTCCTTTTCTCTCTTCCTTTCTCTCCCTCTACTATACTACTGTTACTACTACTAGTCATGTGTCCAGTTTCTCTGCTGCTCATACCAAAAAAGGATAGAACATCTCTCTCCATGGTTAGTCCATTCCTAAAAGGAAAAGGAAAATCCTCACTATATTTTAAGAAATCTGAATTCTCACTAACAAGCCATACATTAAAGAATATTTTTTAAAGCCGAATTATTCCCAAGAAGTAAACAATGAAAGTGAATTTTAACTGGCATCACAAAATGTGTCTAGTGAAGGGGATTAAGTTACCTGAGATTTACAAAAACTTTACAACTTCAACACTCTCCAAATGTGTATCCAGATGGCATAGATTCCCAATATTGTATGTGCACTTAAAGATTGCATTGGGCTGTCAGATGGAAGTCAGTAGTAAGAACTGAAATGACATGAGTGTGTGCTGTTTACTCTTAAAGAACCAGTACCTGACAGCAGTGAATATCACTGAAGCCAAGTGAAGCTGAAAGAACAATGGTAACAAGGAAGCAACAAAGCATAGTTCTTCAAATATGTGAAAAAGGATTTCTTTTATGTTTTATGATAGAGTCCTAATAGTAGCTCTAGTATGTTTACTGTCAGTAAATTATGTAGAATGTTAGAGGATATTGATTTAGAACAACCAACCAATATGAAATTTCATAGACTTGAATATTATATAGTAGAATTAATTCCAGTTGTGTGTAGGATAATTTGGAGATTATGTTTTAAACTCCTGGCAATGTATTGGTAAGAAGGATTAATTGATATATATAGAATTATGATTGACCTTGAGACAATGGCTGTTACTGTAGAGAATTAATGGCTAACAGGAACTTTTATAAGGCTTTATAGATTTGGGGAATGAAAGTAAACTGTGAAATTCAGTATGAAATACATAAAGTGCTTTAAAAACTGTAAATGAATACACAGTGCTACAGAAAATGTTTGATACCCAAAGAGATTCTGGACTTTGCAACTGAATTTCTCTCTTGTTTCCAAGATGATTGAGAAATTCAGGAGCTGGAAAGGGACATTATAGCCTCTATGTCAGATTTTGATTTTCAAAAATGATTCAGTCATTTGTACCCAAAAGAAGAACACATATTAGCTACTGTTCTGAGTGTGTTTCTTCTTGTCTTTTAGGCTTCATTTGTCAATGATTCATCAGTCTGTAAAATTACAAGTACTTAGAAAAACAGAAATGAACTACAATAGGATAAAGTAAAATTATAGAATTGCATCACATATGTTAACAATCTATACTGTTTTTATAATATGTATTAATTGCACACATATACATTTTGTAATACACAACAATGCAGCCTACATTCCTGACTGAAATTTACTTCATATAAATTTGAGAGTTCCACGTACTCTATGCAAAATTTCAGCTGCTGTGGAAGCTTGAATAATATTTAGATAGAGGCTGAATTGGGAAGAATGCATTGCTGCAAAAAAATATGATAAAGTTCTATAAGCTGAATATTTTGGAGCATATAAAAATTCTGCTTTTGTTAAACAATTGGAGTCATTTCAATACTCAAGCAGTGGAAGATATCTGAAGTGATGTTATATTAACATTGGTAAAAATGATTAATCTTGAGTGTAATACTACTGGTGTCTCCAAATTGTTCATTGCTGTGGCTGAATGTTGAGTAATTTAGAATAAGCTTTGGTTCGGGTCAGTTTTTTTTTTTTTTTTTTTTTTTTTTTTTTTTAATACCAATCAGAGAACCGACTTAAAAGGTGTCAACATTGGCTCCAAGGTCTTAGCCTTGGCCAGAAGAACCATAGACGCAGGGAGCATGGCTCAGGCCCAGTATGGACAGAAATAGGGAGGGGCTGCACTAAGTAAACTGTCCTCTGTGAGCTCAGCCTGTTAGAAATTGAACCACTCCCTACAACTGTTCTTAACTTGAAAAACTCATTAGGGAAGAAAACAGGAAAATTAAGAAAAATTAGGGAAATACCTTTTTACTCCAGAGTAGAGGGATCTGGGAATTAAAGAGATCCATCTTCACACTTTCCCAGCTAGAATGCATGAAGACCTGATTAATAAACTGAAGATTTGATTGCTGCTTTGCAAAATTCTACTAGCCTTTTGGTATCCAAAAACCCGGTATATGGGAAACTTCTTTATTCATCAATTTGTTGTACCTTTGGCTATAATACAGAATTGAAGAGTCCTATGAAAAGTTTGATCTTAAAAGAAGACAGAAAAAGACACTTCCTCTGGTTCAGAGAATATTGTTGACTAGTGCATAGTCACTTTACATGGTAGAAGGTATAACTTTAAATGATTAATTTTTATTTGAATAGCGTTTTGCTTTCCTTAAAATTTTTTCAGATATTATGAATATTTCGTCCTTAAGAATTGAATGGTATGCTTATAAATGGAAATCAGAATCTTTGGAGGAAAGCTGTTGGCAGAGCAATTATTTTACACAAACAAGTGAATCTGTGGGAGGGGACCACACGAAGCTTGCATCCCCTTTTGAACCTTCAGTAGCATCCTCCAGGGAAAGTCCCTGACTGAAGACTGTTTGAATGTCAGCAGTGGGGTGCAGAGTAACACTGCTCCTCAAAGGAAGCATCACCTCATCTGACCTAGTCTGGGAGTTAATCAGGCGCCTGCTCCAGCCAGTTGACAGTAATGTCTCCAACCATTTCCATTTTTTAGCATTCAGGAGCCACTTGAGGACATCTTTTGTTTATTTGGTAGATCTTCACAAAAAACATTTTGTTGAAAACTTAAGTTAAACCTGATCTTATTTTGGACCTTTGCTTCTGAAAATATGTAACCTTAAGGATGCTTGTGCTGTATGATGTATTAATTCTTGTGGCATATGTCAATGGCTTTATGATGTTATCTAACAGCAGGCTCTCTTCTTCTGAGACATTTGGTGGAGTAACGGGTGTTACGCTTGGCTCTACAGTGAGTAGTAAAAGGATGATCATTTTCATTTAATTATGGATTGTTAGTTAAATTTATGAATGTTTTTTTCCTTTTCTAGTTTCTTACTTTTCACAAGCATAAAATGATGCTTCTGAAAAAAGACATTGTATAGCTTGAAACCTAAGCAATAATTATTTTGTGGGAAATGATGAACAATCTTGGTGAAGTGTTCCAAATGTAAAGAACTCTTAGGAACTTTGCATAGGTCTGTGTTGTACAGTGTGTTCAGCTGTGATGCTGCACGTCACTTCTCTAATAGTTCAGTGGATAAGTGTATGCTAGCAGCTGCCAGAGTCAACACTCATATTTTTCTTTCTGTGAGAAGAACTTCAAGTGTTACTATTCATAGGAGCCTTAACTGCTGCCTGCTTGTCTTGACTAAGAATTCATTTTATTCTGTGTCCTATTCAGGATTCCAACACAAAAGCCTAAGCTATTAGGTTTATCATGAAGTTTATGGGGGTTCTGCTTATTTACTTAGAATCAAAGAGAAACAGGTATCTTTTTCATAAGCTAGAGTATGGCTTTGTTGTAGCAAATAGCAAGGTAATGTCATTATGATTTAACAATTTAGGTATATTTCTTCATGCTATTTTACTCATAAAATTATATATTTTGATCAAGTTTTCACTTTTCACCTTTTACTTTTATTCAGAACATTTGTTTCTGTAATATGTAAAGCAACTTTGTAATCAATAAATAAAATATAAACTTAAAATGAAAGACAACTTCCCAAACTGATTTAATAATGTATTCCCTACAATGTCATGTCTAGATTTACAGAAAGAAATAACATGAAAGGAAACTGATTGATACTGTAAAGTGCAAAACTGATTAGAAATATTTGCATTGTATGAGACAGAAGCATTGTGTTTCTTTCTTATTTCACTTTGCGATAATGAATTCTAAAAGGATAATGATACAGGGCAAATAAAACACAGTCATAGCATCTAGATGCAGCCATCTTGCAAATTCTGAGGTGTACAAATTAGCCTTCACTTTTGGCAACAACTTTCAGTTAAGGAATTTTTTAAATTGTTTTTGTTTTGTGCATTTTTTTGGGTGGAAGAGTGTTTATTTTGTCCCACAGTTTCATACTTTTCAGTATGTGACAGGCTGATTCCATGTTTCTGGGGCTATAGCAAGGAAAAACATTGTAGGGCAGAATGGTGGGGCAGAACCATTATATTCATACCAGCCAACAAGGAGAGTGAAGGCAAATAAACAGTCAAGAAATACCTTTCAGAGATGTGCCTCCAGTTCACATCCTTCTTCCTGTGTAAGACTCCCATTTTTAGTTCCACCACCTTTTAATAGTGTGCTTTACCAGATCAATGGATTAAACCATTCAGTAAGTCAGAGATCCCACAACTAATTCTCTAGAATTACTCCAACATACAAGCCTGATGTATACTTTGTTAAACTACGAACCTCTGAATCCAGTTAAGATAACACTCAATATTAAGCACTACAATTCCAGACCTTATTGATTTTTCACCAGAACACATTTCCTTAAGCCATATTCAATCTTCAAATAAAGGCAGTAACAAAGTCATAATTCCACTTAAAATGATACAACTGTCCTATGTATAACAAGATTGTTTGAATTCCTTCAATAATGTCCCAGTAGTTCTAATATCACTCAAAAATCCAAGTCGAAAATTTTCTCTGATTATTACTGCTACATACACACATGTGTGCACCAATATATAAATACAACATGTTGAGTCCATTTTGCTTTTTTGCATGTATATGGTTTCAAGGCTGACCACTCTGCGTTGGACAACCAGTAAGTGTATGTAGTCCAAGAATAAAAACAATTGAATCTTTATTAGAGATTTATACTATCAGAATATGTTTTAATAATGTCCTCATACATCTTTAGTATTTTTGACCAGATATAATCTTCTATAGAGATATTATTATTAATCTTGTGCCAACTTTGGTACAATTTGGTGCTTACATATTTGGTCAAATACCAATCCACATGATCCTAGTTTTAAATCTGATAAATATTTAATCAGGTAGAGTTTGAAGAAAGCAGATTATTACCCATTATGTGAATGGGTTTTAGTCATTATTTCTGAAATTGGCCCCATTGATGTTTTTTTAGGTCAAGTGCAATTTCTGATAAAATCTTCATTACCCCATAAAATTTCACAAACTCTGTTTTTACTGTCCATGTATATATTGTTTTTGGAGTCTTCCACATCCCACTAGAATATTCTATTAAGCTCTGTTTATGACATTCTAGAGGTTGTCTAGCTGGAAACTCCAACCCCTCCTAAGGTATTCCAGAGTTCTATAAATCTCCTGACCAGTTTTGTCACAATGATGACTTCTCAGTGTCACTGTTCTATGTAAGTACTTCTCATATTTTCCAAATCATTTCCTAATTAATGTAATAAAATGCATTTATTTTGGCTCATAGTTTCAAGGGTTTCATTTCATTGTGGTGGTCATGTCTTGGTGGAGCAGTAGTCTGGTGATGATAGCATATGGCAGAGATCCTCACACTGCAGGGAGATCAGGAAATAAAGTGCTAGAGTATAGCAGAGGCTTTAGAATCTCACTCCATAGTCCAGAAAGTCCTTGAACTTTTAATACCCCTGAGTCAATCTCCAAAACCCCTAATGAGCTTGCCTGTGACACCAGGATCTGCTTTCTTTTCCTCCACTCTACCATCTTTTCTCCCTACTCTCTTTTTCTTTCTTTTATTTATAAAGACTGTGTTTGAGGGCAGTAGAAAGAGTATGGAATTACTCAAATATTTTTTGGGTTGTCTGTGATTGAAGTGGCAATACTGCTATGTTCTAATTTGGAAACTGCTTCCCAAATTTGCCTCCAATCTATTATACCTAGGGCTAGATGGTTAAAGATAGGAACATTGCAGGGTAGAAGGGAAGCAATGGGAACCTCTATTACAATTCCCTGGTGGTCAGACAGACAAAGAGTCAACAACATTGTCCTTGTCCTCCTGTGATGAGTCAGGGTAGCTCTCATAACATGGGCCTGTTCATTCAGCATTGTCTCAGGGCTGACCCTCAGGCTCATGACCGCGCTCATTCAGAAACAGCAGTGCTTCTGAAACAGTAGAGGAGAAGCTTTCCCCTGACATCTCCATGAACAGCCCTCCACAGGACATATATCCAGACATATGTGTGGTGCTGTTTGTATTTTTCTCAGTTTTAGGATTACATATGTATGCCAGTCCTTCAGGAAATACAAACATTGCTTATCAGTTCTGAAGTTTTCTCTTTCCAGCCTTTACTTTCTTAGATTTTCTCACTTAATTTTTTTAAAAAAATTTTTCTCACTTAATTTTTTGCCCTGGAACTCACTATGTAGTAGGAGATGTCATTGGACTCCTGATTTTCCTGCATCCACCTTACAAGTGCTAGGATTACAGGCATGCATCACCATATTTGCTTTAAAGTATGCTGGGGACTAAGCCCAGGGCTCTGTATTTTAGGTACACTCTAGAAACTGAGCTACATCCCTAGTCTACTTGTGAGATTTTTAATTGTTAACTAAACCTGTTACTGCCATAGAACTTGTAATAGTTTCAGTCTCCTGAAAAAAGACTGATAAGGAACAAAATGTCATTTGACTAACAAAATAAATCCAACAAACACATACTTAAAAGCATAAGTCGGCATAGTAATTTAGCTATCAAACAAAACAGATTCAGACAGCAAAGTGTTAAAATATATAAGGAAATGAAATTCCCTATGCTAAGGACTTGTGTTTACATCTGAAATTCATTTATGAATTCATATGCTGATATCTTGTTCTACATTTTTTTTTTTTACTGGCAATGCTTCCAGTATTTTACTTTAAAACTTAATGTTAGATTTGAATGAGTTGTGTGTATTTTTCGTGTTACATAATATTCCTCTAATAGTAATTTTCATGTGATTACCAAAAATTAAATACTTGTATTCTACAACATGCCTTGTTAACATCTGTGAGGTGACTAACTGATTTTTCTCCATGGAGTTATCACCATGATTATTATTGATCTGTCTATATATTCCTGGAATTAAGCCCACTGAATCATAATCTTGTAATGTGGTGGTGGTTATTTTATTATTGTATACTCATCAACATTCATAAATATAGTTGATCTGTGTTTTTCTTGGAATCCCAGTTAAGTGCTGAACTCAATTTTACATGCCATTGCTATAAGTGTTTTAGAATTATATAAGTCTCTTGAAACTAGAATCATGTACTAAGTAGCCTTTATTTTTGTAATTTTTTATTTATTTTTCTTTTTCGTATAATAGATATCAACACCCCTTCCACACTCCCTCCATTCCTCCCAGCACACATCCTACCTCTCTTCTTATTTTATATCCTCCCCATTCCCACTCTCTCATCCCCGCCTCCTCTTCCCATAGAAGAAAGCAGTCCTCCCAGGGTCACTACGTAAACAAGGCACAACAAATGGGACAAGGCCAGTCCCCACACCGAGGGTGGACCAGGCAACACAGCTGGAGGAAATAAGTCCCAAGAGAGGTAATCAGAGAAACCTGACATACATTCTAGGCTGCGGGCTCTCTGCAAGTACCCCAAGCCAGACAACCACATAACATATCTAAGAGTCACTTCAGGTTTTCTCTCTTCTGTTTCAGGTTCGAGGGACCCAAGAGCACTGGTCCATTGACTCCATGAGACCTGCTCTCCTAATGTACATGATCCCTCTGGTCCCCGAAATGCCTTTCTCCTTTCTGAGAGTTTTCTGGAGCTCTGCATGATAATTATGAATTAGCCTTTAAAACAATTATTTTAATTTATTTTTCTTCTTTGGTATAATACATACTGATCAAGCCTCCTCTTCCTCCATTCCTCCTAGCTCCCCCATTTCCCCTCTCCCAAAGAGCCACACTCTACCCCCACCCTGACCCCCGTCCTAACCCCCATCTCCACTTCCCCTCAGAAAAGAGCAGGTCTCTCAGAGTTACCAATCCAATAAGAGCTTAAAAAGATGGAAAAAGCCTGGGCAGGATCCCCTAGAACAAGACTGGAAGAGGCAACCCAGCAGGAGGAAAGGGTCCTAAGGGCAGCTTAAAGGGTCAGACTCCAGGACCCCCTGCCCTCACCTCCACCAGGGCTCCAACTTTTAGGAATGCTACAAGAACATCAAGCCAGACAATCGTAAGATTGTAGGGGACCTAGCGCAAACACAAGCAGGGCTCTGTGTCTGCTGCTTCAGTCTCTGTGAGCCCCCATGAGTCCTGGTTCACTTACTCCATACATAGGATGTGTTCTCCTAGAGTCCTCTATCCTTCAGGTCCCCACAGTCTCTTCTCTTTTTCTGGGTTCCCTGAGCTCTCTGCCCAATGGTTGACTATGGGCATCTGCATCTGCTCCCATCAGCTGCTGGAGGAAGCCTCTCTGATGGTGATTGGCTAAGCATTGGTCTCTGTGCATAGCAGAATATCATTAGGCTATTCATCTCCTGGCTATCCAGTTTCTGGTTCCTGGCCAGCCCTGCAGTGTTAGGCATGGGCTCTCTCCCTTTAATATTTTTCGTTTTGGAGAGAGAAAGAAAGTTTTTCCCTTTATGAAAACTGGTGGTTTTATATTCTATTTCTACTACAAATGACTTATTTTTTTACTTTCCACGACAATGATCAATTTCTTCTATATTTTCAAAGGTATACTGAGACTGTATAATCAAGAATGGAGTGATCAAGTTGACTTATTTTTAGCTCAGGTAACAGCCCTTGTGTATTGAAGGGGCATAGCTATCACAGATGTGTGATTTTTCCATAGCATTTTTTACTCACAAAAGTAGTGAAATTTTATTCACAAAATTGGAGAAAGGTGATTAAACTGATATAAGATTTGGAATTTTTGTTGTTTTTTTGATTTTTTTTTAATTTTTAAAACAAAACCTTGCTAGTCTTCTCCACCCATTGTGCTATGAGTGCTAGAATTGCACGTGGGTTACATTATACTGGGCTAAAATTTAGGGCTAAGATTTAACCAAGATTAGGATATATAGAAATTAATATTGAGTTTATATTTTTATTGGATATTTCTTTACCATGTCAAAGTGCAATAGAGAAGACAGAAGACAAATTATGGTCTTTATCCTGAAGACATTTTTACCTTTTGCAAGCTTCTGTACTAATTAATATCCTCAAGGAAAATATTTAACTATTAAAGGTAATTATATCAGTAGTTAAACATACTATAAACTATAAAAAATTTGAGAAGGCACAGAGATTACTTGGTGCTAGGATATCCAGGCAGTTTAATGGAGGAGATAAACATTACAAACCCTAAATAAAATAGAGGATTAAAATTGACATGACCCTAGATTTAGAGACAATACGGAGAATGTATATTTTGAGTCATAATAGAAATAGCACATAGAATTTTCACTACAAACATATACATATGCTATGATATAAAGAACGGGGGAGTATCTTTAGAAGGTAAAGTTTTTTGGTTTTTGGTGTTTTGTGTGTGTATGTGTGTGTGTGTGAAAATGAAGGTCACCACTGAGGCAAATAAACTGAATATAAAGGCCACCTGACAGGGAAACAAGTCATAGATGGTGACATCTGTCTCTCAAGCTTCATGGCTTTGGGGAATTCATTTACATTCTAAGTCTTTCAATAACATTAATGGAAGTAAAAAGATTATAATAATCATTTTCTAATGAGCAACTGTAAACAGTGTTGAAAAGCATGTAGATATTATTGATATTCTTCTGCCATTGCTGTTGATTAGAACCTAGACATTGAGAGTGTTTTATCAAGTTTACCATACTCACATGAAAAAATCCTTAACGACTGAGATTATTTTATCAATTGTAACATAGCCATGTGCAAGAATTATTGATTATTGGATCTGAGTTGATAACAAGAAATGTGTCAGGAAATGATAGCAAGGGTTGCTAGAGATGATTCCATTAGATATTTTGCAGCAAAAGAGATTTTGTTATTATGTCCTAAATGAACTAGAAATATGTCTAACTACTAATTAGTGGTTAAATAGGCTTTATTTGCTCTGGTATACATTTGTGATGGGAAAAGAAGAAGATAGAATACCACCCTATGAACAAATTGTAGATCTATTGTAGGGGGTTTGGCATAGGAACTCCAGATAGAAAAAAAAAATTAACATATATAGGGCTATAATGGAGTATTGGAGGCTGAGAAAGGAACAGCAGTGCAAGTCTGAAGATGAAAACATGTAGAAATCATAGACCAGAAGGGCCAACTTTTGATGATAGTGAGGGTCACAGCCAAGTTTAAGACAACAGTGTCTGTGCTCAGTTGCTTGACACCCAGTGATCATCAAAGTAAATAACTGTCAGATATGTTTGTGTTGCTAAATGCGAGCACTAAAAATATGTTCCGAATGTAAATATGAACTATACAGTTTGAACTGATCTATCCCACAGTACTACATTAATATGCATTAATGCAGGCTAATAGAACTAAAAATAAAGTTAATCAAATCTATTATGTAAAGAGAAAGAAAAATAGATAACATTAAAATAATGATTTGAAATAAAATAAGTTAACCTTAACTAAATCAGTTGAAAATACGAATGTGAATGACTTAAGCTAAAGCTTTATTTTATTTGAATAATAGTAAGAAACAATAATTAACATGATCAAAGTTTGCATTTTTAAGTGAGTAAAATATTTTGGGGATTTATGTGGGTGAGCTAAAATTTCTCATTAAAATTTATTTATATTCAAAATTATTGGCCATTCCAAAGTCTTGGACAGGCAAATTTTCATTTTAGTAGTAGAATAATATTTATATGAGATTAGATATAATGCAGTACTTAAAAACATGCATTTTAGCTAGTTATATGTTTTAATATTATAATTAAAAGCATAATCTAGGCAGACATTTCATTTTTTGGCCTTGGGCAGCATGTGGGTAGCAGGGTGGGTGGGAGTCACAAGTCCTTTTCCTGTCTGCTGTGTGGGAGTCCTCATGATTTGCAGCTCCTCAGGCATCTGACAGGAACAATAGCCCATCATCTGGATATGATGGTCACTTATTAAAATCCCAGCCATCTGAATTCCTTTTAAAATGTCAACTCTCAGATAGTCTTCAATAATTGGAACAACATTTTATAAGCTTTGAAAATAACATAAACAAATCTTAAACTTGTTGAATGAATTGTTCATTTGTTTTGTGATTAAAGGGGTTAGTGGCATAAAACAAAACAAAATATGTTATTATTCACAATGAGTTACATACCATATGTGTAGTGCATTAACTGAAAAATTTTAAAAGATGACTGTTTTTGTCTAAGTCATCCAGCAAGCAGTTGATTTGGGTTTCACATAAGCTGGTGTTTTCTGGGCTTACAGGAGTCACCTCATCTTGCAGATATGACTGTTCTTTACTGCTGCCTTGGGGAACAAAGAAAACAAGAGGGAAACAAACAGTGAATTGATCTTTGGCTCAAAAGCAACAACTCCCTAACACTTACAAAATTTTCCTTAGGCCTTCTCAGAACTTGTGAGCCTGTCTGGTCAGTACAATTCACTTTTAGCCAACGAGGGATTATTTTCTCCATTTTATAAAGACCCCAGGACTTTTTCCAAGCAGTATAACCCACCTCATAAAAGTTCACAAATAGTGCTGGTTATCTTGTCAGACACAGAGCACATAAAAAAAGAAAGAAAGAAAGAAAGTATTGTCAGAAAACCTCATTTTAGTTCAGTATTTTGTAATGTTTTTTCTTCATGGCACATGGCTTAAACTTTGCAAACCGCTACAAACATTTGGGTTGAGAAAGAGGATTTCTCTTTGTTGTTCAGTTAGCCTTTCTCTGGCCAAACCACTGATATGCAAACTAATGTACCTACAATTATCACACAAAATTGCACGTGCCAGCATTGTGTGTATTCCTATCACAGCGCCTTCTAACTTTGTATGCCACATGTTGCTTCAAAATAAATACTGGGAGGGCTTTACGATCACATGAGTCCCAGGACTGTTAAGACATTTACAGAAGTACTTCCAAATGCTCATTTACCAGGACTATAATCAACTCTCACTATATTACTACCAAAGCTTTTAATTTGTCTCCCTGATTCCTTTCTTTCTTTGCTGTAGCTTCACAAAAGCCAGAGTATACTGTTTACAAATGTCAGATCATGACTAAACATTTTCAGAAGGGTTCCCTTCTAACTCATAAAAATGGACAGACCCTTCAGCCATCTATAAAGCTCTGCATAGTTCCTATGCCCATCTTCTTCCTATTCTCCCATAGCCCTTCTTGGGAGAAGCCCAAGCTCACTGAGATCCTGGATATAATTTGAGGTCCCTAATGTTCTTTTCATCAGGAATGTGCCCATGCTTTCTTTCACACTTGTCACAGATCTTTATTATGAGATCACTTTGGGGGATTTTTGTTTGTTTGTTTGCTTGCTTGCTTGCTTTTGTTTTTCAAGACAGAGATCCTCTGTTGTAATTCTGGCTGTCCTGGAACTCACTCTGTAGACCAGGCTGGCCTCTATAACTCTGCTGGGATTAAAGGCGTACACCACCCCCTCCCAATTATGAGATCACTTTTGCAGTGAGCTGGGGCTCACATTTGTTTGTTTGATTTGTTTGTATTGAGCGTCTTACTTAGATTGCAATTTAGTCTGGAACTCTGCTTAGTGTTTTCTATAGCAAATGCCATTTTTATCAGGCATCTAATGTACTGATTTTATTTACCTCTCCCCATTGACAAGGAAGCTGCACCAGGAAGTATCTCACAGCTGTCTGTTCTCTGCTGTCCCTTCAACATGTGGAGTGCTGCCTGCTACTTAGGTTGTGTCTGATAACTGTAAAAATTTTCTGTGACTTTGAAGCCTATTTTCAAGATTATGCATGTGTGAGTATACCTTATGTTAAGAATGAGGTGTAGGATGCATTGTTCATTTGCTTATTTTTGTTTCCTTACTTTCTACAAAACAGAATTGTTCTTTGGAATATGAACCATGTGATTTTGGCTAAGCATGAAAAATATGAAATTATGTTTGTTTTAATCACAAAATAAGATATAATATTCCAATTATACAAAAATTATAAGAAGTAAGCATGCCATATTTTATTTATTTAAGTTTTATAAATATTTTTCACATAAAAAAGAAACTAAAGCTCTCATGCTGTTTTTTACATCAAATCTTTAAGGAAGAATTGTTTTTAATTTGGTATATTGCATTTTTATAGATTTTCATATATAGCAACATGTGAATGTGTTCATATATAATGTGTATTATTTTTGTGATTTAAAAGTATATATGTGATATGTATACATTTTATACATATCACATATATATTTTAAAAAGATATTTTATTCTTTTCTTGGCTTAATTTTTCCATTAATAAACATTTAATGGGATATTTTCCTGTTATTTTTATAGCTACACTTAATTGAAATGGCTATATAGTACTTAATTATATGAGTATATTAGAATACATTTATTCATTCTTCTATTTATGGTAAGATAATTTTAATTATTGCCAAAAACTATAACCATTTACTATAGTGTCTTTTTTATTACAGAATTTTAAGTGTTTTCATAAATTTCATATATTTACTTACTTATTTACTTAATTCCTTGACACTTTCAAGCCTTCTTACATGATCAAGGAGTCGCAGTACCTATGGCCTCAAGTAGAGGTTAGATCTTGTCTTCTATTTTACATGTGTAAATAAACACAGTTTTCATTTCCCACATAGTTATTAAATTATTAGGCCTCATTTCCTACTTCTAGATTTGAAGATCATTGTACCTGTCATTTTCTCCCAGGTTTCTCTTTTTGTTTATATTTCACATTCGTCTTTTAAAATATATTTTGTATTTATTCTTTGAGAATTGTATCTATATATACCATGTATTTTGATCCATATACCCCCATTCTCTCCCCTATACCCATTTTTCATGGGGATTGCCCTTTTGTGTTTGTTGCTATTACTATGTGTATGAAGTAATACAATTGATATGCTCACCAAAATTATTTATTAAATAATATAGTTCACAGTGGCTCATAAAGCATAACAGAAGGAAATATAGATAACATTATGTTCTCACTTGCTAGAGCTTAAGTTATTATGGGATAGTTTGAGGCTAAACTAACATCCATGTTGCCTTAGTTTTCGATTGTCATGACAAAACACCAAGATCAAGGCAACCTATAGAAGAAAGCATTTAATAGGGACTTACAGTTTCAGAGATTTAGAGTCCATGAATATCAAGGAGAAAGTATGTAAGCAGACAGGTGGGCATGGTATTAGAGTAGTCCCTGAGAGTTTAGATCTGGTCCACACGGAGGAGGCTGAAAGATAGAGCTAACGTGGAATGACATAGACTTTTTAAAAGTCAAAGCAACCACAATGACGCACCTTCAACAAGGCCATACCTCCCAATCCTTCCCAGACAATTTCACCAACTAAGAACCAATTATTCAAATATATATATTGGGGTTATTTTCATTCAAACTCCACCACATGTGATGAAACTAATTGACACTTTTTCTTAGCTATTCCACTGTTTAAACCATACCTACATTTGGATACTTCTACTTTCCTTTCTGGAATCTTCAGTTAAAGTAGAGACTAAGAGATTCTGTAGCCAGATAAAGGAATTAATTCAGAGCTGCGAGTGAATGATTTTGAACTATATTTTACAATTTCCTTATTGGATGTTCCTCATGAGCTGGACTCTATAAGCTCTCAAAACATGTTGCATATTTGTGTAAAAGCAACTGAAATGTATATTGATTTGATGGAAAAATATTTGGGCATTTTTTAGGAACATTCCAAAATTCCAACAATGTTTTGCTCTTAGGAAATCAAACCACTGTGACCATGAGCCACACTGTTGTTGCTTTAACTGACCCAGTTTTCCTGTGGAGACATGGCTTCATCACATAGTAAAAATAGATTATTCTCCTTGTCAATTAAACACACATTTTAAAAAATGAAATTCTAATATGCAGTGGAAAATACATAGTCAGAATTTGAAAGGTCAGATGTGAGGCTCTTTTTAAATGAAAAAATAGTCATGGAGACAAGATGACTCTGAAAGTTTGATATAAATGATAGAAGTCTTCATTTAACAAAAATTGTTTGTGTAGTTGCAATTTGAGTTTTCTTGTTGTTTTCTTTCTTGTTGTTATATAGTTTTTTTTTTTCTTTTTTGTGATGAGGATCAAACCAAGGGATTCCGAGGCAAGCACAGTACCTCTGAGCTATCTTTATCTCTTGTTTTTGGTGTTATGAGCTTGCTATGCCAGCTTCTAGTTGGACAAGAACTCACAGTCTTCTCCCTACTTTAAGTGCTGGGATTAAAGATGTATAGCACCACTCTCATTAAAGCTGCAATTTTCCCATTGTCTTCCTGTATTAGTTACATTTGTATTATGCAGGAGTACCTCACAAGAAACAATTTAAGGTAAGAAAAGTTTACTTGGTATTATAATTTGAGAGTCCAATAGTCCCCAATGGTCCATTATGATTGGCATGGACTATTGAGAAGTCATGGTGGCAGATCACATTATACGTACATTCAGAAAGCTGAAAGCAAAAAGGAAATGGAACTGAACTATAAAGCCTCAAAGCCAACCCAAGGCTGCTAACTTCTTCCTATGAAACTCTACCTCATGGCTAACCTGCAATGCTCAACCTGCAATGGGTGGTGCCATTTCCTGAGCCAACTATCTTTGGCTGTATTAGAAAGCCAGGTAACCATGATGCTGAAAGTGAGCCAACAAATAGTGTTTCTCCATGATTTCTACTTGAAGTTCATACTTGAGTTCCTGTCCTGATTATCCTCAGTGATAGACTAGTATCTGTAAGTGTTAATAAGCACTTTCTTACCCTATGTTGCCTTGGCTAGATCATTTTTATCATAGCCTGAAATCAAATTAAGACATCCTCCCATCTTAGACTCAAGTATGATTGTCTCAAAGAGTTTTTCAAGACCTCTTCTCTGGGAATGGATTGCCCACACCCCAACTCTGTGAGAGGAAAGAGAAGAACAGCCCAAGAGTAAAAACATTGTATCCTTGAAAACAGCTAGAACAGCAGTTCTCAACCTGTGGGTTGTGACTCTTTGGGTGGTAGGAAGACTCTTTTACAGGGGTTGCCTAATACCATATGCATATCAGATATTTACATTACAATAACAGTAGCAAAATTACAGTTATTAAGTAATAATTTTATGGTTGGAGGTCACCACAGCATGAGGAACTGTATTAAAGGGTTTCAGAGTTAGGAAGATTGAGAATCACTGAGCCACAAGGTAAACTGTTTACATAGAGATTACTGTTTGTTTGTCCTAAATCTCATCATATTAAAATGTCAGCAGTATGAATAGGAAGCCCTAAGTTCAGCCTTTAGAAACCGATCCATGGAGAGAAAGCTCACTGGGACATCTACATGCCTGAATTAACTTCACATTTGATCTCTAATTTGATTTTACTTTTGCTTGCTCTGTCACTTGTTGTCAAAGTTTATTTTTAGTTATTTTTAAAATATTTTTATGGACTGTTGAGTGAGGGGCTATCCTAGGTCTTGGCATTTTGTATTGTTTGCAGGTTTTTGATTTCTGTGGGGGATATTTGATTGCTTATGATCTGTACCTGAGGTGTTCTGAATCGATAGAAACACCTGAACTCAGATGCCCGGGGTTTTACTGTCCAGGTTGGCTCTTGCCATGGCAGTGGTTCCCTCTGCTGAGGTCTGGTATGAAAAGGCCTCCTTGTCCTATTTGGTGAGCTGTCCCAGCAGCAGAGTAAAACTACAGTCAATCAGGCTACTCCAGTCAACTCTACTACCTGTTGTGAGCACCAGACTTCAACGATAATTTGCTATCTCTTTGATGTTTCTATCAGATACTTGCTGTTTATTCTTTTAATCTTTCTTGCCATATACTTAATATAGTTCCTCAGTCAAAACTAAAGCATGTTTACCATAGGTTATTTTCCATAAAATATAGATTACCACTTTCTCCCATGTGTTATGGGTTGTTGTGCTTCATTGCTGTAGTGCAGCTGAGTTTTGGGGTGATAATACACTCAACTGTTGCTTGTTCCCATCCACAGAACCCTTCAGGCAAGGGGGTAGAGTTGGCACAGCGCCAAGAAACACAGGCTCCAGGAGTCAGGTGAGTGACAAAAGGCAGACTCAGTTTATTACAGGGAGGAAGCCTATTATACCCTCCACCCGGCCCAGCGTCCCATTGGCTGCCAGACTGCAGTTGCTGCTCCCTGGGCATGTCCAGGTAGGTCTGTCTCTTTGTATGTCCGCGTGTGTCTCAGGCTTTGTTCTGTCCAGTGGCAGGTCCAGTATTCTCCTACAACTCAACCAAGCCTGAGCCATCGGAAAGCAGAGTGTGTCCTTAGGGAGAATCCCAGGTTGGGCATTTTCATATATATGTTTATGGCATCATGTTTCTTTGATGAATGGGATCCACTGTGTATCCCCCATCGGCTGATAGAATACATAATATACTAGATATTTGAAAGTATAAGATAGGGTTGCAAACTGCTGTAATGGCAACTGTGAGGTCCTTGTTATGGATAATGATATATATATATATATATGGAACTCAGTTCTTTGCCTTGATAGAGCTTACTCATAGAAAGGAGAAATTACAATGAGTGAAAGGCATGCAGAAAATGTCTTCTGCATGACACTTTGATTGAACAGAAAAAAGTGAAGAAAGGAAGAGGAGTTGGAGCTGTTGGTTTGTTGTTTCTTGCAGGTGACACATAGAGGAAAGAAAGAGTTCAGATCAGATTTGTGCTAAAAAGCAAAACCCTGGGACCAATGTGAAATATCAGACAGTCAAGAAGACATAAGCAATATAGAATCGATAAAACATACTTCTTAATTCTGACCTGTGATACAAAAGGAAAGGAAAATCCCATGGCTCAGCATGCAGACAGATAGGGCCTTTAAAACTGTTCAGTAAGGGAAACTATAATAATCAAGAAATATTCTTTTTTAAAACTACTTGAGTAGGACATTTTAAAACACAGAGTACAAGAACATCTCACAGACTGGCTTGTGGGACTGTGGTGCAAAGGGGCAAATGAGATCAATTTGATTGTCAGCAAAGCAGAGAAATAAATGCAACTTTGAGGTAAAGGCTCCAAATCTATGAGATAAAGGCAATATGAGGAAATCAGTCCCTGATGGACTTGCTTATGAGAGCCACTAGGGCAGTGGTTCTCAATCTTACCAATGCTGTGACTCTTTTCCTCATTTTGAGGTGACACCCTAACCATAAAATTATTCTCACTGCTACTTCGTAACTATAGTTTTGATACTCTTACGAATTTTAATTTAAATATCTCTATGCAGATGGCCTTAGATGACCCCTGTGAAAGGGTCTTCAATGCTTAAAGGGGTTGTGACCCACGGGTTGAGAACCACTGCATTAGGGACACTTACTAATCATAAGCTGAGGTATTCATCGATATTAGAGCCTAGGCAACAGAGGAAGGCTTGGTAATACTTAGAGAATTGAGCATCTGAGAGATATGGTTTGATATGCAGTTTACTGGCCCAGAAGAAATGTATTTACAGGAAGGCTAAGAAAGAAGTTGATTGAGGAGGGACCTTAGGACTGCTATGGGGCTGTAATTGTTTTGCTGAGTCTCATGGTGGGAAAAATAACACCAGTTATAAGAATCTGATGCTTTCTTCTAACTTACATGAGCACCAGACAGGCACATTGTGCACATACATAAATGTAGCCAAAACACACATAAATTTAAATAAATAAAAGGATGATTTTTTTCTTACTTACCTTAAAAGCCTAAGCAACATGAAGATTTGGGAAATTTAACATTTGATAGAGATTTAATTTTTACTAACGTTGTCATCTTATTTTCTTGCTTAGTACTTTTGACTTTTATTTCTTGGGAAAATAATGTGCTATTGTTTCTTCAGTTTGCTTAGGAAGGCAAAATACAGATAATATTGAATGATAAGAATAAAATCTGGAGTGTGGTGTATGCTTCAAGTAAAATTAATTAAATACTATAATTAAGATTACTTCCAATATAGTGGCTAACAAATTTATGTTATTGGAGTTAAAGTTGAGTTAAAAATTTAACAAATAAAATACTTTTATAATATTGTGGTTGCATATTTGAATAATAGGCCATAAATATTTCTATTTGATTGCCAAATATATTTTATCTCAAGTGTATCTGAATAAATATGCAATTTTTTTGAAACACCAAAAAACAATTAGGTACAATATAAATTTCCCAAAAAAGTTTGAAAACTCAGGGGTATTTTGACTCAATTTCATGGAAATAGTTTTATGTAAGTCAACTCTAATAATGGTACTTTAGGAGTGAATGGGTGAGTGAAATGCCCATTCCTCTTGTTATAAATTGTCAGTGCCTCAGTCTTCATGTTGATCATATTATATGAAGAATTCTGTTATTGCTAGTTTTATTTGGTAACTTTTATTCCTTAGGCAGATGATCTTCTTTATCTATGGCTTTAAAATCCTTATTTCAGATTATGGGCAATGACTGAGAGCTGGATTTTGATCTCACAAGAGTCTCAGTTAATTGATGTTCTATCTGCTGCCAAGACCAATCTGCTGTAATAGACAGCAGATGTTATCTTTGGTTGTGCTGTAGTCCATTTAACCTGCTGTAGCAAAAGCCATCAGAAATTTATCTTTCACAGTTCTGCTAAGAAGGAATATGAAAAGTAAGGTGCTAGCATGTTTGATGTCTCAGCAGGGCCTGCTTTCTAGTTTGTAATTTTCTGTCTGTACCCGAAAATCTAGGAAAGAGTGAAGGAATTCACTGTATGCTTGACATAAGTCCTACTTTGGAGGGCTACACCTCCAGACTTCTTGCATATAGGTTCTTGAGGATATGCTTTAATATAAGAATGGGGTGATACAAACATTCATTCCATAGCAAATTGTGTTGTTCTACAAGAAGTAATTGAAATGCTAATGTGATTCATAGTTTCAAAATGTCCATCAATACATAGAGATGGAAGACATATATAATATTACTTCCAAGACTTTAACATCAACAACATGAAATATACCTGAGTTCAATTGGACAAAATATTTAAAAATTTTAAGCCTATCAGATAGAAGTACTACAAAATAAATAAGGATAGAGACAAGAAGTAAGAAAGAAGATCCATCAATTATTATTTCCATGGGGTTAGACTTGAATCATAAAGATTAAAGATAAAGAGAAATTTGTAACTGGAATCCAGATAATTTGTTTAATGATTTAATTAATAGTTAAAAATGCAGTGTATTGGAGGTTAGAAAATGACTTAGTAGTTAAGAAAACTTGCTGCTCTTGAAAATGTTTGGCATTTGGTTCCCAGTACCAACATCAGGTGGCTCACAATAGCCTATACCTCTAGGTCCAGAGGAGTCAGTGCCTTCTTCTGGTCTGTGCAGGAACATGAATGTGCATGCACATAACCACACACACACACACACACACACACACACACACAAATATAAAATATAATGCATTGTATTTAAAATTTAATCATATTGATGAGTGTCATAAAGTAGGTTTGTGACACTACAAAATCATCTATAGAAGTGAAATTAGGGTATGATATCTTCAGAAAGAGAGTGGTCACATGTGAAGAGAAAAGCATCTAGAATTTATAGCTTTGATGACCTTAATATTAATTTTAACAAACCTAGTGATTTCAAATTTTATTTCTGTGCCCAAAAGACATTTCAAAAGCCACCAGGAGAATCAAGGATAGCCCTTAGTTCACCAGATCACTTGCCTTTTGCTTTCCTGCTTGGGTTCATTTTATTTTGTTGTTGATAATTGTTTATAATTGGCTTTAGACCCCTTTCTTCAAATCTGTTGAAAGATTATTTGCACTGCTACAACAACTCAGTGCTGCCTACAATCTGAGTAGTCTTTTCAAAGTTTCCCGTTTAGGTGAAGCAGGGATTTGTATTTCATTTATGGATTGAGGATTTCATATATAAGCAGATTGTATTTACATCCTTTCCATCCTCTTTCCAGGTCCTCCCATGTTTTCACCCCAAATCTCTCTCAAATTTATGACTTTTCATTGTCCATGGACCACACAAGTCCAATCAATGTTGCCCTTATTTGCATGCATTTAGTGTTGACCCCTTAGGATTTGGGTCTCATCCCTGAAATAAAGGAATATAATCTGATTCTTCCTTTCTTAGCAGTCACTGACTGCCTGTGGTTCTTCATCCAGTGCTGAGACCTTGTGAAATGTTTCTTCATCCTTGTTGACATGTCGATCATTTGGTCTTTGTAGTTCTTAAACTCCACAGAAAAGAATACAGGTGAGTGACTGTGAAACTAAGTTGGAGTTTTTAAGAAAATTCTTTACTATAGATGTTAAATGTAAGTAAGAAGAAAGATGTAATTAAAGGATAGTTCTAATGCTTTTAAATGTCTTTGGGCACATGAAATTAGGACCATGTTTTGTCTGCTTTTGTTTTCAATAGATAACTTGGAATTTAAACAATGTATTTAATTTTTTTACAATTATCTTTAACTGCATTAAATACAAAATTAAGTACATTTCTTAGATTATCAAAGTAAAATAAATGTAGACAGTATAGTTTAATTTAAAATGCTCATATCTAAATTCCCTGGAGAACTGTTCTGTGTCTGCTTTATGAATGTAAGTTCACATATAGTCTTACTGGTCTCTTTGATACCTCATTCATCCCCTGTACCAGTGCAAGTGATGCTTTTCAAAGCCATGTTAGAGCTTACTCAGTCTGCCCTTTCTGAATACCCTCCATTGTTTCTCCAGCTGTTACAGCACAAAGCCTAAAGTCCTTACATTAGTATTTTTCAAAAGCTCCATGATCCCTGATCACTCGTGTCTGTAAGCAGCTATCACCCTCTTCACTATTTCATTGTTCACATGGCTGCCTTCTTATTCTTCAGGGAGCTTGGCAAGCTTTCTTGTCATCTCTAGGACTTGGAACTTCCCAGAATCTTTTTCATGAGACTTTTCAAAGCCCATTTGTTAAAATTTCAGTAAGGTACCTAATCCCCAGCTGTCTTATATCTGTCATTTTCTTTTTTTAATCAGACTATTGATTATTATATGATACTCAGTTGTTAACACCTGTCTTATCCAAGTCATGACAGCTGACATTAGGCTCTGTTGGTTCCAGTGTAAGTTAGTTTTTGTGAACTTTACATGAGCTAGTGACATCTTGGAAGAGGAAATGGGAATTAAGGATTTTATTCCATCAGAATGACAAGTGGGCAAGTCAATGGAGGCATTTCTTGATTACTTATTGATGTTAGAGATCTCAGCCCACTTTGGACAGTAAACACCTATAAACAGGTGGTCGTGGGTTGTATAAGAGAGCAGGCTGAGCAAGCAGTGGAAATTAAGCCTGTAAGTATCACTCCTCATGGTCTTACCTTCAATTCCCGCTTTCAGGTTCCTGCCTTGAATTCCTGTCCTGGCATCCTTCAATGATGGTTATAAATTGGAAGTAAAGTAAACCCTTTCCTTCCTACGTTGCTTTTACTACAGCAATAGAAACCTACCGAGGACACTGCCTTAGATCTGGATTGTTGAGTCTGTACATGGTAGGTGCTCAGCAAATTTGTTGAAAGCTGTTTAGATTTGTATTCAACTATATTATTCTCATGTCTTTAATCTCAGTGGTCATCACCATTACTTTTTTAAAAAATTTATGTATTTATCAGTTGAATTATATTACTGACTTTTTCTTTCCCAATAAGAAGACTTGGCCAGAATATTTTCCAAGTCTTTATAACATCGGAATGCCTTCTGCTGCTTTCATATCGGAACAATAAATTGGTTGATGTGGAATTTTCAGGTCACAAAGTTTTTCCAGTAAAGCATGGTGTGGATACTCTTTGTTGTCCTCTGGCATCTGCTTATGCAGAAAGAGAAATCTGGGGACAGCCCAAATTCTGATCTTTCATAAGTTATTTGTTTCCCAACTTGGGAACTAATACTTGATTTAATGTTTTTCTTTTCTTTTCTGGGTTCATGAAGTTAGTCCTTTTTAGTCACAGACTTTAATAATATTTCAATAGAGTTTTCTTTTAATTTAATACACAATTGTTGCTTGTTCTATAGCTCAGATATATTGCTAAGGATTATTCTTCTCAGACATAGTAAATCTTATGTGCCCTCTATAATATCTTTTCTTTTATAATTTTCTTTCCATGTGAGACAACAAATGATTTAGTTGTCTTCTTTTCTTTGCAGAACTGTGGACTGTACCTAAGGCCCCAATCATACTAGCCTAACATCTTGCCACTGATCTATTTGCTCAGCCCTCTTTTTACATTTCACTTTTTACACTTTCTTTTGTCTGATTAACTTAGACAGCTGTACTTGAATTCATTAGCCCATGCTGCCTTGAACTTGCCATTTTTCTGATTTAGCATCCCTTGTAGCAGGAATTACTAGCATGCACAACAGGTTCCAGCTGTGATTTACTGTGGGCAATTTTTGCCATTTTATTGTCTCCATGAATGCACTAATTTTGTTGTTAATTTGTAAAATTCACTTTGATCTTCTGGCCAACTGCACTTTGATATTTTATTGTCTGAATTAATTTTTCCATTGTATATCCTATATATTTTTTATACTCTCCATTGGGATAGCTAGAGATTGTCTATAATATGTATTTCTTACATGATAGTATAAAATATATATTTATATAATACTGAAAATATATCTTTATTTGGACACTGAAGACATGCTACAAAGACTTTGTAAGTTCTCATTTTTTTTTCAATTAGGAGGTGGCTAGGGAAAATTTCTACAGACAGATGAGTTTAATACTTTCTTAATATAAATGTTATCTTTGATGCTCTGGCCATGTCCTTTTTCTAGATGGCTTTCCTTTTTGTACATTTTAAAATGTCTGTTCATCTATCTATCTATCTATCTATCTATCTATCTATCTATCTGAGTGTGTATGTGTGTGTGTACAAGCGCCTGCACGCACACTCTTGCTCAGGAGCCACAGTAAATGTGTGACAGACAGAGAACAATTTATGAGAAGTCCTTTCTCTCCTTTCACTCTTTGGAATTAATGGATGCAACACAAGTCAAGTCATCAGGTTTGGTTTCAAGTACCTTTACTCACTAAGATCTCGGTTGATTTTTTAATTATTTTATTATTATTATTCAAAATACTATCTAATTTGTTGAACTTTTAAAAGAATACTATAGTATTTTCAGGAATCAATTGAGAATCTCATATAACACATTTTTATCATATTAACCCTCTATGCATCCTCCCCAGCTCCTCTCAGAGCAAACCTCTGTCTTAATTCTAAGGAAACTTCAAGAGCTCCCTTAACATCTTTCAGCTTACAGACCTGCTAAAGTCATTCCTTAGAGCCCTAAGGATGGGATGATTTCCTTTACAATCTTCACAGATGTGTCTGTTAATCATGTCTGCTTTTTATATTTTATTTTTTTTGTCATTCCCCTCCATGCCACATTCTCTGATCTTTCTAACATCATAGTTTCACACCAGTCATTTACCAGTTCAGCATATCTACTTCACCTTCTTCACTGAATATATTTAAAAATGATTTTATTTGTAGTATCTGTCTTCTTAGAAAAAGTCAGGCCTAATCTTGCCCAGAACTTCATCACACAGACTAATGTCTGTCTCTACAATTATTGAACACTATATTTGCTGGTTATCTATACACCAGTTCATTTTACTGTCTATTCTATGCATAGAAGGAGGGAAGCATTCCTGCAAGATTGTGTTCATTACTGAACCTATAGCATATATACAGGAATGAGTTGAATCAAACTACCAGAAGAATCAGTTGAGTTCAGTACAACTATGAGTTCAGAAGCAACTGGTCAGAGTGAGCTTAGTCAGCAGTAAGTTTCTGAGGCAGAAACAATCCAGGTTTGCAGATTAGATTGTATGGAAGTTGGAGCCTTCCAGGTCTAGATTTAAGATTAGATTGTGTGGAGATGGAAACCTTCTAGGACTGGGGATTGAATTAGCAAAGAATAAATTGTCCTCTGTCGTGAACCTGTAAGAATAATTAATTAATCAATATCTACATCTATATATCTATATGTTATTGCAATTCATAGATATATTGTTAAGAAAAACTCAAGATTAACACAATTTCCACTGGGATTATACCCAGACTATCACACCCACCTGACTTTAAAGTGAGTTCTGGGGATCCAAACTCTAATCTTCATAGTTATCTGGCAAACTCTTTACCCACCATCCCATTTCCCAACCACTTTCCAGTTTATTTTATTTAAGGAGTGTAGTATAATAATAGGTGAATTACTCAGTCCATCTTTATTCATTGATAAATTTGTGTTTAACTTTTGGCAAATAATTCATTTACTTTAATCTTTTGGATGTGTGAAATGATAAGACATAGCTATATTATTTCTGTCTTAAATATTTCACAGAAATCTCCTAAAGCCATTGAAATTTCCTTAATAAAAGTGCTAGGAGAATATTTGTTGCAGTATTTTGTCTTGGCTTCAGTCCTGGGGACAGAACTCCTGATATTCTTGTAGACAAGGGTGCCAAGAGAATCTTTCATGCTAGTATTTTATGGTAGTTCCTCACACATGACTTCTAAATCTCCAGTAGTTTCCTGGGTAATAGAACTATCTTCTGTTCTAAACAGGTAGATCTTGATTGGCTTCTAAAATGGATGTGCCACCCGAAAGACCAGGTCAAGTTACCTCTGTGAAGGAGACAGTAAATTAAAATGGAATTAGTGATTGATCACTACGTAAAGAAGGCTTCATAAAATTCTCTGCACTGTGGGATCTAGAAAGCACCAGTGAGGATGTGTTGAGATAGTGGTATATACTAAGACCTAGTTGAGACTCTTCTAGAATGTGTTCCCTTTCACCTGATACTTTATCTGCATTATTTATTATAAATATTTTTTAATTATCAAGTAAATGTAATTAGTAGGTTTTGAGTTATATAATCTGTTTAAGCAAATTTAGTGAACCCAAGAAGGGACAGTGGGAGCCCAAATTTCAGTCTGTCAGAAGTGTAAGTGATAACCTTAGTCTTGTTATTAGAATCTGTAGAGGAGAGCCCTTTTATGTAACTGAGCTTCCTGAGACATCAAAACATCTTTAAGTAGATGATATGAGAATTGAAGTGAGTTTACAGAACACCTAGCTGGTATCTTTGAAATATTACTTAGTGTATGGGACAACTCTTTAGGCATCTGGTATGATAACTGTTGTGATATGTAGGTATGGAATAGAGTAGAGTCAGAAGAATATTTTTCTGTTTTGCTTGTCTTTGTGTTTTATTGAGATAGTATCTAACTGTGATTCTGGGCTGGTTTGAACTCAGTGTCCTCCTGCTTGTACCTTCCAAGTAATGAGATTATAGGTATGTACTGTAAGCTCCGGTTTCTCTCTTTTTCTCCTCCTCCTTCTCCTTATCTTCTTCCTCCCTCCTCCTCCTCTCCTCTTCTTCTTCCTCTTCTTCTTCTTTCTCTTCTTTCCCTCCCTCCCCCCCCTTTTTTCTTCTTTTTCATTGTTGAGACAGGGTCTCACTATGTAGCCCAATCTGGTCTGGAGGCCTAGAACTTACTATGTAGACCAGGATGCCCTTAAATTCAGACATCAGTTTGGCCATATCTCTTGAGTGCTGGGATTAAAAGAATATGCCACTATATCAGGCTTCAGATTCCATTTTTTATATGATTACTGCAATTGCTTTTGTTGCCTTCATGTCCATTTGTAGGTATTAGCTCAGGGAACACATATCAGCGTTTGTATCATCCTGCGCTTTATTTTTCAAGATATTATAATTGTGGAATATATGATTAATTCTAGTAATAAAACATTTTTATATTCTGTGGTTTACATTTATAATATAATATCCACATATTTGTTAGTAACATAAATTCACTGAGTTACTACAAAATAAATCAACCTAGCAAGTATACAATTTACCTGAATAGCTTTATGGATATGTTAAAGATAAAATTACTTTATCTCAGATTGTTTAGTCAGGAAATTTGGTTTAAGGATAGTATTTAATCTACTAAGTATAAAATAGTTTCTGTCCTGTGAAGTCTATTTTTAGTTCATTACAGACTCTTACTTTATATTTAACTCTGCCATTTGCAATGAACTAATATTAGAGTGATCAGTAGGATTATACTTTCAGAACAGGCAAACTTTAATGTGGTGATTTCTTTTTTGGCTTTTTGAGATAAAGTCTCAAAATGGAGTCCTAGTTGACCTGGAATTGATTATATAGACTGATCTGGACTTGAACTTGGGACAATTCTCCGACTTCTGGGAACATTAGCATGTGGCAACACATATGACCTTCATATAGTGATTTCAGTACCACATTGACAGGGCAATTGGCTATTGTTTACCTAATTGTATTCAAATTCCCAAATATTTTCTTTCCTGCTAAATTTTTGTAGACTGCAGGGAAGTATATTGAAAATAAACTTTGATACTTTTCTGTAAATATAGAGACATTCAATAAGCTGAAAACTATTGATTGGTCACAGACAGAGGATATTAAAGAACATCTATAGTTAAAATATTACAAACAGAAAAATCTGGAAAGAGCTGATTTGAAAACAGGCCATGTCTTTCTAGTCAATATCCACTAGCTTGAATAATCATATGCAAGTAGATAAAAGTAGCAGGATGCCTTGTGATTATAACATACAGCAATTCCCAAACCAACAAAAGAATAAGATGAAGGGACCACATGGAATGTATATTATAATGTAACCCTGTACCATTTTTTTAAGTTGGTATTACTGTTTTTGACACAGCTACAGGAAATAAAAAGTCTATTGGAATGCAACGCAGGAAAATGTATTCCCACAAGGATTTGTAAAATGAAAGTTGGAACCCCTGAATGGAAACAGATTTCTGAAAAATCAGCTTTCTCTACAACCAATTCTGTTAAAAGTGAAATATATGTTTATGCATTTGATTACATCATTGTAGTGAGTTTTTAAGTGTTAAGTTAAAGAATTGATATAGAGACTATAATGCAATAACCTGAACTCAATGTGATAAACAACGTGCAAGACACTCAAAGATGTTGATGTCTGAAATTGAGCTATTCAGTTAACATTCAATTTGAACTCACTATACATAGATGAATTTTTGTTGTTGCTGCTACTGCTGTTATTTCTGCTTTAGACATTTTGGTTAATTTAATGAAGCAAACTTTTTTTGTGCTTTTGATAACTTCACAACATGCACTGAAGTACAATGATTTGAAATGATTGACAATTTATATTGCATCATCCTACAGGCCAGTTTTCAGAGATAGTACAACAAGGAAACTAAGCTTTGCTCTGTGTGAAATCTGGTATGATAAGGGAACCCAAGGTGACTGTAGTTAAGTCTGAAGTTCAGCTAGTATGGCTTAAGAAACTAGTATAGCCTTGAACATTTGGTTTTAGGTATTTAGAGGCTCTAGACTAGAGTCTCTATATTGGTCATCAGCTGAGTTTCTTGATTAGTTCATGTACTTTCTAGGTCTCTTCTTCTTTTATAGGACCTGTCCATGATTCATGTTGTGTCTCCAGCAAGTTGAGAGAATTCTTCATGTAACTCCTCAGAGTAGGTTGCAGAAGCAGAAGCTGCAATGTCTGCAGACCTGTAGACAATATAGTACTAATGATTAAAACTTTCCGAGTCTACATGTAAAAGAAATAAGCTTTCAGAGACCCACAGTAAGACACTATGAAGAGAGTGAGAGATCTTGGAACACTCAGTTCTAAATGGAATGTCTCCATCAAATTCTTCCCCTCAGAGCTTACAGAACCCCATAGAAGAAACAGAAAAAGGGTAAAAGCTAGAGGGGAATAGAAAATGCCAAGAATACAAGGCCCTCTAAATCAATATGAGTAAAGCTCTATGAACTCATAGAAACTAAAGCAGCATTCTCAGGGCCTGCATGGCTCTGTACTAGGTCCTCTTTATACACATAGGCTTCCAGTTTAGTGTTTTTAAGGGATTCCTGAGCATGCAAATGAGTGGGTCTCTGATTCTGGTGCCTAGTTTCGGGCTCTTCTTCTTCTATTGGGTTGTCCTGTCAAAATTCAATGTGATAATTTTTGTTTTACCATATTATAAATTACTTTTTGCATTAAAAATAAATGAATGAATAAATGGGTGAATGGCAACTAGGATAAGGGTTAACAACTTAATGGTCACTTATACTTACTAGGAGAAGGAAAATCAATTTTCTTCATGGAGTTACACTGGGTGTATCAGTCACTCCAAGGCAGGCCTCATGCTCAGGAGTAGTTGACCAACATATAATGTTTCTTGTGCACCCTTATTTGGTTACAGTATGGTGTTTTGTTGTTTTTTTAATTTTTGGTTGTTGTATTGTTTTCTTGGTTTGGGGAAGGGTTGTTATATTAGCGTTTTATTTTATCTTTTGAGAAAGAACTTAAAATTGGGTGGGTAGGGATGGGAAGAGAATCTGGAAGTACTTGGGGGAGGTTAAGAATATAGTCAAAATATATTTAAATTTAAAATTATTTCAAATAATAAAAAGATAATAAAAAGAAATGAACATGCATGTTTGTGATGGAATAAAAAATCAATTTGTATAAAAAAGCAAACATGCTTTACTCCTTAAATTATCTGGCATGCACATATATAAAAGGATGTACCTATCCTTTTAGAAAAAAATATGCCTTATGTGAATTATCATAGTATTATATATGACAACCCTCTTCATATTGTAAAATTATTTCCAGAAAAGAACTCTATAAGGAAATACATGACTCAGATTCAAGAGTCTCAAAACCATATATTAAAATAAATTATAAGTTCAACTATCATATTCAACGACTTCAATTGCTTCTTTTAGCTTGTCTGGGAGGGTGCTAACCAAGCTGTTTATTTTTATATGAGGACAAGTTATATATTCAAACCCCTATCATTTCCCAGAAAAAGGTGAATATTAAATAGTGAATAATGAATAAGGGTCTAAATGCAGCAAAGCTTGGACAGAAAGATTTGTGCTAGACAAATAAAGATGGTAAATGTGGTAGAATATGTATACATGGTACAACAGTTCTTTCAAAGTTAGCACAAGTCCCTCTCTACAGCTCTGAAAAGCCCCATTCATTTAAGCATGACTTGTGAATGTGAGGGCATGTGGGGCCTGGGGGTTCTGGAAAGCTAGTCTATGTCACCTGAGGCCAGCTGCATGCAGCAAGTGTTTGGGGATGGCTAAATTTGTTTGATTCCTTTCAGAACTTTGCAATGAAAAAATTCAGTGCAATGTGTGAAAACAGGAATCAAGTGAAAAAACTAATAAATAAATCATTATAGAAGACCTATTCAAGGTAAAATGTAAAATAACAAGTAAGAGTCATCGCACAGCTGACTAATGGCTTTATTTTCTTTTGATGAAAAATATAAAGTACAAACCTCTACACTTTGGAGAAGTTATATATATGGAAAAAGGAACAGATAAGCCATTTCTATCCCAGATTATGTTAATCATGAGAACAAAGTTAAAGGCCAAACTACCTCATTTTTTTCATTTTATTATATGATGTTTGATCCTCAATATTAAGCATCAAAGTTGTATTTTAATTTTGTGATATTATAAAGGAGAACTATATAAAAAACAAAGTTTTTCTTATTGGTGTGACAAAATACATGTCAAAGAAAAGGAAGGAAGGGTTAACTTTGGATCTCAGCTGCAGGGAATAAAGTTCATCAAGGAATTAAAGGAATGGCTACACAAGCAGAGGACTGTGAAATGATAGGAGTCAAATATTTAACTTGTCTTCATATAAAAATAAACAGCATGGTTAACACCCTTACAGACAAGCTAAAAGCAGCAATTGAACTTATACTATAATACATTCCTCTATTTAACATTTTCTTAAATTTCTTTTCCACTGAAACTCAACACATTTCTCCTCTCTATACTATTGCAATATTATGAGTTTCCTTGCACTTTTAGAAATGTCAATATACCTGATACAAATAAATATGTAGAAATTCAGATGAGAAGATAACATTTGAACAAAATGACAATATACTCTAATATCATTTGCATATTTAATGAATATTTCCATACGTTTTGGAATCCTTCATTTCCTTGGCAAATTGTTTGAATATTTCTTCTTAAAGGAAGACATTTGCTTTATGGTTTTACTGTACACAGGAACATTTTCATGCTATAAAGAAGTCTCCATATTTAATAGGTAAAAGACAGATTTTTATATTTCTTACAGTTCATTTATAGGGTCTAAAGATCTCTACTGGAAAAGTAATAAGTATGATCACCAATGTTGAAAGAACATGTTAAAAATTGGAAAGTACTTAATATATGATAGACCCTAACTTCTACATATTACTACTCTTCTTTTTTTATCCTATTTTGTTATTCAATAAAATTATATATTTTGATCACATTCTTTCCCCTCCCCCAACAAGTTCTCCCTCCTCCATACACACTCAAAATCATGTTATCTTTCTTTCCTCTTTTCAAAGAACCAATTAAACAAAACACAAGATGAATATCAAAACAAAACCTAATAAAACAAAAAAGATACCCCCTCCTAGGGAAAACAGAAAGTACCCCAAAACAACATAGCATTTATGCTGCACTGGATAATCAATTCTGGGCATGGGGCCTGTCCTGTAGTGTATTTGATACACCTACTAATACTCCATTGGAGAAAAATGATTTTCATTTGCCCAGTGGTGTCAACTGTAAATGGCTTCTTGGTTGGATGTGGGACTCCATGTCCATTTTCTTCTCTCAATTCTGGGTCTTGAACCTGTACAGGTCCTGTGTGCCTCTCTACAATGTCTTTCAGTTAATATATTTATCAGTCCTGTTATGTCTGGAAGACACTGAATTCTTGGAGTCATCCATCAATTCTTATAATCATTCCCATTCCTCTTCCACATAGCTTCCTCAGCCTTGAGGTGAGGGGGTTTGATGAACATATTCCATTTAGAACTGAGTATTCCAAAGTCTCTTACTATCTGCACATTGTCCAGTTGTGTATCTTTGTGTTAATTTCCATTTACTGAAAGAAGAAGCTTCTCTGGTGAGGTTTGAGTAAAGCATTGATCTATGAGGGAAGCAATATGCCATTAGGAGTCATGTTCTTTTAGTGAATAATAGTAGTAGGTTTTCTCCTAGACCACAACCTATCTAGTCTTACTTTAGCAGTGTAAGGCCTGGATTTAATCTCATGGAATGGGACTTAAATCCAACCAGAAAGTGGTTGGGTGTTACCATAACATTTGTGTCACTATTGCATCAGTATATCTGCAGGCAGGTTTCCATTGTTGGTTGCAGAGTTTGTAGCTGGGAGATATTAATGATTACCTTTCTCTTCTAGTTGCATGAAGAGTACCTTACAGTACCATGAGTGCTAGTCAAACTGATTCTTCTGGGCACCAGCTCAACTTCTCTATGTCCAATGACAAAAACAAGTGTTGTCTTTAGCCATAGGGCCTTACTATCAGTTTTTGGAGAGCAGCCAGTAGCCTTGACAATAACTGTGATATTTGGGGTTGTCTGTAAGACTCCGTTGGCCAATGTTTCAACAAAATGTAAACCATCTGGTGCTGGTGGTTTATCTTAGTGGCATATGCTATATAGTTGGGGCATTATCTCCCCTGCTATAGATTTACTTCATTTATCTTCTCTTCATATATGTATATATTTTAAAAAGCTCTATAGTAGGTTTCCATATGGTTTTTCCAAAGCCTTTCAGTGTTACCACTGTTCTTCATTATTTTAATAAAATATTTTTGCTCAACTTTGCATTTTGCATAAATACATACATTTTATTATTTATTATTTATTTTTATTATTTATTATTTATTATTACACTTAGGAAATTGCTCTGGTGGTTTGAATGAGAATAGCCTCCATAGGCTCATATTTTAACATTTAGTCCCCATTTAATGGAACTATTTGGGGAGTAGGAGGTGTGACCTTATGATAGGAGGTATGCCCTGGTTGTAGGAATGTGTCACTGGGAGTAGACTTTGGGGTTTCAGAATCCTGCCACAGGCCCAGTGTTGCTTTCTTTCTCTTTGTCTGCAACTTGTCAATTGGATGTGAGCTCTCAGCTAGTGCTCCAACACCAGTCCTTCCTGTCTGCCACAGTGCTCCTCTCTATAATGGAAATATACTAACCCTCTGAAACTGTAAGAAAGCCTCAAATTAAATAATTTATTTTATTAATTGCCTTGGTCATGGTATTTCATCACGATGTTAGAAGAATAACTAAGACAATCACTCATTCCAAATTATATAAGTGCTTATTGCAAAATGAGGAATATAGTGTATAACTATTTTTATAGAGTTTTCCCAACATATACCACAGTGCAGTGCTTTGTGTAACTTATACTATAGTAAAGGTAAAATGACTTCCAAACACTAAATAATAAGCTTTCTTTAAATAATCATTTGATTGAATATAATAGGAGATTTAAGTTTCTGCCTGAATATTAATTTGCATAAATAAGATTGAGATTACAAACATATTCATATTGGTACACATTAAATTGCTAAATCCACAAAATAGCTTCTTAATGATAAGTTATGGCTATCATAAAAATCATAGTAAAGTGGACTCAATCTAGAGCCTCATTCATGCTAGGCAAGTTCCCTATCCCTCCAGACTGTTACTTTTTAAGTTTTGAGACAGCATCTCACTAAATTATTCAACTTGCCTTTAACCTCTGTAGCCTGAGCAGGCCATGACCCGTACCTTTGTACTAGTTTCTAATAGTGAAGGATTATGTACTAGACCCAGCTCCAACGTTGAATGTTTTATTTCATGAAGCATTTTTATAAGGTTTAAAGTACTTGACTCTAGAAAATTAAAAATAATAAGAATATAAAGTAGCTTTTTAGAGTTCTTTTTTCTTCAGTTCAGTGATCTCATTTGTGGAATTATCTGTGAAAGGCAACATCAAAGTTTTCCTCAACAACCTCAGTCTAATAAAAATCCACAGTGAAGGAAACAGTCTTTTCAATTGGTATTTTTTTTTAACATATCCGGTTTTATCAGAAAAGGAAAAGGGCTAATGTTAGATACTATCTGATTAGCATTGTATGGCATATTAGAAAGCCTGTATACATGTCTTAACTAATTCTTATTTCATAGGGTAGCTGCACCAAATTGGGAAAAAAGTATGTTACAGGGACCAGTGCATTCTCTGGTATCTTGGCATATGGTCAAATGTTAAATAAACAATGTTAATTGGGTAGCAGTAAGAGGCAGATGCACTAGTTTGTGTCTGGTCCCATGGCAGCCAGAAAAGGGTGTTGGATCCCCCAAAGCCAGAGATATACGTAGTTATGAGCCATCAAATGTGTACTGAGAGTCAAGCTCTGAAAGAATAACAAGTGCTTTTAATCATCATATATTGAACTGGAGTATCTTAAAGGGAAGTATAATTTATAATTTATTTGAAGAATCTTGAAAGTATACGTTTCTTAGAACATTAAAACTTACAGGTCATTTATAGGTCACTTACTGTTATTATATTCTTCAGTAATCTGTGATTTTACAGTTCAACAAAAATAAAAACATAACACAGTACTTATAAAACCCATTAGAGTACTCATAATACTTTATTTTGTGATTGATAATGAAGTAAATCCTGAGAGAAATTGCTTATTGCTCATTTGAATATATTATTTGTAATAAATTAGATTACTCAAGGAAATTTTGTTCCTTGAATCTCATACTTGTCTCCAATATCAATACGTGAAACAAAATGACAGGTTAGGCTAATAAAATGAGGACTCTGACTGCAAGTAAGTTTCCACAATTGGAAAAACAGAGAGTAAGAAACTCAGTTTAGTACAATGCTATGAATTCAATGACGCAGTTCTCTTTGGGGGAGTAAAGTGATATAGTGCAGTGCAGGTAAGAAACACAATAGCCTCCCTTCCTTGTCTGTAACTGATGTGTTACAAAATTTACTATGGGGGATGATGGTGTTGGTTAGAGTTCAAGGGAAAGGGTATGAAATTATTAAGTTTGGCATAGCTTGTTAGCAGAAAAGTTATCAAATGAAAAGTATAAAAACTTTAGATATCTTTATAAGAATTTGTATTATATAAATCATTTATAACATTATCCATATATTTATGCAAATTAGTATAAATCATATGTCAAATATAAATGTATTTATAATTTATACATTATATAGTATATTATTATATAATCATTCATACATAATGAATATAATAATCACTTAATCTGATTTATATGACAACACAGGGATAATTTTTTTCCCACTAAATAAAACACTAAACTATAACTTTTGTCTTTAAGCTATTCATTTTCATTAAAAACCTCTGTTTCTGCCTGCCAATAAAAGCATTCAAATTAAAATTCTGAAATATGGTTGTACTTGTTGGTTCTACCTAGAAAATTTTTATGGTAATTAAACAGAGTTTTAGGGAACTTCCCATCAATAGATAGATTTAATTTTACCAATTCATATAAGACTATAGTACAGTACTAAAATATGTATGTAAAAAGAGATGAAGAGAGGGAAATGGAATATAAAGTCAGACTTAAAGAGTCTGACTTCACAGATAAAGTGGAATGAACACACACATACACACATAGGATATATATCATATATTCAAGTTGTAGCTTTTGACCAGATGAATATCTTGATTATGGTTTTTAGTTTTGAAACATACAACATACATACATACATATATAAATGAATGAATGGAGTGAGGGCTCAATGATTAAAAGCATTTATTATTCTTTCAGAGGACACAAGCTTGATTCTCACCACACGTTTGATGGCTTATAATTACATATATCTCTGGCTTCTGGGTTCCAACACCCTCTTCTGGCAGCCATAGGTACCAGACACAAACTAGTGCAAGTACATACATTAGGGTAAACATACAATTAAAAAATTAAAATAGATCAAAGCCAAAAATAAAACCACAGAATTATGATTTTACTTATAAGTATCTCTGTGAATAGATACATTAATGTATACATAAATATTTTCATTCTTTCAATGTTTTCTTTATTCTGATTTCTTTCAAATTTAACATCAATTACTTATATTTCAGATAAGTAGTAAAATATTTTAAAGAAAAATATTAAAATGATTACTTAGGTGACACATATGTGTAAAATACACATAAAAGTTAATAATGTTTTTTTCTTCACAATATCCTCTTCATAAGTGACTGTAATTGCAGAAAATACACTGTATTTTCCTCTTAGTGCAGAAATAATTAAAAAGAAAAGGCTTAATGCCATATAAAAAATTGGAATAAATGCAGGACTTTAATTTGTTCTCAATTCAGCAGTTTTAGCTAAAGTGACCATTCTTTAATAGATCCCAACCACAATAGTATCAGCTGTAGACTATCTATATATTGATAACTATGTTTATTCTTCTTGACCTTGCTTAAAAGAAAGCACATTCAAAAACAAGTTCTCATCAGTTTTTCTATTGAAGGGTCATATATTAAAATATTAATGTGCATACAGCACATTAATGTGCATAGAGCACAGTGTGTTTTAGAGCTTCTGTGAATATTGTGAGAATGTTTAAGATAAATTTTACAGAACCTAGGGATTTTCATCTGCAAGCATAATCCTGTTTGGAAGCAGAACACTCTGTGTGCTACAGGTGACAAATGTTTTTGGAGTTCATAGTCACAAAATGTCACCAGGGATGTCATTGATGAAGGATATCTTCCTAGAAAATTTGGGAAAAGCATGGTTTAAATATTTTTATTTCTTTAAAAAACTAATACATTTTTATAAATAATTGTATTTTGGGATTAAGAAAATCAAGGTAGAGGTCATAAATAAAAATACTATTTAAAATGTGTACTGATATTTTTATATTATTCTGCAGTAAAAAATTTCTAGTATAATAATTTTCTAGAGAGAATGTGATTTAGTTTACATACACATACTAAATGTATATGTATATATATATATATTTTATATTAACAGTTTTATTAATAATTCCATTTCTACTGATTACCAACATTTTATCTGACACTTCTGTGTGGTGGCCATAGACATGTAGTCATCCACTAGAATTATTACGTCCTCTTTCACTTCCAACCCAGATAAAAAATGAGATATGCAAGAATAGTTTCTGCAGTATAACTTGTAAATATATGTGGGGTTGTGAATGAACATCTGTTCAACATATATGCTTGGCACCAGTTGTACAAGGCCTGTGTTCCAAAATGCCTAAGCTTACTTTAAAGTTTTACTGTTGCCATATTAAAATTTTTGTTTGTTTTTTATTTCAAACCCTTCTGCATTTTTTGCACGACCTAGAAGCACAAATTAAATTATATTACACAGGTTTTTTTTCCTTTGGGTTAATCATTTTAAAAACTTTATTTTGTCTTTATATTTTTTGTCTTTTCTCCCTCTCATCTCGGCAAGCTCCTTCTCTCTCACTTGCCTCTCTTTCCCTCAATAAACTTTCATATCTGTACATATCTATCTACCTGTCTGTCTGTCTCCCCCTCTATTTTGCTATGTCATGAACTCCAAGGGCAAGGGCAGTCAATTGCTTGTGCATGACACTTTTTATCATGCAACTGCTTAGGCCACATATTTACCCATAGTTTCAATAAGCTGATTGTATATCTCAAGAAAATAAGTGCTGACATAAAATATTCTTGATAGATTTGAGGCTTCAAAGCAGGTTAAAAATTTCCCAACTCTCGTGATTTTCATGGTTTGCTGATGACTGACCTTGTCTGATGAGAAACATATCACATATATCATGAGCAAATGTCATTCTGACATTTTATTATGGTCAGTGGCACAATAATCTTTTTTGTTCTTTTACATGGTAACTTTTGTTATAAAGTTTTTAATATTATCTCACTTTATTTAATGTGCCTCAGTTATGCTCATGATCAACTTTTTAATTGACAATAAAATGATTTTCTACTTTTCTTTTTATGTCTCACTATGGTTTGGAGTTAGACTGATTTGAAATGACAAGCTGCAGGTTGTTAGCTTACAGCTGGTAAGCTTGGGTAGGTACATGAAATATTTTGCTGGGAGCAAAAGTAGAGGAAAATACAATGGTTTGATAAGAACAATAAGAACTGAAAAGAGAGAGCAAGAAAGGGAGGGCGAGAGAGGGCGTGAAGACATGAAGATTCAGATAAAATATTTTATTTAAATTTAATAAAGGCATACTTTATAAACCACATCAGTCTCAGTAAGCATTGTTCATTTCCCCCTCTCTGTTTCTTTTCTCTCTCCCTTCTTTTTTCCTCTCTTACTTGTCTTTTGTTTCACTAAAAATCATTTATTCACTATGTCCTTTGTATAATGGATTTAACTGTTAAAAAAATGTACTTCTATTTTTGAAACTTAGTTTCTGTTCTGTAAAAATTAATGGTGGAGAAGCAGAGGCTGAAATTCATTACTCTATCACCATCATCATCATCATCATCATCATCATCAGAATTTTTACTTTATTTTATGTGTATGAGTGTTTTGCCTTACATACATGTATGTGTACCGAGTGCATGCCTGGTGCCCACAGAAGTCAAAAGAGAATGTAAGAGCCCCTGCAACCGGTTGTTAGCCACCATGTGAGTGCTGGGAGTCAAACCGAGATCCTCTGAAAAAGCAACCGGTTCTCCTAACAGCTCACTCATCCCTCCAGTCCCTCATTAATATATTTTTGCAAAAATCCCGAGAGAGCTGAAAAGGGGATTGCAGGGGTCTGTAGCGGCCAGTTAGAAGCAGAGTGGAGATAAGGATGAAGTTACAGAAGAACGAGTCCAAAATTCTCAAAACCAGATCCCTAAAAAATCATGGTGCTAGGGAAAAACACAGATCAAAAATACTTTGAGATGTTCTGCGTTTGACCTTCCCTGCTTGAAAGCTTCTTTGAACCCCACACTGAGCAGTTTCCATATTATTCTGTATATATTTACAGACTACTGGACACTGTTGTGACAATTCACTTTGAAGTCACTCTCAGTGACTCACGGGCTGATGAAAGAAAGTCCTGTAGTCATTCTTAGTGGGTGTGCGACATGGTAAAGCAAAGAGGAATCCTGGGAAATGGGACTGAGCAGGTCTTCAAAGGGCCTTTTCTCTCCCTGTTAAAGTGTTCATTCTTAGTTACCCACCACTCAGCAAAAGGTTCAGATTCTCAAGCGTTTTATTTGGAATAACATGAATGGTTTTATTCTGAATAGTCACAAGGCAAATGACAGGTTATATTTAATTTTTTATATTTTTATTTACATAGACTTTAGTGATATCCCTGCTTGCTGTATAATTTGATTTATTTTGAGGCATCAGAAGGAAGTCATTGAAGTTGAACATGGCAACTGCCCGTTTGAACAGCAAAACATCTAACGCCAAGCAGAAGAGTTAAATAATATTCCATTTGAGGAAAGTCATAAAATACTTTAAGAAAATTGTGAGCCTATTTATATGCATAGAGTATATCCTGATGCAAAAATGTTACCTAAATAATAATCAAATTCATGTTTGAAATATGTTTCTCTTTAATTTGTATGAAAATCCTTAAAAAAAGAGTAATTCATTTTAAATCCTTAAAACTTCTAATGACAAATACAGAACTGTGTAACTATGAGATGGACATGCGAAATATGCAAAGTATAGGCAGAGTTAAGGACTACTTATGGATTTCGACACTCCTTTCCTTTGCTTTATTATTTTATGGTTTGAAACAGGATTGCATGTAGCCCAACCTGGCTTCAAATTTTCTGCGTAGTGCTGGATGACCTTAATTGATCCTCCTGCTTCAACCTTCCAAGTGAGTACTGGAATTGTAGACATGCACTACTACAAACACCAGTATATACTATGCTGGAGATTTGAACTCAGGACTTTGTAAGTGCTTAGTAAGCCCTTGATGTCTGAGTTACATGTTAGTCTTTATTTATTTTTATTTTATGTACATTGGTGTTTTGCTTGCATGTCTGTGTGAGGATGTTAAATCCCCTGGGACTGGAGTTACAAAGCATTGTGAGCTGCCATGTGGATGCTGGGCATTGAACCTGGATCCTCTGGAGGAGCAGCCAGTGCTCTAAACCACTGAACAATCTCTTCAACCCCAAAAAGCTTTCTGAATGTAGTATTTTAAAAAATTGTGTGGAGAGCTTGATCCACTGTAGTTTCTTTTACATTCAGTGCTCAGTCTGTGGTACAATGTTCATTTCTATTTTTGTTTTGCTTGAAAGTAGATATTTATTTTTTGATTATAAAAGTATATTATTGAAAATATTTTTTCATGCAATTATACTCTGGTCAGTTTCTCCTACCCCAGGTGGGGAAACTTCACCCAGATCCTTCCCACCTACCTACCCACTCCATGCCATTACTACCTATCACTCTTTAGAAAACAGGCAAAAAAAAAATCAGAAATCAAAAAACAAACCAGAATAAAAAACAAAGAAAAAGCACAAGAAACACGTACCATACACACATATGCCCACAAACAAACCAAAACCATAAAAACACGAAACTGTAAAGCATAATATACAAACAAAAGACCAGTAAGAAAAAAGCATGCCTAAACAAAGCAAAATTTATTAAATAGAACAGATGACTTCCAATTGGTTCTGCCTGCCAAGCCTTTGGTTGCTCATGTAAAGAATGATCAGTGATTACGAGTAAAGAGAGCATCTATTCCATATGGCCCAAAGGCATGGATTTTGATCACTTGATTCTAGGCCTGTTGTTAAACCTCAGCATAAGGAAAGACTTAGCCTGGTTATGCTCCAGATTTCTCAACTACAAAGGAAATTACTAACAATAATGGTTGCTTTGCAATCTCAGGGAAGAGTAATGAGTTAGCATGTGTAAACCATATCTTAGATGAGTATTTCATATCCAGTAAGTGCTATGTATGTGCTGTTTTAGTCTGTTGCTACTGATTTAGTGAACTATTTATAAATTAATGTTAATTCCATGAATTATACTTGCAATATCCTGTCTATTTTTAAATAAACACATATTAAATAATTAAAGAAGAAACTGTTCTTGCCATTTCAAACAATTAGTGTTTTCAATGAACTTTATTAAAGTGGATAATATTCTTAAATTTTAATTACTAAAGTCTACTCTTTGTTGTTTTTCTAGAGTTGCTAACCAAATGAACTTATAATTAGTTGTATGTGATCAAGTTTATAGCTATTATGTCATTTCAATGACTATTACATGCTTATACATGCTATTTTAAAATAAATTTTAAAAACATTTTCCCACAGATGTGATGAAAAATTATGACAAAACATCTGAATAAAACTACTTAGAGCCTCGATTTTATTACAACTGTCTTAGTCATATTAGAAGTATTTGTGCTAGTATTAGAATATTGCTAGTAATTTAAAACACTGTTAATAAAATTGAGAGCAAGAACAAGTCTTGTTCAGCATTAAGATATATATTTAGTATGTACAAAACTCTGGGTTCATTTTTTGCCATTCCTCTCCCAAAACAAGGGCAATATATTGATACTTATGTTTTTTAATGATGAGAACTGTTTGCCGAATTTTTAACCTAAATTTCTTTCATCTGAAAAATGATTTATGTTTATCCAAATGCTTAATGCCAGAGATAAAAATATTATAAAATACAAGTTTAAGATTAAAGCAATTTTGAACGAGATGAATACAAAAAAGAATACAAAATTATGTAAACACAGTAATGGTGGAAGAAAGCCCAAGGAGATTACAAGAGGAAAAGATTCCATATGTTTGAAGATAAGAGGAAAAAATAAAGCACCATTGAGACAGCACTTGAAGGATTGCCAGGGCTCTAACAGATGGGGATGGAGAGTGAATGATTCTATGCCAAACAAAGACATTTTTGAGTATAACAAGTGGCCTGTGTGTTAATACTAGGTAGATATAGTTGGAAACATTATCAAGACTCTTTTTACTGTATAATATTTGTTTGCAGTAGTCTCCCTACTTGGTTTTCAATTCTTTGCTTCCTATCCTTTGAAAGACTCTATGAAGTGGTGGTTGTAGATTCACTTCCAAGATCCAAGACTTACCTAGCCCTGGGGAGTATGCTATGTTCCCAGTAACAGGTATGATTTCCATCTTGTGGAATGAATCTTAAGTACAATTAGAGAGCTGTTAGTCATCAACAAGGTATGTGTGGCATACCTGCACCTGTAGAGTAATCAATCATTCCTTGCTGATCATTTTAGTGGTTCAGTAGCATCATGGATGGGTAGGACTGTTGGTTACTTCCTTCCTTCAGGTACCTTAAAGCTAGTCTTCAGGGAAGAGGCATTCAGGTCAGTTAGATCAGCTTAGGACCCTCTGGACCCTGCATCTAAAGTACATGGTGTCTTCAGCAATTGGAACTTACCCTCTACCTCTGGGGGGGGCAGCTAGGCAAATAAGAACTCATCAATTGTATTGTAAATATGTGTCCTTATACTGACAGATAAGTGAAGTCTTATCCGATTATCATGGAAACTTCTCTTTGCAATAGATAGAGAGCACTACAGAAGACTACAACTTATCAAAATGCAGAATAGTGGAGTCCAATCCCAATAGACACATTTACAAAACAACTCCCACACTTAAGGCTCAGGGAACACACTGAGGTAACAAGGCCTTCTAGACACAGCAGGACTGACACACATATGAACTCACAATGACTGTATCAGCACATGAGGGGCCTGTACAGATCTAAGCTAGATAAGGTCCCAGCACTGACAGAGGAAGCAGATGCAAGTCCCATTCCCAACCCAGAAGTTATCCCCAACTGACAAGTGCCTTGCAAAGGAAAAAACTCGTTTTCTCCATATACAAACCACACTTAAAGGCAGGTTCCATTCTCAGCAGTAGATAGCCAACACAAAATAAACTCAATGGTAGTTTTCTTTTTTCTTTTTCTTTTTGCAGTTGCCAGTTTGTTTTCTAAGGAGACAGAAAAAGAAAGGATATGGATTTGGAGGTGGAAAAGATATGGGAGGAATTGGATGAGGGGAACTACGATCAGAATGTATTGCATGAAACAATCTATTTTCAATAAAAATTAAAGTTATAAATAAAAATATATGAATATACATATATGATTTTAACAACAATTAGTGAAAAACAGAGGCCATGAATTTGAAAGAGCAAGGAGGACTGTATGAGATTGTTTACAGGAAGAAAAGGGAGCGAGAAATGAGGTAAATATAATTTCAAAAATAAGAGAAAACAAAATCTCTATAAATTATAAAAAACCTACAGCCAGGTGTGGTGTGCCTCCTTCAAGTTGTTTGTTGAGAAGTTCCTACAGACCCCTAAAATCAAACCGGCTGTTGTTTTTGCTCTTGGTTGATGGCAAGACTTTTTCTGAAGATACCACAGACTTGATGACAGGATATATAGAAATCAGGACCTGGGAGTTTTGTCCCTAATTGCTGACTTTCCCAGTACAGGAAAGTTATTGTGTTGTCTGCTAGAGTAAAAATCATCAGTAGTCTTACCCAGCTGAATCTATAAGCCACAGTAATAAATGATCTTCTAAGTTATGCACATTGGAACAACAGTGGTATGAAGTTTCTGGGGCTAGCAAACCACTTTCTGATTGAATTTAAGTGTAGAGAGATAGCACTGTGTGAAAGCTAGGGTCTCCATTCCAAGGGCTACATTCAGAGGCTTGTGTGGTCTGTATGGAAGATAGACATGCCTTTAATCCCTAGAGAAAACAGTGGAAACAGACATAGGAAGGGAAGTAGAGCTCAGAAGGAGTCAGTGTCACACAGGAAGTGATATCTGTGATGAGTCAGGGTGAATGACAAAGTGATTAATAAGAGGAAAATTAGCAGATTATGGACAAGCCCAGCTCTCATGAGAAAAGGCAGCCTCTCAGCTCAGTAAAAGAGAGTTCCAGAGAGGAGTTATCTTCATTCAGTTAACAAGAGACAGTTAAGAAGAGTCAGTAAGAGAAGTTAGTTGAGAAGCATGCTGAAGAGTCAGTTGAAGCAGCCAGAATAGTCAGTTGAAGAATAGTTACAGAGTAAGTTGAAGAGTCAGTTACAGAGGAGTTAAAAGTAGTCAGTTACAGAAGCAAGATGGAGAAGTGAGAGCTCAGAGATACACACAGATACACAACAGAGCTTGGCAGAAGAAGCTCAGAACAGAGAGTGAGTTGAACCAGAAGAGTCAGAGTTCAGAAGGAGCTAGTCAGAATGACTCCATCAGCAGTAGGTCTCAGAAGTCTAAGGCTGAAGCTTTCCAGTTCAAGGATTAAGATTAGATTGAAAAGAGGTCCAAGTGCTCTAAGGCTCCAGGGCTCCAGGCTAGAACCAGTGATTTCATTAGACAAAAAATAAACTGTCCTCTGTCCTGACTCAAATCTACATCTGGTGAATCCACATACACATCTACATCAACATTGACAACAACATTTAAATACTATTCTACAAGACAGAACTCATGTCTGGTACTGTAAAAATGGTTAAGAACCCATAATTGGGGAAGCCATAAGTCTTCAAGAAGAGACTCCTATGAATTTTGTTCAGGAAACATTCCAGAAAAGGGAGTAGATTGTATGAATCAGGGTTGGGCAGGACTGCTGTGAAACAGTGTCTTCTGAATATAAAATGGCTATTATAATCATGAACTCATGGCAGCTGTAGCTGCCTGAAAAAGACCTGAACAAGATCAACCTTGTCAAAATGACAGCATAGAACAGTGGAGGGTTTATGAAGTTCCATCTCTAACTGGGAGACTATTAGTGTTTGAAGGCTACCATGGTAGCCAGTTATCTTCAGGAGTATGGCTTTTCTTCAGAAGTCTAGTAAGTTACCATATCCCAGAAAGTGGTCCTATACACAGATATGGGTATTACTAATTAGATTTTTAGTGGGTTATAAACATAAAATAGGGAAGTTTGAAGCTAAGAGGACAACACATTTTGGGGATATATCTTAGTCACTAGAAAATAGAAGTAGGGTGTTGATATAATTAAAGTATATGTATAGAAATATGAATTCTCAAAGAATAAATAAAATATATTTTTAATTTCTTAAAGCAATATTCAACTCAATGGCTTTGAAATTTGGGTTTCAGATTATATTTTATGTTATTAAAGTAGTTTCCTTTCGTAGTTTAATGAATCAAATTGCCATTAATGATTAAAAATTTAAATAATACATTCTTGGTTGGGTACCCCACAATCAATTGTTTCCACATTTTTCCCAGTTGTGGGTTTCTGTAGTAATCTCCATTTCCTGTATGTGGGATAGTGACTCTGTATGTGACAGAGAAGTTGCATCCATGAGATCTCAATAATGTGGTTGCCTAAACAAGATCTGAACAATTACTATACAAGTTGACATGTCAATGTGGATGAGGAAAGGTCATAAGGCCTCACTCTTAAGTAAAGAGCTATAGGCCATTAATGGCTGCTGAAAAAGAGAAAAACAAGTCTTGTATAGGAATGAACTCCATTATGGGTTATCTAACCCCAAATAGTTAGCTCTAAATGTATGCATATGATACAATACTAAATGAATTCAGAAGGCTTTTTGTGTGTGTTTATGTGTGTGTGACACAAATAATTAAAGGAAAAGTTGAATTTGAGGAGTGGGGTAGCATAGATCAATTTTGTGAGGACAGAGAGAAGGGTAAAAATGATGTAAATACAGTACTTATGTATGAATTTATAATAAATATTTTTTTAAAAAAACAAAATGTAAGTGGTTTTTTTCACCATAAAGTCCTTAACACTTGACCTTGTGAGAGGAGATACATGGTTACATTTCCTTTTTTCTAATTCTTTACCAGCATAATAAAAGGTGTCACAACTGAAGAGTGTAAAACACTGGGAATAGATGGTATACAAATACAAACATATTTTCCAGTTTATTAATATCATCTATATGCCTCAATACATTAACTTGTATTACAGCTTGGAAAAATCTCATAAATACCATAGATGTATTAACATTTAAGTTTTATGTTGTGGCTGTAGTAGGATGGGTTTTTTCTGCATTTATGGTAACAGCTTTGGATTATTTTTCTTGGAGGTTATGTATACGTCAAGTTTGTAGTATGCTTATGCTACTTACTCTATGTGTTCTTTGATAATTCACATGTATACATAATGTTGCCAGATGATACTTACATCCTATGTACTAACTGATATGAGAGAATTATGTTACCATTTATGAATCATTATTTATCTACTGAGTATTTTCATTGAGTCAAGTACTTGTTTTGTAAATTATTTGAAAGTTGCTGTATATTTTCTATGAACATAAGTTTATTCCTCCTTCTATATAACCCTTTGGCATAATCCATGGTCCATCATATTTTTTTCATGTAAAAATAAGGGCTTGTCTTTTAAAATTATTCTGCTGCTCAGGTTGCAGATTTATACATTAAATTGTTGGTTACTAAATATTAAGTCTGGAACATGATATGACACTTCAGATATAGCAAAGGTAAATTATGGCACATGGCACTATTATAAGGGGTGCTATTTTTATATCAACTTTACCCACTCTATAACCACAAATAAGTATTTGTCCAGCTTGTGTGTAGTTTTAAGGATATTATGTTGCAGCTTGTAATTACTCAAACTGAAATTCCTCTTCTCAGACTTAGAACTTACACTGCCTCAGATGCACTCGGTCAGTAGTTGGTATTGGATTGTGTTGAATAAGTTTTCCTAGTGCTTATTAAGACAGTGATGCTTACTTTAGACTTTTAAGAATACGTTTGTAATACTCTGGGACCAATGTAGAGACAGAAAAGAAAGAAATATCAGCCAGCACCTGTAAACTCTTGGGTTCCCTCAAAGATAATCTGTGTGGACAATGACTACAAATATTAAAATGACAGTAATGGAAGCAGAATCAGTGACATAGTTGTGAGATCGTCACTCTTTTTCACCATTTATATTCTTGTTAAGCTGACATCTCAGAGAAAATTAACTGACCTTTGATCCTGACTCTATTAAGATGCTGTAATTTCATACACAGCTCTCACTTTTATCCTCTGTACTCTACATGCTTCTGAGCCAGACATCTTCTCAGACAATCATGCTATGTTCAAATTATTTCCCTGATTAGAATGTCCTTAAACATTGTTTTACTCCTTATAATCTTGTTTATATCTTTTATCTTTTAATGTCCTCTTGAAAACATTATTTCTAACCATTTTTGCAAAGCTTGTTTTATTATATTTGTCTTGTGATGATTACTTGTATCATGTCTGTATTTTGATAATCCCTTTGCATCTAAAATCTTGCCTTGCTTACAAATTTAAAGTGCTCATATCAGGTGGCTGACACCCTGTACTCACTACATGTTTGTAAACTTGTGGAGTCATGCTGATACTGTTCTAAGAATGCTTTCATCTTGCCTCTCTGCTCATCCAAATTTCCTACTGTTCAAGAGTCTACTTAAGACATGGTTCTTTCTTGTCCTTTCTGGTGTGCTCTAGTCTCAGTGGTGACTCCCCTGTTCCCACTAATCTGCCAGTTGTTTGAAGCATGGAAGGAGCTAACATATAAGAAAAGAATGTGGGATAAAGTCATTATTTGGATAGCTTTTACTGTCTCGGTGTCAGTTAAATCCTGGAAGACACAGAGAAGGCAAGAAAATTTATGTAGTAAAATGGAGATTTGAGACTTCTGATTCTCCCAAGTGTTTATGATTGGGTTTTCTGAATCATTGAGTCCGTACCATGATCTCTGAACCTAGCTGGTCCCACTAATAAAGTGAGCACAGAAAGGTTATCTTAGGAAAAAGGACCATTTGGATTTTCTTTTGCAGTCCTCCTCCCTCCCATGTGTGTATGTGTATGTGAATGTGAGCGTATGCATATAACAGCATGCATGTTTCTCATTGTTCACCACTGCCTATAATAGTGGCCTGCACATTTTCAGAGATTCTCTTATATCTGCCTCCCATCTCATTGTCGGTGCACTGGGACCACCTCTGGAGATGGCTCTAAGTGGGTTCTGTGGATCTGAATGCTGGTCTTCATGCTTGTGCAACAAGTTCTTTATCTGCTGAACCACATAACCAGTCAAGAACCTTTTTTTTATTTTTACCTACTGCTTTAGTTTGATCATGGAAACTTAAGATTGACATTCTAGTCTCTGTTCTAAGGTAATGTTAAGTGAGCATGTCTCTTGGCTTTTCACATCAAGACCTGATGATGCTTATATGTCTTTTAAGGCAGGTTTAAATTCTATAAAGATTGAATTTTCAAATTAGGTCATTAAAAGAGAAAGAAAAATATATTGGTTTTTATGAAGGTAGGATTTTGCTCATAGTTTTAGAGATCTTAGTGTACCATAGCAAGATTGCTTGGTGGAGCAGAGAGGCTCATATGCATTGAGTAATCAATATAGAGAATGCCTAAGCTAGCAGGCACTTTCTATATTGCCTCCATTTTATTCTGTTTAAGGCTCCAAATTTTGGATTATGCCATACATATTTAAGTTGAGACCTATTCTTTCTATTAGTTTTCTCAAGAAATATCCTCACACATCAATATTTGTGTTTTTCTAATTGCATAAGCACTTTTGACTTCAATCAATTTGATAATCATAATTAACTGTTATAGGTCCATCACTTGTAAACTCAACATAAAAAATGCATCTTCACTAAGTCACAGTATTTCACTCTTGAGACCCAAAGTATTGTTTCAGTCTCATTGCAGTTTCATTGTTAATGATGCATTCACTCTCTTTCTGAGTCCTCAGTCTTATCAATTCTAATATTACTTAGATGAGTCCAAAAGAGTACAAGTTCAAATCTTTGAGATTCAAGGAAAAATTTTACCTATCAACACTTGTAAATGCAGAAAGAAATTCATACAATTCTAAGATGAAATAGGACTGGGTAATGTTCTCATTGCAGAATGGAGATATAGAAAAATAGCATTGGAAGACTGAAGAGTAGACAATACCAAAGCCTAGTAAGGCCAATATTAAATTTCGCAGCTTCATATGATCTTATAGGCCTAGCGATAGTCCCTATATTTGCAAATTATAATGAACATGGACACTTGGGTTAGCTCTATTCACACCTGTGGCTCTTCTTAGCAGGTGTTTCACATTTCTGCCATTTCCAACGTCCAGAAGGTCCTACATTTTACTTTCATAGTTGCATGAATCATATTCTTTGAAGTTATTTACAAGGATCTTAACCTTGGCACAAATAGCCTCACTTTTCAGCCCTTATTTTGAGGTCTAAGAGAAATCTTTCTTGACTCCATAGATTGCATGCAACACGCCAGCCATTCTAGCAGTACATGAAAAATGTAAAGGTCTTTCACCACTCAAACTAACCAGATCTCCTTATACCAGCAAAATTAGATAAAAATAAACTTCTTGGCTGGTCCAAGGTAAGCAGGTTGCCCAGCAGTACACGTTTCTTTAAAGAAACTATGAAATGAATTTATACTGTCCTAATGTTCAATGTTTGATGGGTAGAGTCTGAACCATCCCAGAGAGCTCAATGCCTTCTATTACTATAACAATGTAAAATACCTGGATTCTTTGTATTTGTGCTCATCTTTGTAGAAATCATATCTATCCACTCTTCAATTTTACTTTGTTTTTTCTTTTGATAAAACCAGTTTTAAAAATTTTTGGTTTTTGCTCCAAAGTCTCTCTGTAAACCTGACTAAAAGTAGCTAGTAATAACCATGTCAACCTCTGTGCTGGACTGCCCTGAAATGTCCACTGTAACATTATTTAGTCACTTTAAAACTCAGATTACATAAAGTCTTAGGGTTTGGACACCATATAGTCAAACCTTGGATCACATGATTTCTACTTCAGTTTGTTGTAGAGTATTTATTCCTAGCTGAAATCTCCTTGTTTTTTATGTAGTTTAGATACATATAGATTATTAAACACTTCACTGGTATGACTTTGAAACTGTTTCCAGGGAGAATTTGATTATTGGCGCTTTGATTAAATTAATGATTTAATTCACTGATAAGTTCAAAATGGGGAAGATGAGGCTTGATTGGAGGAAGTAGTCACTAAGGACATGTTCTTTAGGAATACGTCTTGTGTCTTGTGATAGGCCCTTTCTATTACTACTCCATTCTACTTCTCCCCATCATTATATTCTTCTCAAGAGTATGGGGCAAAACAACAAGAAAATCATGATGCAAAAATAAACTTCATCTGTTAAATTACTTATATCTGGTAATTTTTAGGGTGTTGAAAAATGCAAGAAATGCAAGTCCTGTCATAATATGGGGGCCAGTTTAGATAAGCCTCCAAACAATCTAGAGTACCATATATTCTAATGAATCATTTGATTTATTCTGAGCAGAGAACAGAAATCATTTTATATATATTTTAATTCGATGCCTCTGGCTTCTGAGCTAAGGGAAAATTATAAATGGAGAAGATCAGAAACTTAATGACCAAACTGACTGCAGCAACCCATAGGAGAAACATTATGGCTTAGATAAAGATATGAACAAAAAGGAGTTAGAGAACTGAGAAATGAATATACTCAGGAACTAATTTGAAGTGGGTCTAACAAGGAATTAGATTATGTTTCCATCATGGAAGAAAGAACAGAGTTGGAGATGCAATGGGAATTTTGTTATAAGCAAATGGATGGATGAGTAGTCAGAAGGTAAGTGGGGCTATAAGTATAGATACTGTTGGGGATGGGCATCAGAGGAAGATCAGAAAATTATGTTTTATAAATGTTAAATATTAGATATGACAAAGAAAGTTGAAAACAAAGTTAGTGGCATTTATCTTGACAATTGCAAGACTACATATTTGCCCAAGTAGCAATCTAGTCTTTCTCATCTTATTATTGCTGCTCAATTTGTCCATGTGTCATAGATTTGGGATAAAAATCCAAATTACCCATAGGTTTGGGGTAAAACGTAGTTTATTTTTTGATTAATTCAACCCATTCCTAGTTCTGAAGCTCTGGAGTGTTTCAGCCTCCAAACAATCTAGTCTTTAATCCTAGAACTAGAATGCTTCAGCCTCAGCCTTCATACATTTTAGAACATTTAAGCCTCCATACAATCAAATCAACATCTGAGACTTATTGCTGACTGAGCCACTCTGATTACCTCCTTCTGAACTTTGGCTCTTCTGGTTTAACTCACTTCCTACTCTGGCTCAAACTCTCCTCCAAACTTCTGGCTCAAACTAACCTTCTGATCTGGCTGACTATTTCTGATTAAACTCTTCAGACTTCAGTAGACTCTGGCTAATTCTGTGATGAACTTCTATTGAACTGCTCTGCTCAGCTTCAAACTGACTCACTGCTCCTGTCTCATCATATATATCCTTGGAATATAGACTTCCTGACTTTCACACAGGCCTACTGCTCTAATATCTTCTTATCACTAGAACTGAATCTGTGATAAGGAGACTTCATGGTATATTTATTCTGAATGTCTTACAATGCTTAAAATATAACTGAGCCATATCAAATACTCATACCTTTATTTCTCCCACATATTTATATCCCTAAACAACATATTATTTTTCAATAAAAAGAAAAAAAGGAAACAAATTCTATTGAGAAATAGTCCAGCTATGTTCCTGTAATTTTTTAATTTGAAAAATACAGATCTACAAACAAGTGAGTGGGATTTAGTAGGAAATATATACTAATATTTATAAGATTCAGGAAATATATATATAGATATATATATAGAGATATAGATATAATTTTAATACTTAAGTAAGCAGCATCCATCTTTTTATACATATTTTCTTCTTGAATTTATTATATGTACATATATGTATTTCATACATATTTAAGTTGCAGATAGTGATTTATTTAGACAAAAACGGAAAAGAATTAATTAAAAGCTAAGATAACTGTTAAGTGAAAGAATGGATCAGCTTAGGCGAAGGACAAGAAACAGCTACTTTGTCTAAATTATAGATAAGATTTGACTTGTTAAAGTATTGAATGAAGCATGTCATACATGCTGTGATGCCAGTTGCTCAAAAATGCTGATTTTTGTCCTTGATCTTGTGGTTTTACTCCTTAGACTTCTAATAGAAAAATTCAGCGCACAAATGAAGACATTGCACTCTCTGGGAATTCCAAAACTCCAGAGGGACTATACTGTTACTTTTCCAGTAGTAATTTGTGGGTTTCAAAGAGAACACTTGTAAAAGAAGAGCCTTCTTACGGATTCAGAAGAAAGCTACCATACAAAATATATGTAATGATACAGTTTACACATGCACACACCCACAGGGTAATAACATGTACTTAGAGGGAGGACAAGCTGATAGGAGCATCCCAACAATGTTCACCTTAAAATGGCCAACTATGTATTTATTCTTCCCACATATGACAAAATTTAACTTTTCAGAAAGCTCTTTTTTGTATCCTTTTTTGTCTTAATTTCTGTTGTTCAGAATTCACAAATATGAAAATATGAAGTGTGTAGTTACATAAATAATGTTTTCAAATGTCCTCTACTTTAATACATGTTGTCACTGTTCTGTTATTACCAATCACTGTGCCACCTGATTTGCACTCTTGTTCCCCCTGAATTGTTAAATTTATCATAGATTTGCAGATGTAAATAAATTATATAGAGTTTGGTAGAATTAAGAGCTTCAGACACATATTTGGGTTCTTGAAGTATATTCCTTATATCTAAAAGGAAGTTCTGGGCATTGTTTTATGAACCAAATACTGTGTTTTCTGTGAGAAAAATCTCTTTACAACTTGTTGAAATTTAAGGTATATGTGCTTTCTCCTGTTGAAAATGTCACTGATGGAAGAGAGAGTCAAACACAATCTTGAGAAACCAGGATCACTTTATTCTGTGGAAAAGTAGCCATTTATTCCATCTATCCATCATCTATCTATCTATCATCTATCTATCTAGTGTCAATCTATTTTTCATCTATCTGTCTATTTATGTATCTATTTATCTATCTATCATCTGCATCATTTATCTATATGTCTGGATTATATGGTTTTGATCATCTATATTCTCAAAAGCTACTCTATATGAACTGCCTGGAAGTCAATAAAATGTCCTGTTTCTTAACTCCTTGAGCAAAATCACATTTTTAATCCATTTAATTTTCTCTCTCCTTCCTCCCTCAGTTCCTTCTCTCTCTCTCTCTCTCTCTCTCTCTCTCTCTCTCTCTCTCTCTCTTTCTCTCTCTCTCTTCTCTTCTTTCTTTTTCTTTCTTTCTTGAAACAGAGTTTCTCTGTGTAGCTCTGGCTGGCTTCAAACTTGCTGTGTAGCAAGATTGGCCTTGAACTCATAAAAATATACCTGCCTCTGCTTCCCAAGTGATAGAATTAAAGATGAGCATCACATGCCCAACTGGAAAATCTCATTTTTAATATTGCTTCTGTATGAGGCATATATTTCCCTGAATTAATCATTGGATCCAGGGAAGTTCATATTTTCATTCTGGAAATTCACTGCTGTAGCTGGATAGAAATTATGTAAGAGTAAAGGATCAGGGGGCTCATGAACACAAAATATATACCTGGATGCCATGTACAAGATGTTTGGTGGCATAACAACAGATGTCAAGACCAAGAAATTTTAATGTGTTAAAAATGAATTATATCATTCCTTCTACAGAAACATCAACAATTTGACCTCTTTAGACTTTTATTCTAGCTGCAGCATTGACTATCATTCTCTCTGAGCCAAAACCTCAAGACAGTTTTCACTGATCCTTCTCTCTTGGCGCAACTGTGAAGTTGTGTCCATTTATCTTCTATAATGTCTTTTGCATCTGTACTTTCTATTTTCACTGCCATCAGCTAAGTTTGGACTGTTATTAATTCTTGCCTATAATTATTATTTTTTGGCTTATACACTGTTCTTCCAGCCATACATGTGTATTAAATTAAATATATATACATTCATACTTAATTTTATTTAATTGTACATTTCTAATTTAAATTTCTATTGCTGCTCAAATTTTGCTTTGTTTTCCAGTGACACTGGTCCCACAATTTCTTTGTGAAATTAGGAAGAATTGTCAAGTATCTTTTCAGTTGTGAGTGAAAATTATTCAAAATTAAGCTGATTTATTAGCTTTTTTTATTGTTGCCTTTAGATAAAAGCATGTTAAAAAAATAGACGGGTCCTATATCTTCAAGCTAACAGGTAAAAAAGTGAACTGAAAACAAAAATTGTTTTATTGCTGACAATAACATAAATGTGTCACTGATAAAATTCATATGCAAACAGTTAATGGTGTTTAAATAGATTCTCAGAAATGTTTCTTATAAAAAGTAAATGTGCAAAATACAAATGATATAAGAAATTTGATAACTGAGTCAGAAAAAAATTCATGTTAGATTTAGGGATCTGGCACTGTGCATACTTGACATTTACAGTTATAACTCTATCCTGCTGGTTATTCATATATACTATAGTAGCTTTCTGTTGACTAGCCCTGTACCTTCACACTCTTCAAAGCCAAAGTCAAAGTCTCTTCATAGTCAAAGCTCTAACTATGAAGGCATAATTATTTTCTCATCTTTAAAACTCATATGGTGAAATCTATTCTCTGATGTGATGATTGAAAGAGGTGGGATCTTTGTTGTGCAAGTAGATTTTTATACATACAAAGATTCCTAAGGAAGCTTCTTGGTTTGTTTTAAGTTATAAAGTTACCATCTCTGAAAATGCGGACCCTCACCAGACACTCAAATTGTGTCATCCTCATCTTGATCTTCTCAGCCTCCAGAATTATAACAAATAATTTTATGTTGTCCATAAACTATAGAGTCTGTAGAATTTTATCACAGCAGCCTACCTTGACTAAATAGCCTCAGACTTTGGTTAATTTTTCTCTCCTATTTCCCCCACCCCATGCTTGAACTGTTCCTCAACCTTGGCTCATTGTCTGATTAAATGGATTTTTTTCAGAGTTGACTGTAGCATCATACTGCTTAATATCTCTATACTTGGTTCAGACATGCACCTCAGACGCAGTGAGGGCAAGGAAGTAGCAATGTGTCTTCACAGAAATTCTAGATTAAAATTCATGCTCCATTAAATGACTCTACCTGAGAGACGCTGGGTTTGTTATTTTTCATTGGTAGGCTAAGGATGAAGTCTAGTGAGAGAAGGCAAGGCTGGGAATAGTTAAGACAATGAGTTCCAAAAATCTTGTTTGTCCAATATGTAGCTGTGCATGGAAGCTATATTTCTTGAATTACAAGTTTTATTATCCAATAAGTACATTTTATTAATTTGAGGTTAATTTTTATGTTTAGTACTTGTGTTAGATAGACAATCATCATTTAGATTTGACAACAGTGTAAAAATGTCAAAATTAGTAACTTCTACTAATTTAAAATTTTTTCCCACTACACATGATATTGAATATTTATAATCCCACACTGGAAATGGGGAGACAGGAGGAGATCACCTTTGACTTCACTTTTAATTTGATGCGAGCCTAGGCTACATGGCAGTCTATTCTAAAATAGATACATTTTACACATAGGATAGGATAAGTATGAATAGGCATATGTAGTTGATTAAGTACCCTGTATCCTAGGTTGGAATGCTGGGGGCAAGTCATTTTTTTAATTAATTAATTAATTTTTTCATTAAAAATAATTGTTTCATGCAATATATTTTGACCATGGTTTTCTCTCTCTTTTCCCCTCATTCTTCCAACTCCATGCCTTCTTTCTCTCACTTTCTTAAAAAAGGCAAAAATTAAAAAAAAAAAAGCAGAATAAGGCAAAATAAACTCTTATTCAAGTAGAGAAACAGCTTGCTAGAGTGAGGCCTGCTTGATTTTAGTAGTTAGGCATGAGTTCACAGGATAAAAGTTTTCTTAGGAATAATTAGAACAGTGTGATATTTTAGCTATATTTTCTTTTAGTAAAACCAATAAAATCATCAAACTTACTTAATATGATGTTACTTGGAAGAAGGAACAAAAAATATTTTTTAAAACCTAAAAAATCAATTTAGTGTAGTACCTACCATTTACAATGCCAGGTAACTGGAAATCCAAGGCCTTCTGTGTTGGAAATGGTATCCACAACCCATAAGAGGCCTGGCAGCCAGTAAAATCAAGGGCACTGTGTCAAGAACTTCTTTCATTGCAAGGGGACAATTGCTTCTGTGGGCTTGCTGCTGGAGGTTAGTGAGGATTTGGAGTTTTGTCTGCCCAGTCTTACAAATTACCCACTGAGTTGAACACAGAAGTTATAATTCCCAGAACGAATGCAGCATTGTGCTACTCAGAGAAGCCAAAAAGGGCTAGCTAGAATAAGCTTTTAATTTTATTCCTTTTTATTCAGGATATTTGTACTTTCAATTACAACAGTCTTTGAATTTGGTCTTATAGTTCCTTAGATTTTATGTGTGTAAAGTAATGGAAACTACATTTTTTCCAGATGGCTTCAAGGATTAAATTATGCCATACAAATGAAGAACAACAACTATTATTGGTGTTGTATTTCAAAATTGACAAATGAAAGACTGAAATTATGGAAATTATGATAATTCATATAGTGAATTGTTAATTTGTGACATCCATTCTTTTTGAATCTAGGACTAATGGTAAACATAGTTTAAATTAGCAATCATTAATTAAGCTTGGGATTATTTTCTATATGCATTTTTCTGTCAATATATGTTTTCAGAGCTATTCCTACTATTATATTTAGTTATGAATGCTTTCAGTATTTATTTGACCCTTAGCTACTATGTTTACACCATCAGTGTTTAACATACTGCAAGTCACATATTAAGTTACTAATTTGTGTGTTACGCCATGTACAAATTAATAAATTCATGAACATCCTCTTCTTTTTTCTTGTTTTGTTAAGTAAAAATGTGTGTGTATGGGTGTTTTGCTTTCATGTATGCCTTTGCACCATGCCACATGACTGGTGTCCATGGAGGCCGAAGAGGCTGTAGGATCCTGGAGATGGCTATGAGCATCTGCAGTGATCTGATTACAGGTGTATGCCCACTTGCCCAGTGCCTTTTTTATCTTCCACTAGTTCCTCTTCAAATACAATATATTTAAACAATTACAGCGGTTCGTGCCCTTAGGTCAAGTCTCATATTATTATTCTGAGTAGACTGCAATTTTTATGAAGATATAAAACTCTGAGTCATTTAACAAAACAAGAAGATAATAGTAAAGGAAAGGAAAATAAAGTTTAAGCTATAATTAGATTTTACTTCAGGTTTGAAATATAAATCTAGTATGAATATTGTGAATTAGTTATAATGCTATTTGTTGTAGCATTTGTATATATTATTTATACATTCCAGATTTGCCTAAAAATCCTGACTTTGTTATTTTCATTTAAAATGGAACTGGTTTTAGGAGAGATTGAATAGAAATCAATGTGCACAAAATTTTTTATTGAATTATTTTAGATATACATTGCAACTTTAGCATATGCATACAGTAATTTTCATTGTTGTGCATCATTATATCTCAGGAAATTCAGAAAATCTTACACACAAGAAGCACAAAGGATGGAAAGATTTCAGCAATAAAAAATGTAGAGTTCTCAGATTATGAGAGCAAAATAATTAGGCCTGCGAGCCCCATTGAGAAGAGGGAGGGAAAGCCGAGAAAACTTTTTGAACTTACCCTAGACAGGAGATGGTGAGGGCCAATGAGGTTGGCCCCATTATCTGAGAAAGCACTCTCAGTGAAGAAGCAAGAATTTTTGAGATCCACTGTTTGGAAGGAACAATTAAGACACAGGAGAACTGCAAATAATTTAGTGAACCTTCAGTCAAGTGAAGGAAAAAGTGTAGTTGGAGATATTGTCAGTGTGAAGTTATGAAGAGCTACCTATGACAAAACTGGCCTGGAATGAAATTTTAGGGCTGTTGGGAACTACCATGATGTTATACAGGAGGCTATATTTATTTATTTATTTATTCATTCATTTATTTATTTATTCATTTATTTATTTTGCTTCCTTTCAAAGAAAATCCTTCCAGGAATGTCAAAAATGTATAAGAAAAGGCAAATGAAAAGTCAGAGATCAACTTAATCAGAGATGATATCCCAGCCACATGACATGACTTGACCCAAATGAGCTCACATTGTATGTATAAAAAGATGTGCTGGGATGAGATGCAGAACTATGAATAATATAGAATCTTCTTATTTTGTGTCTAAAAATGTGTGCTAAAGAACACATTTTATATTAGTTAATGAATTTATTCAGGAATCAGTTGTTAGGGAACATTCATAAGGATTGTGATGTAAGATAATGAGTTCATGTTTTGAAATATCAAGAGCTTTGGGAATATTTAGGCAAAATGTCAGGCAAGCCGTTGGAATTACCAACCAGAAAAGATTGGTGTTGTCATCTGTTCCTTATAGGTAATTGTTTAGGATTAGGATATATAGCCAAATTCTCAATGAAGTGTTATAGTAAATATGCTGGAGGTTCTTGAGAAATATTTGCCTTCCTTGATTAAAAATACAAAGTTTCTTCTGGTGGAGAATTCCTGTTCCACCTTTCCTTTGTACACACTAGTTCACATTTATATGGTGTTCAGGTCTACAGAAAGTTTCTCTCAAGACCACGAGACAAAACAGGGAGTACTCTGGAGACATGGGGCTAGGGTGTTGCACTGAACTACCAGATTAACAAATACAGAAGAACCCTCAGAAAGATGTACATCAATGAGAGAATAAAAAACACATTGTTTAGTTAACTTCCTTTTTATTTTCAGCTATAATAATTAACTTGACGACTCATGGGTGATTTGAAGGCCAGTTAAATATAAGGAAATATCTTAACCCTGATAATTTTGGACAGAGGAGAAAATTAGTTATTGTGGACTTATGGTATCTTAGAAGAAATATTCGAGACAAGAGTTGTATCCCATGTTAGGGATTTCATAGTTGGGAATATTTTCATGTACTTGGAGAAATATTTTGGGGATAGGATTCCAAGTCTAAATGAAAATCCATTTGTGCTTTGTGTAAACTTATATGTAGCTCAACATAATTTTATTTAGTATTTCTAACACTTTTGGCTGTGAAACAAAACTTGTGATGTGATTTCCCTTCATGTAATCACTAAGTTGGATAACTGTCAACCTTGACTCTGAACTAACATTTAATCAATATGTAATCAAGATGTATGCTGTTCACCTGTGTTTTGATTGTGGCATGAAGTCAGGTGCAGATTTTCCCAGTTGGCACTCATAAGGTTTAAGGACTTTGAACGTTTTGAATTTTTATATAAGATTGCTTAACCTGTATTTATATTAGATATATAATACCAAAGAAATATTCTTTTTAATTAGAAGAGACTTAACATTACATTATTTATGCAAAATAATGAACACTAGCTTTCAAATGGATATAACCATCGACGAGAAAATTTAAGATTATGAGCATGGTAGGACAATGTATGGAGTTAATTAAATAGAAATGTAGTAACTGACAGGCAGAGTTCATGCTTTATTGGTGATGGCTAGAGGCTATTCTTTCCTAATGTTTATTGACTGCTCTGATTTTCTTTTACCACCAGAAAAGAATTTTAAGCTGCGTATCACCACTGTTAGAAGTTACCAGGTATTTTTCACAATCATCAGAAGTGAACACTTTCCGGGAGGAAGCAAGCACACTTGATGTGTTAATGCTCTGGTGTGGGAGACTCTGTGTGGTTGGAATGGGACAGGCAATCATTGATTGTGTTGATACATTGTCAAAACTGATTTCTCATGGTCAGTTGGGCTCTGAAAGCCATGAGATTCTAAGAACCCAAGAGTCAAATTGATACCAGCTGAAGAGATGGCTACTGGGTAGAGTACCAAGGCCAATAGAAAAGTCATAAGAAGACCACAAATTCAGAATATAAGCAAAAATTAGAACTTGCAGAGAGATATTTGATAGTTACTTTAAGTGATACAAGTGAAGATATTTTCATGTGCAGCCTCAAAGCTCAAGAGATGTCCTCTCGTTTCACTCAAGGGAGGAATAGAAGCCTTCTGAATGGCTACAGTAGGGGCATACCAGGAAACCTCAGCTTGTCACATACCAGGTTTCCATAAACTGACATTCTATATTTAGTTCTTTCTCAACTGAATAGTACAAAAAAAAAAAAAAGAGATGAAATCCAAGATCCATCATTGGAATTAACTGGTGTAAACACTGGAATTACTTATCTTCTCCAGACTTACATTTGATGTTTGTTATTCAACACTGAAAAATTAGAAGTGATTATTTAATGAAGCAGACATTGGCTGTAGGCTGAGGGTATGCATTCTCATTTGGAATCATACTCCTCAAGGATCCTATATGTAGAAATTCAAGCCTTAATGTTGATTCCAGATGTCCACCTGGCAAACTTTTTATTCAGCCAGATCTACTTTTTATACTATGGGAATGATTATATATTACAGAGTAGAAATATTTTCAAGGTTAGAGATGGATAGGAAATACTAGTGAGACATATTTAAACGATTTCCCAGTCCAGTGATACAGATGGTAAGAAAGGTGGAGACTCCACCCATAGCTTCATTTCCTTATTTATACGCATGCCCCTCTTTCAGTACTTGACTTAATCATTCTCTGACTTATGTGTTTGAGAGCAAGGGGGCTATGAATGAAGCCATATATGTTTTGAAGAGTGATTAGCCAGGTACAGATGAATTGGCAAGTGCTCAAATATAAATCTTACTGTTTGGAGCAGAACTGAATTATTGTATTCAGTGTACATTTCAGTGCTCCGGTAGACTAAGGAGAACTCTATTTGTTCAGCTGGAAAGATGTTCTTCTTGGCATAATAGCAAATCTTCAAAAGCAATGAGAGAAAGTGAAAACATTTTCAACATTTTGAGTATAAGGAACATGCATACTGATAGAAAACCTTTGTATAATAATTTGAAACTTATTCCTATGTATTTTTGTTTTTGAAATTATTTAAAAATTTTAGTTATAGATATGTATTTGGAAAGTGTTTAATTTGACATCAGTCCTCACATTCTATACATGCCTTTTCTTCAATTCTTCACCTCCCTCTTTATCCTGTATTTCTGTTTTTATAACCTAAATTACCAAAATGTTAAGCAAATTGTCATTTTAAATCACTGACACATGTCTGTGAGAAAAACAAATGGAGCCTGGGGTGATGACTCAGTGGATAAGATGCTAGGTTCTGAAGTACAAGGACTTAGATTTGGATTCCTCACACCCAAACTAGAGTGGACGTGGTGGCATGTGTTCGTAACTGAATCACTAGAGGACACAGACAGGAAGATCTCTGGAGTTTATTTCCTGGACAGTCTAGACAAAATTTCACTGTAAGACTTTCTATCTCAAAAAATAAGAGGAATGCAATAGAGAAAGATACTAGAAGTCAGCCTCTGGCCATCATACATGCATATGCAGACAAGTGCATGAGCATATGCAGGTATATGCACATGCACATGCACACACACACACACACCAAAAACAAACATTCCAGTGAATGAATGGAAAATGTAACTGACATTCTGACATCAAATAAGACAGTATTTTCAAATTATTTCCTTATATTCTCATTTTATAGAAATTATAACTATTAGAGAAGAATGTGAAATTGAGGTTAGGATATGAAGAAATAAAACAATGTCTTCCATGATGTCATTATTGAAAAAATAATCAATCATAGCATATATTTCCCAGTTTTGTGGCTGAGGCTGTAAATTTATATGTGCAGCTAATTTTATGTGGCTAGTTTTTATTTTATTATTTTATGTGAAGCATGAATTATGGTTTCAGTAAAATATGTTAAAATTTATGTAGGGGTATTAATTAAAGAATATTACACATGTATGAGATCACATATATTTTTAAATATATACCCTTATATAAATACATATAATATATAGACAGAGAGAAAGAGAATGTGTAATTTCATATACTTCATGACAATATTTTCTTCAATGATAGACCACCTACATAATTGTGATTACTTAAAACAATGGAATTAAAATTTTTCTATAGCCTATTAATACACATCGGGTATAAAATATTAAATACCTCTTTGTAGTATTGATTAAGTAAACAAATCTACTTGGCTGCCTGTTGAATCAAGTATAATTCAATTATATACATGACAGATATTTTAGTTGATAGTAATAGTAACTGATTGTGTTATTAGTTTAAGTATTTATAATTTTATGGTTATTTTCGAGTGCACATTTGTCTCCAATTTAATGAATCTGTGATTGCATCATGAGACACCTCAACGTACTGACCTATTTATTTAGGCTGGTGTAAGAATACACTATGGTGTTCATATAAAAGTAAAACTTCCAGCCCCTCCAGCCAGGCAGTTGTGTTCATGCCTTTTACCCTAGCACACAGGGAGCAGAGGCAGGCAGATTTCTGTGCATTCTAGGCAGGCTGGTTTACAGAGTGAGTTCCAGAACAGCCAAATAGAAACTCTGTCTTGAAGTATCAAAAAAAAAAAAGTAAATTAAAATAAAATAAACCTCCAATATGCCTCAAAACATATAGATATCATGAGGCAATATGCCACTCTGTTTGACTCTTTTTATTTTAATGGCTGTGAATGATTTGCTGTGTGAACAACTATATTATAATTTTTCATTATTTTAATGTTGATGATTTGTAATATTGCTTCAAATTAATGGGAATTAGCTGTTTTGTACACAGCATAGTTTTAGGATGGAGTTAATTAAGACACAATTCCCACCTTAAGAAGATTACAAAGATGAGTGTGTAGGGAACAGGGAAGGAGGCAGATTTGGTGTGTTTGGGGGAGGGGGAAATGTTCTTTATGGTTCTTAATATATTAATTAAAATGGGGGGGGAAGTATAACAATAGAAGAGACTGCCATATAAATGATAGGTTATCTAAGATTTTGATAGATTGACATGATAATGAGTCATCATCAATTCCAAGACAGACTCTTACCTCCTGAACTGCCTTTTCAGGGAATTATGAACCAGAAAAATGAACTGCATTTTACTTTCAAATTTACCAAAGTACTCCAAACTTCTATGGTACAGAGATAAGTTTGCTTAGTGCAAAGTAGAATGTGGCTTATAAATCTTTTGGAAGTTCATCACATGGGCAGTGTTTGAGGGAGCCTTCTAAAGGAGTCATGTAGGAAAAGTAAGATCACACTGCTAGACACTTATTCTACATCCTCAAATGCCACTCATAACTCTTTAGGGATATTTACTTCAGGATATTTTCTGATTTCCCCTCTAACTAGCTATGTAAGTTGTATGAAAACAAAAATGATTGTAAATAAGCTTGAACCAAGCTGGTAAGATGGCTCAATGAGTAGTATTGCTGTTCAAGCCTGATGACTGTAGATCAGTTCTCAGAACTTACTTAAAGATGAAAGGAAAGAAACAACTCTACAGAGAATTATTCTCTGGTCTCCACATTTACACTATGGCACACACACACACACACACACACAAAGAGAGAGAGAGAGAGAGAGGGAGAGGGAGAGAGGGAGAGAGAGAGAAATGTTTTAAAACAATTGTATTTTAAAGAACCTTGAATAATTCCTGATATGAAAAATGAATCAAATACATGTATGTATGTATATACATACATACATATACATATACATATACATGTGTGTACACACATATATATATATAAACACTGATTCTGAATGGAAAGAATCATCATTCTCTTTTCAGATAAGACACGCCAAACATCCAGCCTCTGAGTTTCTATGCCTCTGTTAGAATTGCTTAGAGGGCACATATAATAAGAATCTAAGTATAAAAATGCTACATATTTATATAACATTATATAAATAATGCAACAAATGTAATTTAAATTATTTCAGTAGACTCCTATTTTTCTATCATCCTAATCTTATCTATCTATCTATCTACACATATACACACAAACACACGCACACACACACACACACACACACACATCCCTTAGGGGAAAACCAAATACTACTGTTATATTAAAGCAATATAGCAATAAAATGACTAATGACATTCTATTATAACAATATATCTGTGTTCTCTCAATCATCTTTAGAGAAGCTTCCTCCTGCACTAAATGAGAACTAACACAAAGACATGTAAATAGACAATTTGCAGTGAATGAGTAATTTAGGAGCACTTAGTTTTAAGTGGGATATCTTCATGGAACCCCCCCCACAAGCTCACAGAGCTATGTGGAAGTGGAGGTGAAAAGATTTTAAGAGCTATAGATGATGGATTAATCCAAGGAAACAGTGTCTTCCAGATACAACGGGACTGATGTAGACATGAACTCCCAGAGACCATGACAGCACACACAATTTCAAGGCAGTCAGGATACCAGCACTATGACAGGCTGAACAAGGGAATCAAAATGACCATTCTGACATAAATCCATACATTTATGGACATCTGATTTTCAATAAAGAAGCCAGAAATATACTGTGGAAAAAGACAGCATCTTCAACAAATGATGCTGGTCTAATTGGATGTCTGTATTTAGAAGAATTAAATAGATTCATATTTATCACCCTGCACAAAACTCAAGTCCAAATGGATCAAAGAATTCAACATAAAACTAGATATATTGAACGTGATAGAGGAGAACGTGAAGAATAAACTTGGATGCATTGGCACTAAAATCAACCATTATAAATGATTACTCATAAAACTGAAAAGTTTCTGTAAGGCAAGGAACACCATCAATAGGACAAACGGTAACCTACAGTATGGAAAAAGATTTTCACCAACCCCACTTCTGACAGAGAGCTAATATCCAACATATATAAAGAACTCAAGAAGCTAGATACCAACAAACCAAATAATATAGTAAAAATGGGATACAAATCTAAACAGAATTATCAATAGAGGAATTGCAAATGGCTGAGAAAGACTTACAGAAATGTTCAACATCCTTGAGCATCAGGGAAATGCAAATCAAAACTAAAAGGCAGCAGTCAGTTCAGAAGTACTTCTCAGAACTTCTCAGAACTGGTTCTCAGTTCACAGCTCTCAGTTCATGGTTACAGAATGAGCACAACCTTTAATCCCACGTCTGAGAGTGGATCAGAAGAGCTGACAGAGTGACCTCTGTGAAGATGGATCAGAGTGAAGTGTAGGCAAAGTGATGAATCAGAGAAAGAGTAAGCAGAGTGAGGACACAGGCAGTTCTCATGGTATAAAAGCAGGCTCTCAGCTCAGAGAGGAGGCAATTAGAGAATCAGTCAGGTAAGACACAGAGGCAGTTCTGAAGGAGAGTGAATTTGGGAGAAAGAGTCAGCTAACAGCAAGAGTCAGTTTGAGGCTTAGCAGAGCAGTTCAGTCAGAGAAGTTGTAGGAATCAACAAGAGTCAGCCAGAGTCAGAAAAGTTGAATCACAAACAGCAGGCTCAGAAGGTCAGTTTGAACCAGTCATCTTGGAGAAGGGTTTGAACCAGAACAGGGAGTGAGTTGCATCAGCCAACTCAAAGAATCGGTTGAGTTCAGTACAGCTTTGATTAAGCCCAGTCAACAGTAAGTCTTGGAGACTGAAATGTTCTAAGTCTGAGCTAACATCTTGAAGATTAGATTGTATGGAGGCTGAAATGTTCAAAGTTTAGGCTTAAGATTAGATTGTATGAAGAATAATTAAATAAAATCAACACTCATATCTATGTTTACAGACATCCAGATTTGGGGACATTTAGAGAGTGATCAGGAGATCAGGTGCGGTAGATATTCCTTGGAATCTTCAAAGGTGACCTTAGTGAGAACTCTTTGTAATGGAGGGTAGGGAGCCTGACAACAGGTCATCGTAGCCAAGCAAGGACTCCAGTGGTGGTATTGGAACACCAATCTAGCCATGAAACCTTTGACCTATAACCTCTCCCACATGCAGGATCTGCTGATGCAATGGAGGGACAGAACCTTACCCTAAGGGAGGGAGTCCATACCTGACACTGCAGGGCTGACCAGGAACTGGAGACTGGATAACCTTTACATGATTTCCAATGATATTCTATGCTCATAAGTTGGTGTCTAGTGTGTTTTAAAAAATGTGTGTGTGTGTGTGTGTGTGTGTGTGTGTGTGTGTGTAAGAGAGAGACAGAGAGACAGAGACAGAGATAGACACACACACAGAGAAGAGGGGGATGAGCAATCATGTGAAAACCAGAGGAGAATCTTGGGTGTTCTTACTTTTGGCCTTGTTTGATACAAGGTCTCGTTATCGCTGAGAACACCTGGCTTTATGTATGTTCTGAGGATATGAACTCAGGTCGTCATGGTTGCTTTACACATAGACTCATCTCCTCAGTCTCAGGATTTGTGTCTTTATAAGACAATATACCAGAAGTCTAGTGTGTCCTTCTCCCTAAGGACAGAGGAAAAATCATGTGAGGACACAGCCCACAAGCAATCATCTACAAGCCAGTGGGAGGGCCTGCTCTAAGAAACGAACCAGTCAGCACCTTGATCCTTGACATTCCAGCCTCCAGAAGTAAACATCTATTGCTTAACAGCCCAGTCTGTGGTGTTCTGTGTCACCATTCTGAACTAATACATACGATAATGGCAAATTTTGCCATTCATATTCATAGTGGCACTGATAATAAGCCATTTCACATTTTATGTATTTTACTTACCATGTTATAAAGGTGTCAAAATAAATGGGACAAATGTTTAAAACATAAATGTGTGCATTTTGAAACTACATATGCCTGAATAACACAATACAACCAATATTTGACTCACAATAACTTTTCCTTTAAAGAAATATGCCACATTTTTTAGTCAGAAAACACAAAAATTAAAGGAAAAAAATCAATCTAAGAAAATCCTCAAAATTCGCACTTGAGAAGTGTTGATATATGTGGTCTGTCATTAAGAGATTTAAGTTCCCTTTCTCTATTTTAACAGTGAGTACAGCGATTTTCCTTTCAATTCCTATTCCTAAGTATTCCCTGGTCCACAAGTACCTTATTATTATGTGGCTACTCTAGCCGTGTTTACAGTTATTGCAAGCAATGTGATTAGACAGTGGCATAAACTTATGGGATGTTTAGCATATGACATCATCTGGTGGTATTTGCATTTTGGAGGGGAGCTTACTAGAGGGAGCAATGCTTACTCCAGTGAAATATATTTCTGTTGACAGAATTCTAGCATCAGGGAGAATCACCAGCCACTCATAGGTAGCTTCTGCCTATACTACATACTTTGAAGTGCTAACCCCAAAGCTATTATGAAATGGAATGACTTTAATTTGAAATCTTGTTATGATTAAGGGAAAACAAACAAAATTTGAAGAAATGGTTGGGGAAAGCTTCATGTGGAACTTCATGAACTATGAGAAAATTATACAAGGCAGATTAAAATAAGAGCAGAGGAGAAAAAAGAAGAAAGGAAGGAAGACAAAGACACCAAGGATGAATGACAGAGGCAAGTCCTGATTTAGTCTTCAAGAATGGTTTTACTAAGAAATATTTGTTTTAGTCACACATTTTCTTCATAATAGCTATTGTCTATGCCCTTCACCACTGACTATTCATTTTTCAGACAACAGTTGCTTGTTATTGGTAAATTTGTCAAAATATATTCAATGTGAGTCTGAAAAAAATTACATTTAGGTACAGCCATTTTTGTGTTCAAACACAATAATTGATTTACTGGAATTAAGTTTAAAACTTGATGTGGCTTTGAAATGAGAAAAGCTAGCTCCTAAACATATTCCTAACAGAATGAGTAACTGCTGGTCACCTGAAATCCTATCAGCTCAGCAAGTGGAGAATGAGCAATGATTGATGCTTCAAGCTCTCTTTGCAATTTATTCTCTATGACTTTTTCACAGGTCACTTTTATTTCACTACAAAAAATATAAATGTAGATGGATAAAACTAAATTCAGTAATTCAATATTTTTATTCCTAAAGCACCCATCTATTCTAATTTCATGATTGTGATAGCTTTTCTGTTAAAATTGAATGTGGATAAGCCACGTGGGATACCTCACAGTGGCAAGCCTGCTACTCAAAGTCTACACCATATTTCTGTAGTTACCTGATGAATGAGTTACAAATGCAGGCACATACCCAACACACACCACACACACAAACACACACACACACACACACACAAAGAAGATGAACACTTAAGTTTTCTAAATATTATGTTACTATGACACAGAAAAAAAATCAAGATAGTCCTTAAAACCAGATTATATCATATAAGAAAGACAACATTAAAAAAAGAAGTATGCATGAAAACCTTTAACTATTCCCAGGATTCCTTCTCTCTAATAACCTGTCTTACTGTACTTATGTACTTATGTCTAAGGCTTAAAATCTTCCCCCAAGAGCCATTTCTACACTCTATTCTCAAAGACCCAGATATTCTCTACAGTCACACATGGCCAAATTTATGAATTGTCTCTTCAAGGATAGAAACAAAACTCCAGTGTGTCTCATCGAGTCTGGGATGAAAGATATTTTCCCCCTAGTGATCAATTTATCCTCTTAACTTAATCATCAATATTAAACTTAGTGAACAGTTTGTTCAGGTTACTTCTTTCTTTAGCTTATAGTTTTGGTAAAGTGTTTCTCTGTTGTAATGGTGAAGTCATAGAGGAAGTCAGGGTTACATCAACTTGAGTATCAGTCTTTAGGTCTTTTAAAATTGAGAAGTCAAAATTTGATTGTGAATGATTTAATCATTTTGTTTCAAAGATAAAATGTCTTGTATAAGTGATAACAATCCAACTTTCCTTTTATCTTCCTAAATTTAACAAATTTTACAAGGAGTAAAGAAAATAGGATTAAAAAGAATACTTTCCAAATTCCAGGAATTGTCCTGAACAAGGGAATACTGACCCACCATGACTCACCTTCAAGAGGCAGAGATAGCAATAGTACAAGCTATGTTCCATGTCCATACCCAGTTTTACACTTTCTCTTATGCTTAGACTAGAAATGACCTGACCCTTGGGGGTGGGTGATGGGAAGTGTGTCATTCACACAACTGGCTTCTGTTAAAATGTAGGTGGTATTCAGTCAGCATGTTGTAGGATAAGGCACCTTTCCTGCCTTATCTTTTCTCTCCTTGGAGAAAGAAAAGCTGAGAAAACAATACAGTTGATGAGGTCAGGATCTATCATCTGAAAAGTCACACTATTATTAGAACAATAAGCAACAAATAATTAATTTTAGTTCAATATCATTTCATAATTGAAAATAAAGCAAGAGGATATCCAAGAAGAGTAAAAGATATCTTTTAAAACTTGAGATTCATCTGTTTATTTCACTATTAGAACTCAAGAGTCTTACACCCAAAGAAAAAACTAAAGCTAAAGCTAATTCAGCTATACCAGATGGATTAGAACCAAACATCAGGTAGTCTCTGTGGCTGGCTGAATTCAAAACCATAAGGAAAACAGGATCATCCATCATCTCCTATGATGAGATAGTTTAATCTTAGAACAAAATGACCAACTTATCAAGCTTCTCAAATTTTGACATGTTGGGTTTTAAATACTTAGATTTGATTACCAAGTTGAGTATTTATTCATGTTTGTTTTCTGTGGACATTATTTTTTCTACCCAAAAGTGTAAAAAGTTTCAGATTTACCTCACAGGATGTGATGGGGCTATCTTCCTTTGTATTGTGTCATTCTACCAGAATGCCTAATATTTGGTCATTTTATAAGGAAAGAAGTCTATTTTGGCTGAGTCCTAGATTTGAGAAGTAGAGAGTCAGCTTCTGGTGAGAGCCTTGTGTTCTCATTTCATGCTAGGGAGCAGCAGGCAAGCTACAGGGCTGAAAAAGAGATAATAGGAGAGTGGCCTCATTTTATAACAGTCCCTCTCAGTAATTTATCCATCAGATGAAAAGCCATCCTTTTCATGGCTTATTAAGTCTTTAAAGGCCTCATCTTCCAGGCTAGAAATCACATATTTAGCATGGGTTTAGAGAGAACAAACTGTATTCAAACCTTAAAAAAAAAAACCACAATGAGATCATGTGTATTGATCATGATACTTTGTCAAAAACTATTTTATCACCAGATCAAAGCTCATAAGTTGTTTTCAAGAGACCTAGGTGTGATTACCTCCCTGCCTAATAACTTGATGACTTCTTAAATCTTATTTATCTTTATATTTTTTAAATGCATGATATGAAGTTTTAATAAATATTATTAAATCACATTCCATCATTAAAGCAATTTTTATTACCTCTCACTCTTCCAAAGCATCCTTTGTGCTTATAGTTATTTGCTCCTGGCTACTTAATTATAAGATTCTAACATGACTAATGCTTTACAAGCAGTAATAGTTTTTCTGAGTTAGATGAAAGATACCGAGCCAATTAGGTGATTCAAAGGGCAAAGGAGCATTCCATGTGAGTCTTTGGCTAATTCAATCCTCAGTCCTTAGAGGGATTCATACAGCCTAATATTAAGCCTAGAACTAGAAGGATTCGGCCTCTATACATTCTAATCTTCAAGCCTAACTGGAGAATGTTTCAACCTCAAAGACTTTCTTCTGACTGACTCACCCTGACTAGCTCCTTCAGAACTCATAACTGTACTGAACTCATGTGATTCTTCTGGTTAGCTGCTTCTACTCATATGTTCTGGATCAAACTTCTCTCAAGCTGACTGGTTCAAATTGACCTTCTGAGTCTGCTGACTGTTTCTGACTCAATTCTTTTGACTCTGGCTGGCTACCAAAACTTCTCTGACTGAACTGTTCTGCTAGACATCAAACTGACTCTTGCTGTTATCTCTTTCTCCCAAACTTATTTTCCTCTTGAATTTTGGAAAATATAGAGGAATAGGGCTGTGTGAAACCTAGGAAAGGTCTGGATTCCAGGGATCTTTATGAAAGAATCACATTCAGAGGCATGTGTGGTCTTGGAATGTAGACCTTTAATCCAATTATTCAGAGGCAGTGGTGGCCCATGCCTTTAATCCTTAAGACAGAAACAGAGTGTGAAAGGAAACAAAGGAAGCAGAGTCAATATCACAAAGGAAGTGATGCCTGAGATGAGTCAGAGTGAAGGACAGGCAAAGTGACTAATCAGAGAAAGGGTTATCAGAGTGAGGACACACCCAGCTCTTACAATAGGAAAAGCAGGCTCTCAGAGCTGAATCAGTTACAGAAGAGTCAGTTATAGCAGGCAGTATGAGATGAGCAGTCTGAAGCAGTCAGATGTGGACAAAACAAAGACAATGAATCAGTTTGAGTTGCAGAGAGGATGACTGGGGCAGAATGAAGCAATGAGTTATGTGATTCCAAGATTGCTCAACAAAAATTTGGATGTTCACTCAGCCATTCATGAAAATTTAAGATGGAGACTTAAGATGAGAGAGGCAACTATGCAGAAAAAGTCAGTATCAGATGAGCAGAGTGATTCAGTTTTAAGCCAAGCAGAGCAGTTCAGTCAGGGAATCAGCCTGAGTCTACCAGAGTCCAAAGACAGTCAGAAACAGTCAATCAACTCAGGTCAGTTTGAATTTGAAGAAGAGTTTGAGTTCAGTACAGCTCAGAGTTCAGAAGGAGCTAGTAAGAGTGGCTTAGTCAGCAGTAAGTCTCAAAGGTTGATGTGGTTGTACAGAGATTTAAATGTTCTAGATTGTACACGTGTTTTAATGTTTTATATTTTAAGGAGGCTGAAATGCTTCTGGACTCCAGTCTGGAACCCATAGTTAAATTAGCCAAAGAATAAACCTCTTTTTCCTAAATCAATGTCTACATCTGGCATGTATCTACATCTCCATGAAAAAATGGTCTGGAAAAGGTTAAGAGTGAGAAGGATCCCTGTCAGCAATAATCTCATCAGGTTCACAAAAACTCACTATTTTTAAGTACATTATTTTTAAAGGGGTAAGTGTGGCATTCTTCTTAGATTATTTAGAAATTATTGGAATTTCACATATAAAAATGCTATCTTAGCTATTATTCTAATGCTGTGAAGAGATACCACAAGCAAGGCAACTTATACAAGAAAGAACTTACTTGGGCATTGTTTACAGTTTCAGAAGGTTATTCCATGACCATCATGACAGGAAAGCAGGTAGGCAAGGAGGCATGGTGCTGGAGGAGTATCTGAGCACTTATATCTGAGCCACAACACAGGGCAGAAAAAGAGTGAGACATTGCCTGGCATGAGCTTTTGAAACCTTAAACCTAACTCCAGTGACACACCTCTTCCAATAAGGCCATAAGTCCTAATACTTCCTAAACAGTCCCACCAACTGGGAACCAAACACTCAAATAAATGAATCTATGGGGACGATTCTCATTCAAAACCCCACAGTTGGAATTATATATAATTGAAACATGCCAACTCTTAGGAGAAACTTACTCTAATTCATCTGAAACTCTGAACCCTATAATTGGTACATAAAACAGGAAAGGCATATTTTATCACTTTTATTATAAAATAGAAATGTACATGCCAGAACAGTGCCTGTGATATACTGTTTACATGAGAAAAACCATCTTGTATACACAGATGTGAATACACACACACATATGCACTATAACTTATAGAAATGAAAATGTTTCTGAGCTTTTCTAGGTACATTTTATTCATATTTGAGGTTGAGGAAGCATATATAATATATATTACCAGTAAGCATAATATAGTAAGCCAAGTAAGAGAATAGATAAGCAATAATATGATTGTAATGGACTTATAAGAATAATTGTTCTTCTCACTAGTCTAGTGTTTTATAATGGTAGAACTTCAAAAGTACAAAATTTACAATTGTGCCACTGGCATTTTTAAATGTTAAGAAAATAAAAGAACATCTTTTAAAACTACAACACAGAAAATTGTTGATATTAAAAAAATTGTTGGTGGTAGGATACCAGCTAATGTTTTTAATTTTGAGAGGATGGCTCTAGTCTCTTTGGAATGCACAGAAAATAAATGCAAAAATGTCAAAAAACTGAATATAAACAAAACTATTTATAATTGATGTCAGAATTCCCTCAGAAATGTCTATATTGCTTATGACTACTAATAAGGTGAATATATCCTTAGTTCCTCACTTACAGTTGTTTTAAAACAGTAGCATAGGTCACTTCACATGGTGAAGCACTCAAAAAATTCCTACAACTCTCAAGAGAAAATTAACTCACTAAAATGAAATGTGAGTCCTGTCCAAGCTTCCTGGTTCTTAAACTCTAACCCCCTCCAATCTTTTTACCTGCTTTCCTTTAACCTTCAAGAAATAATTCAACTTGTTGAAGTTATTCCAAGTTCTCTGCTTCTTTGAATTCATACATTTTACTTCCTATGCTAGGATGTTCTCCCAACTGATAAATCCTACTTTTGTAGACAAGTTTATTCTCCTTCAGTGTTACTGTGTGATGTCTTCCTAAGTCTCATTTTTATGCCTCTCAGCATGAGCCTGGATAAATTCCATCCCGCTGCATCCACAAACTATTTCAGGGCTCCTTTCTCATGGCACTCATCCCAGTGAATTAATTTTTCAGCTTTATTGAAGTATAGTTGACATACAATCAACAGTACATTGTAATGTGTACGATTTAATGAGCTCTGACACATGTGTACAACCATAAATCATCACCACAAATCAAGATAATGACCTTTTCCCATCACCCAGAACAGTTTCTTTACACCCCTTTCTACTTCCTCTTAGCTCTCCTCATCCTCTCCATGAGTTCCCAGGCAAATGCTGTTCTGCTTTATGTTGTAATAAATTATTTTGAGTTGCCTAGTGTTTTATATAAATGCTTTATGTAAAGCATTATTCATGTTTAAATTTATGTTTATTTTCATTCAGCATAATATGGTTAAGATTCATTACTGTTTCAAATATTCATAATTCACTCATTTTGCATTTCTTAATGGTTGCTCAAGTATGCTCATACCAAAATATACTCATATAAACCTATTGGTAAAAAAAACATTGCATATTCCAATTTGGGCCTATTTACAAATGAAACTGTTATATCCAATTATGTACAAGTCTTTGTGTCCAGATATGCTTTTATTTCTATTATGTGGAAGCCTATGAATGTGGATGAGTGTGCTGGGCTGTAGAAAACTGGGAGACTTTAAGTACTAAAGGATTGTTTCCCAGTGTTCTGGAGTCTCCTAATCTAGAAACAAGGTTCTGAAGAGTTATGCTCTCTCCACACACTCTGGAGAACATGCCTTCTTATGTTTTCTGGGACTCTGGAGTTTTCAAGCATCCTGAGCTGCAGATAGATCACTGTAGCCTATTGTCATCACATGACCTTCTCCTCTTTGATTGCTAATACATAGAAATACTGTATATGGGTTGACGCTCCTTGATGTATATAGATAGGAATGTTGATGTTCAAGATAATCAGTGGTTTTACAAACTGGATACATGGTATGAAATCAGTAGTTACTGGATACATGGATGAAAAGTATAATAAAGTTCAAGAGAGTTTGGGGGATCAGCATACTATTAGCATTGTACCTTTCATCTCATCATCAAGTGTGGAAGGACCAATCTTGGATGTTGGTATTTTAAATTAGGATATTTACATTTAAATATCAGTTTAAACAGATAAAACACAAAACTGCACACTTACAGACTTCTAAGTTACTTTTAAATATTAACATAAAATTCAGCTCTCAATAACTAAAAAAGTGTTTTCTCATATTTAAAAATAATAAAAATATTTAAACACCTAAGTTTAAGATGATAAAGATACTAATGGTGTTTAGTAGAATTATGTTGACTAATTTTAAAACTATAAAGGCAACTTTGTAAAAAAATTATCAGTTTCAAGTAAGAACAAAAAATATTCAGAAAAAATTAAGAACACTATTCTCTTTGCTGCACGTTTCAGTAGTTACTGAATATTTGCTACAAAAATTTTTGCTAATTGGTGATCAGTTTTCAAATCCCATTTGATATTTTAACCACATGATTCACAGAAGAATCATTTAAGACAAGCATACCTACTTTCTAAAAGCTCCATTGTTGGTTTTTAAATTTTGTATGTAAGGCCATATCTCAAATACATTTTATGTACTTTTTACATGGGTATACTATTAAAATGCTCAGTTCTTGGCTCCCTACTGATGTACTAACTCTACCTTACAATTATATGTGTAAAATATTTTGTAAAATAACTTCCTAGAGTTAAGTTTAATTTCTGAGATTAATTGTAATGCAAATATTGCATTCGTTTCTAATTCACACTAAGTTGAAGAATGGCCCCCTCCAAATAAAATCCATCTCCACTGGACCCATAATGTTGAACTTATTCAGATCTTTGTAGTGGTCATTAGGTTAAAAGGGAACAGACATTGTTAAAATAGATGTAGTCCAGTGACAAGTGCATACTAAGAGAGAAATGGAGACAGTTAAATGCACAAGAGAAAACAGCATATGACCACTGAGATGAGCATATAGCCATGCATCAGCTACATGAAGATGTGCATGTGGTTGCACAAACCATTGAGAGCAAAGTGAGCAGTGGTAGGTTTTCCCTCAAAGCCTCTTCAGGAGGCAGGAGCCTGCTGATGCCTTGCTTTCAGGGGTATCCCAGGGAACATTGTGATGTGGTAAACGGCTGTTTCGAGACACTGGCTAATTCAAGATGCTGTCACTTCAAGTTAGTTTTATTTCCTGCCTTTGGGTGTTTCTATTCAATTGCTCCTGCCTTCTCATTCACATACTGTGAGTATGAGGCTAATAAAATGATGACCTAAAGACCCTCAGTAAGGAAAATGTGATTTACTAACCACAGAAAAACCTATTTGCAGTTGCTTTCAATGGAGTGTAGCCATGGTCTTACCTTAAACAGGTACTTTATTACTCCAAGATAATATTAGCCCAGAAACACCGAGCACACTGGATATGTATTAGGGGCCACTCAGAAAATTCAAACATTATCTAAAGCCTAAGATATGGATAAAATTCAGTTCATGAAATTAATTATATAGCTAATGGAAGATTTCAGAACCTGATAAGGGAAGCTTGAGAGAAACTGTGGATAAGGAACATTATAAAGTAGCTTTCACCTCCCAGGTTAATGACTCTAGATCTGCTCCAGGCAGAAGTTGACAGCCTTACTCATTTGGAGGCAGGAGCCACAGAAGATAGGCAGATCCTATTAGTGAGCTCCATGTACAATGGAAGGAAAATGCCTTCCATCCACTCAAACAAATAAGAAGTCGGAATCACAGAAGCCCAAGAAGGTACTGGGTGCTTAAGGGGTAGTCTTCTGCCTCATAAAGTAATGAGCAGGAAACCTAAGAGAAATGAGCCTGGGTGCAAATATATTTAATATCCATCACTTTCTACTCATTGTTCCTATGATCACCCAAGTGAGGATATTATGGTGGTTTCATGTTCATGGACATCTGTTGCTTGGACTCTCAACAATTACCTCATCTGCTTAATTTGGATTACTTACACAGCTTCTGTATCTGTGCTTGTTGCTTCTCACCTGGCCTTTTTATGCTAATGAGATAGCTTCGTTCCTTAAACGTTAGGGCTCAGCCTCTGCTACCTTCAAGTTTTGCTTCTGTAGCTTCTTCCTCTCTCTGAGCCTACATGGAATTGAATAGAGTTAGATCATTGCTCTGTATTAAGATTTGTCTTAAGGAGATGACATGACATGCTGGTCTATCCAGACATATAAAACAATTTCTGTATCAGTGGAAAGGCTATATGTGGTATGGGTACATCTATCAGCACACACTCTTACTTACCATGGGTTACTGTAAGAAATGCAATAATAATAATAATAATAATAATAATAATAATAATAATAATAATAACAGCAGCAGCAGCAAACTCAATAGTAATAATAATATATAGTAAAAATAATAATAATAATTATTATTATAAGATATTTTAAAAATTAACAAAATATGACACAGACACAAGTATGCATATACTGGTGGACAAATAATGTCAAGTTTGTCCCATGTAAAGGTACCACACATCTGTGATTTGTAAGAAGTAAAACATATCTGAATTGCTGCCCATCTGAATTCACTGAATTCAAAACTTAATATACTTGGATACATAAAAATCCTGCATTATATATGTCAGAGGATATGCTTTTAGTCTGTGGTTCTCTGGGACACATACTTACAGCCATTCAAAACCAATGAGAGTTCCCATTTCAAGAGAAATGGACCTGTGATTTTGAAATTAAAATTCACTGTATGAGAATGTCCTGAGCACCAGAGTGTGTCATTCAAGTTTGCTCTTAGGCATGCTCTGTGCAGGAGACACTCACCAGTCTGGACAAGACATTGCACTGGTGACTGCTTTATCTTATGGAAGAATGAATTTTAGCATGATGCATGTTTTAGGTGGAAACTACTCTGACCTATGAATTTTGGGCAAACTTAAAACCCCGGAAAACAAACAGATTTAAAAAATAATCTCTTCCTTAAAAGTTGTTCTAGCTAAAGCTCAGATAGATTCTTTTTTTTTTTTTTTGTGGAATATCCTTAAGGAATAGAACACTGAGTAGGGTACTTACTTTTTTCCTTTCTAAAAAGAGCAGGTAAATTGGGGAAAGTATTTGCCTAGCAGCTGCCATGATTTCAGTGCTCTTTTCATTTTAACAATAGAGCTTCAGCTCTGTGGTTATTTCTGTTGATTGTGGCCTTGCACCAGTTATCTGAACTGCCCTGAACTTTATCCAAGGGTGTGACTTAGAAACTGGAGCTCTGTGAAGGCCAATTATTGCCTAAATTTGACTTAATAAAGTACACCTGACATCTATGTTTCTGGCCTTGTTAGGGAGCCATAAGGGAAAGAAAACATTCTACATGCCACAGTGAGTGTGACTGTCTCAAAAGGAACCATTTGAGATATTGGAGGTTGGAGGAGGAAGTCTATAATTCTTTATATGAGGGAGTATTTGAGGATCCAGACTTGTCATGCTGTGAGTATGCCTTTGGCTGTATCCCTAAAACATATCTATATTTCAAATATAGATTTGGATTTCTGAATTTATTTTCTTACTTGAATCCTATACATTTTGGGTTTTCAAGATAAATTCATTTTATCTATTTTAATGCTATATAAAATAAAAGCAACACAAATTTAGAAAAGAATTCTGATATGAGTATTTAGATTATGTGTACAACCATCATCACTTTATGATTTTTTTGAAAATATGAACACAGGTGGAAACACTAAATATGCACAGTATTATAAAACTAATCAGAGCCATCAAGAAACAGTGGGTCTATCTAGTTCTAGTTCTGACACTGCTGACTGGGTGAGAATTCAGAGAAATCATACAGCTTTATGGGAGTCTTTCTATATTTATATTTTTATTTTTTAAATTTATTTTTTCTTCTCTCATACAATATATCCTGATCTCAGCCTCCTTTCCCTCCTCCCCTCCCAGCTTCCCCTATCTCCCATCTTCCCCAGATCTTATACTCCTGCTTCCCCTCAGAAAAGAGCCTGCCTCCCAGGGCTAACAATCATAGCAGTTGAAACTAGGCCTGGCAGGAACCCCTACACCAAGGCTGGACAAGGCAGCCCAGCAGAAAGAAAAGGCTCCCAAAGGCAGGCAAAAGGATCAGAGACCACCTCCCTCCAGACTCCAATTTTTAGGAGTACTACAAGAACACTAAGCCAGACAACCATAAAATATATGTAGGGACCCATGCAGGCTCTGTGTTGATCTCTTCAGCCTCTGTGAGCCCCTAAAAGTAAGTCCTGAGTAAATTGACTCTGTGGGGGGTGTTCTAGTATCCTCAAGCCCCCTGGTCCCCACAATCCCTTCTCCCTCACTTTCCTCAGGGCTTGCTGTTATTTGGCCATAGGTTTATACATCTGTTCCCATCAGCTACTGGGGGAAGCCTCTCTGATGACAATTGGCTAGGTACCAATCTATGAGCATAGCAGATGCTCATTCCTGGCCAGCTTTGCATTGTCAAGCTGGGCTTTTTCCCTTGACCATCCATTGTCCCAGCAGATCCTGTAGGTGGAATAGGTTATAGGTCGAAGATTTTGTGGCTGATTGGTGTTCAGTCCCATCATTGGGAGCCTTGCCTGGTTACAAGAGTGATCTTTTCAGGCTCCCTACCTCACATTACCAGGAGTCCTTGATAGGATAACCCTTGTAGATTCTAGACAGTTTCCATTGCACTAAGTCTCCAGATCACCCCGTAAATGCCCAGCCCCCAATTTCAGTTGTCTCTCCACTATATTCTTTCCCTCCATTCCTCTCCACTACCTGATCCCTCCAATTTCCATTTCCATCCTCCCTCAGCCTACCTGCAACATCTGTTCTATTTCTCTTTCACAGGAAGATCTATGGATCCCCCACTGGGGCCTTCCTTGTTGCAAAGTCTCTCTTGATCTGTGAATTGTAGTATAATTGTTTTTTACTTACTAGCTTAATATCCATTTATAAGTGACCTTTGCATTACAGAAGCTTTTCAGTTTTATGAGGTTCCATTTATAAATCATTGATCTTAGTGCCTGTGCTATCAATGTTCTGTTAAGGAAGTAGTTTCCTGTGCCAATGTGTTCAAGCCTACTCACTTTATGGGAGGCTTTCAATGTCTCTTTTGTAAAATAAAGAAAACCAGTAAATTCCAAGAATTCTAGCAATCTTAAAAGCTCTTGATTTTAGAGCACATGTGTAAATTACAAGTGATTAATTAACATATCTCACTTTATAAAGTGCTGTCCCAGCAGAAACTGCTGCTTTTCTCAGGTATTAAGTCATCCAAGTTAAGTCAGAGAAATGGTTCAGGGGTTAAGAATGCATGTGGCTTTGGTAAAGGACTGGGATTTGGTTCCCAGTAAGTGTGTAGGGTACTTCACAAAAACCTGAAATTCTAAGTCCATGGAGATCTGATTATTTTGGCTCCCATGGACACCTCCATATACCCAGACACACATATACAGGTGTTTTTAAAAGTCTTTTTAAAAGCCAATCCATTTCATTTAGCATAGGGAATTGAAATGTCAAAATAATGTCACATTCCTCATGCATTAAAATAGAGATCTCATAAAACTGACAATAATTGCCAAACATCTTGCTTTTATTGTGTAAAATCACATAAAAATTTTAGGTTTCTCTAACAATTACAAACAAGAACTTCTTTTAAACTTCTTCAAGGATTCATAAAAATTTTACTCATTGTATCTCTGAAAGGAAATGCTCAAATTAAAACATGCCCTTAACATAATGTGTGTCAGTTTTTAGTGAAATCCTGTCTCAAAATTTTTAGTTTCTCTTTTAACCATATAATAAAATCCTTTGAGTTGTTTCCACAGTGACTTTCCTCCTTCAGAAAACTATTGATTATTTCTTTCCTGTCATATGAATTTTTGTTTTTGAATTTTATTTTATAACACTGTCAATAAATATTGAATACTTTCAAAGTATTTCATGGCAACAAAGTACTACATATTGGCATTTGTATTGCTTTAAAAATATAATCATCATTCTGGGAAGTCTGCTAAAGTGCAATATCTAGAATTCTTTCCCTGGTTTTTCTAGAACCTTTGTTACTGAAGTATATGCCAAAGGTCAACAGCCAGAGTATTATGGGAGAGGTTCAACAAATGCAGAATCTCACCCCAGACCCATCTCCTATATCAAGGTGCAATCACAAGGATGCTCACTCAAGTTTCAGTTGTACTTGCCAAAAGGAAATGCTGATGTCTCTGATTTGAGGACCATGCTTGACACAATCTGGAGCTCTGCTGTGTCTTTCCCCACTCTCATGTTATTTCCTGGGATAAAACTGTGATTTTTGGCTAAAGTTCATGGAATAACACATTAACTATTCTTTTGAGTGGCCATAGTCATAAAGAAGTTATCTTTATTAACTCCAGAGGAAGGTATATTTGATTTGGTATAGATCACCTAGACTGAACATTGAATATGCTTTTATTACATTATTTATATGTTGTATGTGTATGCATAAGTTCAGGTTTGTGCAGCTGTACATGTATGTGTATCCATGTGTATGTGGAAGCATATTTCAATATTAGATATGTTCTTTAATTTCATTTCAGATTTTTTTTTGAGACAGGATTTCCCTGTTGTAACTCTGAATGTCCTGGAACTCACTCTGTAGACAAAGCTGGCCTTGAACACTCAGAGATCTGCTTGCCTCTGCCTCCTGAGTGCTGGGATTAAAGACATGCACCATCACTGCCCAGCTTCCCTTTATATTCTAAGACAGGATCTCACACTGATTCTGGAACTCATCAGTTCAGCTATGCTAACTCATCAGTAAGCCTCATGAGTTCTCCTGTCTTTTTATCCTTGACTCTGGGATTATAGATGCATGCTGCCACAGCTGGATTACATGATTTCTAGCCGTGAACTCAGGTCTTCACACTTGCAAGCCAATTGCTTTATTGACTGAGTGTTTCCTCAGCTCATCCCTGGCTTTTTAATGTGGGAAGCTGCTGATGGAACTCAGGTCATCACTCTTGTACAGCAAGTATTTTACAAACTAACCATCCCTCCACTCCCTTCCACTATTCTTTGAAATAAACTCATAATATTCTATCATATCTGAAATAAATGTTGCAGAATTTATAGACTTCCAAAGTGTTTGATAATAATACAATTGCTTCTAAATATTTTGTCCTTGAGCACCCAGCCATTAAAAATCCATTGAGACATATGATTACATCTAAAGGACAGATGTTGGCTCAAAATATGCTGAATACAGACATTACCAAGTATAGTGTATCATTTTCTTCCATCTATTTTCACTTCTGGTTACGTCCCTCACCCAACAATATTCATACTTTGGACAGAAAACCCTGTGATGTCATCTGGGGGAAAATTACGGTGTGAGTTTTGTTTATAACAATGTAGTGGTCACGAAAACACACTCCACCATGGTGCTGGATTACAGTTCAGAAAAAAATCATGTTCACTTGTAATTCATCCAAAAGGACAATGAAAAAGATACATGTGAGATGGAAATAGATCAAAGGAAGTGCTTCTAAAATGAGTGAAAATGAAGTATATATGATCTGTGACATACAATATAATAAAGATTTTGATCTTGTACAAAAAGGCCACATCCCAAAATAGCACAGAAGATAAAAGGGTAAAAAAAAATGGGATTTTCTTCTTTCTCTGTCTCCTACTTATTCCAAATATGGATGTGAAGCTACAGAATGATGGTGAAAAGGATAGATTACCTAGCCAACACGAAGGTCTTACTTCTCTGTTTATATGTTGTGCTAGAAATCGGCCTAATGCCTCAAAAAATATAGAATATAGCACTACAATGTGCTGAGTGAATAGCAGGACTTGTAGAGTGGGACAGCAGTAAGGTCGAAAAAAATGGAATGTAACTTAGGAGTCACTTTTAAGTATGTTGTATGAAGAAAAGAGAAGAAAATAAAAATGAGAAGATCAAGGAATATAATAAAGAGATGAAGATGGCAGACATAAAAAGCACAGAGAATCCGATAAGGTGGAATAGATATCAGGAGACAAGTGGCAAATATAAACCAGGTGTGAGGTATGAAGACACACAGGAGCTGAGATATGTGAGAGAAGTACACTAAAGCAATATTAAAACAAGTTATCTACTTCAATTCATTGTCAGTAAGCACAGAATAATAATCACAATAGTTAGTATATGTTGACTGCTGATAGAGGCACTTTGTACATATTGGCAAACTCAACATCTCTACAATTGATACCTGTAAACATTTTGCTTTTCAACGAAGTGAATATTCAGAAACAGCTAGAAAAGCAAATACTACTTTAATCTCTTTTTTGGTTGAGAAAACTCAGGCATAAAATGGTTAATTAATTGGCTCAGTGTTGCATTCAATTAGTGACATGCTAACTATGCTGTAACTCAGGATAAGTAACCCTAAAAGTTTTGTATGAATGCAAGTGCTACAAAGCTTCTAATGTATGAATGCATTACATATATATATATATATATATATATATATATATATATATATATATATTTTCCAGAAATGAAAACTTCTGTTTTCCTTTTATAAGAAGGAGTTTGTCTTCCATTTGAGGATTTTTGAAAGGCAGCATATGATAAGTCAAAGCTGTTGTTTGTAGACTTTATCACTCTTTATTTTGTCCTTAGTGATCTATTTAATCTTTCTTCGCCTTGCTTCTATCCAATGCTTGACATAAAGATCCAGAAGATTAAGCATCTGACTTAGCATAAAGCCCAAAATGGCAGAAACAATTAACTCTGACTTTATCATCTGCTATCTTTTCTGCTACTCTTGGGAGTGTTGACTGCTGTTAAACTCCCAAATTTTCCACTCTGATGATGAAGTCTTTCCAAGCATGGAATCTGAGGCATTTCCAGTGGAATACGTAGAAGGAATGACTCCCAGGAAGTAGATGCATAAATGTTACTAAACAGACACCCCTCTCTGCTTCTGTTTTTTATTTATTTATTCATTTATTTTACATTTAGCCCAATAAAATTTTGTTTTTCTGAATTCCATACCCTTATATGCCTTGAGATCTGTGCATGTAAATTTAGTTATTTGGTTTATCTGCTATCTTATCAAAGCCTGTAAACGCCACTATTTTCTCAACTGTGCCATCTTTTTTTAATTTTTAATAACTGGAAATAAAAATGTGCTATTTTTAATGATATCAGAAAATATTTGCAGATTTATGCATACAAAATAAACAGACATGGAGATGGGAAGCAAAGGTCTGCCTCAGATCCCTAGATATGATGAGGCATGACATTTTGCTTCATTTTCTCTGTGCAGTGTCACAAACAATTCTAAGTTTAAATAGGCAGAATGGCAGCATGCAAAATCAACTCCATCAATTAAAGTTTTTAATTCAGGAAGATCAATGGAAAAAAATCTGTTTAGGATGCTACACATTAAGTGTGTGCATTAATATTTCCTTTTTCAGCTAGGAAAAATGACTCAGTGGGTAACATCAAATCCCCAGAACCTACGTAAAAGCCAGGTGGATGGGATTGGCAGCCTATATTCCCAGACATTATAGACAGAGACAGGAGATCTCAAGGAAATCATAACTAGCTAAAGAAGCTAAAATTGATGGGTTCTGTGTTCAGCAAGAGGCACTAACTAAAATTGGCAAATTCTGTGTTCAGCAAGAGGACTAACTCAATAAGTAAGATAGAAAGCAACTGAGGAAGACACCTTATATTAGCTACAGACCTCCACACACATGTGCAAACATACACGTGCTCACACAGGAAAATATTTTCAGAAAAAAATACATGTTTATTTTGACACAGTTAAATATAACCTCTATCCTACATACTTCTCTTAATGTGTACTAAGAATAACTTGGAAGCTAGAAAGATGGCTCAGCAATGGAGAGGATTGCTTATTCTTCTCTATGATCCAATTTCATTTCTGCGTACACACCAGGCAGCTCACAACTGTGCTTTCCTCCAGCCTCAGATCATCCAGCACCCTCTAATGACCTCCAACAGTACCATGCACACACATACACATAGACACACATAAAAATAATAAAATTATTTTAGAAGAAAAAATCAGAATATATAAAATTTTTTAAATCTAAAATTAGAGAAAATCACAACAGCAATGAATTAGTTTATTATCTTGAAGGCAATTTTACTGCTGTGTATTTATTTTAAATGTTTTGAGTGTAGCTTTAACATTATTAAGTGAAGGGCAATGCATGAGAATTTAATAAATGACAAACGCTCAATGCTAAAAGCATTTCATCCTATGTTTTTTTAAGTATTCATATGTTCAAACAGTGATTTCACAGTAATGAAAATTCCATGTACACAGATGGGCTATATTTGGGCTCTGTATTTACAATCTATTTTTCAACTCACCCTAGAAATATATTGCATAATAAAGTGGTATTTCCAGACAGGATTTATTTTTCTGCTATTTGATGTATAGCAAAGAAACCATCTTTTTCATTGTACTCAGTGGTAATTATATGGTCTTACTTCAAAATATGTCTGCTTCTGGGTTTCTATTTTCATGTTGCCCCTTAAGCTGTTTGTAAATGAAGTCACTTGATATCATGAAGCTTTATTATGTTTTGTCCTCAGGAAACAGTCAACATAAAAACCATACAATATAGTAAAGGAAAGCATGTAACAAATGGATCTAATCAAGTCCTGAAAAATGGAAGTTTGCATACATTATAAAGGCATAGTTTTCATGTACAAAGCCCTCTAAGCAGAGTAGTTTGTTCATGGGAGGAAAATAAAATAAAATATCAAACTCTATCTAAACCTGTCTAACTTCATTCATGAGATCAATAGAATTTCAAGGAGTTGATTTCTACTATACTGAGGTGTCTTAGTCACTGTTCTGTTGCTGTCTTAGTCAATGTTTTACCGCTATGAAAAGAAAATATGACCACAGTAACACATGTAAAATATTACTTTATATGTTAAAAAACATTTAATCAGAACTGGTTTAGAGTTCAGAGGTTTAGTCTACAATCATGTTGGGAAGCATGGCAGAGTCAGGCAGAGATGGTGCTGTGTGAATAAAAGATTAAAGTGTTGCTAATTTGAGAATTGAAGGCTCTGCTCAAGTATTTACACTGCATATCAGGAGACAGCAAGAAGATGACTTTCTAGGAGTACAGAAAAGATAACCTTGGAGATCAAAACAAGATACCGATTCTTCCCAAGCTCACCAAAAGTATATATCTTGTGTTTAAAGGTTTGTGTTGTTTGTTTGTGGGGTCTGGGTGAAGGAGATATCTGAGGGTATAAGTCAGTGGAAAAGCCTTGGACTCGTATACATGAGGCCCCAAAGTAATAAGAGTTTTGTGTTATCAAATAAACATTCTTTGTGAATAGAAGACTTTCTAAACTTTTAGTATCAAATGTGTCAGTTGGCTTAAACTCTTCTGGTTTAATTTTCTCCATTATATATTTAGGCTGTAGAACTGATGTGTTGTGGAAGGTCTTGAAAGAATTCAGTCTAGGCTATGAGGTGAGAATAGAAGTCCCCATTGCAATTACATAATGGTTCTGTGAAGGTCTGGAACTGTAGCTCAGTGGTAGAGAACTTGCTGAGAATGCCAGGTCTTGCTTTGGATTAATACTTTATTGATAATTACAACACATGAAAATTTCCTGTTCTTTATATCTAGCATAATATACAATTTAATGGTGATAAAATTATATCTTAAGATGTTAATTAGAATTTAGGAATCTGTTACATGTATAATAATCGATGACAACAAAACATTTGATTTGTATACAGAGGAGAGGGTCTTATACTATTTATGAATATAAAATAGATCAAAATTCTTAAGTAAAATTCATACAACATTTCAATTTCTATCTTTGTTAGTGAAATAGGAAGCATCAATGAATACTACATAAAAATCCCAAGTATATGTTAAGGCAGGCCTTTTATGGATAAGAAGGAGTAATTGTGAAATATAAGCATAGAAAATGGTACCTGTACTATATTTCAGTAATCAGAGGCAGAAAAACCCAAATCTAACACTTAATGCACTCATGATTCTAAAGATTGTTGTTCTTGGAGAAGGAATAAAAATGAGGAGTTGGGTCCAAAGAAATTGAAGCAAAATACTTCAACTCAGAAGATACAGAGGATGTAAAATACAATGTAGAAGTGAGGAAAAGTAGAAAACTTCAGGATCTGGGTTAAGTAAAGATCAAGAAATGTAAAGACATGTTTTAGGAACTTCTGAGTAACATGCTACATAGCTGTTCAAACAAATCTTTTCCTTTAGGAATGCAGACTTGAGTGAAGGCTAAACCTTCCCAAACAGTTGTGGTGGGCACTGGTTAGATGACACAGTGCTGTATTCATTGAATTCACAGGCTGAGTAAACAAACTGTAGATTCCAAAGGCACTGAAATTTTACTCCTTTTCCTCTAACATTATTATAGATTCAATGTTGTTATGATATATTCTTTATTATTTCAGGCAATTCAGCAGAACAGAAAATAAGAAGGGTGGAGAGGGCTAAGAGCTTGCAAACATTGACCTGCTGCATATGTGAGGACTTAGGATTGGATCCAAGAACCCACAAAAATCCAGATGAGGTAGTGTGCATCTACACTCGTACTATTAGATGGGGGGAAAAAGAGAAACACTCCACAGAAGCTCATGTGCTACCTAATCTGTTATACACAGTTACAAAACTACAAGAGACCCGATATGAACAATGTGGAAAGTGAGGGCAAACACACAAGACTGCCCTTTGACATTTGCATACCCTTACACACAAGAACATATACGCAGCACTCATAAACAAACACATGCACCATACATACAAAATATTAACAACAATTAAAAAGCAGATTGGTAGAGATACAAGGTATGTAGATATACTAGCTGTGTTGCCTCTAAAATATTTATAGCCCTTGTGACAATAGCATGTGTGATTGTTACACTAAGAAAGGCAGAAAATTCTTGTGAACATTGTGCAGTCCACAGTTTATGGATAATTTTATAGTATTTTTCTAAAACTAATAAAAAATATGTCATTATATTTGGGGAAAATCTGATTTTTCTGGATTTGTTTCCTCAAATCACAGAAGTAAAAAAAAAATCAATAAAATGAAAGGAATCAAATTAATTTTATTTAATTTAAGGCAGTTACAGAGACTTAACAGTAAATAAAAGATTAAAAATCCACACCAAGCAAGCCCTATGATAAAACCAAAGCGAGAAATCATAAAAGAATGCTTCCAGGGTAAGAGAATGCTTCCAGTTTTTCTCCTGCTGTGATCTTTCCGCAAACTGTCTTCTTGTAGCCTCTTCTCATCTTTAAGTTGACTGAAACGTTTCTATCTCTAAAATAAAACCATCCCATTCAAAGTGTTATGCTTAGTCAGAACAAAACCTCCTGTGGTATGTGAAAAAGTCTAAAAAGGGCATAAACTGATCTACATCTCATTGTACATTCATAACTTTTTGAAGCAGATAACTTCATAAAAAAATGAAGCCATGATTCATTATACAAATTGAATGGTGAAGTTAAAGAACCAAAGATCACATGTCCTATGATTCTCTTTATTTGAAATTGCAAGCTTATGCAGACATAAATTACTGTCTGCCTCAAGCTAAGAGGATCGAGTAAGAAGAGCTGTAACCGCTAATGGTGGTGAGGTTTCTTTGAGGGGTGAGGAAAATATTCTAAAATTTCTTCGTGATGATTCTCACAATTTCATGAACATACTAAAAACTATTAAGTTGCTCACTTTGTGTGGATGAGTTGTATGGTGTGTAAGATTTACCTTGGTGTGATTGTTGATAGAGTCTTCTTCGGTAGCCGGAGCTAGCCTCAAACTCACAATGATACTACTGTTTCAGCATCCCAAAAGAGAAGGATTAGAATCACATGACACCACATCCAGATTTTCAAAATATATCTCAAATAAAGCTTGAAAAGCGACTTCCACCTTACATAAATCAGTCCTCAAGGCACATTCAATAGAGTTTAGTAAAATAAATTTAAGGACTTTTGTCTTAATTTATTGTTGAATTTTTGGCACTCCTAGCATAAGTTGTACAATCAACAACCATTTGTTAAGTGGTGTTGTATATTAAATTAGGAATAGAAAACCAGGTGGCTTCGAGCTTAAAGTCACTTCAGACTCTTATCCTCTTGCCAATCTTTTACTTTTCTACCCGTCAGCAGTCAGCAGTGCAAGAGAAATGATCTCTTCACAGTCTTGTTAAACTAGGGCTGTCAGTTGCCTGTAGGCAGCAATCCAAACCCATGGCTAAGATTGCCAGCAAAGCTAAGAGATGTGCCAGATGAAAGAAAGCAGAGCCTTCAGACACCACTGGGAATTCTGCACTAGCAGGCTTCTGAGGAGATGCACAGTCTCTGTTGTGGGAAGCCCATGTGGAGTGCTGTCTCAGAGACTTATACTAATCTGGAGAGCAAGCTTTACGCATGTTTCCTGCCTTAAATTTCAACATGCTTGTTTTACTAGATATGATTACAATATGCCTGCTTCCTGTTTGAGATTCAGGCCTCTGGTCCTCATGCTGTGGCTTTCTCTCAGTGTTTTCCTTAAGATAAGTCTGAGAAAATGGGCCCTGTCTCAAAAGGCCTCAATCCTGCTTGTGTTCCCTTAAATATTTCACACTAAAACCCTACTCCTAGTACTATTAATGCTGAATGCTAATTTGTTTACAATTTTGATCCCTTTTGTTGCATGCAGTTTCTTTAGACACTTATTTTACTTGATTCTTAATTTTCTTTTTTTTCTTTCTTTTTTTTTTTCTTTTATTTGTACCAGTCAAGCTCTGTTTCTGTCAGAAGTCTTCACACTTCCAGCAAGATAAATTCATTCCTGGTCTCCATCTTATCTACACACAATTATCATGGACATTCCATGATTATAATCCTCAACCCAACTTTGTTCAACAATTAGATTAACACAATTTTAGAATTATTTTTGATATTTTGGTAAGCTCTGGAAGTAAGTGTAGAAAGAGCAGAGCTGACTTATTATAAGAAACATGATTGGGGCTGAAAAATGGCTCAGTGATTAAACGCAGTTACTACTCTTGCAAAAGATCTGGATTCTGCTCCTAGTACTCACATGGTGGCTCTCAGCTATCTATAACTCCAGTTTCAGGGGTATCCAACACCCTCTTCAGACCACTATGGACTCCTAAACATTTGGTACATAAAAATTCAGGCAGATTATATCTATCTATCTATCTGTGTGTGTGTGTGTGTGTGTATGTACATATGTTATATGCATATATGTGTGTGCACGAATAAATCTTAAAATTTAAAGAACCATGGTAATCTCTTAACACTTCAAAAATCCAGAGCTGGATAAAGCTAGTTCCTTGCAATACTATGGAATAAATTTTTTAAAGAACTAAATAACTTGCATATTGGATGTTGCTTTTGAAGAAGAAATATATTATGGTTTGATAAGTGTAAGGTTTAATAAGTATAATTTTGTAAACCATAAATACATTAATTTTAATTAAATTCTTTTAACTTTGTTTCAATAAGTATATTTGATTCAATAAGTAGTATACTAAAATTATATGGGAATGAAAAATATTTGGTATCTAAGAGAAAAAAAAATAAGCCCAGTTCTGAAAGTCTGGTTAAAATCTATCCATGCATTGACTACAAAAATGAATTTTTTCTTTTAGGCCAGCTTATTGAAATTGATTTAGTTTGATAAATTACCAGTAAGTGCTTTTCAGTCCTCCAGTCTTACCATTTTACTCCAACACCTTCTTCTAAAAGGGAAACACATCTTTCCAGTTTATATGAAATGCAGTGAGACACTCTTCTCTTTTTCTATTTTTTTTTTCTAATCCCATGTATGAACAGTCCATGTAATTTCCTATTCTGGCTGCTGTATAATAAATTAAGGAACAGGAAAACATACAAAGTCCTGGGACTTCCTTCTGTGACTACTTTTCCTGATCTTTACAAAAAAATAAATAAAGTCTGGCCAACAGCTGTTCATGCTTTGCAGGCATCACATCCAGCTTCTATTGCCCCAGTAGAAGTTTTGTGGCAGATTTTACCCTGTCATCGCAATATTGAGCGGTCAGTGACGAGGTCTCGTGTTTGTGGTTAACTACATCACGAAGACCACATTGATGGAAAATTTAAAGCATAGCCCTGCTAGTTTAGATATCATGAGAGGCTATAACACAAAAAGACCTCTTAAAGAGTGATGAATGACAGTAAACTAATGCCTAAATACTAATTCTAGGATGTTAGAAAATCTTTAACTAGCTCATGCTTTATACTTTTTTTAATAAAAAAATACAGTTATTATTGTGTGCACGTGTGCATGCACACTTGTGTACTCACATGTCTTCACCAGTGTGCATATGGAGATCAGAGAATTACATTCTGAAGACATTTCTTTCTTTCCAATATGTGGGTTCCAGGTAACAAATTCAAGTTCAGGTAGTCAGCTGTGATAGTAAGCACTTTCACTAAGTAAAGCCATCTTGCCAGCTCTTTTGTTATTTCTTAAACATTGGAATTTAAAGGCTTATGCTTATAACCACCTTGATTACATAGAAATAGTGTAAAAGAAAACACTTATTAATTTAGGTTATAAGAATCCTGATAATTTTTAAATGTTTTTAAACATAAACAAATCCAAGCTGGGCAGTGGTGGCACACACCTTTAATCTCAGCACTTGGAAGGCCAGCCTGGTCTACAGAGTGATTGATAGCCTCAATCTCAAATCGCTGTAACGTGTGGATGAAGCATGTCCCTACCAGTTCACTTAGAACTTTTTCAATTAATCTAAAAGGCACAATGTAGGATAGAAAAGACTTTCTCTATCTTTGAGTCCTGGATCTAGTGTGGAAGGGGTATGGATATGCAGATTCTAGGATAAGGGAGTTCAAATTTGCATAATTATTCTGTTGATTTAGAAGACAATGAAAAATAATGCCACTGAAATAAAATAATTAAACCAGTGCATACATCTAATAAACCTATGATGTGATCTGCTTTGACTCAGCACTGAACAATTATATCAATCTAATCCTATTTAGTATCCTGGGAATAGAAGAAAGGTAGTTTGTTCTTTTTCCTGTTGCCTTGATAAAATACTCTGACAAAAGCAACTTAAGAGAGAAAATCTGTGTTTTGGCTCACAGTTCAATAAGCATAGAATGATTATTGCTGATGATCAGTGTTTTATGTAGTATCTCTTTTTTATCTAGTCTCTTTTTTCCATGTAGTTCAAGATACAAGTTCAAGAAATGATACTTCTACAGTTAAGGTAAGTCCTCCCATCTCTATCAAGCTAACCAACATACTCTCATAGGCATGTTCAGAAACTTAACTAATTTAGAAAGTCCCTGACAGTCATACACAGAGGCTTGTTTCTTTGGTAATCCTAGGACCTATCAAGTTGATGATCAATATGAACATTAACTAACACAATTAGTTACTCTTCTTACCTCTGTGATAAAACATCCAGTAAAACTATGGGAAGAATGATTTCTTCATGCTCATATTTGGAAAAGATATAGCCCTTCATGACAAAAAAGGCATGGTAGGGGGTGCTTATGGCAAATGCTCACATGACATTTGCAGTCAGAAAGCTAAGAATCATAAATGCTTAACTTACCTTCTTCTATTTATTAAGTCTGGGACTCTAGTCCATGGAATGATCTTTCCACCTGAACTTATATAATATAGACAAACTCTTACAAGCATTTCCAGACACTTGTTGCCTAGATGACTCTACATGCCATCAAGTTCATAGTTTAATCATTACAACTATTATCTGTGCAATGAGTATTAAAAAAAAATACTACAACCAGCAGATTCATTAAGAGCTTTCAGGCTTTGTTGTTTCTGTTAATGTTATCTTTGACATATACCCATAAAAGCAGTAATAATTCGGGAACATGGGAGATGTTTCCATCTTCTGAGACCTTCTTCAATTTCTTTCTTCAATGAGTTAAAGTTATTATATAATGCTTTCACTTGCTTGGAGTCACCCTAACATTGATTTTGGTGTTGATTGTGGTTATTGTGAAGGGTATTCTTTCTGTGAGTTCTTTCTCAGTCCACATGTCATCTGTATATAGAAGATCTACTGATTTTCCTTTGAGTTGATCTTGTAGCCAACCACATAACTGAAGTTGTTTATCAGCTGTAGAAGTTCCCTGGTAGCAATTTGGGGGTTATTTATATATACTATCATACCATCTACAAATAAGAATACTTTGACTTCTTCCTTTCCAACTTGTATCCTCTTGATTTCCTTCAGTTTTCTCTGGCTAGAACTTCAAGTACTATATTGAATAAGTATGGAGAGAGTGGACAACCTTGTCTTGTACCTGATTTTAGTGGAATTGTTTTGAGTTTCTCTCCATTTAATTTGATGATGGATGTGGGTTTGCTGTAAATTTCCTTTATTATGTGTAGGTATGTCCCTTGTAACTCTAATTTCTCGAAGACTTTTATCATGAAGGGTGTTGGATTTTGTCAAGAGCTTTTTTGGCATCTAGTGAGACGATTATTTGGTGTTTTATTTCAGTTTGTTTGTATAGTGAATTATATTGACTGATTTTCATACGGTAAACCATCCCTGCATCTCCAAAATGAAACCAACTTGAACATGGTGAATGATCTTTTTCTTTTTGATGTGTTATTGAGTTTGGTTTACAAATATTGAGTATTTTTGCTTCATGAAGGAAATTGGTCTGTGATTTTCTTTCTTTGTTGAATCTGTGTGTGGTTTTATTATCAGGGTGACTGTGGCAGCATAGAATAATTTTTGCAGTGTTCCTTCTGTTTCTATTTTGTGGAATAATTTGAGGAGTATTAGCGCTAACTTTTCTTTGGATGTCTGATAGAATTCTGCAGTAAAATCATCTGGCTCTGGGCTTTTCTTTTGGTGGAGAGACTTTTAATAACTGATTTTATTTCCTTGGGGGTTATTGGTATGTTTACATTGTTTTTCTGATCTTGATTTAACTTTGCAAGGTAGTATCTATCAAAAAAATTATCATTTACTTTAGATTTTCCAATTTTGTGGAGTATAGGTTTTTAAAGTATGACCTAATGGTTCTTTGGATTTCCTCAGTATCTGTAGTTATACCCCCTTTTTCATTTCTGATTTTGTGATTTGGATAGTCTCTCTTTGCCTTTTAAATAGATAAGATTGGGATTTCTCTATTTTGTTCATTTTGTCAAAGAACCAACTCATTGTTTCATTGATTATTTGTATTATTCTCTTTGTTTCTATTTTATTGATTTCAACAATCAGTTTGATTATTTCTTGATGTCTTCTCTTGAGTGTGCTTACTTCTTTTGTTCTAGAGCTTTTAAATGTGCTGCTAATTTGCTAGTATGTGATCTCTCCACTCTTTTTTGTTAGAGACTTTGTACTGTGAATTTTCCTTTTAGCACTGCTTTCATTGTGTTTCATAAGCTTGAATATGTTTTGAATTCATTTTCATTGAATTATAGAAAGCCTTTAATTTCTGTCTTTATTTTTTTCTTGACCCAGTAGTCATTCAGCAGAAGGTTGTTCAGTCTCCATGAATTTGTAGGCGTTCTGTTGCTGCTATTGATGTTAAAATCCAGTTTTAATCTATGGTGTTCAGATAGGATACAGGGGGTTATCTCACTTTTCTTGTTTCTTTTGAGACTTGATTTGTGGCAAAGGATCTGGTTAATTTTAGGTAAGGTTCCTTGAGGTGCTGAGAAGAAGGTATATTCTTTTGTGTGGGGGTAAAATGTTCTGTAGATATCTGTTAGTACTATTTGGTTGATAACATCCCTTAGATCCAGTGTTTCTCTGTTTAGCTTTTGTCTGGATAACCCATTTGTTGATGAGAGTGGATTATTGAGATCTCACACCATCAGTGTGTGAAGATCATTGTGTCTTTTAAGTTTTAGTAATGTTTCTTTAATAAACTTGGGAGCCCTTGTGTTGGGAGCATGGATGTTAAGCATTGAAATGTTATTTTGGTGAATTTTCCTTTTGTGGAGTATCCTTCTCTGTCTTTTTTAATTAATTTAGGCTTGAGCTCTATTGTAGAGGAATATTTAATCATTTAATCCAGCAACATATCTGCTCTGGGAGAGGATCACATTGAAAAGCCTGTGTGATATCTAGGAAGGGATTAAATCCAAGAGCTTGTATGAAGGGATCCCTTTCCGAAGCCTGTGTAATCCAGATGGAATGCAGAAAAAAAGTTAGTCAGAGTCATCCTGTCCTCTGTGTGTACTAATGCTAGCTGGAATGGATTTCTGTGATTAAGACAAAGTAGTACACATCTGTGATCCCAATAGTTTGTGTTTACAGAATGAACACATTCCGTTTTTTTCTTTCCTTTTACTTTTTTCTTTTTTTTTTTTTTAAGACAGGGTTTCTTTGTTGTAGCTCTGGCTGTCCTGGAACTCACTCTGTAGACCAGGCTGTCACAGAGATCCACCTGCCTCTGCCTCCCCAGTGCTTGGGCTAAAGGTATGCATCACCACCACCTGGCTGAGCATATGCATTTAATCCCAACTCTGAAATTCAACCAGAGAGAAGAGCCATCAGAGTGAAGTATGAGATTGAATCACAGTGAGAACATGCTCAACTCTTATGATATAAAAGGATTCTCTTAGTTCACAGACAGGGAGTTCAGAGAGACACAGAGGCAGTCTGAGGCAGTCTGAGGTAGTTTGAGGCAGTCTGAGGCAGTCTGAGGTAGTTTGAGGCAGTCTGAGGCAGAGACAGAGGCAGTTCATCCAAAAGAGTTACCTAACAGAACAAATCAGTTTGAAGCCAAGTAGAGAAGTTCAGTCAAAGAAGTTGCAAGAATCAGAACTGTTAAGTCACAGTCAGCAGACTCAGAAATTCTGTTTGAAACAGCAGCTTGGAGAAGAGTTTGAGCCAGAACAGCAAGAGAGTTGAATCAACCAACCAGAAGAGTCAGTTCAGTGCAGTACAGCTTTGAGTTCAAAAGAGCTAGTCAATGAGTCAGTCAGCAATAAGTCTCAAGGTTGAAATACAATTGTATGAAGACTGAAGCCTTCTATGTCTGAGCTAGCATCATGAACATTAAATTTTATGGAGACTGAAACCCTCCAGGACCGAAGAGTGAATTAGCCAAAGAACGAACTGCCTTTTTCATGAATCTACATCTATAGTTTATTTTGTTAGGTATTAGAATAGCTACACCAGCTTACTTCTTAGGACCATTTGCTGAGATGATCGTTTCCCATCCATTTACTCTGAGGTAATGCTTATCTTTGGAGTTGAGATGTGTTTTCTTTATGTAGCAGAAGAATAGACCTTGTTTTTTGCATCCCATCTGTAAGTCTGTGTCTTTTTATTGGGTAGTTGAGTTCATTGATGTTGAAAGATAGCAATGACCAGTGCATGTTAGGTCCTGTTATTTTGCAGTTGCTGTTGGTTGATGTGTATATGTGTGTCCCTTCTATTGATTTTTTTGAAGATTTTTTAAAAATTTTATTTATATGTGTGCTCTGTCTGCATGTAAATCTGCATACCAGAAGAAGGCATCTGATCCCACTATTGATGGCTGTGAGCCATTATGTGGTTGCTGGGAACTGAACTCAGGGCTCTGAAACAGTAGTTAGTGCTCTTAACTGCTGAGCCATCTCTCCAGCTTTCCTTCTATTTATTTTGATTGGGTGAGGTTATTTACTTTCTGTGTTTTCATGAGCATAGTTAACTTCTGTTAGTTGGAGTTTTCCTTCTAGTACCTTCTGGAGGGCTGGATTTAAAGCTAATTACTCTTTGAATTTGGCTTTATCATGGAATACTTTGTTTTCTTCATCTATGGTAATCATAAAGTTAGTTTTAAGATCTTTTTCTTCTGCTTCTGCTGTATCAGCACATTCAGGGCTTGTTGTAGTATGATGGTTGGGTTCTGATGGTGACATATGGCCCTGGTTGTTGTTGGTAGAGTTCTTATGCTGACATTTAGGCATCTGGACTTGGAGTGATTAGGTGCCAATTCCTGAGGTTTTCTTTTATTGACTTCAGAAAATACTCAATGTAAGTGAACACAATCACAATGTTAAGACTTTACAATATGATAAAATATGGCCCAATATCCCATTCGTAAAATCTTATCTACAGTTAAGAACTAAAAATCGTGTCTTGAAAGAGGATAAAACAAATTTGTGGTTTCTAAATCATACTCAATGTGAGAATACTGTCAATTAGAATTTACAATTGATTCCATTTGAAATATTTCCTGCTAGAAAAGGATATTTTATGTTTATAAAAATTACAGAAAAGTCTAACTAGACAAGTAATGCCAGTGAAAATCAGAAAGTGAATATTGATGACTATAATGCCCTCTTGCCTGATATTTCTTTTATTCTCACTTCTCAATACTATTAAACAAGCATAATCTTAGCCCTGTAATAATAATCACTGGTCAGCAGAGAAAATGCCAGAAAAACAAGCTGGTGGCTCTTTAAATCAAGCCTATTGAAGGCACTATTTAAGAAATTATTCAAATTGGATTTTGGCAGTTCTCCTGTAATCATGACCAAGGTTGAGTTTGTGGAAATAGTCTGTCTGAACCTTTCAGAGTATCCCAAACTTTACCCAGGCCTCAAAGAATTCCCACAAAGATCCAAGGAATGTGAGCTTCCAACTGAAAAATAAATCAGAAAACCTCCTGCATGGAGAGATCTGGCTTTCAGAAATTGTTAGTGCAGTCACTAGACAGAAAGATAGAGAGATCCATGAGTTAATGTTAAGACCCAGTGGAATGCCTGTACTTTGTGGAGCCTCTTCCAAAGGGTGACTAGCTTGGAGAACAAGAATTCTCAGCATCTCTGAAGCTAGGTGAACTTCTAGCCTGCAACCAAGACTCATGAAGTACAGAATTGCCAAAAACAAAAGGGTCTTTAATTTCTGGTTACCAAAATATTGCAAATGTTGAATAAAAACGTGACATACCTACCTCCAGTTCACGTCTTTACTGTGCACGTGAAGGCTGAAAGACCATTGGATCTTTCAATATACAGAATTATTTAACACTTTTTTCAAAAAGAATTTATGATAATCTGATGTTCTCTTGTTTTTCTTTTTTTCCTTCTTACCCCTCTCTTTTCCTCACCTTTCCCCCTCCCTTCCTTTCTTTTGTTATTTTATCTACTCCATTTACTTATTAACTATGAAATTAGTCATTACCATAATAGTAACTATGTAGCTTTCAAGGATTCAGCCTTATCTTATGATGTTTATGGTCTGATTTGTAATCGGTGATAATAACCCAAAGGAAAATGAGCTGATAAATTTATCACATACGATATAAAAAAAAGCAAGAGAATTATATTTTGCTAATAAGATACTGTGATTAATCACAAAAAAACTTAGAAAAATATTAAAACTTTCAAAAGATTCAAGATGTATCTATAGTATTTTGCTAAAGCTAGTAGGTTATATTTGTGTGTGCCATTTAAAACCTCAAAAGATGAAGTTTGAGAACTAAAACTATAGTTTTGTTTCTTTGCCAAATGTATATCTGAGAACTATGTTAATTTTAGTTAGTAGCATTTTGGCCCTCCTTGAATTGAAACTGATTTAAAATATCTTACTTTGTCTTAGTAAATAGCTTGAGCTATGTGAAATTTGGTCGGTGATTTAAATACTGGGGAATATAATACTGCAAAGGTAAAGTTGGAACAAAGTCTTCTTTTTCTGTTTTTGTTATTTTATTGCATTGGTTTGTTTGTTAGGAGCGAGCACACAAAGGTCAGAGGACAACTTGTAATATTTGGTTCTCTCCTACAACTAAGGAGGTTCTAGATCAAGTTTAAGTTGTCATATTTAAGCAAAAAAGACCTTTACCTGCTGAGTCATCCCACCAGCCTTGTTTATGTGAGACAGAATATAATTATATATATTTAAATATATATTATATAGAGAGAGGATTTATTAGATTGGGTTACAGGATGTCTTTGAGTAGTTAAACAATAGCCATCTCACACTGGAGAGCCAAAAATAACCCTAGTAGTTGCTAGTCCAGGGGTCTGAGCATCTTAGCAGTTCCCATCTGTTTCGAGAGCTGCTAGCTTCAGTCTGTGTTAGAAGGTTAAGCTGGTTTTAATAGTAATGAAGAAATGCAGTAGTGGCAGCCACAAGTTAGAAGAACTTACCAGCAGAGTGAGGGCAAGCAAACAGAAAGCAAAGCAAAGCCTTTTTCTTCCAGGATCTTTCATCTGGGCTGCTACCAGAAGGTGTGGTTCAAGTTTAATGTGGGTCTTCTCACTTCAAATAATCTGATTGAGAAAATACTTCATAGGAGTGCTTAGTGACTTGATGTTTTGTTGAGTCCAGATCCAGTCAAGTTGATGACTGAGATTTACCATCACTCACACTGTTACATTTTAGCCCAGGCTATCCTAGAAGTCAGAGAAGTCTGCTTCCTTGAGCCTCCTTAATGCTGGGAAAATAGGCATGAGCCACCACACCCAGTAGTTTAGTCTACTGTGTAAAAGAAAAGAAATATGAAAACACTCCCTTTTAACTTGCTTCTTTGTTGTTTCAAAACACCACAAATTCTGACCATTGCTACATAATTTTGGCCTGAATATGGAAAAAACATGAATAGAAAGTCCTTGAATATTCCAAAGTCATGCACTGGACTGCTCCAAGACAATATTCCATGTCCAAATCAATGTCCAGCTGTCATCTGTTATGTCTGGCTTTCTTTCTCAGAATAACAGTCACTTACACTGGACACCTAGTAAGGAATACATACAATTACAGGAGTTGATTGTGTGATTTTCCTCATTCTCATGTCATTAACTACATGTCATTTGGTCTCAATGAACAAAAACAAAACAAATATCTTAATGATTTTTTTAAATGAAGGCTATAAGTATCTGCTTTTATGAGATTTTCATGAGATATTTAGTCAGATGACATTTTCAGCTCATTTTGGAATGTTGTTAATTCCAGACTTGCTTGTGTGGAATGCAAGATTAACAACATGCTTGAAAGCATAGGAAAACACTTTTCACTCATATGTTATTGTTAAAAAAAAAGCAGCAGATGTTACATTTAAGAATTTGCAATCCGGTGAGCTGAGCTCTTCACCACTTCCTCCTTCCATAATTCATTTATCAGTGCTCTTAATATTGGAGACAAATAAATGTTGATTTATTATGAGAAGATATTGAGTAATGTTTCCTGTAAAAATATGACCGATATTTCCTTATTATGTTGTCAATAATGTGGAATCTTCAATACTCTGCCCTTCTGTGAGTGGAGCTGCATTTTTAGTCTGATATATTAAGGTTTATGTTTTTTTTGAGATTCATCATTTATTTAATAGTTCAAAATGCCTTTTATCTGGAACAGAAATCAAGTAGCTACTAAGGGGAAAAGAATCACATCAGGATGAAGAGACCATGGTGTTCTCCTGCTTATTTGGCTACAGGTCATTTTCTGATCCAGTTGGAGACTGTGGAGAGTGAGCTGTGGTAGACTCATTAAGGAGGATTATAGCTATCCAACTTGGAAAATGGGATACAGCTTCCTTGCCAGCTGGAGATGAAAGATACTTCTAGTTCTTATGGCAATCAAAGTTCGAAACAGTAAACCAAACCAGAAATGGAGTTCTGGTAGACTACTTTGCCCCTGGAAACTAGTAGACAAAGTTTCCTTTTACTGAAGAGCCTGAATTTCTTGATAGTTTAGCAAATGATTTTCCCTTAACAAATGTTAACACATCACTTTGCCCAGGTGAAGTTCAGTCCAGCTGACATCCATCCATATTTCTACACCCTTCTGGCCTGCTTGTTAGTAAGATCTTCCAATCACATGAGGGCACATATTCTGCTAAAATGATTCCTTCTGTCTTATTATCACACAGTGTACCCCAGGCTTTTACACTGCTAACAGAATTTGCTTTTTATGAGATACCACATATTTTATACAAAGTTACCTTTTAAAAATTATTAATTTTATCTTATTTTTATCATTTTACATTAGAAGTCATGATTTCTGCATTTAAAGACATTTACTCATTTTTATTTTATGTGTATGTGTGATCTTCCCATATGTATGTGCATTCTCTTTGTGAATGCCTGGTGTCTGTGAGGGTCAGAAGAGGGCATCAGATATCCTAGAATGGAGTGATAGGCAGTTTTGAACCTCCATGTGATTGCTGGGACACAAACCAGGGTCCTCTTCAAGAGCATCAAATGTTCTTAACTCCTGAGTGATCTTCCCAGATCCTTCTTTCTTTTTTTATTTAATTATTTGCTCCAACATACCTTTTAAACACCACACAATCCTTGAGCACAGAAATAATGTCCAATATAAATTATGGAATAAATTAATCTTGTATAACAATCACATGGTACTATGTATATGCCTTAACAAATTAGTATGTAAATCACTTCGTGTGTGGTTTTTTTGAGGAGAGATTTAAAGATAAATTCCACTGTATTCATTATAGTAACATTTGATCATTTATTAGAACTACCTGTTATTAATATGTTTGGATAAATAAAACATTTCACTGGAATTTTTTAGACTGTCACTTTGTAGGATGTTCGTAAAAAATCCAAAGAGGAACTGATAGGATTTATCAATTAACATTTTTAAAACAAAGGCTGGGACATAGCAAGTACTAGACATGAGTATGTTAAACAAAATATATCAATGATTGCTTTCTATAATTTCATAAATAATCAAATCTTCATTATTTTCATGAATAATAGAAAAAAAACAAAAACAGAGTATTTAGCACAGACTAAGCTTTCCATTATAAAAAGAGGTGAGTAATTTTAATCTATTTTTATAAGTGTATATTCAACTGAAATTATTTTTAGTGTTAAATCTAGACTTACAGCTTCCTTATTAAATGCAAATTTTATTTCATTATAGATCACAATGTTGTCAAAAAATATTTACAAGAAGTCACCTTATTATTATCACCTTATATTATCACAGGTAATTTATAATATCTCATGGTATCTCCTGACTTTTGTTCTAGCCTTACTTGCACACCTCTTTACAATTTTATTTTCAAACCATTTTACTTCATCAGAGTAACTCATTGGAAATCTTTACTAAGCCACAGATACTATTCCCTGCTCATTTTTAAATCATTGTTTATAGATACAGTGTTCATCAATCAGAAGCGGTGAGTAAACAAGTTCTCTTACCATGATCCAATCTTCTAGGATGTTTGGGATTGCGTGTGGTATGGAAGGAGGCAATAGGATGCCCATGTACAGAACTGCATGACTATAAAGGTAGATCAACAGGAAAAAGTACTTGACACTCAAGCAAGAGTAACTGAGTGGTGGAGGGAAAACCAATTCCCCATATTTGTCCTCTAATTCCATTTGCACACCTTTACATATGTGTGGATTAGAATCTTATACTCTCCCTCCTCCTCTTCCTCCTCTTCCCCCCCCCCTCTCTCTCTCTCTCTCTCTCTTTTTCTCTCTCTCTGTGTGTGTGTGTGTGTGTGTGTGTGTGTGTGTGTGTGTGTGTGCGTTTCATTTATATAGTCAGGTCAAGAAAGAATCATATTTAACAGTATGTGCAGAATTTATTTTGTAAGGTCCTCTAAAAATTTTATTTTTAGTGAAATCTAAAATGAAGAATTTCATTACACATTCAGAGTAAATTTGTTTTATATCTGATGTGGGTAGAATAGATAAGCAATACCATGTTATGCATTATTAATATTTATTTCTGTTTGGATATGTTACGTATTCACAGATGTACCAGGTCACATGCAACCATTGAAACCTTCCCCTGACAGTCTTCTGCCTGAACTAGGTGGGCATAATGCCATCAACATGATACCTCTAGATAGTGTCACTCCCTAAAACAAAAGCAATAATCTTAATAGCTTTAATTTAATAAAGTATGTGCATATTTGAAATAAATGAGTGGTTTGAATCTGGCCAAATATTTCCCTTAAAGTGCCAAACTTGAATGAGAAAAAAACTTAACTTCAAAGTCAAATTAGCAGATCCTAGATTAAAGAAAGAATGTGGGCTAAGATTGATATCTTTGAGAAGGAATGAAAATTTTGTGGAAGGAGAAACAGAAGACTGGCAACTATGTGTTATGTGGTTTGTAATTTAATGAAGAGAGGAGAGACCAGAGCATTGCTATACAGCTGGAGCATATTTGAAGTGAAACATCATAAAAACACCTCAGAAATTTCTATCTTGAAAGATACCTCTGGTGAACTAAGAACACAGACCATGTACTGTTAAGTGTGGATCATCTAAGAGGTTTCTCTGTCCCAAATGCAATGCTTTCATACTATTTTTTGGCAGATTATTTGTTTCTTTTGTCCTTGCTTTTCATCATTATATTGTGTCAGCAGATTTCCCTCTTCTAAAAGTGTATCCCCAGTGTTCTCTGATTCAAAGTCATTGCTATGGGCAGTAGCAATGAAGTGCCAGTGTGGATAATTACTAGTCTTTCCATAAAGGCCATGTGAGCAACACGGAAGTTTCTGTAAGATGCCCACTTTTACGGGAATCAAATGTTAATTGGATTATGAAGTGTAGTAGAAACAAAGTCCAGTCACTCCAGTTACAAAGTCACCGGCTTAGAAACAAAGATCATACTGGAAACATCGTTTCTTTTCTCTCAAGCTCAGGATACCCATCAACACCACCTTCCTGAAGAAGAAAAGGAGGAGAAGGTTGTTCACATTAGACATCTCAGATCTCTCACACTGTCTTTTCTCTTGTTGAAAAAATGAAGACACTTCTTAAAGATTTAGCTGACTATATTTTAATTACATGTCTATTGTGTACATGGGTGTGTTTCTCTCTCTCTCTCTCTCTCTCTCTCTCTCTCTCTATTTGTGTATGAACAAAATATGTCAATAAGCAGTAAGTACATTATAGTCAACTTCTAACAGTGAGAAATGTTAGGCATATGTTTTTGTTTTTGTTTTCTTATAACATTGGTTTGAATGTCTGAGTACATATTTGTTGTGTTACATTTCTAGAGAGACATTAACAAATGTTTTCTTATCCAGGGAGGGAACCAATGACAGATTGAAACAATGATTCCTTTCAAGTCAAACTTAGTGAGCCACTAAGTTTACTGTAGTTTTCATTGAGTATGGGTGAAGGGTTACTACAAAACCATAGGTGACTCAAAGAAAAATACTATCTGAAAAGTCCACCCCAGCATAGTCCATTAGTTCCCCAAACAGAATACCTGGAGTTCTGTACATGATATGGAGGAAGTTTAGCCAATCAAAAAGTCATTGCAGCAAGGTCTACTGATCGTATATCCTTGGGAAAAGGCATTATCAATGTTCCATCTTTGGGGGTTACCTTAGATATGAATTTTATTTACTTCCTGAGCCTTGTAAATTTTATTTACAAATAATCCCTTCTCCTCTCTCTAGACTCCATATTTAAATTTAGAAGACATTGCTTCACATTTTAATTTAAGGAAATTGCAGCACAGCACTAACTTTCTCATAAATGTTAATGTTTGTTTCACCTGGTAAAGCGATTAAAATACTTTTCAGTGTTCTTGCAATAATAAATATTAAGTGTGTGCCATTGTCTTTTGAATTTTTGAATTTTGAATTTTTTCTTAACTTGAGGCCTAATATCATCAAAATTAATTGTTTGCCTTGATTTATTCCTGAAGCAGAGAAGATAATATATGCTGCTATAGGAGGAGAGGGGAAAGGGTGGGCTTGTTCAAAACACAATTATTAATGTCTGAAATTCTCAATATAAAAGAAAACTTAAAAAACAACACCGAGGGGCCATACATGGGGTTTTTGTGAGTTGGGTCATTGGAGGCAGTAGGAATTGTATTTGAGAAGAAGGACGAAATACTATCATCTTTCATTTAATGTTTTAATACTGTCTTTTCAAAACTCTCAGAACAACTAATATTATACTGGTTAAGACTAATTAAGGATAATGATCCTTGCTTTTCTTAGGATCATTCATAAAAAACTATCTATTATATAATTTCTATGGATTAGGTGTAAACAATATAGAATACATAGTATTTATGTAGTTTCTATTAATATAAATATATGAATTATGCTTTTGTATTAACTGTTTTTATTATTGCAACAAAATATTTGATAAAAGAAAGTTAAGTAGTGAAGAGTTATTCTGGCTAATTAAGAAGGTACTGTTCTTCATGGGGAGAAAGCATGGCAACAGAGGCAGGAGGCAGCTGGGCACATGGCAGCCACAGTCAGGAAGCAGAGAGAGACAAAGGCCAGCGATTGGCTCGTTTTCTCATTCTTTATTTATTACATGACCCCAGCCCTTGGGATAGTTCTGTCTACTTGTGTGCTGAGTCTTTTATACTCAGTCAAATCTCTATAGAAGCACCCCATACACACCAAGAGGTGCATTTCTTATATGATCTCAGTCCAGTTAAGTGAATAGCAATGATTTTCCATTCTGTGTGTATTTGTTTATATACATAATATATTACATATTAAAATTAAATATTCTAAATATATAACACCTGCAGAATGAAAAGGGGACATGATGACACAAACATTGGTGGCTTCATATCAGATACAATATCTCCTTGACCTGGGAGAGTCATGCAGGAAAAACTTCAGGTAAGACAACAAGAGGTGAAGATTGAGAATCCTAACGTTACAATGGCATTTACAGTTAGGGTTAGCAATTAGCCTCCAGATTATATTGCTCTCAATCTGTCTGCATGAAGACTACAGTCTGCTAAATTTTTGTAGAAAATGTTTGTTGATTCCCAAAAGTTCTCAAGTGTCCACTCAATGTTCTCTCTAATACAAACTCAAAATAAGACTTAGAAGTAAAAGAAAAATGCATTTATTATTTTTTTGCTAATAACTCTGGAGTAACTCTAATGTAAACCATTACAAAGTTCAATAATATAAGTCATCTTGAATGGATAAAATTTAAAGGGAGCACTAACTTCAATACAAATTACTATGAAGAAAAATCTAAAGGAGCATTAAGGGGTTAACCTTGGCTTTAAGTTTTGCTTATGAACTTTTTGGTCCTATCAGCTGACTTAGGGTCCCTGAGCCATCCTGGTAAGTCATACAATAAGCCATAAGACTCATGAGAGCAGAGAGCGTTCTTTAATTTTTCATATTACATTGGGGAGCCTCTCCCTGGTCTCTAAGTCTGTGGTCTGCCTTATCCTTTACTGAAGCTGGGTCATTACTCCCAACTAATGTTAGGAGTCTGTTCAACTCTAAATTTAACTATTTGCAATAGGTTTAGTTTTTTTCTTAGCAGGAAATTAGTTTTAAAGAAACTTTCTGAAAACAGTAACATTGAAGGAAGAAATATTTCCTGGTCTCTCTCTCAGCTCACAGCATTTATAGAGTGCCAGGAGTGTTGCATGAGCATTGCAGAGGGGAAAGCAAGCAGGTTAAAGTATACCAAGATACACATTCAGCTTCATGAGATCAGTTCACACGTGTATGTGTATGCCTATGCCCATGTGGATGAAAACATTCACACACACACACACACACACACACAAATGCAAGAGACAAAAGGAAGCACAAGACACATTCAGGCATAGAAGACTCTTCCCACAGCTCTTAATCTTGCCAGGTACTGGATGGCAAGAAATATATGGAGGTTTAATTATTAAATTATTTAATTTGTCAGATTAGATATTTTGATGGGATAGGGGTTTAGCTTGATGGTAGTATATGAAAGGCCTTTGGTTCAATTCCCAGCACCACATACCCCCCAAAAGTGAAAATATATTTATCTATACCTATATCATCTGTATCTATATTGCAGAAATGCTTTTAATTCAATAGAGTATAATGTTTATATATTTATTAAAATTTAAACAGATAAGAATCATCCATCACATAATTATGAATAAAACAGAAGACATATAACTATATAAAATACTTGCATGGAATTAGAAGGAAATTCATTGGTAGTAATAAAGTGTATTATGTGATTTCTTCATAATTCCTTGATATTAATATATCAATATTAATTGTGAAACACTAGCTTATTTATTTCCTTAATAACTACCTTAATTATTTTTTAAAGGACCTTTTAAAATTATTGTTTCTATCTAATAAAATAGTTGTTACTGAGAAATCAGTCTTTCATTGTACCAAAATTTTGTTATAAATATCTTTTATTGCTAAGCTGATATTCCTTCACCTAACAGGTGTTTGGCAAATATCTACAATTTGCCAGAAACTATTTTAAGTGTTAAATATTCACTAGTAAACAAAATAATTGAAAATATGTCTTCATAAGACTTATATTCTGAAAGGAAGAATACAATTACATGAACATTCTTTATTATCTTATTTCATTTAATAAAGGGTCTTTTATATGCTATGCTGGCCTTGAACACTCTATGTAATGAGTCACCAAAGTTGACCTTGATCTTCTGACTTTCCTATGTCTACCTCAAGAGTGCTGAGATTGCAGTCATTAGCCAGCTGGTTTTCTGAAGACCTGGGGATCAAATCTAGAGTTTCATAAATGCTAGGCAAACACTCTACCAATTGAGCTACATCCCCAGACCAATAGCATTTTTAAAGAACAGAAGGAACTGATATGCAAGCCTCGTTAGCAATAGAGTAAGCTTGGATGGGAAAGCAGGAATTAAATTAAAAATCATATCATAGTTGAAGCAACAACAACAGCAAACAAACTGGTAAACAGAATGTATAATGTGTTGAATAATGAAAAATGCTTTTGTGAAAGCCAGGGCAGGGTCTTAGCCATATTACATAAATGAAACATTTTGAAATTTTACTTTTTTAACCTAATATGTCTGCTCCTATTTTAATACATCTACATATAGAACAACCATGAATATATGCATGATTATACCTAACAATTGCTTTTGCTGATTGGTTGACATTTAGCTCTCTTTAGCTCACAGAACCACAGCTCAGGCTTAAAGAAAGCTCTTCTAATGTACATGTGTTTTCTCAGTAAGCACATTACCACCTTCTTGTGCTTAGGGTCACAAGAGAGCATGTCAGCACTACATGGGGGTGTCATTTTACTGTATTTGCTTGTTTGTTTATTTCTCTGTGGATATGCCCATGCTACAGCACCTGTGTGGAAACCAGAGGAGAATTGACAGGAGTTGGTTCTCTCTTTATACTATGTAGCTTCCAGAGATAAAATTCTGGCCATCAGGCTTGTCATCAAAATGCCTTTACTCACTTAACCGTCTTCCTTGGTTTCAGGGTTGAAATTTTAAAGAGGTGATCAGGGACTGCTCCAACCAAAAGGCAACACTTGCCCTGCCACTAAAGTAGATGAGGGTTAGAAATGCAGGCTTTCTGGAGGAAGATATTCCATGATGGAAAAAAGAATCAGAACCCTGTGAATGACACATCCCCTGAATGTTCCAGTAAACATGGACTGACTGAGGGTTGGGGTAGAATAAGAGAGGTCCACAGCAGGAGACAAACTAATAGAATAATTTGAGTCAGGTAAATTAGGGCAGTCCAGTCCATCCATATGAACTTTGGTTTTTGCTGTTGATTAGATGTGAGGTCATGAATACATAAGTGGTGTGTTTTGAGTTGTCTGACAAAGGATCAGTCTGCATACACATTGAGACTAGATGGTGAAATCTTAATGGACTTCACAAGAAAATGTAACAGAAGATATAGTGCAGTGAGGATGGTGTTTTTCTGTTTACCTAATATATCAACATTACACGCACAGATATGACTTTATGATTTTATAATAAATTGTGCTGAATTTAATATTGCTTACCAAACCTTCCTTATGAAAGCCATGTGAGATTTCTCTTAATCAGTAATACAATATGCACTACTTTCATAAGTTAAACTATTATGATTTTAAATTAATAATGCCTTCACTTGTTTCTCTATGATTTCTGTTGGTTATTTTCTTATAATAAAGATGATGACTAAACTACCACAGCTTTGGGGGCTAATGAAAGTACTCAGTGGTTAGGATCAGTAACTGCTCTATCACAGGACCAGAATTAGGATCCCACATCAGAGAGCTCACATCTGTCTGGAACCTCAGTGTCAGGGGCTCCAACTCCCTTTTGGTATCTGTGGTTACCCTCATGACCAAGTTCACATACAAGTGGGTGTTTACATGCACATACTCACACATATACACTTAAATAAAGTAAATCATAAAAAAACAAAAATCTATGACAAATTCTAAGTCCTTCTGTTTGTAGTTTGTCAGGCAGAACCCTGCCATAAAAAAAGAAAAACATTCTTATTAGTAATTGAAAGGAGTCAAATCGAGGAGCCATTTGTACATGTGAACCAGGCCAATGGGATATCATCTAGAGTGTTACAGTACTCTGCTGTAGTGACAACAAGGAGCTATTCCCATCTCAAGGTGTTGAAACATAAAGAGGGCAGAGCTGTAACAACAGGAAAAAGGTGACAAAGGATTGTGTTAATAGACATAAGCAGCTAATCCACAGGGACCAAGTACTCTCATTACACCTGGCAGTTTTTGAGCCAGAGTCTAGGAAACCCATCCCTGAAGTTCATAGCTTTCCAAGGGGAAGAGTAAAGTAGGAAAAGGTGGAGTCAGATATGGGGAAACATTTAATATCTAGAATAAAGAGAGGTTATAGTTTGTCCTCATCTCTTGCGTTTCTGAAATCTCCCTGTGGCTCCTTGTACTGTTTTAGCACATAAACAATTTGTGTGGAACAAAAGAGTTGTGAGATGAATTTTGTTCAATTAGGTTCTAAAAAATTGTTAGGTACAGTTATAAATATCTGGGATGTTAGAGCATGATGTTGAACTGTCTTGGTTTGTTATAAGGAAATGCCCATTTTCAGACTTATTGCTACCAAAAGATTCTTTCTCTTTCTGTGAAAAACAATTAAAATTGTAAGAACTGTAATACTCTATGTCAGTAATTAACTATGTTGTGCCACATGCACATGATGTTGCTGTCATGATACAGATTTTTAAATCATAAATTATTATTTTCCACTTACCATTTATATCAAACACACATGATATACTAATTAAATTCTTCAATGTTTAACAGAGACATAACAAATTTAAGTAGTGTAGGGAAACAGGAGAAAATAAGAACCTGGGAATAAGCAAAAGAGATTATATAATTAAAATACTGGTTTCCCTGGGTCTTCAGCCTGCAGTATGGTATTGTGAACACATCTGATCTTTGATCATTAAACTAATTCAATAGATCCACCAACTCTTTCCATTTGTTTATGAAAATATCTCTCTGTGTAACAGGATCTGCTCCTGAACTCACAATCTTCCACCTTCAGCCTACCAAATGGTACAATTATAGACAGGCATCTGCATCCAGGCCCAGCTTACACTCACTTGTAATTATACATGCATTCTACTGGTTCTATGTCTCTGAGAATCCCTAATCACAATATAAGGCCCAAATTGCTGAGTCTTTAAATACACATTAAGTCCATTAAAATGCATGAAACAACTCCGAAAGTGTATAACTTCAGTCTAGCCACATTGTGGGGCTTCCATATTTTATATGCTCTGCCAACATTGGTCTTCTTGGTTTATGTTTTCAGTATCAGCCATAGGATAAGTTTATAGTTACCCATTGTGACTTTCATCTGTATTTCTTTTATGGTCAATGAGACTCAGTACACTTTTTTTTCCTTTTTGCTAGTTGGATGCCAATCTTTCTTTTGTTCAAGCCTTTCACTTACTTATGTGTGGATATTGTGATGATGTTTGCATTCCTAATATTGATTTATGCAATTTTTGTAATATACCATGCATACATATCCTTCATTAGCCACATGAATGGTAGATATTTCCGCCCCATGTGTGGCTAAACTGAATTTGCTTGCTAGCCTATTTTAATTGTTATAATCTAGTAAATTGCATTTTTTCTTCAGTGACTAGTGTTTTGGGGTTTAAGAATAAACATGAAACTGAGGAGATTATTCAGTGGGCAATGCACTTGCTGTATATGCATGAGTTCAGATCTGCAGAATTCACAGAGCAAGACATGGTAGTATACCCCTCTACTCCCAGCTATCCTACATCAAGATTGGATGTTGAGACAAGAGAACTTCTGGAAACTTATATAGTAACTAACCCAGAATAGACAGTGGCAAATAAGGGACCTGTCTCAAACAAGACAGAAGATGAGGACTGAAAACCAAGATTGTCTTCTGACCTTGACATGTGAATCTCATGTGTTTAAGGCTGCAGTTCACTTCAATTATTCTTCTCTCCCTCACCTAAGGTGGTAGGGCTTGGTTTATTTTTTGTTTTCTACACTTATTTAATTCTCCCTCTATTAATATTGAATGGACATCTTCATTTATCTATGAAATTGCTTATAGAATCTTATGGGAAATAAATGGACCCTCTATCTATCTATCCTGTATGTGTGTGTGTATGCACGTGTCTGTCTTTCTGAGCAATTTTTTTCTGTGGATGGACTTATATATTTCAATGTCAATTGCATTTTTATTACAGCAAATGTTAAATAAGTCAAGAAATTGGATATTATTAAGTTTTCTCACATGTTCATCTTTTCAAGCTTGCTTCATTGTACCTATTTTATTGAATTCAGAAAATATAAATAATAGAAGTAATTTGTCCGTTTCTATACTAAAGGGTTTTTTGGATCTTAATTGAGATTATTAATTGGAGAGAATTAAATTCTTGGTAATGCTCTTTCCATTTATTAATTAAATGCTTTTCAATATGTTTTGTAGTTGACATTGTAATGTTTAAAGATTTATTGATGTAGTAAGTGTGTGTGTGGGGGGGGGGAGGTGAAAGTGCCCATGAAAGCCAGAAGAAGGCACCAGATCATCTGTAGCTGGAGTGATAAGCAGTTGGCATTGCATGACATGCACACTGGGAATTCAATTACATTCCTCTGCAAGATTATCAAATACTCTTAATTTCTCTTTTTTAGCCATCTCTCTAGTTCCAGTAAATATATTTTTAAAACAAGATAACTATATTCCTTTATTTTTCAATCATATAATATTAGTACAGTGGGGGGAAATCCCATTTCTTGGGTTTTCTTGCAAGCTTGGTGAAAACACTTTTTATTGTGGAAGTTTGTTTTTAGTTGTGTTTAAATATTTCTTTGTGAACTGCTGGCCAACAGTCTGCATAGGTCTTGTCAATTTGTACCATCTGCAGATGTTGGATTTCTGTGGGGGATGTTTGCTTGCTTATGATCTACACCTCAGGAGTTCTGAATGACTAAAAACACCTGAGCTCAGATGCTCAGGCAATATGGTACTGGTCATGACGGTGGTCCATTCTGCCAATGTCTGGCAGAGTTTGAGTATATGAAAATGCCTCTGACTTCCATCATTAGCCACCCAGCAACATACTACTACAAATGGCAAACCAATGTGGGGCAGGACATCACACTGTCTAATCCAATGTGGAGAAATGGAAGAACAAGAAAGAAACTTCAGACCTCACAGAGTCCAGTCAGGGCAGCTCCTAAAGGACAGAAATTATATATATGCAAAAATAATGAGTAGAAGTCTCCTGAAGGAAGAGAAGAGTGAGGAAAGAAATAAGCCTCTATGAAGAGAAAATTGAAAATTAAGTGACAAATAGGGCTCAAAAGTGAGAGCCACAGAATAGAAGTCTTTAGAGAAACACATTTTCATGGTAAATATAAAAAAAAATCAGCTATGAGCAGGAAAGAAGCAGGGTTTTGATGATTTTTCCTTATCATGGAGCTCACTCTCCCTCCTGCTGCTGGCAGAAGGCAGGGCACAATGAACGAACAGCAGAGCTTACTCTTCTATAAACTGAGTTTGTTGATGGTTTTTTGTGTGTGTGAAGCCAAGTGGGTCTTGTGTTTTAGGTCTATGAAGAAGGGTGTATGTTTACTCCTAATGGTGGTGAAAAAGAATGCCAAATCACCACAATGTATCAACTTGAGATTTTTTCCACCAGCCCAGGACCCCCCTGCTGTTATTGAAGCCACAGTTTAGAGCCAAAAATCCGTTTAGTTAAGCTGAATAGTTTTTTTCCCCCTGCAAATGTGACTGAAAGAAAGACAAGCAGTCCAGCCAGATATTGGCTATGGTGATGAGAATTCCACCCCATTAGGGAACCCTTCCTGAAGATAAGGTGTTAGATATTTTTCCTGCGAACCAGACTCTATCTTAAAATCTGGAAAGTGTTTCCTCAGGGTCAGCACACAGAAACTGTCTTCCAGAACTGGCTGAGTTGTATCTCGTGCTGGCAGCCAGACTTGGAACTGTAAGAGTCACCCAGGTGTTAATAGTTTTGAAGGAATAAAGGGGTCTTTGGAGAACAGCTGAGGCTTGGCTCTGTGAGAGGCCAGGAGAGGCCATTGGTAAAAGTGTAACCTCAGTAGTATTTGAAGCTCCAGATGAAGGAGTCATGTAAAGAAATTAAGGCTACGCACTATGAAGAAAGCCCAAGAGAGGTCATTGGTGAAGGTGCAGCCTCAGTAGTAGTTGAAGGTCCAGATGAAGGGGTCATGCAGAAAAGTTGAGGCTTGGCACCATGAAGAGAGCCTAGGAGAGGCTATTGGTGAAAATGCAGCCCCGTTGCAGCAAGGGACTCCAACAGTTTTTGAGATGCCAGTACCATGGAACAATCACCAAGAATAGCAACAGCAGTGGAGTAAAGCCAGCCAGAACGTGGAGGACAAGCTGTGTGAGCTGCAAAGGGCAGAGCCAGAGAAATGATACAAGCCCTTTGGAGGAGCCCAGAAGATCGCCAGTGAATTCCAGATAATTGTATATTGATAATGTTTTTCTGCTGTCCAAATACATTGTGAAAGTTTGTTAGATGTTTGATTTTGTTGGGTCTTGTGCATTAGAAATTCTCATGATTATAAATAGTTTTGTTGGTGTAGTGTTCAATTGTCTTGTAAAGGTAAAGCAATTTCTTTTATACAGAAAATGGAAAATGTTGTGGAAGTTTATTTTTAGTTGTGTTTAAAATGATTGTTTTTGTGTACTGTTGGAAAAAGGGATGCATAGGCCTTGGTCTTTTGTGTTGTCTGCAGGTGTTGGATTTCTGTGGGAGAAGTTTGATTGCTTATGATCTGCACCTGAGGAGTTCTGAATGCATAAAACCTCCTGAGCTCAGAAACTTGGGGTTACACTGTCAGAATGGCACTGCTGTCCTCAGTGGTTCCCTCTGCTGTGGTCTGGCAGGGCTTGCATCTGTGAAAATGCCTCCTTGTCTCCTTGCTGAGCCCCCACAGCAGCCTTACTACTACAACTTTTAGTTCAGGTACACTTTGGGAAACACCCCTTGCCTTCTGTGTAAACAATGCCATTCATCTGTTTCTCTCCTATCTTTGTACTTTTTTCTTTTCATTGTACATTGTACATTGTACATTCATTGTACATCGACTAAGCACTACATTCAAAGGATGAGTAGAAGTTACAAATACAGAAACCTCCCTCTTTTTCCTCAATTTCTTTTATTTTCGAAAATAGATTCTTCTCTCCACTCCTCTCAGTGCATGCTCCCCATCTCTCTGCTTCTCCAGATATTCCCTCACTCCATTTTCCTTCAGAAAAGAGCAGGCCTCCTAGAGATGACAACCAAACACTATGTAGAAAGGTGCAATAAGATGAAGCAAAAGGCCTCATAAGATTCAGTGATTCATAATAAAGTGTGGAATCTATAAATTTTTCATAGTGACAATTACTTCTGGTATCTTACTTTCTGATGTTATACTTAAAAACAATGGTAAATTTTGATAAGTTACTGAAGATTTCTTATGACTTTGTTTTTCTTTAGGCTATTGCTATGATGAATTAAGCTGGCAGTCATGAAGTTGAGAGGGGGCTGGCAGTGGCACTCTGGAGGCAGAGGCAGGTGGATCTCAGTGAGTTCGAGGCCAACTTGGTCTACAGAGTGAGTTACAGGACAGCCCGACTTACAACAGAGAAACCCTGTCTCAAAAAACAAAAAACAAAAAACACCTGATGAAGTTGAGAGGGAGTCAGGGGACACAGATGGAGTTGAAGGGGGAAGAGTGTAAAATGGACATGATGTAAATGCTGTTCTTGTGCATGAAATTCTAAATAATAAAATAAGATAAATTTAAAAGATAAAGTGGAAGAAGAGAATTAACACACCAAAATTCTATTTATCTGAATGCTAAAAGACTTATAGACATTTTTCATGTGTGTGTGTGTATGTGTGCATGTGTGTGTGTGTGTGTGTGTGTGTGATACTTTTATTGATACAGAATATTCTATAGAGCAGAAAATAGATGTTATCAATGTCAGGATTCCCACTTCTAGTAGTTAGGTTATTATTAAATGTGCCCTCTTTTTCAATTTGAGAAAAATAATATTTTTATTCTCTATACTTATTACCTCTTTAAACATCTAAGAGATTAATTAGCCTCATATTCTCATGGATCTTATTAAGGCATGTATTACTTTTTAATCTTCTTCATAATTCTATAATATTCAAGTCTTTAATGAGTCTCACTACTTTTCTTTGAACTCTACCCAGTTTTCTAAATATTTCTAAGATAATGACCTTAGAAATGAGTTCTGTAATACGAGTGTGAGCACACCTTAGTCCTGAAGACAGAACCTGTCATTTCCATAGATTATGGCAAGTTTTTAACCAGAAGACGGAACCTCATTTGCTTTCATCCAATATTTAGTGTTTTGGTCCACCATGACTTTGACAGTACCCTCTATTCTTTTTTAAGTCTGGCCACTTTGTCACTGTTGCTTTCTGAGCCTGCTAACACCATGCACAGGTTGTCTTCTAGCATCTTTTTTCTCTGTCACCAAGCCCTTCTTTGTACTTTATATAAAAAAGTAAATTTACAAAAGGGAAAATAAAATGATAAAAATATTCTAAAGTTCCTTGAGTACTTACTATGTTGTAGCTACCTTTCTTGGCAATTTATGTGTATTAATATAAAATCAGTAGTGATGAAGGTACTACTATTATTTCATCTTATTCTTGGAGGACTCAACAGACAATTGAGTAACATTCTTCATTCTTATTTCCTCATAAATATTTTTATGTGCTTTAAAAATAAGTTTAACCAAAGAACAAACTGTCTCATAAAAACATAGTGTCATTTGCTTGCTATTCATAGTGCAATGGATTCCTTTTTCTATTAGGCCAAACTCTAAAATTCTTAACATCTTGTACATAACTCTGTAAGCAGCTTGAGATGGGGACTTTATGTCTCTATGTTACTCTTACATCCCTAGGACATAAAAGAGAGTAATGTCTGATGTTCTATTCCTTTCTCTTGAATTTCTCGGTTCCTAATCTTTAAGATCTAGCTAATTCCACTTCCTATAGTTCATCAAACAATGAAATTTGTCTGAGTTCAGGAACTTTTATTCTTAATGCTCTTCTAGAAAGAATTTTATCCTTGTCAATCTCTAAATCAGACATTTGTCCATCCTTGGTCCAGTTATTGGCTTCTTAGTGAAACCTGGCAGTATACAGGAGTGTCCCATTGAAATGCTGACCATGCACATGTCTTTCCAACTCTGTTTTCAATGGCATCACCATATTTTAAAATTGACCATGGTGTATTTAAGGCATAGAAACAGCTAAATGCTACAAGTTGGTACTAATTAATTTCCTTCTGTAAAGACCCTCATAGAACACAGATGACAAAACTTTACAAAGTTTCACTGGCCAGGGTTCATCATTTACTATTCACTTAATATAATTCTAACACTGTAATTACTAAATGAGAACTCCAAATATGATTACTATATGTACATTAGAACATACAAATTTTATATTTGTGTTTCTCTCTGTGTCCTTAATAGCCAGAACAAGTATCTGGCATTAAAAAAATTACTGACTATACTGATTTATCAGGATAAATGAAAATTCTTATGTGGGATGTACAAAAGTTATTACAGAGTAATTGCTTCATCAGTTGCTTGCTGTCGCACATCAACTTATTACAAGTTGATCAGCTAAAAAAAAAAAAAGTTTATTCTCTTACAAGCTAGCTCAGCTGAATTTTCCATATAGAATTACACAAGACTGCAATCTAAAGTTACATTTGGAGGCTTCATTGGAATTACTTCCAAACTCACTTAAGTTACTTGCAGAAGTCATTTGCTGGTAGTACAAAGGTGAAGGTCCCCACTTATTTCTGTCTATGAATAAAAAATTTTATCCCCTAGAACTTGAAATCACCCATCATATGAATAATTATGACATTCTCCCATATTTTATTAAGAAAGTAAACAGAGTCCCTAGAGTGTGTTTATTGTCAACATAGTGTCTTACAGGTTCTGAGATGATTCCAGGAGTGCCTTCCCTTTCCTTTACTGATTCAACTTGTTAGGAACGGTCACAGATCCTGTCTATTCCAATGAGGAGCAAACTGAACACGGGAAGACAAAGATCATGAAGAAGGCATTCAGAACTGGAACTGTGACTGTGAGAAAGAATGACATTAATTTGGGAGATAAAAAAATTATAAAGTACATTCTTGACTGTATCAGAATAATTAACAATTGGCTATAGATAGAATTAGAAAGAACTATGGAAGCAAGCTAACCCGTGAATATATCACAGCTGGCATTAGGACTGCTTAGTCATTAGTTCTAGTAAAGGCAGACACAGACACACTTCACTTTTTTTCCATGTGATTTTCATTAGATGAATAGATACTTTTAGCAATTTAACACAAATTGCAGGGTTTTCAATTTTATTTTTAGTAAAAGATGAAGTTTTTGTTTTATTGTTTCAGGTTTATTTTTTTTTTGGTAACATTACCATTAGATTCAAGAATCCAATATACATCCTCATTTTCACATAGTAAGAGTTGTAGAAATGTATCTAGAACAAAGACACACTGTCTTCTTGGCCTTGAATACACTGTTTTTTAAAGTAAAATTAAAAAATCAGAAGAAATAAATTGCAGTTGCTTTGTATCATCCTCTACCTCTCAGTTTTTTCTTGTCACAAATATTGTTCACAAACCTAAGAAATTAGAAGAAAAAGCAAGGAAGTAGGACTTGTTGACTCATTTAAAATTTACTAAATAAGTCTCCTCTCTCTCTCTCTCCCTCTCTGTCAAGGTATCATTATTTAAATTCTGATAGCCTAGAAATAGCTATGCAGTTCATGCTTGTCTCCAACCATTTCATCCCTCAGCCATTGCTAACCGGTATTCTATGCATATTAAAATCACATGTTAATATATACTTTATTGTCCTAGAGAAATTATAGATAATTTTCTATTAATCTTCTTTATACAACCTATGATAACATTATTCTATGTACTGGAGAAGCAAGTTGGAGAGTACTTGCCTGGCATGCATGAAGTCCTCAGTTCAATCCCTAGCACCTGGTAAACCAGGTATGGTGGTACACAACTATTATCTTAGCACTTGAGGAAGAAGAAAGGAATCAAATATTCATTGTCATCCTCAGATATAGCACATCTAAAGACAACCTTGGATACAAGAGATCTTGTCTCAAAAAATATTCTAAATTTAATATTTGGCCCTTTTTAGCCATTCTGCATCTCAAAAAATAAATGTGGTATAAATTCCTCATTCTGCTTCCATGCATCTAAGCCAAGTAAATATTTGCCCCTTATCAGAACTGGCAAGATCTGAAAGCAAGGGACTATTTTGCAGTGAATCCAACCAACAAAGAGAAAACAACCATAATAATTCCTGCCACTCTTATCAATAGAGTGAAACAGTTTGTAGTAAGAAATGAGAAACTTGAAGATGATATGTTTTAAATTGGCTCTTAACATCCATCATGTCTGCCAGGTATTTGTGAAATTTTCATTTGCTGGAGTAAGTTGATAACCATGTGGTAATGAGTCTGTCAAGTGATAAAGCTATGCTGGTCAACAGATGAAAGAGTCCCTGCTTTCCAGAGCTTAGTTGCCATGTGTGCTTTCTATAGTTGAATTAGAAATCAATGTTTCACTTGTGTTTTTTTTCCTTTCTCAAGCTATACTCCACCTATATCACTGTGAAGAAACACATTGTTCAGTAAGAGTCCTGTTTAGGCTGGCATTCTGTATTTATAACATGGTGCTGAGGCTGTTTCTATACCTGGTGGTTGACTAACTATTGAATGGTAACTTCTCTCCTAACATCATTGTTTCTATTTGTCTGAATGTATGAGGTCATAGTACAGACTGGATATCATGGAAGATGCCAAAGCATGGCATGCTCAAGGTCGTCTCTAAAGGTCCTTGTCTTTTGGTGGGTGATTAAGTAGCTTATTTTACAAAAGAAGAACTGATTTTGGCATATATCATTGTACTTAAAATAATTTCTCTAAGAAATTTATTTTAATGCACATATCTGACTGAGCACACCATTCAATTCTTATAAAATTTGCAGCACAAAATGATGTCCTGCTCTGTAAAAAGAAGGCAATACTGAATTAAAGTAAACAGTGCAGCTCTTCTGGGCACTGTGGTTGTGCTATTGCAAACTTCCTTGTTCTACCTTGTTAAATCTGATTGTTTCTTCTATTGCAATAGAAGATTGCTACTCTTGCTACTCTCATAATTAAAATTCAGTATTTGGATTAAAGATGTACTTTGTTTCTTTCCTGCTTTAGAAAGTTCATGAAATAATGGCATGCTATGAGTATTTCTACAACAAATTAAATTATCAAGCCAGGCACTTGATTAAAAGAATTTCTTGTCATTGTTGTGCCTTTATTTTCTTCATATCTCTTTCTCTTTTTTTTTTTTACTCCTCTCAGATCCTTCACCAAATGCATTTTCAGCCATGTTAACAGCAATCTGTCCACCTTTGAATCTCACTCTATTAGCACTGAAACCTCTTTTCAAAGAGTCGAATAGAAGAGTTCTGTTTAGGAAATCATTTGAAAAATGTTAGGAGCAAGACTTTGCCTGTCTCCTTGGTGTTCTGAATGATGCCAGGTACCTTCGCTGTGGTTCCCTAAGTGGACCACAGATTCAAGTATTGAACTGTAGACCCTTGTTCAGTATCCCAAGCTGAAAGTCAGAGTAAACAGTACAGATCAAAATGGGCTTTCTGAACTCACATTTCAGCATGTTGAGCCACCACTATGAAATGTTTGGGATTCTATTAATATAGAAGCTTTATAGCTTTGAAAGAAAGTATGCTTTCAGTACCCAAAGGGTAGCTGCCTTATTTTCAAGTGGGGAAAATGGCAGAGAAATTTAGTCTATATTATAGTAAGTGAGAGAATCATTTTGTCATAAATAAGTAAATAACCATTTTGCAATATATGCTTAGATCTAACACTATACATTAGGGTTAGGAAGAAAACATTAAGGTACATAGGAAAGCACGTTTGTGAATCCATATAAAATCTGTGTGCTCTAAAGAGACCTGGCATTCATCATTCTGTGTGTCTCAAAAGCTTGAGAAGCAAATGTGATCACCTTTTAAATTTCGTAGAATCCTGCAGTTAAAAATTATAGTTGTACTTTCTGTAGTCCACTTTAAATCTGTAACTACTCAGAAAGTTTCAATAATGCATTGTATCAATGAAGAGCAGGGGTCCTAGCATGTGGTTTTTTGTTTTGTTTTGTTTTTTTGTTTGCTTGTTTGCTTGTTTTTGCCTATAGTTTCTTTATCTTTCTTTATTGTTAAGACAGGGACTTGTGTGACCCAGTGTAACCTTGAACTCATTGTGTAGGTGAGGATGACTTTCAAACTCCTGAACCTCCTGCCTGCCCCTTCCAAGTGCTGGATTAGCATGGCTGGCCTATTTTGCATTGTGACATCCCTTTCCAGGTATCCACTTCTAGAAGTTATACTACTAAGAAGATTGTATTTTACCTGTGTAGCCTTTAACACATTTAATATGCATTGCACTACACTATTCTGGTACTCTTATTTCCCTCACTAATCTCTCTGGCTTCTTAATGGATGATCCCACCTCTCCTTGGCTTCTGGGTTCATAATGTCTATTACAGAGCTTTGCTTTGGATCTCCTCTACTGAATAAATATTGGTCCCAAATAAAGGATTATCTAGGATTATAGGCAAGCAACTAATAAAGAAGGTAATAGAATCCAAATCTTCACTTTATCCCTCTTTCATTGCACACACACTGGGCACCCTTGAGCATATGTGCATTCTCAAATACAGAAATAGCAGAGGATAAAGCCAGGCATCTTGATTGTGTAAACATCACTGTAATATGTACAGTGTTCATATATGAACACTAAGTAAGAGAATTCAGAGAAATGTACCAAAAATATTTAAAAATTCACCTTCAGAGTTCATTTATTGTGGTCAATTAAAAAGTAAGAGAGGTTGAGATATCATGTTGAGGGTAAATTACTTGATCTTGAAGCATAAAGACCTGGGTTTAGATGCCTAGCATCCATGTAATAGCCAGATATGTTGTATCTGTAATCCCAGCACTGACTAGACATTCTATCCGAAACAAGCATCAGGTTTAGTGGGAGCCCGAATCAAATAATAGATAGATAGATAGATAGATAGATAGATAGATAGATGATAGATAGACAGATAAGGAAGAGAGCAGTACAGGAAGATTCAAATCTACCTCTGGTCTCCAAACACACATGGATAAGTTACTGTAAATACATAAATACAGCATACAGGCATGTGCGTGTGCTCGCACACACATACACATTCTAAAAACAATAGTATATATTGGCAGATTAGTTAAAAATGTAGTTACAATGGAATGAATATAGAAACATTTTTCCAAACATACTATTTTAATTATATAGGTCATATGGACAATGTTTCATAAACTAACACATTGAGAAATCTAGTTTGGATTACATTTTAAGCTGCATATTAGTACACTGATGAAATATACCTATTTATCCTATTTAGAAATGGAAGCAGAGAAACACATATGAGAACATCTGGCCCTGAACTCTGCTCCTTTTCTAGATAATTCCCTTACAATGACTCTCAATAGCTATTCTTTTGTGTCTGACTGTAGGTTTAGTTTCATTTAGAATTTTTAATTTCACTTTTTCTATAAAAACAGATTATATATTTAAGTAAATAATTTATTGTATACCCTTTCTATGCACCAGCCTTTGAACTCTACAAAAGTATAGAATAACTGTTCTTTTTAATTTGTAGCCCATCATACATAAATGGGCTAATACAGTAGAAATGAATTATTTCAAGGAATTTAAAAGGCAGACTTCAGACTGGCACTGTGTTTTTGAGGCAATGCACAAGGAGCATCAGTAACAAAACTATTGTTGATTTGGCAAGAACTGAGAAGTAAATGGAGGAAAGTGAAAGCCAGTGTAACTGACTAAAGCAAGAGAATGTTGAACCAGGACTGAGTCATTGTTTAAGAAATACACGTTATGGGAGGAATGATGTGGATTTGGGGAGTACACGCCTTAACGTCTCATGATAAAACTTCTAGTTCCTCATTCTGTAATGCTAGGCAGGGTGCTTACCTTTTCTGCATCTGAGGCACAGAGAAGAACTCAAACACAGTGAGCCAGTCTATACCACTTCACCTCAGAAACCTAAATATAGTCAAAGCAGTCTACGGGGGTGGCAGAATGAGTCAGTCTAGTTGGAAATGTAGACAAGTCATTACAGCAAACACTGTACATTAAAACCCTCTTGCTTTTCGCATGTGTAGCAACAAAACCTCAGTGCCCCAGATTCACTGTGACATATACTGCCTTACAATCTTGGCTACTCATGTGTATATACAATTTGAGAAAAAAAAATCATTTGATGCTTTCTTGTCTCAGTGTTAGAGAACAGGTAGTTATGATCCACCATTTATTATTTGTGCTTTCCAAAAACTCATTGATCTTTCCAGAGAAGAAGTGGCTTTAGACCATCTTTGCATGGAATATACTGTTTGTTTATCTTAGTCGTTAATTTTTGCTCTTCATACAATTTGGTGTTTCTCTGTGTTTAATGTGCTCCTCTGACTCACAGTTACCACATCTTTTCAGTTTTATTTGACCTCTTTCTTTTCACCTACAAGACTGATGTTCTTTGTGTTGGTCTACCCAGATGAAGATGGCCAACTGATCAATAATACCTGAAATCTCTGTCATATTAGAAGCAGACAGAAGCCATTCATTTATCTTTGTCTGTCTCTTCTGCCTGCAGGGTTAATGGTAACAAACATTCTGAGGAGATTGCTCAGACAGAAAGTCCCATTAGTCTGGGCTGAAAGGCAAAGCTAGGAATACTGTGTTGTTATTAACCACAGAGTGTACATCCTGTTTAAGTGTTTTCTTTTTGAATGTGTGTGTGCATGAGAGTGTGTGTGTCCTTTCCAACTGAAATAAAGTGGCTGACATCAGAGACATCAGGGGCTACCAGCTGGAGAAAGACAGAGGAAACTGAGCCACATTTCTTTCTCCATCACTTATTTTTGGTGTGCCTAATCTTATGTAATGCAAGGAAGGTATTTGTGCATAGTTCCATCTATCTAAAAGTTTCTGAATCCACTCCTCATCAAACATAATTTTTTACATAAATTGAACAGATGAATGTGTAAACTTAATATTCATGCACCTTGATCATTACTTTAAAAATGCCTCAAGCTTATAAATCCTCCCTAGATTTACATTCCCGGCTGCAGAGACCCAGTTGGAATGTCTAGCCTCAGAAAGCCACATTTTCTTTAGCTATTTCTATCTCATATATTTAACCCACAAACCGAATATAGTTGAAAACAGCAGCAAGTCTGTTTCAAATTAGATGATACACTTGAGTTCTTAACAAAAATTGTAGAAAAAGTTCAGAGGCAGAATATACTGCATAGAAGTGTAAAATCAGAACTATTCCAACAGAAATCACCTTGAACTTTTAGATATCATTAATATATATTTCTAAGAAATATATAAATATCTAAAAGTCATAATTAAAAAACATACTTAAGATGAATTTAAAATTCAAAATGATATATTTAATTCATAAATATGTTTGTGAATAGTAAACGACAAAAATAGTTTCTTATGTTTTCTAAAAAAAGAATTCATTTTTATACCTGATGAGCCATGCAATACACATTTGCATGTGTGTATGAAACCCTTACTGTAAATGTACAGGGACTTTATCATACATGGTATAAGTTTAAGTTTAAAGTAAAATATTCTGTAGAAATGAAGAAGTAGAAAGTTAAGGAATTTGGTAACAGTTCCCTGTGATATGCTAGTCAGTTAATTTAGAAAGAATTAAAATAGTTGAAGTTTAATTGTGCTTGATCCCCCACAAGTAAAAACATCAGGGAGTTTTCCATGATGTAGAATAAAAGAATCAAAATCAAAGGTAGTGGATCAAATGTATCTTGGAAATGCAGAAAAGACTACAACTGGAGACAAAGTCTCAGACATCTAAAAATTGTTAATAAAAGAACACCACCAGCAACTTCTCTTAACCTGTTAACCATCTTCGTGTGGTTCCTTGTTACAGTTTAAAGAAAAGGGTTAGGAATAGGGACTGGCAGATCCCTGTAAATTTCCTTCAGTTTGCACCCACATTGCTCTAGGAACCAAGCCAAGGGAACATGCATTTGTGTAATGGAATGTGGATTTTTCCTTTCCTCCTCTGTGGCTTCTTTGTGTAGATGTTGGCCATCATTACTCATAAGTGAAATATAACAAATGCAATACTATTAAAGATATATAAATAAATCACATTTTTTTTGTCTGAACCAGTGTATTACATGTCTAATGGGAAGAATCCCGTTGGCTATTTGGAAATAATCCCTAAGTCTCTGTTGCTCATGGGGGAGCCTCTAAGTTTAGAATCTTAACTTTTGTTATTTTTAAATATATTTCAACCATTCCAACATTTCCCCTCACAATGTATTTTCCTCATCATAGACTAGGATATTTATTTTTGTTGGATCCTATGTATTCCATATAGATGAATTATTTGACTATATAAAAGAAGTTGACAGGTTAGTAAATCCATAGAACTTTTTTCTACATATAAATCCTTTCCATGACCTGATTTCTATATATTACAAACAGATATTACAGCATTTTTGCTAGAAGATAGATAATCTAAGAATTTAGCAAAATGTCTAAAAACAGTAACTTTGGGGGAGTTAATAATTCTCATGTGCTATTGATAAAATATTTACACCCTACCTTATGGTTTATAAAGTGACATTTTTGAGACTTTACATAGCAGTTGATAAAACAAAATCAAACCCTGAAACATACTATTTTTTATTCTAGAAATATTTTAATTAAGCAATGAACAATATGTTCATCCTACACATCAGTAGAACAGGAAAGAGAAAATTATACTTGAATAATACTTGGGGCAAATTATAAAATTAAAAGGGGAAAGCCTAACTCTAGAAGGATGAATGACTAATTTTAAAACATATGGTATTTTTCTTTTGCTAACAATTTTCATAGCATTTCAATTAATGTTAGTCTAGGTTTTTATTAAATGGTCATTTGGTCTGTTAAGAATTTAGAAAATGCTTACATGAGAATATAGAAAGCAATTTAACTGAGTATTACATTTTTTTAAAGTGGAGACTGGAAAATAACTAAGTAGCTAAGGTGCTTGCCACAGAAACATGAGGTCCTGAGTTTGGATCCCATATGCAAAGCTAAGAATAAAAGTGAATGCTTGTAATCCCAGTACTAGGGAGGTGGAGACAGGGGAATCCTGCAGCTTGCTGCTCAACCAGTCTAGCTGAATCAATGAGCTCCAGGTTCAGTAAGAGAGTGTCTCAAAATTTTAGATAATGAGGAACTAAGGGAAATATTCAATATCAACCTATGATCCACATGCCTGTATGTGCATATGCGTATACACACTTACAAATGTTTTCTCTCATTGCTGAACTCATGTTTCAAGTGTACACAAGTACCTTAAGGGTGTTGATACAGATGAGAGGAGAGGTGGGAAGGAACTGGGAGGAGAAGAGGGAGGGAAAACTGTAATCAGTATATATTATGTGAGGAAAAAGTCTATTTTCAACAAAAAGGGGGGAAAGAGTACAGTACAAAAATAGATATATGTTGCAGCCTAGACTATCAGTGAGTAGACTTTCCCAGGGCAAATAATACATCTGAAGAGGAATAAATAGTGTATAAAACCTCAATAGAGAGAGGGAAAAAAACCATTAGAGTAATCACACCGTGATTGTGAATTCAACTTCTCTCTTCTCTCTGTTTAAAGCTGTCTAAGCAAACACTTGGCAGAGTGTTTTCTCTCTGTTATAAAATCTAGCATACTTAGTCTATAAATTCACATGGAATATAATGTATACTCCAGATTGTGATAGAAGAAATTTTTCCCACTGTTTTCCAGCAGATAGAACACCAGGAAAACTAGGTAAGAAAATTAATTTAGAAATTTAACATAGTAACAATGTTACTACATAAACTTGAGAATAGATTTTTCTAAGATTACATATAAAGATAACATTCACAAAATACGTAGTCATGAGTAAGATTCATACAAAGGACAAAACTGAATTTGGTAAACTCCATGGCTACAATTATTTTGTGAGTGGTCAATTATTTATCTAGAATATTTGTGCCTATCTTAACATTAATTTGTGGAGTTTTTTAAAGTGATTTTTTCTTTCAAAATGCAGTTGTAATATAAAATAAGTTTAGGTATCAGAACAATGACATATACTGTTGTGTAGGCATGATCCTTTAAAAAATTCTGCAGGTATAAGAGCAAGAAAATATCTTTTTAAAGAGTAATATAGCATAGTTAGGTGAACATTACATGACTGCGTAAATGATATATGGCTAAAGGTCTGCAGGATTTGAGAAATCATCATGGACAGAATTGCTGTGAATCTTGAAGGATTCTCAAAAATTGTCATAGATGAGAAGAAACATTTCTCAAAGAAAATAATATAAATATGTGTTCTCTAAAAAGAAGTAGATGTCAGAAAATAGATTAGTTCATATAAATTCATTAGAAATTTTAGAAAGTCCTAGAAGAATACAAAGATCCTCAGCAGAGGGAACATGAATGTTTATGAGGAGAGATCCTAATTGGTCTGGTCCCACCACTATGCACTGTACTCAGGTACTGTGTTCTCACTCCTGTAAACAAGTACAATATCGTGTAAAGAAGTACAATTAAAATGAATCCTAGACTTAGAAGATGACTCCATGGATAAAACTCTTGCCCTACAAGTTTGAAAATTCAAATCTGGATCTCCAACTCCTATATAAAAAACAAGGCAGTTATGGAGGTTACTTGTAATCCAAGAACTCAAGAGGCAGATGGATATGGAGATACCCATGAGTAAGGTAGAATAGGGAACTCCAAATTCCAAGAGGCAAATTTGAGAGGGAATTAAGAGTATTTAATTAATTCGATGTCAAGTAATATTAAAAATAGGATGAGAACTGAAAATGGTTCAAGGCTTTCTAATTGATGTCAGGTAATATTTTGAAGGATATACATGTATATCCATATATGTATATAATTTATATTTATTATATGATCTATAGATAGAAAGAAAGAAAGAAAGGGAAGAAAGAAAGAAGAAAGAGGGGGGGTGGTTACTAGAAAAAAAAGGCTTCTGGAAGGTAAAGACAATTAGTTCAATTTGTGATGTATTGTTTACTTTTCTACTAGACAATTGGAAATGTATTTTATAGTGCTCCAGAGACAGTGTATAGCCAAAAACTTTTAATTCATAGTATTTCACTGCCCATGCTCTACCCTAGAAGAATACTTGGGAGACAGAGAATAGTGGACTGTTCTTGTAGCTATTTCTAAATATCATAAAATCATTCTCTTCTTCTTTTTGAATATAAATCTAAGATGAAGACCAGGTGTACTGAATCAGCCAGGTGTACTCCATCAACCATGCTTTCCCAAATGGAATGTACATAGTACAGTAGTGAGAACAGTATTATATTTTTCTGTTAGTGATTTGACACTTTATGTTGGATTCAGAAATGTTCAGAAAAAGATTTCATGTAACCTAAGACCCAGAGAGGCAGAGAAATGAGGACTGCTGCAATTTTAAGGCCAGGCTGGTATGTATGTTGAGTACCAGGCTTCCAGTGTTACACAGAGATCCTGTGTGTATATGTATATGTATATGTATATGTATATGTACATGTACATGTATATGTATATGTATATGTATATGTATATGTATATCTATATCTATATCTATATCTATATCTATCTATATATATATATATATATATATATATATATATATCAAAAAATGAGAAAGAGAAATGAATAAATATATAAATTCATATCTGAAGTAGATTTCCATGAATTTTTGCTGAACAGGACATACTGTCTGGGAAATACTCCTTAGGAAATACTCTGGGTAGGAAAAACAAAATAAAAGTTCTGCTCTAGAGTAGGAAAAATGTTGGTAAACACCTTTAATCTCAGTATTCAGAAGACAGTGGTAGCAAGTGCCTTTAATGCTTAAGACAGAAACAGTATAGAAATAGACACTGGAGGCAGAGCTCAGTAGTCATTGTCACATGGTAAGCAATATCTGAGATGAATAACAGTAAAGGACAAGCAAAATGACTATTCAGAGGAAGAGTTAGCAGAGTAAGTGATAGTGAGGACACATCCAACTCTTGGGATAGAAAGGCAAGCAGTCAGTTACAGCAGTCAGTTTCAGAAGAATCATTTACAGCAGTCAGTCAAAGCAGTCAGACACCGAGAGAAAGTATGAAGTAAACAGTTTGAAGCAGGCAGATCCAGATAGCAAGGAGACATAGGAGCAATGAAGTGGTCTGACTAAAGATAAGGTAGAGAAGCAGAGAGGCTGACTGAGGCAGTATGGAGCAGTGAGAGCTCAAGGAGAGACACAGAGACACAGAGAAGGCTTGGCAGAAGAAATAAGTATCAGATGAGAAGATTGAGTCAGTTTTAAGCTGAGCAGAACAATCCAGTCTGAGCTAGTGAGGTCACAGACAGTAGAAAATAATCTACTACCATCACTTTCCTAGACCAGCATACCATCTTACTGCATTTTAAATACAATTCTTATAACCGCTTCTAAGTGTAGCTAACACTCTTGTCAAAGGAGCTATTCTTTCCAGCAATTAAAGACCATCACAGAAAACCCCACTGGTCAAAATGCAGAGAACAAGAGATCATAAGGAGCACAGCCCAAACCATACCTCCTGCATTTATGGCTCAGGCAACTATGTGGAAGAAGGGGTGAACAGAGTTCCCAGAGCACTGAATAATCAATACGGAGGTTTATTCCTCAAAGAGGTGATTTGTTTCTTCTCTTAGCAGTCATTAGTCGTCTGTAGTACTTTATGCACGTGTGAGACCTTGTGAAAAATTTCCTCTTCCACCATAACATTGTCCAATGATATTACCCGTGTGTGTGTGTGTGTGTGTGTGTGTGTGTGTGTGTGTGTGTGTGTGTGTGTGGTGTGCATGAACACACCAAGACAGTGTTTCTCTGTATAGCCCTGGCTGTCTTGGAACTTGCTCTGTAGCCAGGCTGGCCTCAAACTCAGAGATTTGCCTGCCTCTGCTTCCCAACTGCTGGGATAAAGGTGTGTGCCACCACACCCAGCTTATTTCCCTTAGTTTGAGGAAGGAGGCATATGACTATAATGCAAAGCAAATGCCACCCATGGATGTCAAGCAGTTTGGCAGGTGGTATCCATCAATCATAACAGGATCTTTAACAAGCTACTCTTCCCCTCCTTCTTTCTACACTCCATGAGTGCTCTATCTGCATATACACCTGCATGCTAGAAGAGGGCATCGGATCCCCTTACAGATGGTTGTGAGCATGTGGTTGCTGGAAATTGAACTGAGGACCTCTGGAAGAGCAGTCAGTGCTCTTAACGGCTGAGCCATCCTTCCAGTCCAAGTCATGGTTCTTATAAAAATTTCTCTTTAAAAACTGTGTCTTATCTTTTAAAGAGACATAGAAGGGAGTTCTGCTTCTAAGCTCAAGGCTTTTCAGAAATTGCCAATTTGTTTAAATGAAGTTTACCTGACTCCTCATCTCTTTGCAACTTATGGAGCCCAAGTCATGGTTAGCCCTGTCTGGTGGTGCAGGCCTACAGTCTCAGCTACTGGAGAAGCTAAGTAAGGAGGACCATAAATTCAAGGTCATCTTGTGCTACAGATAAAATCTGAGGCCAGGCCAAAATATTCTTCCAGACGTTTTTCTCAAAAGTAGCTTATTAAAAATAAAAAAAGAGGGCTGGAGTAAGGTTCAGCAATGTATTACTCCCCTTATATGCACAGGGCCCAGGAGGCTTAATCCCCAGAAATGAGAAGAAATCACAGTGAGAGGTTAAAAGGTAGTCTTTTTCTGAATATTTCTGAAGAGAATATAAAGCGTTAAATCACTAACAGAGAAAACAATACCATCCTCACAACCACACTGTGTACATTCCATTTGAGAAAACATGGCTGATGAAGAACAGACAATAAAACACCACTCACAGCTGAAGAGTAAGAACGTATTTATAGAGAAACTAAAATGTAACTAAACAACTATTCAGCTGTGTGGTCCAGATGTGGATGACAGGAATTCAGAGTACCTATGTGACCTAACAGGCTTCTTAAGATTTTTGTTTTCAGCACTGTGCACTCCAAGGAAGAATGTTTGGTATGTTGGACAAAGACCAAATTAGTCAGTAGCTTTGAATAAAGCTATGCTTCCAAAATTGACCCTGTAATACAGGCAGAGAATGCAGGAAAGGGCACAACCAGAGATAATGAGGCTCATTCACTGAGGCCTCACTCACTGAATGAGCAGTTGCTACTATAGAACCATCCAAAGGAGAAAAAATATGGGACCTGCTTGTCTCAAAAACACATTCAGACAGCATAGCTTCCAATCTCAGTTTCAGAGATTTAAAAACAATCCTTCAATAACATATGCTTGGTTTCACAATGTTGCTTGCTAATTCCTTAATGATTTCTAAATTATATTTTATAATATTAATTCAAATTAATTTTCTAGTAAAATACAATGCTATATATTATACTCTGTAAATAGAATTAATCTATTTAAGATCAGTTTAAGGTCAGTTTAAGATCTATTTAAGGTCAGCTGGTGATATCTGTGAACACTAAAGTAAGTGCTTTATAATGTATTTTAGAAATATCTGAAACTTTAGGTCTGATGAACATGACATCACTGAATTTCACTGGAATTTCAATCACTGAATTGACAATTATTACTGTGGTTCTTCTTCAAAATCACATGCATGCATATACATACATGGATACATACATGCAACAAACACATACAAAGTGGCATGTAGCCATTGATTCATGACAAATGTAGACGTTGATTCAGGTTCTAAAGCAGTTTATTCTTGTTCTAATTCAATCACCAGTTGTAGCCTGGAGCCATAGAGCATTTCTGCCTCCATACAATCTAGTCTTCAGTCTAGACCTGGAAAGCTATCTCCATACAATTTAATAAACCTTCCAGACTTACTGCTGATTGAGCCACTCTAACTAGCTCCTTCTGAACTCTGACTCTTCTGGCTCAACTTACTCATTTTTCTGGCTTAAACTCTTCTCTAAGCTAACTGGTTCAAACTGATCTTTCTGAGCCTGCTGACTATTTCTGACAGATCTCTTCTGACTTTGGCAGATTCTGGCTAGGTTTACAGTAATATACTTGATTTCCCTGCTGTTGAATGGGCCTTAAATCCAATTAGACAGATTCTGATTGCCACTGACATGTGAATGCCACTTCCTGCACCTTTATGAATATCTTGCCATGCTTGTCATTCATGGGTGTTGCAGCTGGTAAGATAATATCAGTGGACAATACTATGGTGGAAGAGAGAGATTTATCACATGGTCCCACACTTGCACAAAGAGCTATAGGCAGCTAATGACTGCTAATAATTCACTTTCAGACTTGGGATTAAAGGTGTATACTCACTCTGTACTTACTCTGCCTCTAATTTTCTATTTCTCAGTTGAATAGCATGCTCTGCCTGATGTCCTTCTGTTAGACAGCCTCTGTGTTTTATCTGACTGATTCTCTAACTGACTGTCTGTCTGAGCTGAAAGCCTGCTTTTATATCATGATAGTAGGGCATGCCCTCCTTCTGACTCATTCTGCTAACTCTTCCTCTGATTTGTCACTTTGCCTGCTCTTCACTTATTCATCCTAGGCATCACTCTTCCAAATCTTTACTCTGATTCACTCTCAGAATTTGGATTAAAGGCATGTACTCATTCTGTACTTTGCTCTGCCTTTGATTTTCCATTTTTCAGTTGACTAGCATGCTCTGACTCCATTATTTCAGTCTCCACTGCCTCTGTCTTAACTCTGAACTGGTTGTGAATCCTGAATTAATAATCATGAACTGAGAACCTTGACCTACTTCTGAACTGATTGCTAACTTAAATCCCAAGAGTTGGGAGGATAGGCATGTGCCACCATTGCCTTCTGAGTTGGCTTACTTAAACAGGTATCCTTCATTCCAGCCAGATCACACAGGCCTTGAATGTGATCTTTTTCCAGAGCGGCAATGTTGCTTGATTGAAAGATTAAATATTCTGATGTATCTTCCCCTTTTCTGTTTAAGCTATAAATTGTGCTGAAAATAGTGATTACGCAATTTACTTATTACAATACGGACGATTACCAATCCTATAAATTTAACAATCTGATTGTCATTTTAAAGATTCACTTCAGCCATCGATGCAATGATCTTCCATAATTTCACTCTCAACCCTCATCATCTGTCAAGTTCTCTTCAATATTCCTTCAGCAAATGTCTGTTTTGGCATGAAGGTTTTCCAGTCTGATGAACTGACATCTCTCTTCAGCCATTTTTTTGAGCTGTCCATGGGCAGGGGGGATAAGCTTTTTCTGTCACCTGCATTGTTCTTATTCTGTACCTCTTCCTTCCTTGAGTCATGCCTTTGATGTCAGCAAAGCTTTTCCTACTCAGATAGAATCTTTATCAATTTTGGTGGTACACACAGCTTTTTGTCTCCTGTGGAAATATAAGCAAAACCTGTTCTCCAACATAACACATTTACTGACTTCCATTCTGAAGTTAACATAACCTAAGATAACCTTATAGTATACAGGCTGATTTAGTTCAGCAATTTTCTCTAAAATCTAGTGTATTTCACCAGATGTTGTTCCTGCCTCATTGGCATTAAAAAATTTTAAAGTCAATAAAGCTTTATCCTTATTTTTATCCCCCCCTTTGCATTATTAAGCATTTCCTTTAAGATTAGATCTTTAGGAATCCACACATATCAATAATTGGATTTTGTGGCTAATATTTCTCACTTTATTAAATTAGAGGGCATATATTATAGTTCCAAGTAATGCTAATAAGTAAACACAGTGCAGCCACTGAGCTCAGAAGGAGTTAGTTAAAGTGAGCTCAGTCACTAGTAAGTCTCAGAGGCTGAAACATTCTAGGTTTAGGTTTGAAGATTAGATTGTACATGGATACAGAAGCTTTCCAGTTCTAGGCTTAAGATTAAGTTATATAGAAGCTGAAACCCTATAAGGACCACATATTAAATTATCATAGAAAAAGCTATCCTTTGCCATGAACTCATGAGAATAATTAATTAAGTCAAAGAATAGGTCTACATCTACATGTTTCCTCAGTAATTTTCCCAAAGATTAAGTGTGTCAATATAAATTAATCAAAAGATATTCATTCTCATTAGATAATCTAATATTTTCTGATAAGACTGTTCAGAACTTAAAATAGCCAAGATTTATTAGTTTTGTATATAGTCAGTGTTCTCTTGAGCAATACTTCTCAACTTGTGAATCATGACAACTTTGAGGATCAAACGATCCTTTCACAGGGTTGCCTAACCATCCATATATCAGATATTTACATTATAACGATAACAGTAACTAAATTATAGTTATGAAGTAGCAATTTTAAGATGGGGGTCACCAAAACATGAGGAACTGTATTAAAACACTGCAGCATTAGGAAGGTAGGAAGGTTGAGAACCACTGCGCGTGCTCTCTCTCTCTCTCTCTCTCTCTATATATATATATATATATATATATATATATATATTCATTTTATAAGTTCTGTTCTTCTAGAAAGCAATGACTAATCTATGTATGTATATTCATGTATATTTATATTTACACATACCTATAGTATAGCAGAACATTTATTATTTTAATCTAGCAGCATGGTTGCTCTAGCAAAGGATTAGATTGGAAGGCCTGTGTGATAGACATGTGGTCTCTGATCTGGCAGCCTGGCTGCTCTAGGATAGAAAGAATGTTAGTACATGCCTTTAATCTCAATGTACAACAAACCCCTTTAATCCCAGTTCAGATGGAAGTGATGGTACACACTTTTAATCCCTACTCTCATGATAAAAAAGGAGGCTCTCAGTTTACAGAAGTTGGTGTTAGTTCAGAGAGAAGCAGAGGAGAGTACTTCATAGAGTAGAAGCAGAAATCAGAGAGTAGAAGTAGAATTCACAGAGGGTAGAAGAACTCAGAGACTTGAAGTGAGTAGAAGCAGAGTATGGAAGTAGAATTAGGAAGCAGAGCTGAGAAAGAAATGGAAGCAGACAAGAAGCAGTAAATGCTCACAGAGAAGAAACAAAGTGTAGAAGAGAGGTGGAAGCAGACAGCAGAACTCAGAGAGAGAAGCAAGGTAGTAGTAAAGGCAGAAGAAAACAAGAAGCAGAGAGGAAAGTAAGTTTAGTCATGCAGTTTGAGTGCAGTTAGCTCACAGACAGTTCAGTTCAGAAGGACAAACCAAAAAAAGCAGAGCAAGTTCAGATTAAGCTAAGAGAGAAAGCAGAGAGTCAAAAGAAGAGAATTTACAATTTACAGTTTGTTCAGAGTTCAGGAGACAGCTAATCAGAATGAGCTCAGTCAACATAAGTTGTAGAGGCTGAAAGATTATAGGTTTAGGTTTGAAGATTAAATTGTATGAAGACTGAAGCCTTCTAGGTCTGGGCTAGTATCTTGGAGATTATATTATATGGAGGCTGAAACCCTCTAGGACAGGGGATTGGTATTAATAATGAATGAACTGTTCTTTGCCATGGACTCATGAGAATAATTAACAAATCAACACATACATGTATGTCTACACTATAGATAAAGATAGATAGATAGATAGATAGATAGATAGATAGATAGATATAGATACAGATATAGATAATTATATATATATGTATATATAGGTATGTATATATACCTATAGATATAGATAAGAAGGAAATTATTAGAATGGATTGGTGGTTCAGGTAGTCCAACAATGGCTATGAAATGATGGAAGGTCCAAGAATCCAGTAGTTACTTCAGTCCATGACATGTCTCAACTAGTCTTTAGTACACACCAGAATCCTGAAGAAGGCTCACTAATGCTGTGATAGGTAAGAGATCATGAGCATTAAAGTAAAACCTTTGTTTTGCTGAGACAATAGATTCTGATCACCTGGGGCTGAAGAATCGGTTGTGATTGAGAAGCTGGCATCATTGTGGTTAAATCTTCTGGAAATTGTTTCCTCAGAGTCAACACATGTAAGCTGCGTTCAAAGTTGTTCAAGGTTGTACTTTGTTCTGGAGTCCAAACTTGGTCATGTGTAAGAGTCTCCCAGATGGCACTGGTTTTGAAGGCATGAAGGGGTCACTAAGTGTACCTGAAGCTTGGCACTATGAGAAGCCAGAATAGGCCAGTGGTGGGTGACAGTACAGCAGTGACATATAGGAGCCAGTAACAACTTTGGTTGAAAGGTGTCCAACTGACCAAGAAGAGCATTGAGACACATGTCTTTAATCCCATCACAGAACAGGAGATAGAAGGATGAGTTAGTTCAAAGTAAGCCTGAATTACACAAGAGTCCTATGTCAAAGGTGGGCAGGGAGTAACACAAAGACTCTCTAATAACTTGGGACACACTACAGAATGTACAGGTGCAAGACCCTTTGTCCTAACACAAAACAGCAGAGAGATGTTGGGATAGAGGACTTGCCTGGCAGGACTAGGCCACCAAAATGACCTAGTCCAAAGGACAGCTAGCTATCTGTACACATAGGCCAGAGTTCACAAGATCTGTGAAAAGAACCTACTTTCAGAACAGTGTCAACCCCTCCTTTTTTTTAAAAGGACACAGAGGGAACAATTTCAGTTGATACATTTTGTTGTACTACAGTGAGAGCATGACTCATAGCCACAGAGAACTGGACAACCCATGGCCCAGAACCACAGGGGCCCCAGCTTCTCCAATGACCAGATGTTGGTCACCAGCCACACGGATCCTCAAAACGTCATCAGTCAAGCTGATTGGACCAAGTGAGCAGATGGTAATAACCACTTTGGATTTGTTGATTATTCATATGTGCACCAAAATTTGGGAAATAAATCTAACCAATTCAAGGGCCTTTTATCTCAGTGAAATTCTTAGGAGTCCAGTGCTATGAGCCATGCATAGATATTCCTTCTAAGGAGAAGGTAAGTTATTACACCTGGCTCCTTCCACCATCAATAAATTAGCTAGTCAGTAAGCAGCACTGCTCCAGGGCTTCTTTACCAGCTCGTGCCTCCAGGTTCCTTCCTACCTTCTTTGAGTTCCCGTACTGAGTTTCTTCCGTGACGAACAGTGATATGGAAATGTAAGCAGAACAAACCTTTTTCTCTCCAAGTTGCTTTTGGTCATAGTGTTTCTTCACAGCAATAGTAACACTGACTAGTACAGTTATGTTATATTAGATATTTTATAAAATATCAAGCATGGATTAATATCACCTTAAATTAGTCAAATTGACCATGAAAAAGGCCTTCTTTATGAGATGCCTTTACAGCTAAGGAAGCTGACAGTCACAGATACAGGTTGGATTATCTGTGCTGAAGGCAAATAAATAACAGAAATGAGACATATATCAATATTTTTCTTTCTTTAAAATCCACATTCTCAAGATCTTACTCTGCATAAATTTAGCAATATACAACCTTACCCCCTGTGGAGGAACCCCTTGACACGTGAACCCAATTCATTAGCTCTACTTGGCAACCCCTTCATTAGTTGTCTTGAACCTTAAAATCATCCTTAGTTCTTGATTTTGTTGTTAAAGAGAAAAAATAGAAAAACACAATTTTGGTAACTTTTATTATCTATTCACTTGAAAACAAAAGAAAAGTCTGAAGGGTGAAATAAAGCAAAAATATCAACTAATGATGGTTTTACAATTGTCTAGGCTTAAGGATCTTTTGTTTTCAGAGTCATTGTATTTTCACATCTTAATTAAATTCATACTGGAATATTTTTGAATAGAAACTTTTTTTTAAACAAAAGAATTCTTCTCTCATCAAAGACTGCAGACAGTCATCCTTTTAAACTTAGAATTGTATCTTTTTATAGATGTCCTGGATTTTCCAGAAGATTGGTGATCAGGCATCTAGACATTCGAGCCTTACTGTAAAACCTGAATTATCCCCTTATCATTGTGGCAATGACCTCTGATATTACTAAAGCCCCTGAAAGATCACAAGATTGGGACTATAATATATTAATTTTTATTTCAAATATTATTATGGTTAAAAACCCAAAAGCTAACAGAAAAATAACCAACCCAGGAAAGAATGTTTTGTTGGTCTCTGTACTTTCTTCTGCTGTATATGAAAAGAAATCTCATCTTAGTGAATATACATAGTTATCTTTAATTATCTCTGGATTTCATTATGTGTCTCACATGATCACCATACTTTTAGAATGGAAGACATCCTTCTGAGTACCTCCCTCCTTTACTCTTTCCGGAGGATGATTACTGTGTCACAGTTGTTGCATCCCACTCACATTTGTGAACATAGAAGGGCATAGATTAACCACTTTCATGTTTTATGGTAATTGCTATACCTACTGTGTAAAATAAGACATTATGCTATACTGCGATTGCCGATCCCAACTGCAAATGCAGATGGATGAGGATGGGAAGATTTTCACTTGTGAGCATTCCTTAGGTACAAAGGATTTCATTTACAATTTTTATAATTTTTAGTTTTTATTTAAATACACTTAATAGTTTTGAAAATTAACCTTGTAGATCAAATTTTTAAAATGTGTCAACGTACAATTATCCATTGGTTCCATTACAAACAATTCAAAGCAAAACTTCATGGTAAGTGATTTCATTTATTATTACAAGGAAAATATTCAATCTATAGAATGCCTTAAAGGCAGCAGCATCTGTACAAGAACAGAGTAGCACTGAAGTTAGAGCCAGGAATCTGCTCTAACTTCTAATTTTCTTCAAATATACGGACTTCAATTCACATTTCCATAAACACTAATCACATGCACAAAATTGGATAGAATTGACAATTTTTAATTTATGCATTAACCTATGTGAACCCTAAAAAACGTTACTAAAGCATACTTCATATTGTATCCCTATTAAAAACATTATTCCTTTAAATGACATAACTATCTGAAGTCCATAGTTTATTTCTGACAATATTCAAGTGATTTCCAAATATATATTACAGATATGACTACTTTTCAAGGGACCAGACTTTGTCGATTATGAAAGTTTGTTTAATCACTTTCTTTAGTCTCACTACACTGTGAACTTGATACATATTGAGATTATCCTCTTAGCTCATTTCTTTTCCAACCCTGACCAGCTTATGTTCTTATATTTTTATATATTTTATCTGTCTACCATTTATTTTACAATTTTAATTACATGTTTGCTAGAATATTCATAAACAATAGAGATGACCCATGTACTCTTCACCCACTTCCTCCAATGCTAATGTACAATTCCAAACTTTTATTCTAATTTCACTATTTTTGTTCATTTGTTTTTACTTATTTATTGGGTATAGGTAGTATATTATGTGTGCTGTAGACAGACATGTTAGTTCATTAAGGACAGAGGACAAGGTTGGGTGTCTTTCTTTATCTCTCTGTCTTATTCTTTTGAAAAATGGTCTCTAAGTGAACCTGGGGCTGGTCGGGGCAGCAAGATTAGTTTGTACTTAAAAGGCTTTAGCCTTGACCTTCCAAGACCTACTGCTGACTAACTACTCTGAAGAGCTCCTTCTGAGCTTTTACTTTTCTGGTTCAGCTCACTCTCTGTTCTGGGATTCTTCTGCTGAGCTCCACTGTGTCTCTCCCAGTACTCTCACTGCTCCATCCTTCCTCTGTAACTGACTGCTCTGTAACTCACTCCAGCCTCAGCTTCTGTAACTCCTCTGTAACTGACTCTTCAATTTATTCTGTTAATTGCTCCTCAACTGACTCGTCAGCCTGCTTCTCAACTGACTCTGTTAACTCCTCCTCAAGGAACTGAGAACCTGCCTTTTCTTGTGAGAGTCTGGCATGTCCTTACTCTGCTACTTCTTCCTCTAATTAGTCACTTTTTCTGCCATTCACTCTGCTTCATCTCAAATGTCACTTCCTGTGTGACACTGACTCATGAGCTTTGCTCTCTGTTGCTACTTCTACTGCCCTCTACCACCCTCCAAGGATTAAAAGCATGGATCACCACTGCTTTTTTAATATTGGGATTAAAGGTATTTGCTACCACTGCTTTTTAAATAGCAGATTAAAGTAGTGTCTACATTCCATCCAGACCACACAGGCCTCAGAATGTATAACCTGGAATGTAGATCTTAGCTTTCACACAGGGCTATTCCTTTACAATCCTCAAAATAAATTACTGGGTTTCTTTCTTATTGGTTCATCGTGATGAGTCATGTTGATGCCACTTTAAATGCTAAAAAATTTCAATGGGCACTTTTTGCACTTCTGTACACTAAACAAATGAAACAAGGTAGATCATAAAGTAATTGTAAATATTTACTGCACATATGTGTTTCCATCCTTGCTTGCTAATACTATGGTTGTATGCCCAAGGGAACTGAAGTAAAATGCTTACCACATGCCATGAACAGTATGCTAGAAACTTCATGCATGATGGTAGAAAATCCCTAAGATCACTGTCGTTGTTATACTGTGCTAGTTTTTGTAGATTATTCCCCCAGCCCTGTTGTAGGAATGCTCTTTAACATTCTTACAGCTTGGATGGATCTGTGCCCATCTGTGTCAACTATTGTATTATAAATGGAAGTGACATGGGATATGTGGACCTAAGTATTTATTTGTGGAAACTCCCTTGACTCCAGCTAATCACATCTTTTAATATAGTCATTTCTCTCTTTACCTGTGTCACAGCATATATGATGGGAAGTTCAGACAACCATGAGAAGCATGTAACCTAAGTAAAACAGAACTCTTCTGTTTAAAGACCATGAGGCTTGTCTATCACTGTAGTCTAAATAAAACTAATATTATCTATCTCACTTTAAAGATGAAAATAACCTCCAAAGCTGGTCAGTGGAATAACTGAGACATATACTCTAGTCCGTTGCCATATGTAAGCCTCATGAAAACTACAGTGTCAGCCTTTATCCAATATCACTTTCATCAATTCTTGGACATTTAGGGAAAATATTTGGGCCTTTGAAAATACATAAGGAATGTACCAAAAAATTTACTCCAAAGAATATTTACTCCAAAGAATATTCTGCTGTACTCATCTTTCTCAGCCATCATCAGAGAAGGTTCGTTCTACAGTATATAGGAACAAATACAGAGACCAACAAATAGATAATGTGCAGAGAGTGAAATACATTGGAACATTTGGCTCTAAATGGGATATCTTCATCAAATCCCTCTTCTTGGTGCTTCAGAAACTATGAAAAAGATGAGTTGGAAAGAATGAAAGAGCCAGAGGAAATGGAAAATACCAAGGAAATAAAGCCTTCTAGACACAACAGAAATGACACACATAGGAAGTCACACAGATTGTGGCAGCATACTTAGGGCCTGCATAGGTCTAAACCAATGGGTTCCCAGTGCTCAGAGGGGAAGTGGACACAAGCCCCATTCTTAACTCAGAGGCTATCACCAAGTGATAACTGCCCAAAAAGAAAAAATTAGTTTAGTCTCAATGGGTATACAAACAACACTTAAGGATATACCATAGTCTCAATGGGTATACTAACATCATCAGTACATGGCCAACACAAAGTGAACTTAATTTTATATTTGGATTTTTTTTTTTTTTTTGGTTCATAAGGCTTTGTCTGGGTTTTTTTTTAACTTTACAGGATTTTTGCTTGTATTATGGTTTCTGATTTGGTGTCTTTGTGAGATTGCTCTCTGTGTGAATGTGTGTATCTCTTAGTGTTTATATGTGTTTCTTGCACTTTTACTTTGAATCTTTTATCTGTTTATTTGTTTGCTTTGTCCTATTTAGGTTTGTTTGTTTTTAATCTTACTTACTTACTTACTTTATTTATTTATTTATTTTAGATGCCTGTTTGTTTTCTGAGAAAGAGCAAGAAAGGGCATGAAATTGGATGGGTAGGAAGGTAGAGAGGTAGGAAAGTGGGAAGCTTGGGAGTAAGAAAAGTGAGAGAAAATGGACAGGTAGGAAGATCTGAGAGAATTCTGAAGAGGAAAAATCGTAATCAAAATGTATTCTATGAAAAAAATCTACTTTTAATTAAAGCAAAAAATACCTCAGATGTTTGATATTACTATTAAAGTACAAAAGTCATTTCTCTCAAAATACATTAAAATGTATAATTTATCTTAGGCTTAAACTCACCACTCTGCTACTGTGAGGTTCTACATAAGAAGTGCATCAGGAATTATGCAGAAAAGCATTTCACGGTTTTGATGTTGCATAACTCCCAGCTGCTGCCCATATGAAGGAGCCACACAGACAATGGCAAACAAATAACAGAGGACTCTGCAGAAATACATGAGGTTTGTCACTTGAACAAACCTAAACATTTTCAATGACTTAAAATATATAGTAAACCTTGACATCGACAGTTTAGAGACAATGTGAGATTCTAACTCTTTTTGTTTAAGCTAATAATTTTTTAATGAGATATTTCATTGTTCTTTAGATTTGCTTTTTATTAAAATCAGAAGTTAGAGGGAAAGTGGGCATGCTTTGTGGTATATTAGTCAACTTGGTTAATACACAGATTTTATTCATTTCACACTAGTGATGCTGCTTTGAATAAATTAAGACACAGTTTTCACATTACCTTGCAAAATATGAAAATGAAAACTGGAGCATATTTTTATAGCTCTTTAAAAGAGCTGGTGATGATTCAAATTTACATTAAAGTTTAGTTTTTTACCCAAGTCTTTGTATTTAACTGATTTGTAGTGTCTTTGCTTACAAAGATATATTGATTTTTCAGTCTCTAGTGCCAAAAGCCACTAAGGCCATCTCAGCTCAAAACAGAGAATCAAGAACCCAAGCTAATGAATGGGAAAAATGGCTCAGTGACTAAAGTACCCTGTGTAGAAGCCTAAAAACCTGATTTGGGATCACCAGAACCCCTGTGATGTATCACACATATCTGTAGTGCCAGTGCTCCTGTAGTGAGACAGAAATTGGATATAGGAGAATCCCAAGGAGCTAGGGGCCAGCTAGTCTGGTTTATGCAGTATCAATGAAATCATGTCTCAGAGGACTAACAGGTATCCTCTGGCATTCATAAATGCACTGGTATGGAAGAATACCCCCAGCTTTTATACATGAAAGTGGCATTATTTTAAAATAAAATGTTCTGAAAGTTAATATGTTCTAAACAATGATCTTTAAATCCCAGCCTAGAAAAAAATGATTTTCAATAGCAAGTTATTAATTTTATAAAGAATCTTTCCCATTAAGTAGTATTTTATTCTTTAAAGAGTGTCAAAAATTATAAAATATCACCATCTGTCTTTACTGTAAGTATCAGCTGCAAATATTGGAAATGATGGAAAAACATTTTTGTTTTATATTTTTATAAACTTTAAGACAAAAGGGCTTAACACACACTAAGAGAAGACATATATAAAACATACACACAAAAGAGATTCAGTGCATTGATGACATTTGTAAATAAATATTGTCAAACATCAATATTGTAAGATGAAGATAATCTAAACAGTATTTTATTTTATTTTATTTTTTGTTTGGTTTTTTGAGACAAGGTCTCTCTGATGTAACTTTGGTTATCCTGGAACTCAGTCTATAGACCAGGCTGACCTCAAATTCACAAAGATCTGCCTGCTTCTGCATCCCACGTGCTGGGATTAAAGGTGTGAGCTACCACTGTCCAGTCTGAACAGTGTTTATAGGAGACAATAATATATACTGTTGAACATAAACTATGGGATTTCAAAAACAGCTACAATGGGCTTGATTTTATACTTAGAAGAAAAAAATGGAACAATGACTATTATTTAGTATTCATAAAGGCATGAATAATAATTGATGTATATGGTTTGTGACATTTACTTCATAATTCCACCTGAAAAATTATATTCCTTTAAAGTGTGGATTTGAACATATACATATCTTACATCCAAACAGTTTCAGTTCCAAATATCTATAGAAATTTCTAGCAACCTATTAAGGGAGACATATAAAAATATCAACAGAAGTGTTTAGACTGGTAATAAAAATATCCAAGTATATGTCATCACGAGAAAGGATAAATACAATGTGCTATTTTGACACATTGTGATGCAGAAATAGTAGTCAAGGTGAGTAAGCTTCATCTGAGTATCCAACAAAGCTAGATCCCATGAACATAAAATCCAATATGAAATCATTGTATGGAATACAAGTCTTTGGTATTATGTAAATGAAGCTAAATTGTAAGTAAACTGAGTGAGGATATGTTATGGAACAAAAACACATCTGTATTTTCAATTACATGTGCAGTTGCGTGTTGCAGAGTCAGGAACTAAATTTTCAAATATATTGTTAAGTGTTAGCATTTACCAATGTAACTTGTCAATTGAAATCAGCCAAATATGTTAGTTATATAAGGTAAAAGAATGACTGGTTTTTTTACGTCTGCTATTGTCTTTTTGTCTGTCTCTGTCTCTTTTTCTTTCTCTCTCCCTTTCTTGTGTGTGTGTGTGTGTGTAAATGCACATAAATTTTAACTTACTCTGTTTGTTAATCTTTTCCATTGATTTCTAGAATGTAAGCAATATTATAAATGGCTCTCCTCAGTCTCTCCCAATGTCATCAGTGCTTATGTCAATGACACACATGTAGTCATTTTCCTTTTGGATAAATTATTCCAAAAGTCTTTAAGTTAGGATGCAGTCTCTTACATACATTAATTGCAATAATGCATAATAAACAATAAATATGATACATAATTTGCCAGAGGACTTTATTACTTATATTATCTTCTCGTTTCTTGTGATTCTAAAAAGGGAAAAATCCTCTGGGCATAATGGCACACACTGGAGTCACCCAATATGATGAGTAATGAAGAGGTTTAGCATTAAAAATGGGAATTCTAGAGTAAGGTTTAAACAAGCCTACGTTTTGTGAGGTGCACAAAGGGAAATTTAGAAACATTTTTGTTTATGTAGATCTATTTCTAGTTTCAATCCAGCTATACCACTTCTGGACATATACCCAAAGGACAATATCTTACTAAAGGCACACATTTTTATCCATGCTCATTGGTACACTTCTTCTAAGGCATAAAAATAACCTAGATGTTCATCAACTGATAAATGAATAATGAAAAAGTGATACTTGTACACAATGGAATTTTATTTAACTATAAAGAAAAATGAAATTATGAAATTTCCAAGCCAATGCATGAAACTGGAAGATATTGTGCTGTGTGAGGTAACCTGATCCAGAAGAAAAATGTTGCATGTTCTCACTGATATATGGATTCTAGTGTAGGATATTTAGATTTGTATGTTTAGTTCTGAAGTCAGGAAACCGAAAGATGGGCATTTGGGGATTAAGAGAAGAAATATCTTACGCAAAAGGGATAGTAGAACCCATATGACGGGGAAAGGGGAAATAATGGGGAGGGATATTTAAGGGGAGAAATATGGGAAGTTAGGGAAGAGAAAGAGTTAGGGGGAGGGACCTTAAAACAATGAAAAAATGGAAAATAAAAAATATAAAAAGAGAAATTCTCTATTTTATTAATTTCCTATATCATATCACATATCATATATGCATACATACATTCATGCAAATATAAGAGTTGAATTAATGCTCCTCCCAGAAGCCACATGTTGTACACAGTAAAGTACACAGTAAAGAGTACTGGACCAAGTGTGGGACATCTTCCCTTAAGTTTGTGGTCAGGAGTGTCCCTGAGGCACCCCTAACAATATAGGCTATAGACATCATTATTGATGATAGGATGCTGTTGTGGATGACATCACACACTTTGGTCACAGGACATGGATAAATCAAGCTAGTTCTGACAAAAAAAAAAAAAAAATCCTCCCTGACGCCAAATTTTCATAGTACCCAAAGGTGCACCCTAAAGAAAATGGACTCTTTCTCCTTTTGCAGTATCAACTTTCACAGCACCACAGCTGGGTGTTAGTGATTTATAATCAATCCCTTCCCCTCCCATGTGTGAGTGACTGTCATAATCTTGTGCAGGCACCCATAGCTGTTGTGAATTCATGAATGCTGTGGTCCTATCAGGTCCAGGAGACATTGTTTTGTCTCAGCTTTCCCTGACCTCTGACTTTTATAATCTTTCCATTCACACTTCCACAATGGTCCCTAAACTTTGTGGAAAAAGAGTATGACATAGATGTTCCATCTATTGCTGAATTCTACTCAATCCTTAGTCTATGAATTTCGACCAGCTTTGAGTTTCGTTCTGCATTAACAGCCATCCCAGGTACAGTGGAACTTCTCATATGACGTCTAACAGCAGTACTAATCTATGGACAAAGAGATACAAATTTAAAGAGCAGTTCGATACTATGTATCTTCAGCAAAATAATAGCAGTATGTTCACTCCTGAGGCCTATGAGCTCTCAAGCCTCAATTATTGGCCAGATTTATAACAGCAGGCATTTCCCCTATTTTCCCTTGTGGGGTAGGTCTTAAATCCAAGCAAAGTAGTTGATTACACCCATAACATTTGTCTATTGCAAGCGTGGGCACACACTTCCAGCTTGGTCATTGCTATATCTCTTAGGGTTCACATGTAAGTAAGACAGGCACAAGTATTTAGTTCTTGTCTACATCACATGAGGATTGAGGGTTATTTTAAGCAATGCTGAACTATAACTGATAGATTCTGCTGAGTTGTACCTCCTTGGTCCCATTTGGGAGATACATAAACATTCTCTGGAGTTTAGAATATATTTTTTGTAAATACAATGCACAGGAACAGCATAGGAATACAGCTTTCAATGTTTCTCTCTGATGAGGTACATAGTAGGATCACTCACTATTTTTTGTCACAGTAAGGCATGTGGACAAGTCAGACAACAGAGTGAAGAATCTTATCCCCCTTCCACTACATGGTCCATCTGAGCAGAAACAATTCTTTCTTATAAAAAGGATGGGCAAGTGGGATCTATATAGCACCATCTACCATTCCAACCCAATCCAAGCATTTAGAATGATGCTTGTCGAGTAAGTGTATACTGAATGAATGTTGCTAAAATTGATCTAAATGGGAAAATGCATGAGCTGTATATACAAATATGTTTCTTAGTTTTAGAAAACAACTCAAAGACTGTTTCTCTGTCAAAGTAGTCTTCAAACTAGAGTATTCATTTATCTTAGTACACATGAAAGCTTTGTAGTAATCTTGGAGGACAACAGTAGCATTCAGGGAATACTGCATTCAAATTCCTGACATGTGTGTGATTCTAATAGTGTTTCTTCTGGAGAAACATTTCCAGGCTAGTATTTTAAAAAAATTTTTTACACAGTTGTCCTTCTTCCATGTTATAAAAGAAGGCATACATCCTACTCACTAGGATACTTTCTAGCCACTTAGTCCAAATTTCTCCACTGCACTCAACAAAGATATGGTTGCCCAGTCAAAACAAGATAAGATATAGGGACTAGAATTATCACTCTTTCCTACTTTGGTAATGGTATGTTGCATCTATGTCTCTGTCTCATTTTCTTCCATAACTATATATTTTAGAATTAGAGGGAGGTTTTCATATGCATGGATATTGGTATATGCATTTTAATTTAAATAATATATACTTTAAAATGATTTAGAATAAATAACTTTGGTGTTTCTAGTTTCATGTGTATGTATCTCTGAGTATCTCATGTCTGTGCATCCCCTGTATGCGGTGAATGCCTGCAAATGCCAAAAGAGAACAACAACCATGGGACTGAGGTTAAAGATATTTGTGAGCTGCCATCTGGGTGCTAGGAATAAAACCTGGGTCCTCCACAAGAGCATCCAGTCCTCTTAGCCGCTAAACCATCTTTCCAGCCTTTCCAGGTCTTTCTAAAAGAAAACAAAATTTATTTTACTCATTGATTTAACAATGAAGACTGACAAACTTTGTGAATTGGATGATATCACAGAAGTGTCCTATGTAGTGAATGAGCAAAATACATTACTTCAAGAATATATGAACACACATGAGACTACAGTTGCAATACAAAATATATAGGAAAGCATATCTTTCACTGGTAATTAAAACAATTTTATACAAAATTTAATTTAACGGATAGGGCATAGTTTTTTCCAAAATTTCTTAACAGGGTATGTAAGTAAGACTATTTCACCTTAAAGGTGGGATGGAGGAGAATGAGCTGTCATAGTGAAACAGGAAATCACTGAAGGCATCTTCTCTCTAATTAACAATTGTATGAAAGGCTGCCCCTTTATACTACTAGCAAAGGGCTTGCTAACAAACCTCTAAAGTCTATACAGACAAAGGCAACTGCTGGGGTTTGCAATTAATACCTTTCAAGATTTTATATTGCTGATATAAGAGCTAGTGATCCAGTTACTGAAAAATAGTCACAGGAAACACAGTGTAATGATAAGTTTCTCGTAGCCATAATAGCTATTCTTTTGCACCTCAATTATGTAGTCACAAGTCCTTCATAAAATTTTTCATTCATACATGCCAAACCACATTTGAGGAGATAGAGGGGTTTTGTTTTAAGAGTGTTAAGTCAATCATTTCAGGGCTACAGTGACTGAACAGCTGAGTTCAGCATCAACAGTTTTAGTTATCAGAGCAGGAGGTGTGACACTGTGGTTGAGCACAACAAACCTTCTGAAAGTACTCATGCTTCTCATGTAATCCCTGCAATATACAGAAACAGAAACCACTCCATAAACTCCTTTATCTCCATCAGACTAACTCTGCTATGCAACCCAAGAAAAGAGTATTTTGAGCTGTAGTTGCTCGGTTGAGCTAAGTTGAATTTGTAATATTTATTTTTAAGTTTGAAATTACAAATGCTAATTTCAAATTTCTCATGGTTACTCTTTTTATTCCTCTTACTTGCTGAAACAACAACAAAACCAAATTCTATATTGTAGCCTATTACACAATAAGAAAATTTCTAAAATAATCAATGTTTTATATTCCAACCTCATTTGATTAATATTATTACAGTACCTAGAACTGTGTTCAATGTGTGAATGAAATAAAGTAAAATTCACTGCTTTTGAAAACTATGCAGTTCAGAGAAACCTTCTATGAACTATTATCTTGTTCTGGAGAGCAAGGTATAGTAGCTGATGTTTCTAGAAAGACAGCAAACCAATCAGTGTTAGGAACACAGTATCCAAATCCAGTCTTTTTCAAGTAAGATAGGATTGGAATGAAAGCCAAAACTTTTTGCAGTAAAAATAGATCATCTGTCTTAGCATATACCTATCTTTATGCTGGATGTTCAAGTGGAATTGTGTAGCATAAATGGCTCAAGAGAGCTTAATGTTGCATCACGTAATCATCAAGGAGTTAGACATTAACACAAGATAATTTTAGACTATGACTGTTAATAAAAATGGTGTGTTTACCATAGTCTGAAGTGTGGACTCAGTTGGTCTATAAACTGTGGTTTGAGCAATTATGATTCATTGAAGTTGCACTTAAAGATAAAAAAAAATCAATGTGACTAGTAATTCATATGTTGAACTTGATTATTAATAATTTACTGCTTAAACAATTCTTTTCCAAATGTTGAAAATATTCCAGTAAATAAAACAAATGATTTATTTGCATGTGTTTATATTAATGAATGGGCCTTTCTCATCAGTAAAAGAAAAGAAAAGAAGGAAAGAAAGAAAATCTCAGCTAGAAATGTTGTACTAAAGATTTTTGTTGGACTATAATTTGTTCTTAAATAATTAGGAGTTCTGTCCATACTTTATTGTTTTTTTGAATTTTAGGAAATATTTGAAAACCCCAATGGTATGGAAAACTTGGATTTTGGTGTTTTTATTACTATTTGGAATTATTTTTCATTTTTTAACTTTTTCCAGTGGATAGATACTTACTGGTATGCTTTCAGTATCACACTGTTAAAATTGAAATTTTATATACATTTTACAAAAATTTATTTGAGTTGAGTGATTTTTTCATTTATGAGTTTTTGTAAATAGAAGCCCTGGAGTTCAACCCAGAAATGTAAGAAGTGAGATTTACAAGCCAAATACAAGCAAAGTGCAGACAACACTGAATTGGCTGTAGCTAGGGAATGTGCCTGATTTGAACATACTTTCATAAATTGCCTGCTTTTGATGATTGGGTGATGATCAGCTATTTTTTATTTGATTGAAACATAGCTTTGTGTTGAATATGTTCTTATCTTCTAGTTATTAACAGTTTATCTTCCATTCTTCTATCATCTATCATATATCAACCATGGATCTATCTTTTAATTATATGTTTCTGCTTGATAACCTATTAAGTAGGAGACAATTTATTGTGTAGAACCTCAAAGAACAGAGATAATCTCTTCTTATTTAATCAAACAAGGGGACACAGAAAAATTGAAATGTTAGAGAATAGGCTTCTGTTTTTGATGATTGAATCTGTCACTTAACAACTGTATATTTGTTATACTAAATGTTTAGAGAATGGAATTCTGAACAAAGATGGTTTCTAAGGAAAAACACCATGAGAATACTAAGAAAAATATGAGAAAGAAATGGTGTTGGATAGTTTGTTTCCCAGACTTTCAATATGATAATCATTTATTCTTTGCTGCCTGCTACACAATCTCAGGGAGTTCTGCTGACCAGGGTCTCAGAACAAAATCAGAACATATTAAAGATTAGTGAGTCTCCTGAAGGTGAGGTTTTCCTTACCAGCCCATTAATTTTGTGGCAAAGATTACCATCACACGCCCAGGTCTTTGTTTGCCTGCAGTCAATTCCTGTGGTTCCTGTAGTTGGCAGGCAATCTGAAGAAGTAGAGAAGACAGATGCTGGGCAATGCTAACCCATATTCAGCAGCAACAGCTTCACATGTTTGAAATCATGTTGTGGTTTTTTTCAGCTTGATTTTTATTGTCTGTTTGGACTACACACTTGCCATTCTTGTTATGAAGCAGTGTTCTTTAACATCACACTGCTTTAATACTCTGCTGCCCTGGTGAGTGCCATCCAGCTGGTTTTCACATAAAGGAGCACACTATGATGAAGCATAGGAAAAAGTCACAGTTACTAAGAACTTCTCTTCTCTCTTCTCTTCTCTTCTTTTCTCTTCTCTTCTCTTCTCACTTCTCCTATCATTTTCTCTTTTCCTTCTCTTTCTTCTTGCCTCTTCTTTTCTTGTTTTTGAGTTTCAGAGAGAATTCAGTATAAAACCAAAACAGATTATGTGTATCTCATTATACAGTCCATGCTGACCTCAAACTCAACCCAGATCAGGCTCAAACTCACAGTGATCCTTCCCCATTATCCTTCTGTGGGCCAAAGATTGCAGGTATATTCCACTGAAGTTTGGCATATCCTGAGAGTTTCCTTTGCTTAAAGGGAGGTAAGCATTGTCTAGGGCCTCATATTTTCCCTTAATTCCAAGCCAACATATTGGCATACCTCATTGCCACAGATGCTGTCCAAAGATACGAAGCTTATGTGTCAGAAAGAAGGGAAAGCTGGTTTGTCACAGCAATAACAGTAGCTTAAAATCATCATTTTCTTGTGTTAGTTCTCAAGTCTGAATTCACATAGAGCAATGAAATCTATGATATTGACAACACTGACATAGGAGAAGACTTTCATATTGACATTGATTTAATCATACGTTTTTTCCATATTCAAACATCATTTTCAAATAGCATGCTGATCATGGTTTTCCCTCCCCAGACTCCTCCCACCTCCCCCATGCTCACATCTCTCTACATAATTTGGTTCTATCTCTCTTTAAAAAGCAAACAAACACACATGAGTAAACAAACAAAAAATAAAAAAGAAGAAAAAATGCAAGAAACACACAAAAACATAAGAACAAAAAAAATCAGAAAGTATAGTGTATAAGCAGAAGACCATTAAAACAAACAAACAAACAAAACAAACAAAATGTCCAAACAAAGCAACATGAGACAAAAGAGTCTACCAAAACACCATTTGTTTGATTTGGGATAACCAAATAGTGCTAAGCATGGACCCTGCCCTTAAAGTGTGGTTAATATACTTAGTGAGACTCCATTGAAGCAAACAAATTTTTCTTTGAAAGAGGATGTCAATTAGAGATAACTCCTTGCTTAGGGATGGGAGTCCAAGTTCACTTCCCCTTCTCCACATCAGGACCCTGCCTAGCTTGAACCTATGCAGTCATTGTACATGCTGCCACAGTCTTTGTGAGTTCATATCAGTCCTGTTGTATCTGGAAGTCACTGCTTCCTTGGTGTCATCCATCCCCTTTGGTTCGTGAAATCTTTCTGTCTTCACTTCTGAAGTTCCCTGAGCCCTAAAGGGAAGGAGGGATCTGATGAAGATATTCCATTTAGTTCTGAGTGTTCTAAAATCTCTCAGCCTCTGTATATTTTCCAAATCATCAACTGATTTTTCAGAAAGAACATTGATTAGTGCCCTCAGTTTCCACTTATGTCTCTAGGGGAAAATATGGTCTTATTCAGGCTTTGAATGCTCTTTTTCACAGGCATGATAGAGAAACTTGTCTATATTTTCAAAAAAAAGAAAGGCACAGAAAGTCTATAATTGTCTTATGGAACTAAGCGTTGTTAACAGCTCTTCCTCAGAGATACCCAATGCCTTGGGATTTAAGACTAACAGGAGTACTTGGTATAAAAGTCTTACTTCTTACCTTCCTCTCTGTCTAACTGGGTTTTATTTTCTTCCTATCTTCTAAATCAAGTGGCACCTTCGATCTATTTTCTCACTACTAGAATGGTATTGACATGACCTGACCTGTCTATATTCTTTCTTGATCCTTTCTTTTAGCCTTTCTTGGTGTCAGTCTGTGTACTTCCCCTAGCTTTCATTGAAATCAATATCCAGGGAAAAGCACAGCTTACAGACAAAGAATGACAAGCATTCTCAAAGAATGTTGTGCTTTTGGATGTTGCAAGTTGTAGTTTTTTGTTTGTTTATTTTTCTGTTTTGATATTAGTATAAGTTCAAAGTTAATAGTTTGCAAATAAAAACCTAAATACATAGTTCTACAGCATTTAATCATCTTACTTAACCTTTTCTTTCCTCCACAATTACAGTGAAGAATCCAAAACACAAATGCACACATAATTGCTAATTCTTCAAAAGAATGGCAATTATTAAGTCTTCAGAATAAAATTAACATCATATGATGTTATAGTAAATTGTTATCATGTCCCTTTGTCTAATTCATTTGCCATCAGACTTGTTTTTGTCATATGTGAGACCATTGCTTTTGTGAGAATTGAATGAGATATTATGTACATTTAGATCGTCTGAATACAGCACAAACTCAAATAAGTGATTATTAAAAAGGAAACACTGAATGTAACTACAAGTTTCTTATAATTGTGGTATTTTTGTACAAACCAATTTGTGTTTTTTTAATTTTATAGCATCCAATTATGCAGACGTTGATTCAAGTTCAAGGCAGCTTATTCGTTGCTTAATTCAATCACAGATACTTAGTCCTGGATCCCTGGAGTGTTTCAGTCTCCTTACAATCTAAAATGTTTAAGATGCTATCTCAGACCTAGAAGGCTTCATCCTCAGCATCTGCACAATCTAATTAATCTCCAAAGATTTACTGCTGACTGACTCACTCTGACTAGCTCCTTCTGAACTCAAAGCTGCACTCAACTGACTCTTCTGGTTCACCTCAACTCACTTGCTGTTCTGACTCCAATCTGACTGGTTCAAACTGACCTTCTGAGCTGGCTGACTGTTTCTGATTGAACTCTTCTGACTCTGGCAGACTCTGTCTGACTCCTGTAACTTCTCTGACTTAACTACTCTGGTCTGCTTCAAACTGACTCACTCTTCCTTCTGATACTGACTTCTATTGAACTGCGTCTGTGTCTCTGCCTCAGAGTCTTCAGACTGTGTCAGACTCCTCAGACTGTCTCATATTTTCTCAATGTCTTATCCTCTGTGTCTCATCCTCAGTCAGCCTGCTCTGTAACATACTGCTTGTTCAGACTGCCTGCCTCATACTGCCTCAGTCTGCCTGCTTCATTTCTCTGTGTCTCTGACTACTCCAGACTAAACTGATAGCCTGCTTTTTCTGTTGTGAGAGTTGGGAATGTCTTCACTCTGATGAACTCTGCTAACTCTTCCTCTGATTTGTTACTTTGCCTGCCCTTCACTCTGACTCATCTTAGATGTCACTTCCTGGCTGACACTGTCTCCTTCTGAGCTCTGCCTTGCTATGGAGTAAGTCTAGAGACAACATATCACATATAGGCAGCCCTTTACAACTTACTATGTACTCTGTTATAATAAAACAGTATGAAGTATTCTATAAAAATTGCAGTGTTCATTTCTACTTAATATATGTATAATAAAAATTACTATAAAAACATGAATGAATAGAATGTTAAAGAAAATACATAGTAAAATGAGCATTGTGTAAAATTTATTGCTATTTACATAAGACAACTAAATTTGCCAATTATATGACAAGTAGGTAATAGCTGAATTAAATATTCTGAGGATTTATATTTATTATGTTATTGACTGTTGGTATTTTTGATTATGTGCAGGTGTGTATCTGCATGTGAGTATGTGCACTTGAGGACAGATGTCTGTGGATGTCAGAGGTGTTGGATGCCCTGGAGCTGGAGTTATACATAGTTGTAAGTCTGTTAACATAGGTGCTGAGAACAGAATTCAGGTCCTTGAGAAGAGCATCAAATGCTCCAAACCACTATGTCATCTTTCAAGCCACTTTAATTCAAAATTTTAAGATTTCATTACTCGTTTTTGACAGAATTTTAATTTGTGTTGAATGGAAGAAATACAATTAAGTATTTGTTAGCACAGATGGAGATCATTAGTTTGTACAATTTAGAATAATAAAAGAAATCATTTGGTGAAGATGATCATGTATTTCCAACCAATGTCATTAAAAAAATAAAATTAGAATTGAAAAAAAAAAAAAGAAAACACCATTGTTCAGTATATCCTTCCCCTCCAGCAAAAGAAATGAATAGGGAGAGAGAAATCCTAAGTTAATACTGAAACTTTTAGTAGTTTGGTGTGTGACATCAAAATAATGAGAATAGAGAACTAAGGAAATAAAAAAATCCTCAATGTTAATGAGTTTTTCATGCAAATATGGGGAAATAATGATGCCCAATGTTGGTTGAAGGACAAAAATAACTCCATTTTATGTCTTTAATGTGTGAAAAGGCCTAAGTCTAATGTTGTTTGGACACAAAGAAAAGCACATTTTGTAAAAAGGATGATGATGAAGGGTGATTGTAATCCATGATATCAGGACTCTGTTTTAATATCAAGGAGAATGCTCCCCAGAGAATCACACGTGTATGCGCTTCTTCTCTCATTGGTGGTTTATGTTTGGATAACGTAGGAACTTTGATACAGGGAACCAAGCTGAAAGAGCTGGATCACTTCACCTGGGCTTTGAAGATTAAAAACTTACTGTAATTTTGGGCTATATTGTTCCTGGTTTGAAATCATGATCTAACCAGATGGTTCCCACTTCTGCAGAAATGATTTAAACTCTCCCAGTATGATGCACTGAAGTACCCAATAACTGTGATCCAGAATAGATGTTTTTTTCTCTTAAGGTATTTCTGTCAAGTATTTTGTCACAGCAAAATAAATCATAATACGGGACACAATGAAGGGCTGTGAAGAAGAGAATACATTAGAATTCATGCAAGGAAATGACTGATGCTAGTGCCTCAGAGATGCAAAATTGGAAAATGAACAGATAGCACAGAAATAGGAAGCACAGATTGTCAAACTGATTAAAGATTTGAGATGAAATATTGTCAGTGTTCCTTTGACATAGCAATCAGTGCTGTGGTGTCCAATGGCTTAAGGAAATATATTTTTAAAACTTCCTTTATGTAGTGGTTCATCATGTGACCACAAAATAATAAATGTATGTAAATTTGAGATATTAATGAAACTTTTGATTTTGTTGACAAAAAGAGTCAGGCTTGGTTGACTTCTATACTGAGTTCCTTCGACCATATTGTGATTTCCTAAAACAGATTATGACCACATTCTCTGAACTACTAACCATATGTCAAGAGCACATACTTCGGAAGTCTTATATTACTTTTAAAGCTATTTTATTTAAGTGACTGTAGTCTGTTCTGTTGTTTTGTTGGTATGTATGACTTGAATTAGGAAATTCTATCATAAGACCTTCATTATTTTTCACAGAAGAATTAATTTTTATTGTCCATATACATCTGTTCTTTTCGTACTGGACTTCCAGTAGGTGTAAAATATCTTGTCATTTACTTGTAAGACTGACCCTGCATTCTCTGACAGCAGGGACAACATTATATTCCATTTGTATTCTAAGTCTTTACCATAGTATGTAGTGTCAGAACATGGTCTGTGGATGTAGTCATGTGAGGACAATTCTGAGGGCTTGTGAGAACACTCCAAGAAAACAAGACAAGAGTCTTCTGACCTCAGTTTCTTCAAAACAGAGTACTGTTCCTCCCAGGTACAGCAGATAGGAGTGTGGTTACATCAGATCACTCATTATTGCTTGGTGTTGCTAATCAATTAAATGTTTAAATTAGTCCTTATATGCCTCTATATAAAATATGATTTTGACACATACAGCTTGTCCTTGTGGTTGTATACAGCGTGAACTCATGAGAACTTTACTCATCTGACCTTTCTTAACCTTCAGAGTACAAACTGCCTGAAGCCCTGAATAAAGCTGGCTATTGCATGAGAATTTATTCTGCCTCATCTATCAGCTCTATTCTCAGAGGCTCTACCACCTCTGGAATGGTGACAATGCATTACATAACAGGAAGGCAACAGATATGTTGAATGAGTGACAAATAATAAGTAAAATAGAGAACTAAGAGTATTAGATACAAAACTTGCTTCTGGAAATTGCGTTTTCACATGCATAGCTACTTTGATGTTTATTCTGCTAAATAATGAGATGAGACACCAACATAATATTAGGATTCAAAGAACTGACATGGAAATAAAACAGTACCTATTACTGAACTCTTTCACTGAGAATTTGTAATTCATAACATAGAGGAAGGACATGTGGATTCCTCAAAGCCAACTCACCAAGGAATGCCCCAGTGGAATAAGTCAAGATGCTTTGCCTCTAAGGACCCAAAATCACTTCAATTCTCATGTTCCTACTGTGTGTTTGAACAGTTTATGTTAGGATTATGAAGGACGACTCTTTAATGTCTAAGATCACCATAGGAGTTCTAGTTATCCACAGCAAAGTAAACTTTAGGACGCAAAGAGATGTGGACTGAATATGGAGTGACTGGCGTGATTGCTATGTCTTGTGATTACTACACATAGTAGGTGCAAGTGAACAATGTGGGGAAAATCATAGAAATAAGACATTGTTATGATTATAACACTAAAGGTTAGAACAGGAGACACATATGCAAGAGAACTTTAGTTTCAGTTCTACAGATAATCATATCCAGAGAATTTTTGAGGAATGCGGAAGTTACTCACAACAGCCAGTTGTCAGGTAGACAAATCAGTCTATAAGTGTACAAGTAACTATTCTTAACCACATGTTTGCCAGAGGTTAAGCCAGAAATAGAACTCAAGAAATTAAGTTACAAATCCCCCTCTCTAACCACTAACACCACTCCCTTTCTACAGTGCATTCAGTGTGAAATAGTTTGTAGGTTTCCGTTCATGCTCGTAGGCAACTCCAGTAGGCTGGGAAAATTAAAAACAGGTTATTCAGGACCAATGAATCATTTTTCTTCCATTTAAGGACCTCAAATCTAAAAAAGAAATAATTTCAAAAATTTCATGGAAATTAAAAACCCAACATGTAGTTTTATTTTAAATGGTCCTTTTAAAAAACATACTGTAGCTCCTAAAAATAAGCAGAAACTTTTCATCTGAAAAGGGATCATACAGCTTTCCATTCCTTTGAAACAACATCTTTCAGAGGGGGATATTAATATAGAGTGTATTTCTTCAGACAAACCTTGACAGCAGAAGATTATTAAAAAGATGAAACTCACTTTTCTGCTTTAATTATATTAGACCATTAATTTGTTGCATGCCTAAATTTTTCCAGTGTAAAGGTAAATTAGCACATTTCCATGCAGAGAACTCAGAGGTGAAAGGAGCTTGGAGTCTAGAGACTCAGCAATTCATGAAAGGGCCTCTTTTTTCCCCTTCCATTTCCTGTTTTCCACCTCCTTCCACTAGCACTATTCAAGCTCAGAGCAACACTGTGCTTCAGCACAAATAGCTGAAAGTGACATTAATTATTGTATTTATTTACTTTTTGTTATTTTGGGCGGCCTGCCTGGAGACAGTGGGGCTTGGTTAGCTGTACTGCCTTGCAGATGTGCTAAGTTTAATTTCTTTTCTTTGACACAGATGATAGCTTAATGATACTAATTTAAATTAGACAGGGAATTTGACTCCTGGAGCACTAATTGGGAATATTTTCCTACTCAATACCAAACATTCCAAGCAAAAATTTCTGTGGCTATATATACATTGCATTGAAAAATTTAGGTTGCCATTTGCTATATCAACAGAATTTATTTTGTTGTTCACAAAGATTGATACTGATATTTCCATGTTACTGTATGACTATCTTCTAAAAATACGTATCACATTTTCTTAAATATGTTTATGCTAAGTAGGATCAATAATTAATAGATTGCAATGAATTTTTTTAAACAATGAAATCTTTTCAGATTAAATACATTTATTAAAACGATTTCACATTCAGTAAAGTTGTGATTAAAATGAGGCATGTAAAACTGAAGAGTCATGAATAGAAGTATTCAGTGCACCCTTAGTCTGGAGAGGGTTGTTTTAGGGTACTCCTGGCATTCCCAGTTCACGCCTAGACTAATTTACTTTGGTATTTCAAACCTCACATTCTTTTCCTCACCTCAGACTTTTAGCTCTAAAGACTTTGAATTCTTCTTTCATAATTTCAGTTCTCTGTGTCTCTTTGAAATGCAAAGGTTCTTGAAATAGAATGTTAGTATTAAAAAAGAAATTTGTTTAGTTTCATCATCAGTAGTTTTCTCCTATATTCCAATTTGCCCCATAATAACTGCTCTTTAAAGAAATAGGATCAAATTTACATGTTGGATGGAATTTTCCACATCCCTTGCCTGCTTAGGCTGTAGTTTTCAGTAACCACTATACTTTGTTAATTATAAGGCTTATGCAGATGTAAAGAAACATTTTTTAAGAAAGGAAACATTTAATTCTGAGATTAAATACTTTGCAATTGCAAGTTTTAAGTTTGAGTTATCTTTGTGACCTCTTTTGAAAAAGACTTTCTAAACATGTAAAAGACATTCGTGAAGTGGGATATCATGAAAATATGAACTTATTAATGGTAGGACTTTCCTTCCTATTTAAAAACAATATTCTAGGGGTAATGAAAAGTGTTTCATACAATTAACTTACATTGATATTTAATGTTCAAGTGAATAATAAATCAGCAAACATTTCAGTAGCTTTTTTAAGTCAACACTTTGAGAATATAGCTCTGATGGCTGTTAGAGAATTTTCACACAGAATTTGAGTTAAAAGAAATATTAAAATTTTTGAAAATTCAGTGAATTTACTTTAGAATGAATGAGTATTATATCAGTTATTACTGCTGAACAAATTCACTTCCATAAAACATTATATTGGTGAACTTTAATTTCTTATCTCTTTAAAGCCATGCTTGCATAATTACTACCGGGGTAAGAAGTTTCCCTTAGATTCTAGGGGAAATATATATATATATACACATACATATACATACACACACACACACACATGCACACACACAACACAATATACAAATTTAATTCCCCTGCCCCACATTTTTCTACACACTTTAGATTGTGAGAAGTTAAAGGAATTAGTTCTTTTTTCTTAAATTATCTTTTCCAGTGACTGCATATAAATAAAAAAATTTATGGAAAATTATTTCATATTTTCCCCATTAGTGTAAACCAGTGTTTCCTCAATGTTTTCAGTCCAAAATTCATCTGAGAAATTACCAAAGTAAATGTGAGACAACAATTTTCTTTGTATTAATTATTTTTTAAGCAATTTCTCGCATATATGCAAGATTTGACAGCTATTCTTACCCTGTACCCCTCTGTCACCCCTACCAACCTTCTTGCCCACAAATCTCTCTCACATACATATAGACTATTCATTTTGTTTTTTGGTCTGCAGAAATTAACCAGGACTATCCTTGTGGCTATCACTTAGTTTGGAGCTATCTATTGGAGCCTAGAAGATTCGGCAGTAGAGACATAGCTAAAGACAATGGATTCTCCTTTCCCAGAGTCTATGAATAGTCATTTATAGAGGACTAGCCTTGTGTGAAAGCTAGGGTCAACATTCTAGGGTCTACATTCAGAAGCCTGTGTGGTCTGGATGGAATGTAGACACACCTTTAATCCCAGTATTTAGAAAGCAGTGTTAGCAAATACCTTTAGTCCAGATATTCAGAAGGCAATGATGGTCCACACCTTTAATGCCTAAGGGAAAAAAAGTGGAAACAGACACAGGAAGCAGAATTCAGAAGGAGTTAGTGTCACATAGGAAGTGAATGTGAGATGAGTCAGAGTAAGTGGCAAAGTGACTAATCAGAGGAAGAATTAGCAGAATAAGAACATGTCCAACTCTCAGAAGAAAAGGCAGGCTCTCTGCTCAATTAAAGAAAGTTACATAGGAGTTAGAGTCATTCAGTTTAGAGTAGTCAGTTGAAGAGTCAGGCAGAGTGAGGCAGTTGAAAGGTCAGTAAGAGGAATCAGTTGAACTGTCAGTTGAGAAGCAAGCTGAAGAGTCAATTGAATAAGAAGAATCAGTTCAATAGGAGCTAGCCAGAATGGCTTAGTTAGCAGCATGTCTCAGGAGGGTAAGGCTGAAGCCCTCTAGGTCTGGGTTAGTAGTTTAAATATTCTAAATTGTATGAAGGCTGAAGTTTTCTAGTTCAAGGATTAAGACTAGATTGTAAAGAGGCTAAAACACTAATGGGCTCCAGAGCTCCAAGATTCTGGACTAGAACCAGTGATTCAATTAGACAAAAAAATAAATTATCCTCTTCCCTGAATCAATGTCTACATTTGGTGAATCTACATCAACATTTGCATTTATAACTACAGCCAGTAGATCAGAGGTAATGAGTGTGTGTTATGAGTCCTACTTACTAGTGGTAGTGTGGGTCTTGTTGGTAGGGTGTGTTTTGTGTGGGCCCAGAGCACAATTTTATTACATATTCCTATTAAAGGTGGATATAAGTTTGGAAACTCCAGAAGTAAATATATTCTGATACAGCGTTATAACCCATATCCATCCCCATAAGCTTTCACCTTAGTCTACAGCTTTTTACATTTCTCCATCAAACATTGGGAAAATGGGCTACAAAAGACCATGGTGTCACTGTAGGCAAGTTAATTTAATATTTTCTGTCAATGTAATTAGTAAATACCCACATCAATAATTAACCTGGAATGTGCTCTGACCTCAAGAAAAAAAGATGACCTTTATTTACATAGTAAGAAAATCATAAATATTTAAGTATGTTAATACAACAAATATCCCAAAAATGATAAAATCTCACCAAATTTGTTTGTTTATCCAATAAAAATAGATTTCTTTTGGAATAAGTCTAGAGATAAACCTAGTTTGGAATGAGATCTTTGTGTACCCTGAAAAGATCATTTCATTTAGATTTTCTTCTGAGGATTATCTGAGACTCAACTATATAAATTAATAATTCTCTTAGAAAATGTTAAGTGTTTAATACAAAGTTTATAATTTACTTAAGAGATAATTATATGTGTGAATTTTAATGTCACTAGCATTTTAAAGGGTGTTTCGCATAATTGATTTATCCATAGGAGTGGAATTCTTTTATGTATTCTGACATTATCTCCATATTTAAATCACTAAGATATATAAGCAGTTACAATGGAATTTCTATAAGATTGTAAACATTTGAAAATGTATCATAATCTATTATTACATTTTTACTTTAGTTTTAACATGGAAAATGAGATGCTTTGATAATAAAGTCCTCAAAGCTTACTGACCATGTAATTTTTAAATGTTTTTAAACATAAACAAATCCAAGCAGGGTAGTGGTGGCTCATGTCTTTAATCCCAGCACTCCGGAGGAATAGCCAGGTGAACATACGTGAATTTGAGGCCAGCCTGGTCTACAGTGTGAGTTCTAGGACAGCCATGGCTAAACAGAGAAACTCGGTCTTGAAAAACCAATGAACAACAACAACAGACACACACACACACACACAAAAAACAAAGCAAAACAAAAAAGCCCCAACCCTCCCCTTTGCTTGCTGCGATGTTCTGAAGTATGTGGAGTGAACAGAGTACACTTTGGTATGTGTATGGCCATAACACCTTTTTTCTCATTTTGCTGACTCTCTTGCTTTCTCTTCTGAAGTTTTCTGAGTTCTTGAAAGGACCAGCGTGGCTAGTGCCCACCCAGGGTCCGAGAGGCAACCCCAAGGAACCGAGAGACATCAGATTGATGCAAAAACATGAGGCTTTATTATCCAATGCACTGGGGTCATCTCTCATGTATCCTGCAAGCCAGGATAGGAGAAAAAGACTCCGAGGAGCTTCCAGCTAGACTTTTTAAAAGGGAGCAGGGAAGCTCTCTGATTGCTCAGAACCCAGGCACTGGATTGGCTCATTAAATGTTATGTGGCAACAAGGATTTCTGAGAAAACAGAGAGGTTTATGGGATAGTGAGTACTATAATGAGTCCTTACATTAAATGGAGAAGTTAGTGCCTTTACCACTAGGGGCGCTAGGCTTTTCATAATCATCAGTAAACCTGTGCTGTGGTGTTTTCCTCTGGTGGAGCTCACTTTCCCACAACGAGCACTTCCTGTTTTCTGATATGATCAGCAATGATGCTATGTAATCAATGTTGCATATTAGACACCATTGTCTTTACTTGAACTCCTAAGCTGCTCTCATCCAGAGAAATTGATATTGCCTGACATTTGCTGCCTTCCACACTATTGCTGAAGACCCCATGTATAGGAGGAACAAGGCCTGCCACTGGGCAGAACAAGGCTTGTTGCTAAACAGCACGCATGCACAACAGGGCTTTCTCATAGAGTTGGCCTGAGACCTGCTCAGACATGCCCAGAAACTGATGACATCATGTTGGGTAACAGGACACATGCCAATGCAGAAGAGCCACAGCAGCAGCTTGTAGTCTAGCAGCCAATGGAATGCTGGGCCGGAGAGTATGAAAGAGGCTTCCTCTTCCTGGAATAAATGAGTCTGCTTTTGCCACTTACCTGACTCCCAGAGTCTGTGTCTTTGACTCTGTGCCAGCTCACCCCTGCCCCCAAGGATCCCTGGACTGGGTTCAAGCAGCAGTCATGTATCTTCTTTCAGGTGTCAATCAAGCTCAATTTCTATTCAATGGACATGCAGGGAGACTTACTGCTGTTTCTGTCTGCTCTTTGGTCAGAATTATGTCAGTTTGCCTGAGCTATTGAAATTAAACTATACCAACATTCTTTCTTCTTTAAGGAAGGGGATTTATCTAGACCAATAAAACTATGAACTTGCTAACCTGAATATTTCTTATTAGACTATAGATACAACTAGTTTAGTGATGGTTGGAGAGTCCTGGCACATTTATAACATCAGCAGCTCCTAATTAGTGTTAATGTAAAAAATAAAAAAAAAATAAAAGAAAAAACAACAACAAAAACAAAACGAAACAAAAAAACAGAAACAAAAACAACAACAAACTGAAAGTAAGCATTGAAAGTAGCTTAACTCATAACTTAGTATATTGAAAGTACATGCACTTCATTAGTTTGAATTTTTCTACATTGTATCAAATTACTTTTAGACATAAACTTACTAAACTGGTGTTTACTGATCTCTAGACTATATCTGATATCTTTTGATCTTGTACTTTACTTCTTTTATATAAAACTATTTCTAAATAAAAATTTCCTGTAGTCTATAAAAAAGGACAGTTGACTATTAACATTGATTAAAAAAAGCATTCCAGAAGCCATTTAATCCTTAAAAGATTTTATTTTTAATATGAAATAGATATTAGTGTGAATAGAAATAGATACAGAATATAGAAATATAGAAATAGATATAATACGAATTCATTAGAAATCACAGCTGTTATTATTAACTAAGAGCAGAAATTAGAAGGATAAAATATAGCCCATCAATATAATAAGTAATTCATGACTAAGGGGTACACATGATACAAAGGTAGAGAAAAAATAGTGGATAAGTATGATTGGATAATCCTATTAATCATGGTCTAGCAGGAATATCACAGAGACTATCAATAACAAAGACAAGCCAAACAGAAAGTGTCTGTAAATATTTAGGACATAAAGGATACTAACTTTTATTTATAAAGGCTTTTAGAAACAAGGTATAGATAGATATAGATACAGATACAGATACAGATACAGATACAGATACAGATACAGATACAGATACAGATACAGATACAGATATAGATATAGATATAGATATCCCCAAGATTTGGGAAATAGAAGCAAGAGGATCAGGAGTTCAAGGACATCCTTGGTTACTCAATGAACTCTATACCAGCTTCTGGACCATGTATAACCAACCTATCCCTAAAGAATATTGTGAATCAGTTGGTTAAATATTTCAGTAAAACAAAACAACTGGGTGGTAGTTGCAAAGAAGAAGCAATTTTACAAGTGAAAATACACAGAATAAGTATATAAAAACTCCAGAAACGGTCAATTTACTGCCAATTAACATTTGTAAATTAGAACAATAGAGAATTATTCTTTCAAGTGTACCAATAGAAGCATGGCATATCTACTTTATTTGTGAATAGAATAAACTCAGCCCAGCTTACATAATTAAAGTAGAACCTTAATTTTTTTTTCATGTCTGGGAAGTCTTTGTAAAATAAAATGTTTGGTGATCTTACTCTTAGACCTATGATTTTTAGTCTTAAAAATATGTTTTAGTTCCATAAAATTTAAAAAGGAAAGCAAAGAACTATAACATATTATGAAATCAATTCTGATACAGGAAAATGTGCAATAATTGAAATATTATCAAAGAAAAATGATGGCATGGGAAAACTATGTTCATTATTAAAAAACAGGTCAGAGTAAATTGCACAGCATCTTTCAATATTTATTTAAAAATACTTTACAGTTCAGTTTATGATGGCACAAAAACAGGATTCTTAGGATCATACTAAAAAGTTAACAGGTAATGTGGAATTACTTAATTGCCTTAATTACTTAATTGGAATTTATTTGTCTTGCTCTTGTGTATTTTTATGTTAAAAAATATGCTTTAATCCCTTGAAATGTTACTTCAGATAAGCATTAGGGTAGGCTCAAAGGCAGCCAAAGAATAATACATCAGGAATTGACTGTGATTCTCATGGAATGTGAAGAGAGCTGTTGGGAAGCAAGTTATTTTCTTGGTCACAGAGCAATGAAGACTCTGAACATTCAACACAGGAGAAAAAGTTGCCTTGTTATGTGACTTGATCACAAGGAAAAATAACAATTATGATTACTTAAGAAATTTACATTGTTCATTGTTTATTAGAAAAGGCTCAATAGCCTTTCTGTTATTGAAATAGTGTTAAAAGTTATGGAAATGAGAAATGTTTGAACTTTAAACATATACTCAGAATTTTTGCATTTACTTGAGTAAATTGTGGCATAAAAAGAGTATCATTATTCAGATTCCTATGTTAAAAAGAATGAGCACCTTGCTCAACACAGATGCTCAGTTGCCAAATTCTGACTAAATTGTACTTTTGTTTCTTTTTAATCTTTCAAATCCCTTCCAAGAAGGTAACTAGTAATCCAGACCCTATTCCCACTGTGCACTTTTCTAAGCACAAGCATACTGACATTTGCCATATCTATTTCTTAAGTAATACTAGTCTGGAGTCCCAAGTTCAGCTATGTGTCTCCTTTGTAATTCTAAAATGTAATGGCTACAGAAAGGCAGTCATCATTTCTTCAGACAATGGCGTTTAGTAACCCTATAGATTTTGGATTATGTTTTAGCCCTATATTTGGAGAACAATTATTTTTGGAAGTAGAAAGGAACAAAGGGATAAATCATAGCTGCATGTATTGTATATTAAGTAAATTAATATAGATGTATAATGAGTTTACTGTGTACTTGAATGCCAACAATAATATACAGATAGCATAAATGGATATCTCCATCCCATAAAAGAGAGTCTCCTAACTGATTCAGGTTGTCTTCTGAACTTGCACAGAAGGTTCCCAAAAGCTTGGATTGGTAGCATTTGACTACGTTAGAGTGTAGGTAACTTTTATTTATTTCTAACAAGGCAGTGCAAATTGTTCATATTTTTACCTTCTACAAAATGTTATAACTAAAAATATTTATGAAAAGACTTACAAATGCTTTTGCAAAAAGTATCAAAAATATAAAAGTTGTCTTTGCCAAGGTTGAATGATATATATAATCCGTAAGTATTGATATGATTAGGCTGTTAGACAAAAGTTTGCTCTCTGAAATCTGACAGTGAGACCCCATTGCTGATAACAACATGCACAGGACTCACTGAATATGGAGAATTTGAGCTGGTGTTTATATGGAGCACTCACCTCTGTGTTCTAACCTTTTTGGTTCAGGAAGTTACTGGGCAGGGTTACCAAAAGAGAAGAATGGATAACAATCCAGCCACAAAATCTTTAACCTACATTATGCCTGCATAATATGCTAGGGCAATGGAGTGGCATAGAACTTGTGGGAAAAGTCAATTAATGTTTGATTTGACCTAAGACCCACTCCACGAAAAGGAACCCATGTCTAACATAGCTTTGGTAATCAAAAACTAGAGACTAGATAGTCCAGAGATGTAGAACACTCTTAATGTAGAACACTATTAGTCTAAAATAAATAAATAAATAATAAATAAATAAAATGATTCAAAATGATATTCTGCTAAGGCCATAGATTGATGATTTATTTAATCATCATCAGAAAGGCTTCCTCTGGCAACAGATGAAAACAAATACAGAGACCCACAGACAGACATTATTCAAAAAGAGAATCTAAATTGGAGGTCTCCATTAAATCCTTCCCCTCAGAGCTCAGGGAAACCTGTGGGAGAGGAGGCAGAAAGAGCATAAGAGCCAGAGGGGATAGAGGACACCAGAGAATAAGGCTGTCTGAGTCAACTTAAGCGAGATACAAATGAGTTTACCGAGACTGAAGCTGAAAGGTCCTCTGCATATGTATTATAGCTTTTAGCTTAGTATTTTTATGGGATTCCTGACAGTGAGAACTAATGAGTTTCTGACCCCTGGACCTCTGAACTCTGAACTGTAAATTGTAAACTGTCTTCTTATGACTCTATGCTTTCTCTCTTAGCTTATTCAGGATTGGCTCTGTTCTTCTTTGCTTTGCCTTCTGAACTGAACTGTCTGTGAGCTGACTGCACTCAAATTAACTACCTGAACTAACTCTTTTCTGCTTCTTGTCTGCTTCTACCTTATTTCTCTCTCTGAGCTCTGCTATCTACGTCCACATCACTTCTACACTCTGCTTCCTCTCTCTGAGCTCTCACTGCTTCTTGTCTGCTTCCACCTCTTTCTCAGCTCTGCATCCACACTCTGCTTCTACTCTCTGCTTCTCTCCACTGAGCTTGGATTAAAGTCCCTGTGCCACCACTGCTTTCTGAATTGGTTTTAAAGATGTGTGTTACTTTGGGATTAAAGGCATGTACTAACATTCTTTCTACCTTAAAGCAGTCATGCTGCCAGATCAGAGATCAAGTATCTATCACACAGGCCTTTCAATGTAATACTTTGCTAGAGCAGTCATGCAGCTAGATTAAAGATTAAATGCTTCTTTACAATATTCTATCATTTTTATTATATTATTTGTTCCTTCTATAATTATACACTAAAACTCTTCATTTTCTCTAACTTCAGTATTTATCTAGGCATGTATCATGCATTGCCTCACTAAAAGTTTAAAAAAAAAATTACTGTTAACTTCTGTCTTCACAGACTTGACTCTATGGTTCTTAGAAACACATATCCAATCACCAGTACATTGGTGGCTCTTTTTGAAAAATTCAGTTCAGGTAATCACTATGACAATTGCTGAGTCTGTTTCTGCTTTAAGGAAACTGACTTTGGGCTAAATTATCAACACTGGAAACACATTACATACATACTCCCAATTTTGACAAAATATCAAGAACTGATGGTTCAACTATATGTAACACATATTGAGTATGAATTTCCAAAAGGGAAGAGTCAGTTTTGTTGACTCTTTTATAACTTATCTTCTTTTATTTCTTTGTTACAATATCTCATTTTTTGTTTTACAAATTTGGTGTTAACTGAAAATATAGAAAAATTCTTGCATGAGAGATATTTGATATGGGTACATTTTTATAAAACATGCCTCTTGTAAATTTCCTACCTAAACCTCAAGGTAGCTTGCATTTATTAATGTTGATTAACTCTCAAAGGGATTTGGAAGTTTTACTCTCTTTCAAATGAGCAATAATCTATGTTTCATCACCAAGCTTTTCATTTTCTGTTTGTGGAAGAATATTATTTATTTGTATAATTTGAATATAAATCTTTAAACTTACTTTTTAAAACCATACATTTATAATTTTTTAGCTTCTTATAATATGGGTGATTAAGTAACTTCATTTTGTATAATATTCAACACATTTATGAATGACTTGGCAGATACTACTTACAAACATCTTAAGGAAGTGTTTTTGCTTAATAGCCTGGCTATTTCACAAAATAATTTGCGTTCTCAATGCAATCCTAAATATTTATATATTTCACTTAAATTTTTGGTAGAGTCAACAAGGTTGGGCCTTCATTTGCCATTGGACACTGAAGTCACTACAATTTTAAAGTTGTTTAAAAGAGTGTGCATCTGACATTTTGTCCCTCAACTCTATCAAACAAGATCAGTAGTAGAATGATTTTAATATTTAAAAGGGAGGACATTTAATTCAAAAAACTGTATGAACATTTTTTGATTTTTGATTTTTTGAGTTAGGGTTTCCTTGTAACTGTGGCTGTCCTGGAACTCACTCTGTAGACAGGCTGGCCTCGATCTCACAGAGATCCACCCGCCTCTGCCTCTCAAGTGCTGGGATTAAAGGTGTTTGCCATCACCATCTGGCTAAAATTTTGATCTGTGAAGCACAACAGGAACCCCAGAAAACAGCAGCTACTCCTAATGTAATTCCTAATCCCAGGTATACCCAGATAATGGAGAAAAATATCTGGCTTTTCTATGTAAATAGATCCTCTAAGTGCCACCAAGGCCTGCTGTTCATGATCTATGCAAGCCAGAATTGAGCTGATGGCAGAGCCTGGACAAGGATGCTGACAGCGAAGCCCAGGCAAGGATGCTTGCAGAGGTCATTCACCTTGGGTAACTAAGATTAGACAAAAGTACAGAACCTAGGAGCAATGGGCCAGAGCCAGCACAAACAGAAAGCACCTACTTCAGAAAGAATAAAATCTTTTCCCAAAAGTACTAAAAAGGCATTAGAAATATGATCTGATAATTGATACAGAAGAATAAAAGTAGCAAATATAAGGTACTTGGGTTTTTTTTCTTTTTCTTTTTTTAGGAATTATGACATGCTCATGCTCTTGCACTGCAATTTTTGCTCATTCATTCATGAATTCATGAACAGCACTTCACTATACAATAAGCTGTCATATTACAGCAAAGAATTGGAAAAGTTTTTTTTTTGTAACACAGTTTCCAATAAAATTGACAGAATAGAAAATAAATGAGAAAATAATTAAAATATATAATTATAGATTATGAAATTTTCTGCAAAGTAAATTACAGGACGCTATCATAGCAAAATTGACTAGAACATACTTTTGTGAGTACCATTTAACAAGATGAGAATTTAAAATTAGCCCTGTGGACAACTGAAAAAGAAGCATTTTCATGAATTCTAGCTTCATGACCCCAGACTTTAATCTTTTTAATTTGTCTTGTTTTTCATCTGTAAAATAGGGATGCTATAAAATTTACTCCACAAAAGTGTCTGGAAAATGAGTATTGATGTGCAGATATTGAAAATATCATCATAAACACACTATATCTTCAATAGATATTGAACATCTTTTGAAAATAAATTTTCTGAACTACAATAAAAGCATTTATAAACAGAAAATTCAGTGAAAGAAATAATGATTACTAATAACATTTATATGCAATTTATTGTTCCCAGATAAACAAAAACAGAATATAGTCGTTTGATTTTGGTCACCACAGACATTTAAAACTACCATTGAAAACAATACAGAATATCAAATCCACAGAATTATAGATGCTCTGGGTAAGGGATGTAAAGTAGCATTTCTTTGGAATGTGGCCTAATGTAGGTTGCCTGTGCTTCAGTGGATGTCTGTATTCCCATGTGCACACAAATGATACTAAATAAACTTAAAGGGTTATAGAAATTATTTTATCAAAGGTGCATGACAAAATCTTTAATATTTTAATTTCAAAAACATCAGGATAATGAATGACCAGATCTTGAATTTTAGAGAATTTGTATTTTTAATTATTATTAATTTATAAAACAGAAGCCAAAGATGGATGGGCAGATGATAACAAAAGTAGCAACACTTTTCTCAAGAATTTGTTGAATTTTTAGAATTGAGCAAGTTATATTTTTTATTTGAATTGATTGAGGAGCAGACCATGTACCCAGGAAGAAGGAAAGGAATATCAAGAAATGATGATAGGCTAAGGATATAAGGGAACCAATGCTATAGCTCCCTTCTGTTATCATTAAGAAAAGGAACACAAAGGAGCAAGAGAGTATATACATCTCTAGCTCTAATACATCTTTCAGTGGAGCTTACACATTGTCATTTACTTTGTCCCTTAATGCAGAATTGTAATGAATATAGCAGGTTCATCTCACAACCCTGATATGTTTTCTATGCTGTAGCATAGGAGCTACTGTAATAGGGTCAAATAAGATACATAGTTCAAGACTAAGAGTACTATAAGAATAATACTGAACTATCTACATGATTCAAGGTCAGTCTTTAAAAAATTTTTTTACACATCATTACCTCAAGGATGATATTTAACAAATGCCATATTCCATACTATGAATACGGATCTCATCTATTGGTAATGTAAGGCATTATGGTAGATCAAGAATATACTTTCTGTAAGTTCTTATACTATTAAAGTATCAGCAGAGCCACAATTTCCTGTGAGAATTTTCTAACATGCATTCCTTACATTCCTTAAAGAAGATGGAGCTACTAGAAAAGGAACACACTATAAGTCTGCTTTGTGTGCAAGAGAGCATTTACTGTAAAAAATGCATAGACATCAAGAAAATGAGACTGAAGACAGTACCTGTAATTAGCTGCCCTAGGGCTGAAAAACTGAGCATAGTGAAAGAATTATGATGACAGCAAAGGATGCTGTGCATGTGCCCAGGACTTAGGGTTTACAGTAACCAATGCAGATGAAGTTATTGCCATTCATGATGTCCAACAAAGTCAGGATCAATGACTATTAACAACATATCATCTTTCTAAGAAACATAATAGCATTTTGTGGAAAACTCATGACATTGTACAGCTAGCTACCCTTCAACTGCCAGCAATTTATCTTGACTGTGCCTTATCACTTCCATAGGTATGACTTTGTCTTGCTACTTTAGCTTCCACCTTCTGGTGTGCTTGGTCTACGAGATCAGTTGGACCCCATTGGAATCTGACCAAGAAATACACTTTAGTGTAAATAAATAAAATTTATTTAGCAATAAGAGCATGGTATGAAGTCTATGGTTCTAATATATGAAAATCTTTTGGCTGGAGACAGTGATAGAATAGTTCTTTTAAAGGTAACAACTTGGAATTGACCTCTGATGAACCTATATATATATATATATGTATATATAATTAATATACATTAGTATAATGTATATTATATATAGTATAATATATTATAATATATTAGTATAATTAGTATAATATAAATTAATATAAATGTTTACATGAACACCTACATATATACAATTATTAATACACAAATGCTACATTGTAGATGTAGATTCACCAAATAAGACATTGATTCAGGGCAAAAGGCAGTTTATTCTTTGACTAATAAAATCAACAGCACTTAATGCTGGAAAATTGGAGCTTTCGGTCTCTTTACAATCAACTCTTACATCTATAACTGGAAGACTCCTGCCTCCATACAATCTAGATCATTTAAGCCTAGAGACTTACTACTGACTGAGCCACTCTTACTGCCTCCTTCTGAACTCTGACTCTTCTGGTTCAACTCACTCATTGTTCTGGCTCAAACTACTTTCCAAGCTGACTGTTTCAAACTGAACTTCTGAGCTAGTTGACTGTTTCTGACTGAACTCTTCAGACTCTGGCAGATTCTGGTTGACTCTCTGATGGTCTCAGACTGAACTGCTTTGCTAGATTTCAAACTGATTCACTCTTCCTATCTGATACTGACTTCTGCCAAGTTGCCTCTGTGTCTCTGTGTCTTTCTCTTAGCTCTCATTGTTACATACTGTCTCAATCAACCTCTCTGCTCTTCAGACACCTTCATTATCTCTGTCTTGTCTTTTGTCTGCCTGCTTCAGATTGCTTGCCTCATACTACCTGCTGTGACTGACTCTTACGGAACTGACTCAGCCCTAAGCTGAGAGCCTTTTTTTTTATATCTTGAGAGTTGGGCATGCCCTTACTCTAGTTCACTCTAACTCTTCCTCTGATTTGTCACTTTGTCTGTCCTTTACTCTGACTCATCTCAGATATTACTTCCTGTTTGACACTGACTTCTGAGCTCTGTTTTCTGTGTCTGCTTCTACACATTTTTTCTGACTTAGGGATTAAAGGCATGTACTACCACTGCCTTCAGAATACTGTGACTAATGATGTTTGCTGCTACTGCTGTCTGACTAGTGGGATTAAAGGTGTGTACCAACATTCTTAACATTCTTTTTACATTCCATCTGGAAAACAGAGGCCTCTGAATGTGATTCCTTCATATAGACCTCTGAAATATAGACCCTACCTAGCTTTCACCCAGGCCTATTCTTCTACATTACATAACTGCTTAATATTAACTTTATTAAAATTATTACAAAGTTAACATAAGTGACAAAAATCAGAGGTTTTTTTTCCTTTTTTTGGGAGACAGGGTTTCTCTGTTGTTACTCTGGCTGTCCTAGAACTTTCTGTGTATAGCAGGCTGGCTTCAAACTCACAGAGATCTGCCTGTTTCTGCCTCCCAAGTGCTGTGATTAAAGGCATGCTCCACCACCATCCAGCTAAAAATCAAATTCTTGTATTAAAACTTTTCATGACTTTAATATATAAATTATTTATCTTAATTTTATTACGTTCCATCTCAAACAAATTCATTTTTAATTTTTTTGTTTTGTTTTATGTGTCTGTGGTGTAGACAATTGAATACAAATCTATATATACTCTTGCTTACATCATATTGGCCTGAAGCAAGTCTATTGAGGATAAGGATTGAAGCAGGGGAGTCCAGTCCACTGTAGGTGGTACCATACCTAGGCAGGTAGTCCTTGGGTATATAAGAAATCAACTGAACAAGCAATAAGCCAGTAAACAACATTCTACTATGATCTCAGCTTCAGTTCTTGCCTCCAGATTCCTACTGAGCTCCTGCTCTGACTTCCCTCAAACATAGATTTTAAAGGGATGAATGCAAGCCAAATAAACACTTTCCTCTTCCAGTTGGTTTGGCAGTGTTTTAACCAAGTAATAGGAAATAGCTAGAACAGATGTATATCATGAGATATATGGGAAAGGGTTTGTGGAGTCCCTGGTCTCAACCTGTATTTCCAAAAAGATGATCTTTAATGCAAATCATATTAGAATAATAAAAGAAAGAATGCAGCCAACATTAATTACACATCAGTTTGGGTCAAGATGTACCCAGAACTTCTTTCTTGAAACACGTGAAATTTTACAACATGCTTTCTATAACCTCTTGTGCTTCTTAGTGTTTTTGGTTTGTTTATTTTTAATATTTTTTATTGTTAATTTTGTTAATTTGAGGCAAACTGGGTCATGTGGGAAGAGGGAACCTCAGTTGAGAACATGGGTCTATCAGATTGGCTTTTAGACAAGTCTGTGTTTTGTTGATTAATGATTGATGTGGAAAGGTCAAGCCCACTGTGGTGATGCCACTCCTGAGCAGGAATAAGAAAGGTAGATGAGCTAAAAAGCAAACCAATAAGCAGCATTCCTCTATAGTCTGTGCTTCAAATCCTGACTCCAGGTTTCTGGCCTGACTTCCTTTGTCATGAACTGTAACCCACACACCAAATAAATCTTTTCTTCCTATAAATCAGTTTTGTTCCATGCTTTATCACAGTAAATGAGAAACCTAACTAGGATGCTTTTCGACAGAACAGTAAACTTCATAAGTACATCATCTTCAAAAGTAGAACTGCCCCATTTAGATAAAAGTCTGCCTGAAAAAAAATTATCACTATGGCTATTGAACCTTCTTTAAGATTCATGAAATTGTGCTTTTCCCCTTTGAGAGAGTATGTTATTTGTGAGTCGTGTTTGGTCACAAACGTATGTAGTAGATCCAGTCTTAGTCCTCAGATGCTGGGATTGTAGGGATGTACCATAATATCCTGCTTTCCATAAAATTTTTCTTCAAAATTCCATTGGATAGAATCTCTGGGTTAAAAGGAAAAAATATTTCTAAGTTCTAGGTGATAGCAGACAGCATGAATGAGTATCATAACTTTGGTGAGAAATTCCGTATTGGAGTGTCTTGTGGAGGAAACATACCTTCTTGCCTTTTTATCTGGATAAGCAGGATGTACAGTTCATTTATATATATATATAAATAAATATATATATAAATATAAATAAATATATATTATATATATATAAATATATATAAATATTAAATATATATAAATATCATTTATATATATATATAAAACACCTTGTTATATTATTTTGAATAGATGACACAGTAGAATAAGGTTTGAAGGGAGGCTCAGAGTGGTAAAGTTTTCACAAGTAGTCAGAGGGATGTCTGTGTTAAATCGCTTCTAAAGAGGGCAGATTCCTTTCATACCTGTGTGTATACATTACTCTTTCCCTTCCAGTTACACAGGGTTTGCCTTTTTATTGGTTTTGAGTTGAAGAATACAACAGAGTTGAATTGTACCCTGTGTGAGTCTGGTCTCTAAGGTACCTAAGGCTTCCAAGTCTGTTCTCTTGTAGCCCTGAACTAAAACTTAGGATGTCTGACTAGATGGCTACAGAAAGGGGTCCAGTCAGAGTTCCTCCTCAGCTAAGGAACTAAACATGAATAAATCTATCTGGTACACATCACTCTAGCCATGTCCCTGTGCCTGCTGCTGTGTGAGTGAACTAGGTTGGTATTTTGGACACCTTAGGACAATCCAACAGAGCCAAACAGACCTACAGAATCAAGAGAATTTTAAATTGTTGAAACCCTTAATAATGTTAGTTTGTTTTTCTTCTTAGATAATTGACATAGAGGGCTAATGGTGCTTCATTTATACTGAGGGACACTGGAGTCCTCTCTTCTGTAATTTCCGTACACAATGAGTGACACTTATCTATTTGACTGACAATGGGGCCCTAGTTAGCATTTGTATTTTACAGTACATTCCCAGACACGTTTGTCAGCTACTTCCTTCCAAAGGAAATCCTCCATGTTCTTTAGAGACTTACTATTCAACAACTAAATATTTCTCCTTCAAGTGGAGGTTGAGAAACTTAGAAAATATGCCAACAGTAGCATTTCCCAAACACTTTCTGGTCTTCTCTTTTTCCAGCACATCTTATGTGTGCATACTGCTGCCAGTGTTTTCTTTCCTGATCCCACACACCCTCTTCACATCTATTTCTTCCACCATGCCCTAGCATTTTCCCTGGAGAGGTGCAATTTTCTCTCATGCTGATTGCCTTTCTTGAAAAATACCCTTTTATTTTTGTCCTAACCACTGAGATTGTGAGGAATACAATCCTCTCCCAATTCAAGACACAGGAGAATGTCTTAGTAATACATCTGGAATGCAAGTAAAGTTGCCCATTTGTTAATGCTATACAGAATAAGGACTAAGACATTCCTTATGAATGTTCCTGAGAACTCAAAGCTCAGGTATAATAGAAAATGAATCAGGTCTGAAGAAATCCTTTCTATTCTACTGTTGGAAATTAAACAAAACACATATTCTATATATTCATTCCAAATCCCATACATCCATTACCAATTGTTTTTAATTATACATTTTAATTTGGGTATGTATTTGAACTCCTTAGGTAACTGTTTCCAAATTTGTATATGTATATGCACTTATATGATTAAAATATTTCTGATTATCAGTTAAAGTTTATTTCTTATAATCCCCAGTAAAGTTCCACTTAAGACCACATTAATAAATAAACAGATATTATAAATTTGCTTTCAATTTGTGATTCCTTACAGAAAGTATTGTTTCTTAGGTAGTTAATTATCTTATTATTGAACATTTTCTCCATTGCATATAAGTAAAGAATGTAGGAAGTTCAAATATTTATGGAGTCACTCTCTGTGCACAGAGCATATTGCGTTAACACAAACAAACATCTTTTTATTACTCAGGTGATTGGGATCTTAATAGGAATCCTTTGATATTTGTTTCCTTTCATTCTAATCATCCATTACAAATTTCACTGAAATCTGGTTTCAAAATGTTGAGTACAAATAATAGAAACATATAGGTGTGATTTGAAAGGCTGTTTGTTTATTCTCCAGTAATTCAATTCCTGGTCCTGGAAGGTTTCAGTCTCCATAAAATCTAATTTTAAGCACAGAACTAGAAGGCTTCAGCCTGCATACCATTTAATCTTCAAGCCTATACTTAGAATGTTTCACCTCGGAGACTTACTGCTGATTGACCCACTGACACTAGCTCCTTCTGAACTCAGAACTGTTCTGAATTCAACTGACTCCTCTGGTTGACGAATTAAACTCATTCACTGTTCTGGCTCAAATTCCTCTCCAAGATAACTAGTTTGACCTTCTGAGCTGGCCAACTGTTTCTGATTCAATTCTTCTGACTCTGGCTGACTACAGGAACTTCTCTGATTAAACTGTTCCACTAGGTTTCAAATTGACTCTAGCTGTTAGCTGACTCTTTCTCCAAAGCTCACTCTTCCTATCTTACTAACACCTGCTGAACTGCCTCTGTGTCTTATCTTACTGATTCTATGACTGACTTCCTCTCTGATCTGAGAGATCTACTTTTATATTGTGAGAGTTGGACACGTCCTCACTCTGACTCACTCTCCTAACTCTTCCTCTAATTCTTCACTTTGCCTGCTCTTCACCATGATTGCTCTCAGACATCATCACTCTGCCAAGCCTTCACTCTGACTCATTCTCAGACTTGTGATTAAAGACATGTATTCTGTACTTTCCTCTACCTCTGCCTTCTGCTCTATCAATCTCTACTGCTTTTCTCTTAGCTCTGAACTGAGAACCATGATGTAAGAGCTGAGAACTGTGATCTATTTCTGAATTGATTGCTTTCTTTTACATCCTGAGAGCTGGAATTAAAGGCGTGTGCCACCATTACACTCTTAGTGGGTTACGTAAAGGCATGTGTTGCATTCCAGCTGAATCACACAGGCCTAGAATGTGATCCTTTCTGAGAGCAGCCATGTTGCTGGATTAAAAGATTAACTATTCATCTCCAGAAAGGAGCATAGACAATGCAAGTGGCAGTGATTATTGGTTGTATTCATAAGAACATGTATACAAACTGCACAGAATTTTTACATCTATGGGGAAGATACTGGGATTTGATGAGATCTTTATGGGAAGAACTGAATATTTCTGATTTATTTGACTCTGAAATAGTTAAATACTCCAGTAAGCTTTGACCAAAGCAATGTCTTTGATTATCCTCACTTGAAAAATACAGTTTCATAGGTGAGAAGTTAAACTGTTTAATCTTCCTTCTAAGTTGGCAGGATCTCCACAGTACTTAGCTAGTTGCAGTACTATTGTCAAAATTCAAGCTTTGGCCAGAGCAAAATAGGGGTTTTTATACAAAGATACAGTTTTTTTTTTTTTAACAAAAATGAAAAAAATAAAGCTAGCTCTTTTGTGTGTTTTGGAGCACCTTCGAAAAGAACAATTATTTAAGTGTCAGTACAATCTTAGGACGAAAAATGAGAAATGGAGCCGGAGACACTCAAGATAAAATGAGGGTTACTGTTCTCATACTTTGTAATATAAGAAAATAGTTTTCAAATACTTGACGATACACATCTACCTTCAAATTTAATGGCTTACCTGAAAAGTTCATAATACATATGATTTTTCAGAATGCTTTAGTTTCATAAAATAAATATTATCAAATTTATTCTTTAACATATATAATCTTCCTTAGAATATATTAAATAACTAGAGTTAATTGCAGTGATTTTACTTTATTTTATAGATTCATATGGAATAAGTTTATAATCTATGAAAGATTGAAAGCAGAAGGAAGGTTCTTAGAAAAAAACAAAACTTTCTTATTCATTATCTTTAAAAACATGATGCTATTTTTATTTAATAGAAATGTGCCCAAGATGTAAATATTTCTTTGTTTATACTTATTGAGTATATTTATGTCTGTGTGTATGTGTATGTGGACATGCACCTATTGTGGTGCATGTGGAGAGAGCAGAGGACAACTTACAGAAGTCATTTCTCTCCTTCTACTAAGTGGGTGTTGGGGTTGTCATACTCTGGGATTGTCACATGATGGTTGTCAGATTGGATAGCAGGCACCTTTACCTGCTATTCATCTCACTGGTCTCAAATGTGAGTGTTGAATTAGACTCACTGAGGTGTTAAATATTTCTCATATTATCTTCCCCATTTGTAAGATTTACTGTACTAAAAATACTTACTTATTTTAACATTTAACATCTAAAACTTAGAGTATATTCTAAATATGCATATTTTAAAAAGACAGAATTAATAATGAGAGCAGAATTGTGAAAATTCGAATGGTTTTCACATATTCCGTCTGCTTCTGTATTCATAATTTGAACTTTGAATATCCCAAATATTAACCTTAAAAATGATACCACTTAAATTGTTACATTCTTACCTCATGAAGATATTATAAAGACTAAGTAAAACATTATTTTAAATAAAAATAACATTCTTATAATAACAAATATATTTCACTTTTGATAAAAAAAATCTTCCAGATCAAATGTTATTTTGCAAACATTTATATCCATATGTGGTTCCCAGTTTTCTGTAGATTAGATGGTAAAAACGTTTGAAATAGTATCTATTGTTCGTCAGGCATTTGAATGTACAATTATTTGGCCATCCCAGACAGACCTGGCAGAAAATATAATATTGGGAGGACTACTAAGCACTGAGGAGCTGTAAAACAAATTAAGTTGAAGTTATTCAATACAGATGTTTTAAGAATTAGATTTATTGAAATTTTTAACCATATTTACCTGTCTTAAATCTCATATGTAGCATCTGCTAGGAAACATATAAGGATGGCATATAAAAATAATAGACTTATTGAATATGATTCACAAATTGTTTTGTGTGATTCTTCCTATTTTGAAGCATATTTTTAAGGTTTCAGAAGTATTAATACCCTAACCTTAACCAATTACGCGTAGTTGTCTGGAAATACAGATGTTGTGGATATCAATATGTGAAAATAAGATAGGGACAGAATGAAGCAAAGTTATGTTTTTCTTTCTAATTTTAGGAAGTGGAATGATATATTTGGCAATTTGATATTTATGTTATGATATACTAGTAAAAGAAATAGCCCATGTTATCGTTTCCTATCAAATGAAGGTTTTAATATATGTATAATATTTATGAATGAAATTTCTACCTAAAGTTCTTTTATAAAGCACATTTGCTTCCTCGAACACCCTCTAGTAAATAATCCTATTTATTTATTTTGTTTTCTGGAGACAGGGTTTCTCTGAAATAATCCTATTTAAAGAAGCTCAACTTTTTACATTAACCAGCCTTATTGGGATTGGCCCCTGGAATGAACCTAACAACACTGAAGTCCACTTGGAATGCCATTAAATCAAAAAACATCACTGTCAGTAATCACTGTGTTATTACCTTTTTAAAGATTGTATGGTCAACAGGAAACTTAAAATGCTCTCTTTTCCCACTACCGATGGAGATTTCAGTGTTGTTTTGTCATTTTGTAAGAAGTTTTATTATATATATGAGCACTCTCAAATTCTCATGATACCCATAGAGCATATTAAATGTCAAATCCACTCAAATGTCAAATCCACAGAGACCGAAAATATTCTGGGAAAGATTTTTTAACCATCAAGTACTAAAGTTTTAGCTTGAGTCAATTCTGTTTCTCTTTTCTTTCTTTATATTGTAGATTGGAAAATTAGGAAAAAGAATTTTCTTACCTTACAGTGAGCATAGCTAATCAAATGATATTTAAATAATTTATTTGTGTGTGTGTGTGTGTGTGTGTGTGTGTGTGTGTGTACAAAGGCCAGAAGAGGGCATCATATTACAAGAGGTTTTGACCCCCTCAAAATGCTTCTGGGAACTGAACTCCGGTCCTCTGGGGAGCAGCAAGTGCTCATAACTGTTGAAGCATGTCTTTAGCCCCACTAAAAGGGCTTAAATAATAAAAAAAAATTAAAGAATGAAACATATAAATGTATACAATCATACCATTTGCTTATTTGGAGTACAATTAGTTTTGATTTTACTTTAGGCCCTTTCAGACAGGGTAGACCCAAAGTCTCTTTCAATTGGTTCTTCAATATTCTGAAAGTACAAAGTGTTTATCTGAAAATTCTGCTGGAAATGGGCCTACATTTGAGTTCCACTGACATTATGTGAATTATTTCATAGTAAAGTCATAAACACAATACTCAGCTCTCATTGAGAGTTCTTGTGGATGTGGTTATGTTATGGAAATAAATACTGCTGCTCCCTCTTAGCTGCTACTTTCTAAAAGACAATGACCCATCTGTGAGGTAAGAGGAACTAACTGCACTTTTAAAGAGACTAATTTCTTCCACTCATGTAATAGGAAAACTATAAAATGAATGTCAAACTGCTTTTTCAGTCTTTCTTCAAAATAATTGGCCTGAAGTCCAGAAAAGAACACGAAAGTCAAACCATGAGATTTTGTAAGAGCAAGGCTAGCTACATTAAAAACACTTTTGTTTTTGTTTTTGTTTTTGTTTTTTTGAGACAGGGTTTCTCTGTTGTAAATCTCACTGTCCTGGAACTCACTCTGTAGACCACACAGAGATCTGCCTGCCTCTGCCTCCCAAGTGCTGGAATTAAAGGTGTGTGTCACCACTGCCTAGCCTTAAAAACACTTTTATTAAATAGTTTAGGCAAGTTCAAGGCTTCTCTCCTAATTATTATGTCAACATATGGTAAAACAGTAGAGTTTTCTTTTTCTGTCTGGATAGGTATATGTATATATGTACACATATACTCATCTATCAAAGCTAGGAAGGTACCACAGCCGTAGTTCAGCAGTACATCCCCTTATAGCAAATACAAGATGCTTGGTTCTATTGCCAACACTGCAGAAAGGAAAAGGAGGAAGATTGAAATATGATTATGGGAAAAGAATGAATGCAAATATTTTAAAAGATGACATGATTTTTTTAGCATCTACTTCTTTCCCCTAATTTCACCAATAATTATTTAAAGATTATCAAACAACTCTCTCTACCTCTGATTCTCTAACACTGTTTGTATTTGGGACATTGAGCTTGGATAATGTGTCTTTAGTGTCTGTGTGCTTACTGAGGTCTTGGTACATGAAACATTAGCTCAGAAACAGGGACTTTCTGATTCCTAGAGATTTGTGAGGACATTAAGGATGAGCTATGGGTTTTCTCCAATATTTAATAAAGTTCCATGAACTCTGAAGATTGTCTAGAACATTCACTTTCTTTATCAGAATTCCCAATCCATAATAAAAAATTGCCATCTTAGTTCTCTTGTAAGGCAATATGGCCAAATGTTTATTTGAAAATATTGTTACAAAGAAAATGATTATTCTTTATCTGGTTTTACACAGGTTTTATGAGACTTACAAATCAGACCTTACCGTACAAAGTTGACAATATGTCTTCAACATTTTTTCATGAGACAAAATAGAAGTGTACTACTAACTACGCTTCAAAACTTGCATCAATGAAACTGTCACATTTTATTACACTTTGAATCTATGTATAAACAATTAGCAATGTCAGGCTGAAAGGTCACCCAAGAAATAACTCTACTAGAAGTTCTCCAGAATGAAGCTAAAGGCAGCTTGGATGGATTGCTCTCTTTGGTTTCCGCTCTGTTTGCTGCTTTTATCCTTTCTTTTCATTGAGTTCATCTGAAAGGCCACGGACAGGTTTCTGGGAGACTCAACATCTGGCAGTCAGCTACAGGCTACAGAGGTTAGACATAATTATACCTCACTGTGCCTCAGTATGTTTCCTTCCAGAGGCATTAATTCAGACCCAGGTTATGCCTAGTTGGGCAAGGGCCAGAGGAATTCAGACCACAGAGTACAGACACATAAGACAGCAATAACTCTATTCACTCAAGACATTTTGCCTGAAAGAACCCTTTCACAAGCAGTAAGGTCTGAGATGTGAGCAGAAGGCAGTGCCTGAATCATTCTCACCTAGAATATGACCAGGCAGGCCATGGAGCTTTCAATACACCAGAGAGTGAGGGGAAAACAGTTTAGAACACAAAGACATGTTGCTGAGAGCTCAGTAACTGGCTAGCTCACAGAATGAGTATCCCTAAACTAGTATGTATTCATTTCACTGTTTTACATTTAAATGAACGCCTAGAAAATGAGTTTTACATACAAAGAGACTTAAGCAGAAATGGTAAGTTTAAAAAAGTTTGGAAACTAAAAAACATATACAAAATTTCCATTTGTGAGAGGATGGAAGGATAACAAATAAGATTTCTGATACAAGATTCATAATTTTTAAGTAGACATTCCAGACTCAGATACAATACACTGGTAAATTGTTTTAGTAAAATATGACACCAAATTCAGGTTATAATTTGAAGAACTACTTGGCCCTATTTCTCTGATAAATGCCATCCAAACATTCTGCTGGCCTCATTAGAAGAGTAAGTAGCTTTTTTCTTTTCTTTTTTCTACCTGTGATCTCTTAGAAGCTTCATGCTTAGTTAATGGTTCTTTGGTGCATAGAATGACATATATATATATATATATATATATATATATATATATATATATATTGAAGTATTTCTAGTTGCATTTTATATAGTCCAATTAGGCATATGTTAAATGGTCATTAAAAAAAAGACTCTGATTTTAAGACAAGTGAGGAAATAAAGAATATTAAAACCAGAAAGGACCAGTCAAGAGGATGGAATAATTCAAATATGGGTAAAACTGACCAGGGATTCTAATGGTTAGGGTAAAGATGACTACCCAGAGGAGGAGAGAGGGATCTTAGAAACATGTCCCTCCTCTTGGGCTTTTCCTGTAGAGTGACCATGATTTCAGCCCTAAGGCCCAAGGCCAGGCCTCATAGAGAAACTGTGGGCTCTGCCAGTTGGAGAATTCTGCTGTTATCTCTCCATTTCTTTTCTATTCTCTCCTCTTCCCCTTTCATCCAAGATCAGGGCTGAATCTGCTGGAAAAGTAAACGAATGATCTTCTCATTTCAGCTGCCACGCTTTCCTCTGTCTCCTCTTTCCTCACAGTGCGACTCTGCTCTACTAGAGCGAAGCCCCTCAGTGACTCCTCTGCAGCACATTTGAGACGCCTCCCAACTTTCAGCTCTTCAACTAAAATTTACCTACAAGATCTCTTGGGTTTGTCCGTGCCACCTTCATTCCTTCCTTTGTCTCTGGTTACAAATCATAATAAAAGTACTTTTGGGAGCAGGCAGAGCAGAAGTCCACCGGTTCCATGCCTGCCTTAGGAAGCAAGGCTTTCGCAGAGGGATAAGGTTACCACTGCCAGCCCAGGACTCCAGCCACGCGGCCAGCTAAAAACTGCGCCTCCCTTCCCCCGGCTCGCCCGAAGAACAAGGGGCTCTAGGACCGGTGCAAACAGAGAAGTAGCTGATTTTTTATTGAATACAGAAGCTCCACGAACGCCCCGTGTGCTCCAGGGCTCTCCTGCAATTCCTTTCATACCCAAAGTGCAGAAGCCAGGCACAAGTCCCGCCTAACTCTTTTCCAGTTCTTTTCGGGGATTTGAGGAGAGCAGAAAGGGGAGGTGGAGAGGAAAGATGAGGGGTGGGGGTGGCTGGTGGGCTGGGTCTGCAGAAGTCTGGAGCCTCAGGAGAGAGACTGGGCGGGCTCAGGGCTGCGGGGAGGCTTGTGATTGGGTATGACCTTCAGCCTGCTTGTCAATTTCGCGGGCACACAGGGCGGGGGATGGGGAGTGGGCGGAGGAGGGGGCTGCCCAAGCCTCTTGTCCGGCCCACCGACAGCATGAAGCCTTTAGGGGTGCTCAGTACTTTCGGCTTTTTTCTTGAAACCCCTCATCTCCCCTCAGTCTGAATTAGGGCCAGGCAGAGGACGGATCGCAGGGTCCCAGTCTGCGGGGCCACCGCAGAGGGAGAGGAGGGGGCGAGAGACAGGAAGGAAGCAAACCATCAAATTGAAAAAAAGAAAAAAGAAAAAAAAAAGAAGCCCTTTGACTTTTTCACCCCCTCTCCCTTCCGGATGGCTGTGTAGGAAACGTAGGCAACACCTTGGAAGGGACGAAGTTGGTCTGAAGTGGCGATTTCGTGGGTTCACAGTTGTGAGCTCGGGGCTTGGAGATGGAGCTGTGGTCCAGGTGGAAAACGAAACGGTGGGTCCGGGATCTCACCATCGCAACCCTCGCCTTGATTTTCCTCTTCCAAGCCAGAGAGGTCAGAGGAGGTAAGGAGAAAAAAAAAAAATCAGTTTGGGGAGGTGGGACATTGCCATCCGACTTTATTCTTTTTTTTGTGCCCTTCCCCCTTGTCTTCTCCCCACTTTTTAAAAATAAAATCCAGATTGTAGCTGCTACCAGGTTAGGAGTGGAAACTGGAGAGACAGACAGATGGATGTAGGCGGGACAATAATGGGAGAGGAGGTAGATGGCAGGATTAAAAGATCTGTCAGGCACACAGAGGACTTAGAAACCCCTTCCTCACTTTCCACTCTTCTTTGCAAAAAGGAAAAATATTACCTTGAACAGGAAGGCATTCGTACACAGCTTTTGTTTCGAGAACAGTCTTTACTCAGTCTGCCCTTTGAACAAATCTTTGGGTTTCTTCAGGTTTTAATAGAGATATCTTTTGAAGGGTGAACTGAGGAGAAAATATAGAGAAAGGGTATAAAATGAACTGTGATAAACTTCTTTGTCTGTGAGGAAGTGAGAAACGGGCTGTTTTTACTTTAGGGGATATAAGAGAAACCAAGGGGATGAATCTAGCAGATTGAGAGCACTTTGTGTGTGGCATTTTGAAATGCTTCTCAGTGGAACTCATTTCACAGATGATAAAGTGGAGTTCAGGACGGCGCGCGCGGGGGGGGGGTCACTTTCCCCTGATGTAGCCCCCTCCTCTTCTCTGACCTCCTCACCCTAAATTGTCCCTCACCTCCCTAAAACAGCCTCTTCTTGCAGGTTGGACATGGAACTCTCTTGGAGGGTGATGAAAGTCTCCAAGCAAATGGGGTGGGGGCGGACGAATAGGGATTGGGAGGAAGAGAAGGGGGCCTGGGATGGGAGGAGGGAGGTAAGGAAAAGTTTCTACGTGGCACCACCAAATATTGAATGACCAGACCTCCTAGCTGACTGCAGCCCTGTCAGTACCAGAGGAGGGAGAGCGACTTCACTCCTCCCTCCGCCTCCTCCCTCCCCTGTCCCCGCCCTTTCTGAAAGGCATCTGGCTGCAGCGGTCCCTTAGGTGCTGTAGACTCGGCTGGCAGGCGAAAGCCTTTGGAGTTTGGGAACAGGAGCGATTCATAGTAGAAAGCAAGCTTTGTCAGCAGTGTAGAGAACCAGGGGAATAGGGAGGAGAGGAGAGAACAGGGGGAGAAAAAAGAAAAAAAAAAGCCAACCCAACTCTGAAAGCGCAGGTTTAGTAGAAACTTGATCCTGGTCTTGGGTCTTGAAGTCCAGATCTGAGCGCTGCCTAAAGAATCAGAGCTACAGGAGGCCCAGTCCTAACCTTGGCTTGCTTGCGGACTTCACCTTCCCCAGGAACAGGCAGCTTTTCATTTAGCCGGTGATGAGCGCTGGTGACCCTGGCCTCAGTGCGACTGGACTCTACTTTTACATTGATTTGGGCTACTTATGCTGATTCATTCACCCTTCTTCAAGGGGGGGGGGGAACCATTAGCATCTTTGAAAGTAAAGTATCTCAAAAAGTTTACATTTTACCTTTGGTACTTCGTAGCCTGTTGGGTTGTGCAGTTTGGTCAGCAGTTCTGCCCTCTGCTGGTTTTCTTTATTATTCAGAATTGAAGCATCAGCCACAGCAAAGGGAAGGAAGTCTTATTACTAAGTGATACTGAAAAATGTCACTTTCCTAAGGGAGAATACGTATGCCTTCATCTCAGTTTGTCACATATACGTTAAAACACAAATGTTCTAGTGACAGTTATTTAAAAGTACAGAATCTGAGACATTCTGCAGTGATTACCAGTATAATAATAGGTTACCTGAGTGCATTATCTGTCTTAAGACATATTTTCTTTTCATAATAGGATTTCCAGTCAACCAAATTTCTGTGCTTTTAGGTCATAATTTTTTATTTGCACTCTAATTACACATCTGAAACACTAAGCAAACATCTTAGTACCACATCACATGTATTGCAGAAAATAACTTTTCCTATTGTTTAAAGCTAGAGAATATGAGAAATAGTGAAGCATAGGGTCACATTGTTATTGCTGATGGAAGATTTTGAAAATAATATGAGCCATTAGACAGTTACACGGCAAGATATTGGGTATTTGTTTTTATAAAGTTGGTAGATACTTGTTCCGTAGTGGAAATCTACTTACTCATTAATCCAATCTTGTATGCATTCATTCTTTAAACCAATTAAAATAAAAAAAAATAATAGTCAGTAAATGCTTAAAAGAGGAATACCATCATCAAAGCCCCAGACGCCAGAGAAGGGGAAAGCGAACTCTATCTCCAATTCTAAAGCCAGCATTTAGAATTGTAGTTTAAGGACTGAGTGAAATTTAACCACTTCTTTCTAAATTGAGGTATCTTATTCTAGTATCATCCCGACTTAAAGGATTTCCCAGAAGTTTGTGTGTATGCTTCAGTTGCTAAACCAAAAAGTAATTTAAAATGAACTGGTTTTTAAATATAAAACTGGAGCATTTAAAACTTCAAACGTATAGATTCATTATGAACTTAAACTCTAAAATACAATGTGCACAAGAAAGGCTTTTTTTTTTTGTGGAAGTGAATGGATTAATGAAGTTGATTTTGCCTATTATTTTCTTTGAAAATCTAAAGTAACTTGAAAATCTTTAACACAGTCTTTACTATGATTTCACTGACCCCCAAGCTGTTATTTAATGGGTATCTCTCTTTACTTCAGGGATTTTGTGTGTGCATAAATTAGTCTATAACTTACTATAGACAGGACCTGGGATTCATGTGAAATTTACAGTGACTGAGCTATGCCTATGTTAAAATGCATACTTTATTGTATGAGTTTTAAATCAGTCTCAGGATGAGCTGGCTATAACTGAATACTATGACTGATAATACCTACTTGAACTTTTCTTTCAAACTAATTTTAATGGCCTTCTGCCTTTAGCCATTAAACCAAATGTATCTTGTAAACTGTTGATAAGTTCTAAGAGGAATTTTAATGGCTTGCCAGCAGTGGGTAGTGAGCACTGCAGAAGTGTTATTTTGAGTGCCCGGGATCAGCAGGTGAAATGGTACTGGCTCAGAGTGTGTGCTAATTCAACCTGTGAGGAGATCAGTCTCTTCTCTGTAGTTATTTAATTAGAATAAGTTAATAATATCAGGTATACTCTTGGTAATAAGTGCAGTGTTTAATAGGGTAATGAATATTGTGTCCTTTGGTAAAATGTTCTTACAGGGGTGAAATCTTTTTTGCATGGATTATATATCAAGGATTAGCTGGGATGGTGCATATTTATTTAGTTAACAAGAACTCTTTCATCAAATGCTTGTTTGTTTTATTATCATAATGTGTAATTTACATCAGTTTGAAACAAGATTATTAAGTAGACAAATGAGAGATATATGTACAAAGACAGCATGATCGCTCAGTTTAATTTTTTTGATTCGATATTTTTCTGAGCTTGTGAATAAAATAAAAGGGAACATTGTTTAAATTAAATTATCCTTAAAACATAGCAAGGTAAACACCACAGATTTTTTGTATTGGGTGGGTTGAATTTACTTTCTATTTTTTTTTTTTTCTGAGAGATTTTACTCATGTTTATCACTTGTGACTCTAGTTTTGTTATTATTCTGTATTAAAAAAGTAATTCGAGAGCATTTGTAATAGGTCAACTAATTTAAAGGAGTAAAAAATGTTCAGATAAAAATTCCTTAAAACTTTAATCTTAGGATCTACAGTAAATGCTAATCATTCATACTTTTTCATTTTACTAAAGATGAAACTAAGGCACAACAATGTGGTATTTAAATAATCCTTCTCATAAAAACATTAAACACAGTAACAGATTTTCTGAGTGTGTAGGGAGATCTATAATATTGATAAAAATATCTTTAATATAAGTCTCATACTTGGTTGGATAGCCAAGTTTATGTGATGTGCTGGAGGTTTGATTAGCAAGAGGGTAGTTTACATGGCAGTTTAAAGAAAATTAAGTAAAATGCGTGCATTTTAAAATTCAATTTTCTATCTAAAGAGATAGTTGACTTTTAAAAAATGAGAGAATGTAGTAGTTCAAATTCAAATTCAAATTTTTATTTTGGATTGCCAAAATATCTGAATACAGAAATAGCCTTTAAATTGGAAGTAATCGTGCAGTTAATTAAGGAAGGGTTCTGTCTCATTGGGTGGCCATAATGTCTGCTGTACTGTGTCACATGAGTAAGTGTTAGGATGTAAGGGACAGAAATTTCAGTTTTGTATTGCAACATTAATTTCTAGAAATCCAATCTTCACGAACTAGCAGTCTACCAAATTAAGAGTCATTTCTTCTTTAGAAATTAATATTCCTAAGGACCTTAGGCTACTACTACAGAAGGTCTTATTATATGTTCTGAAAATAATGCTTATCAATGCATCAATACATGGAGGCTGTAAGTAATGGCTCGTCTTCACTCTAAATAAGTTTGAAGGATTTATTATTAGGTATGTCATAGACAGACTTTTATTATATCCGAAGCGTGCTCTTCTCCACTCACCCATGGAGAAGTAATTAAGGACAGTGTGTAATTCTTAAGGTTTCAAGCTGAGCCAGGTGGTGTTGGTGCAAGCCTTATATCCCAGCAGAGGCAGAGGCAGACGGATCTCTGTGAGTTTGAGGCCATCCTGGTCTACAGAATGAGTTCCAGGACAGCCAGAGTTACAAGAGAAAACTCTGTGTCAAACAAACAAACAAACAAACAAACAAAAGCATTCAAGCTGTGGCCTGGTCTGCATTTGTGCTTTTGTTCCTTCACTTCCCTCATTTAATACTAGGGAAATGTGACCTAGACTGAAGTGGTGAGAGGAAACTTTCTCCCCTCCCCTCCCCTTCTCTCTCTCTCTTTTTCTCTCTCTCTGTCTCTCTCTCTTTCTTATTTGTTTCTCGAATGATAGCAGATTTATTCTCTAGTAAAGAAGAAAGGGATACAGAGATGTTATGGATATACAACATTGCTTAAGTTCTTCTACTTTAGTCCATTTAAGTGCAGCTTTCAGAGTCACTTATGGTATACTATCTAAATTGGGACTCTTCTAAATTTTCTTGAATTTAATTAAAAATTGTATGGCTTTTAACTTAATTTTAAACTACATCTATATTATTAGAATGCATCTAAGTACATTTATTTCTCCTGTCAAAACCATAGTATGGTTTGATTTGTATAGTAAGAGTTTTTGTTTTTTTTTTTAAATTATTCTCTACTTTTCACTTGCATCAGTACAATATGAATAATGCCAGCTTGTAGAGAAGATGAAAAGACAATTTTAATGTGATTTAGAGAGTAATATCTATTGATCAGTTGCAGTCTCTGGCCTACTACTGACTTGGCTAATGGTTCTTTAGACATTGGCTGATCACCAGACCTACTGTTATCTGGTAAAACAAACTCTTTGCTTGCTGCATGTGGAATTAGAGACAGTGCTATTAGTTTAGCAGAAAGAACTCAGAGAAAAGAAAGGTTATCGGATTTCAGAGTAAGAGAGCAGCTTAAATACAACTTGACAAATGAGAACTAAAACAAACCTGTGTAAAAGTGCTCTAGCACAATCAACTTTTGCAATCCTCTCAAACCTCCTTTTTTCCCTGTTTTTTTTTTTTTTTCTTAAAAAGCATTTCTTTCTTATTTTAACCAAATTTAATTGCTCCTGAATGGCTCCGGACTGTTCAGCAAATAAGGTCCCTATTCATAGAACCTGAGCTCATAGAATATCAGTAGAAGCTTCCTTCCTCTGTCTCACTGGTACACTGACATCCGGGCTTAAGGGAATGAACCCTAGACAGCGGGTACTGGTTGGCTTTGCTTCTTCACTGTGATTTCACATACAACTTCCTGACAGGATGGCTGCCAGAAAGAGTGGTACCTGCAGTCTTTGACAAGGCTAATAGAAGCTCCACTGCAGTTTCATATTTGGTGGTCTTAGGTCTGTAGGAAAGTAACAGCCATGCAACTAAAGTGCAGTTTGCCTTTTCCTCTTAGAATGGAGTCTAACACAGTGCTTGCTGTCAAAATTCATTTGAAACAGTGATGGGGCTTTCTTTTCATTGAGAACTAAAGTTACTGTCTAAATGATTTAGTGTGATAGAGAGTACCCCTGAATATCCATCCCATGACAAGTCTTTTCTCATCTTTCCAGTCTACCTTCATTGCCTTTGCGTTTGTGCCACGGGGAGGCTCTTGCCTTTAGTCTTCCTTTTTTGGATCTGTTTCTCTAAATATTTGCTTTTTTTTTTCTTCTTACCCATCTCAGATACACTCAGACTTTATATCTCAGGCTTTAACTCAAATATTATATCCCCACAAAACTTTTCCTCATCTCTTCTGGCCCATATAATAGTGAGGATTGCCACTGAATACTTGCCTGTTATACACCAGGCTGTGTTATATATATTTTGTGCAAAATATTTCTTCATTGTGACCAATGTCCCAGGAATAAACTGACATAAAAGGTCTTTTTTGTCTGTGAAGGAACTGAAAAAAAGAGGAAATAATTACCTTACGAAATTGTAGACTCAAGTGCTAGGCATAGTCTTGTATTAGAGTCTTAGCCTTGGCCCTGCTTACTTCATTGGAGAGTTTAATGTTTTACATTAATGTTTTACATTTATATTTTGATTATGGATCACTGAAGCCTAAAATTAATGCAAAACTCCTAAAATAAATCTTGCAGTTGCGCTACAGCACAAAACATGTCAACTGTGTGAATGCCCTAAGTGTCTCTAAAACTAAACAGAGCTTTTGCTAATTTGTTCCTCAGCCTACATTTAAGTTTAATGGTAATGGTGAAAGCACATTACTCTTAATTTTAGGCCAAGCCTAAGTCACAAAGGTGTTGTGAAAACTGAAAATGTTGTGGTTGGAAGCTGTTGAGTGTTATTTTGGCTCAGTAATTTAAGAAGCTGTATCTATTCGATTCATGATCTGATTGGTTTAATTAGCTAACAGCGACACTTAGTGATTGTTACTTTTCTTCTAATAAGAATCTATAGCAATAAGCATCAAGTCACCTTCCAGGAACTGATGGTTGTGTACTGGCTTATTTCCTCTAGTGTAAAATTGTCAGCCCTGATTATTGAAAGACCTTTGGAATGTAATCAATGTGAAGAATGTAGCAAAAGAAAAAGGGCTTACAGAAAGTAAAATACTGGTATTATTTTGAAATCTCTCATGGGTCAGTTTTCTTCCATAAGTTGTTTGGTGGACTATAGCTAATATAGTTTGTGTTACTGTTGTCTACCTCGGTGAGAGATTGTAGTGTTCAGAATCTGGTACGTAGTGATCTTCCATCTTCCCAAAGACTGGAACAGGATAAAATTTAGTTAATTTAGTCATGTGAAGTGAAAGTGTGAGGACCTTCTGACTTAATGGTATCAGCAATGACTATATCTCCTCCTTCTCTCCCTCTGTCTCCTCCCTTCCCCTCCCTCCCTCCCTCCCTCCCTTCCTTCCTTCCTTTCTTAACAGTTTCTTACTATGTATCCTAGACTGGCTTGGAGGTCACTCTGCAGACCAGAATTACCTCCAACTCACAGAGATCCACCAGGTTTTGTCTTCCAAGTGCTGCGATTAAAGACATCCACCCCCAATTCTGACACTTCTTTTGTTTTCTGTCTGTATGTGTATAGGGGAACATTTTAAGCTATTATTCCTAAGGCTCCATGCACCTCAACCCCTAACCTCCATTCAAGGGTCCCTTTCCAAGTAGCCTAGGCTAGCCAGGAGCTTCAGGGATTCATTTGTCTCCATTTCCTCCCCTGCTCTAGGATTACACATTTAGCACATGTCCATGTCTTGGTTTTATGTGAGTTCTGAAGATTGAATTATGGTCTATGTGCTACAGGCATTCACTTTGCCATCCTAGCTATCTACACTGTCTCAATTTTCTTATACTCATTTGCTAATAACAAATAAGTCAGAATTTCTCTCCAGTCTTCTATTTGGAAAGTCATTTCCTACATTCTCTCCAAAGATGTCTCTGAACATCTTCAGCTACTGATAGACTGTATTGTCTTTGTGACTGTAACTGGCTTGAACACATGGAGTGATAGTTTTGCTTCAATGGTGTCATAAATCATTTTTCCTTCCTAGGGTATAAGGAAGGGAGCTTCAATTAAAAAAATAGCAGCTCATAAAATACATTTGCTGAAAATATTTCTGTCATAGGTTTTGCATATTGTTGAAGATTATTGAGGATTAATTGTCTTTGTTTATTAGCAATTATAAATAATGGTTTATTGCTATGTAATCACTTTAAGAAAACAAGCCTTTGAATTATAAAATAATTTCTATATTATACTTGTAGTTGTTCTACTATGAAGTACAATATTCAAGCAAGACATATTTGAAGATTCAGGCATTAAAGGGTGATAGGCAGTCTTATAATGGTTTTGGAAGAAAGTTATATATATATAATTATATATGATATATATATATATATGAATTTCATATATAATCTTGTATTGCTATCTGTTGTATATATCAATAACACTAAAAGCCGTAAGTCAAGTATCATTCTATTTTATTAGACATGGCCACAATACCTGGAACATGGCTAGGAATTAGACATTCAAGGACCAGTGGTTGTTGAATGAAGAAGAGATGTTGGTTATAGCTCAAAAATCTGAAAATAATCAGAAAACACTGATGTGGTTATATGTTTCAGTGTGTGTAAATTGCTATAGATACTTACAGAAATACATTGAGCCTATTTTTGCTGTTATTATTCTGACTTCCTGAAAATATCATCATCTGGTTGTCTCCACGCTGAGCTGTGGACTCTCCCTCGAGCCCTTTCCACTTTGCTGAACACTGTATTTTTGCTCAAGACCCTATCTCCTTCAGAAAGATCTCAATGCAACTTCGAAGAGTCAGGTGGATGAAACTGCAGGATATACTATATAGTATGAAGTGCATTCCACCTAATCCTAACTTAAATGCTTTCTGCCAGATATTTTCATGCTACACTGCAAACATGATATGCACTTAAAAACTTATTTAAGAAATAACTGGTCATTTGGTCCCTATATGGAATATAATAGTTGTCCAGTAAAATAGTCGTTGAATGAGTGAATGAATCAACTAACAAAACAAAACAAAACAAAACAAATGACTTGTACTAATGTAAAAAAGAGTAGGGTAATGATTCCTGTTTGGAGTCCGTCATTTCCAATCTCAATCTTTTTCTTTTTTTAAATAGATTTCTAATTGAATTTAAACATTAGTGTTTTACAAAGTTTTTCATACTGTTTTATGTACAGCCTAACTTTATATTTCCTGTGATAGAAAACAAACATATTCTCACCCAAGAATGTGTCCAGTTTGTAGAAAATGACGGTAATCATTGCTAAGTGTGAATTATTTCTGTAATATCTCATTGGCAAAGTGCAGTGGCTCATCAAAGTCAAATGAGCTGGTCAATTGATTACAATTAGGAAACACCTTATTCTAATCCTGTTTTCTAGAACGTAAAATTAATTAAATGTCAATGAAGATTGCTTTTCTCAACATTGAGGTAAAGTGGTAAGGTAGGTAATGCGGTAATAATGTTGTGAAATCAGCATTTAATAAGTAATCTTTGTGATTTATAAATCAGAAATACGTACTTTACAGTTATCCATTTTCAAAATTTTCTTTCATTTCTTCACCATACTTTATTCATTTATTCATATAAACTTCTTATGGTATGAGGAGGTTGAGCATTCTGTCTACTCCACTATTTCAAGAAATAGAATTAGATGGAAGGAATTCTATTTCTATGTATAACCACTGTGTAGATGTTACAGCTACAGTGGCAGGGAAGTATGACAGTGTGTGATGCTATGGAGTATGTGTGTTACTGCAAGAGTGATAGTGAAAAGATAAATAAACATTTGTTCACTTAATAAATACGTGTTACATTCCTATGATATACCAATGCTAGGCTAATCTTCAATGTTTGATCTATGTCCAGGCCAGTTGCTGGGAAAACTTCACCATCATCTGGCCTCATAGAATTTATGGCCTACTTGAAAAGGTAGTACTCAACTAGTCGTATACATAGTATACATAAGTATACTATAGAACAACAATAATGCTTGAGTGTGTAGGTGTAGGAAAATAGAACACGGAGGCATAGAAAAACTAAAGAAAGCCACCTGAGAAACAACAATTGAGCACTGCATGACCAAGTGAAGGTATTCTGAGAAGTGATGTGAAAGCCTGAGGCAGAAAAGCAACTGACACTACAAAGGATTTAAAAGGAAACCCTTGACAAAAAGGCAGTGTGGATAGAGAAAAGGAAATGGGGGTATAATGTGAGGTAGGCTTGAGGAAGAGTGTACAGAACGCAAGAGCTGAAGGCTATATTTTCCTGTGCAGCACAGAATCACGTGACTAATAAGAACCCTTGTACCTTGGCTAATTTTCAGGGCTAGTGTACACTGAGTGTCAGCTAGCACATGGGAGATGAGCCCAGTTGGTTGTCACCATTGCGTTGGCTGATACTCATGATTCTGGGCTGTGTTCCTTTTTTTTTGTTTTTAATGTTGGAGTAGCCAGGCTCCTAAAAAGCCACCGAGGGTTTCAACAGCAATGATCTACTTTTAAATCATGCCTTATATATGGTTATGCTCGTGATGAACCTGTAAACATATGAATTAATTATCCTATTTTATAAAGGAATACTTAAACAAATGTGCCTACACATTTATAAAACCCATTTGTAAGACAAATAAACAACTTAAAATTCTAAGTCTTGTGAGATTTTTTTCTTGCAATCACTCGAATTATAGTACTTTTTAGAGCATAAAGTTGCAATGTTATTGTTTAAAAGTAATTCTGAGACCTATCTTTAAAACCACTTTGACTTAAAGAACACAGTATTTATTATGAAAACATTTGTTAACTTCTAATGATTTTTTGCAGAAGAAGTTATACTAGTATTGTTTAAAATAATCATAGTACTAATTAATTTTGCTTTAAATAATATTGGTAGACTCTCAACTCCTAAAGTTTTTTCTAGCCTGTATCTCTTTCCTCAATTACAGGTTTGTAAACTTGGTTGCCTGATCGTCCATTTGTAGTGCATTTAAGCTAGTTCAAAGTTCATATTCCCTAAACTGAATTGCTTGCCTCCTAAATCTGTTCTCACATTTTTCTCAATCTCAGGCTATGGCAACATGGTTAGCTATGAAGTTCAAACACGCGGCAAACTCTCAGAATGTGCTTTGAGTTTTAATCCCTTTCTCTCATAGCCCAAATACAGCCTGTTACCTAGTACTGTCTGCTCGCTCCTCAGAGGATGCTCAGAATGTGACCCAGGACTTTATCTTTCAGCCCAAGATTGCACCATCTCACACCTGCAGGATTGCAAATGAGTTTTTAAGACCACATGGCTAGGTTCCAGTGACTCCCCCCCCCCCCCCGGACTTTCTCAACACAGAAGTCTTAGTAGTTTGAAAAAAATTAGTTGAAAGAAAAATCTGTTTTCTGTGGAATGAATACTGCCCGGAAAAGATAGTCGTAACATTTTTGGATGCTATTACTTGTCTCCAGTTGACCTTCCAGTGGTTTTCCAAATCATTTACAATAAAATTCAGTTTCCATGGGAGCCTCATAAGACTTACACATCATTCTTACATCTTTGACCTCGCCTCTTATAATCTTCCTATTTTCATAGAAGCGGTTTTGTTTCCTCACATTTCTCCAGCATTCTGAGTTGATTCTTGTATTAGGTTCTTTGTAGTCATTCCTTTTGTTTCTAATCCAATTAAGCAAAAAACTATCAGGACAGAGGTGCTTCCTCAGATTTCTCAGAACATACTCAAATATCATTTACTCATTGGACAATTTCTTGTCTTTCTTATTTGATGTCACAATTCATGCTACAGCAAACTTCCACATTTACTTTTCCACATTTACAGCAAACTTCTTTGTTTACTCATTTCCTACTATGAGTCTGAAACATTGTCACAAATCATAAATGGAGTACTAATAATTTAAGATAAGTGAGGTAATTTTCTTTTCCATAAAATGTACAGCTGATAATTTTGACTTATAAATGTTGTCATAAATTGTCTGGGCTTTGAATGTTAACAGAATCTAGGTGTCACATAGCCAACAATTCCCATTATTGATATTATTTCAGTTTTATAAAATCTACACACAGCTACTCTCTAAACAGTCAAATCACAAACAAAAGTACAGCTTCTCTGATTATATGGGTACAATGGCCATCTACCCATGTGTTTGGAGAGATAGTACCGTATTAAAATTGTCATAGTAATGTCTACTTCTGTGATGTCAGCTGAGTCTATACAATCCCAGCCAAAGAACTAGAAAGCACACTAAGTACTGTCAGGGACATGAACACACATGCTGTGTTTTTGCAGAAAATTATCTTTAATCAGGATTAAACCCAAGATTTTGTGTGTTATGCACTTTTCTCTACCCACAGATCCCATAATTAGAGTCTCTAATGGAGCATAGATAAATTTTCTTTTGTTGAGAATAATTTTTTTAAAACATGGATTTACTTCAGCCTGAGGTATGGCAGCTATGTTGTAGAATTATCAGTTGGGTTGGGAACCCAGTGGCCAGTTCTTCTCTGCATTTTGATCAGTTGTAATTTTTTAAAATTTCATTAAAAAATTTCAAACAATATATTTTGGTCAGATTCTAATCCCTTCCTTACCTCCCGATGCTCTCCACCTTCCTACTGACCCAACTTCGAGGGAGACCCTGCAGTTGTCTAGGCAGGGAAGCAAGCCACAAAAGATGAAAATGAAAACTTGGTTCAGATTGACTTCACTATCCTTGATCAAGACTTCTAAAGTGTCTGATGTGAGGCTGTTCATGGTCAGCATATTTGAATCACAGTATAATTTGGAAAACTATTTCCTGGTGTAATATAATCCCTGGTGCACAAGAAAGCATAATTACATCGAAACTTGACTCAGGATACATGTCATTTCGTCCAAGAAGATGGAATCTAGAGACAGGTTAACTGTACTAGCTTAAGGGCCTAGGGAAAGCTTTAGCTGAGATTTGGTTATACAGATAGTTCAGAGGTTATTTGGACTATTAGCCACCTCTGGTCCTTTTTGTGGGGGTTTAGGGAAATCTCTTGTCTATACAGATAATGTTAGGGTCATTTAGATTATTAGTATCTCTGGTGCTTGTTGTGGGAGTGAGGGAGTCCCTGGCTGTAAGGGTCATTTAGATTACTAGCCACCTCAGATCCTGGTTGTTGAAGCTTGATATCACCTGGTCCAAAAGATAACACAGATCACCAGGCTATTAATCACTTCCAATTCCCAGCTTTCTGAATGGAAGAACAGGTTTTTTACATCTTTCCCACTGGAAAGACAATTCTGCTTGCTGGTCTCCCTGGAGATCTATGAGTGCAAGGACTTTCATTCTGTACTCCCAATACAACTTCACTTCATTCTCTCTCTCTCTATTTCTTTCTCTCTCTCTCTCCCTCCCTCCCTCTCTCTCATTCTGTCTCTCCCAAGAAAACTAGGAAAGCAACAGCAATAAAACCAAAGAAATCAAAAAAAGGGAAAATAAAAAAAACTAAAAAAATAGACTATCAATAAAATACCAAAATATCAAAGCAAAAATCAAATACTGTGTGCACGCACACATGCACACATGGAGTCAGTTTTGCATTGGTGAACTTCCCCTGAGTGATTGATTACTCAGTGATAGTCCATTGGAGAAACTGATTGTCCCTATCCCAGCAGGTATCAATTGCAAAGCTTCTTGGTTAGGGGTGAGACTTTGTTTGTTCATTTCCTCTTCTGGGAACTGGGATATTGTCTGGTTCGAATCTTATGCATGTGTCTTAATCTCTGTGAGTTCATATATGTATTAGTCCTGTTGTGTCTGGAAGGCAGTCTTCTTTTGAAGTCATTTATTACATCTGCCTCTTACAATCTTTTCACCTCCTCTTCTGCAAAGATACCTGAGCCTTGAGAGGAGAGGTTTGACAAAGTCATCCAATTTGGGGCCGAGTGCTACAAACTCTCGCTTTCTGCACATTGTCTAGTTGTGGGTCATCGTGTTTCTCCTAGACTTATGAACTATCCATGCTCAAATTCATGGCCACTTTAGCAACATTGGGTATGGGTTGCATCTCATGGAGTGGATCTTACATCCAATTAAAAGGGGGTCGGTAATTACTCCCATAATATTTATGCCACTGTTGCACCAGTGTATCCTGCAGGTAGGTTTCTGTTATTGTAGATTTGTAGGGTTTGTAGCTGGGTCATAACTCATTATTACTGATCTTCTCTGGTAATGTGCATGCAAAGTACCTTCCAGCACTATGAACTGTACTCAACTGGAGTGAGATTTCTAGTCAGGAATCAGCATGACTTCTCTATGTTCTATGTCATAAGTGTTGTTTTCAGCAAAAGGACAGTGCCTTCAGATTATGGAGAATAACCAGTAACCTTGGCAATAGCTTAGGATGTTTGGGGAATGGTTTATGGGATACTTCTGGCTAGGGACTAAACAAGATGTAATCCATTCCTGGCACTGGAGGTTTTACTTGGTAGCATAAGATATCTATTCTGGTTATTATTTCCTCTACTATATGATAACTCCATTTAAATTCTTTTCATATATGCATGCATAATTTAGAAAGCTTCTACAGTAGTAGATTTCCCTATCATTTTTCAAATTACCTTTAGTGTTAGTTGTTCCTCTTATAGGCCCTCCACTACTCTGCCTTCCTACCTACTTCCCAATTTTATCTTCCTATGCTTGTTTTCCCTTTATCACTTTTAACACTAGATTCTATTTACCCTTCCTGGGAAGATCCCCTCCTTGGCACTGGTTCCTTACTAGCTACCTAACCTCTGTGATTAATTGGATTAAAATGCACATGTGTAAAAATTAAAAGCCACAATAAGTAATGAAATAAAATAAAAAATAAGTAAAATAACTAACACAAGAGTAAAGAAAAACATGCAGTATTTGTCATTTTGAGTCTGAGTTACCTCACTCAGGATGATCATTCCTAGTTTTGCATTTGTGGATTTATATATGGGCTCTATCTGTTTCAAAAAGTATCTTCTTTGATGAAGGGTAACAGCTACACTTATCTGTAGTTATAAAGATAAATATTTAGAATGCAGTTAGAAATTATACTGGTTTAAGAAAATGACAGTAGTAGGTTTTCCTCTGGGGTCCATGACCTCCTCAGGAATGGGTAGTTAGTCAGGTTTAAAGTGCAAGGTATTCCCTCTTATGGAGTAGACGTTAAGTCCAGTTATTCAGCGTTGGTTACCCTAAGATATAAAAAGGGCCACTGTTGCACTGATGGGAGTCTTGCTGGGTGGACATTATTGTGGTCATAGGCTTTACAGCTAGATAGTACTGCTGATTGCTCTGCTCCATTGGCTGCTTGCATAGCACCTTAGAATACTATGAGAGTTAGTCCTCAAGGAGGTAGTCTTCAGTTCCGGGTTAATTACTCCAAGTTCTGAGCCCAAAGTATGGTGTTTTCTGTAGTAGAGTTCTACCATTAAGTTCTGGGACACAATCAAATGAATAATTTTTATGGAGGATATGTGGTAAATATTTAGAGATATAAAGCTATTTGTTATTCTTCTCTACTGCAAAAGGATTTCCTAACCTCAGTAGAAGCAGATAACAGGAATCAGCTAAATTATGACATAGGGAAACCTAGATTGTACTTAATGGAGTTGTTAGGAATGTTCAGATAGTTTGGAATTTTCTGAAAGTAATCACTATAGAAATTACTTTTGATAGGTATTTATATGTTTTAGCTTCATTCTCAAAACTGAGACTAAGTTGGATAAAGTAATTCAGGGAGGGTTTAAGTAGCTTATACAAAGTCATTTAACTCCTGGGAGGAGTAGCTTGGTGAAGAGAGTCCATGCTATAGAAGCAGGAGGAACTTGAGTTCAGATTCCCAGCACCTATATACAATCTGAGTGTAGTGAGATATATCTTTAACTCCTGCACTGGGTAGGGGTATGCAGAGGCAGATGGATCCCAGGAACACAACTGCCAGCCAGCATAGCTCTAAATTAGTGAGCTCTGGGTTTAGTGAGAGATTTTGTCTGCAAACATAATGACAGTATTAGAGAAAGTCATGCCACGTTAACCTGTCACACATACATATGCACACAAATCATGAGCACAGATACTCACATTAACATGCACACATGTCCATAAATAAAGATAATGGCTTCTGAGCTTGAGTTAGAATTTGAACAGTTTCAGCTACAGAAATTAAGTTATTAATTACCTTTTAGTTGACAGATAACTTTTGGTAAGGGCTCTTAGGAGTTTTGAAAACTATCAGATTATTGGTAGTAAATTATAAATTATGTTCACTTTTCTCTCTTGGTTCAATACTGTATTCCACAGCCACCAACATTATAGTTTCTTTTGAAATTCTTTTTTACTTATTAAATTTTTGGGGTATGTAGGTGAGGAGAGGAAGAAGAAGAAAGAATGATTAGGTGGTGTGCATCAGGAAAATGATACTGTGATTTAATCCATGTTAGAATTCATATAATACAGAGTCATAATGAGATAAATACAAATACAATGAAGTGTGTTACCTAGATTAGCACAAGGCACTACAAGAGCATTGTACAACCTACACGGGAGATTAAAGATTTCCTAAAGGATTTTGTGGTGTAGATTTAGAGAAAAATGTTTACTAGATCTGAATTTATCTGATATAGTCAGTCACTGTCTGAATGTTAGATTTATCTAAGGGGGAACAAATGGTGTTTGTGTGTGTGTAATACCAAGAAAAAGGATATTTTAGGTTTGCTTACTGGTGTAGGCCTGTAATTCCAGGTATTCAGGAAGCAGAAGCAGAAGGAGCATAAATTGAAGACCATTCTGGGAAACAAAATGATTTCAAAGCCAGCTTACTCAAATAGTAAGGTTTTGTCCAGAAAAAAAAAAAAAAAAAGAGCGATAGGGTTATAGGTCAGTTGAAGAGTGGTTGGCATATGTGAGGCCCTAAATCCAATCACAAGGCGGGGGGAAGGGGGAAACAAAAACAAAAGAGAGAGAGAGACAGAGAGACAGAAAGACAGAGACAGAGAGACAGAGACAGAGAGAGAGCAAGACAGAGAGAGAGAGAGAGGCAGAGAGAGAGAGGGAGAGAAGGAAAGAAATAACAAAGAAAACAAAGCAAAAAAACTGCTGCAGACACTTTGAATTCCATATAGACTTTCTTGAAACCACGGAGAACTGACTTTAGTGTGCAAAAAGTGCTATGGGCAGCCGATAAATGAATGACTGTAACTATGTCCTGGACATCATATGTGGTTACTAAGTTTAAGTTGCATACAGTTCTCAAGTCTAACAACGTACCATTTGAAAATGTAAAAACATTTTTACATCAGGTACCATATCAAAAAACCCATGCATGAAACTAGTGTTGCTTTATTAGAAAAGAGTTCCAAGCCAGTTATCTAAGTTGTAGTAAAAAATCCAAGGCAAAATGGTCTTTGACAATGTCAAGATTTTTATTAATGCCATTTTACCGATTTTGAATCTGTGGCACAGACAGGCTACTATATTTCTGTGTTTTCACACCATGCAGATACTAAGTGGCAGAAATGGAACGCAGAAGCAGCCAGGATTTCCAGCACTGTATCAAACAAGCTTTAGCACCATATGGAGAAGCTTATGGAAGAAACACCAGGAGAATCAAAATACTGAGAGATGTTATATAGGTGATGCATTTGGGTGCTCCAGGCAACAGAAAGAAAAGATCAAAAACCTGGATCAAACTACTGAATTGATGGGGCTAGTGGAGAGGATAAGAGAACACATGGAAAGACCATTAAGGCTGCCAGAAGTCTTGTTTCTTGATGAGAAAGTACATGACACTCAGAGAAAGTTACTTTCATATATTTTCACTTGTATTTTGCTCAATTGGTCAGTCGGTATTTTGTATAGTGTATGTGTATGTGTCTTTGTGTGTTGTCTACAGACTCATGTTTGTGTGGGTATGTGAATGCGGTGTACAAATCTGTATATACATCTATTATCCTCTAATGTGGGAATAAAAATCAAATATAGGCAAATAATTTAAAATAAGTATTAGTGGTGCAATGCCAGGATAAGCACACCAAACTAAGTTTCAGGAGAGACAGAAGGCCTTTAAAAGATGCCAACTTGGTTATATCCTACTTACTACTCAGGCAAAGTGGTGCTAATTGTTTTAGATAGTTGGTGTGGGATAAATAAAGTCCCAAAGTAGACAAAATCATTTCGTTTTCCCCATAATGTCTCAACTAGTATTTCTACAGCACTGACTGTGTTAATATTTCTTGGGCAGTGAAATAATAGAATAGACATGCACTGGGGTGGGTGGGGGTTGGAGCTAGGAGGAAAATTGGGCATGTCCAGATCATCAGGATTATCTGTGCAAGGAATGTGGATGCCATCTGGAAGTCAGTGGGGTTCGCTGAAGGAATTTAAGCAGCAGAGTTGCTTGAACCATGGAATTTAGGAAGCTTATTCAAGCAATGGTATGCAGATCAATGGCGAAAGGCATGGGTGCCCTTTAAATGGCTTCTGTAGTAATGATTAGGCTTTTGTATCCTGTTCTCCTCTTTTGATAACCCCATGGTGTGCATTAGAAGATAGGGAAACATTACTGAGTAGAAAACTGTACTGACTTAGATGCTTGAAAATGCTCAATGAAGGGATATGGGAATAGAAATAAAATTCCAGGAGCATCTAAGAGTAACTTTTAATATTAGAAATTTCATTTTTTCAGATATACTGTAATAAGCTGTAATGAATGATTCCTTTACATCTTTAAACAGTTGGAATTAAGGAAGCTAGAAGGAAATATTTTGCATATACCAGTACATATATGTGTAAAGCAATAGTGATATGTATAAGGCAATAAATCTCTATGAGAGTTTAGTAAATACTGTGGCTATTGCAAGGACAGGATAAAGAAACAGACAGGATTTCAAAATGATTTAATTTATCATTTATTTTAGTAGAAAGAAAGAAAAGAACACAGGCTTTGTTAGTTTTAAAAAGTTTTGACAATTGCTTTTTAGAAAAATAATTTGAATTGGAACTATTTTTTAAAAACTGTGAATTAGGGACTGAAGGTAACATTACACTCTGTCCCTGTAAATAAGTTGTCAGATTTTTTTAGGTAGAGGCTTTACATTGAATCTAGCAAAAGGAGTGTGCTTTTTATCATATTCTTTTCAAATTTTAGAGTAATAACTGCTTTTGTGCTTGTAGATGTTCTGTGTTAGAGCGACTGTGAAGAACGGGAAGCTGTGTCCCATCCTGTGTGTTGTTTATGGACACCCAGTTTTGAACACAGCCCATAGCTGTGTTACATTGAATTACAGCCTTCTAGACTCTGTTCATGTCTACTCTGGGGTCTTGCTCAGCTTCGAGCAAAAAGATAAAATAAAATAGGCAGATAATATGCTGTGGTTTTTAGTCACATTCTCTTTGAGAGTAATTTATATCCAGAAATGTGAATTGAGTTTAATTTAAAATAAATATGAACATCAGGAATCAATTAACTGGATTAAGATAATTTCAGACTATTTTAAGTACATTTTAAGTTTCCTTTTGTAGTTTTCTTCTGTGGGTTATTACAGCAAGAGTGGGGGCGGAAAAAGCAGGCTTAATATTTATACAGACCCCGGGAGTACCCTTAGCTTAGTCTTTGATGCTCAGTTCTCTCATCTGCATAGCCGGAAAAGAACATGTTATTTCTGAAGGTTTGTGCCTTCCAGGAACTGAGCAGGGTGACAAACCACATATTAGGATCTTTGGACATGGCTGCTAGTATAAGTATTATTTTCTTAGTTTTATGACATTAGAAAAATAAGACAGTAAGAATGGCCAAAACACGGCCTTTTGAAGGAGGATTAGTGAAAAGAAAGTTTCAAATACTATTCAGATTTTGAAACAAATATTCACAGACTGAAATAGAAGGCCACACTATAGTTGATTCTTTTAGCTTGTCTTATTTCCACAACAGTTTTTTTCCTTCTTAATAATAACAAACACTGTATGCTATATTGAATAGTATGTGAGTTTTCATTTGTCAGCTTCATACCTTAGATGCACACGCATTTGTTATTGAAGGGAATTATATTCAGGGTACCACACAAGGGCAGGGTCTATAAAGCTCCTCCTATATATGTTTGTAGATGTAGAGGTCAATACGCCTTGAGTGTAATAAACTAAGCGAACAATCATGTGCATATTTTTCATAACTCTCATTCAATGGCTCATTCATACATTTTGTGACAGATTGAGTTATTGTAAGTATTCATTGAATTTATAATTCTCAAAGAGCCAGATGCTGCAGTCTGTCCTTTGAGGAAGGAGGTGATGATGTTAGCTCCCTGATTTCAGAATCCATTTTAACTTCTTTCTTATCAAGTCCTTGGTGATAGTTCCTGTTACCGAATCACTACTGCAGTCTTTTATATAAGCTGGAACTTTCAGTCATAAATAAACAAAATAGCACTTTTTGTTTTTGTTGTTATTTTGTTTTTTTGAGACAGGGTTTCTCTGTTGTAACTCTGGCTGTTCTGGAACTCACTCTGTAGAGCAGGCTGGCCTCGAACTCACAGAGATCCACTGCCTATTGAGTGCTGGGATTAAAGGTGTGTGCCACCACCACACAGCAAAATAGCACTTTTTGTACACTCCTAAAAGTAGACATGACTTCTTAGATAGTTGCTGAAACATTTTAGTGCTGTCACAGTTAGACTCTAAATATTTTAAAGGCTGTGTCTCAGGCATGTTGAATGACACATTGGCCAGCACATGGACTAATTGGAACATTTTGTTTACTTTTGGATACAGACAGAAGAATATACATCATAAATATATTAACATCATGGGCTCTAATCTTCATTTGCAAATAGGTACTACTCGCCTCTCTCAGATATTGAATCAGATTAAGTGCATTGTTTTGGACAAGGGATTTTGACAGTCCAAAGCAATCAAATTTGTCTTGTTGGTTTATTTCATGTAGTGAACCTTCAGTGTTTTGAAGGTTCATCCATGCTGTGACTGGATTATTTGTTTGAGGTCAGCATACTCGGCAACCTACAGAGGTGGTTAGATGATTTTGTGTATCAGGACAGCTCTACATTTAATGGCTGAATAAAATTCTGTCGTATGTATCACATGTTGTTAATTCATTTACCTCTTATAGGGGACTCACTTTGTTTCAGATTTTCTGCTATAATGAGTAATGCTGTAGAGAACACACTAAATTCTTTGCACATGTAGCTATTGGGATTTTGGAATTATATGCTTTTTCTTTGTTTTGAGATAATGCATGGTATTATTTATTTGCAAATCCTAGAATAAGGACCTTCATAAAATTATAGAGTTAAAAATTCATGTTAGGGAGCATTTGATACTGATAAATTCAGGAGGTGGAGAAGAAATCATTGCTTTCAGCTGTGTACCCACCAATGACTCCACTGGCTCTAATGGATGGTTCAACCTAGTGGTCATAAAGTTGGTCCTGGTTAAACTAAACAGTCACAAAATCTGAGAAAGGGACTGGCAGGGAAGAAGAAGAAGATTTGATAGAAGCGATGGATAAGATAAGGTAGGGAGAGAGGATGCAGAATGCATTATATTATATATGTATAGAATTGTAAAATGACAAAATTTAATAATTAAAATACTGAAACTAAAAAATGTTTATATTAAACTATTTAGTTATTTTTTAAATTTTTTTCCACTTATTTTTCAGCTGCTCCAGTTGATATACTAAAAGCACTAGATTTCCACAATTCTCCAGTGGGAATATCTAAAACAACGGGATTTTGCACAAACAGAAAGAATTCTAAAGATTCAGATATTGCTTATAGAGTTACAGAGGAAGCACAAATCAGCGCCCCGACAAAACAGCTATTTCCAGGTAGGTTCACTTTGTCTAAGCTCCTGTTGCTGTTGTTGTTGCTATTAATACAACCTCCATTATTTCTTAGCTTATTAGTCTTTCAATTTTGCTATATAATATTTAGTTATAGTATGAAATATAATTTTTCATATAAAGAAACCCAAAGAAATTGTGATTAGCAATTATATGATGAAAACAACTGTCAGTACTAATTTAGCCTGTTAATTGAAATGTACTTATTCTTAGAAATTTAATAATTCATTATGTCTGCAATATAATATGGTAAGGCAATATTTTATGACTACCCCATATTTGTAGGATGGAAAGTACAAGAAACCTTTACCATTAATGATTTATTAGGTTAATTTAATAGTCATGTAAATTAAGACAAATTTATTGCACATTGTCCTAACATTACTGTAACTATTTCCTTTCAAATAAACATATTTTTGTTAGGTGCTCATTTTGAATGTTTTTATACATTTCTTATGTGGAGTTTAATATAATGGCATAGTTTGAATACAAATGGCTTCTATATTAGAATGGATAGGAGGCATTGCCTTGTTGGGGAAGTGTGGCACTGATGCAGGAGGTGTGTCACTGGGGATGGACTTTCAGGTCTCAGAATCCTTGTTCCTCCCTAGCTAGTTTCACTCTTTCTACCTCCAACTAGTGAATCAGAGGTAAACTCTCAGCTACTGTTCCAGTGCCATGCCTGCCTGCTGCCATGCTACCCACCATAATGATCATGGACTAACTCTCTGAAATAGTAAGAAAGCCCACAATTAAATGCTTTTTCTTATAAGTTGTTTTGGTCATGTTGTTTCTTCGTAGCAGTGAAATAGTAACTGAGATATACAGCTAGTCACTTCTCACAAATAGTCAGAATTCTGGCATTAGAGATTTTATAAGACTTTACCTGGCAGATTTTCATGTGATACTGATAAAATTCTGGGAAAATCTTGTATTTTTTTCTATGACAGACTATTTAATCCAATAGTATTAATTATGTTGAAAAAATCATGATAAACATAGGAAAAGGTCATTGAGTGCTGAAATGAAAATTCCAGGTATCACATTATCTAAGCAGACAACCCACTACACAGGCTTATAGTTGATACATGCCAATTATTTAGCCTTTAACTTGGTTCTTCTTCCTATTTAACAGGGATGTAAAATTGTTTACAGATGTTATTTAATTTGATGAATTCTATTGAATTATGGTGATGCAAAGCGATATGAAACCAATATTCCATATGTAATCAGACTTCATTTTGATGTTTTAGGCTCTTCACCCCAAAATTAACATTTATATTTTCCATATTGTCTATACTTTAATTATCTGAAGAGCTCATTTCTGATTTTATGTGTGAGTTTTTAAATCAATCAGAAAATATGATAAGGAAATTCAATATTATAAGCGAAATACTATTTTCATGAAATGACATTAGACTCCTTAGCCCCTTCCTCTTTCTTCTTTCTTTGCTTCTTTGTTTTTTCTCTTTCTCTCTCTCTGTCTTTCTCTCTTTTTCTATCCATCCATCCTTCCTTCCTTCCTTCCTTCCTTTCTTCCTTCCTTCCTTTTCTTCTTCCTTCCTTCCTTCTTTTCTTCTTTCCTTTCATGAGGAGTGTGCCAGGCAGGGCCTCACTCTAGTTCAATCTGACCCCCAAATTAGAGAACTTTCTGTCTTAGCCTCCTGAGGAACCAATATACCCTGTTCTAAATTATTTTGAAAACACATCTATCTTGGGCACTCATTAATATTTCCAGTATACTTACTGATTTACTTAAAGTTTTGTTGAACAAAAGCAATTGACACAAAATTCTATAATGCCTAATTTTCTGTACTTAAAAATTAAATAAAGTTCTTAAAATATTAACTCTATACTATACTTTGAAATTCAATTCAAAATTTTTAAATAATAATCATGTTACTTTAACTTATTTAACTCTATATATTTCATATCTAATAGAAAAAATAATTTTGAAAAGAAAATAAAACAGAAAAATGTGGACTAATAGAAACATTTTAGAAATACTGAATAAGAAACAGTTGTTAATATTTTATAATTGGATCATTTTCACAAGGTCATGACAATTAATTCAATTACTTTGGAGTCTGATTCTCTTTTCTTCATGGAGAATGACCATAAGGTATGCATATACCTTCTTCCACTCCAGTTAACACAACTTATCTGTATGAATGTTTATTCCATTTAGCACTCTGAACACAGAGTGTTCTAGCCTATGGTTCTAGCAATGGCTATTTCAGATAAGAGACTCACATGATGGATGTCTCATGTAAATTCCTTCGTGGAGAGAAGAATTTCCTGCAAATTATGCACAGGTGATAATTAAAAAGCAGTAATGATAATATCACTATTATAAACATAAGATTGGTGAACATTATTTTAAAAGTTACATTTTCTGATGAACACAACAGTAGGATTACACACTTCAGTAGCCATCACTGAGAAGAGGGAGTATTTCTCAGGAAGAAAGATTAATATATTGTTACACAATTGAGGTGTGTGTCCTTTAGAGTTTCAGGTTACCTGATATCTTGAAAAAAAATTGCATATCGACTTATATCTTCATAACCTTCAAAGGAAGGGGACATTTAAGCTCAATCCATAGGAGGAGTTGGGTGGATGGAGAATTTTAGGTAGCCTGGCCTAGCCATCTAAGGCACTGGATAAAGACAGATGAAGTTTTGGCTATCATTACAGAAACAGTAGTTAATGGATTTGGAGACAATTCTCTCTGACTAACTATACTTTTCAATGTATACAAGAAAGTTTCACTTCCTAAATTTAAAAACCATCATTACTGTTGAAACTTAAAAATGTTTTAGGAAGATATATTCTGCTCAGAAAAATATTGAACAAAATTTAAACTCTTAAAATTATTTTAATTGTTCCTTTTTATATAATATTTAATAATGAGGCAAAATTTGCTGATATTAAAAACCCATTTTAAGGGTTGTGGCTGAATCTGCAATACTTACCTGTAATAATCATGATGGTTATTACAGACACATATGCTTCTAGATAAATACAAATATCAAATACTGGAACAGTGGCACTTTAAGCAACAATAATTTATCATTAACAAGCCTGTGTTCATATTTCAAAATTTGTATTTTTTAAGTTATCAAATTTCGACTTTGCTGTATATACTGTGTGTTGTTTCATTTATTTAATATAATGTAGTATTAGTATTAGTATTAGTATTAGTATTAGTATTAGTATTAGTATTGTATTAAACAAAATGAGGTTTTCAGAACTTATACTGCACAAATTCAATGGCTTATTACATTTCACACAATCCCTTTACTCTCATATGAGTACAATATCTTCTGATTTCTCACCTTTCCTAAATTTCTCTGTATAGACTTTTCCTTACCCTTTTTGGTAAAGTATACAAAGTATTTTTTCTTCAGCTCATAATGTAATGTTTTAAGGTCCTTTTCTTTCACTATGAGGTCATGGAAAACTTGAGATCATTTACGTTGGGCCCTCTTCAGTAATATACAGAATTACCTAATTATATATTTCAATAGCATAACAATTATAAAGCATGTTGTTAACTGATGTGCTTTTAGCTTTTCTATCATACTTCTATGATTATTTCTTTCCTAATGATTTCCATAAATATGAAACTAAAATTTTCTGTTATAATTAAATCAAATTAGAAAGTTTTTGTCTAGAATGTATGAGGTCATGGGTTCAATCATCATGCCAACTAAAAATTGTAATTGAACAATATATATCTATATGCATACATGTATAATACACTCCAACTCATTAGAAATAACGATTTGACAGGTAGGCTGAGAGATTTTTTTGATAGCATTGAGAAATTGAAAGCAAACATTTTTTAATGTGGAGTTTTGCTTAGTAGTTGCTTAAAAATATATGAGAGCCAGTTAGTCAACATTAACTTAATTAATCTTTGGTGGCATGCTATTTAATTTTCATAGTAGCTCTATTAGTGTTCAGTATCCATTATTAGCCCAGCTAAGGCACTTTATGCATTTTGCTAAGAATACATGGCAAGAATATTATGTGCCCAATGGATCAAGACCCAGGATGATTTTTAATGGCATTTATTTATTTTTATTTGTGTGCATGTGTATATTCATTTGTATGCCAAGGTGTGTGTGTGTGTGTGTGTGTGTGTGTGTGTGTGTGTGACAGAGAACAATTTATAAGTGTTGGTTCTCTTTTTTCACCATGAAGGTCCTAAGTATTGAACTCAGTTCGTTCGAGGCAAGTTCCTTACCTATTGAGCCATCAGACCAAGACTCCAAATTTTTAATTGAGATAATGTATAGTACATTAGTTCCCCCTTACCTAGTTTGTACATACATGTCCAATGTAAATATGTGTCTATGCTACCTATTAGTGTTTCTTTTTCCTTGGTCCTATAAATAGATACATTTATAAGTTTTCCTGTTCAAGAAACATCTTTATTTCACTACTATTCTTAGTGGATTCATAGATTTCCATTTTGAATGATATTATTTGAACTATTCTCAGTCACTCCAATGAACTAAAAATATGTTTGCTATAATAAATACTGCTTTGATGAGTTGCAAACATAATATCTTTACAAGCAAGCATCTTCTTACCATGAACAGAAATGGAACTACATTTCTCTGTCATCTTAGGAATTTGAACCCATGACAGTCATATTCACAATGCCTTTAAAAAAATCATTTTGCACTACAACCTGTTATTGAATTATGAATGGATTTAATATAAAAGCTTTTGATTTTTGCCAAGGTATAACCCATAACAAAACATCTGTTTTGCAAATGCATAATATTTTAACTGAAGTAATAAAATTCTCCTAAATGATCCTAAATGAAGTTCCCTGTTTTACTATTGTGCCAGATCCAAATAATATGCATATATATATGTATATTACATATATATGTATATTACATATGTGTATGTATACATATATATGTTATTTAACATAATATTGTTAATTTGAAAACTAAAACCTGATACTTAGTATATAATGTTTCCATAGTAATATAAGGAGTCCAAGTATAAGGTAGATATATTTAAGGCAATCCTTAAACTGACACATTTAGTGAATGTTTAGGAAGCACCTTTATAGGTCAATAGGTCAATAGGTCAGACAATAGGCTAGGTACTTGAGATAGCATCATGGAATGAAAGAAAAATATTATGCCTTCATACCTAATAGTTCTGATTTTCAGTGGCATGCTTTTCAATAGTGAAATTGAATCATGTGATCAAAATCTCATGTCTTTACAGGAATGATGAAGATAGTGCTTTTGTATCACCTCATTACAGTGCCTTTTCACAAAGAGCATGTATGGAACAGTTCACACAAAGCTAGGAAATAACAAAGCTTATGTCAGAAGTAGTGGGTGGCTAAAAAAATGTTTCAAGATTAGTTTTGGGGGCTGGAAAGAGTCCTCTGCAGTTAAGAGCCCTTACTGTTTTTTTACAGAGCAATGGAGTTTGGTTCCCAAAACTCATTTCAGATGATTCACAATGCAAGTAACTCCAGATAATCTGATGTCTCTGGCCTCTATGAACTCCCGCTCTCATAGATCCAGACACACACAGATATATGTAATTAAAATAATAAAAATAGGGCCTAGAGAGTGACTCAGTGGTTAAGAGTACATACTCTTTTCCTAGAGGACCAGAGTTCTCCTCCTAGCATCTACATTGGGCAATTCACAGCCACCTGTAATTCCAGTTTCAGGGTTATCTAACACCTATGTCCTCCTTGGGAACCTGTACTCACATGCACATACACTCTCTATTCATGTACACATTATTAAAAAGTTAAATCCATCTAAAATGATAATTAGAAACTTTTAAAGAGTGCTTTGTTATGTTTGAAATTGTACTGCTGCCATGATCCTGTTTTCTGACTATGGACTTGGTTTCTCATAGTCATTATGCTTTAAATAAGTGGCTATGAGGCTTAACTTCGATTACTATACTGAGAAAACTTGATAGTCATGTGGTCCCCTCTACAATCGCACTATTAGTTTAACTCTTTTCTGTTTAGATTAGTTATCAGGCTCATATAAAAGGTTCAGATAAAAAAATTCTGAATAAGGAACAATTTGGAAATCTGGAATTTCTAAATCATTTCTGTCCTTTCAGGTGGAATTTTTCCAGAAGATTTTTCAATACTATTTACAATAAAACCCAAAAAAGGAACTCAAGCTTTTCTTTTATCTATATATAATGAACATGGTATTCAGCAACTTGGTGTTGAGGTTGGGAGATCACCTGTTTTTCTATTTGAAGACCACACTGGAAAGCCCACCCCAGAAAACTATCCCCTCTTCTCAACAGTTAACATCGCAGATGGGAAGTAAGTCACACAGAAATCAAATGTGTTAACTGTGCTGAAAATAATTTTTACTCATTGTTCAACGTTGTTTATGAGATGTGTGTTCCAATTACTGTTGATGAAAAACATCAGAAAGAACACCATAAATCCCCAACAATGGTGTAGTTTACTTCACAGTCTGGGCAGGTAAATGATGAAAAAAAATTAAAGCAGTAAGAAAACTGGTGTGGATGAGAGAGAACAGAGCAGCAACGAGAACAGATAATTAAGTGATGTTGCAACTTTAAAAGATGAGATGAAAGAAGACCTCATTCAGGTTGGAATATGAGGCCATTGGTTCTGATGGTTCAGTGGGAAAAGACACTTGGAGTGGAGGTGAAAGCATGTTCAGGTAGAGGCCACAGGAGGACTTAGGTGCTGATGACAAAGAGCCGTCTATTATTATTATTGTTATTATTATTATTAATTTGTGAGACAGGGTCTCACACTACTATAGAGCTTTAGTTTGAGGATTAGGCTAGAATGAGTAGCCATAAAACACCAGACAAACACCTGTCTCTGCCATCCTAGCATGGGGATTAGAATATCAACTGGCTTACATGGATGTTGGTGATTGGACTCATATCTTGATTATGCAGCCTGCATCTTATTGACTAAACTCTATTGCTAGTCTCTTCATGTTTTGATGGTTGCTATGGTATAAAGGTATGAAGACACAGACCAGTTAGTAGTATAGATTAGAGGGATAAAGTCTTCCACTAAGCTGAGAATCACCAGATTGTGTTTCATAATAAAAATTCTTGATGTTTTATTGATGGCATAGATACCATAAGTGAAAGGGAGTGATTAAAGATTCAAAACTGAGTTAATCTAGTACTGTTTACATTATTATTATTTTGAATGCAGTACCTAATTCTGTTTTTTGTCATCTTATTATTAGCACAGCTTAAAATAGTAAAAACCAATCGAGCTTGGAGTTCAGATTAGATTTTAGCGATTAAAATTATTTTTCATTTTCTGCTAATGAAAAGAACATCCTTCAAGACTAGGAATGGTTTAAGTTAGCACTCAAGCTTCTTGGCATAAAGTATGTGTAAATTTTACTCTCAGTGTATGAAGTTGCTCCAAGGCTACTTATATAATTCTTTGTTCAGTTCAAACCTATGCTAGTTGAATGTGTTAGTGGAAATACCAAAGAAAAAGTATATATGGAAATGTACTTGGTTTTCACCAGTAGCCATGCCAAATATCATGAAGTAGACATTTGGGAATGCTCATACAAGTTTCTGAGTATTTTATTTTATGGATCTACTCCTAGACACTTCTGGAATATTAATCTAGCACTTTTCCTTTGGAAGAAAATATAAACCACAGTGCCTTAAAAAATCCAAGTGAATTTCACTTAGTGGTTTCTGTTAGCACCAGACATTGTTAATAAAACCCTTTCTAGGATGCAGCGAGAGTATGCATTCCTCCAAGAGCTGGCCACATTCCCCCTTCTAAGCCTGTCATCGCCACTCTGAATTAGTTTGGGCAGTAGCTACAGAGTGAATTGAACCTCCCATTCCACACATGCACTGACTCTGCTTTCTTTCAGTATTTCTTCTTCCTGCCAGCCCTGGAAAGAAGGAGAGATATTGTGTCTCAGTTTTGGATCCTGCCCATGGTGGTGATCTATAACTGTCTTGAAATTAAAGTGGAAAAAAGAACATGAAAACACTTGAAGTAAATGGAGATCAGTGCAGAGTTGCACATTGTGTTTTACAATTAGAACATTCAGCTGCTCCAGATGGAGCAGCAATTCAGTCAGGAGACCCTTTCACAGTCACTCTCAGGGGATCACCAGAGCAGAAGTTTTCCTTGTGGATCTCCACTTTGGAAGAAAGTGTATATGCACAGAGAAAGTATTTTCTTGCCTATATGCATCTAAATCTCTGTCAAATGTGCTCATTAGAAAACAAAGAGGTTAAATTTAATGTCTGCAGCACAAAGTGAAGCAAAGGGTAGGCGTGTCCTTATCTGTACAGGTGTCTAATCCTTTCCTGCATCTTAGGAACCTGTGACCTCTTTAGTACCTGAAGCTGTCCTGGGTAAAAGTGAGTTGTCACTAGCTAAAACACTGAGGCTTAAGTGTGCCTCTGTTCTTGTACTGTTTTAGCTCATGTTGGACATTTAAAACTCACATTCTAATGAGTCTATTGATTTGGCAGCCCTAGCCACTGAAGCTTGCCAAAGAATTTCTTCCTTTTTTGCAGGTGGCATCGGGTCGCAATCAGTGTGGAGAAGAAAACTGTGACAATGATTGTTGATTGTAAGAAGAAAATCACAAAACCCCTTGATAGAAGTGAGAAGTCAGTAGTCGATACCAACGGGATCATGGTGTTTGGAACAAGGATTTTAGAAACAGATGTTTTTCAGGTAAAAATAAGTTAAGTTTACTTAAGCTGAGTGTTGTTAGATCAACTGGGTTAATAATTCTAGCAATCTCTATTTTGTAAAACAAAGTACAAAGCTCTAAAGGGTGACCTACTTTCTTTCTCTGTGAATGGAGTGGTGATGTTTTCTATTGTTGGCCCAGAGGAGGATTGGACGATAGTGGCTGCAAGGCCCTGGACGCTTTGCAGAGATTGGTGGATTTGAACACAAGCTTCCAGTTCTCCTCCTGAGAACAGTCTGTTTTACTCCTAAACTTTACTCTTAGTACTTCAGCTTAGAGCAAAGAACTTTTTTGACTTCCTGTTCGAGAAGGTTAATTCAGAGAAATATCCCAGCCATATATTCTGCCTGACTATTTCCTCTCTGAATGTTTTCTACTAGAGATTATGTTGCTAAAGATGAACTTTAAGTTTTAAAATCTCCCTTTAAAAAATAAAGTGAAAGTCATGGTAGAAAAATTTCCAATTGTATTTTGCTAATTATCACTATGATACATTCTTTTGATCTGCCAGTCCCTGTTTAATTTATATTTTGGTTTCCAGTCTTTCTATAGCATAAGCAGAAATGAAGCTTAACTCTATTAAGGGATGCAGTGAGACATTGTTAATACAAATTCTGACTTAACTTTTTTCTCTTATAATTGCATAAAGCTGTATAATATTATTTTATGTATTTTATTCACATGTGATAGACATGGCCATGTATTAAAATCCACATATGCTTACAAATACAGATAGTACATTAAAAAAAAAAAAGATTGCAATCTCATCATGTACCTTGAGGCTGGTGCTACAGTTTTGTAGGCTGACAGACAGAGAAGCTGGGATATGAAATTGGTTTTCTGTAAGAGAAGTAAACACTTTTAACTGGTGAGCCATTTTTCGATCTCCTCATAAAACATTTAAACTTTGATTTTCTGTGGTGAAATCAATAAATAATTTTAACATGTAATATTTTTCTGGTAGTTTTGGAAGGCCCCTCAAATATTGAATAATAACAAATCATTAAATTATATTAAAGCCACTAAGTTCCAAATAGATGAAGAATTTTATGCTTGCTTTGTGATAATATCCAAAGTACACACAACACTAATGAGTTATATAGTCATGAACATAATTTTTCTGTGAAGCAATGTCATAGAATGAAGCCAGTTTTTCTATTTATCCACCTCTCCTAGTTTAGGTGATTTTAAATTTGAATCACTGAAGCATTATAGTAAATTTTGATTTGAAACACTGTTACTCATTTGTCTTTTTGTATGAACTAGTCTGCCAAAATGCACGGACCACCTTTCTGGGATTGTAATAGCTTTAAAGAGTGGGTTGGGGAGACTAACATCTGGGCAAGGTTGAGTGTGCTTCCTCTCCATGAACATGGATACCTCTTTGATTTAGGTAGGTTTTTTTTCATAGAATCTTTCAGTTATTAATATTATAAAATACCACTTTTATTGTTTATTTATAGGAAAGTGATTGGCTTTTTATATAATATTTGTATCTTGGAGTGAGCAATAATCCCTTACAACTTCCAAATATTATTTTGTTTCCTGTTCCTTTTGTGTCAAACATAGATAATGATATCAGATATGAATAGACAGTTGAACTTCCTAATCTCTCTACATTTTATCTCTTTTCTTGTCTTATTGCATTAACTAGGACTAGGAAAACAGTGCTGAAAAAATAATACCTTTGCCTTACCTCTGACCTTAGTTGGAAAACTATGATTCTGTCACCATGAAGTATGAATTAGCTACAGTTTTATAACTGATCTTTGTCAATTTGAGGAAATTTTCTTGTGTTTATTTTGCTGAATTCTTTAATGATAGCTGGTTTTCAGATTTTTCGAGTGCTTTTCCCTCATCTGTTCAGGTAATTATTTTACTTTTTGATTTTTAATTTACAGAGATCTGTCTGGTTCTCCCTTTCTAGTGTTTGGGTTTAAATGTGTATACCACTAAGCCCTGTTCATTTTTTCTCTTAGTGAGTTGGTGTTAAATGGCTTTTAATTGTTAAAAAGTATTTGAGAAAAATCTTAGTGATGGTGTACAGTTATTTTTATAAATTTTGGGGTTTGGTCTACAAATATATTGCTGATCTTTTGACATTTCATGAGGAACAATGACCTACAATTTACTTTTAATTTTTTCATCTGTTTTGGGTGTTATAGTGATGTAATTTCACAGAATGAGCTCAGAAGTATTCTCTCTGTCCTCATTTCTCAGAAAACTTACAGAGATTAGGGAAGTTATCAGTTTTCTATGTTTAATATTCATTTTCTCTGTTAGTTAGTTAGTTAGTTAGCCCTGTTAGTTCTTCTGGTGTGAGGCTTGCAGATTGTGTCATTCAAGGAATCAATCATTTCATCTAGGTTTCTTGTCTGAGATTTTAGAATACTTTCTTACTATTGATGGCTATGGTTGCCATAACAGACCCTTTTTGTATTGCTATCAGTAATTTCCACCTTTTGAAAATTATTTAACATCTTACCTAGAAGCTTATAATTCTTACTGAAATATAGAGAGAACCAGAAATTGGCTACAGTGATAGTCTGTATTAACTTTTCTATTTCCTTTTTATATTTTTTTGCCATTATTTTTTCTTCTTTTGTTTGCGCACTTTTTCCATTTTCTTATGTGGAAATTATATTACTGATGCAAAGCCTTTTTTTAATGTTCAGTTCTCTAAATTAATCTTTGACAAGTTCTATCTTCATTTCTATTTTCATATGTTACTAAAATTCTCTTGAGACTTCTTTATTAACCCTGGTTCTTCAGAGCCCTTACTAATTTCCCATCTGTATTTCTGTTATTATTTTCTAGTTTAATTCCATTGTTATTTGAGAATTGAAATTGTGTAATTTATATTGATTTAAATTTTCAAGAGCGATTTTGACTTACAACATGGTTTATTTCAACGTGAATGTCTATGTGAACTTTAGATTGATGTATATTGTACTGTCGTTGGACAGAATACTAAGGAAATGCCAATTATTTCTAATGGATTAATAATGATGATTAGTGGATTCATGCCTTTCCTATTCTCTGTTTGCTGTTTCTTATGAAGGCTTGTTAATAAACTTCCTAAAACGTTAGTGTCTCATCCACTCGTACTTGAAGTAACATTATCATTGCTTTGTCTACTTGTCAGGAGCATGAACTAGGGATTTTTCATCAGAGTACTCACTAATTTATTTTTATTCAATACCCAGTCCACATTGTCAAGATGGGGCAGCAAGAATGTAAGAGCCAGAGGAGCAGGGAGTTGCTATATGAGATCATGTCTCTTGGGAATGTCAGAAGCTACACCCATCAAGTCTCACCTACATAACTGCCTAAACATGATTGTCACCATAGTTTTTGGACATTTTATTCTGATTCTTGTTTTACCTCATTGATCCTGAGTTGTGGTGGATCCCATCTTGAGTCTCCTGCATACTAGACAAATACTCTACAACTGCTCCACACTCCTGGGTTTTCTCTTTTCACTCAGTTCCTTTTTATTCTTTGCTTTTTCATCTGGGTAGTTACTATTGTCAGGGGCTTGAACTGAGATTCTTTCCTCTGCTCTGTCTATGCAATTAGCATTCCTATAAAGTTCCACTCCATTTTTGTTAATTTTATTGATCTATAACACATGCTTTTCTTGTGATTATTTCATATTTGTGCTTCATTATCCATCTGTGCTTGCATACTGTTTGATTTGTTCTTTTAAAACTTTAAGTATAATAACCACAGGTACAAAAATGTCTTGTTATGTTTATTCTGACTTTGCTATGTCTGGTGCTAGTTTTGATGTTATTTGTTCTCCATAAATGTGTGTCTTACCTAACAATATGTCTTGTATTTTTCTGTTGAATGACATACATGGTTGATTGAGTAAAATGATCTGTGGGTTAGTGTCAAAAGAGGAAGCAAGTTGCAGTCCTATTAGGTTTCAGTTTTCTGTGGAGTCTGAGCTCATGGAATGTCAGTTTTGTCAGTGATCTCAGTCCTGTTTCCATAGGTTTGTAGGATGAATTGGATGGCCTAGAGTTATGCATGTATTTTCTTTCTACATAGAAAGCCATGTTGTGATGGACAGTACCATATATGTCAGTATTTTTATAAACGATTATTCCCAGCTCTCTTTTCTAGTTGCCTGTCAGAATTATATGTCTGCTTGTTACTGTGAAGATCTTATAGAACCTCTTAAATAAAACTCACAATAGTGTACCCTTTACCATCCATGACTGAGTTCCAGTGGAGTATGTAACTCCTGGAGAGGGGAATATTTCATAGAATTTTGTCTGTTCCACAAAAGGAAGGTGCAGGAGGCATATAGAGATAGTTTTAATTTTAGTTCATTCCTCTTAAGTATTTTCTAAATTGGTTTCGGTTTGTGGTCCATGGTACAGTTTTGGGGATAATTTAAAATTTGTGTTATTCAAATACAAGGTTGTGATTCTCCTCCTCCTTACCACATATTCAGTTTTCAATCTGTAACTTTTTCCCTTGTTTTTCTATATTCAGACCCAGAATTTCTTCCATCTTTTTTAACACAGCATTTCCTACCTTCACTCAGATACTAGATATTACAACTGGGACAAAATCAGAATAACAAAACAAAACACAAAATAAACAAAATAACAAAAGAATGAAAGAGACAGAAATAAACTCCCAGATCGGGTAACATAGCACCTGTGGATTTGAGTCTCTTAAGTTTGAATCTCTTCCATAATGTGCTTACTGCTTTTGAGATCTATCACAGTAGAAAAAAGTGTTTCTATTTCACTTTTTTCAAAAAATGTTGTTATCATCATCAGTTAACTTGGGGTGTACGGGGCTTCCACTACCATAGGGTTAATGGCATTACTAGCAATGATATTTGAAAATTTAATTTCTTATGATAAAAACAGACACTATGGAAACTTCAGTATCATATGTAGTCTTTGTCTCATCTCCCAGACCTCTAACATTAATATAATTTAATTTTCTTAGAATTCATTTCTTAAACACTCTTGTTCTGAGTTTTCTGTGAAATGTCTCTGATTACAAAAGACAAATGGAAATTGTCACTGCTGCATTCACTAATCACTTTTCAAAATATTATCTATGTTTCATAATTGTTGAGGAAGCATTTATACAATATGAATGAATCTTAGTGAAAGTGAGTGAGCACTGATGATATCAATTTCAGTTATTTCACTTGGGAAATTAAAGATGGAGCTAATGACCTCAATCAGTCTCTAAGAAGTGCAGTAATGATTGAGGGAAAGGGTTATGATGAGGATAACCAAGTGCTGTAATTTGATAACCAAGTGCTGTAATTTGAAGGAATCCGAGTTGTTCCCTCTTATTACCCCAAACTGACATGTTAATTCATGCTGAAATCATCAGAGAAACTCACTTAACTAAGGGCCATTTGCAGTCTTTTGAGAGACATATCTTTCCCAACTTAAGGTGCAAAACAGCTTTAATTACCAGAGATGGATAATTGAGGCTGCAATGAACTGAAATGAATAAGTCCTTGTCTTCAGTAAGTTTTACATCCTCCCACATGTCTAATGAGCTCTATAAAGTCTACCCTAGTACAGAGACCTATTTGTTTGCCCATTCCTTATGAACTGTTGGTTGAATTTTTCTTGAGAAGTGTAAGATCAATAAAGAATGGTTCTATCTCTCTCCCTCCAACAGGTAGGCTTCCCACGTTCTAGTAGATGGCCCTCTACCCCCTATATAGGATCAGCGCTAGTTGAATTTAGTGGTTACCAAAACAAAGAAACAACAATAAAGCAAACACAAAATTGAAAAGTTTGGAGGGTGGGATGATGGAGGAGTCATGGGGTAAGTGTTGTGGGAGGCAGAGATGATCAAATTTCATATACATGTGTGAAATAAGGAAAAACAAGGATATTTTAGCAATTCTTTCATTATGCTATTTCCTTGTTCTTACTGAAGCTACTTTATCAAATTTCACGTTCATAGCATACCTGAACATAGCATATCTCTTGTCTAGTTTTAGAAAAGGTGCTTTTCAATTCATGAATTGTAAATAAAATAAATTATGTAATTAAAAAAGTATAATTTTTTTGTTGTTATTTTTGTTTTTGTTTTTCAAGGCAGGGTTTCTCTGTTGTAATTCTGGCTGTCCTGGAAATGAGTCTGTAGAACAGGCTGACCTTGAACTCACAGAGATCCTCCTGCCTCTGCCTTCTGGGTGCTGGGATTAAAGGAGTGCACCACCAATGCCTGTCTATATAATATCTTTTTGCTGTGTTCTTCAAGTATATGTAAATCTAGATGAGTTATTTTTTCCCTATCAGTCTGAATTTATTAATTTCTAGCTCCAGATAGAGATGCAAAAAGCTTTAAAAAGCAGTAGAGGGAGTGAAATTTCTCTCTACCTAGATAGTTTTGTAATCATATACCAGGTCATTAGCAATGTTCTTTCTGGTATCACACAGTCCTGTGTGATGTTTGGAATGAAAACCAGAATTGGTAACATGCCCCATCTATCTATCTATCTATCTATCTATCTATCTATCTATCTGTCTGTCTGTCTGTCTGTCTGTCTGTCTGTCTGTCTGTCTATCTATCTATCTATCTGTCTATCTATCTATCTATTTGTAACCTTATCTGTAAAATGTGAAGGAAAGTTGTTTGTATTACTGAAACATATGAAAATTAAATGACTTAACATTTATAAAGACACATTCATGTAGAGTATTTTGTAAAAATTGACTTAATTCTTTCTTTTTTACATTTTTGATTTTATGAGACAGGTTTTAGCTGTTGTAACTCTGACTGTCCTGGAACTTACTCTGTAGACCAGGCTAACTTCAAACTCAGAGATCTGCCTACCTCTGCCTCCGGAGTACTGGGTTTAAAGGCGTGTGTCACCACCACTTGGCCCTCTTTTTTTTATAATTAACTTTTCTTCTCTTGTACAATTCATCCCTATCCCAACCTCCACTCCCTCCCCTCGTCCTAGCTCTCCCACATCTCCCATCTCCCCTAGATCCATCCCCTGTTTCCCCTCAGAAATGAGCAGACCTCCCAAGGTTACCAGTGGAACAGGTCATAACAAGATTGAACAAAGCCAGGTACTAGATCCTACATCAAGGCTGAACAAGAAAACTCAGCAAGAGGGAAAGTGTCCCATGAGCATGTATAAGGGTTAGAGACCCCTTCCCCAACCCTGACTCCAACTTTTAGGAGTTCTACAAGAATACCATAAGATATATGTAGAGGACCTATTACAGACCCTGCCATTTCTGTCTCTTCTGTCGTTTCTGTCTCTGTGAACCATTAAGATTCCTGATCACTTGACTCCTTGGGGTATGTTCTCCTGGTGTCCTTGACCTATTTCATACCCCCAATCCCCTCTGCCTGTCTTCCTTGGCGTTCCCAGAGCTCTGGCCAATGTTGAGCCCTGGGTCTCTGCATCTGCCCCCAAAAGCTGCAGAGGAAGCCTTTCTGATTATGGTTGGGCTAGGCATCAATCTATGAGTGTAGCCGAATATATTAGGAATCTTCTCTGTGCTATCCAGTCTCCAATTCCTGGCCAGCTCTTCTGTGTCAGGCATGAGCTTTTTCCCTTGGGGTGGGGTTCCTTCGTTGCCCCAGCAGATCCTGGAGGCAGGGTAGGTTGTAGGTCAAAGATTCTTCTGACTGTATTGGTGTCCCAGTCCCATTACTGGAAGACTTCCTTGGTCACAGAAATTGGCCTGCTCAGGCTCCCTATTAAGTATCCCTACTAGGGCCACACTTGTATATTTCAGGGAGGTCTAGGTCTCTAGATCACACCCTGAATGTCCCCCAATTCCAGTCATCTCTTGCTATATTCTCTCCCTTTATATCTCTTCCCTACCTGATCCCCTCAGTTTACATTTCCATCTTCCCCAAGCCCACCTGCTACATCTGTTACATTTCCACTTCCCAGAGAGATCCATGAATCCTCACTGGGGCCCTCTTTGTTTGGTAGTTTCGCTGGGTCTGTGGATTGTAGTACAATTTTCCTTTACTTAACAGCTAATATCCACTTATAGATGAGTACAAACCATGTTTGTCTTTCTGGTTCTTAGTTACATTACTCAGGTTGATTTTTTTTCTAGTTCTATTCATTTGCCAACAAATTTCATGATTTCATTATTTTTAATAGCTAAGTAATACTACATTGTATAAATGTACCACATTTTCTTTATCCATTCTTTAGTTGAGGGGCCTCTAGATTGTTTCCAATCACTGGCTTTTGTGAATAAAGCCACTATTAACATAGTTGGTCAAGTTACACTTGTGATAGGATGGTATGTACTTTGGGTATATGCCCAGGAGTGATATAGCTGGGTCTTGAGGTAGGTTGATTCCCAGTTTCCTGGAGAATCACTATATTGATTTCCATAGTGTCTGTACAAATTTGCACTCCCACCTACAATGAAGGAGTGTTCCTCTTGCACCACATCCTCACCAACATGAGCTGTCACTTGTGCTATTGATGTTTGCCATTAAGACAGGTATAAGGTGGAATTTCAGAGTAGTTTTGATTTCATTTCCTTGAGAGCTAAGGATTTTGGACATTTCTTTAAGTGTTTCTGAGCCATTATTGAGAGAGTTCTGTTGTTTACTCTCTCAATGCATCATAGATTATATACATGAGAAAAGCAAAGCAGCTTTGCAGTAATTTATGGTTGTTTGCTTTATTAAAACTTGCAAATATTTGGTTAACTTTGCATTTTGAAAAAAATATTGAAATTATTGTGTAAAATCACATTGGTGACTCATGTTTTATGTAATATACTCGAAGGCTAATGTTATTTGCTTCATAATATATAAGGAAATGTATAATCTCGCAATGTATAATCCAGCTGTAGTTGACAAATATGAAGTGAAAACTTGGTCAAATTTTTATTGAACTTAAAGTAAAAAGTGAGCACTGTCACTCAAGTCCAAAAGAGATTTGTGTTAAAATTCCCCCACCCAACCCAGAAAAATCCTTGACTCCTGTGGTGATTCTACTATAAGGTGTCAGTGGGCTCATAGACATTTTGAAATTTTATAACATTGAAAAAAAATGCTAAATTCTTTCCTTTTGGGAAAGGATTGTTGTGTAGAAGCACGAAAATGTATACACATAACTGCCTTATAGCAATTTTTATAAAATAGTTTTATTCCTTTTATGTAGATATGCATGTGTGTGTGTGTGTGTGTGTGTGTGTGTGTGTGTGTGTGTGTGCATGCATGCGTGCTTCTGCACTCCTGAGTAGACTCATACAAAGATGAGAGGGAGGCATCAGATGACTTCTTCAGTTTCTTTATGTTTTATTTTTTGAGACAGATTCTCCCACTGAACTTGCTGTTCAATGATTTGGCTAGATTGGCTGGCCAGCCAGCCCCTGGGATCCATCTGTTTCAACTTTGTCAGTGCTAACTTCACAAGGCACAAGCCTCCATGTCAGGCTTCTTTGTTTTTTTTTAAGTAGGTGCTGGGAATTGAATTCAGATACTCAGGCCTGTACAACAAGAATGTTATCAACTGAGTCATCACTCCTTGGCCCCACAATCTTGTTATCTACTAGTTTAATTTGTTAGGTTTTGTTTAGAATTGGTATTACTAATTCTTTACTAAGTCAAGATTCCAAATACTACATTTTCCCCTTTGAGTTTTCTATTTTAGGAGACACTTAAGTTCTGCTCCTGGCCATATGTACATAATATTGGTTTTACCTTTTTTGAGAGTTTTCCCTTATCATGAGCATCTGATAAGCATTTCCTTTATCAGATACATCTGGTTTGGCATTTCCATGTGTAATCACATCCCTGAGTGTTGCAGATTGAGTTCATATGACATGTATGGTGAAGAACAACACACAAAAATGCACTACATGAGTTAAGGCCAACTTTCAGGAACCAATGGGCACTCTCTCAGACTTTCCTTTGAGATGTGACTTTATTAAAAGTCTCTGTGGTATTCTATTGCTTACCTGCATATCACTGCTGCATCAATGTAATTTGATTACCTGATGGGTTTGTGCATTTTTTATTTTAGAACTTCATTTACTTCATATTCAAATTTCGTATTCAGTATGTATGTTGACTGAAATTACTTGTAGGAGAAAAAAGAAGTATTTGTGATAGAGACAGATTTTGGGACTGTACACAGGTACAAAGCACCACCATGCACACAATAGTCTTTGCTCTAAGAGGAAATCAGGTATCTCTTGCCATTGTGTATAATATCAGATTTGTTATCTCCCTCCTTTTACAAGTTTGTCTCAGTATAGATTACCTTTGAAAAGTGCAGTACTTCTCCATTTCATTTGAAAATTTAAGAACTGTCATTCTTCAGCATATTAATTTCATACCATGTATATAGTGTGTTTTCATTAAATCTACCCATCTTCCATGTATTCCATTATCTTTATGACTTTATGTCCTCTACTTTTTTTTTAACCCACCAAGTTCACCCTGTGCATGCATGGGTATAGGGCCATCTACTATAGCTAGCCCCTCAGGTGTTACATCCATGTGGAAAACCAACTCTCCCTCACCCAGCAGCAACATTTGTCAATATGTCCCCAGTTAGAGGAGAACTTCATGAGCCTCTCTGTCATCCAAGATGGGATTTGGAATGACTTGATCATGTGCAGATTTTGTGCATGTAGTTCCAGCCTCTTTTGAGTTCAAGTGAACTATGGTGCTGCCATGTCCACAAATAGCTGTTTCACTGTAGACACCCACTACCTACGATGCTTAACAATTTTCTACCCTCTCTTCTGTGATAATACTTGAGCTCTGAGGTGAAGGGCTATGATATAGCTGTCTAACAGATCTTAGCAGTTGTGCTGGTTAGCTTTTACCAACTTGGCAAAATCCTGAGATACCTGGGAAGAGGTACCCTCAATAGAGGGTTTGCCCCCATCAGACTGCCTATTTGACATTTTCTTGACATAGGAGGTTGGTACCCCATCTGTACATGTTGTCCTATGTGTATAAAAACAGCAGTTGGCAGCAAACCAATAAGTAGCAACCATCCCTGATCTGTACTTTAATTACTGCCTCCAAGTTCCTGCTTGTGTTCCTGACCTGACTTCAGATGGACTGTGTAATGGAAGTGAAGTGTAAGCTAAGTAACCTTTCTCTCCCTTTGTTGATTTTGGTCAGTATTTATCAGAGCAACCGAAAGCAAAGTAGGACAGCATTACCCAGGACTGATTGAATATCTGGGGCTAATGGAAAGAGGAACTTTTTACTTTAGATTTCTAGCACTGCTATGCTGACAGTAAGTACATAGTGTTTACAGTCATGAATTCTTTGATATGCTAGCAAAATTGAAAATGGGTTTAACTTTGTATGTAGTTTGTGATTTATAAACTACATTTACAACCTTTGAAATATCTTTAAAAGATTAAAAGCCACAAGATTCTCCTAGACAAAACTGTATTTCATCATATCTATGCTATGTTTTATGGTAAACACACCATTAATGTGAAATTATCTCTGACTCAAAGGAGTACCCAAAGAATGTAATCAATTACATTATTAATGAGCTACTTTTAGAATGTGATCTTTTAAAGGCATAGCCTAGTTCACTTATCTCTATAAACAGCTGTATACAGTTCCTACATGAGTGAAAAGTATGCTGTAAATACCACTGGAAATTCTGTCTATTGGTTTCCTCTGTCTCTGTGTAATGGCTCTATGATTGCTAGTCTTTCTTCCTAGCATGTAGCTCCTGAATGAAAGATTGAATGAGAGAATGGCTGATGTCACCTCTTTGTTTATAATATCCCAGGGGCTTTTGACTTAGAGTATGAATTCTATCCTTTCACGTGTCTGCAGGTTACATCTCATCCTCTGCAGTTCTCTCTGACTTTATCAGTGATTCTATTCCTCCTTGTTCCTTCTTATCCAGAGTGTCCCTTCCTTCAAGCACACTACTTGCTCCTTACAGCATAGTTCCTACCTATGCATGCATTCACCACTCTCTGTGCTTCGAGGGTTCTGCCCCAGTTCCATTTACCCCCCTCAGTTCATTCTTGGTGTTCCTTAATCAGTAAAATTCCTCGTATGAAACTTGCTATATAACAGCCATTTCTTCTAATACATCACCCTTACTCTTTACTGTTCTGTTTTTTCCAACTGATTATGGCATTCTGCTATTCGTTTATTCTGCTGTTTGAACACAAGCCTTGTGAGGAAAGAAGCTCTCTGTAGTATTTAAAAGATATGGAGTCATGTCTGTTTTACAAATTATTTCATTAATAAAACTTAAAATGTAGATATACTCTTCAGAACCTATTAATTAAAAACACAGGGAAGCAACCTTGTATTTATTTACTTGTTCATTGGGTAGAGTGGGCCCAGAGTAGTACTTACACTTGAATAAGAGCTCTTAGCTTTTTAACCATTGAAAGTATAGAAAGTATAAGAATAATGTATACTTTGGGGGAAGCGGTTTTTACAGTGTCAGACATTTTCTGTAATACTTGGTAAATGTTTATTGAATTAGAAATACATTTGAGTAATGTAAGACACACTCATTTTCATAAAATTGGTTTCTTAAGCTTGTTTTGGTGTACTATCCTTGCTGTGTGGGCAGCAGTTATGACAGTGATTATGTGGTTTCTCTCATTCTTTCCTTTGAATTATGGTTCCAATGCAATCTTTGGTATATATTTTAATCACACTAAAACTCTAAGAATTTCAGTAGCTTTCCTTCACCCCACAAAATATTTGAGAAAATATCATTAGCTGTGTGTGTGTGTGTGTGTGTGTTTTTTATGGAAAAAAATAAAAACAAACAGACACTGCAATGAGACTTACTGTCTGGCAAATTAAAAAGTCTCAGTGGGCTGGAAGCATAGTTGTTCAACTGATGTGACTTGGCTAGCTGGTCTTGAAGAGTTTTAACCCAATATAGGATTTAGTGCCTGCCTTCTTCCTGGGTTTACAATTAGAAACTCTGTCCGGACCCACTTTGTTATTACAGAAATTTGTAGTACCAAATGAAGTAAGATATTTTGGAATAAAGGTAAAATCTAGTGGACAGTTTGTTGCATTGTGCTGCAAGACTGCATTCACAGCAGTGGCTGCTTGTCTAGCTGCAGAGATTATTCTTTCCTTTCTATTGCATGGCCCCATATTCTTGGCTTATGATGGGTAATCAGTTTCAGATTCACAGAACTGATTTTCTCAGAACTTACTTTTGGAGCAATTATTGGTGAAATCTATACTCACATTCATTATACTCTATGCTGATATTTCAATTGCCTCCAAAAATTTGAAAATAAAATGCCTTTTAGCATGTGCAATTTTAAATTTACAAACAGCTTAAATTTAACTGGTAATTTTTCAGAATGTCTTGGGAAATACAAGAAAAGGAATGGTACTTTGTAAATATTCACAGTTGTACGTTATTATAGAAAAAAGAGACTAACTGACATTAGAATCAGGGGGGCCTGAGAGGTGGCTCTGTTGTTAAGATCACTTGCTGCTCTTGCAGAGGACCAGTGTTCAGGTCTCATCACTTACATAGCTGCCCAAAGGTGTCTATGATTCCATTCCAGTGGATCCGATACCCGTTTTTGAACTCTAGTCTCCAGGCATGCTTATGTTACACATATGTATATGCAGGCAAAACACTTGTTCACATAAAAAAACAAAAAAAACCACAAACAAACAAAAAAAGAAACTTATTTTGTTTGGTATTTTGAGATAGAGTTTCTCTGTTGTAGCTCTGGCTGTTCTGGAACTGACTCTGTAGACCATGCTGGCTTAAAGCTTACAGAGATCCTCCTGCCTCTGCCTCTTACTGGTCAAAATTTTTAAAAATCACAACAGAAAGAGATATCTACTGCAAGGTCTAGAAGATGAGGAACTTGTTTTAGTAGTTCTTAGTTCACAAATATTGAAATGGAATCTTTTAATGATGAAAAATATTTGCTTATAGATCCATACATTTGATGTTAACTGAAAACCTAGTGCATGTAAGCTGAGTATGGATACTGTTAACACCACAGAGAAGACAACTCCTGCTTTTGTGTAGTTTACATTCCAGTGAAACATATTATCTTCTAGTATAGGCGTGGATATTTTGTGGCAAAAGACTCATCTACTTTTTACATAAATCTTTCAAATATTTTGTTTGTGTGTATGTATAATTAAAATATGAAATTACCATCTTAGGGCCTTTAAATACATAAGATTCCTTCAACTTCATTAGGAAACAAAATTCATACTTACAGAGGTGCAAACAGCAAAGCTGAGGGATCTTCTAAGTTTCATTTCCATCCTGGGGGGCAAAAAGAAGAAGGGAAGAGCAGTGCAGAGATTTGTTTAATAGTACCAGCTTTATGTCACAGCAGTCAAACACTGGAGATTCCTCTCACAGACCAGGCTTATGCATCCCAGGTTTGGAACTTCAGAGTTCAGGGCAGGACTCCCTTTGTCTGACCTCTGGAGAGGACAGTAGGTAGCAGAACATCCTGACAAGAATGCAAAAAGCATTCCAAGAGTGAAGGTGACCATGGTTGCACCGCACCACCTCTCTTGAAGGAAGTTCTGTAGTGATCTAAGTGTTACTACAAGTTCTCAGCAGTTCCAGATGAACTTTAGAATATTAGATGCATTGAAAGAAATTTCAGCAACAAAAGCATAATATCACATCCCTGCTCTCTTTAAATAGTGATATTCTTTTAACAATCAAAACAAATTCTTTTTGCCTTTCCTTCCCTGAGTCCCCAAATCTCTCAACTCTTCCAGCATTGTTTAAACTCAAAACTAAAGTTATATCTGAGACACAGGCAAATTCTCATCTGTGAACCACTGCTATAAGTACAAAATCAAGTTATATGTTTCTAATATATAATGGTGGGACCTTTCTGGAATGGAAAGACTAAGCAGTGGATGAATGAAAGTGACCCAAGGCAAGACCGAATGTTACAGCCTTGTGGTAAATGCTGTATCCTTATGTTACATCTGTTGTACACTGGAGACACTGCAGCAAGAAGTGTGCACATGAGGGCTTTGGGAACCCTACCCATATTGCTGTGCTGAGTTTAGCCCACCCAGCTGAATTTCTGGGATGGTTTCATATGGTTTCAGAAGCTTTGTTCATCAGCCATTGCAAGCTGCTGGAATCATTGATGCTACTTTAGCTTCAGGTTCACACGCAGGCCTCTTCTGTGCCCTGCTCCATTGAGAATTCCCTGTGGAGAGTTCATCCTTGAAAAATGCTAATGTATTCCAAGGCTTAAAGAAGGAAAGGAAGGAAGGAAGGAAAGAAAGAAAGAAAAAAAAGGAAGGAAGGAACTCCATAGAACCTCCCATTACCCTAACTCTTACATTTTCACCTCAAAAACTAGACTACATGGTATATACTGAAACTTGCCACCAATATAACAGCTATAACAATCATGGTGTACTTAACTACTCAGTGCGCAATGGAAGGTCTCTGAAATACATTTGTTCTTCTCGGTTCTTATTGTCCTGTAACAGGAGAAGAAGCCTTAAAATTTTTTGAGATTTTTCCATTGCTAATGTTTATCATCACCAGTATTTTCTTTGGCAAGGGGCTGTTCAACCACACCCTCCTTGCCTACACATGTTCTATCCCAATAAGATTTCTCTGTTCCCTTTCTTTTGTCCAGGCTGCAATGTTTCTCAGTATTTTTGTCTTTCTTCCGTTTTATCATTTCAGGTAATTTAACCCAGCCAATTTCCCCATGCTACCACTAAGATGCTTTTCGGTGTCCAATAAACAAGTCAGTTGTTTCTAAATTTAGCTTTCTAAGAACACACCTACAGTGCCTCTAAATGCTTTGGCAAGGAAAGTTAACAGTGACCTTTATTCCAATGCCCAAGAGAAGTCTCATTTTTTTATATGAAATCTCACCAGCTAGACCTTCATTGTACACATGTGTTGTGTGTATATATGCCACATTCTCTTTACCCATTCATCCACTGAAGAGAAGAGGATTCCATAACTTGATTTTTGTGAGTAATGACAAGAAACATGGTTATGTGGGTACCTCTTCTATGTGTTGACTTAAGTACACTTCCATATGTATTCCAAATGATAGGTATAGCATGGTAAAATAATCTTCCTTTAAGATTTTGAGGAAACTCGATAAGTACTTCCCATAGTGATGAATAATACTTCCAATTACTGTGTATAAGGATTACAAAATCCTTTTGTTTTCTTGGTGATCCTTACCAGGGTGAATCTCTGTGCAGTTTGATTTGCATTTTCCTTATGACTATGGATGGTGAGCATTTTTCATGTATTTACTAGTTCTTTATATTTTTAAGAGCAGTATGTTCAATTCACTTAACCTTTTATCACTTGGGTTATTTATTTTTGGGGGGAGGTTTAGTCTTCAGTTCTTTACATGTACTGGTTATTAATCTCTTGTTTGTTGAATATTTGGTATAGCTTTCCACCCCATTCTGTGGGCTTTCTCTTCATTCCGTTGTTTCCTTTGCTGTACAGACGATATTTACCTTCATAAAATATTAGCTGTAAGGGCTGGAGAGAAGGTTCAGCGGTTAAGAGCATTGTAAATCGTAAACCTGTGTCTAACTCTCTGCTTTCTCTCTTAGCTTATTCTGGACTGGCTCTGCTCTTCTTGGCTTCTGCTTCTGAACTGAACTGTGAGAAAACTATGTTCAAACTGCCAGACTGAACTAACTCTCCACTTCTCTCTGAACTCCACCTCGCTTCTGTTTGAGCTCCGCTTCCACGCTCTGCTTCTACTCCCAACTTCTCTCTTCTGAGCTCTGCTTGAGCTCTGCTTCTGCTTCCTTCAACTGCTTCTTCCAAACTGACTGTCTGTGAACTCTGCTTCCCAAATGCTAGGATTAAAGGCATGTGGCACCACTTCCATCTGAGCTGGAATTAGAGGTGTGTGCTACTTTGGGATTAAAGAAGTGTACTAACTTTCTTTCTACCTTAGAGCAGCTATGCTGCTGGATTAAAGGATTAAATGTCCCTCTGCACTTGACATTTAAGAGGTCATCGTATCTCAGTTGTAATGGAACATCAACCCAACATCGTTGTAGCTACCCAATTACATCTGAATGCCTTCTGCATTTCCTTTAGCCGCTTTTCAAGCGAATAATCCATCTACAGTTCATATCATTCAACTTGATCATGTATTAATTATGATACCTTATATGCGCCTGGATTCTCATTGTTTGTTCAATAAAGGTCACTGCTGCATGTCAGTCAGTAGGTGATCAAACTTGGAGTTGATGTCAACCAAACACTGCTTGGTCTCACTCAGTGGGGCCAGTTGAACCTGAAACCTGACTCTTAATGCTTACATACATTAGATAGATTTTATATGATACATTCTTTCAGTAAGTATGGTGCTTTACATGTGAATAGAATCCTAGTTTTTTAAATACTATATAGAGTATTGTGTAAACTCTCACTATAGAAAATATAAATGACCCATCCTCATGAAAATTTCCTAAATAAGTGAGATGTGTGTGTGTGTGTGTGCACTTTCAAACCAAAAAAGAAGTAAGAACTTGTTAATGGGTGCATCAATTTTTGATCTGGAAGAAGTTTACATAATTATGTATATAATTGTGATATATAAAAAATTGTGATATATATGTGTGTGTATATATATATATATGTATATATATGATAAACATTTTAGTGAGAATCTTCTACAATGCACAGGGACATTCATTTATTTGATTATGTTTTGACAAGGCTTTGATTAGGTTATCTTACAATCATTGTGCTTTCTTCTGGTAAGTTCCTACACCTATAGGAAAATACTATATTTTAGCTAGTTGACCCTGCTATAGATCATAAAGTAATTCTATGATCACTACCTCAACCTGAAGTTGGAACTTGTCTTTTAGACCATTAGAGAATGAAGATGTCTTTTTCATGCCTCTAATGTTACAATACTGCAAATGCCAGTTTTCCTTGGTAATTTCAACATTTTCCAGCTCTGGAAAGTGTTGTAGCATCGAAAATAATATTTACAGTTCATCAAGCCTGTTATGATACTCAGGATTATTTATAGACTGTCTCACAACACAACATATGATTAATACAAAACACTGTGAAATACTTTCTGGGAAAATAGTACTATTGGATTTTTACTGAAATTTTCAGTTTTTTCCTATACTGTATTTTATGGCTAACCATTAAATGCCTGGAATAAGAATTTATAGTGGAAACATTAGCAACACTCCATTAGTGAAATAAAGTCTTATAAATAGAATAGTAAGTGGTTGGAAAAACAATATTCCTCCAAAAATCTATTTAAAAATGTAAATCATATATGAGATGCCACATTTTGTGTGTTTCAGCAATTAAATATGGAATCTGAGAATTTGTAGCCCTGGAAAGAATGTTAGATAGGATTTCTAAATTGTTCATTTCAATTCAATTGAAGGGACTCACAGCTTCAGGTAATTGGGGAGGAAAATATGGAATTAGAAGTTATAATTAAAACCAGGGGTATATGATTTCTTGATTTACTGGTTGTGCCCAGTGATGCCCAATTGTTATTTCTGAGGCAACAGAATAAACAACTGTACATTCAATGTTCTCCTTTTTGGGCTAAGTCTTCATCTGTAACAGTCTAGATGTGGCTACCATGTGCTTGACTGATGAGTTTTGGTTTGTGAATTGCTGTGGATATATTTTAGGTACTTGCATATACTTATTTTCAGCCTACCAAGAATCAGTAGTCAGTGACATAATTCACCTATACATTTACAATATATTGAAAAATCACTCAGAAGAAATGTTTATTCGATTAACTTCCTATATTGTTCCATGGTATAGGCAGGTAAATATTATAGATTGGAAGCATTAGTACTAGTGTAATCATTAAAAGTCCAGAATATTTTTAGTTGGATATTAACTGCACTTTTTTGTATTTAATGTTTTGGTGGAAATTAAATTAATTAATTTTCTTTATTTGGCTGCTACCTGAACATACATTTGTATATATATATGCATGTTCAAATAACCCTTTAAAGGAACAAACTACGGAATTGATAATGAAATGAAATTACTAAATAATTTGAATAAATATAACAGACTCAGCATTCAGCATCCCTCAGGTTATAGAGAAGAACTATTCATAAATCCAATAGAGAACTAAAAAAAAGTCCCCATATCTCATGTTGCTGACCCTGAACTTATGCAGTGAGCAAGGAGGCTTAAATTAGTGGATGTGCTCCAAAATAAAGAAAGCCTCCAGAGATACTTGGAGGTTCAAACCAGTGAACAAGTCTACAAATCCTTGTTCATCACCATACAATGGAACAGATATTTCCATGTCAAAAGTCAAGAAAAAATAGTGTTACAAGCAAGTAGTAACACCAGTAACTACTATACAAGAATTCAACTGACACTGACACAGTTTTCATCTAAGATATTCAACTTTAAACCACAAGCAGAATCCTTAGAAAATTATGAAATAGGCAAAGAAACAGCACTGCACATATATTTACATATATGTAAATATTTATTAAAAGAAACAGTAAAAATGTTTCTTGACCTTTCATAACAAACATAATAACTTTAAATCAGCAATTGTGATGCTGTATATTAGTCCCCTTTCAAGCATGTTGTTCCAAAAATAACATTTTTATTAAATTTTAGAGAATTTCATGTAGTATGTTTTGATCATATTCATCCTTACATATCATGTGTGTAAATATATAGATGTGTCTGTCATGCACGTAGATTTGAAAAAACCAGTGATAATTTAAAAAGTTTATGAGATCAAGAGTCACATATCTTAATAGAATACATAATCAAATAAGTATATTTTTCAAAATGCTCATAATCCCTGAACAGAAATTGCTGTCATTAGGTTTTGAATGGTTTAGTGGGTACACGTGCTGGTTGCCATACTTCTTGACCTGAGTTCAGTCCCCAGGACCCACACTGTGGAAGGTTCCTGAGAGTGTACCCACATGCGTATATCCTTGAAAACGCTTGCTTGTGCATAAGCGTGCATGCATGTGTGCATGCGCGTGCACAGACACACACAGACACACACACACACACACACACACACAAACACACACTAAAAAATAAGATGGTACAGTCAGGCCATTTGGGATGGCACAGAACAATTGGTTTATTGTGTTTATATTCAGGAAGAAGGGACCCATGAATGCTCATGCTCAGCCTGTATTCCTTTTTTGGTTCAGTCCCCAATGGTGCTACCCACATTTATGTTGATTCTTCCCAACTTAATTAGTCAAATAGTTTCCTTGAAGACATTCCCAGAGTTTTTCCTCCTAGGTGATTATAGGTCCAGTCATATTGACAATCAAAATGAACTCCTCAGAGTCTATAATGCTATGTTCAATATTTTGTCAATAAACTTTCTCAATAAACATATATTGACGATTAAATGAGTGTTGTTATAATTATGCTATAAATTCATTTTTAGTTCTTAATTTTCAAGACATTTATATTTAATGTTTATGATTTCATTCAGTTGTAAGTCTTGATAAAATTTTAGTAAAGATAGATTAATTTTGAAATTGTTCTAAGTAGATTTAGTAAGAATAGTCAGATTATGTTCTCAAATATAAAAAATATTTCGATCTCCAAGTTTACAGTGCTTGTCAGGCTAAACAATTTCTGGGTGTTGTTGCATTTCTAAATTTGCTATAGTGGGAATATGCCAATTCATATCATGGTATTTTCTTGAGAAATTAAATATATTTTTATATCATATTGTTTCTAAAATTACTGAAATTCAGACCTTTTAGATAATCTTGTTATATTGTATCTCTAAAATTTTCCTTCTATAAATATACACAGATTTTATTTAAGTGGTTTTAAATATTTGCCAAAATAATACTATTTTTCCCTCATCAACAATTTACCAAATCCATGCTTTTGTATTTATAATATTGGTTTTCTGCTGTATTTCTTTCTTGCTCATCTTTGTAGGTGAACATTTTTTTCTTTCTTTCTTTTTTTCTGAACGTGACTCTATCCAGAAATTCCCTTATAGATTTTCCTAACAATAACATTTCAATGTAAATGAATCAACTTTCTAACCTACAAGGTACTTTTCCTTTTGCTTGTCTTCCATTTGTCTTTTCTATGCAGATTCAAATGTGAATACTGTAAAACTGAATTTATGAAAATTCAGCTAGATTAGTATAGAGTAGATTTTCTATACCAGAAAGTAATGCAATACAGTATAATTGATAATAAGTTTCTCTCTTAGACCTATAAGATACATCTCTATAATATGTATTTAAGTAATTTTTCTTCTTCAAATACTTAAATGTAGGCTACTTTGACTTTACAAACATGCTGAGGGCATGTATATTTGCATATGCTGACCTTCTCCGTGTCTGACTCTTTGCAGGGTGATATTCAGCAGTTCTTGATCACTGGTGACCCCAAGGCAGCATATGACTACTGTGACCATTACAGTCCAGACTGTGACTCAACATCCAAGGCTGCTCAGGCTCAGGAGCCTCAGATAGATGAGGTGAGGATGCAGGACAGAGGAGATCCTCGGGTCCAGAGATGTAGCTGAGACCTTCATTAAAGCATACTTACTCAGTTTAATTAATCTATACTTTAATTAAGAGTCTGTGGACATCTTGAAGAATTCACTCAAAGGTACTTTGGTATTGTTCAGGGTTGATTCCTTAAAGCTATGTTTCTGTTCTTTGCTTTAAACAGTTAAAACTACTTTAATATGGGAAGAGTATGTTTTAGGGTATAGTAACCATTTCCCAACTTTTGACATTTTATACAAATGGGGAAAAAAAAAACCCAGTAAGATTGATTTAAGATTGATTAAAGATTTGAGGCTCTGTTTTATAATCAAGAGTTTACTTATTTTTTATTTTTCAATTTTCTTCTCATAGAAAAGTAAAGAAATTAAATAAGAAATAGTTTGTGCTTTAACTTACAGCAGAACTACTGTTTTTTTAAAAAATCATAATGTAAAACACTTTTGGATTATTCAGTTGCATCATTGCCTGCTTTCCCTTTCCTCGTTCCCAGCCCTCCCATGTGCTCCCCTCGATCTCTTTCAATTACATATATAACCTGGTTATTCCTTGTACTGTTACTTGTATGAATGTTTTCACGGCTGAAAATTTAGTACTAGATACCAATTGGTGTGTTATTTTCTGAGAAAACCGAATCTTCAAATTTATTTTCCTAAAACTAAGATACAAAAATTCTAAAAGGGAATTTGAATATTGAGAACAAAATTCTGTTTAAAAAATGACTCAAATACTATATATGTCCTTTCTGAAAAACACACTATTAGATGCTACCTTCTGAATTTTAACTAATTAGATTAAATGAATATTTTATTTGTTTCATTGTTACAGCTAATACAAATTCATGTTGTTTTTTATAATTCAAAATTGCAAAATTTTGACATTACTTTAGTTTGTGAATTCTGTCCTCCCAGTCTTTCCCAGAATTTAACAGTAATATCTTTTTTTCTTTTTTTAAAAAAACAAGGTAAAGTCTTAAGAAGCCAAGGCAAGGCCAATAAGGAACAACTATGAAAACTGGCTTGGATGTTTGATTGTGTTTTCAGTTTTTACGTGCCTTATTCTTTATTTCCTTATGAGTCACTAAATGTATTTTTGGTGGTTTCAGTGGAGAAAAACCATGAGTTTAGGTTTCTATAGCTGACAGGTCAAAAGAGTGTCACTAATGCTTGTGTTCAAAACTAATGATTTTTATTTTGCATTTGCCACTTTTATAGGGAATATTAAGCTCATTTCTTGTAGCAAATACAGGACTACTTAGTGATGAAGAGAGTCGGGTGTTCCAGTGGAGTACTGATTGACAGTTGCCATCTGCTTCTAAACTGAGTGTGTCACAATTAAATATTTTACTTTAATTATTTCAGGAGGAATTAACTATTCTTCCTCTAATTAGCTACATTGATGTGTGAATGTAAGAAACATTCTATCATAGTATTAAAACATACCATCAACAATTTAAGCAATTTAACCTTCACACAAACATGTTAAGGAAGAGGATTTCCGTTCTCAGAAGACTCGTCACCCTAGTTTATAATATGTACTGAGATATTAATGGACTAAAGTTTAATTTATCCATCACATCATAACATTTTTGCAGGGCTTCAGTTGCATCAATTACAAACTGGTTCTTCCCTCCCACCATTTTGATTTTTTTAAAATTCTTTAGTGAAAATTGGAAAATATTCCCCTAAGTGTGCTATACAACTTCATGTAGAAAAAGTCACAAAGATATGCTAAATTTTCTAAAGGAGACACTAGGCAGATGATGGAAGGATGAGAGATGGAGCTGTCCCTTTGATTGACTCTTGAGCAATCCCTCGGGAAAGATGTGGTCCAGTGTCTGAAGAAGCACACTTGCTACTCCCTCCACTTCCCTGAGAGCATTCTGGCAGTTCTTAATTTTCAGAAATATGCACTAGTGGAGAAAATTAGACTTTTACTTCTACCAGAAAAAGCTTGACATAAATTAATTGCTTTGACAAACACTGATAAACATATACAAATGCATCTCCAAATACCACATTTGGTAGGCTTTTTTATTGTTCACATTTAAAACTGTGTCTTCACTGTTTCACTGATTTCTTTTAAGTAGTACATGATGTGCAATTTGATTACATTTAGAACTGTGAACAGTAACTTGAACCTGCAAATATTTCTTTTTTTCTGTATTTTATTTCAAGCCAGCCATAAGTAGTTACAGATAGTCAATATTTCTTATTCCCACATGAATGATGGCAGTTACAGAAACATTACTCTATGGTGCATAGTTCTCACTTAATAATTACATTAAAATCTGACATGATGGATCCATGTCTGTAACTCATCACTTGCATAGTGGAAGCATGAAGATCAAGAGCTCAAGGCCATATTTGGGTGCATAACAAGTTTGAGACCAGGCTTGTCAAGAGGTCTCTCTCCCACTCTCTCTCCCTTTCTCAACATATATATATATATATATATATATATATATATATATATATATATATATATATACTTTGTATATTTATAGACTTTCTATACACACACACACACACACATTTACACACATAGAGAGTTTCTTGTAGTTGTAGATATTTTATCTAAATTATACAGTTACCAAAATGTATTTAAAGTATTGTCTATTGACAGCTTTATATTTTATCAAAATTCTAAATAGTCTCTATTAATTTTTTTTATCAAATTGGTATTTTGATACTCATAAGACCAATAAATGAATTTTCATGTTTACATTTCATTATTGCCTTTGGCCGCATTATCTAGAAGCATTCATGTAGGTTGAGGGAAAGTCATTAAATACCAGGTATGCCATCTTGCCACAGGATCAATTTGGACATGCTTCATGTTCTGTCTGTGGAATTGCATTCACTTGCATTGCTCTATCTACTGGGGTTTAGTAAAGGATACTGTGATCACAATTTTCCAAAACGTTTATAGTCACTAGTCACCTTGCTGGCAGACTAGAGAAGATTCATTGAGAAACCTAGAGATGCTAGCAGAAGAAGTAGAATTTTAACAATTATAATAACTGAGGAATTACGTGGTGGTTACCCTGGACTTCTATAGTTATATATTTGAGGATTTTAGAAACAGAGTTTAGCATTTAATTTTTATATACTATACAATCTTTGTGTAGTTATTTTGATTGAAAACAAAAATTAAAATTTTCCTAAAGATAACTTTATAGATGACCATATTGACACTGTCCTCCTCATCATTTAACATGATAAGTTGTAATTGATATCAAGAAATATATTTGGTCCCCAGCTAAATTTTTAATACAGAAGAATCTAAGGGAAAATGTTGTGTTCTCAGTTTATATATTTTAAGATGTGTAAGTATTGAGGACTACTTTCAGTTGAAAAAAAAATGGTAACAATAATAGAAACGACTTATTTATTAAAACATACCTAATTTTGAAAATGCAGTGCTTTAGAAGTTTTTGTGTCCATTTTGGTTTTAATTTGGATGAAATGAGAGAATTGAGAATAAAATTTAAATCTGAATTTTCCAAACACAGTCATATCTATTTCATGCCATTTTTATTTTTTCCCTTTTTCAATGATAGATGTGAATATCTTCCCATATTTTCATAAGACCATTCTTCATAATTTTATTTTCCTTCATATTATTAATTAAAAAGCATACTTATTGAAATGCTATCATTTTTAATTTTATTTTTGCCATGCTTGTTATTGAAAGCAGTGCCTGTCTGTGTTAGCTGATTGCTTGTCCAGTTAGCTACAACCCCAGAAAAATTACTGTTTTTAAAGGAAGATACTTCAAGGCAGATCTTTACAAATCAAGATTAAAGTGAATATTTAGAAACTGCCAGGAAACTTAAATCCTATCTTTGAACTAACATTCAATTTTAATAAAAGTTTGAATCACTATTCAAAACTTTTATTTTTCTTGCAGTCTTAAGCACTTGTTCTGTTCTTAGAAAGCTTGCTTGATAACTCTGATGTTATTACATTCTATATGCAATAGAATAATACTTCTGTTTAATATAGCATCTCTCTTAACCTTTACTTTGAGTAAGGTTAAGCAGATGATTTCCACTTTGTCAACAGTATGACTTCTAACTAACACAATTGCCCAATATTTTTCCTTTGCAACGTAGTATGCACCTGAGGATATAATCGAGTATGACTATGATTATGGGGAAACAGACTATAAAGAGGCTGAGAGTGTAACAGAGACACCCACAGTAACTGAAGAAACAGTAGCACAAACAGAGGTAAAACCAAAGAACTGTCTGTTGTATGTGGTGTCCTACTCTTCGTCACCCTTCATACTTATCACACACCTGTCCTTCGTGCCTGTGAATTAATAACTAGGATTTTATTTGACAGAGGCCATCTTGAGGATTGCTGAACATTTTTAATTTTTCATCTCCGCCTTTTTGTCTATGCTCTTTTCTTCTTACGACATGTTTTCCATTCCATCTTTCATGACGTTTTACAGAAAAAGAAATCCAATTATACAAAGAAGAAGAGGACATTGGCTACTAACCCAAAGAAAAAATCTAAAAAGGTCACACCCCCCAAATCTGAAAAATATCCATCCAAGAAGAAGAAACGTTATCAAGCAACAGCCAAAGCCAAACTAGGGGTCCAGGTAGCAAGAAAAAACAATCAAGATCTGTCCTAGATGAGATGGAAGATCTCTGATGAGTCTTAGTCTTAACCCAATTAGATCAATTCCAATTTGGCTAACACTCTAACTTATGAAATCATGCTTTTTCACTTACTTGAAGTTACTTTTCAAACTTCCTAACCATCTTTTTTTTCTGAACTTGTCCTCAGGCAAATATTGTGGATGATTTTCAAGACTACAACTATGGAACAATGGAAACTTACCTGACAGAGTCTCCTAGGAGTGTATCAAGGTCAAATGAGGTAATGCACTTAAGCAGTGGTAATCACAGTGTGGCTTTCAAAATTTTGTTGAATTTCCTTGGTGAAACATACACAGTTACTGAGATCTCAGAGCGGTCACTCTTAGAGAAACAGAGGCATTGGTTCATTAATTACAAAATACTGAATTTACAGATGTTATCAGTTCAGGATTTGCATGACACTTCTCTTCATGCAAATTCTATATAGGTAAAACTGAATTGGCTGCTAGCATTGTCTTCATTGCTCCTATAGCTGAGAAAGCTTTTTAACATGTTACAAAGAGTATTCACGGCATGATCCTTCTAAGGGAAGAATCCTCTGACGTGATAATTGTATCATTAACTGATACAATAAGCATTTTATTTTGCATGGGAACAATCCTAGTTCATTTTAGTGACAGCAACCATTTTAATGAAAACGTGGTCTTAGATTTTAACAACTATTTGTATTTTAAAATTTCTTTATAATGTTCATATGAATTATGGTTAAAATAATATAGCTTAAGCATTTGATTATTTTCTATGAAAATGTTCCAGTATAGGTAGATCTGAGTAGGTCCTCTTGAATTTCATATTGTGTATATGTTTTGATCATGAAATAACTATCAGCAGAAAGTTCAGGTTAATGTTGTTAAGTATGTGGCATTCATTATATATTATATTGTTATCTTTAGCAAATGAGTTCTAGGTAAGCATAAGCAATTTAATTATTTTAAACTCATATATGTCCCAATAAAATATAGCTTTAATACAAACACATACTTTACAATTATAAACATTTAGGATGTCAATAGATTTTTCACTTTACCTAATCTGAATCTTTTCTTATGAGAAGTTATAATAGTTCAAGATGTTGACTTTCTTATCTAAATTCATTCAGCTCCTTTTCTTTAGTGTTATGAACAAAATAACATCATAGGTTAGATAAAACTTCTCTGTAGAAGTATGTGTTCTACATGTTAGTGTAAAAGTACATGGTTACCATATTTTTATACCTGATACAATATTGTACAGTAATGACTTAGCCATGTATCATTCATATAATTTTCTATAATGCTACTTATGTAGTCCATATTTCTCTATTATCTATATTCATTTTGTCTTTGAGAACAAATTTTTATGTTTAACCCGAAGAGTGACAGGGAAAATTGTTTAATTTAAACTTGATCACAATCATTAGGCCTGCCATAATGCTCTAATAGCAACTCTAGTAGCAACTCAGAGTATATTTGCATATACTCTAAATAGTTTTCAGATATTGGTATTAATATTTAACTGACAGGACTGAATATCACACTACAAGACTTATCTTTGTAACAATTGTATTTTTGATATATTATCCAATTTGATTTGAAAACAGAGCAAATATTCACCTATATACATAATGTATTAGTTCAGACATTAGGCTATAAAGTAAAGCCTCATTGATGAACGAGTTTTCTCCAAAGAGAGTAAATAGACATATTCGTGTGAATATTTGCAGTTGATGGGGAAAGGTGCTTGGAAAGCAATATTTCTTTGTACATATCAGTGTATGTACAAGTATATTCCTTTCAGTGGTACTCAACAGCCTCTTTCTAGGCTCAGGTCTTGCTTGAGAAGTAAGCTCTCTTTCCGTCACATGCCATTAAGCTGTAGTTACAGACGCTTTGCCTTGCTTTGCTAACAGTATACTTCATGTTCTCCAATTCCCTGCAACTTTAATGAATAGCCAAATCCAGTTGAAGAAGGTTTTACTGAAGAATATCTAACTGGAGAGGATTATGATGTCCAGAGGAATATTTCTGAGGATATTCTATATGGAAACAAAGGAATAGACGGCAGGGACTCTGATCTGCTGGTAGATGGAGATTTAGGTGAATATGATTTTTATGAATACAAAGAATACGAAGAGAGGACAACGACTTCCCCTAATGAAGAATTTGGCCCAGGTGTCCCAGCAGAAACTGATTTCACAGAAACAAGCGTAAGTCAGCATTACACTTAGTGCCTGCACATGCCTTATATTGGGGATGTTTCTGTGCTCATTCTGGTGTCTTTTCAGGTTTAAAATGCTGGTTGAATTTTTATGTCAGTTGTGGACACTGACTGTACTTAGACAACTGTTATAGATTCTTCCCAGTGGGAGTTGGCTGTGGGTGTGTCTTGGGCTTTCTCTGCAGTTTTCATCTTAAAGTATTGTAAATAGAATGGTACTCCAAATTTTTCATCATTGATATATTTTTATAATCTTGTCAGTATTATTCTGACTACTAGCTCTAATTTTTTTAATTTTAAACTATTTTCTACACTTGATTTGGTGACATTTCTTGTCTTACAGAACTAATCGAGGCAATAAGTGAGTTCAACTTTCTGTAACAGAAATTTAAAGAACCAATACTTTGTTCTTATTTAAATGTATTCATGTTTATTTGGTGTTTTGGAACCCTTAGTGTTTCTTTTATAAAATGAGCACATCATAAAAGGTTGATGTAACTAGGTGGTTAAATTATTTCTGTTAAAAATTTAAAAATTGTTTCTGTTGTTGAAAGATATTTTGATCATTTTTAATTTTTTTACTCAATAGATAAATGGCCATGGAGCATATGGAGAGAAAGGGCAGAAGGGGGAACCAGCTGTGGTTGAACCTGTAAGTGCTGTGAATATGTTTTAAAGTTTGCTACAGTTCTTTAATTTATGAACTTAAATGCATTTCCTTTTCAATGAAAATTCCCATGCCTCAATATTTATAATTTATCATTAACAAGGGGTTGGATAATGACTTTTCTAGAAAGCAAAATTTCATTAAGATAAAAAAAAATTACACATGTATGGAATTTTGGAATTTCAACGTGGTTGACGTATTTCTGTTGCAACATTTTCATTTTACAAATCTGAGTTTACATATTTTTTTCTGTAGTTTCAAATATTTGATGGTTGAGATACAATTTTAGCTCTTTCAACTTTACTCCTATGATTTTACTTTATAATTTATATAATTACTGTGGTAGCCGATTTATATATAGATATAGATTCATGAGATGTAGGCATTGGTTTGGGGAAGAGGACAGTTTATTCTTTTGTCTAATTAAATCACTGGTCCTTAGTACTAGAGCCCTGGACCTTTTGAGCCTCCGTACCATCTAGAATGTTTAAGGTTCCATTGCTGACTAAGCCACCAGGACTAACTCCTTCTGAACTCAAACTCTTCAGACTGCTTCTGAACTGACTTTCCTTACTGACTCTTCAACTGATTCACTCTGTCTGCCTCTTAAACAGACTCTATTCACTCTCTTTTACAGAGCTGAGAACCTGCCTTTTGTCCTGAGAGTTGGGAATATCCTCACTCTGTTAAGTCTTCTTCTGATTAGTTCCCTTGTCTGCTATTCACTCTGACTCATCTCAGATGTCACCTCCTGTGTGACACTGACTCCTTTTGAGTTCTACTTCCTACGTCTGGTTCCACTGTTTATTTCTTGGGATTAAGGGCATGGACTGCCACCATTTTCTGAATACTGGATTAAAGGTGTATCTACATTCCTTCCAGACCACACAAACCTCTGAATGTAGCCCCTGGAATGCAGGGCTATTCCTTCACAATTATTTATTAAAGTATATTATTTGATGTATTTATTTGTATCTGATACAAAGTACATATACAATAATAAAACAAAATGAGTAAAAATAGATATGAGAAGGATTTGTGGAAAGGGAGATGGACAGGAGTGTTAATGAGGGGGAGTCATTAGTGTGGTCAGTCTGTATGACGTTCTTGTGTGAAATTATAGGAACAGAATAATCTCTAAAATCTCATTATGTTTACTTGGACGATTATGTGGAACTATGTGTGTATAACCCTAAATTATTTCTCTTTCAATTTGTATTAATGTTAGGAACGTTCAAGATACTCTTCAAGGGTGCATATTTTCTAGAAGCATTTTAAAAACCACAATTTTCATTAACCAGCAACTTGGGAAAAGAAGTACAATAGAAATGGGAGATGAGTGTCTTTTTAATTTAGAGACATGTGATTATTTCAATAACCTTGAGGAAATACATTTTTTTCGGGAATTGCTGTGTTTAGGTGCCATTTCCTTTCATTGATTCATTCATCAATTTGTCCAGTAACATAACAAAGATTTATCATGCCTTTTTTATTGTTAGAGATTGTTTAGGTGTTTGGGAAGAGCGTAGTTCGACATCCCTGCTGTCCATTCTGCTGAAGGAAACACTTAGTATAGCCTTTCTCCTCCCTAATGTTACTTGTCTGAGTGTTTATTTTACTTTCAATTATCTCATAGCTCTCTAAAGGCAATTATCATTTTAAGTTCTTTCCTGTTCTCATAGAAAAATCCTAAGCTGCTTACATAATATAAATTTAGAATCTACTGTAAAAAAACACAATGTGTAATGTGCTCTTATGGTTAGTGAAGAGGCTAAAGTTTCCATGGGTATTTTTCATTATAGGGGATGCTTGTTGAAGGACCACCTGGGCCCGCAGGGCCAGCGGTATGTATATGATGCTTTGTTTTGATTTTTAAAATTATTGAATATGGGATTTCTATCATAGAGTTGAATTTGTTATATTTTAGACTTACTTAATTTATAGAGGAAAACAGTCAAGCATAGGAGTTAGGAAACTTGACCTATATTACATTTGTCTGTAAAAAATATACTCTTGACAGGGCTGCAAGTAAGTTTTGGATAATTTTCTTCTTTCTTTATACATTATATTTGTTCACATGTATATGTGCCTGTGTGTCATAGGAATATATGACATTGATGCTTTTGAGTAATGGCAAAACAAAATGTTAAAATGCTGACAAGCTAAAGAATTTCTTGTTCAACTTAACTACCACATTTTTGAGGTCTGGTCTTATGAATAGCCATTTCTTCTGGAAGAACTGGGGACCAGATTCCACCACGGCGACTTTTCATTGGCATGCTCTCCTTCCTGTTTTTCCTTGGCATCTGCCTCCGTCCTGAGCACAGCCTCATAGAGGAGCAGTTGTGCTGGATACAGAACCATTTCCTATATGTTGTGTTTTCACAAGAAGCTAAATAGGGCAGTTGTTTGGATGTCAAGGGTGTATTTATAAAATATAAATGAGCTGCCCTTTGGTTGTTAAGGATGCGCATTTACTTGAATACTAATGAGGCAGGAAATTGCTTCTGATCATGGTTTGTTTCTCTTCAGGGTCTTATGGGTCCTCCAGGTCAACAAGGCCCTTCTGGGCCCCCCGGTGACCCTGGTGATAGGGTAAGTGAAAAAGAGATGCCACATTACAACTGTAAACACAGACTTAAAATTTAGGGTTTCCTTCAACTTATTGAGCTACCTTTCCTGTGTTAAGGGAGTGAGGGTGAGATTTCTACAAATTCGGGGTTCTGCTACATTTTACATTTTTTGACATGTTTAAGTGGGCATAAAGAATTTACCTGTGATATGATTAGTAAGCCAATTTTGCTGTCAAATCAGTCTGCTATGCACATGAACAGTTAGAGCAGATTCAGGTTTTCAAATTTGAATTCAACACTCACACATGAATTTATTTATGTGTATGTATATATTTGGTTTTCCCAATATTCATGTATACTTATGTATACATTTTGTACAAATTTGTACATATATGTGCATGCATATGTATATACATCGAGTATTTTTAAATACAATTTTAAGACAAATTAGTAACATTGTAACATTATATATATAACATTAGTCTTACCATGTTGATATTACTGTGGATATTCTTTTTTCTACTTCATCTTAATTTCAGAAATTTAGTTTGATAGAAATGTTTGTTATTTATTTATTTTATGTGTATGTGAGTGATGCTTGTGTTTATGTGTCTGTATTCACATATGTGAGGACATGTTTGTGTGTGTGACACATGTGTATCAGTGAATGTGTACAACAGACATATGTTGATGTCAGGTTGTACCTCAACATCTCTCCATCTTATATTTTGATTAGTGTCTTTCTGATGAATCTAGGGCTTGCTAGCCAACTTATCCAAGGGATTGTCTTTCTCTGCTTCCTGCAGAGTTCTAGAAATATAGGCCAGCATAGCCATGCCTGTAAAGCATCTGTGTGGAAGCTGGATATTTGAATTCAAATCCTCATGCTTGATTGGGAAGCACTGAACCCAGTGATGTATCTCCCACAGACCTCGATATTGTTTTCATTTTCAGAATCGCTCTAGTTGATAGTTTGTATAGATAGATTGTATCTTTTATATCTGCTTATTATATTTTTAGAATTTGATCTTCTTTTTACTAAATATGATTTGACTATGTAAAATAAATTCCTCTTTTAAAACTGATGCATATATACTTCACAGTTATGTATTATCCACTCACACAAGAATTTATATATGAATATATATATATATATATATTTGATTTTTTATAATCATGTATATCTATGTTGTAACATATACAAATTTCAACATATATTTGCATCTATGCATATTCACATTGAGTGTGTTTAGATACAATGTAAGACATTTTAGTAATGCCAAAACTCAATGTTAGCCTCATCATGTTACCCTAACTAATAAAATATGTATTTCAAGGGTTGATATTCAATTTAACATAGAAGATACACTCAACACATCTATTTATATATTAAATGGACTTTATCTAATTATCTCTAAAGTAATTTTTTTTAATTTTAAAGTAAACATTTTTAATTAATTCACTGTTCAATTGTAGGAACTTAAATTTTCAGTTTTTCTTCACACTGGTTCCCCTCCTGAATAGATAGGAAGGTTTCATGATTTGCAATTTTAAGCTGTAAATCAAATTTAAACATAATTCTCATCACATTTTGATTGTGCATTAGTAACCATGCACATTATTTGAGGTCTTTGTAACTATTGAAATAAATTCTAATCATGTCTCTGTGCATTTACCAAAGGAGATTAGCCAGTTCAGAGAGGGCAGGTACAGTCTCAGCAATTATAGATTCTCTGCTATAATATAATGTAGTAATTGATTTTGTTTATTGTAATTCCTTTCCTAGGGCCCTCCAGGACGGCCTGGCTTACCAGGGGCTGATGGTCTACCTGGTCCTCCTGGAACCATGTTGATGTTACCAGTAGGTTTTAAAACATGCTTTAAAATGATAATTTTATATCTTGTCATCATTTAACTAAAAAATACTGCTATAGAATTGTCAAGTAGAAACATTTTTTGAAAGAAATAAATTCAAGATGTCAAGCAGCCCTTGAAAATAGGGACATTTCGACTGAACAGTACTCTGGTAAAGAATTATATCTGTAGCTGTAAATGTTGCTAGAGTGAGTTGCATCTTTGCAGATTAAATAAGGCACAACATTTTTTAGAGAATATCAATAATTATAAAATTTGGAATTTGCAAGTGATTTATTTACATAATGTAGTGTACAGACTTTGGGAAGAGGAGAGGCGGATTTATAGTATCACACACAATTCTGTATATATGTCTCATTATGAAGTGACTTTGGACTTTTGTAAGTACCAACGTTTTACTCAGTTTTTAATCTAACAGTTAAAGGACCTAATTCCATACGTTTTCAAAGGCCAGTTTTGAGCTCACATCATCTTTTCCTAGTTCCGCTATGGGGGTGATGGCTCCAAAGGACCAACTGTCTCTGCTCAAGAAGCTCAGGCTCAAGCGATCCTTCAGCAGGCTCGGGTAAGAGAAGATGAAACTTATACATGGAGTGATTCTTTATCAAATAGTGGTGTGTAGGCTCATGGAAAAGTGTTGTCAGCATCACATGGAATTAACATGAAAAAATCTAAAAGTATATCTTTCTTTCTCGTAATGATACTTACTAATTTAATATTAAATAACTGACCCTTGTATCACCACGTGTAATCCTGATGGTATCCCCCATGGCATGCAAATGTCCTCTTTTTAACAGAATATTTAGAGATTAATATCTAGTATTTCTTGTCTTTCACATCATGATTTTTTTCTGCAAAAGTGTGAAATGATGATTATGGCATTAACTATGAGAAGTCTGTGAAAGAAATGTGATACTCTTATTTAGGAAAAACAATTTAAAAATTTTTAATTAGCTTTATGGTAATTAACATATACATATGAAAATTCAGATAGTAAAGAAGAAAGGAATCAGAAGTCATATAATACCTTTGTTTATATTTTTATGCTCATTATTAAGGAAAAAAGTAAGTGTAGGATTTAGGATTGGTATAGACATGTTAGATGTAATTGTATCATGTCTAAGACAACATTTTATTTACCATCATAAATTTATGTATGTGTAAATGCTGAATGTGCAAAGGAAAATACTAGTTCATTTTCAACATTTATTTGTGTGTATGAGACTATCACCTATCTGAAAAGATCATTGTTTTATTATGTAATGTTGAATGGTAATGAGAATATGCATTTGTTAGGTAAAGGCATACTATAACTCTTAAAATATTTGTAATAACTAACTACTGCTATATTTTTTTAGAAATTACATTGTTTTGAAATGTAAGGCAATTATTTGAAGTTAAAACATTTTGAAGCTTCAGAATTCCTTTTTTTAAAAATTAGCCCTTTTCTAATTTTTTTACTGATTGATCATTTCAATAAAGCATATGATTAATGTGTTTTGATCAAGCCAACCCCTGATTCCCTCCCTTTCAATTCCTCTGCTAGCTCCACCACTGCTATTTCTCTTGATCCTCATATGTCCTTTCTTGGTAACTCCATTGAGTTCCTTTAGTGCTGCCAGTATATGCATGGGCATAGGGCCATTTCCTTGAGCATGGGGGGCTCAGGGGGACCACTTTCCTAAAGAAAGCTAACAGTGGGACTTCTTGAGACTCTCCCTACTCCGTGCTGCAAATTCATCTGGCTTGATCTTGTGCAAGTTTTGACCTCAATGTCATACCAGCTCTTTATGTGCAACTATCGTGTTGTGTCTAGAAAACAGTGTCTCATTATAATCATCCAATTTTTCTGTCTCTTTGCCTTGATCCCTAAGTGAGGAGGGTTGTGCTCTAGATGTTACATTTGCAGCAAAACACTCTGCAAGCCCTTATTCTCTGTATATTGTCAAGTTATGGGTCTCTGTCTTAATCCCATTCTACTGTAAAAAGAAGCTTCTTAAAAGAAAAAAAAATGAAGATGAAGAGATTCACAAATCTATGATATAATGATGTCTTTATAGTCAGTTTATATGATTAGTCCTCTTGTTTAAAAAAGCAGGCAGCAGGATTTTTAATTTCAACTTTTCAGATTTAATCTCAAGAATTAAGAAGTACATTACCTAAATTCTCACAGTGAGTTAGTGATATAACTTTGGAGATCTTACTGATTTTGATTCATGACACTACTCTTTTATGATTTTGCATATTTTCCATCACAGGGTTATTTTTTTAAATGCATATTCATCTTTCATTCATTAATATCTAAAATAGTACAACAATTTAATTTGACATCTATCAAGTATTCTCTGTGTTTTATGTTCCAGCTTTTCAAATGTTCTAATTTCACATTTCTGTTATTGAGTCTAACAATAATGCATCTAATCTATTATGTCTATGTGTAGCAAACAAGTGCATTACCTAGTACCATTTGGGATTCATTATTCATTTATTACCATAACACTTTCTGTCCAATTCTGCATTGTACTGCCTCATTTTAATCAGCATGATTTTCCTTAAAACAGTACTAGAAAAATTTAACTTAAGTTACCTCTAATTGTTCACTTCAATAAATATCTTCAAAAATATGCCTGCACAATGTGGATGACCAGTGCTTTATTATTTTGGAGTATGTTTCATAGTAGAAAATTATTTAGATATTCTCTTATTTCTGAAATTTATTTTGGTTTTTTCAATTGATGAAATTTTGGCAATATATTATGTAAGACTCGTAACAGTTTGAACCCTGACTGACATTGGATGTTCTAGCTACTTGCATTTCACCACTGACTGTACATTTCCTAGCTATTATACCTTTGTAAGTTATGTGGTGTTTAAGGACAGCATGCCCAAAATGACTCTTCTATTACAGCATACTACTAGGGAAGTGTTCCTGAACTTGATGTATTTTATCTTCTAGATTGCTCTGAGAGGCCCACCTGGCCCAATGGGTTTAACTGGAAGACCGGGTCCTGTGGTAGGTTAAATATGTGTTAAAAATTTCCTATTAATATGTTTTCCCACATCATCTTCCAGACTCTGTATTTCAGGCTAGGAAAGCTTTTCTGTATGACTAATATTGACTCTTTTTAAAACAGTTTTCAGTTTAATTTTCACCCCCTAGGTCAAATGTTTATTTAGATAAGGAAAGTGTGTGGGGGCCCCAGAGAAGGCTGGGAGGATAGAGAGGGAGAGAATAATAGCATAGCAACTGTCTCAGTGAAGGAGAGAGATAGATAGATAGATAGATAGATAGATAGATAGATAGATAGATAGATAGAGAGAGAGAGAGAGAGAGACAGAGATGTGAAAGAGCAAGTTTTTTTTTTTTTTAAAGACAGCTTTTCTCTGTTCTGCTACTCACTCTGTAGATCAGGCTGGCCTTGAACTCAATGAGATCCACCTGCCTCTGCCTCCTGAGTGCTAGGATTAAAAGTGATTGCCACCACCGCCCGCCTTTTTTGTTTAAACTTTTAAATTACTTATTTATTTTATGTATTTTATGTGCATTGGTGTTTTACCTGCATGTATGTCTGTGTAAGGGTGTCAGATCTCCTTGAGCTGGAGGTACAGACAGTTGTGAGCTGCCATGTGGGTGGCAAGTTCAATTTTTAATAGTTCTGATTAGAAGGTTTTATGAAAGCTCTCATCAAATAAAGAGAATAAAAATATAACAAAGTCACATATCTGTTATTCAAACCATATTTATAATTTATTTGCATGCTATCTAATTATTAAAATGCAATTTTACATTAAATTATTGAAAGTTAATTATATCTTAGAATTCTCACTATGGTTCATTTAAAATCTTTGATAATTTCTGTGCAATTTTTATAGCTCATTTTTTATTGAAAATAATTTTTTCATACAATATATTTTTATTACCGTGTCCCTTCCCCAACTCCTCACAGTTATTTTATTATATTCTTCATTATTTAAAATAATTTTTAAACTTAAGTGTATTTTATTCACTTCGTCCCCTTTCCAAGTTGTAAAGAAGTCAAAGTATCTTTATTAGTAGATGGTAAGACAGTATAAATAATTGACCTTAAAAATTCCACCAGGAACCTCCTACAGATGATAAACTTTCAACAATGTAGCTGGATACAAAATAACCTCACAAAAGTCGGTAGATCTCCTATATACAAATGACAAATGCACTGAGAAAGAAATCAAGCAAACAACTCCTTTCATAATAGCTTCAAATAATATAAAGTATCTTGTGGTAACTAACCAAACAAGTGAAAAACTTGTGTGATAAAAATTCAGGTTATTGAAGGAATAAATTGAAGAAGATATTGAAAGACGGAAAGATCTCTCATGCTCACAGATTGGTAGGATTAACATAGTAAAAGTTTCATTGTAATATTCTTTGAGATTATTAGGATACCATTTAGTTTTATGCATAAATTTTATGCATAACTTTGTTACAATCTATCGTGATGATTCAAGCCTGCAATCCCAGATATTCACGAGGCCATGATAAGTACATTGTACACTCATGACTTCCTGGAGTTATAGAATAAATCAAGACCAACTTCAGCTACGTAGGAAGACTCTGTCTCAAAATGAAAGAGTTAAGAGACCTGGAGAGATGGTTCAGTGGTTAAGAGTATTTGCTCTTCTTCCACAATTACTCAGTTTTGTTACCAGACTACATTGGGTTGGACCAATAGCTCCAGCTTCAGGGGATCTGACTCCCACTTCTGACCCTGTGTACCCTCTCACATGAGTGCTTGTGCACGTAGGGACACAAATGTATAGAGATTTTTTTTAAAATAAAATAAATATTTTAAAAAAGGAAAGCATTAACAAGGGCTGGGAATATTGGTCAGAGTTATTGCTTGTCCAACATATATGAGGCCCTGTGTTCAATCCCTAATACAGTTAAGAATGTAAATAAGCTAATATATACTTCCATGTAATAAAAATAAAAAGCATTGTTGTTTTCTATACACTTAAAATTCCTTTAACTCAGTCTTAAATTTTCATACTATATATATTTTAATATATACTCCTATGTGGAATATTCAGGTAATATATTCAATAGAACTTCAATTATCTATACATTTGAACAGATTATCAAATGTTTGTTATTTATTTTTTCTGTTATGCTGTTCAAAACACAAGAAACTAAAATATATTGAGACACTCAAATGAATGCATTTTATTTGCATGTTATTGATGCAAATGTGTATGTACATGAGGGAAAGATGGTAAGATTTTACAAAATTTTTAGATAGAAAGGAAGGTAGAAATGATATTCTTGTACTTTTTCTTTCCTGTCAGTTATGTGATGTTTGATTACATGTAAAAGAAAGCAACTACAATCTCTTGAGCAAGTAATATGTACATACAGAGGATCTAACACAACCAATTAATTAAATATTAATTAAACTGACCACTCAATATAATTATATTCAGTTCAGTGGTTAATAATCTGACTTAATACAGCACATCTATTTTTCTTTTTACATAAAATCATTTACAAGCTTTTTTTTATTAGAAGCTTGGAAGTTACAGTTATAATTTTGAAAAATTTCAAATACATTCTACTTGACTTCTCATTTTTCTTGGGAGGCAGAACAGGAGTCATTTTACTGTAAAGCCACCAGGAGGCTCTAGAAGGCTTCTTTAAGATTTAGCTTTTTTTTTCCCTGTTTGTTTTATTTCATTGTAACTCAGTTAAGTAGAATGTATACTGATTTAAAAAACCATAGTCCTTGTGAACACATGAAATAAGCAATAAGAGCTATAATAATTCTTTACTATTCTAAAGCTTTTAGAGATAATGGATGGCATAGTATACATTCTTATTCCACAACTCCTTTATAAAGTCATTTATTGTGTTTCCCCTCCATTAATCCACTAGGCCTTCATTGTATTGTTTAACATATATAAACATTTGTAAATTTTATTTGCTATAATGACTCATTTTCATGGGGGAAAAGTCAAACCAATCTGGAGAAAAATGCTTGACATTATTTCACAGTAATTATAATGAGAGTAATAGCATATTTCCAAAGCAGTTTATTACTATAAAAGGCAGCTCATGAAAAAAATATCTGTCTATAACAAATGGTCGATTTTGTAAAATCCTTACTACATGAATGAACTCAATGTATACTTAACTCCATGAAAATACAATGCACTGATACTTCCTTACAATGCAGTAATTACTCATGATTACTCATGCCTTGTTTATCAAGAGTATTTGTTATGGTAAAATATTAAAGTTGTGAGTGGAATATAGACCTTTATATATAGTTTATATATTGATATGCCTAGAAGAGATACACTTTAGACTCAGGACTTGAACAACACATTGCATTAGTAAGATCAAGCTGATTAAGAAAAATATGTTTATTTACTTTAAGTGAAAGTAGTGAATTAAAGAGCTTAGGTAACTTCTAAATTAGTTGGTTGTCTGTTTTACTTTTTTCTTCAGGGGGGTCCTGGTTCAGCTGGAGCCAAAGGTGAGAGTGGGGATCCAGGTCCTCAGGTAAGAAACAGTAACTTGCTTTCTTCACTTTTGTCTTTATTGTCTATATTTACATAGTAGAGCAATTGAAGTGTTAGGAGTAAAGAATGTATTTACATTATCTTTAAGCCCATATCATGGTTTTAACTGAAAATTTTTGAGTAAACCATTGATTTCATTAGCTTGGTAGTTAAACAACATTTAAATTGCAGACCTGCTATTGGCTAAAGAAACAATTGCTACTGTGTTACAGGAGCCTCTACTTCTTCCTTGAGCCCATGCTTCTGCAGACAGTGAATTCAGCTTATTCTCTCATTAAAATTGCTAAGCACACTTAATGGAAGTTAATGCCAGACCTTTGTGTGTTAGATAATAAGTAGATAGAGACTTCATATTGTTAGTATACTTATAGTAAAAAGAGGAAAAAAAATGTTGTGAATTCAAAATAGATTCACTTTTAAGTAAAAACACTGCCTGATAAACTGAAAAAATAGAAATTTACGCTGACTGCAAGATTTCTCAATTGTTTTTCCTCTGAATGTTTTTCTTCTTTCTTTATGTTTTTTTAATCATGCTATAATTATACCTAATAACGTGTTTCTGTGCCATTTTTATGCTTGTATACATTTTGGTTATATTCATCCACCATTATCTCTCTTTGGTCCCCCCTACTGATTACATTTTCTTAACTAGAATTAGATTTATTTAAAAACACAAGGAATGATAGAATCATCACCCATTATATAACTTTGTAACCATAATAATTAAGATAAAAATACTCTATAAATCAAAATGATTTCCTTTTAAAATCTTTTATTAATATTTTTGTTATTTCTTACAAAATTTCAAATTTGGTGTTTCAATCATATTTACTCCTAGCTCCTCATACCTCCCCAACCTGGTGTCTTCTTTTTATTCATTTTTTTTTCTGTTTTCTTTTAAATAACGCATTGACTCCAGGTTGTAATGCCCACATACTCATGGGTTTGGAGCCATTCACTGGAAAATGATTGAGCTACTAGGAGCTATACACTTAAAGAAAACTGACTCTACCTCCCCACAAACTTCTCAATTAAGAATGAGGGTCATTCCATGCTAGAATGTTGAGTAGCTTGATCTTGTATTGGCAACCACAGCTGCTGTGAATTCATGAGTGCAACATTTCTCTCATGTCCAGAAGACATCAAACAGTTTCTTAATATTTTCCCTTTATACTTAGAACTTTGTTTAATCTATAAATACCTGGTAGCCAATGGTTTACTAATTGTCCTGGAATTATGTGCATTTTCCAGAAAAGAAACTTAAATGAAAATATTCCTTATAATATAAGACATATAATTTTCTATTACTGGCTTTTTGATACAACATAAGGTTTCCAGGCTCATGATACTTGAGTGTACAGATACGACATTATTTTTCTTGTTGATAAACATTCTGTTGTGTAGATATATTACATCTTCTTGTGACAAAACCTAAAGAAAATTGATAACATTTAACCAGCTCAAGGTGTAGTAGCCTTGCTCTGAATGTTTAATTAACATTTCTGTAGAAAGGATGGAAACACTCGTTCCCTGGGAATTACAGGAAAATATTAAAATATGCTATATAAAGCACTTGGAGGTCTGCTGTTTCATGAACTTTATGATGCAAAATGTGTACTCATCTGCTTACAAAATTGATGAATCTGCAATTATGCTGTGCACTTATAGTCTTTGTTGATTTTCCAAATCTAAAAAGATAAGATGTATCACAGAAGCATCTTTTTCTTTAAAAACCAACCGTATTTCACGGCTGGACACATGGTTCAGCAGTTAAGAGTATTACTTTCAGAATTCCTAAGTTTGGTTCCCAGCACCTTCGAGACTGTTAACACCACCTGTAACTCCAGTTCTATAGCATCTGATGCCCTATCCTGGAGTCTGCAGGGCCGTGCACACATATGATGCCCTTACTCACACTCAGGCACACACACAGAAGATAAAATTAGTTAATTAAGAAAAAAAAAGAAAAAGAAAAGAACACTAGTGGTATTGAGGTATTGGTTTTATTAGTATTTCTCCTTTTTCCTTCCAGCTAGATTCATGATAGACTCTTTTCCAACAATTATTTTTCAAGTTGCATATTTGACTTCTAATTATTAGACAGTCTCATCCTCACATTTCCAAAACATTTCTTTTAATATATAATTTTCAATAGCATGTCTCCAGTTAGAAAGGGATCCTCAGCTACTTTGTGGATGGTTGAACGCACCAGGCATTGTGCTAAAGTGTTGAAGAATTTCCGGGAAACAGATTTAGTTGAACACCTTAGCAGATAATAACATTATAGGAGGTTTCAATGTGCCTCATGGTGATTAAATCAAATGTGACCAGTGGATTGAGAGATGAAATATGTAGGAGAGGGCATTTGAAAAATGTAGAGAAAGGTGAGGGGAGAGGGCTGTGATCAGAAAGGCATTGCTGGCACTCAGTGACTGCTATGTGGAAGCCATCTTTCTGAGTACTGAATGAATAATTGATCATAAAGGCTGAAAAGCCTAACATTATATTTCTTTTGTTCGAATGTATTCACATCTATATAAAACATTATGTAATATAGCCTTATATATGCAAAGCCGCTTAAGAAAATTGCTTTTCTGACTTTTGCTTTATCAGAATGTTTATACAGAAATAAACTCTTTGTGCTTACATAATTACAGAAGAACAAAAAGAATATTTTTTCTAAAACCACCTTTGTTGACTTTACTGATCAAGATTTCTGCATTGTGATTCAAATGTTTTCCAATAGGGCCCTCGAGGTGTCCAAGGTCCGCCTGGTCCAACAGGAAAACCTGGAAAGAGGGTATGGCTATCTTTGCTTGTGTATTTTGAGCTGTAACTTTAGCTATCAGTTAGCTTATATCTTTGTACTTCTTAGTAGACTTCCTTTGCTTAACCTTGTTTGGTTATTTTTAGGGCCGTCCAGGTGCTGATGGAGGGAGAGGAATGCCAGGAGAACCTGGATCTAAGGTCAGGACTTTATAACTGTATATTCAGGTCCTGTTTGCTGCTTTACCTTTCACAGTATCATATTTTAAAATAACATTTCTTGACATGCAGTGAACTTGATATTGAAATTAGAGTCCTGCCTGATCCAGAATGAGAATATGATGGTAATAACAATTGTGATTTTATAGGGTGACCGAGGGTTTGATGGACTCCCTGGCCTGCCAGGTGACAAAGGTCATAGGGTAAGATACCTTTACTACATTTTGTCCCAGGTTTAATAGGAATCTTAGGAGCTAAGGTACTATTGGTATACTTTTGGAAATCAGAAGAAAAAGTTAACATTAACATTGGTAAATTTTTGTATCTAATGGATATTGAGTAAATGTACATATAGCTTTGTAGGTGGTACCAATATGATTTTTCTATATTTATAGATATTCAAATATACCTCATGGGCAAACAAATACAAGCAGAATCTTTATTCCCACAGATGTGATAAAGATCATGTTAGTAGAAATATTGGAGAATCTAAATGAGACTTTTATTTCTTGAGCATTGCCACATTCTTTACATTTAGTCTCTGTGCAAATAACTCAGATGAGGACACCTGCAGGCTTCCTGGTGGCATACAGTTTCTTTGTGGTGCACAATTCAGTGCGAGAGCTCCTTAACTTTAAGGTTAAAGAAACCAGTGTGCTGAATAGTAACAACCCATTATATATATTTTTAGTGGGACATTAGGGAGACCATTTTTTGAAAAAATAAGAATTAGTTATTTGTATTCTTTCTCATCTGAATGAAGAACAAACCTAGGACTGTATTTGGGTAAATGGGAGAATGAAATGAATTTATAATCTTTCAGTCACTTAACAAGATACCTTAAGTATGGTTAACACATACTAAGATGTATATACAATTCTGTTTTATGAAAGAAATTCCAAATCCCTTTAAGTCTTTGTGAGTTGTGCTGATTCAATGTGAATTATTCAGAAATAACAATTTTTACATCAAGTTGAACCCTTCTTAAGATAATCGTTAAACAAAATAGTTTTCTGAATGATTTACTTCTTAGTATCTGCCTGAATGTATTTTCATATGTTTTCTTTAAATCACTTTTATTAAAAACTGAGGGGACATTTTTCTAGCATACTAATATATAAAGCTGGCTAGAATTTAAAATGTCACTTACCTGGAAATTACTCTAAGAAAGTTAAAGGCAGTGTAAGTTTTCCTTGACAAACGCCCTTTTGTACCTCATTGCGTTGGTCATCTGATGTACCTGTAAACAATTGCCTGGCTTCCTACATTTATCCTGTTTATATTTATTCCTTAGGGGGAAAGAGGTCCACAAGGTCCTCCTGGCCTTCCCGGCGATGACGGAATGAGGGTACTAAGATTTTTTTTTTTTTATACCTGTTTACAATTAAAACACCAAACAAACTAAGTCCTTTTGAAATGATAAGTCTCAAATATTACTCCCTCCCCTTTTGTCAATGACAGGGAGAAGATGGGGAGATCGGCCCCAGGGGTCTTCCAGGTGAAGCTGTAAGCAATAATTTTCTTCATTTTTAAATAGCCTCTTTTATGAGGAATAGTGCCGGTGTTACTTATTTAGCTAATGCTATATTAGTACACATTGCATTTTCTACAGATTAGCCTAGTGATTTTCACATTTCAAAGCAGAGTATATACAGCTGCCCTTTTGTTGTAAAGAAAATCTTTGTGACTTGAGGAAAAGAAATGTGGAATGTAACATCTTGCTTGTCATAAACCTTAGTACTTTGTTTTTGTTGCAGATTTAAAAAAAAATTCAATTAGCAATAATTCCAGAATTCATTCTTTTGTGTGTAAATTACTCTTATTATCAGAAGCAAGATACTAAGATATTCCTGATGTAAAGATTATATGACTTTTCTCCAATAAATTTGATAATAAGGAAGTTCAACTGGGAATATTTACTAAAAGCCAGATTAGGAAAAGAACCAGACTTGAAAAGCTTTCCTAACTTCAGCCTTCATTTGCTCTATTATAAAACCTGCCAGGTCAACTACAGTCAAGAAATTTTTAAGCTGACTTTTCTAAAGGTGGAAAAGAACATTGAAGAGAAGGGGAGAGAAGGAGAATTTGAATGTAAATGTTGATTATTTTAGAACCCTTCTATCTGGAAAATGGTTCTATAATTTGCATAGAAAGATACCCAGCTGTTTGTTCTTAAATGAATGTTCTCCCAAGATACAATTTCTCTAAATGGATGAGAATCTGATCTTTTCTGTTTGTTCAATCTGTGTGCTTCTAAAAACAAAATTGAGTTTGCAAATCAAATTAGAAAATGACAGAAATTCAACTTATTAAGAGCATTAAGCAATTTTGTTTTTAAAAACATTGTAAGAGACGCATCTGCAAATGTATTTAGCCTAAGAAAGGTTATATATTAAAAACTATTATCTATTTTGTCTTTTTGTTGTATAAACATCAATATTTATAGTACATAAAATGGTACTTAAAATATTTACATTCAGTGTACGGACAGAAGATGAATAAATATTTTAATTCATATTTTATATTAAAAATTTTCAGTGAAAGAGGGCATTTCTTATGCAAGCTTTCTCCTTTCCTTTTATTCCTCCTAGGGTCCACGAGGCTTGCTGGGTCCAAGGGGAACTCCAGGCCCTCCTGGCCAGCCTGTATGTATTCCTGGGAACAGCCTGGGTTTCCTAGGGGAAGCTTGTTGCCAAATTTTCCACAGGGCATTTGTATAGAACTCAGTAGAGCATCAAGTTCACGGCCTTGCTATACCCTTAAACTCTATGGATGCTGCCTATCAGGTTAACTGATCACTCCATACTTGCTCTTTCTTTCTGTTTAGATAGGTTTCATGACTAATTTCTAGCTAGCACACAATGTAAAATGATGCTAGATTATCTTCAGTGAGGCCATAGATGGGAGAGTATGGCCCGCCCCAATTTTTGATAAATCCTAAATCCTCATTTTATTTCTAAAATAATCTCATGTCACTGCAGGCAGGGGAGGTGGGGGCAGGAGAGATGGCTCAGCGGTTAAGAGCACTGACTGCTCTTTCAGAGGTTCTGAGTTCAATTCCCAGCAACCACGAGGTGGCTCATGTCACTGCAGGCTAATAGCTAATATATTATAAAAGGATTCTTTTTATTTTCCAATTAATATCTAATTTTTTAAATTTATTCTGTTTTTCATTGAAGGGTATTGCAGGTATAGATGGCCCCCAAGGACCAAAAGGAAACATGGTATGTAGTTAAGATCTATAAGCTCATATCAACTTCAGAGCACTAGACTTTTTTTTTAAATTAAAAAAAAAAGTCACACATTGCTAAGTATATTATCCAGACTTCTTGTGTGAAACATGATTTGGGGCTAATTTTCAATAATTAGAATAAAAACAAATACAAAAGCCTTACCACTAAGTATTTTATATCTTCCTACACAGGGTCCCCAAGGGGAGCCTGGACCACCTGGTCAACAAGGAAATCCAGGACTGCAAGTAAGTCTAAGCTACTGTTTTTCCCAGGAGATAAGGGGTTAAGATGGTATTGTTTGAAATAAAATTCATAGTGTCAGAATGTTTCAAGGAAAAAAGGACATATTCAGCATTCACAGGAAGCCACACCTGCAGAAGTTTCTGGTTAGAATCACATTACAAGCTCTGCAAAAATGAGCTTGTGTAAAACTCCTCACAGTGCTCCAAAACTCAGTGGAGTGCCAGAGGGTGTGTAAGTGTGTGTGTGTGTGTGTGTGTGTGTCTGTGTGTGTGTCTGTGTGTCTGTGTGTGTGAGAGAGAGAGAGAGAGACAGACAGACAGACAGACAGAGTGACAGAGACAGAGAGACAGAGAGACAGAGAGAGAGAGACAGAGAAAGAGAATCAATACAAGTACCGTAAATTTTGCTGTCTCTTATAAAGATGTGTTTTTGATAAATGATTCTTGACGTGATTTTTTTTATATCTATATAATAGGGTCTTCCTGGTCCACAAGGCCCAATTGGCCCTCCTGGTGAAAAAGTAAGTCACTCTATTATTCTCAGAATAGCTGGTAAGCTAGTTTGTACCTGCAACTCTCAGCAGGCACAAAGCCTGCTCTTTTGGATAAGATATATCCGTACATGATTTTATCAAATTAATATAGTAACCTCAAGTAGAATTATGATAGTAAATGCTGAAGAGAATTCATTTAAACATCTTTAAGATGTAAATGAAAAAAGAAAGTGTAGGATTACTACTTCAATTGCACTTAATTGTACCATAATCAACAGTGGTGATTCTAATTGGGATCTAATTGGGAAACTAATTGAGATGAATGATTGCTGTCTCTTTATTTTGGTTTGTCTTTTCTTTCTCATTATTTAAAAATGTAATTTGACTCAAAGTCTATGAACTTTGAACTTTTACACTGTTATAGTTATGCATTGAGAATGGAAACTGTGGAACTTCACATTAAATTTTACACTTTCAGTATCCAATATATTTTATGCGCTTACCTATCTCCAAAATCAAAATATCTATGTCAGATTTGTAACTAGAAAAACAGTATAATCTTTGTGCCTGGTTAATTATGCTGTGTGATGTCTTAGTTGACATCCAATTTTTTTAAATTAAAAATTATTAAAATAATCATTTTAAAAATTTAAAATATTAAATTTAAATTTTATTATGTTGTTGTGTATGAGTGTTTTGCTTGCATTCCTGTCTCTGTACCTCATGTGTGCAGTGCCTGTGGAGGCCATAAGAGGGCATGAGATCCTCTGGAACTGAAGTTACAGATGGTTGTGAGCTGCCTAATGGGTGTTGGGAATTGAAACCATGTCATCTGGTAGAGCAGTTACTGCTTTTAACCACTGAGCCATCTCTCCAGCATATATAAGAATATATATATTTATACATGTGTGTGTGTGTGTGTGTGTGTGTGTGTGTGTGTGTGTGTATATATATATATATATATATATATATATATATATATATATATTGAACTGTAATTAGGTTTGCTTTCAACAAAACTTGTTACACCATCTGTTTAAAGGGAAATTGGAACTTTCCATTGGCTCATTTCTCTTGTGTAAATGACAAATACTATCCTTGTTCCTAACTGTGTCTGGATCACAGAAAGAACAAATGGTTATTTAAAGGGATGACTTTCCTCTATTTCCCCTTGCTAGATTTCACCTAAGTAGTACTTCCTATACAGCTTGGTTACAGTACGATCATTAGCTGGTCTTCGGAGTAATTTTTTGTTTCTTATTTTTGTGAATTTCAGTGAACATGACTGGTTTTTCTGAGAAAATCAATACATTTGCTAATGTATAATTTACATATTACAAAAGTCACTTGTATAGCTTAACATGAGGCAGTAATTTTTAGTAAATGTAGAGTTGTGCCAACACCTAATTTTTGAATGTTTACACCACACCAGAAAGACTCTCTGGGTCTACTTATAGTCCCCTTTTTGACCCTACTATACTAATCAATAGCTTGTTTGCTTTCTGTCTGTACACATTTCATTTACTTGAATATTATTAGAGTAATGAAATGTTAATGTTTTAGTACATAAATTTCATAGTAGGACTGAGTATATCACTCTTATGCTTATCTTTCATTTTATAATGCTTTTGGGATTTACCCATGTCAGTGCATATATCTATAATTTAATCCCTTTTGCCAATTAGCATTATATTTAGAATTCTGTTTATTTTTTCATCAGTTGATGGTCATTTGGGCAGTTTGTAATTTTTAACGATTCTCCATAAGTAGTGGTGTCATTAATATTTGCAGGCCAATGTTTGCATAGACATGGTTTGTCTATTCATTGTACATTCTTAAAAATATTAGATCATCTAGTTAATATATGTATCATGTTTTTGGTGAATAATAATTATTTCATGATATTAACATTTAGATATGATCATATTGACATTAGATATTTTAATCTTTAAGAATTTTTACCTATAGTGAAGTTATTATAGGTTATTTTATTATATTTCTAATAAACATTGCTAGTGGTTTGCAATGATATACTACCTCTGTTATTTATTCTGATGTTTTTGACAACTAGAGCATTTCCTGTGATTTAATTTGTGAGTTCAGAGTTCATATTACTCACATGTTAATTGATTTATAGAAAACAAATTATGTGATTCTATGAGCTCAGTGAGAAATACCAAGACACAAAGTTAATGTCTATTAAAAACAGTGACTTTGAAGATTTGAATGTGTATCTAGATGCATACATATGAGTCTGTCACATAATAACAGATGTTGATATTTCCTGGGGCTCACTGAGATGAAGTAGATAATGCATATAAATTGCTTAACATAGTGAATAGAAGCACTTCATACATTTTAACTTTTATTAAAATATGAAACATGACATTCATTCATCTTAATTCCCACCTCACCAGGGAAAGCACGGGAAGTTAAAAATACAGATAAAATATTCTGTTGTCACTAAACCTCCATTCAATAGGAGATGGATTAAATTCAATTTCATTAAAAAATCATCTTATTTTGGCAGATTTTTAAGTATTTCTTGTTTTTCCTCAAATATATACCAAAGGCAAATGTCCATGTAACTTTGTTTGCCAAATCGTTGGCACCTCTGTGGTAACGATAATGAATGGACCCATTCTCTGTTGGCGTACTCCATTGTTGAAGAAACCATTTAATTGGTGCTTTCTTGTAAAGCTCTGTAGTTGTAGTCCATGTGGGTACAATGTTTATGCTAAATACTCTCTAATGACCGAAGCACTGTAAACTGTGTTGGAGGATTCAGACTCATGGCTGATATCCCTGTTTCTCTCAAATTTTTTAAGTCCAGGCTATTGAAATGAACTGCACCAATACTGTCTTGGCCCTGATAAATTTAATATTCCCATTAGAATGTCTCATTTTCTTGCCCAAAAAGAATATACTGCTCGCAATATTTGCCTTTAAAGTATTCTAATGTAACAATGATGAGGTGTGATGACATTAAAGATGCTTTCTATTTAGAAAAGAACTAGTGTGACCCACTGAGCAGTTACATTTTTTTGTCTTTTGTTTGTTGCTTAGTAACTTATGCACCTTTTTACATCAAAATAGATGTACATTTCCTCAGGTTTTAATAACTGAAAAAGAACTTAACATTTACTAGGACAGTTTAAGAATCTGGTATTCCAGGCAAGTGGTAGTGGTGGTGCACACCTTTAATCCCAGCAACAGAAAACAAACAAAAAACAGTGTCTGGTATTCCACGTCACTAAAACTCAGAACTGTAGCCGTGTTTCTTAGCAATAAGACAGTCTTAGAAACATAATGCATCCTAATGTGAACAACACAGCCAATACATGTCAAATCTAGATGACATAGGTCAGTGACCTGATGCAGCCTCTTTTCAGAATCAAGAGAATTAAGTAGGAAGTGTATGGGCTGACACAATAAGAAGAGTGTTTTATAGTAAATTTGTCCTTCAATAAGTAGAAGGATTGGACTCTAAAATAATAAAAACGTGCAGTGTGCTAAATATGTTAATTATTAATGTATTCATCTATCACCATAATAAAGAGTCATATAATATTATAATTACATATATAATACCTTTATATGACCAACAGCATGGTACATTTGTGTACATCCCCCAAAACACCCTGGTATTAAGTTGTTTTCTCTGATCTTAAGAAAACATTATCAAGAATTTTCCATCGCTACTTTAATCCTATTGGGTCACCATTATATTTGGTTCATCATTTACCACAGCAGTCAATAAGGCTATGAACCTTATATTGAGCCTTATTGCTATGAGGCTGCACCTTGGGTGAGGAATAATAAAGTGTTGTCAGTGGGAGTATCCAAAGTTTTTCTCATCAGTGTTGGGAATGAATACATTTCTGACCTGCATTATTTGCATTTTTGTTCTGTTAGTGCCAGTTTATTGTAGCATTTAAAACCTAGTTTGACAAAGAAACATTTAATAAGCAAACATTTAGAACAACTAAGCTGACTCAACCTAGCATATTTTATATTTTTCACACTTTAAGTCCAGTTTTCATTTGTCTTTCTGTAGTATGTTTTCTGTTATCAAGTAATTAAGACACTTTATCACTTAACAGAGAGAAGCCACCGTCTCAAGATCACACTGTTATTAATGCTGTACTGATATCTATAATGTCAAAGGTTTTCATAATTTTCTTTCTTTTAAATCAAATATTTTCTTTTGTCTATTAGGGACCACAAGGAAAAACGGGGCTTGCTGGGCTTCCTGGAGCTGATGGGCCTCCCGTAAGTCAAAACTGTCTGTCTCATCATTGACATTTCCATATTTAGTTTTAAAAAATAAATTTTATATGTGTTTTACAAATGACTACGTGTACACACTAATAAAGGTGAATCAATTCAGTAATTAAGCATCGATTTCTTTACAATACAATAGCATTACTTTATGTCACTTTTGTTGCAAAAGCTACAATGAGATCACAGTAACCTCTAGATAAAGTCATCTGCACACTGCACACCAGAAATTGCCAAAAACCCTCCTTCTTAATTCCACATGTTCCTCTCTGATGTCTATTTTATCTTGCTTTTATTTTCAGTGACTGTAGCTTTTTGGGTCTTTTCTTCTCATAGAGATCACGAGCTCATCAACTTTTTGACTTGCCTCTCACAGTCTGTCAGTCTTAGATGTCTATTGCTGTGACAAAACACCATAACCCAAACTCTAGAGGGCCTATTATTCAAAACTACATGGGGAGGGAAAGGTTGATTTTTTTTTTTCACTTCCAGATAGCAGTCCATGACTGAGGGAAGTCAGGACAGGAAGTTAGGCAAGTCAGGAACATAGGGAGGAGCTGATGCAGTGGCCATGTAGGAGTGCTGATCATGTCTTGCTGCTCTTGGCATGCTCAGCCTGCTTTCTTATAGCACCTAGGACCACTTGTCCAGGCTGGGCACCACACACAGTGGACTGGGCCCACCCAATCACTAATCATTGAAATGCTTCATAGGATTGCTTACAGGCCATTCTGGTGAGGCCGTTTTCTCAATTGCAGTTCCTTCTTCCCAAATGATTCTGTAAGTATACAGCATTCATCAGTTTCTCCAGATAATATCCATTAAATTCTTCAGTCTGTAAGGGGTTCCTTCTCTGGAAATACAGAAATATCTGTTATTTACTCTCTCTCTCTCTCTCTCTCTCTCTCTCTCTCTCTCTCTCTCTCACTCTCTCTGTCTGTCTCTCTCACACACATATAATTTCTGTCTTCATTTTGAAGTTATTTTTATGTTGTCTCTTCATACTATTTATTTAGATTTGTGACAAGCAAGATACAATTTTTTTTGCTACTTCTACTTGCAGTTATAAAGTCTATTTGTGATATAAGTATACATTTTTTATTTATAAGATCTCAATAACATAATAATATGATTAGTAGCTTTGATCTATGTATTCCTACCACATGCTCTTCTTGCCTTTTGAAGATGCATACATCATCCTTTTATTTGCAAACAAATACATATATATATAAATTATATATATATATATAAATTATATCAGTTGTAAATTGCTTCGTATAAGACTTTGAGATTGAATTATTAATAGCAGGATGTATTGCTTCATGTAATCTCCCCAAACTCTTTGAAAAGTGATTGCATATTTAATAAAATACATACTCATCAAATATAGTTTCATTTTTTTCTCTAACTTTTTTCAGTATTATTGAAAGCCATGGAGCTTGTACAATTTTTCAATAATATTTTAAAAATGAAGTATATGATCTCAGATTTTTTTAAAAAAAGGGCAAGAATTTAACAAGATTAACAGTTACCATTACCATTTACCAGTGTATATGTTTGTACCATATAGGGTCATCCTGGAAAAGAAGGCCAGTCTGGAGAAAAAGGTGCTCTGGTAGGTTACAAAGCATCCGGTCTTGTCACATTATATGTGCTTCTGCTGTAACAACCAAGTACATCTAGCATAGCTAATTTTAAATTATTAATAATAACTTTAGAAAATAGGCTGTATTATCAACTTTGTATGAAGAATTCTAATGATCATAGTTCTGCATTCTATACATTTAGTATACATAGAATAAATTATCATAATTATAGTGAATTCTAGTACTGAATATTCGTATGTTCTTTATGTAAACAGTAACTTTCACCTGGTATTTCCTGAAACCTTTATTTGACAAAGTTGCATATTAGATGAATAGTTAGGCCAATGTACCATACATTTAAGTCACACCAAATCTTTATCTTTTCCAGGGTCCTCCCGGTCCACAGGGGCCAATTGGTTACCCTGGTCCTCGTGGAGTGAAGGTAAATGCTAATATTTTCACATTATTTCATTTCAAGGTGAAGTGTTGTTGTCCTTTAATGTTTCTGTTTTGTTCCGTAGGGTGCAGATGGTGTCAGAGGTCTCAAGGGATCTAAAGGTGAAAAGGTAAAATTTAATTTTTAGGTGATTTGAATTTATGAGCATATTGCATATAAAATTAAAATGTATTCAGCATTTATTTTCAGCTTGAAATACATAGAGGAATTACTTACAAGCCAGATATTGCAAGTGTAAGTTTGCCCTAAAACCTTTAAAAACAGTTTGGTATCCCAGGTGAAGGTTAAATTGAAGCCCAAATGCCAAATACTGTCAAGAGTTAGCCCCGAAGCCCCTTTTAATGACATGTGTTTAATTTGATTAAATCACTAGTTGGTTATCTTCGTCAGTTGACTATGACATGAAGACAATTTCTAGTTATATCATAACAAGGTTCATTCATTTGTCTATACTAAAATCCCCCAAACTCATACATTGAAATGAATAGAAAATACAAGAAGTTTTTCTTTTCTTTTCTTTTTTTTTTTGTTACTGGGAAAAAGAAGTCTTCATATGTAATGCTTTATTGAAGCGATGATATGACTGGGAGATAATAAAATTAAAACCAGGCAGAGGTAGATAAATGTAGGTGCCTCAGGCTATGCAAGGCTTCAGCTTGTTCATAGGGCTTTAGGAGATTACCTGCCATTTCCTAAAGAACACTGCATTCAGATTCCTTTAGGTAAATGTTTAACATCCTTGCACATTCCTAAATCCTGCAAAGATAAGTTTTCAGTACTAAGGAGTTTTTTCTGACATCAGGATTAGGCTAATTACCAAAATTACGTAAAAATTCAAACACAAAGTACAAACAGAAAGTCTGGTTTCTTAGTAGTTTTGTAGAGATAAGTGTAGCTATTTATTTTAATAGAGATACTGCATTGGTTTCAAGAAAATGATTTGTTTTTGAATCATAATACTGTGAATGTTCATTGAATACATTTGGTATTAATAAGGGTTAGATAGCAAAACATAAACTTATTATACATACTAAAAGTTATTTTTGTACAGAAAATGTTCCTGGGAGATAGTAGAAGTGTGCAGTGTATTGATAATTTTATTTTTGGAGAAATGTGCTTCATTTTTAACTAAGTTCAGCTACTTTAATGACAACCCCAATTTGTCTTGATTGTGATGGATGGATATGGTGTAATACCTTTCTGAGATGACAGGGTAGCAGTGATGGTCTGGCAATTCAGAGCTTGAAATTTTTGTATTATATGTTATCTATGCTTTTACTTGTATATATATATCTATATATCTATATCTATATCTATATCTATCTATATATATATATATATATATATGTTAAGATATCTAAATGTAGAAGAATAGCCCTGTGTGAGAGATAAGGTCTGTATTATTCCAGGGGCTACATTCAGAGGCCTGTGTGGTCTGGATGGAATATAAGTTTGCCTCCAGGAATTAGTGTCCACTAAAGATTTTTGAGTGGACAATGTTTATATAAAAGGTATTTAATTGAGGTGTAGTGTGGTAAGTTTCTGGAGGGAGGATCAGTTGCAAAGTGACAGCTAAATTAATCAGGGAGGGTGAGAAGCAAATGAGGAAAGATCCATGTAAAGAATTGACTTCACACTTCTACATCAAAACACCAAGAGATTATTGGTTATTTAGAGTTGTGTTGTTTTCAGATACATAGAAATATATAAAAAAATAGAAAGAACAATAATTAAAAGGTTAAATTGGAGTCAAAGTTCTGAATTCTGGCTATAGTATCATCCAGAATAAAAACTGTCTAAAAGAGAAACCTATATTTTTAAGCTTCATTTTTAAATATATATTTTTAAATTTTCTGCTTTTACATCTATGGAAGTTCTGGAAGCATGGAAGTTCTGTATTTATCTCAATTTTGAGAATGTTTAAATAACATTATTCTTGGTTTTACTATATTGCAAAGAACTTTAATATACATCTTTTTCTTTTAAAATATGAAAATAATAGGTCATAAAGCCCCAAATAAATTAAAAAGAGATAGATGGTTAAAAAGCAATGTAGCTCAGTGGTAAAATTCCTCAAATGTACAAGTATGTAGATCAGATCTCCAACACTTTAAAAACCCAAAGGTAAAACATTCTTCTTACTCTATGATGATATTTATGGTTATCAAGTGGTGAAAGAGGGAGTTAGCCCACTGAGATTAAAATTCTCTATGCATTTGATTTCATATCTGTCCCTAAATCTTCTATTATCACAGCCAAATAAACCAAACTATTAGGTGAATTGTTTGGCAACTCTAGTCAATTTCTTCATCCTCTTTTTTTTTTTAATTAAGATTTATTAATTTTAGAACTTGAAATAGCATTATTTAGAACTGAAATTTAGAACTAAAATATCATTTGTTTAGTAATGGTGATCAATAATATGCCTAAAGAATTGAGATCTGTATTTTTTTCATTAATTAGGAATATGTTGAGGACTGACAAAAATAGCCTTCCATGGATTGAGTTCACAAAATTAAATAAATGAGTAAATAAGTAAATTAAAACAAAACAAAATAAAACTAATCAACCAACTAGGATTGTTTGCAGCAATCCTCAATACGTCTAGTGATTTGGAGACACAGCATACAGCTTTCTTTAAATTTGGCAATTGTGTAATTATCTTTGTCTTGGGGGAGAAAGTAAGGACAGTAATGACTAGGCATTGAATGGCCATTTTCAGGTCTTAAACTTCTCCTTTTCTTCCAGTGGCATTCAGAAAGAGCAGTCTGTTCTTTAAAAGGCCACTCTGTCACTAGAATCTTGAAAGCACCATGGTTTACTCCTGAGGAAACAAATCTACAGACCCTCAATTTAGACACACCATAAGTTTGTGTCACCACTTTCAAGTTTAGTTCTTTGTGTTTCTCTTCATCAAAATATTTGATGCAGCAATTCAAGGAGAGAAGCCTTGTTTGAAGTCATGACTTCAGAGTTTCAGTCAGTCATGTTGGGGACGCTATGGCAGGTAGTACTCGGTCCTTGACATGGGACACAGCAAGACTTAGAGGCTAATTACAATGCTCAATATTGCTTTAGTGAAGTCCTTTTGCCAGAGTGACCAAGTTTCTGAACTCCCACAGCCTTCAAAATAGCAGAAAACAAACAAAAACAAACAAACAACAAAAACAAACAAGCATTCAAAACACAAGCCTTGGGTTCACATTTCATATAGCCATAAGAGTTTAAGCTATGGCATTTTCTGGACCTTTACATAATTTACAGATCACCAACTGAAACATGGATTTTTCATGTTTCATATTTTTTTCATATGTTCACTTAGTGATTATTGTGCATCATGCATTTTAAGGTGTCCAACAGATTAAGCACAAGGGACTCAATGGCTAATTAGGAATGATTATTAGTTCTATCATTTAATGGAAACAATGACTTCTTGTGACTAATAGAGATTAATTGTGATTAAATGCAAAAAAGCATATTTTTTGTCACTATGAAAATCTATTTTGTGGCACACAGAAAATGGAGGTTGATTTTATGGGGAAAATTTCAATCTAGGAATATTTCAAAGCAGATTTATGAACTAAGTCTTATGTTAAGAGTATCAGCAAGTTGGGAAAAAAGAGAATAAGCCCCCAGGTGTTGTATGAAGGATAATGATACAGTAACTCAAACCCCAGTTTTCTAGAATCGAATCCCAGGTCTTGGATGAGAATGCAAGAACAATTCAGTATCAAAATCATAAGAAATGATTAAGGTTTAAGTCATGGAATCGACAGGATCTAACTTACATTCATCATTAAAATATTTTGAAGCTAAAAATGGTGCAATCATTATTTAGTATGTTTTATAGGTCAATATATATATATTTTCCATTAATTGTTATTACATATATATGTACACACACACATATATATACATAAAACACACACACATATATATACATAAAACACACACACATATATATACATAAAACACACACACATATATATACATAAAACACACACACATATATGTATATATTTGTGTGTGTGTGTATACACACACACACACACACACACACACACACACACACACACACACACACACACACACACACACACACACACATATATATATATATATATATATATATATATATATATATATAATAACAATTAATGAAAAACGAGCACAAGAATTTAAAAGAGACCAAGGATGAGTACATGGGAGGGCTTGGAAGGAGAAAAGGAAAGCAGGAAATGATCTCAAAAGTAAAGGAAATATTTGAAAAGAGAAGATAAGAAGATATAACATTGAATGTATAGGGGAGGGTGTTGTGTCTTGGAGGAGTTGCAAGGGGGTACATATGGTCAAAAAATATTGTACAAAATTCTCAAAGAACTAATAAAACTGCATTGTGTTTTGTCTTCATCGATTGTTGATACCAGAAAATCCTCAAAAATGCTTTATTTACTTTGAACACAGTAAATGTCCATTTAAAGCAATGGTTCTCAACCTTCCTAATGCTGCAACACTTTAATACACTTTTTCATGTTGTGGTAATCCCCAACCATAAAATTATTTTAGTTGCTACTTTATAACTGTAACTTTGCTATTGTTATGAATCATAATATAAATATCGGATATGCAGATGGTCTTAGGCGACCCCTGCAAAAGAGTCATTTGACCCCCAGAGGTTGAGAGCCACAGGTTGAGAACCACTTATTTAAGTTGTATTGAAAAATAAATCAATTTGTTTTCCTTGAAATTTAAGAAGCCATTTAAGGCCATCCCAGAAGCTTTCAAATTTCAGGATGTTCAGGATGAACAGTAGAAAATATTTCCATAGTCAAAAATTCATTTTCTCTGTTATCAAATTTTGTAATTTAAAACAATTTTTAAATTTAAGTAACTTTTTAAAAATATATTCTTTTCCTCCCCCAAGTCTTTCAAGATCCACTCCACTTCACTATTCAGATAAATTTAAGATTTTTCCCCCCCCAGAAAAAATAAACAAAACCTGACACAACAACAAACCCACACAAAACAAGAAAACAAAATAAAGCATCACTCAAACAGAAAAACAACAAACCACAACAAACTGTAACTAATAAAAGCACACAAACCATTTGTGGAGTCCATTATAGGTTGGTCAAGTACTCTTGAACATGAAGCCTAATCTGGAGTGGTTGATATACACAGTGTCACTCCATTGGAGAAAGCTGAAGATTATGAAAATTCTAATCTGTAAACATGTGACTTTGGGTAAAAGCATTTTGTCCAGTTCTTTCCTATATGTTAATGATAATTATTTGAATATTTACTTTTTCTTTGTTTAAATATTTTAAAAAATGATATTATACTAAGAGATTATTTACTCCAACAAATAGAGAAGTAATGAATATATTTGTGAAAAATTCTCTAACACGTGGCCAATAACTGTGGAAGGATGATAGGATTCTAGAGATTAGAGAATAGGATCAGGGATGGAACAGAGAGGGTGTGGTTTGTGACTGGATTTTATATTCCATGGGAGATGTTCTAATTATTAACATTTTTACATAGATTTATTTTGAGTTATTTGTAATTATTGGTTAAAATCTTTTTTTATTCATAATATTTTGTAGGGTGAAGATGGCTTTCCAGGATTCAAAGGTGACATGGGACTGAAAGGTGACAGAGTGAGTAAAAAGAAACTTCATACTAATATATAAATTTGCTTTAGTTAAGGTTTCTACTGCTGGGGCAAAGCACCATGATTAAAAGAAACTTAAGGAGAAAAGGGTTTATTTACTTTACACATCCAGGTAGCAGTTCATCACCAAGAGAAAGCAGGGCAGAGTGTAAGCAAAAGAGAAATTCTGAGGCAGTAGCTGATACAAAGTCTATAAAGGAGAGCCTACTGACTTGTGATTCACAGCTTGCTCAGTTTGCTTTCTTATAACACCCAGGACCATCATCTCAGTGGTGGTACAAATTTTTCACGTCCATTTTTAATCAAGAAAATGAACCATGGGTCAATCTGGTGGAGGCATTTTCTCAATTGAAGTTCTTTTTTCCAAAATGACTGTAACTTGTTTCAAGTAGACATAAACACTAGCCAGCATATTGTGTGTGTGTGTGTGTGTGTGTGTGTGTGTGTGTACATAAACACACACACATACATACACACACACACACACACACACACATATATATATAATATATACAATTTTCTAAAATTAAATACAGCAAGCAAAGGTTAAATAAAATTTTATCAAAGACTGCTCACTTCATTTGTTATGTGAAGATTGGACAGTATAATATTAGTGGGGATAGTACAGCGCCAGTGTTTCTCTAGATGTTGTGTTACATTTTCTAGGAAACAAACATATGAAGATACCTATTGGGTTACATTCTAATAAACCCATACTGTTGAAAGCATAGATTTAATGGAGAATGAAATTAATACATATGCCTTCCAGAAATGATAATTTTGTATTAGCTAGTAGGTAATTTTACTTAACTATATGTTAAGTAAATATTATTTGTACTTTCTTTTCCTCAAATTTTCCTTCCATTTTTGCTTTTATTTTGGGACAGGGACTCACTATGTAATCCTGGATAGCCTTGAATTCACTATGTAACTCAGGCTAGCCTCAAACTCACAAAGACTACTTGCTTTTGCTTTCTGAGCACTGAAACTAAAGTCGTGCATCAACCACCATGTCTGGCATATTTGCGCTTTTAAGATAACCTATGCTTAATATAGATTTCAAGAGGGTATGTGTACCAATTGCTTTTTTTTTGTAGTTTTGAAGATGTAACTCTGAACTTTGACAATGCTAGGCAAGCATTTCTGCTATTGATATATACAGCCAAATACATTTGATAGTCTCACTTCAACTATGGGTTTATTAAGATATAACCTTGACTATATCTATATATAACCAAGTACTGTTATTTATGGAAGTTTCAGAATAGTATGGTCAAATTACTAGAAGAAAGGAATTCGGTTTTGTTTTTAAATTTTGCGTATAAGTTGTGAACTATGACACTTAAAAGTCATATTATGCAGCTTTTGTGCATTTTAATTTTTATTATTTCCTGAATTGCAGAGTATAAAGATGCTATGTTTACATCTGATAGTAATTTATTTTAAAGTGGAACAATACATCTAGAGCACATTAAATACTTTCCTGGGTAGATTTAGTTTATAGCTCATATAAATACTAATCTATCTGAGCAAAGAAGCAGATCTCTGAGTAAGTGTGATTCCTTAACATTCATGTGAAGGTTGTCCTGGGTGGGAGACAATTCGTTTGAAATTCAGCTTCAAACACATTCAAGATTCTTTTTAAAAGTCCATTCTTCACTCTGTCACATAAGTATTCTCTTTCTCTCCTTCCTCCCTACCCCTCTTTCTCTCTCTCAGTGTCTGTGTGTGTGTGTCTGTCTGTCTGCCTGTATGTCTGTATGTCTCTCCCTCCCTTCTGTTTCCTTTCATCCCAGATATATTCAAAGCAATTCAGCTGCATTCAGTTATTTGTCCAATAATGAAGTGCTTGGTGCTGACAAACTATTTCAACTCCCTTCTCATGAGCAAATAAGCTAACAAAATAAAAGGCAATAAAATAAGAGGCAGTAGAACATGGATTAAAAAAAATTCTCGAATAGAATAGAATCTCTATCTACAAATCTGAAGGTGTTTTATGTGAATAAACAATCTTACTTTACATTCCAGGGTGAGGTGGGTCAAATTGGCCCAAGAGGAGAAGATGGCCCTGAAGGCCCCAAAGGCCGTGCAGGCCCCACTGGAGACCCAGGTCCTTCTGGTCAAGCAGGAGAGAAGGTTGGTGGGATTTTTTCTGCAGGCTGTTCTGTGCAGAGTGCTTCCATGTCACTATCATTTTAAACATTTCCATTACTGATGCCAGAAATGCAACATGCTTGTACTTAGTGTGCAGTACTTATATAGTAATGAGAGACTAATCACTTCTGAGGTAGCCACATTTGTCCTTATGCTCCCAAGGGCTAATGGGGAGCAGACTTTCATAAAGCTTGTACATATTTAGTGCTCAGTAGGAATGTCCTAAGTTTCAAGGAAACATTGAATGATGGCTTACTGATTGTATCAGATCAAAGCAAATTGTATTTGTCCCACAAATGAAATGATATTCTCCTTTTTACATATAAATGTAGTTTAGAGGTATATATATATATATATATATATATATTCTTCTCTTCTATTCAATAGATTTGAATTTTAACCTGATATTAAGAAAATATTTTCAGAGAAATTTAATATTCATTGGTTTGAGAGAACCTGGGTTATATGTGCTATGTCAAAATATCTCTATTATCTTTACTCGTAATGTAGTAGAGAATTTTATTTTTTGCCTCATGGACTATTACGTATATAGCAAACTTTTTAGTACATTATTAAGTTAAATTACTATTATTTGGAAGTTCACTGGGGCAAGAGCCGGGCAGGTGCTCTGCCTGCTATGCTTATCCACAGTCTATGAAATTAGTTGATGAAGAATGAGAAGCACTAAATGATGAGTATCAGCCCATATGTATATAAAAGCAGAGTATAAATAGCTGCTCTATCCTGTTGATATAATTCATATTTCTCTTCTTTAAATTTTTTTCCAGTGAGAACATGAATGTTCTGGAAAATAAATTCTATTATTTATCAGTCAGTTTTAATATTTCCATCTGCACATATTTTGTCCCAGAAGGAAGATGTTAGTATTGTGTAGAGATTGCAAGGAGATAAATGAAAGACTTGTCCCATTAGGAATCACTGATGTGACTCCTGCTTTGTAAACCATTGTCTTTCCTAACCATTGAGTTAGGAAATACTGTAGTATGTAGACACTGGAGATAGAGATGCTGGGAAACAAAAGCTTCAGGGTCTTAAGATGCTTGTTTGATGTTATTTTCAGTAGATCAATGTATGCTGATGACCTTACTTGCTTCTGAACTCTATGCCCTTGAGAACAAATGATCCTAGATATTATTCTAAAGCACTGCCCTACACTTTTCCAGACACTGCATCTCATTATTACATGTCTGCTTACTGGCATGTACATTATTATCATTTAAAAAATACAAGTTATCTATCAGTATTCATTTTTAAATGATTCTAAAATGAATAAAGGCATTCTGTCAGTTATAGCAGCTTATGTTGAAAACTGATACCTTTGTGATCATTAGGAATTTTCATTAGCCTTGAAATCAAGGGCATAGAAACATGAAATAAGCTATGATAGCTTAATATGTCCAAGGGGATGTCATTAAAATTATGCTTTTTAGGTCTTCTTTGCATTTTCTTCATCTGAGAATTACTTATCTGTTCATGGTCAGTTGTAACTCACACATTTTTTTTTTTTTGTTTACTCTACTTCAATCTGTAACAAGGTCATCAACCATGTTCTTGCCTGGCTTCTCCCAGCAAAACTTTTACTTTTCTTTTTAAAGTTTTGTTTATATTTTAACATTGCACAGACAAATTTGGGCCTCCATTTGCTTCGATTCATTTTGAAAATGTACACTTTCAAAAATGATACTTTGTGTGTACTAAAGTTTAAAATTTTATTGCAAAAGTTTGTGTGTTTTTGGTTTCTGGTTTTGTTTTAAAAAGTGATGCCCAGAACTCCACAAATATTTAAGTCAGTTTAATCTCTTTAGTTATTTTACTTGCATTTTCTCTCTTTTTTTTAAACCAAGATAATGAGTATTTGAGAACCAATATCAGAAAAACTTTTTAAACAATATTAGTTACAAGTTTTTGGAATTGTTTATAATTTATAATTTTTTTCACCATTTCAGATCGAGGGCTAAATTCATTGGACTATGGAAGTATAGCTCCACTTAGAGGAATACCAGTCATGTAAACTATCATCATTCACTATCGTTCTCAACACATTCTAGATTTATTAACCAAGATTTACTCAATATTTATAGAAATGATCTCTTTCTAAAAATTTTATTAGGATTTTCCAAATACAATTATTTAAATTTTTAGTTAATGAGAAAAAGTTGATAACCTGAAAACTTGATTTACAGTTAGAGTATGATAAATAAAATAATTTATCATAAAGATTTACTTTAGTTTGAATGATAAGGTCTGAGTGTATTCCCTAGTATATTAACTAATTTGAACTCATGTTTAATTAAAAAGCTAGTTTTCTTTGGTTATTCTTTATATTTCACAAGTGAGTGAGCATTCTTTTCTCCTAAGTTACTAAGAAGATGTTCTCATTTACACAATGAAAGTTCTTATGTATCAATAAAGCAATATCCACTGTAACAATTTTATTTTTCTCATGAAATGAAAAACTAAAATGAAAATAAAGTGGAATGATTGCATCATTTCGGCTACACAAATATGTTGTTCAAATATCCAGAACATTAACACTGAAATGGTTCTATATAGTCTATTGATTTTCTGCTTTGTATTTTCCATAATTTTAGGGGAAACTTGGGGTTCCAGGGTTGCCTGGCTATCCAGGAAGACAAGGTCCAAAGGTAAAGTAATTTGAACTTTATAGTATTATTGATCTGATACACAATTAAATTAATAAGCAACACTTAAAAACTTTGTTTTAGACATGGAGAGAAAAGAGAATAAAATATAATTCCCTTCTGTTTAATACCTATCACTAAATAAAAAACACACTTATATATATATATATAAAACAACACACACACACACACACACACACTCAGCTGGGGTGCAGGTGTTTCAGAGATTATGTCCTGGGGAATTTCTGGACACAGGGTTGTTCTGAAAGAAAGATTTGGTTAGCTCTTTTGATATGATTGGAATAAGAACATTTTAGAGAAGAAAATGAAAATATTTTAGGTATATAGTGGATATGATGTGAAAGATAATAGCTTTAAATTATATTTCTATTACCCTCATGTTTTTGTTCATTTATATTCATTTATTTACTCATGTGTGAATGCCCATGCATGCACACATCTGTATATGTGTGCTCACATCCCAAGGTGCTTACACGGAGGCACAGGATGGTTTTCAGGGATCAATTCTTTAATTCACCTATGTGGATTCCAGGGATCACATTCGGGTTCTCAGATTTGGTGGAGAGTACCCTTAGCCAGTGACTCATTTTGCTGGCTCTATTTCATTATTTTAAAAACTTTAACTCTTATTTACACCAGCATTCATTTCCCCAGATTTCTGTAGCAAATCTGGACAACATTAGTGATTTAGAACGTGAGAAAATTTCACTGTGTCTTTTCTTGAGGTGAGAAGTCTATGGTCAAGATGTTATTAGGACCATATCTCCTCCCAAAAACTCTAGGAGAGAATCTGTCTTGGCTTCTTGCAACTATGCTACCTCCAGAAATCATTGGCTTGTGGTTTAACCCTTTCAACCCTTCCATTTTCACACGATGTCTTTTTTTTTTTTTTTCATCTCTTCCCATCATGTTTCCAAGGATACTCGCCTTTGGATTTAGGAAACACCTGTATAATTCAGGATCCTTTTAATATTCTTAATGTATTTTCATCTTACTAGTTACTTTTTCCTGAAAAATGTGATATTACAAGTCTCAGAGATTATGACATGGGTGTATCTTTTGAGGTGCACAGTGCAATCAACTGTACTGCTTAAATTTTGGTTTGTGATATTTGAAATATTTATAAATATTTTAGTTATAAAATAGCTTTATGGTTGACTGTTCATGAACTTTTCTTCAGCTTATAAAAAACTGTCACTGGCTAGCCTTGACATATTGACTAATTATATCAAAAGCTATATAAATTAATATGTAAATTTTAATTAATAATTTGGGTAGTTATTCTTTTTTCTTTAAAGACAAGACCTTGCTATATAGTCCATGACAACCTAGAGCTCTCAGTCCTACTGCTTCAGGCCCAGTGTGTTTGAATTATAGGCATGTACCACCACACTTAGCCCATTCTTTTAAGTATATGTACATGAGATGAATTTCTATATTCTGTTGTCTTATCTTTCATATGTTACCCACTAAGCATAACAAGTATAGGAGATAAAGGAAATTCTAGTTATGTTACAACCTCAACGATGTGCTAATAAACTTCATAGCTAACTTGTGGTAACAAAACTGTCCTTCTGAAACATGTGGACAGAATACCACAGTTTTCAATCATTTTTATGTAAGTGTATATTAAGCTTTCCTTGTGATCATTTTTATCAAGTTTGCAAAAACCTGTTTATTTCTGTAAGTATTAGGGTGTATTTTAAAAGTTACATATGAATCATTTAAATGTCCTTCAGATTGAAAATGCTGGTCAATTGTCTTTTATGATTTTCATCTTATATATAGTATATTGCTCTGCCTCCCATTTACATTAATTTCAAATGTTAGGAATTCACAACAGTTATGTTTGTAGAGATCCATTTACTGTGCAACCCATATCCATAAACAATCATTATCTTATGTTGTGAATTCTTAATCTGTTTTACTAAGATATGCAGCAATCATGATATACTTTCATTTCAATTTAAAAACGATAGGAAACATAATATCAGTTGAACAAACACAATTGTTTCTTGCAAATTTATATGAAATGATGATGTATTCCATTTGCCAGCATCAATTTTCTGGTCAGTATTTTCTGAATTCTTATTATTAAAACGCAAGGGTTGACAAAAGAAAATGTTTCTTCTTACAGTGATATATTTTTCTTTATCATCTAGCCTCACTGTCTGGACGTTAGGCATCATACTTCCGCTTTCCCCATAACTCCCATTATTTTACTGTAATAAAAACATTTGTTTCTATTTTAAAACAAAAATTAGTGATAGTCACATCAGAGATCAAAGAGAGCTTTAAATATTTATCCTATATGAAAGCTAGTTAAGTTTTAAAAGACATTAGTATTTCACGAAAAATCAACTTTGGCTGCTGAAGTTTAAATAATTGAAGACCTACAGTTAAACACTCATTCATCCAAGTGTCGTAGGAGCAAACTAAGCTGGGAAGATAAATCACCAAATACGATAGAAATTGATAGTTGTTTTAGAACTATCATAAAGTAGAAGACTTTGGTAATTAAACACTATACAAAGAAAGTAAAAGTTTAAAATTCCTTCAAATTGTAATATATAGAGTTTACTTCATTTTAAACTTATCGTTTGTTCTCAAATGAATTGTAAGTTACTTCTAAAATCAACACAAAATATATTGAAAATCACATCATAGAAGCATTCAGACGATTATTTGACCTTACATTGCCATGATACATCCCACACAGTTGTTTTTTGACCAGCACTCTTGCTAAATATGAAATATTTGCTGCATTTAAATGAAAGCAGAGCACACTGGCAGACAGGTTATTACCATTCTTTTGTAACAGTCACCTTCCAACTTCCCTCCACCATAAGTATGTGTCATCTGTGGAGGCCACCACTATGATTTCTGTCTCTGTCTGAGAGTTTTCCAGTTTCAATATGCTCTCAATTTGTATTTTTAAAAGCAGTACAGTTTAGCATGATATATATGTCCCTTTATCACTTGGGAAAAATTATTTTGGGGAGCAATTCAATGTAAAAAAGATTTATTTTAAAATAACAAGACAAAGAAGTCAAAGGGTGTTCTGGATCCCCCCAAATGCATGGAGGTATGTATAAAAATCTAAAGTCTGCTATTCTCTTGGCTAGATATTTTTATACATTATTGAATATCATTCGTACAGTGGTTTAAATAAGAAAAGTGGATTTTTGGAAATGTCCTCCCTCATCATTTCTATGGGACTATAAAGGATTGAAATTCTGCCTTCTCTAATTTCTTTATTTAATAAAGGTATAAACCTGCTTGGGTAGTGGTCAACAAAATGTCTGAGGAGATAAAAATCTGGGCATAAATCCAAGATGAAATGGGGGAATTTTATTATTGGGACTTATGTTATATTTCACTAGTAAAATAGAGCCATTAATATTACGTGCACTTACAGGCTTATTACACTTTAAAACAGTCATTGTTTATTATCTAGTATTGTTCCTTTATGCCCTAAGTTTCTTTATTGAGGAACACTGGATTTCTGTTTTCTAATCTCCCATAAACATCAAAGTATTAAGATGTATTCATAGATCATTGCCCTCTTTTGCAAAGGAAAAATAGATTCAAAGAGGACAAGACTTGTCCCTGCTGCACTTGGATGGTGAATAGGAGTCAGTATATTTATGTAAATTCAAGTCTTTGGAATTCCAAATACAGAGTTTTATGTCTGACTTTGGTATCAGGCAAATGTGATCTTATTCAAAACCAGTTTGAAAATGTAAAGGAAGCTTTTCAGGGTGTATGATATAATACAGTTTAGGATAAAAGTTGCTCTATTGAAAAGGGGTATTTGTACAAATATATTAATACTAATTAAGGACACATTTTATACTGTAACTGTTCTTTATGAAAATATGATTCTTAGAGTTGGAGCAAATGTCTGGACTATTAAGTGAAAATCGATTTTTCATGAAAATACCCTTTAACACCTATTTAATAATAAGAGATATGTTGAATATTTTATTATTTTACTTTTAAATGAAAACACTAAAAATATTTTTTTATGAATTCATGCTTCCAGACTTTCAGATGTCACCGTAAGTTCACTTTCAGATTCGAGAAGAGAGCTTGTATAATGACTTAAAAACAAATTTTTTAAGATTATACTTTTTGTATTATAGGAGTTTCCAAAGCAATCACATACATTTTGCTTTGTACAATCTTTGACCAAATCAGTATTTTCCCAAATAACCAGCTTGTGGCCTGAAAATTGAAATAATCATATTCATTGTTGATTGTTTTTATTCTTCCAGGGCTCCACTGGATTCCCTGGATTTCCAGGTGCCAACGGGGAGAAAGGTGCCCGGGTATGGCGCATAAGTATATTGTGCAGAACTGGCTAGTGAACATGTCCCCACATGAGTTCCCTTTTCTTACACCCATTTACTGTGATGTACTTACTACACACTGAAACTCTTTCAACTGTCTTTGTCAGGGAGTCGCTGGCAAACCAGGCCCCCGGGGTCAACGTGGTCCGACGGTGGGTACTTTGTTTTGGTATAGTGCTTCCCATGTTGATTCTAGTTGTTCACATTTGTTATTGGAGTGGATTGGCACTGGATTAGTTTTCTCTTCTCTTCTCTTATGCAGGGTCCTCGAGGTTCCAGAGGTGCCAGAGGTCCCACCGGAAAACCTGGGCCAAAGGTATCATCAGAACTTTCTCTGATCTGTGTTGCGAATCCTTGTTAAGGATATCAGTGCTGTGAGGAACAATCAAATTTGATTTTCTTTTCACTCTTTTCTTTTGTTGCCAGGGTACTTCAGGTGGTGATGGCCCTCCTGGCCCCCAGGTGAAAGAGTACGTATGACTCAGCCACTTCATACACACTGAAAATTAATACTTTTATAAGCAGTTAACTCTGCAAAGGGGCACATATGTCTACAGACACACATACACATTAGCCTACAGATTCCAGTATGAATTAAGAAATCCCTCCTCTACATTTTATCTCCTCTGCTAATTTAAAAGCTTACTAGGTGAGGTGCAAACAATTTTTTATAGAAATGAGAGAAATAATGTGTATAATTGGCCTGAAGTATGACAGTCCTTCACTGGTTATTCGAAATATACTTTGATCTTTATGCTTTCTCTTGTTTTCCATATTAGTGCTCAATTTGTTGCTGGAGCTGGCAGTAACATTATGCTGGTAAAATGCAAGTACCAGTAGCCATTAAGTCACAATCAATACACTTTCATGGCAAGATAAAACATCTATTCCAGTAAATAAAGAAACTATTTAGTAAATTGATTTTCGGTTGATACAAAATAAAGCCAAATGCAGTTGAGCAAACAAGACCTTTGTTTGGCTGTTTTGGCAAGAGGTAGCAAACATTATTAGAACAAGATTATTTGAAAGCAATCGTCTTACAAGAATATTGAATTTAAAAGTTTGCACCACTTTCAGAGGAATTATGGCCAGTCTTTGTTTTCTATGATGACTCCATGTATTATTAAATTACAGTTATGTCATTTTGTAGATCTCTTGTGTGTAAGACTGTAATTATGTGTGTGTGCTTGGGCGTCAGGGTGTGAGAGTGAGGGTCTGTGTGTAGAGGTCAGAGGACAGTCTCTGATATGGGTCTTGCCTTCCCTTTTTTTTTTTTCAACTTGTTCTCTTTATCATTTTACTTCTCCACGTTGCTGGGGTGATTGGCCCAGAAGATTCCAAGGATTCATCTGTCTCTGCCTTCCATATGTCCATAAGACATATGGTGTGATTACAGATGCAGATTACAGGGTCCAGCATTTCTTTAAGGGTTCTGAGTTTCATACGCTGGTCTTTGTGCCTACACTATCTTCCCTGCCTTTTGTATAATTTTATTTGAAACATAAAACTTGATATTTAGTGAAGGGAAAGCAGAAACACCTGGAATGGATAACTAGAAAACTGAGCATGAGAATTTGAACTACTGAATAAAAAAGAGTGAATTTTTTTTCTATTTGTAGCAAAATAGGAGTAGATTCGAAGTAAAGAATAAACATTTAATTAAAGTTCTTTATGGCCTGATTCATATTTAATTAAATCACTCACTACATATTTTTCTCTCTAGATGAATTATTTCCAAATTAAGTCCATTCATCTTGTTCATTTTGAACAAGATATGCATAAATAATGCATATTTGATATATTTTATGACTTAAGTCATGTTCATAAAAAGATATAGTTAATTTAAATGGATGGATCATTAAATTAATAGGATAATTTAACATATCATGGAACAACTGAGTTTTATTATGCTTTAAAGCACCAATGACAGTACATCTTGATTTGCAAAATAGCATTATTAAACAACCTGAGTACTTTAGAAAGACATCAGGAGTGAGACTAGACATTGTGAAGGTCAGAATGAAGGCAGTTTGAAAAGTTTGCATGTGTTTGCTTGTTTGTTTTGTTTTGTTTTTGCTGTTTGTAATCTAGAATGACTTATTTTCAATAAGTTATCCAATCACTCAGTCTCCCTACATAGGGAGAAAATATTACTGCCATTGTATGTGATAAGTTATCTGCTTATTTACTGGCAAAAAATTTAAACATTTTTCACTCTTTTAGTATAAGTCTATTTTATTTTAACTTATAATTGGCACGTGAAGCACTAGAATTCTTTATAGGACTTCAAACCACTGTCTGTTGGTGTTGACCTAACTTTCTTTATTCACACCCCCTCTTCCTACCTTATACCTTTCCACACAATGTGACGTATTATTTGTTTCTTTGTCCCAAGTGTCCCGTAACCCATCCCTCAACTCCTTTATTTCACCTGGTGTGGTCCCATGTGGCCAGGCCTGAGTGCATGTATATAAGAATAACTCTAAATCAGCTCAGTACATTGTGTTGCATGTGTGTTTGTGAGTGTGCATCTGTGTATCAGCCATTAGAGAAGATGTCATGAACTTTAAAAGGGAAGTGGGGAGGTATGGGAGACTTTAGAGGAGGAAAAGGGAGAGTAAATAATGTTAATAAATTAGTTGTATATGGAAATTCATAAAACATTTAAAAATGAAAGAAATCTAATCCTATAATGAATTTTTTTAAAAATTAACTTCTTATGTAGATATTGAAAAATAATGGTTTCATGCTTTAAGAGAAAAATTATTAATTCTTAATATTAGCTCTGTGTTTGGCAATTTCATGACACTATTTTTTAGCTTTTTTAAAACATAATACTATTTTTTAACATGAATACCCTACCATTTTCCTTTGATTTTTTAAGATAGCAGTGGCAATAGCAAAAGCTTTTACTTATTTGTGATGTAGCACTGGATTATGGTGGTAGTGAATTTTCCTTGTGAAGGCAAAACTGATAGCATCAAAAGTAAAATAACTTGAAGACAAACTTCACTAATCTTTGTGTTTTTTATTTAGAAACTAAGTTCAGTATTCATGTGTTACATAAGACATTTCATATATATTATGTCTCATTTTATATGTCATTTTATAGATAAAATTATGTGCTTTCCATGTATAGGCTTAACTTTTACTAATCTGTTTTTGACACCAAAACAATCACTATGACCGAATGAACTTTATGCATTTTAAAATACATAAATAAGAATCTGAATAATATAACTAAATAACTATAAGGCTAGGAATAGTATTATATTTGGGTAGAATGTTAATAGGAATAATTATAAAGTTCATTTTATCTTGACTACTAAAGGAGTCTAATGCATAAGGAACAGAGCTGACAAATGACAGAATTATTGCTACAGATTATTTGTTAGGGCTAAGGATATTGTGATGCTTTAGAGGTGGCCACATATACTTCCTGTTAGCTGAAAATTACTAGAGATAGAACTCTCTTAGAGTCAGTTATAGTTTTCATTTTGGAGGTCTATTGAACCAAATCGTATTATTTTCCTCCACAAATGTGTTCAACCAGTATTAAAAGTATAAATACTGTAACACTTCTCAATACAGAAGAATATGCTTTCTTTTTCTCCTTAATGATTTTTAATTAATTAAATTTGTTCTTAAACAAGTTCACATACGTGCACAAGGTATACTGACCACTCTCCCACAAGTTTCTTCCTATCTCTCTCCCACCACTTTTATTTTGTGACCCACTGAGATTAACTAGGTGACACTTGGTTAGGAGCTGTCTGTTGGAGCCTAGTGGATTCAGCAGTGGGTACAATGTAAAGACAACGGATTCCTATCTCCCAGATTCTACCAATATCCAATAGTTCAGTGGTAAAGGTTAAAGTTACCCTGAGATCCTACCCACTGTTGACAAGGCCATTATTGTGTGTGCCAGTTCAGGTGACCACATTTGTTTGTTTGTTAATAATTAATAGTCTTGATGATTCTATTTCCTGCCCTACCCTCATCAGTATTCCCTGATCCTTTGAGTGGGGTATGTATAAATGTCTTGTTTAGTAATATTAGCATTTTACATGAACTCTATATATTTACAGTGCTCTTGAGATAAGAACATTAGTACAATGAGTATTTTCATAAATTAAAGATCATTTGCTTTCTAGGTTAGTGCTGATCATGCTATTATATTTCCATGCTTTCATGACTGAGAGCAGGAATTCATTTGTTCAATGTTTTGTGTGAAGAAAAAAAACACAAAGCATGAAGCTATATCCCTGAAGGTGTATTATTAAATTTTCTCTACTGCTTTTTATTTTCAGGGCCCTCAGGGACCTCAGGGTCCAGTTGGATTCCCTGGACCGAAAGGCCCCCCTGTAAGTGTACCAGATTGTCTTTTGCTTTGGGTCGATATTATTTTAATGCCTAACCTTCATAGCTTACAATTTTAGTACTTCCAAAATGTAAATATTGTAAAAACTCCATATAAAATAAAAATTGAATTAAGTCATTGAAAAATATATTTCAGTGTTTTAGTTCATGTATGTTTTCAAACAAAATTTAAATACCTCTGTTAAGCAATATCTTAAATAAAGTCAAGAACAGTATAGTTGTTCTTTGTCAGTCACTTGTACAACCAATATCACTTATAAAATTGAAAATAATAGCTTAATAGGACATACAAGATATGCTATAACTTCATATGCATCTTCAGTGATCATGTCCTATTATCTTTTCAATATCCTAAACTTCATAGACCACGTAAAATTTTATTCATTTATCGTCACAGTTTTATTTTGAATTTCACATGATGTAGCACTGGGTGTCCGGAACTTACAGTGTACACCACGCTGGCCTCTAACTAATAGGGCTTTGTTTACTTCTGCTTCCTGAGTGCTAGTATGTAAAGCATATGCTACCATGCCTGGCTGCAGAAGATTCCTAGAAAAATGTAGTAAACCCGAACTTTTCATGAAATTTTCTTAGTTCAGTGCCGTTTTGAATGTTATTGTTATTAATCTTCACATAGGAACTGAAAATACTTTATTTTCAAACTTAACTACTTAACAGAATGCCAGGTGGGATTAGTTTACCTGTTTTCTGTTTCTCTATCTCTTTCTCTCAATTAATATGAGGTATAATAAGTTTATGCACCTGCTCGGTGCATAGGTTTCAAAGTATATTTTGTCCTCAGCAACAGCAGCACTTGGGACATTGTTCAAGATGTAATCTACTTAAATAAGCCGTTGCCATTGTTTAACAGACCTTCCACACTGTCTGATCAATGCTAATGTTTGTGAATCACTGCTATAATCTAGGCTAGGCAGTCCTCCTCAGACTTCAATGTTTTTGTCATTCTGATAAACTGCTCATCTTGAAATACCATTGTGAATGAAATGTTATATAGGAGTACCTTTTCTACCTTTTGCAGTTATTTTAGATGATGTTTAGAGTATGATTTAAAGCTAAATAATTATGTTTATCACTTTAAATGTAGTAAAAAATAATTTCATCTGTTCTCCAAGTTGAAGATCAATTCAGTTGACATTAAAATAGAATGTTGTTACCGCCTTTACGTAAATTATTTACATACAGTGTATATTTTGTTTAAGTAAACAATAAACTCTATGTAATGTTTTACACTTAGGTGAAATCATAGTCCCTAAACTGATACATGCATATTTTTGTGAGCATTTCCAATAAGTATTTTGATATCATGTATTTAGATGATTTTTTCCAAAATAGTTCAATGAAGTGTTCAGTGTTGTCATACCTTTGATTCATTTCCATTGTTACAAACTATTTCCCATTGTAATATAATCTTGTTGTCAAACAAAGCCATTTGGACTCAGTTTTCTTCAGATCTTTTCAGGCTTCTCTTTCCTTGCATGTTTTCTTAAATAAACTTTGAAGAATTGATCATGCATGCATGTTCTTTACTATGAGGCATTAGAGATGCAGTAATGAGCTACATTATACATTATACATTATGAGCTATTTGAGGAGTATATATATAGTCTAATGGTAGAGACATACCACTTTAAGGAGGATCATATATATGATTTTCTGACAAACAAAATATTAAAGCTTGAAATAAATGTATCTGCCATTTTTCTGGCATTATTGTTTCACCTTTGGCAAAGAAACTACTGTATTTTTTTTTGAAGCAAACAAATAGTATTGAAATTGAGAGATGGAACTAATTTCCTACAATTAATTATTTCATCTTGTATTAAAAATTATATAGAAAAACTCAGACTGGGGGCTTAGAATGTGGCAGAATCTGTAAATCTCATGCCAATTTTAGACCTTTTTTTGAGGTTAGTTTTTCGTTGTTTATTCTCCCTTCCCTCCTCCCTCTTTTTTCCTTCCTTTCTTCATTCCTTCCTTCCTCCTTTCCCTTTAATCCTCTCCCTCCTTTCTCTTCCTTTTGTCCTTCCTTCCTTCTTCCTGCCTTCCTTCCATCCTTCCTTTCTTCACTCCCTTCTTCCCTCTTTCCTTCCCTCCCCCTCCTTCCTTCCTCCCTTCCTCTCCTCCCCCTTTCTTTATTCCTTGATGTGGTCTCAACACTGTAATGCAGACTCTCCATACTACTGACTCTTCTCCTATTACAGCCTCCCAAATACTGGAATTCCAGGCTAGGAATCAACCTAACGCAGTTGTCCAATGTCAATGTTACCATGTGTCAGTACTATATAGCAACAAATATTACAATTTACAATATGATTATCATGAGGCAAATTGTATTTTTAGGAGAATCCAAATTCAGTGTCAGTTACAAGGGAGGAAACATCTTTAAGCAGTTACTTGCATTATCACATAGACCCATGACAAATATGCCAATCTTCAGGTAGATGAGTTTGCTTCTTCTTCATTCTCTGCCAACTCTATTGAAAGAGCAGCTTCTTTTGACAAATAAAATATTTATTTTAAAGTCAGTATCACGAACTTGCTGAGAAATTAGTTGACTTTATTTTATTGATTAGTGGTGTAGAGTCAAAACAATTATTTCAGATTAATTGCATATTTTTGAAATTCCTTAACTCAAGGCAAAGCCTGATGATATTGATCTTTGGCTCATTAACTCTATTCCTCAGACCATCTAGGAGTTCTATTAAAAGTCATGATATATTCAAGCCAAGATAGCAACATTTAGATCATTTTGGTAATTTAAGTGTAATTTGTACTAGTAAGGAGTGAGCTACTTACTGTTGACACTTATAGGTTTATTAGAAACATGTATGGGTCTTGCAGTGATCACTTTGCACATACTTGGCATTTTAGTATCCTGAGGGAACAAGCTAGTTATATGAATTTTCCTCCACCTAGTATCCTATTAGTCTGAAATTTTTATAATGGTCACAGATTGATAGAACTTTTATTCCATCTCTGTTAAAACAATAGCAGTAGAGGAAGTGTTTTAGTTTGCTCTTTTGCAAAGCTATATCAGCAATTAATTATATGTTTCTGTCTCTCTCTAAGCTGTATGCAAAGCTGCATGCTTTATTACTATGCACCTAATGGCTAAGGCAGAGATAAATGACATTTGGCATTAAACGAAAATAAAAGTTACTTTATAAAATGCTTTGGGCCATTTAGTAATAGTCCCCCCTATTTTTGCTTTGTGAGGGAGGTTGACAGACGAATCACCAGGCTGATGTTGGACAAGAAAATAAAAACACCAGCAACAGTTGATCATATGAACTGTGATAATCACAATTTTTAAATCAAGCTGGTAAATCACACAGCATCCTATGTATCAATACGGAAGGGGTCAGGTAGCAGAAATAGTTTGGAGTACTACTGGAAGTAGCCCCGAAACATGCCAGTCAGTCTATAAATCTCTCAAAGTGGAAGATAAGTAACATGAAACTGTTCTTTTGTGCAGAGATGGAGCACACCTTTAATCTCAGTATTTAGGAGGCAGAGACAGGCTGATCTCTGCGTTTGATGCTAGCCTGTTCTACTGAGCAAGTTCCAGGACAGCCAGGGCTACAGAGGAACCATGTCTTGAAAAAACGCAACAAAGAAAAACAAAACAAAGTAAAAAACAATCAAAAAAGTATTGTTCTGAATCAACAGCTTTTGTTCAAACTGGCTCCATATCAGCATATATAAAAATAGACTTTACAGATAATGTTATTTAAATAATTAACCGTAGTGAGGGGTGGTATGCCTGCCACTCAAAATACCTTGATTAAAATAGCCATCTCTCTGCATGTATCCAGAATGGAGAGAGTGTTCATATATATCTCCTAAATATGTTTTGAAAAATGAACTGATGACGAATGGCTTCTGAGCTGTTGAAAGAGGCATGAATCTCTGCTAAGTATTTAGATCGTAGGAACATTATAATGTTTGTTCTTTTAATTACTTAGTTAACTGCTTAATTTATTTTTTATGCATGTCAAATAGTCCCCTTTGCAGAAAACAGTAATGTCATAAATTTTTCCCTAGTATTTCATAAGTATTTTGCTTCCTGGAGGATATGTCAGAACATTTAAAGGAACGCTTATGCCTGATGACTTCTATATTGTATTATTAATATGTTTCCTTTATTTGAAGCAGTTCTACAGGAAGAATGACAGTGGTTTTACAAGCTAGTCTTTCTTTCTCATTTTTTGTACGAAATTCCATGATCACAAGAGGGCACCAGATTTCTCTTTTATCGACATTCCATTTACTTGGAATTGAGTTGTGAACAGATCTCGAAAATAGGAAAAAGGGAAAACATTTGTTTTCAAGCATTGAATAATTAATGTTTTTGCCAAAGTAAAACTATGAGACTGTGTATATACGTTTTGAAAATACAGGTGCATATGAAATGAATTTATTGAGCTGCAAAATGCCCTGGATACAGTTCTACAAGTTCCCTATTGTCTCTGTTTTTCACTAAGGAGACAATTCACATTTGGTCAATTAAATATCACCTTAGATAAATAATAACAGCAAAATGAAATGTGCTATGTAGTGTAAGATGGTTGTCTTACAATGGTTGTCTTAAATATTACTTTTCAGCTATAACATCATATGAGCAGTATTTATGACTTGAGTATTAATGCTTGTCATTCCAGGGTCCCGCTGGGAAGGACGGACTGCCAGGACATCCCGGACAGCGTGGAGAGACTGTAAGTGACTCTTTTCCTTTGGATTGAAATTTTCTATCTCTTAGACATCACAGTGTCACTAAAGTCCATGTTATTGTTAACAGTTAAATGATGTGTTGAAAACTGATGGAGTGAATTTTATTGAACCTTTTATTAAAATCTTTCAACAAATGTATAAATAGATCCAAATGTTTGAGTTATCAACTTCACTTGAAAAAAAATAGGTTGCTTGTTACTATGATTCTTATTGTTACTACCAGCATTTTAAGCATGAGCCGATAGAGATTATCTCATTTCTGGGATACCTCCACAAGACAGCCATCTGCTAAAGTCTGTTTATAAATACAACCCACCCAAACCCTCAGTGCTCATTGATCTAAGGAAAGCACATTATTATTATAAGTCATGTACATAAATGGATATTCTCCTACCAGACTTAGAGGATGAGATATTTTCTGGAATAAAAACTGTAAGGAAATAATTGACTTGAAAATATGCTTCATGTCTAATAGGAAAATGTAGGTTGAAGATTGTAATTTGATTTTAAAAGTCTGTGGGATATACAATCATATCCTAATTGAAAAGCTCACCCTTATGTTGGAACACTTTGGCAGAGGGGAAATGAAAGTCCCCAGGTAGGCTGATATGTTTGTTTATTTGCTTATTTTGCTACTCTGAAGCTCCATGTTTGTCTAGCATAGTGGTCTGTTAGTCTAATCAGAAATTCTCAGTGCTGGCCATGGTTTCCTGGAATCACTCATTGAATCTCACAGTTAGTTAACTTCAGTTCCTTTTCTTGAGGAAACCAGGACACAGACTACCTTTGACTATTTTTGTTTGAAAACAATATTATTGTATTCTGCTAGCATTAAAACATATTTAGAATTGCATTCCGAAACATCATCAAGTGCTGAACTGTTATTAATTTTCTGCAGTGGGGAAAGCACTCTATCAGTATAAATCTAATTCCTGTTCTGTCACCACGTCACAAGTCTTCAGTTTCAGCTAAACTTTCAATCAAAAATTTCCAAAAGTAAATAAATAAAGAAATATATACTAGGATCAAGGAATAAAATTTTCTCTTAAGATGACATCTTCAGAGGAAGAAAACTAATCTCTAACTATAATCCATACTCAAATTTGCATTCAAACCTGGCAGCCACCATTTTTAACAAAGTAATGGATCTCCTGAGAACAACTCCAGAATATTTCTGAAGTGTCTTTTGAAGAATCAATAACTAGAGAATAACTGAAATTACCCTCATTTCTAAATGTAATCAAAAGTAGGAGGTAGAGTATGATGAAAATACATTGTATGAAAGTCTCAAAAGAATTAATTTAAAAGTGTTTGCTTCTTGGAAGAGAAACATGTCATATAAAACATTAAAATCTAAAACAAGAGGAAAAACAGCATGTTGGCTAAAGCTCTTAGGCAGTTTCTATCTAGTAGTTTCTCACAGATTGACAGACAGAGTTTTGGGACATTGTGTCATTGTTTCCTCCTTAAAGAGAACAGTGAACAACCCTATAGCTAGGAATTAACTGTTGTGTGTACTATTCATGTTCCTGAAGTTACTAAGACAAAGCTAAAGATAAAATGTTACATTTTTTTAAAGGTTAGAACTGCATTTTTTTCTTTTTGTATCAAATTTAATTGATTGAAACTTTTGACCAGGTATTGCAGACCTAAGGAACAGTAAAGTCCAACAGTAATATATAGCTGTTTAAGAGAGAAGGGAAAGATCAGTGTAGTTCAAACCTAGGACTGTTTCCAAAGAAAAGCCCTACTGTAGTAGTTGGCTAAGCTGATAATCTGTGAAAAATATTCACTGATGTGTGTTGATACATGTACAGAAACTATTTGATTAGATCAGCTGGTTTGAGGTGGTATTACTGGGTAATGCCACCTGATTTAAATGAATGAACCTGATTTAAAGTCTAAAGTTGTCAAGGAAAGAATTGGACCCAGCTAGAATATCTAGTAGGGCAGTTGAGAGGTTGAAAGTTAAGTTGAATTCTTTTTGACAATATACAGTAGATGTCACATGGAGCATAGAGAAGGCTTGGCAACTAAGCATTTTGTTAATAAAGATATTATATATTTTGTTAATAAAGATATTATCCATGTATAATCCAGGAGAAAAAATGCTAGAGAATCACAGCCAGGAATCTATCTCCATACTGAAATAGATGACAATAGACACTGTTGGTAATGTTCAGTTGAGACCTATTGAGAAAGACCGGAGTTCAGCACAGATTGGCAGTTTATACATAGTATGGGGCAGATGTATGAGTTTAGCAGTATGGGAATATAATTGTAGTAATAGAGCTTGTTGACATTCAGGAAGAATTACGTGTAGCGGACTTGGAAGAAGTTTTGTTATTTTGGTTTCTTTAAAAAACACAAAGTGGTGCCAGGTGGTGGTTGTGCATGCCTTTAATCCAGCTCTCAAGAGGTAGAGGCAGCTGGGTTGCTGAGAGTTCAAAGCCAGCCAGTTCTACAGAGTGAGTTCCAGGACAGCCAGAGTTAATACAGAGAAACCCTGTCTCAAAAAACAAAAAACAAACAAACAAACAAATAAACAACAACAAAAAAACCAAACAACAACAACAAGACCTGCAAAGTGGCATGTTTGGACTGTTTCTATTGCTATCCCAGGTGTGGTAGATAATTATGAGTTTGACTTGGATAATTTGTTGATTCATTGCCAGTGGTTATAATTTGATTATGTGCAGCTGTTTTGCCATGTATAACTTGTCTTTGGGATTGCATGCAATTGGATTTCTGGGAACTTTTGCTTAGAGTATATAAGGGTTGAAGCCCTAGAGCTGTGGTTGGTTGGTTCTCTGGTGGGATGATTTGTTGATTATTACATAGAAGAATATCTGTTTGAGAAATTGGGTTTGAGGATAGTGAGCTGAGATGCTAGTCTGGCTCACTGTTAGCTCCTGCTCTCCAACCTTCAGACAGCCTAAAAGGGCTATGAAGTTTTCTTCCCTTCCCTCTTTCTCTCTATCAAGGCTGCCTGTAAGAGCAGTGAGGATTTATTTCTTTCTATCCTTCCTTTCTCTTTCCCTAAATTGAGGGTAAAAGACAGAAGCAAACAGCTACAATTATGTGTATGTGTAGACATACATACATTTATATACATGTATATACTATTTGCATATTCATGCATATGGTGTACACACATATAGATGTGTATTTTATGTGGGTGTACATTGCTTGCAGTCTGATAATAGGTTTTCAAAATCATAAGTTGCTTCCATGTTAAAATTATAAAATACTAAATATTCCTCTGATAAATTTCTTCAGAATAACTTCATCATGCCATTGAAAAATATAGCCTAAATGGAAATCTAGTGCTTTCAAATCAAATTTAAAAATAGAAACATACTTCCTTTTGCTGTAATATGAATCATAATAATAAAAATTCAAATATTTTTACTTACCTGTTATTTTTGTTGTAAATAATTAAATCATAGAGTCCCTTAAACTGATACCAAACATAGAATGGTCAGTTTCTTTTTGTTTCCTGTTTTGTTTGTTTATACTGTTTCCATATTTTACTGATTAAAAGTACTTACTTGTAAACACTATTTGCTTTCATTGGGGTATTTTTGGAAGACATTTACATCCAGTTTTTTGTATCTATTTCTTCTTCGACTCCCAATGTAGATTATGTGACTTGAGAAAGAAATCTATCATGATAAAATCAAATTGAAATGGTAATCCATGAAGATGTAGAAAAATAGAATATATTCTCAAAGCTTGATTCAGTGATCACTCACTGCTCACATCAAACAGCTTTATATTTATTGATTATATTATTTGCAATGAGTATTTGTAATGATTCTTTTGTGTTCTAAGAATATTACTGAAAAGTTAAAATGACTACGAATTAATGCAGAGTATTATCTTTATGAACATATTTTATAATTTGTTTTATGAGATCATTAGAAGTCTATGGATAGAGAATCAGTTAACTATTCTAATGAATGTAGAATTCCTTCACATATCATCCTTAAACACTGCTTGGTTAGAATTCTATGTTTATTATATCTCCATCTTATAACCCTGTGTTTCATTTTATTGACAATATTTGCATTATATTGTGAAAATGAAAATTTAATATTTTAGAAATTTACAAAGAAGTAATACAATATTTCATGAAATTTAAATAGAATAATTTTATCCAAAATGAGACTTTCATTTTGAATGTTATTCAATTATCTTGCAGAATTTTAATTTTTCCCTGATCCTGCCTAGAGCTTTTACAGATTGTTCTTTACTTTCACAGGGATTTCAAGGCAAGACCGGTCCTCCTGGGCCAGGAGGTGTGGTTGGACCTCAGGTATGTCTCTTTATTCTTCAAGCAGATTTTATCTTTTGTTTATGTTTTCTCTTTACTAACCCAAGTTAAATTTGTCCATTTTCTGTGTGTATACCACCATCTTTATTTATAGTTTCATTAAGTCCATTTTAAATGAAGTAACTTCTTCTTATTTTTCTTCTTCTTCTTCTTCTTCTTCTTCTTCTTCTTCTTCTTCTTCTTCTTCTTCTTATTATTATTATTATTATTATTATTATTATTATTATTATTATCATTTATTATCAACATCATTGTTGTTTGGTTTAAGAAAAAAGTCTAATTACATCCAGACTGGCTTTGAACTTGTTATGTGGCTGAGGATGACTTTGTGGAAATAATGTTTACATATTAATGTTTAGTTAGCAAGTTTCAGTAATATCAGACAAGGAAACTTAAATCTGAAAATGTATGCAAGAAGTTGGGACACAAGCTGGGACACATGTGTCCTTTACCCATGTTGAGAACACAGAAATACGTTGTATTTCTAATAAAACACAGGGGATAATATTCCATAAGCAGTTGCAGAGATGTGTTCCACTTTCTAACAATCCCAGCTGCCAGAATTTTTCTCAGTATATGTTTTTTAACTTAAATATTTTATTTTGCTGTGGTGGCAGAGAGCAGCTGGTCACCAATCGCTTTTTACAGTGAAGGCTTCTCACACACCAGCTTTACATACAGCACCCACATGGGGACAAGATGACTTGGCATTTCCCCTTGGTGTTCACTATGACTCAGGCAGTTGGCTTTTTAGTAGTGTCAAGTCCAAGCTCATAGACTGGATTCCTCCAGGATCCCTTAGCCTCATCCTTAGACTTTGTCAAATGGGTATGAATTAACAGTTCATAGGGAGGTCAGGGAAATTCCAAAGAAAATTGCTTTAATTATTTGAGGTCCCATGGATTTTGGAGTATTATCAAGCAATGAATGACTTACTGAGTACCCACCACAGGGGCAGCAGTATGTTTGTAGTAATGGTGATTTGACATCTGATTTAAAAAGAGGAATGAGATGAAACTGTCATCAAACAGCTCAGTTATAAAGAGTAGATGAGCTAGCCTGTCTTCAGGCAATCTTAGGGTTGTACAAAGAGATTATCCATACGTGCTTCAAACAGTTCTCTGGCACATCTGGCTATCTTCACCAAGACTATAGTAATCTTTTCCAATACTTGCTGGAGACACTTACTTTCATTAAGTTCCATTAAGTCTTTTGTTGGGCACAATAAAAGTAACAGAAAATAATAATTTTGTGAAGGAGAATAATCTTTGAGTTTGCCTTCTATTTATTTTCCAAAAATGAAATGGCAATCTAATATGTTTGCTTGTCTGATTTAGGGACCAACTGGTGAGACTGGACCAATAGGTGAACGTGGGCATCCTGGCCCTCCTGGTCCTCCTGGGGAGCAAGGTCTTCCTGGTGCTGCTGGGAAAGAAGGTGCAAAGGTACAACAAACTTAAGGTTTCCATGTACTCCTCATCACCTGCCATGGGTGTTTTATGCTTTTCCATACTACTCAATGTCAGAACAATATGCCATGGAGATATTTAGTGTGAGGTTATTGTACTTGAAGATATTACTGAACAACACAGGAATCATTTCATTGACCACAATACTACCATTTTGTGTATACACTTACATCTGGATACGATTATTTTATTTTAATCTGTATGGCATACCTAATGATAGCCTTTTAATTAAAAGATATTTAGGTTCTGCTTATTATTTCTTTAGTCAAGGCTGAGAGATACAGTTTTGTTCATAGAAATATGTGTAGAAATGATACTTTACTTGATGGTATGTTTTGCATCTCTCAGGGTGACCCAGGTCCTCAAGGTGTCTCAGGGAAAGATGGACCAGCAGGAATACGTGGTTTTCCGGGTGAAAGAGGCCTTCCGGGAGCCCAGGTATACTCAATACATATTAATCACATTGATGAATTTTTTGCTCAGACGATTTTCTTTCTGAGCTTAGCGTGAGAGTCATGAGTAAATGAGGAGCTATATATAACTCTATCCATTTCATCATCTTAATATACACGTATATGCCTATGCGTGTTTGTTTCAGAGAGTACTTCCTGTCATCTCCATTTTGTCAGTCATTCATCACCTATTTGCAGTCAATTCATACAGATTCAGTTGCTTTGCTTTTTCATTTTTTTTCAGGGAGCACCTGGACTGAAAGGAGGAGAAGGTCCCCAGGGTCCCCAGGGTCCAGTTGTAAGTATGAGGATAATAGCTAGGGATGCTATCCATACTAGCAAATTACAGCTCTTCTGTCATTACTCTGCTGCTGTGACCCCACCATGTGGGAGATAAAATAAACATGTGTCAATCAAAGCACTCAATGCCTGGGTTGTGCTAATTGCAGGCACTAATGAGTACAGAAGAGGAAAGGTTTAGGAGGTCGGAAGGAATTTTCTCTGGCAAGGGATAAGACTCTCACCTCTTACTGTTCTCAATAAAATAAATCAGAATTATAAATAAAAGAAAATCATGAATAGAAAAAACATAGAGAGGTTATTGTTGAATTTGCTTTCTTTTTCAGTCTCTTATTTAATAATTAAACATAAAATAAGCTTCAACAAAATTAAAGCTTATTTTATGTTTAATTATTAAAGTTTATATATATATGTATATTGAAGCTTATTGAAGCACACACACACACACACACACACACATATATATGTCATATTCTGTCTGATTTAAGTACTTGGTGAGGATGGAATGTTTTTGTGATATAAAAATAAGTAAAATCAAATAAATAAAATCAAACAAAAATGAAAATATCATTTTTATGTGATAGCAGTGATTTTTAACAACTATATAACATTTTGAAATAGTTGGCAATGAGCAAGCATCAGATTCTGGCTTCAATTTTATTCCAGAAGATTTGCGTAAACTCTGGAGGGAAACTGTGGAGTACAACCCTCATGCTTTTTATGACAACTTTGTTCCCAATTTCCATTCAGTACAAACTGAAGTTGTACTATTCACCTTCAGAATACCTTGCTTATACCTTCATCTTTATTTCTGCCCCCATTTCCTTTGCTCAGTCCTTCCATTCTCTGCCTAACAATGGGTTAACTCTTCTCCTTGGCTCCATTCGTTTTTTAACCCCCTCCTCTGAAAGTTTTTTCTTCCACTGATAGTAGAATATGAGTTTAATAGACTTCCTTATCTCTGCTGTCATCTGATTAAACCACTCTTGTGGGTACTTAATGCCTTCAGAATCAACTTACTGATCATGGCCTACAAATCATCCTCATAATGTGATCCTCATAACAATGGTCTGCCTGTATCAGCTGTTCTCAACCTGTGGGTCACAACCCCTTTGGAGGTGGGTCACAACCTAAGATCATCTGCATAATAGATATGCACATTGCAATTCATAACAGTAATAAAATTACAGTTGTGAAGTAGCAGTGAAGATCATTTGGGGGTCAGCATAACATGAGGAACTGTATTTAAGGGTCAAAGCATTAGGAAGTTTGAGAACCACTGACCTTTATAATAATACTTCTTGCCCTTTAATTCTCTGCCACATGATGTATTTACGCACTTACATTATTCAAATCACTGTGATCTTTGAGAATATTTACCAACCTGTAACTCAGCTCCAGGTGATCTACCACCCTCTTGTGGGCTCTGAAGTCATTGTTGTGCTTACATGCACAGACTCACACAACACACAAACAAACACACACACAAAGATAAAATTTCTAAACCTATTATTTAAAGAAACACAGAATGAAGATTGGCAAAAGCCTCCCCTTATGTTTTTAGTTAATTTAATAATTATATATTATTTTATTTACTGACACATAGGGTTTTTGATATTATTCTGGGAGTGGTGGAACTTTCTTTTTATGGAGAAAGAATCTGAGTGGAAAGAGACACAGAGTTCCTAAAGTGTTTGTCCAACTTTTTTTTTCCTTTTCTGTATTCTATTTATTTCAAGTTGTTCTCTTATATAATACATCCCAACCCTCTTCTCCTCCTTCAATCCTCCCCCAGCGTCCTCTCCCCCACTGTCCCTGTCCTTCTATTCCACTCCCCATCTGCTTCCCTTTAGACAGGAGCAGGCCTTCCAGGGAGATCAGCCAAACATGACACAAGAAGATACAACAAGGCTAGGCACAAACCCTCATATCAAGGCTGAATAAGGCAACCCAGTAGAATGCAAAGTGTCCCAAGTGCAGGCAAAATGTGTCCAGCAATTTACAAACTTGCAATGCATGTCTTTACATAATCACTGTTGATTTCTCTTTCATCACTGAGCCTTAATATTTTGGATTCTATTTTCTCCTTTGTTAATAATTTCTTCTTGTGATGTCTTCAATAGCTTACATGTTTGTTTGTCAAAATTACTTTTTCTTCTCCATTTTCCACTTCTCTATTCCTGAATATTGTTTCCACTATATTTGCTTATTTTTCAGGTGAGAGAATAGAGATTTTAGAATAATGGCCCTAATGATTCTTTAGTCATGTGCTCCACTCCTCAAAAACAAAGCTGTTACACCCAAGGAGGGTTAATCTGTATGATCTGTATACCAAGATAGTAGCCAGGACAAGTGCGAAAATATTTCAGCAATAGTATAAAGCTTTGAGCTGATCACTCAAGGTTTATACTTCAAATTCTAGTAATGTTTGATATTTCATCTGAACTTTTATTTTGTGTGATTTAACTTATATTATTAGGAGATTGTAATGACTTCATAGTATTGTAATGAAGGTCACCTTGGCCTTTAAAGATGAAAATACACATTTTTGTTTTCTATATACATAGCTCTGGATCATAAGAACTGCCTTGTGTTTGTTTTTCCCCAGTGGGCCCCACTTACTCTGAATGCTGATGAGATGATTTGTCTCTTTTCTGCTTTTATATGCTTCACAAAATCTCTATAGGATACGAAACAAAAAATGAAAGTCACTGATAATTTATGTTTCTTAGTGCTCTCTTCTGTGCAAAGGTTAGAGAAACAGCCCATATCCTCACTGGTCCAAGAACACACACCAGAGCCACTGCTTCTGGTATTGTTACTTTTACAAGAATCATAGGAAGATCATGCAGCATTTAAGGGGAGGGGTTGCAGAAGAGGAAAAATAACATAAAAGAAAGAAATTGAGTGGAAGTCTTGAATTTCTCAATGTGAAAATCACATTCTCTTTTAAATTTAGAAACATAAGAAAATAAGAGTCCTATAGTAGTTAATATTTAGTATGGAACATTGTTCACAAGAGTAAAGAAAGAGAAACAACCTTTGTGAACCCTTTAAACTGAATGGTTCATTGCTATCTAAATCATGAATTATAAAACATGATAGTTCTGCATTTCTTGGCTTTTTCTCCATGTTCTTTCCAGGTGAGCATTGCTCAACTTTAATATATTACCATTGCTGTAAAGACGTAAGGACACAATAATTCTATGTTGAATAAGCTCTTCCCTATCTAACAATATGTCCTCTGTGGCACTGTAGAACCTTCTAAACTTAGAGGTTTCTTATCAACTTTCAGTTTTACAGCTACTAAAGGTTATGTATGTCTTTTAAGTATGGAGCAGTCCATGAATAATTATCTGACATCAATTATATTCCTGTTTTAAGATAAGCATTTTCTAAAGATCTTTATACCTCACAATACTAAGCATTTCAAGAACCCATCAGAGGCTATTTTTGATCCTGTTTTATTGGTGAGAAAATGAGCCGTAGAGAATTTTCTCAGGATTAGAAAAGACTGTTGGTTCCAGCACTGGAAAGAGAAGGAGCACACTATCAATTGACACTTTTATTTATAGAATGCTTTGTGCCAGTAACTACTGAAAATGCTTGACCACTGGAAAAAAAATAAGCAGATATGTCTGTCTTTGGGAGCACTATCAATTTAGTCTGCATTTTAATTTAAATGTCTATTGTATACATCATTGTTCATTTAATAATTTTACATGCTACATACAAGTAATTATTTATATTTACTATGCAAAAATTCAAAAGCTTTTATTGGCTGAGATCCCTAAGCTTCAGGAGGAATATTTAGCTTGAGGATGAGTTTCTCAAAGGTGGAAACTACAGTATCACGTGCTATTTTACTAGTGTCACCTGACACAGACTCACATTGCACTTGGGATGAGTGTATAAATAGAATCTTCTTCTAAAATTGGACTGAAACTCTAAAGAAAAGGAGTGCCTTACCAGCAGTTCTATTGTAAAGAAGGTTTATGCATTCAAAGCTCATCTGAGCCTATTTAAAGATTTTCAGCTTTAATGTACATTATTTGTTAAATCAATAGACACTATCAAAGATTTTCACTTTACATTTATTTGTGGATAAAATAAAATCAGTGCTGAGCATTCCATTATTATAGATATCTAGGCTTATAAAATTTCTGTAATAACGAGTAGAAGAGGGATATTCATTGTACTTTAGGTCACAGGTATACACTGAAAAGCCTCTCTGTGTTTCCATCATTTGTTTTAATGTTGATGAAATCTGACAAGATCATGAAAAATATTTTAACTACAGAAAAGCAATATATTTTGTTATTAATTTTAATGTAGCATTCAAAAACAGGATGATAATCTGAAATTTAATCTTAGGAATGCTTTAAGGCAAAAAGTAAAATAGCTAGCTCTCTAATAATAACATATAATATTCACGTGCTCTGCACACATTTTTATATTCAAATTGGCATTCTATCTCTGCTTAAGACATATTAAAATGATTATATAAAATACATGGCTTACTTTTAAGTCTTTAGCATACTTTACTTTCAATATACACATTTTTCCCATGTAAAAGCCATGATCTACATGTCAATCATAATACATCTGATTAGTGTGACCTTCTTTTCATTTTAATACCTCATCTTTTAGGGAAGATAGTCAGTTAATGTTCTGAAGATTTCTGTTGACTGCATTTGAGTGACTACGAATTTTGCCATGTCCAGTGTTCCACATAATTTATCAAAACAAAAAAGAATATCATTAGTATAATTATGTTCAGTTATTTCTATTATAATTTATGTTATTTATATATAGATAGATATGGGTATTTGGTATATATATATAAATATATATGTACATATATTTCTCTACATAGAAAGATATATGTATATATATACATATATGTATATAGAAATGGAAATATATGTTTACATATATAGAGAGACAGAAAGACATAATAACACACACATATATATAATTTTGTAAAAAAGTAACTATTTTGTCTTGCAACTGTGTCCTGATATTTATGATTTATAGCATTAATTTAGTGAGCAGATAATTTTAAGAGTTCTTCATTTTTATGCAACATAACAAACATTATCTATAATTTTTCATGTAATTCTAGCTCATAAATGCTACTCCTTGTTTAAATTCAGCCGAAATTTCACAAAGTCCTTAATTGTATTTTTGACAAAGTTCATCAAAATTATTTCTCTTAGGTTTGTGATACCCTACAGTTATTAAAAAATATATCAAATGGTTCATGTATTCACAAAATAATCAAGAGGGAAAGATCACAGTTTCCTGTTATAACATCAAATTTAAATCTTCCTTGTATTTAATAACTGTAAATAAAATACATGAATGAGAAGTACTCTGTCACAAAAGAATTTTGACAGAAGTTAATGTCAAGAAATGTAAGTAACAAATTTATCTATCATCTGTAATCAATGAGCATCTTAAGGAAATTGAGTGAGTATTAAATTCAAAGAATTACCCAAGGGGTTACCATTGGAGTATTGATGTCCTCAGATCGGAGCAGTAGGAGGCTAGGCATAGAAAGTTCTGAGGAGAGACCAAGGGCAGAATCCCCAATTTTAAAACTGATATACATAGATTTTTTTAAACCAAAATGAAAATTGAAAAAAAATTACTAAATTTCAGGACACAATGTAAATACAAATACATTGTTAATAGTGTTATTATTGTTCCTCTAGTCAATGTAATTAGCTCCTTAGCTAATGAAAATATAAACTAAAATAATTTATAAAGGCCATATTTATAAAGGCCATTAATAAGATTACCAATATATGGAAATTATTATTTCAGGAAATCACTACTAAAATAAAATGTTTTGTGAATAATCACTATTTGAACATTAGGATATCTTCTATTTCATCATTTTTTGGTTTTTTGTTTTTTAATGTTGACATCTGCACTCAATACTAGAATTGGGATTTCTCCTTTTAAGTGGTAGGGGTAGCTACTTCCTGAATTCTTAAAATTCAAATTTAGCTTGTCAAGTTTTTACTAGATTATGCTTTCATTATTAGATAAGTGATTCTTGTGTCAGTATCTGTTTTTACTATTAATAACAAGATATCCTTGTTGCTGTGTTCCAGGGCTCTCCGGGAGAGAGAGGGTCGGCAGGCACAGCAGGCCCAATTGGTTTACCAGGTCGTCCAGGGCCCCAGGGCCCTCCTGGTCCAGCTGGAGAAAAAGGTGCTCCTGTAAGTAATGTCGAGGGAAAAATACATGACACTGCCGTCCTGCACACATGATTACTTTTTATTTGAGAATATTAGCTCTTCATACCTCAGTGCATTCTCCCTGCATATGCGCCTGGCATATGAAGTCAGCTCCTTCTATTCTTACAACACAGAAACTTTGAAATTCAATTACACGAGATGGCATTTTCCCACAAGTTATGAAGCCCTGGTAACTATGAGGGAGTGGAATGTTGTTAATGTAAAAGGCTTCTAATTTCTCTCATTTAAAAAGTAAAATGGGAGTTTTGATTAAACTTTATATACCTTGGTGCTTTATATTAGGAGAATGGGAACTTTTTATAGCAATGGGAATACAAATTCCATCTCAGGAGTTTCCATGGTTCATAAATGTCTGCCACAGGACACACTTGAGCTTCCCCTGTAATTTGACTTTTGCTCTGGGGTGAATGAAATGGGAAGCATCTGATTATTTCATGCCATATTTATTGGATTTAGAATTATTGTATCTCATTCATTGTGGGCTTTATTCTGTTTATTAGGTTTGTCTCTTTTGTTTCTGTCTTTGATTCAATCATATTGAACTCTATAAAGTATCCTCTCGCCTTTCAAGATGAGTACACAAACTAATTAAATCAGCATAGATTAAAAAGTGTGATGATGCATATAAAATATAACTTAATACTTTCTCCAATAAGGTGTGAGATACACAATTGAGTATGAACATGTAATTTAATGTAATACTGTACTTTGATTACTGTCTTTGGCTTTAGAAATGGAATTATACTTGTATACATATATTTCTCTTTCATTACTCTGTTCTGATGTTCAAGTGATTCAGCATTTTCAGTCCTGCGATAGAAGGTCACTCTGAATAATTTAAAGTGAACAGTAATTTACTAATCCGTGGGTGCAGAAGCTGGGAAATCCAAAGTGCAAGGTCTTTGTCTGAGGAAGCCCTCATGACTATCCTATGACAATGAAAGTCTGAAGGGGGTGGGGCAAAACCCTTTTATAACCATTTATTTCTGTAATAATGAACCGAACCCACTCCTAATGCCATTAGTTTATCTTTGCCCACACAGAATGATCACCTCACATTAGTCCCACCTTCTAATCATTGCATCAACCGTGACCTTTCCTACATGCTCTTAGGGCAACACTTTCAGACCATGTTAATCCTCCCTATAATTGAATCAGAAAGTTAGACACCTTGACATTGTTGGATATGATTTTAACTTTTAAATGAAGGCATATTGCATAATTTTGCTGAGAATTTTTCTAAGGCTATGTGTTTTACACTATACTGTTCACTGGAAAGAGATGGGGGAAAATGAGCTCAATGTCTTTGATTCCAGTTAATTAAAAGTTTAGGACATACATAACTCATGCAATAAAGGATGAATAGAGATAAAAAGAACTTTGTTACTTTTCATGCAAATTGAAGATATAAGTTCTATGATGATAATGTATTCAATCCTATGGTTTAAAGTGAATATATATTTTAGTTTATAAAGTAAAATATTGAATCAAATATCAAAGTCAAAAAGCACTGCCAAGTATTTTAAAAAATTAATTTGGAGAGATAGGTCAAAAATTATTTAAGAAGTAAACCAAGGCCCTACAAGTTTAAAGTTGCTGATATCATGGATAGCAAGACTATAAAATCCTTGCTCAACTAGGCCCTTTCATTTTTCCACACCTACAGCTCCAGACATTCTTATTATTGTACTTTTTGCTCATCAAATAGTTTTTGAGAAAAGCTAACTTGTAGATACAGAATTAAGTAGTATTTAAAGGAAGATGTCAGCTTACATACATTAGCAGAGTGTAGTTTTGGGAGTGTTAGGTTAAGCTATCTTCAGATATCCATGCAAATGGCAAAAGTCTTACAGCAATTTAATGATGTGTTGTATTTTCAATGCAGGGAGAAAAGGGTCCCCAAGGGCCAGCAGGTAGAGATGGAATCCAAGGCCCTGTGGGTCTCCCAGGGCCTGCTGGGCCTGCTGGCTCTCCTGGAGAAGATGGAGACAAGGTTAGTGTTGTTCACATAGTGTGTCCTACCAAACAGAATTATGTGTCTTCTAAGGAACTATGGAATAATCAAAGACTAACTTGAAAGTGGAAGATTTGTAGTTTTATCCTTTTTCAGTTTTTGATATATTTTATATAATCAAAGGTATTATATTAGAAGTTAAGAAGTATGCCTTCCATAACACAGCATATAGATTATAAACTAAAATATAAAAGAAAAACAGTCTCATATTTTTTCAGTTATTGTAAATTGAAAATAATTATTTGTCCATGTTTAGTCCTGAGAAGTTGTGCCATAAGACTTAAGAATAATTTCCAATTACATTAGTAATTATTTTTACCAACTTATAAATAAAACTTTTTATAAGCAATGTAGAGATTTTTTGTTTCAATTTAATTTCTAATTTTATTGTAATATGTAGAAAATTTGTGAAATAGGATTCTTATTATCTTACTATTTTTAAAACTGTGAGAAAATCAAAACAGTACTTTTTGATTACCAAGTGCTTATAATGAATGTACATCAATGTACTTCCATTATCCATTTATGGCGGTTATATTAAGGGCAGAATTCATTTTTAGGTGGTATTTCTAGTTGTAGTCCTCAGTGTTAGCTGACTTTCTCTTTCTATGTATTAGTCAATTATAGGAAACCAGAGGCAGAGAGAAACTGGGCTTTTACATTGAAACTATGGTTTTAAATCTAGCATGCAATTACATTAAAGGTAAAATGTCAGATTTTGGTGATAATGATGAGATTACAGGTATGATAACTTGGAAATTAGCTTAATGGGCATCTTTCAACCACAGGGTGAAATCGGTGAACCAGGGCAAAAGGGCAGCAAAGGAGACAAAGGCGAAAATGTGAGTTCCTAAACAGCTTGGTGAGGGAGCATCATTCTCTTCATCATGGATATTTTTCCACACTAACATTTAGTTCAAGCAGATCTTTGTCATGGTTGCTGTTATACTGTGAATTTAAATGGAAATATTTTAAATATGTATGTGTTGATTTATTTAAAATATTAAGCAAAGGAACTTTTAATAAAATATATATAGGATAAGGGTTTGGGGAGGTGCTTTAACTCAACAAGTGAGGACACTTGTTGCTTTAGCATGTGGACCTATGTTGAGATTCCAGAATTCTTGTACATATCAAGAGCAACTGTAAATCAATCTAAGGTCAGTGTTCTATGAGAGACCATACTCAATGGAGTAAATCAGAGTGTTACAACAGAACACCAGACATCTTACTCCATACTCCACCTATGCATGTGTACTTATAGCACACATACAACTTATGTGTGTGTGCATGCACAAAATAAATGAAATAGAAGCATATATATGCATATGTATATACACACTATAAAGTTTAGAATATGTTATAGTAACTGTAGTTAGACTGGAGAACCTATATTCACAAACCTTAATTTTGCTACATTCTGTAATAACAAATATTGGTTAAGTCAAGAATCACGCAGATATGTAGGTGAAGAAGAGAGGAAATTTTTGACATTTATACTCCAGTATTACAAAATCCATCATCAAAGGCTGTCAGGGCAAAAACTTAAAGCAGTGAGCTGGAAGAGGGAGCTAACGCAGAGGCCTTGGAGAAGTGCAGTTTACTGGCTTGCTCCTCATGACTTGATCAGCTGCTTTCTTATGCCATTCAGGACTAGAAGCTCAGTGGTGGCACTCCCCCCTCACATAAGTTGTACCCTCCCCCATCAATCATTAGTCAAGAAAATATCCTTCAGACTTGCACTCAGGCTAACTTTTGGGGGGCATTTTCTCAACTGAGGTTTCTTCTAAAATGACTCTAGCTTGTGTGAAGTTGACAAAAACTAAAAAGAACAGTACCTGACTTCCTTTATGCAAAGTCTGATCAATTAAAGCAAGAAAAAAATGTGTTTATGCATACATCACCCACACTACCTTTTGAAATCTCTTGTTCAAAATGGTTTCATATACTTAAATATGCAACATGTTTTTACGTACAGAAATTCTTGATTTTATATATCAATATATATGTTCAGCATCTTAGAATTCTATTGATAATTTAGAAGATGGTATATATTTTTTATGAGCTTCATCTAAATACTTCACTAAAGAAACCTATTTTTAAAATTCATTTTAAAATATAAATCTTGAAATTGCTTTAGGTTAGCGGGAAAATCTATTCTTAGCTATCTAGAACATTCAGAGGGGAGTGTTTTCATGTTTTTTTAACAACTATAAATTTTAACTTGATTACACACATTAAAGTATCAGTATGCAGGGGATAAAATCAATAATGGTTGCTGTATAAATTACAAAGACATCTAAACAATATCTCTGCATTTCTAAATGAGTGTAAACATGCTTAATAGGTCTTGGTCAGTCTTTGGTTTTGTTGTTGTTGTTTGTTTTTTTGTCTTTAACTTTGCTGAGCTTTTGGAGATTTGCTTTTAAAATTCCTGATTTGTATGTTACTTCAGGGCCCTCCTGGTCCACCAGGTCTTCAAGGACCTGTTGGTGCCCCTGGAATTGCAGTAAGTATTCATACCTCTTTGTTTCACAAATCTAGGTACTTTTAGATCTCTGAACTGTCAGTCATATATCCAGTTGATGTTATGGGGTAATAAGTTTATTTGTATGCTAAACAATCACATTTAAGTAATCTATAAGTAGCTATATTTTAAATTTTGTGGCACCATTTAACAATAAATAAGAAAGAATAAACCATCATTTAATATCTAAGAAATTTGAACATAATTTTGTCTACTGGTCTATTTTTATTTTATTTGCTAGGGTGATTAAATCAAAATCTACTAAACTCTAACAAAGAATGCTTGTGAGGCAAACAATGGTGTATTTGACAAGACAGTGGGAATTGGTTCGACTTTGTAATTATTCAGTAGATTTGCTCTGAACAGATTAGCAATGGCTGCATTTTTTTAAATAATATATCATAATGTCTTTTCCAACACTGATCAGTACTTTGCTGTTGTCTAGGGAGGAGATGGTGAGCCAGGTCCCAGAGGACAACAGGGAATGTTTGGACAAAAAGGAGATGAGGGGTCACGAGGTTTCCCAGGACCTCCTGGACCTATAGGCCTTCAGGTAAGCCACCTCTGAATGATTGTCACTGATTTATCACTCTAACTTTCCAGGGGCAGCAAATTCCTGTTTCCTGTGTAAGATTAAATACTGTGCCCACTGTGTGTGTGTTTGTGTGTCTGTCTGTCTGTGTGTCTATCTGTGTCTCTGTGTGCATGTGAATATATCACTTCCTTTTTATTAGGAATTATTAATTTTGAACATATTAAATATGCATCTGCTTCATTTTTGTTTCTGACGTCAGTGTACATTTTGTTCTAAACAAGTGCCATTTTGTTTGGAAAAGTACCACAGTCCTATACCTCTAATAGTTAAGATAATAGTTACAATAAATATTATCGTAAAATAGCCAGTGAATGATTACTAGTAAACACGATATTTTAAACTCTTCTAATGCCGTTAGTTTTTCTATATGTATGGAAGAAAGTCATTACTTTTCTAATTTTTCTGCTTAACTCTTTTAAAGTTATTAGGTAATAATAAATATAGTCATGAGTACTGCTTATCAATTTGTGTGGGAAGTAACACATATCTTTTACATAACAAGTAGGAATTAAAGTCAGATTACCAATAAATCTGTAACTGTCTCAATTTCCTCTTGTTTCATTAACTTAACTGATTCTTCTCAACCCTGTAAAAATGAACTTTGAAGCATAGATCTCATGGTTGAAGATGTTGCCTTATAATTTATATTTATAAAAATCAATGAAATAATTAATGGCATGAAAATCAATGAAATTTAAAAAATATGTAGTTAGAAAATCTCTTATTTAATGGGGGTATTAAAAATTATGTAAAAATGTTGAAAAAAGTGCTGGAATTTTTCTTTTACTTTTTTGATACTCAACTTTATAAATTGAGAAATATTTTCGCTCTTTGTTTGTTGAATAAACACATAAAACCTACAAAAATAATTTGAAATATCAATTCAATATTTAACATAATCACAAACTCTGAAATGGGCAAGCTATATTTTACCAGGAAAGAAATTGTGGCTTACCAGAATGATACTCCAGATTGTTGAAAAATTTTCTAGTCTAGTTTCACACAACAGAGAAATAAACAACAATTTCAATTACTATGTTTAATTCATCAAATTCTTTCCGAAGGATGTGTGCATTCAGTGTTGCGATGTTTATGTTGCTGCCTAAATTGTTTGTTCATCAGTAACAGTACCGCTTTTTTGTAAAAGGCGATTCAATTTATTTTTATTTGTGTGTGTGTGTGCGTGTGTGTGTGTGTGCATATACATATGCATGTGCACATACTCATGTACATCTGAAGCCTGTGGGGGCCAGAAAAGAGTGCAGGATTTTTAGATTGAAGAGCTACTATTATAATTGTCATGCTCAAAATTACACATGCATTGTTTAACTGAATTCTCATGGATGATTAAATATTAACAATTTTAGTAAACAAATAATAAAAACTTAACATCCAATTTAAATGACGTTAGATTTGGAATATATTATTTATTTGTATATAAAACATTCATATGGTTGTGAGTACATGATGTACATTAGTATATTATGTTTACATATAGATATAAAAAGGTAACAAGTTCTTAACCTGTATTCATTTTGTATTATCACTTATGTGTCAAGTGATTTTAAATGGAAAATATTAAAACAGATCTGCTTCATCCACAAATTGGAGAAAAGCTATTTCATGTGAAGACTGAGTAAGTAGGATATCATTAGCTCATTTAGTTAGAGGATTTCATTCATTGTGTCCATTAACTCTAATAATAAGAACATCATGCCTTACTCAGCTCATAATAGAGACAAACATAACAAGAAATATTGTTGGGTTTTTTTTCTTTTTGTGCGTGACTCTATTGAACTGATAGAAATGGTTATATGTATAAATAAAAAAGGCCATTGAAAACATGATTTTAATGTGTATAAAAGAAAACTATGATCTAATATTTATATATAGTTCACCAAGATATGCACTTAATATTTAAGTATATGAAATCATGGGAAAATAAAAAAATAATTCTGTATGGTGTTTTAAGAATTTTTTAAAGGCATTTTTTTTCCTTTTTTTTAAATTTGTTTTTTTGAGACAGGGTTTCTCTGTTGTAACTGGCTGTCCTGGAACTCACTCCGTAGAGCAGGCTGGCCTCGAACCCACAGATATTCTCCTGCCTCTGCCTCCTGAGTGCTGAGATTAAAAGTGTGTGCCACCATGGCCTGGCCAAGAATGGCTTATGTTAAGTTTAAACATTCTAAAGTAAAATGTTTTCTTCATCTCTGATAAATTCTATATGAATTTAGAAATGTTTAAGTCCCTGTACTTCTTCTTTGAAAACATCTCTAAAGATGAAGCATGTGGGTCTAAACCTTTATTGATTCTCCCTGGCATATTTTAGGTAGTCTGATCAGTTCTTTTTTAAAAGCTTTATTAATATTCTGGAAACTGCTATCAGAAAATGGTAACTAAATGGGAAATGTATAAGTCAATATCTTTTTAGACATCATACATTTGAGAAAAGCAGACAAACCTCATGTATCTATTATTCATCATCCACACTAACTAAGGCTTCGTCCTGAAAAATGAAAGTGTCCTACATTAGAAATAGTTACAAATATGTCCACTAATATGGTCGCCAGGTGTAATCTGTAGACCATATAAACTATTTCCTGAACTATTACCTTATTTAAAACAAGAACAAGACAGTGTAATTCCTACATTAATATTTATAATATTTATATAGTTTATAGTATGCATATAAAATTGTTACAATCTGGGAAGATCCATACTTTTACAACATTAAAAATCGGTTCCATTGTACTATTTCTGCCTAAAAGGAATCACACCATTTACCTGGGTAAGTATATGCCACATATGCTCATTTGTTCATATTTGGCTTTACACACTTTGTTCTTCACTAGAGTATTAATATCATAGTAGTGTACCATATTATTGAATTAAACATAATGAACAATTTTTAAAAACTTAAAATTTTATAATAATTGATTTTTTGAGTGTCATAGAAAATGTTGATGTTTTTAGTTTCCTTATAATTAGTTCATCTTTTCATTCAACGAACAAGTTTCTTAGATACTAGGTTTTGCTTGATGCCCTCACTACAAACAAGAAATTAAAAAGTCAAAATCTAAACAAAAATATTAACTCAAAGTAGATTGCGAATATGATTTCATGAAGAGGGAACACAAAGTATTGTATGACAAGGAAGAGCAAACAGTTCTGCAGAGAGGAATTAGGAAGATGGAACAGTAAAGCGATTTCCTCATGGAGACGTAGGCAGGGTGAATTACAGTGCAGCTAGTCCTGGCTCTGCCTGAGTTTTCCCTAACGTTGGTTTCTAATGTCCATTTACAGTGTGGCTGATTCAAAAGAGAGATCAGGGAAAGCTAAGGATGTGATAAATATAACGGGTTTCGTGACTTGTGGAATTTTAAGATTGAGGAGTGAATTACCAGGCTAAGATTCAAAATATACTTATGACCTTGGAAATATATTGGAATGCTTATTTTTAAACAGTTCTGCCAAACTATTATCTGACTGTGAAAACATTACTTTATTAGAGCATTGTAGAATAGTTTGTGATAGTACAAAATATAAATATAAAAATATGAAATGCTAATATAAAACATAAAAAGTCCACACTAAATCAAAAGAGATAGACCAAAGGGCTACCTGTTTGTAAGGTCACGTTTTATATGTTTCTTGATTTATTTATTTTACTTTTTTTTTTTTGTCTTTTGAGACAGTATTTCTCTGTTGTAACTCTGGCTGTCCTGAAACTCACCCTGTAGACCAGGCTGGACTCGAATTCACACAGATCCACCTGCCTCTGCTCCTGAGTGCTAGGATTAAAGGCGTGCAGCAGCACTGCCTGACTTGATTAATTAATTAATTTATTTATTTACTTACTTATTTATTTATTTTGGCAAACTCAAGTTAAATATTGTGCAAAGCACGGACTTTATTTGTAAATAAAGTTGTTAAAGATTATATAACATGGAGGAAACAGTTGAATATAAGTCTTTCAATATGTGTTTGGTTCTGAATATTAATTTCCACATGCTTGCTTAATTTTACATACTGGTGCTATACATTGACCAAATACATCTCCTTTTTTTTTTTCCTCTTTATGCTGGGTGTGTGTATGTGTGAGCACACATAAGCGCGTTTTCTGGTGTATGAGTGGAGGTTAGGAGAACCTTCCGGTTTGGTCCTGCCGTCCACTGTTTGAGATATGGTCTCTTAACATTTGCAGCTGTGTTACTACTGCCTAAAAGGCCAAGGAGCTACAAAGTATTCTGTCTTTGCCTTCCATCTCTCTGTACAGATGCTGGGGTTACAGATGCATGCTACTGTGTCTGATGTTACATAGATTCAGAGGATCCAAACCCAGGTCCTCATGTTTGTTCAGCAAGTACTTTATTCTTAGACATCTCGCCAGCCTCCAAATGTATCTTTTAAAATACATGGATGACTTTCTTTAAATATTAATATAAATATATATTTTCTTATATTTTCTTAGGGTTTGCCAGGTCCACCAGGTGAAAAAGGTGAAAATGGAGATGTTGGCCCCATGGTAGGTTTGAATTTTTCAGAGATTCAGAGATATCGTGCATGCCCACATTACTTGTATCTTTCTTACAATTTGTTAATGTTTAAAAAAAATTGTAAAAGTGTGCTGCTCTCCCTCTTAAATTCTGAGTTTTCTTATCATGACTCATCGGTGAAAATCAAACGATTTGATACTGTCTCAGATATATTTGTCTTTTTTCTTCATCCACTTCAGAATAATGTTTTGTATGCATGTGACATTCAGTGGCTCACATAGTTCATGAGTCTAAATCATCACTATGATTCAGGGCCAAGCCAGTGTCTTGTGAGTCGTTTGCTTTGGACTCTTGTGTGGAACAAGTAAAGAATGTGTAGCATTCTTTAGGGTTTCTATAATTACTCTGTATGGTGAATAGAAGTGTACTTTGGAACAACTTCTAGATTTAGTAAAGAATTTATTATTAATTAGAGTATTATAACAAACTTTGTACATTTACTAATGAGGACTTTTTCACTTCAAGACTTAAACCTAAGCTTTCAAATGCGTGTGATAAGGACATAATTGTTCGATGTATTTGAAACTTATGATATGTGATGAATATATTTCTTAATTCTTAATTTCTTAATTCTTAATTTCTTAATTCTTCCCTTCTAATGCTGCTGACAATTTTACTTAATTAATGTCTATAGTTTAATTTTTGTTATTTTAATGAACATTTGACACAATACACTCTGATCATGCTTTGCCCACTACCCCAGCTCCTCCCCACTAAGCGCTCTATGCCCTCTCTCTTTTTAAAAAACAAACAGAAACAATAACAAACAGACAAGAAACACATGAAATTCCACAAAAATAGAAACCAAAATATGCAAGGAAAAGTCGAATGAGGGGGAAAAGAAGCCCAAACAAGCGAAATGAGGCAAAGAAACCTACAAAAATACAATTGAGTTTGTTTTGTGTTATCCAATTACACCCGGGCATGGACATGGCTCTACTCCTATTTTGAAGTTTTTGTAGTTGTAAATTTCATATCATTGACTTTAAGAACAACACCCATAATTATTATACACTTTGAAATTATTCCTATCATCAGCAAATCTAACTGCGAGGAATACGTCGTATACATGGCTGACTAGGTCACACTCTGAAGCAGCAAGAAACACATTGTAGTTCACTTTCCTAGATCCAGTGCTGTGATTGTATGAATTACTGATACATTCTACTTGAGTATATGAGAGTAAGCCAGATTAGGAAAAGCTCTAATTGTGGCATTAGATTAAACTGAGATTTTTTTTTTTAAATACTAAGGACTAGGTACTCACAACTGCCCATTCTCTTTATTTAATATCATATCATCTTATTTTACTTATTTTTCACTTTGAACTATCATAATTATAACCTAGAAGAAAGGGTTGTTAGCCAATGGTGTTTTAACAAATGTATCTTGGAATAATTTATTTCCAAGATCTAGAAGCTTCTTTGTAGGAATGCAACTGAATAGTTATTTCCAGTTCTAGAATGTTGAACCTGTGTCCATACACATAATCATGTACACACAAATTAGATACAATGTGCTTTCATTTAACTTCCTAATTCTAAATCTAGTCCAGATTCTTTTTGTTCTAGCTTTGTTTATTTTGTGCTGTGGTATATTCTTACCTAAAGCATCTCTGTATATATTGTAAATAATTTTTACCAGCAATATGCTTTCGGGTTTGTTTTTTTTTTTAACTCTTTTTTGAAGGGCTAATTTTCTATCAATGACTACACGATTATTTCCTGGTGTGATATTGTCTTCATTCAGCATGTTGGTAACCCTGATGTGCTTCCCTGATTATGATTTCTTGGCAAAAAGCCTATCTTAGTTGTCTTAAAATATAAAAAATGTTAACAATGTGTTTATGTGATCTTTACAAACTGTATTATTTGTCTTTTATAGGGTCCACCAGGTCCTCCTGGCCCACGAGGCCCTCAAGGTCCCAATGGAGCTGATGTAAGAACTGGGAAGTGTATGCTAGTTAATTCTGAAGGATTTTTTTGTGTTGACATTAGATTATGACAGATGGTTTGTGAGATACGATGGAGACAATCACATAATGGTTTAACCTTAGAAATGGATGAGAACTCAACAATCGTCAACTCAGGACATTTCATTATAAAAAGAAAGAAATGACTTTTCTCATGAGCAAGTCACCACTAATAGAAAATAGACACCCAGTTCATACTTAACATGTGTTTATTATTGAAAAATATCATTTGTATCATGATAAACTACATTGTTCAGAACTCTATGCTTTCACTGTAGCTGGGATCTGATAAATGTTCTGTAAGTGGTTACTGAATTATGCTGTTTAAGCTTTCTCTCTGGCAATGTGAAAGGTTTGTAATTGGCTCTGAATGTACAGGTCTAGGTGTATACTCTAAACACTTGTTGCATATGTATCTACATAAAGGCTTTTACCTAAAAGTTTTACCTCATGCATTTCCAGTCTATAAAACATCCAGAGAAATATGTGCATATCTGCATCCTTTCCTACTGAGAGGAAGCGGTTTCTTCTTAGTCAGTTAATGAGGACATTCCCCTTAAAACTGGTCCAGCATTCTGCTGGAATATTATGGGATTTGGAAATGTAATAACATCTCCACGCCACTGTTATCTTCAATAGACTTCTAGGCTTGTGTGATCTACTTCTGACTTCATGTTTTACAAATGAAGGCACCTGTCTTCCACATTCATTTGGGTGGGCTATATTTTCTCTCATGCCTGCCTTTATGTTTATTAGTTCTGGAACTGATAAAGGTATTAGTAGCTGACAAGCTAGGAACGATGTGGGGCTTTATTTCCCCTGAAGGAATTTAACGCCTAGCAGTTGATAGGGGATTTGTTCTTCCAATGGATTCAATCATTCTTAAATGAAGTCATGACTTTGATTCAGTGTAAAACTATATCATAAAACTGTCCTGATTTTTCCATGGGAAAGACATTGGAATTTTTTTCAACTACCAAGTTCATGACAAAAAATGGAAAGTCTCTTTCCCTTACGTCCCAGATCCTGGTGAAGTTGAAAGCTGATGTAACATATTAAATTATTTGCTGTTAGTAAATGTAACAACTGAAGAAGTTCTTATCTTTATACCACCCCTCTATTTACTCAGCATTTGTGGGCGTAATGCTCTCTTTGAAAACTCTAGATACATGTTTATGAGCTTAAGATTTCATTAAATTCATAACTCTATTTCTTTTTCTACATTGTAGGGACCACAAGGACCTTCAGGCTCTATTGGTTCAGTTGGTGGTGTCGGAGAAAAGGTAAGGGCATGCTGGCTAAACCACCCAGAATTAAAGAGCTTTGGTAATTGTGGGACATGTTTTCCATATTGCTGACGTAGGTTTGATGCTTAGTGTGGTACATTATATTCACATATTCAGTATTATCTATTCTCGAACCCACACAGATTGAAATTAAATGCTGATGTTATATCTTTTGTGTTGACACCTGTGATGATGAATGCTGTGTGCAGATTATTTAGTTTTCAGGGCCGTGTCCGTGGCATCGTTTTCTGCTTTTGTGAACAGGGAAAGCTGAGGCTTAGTTAATTATAGTGATTTGGTGGATGTTCCTTCATTAGAAAGTGACAAAGCCAAGCTCCACTTCAACCCTTGAATGTCTGACAAGACTGCAGTGTCTCTCATTAGCGACACTTGGTACTTAAAGCTGAGGGGACTCTTTGTCACAAAGATCCAAAGGGAAATGGAGTCTTTCACATCAGAAAACAATTTATCACTGATTTTTGTCACCTTTTCATTACTAATGCTTTGGCCTGTCTCTGGCACTTTTTAAAGCAGTTGGCATGTGCCATAACATCTGTGCTCAGAACAGCTCCTCTTCCTGGTAAACATTATTTCATCTTAAAAAATCTATTCTTCATTTTTTTTAAAGAAAATGTCAAAATGGCTCTTTGATTTCTTAGTTGTGAATTCAACTTCACATCTTAATAGAATTTTGAAGAACAAATCATCATTGACATTTACTTCATTTAAGGAAATTATGTGCCAGTTTTGAAGAAAAAAGAATTATTTCATGCCATAGAATATTATACAGGGAAAACTATGTAAAATGTTCACATCTATTCCGTTTATTAAGGCATAACTGTAGTGTTTTTATCGCAACCTTGAAATGTGATTCTCTTCTTTGCTTTGACTTCTCTTTGACACATTTTATTTTATAATTAAATTCATTTATTTTCATTAAATGAGTTAACTCTCCAGAAAGCAGTATAATGAGATTAGACTGTGTTATATTGGTGTTTATTCTGCTTCACATTCCTACTCTTGTATTTATAATTAACTACATATGATTCACTGTTCAAATACCTCATTAATTACTAAATTAGAAACAAATTGCACTTTCTAGTTCTAAATGGATAAAAAATGCAGTTTCTTTCACAATTGCTTATACATGGTTTGTTTATAATCTTAAAGGGAAAGTTATATGTTGAGATGTGTGCAGTTATTGGAAGAAAAAATCTCATTGAATTTAATTGTCTTGGCATAAAAAAGCACAAAACAAGCAGCGTCCGAGATTCCACTGTCTTGAAATCCTACCAGCTTTACAGCTCTGCCTTCTTCCTTGGGATCATGTCCTCTGGACCCTGATGCTCCCCTGAGAGTTAGGAGTAATCTGTAGAGTATTAGACCTTTAGGTGTGTTTCACCTATTTCCTGAAGATTGTTTTAAGTACTTTATTTTCTTATTTTATTCATTTTCTTCTTTGAAACTCATTAAGGTTAGGGACCAGTGCCACGTATTTGAGTTTGGGGGAAATCCCACATTACTGTCACATAAATTAAAGGTCAAATGACGACACTTTGCCAATTCTGACTCTCATAATAAAGTTCAGTAAGGCTGGTGATTTACTGTGAGGATTAATTTAATTCAGATCTATGTGTTTGCTATTCACTTATTTTTAAACTTATGTGTGTGTGTGGATGTGTGTGTGAACTTGTGGGTGTACTAGGATCTGCTAGTCAGGCACCTTAGTGCCTATGGTTAACAAAATTGAAACCTGTTACATGATAACAATACATGTACAATACACAATAGCAATACACCAATATTTTACCATTGAAAATTTCCATAGAATAGAGAAAATGATAGAAATCCCTAATCTTAACTTTATAAAGAATTTGATATCAAATAATTTGCTATGGATTATAAATTTCTGACATCAACATAGATTCTGACTATTTTCATTGCAATTTCTAGTTTGGAAATTTATAACAATCAATTACAATGAAAAGAAGAGGCTGACAACCCTGAGCCATAATTTCTTTTGTGCAAATACAGCAGCCTGTTCTTCATGTACCATGTGTTTCCAGGAGGTGCTTCAACAGTTTCCCCAGAAATAAACAAGCAACACATTTTCTTAATAACAGTTATTTGTTGATGACTCTAGACATGCAGAGCTATTTGCTATTGATTCTGGAAGAAGCACTCTTGAATAAGTTGAGAGTATACTAGCACTATGGCATGATGATAACTGTATACTTTAACATCTCCATCACACACAGTACTTAAGTCTATAAGATCTTTATATTTCCAAAAAGTAAGTATTCTGTTACTTTATTCATACCATAGACTGCACCTCATTAATATAACATATTCTATTGCATTGACGTGTTTATTTGTGTTTATTTGTCCACCCTACTTTAAAAAAGTTTTTAATAGCCGGGTCTTGGTAGTACAAACCTTTAATCCCAGCACTTAGGAGGCAGAGGCAGGCGGATCTCTGTGAGTTCAAGGCCAGCCTGGTCTAAAGAGTGAGTTCCAGGACAGCTTGAGTTACAATAGAGAAACCCTGTCTCAAAAAGCAATAATAATAATAAATATTTTTTTAATTTATTTTTAGCTGTGATTTATATCATATGCATTTGTTTCTAATATGCATAAAGATCATTTTAATGTTCTAGAAGCAAGTGAATATTGATGTATTATTCTCAAAGACTTTGCAGTAGAACTATTCACCCTTTCATATTATTATTTAAGCAAATTTCTTTACCACCATGAATATTCTTCATTTTAGAAACTTGGAAATACTTTTCAGAATATCATTACTTTTATATTTAACAAAGATGAAAAGGGATGAGCAAAATATATTGATCTTTACTGTAGTAGATAGCCACTGTGTGGCTCAGCAAGAAAGACAAGGAACCATTTTTATAGCTGCAAACCCTGCCAGACCTCAGCAGAGGGAACCACTATCATGGCCAGCACTATTCTTGACACTGGAACCCTGATTGTCTGGTCTCAGATGATTTTATTCACACAGAAGTGCCTCGGGTGTTTTCTTGATACAAATAGAAACAAAAACAAAAAACAACAACAACAACAACAAAAAAAACCTTATAATGGCTCTGTGAGAGAGCAGTGAGCATGTTCAGATCATGAGGAATCAAACATCTTTTACATAAAACCAACACCTGTAGATAATGCAAAATGCCAAGACCTACACAGCTCTTCTCCCAATGAGGCACAAAGCAACCATTTTAACATAACTGGAAATAAACTTCTGCAGCATTTCCCTCTTTCTGTACAAACGAAAAACAAATGCTTTATCTCTACAACACAATTTAACACTATACCAGCAAAACTATTTACAAGAGGAAAAATCACGAAGCTTGTGAGAATGCACAAAACTAAATGAAACCAAATATCTTTGAAGATTTTCACAACATCCAGCATGATTGTATCTGACAATTTTTAAAGATATGTGTTTGAGTTCAAAGTTCTGTAGAACATTCCAAAGACTTCTTCACAAAATGTCAGAAAAAAACATTATCAATGTCCATTATCTGGAATTCACTCATGATCTTCTGGGCTCCTTCTCTGGCTCTGACCTCTGAAGCATACAGCTTGTCTTCCAGGTTTCTGCTGGCTCCACTCTACTGCTACTACTGCTTTGTGTGGTCATCCCATGGCACTGGCATCTTCAGAACGCTGGGTCCTTCTGCTGCAGCTGGGCTGCACTTTTCACCAATAGCTTCTCAGAGGCTCTTGTCATGGTGCCAAGCCTCAACTTATTTGTATGACCCCCTGAGTCCTGGGGCCTTCAACTGCGACTGAGGTTGCACTTTTACCAATGGTCTCTCCTGGCCTCTCATAGTGCCAAGTTTCAGCTCCTCTCCAATGACCCTTCACGACCCTCAAAACGAGTACCACCTCGGTGTCGGTAACTCTTGTACTACCAAGTTCAGCTACCAGCACGAGATGCAAAATCAGCTAGTTCTGGAAGACAGCTTCTGAGTCGCGACCCTGAGGAAACACTTTCTAGATTTTAAGATAGAGTCTGGTTTGTAGGGAAAAAATAATAGTGATTTAAATCAGCAGCTTCTGGTTTCAGCGGCAGCTTCCACAGCAGGGGGTCCTGGACTGGTTGGAACAATCTCTGGCTGAAACATCCTGCAGGTTGTAGGTTTGTTGTTCTTTTCCATCACCCCTATGGGGATACACACAAACTTCTTCACAGACCCTCAAACACGAGACCCGCTTTGTAGACACATATGCGCGCGAGCACACACACACACACACAGAACTATCAGAAAACCCAGTTTGTAAATCACCATGCTCTGGCTTCCATTTCCCGCTCCCTGGCAGGGAGAGCTTGACCAGCTGCAGGAACTCACTGAACATAGCCACGCCATTTCTTTGCATTAGAGTTGGCTCCATGATCAGGAAAAGAGGTTGGAACCTTGTTTTTGCCCTGTTCCCAGACAAATTCTTTAGGTTTTTGTTTTGTTTGTATTTGTTTTTGGTTACAACAGAATTTCTCTGTTGTAATTCTGGCTGTCCTGGAACTCTGTAGACCAGGCTGGCCTTGAACTCACCTGTCTCTTCCTCTGGAGTACCCGGATTAAAGGCGTGCACCACCACTACCCATCTTCTGGCCCCTCTTTCAGCAATACGCCATGGTGTTTCTCACCAAAGAAGACAAGGAGACATTTTAATAAATGCAAACTCTATCAGACCTCAACAGAGGGAACTAACTATCTGTCATGGCAAGCACCATTCTGGACAGTGGAATCCTGATCATCTGATTTCACTGGTTTTTATTGATACAGAAGCTCCCCAGATGTTTTATTGACACCGCCTGCAGATCATGATGAGTCAAACATCTTTTACATAAAGCCAACACTTGCAGACAATGCAAAATGCCAAGGCTTAGGCATCCCTTTACCCAACAATGAACAAAACAACCATTTTAAATATAACTTGAAATAAACTTCTGCATCAGTTGACTTAAAAATATATAGTATGATTTCTAGTTTCAACTTTCCACAATAATACCATAAGCTAATATGGTACATAAGAAAACATTTTATGCTCAATAAGTTTCCTGGGTTTTAACTGAATATTGAATGTATTCCATGTGTTAGATATTTAGTACCGGTATTTTACAGTATATTTGAATGACAAATTACTATTTCAAATATGTGAATAACATCCCATAAAAATTACCAATATATCATTTTATCATACTGAAATAGCTGAGCGACTTCTTTCTTCAGGCATAATGTAAATGCAATATTTTACTTGTAATAATTATCCAAAATACTGGGTATATTTGTCATTTATCATGAGGAAGACAAAACTTACATGCAACCCCACTACTAAGAAACTCCTAGAAATTACATGATTTCATTATAGCTATATAAAAACCTTAAGAAATCAAAATGTGTCTGTATTTCAGAAGACTAAGAAATTATGGTATAAAGAGTTTCTTCCATGGAATGATGTTTGTATTTATTTTGGAAAATTTTAAACCAACCTAGAATCACTGCTTCATGCCAGGAAGACTGGGGACACAAGTGTTTAAAATTAATAATTAGAAGAATAGCAAGTGTTTCAGAATGTCTTAAATCACTAATGTTGCTATTCAGAAGGTAGTGGTGATGCATGCCTTTTAGCCCAGTACATGGGAGAGTAGAAGCAGAGTTCAGACAAGGTGGAAGCAGATGAGAAGTAGAACAGTTCAGTCAGGGAAGTGGCAGGAATCAGCCAGAGTCAGAAGAGTTCAATCAGAAACAATCAGCCTGTTCAGAATGTCAGTTTCAGTCAGTCAGCTTGGAGAGGGGTTTAAGCTAGAACAGCACAGTAAGTTGAATCAGCCAACCAGAAGAGTCAGTTGAGTTCAGTATAGCTCTGAGTTCAGAAGGAGCTAGTCAGAGTGAGTCAGTCAGCAGTTAGTCTCAGAGGCTTCAATGTTCCAGATGGTATGGAGACTGAAGTTCTAGGCTTAGTGTTACATTGCACAGAGCCTGAAACCTAAGGACAGGGAATTGAATTAGCCTAAGAATAAACTGTCTTTTCTCCTGAATCTATGCCTACAAGTATGATAATATAGAGGTTGGTCTAAAATACTATTGCCAAACTAAAAGCATTATTATAGATAGAAAACATCATTTCTGTATTCTAACTCTCAAATAATATTTTCTTTATAGGGTGAACCTGGAGAAGCAGGCAATCCAGGGCCCCCTGGTGAAGCTGGCTCTGGTGTAAGTCCTGCATTATTAGTAAAGCCATTATTATGCTTTATTTAATATTTAGGAATTATTTTTAGTGCTTGAACACAGAAACTGAATCCTAACAGTATTTGTTTTCACTCTTCCTTTTTAACTTATTAAATGAACACAACTGTTAGAGATATTTTGTTTAATAGCTGACAGTCCCCTGCATATTTTGATTAATATATAAGTCTTAAAAGGTCACATTCTCATGAGTAATGACATTAAAACTATAAAGTGTTCATTATCTACATTGTGTTTGGTGAACTGTCTATAATAGAAAGGAACCAACAAACCATGCTGCATTAAAAAACATTTATTAATTAGTATTGATTTTTCTAACATAAATTAAACCACTATTGAAAATACTACATTTCCTTGGCAATCTAAATATTTTTACCTAGCTTGTAGGGTTCATGACTACTGGTATTTAGTTAATAAAGTTCAGGTTCTGTTAGACATTTTGCAATGCAGAATACAGATTCTAAAAACAAAGAATTGTCTAGACCACTAACCTGATGTTAAAATATTGAGACAGAGCTTGTAAAGAAACTTTCTTTTGTTGGTGTTCTGTAGGGTCCCAAAGGAGAGAGAGGAGAGAAGGGAGAAGCTGGGCCCCCTGGTGCTGCGGGTCCTCCTGGTGCTAAGGGACCACCAGGTGATGATGGTCCCAAAGGAAACCCGGTGAGTTTGTCCTCTTCAAAGCAGAATTTGTACCAAATACACTTCTTAGCTTTTCATAAAAAGATTAGAAATGTGGAATTCTGGTAAATCCAAAGTCATTGTGTTATTTCATATATGCATTCCTAGTTCCTTTCATTTTTTTTTTTATACTTCTAGCTGAAGAATATGTAGGATCAGCCTTTGCCATGACTATAACCTCTTAAACTAAAAAATATAACATTGTGAAACCTACCTTTTAATCTGTTTATTCTCCTTTTAAAATATCTCTCTAGGGGCCTGTTGGTTTTCCTGGAGACCCTGGTCCACCTGGGGAACCTGGTCCTGCAGTAAGTATCATAGAGAAATGAAAGGATGTGTTGTTAGGTCTGTTCCCTGAGTCTATTTTGAAAAGCCTCTGGTAAATGAATTCCTATTGAGAGAAAACCAAATGAACAAATAGAAATCACACTGACAAGAACCACCTGACTGGTGACTCTTGCACCTTTGTTACACGACTCTCCTCTTCATTTGGACAGTTACTGACTTTTGTAGATTTTACAAACAAATTATCACAGTAGCAGCTATTCTTTAAAGTTCAAGACATTTTTTTTCTTACTTTGATTTATTATTCAAATCATACCTTGAATTGCAGTGCATCTGTTCCTGCTCAAAGGAAACACTAGTCTTAAATACTAATTGTGCCTTCTTACTTTCTTATATCAAAAGATTATTATATACTCAGCCTGGTATAGTAACTGTTTCACAAATATTTATGGGGAGAGAAAGATGCACCAAAAAATTGTCTATCTGATCCCATCTTATTTCAAGAGCATACCAAGATAGTCTGTGAAAGTTTTGTACCTTAATAGCAATAAAATATGACAAGAAATTTCTGTTTATTTTCACTGTCAATTATAGGGACAAGATGGTGTTGGTGGTGACAAGGGTGAAGATGGAGATCCAGGGCAACCGGTAGGCAAGAAACCTTACTCTTTTTCTCTTATTGTACACAGTCCCATGCATTTTAAAAGAGGTGACTCAGAGATCACTCCTTCTCAATTGAAGCCCGTTGTGTGTATTGTGTATAAATTTCTCCAAAGTGTGTTTTCATGTCCTTCTGAACTTGGCCTACTTATATCAAATTCTGTTACTTATCTACTGTTTATAGAAAAATGCTTTGTAAATATAAATAAGTCGTAAAAATGGAAGAGAGTCAGATTAGTAGCTTGCTGCAGTCCACAAGCTATTTCAGTCAAGAAGCTAAATAAATTTATAGCGGAGAATTTTAACTTTTTCTTGGGATGACACAGAAATGTTTTGGCCACATGGATTGCTTAGGAAACGAGAAAATATTGCCCTACATATTCCTTATCTTAAATATGTTGGAAGACAGCTGAACCTCTAACATGGTTCTGTTTCTTGGGTGCTGGAAATCTAGGGTAAGATTAGGACATCAACACTCATAGGTATGTACCCAGTGGAACAAAAAAAAAAAGGCTTATGTTGTATGAGAAGTTTAGAGTATAGATACGCTCACAGTTTATATAGTATGGCATGACTTATACATGTGTCTGCTGGGTGTTTGCTGCATCCGTATTACCACTTTTTAAAGGACATAGGTTTTAATAGGAAATCTGAGCCACACTCTTGTATCCATGAAGATGTTTACTAAATAAGTTTACTAGCTCTCTTTATAGATAGAGGCAAGTCAGAGATCTGAATGGGCTGAGGACTTAGGAAAAATAGATGTGTAGAAATGAGAAAAGAGTCATTTTCATTTTATATTGGGAGAAATTATATTGGCTATGAAAAATAATCAGCTTATTAAACAGTGCATTTATTGCATTCATATCTAACAATATTCATTTATAGGGTCCCCCTGGTCCATCTGGTGAGGCCGGCCCACCAGGTCCTCCTGGAAAGAGAGTAAGAGTCTTTCCTTCTTTTTTTTTTTTTATTTGAGTTATCTACCATGTGTTTAGATTTGTGTTACCTATGCGAGTTGTTGTCAGCCTCTAAGGAGGCTAAAAAATTCAGACTTTCTTCAATGTGTGAAAAACATCACTAGCACAAAGTACACTTTAACCATTTTAATGTCAAGGTTTGAAGGAGTCAACTCTTCCATTGGAGGTTACCTGCTTCTCTGAACAAGTGTTGACTGCTATTAAACACTCCTGGTGTTCCTCCTGGGATGAAGTGTGCACAGCTAAGTACACACATTGTGAAAGCATGTATGCATGTCAGTAGATTGAACTCAAACATCCATCCATATTATAGATTGCTTTATCTTGTCAAACTTTTTGAATGAAGCAGAGTTTTCATAAAGAAGTATAGCAGCAAATTAGTAGCTGTGGTCACAGGAATTGTTTCTGGGCAGGTGAGATGGCTCGGTGTATAAAAGCACTTGACAGCAAGCCTGATGGTCTGAGTTCAGTTCCCCAGAACCATGTGACAAAAGGAGAGAAATGACTCCTAAAGGTGCCCTCTGACTGCTACACATACCCTTTGGCACAACACACACATACACACAAACACAAATGCACAGTAAATAACACAAAACACAAAATACTGAATACACTAGAACCACAGTTTTAATATTTTAATTTAATTAGAAATAGTAATTATGTATTAGTGCATTAAAGTTTGATATTGTTGTATGTATCTAAAATATGCGTTAATAAATCAGGTTAATTACTTTTCCCTCTCCTTGAACTTCTTATATATGATGCCTCTGCCTTTGATATGTTCATAGGTTATTTACTAGGTTATTGTGAGCTATTGTTATCATACAACTAGAATAATGTCAATAAAAATAAAATTTTTATCTCTATGTTTGCATACCTGTTAACTAGTAATGCTTTACCCTGCTCCTTCTACTCTTCTGAGTAATCACTATTCCATATTCAGGTTTGTTTGTTTGCTGTTTGTTTTTTAGCTTTTATACATAAGTGAGGACAAGAGCTATTTTTCTTCTATTGTTCATGTCTGAGTTATTTCACATGACACAATTTCCTCTGACTCTATTCAGTTTCTCACAAATAACAGAATTTCACCTTTCTTTATGGCTGACTAATATCCCATTAGATATAATTGCCACATTTTCTTTATACATCAATCTATCTGTAAATTCCGTATCTTAGCAGTCATGACTGGTGCTCCAGTGAGCTGCAAAGAGTGCAGGGAGCTCTTTGGCAGGTGGATTTAATTCCCTTTGGGAATACAACCAGTAAGGGGAGAGCTACATCACATGTTAGATCACTTTTACTCTTTATGAGGCCCCTCCACACTGTTTTCTGCATAGACATACTGTTTTAGGTTCCTGCCAATAGTGCAGGACAATTCCTTTTCTGTATCTTGGCTACCTTTGTTGTTTTGATATTAACCATTGTAACTGTGGTATATGACCACATTATGACTTCAATTTACATTTACTGCATGAACATTTTGAAAGTATCTCTTGTCCATTTCTACTGTTTTTGACACATGTCCACTCAGATTATTGGCCCATTTTAAATCAAATCCCTCATTTTGTAGTTGCCGCTACTACTGTTTCCAGTTCCTTTTATGTTCTGCACTTTAGTCCTTTGCCAAATAATGGGCAGATTTTTTTTTTCCTCCTGTGTGCTATCTACATATGCTATTGTTTTTATTGCTTTGTAGAATCCTTTTTGTTTGATATTACGCTATTTGTCTACTTTTACTTTTATTTCCTGTGCATTGACAGTCACTTAAAATTTCGTCATTTATAACGATGTCTTAAATTGTTCCCCCTATTTTTTTCTTCAAGTTGTTCTATATGTTAGGTTTGATATTATGTCCTATAATCCAACCTGAGATTGTTTTCATAAAGAACGATGCTTGAGGGTCAGTACTTGGTACTCTTTTCCCTGTTCAACAAAGAAGCTGTTCTTTTTTAAATGTATAGTTTTGACCTCTTGTTTATAGTTGGTTATCTGTAGAGGTGGGGTTTCTGTTTGTGATCACTAATTTATTCCATTGTTCTGCTTGTTTTTATACAGCACTGCTCTACTTACTAAGACACTATAGTCTGATTTGAAAGCAGGCTTTGTTCTTTATGTTCAATATCACATTGGTTATTGAGAGGTCTTTGGTAAATTGTACATGAATTGTAACATAGTTCTATGAAGAATATTATTGATATCTTGGTAGTTATTCATCAGGGTTGTGGATTTTCACTTTAGATTTCATTTCCTTGGTAATTTTCTTCTTTGTTGCAATTATTGATGACATTTCATCTCTTTCTTTCAAGTGTGTGTTAACACTACTATATTTTGCATTTTTAATCCTTTAATTATAGGTCCAATAGCCCTTTTGTGGTGAAGTCTTTAGGTTAATCTACTATAAAAAGAGATTTGAATCTTCTCTTCATACTAGTTCCTTTTATCTGTTCTTGTCTAGTTGCTCTGGATGAAATTTTCAATAATATTTTACTTAAGATATGGAAGAGTGGACATCCTCATCAGGTTAAGAATTTTAAGACAACTACCAGCTCTTCCCTTTTACATATGATTTCTCTTGCTGATGTCCTATGTGTCATACTCTTAATGCTGAATCCCAGCCTTTATGTACCCAACTTGGTCAGGTATTTTAGTATGGAGGATGGGGGATTTATTGGATGCTTTTTCATATCTACTGATAATATCATGTAATTTTCACTCTTCATGGTTTAGTGCAATATATTTACTTTCTATATTTGTATATTTGAGCTTGCCTTCCACTGGTGAGATAAGTCTCATTTGATCCTAATGAATAATTTTACTTAATGTTTGATTCCATTTACTATTGATTTTTTAAATTTCTCAGGGATAGTGTACACTTCTATTGTTTTTCTAGTGTTCTTCTATGGTTTCTTTACCATGACAATATTAGAATGAGTTAGGTTTTCTTTTCTTTTCTTTTCTTTTTAGTTTTATTTATTTACTTGCAATTTTTATTATTTCATTTTTCTTTACACTTGAGTAATATTCTGTTGTGCATATATTCCACATTTTCCTTATCCACTCATCTCATGATGGATAGCTAAGTTGATTCTATATCCTAGTGTTTGTGAATTGGATTGTTTCCTTGATTTCTTTTTCATTCAGTTTGCCATAATTGATTTTGGTGTGAATTTGTATAATTTGCTTCAGAGTTTATTGGCAAAATTTTCACACTTTCTTTTAATTTGTTTTTTCTTCTCTCCTACAATATATCCTGAACACAACCCCGTCTCAATTCTCCCGTCTTCCCTCTCCCCCAGATACTGCCCCCCACCACACACACACATACACTTCTCAGAAGAGAATAAACCTCCTAGAGTTACCAGTTGAACAGGGGATAACAAGATGAAACTAGACTGGGCAGTAGACCCTATATCAAGACCAGATGAGGCAGCCCAGCAGGAGAAAAGGGGTCCCAAGGTCAGGTAAAAGGATCAGAGGAAACCCCACACACATACCCACACACTCCAACTTTTAGGAGTCCTACCAAAACACCAAGCCAGACAAGCATAAAATATATGTAGGGGACCTATCACAGACCCATGCATGTTCTGTATCTGCTGTTTCAGTCTCTGTGAACCCCAAAAAATCCTGGTCAGGTGACTCTGTGGATTGTGTTCTCCTGGAGTCTTTAACCCTTCTGGTCCCGTGAGTCCCTCTTTCCTTTTTCCTCAGGGTTTCCTGGGTTTCCCTGGATGTTCATCCCTCAGCCTCTGCATCTGCTCTCATCAGATGCTGGAGGAAGTCTCTCTGATGATGATTAGCCTAGGCACCAATCAAACATGGTTCTCTCTCTTTTAATCTAGGTGTTTTAGGGTATTCATCTTTGTTCTTTAAAATTTTGGAAAAATTCAGCAAATAGAGCAATCACTTCTACCAAGGCTATTCTTGCTGAAAGACTTTCTATTTATGATTGGACCTCATTATTTGAATATTATTCTATTCAAATGTCCTATGTCTTTATTGCTATGACTTAATGCTTTACTGTTTTCATAGTAAGTGCTCTATAGTCCTATCTCTTGCATCACCCATATCATTTGCAATGTCTTCTATATAGAGACCTCTTTTTTTTCTATTTTCTCTACTACTCATAAACAGACTGTGTGGTGAACATCAAATTTGCTTTCTCAAATGACTCATTCTTTTGTGATCCAAAGTCACAGAATAATTAATAACACTACTCATGTTTAATGTTAGCTTACTCCTACGCACATTTTTTCCCATGTTGAATATTCTCTCATTGAGCCTTTATATCTCAACAGTACAATCTAAGTTGATATTTACAAATATTTCCTTTTGAAATTTTAGGTATTATAAAATAAATTAATTTTCAGTGGCATTATTTCAGAACTTTTGAGTGAATAGTAGTATAAATTTCTATTCAGACAGGGCAAAATCCTTCTTGAGGAAATAGAAAATCTTTTGCTTTTCTTCTGACCTCAAATGATGAAGTTTAATGTGGTAGTTAACAGGATGATGAAATGAAATTCCAACTTCCAGTCCAACTTAACTTCTTACCAACTGCATAACATTGATCAGGTTACTTATCCTCTGTTTCAAAAGGTACCTACCTTCTATGGTTGAGTAAATAAAAGACTACTCATATAATGCCCAAACAAGAAGTGTGCTTATAATATAATCATTCTTGATTATTAGGCATGGTCTTGTCTATGTTTTTATCATCTTTATTCATACTTGTAATTATAGAGTATATAAACCCATCAAGTTGTAGTTATAAAGCAAAGCATTTTATGTGAGTTTAATGATTTATTATCAATGCTTGAATAAACATTGATTCATTAAAAAAACAATATTTAACAGAATAAACTTCACCAACTTAAAATAGATCAATTACTTTGTTTTTTAACAGTGGCTTTAGTTAGCTGAGACATGTTCGAACAAACAGCAATTAATTCTACACTGATCTATGTTTCTAAACTGTGGCACTCCATAGGTTAAGGTATTTCTATTTTATAATATTTGTAAAATTTGAGGAACTGTCTTTCACTTATTCCTGTCATCTATCATCTACAATCTGCAACTTGAAGAGAGAGAATGTGCTATTTCATTTATATGTGTCCCAAATAAAAACAAGTATATTTAGCATTCAAATATAAGTTATAAAATCAATAAGAAAGACAAGGAAATGGTTAATAGTAATTTAATGTGTTATTTATGTGAGATAAGGTGGATCGTAACATTTGGAAGTAATACTTACCTGAATCATTCCATATATCATATTTCCATTATTAAATGCTGTAATGGAATTATCCCTTTTTGATATTTGGTAAAGTATTTGAAGGTAATCCTATCAAAATCAAAGAGTTTTCCTGTTTGCTCATTTTAAATAACAATTGAAAATGTGAATGGATGTTTTTAAACTATTCTAACCACTTTGTAAATAAAATTGGAAGGTTTTATATCCATGTATTATTTGCTGCATGGATGCTGTGATAAATACACAAGGCTTACAAGACTACTCATATTCATTTTGATGTAGTGGATCAAGCAGAGGTCAGCACTACTGAGCATTAAATATGCAGATATTCCTCCTTTGAATGTGAAGTCATTAAATTTAACCTGAAAGCCACTTAACACAATGTGCTGAATTGCTTCCTACATTAAGTTAAATAAACCAGCATGCTGTACTGACTCTCTGATTGACAAAACTCTGCTTTATCAACATAAGACCTATGAGTGGTATGAGAAGCTATTCTAGTGTCAAAAGCTTTAATAATAAAACATGGTTTGCCTTAACATTAGGAACTAAAGCTTGAACTCTTACAACCTAAAGAGAACCCAGACTTGTTGATTTAGTCATGAATTTAACCTTTATTTAATCAAATGGGTTAGTTTAACCTCAGAAAACTTGGGGAGAAGAAAAAATATGATCAAAATATAGTGCATGAAAATTTTGAAATTAATTTTAAAATGTTTGAAAATATAGAAAAAGATAAAAAATATTTTCTTACAGTTTTTCTAACTTTTAAACCTAGAAACTGGCACTCTTCCTATTGTGATAGCACGATAAAATAATGTAGAATGTGATTTTCTTAGAGTCAGACAAATGTATTTTTGAAATTGTTTGGCTATGAAATAATATAACGTGGGACTGTTGACTTCTTCGAGTCAAAAGTTTTATCCTTATAAAATGATCATAATATCTAATTTCTCATGCTAGGTAATGATGAAGTTAGATTATGTCATGCATATTTAATGCACTGAGCAATTAATCTATAGTAACTTCATAGAAAACTTTGTTGTGCTTAATGTACTTCTGCTTTGTCATTTGCATTTTAATCATGCACAGTTCTGTACTCATTGAATGACACACAAAAAATGTTCAAATTAGTAATGTAATGCACATTTAATTATGCTGAAATATATACTAATTTATATTAGGTATTTTAAGCATAAACTTGTGTAACACATATTGTTCAGGAAATTTTCATTAATTTTTTTTTGCAAAAAAAAATTGAAATGATTAAATTCAACTGTATTTAGGTATTTTTGTTTGATCTGTTTTTTTGTTTGTTTGATTAAATGCATGTACCAAACAACAATGGTTTGGGAATGTGTAAGTAACATTATGACTGAACTGAGAGTTAAGTATGAAGGAAGCGTATAGAAACGTAAATGTGCTATGACATCACTCTGTTTATACACTGCACATACACAAATTTTTGTTTATAAATTGAGTCAATTCAGACCATCTGATCAAAGAATGGCACAGCACAAAGTGGATTCTGTAAGATGAAGATGATCTGAGAATTCTCTCTTCATAAAGCTTGTGCTCCAATCAACCAGCAGCAATGTCTGACGCAATAGTTAATTTAATTTTGCCTCTGTGAATGTAGAAATCTTGCCAGACATGAAAAAAGGAGAGGTTCAGCAAGTGGGTTAAAGAAAAAAAAGGAACTCATCCACAATTACCCTTCAGGAATGAAGTTTATGGGGAGAAAGAGCCTAGAGATCATGTCCTAGCCTTGCCATGGGAGAGTATTAGAAAGGAACAGAACAAAGTGTTTCAAACAGCATTCCTGGGCTTTAAAAGAGGAGAAAAGCTTCCCATTGAAAATCTGAAGAGGGGGCTTCGTTGAAAGGGGTAGGAGAAGGCTGACAAACAAGATGATTAAGGCAGAGGAGGAACCATAGGGCAAAGCCTTAGCAGGAATTTCCCAAACAGAAAGGCCATTATTAAAACATTTCCAGAACTTACTCTTGCTAAAACACTTTCACCAAGGAGATGTAAATAGCATGGGTAGGGCTCTGGCAGTAAAACCACATATGTGGCTCGTAGGTCTTATGGGGTTGGCTGGAAGTTTCACACTATGTAATTTCAGTCTGAGACAGCCTATGTGTCAAGAGCCAGTGGGGGATCCAAATACTAAGTTAGGGCTTCTAAACCACATCAGGTGACTTCTTAGTTCTCTGACCAAGAAAGAGTGATAGCTACAGGAAGGTATGTCCTGAGTGCTTCAAGCTGAGAGATCTAGCACCTTCAGAAATTAGGCCAATGTTTTAATAACACTCCTACACAAAGTATCTCATAGGCAGACTTGTGAGAAAGTTCAGTATATTACAAACTGCTTTCTTTAACCCACCTAGAATGCACACTCTTCAGTTTGCATTGTATAGATTTAGCAATGGGAACATATCTTTTATTTTTAGTTTGCCTGCATTGGATGCAAAAGGAAAGTAGATAAATAACTAACTTGCTGTAATGTTTTGTAGTAGATGCTGCAATTACTAGAAACTTGTTCAAAATATTACCATATTTCCTGCATGAATCTTACAAATGAGTAAGATTAATAGAATATTGATTAGAACACGGTGTGAGACACTTATACTTAGAAACATCACTCTAATGGTTATTGAACAAGTAGGGAAAATTAAATTATGTTACAACACATGTTGTAATATTTGATAAAAAGAAAGTATATTTCCTTAAAGTACTGGAAAGTTAAGCAACTTATATTAATGAACCTTGGAATTTTAATATACAATTCATTTGTTCAGTGAGTTTTTAATCCCTGGGCTTTTATTCAAATATTCCTAAATTGATTGTTGTGCGAACTCCTTCTTTGTGAAAAAGTACAGAATCTATAGGGCCACAACAATAAACCCAAAAAAGTATGATTCCACCAACGTTCAACTGAAGGAACTATTGAGTTTAAAGATTTTCTTAAATAAAAGTATATATTTAATATATAAATGTGTGTGTGTGTGTGTGTGTGTGTGTGTGTGTGTGTGTGTGTGTAATATTATAGCAAATGTAAATATTACCCAACTCAGGTATTCTACAAGTGCAGTATATGCTGTTGGATAGCACATTTCCAGCCCAAATTAATGAGTTGGTTGGTCTTACTTACAGTGTGTGGGTTACCCCAGTATAGTACACATTGGAAAGTGTTCAAATCACTTAACTGTTGGATTCCTCATACCTATACATATGGAGTTACCCCACCACAAACCTATATACTTAAGTTCTTTCTATTACTACTGATGCTGCAGTATCAGTAGTAAAATCAGTAAAATTAGGACAAAATAGCTTAAAAATGGATCTGAGTAACAAGACTCTCAGATGAGGATCAAATGACCTTCTGTCCTTACTCCTTTCTCTGAGGTGATATCAAGAGTCAACAGTCCTACTAATGGTAGTTTACTATAAGCAGACACAGTCGATCTAATGAAGATGGTGATTGTTTTTCCCAGTGTATCACATTCTACAACTTTGAATAAAATAATTTTAACATTATTAACTGAAAAGTAACATACTAAATTAAATTTTAGATTTAAAAGCTCATTGCTAAAGGCAAGCCTAAACTAAGAAAACTGGAACTAATATTTGTTAGTAGCAAATATTTCAAAACAGAATGATTACAAATTTAAAAATCAAAAGTCTAATTTGAATATTGGGTTTATTCATTATAATGACATATATACATGTACATGATATCATATACATATTCATTTTGTGATTATGTGTCAAGTTTGTATATCTATAGCATATATGGAATAATGAATTGGAAATATATACTATTAATTCAAATTTCAAATAATGACATTTGCTCTTAGAATGACTTTGAAAAGTGCTCATTAATGTGTATATGTGTGTGTGCGTGTGTACAGTGTGTATACACAACTATACATATATATGGATAATATATGGTAATGCTAAAATAAATTATACATCCAATTAACATTTCTGTTCAGCAGTAAATGATATCTCTCAAGTCATTATGTGAGTAAAGTTCCAATTTAAATTGGGAACTATTGCAGGTTATGAATGTCCTCAGAAATATATAGTTCAAAATTAATATTAAAGTGGTTGGGGAAATGGCTCAGTAGTTAAGAGAAGTACTGTTCTTCCAAAAACCTTAGATAAGTTCCCAGAATGCCAATCCAGCAACTCCAAACTGACTGTAACTCCAGTCAAGGATATCTTGTGGCCTCAACTGGATACCTGCACATACATGTCCTATACACATACAGACAGACATACATACACATTAATAAAAATTTAAAAATAAATATTTATTTAAAAATAATACTAAATGTTCTGAAAAAATCCAAATTAGTAATGTTTTACTTTCATTTTTAAATGCTCTACATTGTAGAATTTAGTTCATGGACAACTTTCAATTTGCAGTGTAAAACTAAGAAATTCCGTTGACTTAATATGTATGTAAGTATTTATGGAGACAGCTAATTTCACTTTAAATTCATCATAGTTTATGTAGATTTTATAGAAATAGTCAGGGACCTTCTCAAGCTATAGTTTTCTTCCTTCTTCTTTGACTAGGAAGCTCCACTTCCATGTGAAGATTGTGCATGCCCTTAGGGCACTCACATTGTTCTGGGAACTCAGCAAAGAGCTTACCCGAATTACCAGTGAATCCCAAGAATGCTATCACCACCATCCTGTGGCTTTGTGCTTGCACAAGACTAATGGAAAGTATAGTGTTTATCATAGGAAACTCCTCATCTACCCATACTGTAAGACTCAGATCTGACATTAAATTCTCCAGAAAGTCTTTCTTACCCATAAATTGGATCAAATACATTAACCCAATCTTCATACATTTTATATGTACAGATTTTATTTACCTACATGTCTGTCTTAGTAAGAAATATCTGTATACTCCTTATGGTTTTAATTTTATTTTGTAGTTTTATTAATCACACATAGCATATTTTAGCATAAGAAATATTTACATATTTGAGACTTATGTGGCAGAATGAATAAGGTATAAGATCATATTGTAAGCTACTATGCTGGAAAGAAATTTATATCATCTCTCTTTCTCATGAGTAGGAAAGTGTAGTAACAGTGACTTTTAATGATAAACTAAGCAGATTTTCCCATTGGATTAGAATTTAACTGTTTGTGTTGCTATTACAGAATATAAAGAAAGGTGACCTAAAAGGAACAAAATGCATTAGGTTCATAGTTGTGCAGGCTGGGATGTTTACCATAAAGGGTGTATATTAAGAAATAACTTCTTACCAAATTATTTATGGCCTACAGGAGCAAACAATAATGTAGGAATTATGAGGAAGAGATGACAGTAGATGAACAGGGAAGGGAGAGTCTCAGAAAGGGAGAAAGAGAAAGAAGAGAGAGGAAGAGGGAAAGGAACTATTACTCCAGTGAATTTTATTATTGCTATTTTCAAAGTAAGAGTCATTGTGATATTTTAAAATATATATTCTACTGACTAGTGGGACAAGACAATTTCTGACTCAACATTGTAATGTTATGAAAAGTTAAAGCTTGTGCTCAATACAGATAATGTTAAACTGATGTACTGCAGCAGGTCCTTCAGGATCTGCTTCTTCCTCTTAAAAATAAACCATGTGAGCACATCAAGGACCTGCACTTAAAGTATCGATTATGATTCAGCAGCATATGGCTATCAGTTTATAGAATATATATACAGTTTTTTTTTATTTGAGGCACCTTGAATGTTTAATAATGAGTGAGGATCACAGTACTGTTATTGAAGAAAAATGACTCAAAATGTCTCCATTGACTCTCACAGCTAAAATGAGTTCCTGGAACCAGAGTTTGATAAAGTGATTGATACTTATTTAATTTGATAAATATGGCATAGAGGCAGCATGGGAGATGTGCCTATAGTTACAATACAATGCTAAGATAACATTGGAACAAAATGTTAGCTTCGTGTCTCACGAAATACCACCACTGTATCTACCGTGCCCATCCTCCATATCCAGTCTCGGCCAATAATTTTGAGTATGATCATTGAGAGAATTGTACACATGGAAAGCAAGAGGAACAGGGGAAAATAAAAGAAATTTACTTAGGGGATGTTAGTTCCTTATTCAGTCTTTGTCTACGTATGCTTTTCTATGACATTTTGAGTATAATTTCTTTCATCTCTAATCCTATGGTTTTAAAAATGATATTTTTAATCTTACATATTTGTGAATTAAATCTTTCCACACAAATGAAATTCCTCTTACTGTTGACCTTTATGATTGCAAATATTATTTTTCTTTAGCTGGTGCATGATCCTGGAATGCATGAGTATTTAGGTGTTCTTAAAATGGGCCACTTCTGAAAGATTTCTAAAGATAAAAATGCTAATAATATTTTATATGTTCAAGGAACTCTGAATAATTCAAAATTATAAGTAGTCTCTAGCATTTACACTCATAGTAAGTATTTTATTTATCAGCATTTTTTGAAACTTGGTTTCAGTACTTAGTCCTGGATAGCCTGTAATTCATTAGGTAGACCAGGTTAGCCTCAAATTAACAGCAATCCAAATGCCTCTGCTTCCTTTGTTCTGTGTTTAAAAATGCACAACTACACTCAGCTATTCATGAGCAATTATGAAAAACCATTTTTATAAAGACATTTTATATTGTCTACATTGATGTTATATAATCATCTTCAACCTACTTACTTGATGTTTTATAAATTATCTAAATAGTAGTTTGTATGTTAAATTATTGTTAAATTTCAGCACTTTGTTTTAAGTGGAAAAGTAATATAACTACAACTAAGCAGTCCATCAACAGCTTCTCCATTTGCATATAGTTCCTCAGCAGTGTTAATCTTGAGGTGGTACAATCTAAATTCAATTTTATATTTACAGGGTCCCCCTGGGGCTGCGGGTGCAGAAGGAAGGCAAGGTGAAAAAGGTGCTAAGGTAAATTGTATAGAAGAGAAGACTTATGCAGTTTCATGCATGTATTATAAGACATCTATTTCAACACATTAAATGATAATGTGCACTTTATCGTTATTAATGTGCTCTCATGTCTTACTTTCAAACAGGGAGAAGCAGGTACTGAAGGATCTCCTGGGAAAACTGGCCCTGTGGGACCTCAGGGTCCTGCTGGAAAGCCTGGTCCAGAAGGTCTCCGAGGCATCCCTGGTCCTGTGGTGAGCATCTAAGCTAAGCACATGCTGTGAAAATAACTTTAAATTTCAAAACCGGTGGATTAAAATGCTCTTAAAGTTGTTGCTTTATAACTTACAATATGCTTTATGGGAATCCCCTATTATCTAATAAAGTTATTAAGTAATGGTTTAAATAACTTAATAATACATTAAAATATTTAACAATATCATGAAATGATATGAAAAAATTTGAAAATTTATTTCATAATTTTGTGGGAAAATTCTAATTTTTTAAATCAGAAAAGAAAACTAAGTTCTAATGTCACACTGATGAAAGTGTGTGTTTTTAAGGTGATACTTTGATAGATGCTAAATTTTAGATGGATATCTTCTTGTTTACCAAAAATAAAATAAAATAAAATAATAAAATAAAATAAAATGCATTTTCTTTTATGTAGGGAGAACAAGGACTCCCTGGTGCTGCTGGGCAAGATGGACCCCCTGGTCCTCTGGTGAGTAACGTTCTTTTTATTATTTATAAAGAATTCCCAAAATGAAATTGTCTGTAAGCTAGAATTTTTTATTATTTCTCTATAAACTGGTTTTTACTTTTCAAATAAGAATATTTCACATTCAAGGAAGAAAATCATACTGATCACAGCATATAAAGTTGTTGCCACTTGATCCACAGAATGTTCCTTCCTCATACCCTTTAGAAGAAACATTTCCTTTCCATTCAGAATAAAATACTGGTACCTTTCCATTCAGAATAAAATACTGGTAATGGTCCAGTCACTCATTTTCTCAGTGCAGACAGTTTCTCAAAATGCATGTGATTTAAACTTCATTTCTGAATACTTTATTTAAAGAGTAATGTTGGATGTGAAGGTGGTAACTGTACAAATAGATAGTTCTATTTGTGAGATAATTTGGTTCATAAATAGGACATTATGCCAGGATCTTAAAAACGTGACTTTTTGCTTTGAAGTTGAACACCACAGTGAAGTCCACATACAGACAGCATGCATGGTAAATGCAATGAAGCATGAGCTCCACCCACAAAAGTGAAAAATGAAAACATGTCTTTTAAAAATCATTGTTTTCCACGTCACTTTGTTTTATAAATTGATTCAATTGGTAGAGTTTTTTAAACACTGATTTTGCATAACTGTGTCTAAGGGGTATGATAAATTTAAATGACTAAATTCTTTCTTAAAATAATTTGAACTTTATTCACATTCTTCTTATCCAAAACATATATATATATATATATACATATATATATATATATATATATGTGTGTGTGTGTGCATGTGTGTGTGTGTGTGTGTCTGTGTGTCTGTGTGTGTGTGTGTGTGTGTGTCTGTGTGTCTGTGTGTGTCTGTGTGTGTCTGTGTGTGTGTGTGTGTGTCTGTGTGTGTCTGTGTGTGTGTGTGTGTGTGTGTGTGTGTGTGTATTAATTACTGGTGATATGTATATATTCAGAAAGCATCAAAACTGGAAACAGAATTCTAATTATTCAGGATATATTCAGTTCTTCCTTATTGAGGAAGCCACAAGTTCTGACATAGCCATGATAACTTTTCATGAATATGAGAATCTTTTGAAACTTTTACTGGAGAAGTTAGATTGCTTATTCAGTAACTAGATAAATGCTGTCAAATCCTTAATTGGCTTGAAGCAGATGATCACTAGTTATCTACTATACATATATAATCTCATTATCATAAAAATTGATCCCTGAATGCAGTTGGGTCAGCTCTCTGCACAGGCCACATAGGAAATATTCCTGTTTGATGTGGTAAACCCCAAATTACAGATTCACAATCTGGTAGCAAAATGTGCTACCTAAATATCACCCTAAAATGTACCAGGGTTCTTTTGTTTTTTTTTTTTTTTTCCTGATCGTGTTAGATTTTTCAATAAACACTCTGACCTTTTAGCAGATAAAGTAGAAGCACCTTTCTGGAGATTTCCTTTAGTTAATGTTAAAAATAAAACCATCAGACACACCAATTGATTAAAGTCTGCAAAATTTGAATTTCTAATGCTTAAGCAAATGTGAGTTTAGAGTATAAGAAGGCTGAACAATTCAAAGTCTTTTTTGAAAGGTGCAATGATAAGCATCAGGAGAGCCCAACATGCGCCTACTCATTCCTTGGCTGTTGGTTTCAGTTGCGAATATTATGATGTGAATATATTATATGTAGCTTTTTCATAGCTTCAATCAATATGATATCTGGAAAATGCTCCTTAGTCCTCAGGAGATGAGATGAGGTAGAAAAGGAATCTGCAGAATGTCATATGAGCTTTTCTGCTCGGCTTAGAAAGATTTATTCTAGCAGTAACAAGTTTTAATCAGTATAAGTGGTATCTTATGGATGCAAAATGAAATTTACCCACTTTCAACACAAACATTAGCAATCCCATGTACCTGTGGGGTGACACTAGCAAACCTACCCCCTGTCCAATTTCTATATCTTTAAAGAATGAAGAGTGAGGGCATCTAACCTTATGCCATAAAGTGATGTTTAACTAAAGTTACCTGAAATAATATCTTTTTTCTAAGAGGTTCTTATGTTTATTAAATGCCCTATTTGTAAAACACTTATCATAACTAATGGATAGCAGTGCCACCGAATAAAGAAAATCATCAAGTGAAAGAAATAATTATAAATATTTCCAAGATTCTTCGTACTTTTAGTGAGTGTAACTAAATGTTGACCCTGGTCTACTGCCCTCTGTATTTAACATTTCAGTAGGAGAAGTCAGCTTCAGAAACTAGAATAGGAAATGATTTATCCATTCATTCTCACAACAGTCTTGAGCGACAAGAGGTATAACCACTATAGATAAGAAAGAATGAATTTTTGCATTGCAGTGAGAGTTAGGTGTACGCTGCTTTAAAGCCACAATCTTTGTACTACATGGTACTGTTTGAAACAGATCCATATTTCTTTATACTTTGTATTTATAGAATTTGTGAGCTGGCCCATAATACTTTCTCTCACACTAAAGAATCAAACTCTCCCTATTTCATAGAAAGGAAAATTTAGTCATAGTAACATTTTGGGAGCGTTAATAATAAAAACTCATGATGTAGGTTGCTGTGAGTTAAGAGTATATTTTCTGCATATAATGGTGAAATCCATTATTAATTTTAGAGGTCAAATTCAATTCTTTCAAATTAATGAGACTCATATGAAGAGCTTGCTCTAGTGACTTTGTACATGACTGGTTACATTCAGAAGTGACCTATCTAAATTACCTTAGAACTAAGTTGATGATGATATACAAATAAATGATTTTTCTTTTAGAACTCATAATTTTTCAATGTGGCATTTTATTTATTATTACTAAGACAATAGCAAAACATTAACAAGAAGGTAAAAGAGTATGTATAAGATATTGACTTAATAAGATACATTATCATAATAATAAAATATTCTATCTAATACCTATACAAGACTACATTGTTACTGCATCCACTTACTAAAGGAAACTTTATACACCCTCTCTGAGACTTTTTTAAAACTCATGCCTAACTCCCTAATTGACTCGATTGCAAACCTTAGGTTCTCATTCTGCAAGACAGCCATAATTTATTAAAAAATTTAAGTAGACAAGGATAATGAATAAATTTTTATAATTGTGTTAAATTTTAAAAAATGTGAAGTTGAACTACATTCTCTTTATATAAAGTGTTATGAGAGATAATATATTTTATTTTTTATTTTTAAAAATATTTTATTTTTATCTTATGTACATAGTTATTTTGCCTGCATGTATGTCTTTGTGAGGGTGTCAGATCCTTTAGAACAGGAGTTATAGATAATGTGAGCTGCCATGTAGGTGCTGGGAATTGAAACCCAGTCCTCTGCATGAGCAGCTAGTGCTCTCAACTGCTGAGCTATCTCTCCAATCTCGATAATATATTCTATAATGCATTAAAATATGTGATACAAATTTTAAATTTTAAAAGCTATACTTTTCTTTTTTAAAATATGTTTCTCCCATTTATTCTCACCTAGTCCCCTGAGAATTTCTTCCCAAAGCCCAATCATATTCCCCCCACTTTCAAGTTGATAGCCACTTTTTCTTTATTATTGTTTATATGCACACATATATGTGTGTAGTATGTATGTATGTATGATACATGCATGGGTATGTATGCATAATATATATATGATATATATATTTATAGATATAGATATATAGATATATAGATATATAGATATATAGATATATATATATACATACACACACACAAATATATACACATAGACAACTTGCTGAGTCCATTAGTGATATTGGTTGTATGTATATGGTTTCAAGGCTGGCAAAAGGAGGGTTATATTAGAGTTCTCTAGAGTTCCAGAACTTACAGGAAAAAAATATATATATATATACATATATATATACATACATACACACACACACACACACACACACACACACATATACATATACAGAATTTGTCATAATGACTTACCGGCTATGGTCCAATCATGGCTGCCTATGAATGGGAGGTTCAAGAATCCAGTAGTTATTCAGTCCATGAAGGAATAAACTTGCTCATGATGGCAGAAGCAAGCAGGCTTAGAGCAAGGCTTCCTTCTTCCTTGTTCTTTATATAGGCTTGTAACAGAACATGTGGCCTTCCCAAATCAAAAGGTCCAGATTAAAAGTGTGTAATCCCATCTCAAAGATCCGGATTAGAAGTGGATCTTCCTACTTTAAATGATTTAATTAAGCAAAAATCCCTCATAGGCATACCCAGATATGTTGAGGATCTAATTAACTTCAGATGTAGTCAAATTGACAACCAAAATAGCCATCCCAGGTCTCATATCTGGGAAAAGTAATTTTTCTTCTCCCAGAAATCATTATTTGCCTGCAGTTCTATGACTCAGAGTGAGTCCCGCAACTTTCCCTCTTTCTATCCTAACTTGTCCATTTATATAGGCTTTTCCAGTCATATTTATGTAGCCATTTCTAGAAGAAACTGTGTCACAAAAGACTTCTTGATATTGTGCGTCTTAAAATTTTTCTGCAGTCATCTTCCATGATATTCCCTGAGCCATATATCCAAGAGATATGATATAGATATATTCATTGCTAACAGGCTACCTATGATCTGTTGTAGTTTTCTGTAATGGTCTTTATTTGCTATAAAGAGAGGTTTCCTTGATGAGGGATTGGTATAATGATAAGATTGAGAATGTAGTAAACAGTTATGCTGGTCTATCCATGCTGCAGTAGTAAGTTCTTTTGTAAAGTGCATGGTCTCACTAGCCATGGAAGCTGTCTAAGTTTTCAGTACCTGGCATATTTCCCTCCTGTGGAAGGCCCTTAAATCTTATGAAACAGCTGTCGGTTGCCACTGACATGTGAGTGTCACTTATTGCAGCTTTACAGATATCTTGCCGTACTGGTAATTGTCGTGGTTCACAGGTATTGCAGGTGGGTTTCACTGTTTAGTCACTTTCCTCCCTTGGCAGCTTGCATAGTATTTTATGGAACCATGGAAGCTAAACCAAACGAAAAAGGCTTCGGGTCAGATCCTGCACCCAGTCTGAATCATCTGAGTCTTATATCCTAAGTGTATAGTGTCTTAAATAGGGACCCAGCCTCTATCCCTGGGAGGCAACAAAGGTATACATCAGTAGTCTGTATTTTTTAGAAGGCACTAGGATTACCTAGACAAACCGTTCAAAAGAAACTCCTTTGTCTGGTACTGGGGTTTTTGTTAGTGTGTGGTTCTTTTTAGTAAGCTTTGTCAACCCAAGTGGACTAAATTCCATCACACACGCATACAAACACACACACACGCATACACACACACACACACACACACACACACACACGGGAGTCTTGGGAGATAGGTGATATGAAGTGGGAAATGAAACAACTGAAATGAACTCCACCAGAGGAAAAGGGAGGGAGGTTAATACAAAAAGACAAGGAGAGATGAGGGACAAATGACACCAAGGATGTTTATAAAGCATCAAGGGATCAAATAAATGGTCTTTTATGTCATTCCTTCTCCCAACTTCATCTGTTTTCTGAATAGTTTCATTTTTAGCAGTTCATAAAAAAAGACATATTTTAAAGTTACTAATTGTTTATAATTGGGTCTGGTTCTTAAGTTTGAGAACATATACTTGCATATGAAAAGTTAATCTGAAGATCATCAATTTGGACATCGCTATGATTAAGACATAGGACTAAGAGTGAGTTGCTAACATAATGTCACAATTTTCTTGAAAATATTACTAATATAAAAAAATTTAAATTCTAATTTAGGTTATTTGAGTAAAAAAATTCAATTTATAAATTATAATAAAATGCACTTTGGGGAGATTAATTTTAGTTAGTTAGTTAGTTAGTTAGTTAGTTAGAATTTTTGAGACAAGGTTTCTCTGTTGTAACTCTGGCTGTCTTGGAATTCACTCTGTATGACAGCCTGGCATTGAACTCACAGAGATCCACCTGCCTCTGCCTCCCAAGGGCATTAATGGCTTGTGCCACCACCACCCAGGGAGAATAATTTTAAAAAGGCTAATATTATCTATTGTTAAAATAGTTTCAGAGTTGAAGAACTTGTTTTCCCTCACTCCCCCCATCTGCTATGCAGACCCTTTTCTTTTCTTCTTTTTTTTTTTTAAATTTTTTGAATCTAATTCAGTCCAGTTCCTTTCTTCCTTTGAGACTCACCTTTAATGATTTGCTAAATTCCCTTGCCTTTCTCTAACACATATTGCATTACCTTTCTGAGTAACACCATCTTCTTCTTAATTATTGTCACCACTGTAAGAAGTTCAATGTGATATGCTAAAAGAATGCGGGGCTTTCAACTTAGTACCTGAATTTGAATTTCAGGTCAGTTCTTATAATTTAACAACTATTTCTAACAAGTTAACTGGATAAAAAAAACTATTTCGTCAGGATTGCTGTGAATATTGAAGATGTAGGATTATATTATAATGAGATCATTGACTATCTTCATATATCTTTCTCTTCAGAGATCATAGTGATCACACAATTTGACCGAATTTGGAGAATTAGCCACAGCCTCTTAAGGTTTCAAGTTAGTACCACAGAAGCCATCTTCTCATTCTCTGTAGGATTAGGTAACATCCCAAGTGACCCCAATAAAGTTGTTACTTAAACACAACAAAAGAAGATTTATCTGACTTTTTCTGTGGTTTTCAAATGTAATTTGACTATTAAAATCTTGAGAATTTTTAAAATTTTACTGAAGATATTGTAACTTTGAATCTAGATTTTATCATAAGAGTATTTGATTGACTGGATTTATAACTCAAAAATCTATCTGCTTAAATCATTATGATTCATAATTTATGCTGAATCCATATAAGTTGTGATTTATTTCAAATTTTATATTTATTTAATCAAAATTATCAATATTCTTATGAATATCAATATTCATTAACTCCATTATATTTTAAGACTATGAAATTCCGCTACAATCCTGACAAATGCAATCACACTCATCATTCTTAACCTTAAGTGAACTCATTATTTCAAAAAATAGACTAGCTCTGTAACTCAAAATAGGAATTTTTGGTCTATAGCCATTGTATTAGTTGCTTTTCTCGACATCAAGACTAAATAGTTGCCAAAAGTAACTTGGAAAAAGGATTTATTTTGACTCTCATGTTAATGGCAGGGAAGACACAGTGACCAGGAGCAGCTACTGTACCTGATTTATGAGACTAATACAGTGTACTCTTATCAGGAAGGCTGAACAGGAAGCAGAGAGGAGGTCTTGTCCTGGAGCCTACAACCCTCCTGCTCTACCTCTATAGTTCTATGTTACCTACTAGACCTGGAGCCCAGAGTTCTATACCCTTCCAGAAGAATACCACCAAATGGAAACAGAATCAAAGCCATGGTTTGCGGGGGACATTTCACATTCAATCATAACATTTTTTAAAAAATATATATGTATCGATTTTCTTTTTATTCAGGGACCTCCTGGTTTACCTGGTCTCAAAGGTGACCCTGGCTCCAAGGGTGAAAAGGTGAGAGTAAAAGAATGTGTTCTTAAGATTTATAAGGCTGACAGCAGATATGATAACTTTCTCAAAGTCACTTGAAGGCAATTTAAACTATACCACTGTCATTCTGGTTGTGAAAAAAGACAGCAATTCTCAGATTCTCAGATATATTGAGAGAAGAAAAAGTGTGCTGATAATAGGGACAAAATGCTCCAGCATTAGTGCTGTATCTTATCAATGCTCCCTTTTTGACTCTGTATGGAAAAGCACATGGTTGTGCTCAGTAACCCCCTCTCCCAATTGACTGAATAGCAAAATGACCAATTTTGTGTTTTTAAACATGAAAGCAAAAGTTTTAAGCCAGAAATGTTTTTCAAATAATAATATGTTCTCCCAGAATTGATATTGTGTTTCACCACATACGGTAAATGAGCCATTTGTGTAATGGAATTAATATGGTTTAGCTGGATTTTATATCTCCATAACTCTTTTAAAGACTAAACAGTCCCTGAAGAATCGGAAGCATCTCGTATTAAACGAAGTGCTTACTAAAATAATGAGTTCTCTGGTTTTTATGTTACCAATACTCCATTTGGATGTTATTGTTGTTTTAAGTTTACCACAAATGAAACCCTAATGATTATTATTTTTTAAGAAAGCTTTTATCGATAATACTCCATCCCTTAATAAAGGCTGTTCTTCCTGTAAGTAGTAAATGATCCACTTAATTAGAGGGAGGTTCTAAACTCTACATTTTATACAGAAGAGTTATCAAAAATCCCTCCATTTCTTTTATGTTTCATGAAGAAATTCAATATGTAACTATGACTAGAACTTAATCAAGGCTATAATTACTAAAGTTTGCTTTCCCTCTTTTCTGTAGGGCCATCCTGGTTTAATTGGATTGATTGGCCCTCCAGGAGAACAAGGGGAAAAAGGTGACCGAGGACTCCCTGGAACACAAGGGTCTCCAGGAGCCAAAGGGGATGGGGTGAGTACGGTGCAGATGGTTCTCCCGTTCTGGTACATCAGCACAAGTACAGTTGCACACTCACACATTTTGTTCATCATGATCTTTGCAGTGCTCTAGAGCTGCCTTGCTCTACTCTGATTTAGTCTATAAATATGGTTTCAGTTGAAATAATGAAAGATACAATGCTGTAGATGTTTGTACAAACTATGCTTGAGTCGACATCCCATGCAGATCTCCTTTTCAGAGCTTCAGGGATGCCAAAGTGTGTGCTCACATATTGTTCATGGTAGAGACATAATATGAAAGCGCTATATTGCAATGAATAGTAACTGTTTGGATTACTGTAAAAAAATAAGTCTCTCTAATTCATAATGAAAAATTCTTAGATATCTTTTAGATATTCAGGATTTGGTGATGTATGTGGCAAAACATGGAAAATGAAATGAACTGAAAACCATATTAAATGTGATGCTGTGTCTTCCCCTAGGGCAAGCAAGGTCCTGCTGGTCCCATAGGCCCCCCTGGTCCTCCAGGATTACCAGTAAGTTCAAGCAAAAAGAAAGATGAGATAAAATGGCAAGCATGCCAGCACACTCTATGGTCCACACGTTTACCTGTGCTTTTGTCTTTGTGTTTTCTAGGGTCCTGCTGGCCCGAAGGGTAGCAAAGGATCTTCTGTAAGTGCGTTTCTTGTGTTCTTATCAATGCTTTGGTGTTGAATTTTCCCCTCGCTTCATGTCTTGTCCTATTTTTTTTTCTCACAGGGACCTGCTGGCCAGAAGGGTGACAGTGGTCCGCCTGGGCTTCCTGGGCCTCCAGTAAGTGTATATTAGCAAAAAAGATAGTCTATGAATAGGCATAAGCGTTCAGGCAATGGTTTCTCTGGACTTATATGACAAAAGGAAAGAAACATTGCATCCAGAATACTGATTTTGTAGGAAGAAGCAGTTAGGTTCCTTAGGTAATCAGCCTACACATCAAGATTTATTTTTTTAATTGATTTCACTCCTTCAATATAAATATTTCTTAATTGTATATAATACAGAAATGTATTAATTTTTCAAAATTATCACATACACATTAGTCACATATAATGAAACCAACAGAATATATGCCCACAGAGATACACTTATACCTGACTGCAAGACTAAAGAAGAAAATTCAGATCCCAGAGAGTTTTTGTCCTACTGCATATAGTGATAGCAATATATGAAAGAATAATAGCTAAATAAGTGCCATTTTTTAGCAGTAACATTTACCAAAATGTTGGTATTAAAATGTACACCTATATGTAAGAAATTGTATTTTCTTTTGGGGGAATTTTGTTTGTTTGCTTGTTTTTAGCTAAGGTATCTCCAACTGTATGTGTATCAGTTTGGTCAGGCCACAAGGCAGAGTGCCAGCAGGATGTCACTGTGGAGGCTGAAAATCCCAGGTCAAAGTGTCACAGGCTTAGTTTCTCCTGAAATCTGTGTGGAAGGAATTTATTTTGAACTTACCAGCTTATACATGAAAACATTTTTCTAGTCTCTCAACCTTGCCTAGATCTGCGTTGCTCTGACCATGTATTTTCTTTTCACAAGAACATCAGTCCTACTTCACTAGACCTACTCCAGTGACTTCCTCTTGCTTAGTCATATCTTCAGTCATCTCAATTATGAGAAAGATTGTATTCTGAGTCAGTGCACAGGGTTCAGAAATACTATATATACATGTGTGTGGAACACAATTTAACAGGTGAGGATATGGATTACCATATGGATTATGATATGTTTGGTGTAGTTCTACTACTCACATATGGGTAAATCCAAGTTAATGGCATTTACTTCCAGAGCAATAAAGAATTATATAAGTTATGCATATTTTAATATAATAATGGGGTAGATATTTTTTAACCCTTCAGAAAGTAAGTTATTACTGAGTAAACTAGACAAACATTTGGATAGCCCAAGAGCATTGTGGCAATGTTCTAAACACCAGAGATTCTAATATCTAGTAGTAGGTATGGCTGTATAAATCATGACTAGTTAATAAATAACAGAGTAACGTACATAACATATCAGCAAAATTCCCTACTATGTTAACTTACAGATAATGTATCAGAAATTACCTCATTTATATATCTACCGCAGTTATCTCTATGTTCTTTTAAAAACATATACATAATATATGTAGTAATATTTTTATATATTACATATTATTAGTTTAGCTACTTATATTTTAGCCAACTAATTTCTAACAAGAATATAATAAGTTAGTAAGTAAATTTACAGAATATTTTATTTTCTTAAACATTGACACTCACATATATTCTCTTACAGGGTCCTCCTGGTGAAGTCATCCAGCCATTACCAATTTTGTCACCCAAAAAAACTAGAAGACATGCTGAGAGCATTCAGGCAGATGCAGGTGATAATATTCTTGATTATGCAGATGGAATGGAGGAAATATTTGGTTCCCTCAATTCTCTGAAACAAGACATTGAACATATGAAGTTTCCCATGGGTACACAGACCAATCCAGCACGAACATGCAAAGACCTGCAGCTCAGCCATCCTGACTTCCCAGATGGTATGTCAATAAATCATGACCAAGTGAATGCCCTGAGCTGCTCAGCCATTCCAATGGTCTGTCAGCTCATTCATTTTTGTTAATATAGTTAACATAATAAAACTAAGGCAGAAAATTATTACTTTTAGCCTAGTAGCTGTTATTTATACCATACAATTCAAGAATTGCTTTGGAAAATCCTTCTCTGCAAGATTATTTTTCATTAAATTTTGACAAGATTATTTTTGGGTCATTGTCATTAACACAGATATATTTTGTCATGTAAGTGACTCATAGGATAGTATTTTATGTGCACAGACATATGCATGCCCCTATATTTATTACCAACTTACTAAATGTTAATGACTAATCTTACATTAAAATGATTAACTAATTTTGGGGAATGGAGGGCATTAAGAACATTGGATACACTTGCAAAGGACCTAGGTCAGTTTCCAGAACCCACATGGTAGCATATAACCATCTCTTACTCCAGCTCCAAAGGGTTCCAGAAATTTCTTCTGTCTGACCTCCACAGGCACCAGGCATACACACATTGCTGATACATGCATGCAGACAAAAATTGTTTAAAAAGTCATTTTACACTGATGCACAGATATTCAGAACAACTACAACCAGCTCACTTAATAGTAATAATACTTTACTGTGCCTACAGCTTAAAAACAATTCTGTATCTTTACTTTCTATGGAATTAATAATTTCAGGTTTGATAACACAGTTGGTAAAGTCATCTAATATTAAATTAATAAGCAGTAAGAACTTATGCAATTCTCAGTCTTCCACTTTATTCTGAAGTGTGCCTGATCCTTTTATTACCAGGAAATTATTGTTTTGCATGGTTGATCATATATTAATGTTATAATTCATTTATACATAACCCAGTACTTCTAGAAAAATCAAGTATAATTCAACAAATAGAAGTATATAAGAAACTAATCACAAACATCTTATTATCTTTAGCACAGCCCTTAAACATTAAAACACAATACTGGATCCTATATAAATGAGTATGCATGGTTCTTAAATTAATATTTATTTGCAAAGGATACATTTTGTCTAGTGACTTAAAAATAAATTATTACTTTTAACTGTCATCATATATGCAAAAAGATTGTGTGAATTAGCTTAACATATGTTAGAAAAATTCTGCATCTACTCCAAAGTTTGTAACCAGTGCCAATCAGTATATACCTGTTGGGTTCATATGGCATTTAGATGAATATAAATGAAAATGACTATGTACCATGAGTGCTATACTCTGGAACTCAATAAATGATTTAATAGTGCAAAACTTATTATCAGACATAAAACAGAGCATGTAGTGAATTATGAACCATGTATGATCTAGAAAGAGCTGAAATGAAAAATATTGTAAAGTATTGGATAGGAAAAGCCAAGACAGCATATTATGATATTTGTTATGAAAATAACACAAACTTATACAATAGGATGTCTCAACTTGGATCAAAGTAATGTTATTAATTGTTAAGATTTTATTTCCTCTGAAGTCATAAAGAAATCAGTTATACTAAGAATCAAAATGCTATTCCATGAATAGTGTGGAGAACATTTGCAAAATCACGATGAAACAAGACCCCAATATCTTCTAAACACTGAAAAAATAGCTCATTGAGTCTTAGCAATGGTTGAGCAATCTGCAGAGATTTGAAGCAAATTGAAAGAACACAAAATGATGACAGTGAAAGTTGTTTAAGGAGCTGATAGATTCTTCTAGACAAGAAATGATGAAGGCCATGTTTACAGATGAACTAGCCTTAACTGACTGATGAGCAAATTATAGATAAATTGAACATAGTACCTACATGGAAACAGTTTAGCTTTCTAATTATTTTATTGCTTTTTATGTGCATGAGTATTTTGCATTCATGTATGTCTATGGGCCACACGCATACCTGGCACCGCCACAGAGGTCAGAAAAAGGCTCTGGGTCCTCCTTTACAACTGGAGTTACAAACAGTTGTTAGCCTCAATATGGGTTCCAGGAATCAAATCAAGATTATCTGGAAGAGCAGCCGGTGCTATTAACTGCTGAACCACCTCTCCACCACCGATACTGAACGACTCTACTGAACAAATGTATCTCAAGAATTTATATATATATAATTCTAAGAGGTGTTAAAGGATACTGTTAGTTGAAAGAATTGATGCAAAATCATTTTCTCTAGGATTCAAAATTAATATTTCTAAAAACATAAAAATTCAAAGTTGGTGTGAATGCTAAAATCATGGATTATTATTTCTCTTTCTAGGCTAAGCTTATTTCATATGTGAATATGTTGAACATGTAGTCAGAAAAATGTGAATATGTTTGCTAAATGAGATATTCAAGTTACTGAAAAATATAGAAGCTATTGATGTTAAAGAACTTTGCTTGTTTATATGTTGTATTCAATGATAAAGAACTAGATCATGCTATATTTTTTAATGTCCCGGTACTAAATTAATTAATTTGTGCTTTTAAAATTTTTAAGTGGGGCTGGGGAGATGGCTCAGTGGGTAAAGCATCTGTTTCACAAGCATGAGGACTTAAGTTATGATCCCCAGCTCTTACACAAAAGCTGGTCGTGGAGGTATACATCTATAGTCCTATTTTGCAGGAGAGCAGTCAAGATAATTCAGGCAACCACTATCCATTCAGTCTGGGGAAATGAGTGAGCTCCAGATTCAGTGAGAGACTATGTCTCAAAAATAAAAAGTGTAGATATCGAGGGAAAGAAACAACATTGACCCTTACCGTCCACATGGCCACATGCACCTAAAGGTGCAAATATACACATACATACACCACACATGCAAAATTTCATTTCACAGTCAATGGATGGTGTAATTCAAATCAGTATTTGAAATGACATAGCAGCAGAAATATAGTAGGAAAAGAACGAAGAAATTATCACATGTATATCAATTTTAACTTTAAGAACTTTGATTAAAAATGGATTGATATTTAATTAAATAATGACTTCATGTTACTCTCATTATTTCCTATCTTCACTCACAGAAGCCCAAATAATAGTCATGAAAATAATCAAGTTTGTCCTACAAAATTTCAAATATGACTTTCATAGCAGTCCTTAGGATGCCAATCAGAAGAGAATTGAATTTACTATAAGAAATTTTGCTGTAGAATAAAATTATAGCCACTGAGGCAACACTGATTAATCAGCCTTTCTTACATATGAAAATGTTGATTATAGCACTGAGGTTACAAAAATGTAATGAAACATGGAATTTGAACTCAAGTGCACCTAATTCTAATTTGATTGAAGTTGTATTGTGAAAGGGTTACATTTAAGCTGAAACCAAAGCCTGATTCAAATGCCAAGAACTAATATGGTAATTCTAGAATATTTGTTTAGGCTATTTATAAAGATTTGAAGCAAAAGAGATATAAAGTAAATCTATTCAAATATACACTGATATTTGGGCAAAAACAAAACATGAAATCGTTATCTTTTTGATACCATTGACTTTGTATATGAGTTTGTTTGTTTTTTTGTTTTTTTTATTAACTTCTAGGTGAATATTGGATTGATCCTAACCAAGGTTGTTCGGGAGATTCCTTCAAAGTTTACTGTAATTTCACAGCTGGTGGTGAGACGTGCATCTATCCAGACAAAAAATCTGAGGGGGTAAGTATCAATCTGTTTAGTGGTGGATGTTGACAGTTCCTGAGATGTTTTTGCAATATTGAACTAAACAGGAAAATTATACTGTCGTATTTTCATTTATCAGCCTTTCTTACAGGGTAATTAGAACATTTCATCTGCATAAACATGAATAAGGCACCAAACTGATGCACACAGTTGAGAGACTTCTTTCCTTTATTTTTATTTTTTTTACCCAGATATATTCTTTAAGCACCTGCTTGCTCTCAAAAATTCTATGGCTTTCCATGATACAGCTGAGTCTTAGATTTTCGAGTGTCTGGTATTCTCTGAACAATTATTACATGGTAGAACTCACAGCTGCATATTATCCTCAGAGTGCTAAATTTTATAAAGTATTAATTTCTTCTTTAAATGATCATATGCCAACTTCACATATATTTTGAATATTTAGTCTCACCAAAGAAATCTGCATGATTTTCACCTTACAGTATTTGGATACTTGAGGTGTCTCTCTATAGATACAGGCAGATCTTTAGTATGAAGAAGTGTATTCAATGGGCATAATCATATTTTTCAGAAATCTTATAAGTAGGGCAATATTTACTTATTTTATTCAGTTAATAAATCTCATTATTCTTAGGAGCATGGGCAGACAGATGGATGGAAGCTACTTCTGATAAGTCAGATAACTTTATGTGTGGCAAACTTTTTGAGAAGAAAAGTTAAGTTTATGATTTGAGACTATCATGGGGCAGGCATTTTTCTGTAGAAGAGCTCACTTACCTAAGACTCCTATTTCTGATCCCTAATAGTCTGTAACATTCTTTTTGAGTTAGTTTCTCCTTTCTATGTATTTTGGAGCCAGAAAATCTATCCGGAAACAAATGACTTAGTCTTCATTACTTGAAATTCACAGGATCTAGCTTGATATTTTTTCATATTTCATTTTGTATAATATAGGACCCATATGAGTTTTTAAAACTTTTAGACTACTAATCTTGTTAAAATTTTGATATATATGTGAACAATGCTACTCATAATTTTCATCCAGTTTTTAATTTTCTTATTCTTTCACAACAGGTAAGAATTTCTTCATGGCCAAAGGAGAAACCAGGAAGTTGGTTCAGTGAATTTAAGAGAGGAAAACTGGTATGTTGCAGCGTCCACATACAACAAAATCTCTTACACATCTTATGTGAAGCTCCAGTTCTGCATCCCCAGAAGCTGAATGTGGAAACATAAATAATGCTTTACAGGGTTTCATACAATTTCTTATTTGCCGGTCTGTGAGGTCTTAGACATCAGTAATCTCCTAAAGCCTAAAGCTTTGAATCAAAATAACTGAAGTATTTCTGAGAAAAGTATTATCAAATGAAAAATACAGTTTAACACTATAAAATAGCTTTTTACAGAAAATAGTTGTATTCAGAAACACAATACCCATTTAATATATCTGAGTCCACCTAATTCAGTATTTGTCTGCCTGAAACCTAATTGTCCTGTGTTCCTCGTTTCAATAAGAACTTGTGGACTATGCATTCTTTTCCCTACATTGTTAGAATAAATTGACACTTCATTTGTATCAAGCCTGTATCAATTCAGTATTTCTATACAAATACCAATTCAATTTAATAGTTTGCTAAAGATAATATAAGAGGAAATGTCCTAATTAAAATAATTAAAAACTGTTAAAATATGAATTTTTTAAGTTAATTAGGAATTTCTCAAATTTCTCCACTAATCCTAGTAATTATTTAATTACTTAATATTTTAAACTATACTACTTTCCACTGGTAATAATTTATACACTTAATCTCCTTGTGTTCACACCCTTCCATATTCTGAAATGACTTGTAGTGAAGTTTTCCACCTGACTTAAAACTTTATATTCAGTAATTGCTACATTAAAATATCAATGGTGCACTTTCATCTGCATAGGTTACAGCATATATTTTAGAATTATGTATATTAATTTTACTTTATTATACTTGTGTAAAGCATACTCAAATTTTTCAACCTCACAAGATTCATCATTGTAATTTGCTAATTAGTAAGGTTAAGTAAACTCAATTATATGGAAGGAGATTACAGATTTGCATAGACTCAATCTATAATCTGAATAATTTTATTTATAATTTGGTCTCTGTACTTTACTAGAATGCAGATACTTCAATCATGCAACAAAATAGTTGATGAAGATGTTACACCTTAGTAATTTGCAACTATGTATATTTTCCTTCTGTAAAAAAAAAGTTATTGACACAAATATTGGCTAAAATTTACTGTGGCACTATGCTTGATGATGTTGCTAAAAAAAAAAAAAAGCTACACATAATCTGAAAATGGACAAAATTACATCTATACTAAAAATCAAAAGCATCATAGAAGTCTATGATCCCTGGGACATTGTTAAAGATTCAGGTATTGTAGACATAATATAAAGTTTCTGAAAATCAAACGTTATAAAAGACCATCTAACCTTTACTTTGCACCAAGCATCCTCAATTTTTCTTGTTTTACTGTCTTACCAATTAAAAGGCACACTACTATGCTGATATCTCTTGGAGACAGAACTTTTTTTTCCTTACAGTGCTTACTGATTAGAAAACCAAACTACAGAGGTAAAGTACATTTGTTAAAAATATGAGCAGTATTGTAGTAACTGAGATGCAAGGGGATCACAGTCCTACTAGCAAAACCCCTAAGACTGAACCTTTTGACCCTCTAGTCACATTTCTTCATAAAATGATGTTATATTTAGTGCCATTCACTGCCAGTGATTCAATCTTTATACCAAGAAAGAAGTCCTTATGTGTTACTGTATTCTTTTCTTCCCAGCTTTCATATTTAGATGTGGAAGGCAATTCCATTAATATGGTGCAAATGACATTCTTGAAACTCCTGACTGCCTCTGCCCGACAAAATTTTACCTACAACTGCCATCAGTCAGTTGCCTGGTATGATGTGTCATCGGCAAGTTATGACAAAGCACTTCGGTTTCTGGGATCTAATGATGAGGAAATGTCCTATGAGAATAACCCACACATCAAAGCATTGTATGACGGTTGTGCGGTGAGTCCAGCCTCCCTTCTTTCCAGGCTTAAGAGGTACTGTAGACAGCCTTGTTATGGTGCAAAGCCAGATGTCTTTCTTAAAATGATTATCAGTTATTAATAAGGTCTAATTCTCAGCACTGACATATTAAGATACAATGTATTAGAAACCACTAAGGTACATGTACACACATGCTGATACTCTAAAATACACACCTAAACATCTGATTTTGAAGTCGGTAACATTAAATCATGTGTTATGTCTACATCTGCTGTTTAAAAGATCGTACCAATAAATACTCTTGAATAAAAAAATAAAAACAATATAGTAGTCCCCTTAATACATGAGATATATCTATATCTATATAGATATATATATATTTGGGGTTTTTATGTATTTTTCATGACAGAAGAATTTCCATTATTTCATTTAAAGAACAGATAATTTTTCATGCTTGTCCTTTGGAAGAACTTTTATACCAGCTTTGGAGCTAATATCTTTTTTTTTTTTCTATTTATGTTCTCTGGAAATTTTTTTAAACATGTGAGAATTCCATATGCTAGCTAACTGCTTTAACTTAATTTTAATGACTTAAGACTTCTCAATTACAAGCAACAAAATCCATGATCTTAACAAAGTGAGTGTGGTACAAGAGGAACAAATGAGAAAAATAAATAAATGAGGTAGAAGCTATGGAAAACTGCCCAGTGTAGTGTGCTGTTAAATGTTTACAAAATTAAAATGTTAGTAGAAAAATGATTTTCCTGTTGACTTACTGATTGAAATTCCTACACTTTTGTCACCACTCTAGTTGGTGGTATGAACTTGGGAGCATGGAGTCAAAAAACTAGCCATACTAAAGTTTCATGCAGTAGCCAACTTTATTTAGAACAACAGACAATTTCTATTCTGTTAAACACAGTCACATGAGTAAAGTTCACACAGGTTCAAGCTGTATACAAACTCAAGGACAGGCCATGCTTGGAAACATTTTTTGAATTACCAAGTAAGCAGCAGTGTGTAATCTGAAGCAAAGCTACTCCCATACACTACACCTGGGAGGGGCACAAAAGCACATTCGAAGAACAAACTCTTGTTTAGGAAGAACTATGGTCATAGGACTCTTGTCTTGTGTTCTTGTTCTCCTGTAATATATCCTGACCCTGTCATCCCCTCCGTCCACTCTTCCCAGCTCCCTCCCAGCTCGGCGTCCCCCACTTCCACTGCACAGCTCCATTCTTGAGTCATGTTCAGACACACTTTATTCTGATTTCTCATAAGATAACTTAATTATGTATTTGTACCTCTCTACCTAAAGTAGTATGGATTCCTTATTTATGTAAGATCTAATATGCACATTTCATGTTGAACTGTATGTTTTTAACTCTTTTTAACCATGCATAACCAAGCAATTGAAATGACAGAGTCAGTGTAATTGACAACAAAACCTTAAAAATTCATGGGACATCAGTGATAACAAAAGAATTCTTACATTGTTATCAGTGATATGGTTTCTCTTCTCCCTTACTTTCTCAGCTCAGATCAGATAGTCAACAAAGAAAGTAACATGAATTTTAATAATACTAGGTGTTGATATAACTTTAAATTTCTGCTTAATTTTACAGTCCAGAAAAGGCTATGAAAAGACTGTGATCGAGATCAATACTCCAAAAATTGACCAGGTACCCATCATTGACATAATGATCAATGATTTTGGTGATCAGAATCAGAAGTTCGGATTTGAAATCGGTCCAGCTTGCTTTCTTGGCTAAGACTTGGACGAAGACCACATGAAACCAACAGAAAACATCCCTTGGTGCCACCAACCCATTTCATGCCACATGCAAATTTTGAATAAAGACAGTAGAGAACAGGAGTGTTCAGAGATCATTCATGCTCTCTGGACACACAGAGAAGAAAAATTTCTAATAGTCATGACGATGTAAGATAGTGTGGCTGAGATGACGATAGGCTGATTCCTGATTCTCAACCCTCATTTCTCCTTTTCCTATTTAAATTCCTTTGGTGCTGTAGAAAAAAGAGAGAGAGAAAGATAAATATATATTCATTAAAAAAATAAACAAACAAACGTGGTGCTCATTCCTATTCATCAAGAATATAGTAAAAGTGTGTTTAATAAATTGTAATTATTTTATGTACAGTTGTACACTGTCATCCATGGGTCCATTTCCAAAATGTACACGTGTCTCTGAGTCCCACTTAGCTCTAATTTCATGACAATTTTGAAACTGTGATGACAATAAATATCATGTTACAAAAACTAAAATTGTAATTTCTAATGACCCTAATTCTCTTCTTTAATTAATAATAAAATGCCTTTGTATATGTTGATGTTCAAGAGTTCAGTTATTTGATGTCCCTAACAAGTTTCTCAGCAGGCCTAACCCAGACTTCCAGGTGCACCCAGCAATCAACTCTTCTCCACTGACAGTATCTTGCTGAATTTCAGCCAGAAATTTCATGCATTTTAATGCCTGATTCAGTGCTATACCTCGAATATTTTCTTCTCAGAACCTAGGATTTCACAGATACTTGTATATATGGAAAACAAGAAAGTTTTATATTTTTGACCGGAAAGTATGTATGAGAAACTGCTTTAACATCCACCTGGCAAATAATGTACAATTATTTTTTGTACAATTAATATGTACAATTATTTCTCTACTTAACCTTCTCTTATTGTCTTCAGTGTGCTTCGGTATTGCCAGCTAATATTAAAGACAGAAACTAAACAGTTATTTATGAATGTGTGCAATGTTAGAATTTTAACCAGTGAACTTTTAAAATCTGATCTAAGTTGCATAATAATAATAGTCCCAAATATTATTTTACTTGTCCAACGAATACAATTTCATTCAAGATAATTATATTCAACATTTGACCAACCTAAGTAGCTAAGTACATCTGGGTGGGCTTTTTTAAAAGTCATATTTATTCAAGACAATCAACTCCCCTCCTTTTCCCACTAAGGTATTTTCTTTCACATAGCTTGAATTAACAGTAACATCTTAAAATCACCAACTGAACTTTGTATCTATTTTAAGTAATATATGTAAGACTTGAAAATAAATGTTTTATTATAATTTCATATATGAAGTGTTAATTGATACCAAATTCCACTGGAACATTTATCAGCTGATAATTTATCTCAAAGAACATAATCTGTAATGTTGACATTGAAAAGTGAACATTTGTAATTCGGAATTTATTTCTGAAACCAAGTTTGTAAATGTCCTTTGGAGGAGGGAGATATGAATTTTATCAATAAATCGTCTTGTCTACATGGATGGGTCATTTTCTTTCTTAAATAGGTTGCAAATCACTCTCTTCTACAGAAAGGCTTTGTCAAATTTGACCATCCAGATGAGAATTAACATTTGCATTGTTAGCCTTCAAATCTAAGTTTTCAAATGTAGCAAATACTGCCTGATAATACTATATTTCTAAGAAAATGATAAGTTATATTTAGTATTCAAAAAATTTTACAAGAAAATGTTTTGCAAAGTATCAAATGTGTTCATGATTTCAGAACTAAAAATATTTTCCAAGTATTTTATTAAAAAAGTCTTTAAATCGCACATAGAATAATATTTATCAAGAAAGGTTTCATACATCAGATAATTTACCAGAGTCAATGTATTTCAATAAGAGAATATGTTGTATATTAGCTCATGTCAAAGCAGTTGTCCTTTTAAATGAAATGTTTTTCATTCCTGAAAGAATGAATGCAGAGATAACTGGATACTATAGATTTTTCTATTCTTTGCTTATATGAATATGATATTCTACATAACAGCAGAATTTTTTCTCTTACTTATGACTGATTTCATGTGGGGAAAAAAGGAAAATTTCATTGAAAAAGCACATTTACTAGATGGCATTCAAATAAATATAAGTTATTGGAATGAAAAATTCAGGTGTTCATTTTGACCTTGTAGAAAGAATGGGTCACACACAAGCACACAGGACTTTTGATATAATTCTCCTTCAGAAGATAAATTATCTGCCCAAAATAAACTGATGGGTTATTTTGAATGTATCAACATATTTCATCAAAACTTGTTTTAAATGAAACCATAACAAAATATCAGAAATTTTGGGAAGATGATTTTACCAATTAATTCTCACAAAGACTTTAGTTATACCTCAGTCATCTGTACAACACACATACACACACACACATACTCACACAAACACACACACATCTACACACAGAGACATGCCACAGTCTCTTTAAGAGTTTCTTCAGAAGAAACTTCATATATTTTATGAAAGACTATATTACTTCAATATATACATGAAAAAAATGTGAACAATAATCAATAGCTTAGTAATGCTCCCATTTCCAAACTTGTTTTGTGATTAGATTCTGTTAGGATTGTTTTTAAAATTTGGGAAAGCTTTATTAAGTTTTGTTTAAATGTACAAATAAGATTTGCCAGAATTTCTCACATAGGAGTTTTTACTTCTGTACATTTTAAGTATTTTTTCCCTATAGCTGTAAATATTTTTCATGCTCAGGGGAGGAGGAATCACAGAATCACCATGGTAAAACTCTGTCTATACCTTCTGTAGCTTTTATACCTTCTAGTCATTATGACATGGCTGGTGATAAGATTATTTAGAAAGCAGTTACTATACTGTAGAGAAACACTTAGAATTTTTGTGTTAAGAAAAGCTTTTTGGTTTAACTGACTAGTCACTATAGTCAGCCCAGCTGCGGTATAGTTGTTTACAAGTTGGAATTGGAAAGCTTGATGAGGTGGCTATAATTTGGTTGAGTACAATTGTTCTGGCACCTGTAACTTATCTTTGGGATTGTGTGCCACATGTATTTATGGGATTTAAAAGATCCTAAAGCCCTGAGAGTCAGGGTGGGTGTTGGTTAGTTGGTGTAAGAACAAAGGTTGGAGAGACTCAAGCTAGGACAGCCTAAAAAGAGGCTGTAAGCATTTCTACCTTTCTCTCTTTCTCTATTAAGGCCTCTTATAAAAGCAGTGAAGATTTCTACCTTTCCTTTCTCCTTCCATCTTCTTTCAGAAGCCTTCATTTAATACCTTAATCTCTATCCTCTAGTATCTTCTCTGAGTGTTCTTTACCAGAACTGTGAGGTCTGGAGTTTTCCTCTTCTTTCTTGTCTCCACATTGGATTAACTAGTGTGATGTCCTGCCCCACACTGATGTACCATTTGTAGTTGTTCAGTGCTGTTGGCTCACCAAGAGGTACACAGGGACATTTTCATATCCATAAACCCTGCCAGACCTCAGCAGAGGAACCACCGCCATGGCCAGCACCAGACTCCATAGTGGAATCCCTAGTGTCTCAGCTCAGGAATTTTTATTCTTACAGAATTCCTTAGGTATTCTATTGATAGCACATGCAGATCATTAGCAATTAAACAACCCCCACAGAAACCCAACACCTGCAAACAATACATTATGCCCTAGACTTAAGATAGCCCCTCACCTAACAGTGCATAAAACAATTTCAAACATAACTAAAAATAAGCTCCCCTAACACTATACTAGGTTTAAAGCATCAATATACATATTGAATGAAAAAATAAATAAATAAGAAGGAAAAGATGACTGCCTCTAGGTATGGTAGAGGAGTTTATTGCACATAAAGGATAAACATAGTAGTTTATGATGGAGAGCCATAACCAGAGGCAGAGACATCTTGGAGAGTCCAGGGTGGACTTAACCAGACTGAGCTGCTGGGCCATGTAAGGGAAGGAGGAAGAGGAGAGAGTAGAAAGAGGGTGACCTGGAGAGGAAGAAGCCAGGAAGCCAAGACAGACCAAGAAAGATAGGTAACCAAAATACTCAATTATATAGGGAAGAGCTGTACAGCCCTCTGTACTAAAGGGTTCAGGGTAGGGGCAGGGTATGCCTACCAGGAGGTCCCTATAACAGGTAGAGACTGAGGGATGCTGGGAGAACCTGGCAGGCCAGTTTACTTTGATAGTTAAATAGGTATCTCAGCCAGCAGTTTGTCCAGCTGGAGACCTAACACATACACTTTATTGAATGCCTTATATTTTATATACCACCCTGTGAAATTATTATAAAAATGCCAGATGTATAACCCCTGAATATCTTCCCAGTGGCTACTTCTACATCAAACCTAAGGGAGATTATCAAAGGTACATAAGGATGCACAGGTAGTTTCTTAGTGGATCACATGGTCAAAATGTCTTATAAACATGAATTTTTTTTAACATTTTATTTTTGTGAATTTTTTGTGAATTTTATATGTTTTTAAATAAAACAATACAGGAGAATGTTTCTGAAACCCATGTTTTGCTTATTTCATTCTGTAGCCTGTTACATTCAGGGTAATTGCAACATACTAAGTGTCTAGCTCATGTTATGTAAACAGCAGCAGCCACAGTTGTATACTTCCTGGTACTACTATTACCACCACAGTATTGGTTCCTGACATGTAGCCTAGAAAACACACACATGGCACACACAGTCCAGAACTTCTGTAAGTATCTAGATGTTCAGAAGTAAATCCGTATACCAACTGTGTCATTACAATTACCTAAATTTGCAAGGACTCACCTGCCAGATTAGAAACAATTACAAACAATACCAAACTTTGTCACTAGCCATGTCAAAATTCAGCAAGTCCAAACTCATCAGACAAAGCTCCTCACATTTCTTTTCCTCATACCAGGATGTTTTGCTTTCCAGAAGGATGAGTTTAATAGGTTCAGAGCTCCCTCCATCTTCTGGCACTGGCTGTAAGATTAGCTATAGCTTGATGCACATGCCGCCCAGAGACACGTGAAGATTGCATAGTGATTTACCATGAAGTACCTGATAGAAAAGTGTCCTGCATACAACATTACAAGATCAGTAGTTACTAGTTATCAACCCTGTAGAATTCTGAGTTACTGCCTCTCTAAATCCAGCAGTCAGTAATTACCTGGGAATTTGAATCGGGCAAAACAAAACAGAAAGAGTGGAGGATAAGAGTTACGGAATCATGGTTAACTTTCTTGTCAAAAACCAAAGATTGAAGTAATTTCTGGAATGCTTTTTCACTGTAGCTGGGTCTTGCTTAACAGCATCCTTTCAACTTCAGGTATCCCTGCAAGAATATTGTCAGGAAGACAGACAAAGGACACATCCCTATCTTGAAATTATCTTTATATGTCTACGATTAAATAAAGATGTAGTTACTGTTCCTGTCCCTAATGGTAAGATTTACATTTTACCAAATGATAAGTAAAACTTAAATCCCTATACCTCTTCTGTCCAGTGGTATTCTATCACACACTGTGAGCAGAGACTCCTAGCTAAATTCACTGGCATGGAAAGCCTCTAATCTAAAGTATTTGCATTTTTTTTAACCCCAGAAGGGAATAGTTCTGGAGCAAAAAGAAAATGTATCTAAAATGACAGAGAATTCTTTGATCAAACCCATGTGGATTCAACTTTAAATTTACAGGAAAAAAAGAGATACAGTGAGAGAAACATTTATAAAAACCAGCAACCATCATTGTGAAAATATAACTGAACCCTTAATAACAGGAGTTTGGGTACCTCATCTATTTCAGGAAAATAACAAAAATACATTTTGACTTGTTAAATAAGAATTAATCTCATTTCTTCATGTGTATATGAAGATTTTACCTGAAAGAATACTTAGTACAAAAGGATATCCAATATAAATTAAAAAATAAGTAAACCTGAATTTGGTTTCCAGTACATAAGTCAGGCAGTTCACAATGACCTGTAACTCAGCTCCAGGGACTCCTATACCTCTTTTGGCCTCCATGGGCACCTGCACACACACAAACATACAAACATACATGAATAAAAATAAAAATTTTAAAAACAATTTTAATGTGAACCATGAAATTTTTTTAAAAAGTTTTATCCATAGTTTTGAGAAAGCTGTTGAAATCAATTTTCTAAGTTGTAATAATGAGATTCTAATTGAAAAAAAGTTCTAAAACTCTAGAAAACATTATGATTCCTAGGTGATTTGCATATGCTGAAGATAGTGCTGCTTTTCATTCTAAATTGTGTTTTGCTGGCTCAATGATGACTTGTCTTTGAAAACCAGCCACAGCAATATACTAGTCATGTCTTAGAATTAGTTCCTCTTATGTAAAATCTTCATCTGTAAGACAAAAGAAGAGATGAATCATCAAATAAACATAAAACCTTACAAACAAATCTTCAGGCTAATTCTAGGTAACTTCATTCACGCACAGCATCTGGAAGCAGGCTCCTTCGAAGCCATAGTGAATCCTTGTCAGTCAGTTTGTAAGCTTCTCAGCAGAATCCTCATTGAGGCAAATCTTTCAGAATCACATCCATTTTGTTATCAGAAGCATTAATATTTCTGATGTCTCTGAGTAGTCTTTAAGTAGCACATCTGTTCAACAAAAGAAACCACATGTTCTCATGTATGTGTCTTTGGAGAATCACAAGACCCAGTCAACTGAAGGAGAGAGAAATAAGACAGCATTTATACTTTATCCCTTCCTCTGTACTAACTCATTTCTACATAAAATCTTTGTTTTTTTGAATGTTTTGTCTGAGAGGAGTCATACATAATAGTCTTAAGGAAGTTTGGGGAAAGGATTTGCATATAGATCAAGAGAACACTGAATTATCTGATTAGCAATAAGGGGCTTTAAAAGACCCACAGCCATCATTTTTCTAGTCTTACCAAACATAGTTTTTAGTACTAACCTTCATATATTTAAAACATGTCTTAATGTTTTATAAACACTAAATTAAAAATAACTTTCACAAAGATATTTTTTCTGTATTTTCATTGTTTCCTGTATGCAGTTGTGTTCCTTCTGATTGTTTTCTGCCAAGCTGACATTGTTGTGCCCAGTGTCCATATTCCCTCTCCCCAAGTACCACCAGGAGACCAGTTCTGATGCAAAAGCAAGGAGCCTTTATTCTTCAGAGCAACCAGTGTGCTGGGGTCTAACACTATGCAAGATGACCAACCATGAGAGAGCTCCCTAAGCAGGTTTTTAAAGGGAGCAGGGAATCTCTGCAGTTAAAACCCAGGCACTGGATTGGCTTGTTAAATTTTACTAGGATTTCTGGGAAAGCTAAACATTAAACCAAGGAGAGGTCAGTGCCTTCACCACTAGGGGTGCTGGGCTTTTCAGCATAACCTGGAGAGCAACCATTGGGTGACTGGATATATTTTCATAAACTAATTTAAAAAATAACTTCAGGATAGTACACATTTGAACCATACAAGTGGTATGTTAGCATTCCCTTTACAGAGCAAAAGGCTAGGTAGGGATGGAGAAATGACCCAGTAGCTAAGAGCACTTGAGCATTTACTGCACAAGCCTGATGACACTTCCCTGATTGTCCCCACCCCTTCATTCCACATGAACATGCCTTGTGTTTTTATTTATGCTTTCTTTGTGCTCTCAAGCATACCACAGACCTTAAATGTCTTTTTCCATGTTTTTCAAATTTCATTTTCACTAGTGTCAAGCTTCCATTTTTATTAACTTTTTGCTATTATTAAAGTCTCCATATTTTCTGGTCACTCAAATGTACCTGGTTGTATTTATTTTTGAACCACAGTAAGAAAATGAATTCTTTACAATTTCAGCCTTTGGTTGCATAGCAGTTTCAATTGTATAGCACAACCTGAGCTATACAACCTGAGTAAAATTTTATGATATTCATAAGTAGAATTATCTCTAATTATATATATATATATATATATATATATAATTATATATTATATAAGCATGATATAGGTTGAGTTCCAACATCTGACTGTGCTTTGAGATAGTTTTATAGAGGTAATCAAATTTATTATAAAAGTGGAACCTGATTCATTATGATTAAATCCTCAAAGAAAGGAGATATTTGAGCTAGAGACAGATACACACAGAGGGGAGGCAACAGGAAAGAAAGTCAAAAGACAATAGAAGTCAAAAAACAAACAAACAAACAAAAAACAGCAGGGACTGACCCTTCTATTGCTTACAAAGACAGCATCTCTCAACTAAACTCTAGAAGAATCATATAATCAGTTTCTGCTTTTATGGCCTCATAGTTTGTGGTGCATTGTTTGTACTAGCTCTAGCAAGCTAATATGAAGTATTAAATAAATGTCTGCTAATATTTGCATTCTGACTGAACAGGTGAAAGGCTCATGAGCACTACCCAATGACGCCACAGTCCTCACAGAAGAAAGTGTAAAGATTGAGTGGCTAAGAACTTAAATTATTGCTCTCACATTTCCAGTACAGAAAACAAGAAATTTTGCTTCCAGTCAAGCAAAAGCAAACTAGATCATTAGAGCAATTATATTCTCCACAGAGCTTCAGATATGAAAAGAAGAAACACCTGCAGGAGGGAAGACAAAGGTGATCAATAAAAAAATTAACTCTCAGAGGTCAGTGGGTATTTCGACCTGTGCAACTATCAGATAGTGTTCGACAGACAGATTCTAATTGTAAAATGGAGGGCATGAGGTTAAAATTTGAATGTGCATATAAAAGTGCAATAGGCTGAGCTAGGACATGTGCACTTATTCCTTCTTCTGGGAATGTAACAACAGTTGAGGCAGACATAATTTCTTACCTTTCATAATTTAAAGTTAATCCAGGTACTAACGAAGATAGTTGTATTAGATAATGTTTTTTAGAGGAGAAGAATCAGTAGAACAAGTATGCATTATCATGTCCCTTATTAGATTGGCTTACAGAACACTGCTTGGGCAGTCCAACAATTGTGTTTCACACAGCAGAGGCTGAGAACTGGTACCTGCTCAGTATGTGAAGCTGGATGCCTCATCAGTCCCAATCAGATGCTAAAGACCTGAAGGATTCCTGGAGTGCCACGTGTTGTCAGTCCATGTTGGAACGCTGAAGACGTTGGATTCTGATGTCAGCAATAGACAGCTGTGGCCTAGGAAGCAGCAGTAAGTGAACACATCAGAAGGCACAAAGGCAAATAGACATTAAAAAGCAAAAGCTCTGCCTTTGGTCTTCCTAGTATGAGGGTCACTGAAAGATGCCATCCACCTTTAGAGCTGGGTCTTTGAACTTCAGTTTATGTAAACAGCGAAAAATCCCTCGCAAAGACACCCAAAGATTAGTCTAATCTAGATAATCCCTCGGGTGTGCCCAGAGACTTGCCTTTTGTATGATTCTAAATCCTTTCAAGGTGAAGATCGACATTAATCATCAGAAACATTAACAGGAGTAGTAGCAATAACAATGCTAGCAAACAAATCTTAAATTGGACTATGTTTGTACCTTTAATTAATGATGAAAATATGCACACTAGAGGAAAGGACTAAAAACACGGAGACATTTTCCATTTCAATGGCAATGAGTGAGAATGTAGGCGCATAAAAAAATGATCTCACTGTGAATTTAATAGAAAAAAATTCAGTCACACAAATAGTGTGAGGGAAATTTGCTTTAAAAAAAAAACAAGACCAAAAACTTTTTTCCACTTTCTTTTTTCATCACACAAGAACATTCTCTGAGACGATGTTGAAATGTCCTATAAAATGCTCTGTAGTTTCCATGGGCTGTGGACCATCTTGTTCTGACACATGAGAAACAAAGAATAAATAGGAAGCCATGCCTCAGATACTTGCTTAAACTTCTGCAGTGAAAGGAAACATAGGTCTGACCACTGAAAATTGAAAATCCAAAACGGTACTTCAGAGAGAAAAACCACACCAGAAATAGAAGCAAGCAATCATCTACAGGACGATTTCAAATACCTGCTGATGATTTAGAATCACGGTCCAACTCAGGCAGAAGAAAATTCAATACTGCTCAATGAAGTAAATAAGGTATTGTGGAAAATAAAAATCCCGGTGCCTAAGATAACAATTGTATTGATGTCTGCAGAGCCTGTGTGACAGATGCACTCGGCTGCCATTGCAGAGGCAACTGCACAGCTACATACCAGCTTGTGGCCCCATAAACTTTTCTGCATAGACAGACCTATCCCCAGGACAGAATGATTTGGGCTGATACCTGTGTTGTGTTCTTTGGAGGAGCACAGCTCGACTGCCAGCAGTCATCTAGGCAATGATTCTTTGAGTCAGAGGGGAACTGTTTGCCAGATGGAGTTGAAAAAGAATACATGAGACATGATTTCTCCATAGGTAGACCTTAAATTGCTCTGATCCCCCATGCCACCTAAAGAATATTATTATGAGCCACAGGAGTAGTATTTGGAGGATAACTTCCTAACACTCCTGGAGAAATTATTAACTACATTATAGAAGTCCTAAATTGGGAACCAAAGATTTGTCCTTCAGAACTGTTAGTTGTTTGTTCAGAATAACATTGGCTTACAAACAGTTTGTTTTTAATTTTTAATTAGTTGCTAATCTTTAGAAATCCAAATTTCATCCAAATTCTTGAATTTGGAGAGCCTGGTGCAATGAAAATGAGTGTCCAGTGTATTTTTTTCAGACAGGTCCGTAATTCTCTAATTGGCTGTGTCATTGAGCACTCCCTACTGCTTTGTGTGTAGCTGGCTTACATCATTAGGGTTAGCCCTTCTAGGCATTTGATTCCTGAGCAGAAAACTAATATCCTAAAGCAAAAACCATTAAAAAAAATGAGGATTAGGAGTTATTAACCAAAGAAAGAACTTGTCCAGAAAAAATCAAAAGTTTATGAGCAGTATATTAATAAATTTAATAAAAATCGGATGATTGGCCAGTTAGTAGGAAAAGTATGTTAAATCACAAATAAGAGAAAATACATCATATGAAATAATCTCTTTGAATGGCAAGGTTTATTATTATTATCAGAATAGTGAAAGCAGCCAAAGAACCAGGAAGATCCCATCAAAGTGAAAGTCCTCCACCTGTGGTCTGCTGCCTTGCAATCTGTGAGATGTGAAGGAATCAACGGAACATGTGACAAGTGAACTGATCAGCCATTGAATTGTACTCTCCTGGGTTAGTTAGTTTCACCTTAAGTGTTGGAGAAAGGATGTAGGAAGTAGAGTGTGTGATAGAGTAAATGCCCTCATAAATGAGAAACTATAACTAACTTGTATAAGTAGTAGCCTGAATCACTGTACTACTGGTGATGAATGGCTTTCTCCTCCAGACTATGGAAAAGTCAAAAGCAATAAAAGCATCACTCATGTATCCAAAGGAACTTCATGAATCTGGGATTCAAAGCTAAAGTAAAGGGGAAGCATTCACCTCCTGGGTTCCTTTGTCAAAACTGAATAATCTAGAGGGAAACATCTGCCTGGTCATCAGCATCAATGGCTGAGCTGTTAGAAAGAAAGGAGACATAACCACAGTGCATAACTTCCCCTTTTCTAGAGTCTGAGAAGCTGAATTCGATTGGCTGTTGCTGAAAATTGTGACTCCGGAAGGAAACCATAATCTACTTCACTACTTGTATTAAAGACATGGTGGAAAGAATGCTTTTATGAGATTTTTTTCTCATTATATTTGTTTACCTATGTATTTAAATTTTGTCTCCCTTACAGATTTCTTGAGGATGTTGAAGAGAAAGCTGAATAAGAAAACTCTCTAAGACATTAAATAGGTTTAGGGTAATTTCAGATCTAAAATAAGATGAAGCAATTGTAAATGTTCTTTCTCTGTTGAAGTACATGTAAGTAATTAGTACTGCAGTTTTTGAAACAATCATGAAAAGATTCTGAAAATCAATCAGAGAAAAGCAGAGTACCATGATTGTGAAGATAGGAATAGGTTTCTCTCTCCACCTTTAAGTCTGTATTGGGTACAAGAATGAATCACTTCATTACTGTTGAACAAGTGTAAAAGCCATGATTTTTCTAGTTGGCCTCTGAATTCTCTCCAGTGGAGAGTGAGGCAAGTGCTTTATTACAACTTCCCCATCAACTATGGGTGGGGTTCGGGTTCATAATTGGTTTCTACTGTCAATAGAAGAAAGAGCTAATCACTGTCAAGGAACAATAGGGCTGTTTGGACACTACTTCCTCATGGATGTCGGGATGCTCTTTAAAATTTCACTAGGTTGGGTTTTATCTTCTTCCATGAGTCTTTCCTGGCATCCATGCTGTCAGTGGGTTAGGAATAGAGCAATTATGTACTAAGTTTTTATTATGCTGGGCTACTCCTAACCTGACCATTTGAGTAAAGAGAGCAAGCCTTCTTTCCAGCTTTGTTTTCTGACCATGTTGTTGACACTATTGAATTGGCAGTTTCTTCAACCCCACATCTAGAAACTGTATTTAAAAACAAAGCAAACAAACAAAACAAAAACAAACAAATAAAAAACAAAAACAAGAACATCTGCAATGGGTTGAATAGTGACTCTCAAAAATGTAAGGTCACTTTAAACCTGAAAATATGCGCTTTATACTAAAATATTACTTTCACAAATATAGTAGATGAGTTCATTCTGGATTCAGATAAACTCTAATCCAATGTGACTGCATCTTTATAACATGGGGAGAAAACAGAAAGACATGGAGGAAACGTGATTTAAAAGAATAAGTAAAATTCTTACTACTTACAGAAAAGACTGTGTATGTAGCAATTCTAAAGGTATATCAAAAAATCCTCAAACTGACACATTCGTTCAGTAAGATTGAATGAAATAAGATTATGTGAATGCATTACCTCTATTGTCTTATTATAATCATACATATCTATGATGACATACAGTCATCTTTATTGTTTTCTATATATGCACCTTATTACATATAGAAATTATCTCTATTGTTATATATTAGCAATGAATAAATTGCAACTGGAGTTACAAATATATAGTAGCATTTAAAAATGCTAGACTATGAGATGCTTTGGTGAAAATTTACCAAAACATGTTTAGGGATGAAATAAATCAAATTTAACAAAATGGAGGCCCATGTTGTATTTATGATTGGAGCATCAACATGGTAAAATTGCCAGTGCTCATAGTTAATGCACAGATTTAGTTAAATTTCTAACAAACCTGATCAGAAAGATATTAAAGTATGCAGGATTGTTTTATCATGCATACTAAAAATATAAGCACAAGACATATATAATGATATTATAGCCAACTTGTGCCATGGGCAGAACAGAAAAATAGAGCAATAGAAAAGAGCAGAGAACTTAAGATGATAAAATATGCCCAATAGTATTTAATGGAAAAGCATTTTCCATTAAATAATTATTTTCCATTAAATAATTCAATAACTAATTCAATGGTTAGAATATAGATAAATTAAACTAAAACAATTAGGCCTTGTCATAAGTTGCATATTGTATGTAAAATTAAATAAAATAAACAATGAGTTAAAATACAAAGTATTTAAACAAAATGGCAAGCTAATCTTCTAAATTCTGACTCTTAATCATCATATAGTAAGAAGCATCCAAAGTATCTTGGACAAATTGACAAAATTAAATATTTTTGTTCTCTGTAAGATGCAAAGAAGGGAAAAACTAGTCACAAAATATAAGAAATAATAATTCAGGGCATGTTTAACTAGAGTCAGGAATAGATAATGTACTTACCAAAGTCACAGTTATAAAACAAATAATCCAATTAGAAGATGGACCAAAAGACTGAAATGGATATTTATCCATCAGGAGATATATAAGTAGATATAAATTCTTGAAATGTTTGTTACCATTAGCCCTCGGTGAAACACAAATTAAAGCCCCAATGAGTTACTATGGCTCATTTTCTAACAACAGTGATTACGGGTGGGGTAACTATCTTACTTGTAAAGGTTGCAGTATGATGAAAGTAATAGTATTACTACACTAATTAGGATATTTTATATCAGGAAGATAGTAAGATAAGTGTTTCATGATAACATTTGACTTTGTATTTTAGCCTACCTGTAAAAGAGATTGTGTGCTTCAGTAGGTAAGCAGAATAAACCTTGTATCCCACTAACCCAGCTCATGAGATTTCCCCGCCTTCCCAAATGGTAGCTATATTTTGTATGTCTAATTAAAACTCTTAACATTGAATGTTGTGAAGTGCTTGTGGAGGTAGTCAACCTGCAGAAAAAGGTTACGATAGTCCCCCCACCCCACCCCACATTCTGATTGCCAGTACATTGAATCATACAGAGTGAAGAAATTGTTTCTTAAGGGTTGAATAAACATGGAATTGGTTCTTGCTCATTCTTCCTGATTAGAACTGGAGTGTAGTCACTATCGTGGCATTAATTGATATGAGCTGAAGGCCTTCAGGCTATACTCAGATTGCTGAATCACTGAAACTATTAAGTAAATTGTATGATTATTTTAACTATCTCTCTTTGCAATACATAAATTAATATCTCCAAGATTAGTCCTACTTGTTGAGAATTCAAAATTTTGTATAAGATTATGTATTCGTTGTAAAAACAAAAAGGTTTGTATGCCCAATTTAATTACCTCTCTTGAAAATAATTGGTCACAGAATTACAGAATAGATTGAATCCCTTATTTCCTTTTCAGCATAAGATCAATAATGTATAATGATTTTTTTTGAGAAAAAGTAGAATTATGCCAGAGTGCAGAAGTATAGAATATTGGTATGTCAATGGAATGCCAGCAAGGATGATCAGGTAGTTCTTACCTAGTCCTATGGTACATTTGTTTGTTTGCATGCTTGTTGTTGTTGTTGCTTGTTTTTAAGTTCTGGTCTCACAACACCATAAGCAAATATTCCCTCCCAATGAATTACCCCTACAATTCCTGAAAAAATTTTTTTTATTAAATGTCTTATCTCAAGGTCCAGTTATTTAGGCTTTGGCTTATTAGCAAGTATTGACTGACTAGTTTATACTTTTTCTAATAAAAAGCTATTTTGTAAACTTAGAATAAAATCAGCTATATTTTCAGTTGGGAAAGTATGTAAAAATATTTTACTAAAAGACAATGGAAATGTATTGCATAACTAAAAACATATCTTAAAATGAATGAGAAAATGATTTTAAGTGAAATCACTTTCATTTTCTTATTATTTTAATTTATTAACTTATTTTTCTTCTCTCATACAATACATCTTGATCCCAGACTCCCTTCCCTCCCTTCTTCCCAGCCCCCCTCCCCTCACCTCACCTCAACCCCAGATCCACCCCATCTTCTCCTCAGAAGAGATCAGGCTGCCTCCTAAATTTACCAGTCTTACAGGGCATAAAAAGATGGGACAAGGCCAAGCATGAGCCCCTATATCAAGGCCTGACAAGGTAGACCAGCAGGAGGAAAAGGGTCCAAGAGCAGGTAAAAGGATTAGAGATGCCCCCTACTTCTATTTCAACTTTTAAGAGTTCTACAAGAACACGAAGCCAGACAACCAGATAGCCATAATATATACATTCATACATATATGTGTGTGTGTGTGTGTGTGTGTGTGTGTATGTGTAGGAGACTTAGCACAGACCCATGTAGACTGTGTGTCTGCTGCTTCAGTCTCTTTGAGCCCCGAAGAGTCCTGGTCAGTCGACTCAATGTAGGGTGTTCTCCTGGTGTCCTTGACCATTCTGGTTCCCCAAATCTCTCCTTCCCCTCTTCTACTGGGTTTCTTGAGTTCCACCTGATGTTTGGCAGTGGACCTCTGCCTCTGCTTCCAACATCTGCTCAAGGAAGCCTCTATGATGATGATTAAGCTAGGCGCTGATCTATGAGCAGAGCGGAATATCATTAGGAATCATATCCGAGCTATGCAATCTCCAGTTTCTGGGCAGCCCTGCAGTGTGAGGCCTGGGATCCCATATTTGGTGTGAGGCGCTACCCCTTCATAGGCCCAGAAGATCCTATAGGTGGGCGAGGTTGTAGGTTAAAGGTTTTGTTGCTGGGTTGGTGTCTCAATCCCATCACTGAAAACCTTGCCTGGTTTCAGAGGATAGCTTGTCAGGCTCCCTATCTTCCATAACTAGGAGTCCAAGCTAGGGTCGCCCTAGTAGATTTCAGAGTGTTTCCACTGTACTAGGTTTCCAAATCACCCTAAAATGTCCCCCAATTCTGGTAGTCTTTCATTATATTATCTCCCTCCAACCCTGTCCCACCTGTTCCCTCCTGTTCCCATTCCCATCCTCTCCTAACCCACCTGAAATATCTTTTCTATTTCCTCTTCCCAGGGAGATCCATGTGTCTTCCACTGGGCCCCTCCTTGTTGCATAGTCTCTCTGAATCTGTGAATTGTAGTATAATTGTCCTTTACTTCAAAATTAATGTCTACTTATAAGTGAGTACATTCCATGTCTGCATTTCTAATATGTAATGTTTTATGAGTGGATGTAGTCTTTTATCCCTCTGATAATTAGTGTGTGACAGAGATTTTTAATGAAAGATGTCATTTCATTCAAATATTTGAAAATTTGTACAAGTGTCATTCAAGTTTAGAATTTTATCACAAGTTCTCATGTTTATATGAGTATGTTTCTATATAGAACAGGGTTCATATCTAATATTGGTCACATAAAAGTTGATATATGCAAACTTCCTGAATTAGTATAAAGTTATAGTAAATGAAATAATTTTGAATATTACAATTTTGAGTGTTTTATGTTCCCAGATAATTTTGAATAGACTTGGAAAATAATAATATTGTAGTTAAACAATTAAGTTATGTAGTAAAAGAAAATGTCTAAGTTCCTGGGGAAAATGAAATGTATAAAACAGAATTAAATTAAAATAACAGTAGATTTCAAGTAACAACAAGTAGAGGAGAATTTCGGATGCAATTTGAGAATAATGTGCTATGTATCTTAGTACCCTGGTACAGCAAATGTTCTGATTAAGAAGAGAAACAATACTGCTGAATGGGGAGTGATGCTTCATTTTTCTAGACTATATAAGTAAAATATTCTTTTCTTTGTTAAAAAATCTTTTTTCTCCTTTTCAAATATTCAGTATTTTTCATTATTTGCAATAGGGTCTTAGTCTCTTAAGACTTTATTCACTACTTCTTCCTATTTATTTGACTTTGTAGCACCCTAATACTCACTATGTATAATTTATTAGGACAAACAATACCAACAAAGAAAGCTCAAACATCAGATATTTCCTTTCTCATAGTTCTGATGACTGTCTATATGAAAGAAAGATGTCAGTAGTTTTCATTTTTGCTGAGGCTTCTTCTCATGGACTGTAGATGTATAACTTGGTTTTCCCTCTACTCAAAAGCGTCCTGGTATCCCTCTATATACCCAGGTTTCTTCTTTTAAAAACAACAGCCTAAATGGAGCAACACATGCTCTTATGGCTTCATTTTAGCCCTATCAGCTCTTTGAAGACTATCTCTAAATTATTTCACATTTTGAGGTCCTAAGGATTTTGCAATCTAACATATAAATTTGAAGCAATACAGTTAAGTCCTTAACAATGGCTGTAATGTTAATTTTACCTCAGCACTTAAAGCAAGGGTGGTCATGAGGGTTTAACTGTGAGAAAAACATGATCCCTTAAAGGAACACAACCTAGTTTGTTGAGATGATAATTACTTACCTTCTTGTTTTCAAGGTGATAGAAATGAAGCCAATGTATTGAATATCTTTGAATTGCACTTACAGGATAACAGTACAAGGGAAGATATATCTTCTTATCATGTCCTAATTGTAGGGATATCACATGTGGAAAATTATTCTTCTTGGAAGTATTACTTGGTGCTTTAATTGCAATGATAGTTTTTTCAGCAGCAGATATTTCTTAGTTTTAGAAAAATGTTTAAGTGGTGTTCTTAAAATTAAGTACATAATAAGTTTTTCATGTGCTCATTTCACATGTTTGGTATAATTTGTAATTACTGTGTACACAAGTAGACTATCTAGAAGCAGCTGAGATCTGTTGCAATTGCAAATTAGCTGTAATAATTATGACAAAATTAGCTATAAGAAGAGTCATAGAGGCATATGTCTTTTCCTTATAATCATTAGCTGAAGATTCAAACATATGTTTCATACATTACTTCTTAAATATAGTTCACATTGTTAAGCAGCATTTGAGGACCATTAAGGGAAAGTTATTTTCTTCATGTAAGGAGAATGGATTTGGGTAAGTATACAAAACATAAGATTTAATCCAGTTGGCCTGGTCAATCACTTGGCTATTGGCCAGCAACTCAGGGAAGCAAGTTCTGTACCTTGTGTTCTGAACCAGCTTCTCAGAGTGCATATCCAGCACAGCAACAACTTACCATTATAGTGTACATTTCAATTAGCATCTTTAGTCCACCAAGTGTGTGAAACTTATTATTATAATGAACCATAGGTCATTCTCTGACACTTTAAAGTGACATTGGACCTGTGACAGTGGTGCTTTTAGCTTCTAATCTTCTTTGACAACTGGTTTTTCATTATAACTTTGCACGATGTTGTTCAAGGCATGCCTGATCTTACTCTGCCCTTTTTTCCTGTTTGAGAACCATTGTGAGTAGAAATGTGAAACCATGTGCTGTTCCTGTCTATTCCATGTGAGACCTGAATTATCCCTTTCTCCAGCATATCCATGCTGTGTATACTACTGGGCAATAAGTCATTTAGCGGCCATCTGCATTCTTAGATTGACAGCTACAGAATTGAAGTGCTTGTCAAAATATTCTTGCATTGTAGCCTACAGCTATAGCACAAAACCTGAGTTATTCACCTCACTTGATCTCTTCCTGTGGAGTTCCATCTTCTCCTATCTTCAGACAGAAAATGTGAGAACAACATGATAAGATTTTGAGAGTGTTTTTTTATTAATTTTATGCTGTACTTAATTTACAAATTAAACTTAATCATAAGAATGTACATATAAGGACACCCAGCTAGTGCAGAGTGGTATTTCAAAGTCTCAGTTGTCTACTTGAGATGCTCAGGCAAAAATTTTTCTTTTTGGAAGTAACATAATTTAGTTTTTGTTCCCTTAAAATAATAGGACTTTTAAAATTTTCATCTTCTTATGTGAGTTTGGCAAGAAACATTTATCAAGAAATTAATTTGTTTCATTTTAATTCTAAAATTTATTAGCATGAACTTGTTCATAATGTCTTCCTAAAATTATGTAAGCTTTATCTTGAAGAATCTGACAAGTAAATTACGGGGAAATTATAGCGGATTATATTCACGGATCTAGAATTCTTATGAAAACAGATGCATTATTCCTAAAATACACTGGCAGATTAAATCTAATTACACTTAAAATTGATATTGAATCATCATAAAGAGTAGTTTGTTCCCAGGACTGCATTATTTGAAGGGAAGTTTGTAGTTTTAAATACCATGATTTGAAGGAAAATGATAAACAATTAACCATCTAAGTCAGAGATGGTAAGGCTACTGTGCCATCAAACAAGCAGAAGGGAAGAAACTTCAGAATAAGACATTGATTGAAAATTTGGCCAGCATGATGGCTCAGAGGCACAATCACTGGACACTGTGCCTCATGACCTGAATTTGATCCTGGAACCCACATGGTGAAGGAAGGAACAGACTCCCGCAGTTGTAATATGCTTATCTTTCCCACATACACACCATGGTGTGCACATGCAGGCATGCAAACACAAAAAATGCACTTTTAAATGAAATGCAATATTATAAATTATAATACAATGCCAAAAAGTGATATTGAACTGCTAATAAACAGTTCCGAGAAGAGAGAGGAGACACAGCCTAGAGTTTGGTAAGAATGGATGGTAATTAGAATGGAGGCATTCTTATTGTGGATGACAGTTACAGAGTGCTTGCTTGCTTCATAAAAACTTTTACAAGAAACAAATTTCTTTATGCTTTTTTACATATTAACTAGCTCAAAAATAGCTTGCTTCAGTATAAAGAGCAGTTTGTTCCAGGACTGCATTATTCGGAGGGAGGTTTGTAGTTTTAAATACCATGGTTAGGAGGAATAGGATAAACAATTATTTTGTCTACCATCAAAAGATTTATTGTTTTGTGTCAAATGACTTAGAAATAAATTAATCAGATATTGATAGAGATGGAAATAAGAATAATTATAATATGAGCTAAACTAGATGATAATACATGATTTCATTTGAAGCATTGACATAAAAATTTCAAGTTCTGGAGGGTAAGCAAGAACTTGGTATGGTAATACTTTCATTGCTGAGGGCAACAGAGAACATGGAGCTATCATGTTGGTAGTGATCTGGAAGTTTCTGGAAAGCTTTCATAATGCTAGATAGTGCTCTGTATACTACAAAGGGAGAAAAGTAGTTATCAGGCATATGCAAGTGTGAACAACCCATTCTTTAAAAAATATATGTTATAAATAATGCATAACACAAGATTTGGCAAAATGGGCAATAAATGCAGAAGATCCTTTTTTTTAAGTCAGGTTCTCATATATCCTCAGAGTTGAGTTCACTGTTTAGTCAAGGATGAACTTGAACTCCTAATTCTCTTTCCTTCATCTCCTATGGGTTGTAATTACAGGTATCTGCCACCACACTTGGCATATGTGTTGCTGAAGATCAAACACAGGGATCTGTGGATGATGGTCAGCTCTCCGTCAACCTAAAAGGCACACAATTGTTTTTGTACTTGATGGTCATCTTAATCCTTGACTCTGATCACAATAAACTGAGAGTAATAGATGAACTAATGATACTATTAAAATAATGGAAGAAGGAGAAAATTGTGCTTCTATAACTTTACTACTTCCAATCTTGCTTATAGAAACTATACAAACCAAATGTGTTAAAGGTAAAATCATAATTAGCATTCCTGGCTGCTCTTCCTCACTCTTCAGCAGCATCTGCTTATTTTAACAGTTGTATTTGTAGTGGAATCTGTACTGAGACAGGCACTAACCACAGTAAATCAGGAGAATGACTCTTTTTCCAACCTCAGGCTCTGTGCAATCAAAGAAACTATGAACATCTGCCTGGTTTCTGATTGCCATGTTCACTGATTCAGTGCACCCAAATAAGCAACAATTAGTCTGTTCAGCATGTTCAGAAGACCCGTCAAGTTAATTCAAATTAAGACAGAATAAATTGAATCCAGTTGGCATTGCGCATATTTGTAGCAAAGTTTAAGCAACCATCAACTGTGGTATGTTATTTCATGCTTACAAGGAAAACAAGAACCTATTGTTACACAATTCCAGAAATAACTATTTTCCATTCTAATTTTACTTACCTCATTGTCTGGATACAGTTTTGGTGGTTTACAATTTTTTAAAATTGGAATTGCCTAGATCTTCGAAGTGCACTAAATTAAAATAACATCAATTCTCTTAAGCACAATTTATTTTCTATCAGCTCCTAGACACACAAATGAATTTCATATCTTGATATATAAGTGTTTTTATATTTTTTTTCAAAAATGGTCCTTTCTCAGGTCAATGGTTGGCATTTATTTTTAAAAATTTCAAAAATAGAAATGCCTTGGGCATCAACAGCTAGATTCCTATCCCTATAATTGGATATAATTTTTCTGTGTCAAAAACCTTTCTGTGCCTTTAATCTTAGTAGGAGAATTGAATGTTAAAGAAATAGTGATGCTATCAGGAATCTGGCATGCTCTTAGTAGAAAACTGTGTAATTAGAATGCCATTAATTATCTTATGTTCAATATTCCAATTGTCACAAGTTAGCAAGGTCTCATTTTACAAATCTATTTATGTCTGCTTTGAGTCATATGGAGCAACAAGGACACAAATGTATTAACAGCTACTGGATCCTGAAAAGTATTCTCCATTCTTTCTCATTTTTGTGATAAAATACCCTGACTAAAGTAACTTACATGAGAAAGCTCATTATGGTTCACAGTGGACGGGGATAATCCATCACGATGGGGAGGTCATGGATACAGTAGCTTAAGGTAGCTGGTCACATTGTATTCACTATTGGGAAGCAGAGAAAAATGAATGCTTAGCACACTTTTTCCTTTTGTATCAAGTACAGAATCTCATCCCAGAGAATGGTACCACCAGAAGAAGGCCTGACCATCACAATCTACATAATCAAGACAATACCCACTTTCATGCTCAGACATGGTTCTCTTAGATGGTTCTAAATCTTATCATGTTGACAATTGAGATTCACCTTCACAATGACAGCCTCCTTCTTTCCTCGCTTCATCAGTGAGACAAAGGAGGAGAAGAAGAGAATCTGATTCTGACTGAATTTGGCAACAGGAAACTGAAAAGGAGAAAAAAAATAGCATTGAATTGTCAGAAAATACAAAGTATTTTACTTTTACTTTGTCAGATAATATGCTCAAAATGACAACTAGAGAATCTCTTCTTGGATTCCTGTCCATTTGTGAATTTGTGAATGAATGCTGGGACAAGATAGGCTTGAATAGGTCTCCAATGCTACTAAATTGTTACAATATGGTCCCATGTAGGTTGGAGGCACTTCGGCCTTTCCTCTCATGCAAGTGGATCATCCAGTGTCTAGTAGGCAGGCAAGACATATCTCCACGTAGTCACATACAAATTCATTGCATATAAATCATTTATAATACATAAATTTACTATAGGTTTCAGCTATTGAAATCGACATTTTGGGAAGGAAAAGAAAACCTATGAGAAACAGTCAGTAATAGGAAGTACTAATAGGTAAATAAGTCCACAGGAATTTCTGCTTATTGCTGATTTGGGGATGACTTGTATGCATATCCTGGAGAAGAGCTTTCTGCCTTTGGAGGCCTGGTGCAGAAAACGGGATATCAGGGCTGCGTTGGATAGAGCTCTGCATTCCTTTGAAGAGTGTTCCCCTTGCCGTGTTTGTATGTGCCTCTGTGTGTGCACATGATCGTGTCCACAATAGAATTCATCTACAAAACCTTAAAAGTATTAAAATGCAGCTATTGTGAAATCTATCAAACAGTTTCAGTAAAATATTCTGTAGCTACTGTCAATTTTCAAGTCATACTATCTATGGCTTGAATATAAGTCATATATTCTACTTTACAAAAATTGTGGAAAGTGATATTTGAGCTGAATTCTCTGATGAAGAAGTTGCATCTCCAAGACAAAAAACATAAAATGCACTGTTTTGCATAAAATCTTGTGAGTTTCAGCAGCTTTGGAGATTGGGAGCAATGATGATCAACACATGGTTCTAATTAATATTCATTTTCCTTAGGTACAATTTTGATGTTAGAGAGTAGGGTCCCGTAACTAGATGGGTCTGCAAATAAGCTCCTTAAAAAAGCTATTTACCAAACTGTTTTTTTAAGGACCACATTTATAAATATCTTTTGCTATATGAGAGAAAATATACATAGCAAGTTGACTCCATTTGATAGGGAAGGTGACAAGGATAGTTTACTCCTGGGCCATCCCAGTATTTGGCCTGATAGCTGAGTTTATTTATTAGTATTTCCCACGTTAATATCTAACAGACACTCATTGGATGCTTTCTTCACTTTTACCCCTGATGCTTCTGAAATATTAATGAGTTTTGCAGATTCTGTGTTAAGATCAAGGAATGAGGTACAAGGAGAAAAAATTATATCACTTGTTTCTCCTATGTTCAATCCAAATGTATAGACCCCTGCCTTGATGTACTGTTTCTTATATTATGTACCTAAATTCAAATGTATAGTCCTCCACCATGACATCTAGAGAGTGATGAGTATTCAATACTCAGGCCTATGCAAGGTGAAGAGAAAAGAATTGAAGGCCAATAATTGCTCCTTGCGAACTTAGAGACAAATGCAGCATTGCAAAACACTGGGTTTCCATGATGTAGGGAGGGTTTGCTAAGGTGAATAAAGTCTCGTTTCATCTGTAAACCAGATTGATCTTCACCTTTCCCTTAGCTATTCTACAATCCAGGAAGCTATGTCTATGTTGGATAAGTTAATGGACATATGCTTTGCCTTAGTTGACTATTTTAAAGAATACTTTTAGCTTTTTTTTGTAATTGTGGGTATACATGTGTGTCTGGAGCTGGGGTTTGTGCACATGGATAAAGGTGCTTTCAGAGTCCAGGTCAGGGTATCTGGTTCCTAGGAGCTAGAGGTACAGGTGATAGTAATCACCTTAACTTGGGTGCTGTCAGCAAAATTTGGGTAGTCTGGCAGACCAGCATGAGCTCTTTACTGCTGAGTAGTCACTCTCATCCTATTCCTCAGTACTCTAAAGCAAGCCAGGAGGGTATTTATTCTCTTCCAAGCTTCTTTCACTTAAAACCATATTGTACACATGAGAATTCCTATTTCTTCATTTACTTAAATTTTATTTTGAACATAAAAGCAATAACCTTGTCTAGGCAGCCATAACTATTGATATATTTGTACAGTTCAATTTTATGATCTTTTAAAATGTATGCTATCATAGATATTTGATACTGTAAACAATATTTTGTCAACTCCTACTGTGACAGGCACACTGTCATTTCTGACAGAAAATTATGTTGAAAATATATAAGTAGATCTGAGTCAAACTTCGGTTTTCTATCACAGCCTAAGAATCTCCCTCTATATGGAAACAAAAATCTCTCAAATCAATATTGTTCATCCAGTACCAACTGGTCAGCCCTCAGAAAACAGCATACATACAAGTAATATTATATTACTGAACAGGTTATATTTAGGGGTATATATGTAATACATATAGTCATAAAATTAATAGGTCATAAATTTAAAATAGAATGAAGTAGAATGGAGTACATGGGAGGGTTGGAAGGAGGAAAGGTAAGGGGAAAATTGTAAATAAATTATAATCTCAAAAAATAAAAAAATATTACTTCAAAAAAAGATATTATGTGGGAAAAAATATATTGAGAAAAATTTTCACTGTATAGAAACTCAAATCCACAGCAATAAATTAAGAAACTTGGAATAGTTAATAAAGCTTGAAGAAACTCAAAAAGGAGATTTTATATATATATATATATATATATATATATACATACATACATAGTATGTATACATATACATTAATTATATATTGTATGTATACATATATGTGTGTGTGTGTATATATATATGTTGTATATATATATTGTATGTCTGTATGTATGTAATACAAGTGCTACTGTCTAAGGAATCTCAAAAGAGGACATCAGACTCAGTGGAACTGGAGTTATGGGTGTTTTTGAGCACTACAACTATGTGGGTGCCTGGAGCTGAACAGGGTTGTCCTGTGCTTCTCTTCACTGATTTTTAAGCTGACTGTTTCTTTCCTTAAACACTTATACACTTGATGTCTAAACATATGCTAAAATGGCCCATTTGAATCATGTGCAATTGGACCATGTTTATTCTAACTTTCTATTTCTCATTTCAGTATTTGAAATGCCATCTTATATAATGTAGAGAATACTGACTTTTATATTTTAAATGTATTTATTTACTTTCTTTTAGGGAACTTTAACAGTAGCTTAACAACTTTTATCACCCTTTTCTAAAACTGTCCATAATTCAGGCTAGATACCGTTATTTCATGTTTATAAACTGAGTTAAAGATATTGACTGAGAAGTTATATGAAATTCAGCATCCGTTGTTATTCTCAAAAATTACCAATCTAAGATACTCTAAATAATAATAGTTATAATATTAACTTTCTTTAAACTTTTTTCTGACTTTTTTTGTAAACTTTTAACATTATGAATGAAGTCTTATTAATTTAAATTTGCCCAACAACATATTTGGCTGTGGGCTAGTTCCTTTATACCCTGAAACTCATCATTCTCAGCAGGGTTTCAATTAGCTTACATATGATCCCGCCCCTTCCCACACACACACCTGCATACTCTACAATGCAGATCCCTCCCCTTTGGGGTCAGTCTATTTCTCTCTCATGTAAACTATAATTTCCCCTTGCTTTGCTAAATAAGCATCGACTTAAGTGTCTGTGGCTCTACTGAATTCTTTCATTTTCAAAGACAAGATCAAAGGAGAAAACTTTACGTGCTAAATAGAAAGGACGCTAATAAAAATGCATGAATATTTTTGTTTCTGTAATTTCCTTTTCTCTTCAGAGTCATGTTACATTTTAAAGCTTTGGTAAAGCTAAAAACCTTCTAGCGAATTCTTAGCCTGTCTCAGATACCATCTGAACAGTAACTGAATATCTTTTAATTTCCTGTCCTGCTGATAGAATAAAACACTGTCTAGGCCTTGTGTTTTAATGTAGATGGTGAGGATAAATTTCTAAATATCAAATCAAAATGTTTAACTTAAGCAAAATTATATTGTATGTGTGTACACTTTTGCATTTCATGTTTGATTTTTGCCATTTAGTAAATACGATAAATATACTATGTCTTAATTCCATTTTGATTTAGTCCAGACACCAAATTATAAGATAATTGTCAAAATGATTGATTGAATTTTCCACAGATTTTTATGTTTTTTTTAAAAAAAGCTTTGAGAGTTTAAATTGATGCCAATGTACTTATAATCCATGAGTAATACCTATATTCCTTCCCCCCACCACATGAAATGAATTGAATCCAGTTAATACACTGAGATAAAATTATGCGGTATGACCATGAATTCTAACTTCAGATAATGGATTTAGTGAATATTTAAAATGCCACCTTCACCAAAAAATACAGTTCTTTGTAAAAGCACAACTGTGTTACCAAGAGACATAATCTCTTAGCAAACTCCCTCATATCATGAAGTTTCAGCAACATGACTGTTGAAACTTGAGCTAAACAACACCAACGGGCATGAAAAAGTAGGATAGAAAAGCTCATGCTTGTACATCTTAGCCCTACACAAAGAACTATAGGCAACTAAGGAAAGCTGGGACAGGGAGAGATGGCCTTGGCCAGATGGCCCAGATGGTGTGCACCAATAGCACAAATAGTGCCAAACAGCCTGTCCTGAAAGCATATATACAAGAAACATTATATAGACTGAACAGGTTGCATATAGGTGTGCATATATATATATACACATATATATGTATATATGTATATGTATATATATATATATATATATATATATATAATGCATGTAATAACAATTAGTGAATAAAAGAGGCCACAGATTTGAAGAAGAGCAGATTGAGGTATATGGGGGCTTGGCTTGGAGGCAGGGAAGCGAAGGGAGAAATGTCACAAGAATATTATAATCTCAAACACAAATTTAAAATAACATATAAAAACATAAGGTGAGCAAGTCAATGCCACCTAGTTTGCATTGCAGCAACAGTATCTGTTTTTCTCTGTGTTCAATTTTGAATGCCAGAACAGCTTTTCCCATTGCAGAGTTTATAGACACTGCATTTGTTGCAGGTGATCTATCTTCATTGAAAGCTTCACTCAAGTGCCTTTAGCACTTATTGCCGTTAACAAGAATAGGGGCTGTCTTAATCCACTGTCAAAAGAGATTCAGGGAAAAATGGCAAAGACGAGGAGAAAATACATAAACCTAGAAGAGGCTCTTGTGGAAATTACAAATGCAAGCATTAGGCACAAGCTGACAAATGAACATTGAAAGGGGAACAAACTTGCAATTTCAAACAGAGCATTTCAGGAGTTAGCCATACAAGATTTACCATGGAGAGGTAGATAATTTTTTAAATCTTCAATTTCCTTATCAACAAGGCCTATTGACAATGAATCCTGAGATTTCAAGAGAAGGTAGGTGACCTTGTCCCCATTATTTAGGATGAAATAAACTGAACTTATTTGCTAAGTGAGCTTAGGGTTTGTTGACTATTTATGATAGGCTGGTTTATTACCAGGTTGTTTTAGTAAACAGAGATAGGAAAAATTGGCAAGGAAAATATTCTTTGTCATCTTAGCTCATTTGAGCATCTCCTGTGCCTTACTCATTAGTTCTGGATTTGATCTTTAGTCTAAAAAAAAAATCTATGAATCTATGAATCTTGATCTTTAAAATATGACAACAGAAATACCTTCTCTTTCCTGTATAAAAACATTACAGACTTTTGCATAGAATTCTATTTTATATTGAAATTCTGGTGATATTCTTGATATCAGTAAATTTCACGGCAAAGGTATTTGTGAAAGGGTTTGAGGGAGTGTAATCAGCAAATATTAATTTTAATGAGGCCCTGGGTTTGAATCTCTAGGACTTATATTAAAATAAACAAATAAGTAACAAAAACGAATGCTTAGGGCTAGAGTTTGCAATCCCGGTGCTTTCTGGGGAGATGAGAGGTGGAGACAAGCAGCCCAAAAAGTATAGTGGCTAGTTTTCCTGGCATAAACAAGGGCAAAATATGGAAGAGATTCTACTTCAAGCAAGGCTAACTGTGGGGCTCAGACTTGAAGATGTTCTATGACTTCTACACATGAGTTATGGCTTGCATGCACCCACATTCATACACAAGAATCTATGTATATTAAGTTATATATTCTACATAAACACACACACACACACACACACAAATACACACACACATACACACACACACACATGATGCATCATTTCTTTTTAAATTAATTACATCACATCTTCCCTCTTTCTCCTCCCTCCTATACCCTCCACATCCAGTTCCTCCTACTAAATTCACAGCATCCTCTTCTTTAAGTATTGTTGTTAGATTTATTTGTCAATGAATATATATATATATATATATATATATATATATATATATATATATATATATATATATATATATATATCTGCTGAGTCAGTTCAGTGTTGCCTGCCTGTATATGTTTCAAGGAATGACCATTTGGTTAGATAAGAAATCAGAGGACTCATCCCTGGTGAAGCCTAATTCTTCCCCTCTCAGTAGTTGTTAATTGTTTTTTGCTCTTCTTGTAGGCATAGGGCCCTTTTGGATTTTCCCCATTTATATTGATGTGGCAACATTTGTTTCATTCCACACATCATTCTCCCTAAACATACAACTGCTATTTATAATGTTTCAGAATTTGACTTCTATTTTTATATAAGTCTTTCTTAAATATACCTTCAACCAAAGAGTGATAATTATGAATTAAGCACTATATTATGTACAAATGATATCAAAATGTTAGTATGCAAACATAACCTGTTCAATTGTACAGCCTAATCTTAAACCTAGACCTAGAAGATTTCAGCCTCCATACAATCGAAACTGCAAACCTAGAATGTTTTGGCCTCTGAGACTTATTATTGACTGAATTCATTCTAACCACCTATCTTCTACTTCTTTTCACTCTGATGTGTATTGTTAACTTTGAACTGTAATTCATAAACTGTCTGTTTCTGACTTTCTGCTTCCACTCTGCTTATTCTGGACTGGTTACTCTTCTCAGTAACTTGTGAACTGAGCTGTGAGCTGATGGTACTCAAACTGCCTGACTGAACTAACTCTCTTGCTTCTCTCTGAGCTTTGCCTCCACACTCTGCTTCTGCTCTCTGAACTCTGCTTCTTGTCTGCTTCTTGTCTGCTTCCTGTCTGCTTCCACCTGGCTTCTCTCTCTGAGCTTTGCTTCCACACTCTGTTTCTACTCTCTGCTTCTCCACTGTGAACTTTGCTTCTTTTCTCTCTACTAACTGCTCCTTTCATATAATAAGAATTGGAGTTAAAGATGTGTGCTACCACTTCCTTCTGAATTGGGTTTAAAGGTATGAATTCTGTCCCTTTCCTTAACTACAAAAATCCCTTTCACTTAGCATCAGCACAGAGGACAGGATTAGCTGGATTAACATTCTTTCTGTATTCCAGCTGGATCACATCTGCCTCTGAAAGTGAAACTTTGCTAGAGCAGCCATGCTGCTGGATTAAAAGAATACATGTTTCTCTACAACATGCACTCTTGTTGGAGACATGTCACTGGAGGCAGGCTTTGTGGTTTCAAAAGCCTACATCATTCCCTCTGTGTCTCTCTGCCTCCTGCCAGTGGATCCACTTGTAAGTTCTCAGCTATTTCACAAATGCCATGCCTACTTGCTAGCTGCCATTCTCCCAGCCATGAATGTCATAAACTTTAGACCTCTGGAGCCATGAGTCCCAAATTAAACACTTTCTTTAATGAGTCACCTTGTTGATGCTATTTTATCACAGAAATAGAAAAGGAACTAAGACAGAAACCAAATATTGGATACTGTTAATTAAAACCAGCAAAATTTATGGAACTGTTAAAATGCAACATACCCAGAATCTTTCATTGTCATCTCAAAAATTAAAAGAGAATGCTAGGTTATGACTAAATACAATAATCTTTTAAAAAGAACTTTAAAATTAATTATTAAAAATATAATCACTCTAACAATTTAAAAATGTTTAGTCCATAACATTAAGGATATTTTGCATCTATCTCCAGAACTTTCCATCTTAAAGAGTTGGAGCTGTCCATATCCATCAAACAGCAACTCAATATGTTCCTGGTAACCATCATTCATTTTGTTTTGCTACAGATTTTCCCCTATAACTAATCAAAATTGGTGGAACCACATGGTTTTGGGCATTGGTTATTTCACATTCCTTAATATATTTAAGATTAACTCATATATTAATGCAGCAGAATATCATTATGTATATCATTATGTTGTAAGGCTGAGTTTGACCTTTAGACAAAACTATTTAATTATAATTACCTCTTCTCTTATTCTATCTATACATTTTATCCTATGTGTACATTTTATGTATACATTTTCAACAAATTATTTATGACTTAAGAAGGCCATGTTAATTAGAGATTATGACTGACATGGTGAAGGTATTATCCCCCTTGCTCCTTAACATGTTGTTAAACTAGTCTTGTTGTTAAACTAGTCTTAAAAATATTTTGTACCTCAAGGTCCAAAGGCTCAAGTTCCTAAATTGGAGCAGGTTCCTAAGTTTCTTGCCAGGCTTTCATCTTTGTTGAGCATTTCCCAGTGGTTTCTGAAATGAGTCCCTCTGAGGATATTGTTGAAATGTTGTGTGCACTGCTGCTCATTGAAGCTAAGAAATGATGCAGAGCTGCCCACTGAGCTGTTCTAATTGTTCCTATAGTATCAACTGAGGAATTCTTGCAGATGGGTTTATCATAACACTTTGTTAGCGTTTTTTTGTACAACTGCCTTTTCATCTTAAGGAAGCCCTGGAGGAAAATACTGTATTTAGGAACAGTGTTTGCAGATTAATTAATAGATGTTTTAAGTTTTTCTTCTTAACATGCTCAATGTGTATAATGAAATTTGTTCATAAAATCAACATTGTACAGACTGAGTAGTATGTATTTACATAGTTAGGAACATACATACACATACATACATACATGCATGCATACATACATACACATACACCCACACATATATATGTAAAAATAATTAAAGAAAAGGTTGCCATGAATTTGAAAGAGAGCAAGGAGGGTAATACACAGGAGGGCTTGGAGGGAAGACAGAGAAGGGAGAAGTCATTTAATTGTACTATATCTCAAAAAATAAAATTTAAAATTAAAAATCAATAAGAATTTCTTCAAGTTACACATAGTATTAGTATCTGAATTCTCCATGAGTTATTTCTTTTTATTCAAAATTTCATTTTCAAAGCTTTTACTTTGGTGTTCACTAAAAATATGACTAGGAGCTTTTTCATGTTTGCTATTAAAATTAATATTTTCAACCAATGTCATTGTGATAAGTTTTGGTTTACTTTGGTTTACTTTGAATTACTTGAAGGTAATTCAGACAGGCGGTGGTGGCACAGCACTCAGGAGGCAGAGGCAGGTGGACCTCTTGGGTTCAAGGCCAGCCTCACTCTACAGAGTGAGTTCTAAGACATCCAGAGTTACAACAGAGAAACTCTGTCTCAAAAAAAAAGTAATTCAGAAAAAGATTTACAAACCCTTCTACTAAAACGTTTTACATTAGAATATAATCTATGGACTAGGACAAGATTTTTTTCTTTATATAAATATGGTTATTGTTAGAAAAGATATCCTTGTACAATTAATTTTATAAACTAATATCAAGAATACTAATCCCACATAAGCAATATGTTAAATAGGATGCCATTTTTATACATTCTTTACAACTTTGGTCCTTTATTGTTGATTTCTAATCACATATGTGTATGTGTGTATATATGTGTATGATGTATTTGAGTCCAATTTGGGGTGCCACTTGTTTTTGTAGTAATTCAGGTCCTATATCTGGGTTCTTAGTCTCATTAATAAAATAATCTAAAAGTGGACTCAGAAGAAACCATGTAGATAATTTGATTACAGTTTAAAATGAAAACCATAGGCTAAGATAGATTAAATCTTGACAACTTCCTAAAAGAGAAAGGAGGAGAGGGTGAAGAAAACAAATAACAAACAAACAAAAACACATGCCATGTGATGCCATTTGAGATAGGACAGTGATTCAATCACGGAGGTCACCTCAGTTACTTGGTAGTTAAGTAGCCACATAGCACAAATGAGTCAGGAAAGCTTCAAAGAAAGAATAGAGAAGTCCAAGTGTTAGGAAGTCCAGAATGAGAAAATAGGTTAAAAGGAGAAAAGGAAAAGTTAGGTTTTCTGGGAAAATAAGAAAGCAGCAGATGGAGCTAGTTTCCTAGCTGTGGGTCTATAAGCAACTGCACAGAAGAAGAAATTTTGGGGAGGAAAAGTCCCCTATGTCAATAAAAAAAGAATAGATATTACTCACATCTGCCTAGCTTGGCATTAGGTTAATCTGTCTTCCTGATGTTGATCTCTTAACCAGGTGATTGACATTGCCAGCTTGATCAACATTTAAGGATGGTAAAATGTTTCCACCTCAAAGTAGAGTCCTTTGTTTCTACCTCAGGGTAGAAGATTTTTTTTTTAATTTTTAATTTTGAATTGGAGGTAACAGTTTTCTGTTTATGGGCATTTGATGCTACTCTTACATTACCTAAAATTGGATTTTTCTATTTTCTTACTCGTTAATCAAGTATTTCCATGACCTGGGAACATTTCCAAATATAGTGATGGAGACATAGATGAAAAGGGAGACCTCTGCTGTATGCTTCATATGTTATCTGAGGACATTCTTAACTAACTTAATAGATCCACAAACCGTTAATGTGATAGTCACAAGATGTTAGGACAAACACAGACATAGACAAGGAATAGCCATTAAAAGAGATAAACATATCCCTAGATAAATTGTAATTAGACTCTGGTCATGTACCATTCCAACTTCTCCACAACCTTTGAAATTCAAATCAGTTACTCATTCTCCTAGAAGGACCAGTGTAAGGTGTGGCTTTTTTCAGGGACTCACCTTCACAGAAAGTCAAATTTAAAGTTAATTTTAGATTTTTTTTGAAATAGTTGTCCATGCTCAATTTCATGTCACGTATTAATGTGGAAACTGACATGATAACTCTGTTATCTTTCCTCTTGCTCATGAAATGATTCATTCATGAACATATTTTCAGATAGCTGCATTTTTACTCATATTATATTAAAATCCTAATTACTAATTTATTTATAACAGGAGTCTACTTTATTTTATTGATGGTATTTTTGTATTTACTGCATTAAAGGACAACAGACCAATGCACAACTTTCAAATTTACATTAATGTTTTTTCATATAGCCAGTCCTCAGCATTTATGATATGAATGTAGAAAGCTATGTAAAGTTTAAAAAAGAAGTGAATTATTCTGACACTATTTGTGTTTTTACTGTGGTTCAAATTTAGAATAATCCATATCCAGTAATGTAGAGATCATAATTCATAGGAAATATTATACTTTTTCTGTATAGCAAAACTGTAAATCGATTGCATTCATAGTAATCAATAAAAATATGAATGAGAAAAGGAATGAGTAAAAAAATGATCCAGATGTGCTGAACTACATGGAACAAAGGTTAGCCTGTTGCCAGTTTTTAAAACATTAAAACCCACCTCTACTTATTACTTAACGGAAAGTTCAGGAAGTATCTTTGATATGCAGGATCAAGAGGAATGCTAATTGTTGCAGACACAGAATCATATAATCCTTCAGGGGCTATCCAACATTGGGTAACACAGCAAGCAGGGGGCACTGCAGTGCTGTAGAATCTTCTCAAGCACTGTGGGGGCATGGCAGGAATCTGCCTTAAGACTTCTAAAAGACTGTAAATTAATTTTTTTAAATATCATGATAAAATTTTGAATGAAGTTGGAAGAACTTCATTTAGTTAGGATTTTATTCTGAAGCATAAATCTGATTTTCCTTGAATTTTATCGCTTTCAAGCATTATTTTTATTTTAAAGATTTGTATATTTTCAAAGGATTGTGTGTTACTATAGAAAAACATAGAATGATTAGTAAAGTTAAAAATTTAATAATCTATCCACTTAAAATATCTGCAAAACTTGTATTTCTACTAAAATTTGAAATGAAAAAGATTCTGTAGAACATTTGTTATTTAAGATACATCCTATTTTAATTTAAATGATATTTCTATATTCAGATTTATATAATAGTACATGTCTTTGATTCTACTCATCTATATTAGAAGACATTAAAATAAACATCAAAATATTCTTCCCTATTATTTTTCCTTATCAGTGTGAGTTTAATATGGAACACATTTTCCAAAAATTTTCCTAGAGGTATAAATCACAAACTTCAGGCTCAACTTTATTATTTCTCATCAAAATATAAACTTGGGGTATGTGTACTTGTGTGTTAGTACCTGTAATCATATTAGTCAAAAATGCTAAATTAAGGAAAAATCCTTTGACTCAGTGTGGTCAGCTGTTGAGAACTTTGGATGCTAAAAGATCGGGAATTCAGTTCTATGAATTGAACTGCCTGGACAGAAGATATGTATCCTCAAGTACCTTTGCTGAGATGACAAGCCATTATTCATATTATTATTATCATCATCCTTGTTATTATTATTATTATTATTATTATTATTATTCTTTAATCTCAGGGAACCAGAAAGTCTGATCAGTGAGAAACTACTTTCTGACTGAAACCTTCACATCTGTTTACTTGGAAACTAACAGAACAACCAAAGCAACCCTAATGCTTACTCAACATGCCCTGTTTATGTGCTATTCTTTATATTTTATTTCTAACTCTTGAGGAGAAAGAGGCTCAATTTAGACAACATGTGAATTTTATTATATCTTACTATTACTGATTTGTTTGTCTTATGCAGATAAGAGCCCCTCCTTCTCAGTTTCATCTTACAACTCAGTTATATCTAAAAACTCCTTAGATGAGACTGTGAGCTCCATCTTACTGTGTAATAACAAGGTAAATAATTACAGAAGGATTATTGGCATTAGATTCACTCAGATCTTTTTATTGTTTCTATAAGCCATTTGCTCCACTGCTCTGTGCTTTTCCTTAAGCATTGTACTTGTTTCTTCAAGGATAATTCTTGCTCTGCAGAAAGCTGGAAGTATTTGAAAGTTTGGAAGTATATGTCCCTCTGGGTAGCACTTAATCAGTGGCTGGGGTACTGAGAGAATTTGAAAATGCAACTGTCGTGCTTTGGGCAGGTCAAACAATGGGACATAATTTATGTCCCAGAGTTCATAATGGGACCAACCTGAAATCCAGCCTTTTCTTTTTTCTCCCACATTCTGCTTTCTCATGCAAATATCTTCCAGGATCACTGCCTTAATAAATCATCTGCACATTGGTCCTGACACAGTATCTGCTTCTGACTGATATAACCTAAGCCAAAGAGATTTTCTATAGCCATTCGGAATTATTTTAATAAAGATTGTGACTATATAAGCAGAAGATTTTTATACAGATGATTTAGAATGGTGTGTGCGTATGTGTGCATATACGTGCATGTGTGTGCGTGTGTGCATATAGGCATAGAAAGCATACTGAGAAAGGATGCATTAATATTTCAGACTTCTGAATTTACAAATATGATACCAGAAACTAAGCAGAAATTTATGCCTTTGTATAAACACATAAGGGAAAATATAAAGAAGATTTGTATATATTTGTATAGAAGAAATATATATTTGTATAAGAAGAAAAATATCAAAGTTGTAATATATTAGAAACATGTGTATCTTGAACCACCTATGGCCTCACTCAGTTTTATTTTTTCTCCTTGTATGCTTGCAAATCAAGCACCATGTAATCTTCCACAGGCTCTTGTGTTGGACCCCTTGGTTTCAGCTGATAGTACTGTTTTGGAAAGTTGCGAAACACTTATATGAAGAGTGAATAATGAGAGGAAGTAGGTACTTAGGATCAGATTCCAAAGATTTTAATCTTTTCCAGTTTAACACAAGCTGTCTCTGTTTCTTGGTCTGATCATAATAAAATGTATCTCCTTAAACAAAGAGTTAAAACAAAAAACCAAGAACCTCCAATTATACTTTTAATCCTAAATTGTTCTTTCAGATTTTGGAGCAAAGCAGAAACATGTCTTCAAAAGGACATACAGTATAAAATATAACACACACACACACACACACACACACACACACACACACACACACACAAAAGCAAAAGTGGAAGTTCCATATGGCCGAAATGTTGAGATCATAGATGGGAATTGTTTTTGACAATTGTTATTAGTTTTATATGCAAAATCACAGTTTAAGACCACCCTGAAAAAAACTAAATTTCAGTGAATCTAAGTTTAACTACTAGTATGGTCTAGGAAAAATCAAACGGGTATCCAATACAAAAGAAATAGTAGTAGGCACATTTGAGAAGCTAGAAGTAAGTGAAATGGAGTAATTTGTTAAAGAATATTGTTGCAGTTTGAGTTCCTTAGAATCCAATTCTGCATGGTCACAGAAGAGCATAGAGTTGGCTTATTTACAGGATATCTTGAGTCTATGCTTATGGAAAGAACAAGAAAACAGATTAAGTCAGTGTGGAAAGATCATGCTTGATGGTGTTAAGAAAGGACTCACTACATTAGGAGATCTGAGTACCTACACTCTATGACAATCATGTCATTAATAGTGTTCAAGGAGGAAATTATTTGGGGGCATTGTGTCTCACCTCAGTCAAGGCAATCTAGATAGGAGCTTAATAGTGTAAAACTGCCTGCCTGAAGCACTCCTAGTGGCTAGGAAGGAGAACTCTTTCTTTCTAAAGGAGAAACTGAACAAGAGCATTGTAGACAAATGTGTTTCTTTCAATAGCTCCAAAAATTCTAGGTTAAGTTCCTAATATAAATAAATAATTTCAAATTAATAATTCAACATTTATGTATGTGAAACTCTCTATTTTAGTTTTACCTTTAGGGTGCTAGAACAAGAAATATAATTATAAGAGTTAGAAGTCATGAATTGAGACTTATGTTATACTTGGAATGGTGAGGCTGGAGGATTGCAATGAGTTTGAGACCAACATTGGATACATAATGACATTCAAACAATCCTAGGCTAAAGAGACCCTGTCTGAAAAAGCAGATAAATAAAACCAGTCACAAAAAGAGAAATCTAAAAAGGCAAAAGGTTATTAGACACTATTCATTCTTGTGGTAATTATATATACATACACACACATTCATACATGTATACATATATAAATATATATAATGTATACTATATATACATATAATATTTTCTCTCTCTCTCTCTCTCTCTGGCACCATTTACCTTAAGTGCTTTCTAATGGTCATCCTTTCAACACAACCTATCCCATTACTTAAGTGCCAGTGGATTTATCTGGTTACATTTTTGAAGTATGTTTAATACTTCCAATTTATGCCCCTTTTAAAAGGTTGGGTTTTCTTGACTTGGGTACTCCAAATTATGCATTCTCTTCTGCCCATTCTGATTTTCTCTACAGGCTTCTCATTTTCCTATCTCTGTGATGCCAATCGTGGCCCATGCCTCTTGTAGTTTAGATCTGCTTCTGTATCTTCTTCATCCAGTCTCAACTATATGGTAATGATTCTCTAATTCCTCTGTCAACGTCTGTTGTCAATCCTGGCTTCAGCCATATTTAGTCAGTTGCCACCTTACCATTTTCAGCATCATGTAGTCACCTTCAATGCAGAATAAGTAAAATTAAACTGACCACTTTTCTTTCTCAAACTTACGTTTCCTACCTGAAAAATTAATAATCAGAATATAAATTTTAATCAAATTATGAGACATATTCACTAACTTAAATATGCATGCCCCAGTGCATTCATTACTTTTTTAACATTGAGAAAATGAATTAGCCATTTAGCCTCTATGTATACACAGTTGAAATGAAACCTTAATCTCATATGATGACATTAAATTAATATATGGTACCCTCAGTTTTCTAGTTCAAAAAAGTTAATAAAATATGATCTGAATTATAAGTTAATTAGTTAATTTTGATTGTCAATACCAAATGAATTTTATATTGGATATAAATAAAGGAGAGTCTTATGTCTTTAGTCTTTTTTCCTATGTTATATAAAGAATAAATATGATCTCAGATGATTTCCTTATCTTAACAAATAACTTTATTTTTTAAAAATTTAACCTAATATTTATTAGTGTTTCCTTGCATATATGTATTTCTTTTATGTGCCTGGTGCTTTTGTAGGCCAGATGAGAGTGTTAGATCTTCCATAACATGCATTCCAGATGGTTATGAGAAGCCATGTGGGTGCTGGGAACCAAACTGGGGTCTTCTGAAACATCAGAAAGTGCTCATAACCACTTTATCCCAGGCAATATTTTCTTCCATATATAATGATAGAAATTGATTAGGTAAGTATTAGCAGTGAATATTTCTAAAAAGACTATCTTTTTCCTCTTGGAAATATGATAAAGATAGAGAAGTACTGGAGGCATCAGCTTCACTTTCATGGATGGCAATTTCAGAACTCGTCAACAGTAGCTCCTATATTTACTGTTTCCCAGTGGTTTATACATGTAAGATTCTCTTCTCCTAGAAGAATTCTGACTACATTCTCAAGCTGAGGTAGGTCCTGAAAGAAGTTATAATACCTTTGTGGTACCAGCTATCCTTGAGATAAACTGTCTCCAGATTTCTCAATACCTTTTCTCAGAACTTGAGACACCCATTAGACAGATTTCCTGAAGGCTGATGTGATACTTCAGCTGTAACACTCAAGTTCAAATTAAATTTGAGTTCAAAGCCTTTCATGGGCACTGAAATTTTATTTTTGAATTATTTTTTCTCACATATCTGTATAAGTAAGTAAGCTTTATGGTTTACTTTTTGTTTCAATAAAGTCTATTGTGATAATAGAGTATAAACAACATTTCTATGGGTAAATTATTCCTTAAATATTGTTTTTTTCTAGGCTTTTATTATATTTTACAAGCAGCTTTTTAAAACATTTTATCTAGTTAACAATAGATATTCTTACCTTTGAAGTAATACTCCTAGAATTTTAAGTAATAAAAAAAGTAACAAACAAGAAGGAAAATTAAAGTTAAAAAAAAAAAAAACAGTCCTATTGTTGTATCTGGTCACATTTTAGAGAGGTGACTCACTCTCTTGCCATGCATTCTTGAAGTGTGAAAATAGCAATCAAATGCATTCCACATAAAAACAATAGGAATATTATATCAACATTGAATGAAGAGTTTTAAGTTTTGTCTTTAAGAAAGAAGGCTTACAAAATCAAAGTTTATCAAATATCTATACAAGAAGAAATATAATAAGAAAAAACAATTACAACAATAATTAAAATGGTTTCAAATAATGAGTATAAACAAAATGAAGTAATGTAAAACTGAAGGGCAAGGCTGAGGGAAAAAAAATCTCAGAGCTAAGATTTCATCACTCGTATTTGTTTACTTCTCTGACAAGCCATGAAACATTTTAGGTTTGGGGACTAAGTGTGATCAGAAGAGAGTGACCTCCTGCCACTGCGATAATGAGATTCTTCCCTTGAATGCCACAGCCGTGGGCAGTTCCTTCAAACTCACTTAAGGATGAGTAACCCTGTCCAAGTCTGACTTCATTGCTTTTGATGCTTCTTGAATTCTTGGAACATGAATTTCTGGCTGGTAATCAGCTCTGTTGGCTGCTCTGGGATCCATGTAGGCATCATTTCATAACCTTGTAGAACACTGAGAAATATCAACCTTGAAGAATGCCTCAAATGGAATCTGAAATGATTGAATGAACAAGGAAGCTGAAATTTGTTGCTAAAATTATCTCCACTTCTCATGGGCATTGCTGTTTTCTGTTTTTTGTTTTTGTTTTTATTAATTATGTGCTACCCCTATTTATGACACCTATGTTTCCAAACCATGAATAAGGTAGTAGAACTGATGGCTACCAGAAGGTTTTGAGCTTTGTTTTGATTAATGACTTGGAAGAGCTAAAGTCATATTGAGATCCAGTTCTAATGAAGGCTTCACAAAGAATCTCTGTCAGATATATGGCTAGCCTGGATCAGTGCCATGTCTGATTAAAATAAATATATGTACACATTACATATATACAATTCATTAATATATGTACATATGCACATATTAAAAGTGTTAAGATGGAGTTAACCTAGAAGGAGCTAAGTTATGACCCTACTAGACCTAAAACAGTTTAAAAAAAACTAAAGGCCTAGTGAAATCAGAAGAATACCTCTTTTGAAGTTGTTGGCCAGTGAGGTTCCATAGGCTCCCAAACATTACAGACTATTGTCAGTGATCTTTGTTACTCCCCAAAAACTCGAGGGTAAGTATCTGTTCCTGAGCATAATGTTTACTTGAGTTTAAGACCATGGAAAAATCAAGGTTGTACTGACCTGGAAGTTTCATCCCTACTAGGTAGCTTTTATAGTACTGAAAGGTGCTATGCACACTACTTGAGGAAAAAAGCAACCCTCAGTCTTACCAACCTAAGAATTGCCCTGGCAAGACATGTTCACTGGTACACAAGTGATACAAACATGATTGGAGTAATCAACCACTTTCTTATTGTATCTAAGTCCCCTTCCAAAAATCGAAACCCATACCAGGTACCATTATCAAGCCTATGATTCAATAGGCGTTAAGCTCTAAGGTAAACCTAGTATTATTGTTGTTTTAAACAGTATTAAATCTATTCTAACAAAGAACCATTATACTCATAGATTGATGTTCACTGAGTCATCTTCCCATCCCATTTTCTTTCTCTTATCTTAAACCACATTTCTTATACATTGACATTTATAAGAAAATATATTGTAATGTTTTTTTATGTTATCATAGCTATCTATTCCAATACATAAGAAATGTCAAGCTGGGAGGTGTTGGCACATGTCTTTCATCCCAGCACTGTGAGGCAAATACAGGTGAATCTCTGTGAGTTCGAGTCCAGCCTGGTCTACAGAGTGAGTTCCAGGACAGCCAGAATTACAACAGAGAAACCCTCTCTCAAAAAGCAACAAAAAATACTGACAAAATTATCAGTTTTGTGAAGTTAAGTTGTCCCACAACATAACTTGGAAAGGAGAAAGGAGGGGTAAATGGGAGGGTTTGGAAGAAGAAAAAGGACACAGGAACGATGTAATTATATTATAGTCTCAAAAAGTGAATGATTTTAAAATGAACTTAATAGTGGTGTTAGTTCTAAACAAACAAACAAAAGATATTTTGCTTGTATACCCCAATATCCTTAAAATAGAATGAAGACACTGCTCTAATTTCTTTAAGTGACTATCCCTGATTGAAACCTCATTTTCCTTCCAACAATTTACCAAAGTGTAAGGAGTGGTAGTGATACCATTTGTTAATAATGGTGAGCCTATGTGCTTTGTTTGAAATTTTCTTTGCCATCCCTCATTTTACTTCTGGACTTCATATTACAACTATAGTTGTGAGTATTTTGCTACTTCTTAATGGCACACAATGTTTACTTCATTTTTTTTCTTTTCTAAAATACTTTTATTAATTACTTGAGTTTCAGACAATGTATATTGATCATACCCTCTTCCCATTATTCCTCCCTGATCCACCAGTAACCCATCCCTGTTCCCTTAACTAACTAACTAACTAACTAAATAAATAAATAAATAAATAAATAAATAAATAAATAAATAAATAAAGTCAAGCCTGTGTGGTGATAGACAGTTAGGATCATGGACAGCCACCTGGCCTATATTAGCCTGAGATTAAACATTATTAAATTCAAACTTAAATTGTACTTCACTGCCCAAACATGCAGGGACCCAAACATCACACAGGCACCATGGCATCCCATGGGTACCCTGCCAAACTGTAGGCACCAGGTCATCTGCAGGCACATGGTCCTCATACAGGCAACCTTTACTTTCTCATTCCAACTACTTAACTGAATATTTTATTCTGCAAGTTTAAATTTATGTTTAAAATTGTTATGTACTAAATGTGTTTATATAGCTGTGTTAATTTGTACTTCACTGTCTGCCACAGATCACTGTTCAGCGCTTCACTGGGGCTTCCTTTTATAACTCTGAGAATCTTTCTCAGTTTGCATTTTTTCCTAGTACATAATCTTATTTAACACTTATTTGATGGTCCTAAACTTCAGAATTGAATTTCTAGACTGAAACAGATTGAGAAATTCTATTGATTTATGAACTCAATGGGTAATATAGAACATTTCAAACTTCCATAACTTCATAAATCTTGATTTCCTCCAGCAAGGTTTCATTGCACAAAGGGAACATGACAATCATCCTATATGTAGACGGCCCTCAGAAAAATAACTGTGCTCATGAACAATGGATATTCTGCTTTTCTTGGGTCCACATGACTTCACAGTGTGGGAAGTTGAGTTTCAACACCAGTTAAAAGACAAAATAAGTTATAATGTTTGTAGTCAGTGACAACATTGGTGCTGCTATGAAGAATTATTTTAACCCTTCGTATTTCATGTTTTCCCGGTTTATGTGTTTCCATAAGATTTCAAAAGTATCTCCCTAATTGTCATCTCAAAGACACACATATTTGCTTTTTCAGGGTAGAAATTGTGAACTATATTGCTTACATTTTCAAAGCCTAAAAAAGAAAACCTAAAGAAAAGCCTAAAAATCACTGATGATTTTCTATATTATTTTTCATTTGAAATTAGTTTTGATGGTAGAAAATATCTATTATAACAATCACACTCTGAAAATTTTAGAAAGTATTATCAAAATTTATGTTGTTATCATTAGAATGCAAAGATGCACCAGGTTTACTCAGACCTAAGTGCAAAAATGAATTATCAGAGTTAAGGGGATATGGTGCTCTAAAATATCACTCCTCCTTCTTCTCATGAAAATTATCTAAATTTACTACATTTGGAAATCTCAAGATTGACAGAAATAAAAGCATGCCTTTCTTGTCTTATTTAAGATAATGCTTAGAAAAGCACAATGTATTGACAAGCACTGTGTAGCAATGCTTTTAAGTTGATGGTAAGAAATCGTTAGGATAATTGTCATCATGATGGAGCTGAAGATAACAAAGATAAAGCAAAGATAAAGTCTCCATTTGATGAGAACTATTTTTTTGTCATTGAGCACATCAATTGTTAATGATGGTTTATGGTGAAAATATGACAACTACCTTCCATAATGTCTTTCACCTAGTATTTGTAAAGAGGGTTGAAAATCCGATGCTCATTATTGATAATCAATTGCTCACACAAAATCTGTAAAACTCATTGCATTTTCTGGGGCTGGGATTTCTGCAACAAAAAAATTGATAAGAATAATCCCATTGGTTAAAAAAATATAAAATATGTGACATATGGACTGCTCTTCTTATGCATTTTAAATCTTGATAGATATTTTTGGCCAGGTCTAATGGTCATACTGGAATTTTAAAGAGGATCAAGTTTCATCTTTCAAAGCTTTAAGTGTCAGATGCAATTCCAGTTTCTGAGATACCTCAGTCATCACCTATTTAAAATGAATGCAAGAACATAAAGCAATATTTCCAATAAGACAGCTACAGTCAACTTGTTATTATACTGAGTCTCTGTATTTGGCCTAAGAAACTTTCACCATCACATTTATGCATCCTTAAATAGCAAGCTACAATGTTTTTTAAATGTATGAACAAGGCAAAAAACTTAATTTAGAAATTTGCCTTAATTTAGAACACTGACTGCATCTCTACCTATCAGAGTGGCTAAACTTTGGCCAAACTGGGTTTTAATAAAGAAATCATAAGTTTAATTCAACAAATTAAACTTTCTCTGCAATTAACTTATTTTTCTCCACCTCTTTTCTATTGTTCTGTCCACTAATACTTGCAACAGAGCTCTGCAGATATACAGAATCTATCCTGCTTTACAGGATTGCCCATTTTGTGAATCAGTCTTTTTTAAACTCTTTAATCCAATTTGCCAAAGGTTTTTCTTTTAAGGCTTTAAAGGACATTTATTTCTTACTATTTCTCCCATTCCTCTAATTTAAATAACTTCTTGATTAATTATAATGAAATATGACCTTACTCTGTGACCATATTGGCCACTAATTATAACAATTTTCGTTAGTATTTTCAAATCTTAACTGTAGGATAAAATGTAATTGTGTAATTCCTTAAACAAAGACAATGAGATTCTCAAGGAGAGACTATGATTACTGTATTAAAAGTGCCTTTCTTTGATAGCTAAAACAACTTTAATTTGACATACTCTTTTCCTTAAACACATTAACTCATTAGAGCAAAAAAAAAATAGCAGCTGAGAGTTTATATCACAAATTATATATTTAATGTCCCTTTAATCCTTCACAATGGAATACCTGATTAATTAATATTGCTAAATACTGGATATTGCATACATAACATCATTAACAAGATGAAACATGTTTAATTCTGTTTTATAGGTACATCAGATGTTGCCAAATATTTTTTTCCTAATCAACCTTGACCTAAAGTGAGTCAAGATTTAAGAAAGTAAATTTAAAGGATTTTAATTAAAATAACTCAATGGACTAGAGAGATTGCTCAGTGGTTAGGAACACTGGCTGCCCTTCCAGGGTACACAGGTTTGATTCACAGTACCAACATGTTGGTTAACAACACTCTGTAACTCCAATTCCAGGGGGATCTGATGCTTTCTCAGGCCTCCACAGAAACTGCATACATGGGACATAGACTGCCATGCAGGAAAAATGCATATAACATAAACTAATAAAATACCTCTGTACTATGATATTAACTTTCATACCCAGTAAAGATTCATCTTTTGTTTTGAGGTTTCATACTGAATATAATCAACTGGCAGGTGCTTGCATTCTCTATTCTCTGACTTGATTTTACTATCCTTTGTACAGCGAATGTACACTTATGATGACAGAAGCCAGTGTCTGTTAATAATGCATATAACCAACTAATGTACTGAAATGAATGCAGCAAAAATTCAATTTAATTTCTTTCCCTTGTGATATTTTGCTTTCTTTCTGCATAAATAGGAAAACATTTTCTCTTTCTTGAATATGTCCCTGAATGAACTCTCAGCGTAAGGTAGAACATTTTCCTATGCCAAGAACTTTACCAACTATTTCCTGTGCATCCTATAATTCAATTCAGTTATGATGTATTCTGATCTTATTCTGCAATGAGGGTCAGGTAACTGGTTAACATCTCAGTCCTACGGGACCTTCACATGCACAGATGTCAATCACAACAGTAGGAGTTACTCAATTCTTTGTACTCACAAGCTGTAAATGAGGATTTCTGTCTCCCTTCACCTTGGACCTATCATAGGATAGCTCAAAATAATAAGTAAAACACACACACACACACACACACAAAATGCACAGTATTATCAGTTTGTTATATGCAGAAAATATAATAAAAAATATGGATGCACAGCTCCACAAAGAGCTATCCAGGGAGATGAAGCTCAGAAGGACTCCCAGAACAAGAAATCCTATTTCCATGAATTTGTGGTGCTACCCTTCTTTGAATAAAAAGATGTTCACTATCTTGAAAGCAAAACAAACTGTAATTCTGAGAGAATTTTATTTATACTTTTTTTCTGGGCTAGACTGATCTATAGAGGCTTCCCTGAGGCTCTGATGTATAGCAAAGGAACATAGCTCCTCTCTAAAACAGGAACTCTAAAACAGGAACATGCTTGGCAGAGTGAATAATGACCTAGGGGCAGGGCTTGGAGGACTGTGGCTTCACAGCCTGAGAACCCAACTCTCCCCATCTTTAAGGGCTATGGTTATGTTTTTCAATTCTGCTGTGTGCTCAGTGTTTGACACCCTTGAGGTATCCTGTTTTCCCCTTTTGTAACATTGATTCTGCCTCACATTGATTTTGTCATATTGCATGATAATTTTCTGTTGACATTGTCCCCACTTCTCCTTTCAGAAAAACAATATATAAGATGATATACTTCTTAATAAACTTATTTCACACAAAATTTAGCTTGTACAGGATCTTTCAAATCCAATATTCATCTTCTTTATCTCTTATCTTCTCTATTACTCTATAATTTTTTTCATATCCTAGCCACTTCCCACTTAGGACCTTGTCATTGAAGAACAACCTGCTTGTCCAGGTCACTTCATTACATGGATTTTATTAAGTATTAGGTCTATTTTCAGACTGTCTTCCTTTCCAAAGAATGGGGGGAGGAGCTAAAAGCAGCAAGATTCCATCTAACCCAGATTTTCTTGTGAGCAGGCTCTGTCTAGGAGTACGTCAAAATTTGCTTAATGGCTGAAGAGTTAGCTCTTTGGGAGATTATTTGCTTAGGGTAAAAGACCCTGGATTCAATTCCCAGAGTACCAAACTAGCAAATAATTAAAATCAACAAAATAAAAGCATAAAGAGTTTTTTAATTAGAATTTTGAAATATTTACTTAAAACGTCAAATGGGTGTCAAAGATCTAATATTTGAGTAATTGCTATCTTAGCTCAGTATCAAATACTATAATTATTTTATAATGGCTGCAAAATGAAGGTAGCATCCAGATAGTACATGATTTTACTTTAAACTTCTTTGTTAGTACTGACAATTGAACTTAGGACTTTGTGCATACTAGGTTAATGCTACATCTCCAACTTAAACACATGATTTAAAGTAATCAAAAGTACAATATACAAGTTTTCCTTTTTCAACATTATCACTTTGCCAGAGTATCTCATACATATTCATTCATATCCCCTGCCTTTGTATTCTTCACCGTAAAACTTCTTAATCTAGTTTTATCTTTCTGATGTGATTGTTCACTTGCTTTAGTTACTGACTGAAGCCTCCCTCTTCAGGATTACTTGTATAATTACATTTGTACAGCTTATCTCTACTATATGTGTATACTTTGCCTTCTTTATTCACAAGTTTAAAGAAGCTCTTGGGTCTTAACTCTTCCTGTTCTGTTCTAATCAAAGCATGTCCAGCCTCTGGTATCTGATACTGTGCATAGCCCCAAGGTTGATGGAAACTAAAGTTATTTTGCAAACTCCCGCCATCTAATAAAAATGGTATATGTACTCCAGAGGATAGTATGGTAAAGGTTATTTTAAAAATATATTTATAAATGGATTAGAAATATTGTAGATAGAGGAGAAATATGTCTTAATCAGCTGGAAATAAAAATACTTATTTTCCAGTAAGTCCATATGCTTGGAACAACATGAAAAGTATATAGTTTTAATCTACATGTGACTTTTGTACTTCATGAATAATTTTCACACTTTGATATATGCATTTCAAGTCTTAATAAATAGAATTAAGAATTCTGATAAATATGTATAAACATTACATTCAGCTATAATGAAGTAGTTCCCACATTTTCACAAGCATGCATAAAATGGAAACAATCAAATTGTTATAGCATATATGATCTATTTCGATGCCAAAAATACCATGGACATGTGTCCATTGTTTTTGTAAACACACGTGTAACTTTCTTGTGTTTGATGCAAACATACATGTGTAAGAAATATTGTGTTGCTTAAAGGAATGAATATAGATTAACAAATTTCCTAATTTTTCTTTCTGACATTTAGGTTACAATGTATAACATCCTATCGTGCTCTTTGAGCTCTTTGACAGCATACCTGATGGCTTTCAAGAACCATAAGCATATTTATTTATGGGCATGTTCTAAAGTGTGGCTGATAGATCATCGAGGTTAAATCGAGTGGGTCTCATAAAAGCAAAACAGCAACCACAACATCAAAAGTTATGAATGTGGAAAGGGGACTTGTAGAAAAGAAAGGCTTATTTGGGGATGGAGGGATATTGTAGAGGATGAAGATTACTTGTAATAATATTAACTTTACATATGTAGATAATTGTAAAGGAACAAAATATCATTAGTTTGTAAGAAGTATATTACAAGGCATATGGTATTTCCTTTAAAGAAGAGGATGTGAAATAAACAATAGGCACACCAAGAAGTTACTCACATATAAACCAATCAAAAATGAATTCAAATTGTGAAGACTAAATTTCTTCCACTACTGATTTAAGATGATAGTTAAGGTCATTTTAAACCTTGATATTAATGACAGAAACTGTTGGTAGGCAGTAGAAGTTCTCCTAGTGGTGGCAATTTTGAGTGCTTGACCACCCAAAGCATAGAGTTTGGACTGGCAGACTAGAGGGTTCTACCTGAAGCCCTGATAGCTGGGGTCCTATTGCTCCAGAATGAGTTGTGATCTATTCATCAGTCACATACAGGGACTGGAGACTTATAGCTCTGGGCTTCATCCACCAATGGACACAACACTTGGTAGCTATTATAAACTTTGATTTCAGTATCAATTAGCACCTGCTAGAACTGCAACCACTCCCAAAAGGACCTTAGATACTTGGACCCTCACTTCCACAGTGGATAGTGCAAACCTCTGACAGCTAATATTATAACTCTTGAGACTCAAATGTCAGGATGGTTAACCTTTGGCCTCCTCTAGCATTATAATTCATGGATCTTGAGTTTAAGAGACCCTTGCCCATTAAGGTTGGCAGAAGTTTGAAGTCTTCTAGTCCTGAGGGATGACAGTTTCTCTTCTCTGGTTCATTAGAGCTTGTTATCCCTCCTCCTCTTCGATTCTCCATTCTCTCCTGCTTTCCTATTATTTCTAACATTCCCTCCATCTGCACTGCATCTGCTCTCTGTCCTTTCTGCCCTGATCAGTGTCTGTAACTCTTCAACTGTCCTCTTGTTGCTAGGCTACTGCCACTTCTGCTTCCACCGTCTCTTCTTCACAACTGCCTCCTAACAGCTTATTTAAAGTAAAAATAGCAAAAAGGTACGTGAAATAAAAACCTGTCATTAATGTGAATGGTGTTTAACAATGTACTATTTATGATTGAATTCTGCCCTAGTTGCCCATGAAGATCTGGGTTGCTTTAATTCAATGTAACAACTAAACAAGTAACTAGAGTTCAGGAATAAATCACTAAATTTTAGCTCATGTATGAGGATTTAACTCATATTTCTGATCAACCAAATAATCATTAAGAGAAGCAAAGTAATATTCTCTGAGTGGGAGGAGATATGAACTACAGAGGCTTGACATCTGCCCACTTTTCATATAACTTTTAAGTAATGAGTTACAAATTTCTGTTGGCTTATTTTCTATGTAAAATATACTGTGATATAACTGAATAGAGTTAAAAATAAAATTGGGGTGTGTGTGTGAGTGTGTGTGTGTGTGTGTGTGTGTGTGTGTATGTGTGTGTGTGTGTGTGTGTGTGTGTGTGTGTGTGTGTAGTTTATGCCATGATGCATGTGTAGAGATCAGAGCCCAATTTTTGGGAATCAATTCTCTCCTTCTTTGTGAGATCCAGGCATCAAACTTAGGCTATCAGGCTTCTGTGGCAAGAACTTTTGCCTAGTGAAATATTAAACCTTAAAAACAGGACCACCTTTTGTTTACCTCATGGTTCTGTGGGTTTGACTTTAGAAGAGGAAAAACTGATGGTCAATTTTGCATTTTACCACATACTTAGCAAGAACTTGCTTTGAATATAAAATAAGATGATCAGTTTCCTGCAGCTTGTGAAAATTTTTTCTATAAGTGTTACTAATTAAAATCTGAATCTGATAGGCTTCGGTTCAAAGGACTACCCTCGGATGAACTGCCAACTAGCTGTGTGACATTTAGCAAGTGAACTACTTGTTGAAGACATCAGCTTCTAGCTTATAAAATACAAATACTCAGTTTGATGATTCCTTGTACATTCAAATTTTCATAACTATTTCCCTTGAGCGAAGGTTGTTATATAAAACAGGAGACTGCACAAAGAAATGTGAAAGGAGAGTGTTGATGTGAAGGAAATTGATGTCTAACATGAAGCATAATGATCATACTTACAGACAAGAAAGCATTTTTCACATTTACATCTACATTCTCATTCAATCCTCATTAGCATACTCCAGTGAGATATAATTTTGTACTCACTTATGAAAAAAAGGAATCAGAAAGAAAGGTATTTTTCTTTGACTTTCTGTTCTATTAAGGTATATTAGCTACAATGTAGACCCAAAGCTCTTCATCACTGGTCTGTATTTCAACTGATCCTATTGGACAAAAGAGAACAAATTGAAATAGAAATACAAGGTAGGAGGAGGCCAAATGTACAGCACTTCAGGGTTGAGAGAAAGGACTATGGGTAAGGAAAGGCTTGACACAGTGTTTAATGATGACATTAAGAATTAAGTGGAGTGGGGGCTGTTTCTTAGTCTTTGCCTTCCCTTGGGAATTTTTTCCACCTATTGTTTGCCTAGCCAACCTTCATGTAAGGATTAGTGTCTGCCCTGTTCCATCTTGTTGTGTTCTGTTTGAACAGTAAATCTGGGAGGACTGCTCTTCTCTGGGGAGGGGTTTGGGTTGGGTGACTGGTTTCAGGGGTTAGATCTGGGATAGAGGGGAGATGGGAGAGCTGGGAGGAGTGGAGGGATGGCAGGAGGAGTGTTGGATATATTATATGAGAGAAGAAAAATAAATAAAGTTAAAAATAGTCTTATTCATACACACACAAAAAATGAATTAAGCAATCTGAAATACATACTTTTAAGTTATTTGCCTTTTTGTAGGTATGGAAGAACATTTTTAATGTTAGCATGAATTTTGTTTTAGAAAACTGATTTTCATCTAGAAAAGATGGTTGAGCATAGACCACAATTGGCTTTAAATACTACCCAAAGTAATTTAAACCTAAGTTTTTTAATGACATAGTAAGGATGTATAGAATATTTTAAACATGGCAGCTATAAGTGTTATTGTTTAATTTCACCTGAGTATCTTTGACAATAAGGAACTAATGGAAATATCAGTAAAGTATCTTGAGAAAGTATCTAACAATGCATATTATACAAACTATAATGATTCCTATGGTCATAAGGGCTATGAATACTTTTAAAAATCAAAATTTAATATAAAAATTAAAAATTAAGGAGGTTGGTTTGTAGTGGTACATAAATTTAATCCCAGCACTCAGGAGGCAGACACAGGCAGATTTCTTTCTGAGTTCAAGTCCAGTCTTCTCTACACAGCAAGTTCCACAACAGCCAGAGTTACAACAGAGAAACTATGTCTTGATAAAATTATGAGAAAGAAAGTGTTCAAATAAGATTCAAATTTTAGATTAAACCAGACAAAGAGATTTTTTAAATTGAATAGTAACTTTAATTAACCTATTAAGTCTCTAAGATAGGATAGGGCATTTCTAAAGTATATGCAGCCACGGAAACACTACCATTTATTGAAGAAACTCAATTACCCAATGTTCTTCAAGAAAAAAAAAAAAACCTTAAAATGCGGGTTTACATGATGAAATGTTTCTGTAAGAAAGGAAAGCAGGGTAAGACCTCTGAGAGCTTGAGAGACAATAGCACAAAAATGTATAAAAATAACTCTACAAATTTAAATTCAAATGAAGAGGAAAATAAAATTAATAAAATGAAATTATGTGCTTGATTGGATAGGGCAAAAATAAAGGAAGACAAATTCAGTTTTGTTGAGGAATATTAGGTGAGTTCTCATTTTATGAATATGCTTTCCATTCATTCCCATCTGTTAACCAGTTTACTGTGTCTTCCTGATGCAGCCTTCCGTGTATTGGACACCTGATTGAGCTAATGTCTTTCATTCTTCCTGATTCCCTCTATATTAAATAGGAAGAATGACTTACTTTGATGCAGAGTTTGAAAGGCAGATTGGAAGAAACCAGAATACATCCATATGCCATAAAGAATCTACTCCTATTGAAAGAACTGATGTTTTAGTGGTACACTTGAAGTAGAAGAGAGTTGATGCCATGTGCTACATTTAAAATGTGTTAGAAATTATGCTTTCCTCTCCAAATGAGATTAATAATAGGGTATTAAATCATAGGTTGATTTTCATGTATCTTTCTCAACTGGTTTGTGCTTGATCATATTGTATTTCTCCCCTGACAGTTACTACTGAAACCTTCAGGTAGGTTAACATGTATGTTTTGTAATTTGTTGCTTTCCTTAATGAAAGAAAATCCTGGGAGCTAAGGATGTAACTCAATAGTGATGCATACCTGACACGTGTGAGGTCTTTGGTTCAATCTTCAAAACTGAGAAAAAAGTCTCCTCTCAATATTTTTAATTATACATTGTAATCAATAGTCCTCATCAATGCAATGTCATATTACATCTGTAATATGTCATAGTGTATGGATACACTTTGAACAAGATACTTTTTGGCTATTTCATTGCATTGTTGATAGAAAAAAATCAAATTTTTCCCAAAGAAGTTTAGCCCTGCCCTAACAGTAGGCCATAAATTTCACATAAGTAAGAATTATGATATATTCAAAACAAAGTTTGGAAAATTATTTTAATTTGGTTTTAATAGATGGTTAATGGTGAATAAGAATCAAAATTACATGTAATCAGAATTATTTCCCAGTCCCTCAACCTTATCTCTTTGAAATGGAGAACATTTGCTAAGCATATGTGCCTGTGTGTCATCAAAATTTGTAACTGTGAAGTGTGTTGAATATGTATCTTCCTGCCTCTCAGTATGATATTTCTGGAAACTCCAAAGTCTGGGCCAGTGTGGATCATAAGATAAGGTGATGGTGTTAGAGAATGTGCGCCATGACTCTAACTCTAAATCATGGAAAAAGAAATGGTTAAGTGTGGGATTTTGCAAGCTGTCACACTAATTTGTCATTCTCCATCTTTACAAGCATGCTTTCAAGTCTAAAGGCACAAGCAGCATTTGGAAAGATGAATTTGATAAGTTACTTACTCTCTTTGAACTGAGAATTCTACTCAAAATGAGGATCAGGGGACTAAATAACTATGAAATTGTCTTACAGCAGGAAAAAATAATACTGTTCTAAATATTAATTCAACAGTTTCAGTGGAAAAGGCTATCTGGACATTCATTTTGTGTTTCCTTACATTAGGACAAGAAATTCAGCAGATCAATGTATTTTTGTTCCACAGGAAACATCTCAGGAATTGAGACATAATACTAATGGGAAGAAGCATGAGAATTCAGGTGTACTTCAGGTAAGTTAATCAGTACTTTTTAAAACATTCAGTCTCTCAGCCATCTAGATTTGATTAAAAGTGTCTTCAATTCATAGTTCTAATAAATGCATTCAGTATCAGAGTGATGCTTTTCTTTTTGCATGGATCACATTAACAACAACAGATTAGTTGTCACAAAATATTATCTCAGTGTCTGTTGTTGCATCTGAAATGGGGACATATGCACTAATCAGTGTCATAGTTTGACTTCTCTCCAGCTTCAATTCTAATGGCTTAGGCCAGAGGCTGACCATATGGCTCAAGAATAAGTCTTTTACTACACAGAGGTCACTGCCTATCTTTAGCAATATGTTCAAACTGCTTTGAGCTTATGTCTTAAATCTCTGAGTGACTTTGAGACATGATAGATTTTTGCTAAGAATAAGCATGACATAGTTAACTGAGAAACAAAACAAGCAAGCCAGTACATCTAATTACATTCTAATGTGATGGGGAAAAAAGCCTTAAAGGTAGTAGAACCTTGTGAATATTATTTTAGCTATCTTCAAGTGTAATAAGGGACAATCAAAATTATTAGTAATCAGTTTCTAAGTAGTTATGACAAAACAAAGGCATTTTGGTTGTATATTTTATTTTTTTACTCGAGATTTTACTTGATTCTTAGATATCAGTTAGATAAAAAATACAATCTGTATTTTTAAAAGTTTGTTTCCTAGCAATTCCAGACCTATACATACAAAGTCTCACCAACATGACTGCCTCAGTATGACCCAAACAAGGACAACAAAGATAAGCATACTAAAATGGACTGAAGAATGAGTAGGATGCATCAACTCTACACAGAGAATGGCAACTGACTAAGGAATGCTGAGAGCAGAAAAAAAAATTCTTCCTAGAGAAGAGCACACTAATTGGTTATTCATTGCTAACTGATCAGCCTTGAATACATACATACAAATAACATTATAGATATTGAGCAGGTTGTATTTAGATTTTACACACATACATGAACACACATAAAAGCACATATGCATGCATGCATGCACACACATGTAAACAGATGACTGTAAAAACAATGAAAAATGAATCCACAAGTTTTAAAGACAGCAAGGCGGGGCATATGGGCACCTTTGGGGGGAAAACAAAAAGGTATACGATGTAATTATATTGTTATAAAAATATATGAAGAATTTTTTTAAAGAGACTTACTGGTTTCCCTCTAGTTCTCACTTCTGCAGAGAGTCTATGTTTATCAAGTACAAGTATGATTAAACAATCAGTTTTCCATAAGACTTCCAATAAATCATCCATTTACTTATTGATATAATGGTCAATGTTTATGGCTTTTTGTGTGTTTGACCTAAACTTGGAGAAATCAATCTGTTATAACGCAATTCAGATGTGCTGTTTGGCAATAAAATGTCTAATAGGAAAAAGGAGGAGGAGGAGGAGGAGGAGGAGGAGGAGGAGAAGTAAGAAAAACCATTTACTTTCTTAGTTGACCTAACATAGTTGTACATTAAAACTATAATTAAGATTAAATGCTCATTTCAACATAAAACAGAAGTTTCTAGTCAAGACACTATTTAAGCAAGAAAGATTGAAAGTGACAGGGGAGCATCCTGTCAGCCTCAAGCTATTGTGATTTTAAGAATTTTAAGTGATAATAATGAAATACATATTTGTTGTCTAAAGCTTAACATATTCTAAACCTAAGGTACAGAAGCCAACATAACATTTTATCATATGCAAATCCTCTTCCTAGAATTTTAGGGCCTTTCATACAATATTACATACACTTGCATGCCAAAGTGAAAATTCAGTAGCCATTTGACTACTTTTCCTCTGCAGAGATACACAAACAAAATCCTAAACACACACACACACACACACACACACACACACATTTGTTCATCTCCTTTTCCCTTTTCCTTCCTTTTTTTCTGTGTTCTTTTTTGTCTATATTTAAGGTGTGCATCATGATATATATATATATATATATATATACATGTATTGTATTATATATATTATATATACAAGATATTATATATGAATGTATACATTGTATGCATATAATGTATAATTTTATTAAAGATAGTGAGTGAAATAATAACCAAATCAAAAGTTGAAATATTTGTATTTTCTAAAACCTGTATTAAAAACAATATGCAATTTCTTCAAAACTTAAAACTAGAACTGTTATATGAATCATCTGTAGTTCTGCTGGGCAAACATTCAATGGATATTACATTGGCTCTTTGGAGATACCTATCTTCTCTTTATTCAAACATTATCTATGACAGCCAAAGTAAAGAAGGAACCTGAATATCAATTTCATAAAGACATAATTATATATGCATTTGCATATCATAGTACAATATTAATTTTAACAAAGGAGATGAAGCTATGGATTATAACATAGGTGAAAATAAAGAACATCATGACTAGTGAATAAGCCATACTCATAAAGATTTTACTCCTGTGTAGACATTAAAGCCTCACTTTGGCTTGTTCTTATAGAATAATGGCTAAGTCTGGAGAGTGACCTTATGTCTCACACATCCACACATACACACAATGTTCTTAAGAATATATATTTTAGGATATTTTTTGCTCAATCCTCTAATCACCTAAATGTAAAAATGATGTCTTTTACACAGCTTGAAACATGTTCATCTCATAGGCATCAAAGAGAATTTCATATCAATATTCTTTCCTTTCCTTTTTTAAAACAATATTTTATTAATTTAAAATAATATTTTATTAATATTTTGAGAATTTCATATAACATAGTTTAATTTTATTCACCTGCACTATTTCCAGATCCCCCTGCCTTCCTATCCACCCCAGTACATGTCTTTTTCTCTCTTTTAAACCTGTGGACTCCAATAATTGCTGGACAGCTAATTTCAGATGTGGAGCAGCCCCTTGGAATATTTTTTATCCACTAGGGATAACAAACTTAAAGAAAACTAACTGTCATTCTCCTAGCTTTCAATGACCTATAGTTCCTCAGTGGTGGGGTCCAGCATTTCACAATTAATTACCCCTCCTATTAGTCTTAAATGCCCTTAACCCGACTAAGAAAGGCACTTTTCCCAACCTTGTTGTTTTTTTTTTAATTGAGGATGTTGATGCATATTATGTCACTGAAATGATAATAAGTGAGCTTATAAAAAACTTTTACAAGAGTCTTTTGAAGAAACCCCCACTTTTCTATATTTCTATTTCATTCCTTTTAGTGTTTATTTTATAACACTTTCATAGTGATATATACATATTTACATAGTGATATATATAGCATGTAAGCTATGCTCTTTTTTCACTCTACTATAAAAACACCATTTCTTTAGGTATGGATTGCAAATTCAGATCAATTCTATTTTTAATAACAAAAAAAAATCCCACTGCTGTCAGCAACTTGCTCGCTATCATTTGTGCAACATAATGTTTTTTTCAAAATAAATTTCATGATACACAAAGACCCAATTAAAACATGTACTCTTAATTCATTCAGCACATTTGCCAAGTTTCCCTTCATCAAAATTATATTAACTTTCTCCTCAGCTAGAAGCTTCTGAGAGTTCTGACTCTCATGCAAGTTATTGAATTTAATGATACTTTCAATACTGTGTGGAACTAGCAATTCTTGTTAATTTTCACTTATTTCAAAACAGGTCTTTCAGTTGGAAAAATATTCAGCTATTAGTCCCAGGAGCATTGTTTTACTAATGAAACAACTAAGTTGGGAAAGTAGAGGGAGGAACAAAACATTATCTTAAACAATAGTGGCCGATGAGTCTAATGTACAATGTTCTGCACATCACACACTTTTAAGTATTGTTCCTAACAAAAACTGCTACTGCTTCACAATTTGTGATTTGGCAAATGAACTATGTAAGTAAAATTGTTTCCCCCAACTACTCCATAAATAAAATTGAATTATAAAATTCCATTTGTTGTATCAAAATCCACATGTCAAAATCCAAATGCTTGAGGCTGTTTCTTATGTGTTAAAGGTAATGTGAAAATTTAAATATTTCAAATGCAAGATGTATGCATGATAAATTCTTCATATTTCTGTTAATAAGAAGTTGTTTACAGTATTCATAGCAGTCTTCCTATTCTGTTACCATGAAGCACTACAATTTAGCCTCATTTACTGGCATTCATTTCTCAATTTTCTGGTCCTATTTGTCATTACATTGTGGAACCATTTGCCATAGTTCCACAAGGTAAGTCCTGAAGAAGGAAATTCATCTCTCATTTGCTTTTACCTGAACCACAGATAATATGTTTGTTACTTTATGTTCTATATGAAATGTGAATCTATAAGTGTGAATTTTAACATAAAAATGTATAAGATAAAGCTGGCAATTTATAGTTTTTTTTTAAGCTCATAAAATAATGTGAGTTATCTGAAGTGCTACCTTCCTAGTGATTTGTAATATCATGTTGACACTTTGCTTTGTGTTATAGATGGGTAAGTGAGCTGAGATGGGTTTTGCTACTAACCTGTTTTACAGATATTGTTAAAAGCAAAGAACAGTTATCAGTTATGTGATGTATTAAAAGACTAAATCCTTTATTATTTAAGATTGTCAATTCAGAGTTGGCCTTGAGGGATGGCTCAGAGGTTAGGAGCACTGACTGCTCTTCCAGAAGTCCTGAGTTCAATTTCCAGTACCCACATGGTGATTCACAATCACCTACAATGGGATCTGGTGCCCTTTTCTGGCATGTAATTGTACATTCAGTTAGAGCACTTGTGAAAATAAAATAATAAGAAAATAAAAATAAAAAGAATTCACCACCTTGACAATATGATCATATTTTAATTGGATACACTTTATAAAAGCAAGAAAATGAAACATTTTTACATATGTTGTGAAGACGTTGTGAAGGCCTATGTGATGAGTGATCATGTTCTAGTTGTTGTTATTCCTATCTATGATGGAATTTTCTCTAATTAAAGTTTTGATGGTTTCCTGAGATATATTTGTCAGATTGAAGAGGATTCCTCCAATCATTGTATATATAATGCTAAGAACCCTATCAGAATAAAATGCTAACTGGCCTTTAACTATGCTCAGAAAATACATTGCACAAAGGTAAACTAATCACCATTGTGGACCTTTAACCAAGCTCAATAGACCCTCCATACAATTAACAAGCAGTTGAGATAAACCTTTAAGTGGATAATGTGTGGTTATTTTTATCTCTGCAATACCATTACAAGTATACTTAGAAATTGCCAGAGGAGGCACTGGCAGAATGATCTCTTTGAGCTTTAGTTTGTTTGCATAATAGAAAACTTTATTGTAAAGGTGAACTGGCTGTAGGACTTATTTTGACAAAATAATTAGGACTACTATAGTGCTCCGCCCCTGCCCTACCTCTCTCTCTTTTCCTCTCTTTTTCCTCCTCTATCTCTCCTCTTCCTCATAGTACATATGTGGTTTACTTCATAAGAAAACACTAAGATGATTTTTGTTTGTTGCATATATGTGTATGGTGTGTTTATGTATATGTTATGTTTAATGTTTATGTATATGTATGTGCATGTGAGTGTGTATGTACTCAAATGTGCATGTGCATGGAGGCCAAAAATTGATTTCTGGTTTGTTTATCCAGTTATCTGAACTTTGGTTTTTGAGGCAGATATAAATGTCTAAATAAACAACAAGTTAAACTGTCTACCTCTCTAACTTGCTAGCTTACCACATAGATCTGCTGTTTCTGCCTCCTGAGAAAGGAGAGCACAGGTAGCCAATTCTACCTGGCTTTTGTGACAAAGTTCTGTAAGTTCAAACTCCAGTCCTCAGGCTTGTGGGGCAAGCACTTTATCCTCAATGCCTCTTCTGTGCCCAAGACATTTTCTGAAGTGGCTGTTCTCTTATGCGTTTCAGTCAGCATCTATGAGAGTTTCCTTCTCCTTCCTTGCCATTATTTTGCAATCTTTGCTGTTACTAATGCTTTACTTAATTTTATGGAGGCATATTCATATCTAGTTGTAATTTTAACTTGCTTTACCTAAAGGCTAATGGTGGTGTACATATTTTTTCTGGCTTATTTACTATCCATCTCTCTTATTCTATAAAGTGTCTCATCAAAGACATTTTGATGTTTTATTGGCCTGTGTATGATCTTATTATCAAGTTGTTGAGTTGTTTATGTATTCTAGGTACAGGTTACTTGGCAGATATATGTTTCGTAGCTACTAGCTCACATCTGTGTTTGCAAAATCAGGGTAGATCTTTAACTGTTTTCCCACATTAGTCTGGTGTAAATTGTCCACAGAACAACTTTAAATTATACCCAGTGGCGAATGGATATTTTTGGGAGATAAACCTTGAAAATTTTATGATGCAGTAAATAATCTACATTGTTATTGAATGCACTTTGGGAATCCTTTTTATATTTTTTTTTATTTGGGTTGCTCTTGAACATATAGAGTTTTATGAATGGGATTGCAGAATAATGTTTTGGGAAATTATACAGGATTATAGCTGCAAAGATAGAAGACTGGAACAGAAAATTAACTGAAACTTTTTGAGTGTATAAAGATGATAGATTAGTTGACATTTCAGAAATTGTTGATACTTGTGCAAAGGGATAATAGCATTGAGGTTTGTTACAAAGTATTCTGCAGAAGAATCCAGCAACATGGCTACTCTGAGAAAGGATCACTTTAAAAGGCCTGTGTAATAGCCAGGAAGGGATCAAATCCAAGGGCATACATAAATGGATCACAATCAGGGAGGCCTTTGTGATCCAGATGAAATGTAAAAAGAAAGCTAGTACATACCTTTAATCCCAGTATTCAGAAGACAGTGGTGATGCACATGGGAGACAGGAAGCAGAACTCAGAAGGAGTCAGTGTCAGGCAGGAAGGGCAGGCAAAGTGACAAATCAGAAGAAGAATTGGTAGAGTGAGTCAGAATGAAGACATGCACAACTCTCACCATAGCAAAGCAGGCTCTCAGTTCAAAGAATCAGGAACACAGAAGATAAGGCATAGAGGATAAAACACAGAAGTAGTCTGAGGAGTCTAGGCAGAGACACAGAGGTAGGTTGGCAAAAGAAGTTAGTATCAGACTGGAACAATGAGTCAGTTTGAAGCCAAGCAGAGCAGTTCAGTCAGATAAGCTTCAAGAGTCAAAAGAGTTCAATCATAAATAGTCAGTTGGCTCAGAAGATGAGTTTGAACCAAGCAGTTTAGAGAAGAGTTTGAGCCAGAACAGAGAATGAGATGAACCAGAAGAGTTAGTTGAGTTTAGACAGCTTTGAGTTCAGAAGGAGCTACTCAGGATGGCTCCTTCAGCAGTAAGTCTCTGAGGCTTAAACATTTGAGATTGTGCATAGGCTGAGACAGAAGCCTTCCAGTTCTAGGCATAAACATTTTAGATTTTATGGAGGCCAAAATGCTCCAGGATGCCAGAACTAGGACTGGGGATCGAAACAGCCAAATAATGAATAGCATTTGACCTTGAATCTACATTTACAGCACTTCTGTTCAGTATAAATACTATTATAAATATGTTTTTATTTACTTTTAGTGCCAGTGTCTCACAATAGACCACAAACTGACCTTGACATGGTTCCTCTCCCTCTCTCTCTCTCTCTCTCTCTCTCTCTCTCTCTCTCTCTCTGTTATGCTTAGAAATAGACTCAGAATTTGTTCAGACATTTAAACACTAAGCTTCACTGGCATTCCTTGAAGTTCTTTGTATACTGTGCTATACAAATATCCTAAAATAGATGTGTTATAAATGTGTTTGCAGTTCAGTTTTTAATTTTATGACCTTAGTAATTAAAATAAAATGTATTTAGAACTATTCTTGCTCTTCTTCCCACAGCCCTACCTTCTCACCCCTGCTTCTGAGGACCAGAGACTAACTTGGGCAGACAGACCATGCCCTCAGCGCAGGTCAAGCAAGCCAGCCCCAGGAGAACACGCAGGAAATGTACTCGCTGACCCCTTCTACTACACCAGCCCAGCCCAGATTCAAAGCCCCAAACCACCTCAATCTTCCCACCCCTAACCTCCTCTGACCTCTGCTTCTGAGTCCCAGACACCAATTGAGCAAACAGACCCTGCCCATGCACAGACTACTCAGGGTTAGGAGACCAAGCAGGCAGGCTCTGCTGTAGAGCAGGCCTTGCAAGAGAGCCAGAAGAACACTCTCCAAGATCCAGCCCCCATAAGATGGAGACTCCCCGTTCAACCAAAGGCCGAGCTGGCAACCAGAGCTCCAGCACCCACCTTGGGTGGAGACTCCCTGCTTGACAAGAGGCCACAGGGAACAGATGACCACAGAGGATAAAAGAAACTAAGAAAAAAATAGTCATCTAACAAAGACAAATCCAGGAATTCGGCACATTTGCCTTAGAATCACTCTAAACCCTGATGCCTAAATGCCAGCATAAGAGCAAAACCACCAGCAACCAGGACAGGTTGTCACTTCCGAAGTTCAACTACCTGACTACAAGACCTGAACACCATGATACAACAGAAGCACAGGGAAAATATCTTAAAACCAACTTATGAAGATAATAGAACTCTTAAAAAAGAAATGAATAAATCCCTCAAAGTAATAGATGAAAAGACAAACAGACAATGGGAAGAACAGAGTAAATTAATTAATGAAACTAAAGAAAACGCAAGCAAGCAATTAGAAGAGATTAATAAATCCCTTTAAGAAGCCAAGAAAAAACAAGCAAACAATTGAAGGAAATGAAAAAAATTCCTTAAGATCTGAAAATGGAAATAGAAGCCATAAGGAAAATACAAACCAATGGGATTTTGGAAATAAACAAACAAACAAAAAAAAACCTAGAAAAGCAAACAGCAATTACAGAGGCAAGCAACAACAAAAGAATACCAAAAATGGAAGAGAGAATATCAAGAATTGAGGATACTATGGAAGAAACAGATACATTAGTAAAAGAAAATATCAAATCCAAGATTCCTATCACAAAACATCCAGGAAAACTGGGACACTATGAAAAGACCAAACTCAGAATAGAAATAGAAGAAGGAGAAGAATTCCAGTTCAAAGGCCCAGAAAATATTTTAATAAAATCAAAGAAGAAAAAAATCCCAAGAGTAAGGAAGGAGATACCTATAAAGGTACAAGAAACACACTGAACACCAAATAAACTGTGCCAGAAAAAGAAGTTCCCCACCACATAATAATAAAAACACTAAACATACATAACAAAGAAAGACTACTAAAAGCTATAAGAGAAAAAGAGTAAGTAACATACAAAAATAAAACCATTTAGAATTCTATCCAATTTCTCAACAGAGTCTGTAAAAGCAAGAAGGGCCTGGGCAGACACGCTATAGACTCTAAGAGTCTATAGATGCCAGCCCAGACTACAATACCCAGCCAGACTTTTGATCACCACATATGGAGAAAGCAAAATATTCCATGATAAATCCAAATTCAAACAACATCTGTTTACAAATCCAGTCCTACTAGAAGGAAAACTCCAACCCAAGGAGCTTAACTACACTCATGAAAAGACAGGGAATAAGTAATTCCACACCATCAAAAACCAGGAGAAAGGAGACACCACACACACACACACATCACAACTACCAACAACTACAAAATAACAGGACCTAGCAATAATTGGTCTTTGATATCTTTCAACATCAATGGACTCAATTCCCAATAAAACAGCACAGACTAACAGAATGGATGTGAAACAAGATACATCATTCTATTGCATACAAGAAGCACACCTTAACATCAAAGATAAATATTACCTCAGAGTAAAGGGTTGGGAAAGTATTTTCAAACAAATAGATCCAAGAAGCAAGCTACTGTAGCCATTCTAATATCTAAGAAAATAGACTTCAAACCAAAATTAATCAAAAGAGACAGGGAAGGACACTTCATACTTGTCAAAGGAAAAATCCACCAAGAAGACATTTTAAATTTTATCATCTATGCCCCCAAGACAAGAGCTCCCACGTTTGTAAAAGAAACATTGATAAAGCTTAAAACACATATTGACTCACACACATTGATAGTGGGACACTTCAATACCTCACTTGGATCAATGTACAGGTCATCCACAAAAACTAAACAAAGAAATACTGGAGGTAACAGATGTTATAAACCAAATATGGATAATAGATATGAACAGAACATTTCACCACACACACAAGAATATAACTTTTCCTCATCTTCTCCAAAATTGACCACATACTTGACCACAAAGCAAGTCTCAATAGATATAAGAATATTGAAATAACCACCTGCATTCTCTTATATCACCACTGATTAAGGCTGTATTTCATCAACAAGAACAACAACAGAAGTCTTACATGGAAACTGAACCACTCTCTACAGACAGAAATAAAAAAGAAATTAAAAGCTTTCTAGAATTCAATGAAAATGAAACCACAATGTAGCCCAACTTATGGGATACAATAAAATGAAAGTGGTGTTAAGAGGAGAATTCATAGAAAGTGCCTCCCCAAAAAAGAGTGGAGAGATCACATACTAGCAAAATAACAGCACATTTGCAAGCCCTAGAACAAAAGAAGTAAACATAACCAAGAGGAATAAACGGCAAGAAATAAGCAAACTGAGGGATGAAGTAAATAAAATAGAAAACAAAAGAACAATTCAAAGACTCAATGAAACAAATATTTGGTTCTTTGAGAAAATCAACAAGATAGACAAACTTTTATCTAAACTAATTAAAAGTCAGAGAGAGACTATCCAAATCAACAAACATGAAAAGGGGGATAAAACCATAGACACAGAGGAAATCCAAAGAATCACTAGTGTAACAGGATCCAAACCTTAAGTCCTGAGACCTAGGACAAGGATTCTATGATGGAAATTCCATTCAGGTTGTAACAGCACATAGACAGCAACACATGCTGTAGGTGTCCAATTTCTCTGGAATTGTTGCACACAGACTCAGCAGGGAGGGATATGAGAGGAGCAGGAGCAATGAACAGGATTTTGGATGGCTAAGTATCTGGCTGGAAGAAATCCCTTGGGAAAGCTTCAGAGAGGCAGTTCATTTTATTGTTTCAGGGACAAAGTACATAAGGACTTCTAAGGCAATGGGTCAGTGTCTAATTGGTTAAAACACAGTACTATAGGTATCCTAATTATCATATGGGGCCCACGTAGGAAAGTGTAGGGTCATCTGGAGATTGCAGGAGGCTCCATATTGGGGTCCTTTTCCAAATAAGGTAATGAGGCAAGATTAGATGCATTCCCCAAGTAATGGCAGGTGGGAGAAAGGGCCCCTCCTTTACTAAGGGTGTTCTTCATTTGGCATCAAGCTCAGAAACTATCCAGACATGGTGAATTGCAAACTTAGGGGCAGGGCAACCCAACAAGCTGTCAAAAACAAAACAAAGGAATTATTTATCAAAGTCCATACAGTTCTGGTAGTCTCAAAATGAACTTGCTCTGCTTTTTAGCTTCTGTAGTTCCACTTCCGGCTAACTCTTCTTCTTAATTGAAGTATGTCAATCCAGAATACGGTTGTTGTCCTTATAAGTTCACCCTGAGAAAGGTTTGGCGCTACACTGTGATCCTGAATACCCAGTGTAGTCATCAACTTGCTACCAGACTCTCTAATGGCTTAAACACATCTGAATCGTTTTCTGTGGTAAATAACCCACAATAATTACATCATACTTTAAAAATCTGTACTCCACAAAACTGGAAAGTCTAAATGAAATGGATAATTTCCTTGATAGATTCCACCTACCAACATTAAATCAAGATTAGATTATTTAAACAGACGCATAACCCCCAAGGAAATAGAAGAGGTCATTAAAAGTCTACAAACCAAAAGATACCCAGGGCCAGATTGTTTCAGCACAAACTTTTATCAGACAATCAAGGAAGAGTTAGTTCCAATACTCCTCAAATTATTCCACAAAATAGAAACAGAAAGAATACTACCAAACTACAAGGCCACAGTCACCCTGATACCCAAACTACCAAAAGATTTAACAAAGAAAGATAATTACAGGCCAATTTCCCTCATGAACATAGATACAAAAATATTCAACAAAATACAAACAGAATCTAAGAACACATCAAAAAAATCATTCACAATGATCAAGTAGGCTTCATCCCAGAAATGCAAGGATGGTTCAACATACTAAAATCAGTCAATGTAGTCCACCATGTAAACAAACTGAAAGAAAAAAAAATGATCATCTCATTAAATTCCAAGAAACTTTCAACAAAATCCAACATCCCTTAAAAGTCTTGGAGAGATGAGAGATACAGGGACATACCTAAACATAATAAAGCAATTTTATAGTAAATCCATAGTCAACATCAAATTAAATGGAGAGAAACTGAAAGCAATTCCACTATAATCCAGAAAAGCAGTGTTGTCCTCTCCCTCCATACATATTCAATATAGTTCTAGGTGGAGCAATAAGAGAACAGGAGATCAAGGGGATACAAATTGGAAAGGAAGAAGTCAAAGTATCCTTATTTTCAGATGATTTGATAGTTAATATAAGTGACCCCCAAAACTCTAGTAGGGTTCTCCTACAGCTGACAAGCAAATTCAGTGAAGTGACTGGTTACAAGACCAACTCAGAAAAATTTGTAGCCCTTGTATATACAAACAAGGGCTATAAAAAGAAGTTAGTCAAACAACTCCTTTCCCAATAGCCACAAATAGCATAGAATACCTTGAGGTGACTCTAACCGAGCAAGTGGAAGACTTGTATGACAAAAATGTTAAGTCTTTGAAGAAAGAAATTTAGGAATATTTCAGAAGATGGAAAAATTTCCCATGATCCTAGATCTATAGGATTAACATAGTAAGAATAGCCATTTTGTCAAAAGCAATCTACAGATTCATGTAATCCCTATCAAAATCCCAATACAACTCTTTACAGACCTTGAAAGGAGAATACTTAACTTCATATGGAAAAACAAAAACCCAGAAGAGCTAAAATAATCCTAAGAAATAAATCCCTGATCTCACCTTATACTACAGAGCTATAGCAATAAAAATTGTATAGTATTAGCATAAAAACAGACACATTAATTAATGATACAGAATCAAAGATTCTGACATAAATTTACACACTTATGGCCACCTGATCTTCAATAAAGAAGCCAGAAATATACAATGGAAAAAAGAAAGCATTTTTAAAAATGGAACAGGTTTAATTAATGTTTGGACGTAGAAGATTGCAAATAGATCCATTTTTATCACCTTGCACAGTACTTGAATCCGGGTGGATTAATGACCACAACATAAAACACTGTACACTGATCCTGATAGAAGAGAAAGTGGGCAATATCCTTGAACTCATTGGCAAAGGAAACATCTTCCTCAACAGAACACCACTAGAGCAGACACTACGATCAACGATTAATAAACAGAACCTCATGAAACCAAAAAGGTTCTATAAGGCAAAGGACACTGTCAGCAAGATGACATATCAGCCTACAGAATGGGAAAATATTTTTACAAAGTCCACTTCTGATAGAGGACGAATATCCAAACTCAAGAAACTAGACATCAACAAAACAAATAATCCAAATAAAAAAATTGGGGTACAGATCTAAACAAAGAATTCTCAAAAGAGGAATCTCAAATGACTGAGAGACACTTAAAGAAATGTTCAACATACTTAGCTATCAGGAAAATGCAAATCAAAACTACTTGCAATTCTATCTTACACCTGTCAGAATAGCTAAGATCAATGACAGAAGTGACAGCTCATGTTGGTGAGGTTGTGGAGTAAGCAGAACACTCCTTCACTGCTGAGGGAAGTGTAAAGTTGTACAGTCTTTATGGAAATCAATATTGTGATTCCTCAGGAAATTTGAAATTGACCTACCTCAAGACCCAACTATCGCACTCCTGGGCATATGCTCAAAGGATGCTCCATCCTACCAGATGGACACTTGCTCAACTATATTCAAAGCAACTTTATCCATAATAGCCAGAAATTGGAAACAACCTCAGTGCCTTTCACTGAAGAATGTATAAAGAAATCATGGTAGATTTACACAACAGAGAATTACTCAGGTATTTAAAAAAGGACTTTATGAATTTTGCAGATAAATGCATGGAACTAGAAAAACTCATTTTGAGTGAGTTAATCCAGTCCCAGAAAGACAAACATAGAATGTATTCAGTTATATGTGAATATTAACTGCTAAACAAAAGACAAGATTTCTGCAGTCCACAGACCCAGAGAGACTATGCAACAAGGATGGCCCTAGTAGGGACACAGAGATCACCTGGTAAATGGGAAATAGAATAAGCAGGGCAGGTGGGCTGGGGGAGGATGGGAAGGGGAACAGAAGGGACTGTTTTGGGGGGAAAGGATGGAGGGACAGAATATATGGAGAGACAACTGGAATTAGAGGACATAAGGGGGGAATCAGAAGACCTAGGGCAATGGAAACTCACTATAATCCAAGATAGAGACCCTGGAGAAGACCTCTAGCATTGGGGGATGGCAAACCTGAACATAGATTGGTGCCTAGCCTAATCTTCCTCATAGAGGCTTCCTTGGGCAGCTTCCATGGGAGCTGATGCAGAAGTCTAGAGCCAAACATTCTGCAGAACTTGGGAAACCCCACAGAAGACAGAGAGGAAGAATTACAGGGGCCAAAAGAGTTTAGGACATCAGGAGAACAAGCCCCATGGAGTCAACTGATCAACACTCTTGGGGTCCCACGGAAACTGAAGCAGCAGACAGAGCCTGCAGGGCCCCCTAGATACGTCTTGTAGTTATCTGGCATTGTGTTCTTGCAGAGATTCTTGTAAGTGTGTGCATGAGTGTGTTGTGGTCTCTGATGTTTTACCTACCCTTAGTATACTTTGCCTCCTGCTGTGTTGCATAGTCCACCTTTAATGTAGGGATTAATGCCTGACCTTACTCCATCTTGTTGTGCCCTGCTTGAGTAGTAACCCTTGGAGGACGGCTCTTTTTTTGGAGGAGAGGCAGGAGTGGAGATGGATGGGTGGAGGTAGGGATGGTATATTTGGAGGAGGTGGGAGATGGGAATGCTTGGAAGAATGGAGGGAGGGGAGAAGATATGTCAGGATGTAGTACACAAGAAAAGAAAAAAATTAATGTATACTCATTTTTATTGAAAATGTCATCATTCAAAATTGTAATTCCTACTCCTGTAGTGGTGTACATATGCATGCATGAGTGTACACGAGTGCACATGCACATGCGTGCGTATTCACACACTCACACACACACACACACACAAAACATATCATCCACACCAGCACTCCATGCACAATACCTCCCCAACCCCCTCTCAGTTACTATCCACACACACACACACCATACACACTTCCCCACACTGTACATACAAGCACGTACATACACATATATCTCTTTGATAAAGAGTATGTCATATATGATGGTTCCAACCTGATTTGAAAACCTTTTAAGATACAATTTATTCCATTTTATCTTATAACAAAAATTTATGTTAATTTGTTGCTTATTTTATTTCACTTTATTGATAAAATGCATAAGACTTTTTGTAATGTAGATTTTAATAGTACTTTGAACATTTGATAGGTGTAAATGTGATAAATATGCTTGGTTCTCATAAACCCGGTAACATATTTTTTTATGTGCATGAAGCTATGTGGTATATGTTTTACTGAAAAATAGAATAATAAAAATTAAGTATGTAAGTAGGAAAAGATATTTATAGTTACAGGGTAAGGATCGTTATGCTCCCTTTACCCCTCTGTACTAGGATCGCAGGGGAGTGAATGAGGTAAAGTTAGGTGCTCCATTTTATTTGTATTGTTATTTCAAATATATATATGCAACTTTTTAGACTTCTGTATTTAATTTTATGTGTATGGATGTTTTGCCATAACAGCAGCAAGTACTCTTAACTGCTGAGCCACCTCTCCAGCCCCTATCCAATTTTTAATTAAAACTAAAATGTAATGGACAGAGCACATTGCCCATTAGTGATTACATTTTAATGAATAACTTTTTCATGATCTGGCACATGCTCTTACATATATTCTGTGAAATTTCTCATTAAATCTCAAATATGAATGCTTGACCAACAGTTTTGGAATCTGTTAATGGCTATGTCATCATTCTTCATGGTTTAAATTCCCCTTTTATGAAAATCTGAAGGATTTTTAGGAGCTTCACAAAAGTTCAGTGTCTTTGTCATATCAAATGGCTGAGAAACACTTAAATGTTCAATATCCTTAGCAATTAGGGAAATACAAATTAAAACTATGCTGAGATTTCATCTTACAGCTGTCAGAATGGCTAAGAACAGTAACACAAGTGACAACTCATGCTGATGAGGATGTGGAGCAAGGGGAACACTCCTCCATTACTAGAGGGAGTGCAAAATCAACCTACCTCAAGACACAGCTATAGCACTCTTGGGCATATACACAAAGAAAGCCCCATTCTACCACAAGGACACTTACTTAAGTATATTCATAGGAACTTTATCCATAATAGCCAAAAAATTAGAAATAACCTAGATGCCCTTCAAATGAAGAATGTATAAAGAAAATGCAGTACATTTATGCAATGGAGTATTACTCAGATATTAAAAAAAATAACATCATGAATTATGCATGCAAATGGATGGCACTAGAAAAAACATCTTGATCATCCTAATCAAGTTAACCCAGTCCCAGATAGACAAACATGGTATGTACACACTTATATGTGGATATTAGCTGTTAAGCAAAGGGCAGAGGTATTAGAATACACAGATTCAGAGAGACTATGTAACACATGAATTTCACTGGTAAAGGAGAAACAGAATAGATGTTTTAGAGGCCTGGGGGAGGATGGGAATGTGAACAAGAGAGACCAGGTTTGGGGAGAGAGATGGAGGGACAAAATATATGGAGAGATGAATGGAATTGGAGGACATTTAGGGTGTGATATTGAAACTTAGTATGGTGGAAACTCTGTAGAATCTACGACGGTGTCCCTAGTCAGTTTCCTAGAAATGTGTTTGTGTGCATATGTGTATGTGTGTGCATGTGTGTTTGTGTGTGTGTGTTTGTGTGTTTGTGTGTGTTTGTATGGGAGTATGAATGTGTGTGAGTATGCATGTGTGGGTGTGAATGTGTAGGCATTTGAACATGCCAGTGTCCTTGTGGTTTCAGCATTTGTTAGAATTTATCTGAACTGCTAAATGCCTCTAAGAATCAGTAGTTTTTACTCTATCTTCATAGTATGTACATTAAAACTGTGGTATTCTGTAGATCTATGCCTTCACCTCAATCAATCCTGTGGGATGTTTCCTAAATTGTCATTAAAATACAACAACAACAACAACAAACAAACAAACCATTTTTAAAGAAAACCATTTTGTTCAGCTTCCCTTGAGTATGAGATTTTAATTTGAGTGTGACACTGGATTGCAATATTTGTCTTGCAACCCTCCTCCTTTCATAAGATAGGAACATCAAAGAAATTCAAAGCCAAAGATAATGGGGATTGCAATTCATAGTTCTCTGAATAGCACTAATTCACTTCTCTAGCTAAATGTGACTGGTGACATCTCCAGAGCCATGGCCTTATCTGATTTGAAGATTAATCTTATTGAGACACTTAAAGGGGGCGAATTATTAAGAGCTTTATTCAACAGTCTTATGAGCCTTATTAATACAAGAATTTCTTCTTTTGAACCATACATTTTTTGAAATTGTTACTCCTCTGAGCCTAATTTTATTTATTTATCTGTTATTATTTTCATGTGTGTATAGGTGTGTGTGTGTGTGTACATGAATGCAGGTGCCCTTGAAGGTTTGAGGCATCTGAGATCCATGAAATGGTATTGCAGGTTCCTAAGTGGATTCTGGGAACTGAAAGTGAATACTCTGTGAGAGAAATATGCAGTTTTAACTGCTGAGTCTAAGTTTTAGGACCCAGTCCTCTAAGCCTAATTTTAATTTCATTAAGTAAAGATTCTTACTAAAGTAAGAATTATGACAACCTGGTTGTTGCAATGGGGAATAAGTTAAGTTTTGAAGCATAGCATTTCATCTACCTCTAATATGCAGTCAAAAAGAGCTAGTTATCTATCACTTAAGTGGGTTATAATATGATTATTTCCTGAGTTTGATGTTTTAGAATACAAGTCTCCAGCTGTAATAAAGTTTAATTATTTCGGCCTCTGTCATCACCTCTACAAAGCTTCCTAGTTTCTTTGTTTTCTCTATTTGTAGACATGTATTAAACTATCATATTCCTTTTTACCTAGCTTTCCATCATTGAAAGCTATGATCTTCACATTACCTCAAGATACAAGCATTAGCTTCATTATAAAAAACATATATGACATGCAATATTGTAGAAATTATAAAACCTATGTAGAAGATAGAAAACAAGATGAAGTAAGTATAATCGCAAAGCAATACTTTTTTCAGATATCCAATGAACCATCACAAACACAGTTCCTGGCAGAATACATTCAAAATTAGACAGCTATGTTAAGCTTCCATGAGACACAAAACTTCTTGGTAAGCATTTGCATGATTACATAATACTCTGTCCTCCACCTTTGACTTGAACAGTGGCCTCCATCTCTTTAGAATGATTCCTCAGTCACACACTAATTTCCAATGTTATCGAATAATCCTACTTCTCAGAACACCCTCTCAAGTCACAGGGGAGAGCCATATTAATTTTTCAGTAGCCTTCTGTTACTTTTGGCACTCATAGAATTTACTATTCCTTCTTCAGTATTATTTCTAAATAACTTGAAAACTTCTGGAGTTAGAGTCTCCACGATATTCCAAGTTACTTGTTTACTTATTTGATCAACCATAAAAAACACATTTCTTATACTTAAGCATTATTTTTGCAATTCCTGATAATAATTCAATACAGGTTTGTAGGTTTAAATAGTTCAGTGGATGTTGTTGGAGTAATTAAATCATTTTGACACTTTTCTGAAATCATTTGATAATATTATGTTCAATTGTGCTGACTTCAATTTTCTTTTAATGCCCTGATAAATAAATCTAAAATCTCTTTTTGACTTTCCTAGAGTTGAGTTTGTTTCTTTGAACTGACTATTTTCCTGGTATAAATGAATGTGTGGATGTACCCTTTCTAGATTGAAATTATTAGCTTTCAAATCTTATGTTCCCCGAAGAAAATGAGGATATTTCAGGTCAGTCAGTAGGAATACTATTTAGTTTGTGTTATCTGCAGTGATTGTATCTGGAGGGAATCAATAACCATATAAACTAACAGTTGAATGACAAAATAAGTAGATGATTGCTATTAGTAATTCATTTTCTCAAATGGTCTAAGTGTTCTCTTCTAATTCTCTGAAGTGTTTAAAAATCCTATGGAGTTTACATTAGAAACAAAAATATCCCATTTCTTTATTTGATACCAAGAGAACCTAATTTCTTCAATCTTCAAATTTTACATTTTGAACAGACCAATTCATTAGAATTTATCTCATTAAGATTATAACAGAGATCAGGACACATGACTTTTTAAAGTTGAAAGCTGGGCTAAAATGATGTAGAAAACTTGAAAATATGTTGTTAACAATATGCATCATGTTTATATCAGAAAAAAAATCATCAAAATCAAAAGGATCACCATGGCTATTATTTTTAATAACATTGCTTTCACTTTATCTAAATATGTTTGTATTGAATACATACAGCCTATGAACCATCATAATTTAAAGGCACATGCAGCAATGACTAAAATATACAGCTGACTGAGAGATTTATTACTGGATAATGTTTTCTACCTTTAAAAAAATCATGTAGATATAAAAATGACCACAGTGGCGAAGTGCCATGTTTCTTATCATACTATTGGCCATTTCTCATATAACATTATTGCTCCTGGTGGACACTTTAAATTTAATTAAAATGTGAAATTCTTCTGCAATGTAGAAAATAAATCTGAAGTGCTATAACTTGAATATAACCATTATTCTGTTGTCCATCAATAATTAATGAAGCAGAGAGAAATTTATGCTTTTTGTATTTTGAATTATACATAATAAAAGACTGTTATATTGTTAAAAAATAAAATGTAGAAACATTTTTTCTAAATTCATTAGATTTATCCTTTTGAGTTACTGTACAAGTAGTTAAAACTGGATTTCTAATACCAGTTTCTAATTCTAATCTGAATATATCAGTGTTTGTTATTTTGAAAAGAGTCAAGTTAGAAAACTTACCTACCAGGTGCTCAGGGTCCCTCCCTTCCTATAGTTATATAAACAGTAAGGACTCTGAGAAAAGGATGTTATCTAACATGTAAAGTACAAATTGTGCAAAGAGCTCCAGAATCCCAGCTTCCATGAGTAATCACATATGCTGGTTTGGGTTTTCAGCAGTAAAGCTTCCTTTATGTCTGTCACCCATTTTCCTGTAAGTACATCTGCATTTACAATACTACAATCAACTCATATGTTGAAAGTTTTTAGACTCCTGAAACCATTAATTTTGTCTCTCATCAATTCCTTATCTGGGCTGAGTATACATTTGTTCATGTATCCCCAGAAAATTTACCACCCAGATTGATTTGTAGACGAGGAAGTATTTATCAGTTGTGGAATATGGATAATAGTGAGTTCAATTCACCATGCTTGTTTGCCTTAGTTACTGAATAGAAGACAATATGATTTTAGCCTTTTATATTTGATGGATTTGTCCACTAATAAATAGTCATAAACCTTGAATAGCAGACCTGACTGATGATTTTGGAAGGCAGCATGTCACAAAGGCAAAACTTCAGTGGATGCAATATGGTTACTTTCTTCTAGTTTCACTCTGCTGGATTCTTAAAGATATTGGTCTAGAATCTCACAATAGAAGGAGAGAAGTAACAAAGGATGGGGAGGGGTATAGATAGGACAAGGAGTAAAGAGTGTGTGTCTAGGTTTTGGGCTATTGAAAGGGCAAAGGCAGTAATTGAGAAATTACTCAGTTGGGAAGAAAAGCAGTTGGGAAGAAAGGGTGACAGAATAATGAAGGAAAGCTTGGTCATGGGTGGCCACTAGATTTGGTGAGCAAACGGCATTTTTTCACTTTGAAAACCAGCATAAAACTACTGGATGTATAGCTATGGCTCATGAATATGGCCAGAGGCATGATAATTTGAATATCTTGATGTCCGATGGAGGATATCATTTAATATCTTAATGGGGATATGGCACTCCAAAGTTCTGGTACAAAAATAATTAGGAAGGTTGGCTGGTAGGACGAGAGCAGATGCTCTGTGGTGATTTATTTTTTCACTGTCATCTTGCACTCATGCATACACTGTCTGCTATTCATTTCACCTGTCACCAGTAAGCTACTGTCTCATTCTCTTAAAATCATCCTCACTTTGGTAGGCTTCTTTGCTTTCCTTTCAACCTCTGTGAAGGAAAATAATAGATAACTATATAAAATATTTCCAAGGCTCTGGGAAACTTATGACATGAAATTTCTATTTGTGCTAAGATTTGTTCTTGTATCATTTGTATTATTCATTTTCTTACAAAATTCTTCTGTTTTCTCCTCACCCAAGGTTATAAAATGTTGTCTGTGATCAACATTGAATCTCATATTGTATATCACCAGTGTTTATGAATTTTCATAGAGTAGAACAGCTGGTCTCTTCAATTGCTATGCCTGTGCACCTTACCACACACTGAATACTTCTGTATGGATCATTTTCCTTGTCTTTTAAGGAAAGGTTAAAACAAAATGATTTATGGTCATCCCTCCTATTCTGCCTTTTTTTTTTTTTGTTTTCAACTACTATAACTAGCAAAAATTTGACTTGCCTAGTCAAGATAAGGAGTCATATGTTGTTCTCAAGTACTGCTTTACTTCGCTGACAGATTCTACTGATTCCACCAAAAATATTCTCTAGGTTTTATAAGAATTTTTTGTGGTACCACAGCCACTATTTTCCAAACTTTGCTATTGTCTTTGGTGTTTTCAGTTGCATAGTCCTGAGGTAGTACACCTGTTTTCTTCGTTGCATTCATTAAATTCTTTCATTGAGTAGTAGTGAGGTTGAATCTGAAACACAAATTCAGACCATGTCACTTTCCTAATTTAAGTCCTTATAAATATTCTGATTTTATTTAAGAAAGTATTCAGAGATTTGCATTGTCATCAATATCTTCATGAATTTATAATCTAGGTGTTTCCTATGCATATTCCTAAATATTCCTATTCAGTGATGCTTACCTTCAGCTTGCAATTTCCTCAAAGGTATTTTCTCAGGGTCTATAAAAATGTCTTTTATCTTTCTTTCATGGTATTCATCTCTTTTATTTCAAAATATAATTACAGTTTGCTACTGTGCATATATACAATACCTATCTAATTTACTGGCAGTTTTAATTTACCAGGGCCCAACACAAGTATTTCTAGTTTTAATGATTGTATGAGAAAGTGCCAATAATCAATTTGTTTACATTTATAGTATTCAACGAAACACATTTCTATTATCATGAAATAGAAGTTGCATTGTACAAATTATCTTAACTGTATGGATTCCAGATAAACTAAGCAATGATGTTCAACTGATTGGGTATTTTAAGTGCAACTTCAAATTAGGATACTTTCCATTCACATTGGGCTTATTAGCACATGATACCATGATAAAACAACGTATCTGTGTCAGGTTATAATGCACTGATTCTTCCTTAACAATAATGTTAGATTTTATTTGAAACAAAATGAATACTAATAAATATTTATAGGATGGCTGAATAAATAAAACAGAAATCCATGTTGAAATCATATGACACAGCTCAACTCTCCTATCCCATAGGGTTCTTTTTTATTTGCTTGCTTACTTTTTGAGTGTTTTTCCTTGCCTTGTTTGCTTTTCCTTATCTTAAGACATTGCCCAAACTGTCTTCAAACCTGTGATCCTCTTGCCTTAGCACTTCATAGAGTAAAGTATCATTATTTTATAAGACTTTTAACTAAAGGAGAAGTGGAAGAAAATAATGACTTACAAAGATTGGGGATGTCTGAAATATGCTGTAGTTATTGCTATAATAGTAAAACACTGTGGATAATACTTTCAAAAGTGGCTCCTTGATTTATACCTTTTGTTGATGGTCTGTTTCATGTTCTTTCCAGGTCTCAGTTTCATTGGTGCCACTAAAAAAATGCCACCACCTGCGATCCCTAGGTTTACAGGTTTACACCACTATACCCATCTCCTGTAACTACTTTTTTTTTTTTTAATCTCAAAACTTGACATTTCTCTTTGATCATGTTAAACCACTTGTCTTTTTTAGTCTCTTTCCCTCTAAGGTTTCATTCCTGAGTTATAGATCATTTCATCTGTATCAAATTAATTTAGTCCCTTACTCTGGAATTTTTAAATAATATATGCTTTAATTCTCAAATGTTATATGATTACAACAAATCTTTATTAATCAGGACTCATCAACATTCGTTCATTCCTATTTACTCTGTGAATATGCTCTTGTTTTGTTTGTTTGTTTGTTTGTTTGAGACAGGGTTTCTCTGTTGTATCTCTGGCTGTCCCAGAACTCATTCTGTAGACCAGCCAGCCTGGCCTTGAACTCACAGAGATCTGTCTGTCTTTGTCTCCTGAGTGCTGGGATTAAAGGTGTGTGCCACCATGCCAGGGCCTGTAAATGTACTTTTAATATAATTTTACCTAGTGATAGCATCTTTCTCATTTGAGCCCTTTGTTTTTCCATTTCTATAATATGTGGAAGTCTTTTTGTTTGGTATCAGAATACAAAATGACTCCCCATTGTATAGAGTAAAAATATGGTTATTTTGTAAGGAAAAAAAAAACAAAAGAGATGTGGAAGAAAATAATGACTTACAAAGATTGGGGGTGTCTGAAGTGTGTTGTAGATATTGCTGTAATAGTAAAAGTCTGTGGATAATATTTTCTAAAGTGGCTCCTTAATTTCTATCTTTGATTAATGGTCTGTTTTGTTTCCTTTCCAGGTCTCAGTTTCATTGGTGCTACTAAAAAAATGCTACCACCTGTGTAATTCATAAGGGATAGAAATATGTGCATAAAAGCTAAGGGGAATGGGAAATCCAACATCAATACTTTGATATCCAGAAAGGTTTTATGTGCTTCCTACATGGAACTTTATTGTTAAGTGCTTTGGAGAAACTCGTGTTCTGACATAGCAGAAAGTAACAGGCTAAACAGAAAAGAAAGAGCAAATGCTGTGTCAAGCCTCTTTAATAACAGCTTTAATCCCTTACACAAGAGAAGAGTCTTCATGCCCTATTCACAGCCAAAATTCTGTACCTCATTATGCTAATCTTTGAGGTCTGAGCAGCAACATGAACTTCATCGGGTAAAAATTCAAACCATAGCAGTACCCATATATGAATTTCATGAAATGTAATTATGAATTAGGCTATAATATCTCTTTGTTGTGGAATCTCACACTTTCCCAGATATATAAAATGGTCAACTTGGGTATAATGCATAAAAAGGTATTGGAAATACAGCAATCTTTTCTCCAGATAATTTGTCTTCTGATAAATTCACAAGCCCTTCATAAAATGATCTGCCCTTCATATTATCTCATTTTATGCCATTATGTCACACAATCCATTTATAATTGTCTTTAATCTCATCAAATAAATATTGCTTTGTAGAGGAGCATTTATTCTTTGAATACAGCAGCATGGCTGCTCTAAGGTAGAAAGTATGCTAGTACATACTTTTAATCCCAGTATTCAGAAGGCAGTGATAGCACAGGCCTTTAATCCCCAAGGCAGAAGCAAGTAGAAGAAGAAGAAGAAGAAGAAGAAGAAGAGGAGAAGAAGAAGAGGAGGGAGGAGGAGGAGGAGGAGGAGGAGGAGGAGGAGGAGGAGGAGGAGGAGGAGGAGGAGGAGGAGGAGACAGAAAGCAAAATCAGAAGTCAGTGTCAGACAGGAAGTGACATCTGAGATGAATTAGAGTGAAGAGCAGGTAAAATGACAAATCATAGGAAAAGTTAGCAGAGTGAGTCAGAGTGGGGATGTGCCTAACTTTCCTGATATAAAAGCAAGCTCCCAGCTCATACAGGTAGTTTGAGGCAGTCTGATGCAGAGACACAGTGGTAGTTCAGCTGAAGGAGTCAGTTTCAGATAGGAAGATTGTGTTTGGGAGAAAGAATCAGTTTGAAGTTGAGCAGAGTAGTTAAGTCAGATAAGTTGCTAGATTCAGCCAGAGTCAGAAGAGTTCATCAGAAACAGTCAGCTGCTCAGAGATCAGTTTCAACCAGCACTTGGAGAAAAGTTTGAGACAGAACAAGTGTGTTGAATCAGGCTATCAGAAGAGTAAGCTGAGTTCAGTACAGCTCTGAGTTCAGAAGGAGCTAGTCAGAGTGTGTCAGTCAGCAGTAGGTCTCAGAGGTTAAAACATTCTAGCTTGAGCTAGCATCTTGAAGATTAGATTATACAGTTACTTAAGCTTTACAGTTCTAGGTTCAAGATTAAATAATATAGAGGCGGAAACCCTCTTAGATCAGGAATTGAATTAGCGAAAGAATAAAATGCTTTTTGACCTGAATCAATGACTACATTGATTAATAAAATATAATTTTTTCTTGACCTTATGACTTAAATTCTATGTAATGATGTTCTAGTCAATCCTAAATTATTTAAAATATCATGTTTTTATCATTAATACACTAATGCATTTATAAGGAAATTAGATTTTCACAGAGACAAGTAATACTATCTGGGGTCTTGTTATGATACCAAGGATGTGCTCATCAAATTGACTGAACAATCTAGTTATAAGAACCTGCAAACAATTTTTGCAGAAAAAGAATGTATCAGTGGAAGTTATCTTTTTCTGACAGGAGATGTAAGACATTAATAGTCATCACTCAAATGTTGATTCTTATATCATTTTTGATAAGACATTCTTTATAGTATCAAACTACTAAGGGAGTTTTCAAAGCAAGTGAATTTGGTAAATATTTCTTTTTCATTTATTTCAGCTATCTGTCCAAAATGCACATAAATTGTATGAATGCTTTGTAATCATGGATGAAATAGAATAGTCTATTACTGACTAATTATGTTGAAAATAAACTTCATTTTATGCTACAAATTTCCTACAAAATACAATATGTTACTTTAAAAATTATTTTCAATTAATGAATTCTGTTAAAAATTCTGAATTTGGCCCTCAGAAGCTTTTCATTGGTATAAGGGTTGGTGAGTATCCAACAACTATAGTTTTTAAAAAAACTGTTAAAATGAAAATGTTCTCTCCATTTCTGACCCTTCCATTATAGTTATTGAAGCTTCTTTTCATTTCCCAATATTCCTTCTCTTCAAAGGGAAGTGGTTTATTGTGGCATGACTGGCATCTACCTTCTCTTTTTTTATATTTTTACCTCAGAATAAAACGAATGACTTTCCAAGTTGTTGAGTTGACAGAAAATAGGTGGAAGAAAATTGCTTATGATCCACCTTGTTTTATCTTGGAAAGAATGTGATCAATTACAATATAGAAGATGAAGGCATATCCTGAACACTCTCAGGTCACTGGCTACTTCTTTCACTGTGCATGTGAGAACAATCTTCTAATAAACGAACATCACAGGAATTACAGAAAATTTCACTGAAACACAAAAGAATATACCTTTGTTTCTGTACCTCATTGAACTTTCTCCAAAATTGGCCACACACTCAGACACAGTGTCAAGTCTCAACAGGTTAAAAAAAAATTGAAATAATTCACTATATCCTATCAGAGTACTGTGGATTAAAGCTGGATATCAACAACAACAGAAGCAACAGAAAGCTTACAAACTCATGGAAACTGATCAACTCTTTGGTCAAAAATGGGTCAAGATAGAAATAAAGATATTAAAGAGGTTCTAGAATTCGAAGAAAATGAATGCACAGCATACCTAAAAGTATGGGACACAATGAAGACATTTCTAAGAAACAAGTTCTTAGCATTGAGTGCTTACACATAAAAACAGGAACAACAATAACAAAACAACCAGAGGGATCTAAAACTAGTAATTTACTCTTAATAGAACACCTGAAAGCTCTAGAACAATAGGAAGTAATCACATTCTAGAGTAATAGACAGCAGGAAATAATCAACGTCAGACCCAAATCAGTGAGATAGAAACAAAGAGAAAAATAAAAAGAAGTAATGAAACAAAGAGTTGCTTCTTTGAGAAAATCAACAAATAAAAAAAATCTTATCTAAACTGACTAAAAGTAAAAAGAGAGAATATCCAAATTAATAAAATCAGAAATCGAAAGGTGGACTTAACAACAGACACAGAAAATCAAGAAAATCACAAGGACACACCTTAAAAACCTTTACTTCACCAAATTGGAAAATATAAAGAAATGGCTAATTATCTCAATAACTACCATTTATTAAAGATAAAGATCAGTTTTCAAATGGGAAAGAAACACTTAAAAATATTCAACATCTTTACCCATCAAAGGAATGCAAACCAAAACTACTTTGAGACTCTATCTTATACCTGTCAGAATACCTGTCAGATCAATAACACAAGTGACACCTCATGTTGGCTAGTATGGGGAGCAAGGGGAATACTCCTTCATTGTTGATAGGAGAGCAAACTTGTACATAGCAAACACTATGAAAATCAATATGACGATTCCTCAGGAAACTGGAAATCAACCTATCTCAAGACCCACTATACACTCCTCAGCATACACCTGAAGGACATCCATCTTACCACAAGGATGCTTGCTCAACTATACTCATGGTGACTTTATTCTTAATAATCAGAAATTGGAAACATCCTAGATGTTCCTCAACTGTAGAATGGATAAAGAAAATGTGCAAATGTACATTTACACAATGGAATACTACTCAGCTATTAAAAATAATGACATCATGAGACTTGCAGGGAAATGGATGGAACTAGAAAAAAAAATCTTCCTGAATGAGGTAGCTCTGCCCGAGAAAGACAAACATGGTATATACTCACTTATAAGTAGATATTAGCTGTCAAGCAAAGGACAGAGGTACTAAAATACACAGACCCAGAGAGACGATGCAACAACAAGGGCCCCAGGGGGACACATGGATCTCCTTCAGAAGGGGAATAAGAAAAAATGCTAGATCCCTGGGGTAGGATGGAAACGGAAGCAAGAGGGATCAGGATAGGGATGAAAAAGAGAATACAGAGAAAAACAAGTGGAATTGGGGGATATTTAGGTGTGATTGGACACCTAGTGTAGTAGAAACTTCCTGAAACCTATGAGGGTGACCCTACTGAGGACTCCTAGTAATGGGGGATAGGAATCCTGAACAGTCCATCTCCTGAAACAAGATAAGTCTTTTAGTGGTGGGACTGGGACACTGACCCAGCCACAAATCCTTCAACCTATAACTTATCCTGCCTGGAGTATCAGCTGGGACAATGGAGGGGCAGAACCCCATGCCAAGGTAGGGAGGCCATATGTGACATTGCAGGGCTGGCCAGCAACTGGAGACTGAATAGTCCAGGTACAATGCTTACTGATATTCTGTTATGCTCATAGATTGCTGCCTAGGTCAATCATCATCAGAGCATCTTCCTCTGAGATCTGTTGGAAGCACAGGCAGAAGGCCATTGCCAAACATTGCGTAGAGCTTGGGAAAACCCATAAAAGAGGTGGGGAGGGGATTGTAGGGACCAGAGGGTGGAGAATATGCCCAATGGAGTCAACTGGGCAGAAGAATTCGTACATGCTCACTGAGATTGAAACTGCAGTAACAGAGCCTATATGGGTCTGCTATAGGTCCCCAATATATGGTTATTTGATTTGGTGTTTTTGTACAACTCCTAAAAGTTGGAGTGGGAATTTTTAACACTTTTACTTGCTTTTAGGACATTTTTTTCTCCTACTGGACTGCCTTATCCCAACTTAATGTTCGGGCTCATGCTCAGCCTTGTTCTATCTTTTTAATGCCATATTTGATTGGTAATCTTTTTTCTGAGAGGAGTACAGGGGACAATCAGGGGGAGAGGAAAGGTGAGGGAAGCTGGAAGGAGGTAAGGGAAGGGAAGTTAATTTCAGGATGTTTTTATGAGAGAGAAAAAATAAAATAAAAATATAAAATAAAAATCAGATACACAATTTAAATGGTCCTCTAACATTTAGTGAAATAGAAGCAGTCATAAAAGATTTCCTAACCAGAAAAAGCACAAGAGAAGACAATTTTAACACAGAATTCTACCAGATGTTCAAAACAATAGTGATCACCAATACTCCTCAAATTATTGCACAAAATAGAAGGAACATGGCCAGATTATTTTAAGAGGCCACAGTTAACTTAATATCCAAACAATATAAAAATTCAACAAAGAAAGAAAATTACAGACTAATTTCACTTATGAACATAGGTGTAAAAATACTCAATAAAATACTTGAAAACTCAATCCAAGAACACATCAAAAAGATCGTCCACCATGATTCAGCAGGCTTTATTCCAGAGATACAGGGATGGTTAAATTTACAAAAATCAGTCAGTGTAATCCACAATGTAAACAAAATGAAAGAAAAATAATTACATGATCATATCATTAGACCCAGAAAAGGCGTTTGACAAAATCTAATGCCCCCTCATAGTATAAATCCTGGGTAGATTAGGGCAGTTTACAGCAAGCTTACAGCCAACACCAAACTAACTGAAAGAGATCAAGGGGATACATATTGGAAAGGAAGAAGTCAAAATATTGTTATTTGCAGATGATATGACAATATACATATGTGATAACAAAAATTCCACCAAGAACTCCTACATCTGATAAACAATTTCAGCAAAGTGACTGGATACAAGATTAACAGCAACAACAACTAAAAAAAAATCTGGAACCCTCCTATATACAAATTATAAATGGACTGAGAAAAGAAACAGGGAAACAATATCTTTCACAATAACCTCACTTAATATAAAATATCTTGAGATAACTCTAGCCATGCAAGCAAAACACTTCTATGATAAAACAAATTTAAGTCATTGAAGAAATAAATTGAAAAAGAGATCCAAAATTGGAAAACTCTCTCATACTCATGGATTGGTTAGATTAACATTATAAAAATGGCCTTCCTACCAAAAGCAATCCTCATCAAAATTTCAACACAATTCTTCACAGGCCTTGAAAGGATAATTCTCAACAGGATGTGGAAAAACAAAACCCAGAATAGCTAAAACAATAATGAACGATTAACAAAAAATCTGCTGGAGTTCTTACCACTTCTGATTTCAAGTTGTACTACAGAGCTATAGTAATAAATTTACATGTTTTTGGCATAAAAACAAACATGTTGGTTAATAGATTCAACTAGAGTATGACAATATGAATCCTCAAAAAATATATGGACACTTGATTTTTTTAAATAAAGAAACCACCAGAAAAAAATCTGCATCTTCAACCAATGTGCTGGCCAAACTGGATATCCAAATGTAGAAGAAAGTAAATAGAACCATACTTATTGCCCTGAACAAAGCTCAAGTCCAAGTGAACCAAAGACCTCACCATGAAGCCAAATACACTGAACCTAATAGTGGGGTATTGCACTGGTACTGGAGAAGATTTTCTGAACAGAACATCAATAGGCACTAAGATCAACAATTCCTAAAGAGGTTCTCATGAAACTGAAAAACTTCTGAAAAAGCAAAGGATACTATCATATGGACAAAGTGGAAACCTATAGAATGGGAAAAGATTTTATCAACTTCATATCTGATAGAGAGCACATATCAAAAATATATAAATAACTAAAGAAAAAAATATCAAAAATCCTAATAATCTAATTTAAAGTGGGTGTACAGATCTAAACAGAGAATTCTCAACAGAAGAATCTCAAATGGCTAAGAAACACTTTAAAAAGTTCAACATCCTTAACCATACAAAAGTGCAAATTATAACTACTATGAGAGTCCAGGTTACACTTGTCAGAATGGTGAAGATCTATAAATATCTCTTATTGTAGAAACAAGCATCCAGTGGGAGTGACTTTTAAGAATCATTTCTGTGTAGTGTGATATTCTGGCATAATAATATAATAATAATTATATATATATATATATATATATATATATATATATATATATATATAACATAATTTTTTGAAACACCTTTACTCTAGATTGTAGAGGTTTAGGGACACGTTGAGACTGTTTTGAGTATGTAAGTCATTAAAGAAGGAGAATTTATAGGTCTCTCCAAATTACATGTTCAATGGTGAACTATTAGGCGATTCATTTGAATGTATGGGCCTGATTTCCTAAACTGAATTTACAACAGGCAGTGAACTTTTCTTTCACTATGCAAGTGCTCTCTTTAGAAAATATTAGATGGCTGTGGTTGTATAATTTACCACTTAAATTTGAGCTATCATAGTAAAAATATTAGATTTTCAATCAATCAAGAAACTTGAGATAAACTCTACATCACACCAGCAACCTCTTGTCACTATTTTATTTGTAATGTTCTTTATATTTTGTGCAGTGTTTCTTTTGAAAATTGAATATACTTGTTACATTAACCACAATAATTCAAGCATGTTCTGTTGACGAACATATCCTGGAACAAAGGAGTGGTCTAAGTGGGTACTATGCTTGGTGCACACTTCTGAGTACCAGAATTTGGATTCTAAGCATTTACATAAATGCTTGGTGCACATAGTGATCCAGCTTTATTTACAGGTTTTGGTGTTAGCAGGTGAAGGGAAAAGATCTCCAGAACAAGCTGGCCAACTATGATCACTGAATTAGTGATTTCTGAGTTGAAGTGAAACATCGTGCCTAAATAAAAAAGCTATTGAAGAAGTCACTACATATTATCTTGCTTCCACATGCACATGCATACACAACAAAATAAAATACATGCACACACACACATACATACATGAGAATACAGAATTACACAGGCATACTACAGAAGTGCACTCATGTACACGTATACACCTAATAGCATTTTGAAATTGGATATATTAGCTTTCATTTGTAACCCTAAAAGTCTAGAAGCTGGGGAAGGAAGATTAAAAAGTTTGATCTGAGGCTGGAATTCATAGCAAAATCTTGCCTCAGTATAACAATAAAAAATTACAAATTCACAATAGATTAAATATGCCTTTAGAATGACACCTTAAGATGCGCAATATTAAGGATAGAAAAATCATATTTTCAGTTGGTTAATATCAGGCAGTTCAAATGGAGATTGATGCTTTGATTTATATAATTCATACAAAAACAGATTTTCTCAATCTTAGTTTAGTTTTCAAACTCTAACATTGCATCATGGATTTAAAGATAAATAACACATCTTTATTATTCTGTTGGTTTTACTCTGTCATACAATAATAAATATGATTGCAAACCCTGTTTGTGTATTCAAAAGACTGTCAAAGGTCATGGTCTTCTGGCTACAGAATTCAACACGAGAAAGTGACTATTACTTTTTACTTTGTTGTATTCTGGTGAGGAGGAACACAGCGTACTAAGTTGTCAGTACAAAAGTATAGTAAATATAGTAAATAGTAAATGTAGTCAATATGGTTAATGTCCATAAAGTGGACTTAGCTTCCCAAACAATAAATCTCAAACAAATCTTATGAAAGTAAATTGTCTTTGTTGAACAAGAAAGGTATTGTCATGTGTCTGTGATTTTTACTATGCTTATCTGCTATTTTAATGAAATATAAGCACTGTAGTCAATTTTTTGATGTATTAGAATCACAGAAAGAGCTGAAGTGTATGGAAATGAATATCTGAATTATTAAAGGCACAGTAATGGGTTCTGTGCTTTGCCAAGTTTATTTCTGCTTTTAGTCACAATGATTGATTCTTAATCACCATCTTATATGTCAATAATAATTGTTAGATGTTTAAGACATAGCTTGAAATTGTAGTACATTACTGCCTTTCTTAACGTGAATATTTATGAAAGTTTCAACATATTTCTGAATGTTTTCCGTATTTTTTTTTTGCTCATCTCTGTGTTGTAGAATACCAATTTTCTTGTAAAAATTGCTCTTCACATTAACATGAACATGGCCAGAATAAAAATTACCTTAACAAAGCAAAGGAAAATTTACAGAAGAGACACTGGAGTTTACCTGTGGGAACAGGGTGAATATGTGTGAGGAATTTTCTACAGTATAATTAATAATCTTTGAATCTGGTTATAATTAATCAAGTTTGGAATTTTTAAAAGATGACTATAATGGCTACAAACAAAGTTAATGGTGTAAAAATGTAGTAAGACTGTTTTTTAGCGAATGAACTATTTTTCATTCTATTCCTTTTTATTGTGCTGATAAATGGAAAAAATAGAAACTAAGATAATAATCACCAATACCGAGGAAATTAATTCAACTTGATTATTGTATTTGTCAATACACATTATGGGGAAAGATATCCCAAACTGAAACTTTCTAATATATGTTCTCAAAGGGTAGGCAATTGATCAAGGAGCCATCTGCAGAGGCAGAAGAGATTAAAAGCCCCATGATCTACTTAAGGGGAATACATTCATTGTTCCTAGGGGGGAGGAACATTTGAATTGACAGTTTTCACAAAAAGCATCTAACCCACTACTAGAGAATCACATTAAAAAAGCAGCTCAGCATCTATCAATCTATGAAATAGAGTTATGAACTAAAATTTGCAATATAATTTAATAAGATCAAGAAGCAGGAAACACACTCCACTCAGGATTATGAGTTTTGTATTACCGTTATAACAAAATCTTATAGATCCAACATGAAAGAAAGACTTCAAGTGAACAAACCATGGTAACACAAATCTTAAATCGTTTAATAAAACATGGGGAAATTGATTACAATTATGTATAGGATGGATGCTACTTCATAACTGCAGGGGATATAATAGAAGAATTTGAGATTGGTGTAATTCTCAAGAAATGATTACATAAGCACCATGTATACAGATGAAAAGGAAAACTGGCTATAATGGTAATATATACAGAAAAAATTTTTCACAAAGTTTAGCATTCATTTTATATAAGAACATTCATTAAGTGATGAAATTGAAATATTCCTCTACAATATAGGAAAGTTGCTTCTAATATTATTTTTACAAAAGAAAATATATTGCTTTCTTCCTTAAATCAGAAACAGCTTAAGAACATATATACTCTACCTCAGAGTTAATTACAATACACTATATACACACACATATACTACAAAACTACATATAGTTTTATGAGACTGATGCATTATAAAAATGTAATATAACAAACAGAATCATAAGTTAGGCAGAAAGCTTTTAAAAAAGACAGATAAAGCTCTCATTAAGAATAAAAATATTTTAGTAAAGAATGGCATAGAAAAATGCCACCAAAATATTAGTTGGGTCACAGGAAAAAGTTAAATATATTAAGACCAAATGTAGTGTGTCCTAGTAGTACACAACAGGAAAATTGAAAGCTAAAGTAAAATGTTACTTACCAAAATACAAACAATATAAAATGTTAAAAAGAAAGTATTAAGCATGTATAATATTAATATTCTAAACATTTTGACATCGAGAGGCTGACAAGGTGTCTCAGTGGATAGAGTTGCTTGCCACCAATGCATATATTTGATCTCTGGGACCAACATAGTATAAGAAAAGAACTGACTCTCACAGGTTGTTCTCAGACTTATACAAGAATGGCCTGATGAATGCTTGCAGTGACTAGTATTTCTATTTGTACTCTCTCACATATAAATGCAAAATAAAGTAAATGTAAGTAAGAAATAATTAAAACTAATAAGTAAAAGTTATGACACTAATTAAAGAAAATAACAATGTCTCAAATAATAGTGGAATGCTTAGAATGGTTAAGATATCATGAAGTTCAAATTGAACCACACACACAAAAGCAATAACACTGAAGAGCTTTTCTCAACCACAGTGGATTTACCTTGATGCAAAAATTTATGAAATTACACAAAAGATTTAGGCAAACTAAAACAATTTCAAAAAGTCAAACAACATGTCTGAAGAATTTGCACTGCCTCTTTCAAATTTTGGGAAAATAGTGTGTATACATCTAGTAAGGCACAGTATAAGAACTAGCATATTGATTAATGGAGTCCAATGTAGAGTTCATGGATAGTACCTTCCATTTCTTCCTGCTGGGATATAATAAAAAAAAGATTCATTTATACAGTGAAAATACTACGCAGCAACATAAAGATACTGAAATATATTATATGTGCAACAGCATACATGGCCATTAGTGAGACTATGGTAAGGGAGAAAGAGGCCATTCAGAAAGAACACATACCATACTTTTGCCTTTGTAGCAGGTAACTACTTTGTAACTCACCAAGAAAGACAAAGAGGGATTTTCATAGATGCAAATCCTGTCAGGCTTCAGCAGAGGGATACCTGAGGAGTTCTGAAAGAATAAAAACACCTGATCTCAGAGGCTCGAGGTTCCACTGTCCAGGTCTGCACTTGCCATGGCAGTGTTCCCTCTGCTGAGGTCTGGCAGGGTATGCACATATGAGAACTCCTCCTTGCCTTCCTTGGTGAGTGGCCACAGCAGTGTAGTACTATAATTATTCTAGAAAATTTCTAGCTGTCTATATAAAATAAGGAATCTTCCCTCAATTTGTACTTTAGTACCACTGGAAATACCCAAATACCAGTTTTAAATAAATGTTGACCCCTAACAGCACAACAAAAAAATATAAAAGATATTTAAACTCTGACTTTTACAACAATATCTAAAATGGAAAACAGAAAATGCACTCCAAAAATGTGGAAACATTTTTATTATATAAGTCTTCTAGTTGCTTGGTTAGAGGTATCTCTGGATACTCTTTTTGAGGCTATTGTAAAAGGTACAGTTTCCTTGCTTTCTTTCTCAGTATTTTTGTCCTTTGTATATACAAAAACTACTGATTTTTTTTGGCATTAATTTTGTAGACTGATACATTGCTGAAAAAGGACACTAGTTTATGCATACTTTTTGTTATGTTTTGGTCTATTTTGGGCATATTGTTTTTGTGCTAATTAGTTTGGATTTTTGAAAAGTTTTATATAAATTATATTGGAAGCTCTTAACTGTACACATTTGTCAAAAAATATTGGTTTGTCCATATAAAAATGCAGCATCTTAGCTAAGGAAAATTATTTTTAATTTAATTTGATAAGAAATTTGATAGAACCAAACTTACAACAAGAAGTTAAGAACAATGAAAATTTACCTATATTGTTTATAGTAATCATTTTTACAATTACATGGTCAATTTACTTGGTTTACTATGTTTAGAATTTTTATTGACTTTAGCTTTTCTATACTTTTAAAGTTCTCCCATAGTCTTCTAGGAATTCATACTTAATATGTAGGAGAAGACTGGTAGAATAAATGATACACTAGTAATAGTGTACAAAAGAAAAGTGAGAAAGAATACAAAATTATTCCTCAAGTATCCTGCCACTGGGAGGGGGCATCCTTAGTAGTTAAAATGCCTGCTGCATAAGCAAGAGTACTTAAGTTCAGAGGTCACAAAGCCACATAGAAAGCCAGGCCTGTAACCCCAACGCTTTAGAAATATAGACAGGAGGATTCCAGGGGCTCTCGTACCAGTTAGTTTATCCTAAACAGCAAGCTTCAGGCTCAATGACAAGACCTTGTCTCAAAAAGAGAGAATATAGCAGGATGTGGTATTCCTGCATTCCTGCACTTGGGAGGGAGAAGCAGGCAGATCTCTGTGATTCAAGTCAGCCTGACTTACATTGTGAGTTCTAGGCCAGCCAGGAATACACAGTAAGACTTGTTTTTAAAAGAGTGGAAATCAAGTAGAGAAAACACTAAGCCATCAATGCCTTGGCAGTCTGTGTTATCGCCAGGTGTTAGCTTGATGCAAATCTGTGATTTTTATTTTATTATTATCCCTTAGAAATCTGCTTGTTTTCTAATAAGAGACAGAAAGAGAGTAGATAGAGATGGGAGGGAAGGTGGGGGGAACTGGGAATAATAGAGAGAGGAGAAACCATAATCAAGATATATTACATGAGGAAAAACACTTGTTTTCCTTCAAAGGAATAAAACCACTTTGAGAGGATTTCATTTCACACCAACTGGGATGACCTGAGGATGGACAGGGGTTGGTGTCATTCAAATGTTTTCTCACATATATCACAGCTAATGCTAGATTTTGGCTGAAATCCAAGCTGATTCTTAAGGATAAAAGAATATATTTTGAAGGTCTCTTAAAAAATACCCACAGACATCTTTTTGTCGTTCTCACAGCATGTGATGTCAGAGATTCCTGATTTTCTCTGTAAATAAGTTTGGTTTTCCTGGTATCATCTTGAGTAAATGTATTATCCTCTGCTTTTCAGTCTATTTATCGATAAACATTCAGATTGTTTTCAGTTTGGATTTCGGTATGAATGTAGATACCATATCACTTACAAACATACCATCTGAGTAATGTTTTTACTTTTCTGGGGTACTGTAGCAAATGCAATAGTAAATTTCTTCTGAATCATAGAGCAAATGTTTTCCTAGCTTTGTAATGAACTGCCAAAATGTTTTGCCAAATGGCTGTACATTTTACGTCCCCATCAGAAATGTAAGACAGTTGCAGCTGTGATATGCAAGACTCTGTGTGCTGGGTGCAGAACACTGTCTGGTTGCAGTTTGCATTTGTATTTCTATGAAAACCCATCTGCTCACTGACCATCTGCCTTCTTCAAGTGTCTGCTCAAGCATTTTGCATAAATTTAATGAGTCATCTTTCAGGCTCATTTTGAAAATTTTGTCAGAAAATATTTTCCAACTCACAATGGAAATGAAAACATGGAACATATTCTACCTGAAGCTGTTTAGTGTTTAGTGGTAGCTTAATGGGGCAAAATGTTTTAATTACTTAAATTCAAATTCATCACTTAAAATAAGTTATGACTAATCCAGATATAGGAAATATTTGAATAAAATAATATGGTACAAATTTTCTTCTCTTTCCCCTAGAAGCTATCTATTTCAAAGAGAATCTTGTCTATAGTATGAAGTAGTTTTGTATTTCACGTTCCTCCTATGGATAACAAAGCTTCTCACCATTTTTTAAAAATGAAAGGCTATTGTCTCACACTGATCTTCCTTTTTATTTTAAAACCATATATATACACACATATATACACATGTGCATACTTGGACAAATGTATACCATAGTTTGGTATTCCAGTTTACTTTATTAATTCGTGTGTTAATTTACATGTATACTCTTAAACAGGTGCCACAGTACATATAATACAAAAAAACCCCACTAAATTAACTTTTGAAATGGTGTTAAAATTGTTTTGGCTGTTCCATATTCTTTCCATTTTCATATGATTTTTAAAATCAACTTCTCATTTTATTTGGATTGCACTGAATGCTTTTGCCAATATGGAGAGACTCAATCAACAAATACATGAATGAGTGGTAATGAATTGTTAATTTCCAAAAACTAGGATATGTAATTTGATTCTATATTATTAGAAAATATACTATATATTACAAAAATTTTCAAATTATTCACAGTTTTTTTCTGACCCATCTTTGTGAATTTTGTGTGTGTACTTGAGAAGAATGCATAATATAATGAACTCTATTTCCAAGCTTACAACCAGCAAGCTATGAAACCAGAGTAATTCCTAACCATATTATAAGTATTTTACCTTCTTCCCACACCTCTCATCACTCATCAAGAAAACTTCTCTTTGCAATAGACAAAAACCATTACAGAAAATCACAAACTATCAAAATGTAGAATAGTGGAGCTCAGTCTCTACTGATACATCTGCAATACAAACTCCAGCACCAGAGGCTCAGGGATCACTGTGGAATAGGGAATGGAAGTCTGCAAGATAAAGAGGAATGGGAAGACTGCTATCAGATAGTGTTTCCTAGGAATGTCAGAGAAGTTATACCTATGAATTCGCACCAACATGGCTGCCTAAACATGGCCTGAACAATATATACCAATAGACATGCTCATGTGGATGATCAGAAAACCCAGAAGGCTTTAATACTAGATAAAAAATTACAGGCATCTACGGAGTTCTGAAAGAGGGAGAAATAGTCTTCCCCAGGGAGAACACGTTGATTAGTTATCAGTTCTTACTTGACTTTGATAATTTGAATTTGATATTCTGCGTTTTTGTGTTTGACTTACAGGTTCTTTGGAATTTTTAGTTGTGTTCTTGTGGAGACTTATCAAGCTTGGAGAATTTGAAAAAAAATTTCTGAGATATTTCTTGAGTTTTATGAAATATTTCTTAACTACTCTCATTTTGATGTTTGATTGTCTGTAATCACATCACCTGGTATTGTGCTGTGAGTCACTTGGACTTGAATTTCCTGAAGTAATTTTTATTACTTATATTGTTTATTTTGATGTCTTATTGTATTCAATTACATCACCTGGTATTATTCTATGAGTCACTTGAAATCTTTTTTTTCTGGATTATTTGTATTTCTATTTTGAACAATTTCTCACTATGTCATCCATTTCATTAGGTTTTATTTTGTGTGACCTATTGCTTGAATGTTCTGTCTTATGGTTCTTTTAGTTTACTTGGTTATTTTTATCTCTATTTTGTATGATGTCGTTCACATTGTTCATGTTTACTTTTTCATTCTCTACCCTAATCTAGCAGCTTTTCAAATATCTATTTAGACTACTTTCATCATCCTCACCATCTCTATATTTGTTTTACTGACAGGTTTTTCTAGTGCAGATAATCATTATTTGTACTTTTATGGGCTAACAAGTATTATAAATAATAGTTGACAATCTAAATATCATCATTTCCTTTTAAGAGATATAAGCTTTCTGTTTCAGAAAGTGTTTAAGTGTCTTTTACATAAGCTTAATTGTCTAGTATTTTTAAGCTATTATAAGATATATAAACTATCTGTAAGATAGAACATGCTTATTGTCACTGTCTCAGTATTTTATAACAATTTCCAAGAAACAAACCATACTGACCTTCAGACCTATTGAACAGTTTATGAGACTTCTATACTCTGCATTGGGTTCCCAAGAATATTCTGGGAGTAAAAAGGTGGTATGTGAGAGAGGGGCAACCGACTGTGAGTCCCAGAGTCTCTCCTGACAGGCCATTCATGAAAGTAGCTAGACAACTAAATGTGTCAAATCAATCAATTACATTTACAATAATTTTTTACTCATACTTATTTAAAGCAAAAAGAATAGAAATACCTATAATATCAGTTGTAGCATTTTATGGAAAAGGGACTAGAGAGAAGAAAACACAGGCACACTAAAACACCATCCCAGTACTTTTACACTTTTTTTTTTTTTACAGAATATAGATAAGGTAATAGATGACTTCAGAAACTAAGGCATCCTTGTTTTCTACCATACATAATAAATATGTATATTACTATGTCAGCAGGTAAAATTATGCTTCTCTGGAAGCCTCCTATAACTCATTTCAAACTTATAAACAGAAAAAGTATTCTGCAAAAAAATTATTTTGAAGCGAAATAGCAAATATCTTTTTCCCTGTGTATGTCTCTATGAGACGCATGGAATTTATTGACTAGTGTCTCATTTTTCAAGTAATTGGCATTCTAAAACTCACTATCAACTAGGGTCTAGTAAACCCTGATGTATGCTCATTTATTCATATTCTATTGGGCTATTTTGCTCATCTCTTTTATGGAGAGATAAGAAATACCATGAATCTTTATCCCCTCACTGAACAATGTGAAATATTTCTTACCACCTTAAAATTGTAAGAGAAATTTTAAAATTTCAGAATTTACTCTATTTACTTGAACAAAAATGAGATAAAAGATAGTACATGATATATTTTTTAAATTAGTTGGTGTACTTCAAAGCATATTGAATCCTTTGAAACTTGTAAAGAGTATAAATACAATTTTGCAATTTACAGAGACCAGTGATCTTATGAGAAAGTTTAATGACATAATGATGAGGTAAAAGACAGTGATATATGGATAAGATAATGTATATATTTCTTGTTCCATATTGATAACAGGATTCAGCGCTGTGGAGACTAAAAGGTCAAGAATCTGTGAAGGTGGTATTGGTTGTATGGTGCTAATAAAGAAAACCCAGGGTAGGTTTTCTTAAAAAAAAAAAATAGAAAGTAACACAATTGGAACTTCTTTTTTATTCACCCAAGATAGTTAATAAGTAAAATCAGACAGTTATTATAGTTGTATATTTCAACAAATGATCCAAAAATTTTAAGATAGAATTTGATTCATGATCATGAAGAAAGAAAAAGAGACAAAGCTGTATCAGGAAAAGAGCATATTTGGATGGAAAGAAGAGAAAAGAAATGAGGAAAAATACATTTGCTTTCAGTGAACTACCCAACAAAATACATCTCTAGACACTGAAAAATTCTGAATTATTTAGTATTGGTATTGACAGTGCTATCAAATTTAAGTATAGAGTATTAATTTCAATCAAACTTTTTTCATGTGATGAAAATATGTGTTGTGTAATTATTCTTTTCTGATCATTTCATCCATATCAAATTTAAAAGTCAATATGAAGCATTCCATATCTTTTTTCTATTGCTCTTGAGTCACAGAGGAAAAATTTAAAAGGACCACACGGGACACTGAAAAAGTGGTATATGCTATTAACAAAAATAAAGTGATCATACAGAGATGTGTTAAGTCTTGTCATATCTGTGTAGCTGTTACAGACTTAAATTCAAATTGACAGTAGACACAGCATCACTGAGAGTACAACAGCAGCACATATACTTTGGCAAAGCCAATAGCTCCCTAATTGGACTTAAGACTTATGGCCTGTTCAACAAGAAAGAAACCACTCTTGGAACTGAAACCTAGCCAGCTGCCCAGGCCTTGTGAAGTCATGAATTCTGGAGGACAACCACAACCACTCTACCAAACCATCTTAATCCCTAAGGAGAGTCTAATTATTTGTTCTTATACCCACAGATGAGTAGAGCATTTACCCCTCATCAAGGAAACTTCTCTTTACAGCAGCAGAAGACACAAAAAAAATCAAAACCAATTAAAATGCAGAGAACAAGTGACTGATTGGTGCACATCCTCAACTGGTTCAACACAACTACTGTAGATAGTTTTAAGAATCATAGAGGAGAAAGGTCAGATAGAATAGAGAGTTTGCTATGAGATTTTCTCTCCTAGAAATGCCATAAAAGCTGTCCTATGAATTCTTATCTACCGACTTGTCTGAACTAGACCAGAACAGAGATAACAGAAAATAGACATGCTGACATAGAAGATCTGAAATCAGATGAGGCCTCAACCCCAGACAAAGAAATACAAGCAGCAAAGGAATACTGAAAGTAGAAGAAATAGTCTTCTATTGGGAAGAGCCCTTTGTTTGTTACCTAATACCAAATAGCATCCTTGAAATCATATTCAAATAACTTTATAAGCAAGTTGTATTTATAATACATACCTATATATGTGTATGTGTATATATATGTATGTAGCAACATACATAATTAAATTATTAAACAATTTAAGTTTATTTAAGCTTTAATTTAAACTATTTAATTCATAATTAACTATTTAATTTATATTTAAGCAATTAAAGATATAAAGTCTATGTATTTGAGTAAGAGCAATGTAGAGTACATGGAAAGAGTTGGAAGGAGGAAGGGTAAGGGAAAATTATGTAATTTTATTTTAAATGAAAAAATCAAAATTTATCAAAAATAAATTAATTAAATTATATATATATATATATATATATATATATATATATATATATATATATATATATATAATAAATATGAGCAGGACAGTGTTGATAGAGAGAAACTAGGTAAAGGAGTCAAAAAATGCATACATAGGAAGATTAAATTTTGATGTTCTACAGGAATGTAGGGTGTCCTCTAATTCACAGAAGCATATTGCAGACCTTATAGAGCACTAGAAGGGAACTTCAATCCTTCTTAATATAGAGACTTGAAGAGTGCTAAAGGAGAAGGAAATGTTAATTATCATGTTTGATTGATATATATATATATAACATATATATCAAATTATGATATTATCCTACAATTATATTTGATTGCCATATGTCAAGCAAAATTTTGCTCTACCAGAATATAAAAATACCTTCAAAAGAAAGTTAAAAACTAATGAAACTGAACACAGAGAAATAAACTCATCTCTATCAGTGAAAACTAGTTTTTGTCTGTGGTGTGAAAAATGTTCTTTTGTTTATGAAAACAAAGTGATTCTTTTTGTTGAGGCTTGAAACAATTTTTTTTTAAAAAATTCTCTTAGAACAGTTATTAGAAAGCATATGTTACTAACATACTACATTTGCCAAAGTATTTTTCTCATCCAGCAATTATATTCTTAAATTGTGTAACACAGTGTAGATATGACTCATGGTATGACTCTATCTGGCTGTGATGTTTAAAAACAAAATGACTATTTTCTTAATTTGAAATCTCCAAAAGAGGTTAACTGTAAGAATCAAAGACTTGGGTCACTTTTTTGGGCGGAGTAGGGCGTGGGGAGGGCTGAGTTTAGTTCAGAAATAGAGATTTATAGTTCAAATTTCTCTATTCAGACAGGAGGAGAAGGGTTTGCTTAGCTTTCCAATTAAGTGCTTTTCTGTTTCTTCTTGAAGAACACTGAGTAGAAAGAAACAGGCACATATATTATTAGGTCAGTGAGTTTAATTGAGAAAGGATCACAACTGGAAAGCCATATCTCCATTCTATTATCAAGAGATTTCTTATTAAAAACCACATGAAGCAACCAATGATAAAAGTACTATATAAAATTTCAAAAAATATCTAATATGTTAAAAAATGTGCACATATTACATCATTTACTTCTACCCTCAATCACTTAAGACGTGGCAGAAGGGTAATTCGGCCTCCCAAGAGTCTGGATTCTGCCCTGAAGTTGTACACAGCACCCAGTATCTTAATCACCCCACTGTGCTTCATATAGCCCTCTCTTGACAGTGACTCAAAACACAGTCTTTCTGATTCAAGATTTTCCTTAGTTTTTATTTTTCAGGTAACTCCCCTCTATGCCTCGGATTTCCATGATGTACTGGCTTAAGTGTTCAAATAGCTCTCTCCTACAGTTAAGACTCTTTTATTGCTGTCCTGCAGTGATGATATAAGGTAAATCCTTTTTTAGTTAAAAACTAAGCTTGCTTAGTAAGTTTGGCTTGTTTCTGCTCCAATCGCTCCAAAAACGAGCCCACCAAGCCCTGTCAGTAGCCCACTAGACAGAAGAGGGTACTTTGTGCAGTTGCAAGCATTTCCATATTGAGAGAGCTTCAGAAATTACTTTGCTTATATTTTCATCGTTGCGGTGAGAGATCATGCTAACCTTTCGCATATAGACTGCTGAAAATACACATATCTGTATCTTCATTCCCTCACCATGTGTACTTAAGACAAAGATTGCAGTTTGATAATCAAATTGCAGTGCTATGAGTGACAGCATGAGGCTACGAGTAGAAAATTCCATCCTTGTGAAAAGTTACCATCATTTTAAAAAATACTAAATGTATATTCTAAAATATATAAAATACTAAAATATATGAATCATAAAATTATGAGACTACAGCCGGGTGATGGTCGCACTTAGGAGGCAGAGGCAGGCAGATCTCTAGGTTTTCAAGGTCACCCCAATTTACAGAGTGAGTTCCAGAACAGCCAGAGTTACAACAGAAAAAAACCCTGTTTTGAAAAAACAAAAAGTGAGATTACATTCAGACTATGTGCATGAGGTTTGTGTAAAATAAATAAGGAATTTGTGCACCATCCACAATGTATATCACTATGAATATAAAATATTTCTAAAGCTGAAAAATCGTACCCAAAAGACTTATAATCCTAAATACTGTGAATAAAGTCATGCAAAAAGTAATTACCATATATCACACATTTGTTTTGAGTTTTATCATTCTAAAATAATAAAGGATTTAAAAATTATGTTGAACTGACTTCTTAAATCTTCATGTGGATGCTGCAAATGAGAACAGGTTTAGAGTTAGCTTATTTTAAGTTAGCAGGCAACTCATTATTTTACTATTCATTATAAAATGAATGCTTATGGCATAGTAGTTCTTTCCTATACAAATGTCTGAATATACTGTATTTTGTTAATGTTGTTTCTTTTTATTATAATTTCAATTAATTTGCTAAAATTGAGTGGTGTTATGTAATTTGGGTTTTCAATATTGAAAGGAAGTGTATTATGGATGCTTTTGTTAAATGAATAATAACTACTATAATTGGGCTAAAAGGCATAAGAAAGAGATAAAAATCTAAATAAATTATTTGAGCTTTCAGTGAATGGTAATCACATAAGAAACAAACCGACCAAGATGCTACTAATCATTACTGATGCTAGTCTAAATTCAGCTATGCAAGCAGAATTTGGGAACACTTATATGTAAACTCAACATTCAGAAGGCTGATACAGGAAGGCCATTGAATTTAAAAAACAGTGTGAGATACAGAAAGATATCCAATCTCAAAATGCTAATAAGCAAGCCATTAAAACCAACCATCTGTGAATAAACAGATAGTCAGAATTTATTTAAGTAAAATTACTTGTAACAGTTGACAGTAGGTCAACATTTTAAGTGTGTAGCTTTGTAGTCACTTCAGTGTATAATTATTTAATATTAGCCTCAAGAGAAAGCAAATATGAGACACAATTCCTTTTGTAGCCAATAACAAACTCAATGTAACATACTGTAGTATAAACTGCACTAATCAATTGTATCTCAGTATTTGTTCCATCATTAAAAACAAATTCTTCACAAGTTTTCTTTGGGCTTGTAAAGCCAAAGGCCTCTACTCTATATCAATCATGCGTGTCCACTTAAGCAAAAATTTGCATATTTCTGTCTCTAGGAAATTCTGATGAGAAGGAAAGCAATCTAATTTTTAGTGTATGGTGAACAAAATGACACTTAAGATCAATCTCTGCTCTGATAGATCAGTCTATCTGACAAAATAGATAACAAGGTAAATGAATAATTGCCTACAGAATTATACTTCCCTGTAGCTTATGAATGATACTATGCCATTATTCCTTTGGCTTTTTATCTCTTTGACCTCCACTCTAGATTTTTAATGAAGTCAGTGAGGAAGAAGAACATATTTAAATCCATTTCCTATCCAGCACTGCAAACAAGGTTGCTTTCTGCATATTCAGCATGACTTCAGGCTAGTTCCCGTGTCTAACTCTTTCCTCTTTTCCAGTCACTTATTTTATTGTCATGAGACCACCCCTTCAAGAGAATAAAGTACACTGGCTGCTTTAAAATTATGCCCATCCCTTTCATGTCAAAGAAAAAAAAATACTGTTTTCTTGAAGAAAACTCATTGGTTTACTTATATAACCATCCACCCCATTTCCTTTGGAATGATTATTTCACTTATCTACCTTAACAATCTGTTCTTAGTCTCTTCATGAAATGCAACTCCTCTGATACACTTAGTTATCTATTCTGTAATTCTTGGCATGTAAACCAAACATACGGCCTGTCCATTCTCTCTTACAGCCTGTATACTCTTCCTTATACACTGAATCACACATTATTCAAGTTTGTCAATCTAACAAAGATAAGTCAAACCCCTAATTTTTACCTTACTTTTAGCTTCCCAAGTTACTGAATTATCATTATCTTTGTTCCTCCTGTAGAAAATGCTTCTACATTTCTCATAATTAGTACGTACAATCAAATATTGAAATGTAGGTTGAATAGAATTTTAAAATATTTCCAATCCTTTTGCAGACCTTCTATGTATAATTTTTTAAATTTACAAATCGATAATCATTTTGTTTCCTCTTTTCATTACCTTCTTTTGGATAGTAGGAGGAGGAAGAAAAGGATTGAAACAAAGTTATGCAATATAGCCCAGGATGGCCTAGTCGTTACAATCTTTGTGCCACAGCCTTTTGAATACTAGGATTACAGGGCACACAGCATCATATTTGTCTCACTTTTTCAGTTTGTAAAACTTTGTTCTACATATATTTTGTTAGAACTTATTTTATGATAGCCATTTTGGCCTTAAGAATAGTAGTTTTTAAGATATACTATCCAGTGGCTAATATGGCATTTAAAGTATATTTTTATTTTGTGAACGTAAAATTTACAACTGTATTTTTGTCTGAATATAAATCTATGTATGGAATAAATACCATAGAGATGGCATCATTATTTGTCTACCCCATTTGCTTCTGGGAATTGTATTACTACAATTCACCTAATAGTGTTCTTCATTATTCAATTTTTCTTGCTCTATCATACTAGGTACATTTCAAAGCAATACATGTTGTTCTACATAATAATTTCTTTATAAATTAAAAGTTAAAAGTCTTGAGACTTACATTCAATATCCCCCACCCTCCGACATTAGATAAATTTTCTGCTATTTTGATCCTAATTCTCACTACCTTCAATAGCTTACATAGACATTCTTATACAGCATACTAATTTTTGCTTATAATATAATTAGAATAATATTTATGTAATATAACCTATAAAATTTAAGTGGTGTGTGCTTCAAAATTCTGGTCATTCACTTAGTTTTTTCCTTTAATTTTGAGTGTTTCAATCAATAAAAACAATTAAATGTTTATAGCTACTCATTTTAACCTCCAATTCCACCCATTTTTCCCATGCCACTACCAAGTTCATGACTATTTGTTTTGATATATCATTTAAGTCCAGTTTGTGTTGTTCATATGTGTATGGGTAGGGAAGCCCAACCTCACTGGAACATCCATATCTTTCTAAATGATTCTATCTTTCAATAAAGAGCTTTATATTGTATTATTCTGCATAAATTAATACAATTAATACTTTCTTCAAATATCTTAACATTTCTGCCTGAGAAGCAATCAATGATATAGATTTAATTCGAACAGAATTAACATTACATCTGTCAAAGGTAAGTTTAACCCACAGGAAATAAAAGTCAGTTCTCATGAGAATCTGGAAAAATCAAGGGTGACTTGTCCAGAGTTGATTCTTGGGCCCAGGAGAATACATTGTCATTCTGATATCATGGCTCTATGTGACTGACACATAGTTCTTATAATATGCATAGAGAAATATTCAATATTTTTGTGCTGTTAAAAAAAGAAAATAGTACTGTGCTTTGGATATAATGCTCATCATTTCAATTTTGTATTCTAATGGTGACCACACAATAGTTCTATGCTATAGATGGGATCTATTCCAACAAAGTTGAATAACACTTTTTGCACAAATACAATAATAAATTTAGAGTGAGTATATGGCCCAAATTATAGTTTTCTCATCTTTGCAGAAGCCACTGTCCTCCAGAGCCTCCATTTTCCTTCAGTCATGGTCAACCTTACCATATTCATTGATATAACAATTGATGACCAACTCTTCCACCATGTATCTATTGGACTACTTGCAGATAAAGTTCCAAAGAACAGCAGGGGAAAAAAAGCTTTCATGCTCAGCACTGGAGACAATAGTTTGGGTTATAAGAGTTTCAGCCTTCAAAGAGTAATCTCAGTATTCACATGTGAGGGTGGTGATTTTACATGCATTAATGGCATTGGCAATATGTCTATCTACATAGAAGAAGAAATTTGATGGTAAATAGTTATCCTGAAGTATACAGGTCCTGGCTTTTCATTTATGACACATGCTGCACCAAACACAAATGGTTCCTAGTTTTTCAGGTGCATCATGAATACTGACTGGCTTGATAACAATCATGGTCTCTGGGAAGTTAGAAGATGACAACAGTATCATGAAAGCTCTGGAGGGCTTTGGATCCAGGAACAGCAATACCATCAGGAAGATTGTTGCTGAATGTGAACAACGTTGATACTTTCAGTTTGTGGGCATCTTAACTATCAGGCCATTCCTTCTGGAGCTCAGGAGAATTCCAACATCCTATCTACTGGCAATTTTCTCCAATCTTTATGGTATTACTGAGTTGCTTGAGTTCCATATTTTCCTCATTCCTCTCTAAGTCTAGATGCATTGCAAAGTCTACTTCATTATGAATAAAAACTAAATAAAAAAGTTTTTTCAAATTTGGGAAATCAATCACGGACATTTTTAAAGTTGCTAAGCTGTGCTTGAAATATCTGTCCTTCATTTTAATAGTCTAGATTTACAGTATTATTCTGCATCTTAGAGGATATTACAGCCTTAGCTTTTAGGATAGATTCCAAATGGGAATAAGATGTAATGACTCAGTGGCAGAATCCCAATATACTTTAGATTTTAAATCTATAACTGAATCTCTTTAGTACAAGCAATAATTTACTATGGATTTTCCTTCAATTCCTTATATAATTTGATAGTCTTTTATGATTTTGCTTGTTGGTTTCAGTCAACTTGACATAATCAAAACATATCTGGGAAGAGAGACTCTTAATTGAGAAAATGTCTCCATAAGGAGGCCTCTTTAGGTAAGTCTGTAGGGTCTCGATTAATAACTGATGGGGCATGGCCCTCCTCAATGGGGGTGCAATTCCTGGGTCCTGGATAATATGGGAAAGTAGGCTGAGCAAGTCATGGAGAGAAAGCCAATAAGAAATATTCTTCCATGGTCTCCACTTCAGTTCCTTTCTCTAGGTTTCTCCCTTGAGTTTGTGCTTGGACTTTACTTCAAAATAGACTGTGATCAAGTTATGTAAAGTGAAATAAATCCCTTTTTTCCCCTCTGTCGCTTTTAGTCATGTTTATCACAGCAATAGAAACCATAACTAAGACAAAAATAGTGCCTTAATTGTGAACTGACTCATTTATGTCAGTCAAGTAAACACAACTTGACCATTGTTACAGATAGCCATTTTCTTCCTTTCATTTTTCTCTGTTAAAACCATTATGGACTATTATGCATGCATTTGTTTTATTCTTCTGTTTTTAACACTATCTACTTATGTGTCTTACAGTAGCTACAAATGATACTTGAACAGTGAAAAACTATCTGCTATGATTCGGAAACTAGATGTCTCCCAATGGGCTGTGTGTCCCATATTGTTGGCATTTGGAAACCTTTGAGAGGTGAGGCCTAGTAGGAGATCCTTAAATCATTCATGGAAACTGCTCTCAAAGGGGTTGGTGAAATCATCTTTCTTTTTTGCAATTTTGTGAGCAATGTGAGCAACTTTGTTCTTCCACAAATTCCTCCGTGATGCTCTGCCTTACCAAAGGCTCCAAACAATAGTGAGCTGTTACATCTAAAACTCAGAGTCAAAATTCATTGTCTAAGTTATTTTTTAAAGAAATTTCATCATAGGCACTGAAAGGTAAACAACACTATCAAGGCTAATCCACACAAAAGAAATTTTAGCCCCTTGTTTTTCTATTATTCTACCTCATCCAGTGAAGTAATTTGATATTCTGCAGTTAGAAAAGAATGGGTGGAATGGTATTTTCAAATTTTCCATGATGACAAAGGCATGTAATATCTTATATTTCTATATTTCAGAAGGTAGTTAAATATGTTTTTGTCAAATTAGTTATAAAGAGATATTGCTAACTTATATGAGTTTGTATTATTCTTTAAGACATTTCAATATTTTTATAAATAATAATGTTGATTTGTAATTTGGTTAAAATTTTATTATTTTAAAATCTCATTTGTCAATTTAGTGCATATGCTTAGCTTCACAAATTAATGTGTGACTTTGAGAATATGTGAACAAATGTCTATTACAAAAAAGTATTTTATTTAAGTCTACATTGGTGAACCAATGACTGTTTGGGGGGTTACTGACAAAACATTGGTAGCTTAAAGACAGCTGCATCACTACGTGAATGACAGACCATGAAAACTGCATCTCTGGAACACTCTTCTTCACCTGCAGTCAGCTCTACCAAGAGACTCCTTTCAACTAAACATTGATTACTGCTTATGTAATCATTGGGAAGGGCCTTGCCTATCTTGTAATATCATGAGTTTCCCGAAACTGCATATTTTCTTAATTTCCTGAGTCTTATGAGTGCTTCTCCCCCATTCAGGAGAAAGTATTTCAAATTGGATTTGTTAGCTATATAACACAAGCTGGATAGGTACACAATCCATATGACCATATGATTGATGGCAGATCAGGGTCTACCTGATAAATCAGTTTGACAACAACTGACTTAAATGAAGCTACAGTAACATGATCAGTTGATAGAAGAGACCAATGAAGGATAAAGTTCACTCCTCACTTTCCTATGAATGTAACAGGACCATCACTTACATTGAAAACAAAGAATCAATCACTGTGGTTCTAGTTCACCAGGTTCTAATAACTTCTGACCACTGCAGGCAACAGGCCCACATATGCTTCATATATATACATGCAAGCAAACACTCACACATTGTGTTGGTTTGAAAGAAAATTGTTGCTCTCTGCCCAGTGTCTCATAGGGAGTGGCATTATTAGAAGGTGTGGCCTTGTTGGAGGACATGTGGTCTTAGTGGAGGAAGTGTGTTACTGAGGTTTCAGAAGCTCAAGATAGGTCTAGTGTCACACTCCTTCCTGCTGCCTGCCAATCCAGGCAGCAGGATATAGAACAATCCGGATACAGAACTCTCTGTTCCTCTCCAGCACTGTGTTGTCATTCTTTTGGTCATGCTGACAATGGACAAAATCTCTGAACTATAAGCCAGCCTCAATTAAATGCTTTTCTTTTTAAGAGTTGTCACAGTCATTGTGTCTCTTCACAGCAATAAATCCTTAACTAAGAAATACACATAAAATAAAAATAAATAAATTTTAAAAGTATGCCATGTAACATGTTATGAACTGATACAAATTACTATTGTAGAGAAAGCTGTTACATTTGTAGAGACAGCTGTTACTGCTAATTACCTGAAGGTGAGATTGAATAGGTAAACAGATATCTGAACAAGGAAATTCCTGTTGAGCGTGTCTAAGAAAAATGAACTTACATAATAAATATGATATATCATTAAATAATTTTATCAGAAACAGCAGGCTATGATTGATTGATGATTAACTTAGTTAGATAAGATATCTATGACATGACTTGGACAATAAATAATACATATATGGATTTGATAAAAGTGGAAAATAAGAAGAAAACTTACCATGTACATTATTCGGTCTCAAAGATAATGACAATTTGATATAAAATAATAGTGCATGTGGAGAAATAATGGCTATATAAAAAGGCAATACTCTTGTTGATCTTAGAGTTACTATCTGCCCTGATAATTTTATAATACAGAGACTTCATAGGAACATGAAAATCAAAGGAATTTTAATGTATTATTTTATTGTTACATGTATAAGTGTTTTGCCTTCATATATGTATATGTGCCAATTGTGTTACCTACCCTCAGTGATGAGAGAAGGCATCTGATCTCCTGGAACCATTGTGTTCCACTGAGTTCCAGACCATTGTGAACCACCATGCAGATGCTGGGAATCAATCCCAGACCCTCTGGAAGAGCACTAATGTTCTTAATTGGCAAGCCATCTTTCTAGCCCTACAAACACAGCATTGCCTAACTGTCCTTATACAAGGTAATAGTTGTTTAAGAGTTACTAAAAATACGTGGAGAGGCTAAAAAAACATATGTTTATCAAAGTTTGTTAGTTTAAATTTCTTTCAGTTTTGACACTGCATCTCTGCTATTACGTTTGTCCATTTCTTCCTTGTAGAGGAAAGGCATCTTTTCATGGCAAACATATCTCCCACATTCAAGAAGATTAATAAGTCAAAAATCTTTGTCCTGCATCTGTCATTTTTCAAATTCCTTTAGTTCTAATTAATCATCTGGCAGGGTGACATACTAGGGGCTACTACATAAACTTTTGAAATTTTTGAAAATTTTCTGAGTTATAATGGGAAATGAACAGGTTGATTGGAATTGATGGCTAGGCTTTCTATTTCTAACAGTAGACACCCTAGGAGTTGATTGGACTGGTTATGACATATACTTAGTTTGGAGCCTATTGCTTTTAGAATATCTAAGTTACCTCTAGATGAGTATTACAACATAAAATCTCTTTTAAGTATAAAAACCTTGAGATCAAAGAGCCTGTTATTTGCAAAGGATCACTGAACTATTGTCAGGGCTAGATTTTGTATATAGAGTTATACAACTTTGGACAATCCAAAAAAAAGCCTCTAATATTTTTGACAGATGTATCCATGTATATTTCAGTTTTTCTGAACAACCTACTGCTTCTAAAAGAGATAAATAAATGTAATTGAAAAAGTCCATTCTTCCATAAATGTAAATTTAAGGAAACATCTCAACATAGAAATGACGACTATAGAAAATATAATCCAATGTATCAATTATTCCTAAAATGTGTGTTTCTGTAAAATGCATCCTTGCCTGCAATTTTGTTATTATGTCTGTTTGCTGGCTTCGACTTTCAAAGGATTAGGAAAGATCAATCCCATTTGTATTGCTGTACATGCACATATCAATAAAAGAGTCTCCCTGGAGGCATTATAAAAGTTAGTGGAGATTGAAAAAGCCTCTCAGAAATATAGATAAAGTCCTATGGGGTCGCCTGCATTGTCACAGAGAATATAAATTTATTTGAATGCCCAGATTCTGAGAATGCTTGTGAAATAGATGACAGGAATATAAATTTAGGACCAAAAGCTGTTCCATCACTAAAATGGGTAATATAGGCCTGCTTTCAGCTAGAACCCACTCATGGCTTTATGAAATATGAGGATAATAGAAAGTGGCCTTACATAGTTTTAAGAAGTTAGTGGAGCTCATTTTATTCCATAATCAGTACAGACCTAGATTCATAAAATAATGTATATCTGTAACTAAGATATTCCAATAATACTAGTAGATAATAAAAAAGGGGAAGAGGTAGGGATAAGGAGAACTGAAAATAAAGTCAAAAGAACTTTCATTTAAAAAAAATTAACCTTTATGCCATTTTCCAGTAAAGTCATATTTCACATTACTCTGTTACAAGATTTCTCAAATTTCATCTAAAGTAAATAGAAAAGATTAGTTAATGTTCCAGGCACCCAGGAAATTTAAGGGGTTTAGGAGTTCAGTCTAAGCTCTTCTTATTACTTTCAGAAAATTCCAAACATTTTAGCCACTAGGAATATACCCACAGAAACATCCACACTTGTATGTATACTTTCAGCTTATTTTTCACAGTTGCCAACAAAGCAGAGAACCAACTCCTACAAGTTCTCCTCTGACTTCCACACATGCATTATGGCGAGTGTGTGTACATGAACATATGACGTGTAGTAGTTGACTCATGCCAGATGTGGACTTCGGTTCAGGGGAGAGGACAGGTTTTTTTTGGGGTTTTTTGTCTAATTAAATCACCAGTTCTAGCCTTGAGCCTTGGAGCTCTGGAGCCCTGGGCCCTAGAGTGTTTTATTCTCTTTACAATCTAATCTTAATCCTTTATCTGGAAGTATTCAGCCTTCATACAATCTAGAACATTTATCTACTAGCCTGGATCTAGAAGTCTGCTGTTTTTGGAGACCTACTGCTGATTGAACCCCTCTGACTAGTTCCTTCTGAACTCTGACTTGTTCTGCTCTTGTTCTGGGTTTCTTCTGCAGAGCTCTGATGTATCTCTGTGTCTCTCACTGAGCTCTGACTGCTCCAACCTGCCTCTGTAACTGACGCTGCTTCAACTTATTCTGTTAACTGCTCCTTAACTGACTCTTAAGTCTGCTTCTCAACTGACTCTTCTTACTGGCTCCTCAATCTGCTTCTGCTAACTGTCTCTAACTCTGATGTACTCTCTTTTACTGAGCTGAGAGCCCACCTCTTCTCATAAGAATTGGGTATATCATTTCTCTTCCTTTGATTAGTCACTTTGTCTGCCATTCACTCTGACTCATCGCACATGGCCTGTGTGACAATGACTTCTGGGTTCTGCTTCCTGTATCTGCTTCCACTACATTTTTTTCTACAGATTAAAGGCATGAACAACTACTACTTTCTGAATACTTGGATTAAAAGTGTGTCTACATTCTAGTCAGACCACAACGGCCTCTGAATGTAGACCCCTGGAATGTAAACACTAGCTTTCACACAGGATTATTCCTCTACATGCATGAATATATACAAACAATCAAAAATGTAAACAATATGCCTCAATGCATACAAACAAATAAAAACAAAACATAATGCATAAAACAAATTATAATAATTTAGAAGATTTGGTATTATGATTCCTGAATATAATGATCACTATTAAACCTGTGACTTTTACATAGTATAATAACATATATAAATATATATGGATATCGATGTAATCCTTCTTTCTAGTACTCAGTCATAATTAGGAGCACAATCCTATTACTGATCAGTAGTTTTTAGTTGTGTTTACAAGGGAATAGTTTTATCCTGGATAGCTGTCATTTTTCTTGCTTCGACTTATTTTGTTTCCAAATTGTGCTGTCTGTATAGTTATTTTCTGTATTGAAGTACATACATACACACACACACATGCACGCACACACACAAGAGAGGGAGAGAGAGAGAGAGAGAGAGAGAGAGAGAGAGAGGAAGAGAGAGAAGCATGCTTTAAAGGAAAAGTGAGTTCTTTAGAATATTCATAAAAGAAACTAATATAGCAAATAGAATAGAATAAAATGTCATTTAAATAATAACATTTTATCAGTAACCAATATATTGAAAAATAATTCTTGAAAAAACCAAAACAAAACATGAATCATTGTTGTTTGTTGCAGGAGGTTGCTATTTTTATATCTTCCAAACTCTAATCTATTCCTCTCTTACTCATGTTACAACTTGTGAAAGGGATGCCAATAATTAAAAGTAGATACCCTTTTCCCTCTTTGGAATCACAAACTAGGCATATATGTCATTTCAAAACAGCTTATACACAGATTTAAATCACATTACATTTAATATTTTTGAAATTATATTAAGTATTGATTTTAATATTAATATATTGGAATAAGCCTTCATCATCAGTGACATTTAGTGACTATTAATAGTAGTATTTAATGGCACCCAGTTCTTAGTTGAAACACAAAGGTTTTCAAATTACTTAACCCATCCTACCCTGTGATAAAGGACATCATTTACCAGAAGAGACTGCTCAGATGCACTTAGGTGGAGAGCTAGAACTAATCCTTCAGTTCTCATCTTAGTCTTATTTTATTATACTGTAGTTGCCAATTACACTCATATATAATTTCAAAATTCTTTGTCTATATTATAATGCTGTTATTGTACTAATTTGACAAGACTTAGAATAGTTCTTTAATTTGCATCAGGTCACACAAAAGGCACTTATTGGGTGGTACTAACTCAGAAAATCTTCTGAGACATTCTTCTATTCTTAAAAAATTAATATATGCATTTTGTGAGGGATTTTGAATACACTTTTCTCACCTGAGTCCCACAAGCAGTTTAAATTATCTCTGGCTTTATATAATTGAGGAAGAAAATATTTTTTTCTCTATTCTCTTAGAACTGCTTGTAAGAGTCTACAAATTAAACTGACATAGGGCAGATTAACAGGTGAAAAGACAAATAGTTCACATTAATATTCAATTCATGAAGGTTCCTAGAAAAGAAGTAAAACTTATAAGTCACCTGAATCCAGGACTGTGATGGCTAGCTTTAATTGTCAACTTGACACACCTTGAATCACTTTGGAAGAGAGTCTTAATGAGGCATTATCTACACTGAGTTGCACTTGGGCACATCTGTGGAAGATTGTCTTAATTAAGTTAGGAGATAGAGAAAGGCTCAGCCCACTGTGGTGGTATCATTTTCTGGGTTGGGGCCCTAGATTGTATGAGTATAGAAAAAGCTAGCTGGGCACAAACTATGATTGCAATTATTTCCTTCTGCCTTTGACTTCGGGTGTGAGGTGACTAGCCACTTCAGTTCCTGCCACTTTGATTGCCCTTCTATATTGGACTATAACTGGAATTGTGAGCTAAAATAAACCTTTTCTTTCCTAACTTGCTTTTTGTAAGGTACTTTTATCACAGGAATGAAATGAAGCTAGGACATGTATTTATAGACCTTTTTTTTTCCTCAAAGAAAGATGGTTTTGACTTCAAAGGATTTTAAATTGTGAGATAGTGTCCAGTGTGTGTGTGTGTGTGTGTGTGTGTGTGTGTGTGTGTGTGTAGTGCATATACACACATACATATTGTGGGAAGTAAAGGACTATTTTTATAAAGTCAATGAATGCAAACTCAGCTTGGTGTCTTTTCATTTGTGATGACAACAGTTGCTTTACTCTACCTGGTATTGGGAGAACACCCTGCTCATTTATTGTCTTCACTTAGAAAATATGACAAGGCCAAAAGTCCTTTGCTATATGTATTGATCCTTGATCATTTTTAGCTCAAGTTAATCCTTCTGTTAAAGTGATATATTTTTGGAGGTGTCATGGTATGGACTCCTCCAATATAATATGGAATATAAAATGTTGGCAATTTAAATACATGAAGTCTATGATGTAATTATTGTATAGGTCCTGTAGTACTTCAGTTATCAGAGACTTAATCCAGCTCCCAGCTCCTTTCCAAATAACTGTTTTTAACCCCTGATTTCCAGGGGTAACTTCACAATGTGCTGGTAGAATATCAGTTTCCATACATGATTTACCTACATCACAAAAACTGGTGGTGGAAATTCATTCCAGCCAGCTGTACTCCTTTAAGAAATATTCTTTGAAATTTCAGCTTATATTTTAAAATATATTACTGTGTTTCACACAAAAAGATGCACATTAGGTTTTAAGAAGTAGCCTTTTAATATGGAGCATCACTGTTACCAAGGAAATCGAGGTTCCCTCTTTTGAGTTCTTAGTCACGTTAATAAAACAAAGTAAAAGTGGAGCCAAAGGAAGTTCAAGAACAACTTCATTAATGTTTGGAGAAAAAATAATTCACAGAAGCTATGAGCATCAGCTGATAGCTCAGAGTAGAAACAGGGGGAGTCTTTTGATTTAGAGTCCAAGAAAGCAGACTGATACAGTAGTGGTGGCCAGAAAGAAGCCACGTGGAAGAAATGAAGGGAAAGCTTCAGAGAAAGACAAACCTCAGGTCACTAGGAAAAGCATGTCCATACTTCTGCCAGCCCAGAGAGAAAGAGAGAGAGAGAGAGAGACAGAGAGAGAGACAGAGAGAGAGACAGAGAGAGAGAGAGAGGAGAGGAAATCTTACAGTTTTTTCTGCATAAGTCAGAACAGTGGACAAGCTCTTCAGGTCTACATGGTGGAAGCTCTGTAAGTATTTTCACTTTACACCTAGGGAAGGACTTCTGGAAGTCAAAGTACATTATCTTATTAAGGATTATAATAATAATAATATCTTATTATTGTTTCTATCATCTTAGCATGCTTCAGGTGTACCAGCTTTATAGATCAGGTAGTTGGATTCCTGTCCAGGTGGTTGACAAGCTCATCAACATTCATTTCTTTTTCCTATTTTTTTTGTTGTTGTTGCTGTTGTTTTGTTTTGATATAATTATATATGTATAACTTTTGTTCTGGTAAAACATCTAGTGCATGGAATGGGTTATATCTGATTGAGCCATTGGTCAAAAGGGTACCCTAGATGCCCTTAAACATCACAGGTTATTGTCAAGACTATTGATTACTCTCCATAACCTTATTAGAAGGCCTAATTGATAAAGACTCAACTTACTTATGCCATTAAACATGAAAAAATTTATCTAGGGCCCAACTTGAAGGTATCCTACTGTGTAGCATCCATGGTAATTGAAGGCACTTTGCATGTGACCAGAAGAGAAAAGTAATAATCAATATCATCCAACTAAAACCCCTGTAGCCTAAAATCTTAACCTTTCTGCAGTATATGCTGGCTCAATAGTGGCAGAAGTGACATGGGAATAACCAACTGTTTTAAATTGGATTTATGGTCCATTGTATTAAATGAAACCCATCCCAGCACTGGATTAACCCTTAAAAGGGGGAGATGACAGTATGTAATATTTTGGGTAGTATAGAATATTAGATCTCTACTTAGGGCCAGAGGTAGAGTTTAGAGTCTATTCTCTTGAATTAGAAAGAAACAGTTTTGCCTTCATGCAACTCAACAAAGACCAGACAGCTTAATGTTTTCATATGGTAATTTAAGTCTTCAGGAGTGGCCTTTCCTTTCTCTTGTTACCAGGGAAACAGAAGGTAAAATTTAAAGTCTGTGAGGAAGGGCCCATCCTCAATGGCCTCCAAGACTCCTAGTGTTTATCTAGCTGCTTAATATCAGTATTGCCCGGGAAAATGAGTATCATCTACTAAAGGATGGAAAAAGATGAGCAATTCTTTAAATAATTTCCATTTGCTCATCCACTCTACTCCCTCCTACTGTTCATCCTGGTTGGTCTTCTCACCCAGAAAGCTGATTTCCACAGACTGCATCATTAGGACATACTCAATCCTTTGAATTCCAATTAGATTTAATCAGTAAAAACAGCCAGATCACTGAAGGATACAAATAATAAGTGCTTATGATAATTCTTCCCCATACACCCTTCCACTAGCATGGCCTGATCCCTTCAGACTGTGGGATCTGGTTTCTTCAAGTTACTGTTTTCACAGTCTAAGGTTTCTGTTTTTGTCTGGCAGATGACCACATTCCCTCTTTTTTTTTTTGTGTGTGGATTTTATGTCTATAGCATCTGTTAACACTTCTTTCCTTTTACAGATACCAGTCATAATCAGCAGAATCCACTCTATAAACTTCACTTAATCCAATTACTTCTTTAAAGGTTCCATGTCAGAATACACTGACAATTTGAGGTGCTGGGAGTTAAACCTTTAACATATGTATCTGATCCTTAGGCAGGGATACACAATCCAGCTATTAATATATCATTCAATGTTATTTCCCTTACTCTTTGTGAGTAGTCCATTTGTTCCTATGAAAAGTTACCAGTCTCTTTCAGAGTTTCTGTAAGCCTGTATCTCAAATTGTAGAGTGCACGCAAATTACTTAGGATCTTCACATAAATTCATTCTGATGCAGTACAAATAAGAAATGCTGATATTCTGTGTGTTTCCCAAAGCTGTCCTTGTCTTGAGCTACAAATTCTTCAGTTCTTTAAAATAGTTTGGCTAAATTTGTGTTATAATTTGGAATATCTTAAAAGCTTTATAAATTAAACATTAACATCTCATAGACTTTTCTTTTACAGTAGCTCTTCAGCATAAAATTAAATTAATTTAACCTGGCTTCATCTATGACAATCAATCATCCTTTGAGAATTAGGATTATCTGTTTTTCTAGCAAGATACTCTTTTTATCCTGAAATAATAAGGTAAATGAGGAATGCTGCTGTCATCACTAAATTTAAATATATAAAAATGGGATCATCATAGCCATTGCCTTTGAAACTTAATGAATATTAATAGATGTCAGTTGAATAAATGGATGAATATATATGGATTGATTTGCAGAGTCAATGCACTTAATATATTTATAACCTAGTTAGAAATGAAGATGTATAAGTTCTGATGCTACATCTAGCATTATTATCAAGTGTACTAAGAGTATTCATAGGTCGTTTGAATTTGATGGTTTAACAAATGAAGCCACTACACCTTAAGGTTTTGGACATATTCTTTCTGTGGGAACTCATTTTCCTAGGTATTAGCTCATATTAAATATGTGGATAGAAACCCAGTGTTTTCTATGGCAGGGTAATGGAGGGGGAGCATCTGCTTCACACTTTGGTCAAAGGAAGCAAGGACATTTGTCTATGATTGAACCTGCCAATCCACTTGTTATTACTTTCCCATTAGATATCTGATAGCAACTTCTGCTCCATTTTACAAGTTTTGTAAATTCCATATTGACATCACTTCAAACTTTTTACTTTTATAGTTTTAATATGAAAAATAAAAAACAAACATGATTATTGGAGAACTCATTACTGACTTAAACTCTGAGTCAATGAAGGAGGTCATGATAAATGGGAAAAATGAACAGGATAAAAAGATAAATAAATTATGGGAACATGAGAAGATAAAAAAAGACCCTATCCAGGAGTCTGTTTAAATTCTAGCATAATAAAGGATATTTATAGCTAATATTCCTTTCACATACAGATGTTATTATGATAAAATGGCAGTGACTTAGGACTAAGGCCAGAATGCATAAGGCTCTTGGGTAAGAATTCATTTCTTTCTTCAGGTATTACCTGAGAATTTCAATGAAAACTATTTACTTTGTTCATGGTAAACACATTTTATCTTCTTGTATCCCAGTGAGCTAGGCTTTCACTTAATCAATTAATCACATGAGATCCCTGTTAGGAAACACCCAGTGATCTCATTGAGGTTTATAAGCAACCCTTTAAAGAACACAACCTACTCAATTCCTTATTTATGACTATTGTAAACAACAGGAAACTAAGGCACAACCGCAGTTCTGGGGATAAGACTGGTGGATTGGATTTGGAGCAGTAGAGGCAGGGGTGAAAATCTACTTGCTTCTCTGGCCAATGTGTTAGACTTTGTTTTATCTTATTATATTGTATTTCATTTTTATTCCATAGAAGTCTGTTTGTTTTCTGATGAGAGATACAAGGGGGCTGGATCTGAATAGGTGGGTAGATGGGAAGAAGTAGGAGGAATAGAGAGAGGGGAAACTGTAATCAGGATATATTATGAGAGAATTATCTATTTTCAATTCAAGGGGAAAAAAGGGCAAAGAAAACTTTTTTGAGAAAGATTTTTTTTTCCAATAGTTCCTCAGAGTACAACTTAAAATAAGGTAAACATTATGTTATATATCCTGAGTAAATTATTAAATGAATATGTATTGATTTACAAAACAATTTAAAAATCAAAACATTCGTTATAATTACTCTCTGTATAGACTTCAAAGATTCTATAATAACTCTATAAAATAAATAACATTATTTATTATATATAATTTATTATATATAATTTATAGATGAAATCAATTACTCATACATTTATTTCTTTTGTTTATGTTTTAATTTGTCTTACTAGTCAATGTGTAAAGATAAGAGTTTTATACTGGCATTTTTATTTGGGCTTATCATATATTTTGATAATATTCATTCCTATTACCTTGTCACTTCTTCCACGCTATAACTATTTTCTGTTCTTATTTTGTGTTTTGTGTATGCCTTATTTCATTTAATATATTGACCTCTAATTCTTTACTTTTTTTTTAGAATTTCATTTTTCATTATGGATTCATTTTTTTTCTAGTCTTCTGTTGATGGACATCTAGGCTGATGCCACAACTTTGCTACTGTGAACACTCTTACATACAGGTAAGCAGGTGTCTCTTTAGGATGCTGTTTTTGATTACTTTGGCTATATTTACAGTAGTGGTATATAGATTAGATGGTGGTCTTACTTGTTTTTAATGGCATACTGGTTTCCATAGTGACAGGATCTTCATACAAATTCATTCTAATACAGTACAAATAAGAAATGCTGATATTTTGTGTGTTTCCCAAAGCTGTCACTGTAATATAGCAATCCTGAGCTACAAATTCTTCAATTCTTCAAAATACTTTGCCTAAACATGTACTCTAATTTGGGATATCTTAATATCTAATAAATGAAACTTTAACATTTCATAGACTTTTCTCTTACAATAGCTCTTTAGCATAAAATTAAATTAATTTAACTTGGTTTTCTCTATAATAATTAGTCATCCTTTGAGAATTAGGGTTAGAGTAAGTGTGTATAATCTCAGAGCTGGAAAGGCTGATGCAGGAGGATACCTAGTCCTAATTTTCTTAAAGAAAATTATAAACTAAAAGTGAAAATGGGAAAGAATAGGGAAAAGGAAAGTGATGAAATAGTGTAGGAGCGAATTAAAAAGTAGATGAGTTTAAGATAGAAAAATAATAAGGAATACAATAGGCACATAAAAAGGCAACAGAAGTATAAAATGGGATCAGACAAAATGAAAACAACAACAATAAAGCTTGAAGCAATAAACAATATACACATGAACTTAAAATAAATAAACATAATATCTACAAATACTTAATTCTTGCTGGAATTAGAATTTCCTTGTATTCCATGTCAACTTTTGACTCTAACTCTGTTGGTGAAATAGCAGCTGCCTTTTTCTCAGAAGTTCAAATATGTTAGACCAGAATTGTCTGTATGTCATAGCTCTTGAATCTGAACAGCTTAGAATAGAATGAGCTGAAGGCTAGGTGCCTTTCATTTGTCTTCCCTGCTGAGCAGAATTCCTATATTAGGAATGTTCAGTCTTCCTGTAGTGACTTTGACCTTGTAAAACATACCACTTGAGCATATAGTACCAACTATAGTATAGTACTATAGTTGGTAATATAGTATAGTACAGCAACTATAGTACCAACTTCTGTGTTTTGTAGATACTGGAGTGTCTCATGTTCTTTGTGCAGAGTTCAGTGGCTGGGATCTTAGGAGATGGGTAATGTTTGTAAATCTTTTTCAGTTGTACACACTTGTCTTACAAGGACTCAGGGTGACTCCCTACAAATGTCCCAAAGTCTTAAAGTATATGTTGTCCATTGAGTGTTTTTCTTCTTCTCAGATTGGCTTGTAAGAGGAGACATAGGGAACTTATGCAGCTATGGTCAAGCTCTAGGAAGACCCAACTGTCTGGAAGACTCTCATGACATCTGTAAAGGAAAAGGCCTTTGTGCAAGCTGAGTAGGATCTGTATTCCAGGGGTCTATATTTAGAAGCCTGTGTGGTCAGGATGGAATGTAGACACACCTTGAATCCAAGTATTCATAAGACATGCCTTTAATTCCTAAGACAGAAACTGAATGTGGAAGCAGACATAGAAGGCAGAGCTCAGAAAGAATTAGAGTCAGTCACAAAAGAGTCAGTTACAGAAGAATCAGTTACAGCAGGCAAAATGGGCAGTGATAGGTCACAGAGACATAGAACCAGTCTGAAGAGTCTGAGTTCACAAGGAGCTGGTCAGGGTGGCTAAGTAAGTAGTGAAGGCTTAAACATTCTAGACTGTATGGAGTCTGAAACCATCTAGGCTTAAAAGTAGACTGTATTGAGGCCAAAACACTCCAGAACTTCAGTACTAAGGACTGATGATTTCATTAACAAAGAATAAAAGTCCTTGCCCTGCATCAAAGTCTATATCTGGCATGAATCTATGCCTACAGAGATCAGTTGCAGATGGTTCACAGATCAAAGTCCCTCTGTTTTATTATCTTTAAATAACTCTTAGTTTTTTATGGCTTTCCAGTGCCAGGAAAAAAATCAGTCATCTCCCACGCCTAGAGAAGACAAGTCACACTTTACCTTGTGTGTGTGTTGCGGCGTCCACCTCGCCGATAAGGAGACGCCACACACGAGATTCTTCTGACAACAATTTATTAACAGCTCTTTTAGCAGACAGGTGGAGAAGGACCCCGAGCCCGAAAATCCCTTGGCTTATATAGAGCTCCGGAGGACGTGTGATTCTCTCATTGGCTCATAGACTGCACCTAATTAGCATCTGCTTTGCGCGTACGCAAAGCAGATTCACGCATGCGCATTGTCAGTGCCTGTTTCCGTAGAGAATCAGGAAGCAGGAAACCAGCGCCATTTTGTAATGGCGTTTGCGGCTCCCAACATCTCCCCCTGTCTTTTATAAAAATGCACAAACTGCAACCATGAAGTTACCGATCAAGCTTGCTGATCCAACAGCTTTAAGCGATCAAGGAAATTACATGGAAGGAGACCCTGTGCACCTTAATTCCCGTGCAATGGGAACATGAGCCCTGGGAGATGCACAGGACCATCTCAGAGAAACCTGGTGCAATGGGAACCTGAGCCCTCAGAATAGTCTCATGAGATAGTGTCTCAACGTTTTAGCATATTTAACCAAGCTTGAGGAGATGTTCCCTGTTCTACAGCAGGCAAGGCCTGAGTAATCATCTTTGATGTTGTCTTTTTAATTTACAGAGCAACCAGAGAGTTACCAACACTCCAACCAGAGTCATACAGCCGAAAAGCCCGACTCCCACCCATTCCTTGAAGTAGGAAAAAGCAGAAGAAAACCAAGTAGAAAACCCCCGGATGAGGGAAAGGTCAAGTCGAGTGGAGTTGATCTGTATAATAGCTGTCCGCAATCTCCTCATAGTTGTATCGAATTTTGCAGACCAATTGGATAGTAGCTGTTAAGACAATGCTTTAAAATTTTCATATTGAATGGATGTAACGCATCCTCAGCTTGTGTTTGTTGATTCAGGAACATCCATGTCAGGATCCACAGCTTTAGGTGTTGCATCCTCCTCCCCTTGTCTGATAATTCTGGTCAATCGTGTAGGCACCCAAATGGGATTTTCTTGATCCTGTGGAAAAACACAGACAGCTCCCCTGGATCTTACTAAAATTGGATCCGGGCCCTTCCATTGGTTAGAAATAACATCCTTTCATCTAACCACTTCTTTCTTTGGACCGTAACCGACATGTCTGTCAGCTGCAGATTTTCCATCAGGGTCCAGATTTAAAAAATTTAAAGTAAATAAGGCTAGGGAAATAGATGTCTTGGGCCCTGTAGTGGGCCCTATTCCCCCTTTCTGTTTTTGTAAATAAGTTTTTAAAGTGCCATTGGCACGTTCTACAATGCGTTGGGCCTGAGGGTTGTATGGGAGTCCAGTCACATGAGAAACACCCATCTTTTGGCAAAATTGTTGAAAAGGCTTTGAGAGATAAGCAGGACAATTATCCGTTTTGATTTGAACAGGTTTACCCCAGGCCGCCCAAGCCTCCAGGCAGTGGGTGATGACATGTATCACCTTTTCCCCAGTTAAGGGAGTAGCATGGATTATTCCTGAGCAGGTGTCAACAGACACATGAATATTTTTAAGCTTACCAAAGGCTGAAAAATGCGTGACATCCATTTGCCAAACGTGCAGAGGCTGCAATCCCCGAGGGTTTACTCCATAAGATGGAGCCGTTCTAAACTCTGCACATTTAGTACATGCCAGAACAATGTCTCTCGCCATGGAGCGAGGAATTTTAAATTTTAATCGTAAAGTTCTAGCAGATACATGGAACATGTCATGAAACTCCTTAGCTTGCCTTCTTGGGTCTAGTGACAGAAATATAGCCCTTGTGGCTGAATCAGCTATAGAATTAGCTAGAGTCATGGGTCCAGGCAGCAAAGTATGAGCACGCATATGTTGAATATAGAATGGATAAGATCTTTGTCTAATAGCTGCCTGAATATTCTCAAAAATTGTAGCAACAGCACTTTTTGAGTTAATAAAATCAACTACTTCCAAGATTTGTACAGCTCTAACCACATAATGTGAATCTGATATAATGTTAATAGGTTCTGAGAACTTTTGTAACACTGTAGCTACTATAGCACATTCCACTAGCTGGGGTGAAGTAAAATTAAATTGAACCTGTGTAGGTACATTATTAACCACATAACTACCAATTCCAGTTTTAGATCCATCGGTATAAATGTCTACTGCACCCATAATAGGTTCCTTTTTTGTAATAGTAGGGAAAACAAAGGCGTTTGTAAGAGTGAATTGTAACAATGGATGTTTTGGATAATGATTACCAATTGGTCCCGAAAAGGAACAGCGAAGAACTGCCCAATTATCTAGGGTGGAACATAAAACTTGGACTTGATGACTTGTATATGGACAAATAATGTCATGGGGCATTGAGCCAAAATGAGAAAGAGATAATTGTAGTCCTTTTAAAGCCAGGTCAGCAACCAAAGTTGGATAATGGCCTAAAATTACTCCTGGCGAACTATGAGGATGGATCCAAAGAAGCGGTCCGTCTTGCCAAAGCACACCTGTGGGTTGCTTTGGCGAAGGAATTAAGCAAAGGTGGAAAGGTTTTTGCATATCTATTCTTGTTAAAAATGTCTGTTGTAATTGAACTTCTACTTTTTGTAAAATCTCATTTGCTTCAGGGGTAAGTTTTCTGGTGAAAGTTATAGCAGAATCACCCTCTAAAATCTTAAATAGGGGTTGTAATTCAGTGGTAGTTAGCTTTAAGTATGGTCTTATCCAATTTATATCTCCTAATAATTTTTGAAAATCATTTAAAGTTTTAAGTTTATCTCTTCTAATAGTTATTTTTTGTGGCTTAACAGTAACAGGGGACAATATTGACCCCAAGAAATGTCCTACCTCTCCTTCTTGAACCTTCTCCGGGGCAATATAAAGACCCCTTTTTTGTAATGTAGAGTTGAGTAAAGAAAATGTACCTTGTAATTTCTCTTTATCATTGGCACATAAAAGGATGTCATCCATATAATGACAGATCCTAACCTCTTTGTATTTGTCCCTAACAGGCTGTATTGCCGTAGCAACATAGATTTGACACATGGTAGGGCTATTAGCCATACCTTGAGGCAGAACCTTCCAGTGGTATCGTTTATCAGGTTCCTCATGATTAACACTAGGAATTGTAAAGGCAAATCTAACTCTATCCTTTGGGTGTAACGGAATAGAGAAGAAACAATCCTTAATGTCCACAATAATTATGTCCCAATATTTTGGAAGGGCTGATAGTAAGGGTAGCCCCTTTTGTATTGATCCCATAAGTTGCATTTGATTATTTATGGCCCTTAGATCATGGAGAAGCCTCCATTTTCCTGATTTTTTTCGAATTACAAAAATTGGAGTATTCCAAGGAGATCTAGATATTTCTAGATGACCCAGATCTAACTGTTCTTTTACCAGGGCATTTGCTACTTTTAACTTTTCAGAGGAAAGAGGCCATTGGGGAACCCATACGGGTTCCTCTGATAACCATGGTATGGGTATAATATCCTCAACGGCCCCTAGGAAAAACCCAGTCCCTTTTTATCATTTTTTATTACTGCTTGTACCGGACTAGTTCTCCCTTGTAACATTTTTCTCATGTCTTTATCAGGTATACAGCCCATATTTTTCATTATTTGTTGACTCTGATTAGAGTAATCATTGGTTAATTTAAAATCCATTTGTTTTAAAACATCTCTTCCCCACAAATTCGTTGGTAATGGTAACACATAGGGAACGACTGTGCCTTTTCTTCCTTCTGAATCTTCCCAAACTAACGGTTGTGCACTTATATTAGGAGTGGACTCATATCCTAACCCTTGTAAGGACTGTGAGGACCGGTTTACCGGCCACTCTTTAGGCCACCAAGTAGTTGATATTATAGTTGTATCTGCACCAGTATCTAAAAGGCCTTTGAAGGGCTTTCCCTGTACTCTCAGCTCTAAAACAGGTCTTTTGTCTAATTCTAAAGATATGAATGCATTGTGACCTCCCGATGATCCAAACCCTTGGCTACCTCGAATTTTATCTTTGCTTAGATACATGGAGTGAAGGCTGGGTAATACTAAGAGCTGTGTTATCCTATCCCCTGGGGAGATAGAACTTATCCCTTTAGGGGAGGAGCACATAATTTTTACTTGTCCTTCAAAATCTTGATCAATAACTCCCGGATGGATAATAAGCCCTTTTAAGGTAGTTGAAGATCTTCCTAGCACTAACCCTACAGTATTTTTTGGCAATGGTCCTAAGAAATCAGATGGAACAGGCTGACACCCCATGGTGGGAGTCAGTACTGCTCTGGTGGTGGCACGCAGGTCCAATCCTGCTGAGCCTGTTGTGGCTCTTCTGACAACTTCTTCTTTTGGGATCCCTGTTGGCTTGTAAGTGCCCCATACATTTGAGGGCCCTGGGGACGAGGGCCCCACCTCCCGTTTTTTGTCTGTTGTTGATCAGGAAGAGGCCTGCCATTGTTATCTTTTACTGACCTACATTCATTAGCCCAATGTCTACCTTTATTACATCTCGGACACATTCCAGGTTGTTTTTGTCCTGTCTTTTGACCTTCGCCAGCTGATCTACATTGGCGCTGTATATGTCCTATTTTACCACACTTAAAACACTTCATTGTTGAGGTTCTTTGTGCTAACAAAAATGCTTGAGCTAATCCCATATTTGATAAAGGTCCTCCAATTTCTCTACATGCTTTCATCCAGGCGTTAAGGCCTTTTCCTTTCCATGGGGTTATAGCATTCCTGCACTCCTTAGTACATTGTTCAAAGACTAGCTGTTCAATGAGTGGCATGGCTGTCTCTGGATCTCCAAAAATCCTTCCTGCTGCTTCCATCATTCTAGCTACAAAGTCAGAGAATGGCTCATTTGTTCCTTGAATTACCTTAGTGAGATTTCCTGTCACTTGTCCTTTATTGGGTAAGCTCTTCCAAGCTTTTACAGCTGCAGTATTTATCTGAGCATAAACCTCTGCTGGATACATCGTTTGATTGGCTGTCCACTGTCCTTGTCCTGTAAGCATCTCAAAATTCCAGGGGGCATGACCTTGAACTGCATTCTGTCTAGCCTGACCAGCACAGATATCTTGATAAATAGACTTCCAATCTAAATACTGTCCCATAGTGAGACATGCCTTAACTGTATTGTACCAATCATCAGGAGTCATAGGACTTGTAGTCAGCCTCTCTACCAAGGCTTGAGTAAAAGAGGCATTGATGCCATAGGTTTGAACTGATTCTACAAGTGCCTTTAGTTGTTTTAAATCTAACTGTGAATGATGTCTGGTCTGATTATTGTCCTCCCATACGGGAAATGCAGCGCGAATCCGCTTCCTTTCTATTACTGGGATCAGCGAATTCGACACTGTCTTCATAGTATTTCCTGGGGGATCTGGATCACTTAAAATGACCCCTTTTTTCCTTTGTCTCCTTTTAAGTTTTACTATCTCCTCAAGCGGCGGTGCCGACGGGGCATAGCCCGGGGCGTAGGGCGGATCAGGCATATATCTCTCTGCCTCATATTTAGCCGCTTCCTCATCTAATTCAACTTCCTCTTCTGGATCTAATTCTGTTTCGCTTTTCTCTGAGCTACTGGAGGTTGATTCTTCCGCTCCAGACTCCTCCTCGGATAAGCTCTCTGACGAAGGAGTTTCTATTTTTAAGTTTTTAAATTCTGTTAAAACTGGATACAGTTTTTTTATTTCCTTTTCTTCCCCTTTTTTATCTTTTTGTTTTTCTTTACTCTTTTGTTTTTCTTTTTCCTCCCTTTCTTTATTCTTTTGTTTTTCTTTTTCACCGGTATTTTTCTCTTTTGATTTTCTTCTTTGTGTACAGCTAGCTTCCCCATTTCCTGTTTCTGATAGACTGTCCTGATGGTCGCTAAGTATTCTCTGTCCTTCCCTGACCTTTTCCTGACATCTGTCATCATCTAAACAAGCTAAAATCATTTTATAAATTGACATGGTACCTGGTCTTAATTTACCCTCATCCTTCTCTCTGTTTAAATCGTTTCCTAATTTTGTCCACGAGGGCTTTGTCAAAGCTCCGGTAGATACAAACCAAGGAGCTACTCTATCTACTTCTTTTATGAAGCTAAAGAGTATCCTCTCTGGAATTTTCAGGCCACATTCTCGCAGCAACGCCTGCGCTGCTGATAGAATCGGCTTAATCTGTTGGTTGCCCATGTCTCTTTTACCTACAAGAGCGGGCCACCCAATGCCTTTATCTGTAGGTGACCATGGGTCCCTTTTAAACGGAGGGCAGGTACACTCTTTACCCTGTACATGACAGTTCAAACAAAAACAACAAAATATCACAAAAATTGTCCACAGAGATATAGCGATGGCCAAAGCCAAATAGGAAGCAATCATACCTTACAGGAAATCGTCCGGACTCACACGCCGTCAGTTCGAATCTTTTCCGCTGAGCAAGCGGGGTCCCTCGCAGTCGCCCCAAAGATCCCGGTCCGTTCGGCAGCGGTTCCCGGGTTTCGGCACCACTTGCGGTGTCCACCTCGCCGATAAGGAGACGCCACACACGAGATTCTTCTGACAACAATTTATTAACAGCTCTTTTAGCAGGCAGGTGGAGAAGGACCCCGAGCCCGAAAATCCCTTGGCTTATATAGAGCTCCGGAGGACGTGTGATTCTCTCATTGGCTCATAGACTGCACCTAATTAGCATCTGCTTTGCGCGTACGCAAAGCAGATTCACGCATGCGCATTGTCAGTGCCTGTTTCCGTAGAGAATCAGGAAGCAGGAAACCAGCGCCATTTTGTAATGGTGTTTGCGGCTCCCAACAGTGTGTGTGTGTGTGTGTGTGTGTGTGAGTGTGTGTGTTAATGGCTTTTCATGCAAGTGGGTACATAACCTGAGGACCATTCATACAATGGAATATTATTCAGCTCTAAAAATCAATGAGATATAAGATCATGAGAAGACATGGGGAAAACTCAAATGGATGTCAGTGAGTGAAATAAGTCACTATATCTAACATAATTTTAACAACATGGCATTCTGAGAAAGATAAAGCTGGGGAGACAAGAGAAAAGTCAGGGGCTGGGATATGTCCTACTCATAGGACATTTGTCCAGCATTTTATGAGATCCTGGAATCTATTCCTAACATAAAAAATAATAAAAAGAGAAGAGAGAGAGAGAGAGAGAGAGAGAGAGAGAGAGAGAGGGAGAGAGAGAGAGAGGGAGAGAGAAGATTGGATAAAAACTCAGTTATTTTCATGGGTTGATGCAAAGGAGGACTGAACTGAACTGAATGATCAGAGGAGTCTAGGCAGAGAAAGGCTCTTTTTGATACTGTAAGGATAGGTACCACCCATCATACATTAGTTCAAACCTATGGACTGTACAACAAGCATACTTGACCTCTTATGCAACTATTGTTTTTGCTCTATAATCATTACAAAGTACATAGTACTTGACATATGGTCAGTATCCTCTCTTGGAACCCTGACTGCTTCAGGACTTTCTCTTTTGCTTTCTTTCTAATAAAGAGTGCTATGCAAACACTGCCTTTCAAGTCTAAGAGCTTCATTTTTCTTTCTCATTAGGATGAGATTCCAGAGTCCAAGACAAGATCTATTATAAGCTTCCATGGGACATTTATTTCTCTGAAAATTTTGGGGCTTCCCACTTAGGATCCTTTCTCAGGGTTCTTAGTCTCACTAAAAAGAGAATTTAAGAGTATAATCAGAAGAAAGTTTGATGATAATTATATAACAGTTTGAAAGAAAAATCCCAGGCAAGCTATAAATTTTGGCTGCTACTCAGAGGAAAAGATGAAGAAATAGACTAACCCATGATGCTTGTAAGCAGTCAGCAGCAGACAAACAGCCCCATGATAAAGGGATAAACTTCAATAGAAGAGTGAGGAAGCCTAGGAAAGTATGCCCAAGCCTTGGCAAGTATCAGTAAGTAAGAAACAATATAAACCTGAAGGAAAGCAAATAATTTTTGCTGTAATTCAGAAAAACAAGTAGAACTTAGTAGATGTGCTTGACTGCCACTCTGTAAGTGACTATACTAAGGACGTGGTTTCTGACAAGGAAAAGTATATTATCTCATTTCAAGGCATAATTACTCTTCCTATCTGTCAGGATAGCTTTAGGTGAGTCAGCCTTCCTGATGGATGGTTTCTGTCCAGGTGATTGACAGGTTCAACGAAATTAACTCATTTTTTTTTTGTAGTTTAGAATTTTAGGTCTCCAGAAAAAAAAAAATGAATAAGAAGAAATAGCTTCTCTTTAATGGGCCTGAATAGATATCTTTCCAAGACAAGTGTAACATTTCATTATTCTTAGGGTTGTCATTGAGTTCATTCTGTGGAGGATATCTTAGAGTAGAACTGTGTTTGTTGTTTTTTCTACTCTACTAACAGAGAAGTTTGACTATAGATTTCTAGAAATCAGTGCCCCCTTCCTCATTATGGCAAAGCCAACACAGGGTCCCATACCCAGCATCTTTTTATAAGGCTATTGAATTTACCATCTAAACTTTTATTTGAATATGTTTGTCTCTGAAAATGTTATTTGTTTGTGGACTCAGGACAGAGGTGGTAAAATTCTCCAACTTCCATATTAGTGAACAACAAAAGTTAACATAGATTTAAAATCTTTAGTGATCTGGCTTAAATGAAGTTTAAAATTTAGATGATTAAGATGAATGAACGAATTACAGTTATTTCTTTCTTAATATCTCATTACTGTAAGGTAAGATTATGGTTTCACAATTTCTTCTGGTTTCCCTAATGAGAGAAGCAGCTATTGTGGAAATTACTGGTTTTCAATGATACCAAAAGACAAAATTTAATTTAAAAACAAATTAACAAAGTTCTTCTACTATGGGAGCAACACATCTGCACTGTCTATGTATGAAAGAAAATGTTTCAAGTTCTGAGGAAGAATATATAATAGGTATGCAATATCTACATGTTAAATAAAAGTAAAAAATTAATGGATATTATGAATCATTTGTTCTCTGGAACTCAAAAGTTTATTTCAAATTAGGTTTTTTCAAGACTATATGCTAGCATGTTAAGAATTATACTTACACTGAATTGATTATATTCAAAGAAATAAACTGAGCCAGACAACATCAGGAAAACTAAATGTTAATGATTTCAATGATTCACTTCCCAGTTAAGGGAAGTGGCTTGCGCAATAGACAATAGATGGTCCATTGCTCTGTGGGAATGAGTTTAAGCAGCCTGTGCAAAATATTTCAATTGTGGCCTATTTTAAAACAAAATAGAAACAATTAAAAACCTTTATTTCATGGGCTGGAGAGAAGGTTCAGTGAATAAGATGCTTGTCTTCCAAGCACAAGGACCTGAGTTCAGATCTCCAGTAATCATGTAAAAAGCTGGGGATAGCAAAAAGTTACATAATCCCAGAGCTAGAAAGGTTAATACAGGAAGACACCTAAGGTCAACCTTGGCCTCTATATGGATTTTTCCTCCACATACATGCATATGAAACTATATACGTAGGTACATATACGCACAGACACAACACAAAACCTCATTGGATTTTTACTTATACTGTACTATATGTTCATTTAGTCATCTATGTTTTACAAAAGACATGCTTCTAAGTTCTACTATTGAAATTAGGCAGACTTACAATAGCTGTGGAATAAAATTACTTAGAAGAGTAGTGCTGAAAATATCTTAAAGGAAGTGCAAACAGTTTTTTTTAGACTTATATTAAAATAAAGCTGTACCTTGTTCAAATTTTTCCATATTGTATAAAATATTGGATCTTCAGACCATACACTGCCCTGGGAGACTGTTTTATTGGCAACCTGTGACTGCACTCTGAATGGTTATGCAGAGATAGGCATGCTGGTTAACAACCAAACTCATTCACTGCCACTCGTGAGACACAGACTAATAGGTAACTGATCCTTAAGAGTAGAATGGTTACCATCCTATACATTTATCGAAGAATCATGGGGCCATGTTATTATTTGGGTCTATTAAAATCATTTCAGGCAAACTAGAGCCAAGAAAGGATGCCACAACCTCATGTGGACTGGTTGAAGAGAAAAGAATCTCACACAGCAATATCTGCGGCCCCAATATTGACTATCCAGAATGTGTGTCAAGGGACCAACAAATACAGAATTCTTAATTATTCTGGAACCTTCAGCTTAGCTCAGTTCCCTCTGTTGATGTAGCTTACTTGAATTGCCATCCCTCCTAATACTTAGAGTCACATCTTTGTTAAGTGTGGTCTTTCTGTAGCCCTTGAACAGTATGGCTTAAAAACTAGAAGAAAGAATTCAATTCATCATACATTCGCATCATGACCCATATGTTAACAGATGCGGAGAATAGGCCACCATGAAATGTGTGGACATAAAATAATAAAGCTTCTGGTTTATTTCTTCCTCATCTGCTTCTTATTTCCTAGCACATTTTAAAGGTAGAATATTAATGAATTCAAGATGCAACTCATAAAGATACCTTGGGTATTGGGAGTGCTTATTTCTTTTCAAAGCCCAGATTTCGTGAAACATTTTGTGGTTGTGATAAACATAACCAGGATGTCAGCACTGGGGAGAATTCTTGGGCTTGGAAGCGTAACTGTATTTCTAAACTATTCCCAGGAAGATGTGTCTGTCACTTTAATTTTCTCATAAAAAACTCCATAAATATAGCTCCCTTAGGTCTGATCTGAATACAGCTTCCACGCACAGAGTGGATGGCCTTAAAAGAAACAAAATTGACTTGTTTTCTACTTTTTCTATGCCACTTTTCTTTGAAATTTACCTGGCCTTATCTTCATTGATTTATTATTCTGGCACAACATTATTCAATGTAAATGTAATGCAGTTTCAAAAACCTCTAACTTTTCTAGTACTAATATGAAAATAAGTTCAAATAAACTAGAATTACTTTAAATGATATAGTTAGCTTAAACATTTAGCAAAATTAGTTTTGTTTGCAATTTAAATGAAAGTATTGATGGCAATTTACCTTCTATTTTTCATACTCAATATGTATTTTACACTTATAGTGAATCATAAGTCACTGCTGAAGTTCACGTGACCAGTAACTATGGGTTATTATGACATACCTAGCATAGTCTGGTATATATCTGTTACACTTATACCTCAACCCATGCCTAGCTGCTCCTTAGACCTTCTTCTTACCAAATCTGTATTACCCTTTCATTTCTTTGTTTATTGATTTGGGTTTGTTACTTACTGAATTTAACCAGCACTAATCCTGTGCTCAGGAAAGTAAAGCTATACAGTAATGCTTGAGTATCTCACCAGTGAACTCCTCACTACCACTGGAATAAATGAGCAATGCTCTACTATCATTAGTTTCCCTGTGAAGAACTGGGCCCCATAAGACCCTCTCCTATCTATGACTAAATATTTATTGGCTCAATCATTTGCAGGCCCGATATGCCCAACAACAGCTGCTGTGAGCTCTTTAGTGCCATGGTCATTCCTTATCCATAAGGAAGCTTTTCATAACTCTCTTCCTATGTTTAGTTTCTTACATTGTTTCTGCCCCCTCTTCTATGATATGATGCTTCATGAACAGTGAAGAAAGTGATCTTGATATCTAGTTAATGCTTAGCACTGAATAGCTCTTGCTCACAACACCTTGACTAGCTGTGAGTTTCTTCATTAACCACAATTCACTGCAAGGAGACACTTTCTTGATCAAGGCTGAGGGCAACAATAATCTATGCATGTGAATGTTTATGAGACAGTTTGATTGCATGCCTATTTAACAAACAAAAGTAGTAGGTTTATCTCTAGTGCCTATGACTCTCAAGGCATGATGCTTTGGCAAAGTCCACAATTCTGGACTAAACTCCGTCTTGTGGAGAAGTACTCAGGTCCAATAAGGAATCAACATATGCAATTTTTAATGCAATTGATATAATTCAGAAGAAAAATAATATAAAATATAATACTCTAATGATAATGACATTGAGTTACTGATTATGTAAGCAAGGATTTAATATGTCCTTTAACACAGGTATGCCATGTTCATAGAATGATATTCTAATACTGTTCCCTCCATTCTTCAGTGACCAACAAGTATCTCTTGCATTTCCTCCCTAAGGAACACTGTTAAACCCAAGTGTTCCCTTTCAGTATTCATGGAGAAATGAGTCATTGAAAACATTCCTCCATGTAAGAATCATGAAACATTGTGGAAGAGCACTGAAAACATTCTTTCATGTAAGAATCATGAAACATTGCAGAAGAGGAGGTGGGAAATTCTAAGATTTAGAGGATCAGGAAGGTCAATGTGATGTTGTATCTCCTAGTAACATAAAAATCTATATCTATAACATTCCAACATCACGACCCTCCAAATATGAAGTAAACAAGGATGACATCAATGAACATGCCAAACCAGTGAGGGAAAATACCACGAGGCCTCAGCCCTACACAAAGAATTATAGGAAAGTGAGTAAAATTAGGAGCCAGAGAGTTGATCCTACCCAGGGAAGAGCACACTGATTGGTTGACCAATGCCAAATGGCCAGCCCTGAAAACATACATACAAGTAGCATTATATGGATGAAACAGCTTTTATTTAAGAATATATATGTATATTCATGTGTGTGTGTGTGTGTGTGTGTGTGTGTGTCTGTGTGTGTGTTAACAACTAACAGAAAACAAGGACATAATTCTGAATGAAGGGGAGAAAGAGAGTATATGTTAGTGTTTGGAAGAGGAAATTATTTACCATTAAATTCTCTTGATAGCAAATTAAAAATTTGTCTCTTAGACAAAATGTCTTACCAACTCCTTTGCAATAGCAACCATATAAAGATTCTTTGTTGTAGGGCTTTTGAAACATTATAAGCTTAATTTGTTCTCCACATACTATAATTTTCTTGAAACAGCTAGTAGAAAAATTATGAGATCTTGAAAAAGATTTGATCATATACAACTCAGGAAAAACTATTCTTCAAATTCATGTGTGAATTTTTGTGATTCAAAATACTGTGTTAACATTTTGAATAGGCATAAAATTAATATTTTAATCATAAATTTAAAAGCATCTCATAATTTGATTTCTTATATCTCTAGTAGTAACACTATACTAAAACATCACTCAGATGATCATAAGAATGTGTGTTATTATGGTATTTAAGTGGTAACTTTAGCTCGAAATTGTATCTCTGTATGATACTCACTATGTATAGGTGTGCAGTGTCTCCATCTATATGCAGGTCATGTACTTACAAATGTAGATAGCAAAATACTGCTTATAGTCTGAGAAGGCTGAGAGAAAAAAAAAAACACCCAAAATTATAACACTATTCGCAAAACCGTCATCAGCTTTAAATCCTTGCTACCTGTCAGATGAAGCATTTCATGTTGATTGTGTTACATAATCCCAAAAGTGACATTATTGGTAGAGACTGTCTTCACAGTGCAGGAAGATACTGTAGCATTGAAAAACGTTGCAGGTGTTTCCAAAAAGCAAGTATATGGCAGAAGTATGATTTTAAATCTAGGTTTGTTTGATTTTGTAGGGCTACTACACTTTATACAGCTAAATATGTAAAGAATTATGCAGATAATGTATATTAAGTCATCTAAAACTAGCATGGGGTATATAATTAATCTTATAATGCTATATTGATGTAAAATTACTTCATTCTTAATTAATAAGTAAGTACCACCTGGAAGTAAAAAGGGACTGAACAATTCAAAAAGTTATTCTTTAAGACACAGATACTTGATTTGAAATGAGATGGAGTCTACTTTGACTACAGGCTAGAGTGTACAATAACACAACTATGATCAGTATAGTGAGACAAAAGGAATTTTCTGTGGTTTTGTTGAGAAGAAGTGAAAATAGCAATTTACTGTTGGTTGGGACAGATGGAAATAGGCCACAGGAGATCAAGGAATTATGTGGCTGACCAAATGTGTCTCACACTGGAAATGTTGAAGTTAAGATTGTTTTATAACTTTGTAGTGAAAAGGAATTGATAAGTTTCGTTGTAAAAGTGGATGTTGATGTTGATTCACCCAGTTGTAGATGTTGGTTGAGGGTAGTAGACAGTTTATTCTTTTGACTAATTACATCACTATTTCTAGCCCAGAGTCCTGAAGCCTTGGAACCGTGGAATCCTGGAGCCCTGGAGCCCTGGAGCGTTTTGTCCTCTTTGCAGTCTAGTCTTAATCTTTGAACTAGAAGGCTTCAGCCTTCATACAATCTAGATATGTAAACTGCTAGCCTGAACCTAAAAGGCTTCAGTGTCAGCTTTCTGAGACCTACTGGTGACTGAAGCACTCTGACTACCTCCTTCTGAACTCTGATTCTTCTTGTACAAATGACTCTTCAGCCTACTTCTCAGCTGAGTCTTCAGCCTGCTTCTCAACTGACTGTTCAACTGACTCTTCCTTAACTGATTGAGATATTCCAAAAAGAAGGCCTCACCCTCCTGGGAATTGTAGAAGGTGTGGTAAAGGTCAACAATGGACTAATGAATGGAGATCAACAAGAGATGGGAAACTCACTAAAGGGGTTTGCTCAGGCCCCAGCAACAGAAAACAGGAGACAGGATTTCCCTGTCAGCAATGGAATAGCTCATCCACAAAAGGACGAGAGGAACCTAAACTTAGTATTAGACACTTAATGCATGCTACAGAAGGAAGTTCTACCTTTGATTTAGCCAAAAGTAAAAATCTCACACTATCTCCCAAAATTCAATGTTATAAGATATGCACTGGAGTTCATGGTCCTCTACCTCAGGAACAATAGGAATGGTTTTAGGAAGTAGTTTGACTTCCCAAAGAATCGTTATGAATCTATGAATTATAGATGAAGATTCCAAGGGAGAGATGGAAATTTATGGCTTATTTAAAAAAGTATATGCAATTTAAAGTAGGTGACAGGATTGGTCAGCTTTTACTGCTTCCGTATATCAAAGGAAAAGCAGCTCCAGTTGAAAGAATAGGGGGATTTGGAAGTACTGGAAGATAGGCATTTTGGCGAACTGCTATCAATGATCAGATACCAAAATTAAAGTTAAAGGTAAATGGTATTGAAATTGAAGGATTGGTAGACACATGAGTTGACAAAACTATAATTTCACAAGATTCGTGGAATCCAAATTGGCCCTTTCAGAAAGTATCCACAGTTTGTAGGGATTGGAACAGTTTCCTAAGTAAAACATAGAATAAAATGGATTAAATGTGTGGGTTCAGTAGGTCAGATTGGAAGATAAAGCCATATGTGGCAGATACAGCCATAAATATATGGGGAAGAGATTTACTACAACAATGGAGAAGTCAGATGAATATTCCTTCAATTTCAGAGATAAGCTAAAACTGACACTGTATATTGGCATTTTATGAAATATAGCTCGATTTTTTCATCTTTCCTGTGTATCCATAGAATTGTGAAAATCCTGTTTACTTATGGGCATTCATTGGAGCTATAACATATGTCATGTGTCTTCTTTGAAAAGTTAGAAATGTTAGCGTACAAGCAGTAAGAAAGAAAAAGAATAAGAACTCTTAGAGACAGACTTCTTGAGGCTTTATTGACTTTAAATTTTTTGAGAGCTAATGAGACAGAAGCAACAGCTGCCAAAAGAAACTGGACTATAGAAAAAATATGTTGAATTAAATTATCCTGTAGACTGTAAGAATGTGTTATATCAAAATGAAAGTCAGGAAATGTTTTTTGTTGGGGAAAAGGATTTGCTTTTATTTCAACAGGAGATGAAAAGCTGTGGGTCCCATCAAAATTAATAAAGATTCAATATGAATAAGAAGCTTCCTAGAAAAAATATAGCTCAAGAAGCTAGCTGAAGAAAGAGGATATAGTTCCTCAGACTGAAAAACCTTGATGCTGAAATGGACATTTGCTGAAGGAATGTTGAAGAAAACTGGATAGATGATCAGGACTGACAGGTTGCTACAGTTGTGGAGGATCATCACATGGATGCCAGAAGTGGATCATCAAAAGGACATTCAGAGTGATAAGTTTATGGAATTGATAATTCTTTCTATTGTAATATTTAAACTGTGAAAAAGTTATTTTCAGGGCACAGTTTATATCTTAAAGAGAAATGGGTAATATATAGAGGAAGAACCCTGTGTGAAAGCTAAGGTCTAAATTCCAGGGGCTACTTTAAGAGTCCTGTGTGGTTTAGATAGAATGTGGACACACCTTTAATACAGTATTCAGAAAGCAGTGGTAGTCTATGCCTTTAATACCTAAAAAACAATGAAAGCAGAACTCTCAGGAGGAATCAGTGTCACAAGTGATGTGTCACCTGAGATGAATCAGAGTGAATAGCAGACAATGTGATTAGTCAGAAGAAAAGTTAGCAAAATAAGGGCATGCCCAACTCTCACAAGAAAAGGCAGGCGAGAACTCACTTAAAGAGAGAGTTACATAGGAGTTAGAGTTAGTTAACAGAAGACAGAAGAGTCAGAAAGAAGACGAATCAGTCCAAGAACAGTCAGTTGAGTCAGTGAGTTGTGAGGCTGAAGACTCAGTTAACAGAGTGAGTTAGGAAGAGTCAGTTGAAGAGTCAGATAAAGGAGTCAGTTAAAGCAGATAATAAGAAGAGTCAGTTGAAGAGTTAATTGAGAAGCAGGCTGAAGAGTCAGTTGAACAAGAAGTGTCAGAGTTCAGAAATAACTAGTCAGAGTGCCTCAGTTAGCAGTAGGTCTTGGAAGGTTAAGGCTGAAGCCTTTTAGGTCTGTGCTAGCAATTTACATATTCTAGATAGTATGAAGGCTGAAGCCTTACAGTTTATGAATTAAGACTAGATTGCAAATAGGACAAAATACTCAAGGGCTCCAGGGCTCCAGGGCTCCTGTCAAGGCAGTTGATTTAATTAGACAAAAGAATAAACTGTCTTCTGCCCTGAACTAATGTCTATGTCTTGTGAATCTACTCCACATCTATAGCTACAGATAAGAGGTAAATAGAGATGTCTTACTTTCAGGATGGAATTGGAAGTAGAAGTTAAATGTGTCATGATTTATGAATCATTATCATATGGAAATGATGGAAAATGTCTTAGAGATATAGTAAGAAGTGATTAAAGAATCTAAATTTGTCATAAGCTTGTTGGTAACATTCAGAAAAACTCAAACTTTCTTATTTTAATTGTAATAACTGAAGGGTAATTTAAGGATGAGAGATTCAAAATGAAATGAAGATTCAGATTCTGAAAATATTTATGAAATCTAGAAAATGGATATACAGAGGAAAAGATTTGTCAGCACATCATTTAACATGAAATAAATATTGATATATTATCATCCTATAAATAACTTGTGTAAACAACAATGAAAATTAATCTTCATGATTATTCTTGATAAGCTTTACATGAAAAAATTCTAAACTTTTTATGTACAAACATCAATAATTATCTTTGTACTACAAATAAAGCCCATCTATATTCTAAGATATTATATGATTCTAAAAATATTTGTTATTATAGATTGTACAAAATATAGCCACTAAACAGCAGCAGTAATATGATCTTTTGAATATAATTTTTTTTCCTATAAGGACAGGCAACGCAGGCTTCTTTCTGCTCACTTCTTTCTTTGGAAAGGGCAATTGATCATTTCCTGAAAAGTACACTTGGATAGCAAAGACGTAAAGGTTGTCATAAATCTAATGGTGTAAACAATTTCATCCATTCCTGGTTTCTATAGAATTATATTTTTTCTCCTTCCTAAAGTCAGCTCTTCCATTCCAGAATTCATGTGGGGACATAATCTATCAGAAGGCCAGAGAAATTTTCAAGTTAATTACCACATGACTCACATTCCAACTTGCTGTAGCTGTGTGTCTTTCACTAAAGAGAGATTGCTGCTTACTTCTGACATGCTACAAATATCATTTATAACCTTGAACATCATGCCTAATTATAAATAAGTGTCTCCCTTCATTTTAACATATTTTCTCATTTGTTGTGAAATTGAGTAATCATTCACATGAGTATCTATCTAAAATTGAGCAATCAGAAATCATAGTTTTATAAATTTTATAAAAAAAAGAAACTATAAAATAACTTTAAAGATAGGGAGAGAGGTTTGGATGAAAACCAGCATACTGATAAATATTTCTGAGGTTTATACCATTTTTATTTAGTCAATGACTTGAGTTCATTGTGACTAACATTGTAAATATTTTAGAACACGTGTAAATTTGTGTATCTTTTTCTGATTTCTCACCTGGTTTATAACTATGAATTTAAAAAATCTACTACAAATACAGTGAAAATGTATTTGTCAGCTAAGACCAATGGAAACAGCAGAAGTCATGATGTCTTCGCAGCTGTTTGGCATAGATTCAGCAAAGCTGAACTGAGTGCTTCTGTTGCTGTGTCTCCTGGGTTTTGATCATTACATGTTGCATTGCTAGGGAATTTTTACATTATGATTCACTTAAGTCTTTATCCATGAGAATTATTTCTGAGTTTCTTTAGGCTAGCCCTAATTATTAGTTAACTTTATATGTCTTCACTCAGGAATCTTCCTTAAGCCTTCGAGATTGTGATAAGTGCAAAAAATCTAGGAATTTCTTTATGAGGCTATGGCTTCAGGATCTTCTTGGTGTGTCTACATTAAAAAAAAACAAAAAAACAAGACAAACAAACAAAACAAAAACAAACAAACAAACTAAAACCCTCAAAAGCAGGCAATCAGGACAACACAACTGAAATAGCTTGTAAGTTCCAAGGTAATCAGGGCATTATAAACTTGAAAAAAGCTGATAAGCCCCAGTCAGAGAGGAGAAGTGTTCTCAGAAGCTCAGAGTTTCCTGGATATTTAGCTTACAAGAGGGTGGCTATATGTGAGTTGCCCCAGAGAAAAAAGAAACTTAGTTAGATTGGCTAAAACAACCTTTACCCTACATTGTAGTATGATATACAAGAAAAAAGAATTAAACATAAGGGTTTGCCATTTATAAAAGACTAGCTTATACCAAGTTTTATATGAGGTCACTTACCTAGGAAACAATATGTATTCTCCTAAACAAACAGAATTTTTGTTGTAGAGATCCTAAAAGCAAGTTAACTGCATAAGCTTTTAGCCTTAGAAAACTTTTAGGATGATACTTTAACCATTGATGTTTTATAATACACAATTCAAGGCATTGGGGCTCACTTGAACTGGCTCAGATATTTACAAAATGATATGAACTGTATCCCCTTTGAGAGGATGGTTTGTATTTTTTTTTGTGGTATTTGTATACATAAAGAAGTATTGTCAGTCAGTCAGAGCTGCTGCTGTCAGAGCTGCAAAATTCTCCAAGACAGAATCTCTGACTCAATCTCCCTTCCTCTATTCCTTATCTCCTTTCTGGTCCTCTGATGACTTGCTGGGGTTGGCCACTGGAAATGTATTAGTGACAAAATGTTTTATAGTCGTAACATAAGAAACAACTCCTTCCAATGTTGAAAATGTATTTTGTAAAACCAAACTATTAAAATTAGTTTTATTCTGAGATTATCAGGACTTGCATACCATTAAACATGATTCATACCTAGAAGTTAAAGTGGAATTATAGACGTTAATTTTGTATTTAAAATCAAATGAGAATATGAGAAAAACATGAATAGCAGGTTGTGCTTCTGGATACTTATTTTTCATTACTGTGTCTGTGAATGTATTTTTTTGAGCTAGAATGAAATAATTAGTGAAAACTGTGTTTAAAAATATTTTATTTTTAATTTTGCGTATGTGTGTGGGATTTACCACATGAGGATGGTTACATGAGTGAAGGTTTCCATGGAAGGCAGGGATGGCAAATTCCCCTGGAGATGAAGTTATGGTGGCTATGAGACACTGGACATGGGTACTGGGAACTAAATTGGGTCTTTTACAATAGTACTATATGCTATTATCTGCCAAGCCATTTCTCTAGCCCCCAAAATTTCCTTATAATCTAAAAGAAAGCTGAAGCTCATCACAAACTGTAAACATTTCTATGGTATGTGAGATGACACATTTTAAGTTACTTTCATTTAATCTGTAGTATGTTTGCCTTGACTCTGTTCCCTGGAGAGAATCTTGTAGATGTTTTACGATTTTGGTCTACTAATGTAAGCCCTCCTCAAGTCTGTTGATGTGGGACTGGAGAGAAGTCTTGAGAGGACTAGAATTTAATCCCTATTCCTCTTCTTTCAGACCTCACAACTACCTTGAACTGCAGCTCAAGAGAATCCAGTACCCTGTTCTGGCCTCCAAGGGTACCCAAATTCATGAGTACAAACCCACACAGACTTACTCACACATATACATAGTTAAAAATAATAAAGTAAATTCTTAATAAAAAAAGAGTGTGGAAATAGAAAAACAAAATCACTACCAAAACCACATTTTCTCCTGGGCTTTTATTAGTGCTTTGTTTGGATAGGAAGATACTTTCTCGACATCAGGAGTAGAATGACTGGTTTGAATGGTTCAAAGTGGCTTCAACTATAAGCTGATGTCTTATTTTTATTAATAATTTTTTAAATTTATTTTTCTTCTCTTGTGTGTTATATCCCAGCTCTCCTCTCCTCTCTCCACTCTTCCCAGCTCCCCCTCCACTTCTGTCTCCCCTCTCCCTCAGTTCTACCACCTGCTCTCACCCACTAGCCAAACTCCCCAACCCCTGATTCTCTCTTGAAAAGAACAATCTTCCCAGGGTTACTGCTCAAACATGGCACTGCTTATCAAGATGGAACAAGGCCAGGCACTACTACCTACATCAAGGGTGGACTAGGACAATCTAGCAGGAGTAATAGATCCCAAGGGAAGATAAAAAGGCCAGAGACTTCCCCATTCCAGCTTGTAGGAGTTTTACAAGAACCGAGCCAGGCAGCCATAAAATATATTTTGGGGACCCTGCAGGTTCCATGTTTGCCACTTCAGTCTCTGTGAGCTCATAAGAGTACTGGCCAGTTTACACTGTGGGGTTTGTTCTCCTTGTGTCCTTGACCCCTCTGGTCTGTGCAAGCTCTCCTCTCCCTTTTCCATTGGGTTTCTCCAGTTCAGCATGATGTTTGACCCTGGGCCTCTGTATATACTCCCTTTAGTTTCTGAAGGGTGCCTCTCTGATGAAGATTGGGCTAGGCACCAATCTATGAATACAGCATGACATCACTAGAAACCATCTCTGGCTATCCAGTCTTTAGTTCCTGGCCTGACATGCAGTATCAGGCAGGGATTCCCTCCTTTGGCATGGGGTTCTGCCTTCCTGGGGTCCCAGCAGATCCTGCTGAGTGGATAGGCCATAGGTTAGAGTTTTTGTGGATGGCCTGGCTAGATCCTAGGCTGTTCTCATGCAGGTAACCATAGCTTTTGAATTTCTGGTTACAAAAGCCATGCTAAAGCCAAAAAATAGCATTTGACAGCACTCTCCCCGCAACCCCTAGTCCGCAACCTCTTACATTTATCTATGCCATCTACTGCAATTTCTGTGAGCCTTAGTAAGGGTTGGGGATATTGATAAAAATGTCTTAGGATTTCAGAGATGCATAATTGTTTAAAATATTGACTTTGTTGGGTTTTTTTGTATCTTGTTTTCTCTTAGAATAATTACTTAATACTTTACATTTTTTTTCTCATCTGCAAATAATGACAAAGCTGTTTTATAAAATCTCTGCATTAGTAATGAAAATTTCTATGCACATCTGCAAAACTGTACTTTATAGTTAAATTCAATACAATAAATTGAACTAATCATATTACAATTCAACTCTCAATAAATTGTTAGTAAAGTTCGGGTCAATTCACTCAACACAGAAATTCAGCTATTGAAAAACAAACAGGCAAAAAGAATAGTTCTATTATACAATTAATTGGATAATGTCAATAATTAAATCTGCTATTCTTGTTTATAATGAACACTTTTATACATCATTATTATGTGTAACTGAATAATTAATATATTTAAGGTGTTTAAAGCTGTAACATTTTAAAACTATTAAAAATTTAGTTTTAGAAGCTACTGTTTTGTTATAAAATAATATTTTAAAATTTATTTAAGAAGAGATTATTATAAGATTTATTTTTGAAGGTGGGACTCTTCTGAATGTGTCATCTCTTTCCTCGACCTTTTTCTAACTCCTGAGATAAAAACTGTTAGGTATCTTCTTAGGTGAATTTGTAATATTGTAAATCACAAACATAAAGAATAGATCAATACAATTATTTCAAACATTAAAATTATACTATTAAAGTGTTTCAGAGTTTTTTTTTTAAGCAAGTTTCTGAATTTAATTTACAGAGATACATTTTAAAGAACTGTTAACCCTAACCTAATGTTAATCCATTTCCTCAATAGCAAATGTAGTGTAGACCAAAGTAATTGCCCTGAATAAGCACTTTCTCTGATTAAACTCTCCAAATGTTTTCCTAGGAATCCACTTTATCAGGAAACAATATTCCAAGAACTGGTTTAAACATTTCTTTTGCTAATGCCACTTGAATGCTATTGGTCCTGGAGGAAAAACTTTAAGAGATATAAAAAGTTAATTAGATATAGCACATGCAAATGATTGTGATTACTTAATTAGCAGAATCCCTTAAATTGGCACAATATGCAATCGAATATGGAGTTTAATGGCTTTGTTATTAATCAATTCTTAATGTAAATAGTTTGAAGCTCTTGTTGCTTTGTAGGGCTCATTATAAATTGTCCCTGTGGGAATCACAAGTTTATTTCATTAAAACTCGAGCCGGCTGCTAATTGCTGTTAGGAAACATGCACAAATTAATTGTGTTATAGAAGCCAATGATGTGAATTTACAAGCTTCTAGGGAGATTGCTGGGGACAGCTGTGTTGGAGATCATTCTTTCCCACCATGATAGAGAATGTACAATAGCTGGTGATACTGACCTGTTTATAACAATTGACTAATGGTTGCTAAGTATTACATGAACAGATGTTTAAAAATATAAAAGATCATTTGAAACTGTGTTTATTTTCCCTAATTTGTATTATTTAGACTATAAACAATTAATTTGTAAGTTTTCAGCAAGAAGGAACTATGAATATAAACTTGGCGTCTTTTTTAAAGATACATTGAATTTAAAAACACAGAAAAAAATGTAATCCTCCTTGTTACTGACATCTCCCTAATTTCTCTGTGTATATACGTGAAGTACCCATGTAGCATACGTGTCCATCAATGTACTTGCCTGTGCAGGTGCTTATGGATGCCAAAGGTAGAAACTAGGATATCTTCCTCAGTCAATTCCACACCTTAATTTCAGACACGGGTTCTCTCACTGAACCTGTGAGACTGTGATTTCATCGATACTCACTTACCCATAGGTTCCAGGGATCCACTGTTCCCATCTCCCAGTTTCTATAGTCATGCTTTTGAGTTTTATGTGGGTGCTTTGTTTCAGAGTTCAGATGTTCATGCTTGGTTCAACAAGAATTGTGCCCACTTAAATCATCTCTCCAGCCCTATTACTAAAATTTAATGCTTACAAATGACCTCTTCAGCATGTATGCCCTGAATTTAAAACCCCAAATACAGAATTACTTAAGTTTAGGAGAAGAATTTGTTATGAGAAAACCACACTGGCTTTCGAGCACTCTAGGAAACAGAGACTGTGTGTCCTCGTCTCACTACTCAGAACTTAACTTGACCAAATGAAATTTTCATGCATGCCAGCTTTATTATATACCTTGCTTTGTTACCACATCCTCTCCTCCTCTCCCACCCCTAACCTTCTTCCTCTTTATAGTGTTCCTTATGCTTGCATGCCTTTTCTTTTTCTGGGTTCTGATTGTGGCATACAATATTTAGTATATATCTTTCTGAGTCTACCTTAAAATGATGATCTCCTGCTCTCTCCATTCTACTGGAAATGACACAATTTCATATCTTTCATAATATAATTGTCTTCTATAGACAACTTGGCTGATTTTACAACTTGGCTGCTGTGAATGGTGATGTGGTGAACATATATATTGGTATCTTTATGTCTATTAAGTTGATCCCTTTATCTGTATACTGAGGTATAATACAACAGGATTTTATTGGCCTTTAAGGAACTGATATTGATTCCATGAATGTTGGAGTAATTTACATTTTCATCCACACTATATAAGGGGTGTTTTTCTCCTCATATTCCTGCCATATTTTTATTTTTGAGACAATGTCTCATGTAACTCGGGTTAATTACTTGAATTTATTTGAATTGTAGCTGTCTTCCTGTATCTGCTTCCTAAGACCTGTAATTAAAGGCCTACTCTATGAGACCACGTCTGTTCTTATTATTTTCTTAAACAAAGCCTCCATCAATATAGGTATGTCAACTAGTGCTCGTTTTGTAGGTCTTTTGTGTAGGTGTCCATATTATTGAGATACCATGAGTGTAGGTTCCCTGTTATGTCTAGGAGACCTTATCTAACAATTATACCTTAGTCTTCTGGCTCTTGCAATCTTTCCACCTTCCTTTCTGCAATTCTCCCAAGACTTAGGAACAGGTGTGGTGTTATCTATTTAGGAATTGGTCACTTATGTTCTTCATTTTGTTCAGTTGTGGGTCTTTGCAAAGCTTCTATCAAATGAAGAAGCTTCTTTGATAAGGAGTAAGAGTGACACCTGTGGATAGAAGTGGGTTCTCTGGGGTCCATAATCTTTCTAGCCACAGGTCTTGCTTACATTTACAGTACTAGACATAAATTCCTTCCACCGAATGAGCCTTAAGTCCAGTTAGACAGGTTTCTTTTGGGGGTTGGGTGTTTTGGAACAGGGGGTAACATTAAGGGGGTGAGGGCGGCAGGATTACCAGCCCAAGAAACAGATTCTGGAGACCAGCCTTGTGGTGCAGATCTACTTTATTGCAGAAGAATCAGGGCTTTTATAGAGGAAGTAGGGCACTGCATAAGAGAAAGGTCTAATAGCTTTGGTTCATGCTTACTATGTTCTTCAATCAGCTACCCAAAGCGTACTGGAGTGGGGGAGATTGGGCAAGGTTGGGAGAGGCCCAACCGTCTTTAGGCATGTATGTTTAAGCTCTTAGCCTATCTGTTTTGCCATTGTTGGTTATCAAGGTTTCCATAAAGATGGGGGAAGCAAGCACAGCCCTGGCAGGTTTTCCATCTTGGGGCTCAATCTGTGTCCCAGGATCCACCATTTTAAAGACCACAGGATGTGCCAAGGGCCAGGTACTTCTGATGCTGATGCCTGTCTCTCTCTCCCACTATCAGAATCTCTTTGCCACCAACAGATTTTGATTTTCCACAAAATATAAATGCCACTATTGCACCCGTGAGAATATTTTGCCAGGCTAGTCATTGTTGTAGTTCCAGGCTTTGCAGCTGGGTAGGCATGTTGAGGCCTTTCTCTCTCAGTAGCTTGCATAGTACTTTGCATAGGAATTATTAGAGCTTGACCTCAGGAGGTGGCCTCTAGGTCAGTAGGAGCTTGATTCTCCCAAGTCTTATGTCCAAAGTGCTTCACAGGTATTGTACCCACTCGTCCATTGTGTTTATGCCCAGAATTCGCCATTTTCTATTTTGACCACCACATATATTCAATGTAAATGACTCCCTTCCCAAAGGGCTACATAATTTCTTCAAAGCTAACTCAGACATGAAATAAAACATGTTTTCAGCCCCAGAGACTTTGAACACATTAATGCTTCAGACTCCTCACACACTTAAATCTCTCTTTTTGAGATAATTTATGTAATCCAACATAAATCACTCCTTTGTGTGCATATCTTTTAACTTTTCGTATCTCATAATGGTTGATTTCCTCCTTCTGCCTAACGGTCTTTGCATTTGCTTCCCCCAGCTATCCATAAACATGCATGCACATGTACATGCACATGCACATATACATACACATATACGTGTAAATAAATTCTTTAAAAGGCAAATAAGCAAATGGTCTCTGTAGAACTTTCTCAAAAGAATAAACGCAAGTGGTCACAAATACATGAAAATTGAAAATATGACTGGCCACCAGTGGTATTTAAATAAAAACTATAACAAAATTCCACATCACTCCAAGAAGAATGATGATTATTAAGTAAACCAAAAAAAAAAAAAAAAGAATGTTGGCAATGATGGATGAAAAGAACTTTATTTTTTTGGTGCTGTGAATTGAACTTAGAGACGTAAATGTGGTAGGCAAGCACTCTAGCACCAAAAGAAAACTCTTACACACAGCTGACAAGAGAGTAAATCAGTAGCCACATTCTATATTCAAGTGGACTTCTATCAGCCTTCATATGTAAGATAGAAGCTTATAGAAATTCATTTGAATGTAGAATAGTGGTTCTGAAGTCTGGAAAATCACATGGTAAAAGGAGCAAAGGGAGGTTAGATAACAGGAACCCAAACATAGTAGGACAGAAAGAATAAGTATTGTTTTTCTATAGCACAAGAAAAGGACAATAATTCACACAATAATAACTTTGTGTATTATATGTATTATAAAAAATTAAAAGACTGAGAGACCCAGACGTAAAGAAAATATAAAATAATAGAATTACCAATTACCCAGATTGGAGTATTATACACTGTGTACATATGGTATTAAAATAAATCCTGTAAATTCATACATTATTACATATTATTAAAAAATAATTAAATTTAAAAAAAGAGTAGAGAAAAGTTTAGTGATTCTAGAAGAAAAAAATCTTCCATGTAAGCAGGACACATTTTTCCAAGGTTTGGACACAGGAATTAGTCCTACGGGATGTAATATCAAGCAGACTTTGCTGAGGCCTTCTCTGTGCTGTGCACGTCATAGCAACTATCCTGCATTCCTGCATTGCATAGCTTGGGCATCTGCTCATACTTGCTCTTTCTGAAGTTTGAAATTTGCCCTTTCTGTATATAATTGCAAAGATTTTTGCTGCATTCAGTATGATGCAACTAACACCATCTGTATTTTCGAAGACTTCTAATACGATCGACTTCAGGTGACTTATGTTCTTATGTTCAGGTGTTCTTATGTTCTTTTTGTGCATGCCTATGTCCAAAACCTAGTTTCTCTCCAAAAGTAGAGTGCCTTTTTCTCTCTGTTGTGGGAGGGAATGTTTTGAATTATTCTCAACTTGTTAAAAGTCAAGTTTTGTTTCACAACACTTTCACAATTATAGGAATCCTAATTCAGTCTTTCCTCAGGATTAATTTACGGCTGTAGATAGTTGAGACTAAATAGACAGAAATATATGTAGAATACTTAGCTTGGAGAGGAGTCATGATTCTCATTGTAAATGTTCAGCAATAAGAAAGAAAAGTAACATGCATCTAAACTGCCTCAGAATTGAAAATAATTACCTCATCTATTTTATGTCTCCAATGAATGTGTTAGTAGATCTTTGACAATGCTAATTACTTTTATTTCCATTCAATATATTTATAATTTTATTCTAAAATCTTCAGTTTCTGAGCCTATTCATTATCTAACATGGAAATGATTAGGCATTTATATATGATCTGTGTTCAGAGGAAGAAAAAAGACTCGAACTATTTATATTCACATTACTTACTCTTTTAAGAATAAACAGTCAGTAAAATCTATTTGCTAGTGAACTTCTTGTATAAAAGGAACTAGTAAATGTGGTAATAAAAAAGATGGATCATATTAATTTTCACCAAAATTCATATTGTGCCTTTTAATTTGACTGTCACAATTATTCTTGTTGTCTTACCATGTGACTAAATTTCACTTGTTACATCTATAGTTTTCAGAACTGGACCATGATGTACAAATAAAACAAAAGTTTGCTATCTTCTTCTTGCTTTCATACTCATTTTGCATTGTGAGTAGTGAGAATGGAAAAATCTCAGCAGGCTTGGGTGATACAAATTGGAAATGGAAGCCTGAATTCACTCAGCCTGGGACCCTGTGTGTAGCATGTACAAGGGAGTCATGCCACTGACATACTGATAAGCTTCTGAGGGAGATACAGTCATCTGATGTATTTAAGGCCCATTTGATATTCCTTATAGTTGCCGTATAGGCAAAGAGTGGTTGTTTACATTGGGTGGTAAGAAATGTATTTCAGTAGAGTAAAACTGAGGGAAGTTAATAAAAGGAGGGAGCCCACATATGCCTTGGAGAAGCAGAGGGCTACTGACTACATTGAGAACTTACTAAAAAGAACTTGAGGAGAAGGTGGGTTATTTGACCTTCCAAGTTTGAAGAATTGAGATCAGAAGGGTAGTGTGGAGCTGTGTCATGCAGGGCCATGTAAAGCTATTGCACCTCACTCTGATGACACAGAGATTAATAACAGAACACAGGCAGATGGTTTATCCATTAGGACTTTAACATTTTATTATAACCATTTGTTATCATTTTCTTTCTGAACACTGCTCTCACTGCCTGCCATCAATCTTGACACATCTTTTCTTTCATGTTCAGTACAATTAAAAATGTATCTTTTGAGACTTTCTTTTTGGTCTCTGTGATACATATAAGTTCATTGATTGATTGATGAATACTTGAGGGGCATTTCAGATGAATTTTGAACCTGTTTTTAATTTAATCCATTGTCATCTGAGAATGTCTTCTGTGTGATTTCTGTTAGTTTACATTTGTAAAGACAAGAATATCATTGAACTTAGGTCATGTTTCCTGTGACACTAACATCTGGAATCCAGGACTATAAATCATGGGTAATACTTGAAATGTGATTTTGAACTCAATTTGCAATATTTTATTGAAAAATTTGCATCTTTTTCATAAGAAATATTGGCCAATAATTTTCTTTCTTTCTCTCTTTTTTTAAAAGTGGTTTTGGTACCAGTGTGTTAGTGGCTTCATAAAAGAATTACAAAACATTCCTTCAGCTTCTGTTTTGTAGAATAAGAGGAGGACTGGCATTAGTTCTTCTTTGAAAGTCTGGTAGAATTCGCTACTGAATCCATCTGGGCTACATTTTGACTATGAGATTTTCAATTATTGTTTCTATTTCAGTAGTGGTTATGGGTCTCCTTAAGTTGTTTATTTAGCCTTGACTTAACTTTGGTAAGTTGTGTATATCAAGAAATTCATCCTTGGTTTAGATTTTCAACTGTGGTAGAGTTCAGATTTTTAAGTATGTACTTAGGCTTCTCCAAATTTCTTTGGTGATTGTTGTAATGTTTTCCCTTTCATTTCTTATTATATTATTTGGATTTTAATTTTCTATCTTTTAGTTAATTTGGCAAAGGTTTTTCAATTTTGTTGATTTTCTCAAAGAACCAATTCTTTGTTTTGTATATTTTTTCCTGTTCACTATTTATTGTTTATTGATTTCAGTCCCAAATTCAAATATTTCTTCCTCTCTTCTCTTTTTGGGTATAATTTTTCTTGTTTTTCTGAGGTTCTCAACTCTGCATTACTGACAGATTTCTCTAGTTCTTTTTGATGTACTTCCTTAGTGCTGTGAGCTTCCTTCTTAGCACTGCCTTAGCCTTCATTGTGTCCCCTACTGTTTTTCATTGTCACTTAGGTCTGCAGCATTTTAAATTGCCCTCGAGGCTCAAGAGTCTATATAGAAGGGGTAGCAGCAATACTGTAAGAGCCAGAGGTAGTAGATGGAGCTCAGGAAACAGTATCATCCAGACACAACAAGCAGATACGTATGACAGCTAGCACAAGACCTGCAAAGGTGTAAACAAACAATTGTTCGTTGCAATAGATACCTACTTGGAATGTAAACATCTTTTTTTTTTTCCCAATGGAGTGTCACTGTGTATATTAACCACACTTAAGGGCAGATTCCACACCTTGAAGTAGTTGGCCAACACAAAACAGACTTGGATTTTTTGTTTATTGTTTTCCCTCTCTCTCTCTCTCTCTCTCTCTCTCTCTCTCTCTTTCTCTCTCTCTCTCTCTCTCTCTGCCTCTGTGTGTGTGTGTGTGTGTGATTTTTTTTTAATTTTATTTTTTCTTTCTTTAAGAGAGTGGCACAAAGAAATTGGGTGGGTATAGAAGTGGCAAGTCTCTGGGGAGTAATTTGAGGAGGCAAAAAAATATGATCACAATATATTATATAGAAATTAAATTAAAAATAAAATTAAAAGTACTGTAAGTATGTTTTTCTGCTCAAATAGACACTCAGATGGACAGGTTTACCTATTTTATTGGGTTTCTGACTGCTATTTTGATCAATTATAAAAAGAAGAATGTTAATATCTCCAATTATGATTATGAATATTCCTTTCCTTTATAGTCTTCCCAAATATGTATTTTTGAAAACTGACTATGTTTCAAAATGTAGTATCACTTTTTATACTTGATAATATGCTGTTCTCTAAAGTCAGCTTTATCTTGTTTTAATATAAGCTAGTGCTTCTTTTTCCACCTGCACACATGTGGCATATTTATAAGATGTTTGACGGGTTTGAAGCCTGATCAGAGAAAAGATTTAACCACAAGGTGGCAGATTTACTGGGTGACTTTTCTAAAGGCTTGCATTTTATATATGGAGGAGAGTCTGATTCAAAAGTCAATGTAAAAGTGCAATGCAAAGAGAGGCTGAATGATATCCAAGGGAGAGATGACACAGAGGAAGGGCCCTGGACAGTTTTTGACCTAATCAGTTGCAGTGTGTACCAGGAAAGAGGAAAAACAGAGGGAGGTGGGGATACCCAATTCCATCTGGTTTCATAACTTAAAAAATAAAAGCTATGTTGTTTGTGGTACTTGAATTTGGAGCCACTGATAAATTATTTATAGGCTCTAGAATCATGTAGAAGACAGGGCATGACCTAGAGTCCCAAAGACCATGGTGACAGTTAATGGAGGAAATCTGAGAGGATAAGGAAGCTAAGAGAAGACTTGGATTAGTTATACCAGTTTTTTAAATAGTATGGTGTGGTTTGGGTTCATGTTCATGGCTATTAGAAAAACTTGTCAATTTTATCTAGCCACAAGCAGTGAATTATATTTATTAGTGCAGAGATTCTTTTCTATCCAGTTCTCAGATTTTCCCAGGAAAAACTGGGTCTTAGAGTACCAGAGAAGATTCATATTTTCCTCATCAGGGGAAAATTGGCCTTCTCCTACCCCTTTATACTAGTTTGTTTGTATTTATCATTAATGGTGCAAACCTGTATAAAAGCAGAAGGAGTATCCTTCCTATCTAGTATCCCTAGATTGGGAGTATGGTGGCAGCACACTGCTTTTTTTTTTCTTTTTCTTTTTTTAAGTCTGCGTGACTGTTCTTAACCATAGTCCCCTTTCAACCTCATCACAACACTGTCTTTTAGGGTTATCCTTCTCCATCTCATTCTTTCCAGGGATGTGAGTTCCTACCTGCTCCTTAGGCTACATCCTAAGAAGGAGCTGCTTTGATCTGTCTCCTGACTTGGGGACTCTCTGATGGGAAGGATAACTATTTGTGGAGATTTGAGAAAGGCAGGACTAAAATCTTCCTTTCGCTTTAGTTCTTTAAATTACTTTTTGACCAACTTAGTCAAAGCACTGAAGTCTCATTGTTTTCCTAGAAATGGGCTACGATGATGCTATCCACAAAAATAGATTCTTAGGAGACAGCAAAAGCATTTTAGGTGTTTACAAAGCTGTGTTCCACAAATACCTTTAAGAAATCAACCTTCAAGACAAGTGAGAGAGCTCAGAGATTGTGGGCACTTGTTACCAAGCATGGAATCTTGAGTTTAATCTGATCCTAGAAACTAGATAATGGAATGAGAGAATTGACTCCCACAAGTTTTCCTCCAACCTTCACAAGCCCATCTCTCACACATACTTAAATAAAAATATTAAAGATAAACTAACCTTGCCAAATCTAGAAACAGGTTTCTCCATCTCAGTGTAGTGTAACAGCCTAGTACTTCCTAAAATATAGAATATTACAGGCCTGATTTAGAGACCAACATGCTCTATGAAGCAAAGTCTGCTCTGGAATGTGTGAGTCATTTCATAAGACAAAGTGAGAAACATATTCAGAAAGTAAAATTTTCATGAAATTTAGGTCAGTGTTCAACATGACATTTTAACTGCAGTAGTTACTAACATGTAATAAAGTTTATTTGTAGAAACTTAGTAAGTTGTAGACAGGCTTACTTCTCTGATATTAGCACCATCAGTGCAACCTTAAATTTTCAAGCATAATGCTAATTCTAGTCATTAACATGTAATTTATATTATACTTCAAATTATATAATCACCTAGTGATAGGTGTAAACTGTGAATAACACAAATTAAAAATAATTAATACCCCAATTTGTTCATTTTTATAAATACTGGGTTTGTTCTACCTCATATTTTTATATTTGTACAACCTAATAAATTTTAAAATCAGAGATTCTGAAGATCTAAAACATACAATCATTTAAACTAGTGGCTCAAACATTCATATGATATCTGACATTTGTGTATATACATGAGTGTATACATGTGTATATAACACACATGCTACATGTGTGTATAAAGAGCTTTGTGGTTTTATAAAGGTATAATTTGGCCACAGAGACTAATACATAATATAGCAGTTATGAAGTCACAAGATTTATCCTAAGTATCTACTATTCTGGGTAACTGAGATTGGCTCTATTTTCTTCTTCATAGGCAGATAAAAAAATAGAATCATGAAGAATAGAATGACTTTCAAGAGGACACCAGTCTATAGCTTTTAGTCTACTTTCAAAACTCTCTTTCCATTCTGAAGATGACTGCCAATATGTGTATCGATATTTATAGATTTATATAATAATTACACATAAATTGTATCATTTAATTGCTGCTACTGCATCACTATGCTTACTTAAAAATCAAACTGTGTATTGAAAGACTGCTATTGCCTCTCTGTCTGCTATATCTAGGGAATATCAAAATTTACTTGTGATCTCCATCTGTTTCAAAGGTAATTTTTCTTAATGAGGAGTGAATACACCTACAAAACATTCCTGCATCTCTGGCTCAGGGAACATTGCAAAAGGAGATGGTGGTGGGAATATTTTAAGATCCAGAGAATCAGGAAGATTTTTTTTTTTTTTGAGGGAAGGGGGTGTTTCTCCTATATAAGGTGAGCAACTACAACAGCAATGAACATTCTATGAACTGGATGGCAAAATATCAACCCTACACAAAGAACTGAGTAAGCTGGGAATGGATGAAGAGGTCTTCCCTGGGGAAGAACACATAAATTGATTCTCTAGTGTCAAACCATCAGCCCTGAAAACATACATACAAACAATATTGTATGGACTGAACAAGAATAACAATTACTGAATAAAGAGGCCATGGATTTTAAGGAGATCAGAGAAGTATATATGGGTGGTTTTAAAAGGAGAAAAGGAAGGGGAGAAATTTTGTAATAATATAATATTAAAAAAATCTACTGGTGACTACTATGTGTCGCTGAAATTTTTGGGGTACTTATGATGTTGTAAAGCATAGTCAGACTATTCTACAGGTATCTGATGCACACCCTTTACAAATAAAAAGCCTTAGCCTCAAAGTGAACAGATTTTTTTCCCCAGAAAATATACAGCTACTGAGTTGCAAAGATTTGAGATCAGTATTGAAGAGTCATGCTTAATTATTTGTACATCATGTCAAAGTGATTTGAAGTTTTATCCTCTTTTCAAAAGTAAAGTTTTTTTCAAGATATTTGGTGTTCGTTTTGATCATCAGTGTTCCCTGTACTTGCTCAATGAAAAACATGTTATTTATGGGATAAATTCCAAACAATGTTTTCATTTTAAGCTTCCTTTCATTTTAGCACAGAAAATATTACATTTATAACAGTTTAAAAATATTACTTACACATACTACAATTTCCCTTTATGTTGAGGGTGTCTGCAGATACAAATATGTATACTTATACTTGCATCTATATCATCTTTCTATGCATCTAGATATTCAAAAATACAGAGTTAGCTATTCAAATATACAGAGTTATCATCAATCTTTATTTGAAACTAAGTCTTGAGGGTTTCCATTAATCTATGTTTTTAATCATCATATTTATCCTAAGTATTTGACTCTTGAACATTTTATAACTTTTCTTTCAGCTCAATCTATTTATTTATATATTAACTTTTTAATTTAAGGACATAAGGAATTTGTAAAAAGTGGTTTAATACTGATTGACACTAGTTTTAATCAATGGTGCATTCTCTCATAACAGTGGGCAGTCATGTGTAAACCCTACTTTTGTGCTTCCAGTTCCTAGAGAATACTTAATGATTGAAATTTGAAAATTTTACTTTTCATAGATTTTGTTTTCTCAAAAGAACATGTAGATAGGTTGGAGGCCAAGTATGGAATAAACTGTCTCAAGTCAAAGCTTGATAGTTAAAACTCACATAACATTTACATTTTTTAGTCTTAATTATCAAATTAATTATGTGTATGGAAGTTGTTCCAGTGGAATAACAGTCTTCCTATGTGTGTTAATTTTCCTCAATAGTAAGAAACATATCACTAAGAAAGATATGAGAGAGGAAGAGAGGGAAAGAGGTAGGTAGCTAGAGAGGGGGGTATGAAATGAGAGTTTATAGTTTGATGTCCAAAACCAAAGTGAAAGAAAATATTTACAACTTAGTTATAAATCAAGAAGAAAAACATTCCTGATTCCCTTTCAAGAGAGAATAATAAAGGGCTAATAATACTAGGTTAAGCAACAGGGTCAAAGCTGAGCACAGCCCTCTCTGGTGCACTGTTATGTTCCTTCCTCTCCTTGGTAGCTGTCCTTCCAGTAGGTAGGGAGTACCATCACTCAGAATGACTATGAACTACTCGAAGATAAGGGAATTACTTTGCACTCCATCTAATGACTCTTTCCTTAAAGGAGGTAAGTGCAGATGTGAGTTTGACTTTGATTAGCTCAGTGTTTTCACCAGCACTCCTATTAAAGGGCTTACACCATGCCCTGCTTATTGCCAGGCTTTGGTGCTATTGTTTCATTATATTGAAAACAACTTTATCAAGAAATAACTTTATATTTTAGCATATATGTTTATTATTTATAGAACTGCATTTTTTTCTTTCTGAGTTAACACATTTATGAAGCATCATTGTCTAATGTGTCAAAATCAAAGCAAATACAAAGAGGGAAAGAACAGGCTTCCCAGCAACTAAAACTCTTACAATGTGAATGCCATCTTTGAAAAGACAGTCAATATGCATTCCTACACTAATTACCTAGATGCTACAATTCTGATGAGCTTATACATTGCTTTACTTTTCCTCTAAAAACTCAGTAATAAATTAGAAGTAGTTTTAAATAAGCCACATTAAACAAAAGCACACTGGCAAGGAAGGGAATGTCTGACAACAAAATTATAAGTTCCCAGAAAAGATCCATAAAAACTAATAGCATATGGCTGTTGGTACTGTACTTATACAATCCAGGCCATCTATACACTCTAGTTCCCACTGAACTCTTCGTCACCTGACAGTGGTCATTCAGATTTGCATAATCCTTAAATGTTAATGCTCAGACTTTTGACGTTTTAATTTAACAGGTAAATCAGGCACATTTTTCAAATAAAGCTTAATACTGTAATGACCATGTACTACTTTTCAAAAGGCAAATAAATGTAAATACAAAGCTCAATGCATAATTTACACATGAAAAATAAACATATTGTGAATGCATAACCTCGGAATGTCAAAATTGACAGTTAAATTTATCAAAGGTACAGAAATCTTACTTTTACAGCATTATGACAAAACATTGTTTTAAATATTTTAATAGATAACCTAATTTATTTCATTTGTAACATAGCCACTTCAAATACTGTTTTAAAATTAGTTCATCTATTAAAATGCTTTAAAAAATATGTCAGTACATGAGCTTCCATCCCCAACTAAGGGTTTATTCCAAAACAGTTGATGACTGTTTGGGGAGGAAGGGTCAGGTTTGTTTGTTTGTTTGTTTGTTTTTTATTACACTGTGATGTCTGGTTGGTTTATGACACTCCAGTGGATGGCCTCATACATATGTGTATGTGGATATATCATGGCTGGAAGCGGTATGTTATAAGCATGTTATATATAAAAAAGGAAATCAAAAAGAGGATATGAAATTTGAAAAGAGACATGTTAGTGTGATCTGGAGGAGTGGGAGGTGGAGAGAGGGATTGGAAGTGATAAAAATTCATTGTATATATGCATGTACGAAAATTTCAAAGACAAAATAGTTATATGTGGGACTAAAGCATTCTAGATCTTTACCTCTGAGTCATCTCTCTCCTCGATTCCTTCATTCTCCTTTTCTTCATTTAATTGAGAACAAAAGTAACCAATAGGAAAAGGCTTGTATAATAATTTTCCTTATTCAGACTCATTCTACTTCCCTTCATATTGCTGGAGCTGAATGTTATAAAGCTCTTGAAATATTGGATTTAATGTACTGATATTTTGTATTGCATATAGTAATTCTCTACTAATTTTTATAGCAAAACACAATCCCTTCAAAACATGTAAAGGCAAATGAAATTAATTACATTATATTACCAGTGTTTTAAATACTAGAAAACTATTGTTTGTAAAAAAAGTTTTTAAATTATATTTGTGTTTAATTTAATTATGTGATTATATAAAAAACAATATTAGCTTGCTATGAGTAGTTTTACGTGTTATATATCACAGACCCATTCACTCAAAGAAAACTCATTTTCAGTTTTTATAAGTAATATGAACATTACCCTCTTTTTTAATCAAACTAGAGATAGAAAGCCACAAAAATTTCTCATATTTCTTGTCAAACTAAATTTTGTGCTGACAGATCAATGGTTTAATATCACTCATAGATAATATTTGTTTCTGACATTTGATTGATTGTTTAAGAATGGAACATACAGCATAGTTCCCATGGTTGTCATTTAAAATGATTTTCTACTTGCAATGCAAAACCTCTGTGTTTCAAATATGTAAATATTTGTTTGATATGTGAGTATGCATGTACTCTTATAGGTGTTTGAGCATACAGGTCCATGGTCCCATGTGCTTGCATGTGGAGGCCAGAGAAGGATGTTGGATATCTTCTTCTATTGCTCTTCACCTTACTGTTTTGAGACAGTCTCCCACTGAAGCAGAAGTTGCTATTTCATCTAGGATGTCTGGCCACTTAGCTCTTGGATCATGTGTCTTCACTGGTCAATGTTGAGGTTATAGACGCTTGCACTCTTGCCAGGCTTTTTACATGGGTATTAGGGATTTGAATTCAGGTCCTCATGCTTGTGAAGGGGGTGCATTTAGTCAATGAACCATCTGAACTATATTTAAGACATGTTTTGTTAGTTTAACAGATAACATATTGTAAGTCAACCTATCCAGAAACATTCACTAAATATGTTCTGGGTGTTCTATAGGCAGTAGGGAAAAAGCAATAAAGACAACGAGTATTACAGACATTCCTTTTAATGACCTTACATTTCCCTACAACATCCATATGTGTATAGACACACACCAAGAAAAAAGTTAAGTAAAGTAAATAAAGCATAGAATGATGGCAACTCTTCCTTTTTTACTGGGAAATGAACTATCATTGCAGAGTCTCTAAAAGTGAACTTTCAGAATTATGATTGTGTTGAGGTGAGATGGAGCTTGCTCATTGTAAAAGTGCTGCATTTCTTTGTCCTTGAGTGCTTTTATCTGATGGGCTATACGCTTTATTCAGGCAGTGTTTATTATAATCATAGATTTGATACTCTGGGAGTTTTTCTTCATCCTAGGCTGATATCTGTTCAAGTGACAAGTCTGAAAACTCACCACTTATCTTACTTTACAAAAGCATGACAAAGCTTTTTGCATCTAAAGCACTATGACACTCAGAAGTGTCTCTGTGAAAATACTATTCTGAAATTTAGCATGTTGATATTCATAGTATTTTTTCACAGAAATACAAAATTTTATAATAAATAATGGTAACTCTGTGATGAGGGCATATAAAAACTCTTATTAAGTTAGAGAAAGAACTTACATTAAGCATCGATGACAGATCCCTCTTTCAAGGGTGTCATGTAAATTTCTTATCATCTAAGATGTGCTAATAAATAGTAGAGCCTCATCAATTTGAAGTCAGACTGAAACATAATAAGGGTAGTTTATGTTTGTAAATAATAATTGCCTGAGCAACCAAAGCATATCCTAGAGCTTGCTCACTAATCTATACAACTTCAATGGAAATTTAAGAGAGTGTCATTTGTATCTTTTCTCCAAGGGCCCAGTTAGGGACTGCTGGATTAGCTTTATTGCCCCAGGTTAGTCAATCTCTTAGGAGCAGAGCTGATTAAAGAGCTGAACCTACTGACTTTTTCCAAAATGCAAGTTGGGGAATGACTGAGTTGGAAGGTGACTGTGCATCATGCTATTACCGGAGGCAGAGAGGTAAAAATAAAAAATTGCCTCTGTCAAAGTCTAGTCACCTTTCTAAAGACTAGCTTTTACATGGTTCAAAAAGTAGGCCTTTAAACTTTTTTCCCTTCTTTCTTTCTATTTCTAAAGGAATCCAGGAGCCCTAATGATGTTTTGAGAAATCTTAGAACTTGATTAGTCTCATTTTTAATATACTAAGAATCAATATTTTAGTAAGTTCTACATAACATTATTCAGGACTTTCTGCTTTCTATAAAATGGCCTTAATTTTAATTTAACAAATACATATTATTGAGACCTACTTAACATAAGTAGGATGAATTCCAACAGTAACAATGATGGCATTCTTCTTTCTGTGACTTAGTATATTTTTCTATTTTATCCATTTATCTGAACAGATCATAACTTAATTTTAGTCAAAGCAAAGTAAATTCCATTGTGTATACATAGTACATTATCATTACCACTCATCAGCTGATGGACATTCAATTTGATTCTACTTTCTAGCTATTGTAACTTCAAATCTTGAATTTTGTTTGTGCAACCTAGAGTACTTGTAGAAGGAAAGAAAGTAGGTGATTATTTGGGGAAATTCTTAAAAGAGTTGTTATAGTAAAAACTATTATGATAATAGAGAGGGGAGACACTGGGGTAAACAGGTGTAAGGAAGGAAGTGGGAGAGAGGGAAGACAAGGGAACACAGACGTAGTGTCAACCAAATTTAAAAAAAAATCAATGTTAAAAGTAATAGGAAATGTAATGCAGTGCAATTCAATTGAAAGCTATACAATTAAATCACTTTTCTCTAGTAGCAGGATAGAGTGTTCTACATGAAGAAAAACAAAATAGGAAATAATGTATGTCTTAAAGTATAAATGTGCATTCGTGTAGGTTTTATCAGTGTATATTTTGAAAAACATAATTGTCTTGTTATCAATTGGATGAAGGGTATAAGGATACTTTCAATATATGAATTTAATAGAAATCTCTTAAGCTACACAAATACTCTAGATTATAATGATTTGAAATTGAGTTCTCATGAAACTAGAGTTGAACTTTAATCTCCACATTAGACATAAAGCAGTGAGCCCAGACAAAAAAGGGTGATTTAGTTTGTGACTTTATGAAAGAGCTAACTTCTGTATGTTAATGGGCTACTTCAGAGTCAGGTGGCCTATAAAAGCTCAACTGGTTAGCCCTCGATAATATTCATGGTTGCCTCACTATGCTCTACCTGGAAAAAGGCCATCATCAGATATAGTCCCTTGATCTTGTTGAGGCACAATAGATCTCTGCTTTATAACTTAACATATCTGCTGCACTTTTTATTAGCCATAGAAACTGTCTTAGTCTAAGAGAAATCTGACACCATGACTTAGAGTTACAAACAAGAAATGTGTGGACATATGGAGGTGGCTTCCAAGTTGTCACAGGTACACACAATCCTTTTGAAATTTTCCTCAAATAAATAGAGTGGTAGAAGTGATTTGGGAGCTTAAGATGTTGTTCAGTGGTTGCATGCTTGCCTACCAGGGATGCAGCCCTGGGTTCAATCTCCAATACCAAAATTAAAAGGTATTTTATTGAAGTCTCAGAAGAGGTTAAAAAAAATTAGTGGCAGTTCTGAATTCTTGGAAATTAAGTCAATTGTGACAAGAATTGTAGTAGAGAGTTGAACAGTCAAAGGAATGTTGATAAGATGTCGGAAGGAGATGAGGAATGTATAATTGGAAGTTGTGACTAGGTCATCACCACACAGTGTGAAAGAAGATGGCCTTACTGGGTACATTCCACAGAGAAGGCAGCATTCAAGAGTGAAGGATCTTTGGAGAAGTGATATCTAAAAAGTAGAGCTCTCAGATTACTGTATGGCTGCTTTGAGTCACTTTCAGTATGATTTAGGGTCCAAGGAAACCATAGAAAACTATAGAACCTCTTAGTCAAGTCTGCCAAGTGTATAGTACAAATGACAAGGCTGTTCCAAGTTTTATTGTAACAATTTATAAACCAGTCCAAAAATCCAAACTTTCTAGAAAGTGCATGACATTAACAAAATGCTTATGTTAGTAATTCATTCTTAGGTTGAAGGAATAGAGCTGAGACTGCATATTTCTCTTAATTGCAGGACATAGAGAATTTTGCAAACAGAAGAAATGGGGTTCAGAGCAAAGAGAAACGATTTCTTGAGAAAATACTAGTGCCAGAAATCCTGACCTCTATGAAAGCAGAGAAAGTGAACTTGTTTAGCTGCTATGCAATCGTAGCTCTATCTTTCAGATTATGGATATGAAAGGATCAATTCCTTAAGACTCTCACTATGTGTCTTCCCTGTGATATAGTGAGTATCCTGCAATTAGAAACTAAAATAACCCCTTTCAGCTGTTTATATCATAACAACAGGAGACAAAACTAAGAAATCCCCCATCTGCTTTCTGGAACTCTTCAGCTGTTCTTTTTTCTTTTTCCTATAATGTATCCTGACCCCCTTTCTCCTCTCACTCTACTCCTCCCATTGCTGTGGTTATGAATGATTGATCAAAATTAATTCTTTATTTTTAGATTATATTTTTAGAAATATTTTTCTCTTTTAGAATTTAATACTTGTATGCAAATGAAAGGATTACCTGTGGATGGGGGTTGGAGAATGGGAAAGAGAAGGGACTAGTTGGTGGGTTAACCAAAACCAGGGATTATATAGAAGCCTTTTGGAAATGCACCAGTTTCAAAATACAATTTTGAAAATCAGAGTCTGAATGGAATTACCCTGCATGAGTGGATAATATTTCTCCAGAAGACATGGGATATTAAATTAAAATCACAGTGCCAGGCATGAGATTCCTCCTTGTGAATTATTGATCAAGTATCCCCAGAACATCTCCAAAACAACAAAGACTATTGACATTTTCTTGGTTTACCATCCACAATTACACAATAAGACAATATTACTGAAATACCATACACTTTTTCTGTAATACATAGAAAATCAATATGAAACTGATGGGTAAATTTCCTCTGTCATGGCTAGCTTCCTTCATATAGAAAGATGCTATGCAGACTACAGGATGAGTTCTAGAACACCAAGGAAGAGGAGGAGGAAGGATTGCCTGGACAAGAAGAGTTGATGACACCAGGAGAACATGCCCCATGTAGTCAACTGATCAGGACTCATAGGCTCAGAGAAACTGAAACAGCAGACACAGAGCCTACATGGGTCTATACTAGGTCCCCCACATATGTCTTAAGGTTGTCTCATTTGGTGTTCTTGTAGAACTTGTAACCATTGGAGTTATCTCTGACCCTTATACCTGCCCTTGGGACCCTTTTCCTCCTACTGAGTTGCCTTTTCTAGTCTAGATGTAGGGACTCGTACCCAGCCTTGTTCCATCATTTTATGCCCTATTTGATTGGTGAACTTGGGAGGCCTGCTCTTTTAATCAGGAGAAGCTGTAGGGTAGGAGGTCAGTTTAGAACTTACAGAGAGGGGAGGTAGGATGGAATATATTGTACGAAAGAAGAAAAGACAAATTTAAAAAATTTTAAAAATAAAATCAAAACAACAACAACAGCTACAAAACCCTCTGTATCTCACACTAACAACTCTCTGCCACAGTTTCAACTCTTGCTAATCACTGGTCATTCACCTGTCCTCAAGAACTTGCTACATTCTGAATATCATATAATTAGATACATATGCATTATAATTTTTCACCTAGAATTTTCTATTTAGAAATATGCTACTAAGATTCATCAATGCCTTTTTATATCTCATTAGCTAATTTTTGTCATGGAATAATATTCCATTTTATGGGTCATTGTCTTTTGTTTATTTACAATGCATTTAAAAGATTTGTTGGCTGTTTCTAGTGGTTGGTGATTATAAATAAAGCTGGCTGCTATGTTATAAATATTTATAATTAAGATTGGATAGATATAACTTTTCATGTTTTTTCTAAGTACCTAAGATCATAAACATTGATAAAGATAGAATTTTCAGGTTGTCAATCTGTGTGATCAAGTGACTTTGCTGTTTGCATTTTCAGAGGCATTAAAGGACAATTCCTGTCACCTTCTATTTTCAAAGTCAATTGATATTGTCAATTTTCTTTTCAAAAATAGCAATTCTAATTGTGTAAAGAAGTATGTCACTGTTTTAATTTCTATACAATTCAATTTTGATTGAACTTATTCACACTTTATTTGGTAGCAAGCATTTTAATATTAGTTTAATATTGCCTATTTAATCAAAGTTAAGCTTTACTTTGTTCAATCCAATTTTTTGCTCTTACTTTGCACTCATGTTAAAAGCGCATATAGAAATAGATATATTAGCCACGTTTAAATATATTGAAATAAATCATAAGCACCAAGGAAGCTTCTTTTATACAAATACAGATTATGGATTCATGAAAAAAGATAATAAAAGTCATACTATGTAATATCTTCATGTTGAATGTTCCACTAAGCATGGCTAGAACTGATAGGATGTCACTCATGTTTTTTTTTTTATTATGTATTTACTATTTATTATTAATTTAATGTTCAGTGGGGAATATATCTTAAATCAATTATTGGTTGGCTGTAATTTGGTTGCTGTAATTATTTTGAAAGCAAATGTATAAAAAATGGGAACAATCAATATAAATGATACTATTCCTTCCAATACAGCTTTCAAAATATATTTTTCCTGTTGTCAAAGATTTACAAGCTATTCTACAAACAAGTGATTCTGCATGAAGCTCAGGTCCCGCAACATCTGAGAAGCTCAGTGGAAATACTCTATGCATATGTATTTCCTCCACCTATAGAACTATGGTATGTGCAAGATTCAAAATGAAACACACACACATGTATTCTACTTGTAATAGCAATGTAAAAAATATTAGTAAAATGTATGCATAATATATACAATTTGAGAAAGGCAACAGGATTCATCTGGACTAGTGGCCTGGGATTACTACTGAATGAGATTCATAGTAAAATGTGGAGACATCTATTTGTTTCAGTAATGGTGTTTTCTGGTTATTTGAATACGTATATTTAACCCTAAATATTGGATTTTGATTTGAACTCCCCATTCATTTAACATACTGATTGTTCTGACTCTTTTGAGAAATTATTTATTACCTATCAGATAAATGTTGAACAACTGCTTAGCAGTCACAGGACCAACAATACTGTGTCTTTATATGGACTGCAATGATTTATATGGTTTACTTAATTGGATCATGTTTTGTCTTTGGGATTGTATTCACAAATAGATTGTTCCACACAAATCTTTTTCTAAGACTCTGTTATCACAAAAAAGTAAGGAAAAACAATACCAACATAATTTATACATATACATTTAAATGCACAATTTTGAATCCCAGCAACCAGTAACAAAACCTTGAACATTATCGGCTTTTAAGTTTTAATGTCAGTACTAATAACTCTAAATTATTCTTGCAATGGCACTGTAGAAGTTTAGTTTAGTTATGTTGAAAATGGTTGTTTTATGCAATTTTGGGAAAAAGGCTGCCTTAGTCTTGGCATTTTGTATTGTCCGCAGGTGCTGGATTTATATAAAAGATGTTTGATTGCTAATGATCTGCATGTGCTATCTATAGAACACCTGAGGAGCCTAGGTATCAATAAAAACCCTTGAGATTAGACACTTATTATGTCCATTATGTCCACTGTCCATTATGGCACTGGCCAGGATAGTGGTTCCTTCTATTGAGGTCTGGCAGGATTTGTGCCTATGAAAATGCCTCAGTGTCTTCCTTGTGAGCCTACACAATAGGGAACTACTACAAGTGATGCACTAATATAGGTCACTGACATCATGTCAGCTACATTCAATGTGGAGGAAAGGAAGAATGAGAAACTTCAGACACAGAGTCCCATAAGGTACACTCAGAGCAGTTCCTAGAGGAATGAGATTAAGGTATTAATGAAGCCTCCTGAGGAAGAGGAGAGTGAGAAAAGAAATAAGCCATTATGAAGAGAAAAGGCAGAGACAATAAATAAATGAGAAAGAATAGACTGCACAGAGGAAGCCAGAATAAAAGGGAAGCTCTATAAGGGAGATCTATGTTCAGAAAAGGAATATTGAAAAAAATTGAGAAGTCCTTCTGGTAAAGTACGAGAACCTTGAGTTCATCAATGCATGAGAATGCAAGGCTCCAACTGCTTTTCCTGATCATGGAGCTAAGGCTACCTCCTGCCTCTGACAGTAGCCAAGGTGCAGGTAATGGTAGCCAGAGTATACTGTTCTACAGATTCAATTGTTTAATGGCTGTGTGTGTGTGTGTGTGTGTGTAGCTGAAAATAGTGTATTTGAGATATATGAAGGTTTATTTTCCCCATAGTGGTGGCGAAATATAACTGTAAACAATCAGAATGTTTCCACTGGAGGTCCTTCCCACTAGCCCAGGTCCCCCTTTTGTGGAAGCCACTGCTTGGAGCAAAGAAGCCTTTGATATAAACTGACCCATCTATATTAACATCTGGAAAGTTTTTCTTCAGGATCGGCACACAGAAGCTGCCTTCCAGAATTTCCCTAGGTTATATATCTTGTGCTGGTAGCTGAACTTGGTTTCATCCAGGTGGCACTGGCTTTGAAAGGAGGGCATGTGAGGTTTGGCACTGTGAGAGGCCAAGAGAGGCTATTGGTAAAATTGCAACCTCAATGGCAGTTGAAGGCTCAAATTAAAGGGTCATGTAAAGAAATTGAGGCTTGGCACCTTGAAGAGAACCTATAAAAGGCTATTGGTAAAGTGCACCCTTAGTGGAAGTTGAAGGCCCAGAGAAGTTGAGGCCTTGCATCATGAAGAGAGCCCACGAGAGGCTATTGTTGAAAGTGCAACCCAGTTGCAGCAAGGAACCCCAGCATTCTGAAGATGCCAGTGCCATGGGATGATCACCAAGAACAGCAGCAGCAGTGGTGGAGGGGAGCCAAATGAAGCATGGAGGACAAGCTATAAGTTCTGCAGAGGACAGAGCCAGAGAAGTGATCCAACCATTTGGAGGAGCCTAGTGAATTGCAGATAATTGGACACTGATAATGTTTTTCTATTGTCCAAATACATTGTGAAAAGCTTGATAGATATTTGATTTCATTTGGTTCTGTGCATTAGCAAGCCTCATAATTGGTCCTCTTATACATAGTTTTGCTGGTATAGTATTAGATTGTGTTATAGAGATAAAGGAATTTTTATTGACTTATACAGAAAGGGGGGAATGTTGAGAAATTTATTTTAAATTGTGTTGTAGAGATAAAGCATTTTTTATTGGTTTATACAGAAAGGGGAAAGTATTTCAGAAGTTTATTTTTAGCTACGTTTAGAGAGGTTTTTTGTGCAATGTTGAGGAAAGGCTGCTTAGGTCTTGGCATTTTGTAATGTCTGCAGGTGTTGGCTTTATGTAAAAGACGTTTGATTGCTCATGATCTGCATGTGCTATAAATAGAATACGTGAGAAGCTTAGTTATCAATAAAAACCCCGGAAATGAGATGCTTGGTGTTCCACTGGCGGTACAACACTGGTAAGGATAGTGGTTCCCTTTGTTGAGGTCTGACAGGGTTTGCACCTATGAAAATACCTCAGTGTCTTACTTGCTAAGCCACCTCATTGGTATACAGCTACATAATGACGCTTAAGAGATGGCTCAGTGGTTAAGAGCACTAGCTACTCTTCCAGAGGAGCTAGGTTCAATTCTCAGAGCTCATATGGCAGCTCACAACTGTTTTTAACTCCTTTTACAAGGGATTTGACTCCCTCACACAGATATACATACAGGCAAAAGATCAATATGCATTAAGTAAATAGATAAATAAATTAAAAAAAATTCTTGTAAGATGTTTTTTCATTGATTTGATCAGTGGCAGGAAATGAAGCCAGATCTTAAACTGTATCTCATTAAAACATCTATCTCAACTCCCTTCCCCAATGTTTTAAAAATATCCACCTTGCTACTTTTATTTAAATTAGAAATCAATACTTGCAACTTTGTAACAATGATAGTGTTCATTAGTGCTGTATTTTCATTCTTGAGAGCTGCCTATCCCCTTTGGGTTAATTTACTTCTTTGTTTTGACATGCATAATTTTGCATATATCCATTTTCCAGTCTTCCCAGATGTGTCATAACTTCATAATATCTATTCTAAAGTACCATTTTATTATTTGCAGATAATCATGAGAATTTCTAGGTTTCCATTCCTTCACAGATATTTACTTTCTATGTTATAATTGCTCTCTTGTGTTGTTTCTATTTATATGAACATCTTTCTCCATAGATTGAGAAGTCCAGCTTTTGATGGGATCCTAAGAAATATACAGAGCAATGAAAACTTGTAAGAAAAACTTCTGTGTCTAACATGTACATTTCACAGAAAACTTATTATTGTTTCTGTTTGTCAGGAGTGACACTGGTACAGAATTCCTTATAAAATATATTTTCTCTCCTGTTCCTTGTTTTCCTCAGTTGCTTACAGCTGTTTGTTTAGGGTTGAGGACTCAAGTGCATTTTACCCATTCATCTTGGCATGATTAATTGTCCAGTGCCAAATAGTGAGCTTTGCTTATATATACAAATGACATTATACAGATTGAACAGATTATAATCAGGAATATATACACATACATTATATATATCCATGCAATAACAATCAGAGAATAGGTCATTAATTTGAAAAAGAGTGGGAAGGGTTATACTTGAGGGTTTGGAGGAATAAAAGAGAAGGGAGAAGGGTTGTAATTGTATTATAATCTCAGAAAACACAAAAAGAGATCCTTTTTTTTAAACCAAGTATACCTCTGGCAGATAGCAATGTATTGCTCAACCCTCATCAGAGAAGCTTCTTGCTGTAGATAGTAATTAGTATAAAGACCCATAACTGGACAACATGTAGAGCATGGTGGACTTTGGAAATCTGTCTTAATGGCATGTCTTTATGCAACTCCTAACCTCAAACCTCAGGGATCTATGTGGGAAAAGGATTGAGACAGTCTAACAACCAGAGGTGGTAAACAATTTTAAGGGAGCATCATTATCGAGACTCAACTCAGATGGATATATGAATTCATAGAGACTGTGACAGCATGCCCAAGATCTGTGCAAGCTCAAGCCAGAAGTGAGCACAAAATCGAACCACTAACCAAAAAGTTATTGAACATGATAGGTGCTGAGAGATATAAAATCAGTTTTCTTCAATGTAGTGATATTGTATATATCAACAACACCTCAGGGTAGTTCGCACGCTTAGAAATAGATGACCAACACAAATCAGACTCCATGATTTTTAGTGGTTTTATTCTTTGCTTTTATTCTTTTTTACATTTTGAGGAGAGAAAGCACATGAAGTTGGGTGGATAGGGAGTAGGGGAGGGCCTGAGAGGACATGAGGAACATGAAATAATATGTTAAAAGAATATGATAAAACATAATATGTTGAATTTTAATTAAATAAAAATTTTAAATGAATATTTGGAAATAAATCCAAATATAGTCAATTATTACACACTTCACTGATAATTAGTGATGCAGATTATTTTTTTCAATATATGGTTGTATTTCATTCAATATTCTTCAATGCTGACTTTCTCTTTTGTCTGAAGACTCCTTTTTAAAATTCTACAATGGTTTTTAGTTTAAAGTTTACTTATTTACTAAGTTCAATGTCAATTGTTTATCATATTATTTCTCATTTCATATATTTGTCTCTTAGGTTGTCAATACTGCTCAAAGGTGTAAACATGCTTGCCACACAAGCCTAATGATCTGAGCTCAATCCCTACAATCTAGGTATAAAGCCAGATGCTATGGTGCACATCTGTAATCCAATTATTCTTATGATGAGATGGGAGGTACAGAGGCAGGACCATTGCCCAGAAGCTCTAGGTAGTCTAGGTAGCTTAGATTATGCAGTGCAGCATAAGAAACAAGGAACACAGGCTTCAAAAAGTTGGAAGGTGAGAATCAATTTACAGAAGTTGTCCTCTGACTTCTCTGACATCTTCATTTGCACTGTGGTTTAAGTGAGAACATTCTCTCTTTTTTCTCATATAATTAATAATAATAATAATAATAATAATAATAGTAATAATAAATTTTGAACCTACTCCTTTTCATCTCAAGACCTGTCTGTGGTCAACACTATTTTGAAATTAGGAAGATTCTTCTTTGCTTACTAGATCTTTCAAATGACTCCTCTCTTTGGAGATGAAACCTGACATATATCTTTATCCACTCATACAAAGCTTTTATCAGCTAATTCTATTACCAGCTGTTAATCTATACTGCCAAAATTTTGTTAAAATTTATAGTTGTATTCTTAATCTTTACCCTTTCTTTTCTACTCACAATTTTATTACATATACTTCCTACTGTCATTTTAGTTGGATACTGAATAAAAGAAATAAAAAAAATCTTTGTCTTCAAATCTAAGATTTTGCTCACCTTTACTGAACATCAAATATAGTAAGCCAAGAATTCAGCTTTATTTAATCTCCTAGGACTGGTATATAAGAATTATACTGCTCTTATTTTACATATGTGGTAATTAAGACTCCTTGAAAGACCATAGGATTGCATAGAGATTATTAATCAGTTTGTTCTTATCCATCTCTGCCTGTTCTCTGTTGCTTTTCTCTGATAATTCCTGCACACTTAACTTCTAATGGAATACTTCTCTCTTATAACTCAATTATGGCTGAGTTTGATGAGAGGAAACATTGAGAGATTAAAATACAAGAGACAACAACATTTCTCTCCTCCCATCTCCATCCTTGAGACTTTTCTTAGAATCCACTAATATCTCTCCAAAACTACAAATGCTGTCTTTTGGTCCATCATCAAAACATTTCATTTCCTTCTTCAGTCCCATTTCTTCACTCTCCTCCTTTTCCTTTCTAGCTCCCATGATCAATGGCTTCCTGCAGTTATTAGTTTTGGAAACTTCACTATCCCATGCTAGTCCCTTTAATAGGGTCTTATTACGTAAATGGTCTTCTTTTTTATACTGCTTAGTTTGAAACAATTTTATTAAAATTTGTTTCCTACTGAAATTTGTATCATAAAAGGTAAAGTTTGCCATGCATCGTGTTCAGTCTTAAATTTGAATCCATTATTATAATCATTGTGTAAAGTAACATTTGATCTTTTAATCCAGCAGCATGGCTGCTCTAGCAAAGGATCACATTGATAGGCTCCTGTGATAGCTAGGAAGGGATCACATCCAAGGGCCTCTATGAGGGGATCACAATCTGAGGCCTGTGTCATCCACATGGAATGCAGAAAAATGTTAGTCAGACTAATTCTATCGTCACTCACTAATGCTGAGTGAAAGGGATTTCTGTGGCTAAGGGTATGTAGTACAAGCCTTTATTTTCAACTCAGAAAGAAGTGATGGTACATGCCTTTAATCCGAATTCAGAAGGAAGGGTTTGGAGAGGGAAGCAAGTAGGAGAGTAGAAGCAGAGTGTGGAAGCAGAGTTCAGAGAATGAAGCAAGGCAGAAGCAGACAGGACAGAGAGGAGGCAGAGCTCACAGAAAGGCAGAGAATTCAGTCAGGCGGTTTGAGTGCAGCCAGCTCACAGACAGTTCAAAATGAAAAGCTGAGAGAACAGAGCTAGCCCAGAATAAACGGAGAGAAAGCAGAGAGTCTCTGTGGAATGTGTTGAGATTTCAATAAGAATTAAAACATTTATCTGAGAGAAAGTTGTATGATGTATGTTGTATAATTCAGGCTCAGCTTCTAAGATTGTCTACTTCAGTTGCAAAGTACATAATTTTTTAAGTGAAATTGTCTTAATTCAGCAACATTTTGTTTCATTTCATTCTTTTCAGCCTAGGTGGTGACAAAATATATGTTATTCTCCCAGGATGTAGCTTTTAACCCATTTCATCCCATCACTGAGAGAATAAACCACACTAGCAGGGACCTAATGTGGTTTCAATTCCCAAGTCATTTCTGATTTATTTGGAATGTTTATTCAGTATAATGACTTAAGCCATCTAAGGCTGAGAAGGAAATCATGTTAATACTGATTACCAAGTCTGCCAGTACTGCCTGTGTGTGGAACAGCAGGATTCAAGCTTCCTACTTCCCATTCTTACCTCAGGATCTAATTATGTTACAGTTCTGCCTTTCAGAGGAGTCTAGCATAGCAATTACTAATTAAAATTTGTAGTCAGGTTTCCTGCATCTAAATTTTGGTTTTATCACTCATTAGCTGCTCTAGTAGTTTCATTTCTGTTGCTGTGACAAATACAATGACCAAAAGCAACTTTGAGGAAGAAAGCTGCAGAGGAATATTTAATCATTTATTCCAGCAACACGACTGTTCTGGGAAAGGATCACATTGAAAGACTTGTGTGATACCTAGGAAGGGATCACATCCAGGGGCCTATATGAAAGGATCACAAACCTCTAATTCCAGTATTCAGAAGGCAGTTGTGGTAACATGCCTTTAATCCAAGTACTTGGGAGACAGGAAGCAGAGCTCAGAAGAAGTCAGTATCAGACAGGAAGTACTGTCTGAGATGAGCCAAGGTGAAGGGCAGTCAAAGAGGTAAATTAGAGGAAGAATTAACAGAGAAAATCAGAGTGAGGATACATCCTACTTTCATGATAGAAAAGTAGGCTCTCAGCTCAGGGGCAGAGGATAACTCAGAGAATCAGAGAGGCTAACTGAGGCAGTATGGGACAGTGAGAACTCAAAAAGATACAGAAGCAATCTGAGGAGTCAGAGGTAGAGAGACGTAGGAGCAGTCTGAGTCTAAGGTAGAGGCACAGAGACAGCTTGGCAGAAGAAGTCAATATCAGACAGGAAGAATGAGTCCGTTTGAAGCCAAGGAGAGCAATTCAGACTGAGGCACTCAAAGAATCAGCCAGAGTCTTCTAGAATCATAAGCTTTCAGTCAAAAACAGTATGCTGGATCAGAAGGTCAGTTTGAACCAGTCTTCTCTTGGGGAAGAATTTGATACAGACAGCCAATTCATTGAAGCAGAAGATTTGGAGTTCAGAAGGAGGTAGTTGGATTGGCTCAGTTAGCAGTAAGTCTCAGACATTGATTAGATTGAACAGAGGCTGAGACTCTAGGTTTAAGACTAGATTGTATGGGGGATGAAATGTTCCAGGGCTCTAGGACTAAGAACCAGTGATTGAATTAGGCAAAGAATAAACAACTTTTGAACCTGAATCAAAAGGATTTACTTACTTTAACATTTCAAGTCACAATACAACACTGAGAGAAATGGAGGTAGATACTTGAAGGCAAACCTGATTGTTATTTTAGCATAACCTCTGACCAAGGAGTCAACTTCGCAGCCAAACAGTAGGACAAGAATTGTAGAGGATGTTGCTTGTTGCCTGACAAGCAGATTTTTATGCTCAGTTAACTTTCTTATATAGTTCAAAATGCCTACTAAGGGAATGGTGATGTGGACATTCAGATGGATCTTCCTACTTAAATTAAGAATCAAAGCAGTCCCACACTGATATGCACACAAGCTGTTCTGGCAGGTTTTTGTCAACTTGATATACTCTTAGAAATATATGAAAAGAGGAAATCTCAATTGACCAACCACCTATATCTACTGGCATGTAGGTAATTCTGTGGAACATTTTCCTAATTAATAGATGATATGGAAGAGCCTACTTCATTACGGGCAGAGCCACACTGGTGCAGATGTTATTGGACTGTATCAGAAAGCAATATGTGCAAGCCATGAGAAGCCAGGCAGTAAACATTATCCTTCCATTCTTCTATCAGTTCCTACCTCCAGGTTCCTACCTAGAGTTCCTGTTCTGACTCTCCTCAGGGGTGGGGTGTTACTTGAGAATTGTAAGCTGATGTAAACCTTTTTCTCCCCAAAAAGCTTCTAGTCATCATGTTTTCTCAGAGAAATAGAAACCCTAACTAGGACTGTGGCCCACAAAGTGTAAATAATACTCATTAAGACTCTCTTCCTAAATGTAATCTGGCTGTGCTAAGGTGGCAGTTAAAGAAAATCATAAGACTGGTCTCGTTAAATTAATTCCTCAAGCTCTCAGATCATGTAATCTGAAAACTAGCTATATTATTTGTACCAAATGGAGAGCGCTTTTATATCTAAGATTGACGAATATGCATGAAATACATAGGGCACAGTAAGTAATATTTGTGTATTTGCTGCACTCATACAAAGTGTCTGCGTTTTTCCTGCTTCTCTTCTTGCAATTGCCAGATATAATAATTTCCAACTCCTCTAGTCCATAAAGACACATATATATTCTAAGACCAATCTTCAATGTGATTTTCATGGATGACATACTCACAATAAACATCTATTGTTTGAGAATTTGGAAGAGCTGATTGATTTTTGTCTCCATTTAAAGTAGCTTTTATGTTCCATTTATTACTTTCCTAGTACTGCAGACATTTCTTCTTCGTATTGTGCCTTCAGTCAGAGTTCGTGTAACGCGCGCATGCACGCGCGTGCACACACACACACACACACACACACACACACACACTCAAGGGGAGAGAGGATGGAGAAGGAGAAGGCAGATGAGAGGGTAAAGGAGAGAGAGACAGGGAGGGAGACACACACACACAGAGAAACAAACACAAAGAGAAGAGAAACAGAGAGAGCCTGTGCATTTGTGTGTGCGGGTGTGAGTGTGGCTGTGTTGTGTGCATGTGTACATGCCATAGCACAGGTGTTGAGATGAGAGGACATCAGCTATCAGTCTTCAAAAGTCCACTTTGTGATACAGTTGATTATTTGCCGCTCTGTATACCAGCCTGGCTGTCCTGTGAACCTCTAAGAATCATCTTTCCTCTACCTCCCATTTTGTCACAGGAGTGTTAAAATTATAGGTGCATGCTAACTATGCTCAGATGTTTACAAGTTCAGGGCAGCTTAGGTGCTTATGGTTGCACCACAAGCACTTTACACACTGAGCCATCTCCTCAGCATAGGATAGATAACTTTTATGTTACTTTTCTCATTACTATGCAAGCACCTTCACTATAAAATGATAAGTTTGTACATTTTGTATCCACTAGTACTTATCTATGCATGTGCATACAGGTAGGTGTAAATATACTACGGGTGATGTTTCATGCACTTTTGACACGGCACAATTCACTTAATAATTACAAATTACAGTTTTTTTGAACATCAGATTTTAAATAAAATGTCCTGAAGTTATTAACCCAAAGAAAAGCAACACAATGCTTTTATTTAAATAATTACACACTTTAGAAGAAAATTTTATTTTCAATTTACAGATGAATCACCGAAGTTTAATAGCATTACCTAGAGATATGGTGTTTTTAAGTAAGTATAGAATTTATGATTGTCTTGTCCTGTATATTTCCTTTTTCTTATTTCTTTTTATATTTGTCATGTGGGGTTATAAAATATCATGTCAACACGTTTACAGATTTAATGAATGATATTATTATTTATTTCCCTAATATAATTTTCTACTAATAAATAGGGGAACATCTTTAATATTTGTAGAAAAAGTTGTATAATAAACTTTAAGATGAACTTGATCATATAATCAGAATCATAAAATATAATACAAATATTATGTTTTGAACTGAGATAACAGACTGGAAATTTATTTAGGTTTCAAAAAATCTAATGATTTCATTACCTAAGCTAAAAGTAGTTAATATATAAATTTGGAAGACAGGAATTTTAGGTGTATATGTATGAGTTTATTTTATTTTATTATTCTCTTTGTTTAAAGGCAGAGGACAATTTATTCCCTGCTAATTCAATCCCCAGTCTTAGAGAGTTTCAGCCTCTGTACAATCTAATTTTAAAACTAGACCTAGAAGGCTTCAACTTTGTAACAATCTAATCTGCAAACCTAAAATATTGTAGCCTCTGAGACTTACTATTGACAGAGCTCACTTTACCTACCTTCTGAACTAACTTTTTTCATTCTGATCTGTACTGTGAACTCTGAACTGTAAATCATAAACTGTCTGCTTCTGATTCTCTACTTTCTGATTATTTTGGACCATCTGCTCATCTCAGCTTCCACTCTGCTTCCTTGTCTACCTTGATTCTCTTTCTGAGCTCTGCTTCTACTCTCTGAACTCTATTTCTACTCTGAACTAACTCCAACTCCTGTGAACTGAGGGTCTCCTTTTATATCCTGAGAGTTGGAATTAAAACTGTATATGAGATTAAAGTTGTATACTACCTTGCATTAACCACAGAAATCCCCTTCACTAAGCATTTGCACAGAAGACAGGATTAGTCTAACTAACATTCTTTCTGCATTCCATTCAGCTCACACAGGCCTCTGAATGTGATCCCTTCTTACAGGTCCTTGGATCTGATCCCTTCCTAGCTATCACATAGGCCATTCAATGTGATCCTTTGCTAGAGCAGTTATGCTGCTGGATTAAAGGATTCAATGTTACCCTACAACTAATTAATGAATAAAAATAATTATCACTGTAACATATACATACACACTAAAACAAAAATATAAAGTTCATTTACTATATAGTGTGCTTCTCTCCTGTGTCTTCAACCAACATATATTAAAAGTATTTGAAAATATGCTGTTTGTGTATTGAACTTCATGACTTAAGAAAAAAATCACACACAATTATTTACTTTGGTGTATGAGTTTGTCTATTGCCTACGGAGGACAGAGGTAAAACCCTTTAGAACTAGAAAAATGGAGCTTAAGAACAGACATATGGATGCTGGGAACTAAACCTGGGTAATCTGCAGGGGCAGAAAGTTCTCTAAACCATTGAGACATCTCTCCAACAGTCAACATCCACAACTTTTTATTTTCACAATTCTGTGTACACTGTGGCAAAAAATATTTCTTAGCAGCATTTACATTGTATTAGATATAACAATCTAGCAAGAATATGGAAGGGTATATGTAGGTCAAATGCAAGTATATCTCGTTATATCATTTGATCTAAAAGAAGTGGTAGCTTTGGCATTTTTTTGGTTTCCTGGAATGTGCATGGTGAAGGTCAACTGAATTTACATTCTGCAGTCTAATCAATGGGATTAAATCATGCCTTCAGCATTCAAACCTCTTTTTTTTCTTTTCCAAGTAATAAGTTATCCTACCTTTGTCAATAAAAATGTATTTATATCATAATGTTTAATGTTCTCACTGGATTCTATTGATCAACAAGACTATGATTTATTCAACCCATTCTTATTTTTATTTATTCAGATTGAATTCATTTAAATTTGTTTGCTGCTATAGAAATCTTAATTTACAACTATGTAACATAATCTAGTCCTGATGTACTATCAGAGAAAATAAAACCAAAGAACACTGCCAATATCTGATCTACACTATAAAATTCAATCAATATAAACAAAATTTAAGACAGGTTCAGCAAACCCAGGGTTTATAAAACTGAAGAGACATGGTGACTAATCCCAACTTGAGATTATATATCTTGAAATGGGAAGAAATGTTTAAAAACAGGTGTGTGTTTGTGTTTGTGTGTTACACTGTGCAGAATTTTCCTTGTAAAAAAGATCAACCATTTATTGTACATTTTTTTGTACATTTGTTTTTGTACATTTGAGAGGAAATTCGATAGGTGTTGTATTGACTTTTAGTTACTAGGCAGAAATTTAGCGTTCAAGTACATGTTACACTTCATGTACATATGGGTTTTGCCAAGTCAGGCTTCGGTGAACATATCGGTGGTTGTGTGGGCTATGAAACATAATTTCATTTCTCATGATTCTGGAATCTAGTGAACTCAAGATCAAGATGCCAGGAGCTTCATTGTCTGATGAGGAAGCACACCTGGTTCACTGACAGCCTTCTCCTTATATCCGCACATCCTGGGAAGAGTAATAGAGTTTTGCATAGCCTTCTAAGTGCTTTAATCCAAATCAGTAGAAGTCGTAGTTTTCTTTTATGTCTTGGAAGTAATCAACAAGCCTAAGGCCATATGTGTATTTTTGTTTAGTTTTCTTTTTGTCTGAGTGTTTTATATTTTATATTCATGTCTATGCTTCTAAATTGAGTTTTGTCTAATATATGAGATAATGTTGTTTTAATACACAATTATCCAATAATCTAGCATCATTTATCAAAACACTATCATTTCTTAAGTTATTTATTCTACTTTATTTTATTGGTTTTTCAAGATAGGAATTCTCTGTTGTAACTTTGGCTGTCATGAAACTCATTCTGTAGAGCAGACTGGCCTCAAACTCAAAGAGATATGCCTGCCTCTGCCTCCCAAGTCCTGGGATTAAAGGCATGAACCACCATTGCCCTTTCTCAAGTTATTTTTTATGTAATATTTTAATTAATTGGAACTGTGTTTGCTATGTTTACAAAACCACATGTTGCTCATCTATGGTGACACATGTAATTACTTCCTAGGGGTGTTATGTTATAACAAATTACAACAAAAATCATGTAAAACATGCAAACTTGTATAGTATATAGAATAATATCAAGTGTGAGAGTTGGGTGTGTCCTCACTTTGACTCACTCTGCTAACTCTTCCTCTGAATCATCATTTTGCCTGCTTTTACTCTGACTCATTTCAGATATCACTTCCTGTCTGACACTGACTCCTTCTCAGTTCTGCTTTCTGTATGCTAAGTGCTAGGTTTAACGGAGTGCACCATCACTGTCTTCTGAATACTGGGATTACAGGTGTGTGCCATCACTGCTTTCTGAATTCTAGGATTAAAAGTGTATACCAACATTTTTTCTACCATAGAGAAACCATGCTGACAGATTAAAGGATTAAACATTCCTCTACAACTCTGATTAGTCTGCCTTCTGGCTTCCAATAATTCCTGTCTACCATATGTTAAAAACTTACTTATCCAAACACCCTAAAATTATTAGCACAGCCCAGGATCAAATCTAAGTACCAAGTAGCATTAAAATTACAACCCAAAAAGTATTGGTATCTTTGTGTGCATCATTTCAGTCAAGTGTGAGTGTGCTTTTGACTTAAAATTCTTCTCATACCATATTTTTGCAAACCCCAACTGTACCTTATTTCAGTTCAAAATACAAGTAATAGCTGGGTGGTGATCATACATACCTTTAATCTCAGCACTCTGGAACCAGAGGCAGGCAGATCTCTGTGAGTTCAAGACCAGCCTGCTCTATATAGTGAGTTCTAGGACAGCCAGATTTACAACAAAGAAACCCTGTCTCAAAGTGAACAAACAAACAAACAAATAAATAAAACAGTTCTGGTACAATCTAGTGCTGTCATAGTTTGAGCCACTGTTTAAAGAAGAATAAAAGAAAGCATAATATTGTCTATGTAGCTTATAAATGAGATGCAGTTAATTATTATGTTTGTAGAAGCTGGGAAATTCAAATCAAGACACCAATATATTCAATATGGTAAAATTTGTATCTTGTCTTTTAGATAGCACATGCCCTCACATGATAGAAAAAGCAAATTATCCACCTGGGTTTACTAAATAAATACACAATTTTCAAACAAAATTTAAGCTAGAGAAAAATAGGGACAATGGTTAATATTTTAGAAAAAAACATCACAATGCACTGAAGTTCCATGTGGTCATACTACTCCTTTATATATATAAATATAAATATAAATATATATATATATATATATATATATATATATATATATATATATATATATCAGGAAGAAATGTTGTAAAGTCTTAATTTTCAGTGATTAGCAGAGTCACAAAAACAATCAGCCAACTTAAGCCTTCTTCAAAGAGTATTCTTTGTATTCATGTATGAGTTTGAGAATGAAAAAGCTAATTTACTGAGAAGATAATGAAGTGGTTCAACAAATGAGAAAAAGTGTAAAATACTTAGGAGTACACTGAATTAAAGACTTACCACACTGTTACCTTAAGGGAGATTTCTGTTTCTTTTGAGTTTTAAAGTAAACAAAGTAGAATTAGACCTGCCCAGATTATTCTAGTTAGATATGGAGATAAAAAATCAAACTTTTTCCATGAGGCAGATTTCAGTACGTGAGAAAATAGTTGGATAGAACAGCCTTTAAAACATTAGTTCAAGAAGCACTAGGCTACAAAGAGGAGGAATGTCACTGTTACAGAGGTGGTGAGACTGGGAGAATGGAGCCCAAAAATGAGGTGGACTAAAGTCGCATGCAATAACCAACTTTATTCAGAGCATCAGACAATTTATACTCTGAATGTTAGGAAAAATCACAAGAGTTAAGTTCTCATGTGTTTAAGTTGCATACAATCACAAAGGTAAGGCACATATGACTAAAACCTATTTTTCCATAAACACATAAAAACAATAATTGAATAACAGCCCCAGGCAATAATGAATATTCTGCAGTAAACTTGTTCCTATTCTCTACAACTGAGAGGAACATGAAAATACATTCCAGGAACAATTCTGTATTTTGAAGAAACCAAGGTCACAAGATTCCTGTCTTGTTTTCTTGGAGTGTTCTCACAAGCTCTTAGAATTCTGCTCACATGACTAAATTCCTGGACTGTATTCTGACAAGGAAGAATTCATTACTCCACTTCATTTTGTGCATCTAGACTTTCATATTGCATGTACTGATTTATGTGTTAGTTGCAAATGAATTCTAGGATGTGCATAGGGAAGTGGCCATTTTGTAGTTTTGTCTAGGTAACATTGCTACGCCTCATCACCTTCTTCTCAACATTTCTTATGACTACCATGGATGTAATTCATACCAACGAAATATTTAGAAGTATTCATTTTTACTACTTCGAAGGGCAGCACAGAGGTCCAACCCATCACCATTCAATCAGTAGTGTCAAATTGTGTGATGATTTACTGTCATTACTGAGAACATTATCTGTCTTCAAATCTAGTACTTTTGCCCAAATCTCTCATTATTTGGAGCAAACCATTACACTGTATTATTATACCTGTGAAGGAAATTACTGGAATCATAATTTAAATGTCACAAATGAATTAATTTCCAAATATAAAGAAGATCTTAAATTTGAAAGACTATTTTACAAAGATATAGTAGACCCTTTCTTCCAATCTTTATAGTGAAAATATACAACTGTATGTGTGTGTTTATATATATGCAAAGGGAACCAGCCTTTTCTGCAGATGCGTTCGCGGAGCTCCACTCAGGAGAGGAATACGGGCAAAAATGAAAAGTACGGCAAACGAACAAGATAGTTCATTCTTTATGGCAAATGAACACAGTAGTTCATTCTTTATGGAACTCAGACATGGCAGGCTTACACACTTTAAGAAATAACACGTACAATTGCTCTTTAGAAATAAAAACGCAGAAGCGTTTTTAATAAGAAAATTTAACAGGTACATATCAAGGAGAGGAAGGGGTAGGAGAGGACACTGCTAGAATGGAGTGGAGTTGAGAGAGAGTTGCTGCCTGCTGAGGACTTTAAGGGCCAGTCATCTCAGCAGGGGCCTTCCTGGTATGCAGGTGCGATCCCCGGATGGGGCTGGGTCTAGGATGGAGCTGCGTCATTTCTCCTGGCAGCTTCCAAACCTGTAAAACCTGAGGTGATTACAAAGAGCGTTTGAAAGGAACATCTGAGCCACCAATGGCTTGGAGGCTCTTGCTGGCTGAATTCAGCTCTTCTGGTGCTGATTCATTTTTTGATGTGCTAATATTAAAGGCTATCTCTTCCTGGAGGATTAACACCTGTCCAAGGGCAGTATGCCAGGGCTTAGGAAAAAAAGGCCTGCAAGGTTTCCGCTTGAAGTGGCTACATTCCTTTCACAGTCACCAAGGCCAGCTCTGGCAGGCCATGTAGACATTCTCTTTAAAGATGAAAATTCAGCAAGGAAGGGGAACAATATAGCTGATGAACTAATATTTCTCCAGCTAAAGAATCCAGATCTCTGTCAGGCGGGGATACTCATAGGCCTCAATATATATATATCTCCCAAAAGTTGTCCTTACTGTTTTGAAGTGCAGTTCAAAGGTATGAAATATAGCTATTTTTGTAACCCTTGCCTCCATTCACCTCTCATGCTTAAATTTTATAAAATTTAAATACTATACCCATTAAACAATAACTTCCCATTTTATTTTCCTCAATTCTTGAACATTATCCTTTCTGCATCTATTTATTTGACTGTTTCATAAGAGGCATCTTCCAGTATATATGCCTTTTCATATCTGGCTTAGTATATAAAGTACACAGAGTTTCAAGTACATTCATGTTGTAGAATATGTCAGAATCATTTGTTTTAAGGTAAATACTATTTTTTGAATGAATACTATATTCATTCAAAGTTATAATAAATAATGAATAATCCAATAAACACATACTTTCTTCCAATTTAAGCTATTAGGAACAGTGTCTCTGTAAACACAAATATATAAATATTTCATGAGTGTCTACCTTTAATTCTTTTGAGTATGCACACACATTAGAAGAGGAATTCCAGTGTTATATAGTAATTTTGCCTTGAAAATGTTAGTGAAAGGATTTAAGAAATATAAAACCTAGGAATTCACCTGAGTCACGTATAAGGGGAGATGCCTCCTATTGGGAGATGCCTTCCCAAGAACAGCCATTAACAGTCTCTTCAGTCTTCTCCCCACCCACAGGGGAATGACCACTAAGCTTAATACCTATCAGCAGGAATTTGTCCTTCCTGGACACCCCAGGCCCCGCCATCATGTCTCCCAGACGGCTAGTCCAAGAGCACCCCCCTTGGATCCCGCGCATGCGAACTCCCAACGAATTAGTCTGACATAGAGAGCTCTAAGCCAATCAGAGCTGCACAAGCCCGTATCCCCAGACCCCTTTTCCCTGCACCCCATAAAAGTGCCTGGGGGCAAGGAATTGGGGCCCACATGTTTGTCTCGTGCATGCGAGCAGGCAGGACAGACACACACCAGATAATAAAACCCTCGTGCATTTTGCAGCGGTTTGAACGTCTCATGGTTTCTTGGAAGCCCATAGGTGGTCCTAACATTAAGGGACAATTATTCTGTCTGTTAGACTGACTGAACTATTTTACATGCCTATCAATAATGTATCTGGCCTCTTTACACACAGTTGACAGTTATTTTCAAACATAATCTCATATATTTACTTTCCTAATAAATGTGAGAAAATATCTCACTATAATTTTTAGTTTGAACTTTCTAATAATTTGAAATGAAAAATGCTTTGTGTAATTATAAACCATTTGTATGCCTTCACTGGGAAATTTTGTTTCAATTTCTTCGCCAAATTTAAAGTATTTATCTTTGGAATTTTAGGGATTTTTCTCTCTTTACTGGTCTCATAACTTGTTTGTTTTCTTTTATTCAAGAATTAGCTATCTTTTCTATTTTGAGACCATCTTTTTCTATGCGAAGATTTTAAATTTTATGAAACCCAATTTGTTTATTTTTTTTCGTTTGTTGCCTGTACCTTTGGAATACCCCAGAAATCTTTGCTCCTTTAATGTTGTGAAGGTTTTTATCTGCATTTTCTGCAAAGATTTTAAGTTATAAGTTTTATGTCTAAATCCTTGATCATTAGAAGCAATCAACATGCATACAAACACGTGTGTGCACATATAATGGAAAGAGCTTTAAAACTCTCATTCATTAATTGGAGAACAGTATTAAGAATCATATTCACGGTTTAATATATACTCAAACATAAATGGTAATATCTCTTAGTAATTTTCCTTACTCAATCAGAGTCAAATATATTTTCCAACTTTTGAGTTGTAGAAGAGCAAGCTCAACTTCTAATTTATTTAGTCCATAAACTGATAATCTTTTCTGGTGCCTTCCTTGAGACAGATGAGTGTGATATGATGTAGGTATTGACGACTAGAAAAACACATGAAGATAATTCCAGACTCAAATTCTGGCAGTGCATCTGGATTGCCTGACTCTACTTTTATCTTTCAGAAACATTCAATTTAATGTAGTACATTATGAGTACATGACTTCTATCTTCTACAGTGTATGCTGTTTATTTTTTTTTACCCTGAAAATTTTACAAAAAGAAAAGAAGATAATGAGACCACTTAACTTTTTGTTTGTTTTTGTTGTTTTGTTGCTATTTTTTACCTTAACAAACTGCCATGAGACTATGTACTATAATTCATGGTGTGACAAGTACATTTCAAGGGAATCAAAAGAATTTTTAATGCCTTTTTAATTCTTTTTATAAAAGGTTTAAGTTTGGAATTCCTTAAACTCTGTAGTAAAGGTTTCAGACATTAGTAAGCTAATGTGTTCAAACGCTATTGAAGTAAGTTTACTTTTCAAAATATTACCTAAAAATGATGCCCTAAATGCTGTCATCCTAAATGAATAGCAAATTTCCTCAAGGTCTAAACTCTACAAAAAGAATTCTAGGCAACTGAGCAAAGCTGGAAATGAAAGAGGAAGTCTTTCCCATGGAAGAGCACAGCAATTTGTTGTCCAGTACCAAATGGTCAGAACTGAAAACATAGATACAAGTAACATTATGTGAACAGGAGAGGTTATAATTAGGAATGTGAATGGATATACATATGCATTTGCAATACAGTTAACGAAAAAGGAGGCCATGAATTTGAAGAGGAGCAGGAAGGAGTATATGGGAGTGTTTGGAGAAAGAAAAGGGAAGAAAGTTAACTGTCTTGTAATTTCAGAAATTTGTAAAAAAAAAAATCAAGGTATGTTATTTAGATATTATTTTTCCAGTTTTATAAAACTATAGGAGAGTTTCAAACTTTCTCACAGTGTTTGGTTGGAATCTATATCTAACCACGTTCATAAATACTTGGTGCCATTTATAAACTCTTACAGATAAGTTTGGCTTATCAAGGCTGTCAATAAATTGAAAATTGAAAATTTGAAGTCTGGAAGTGCACACTTATATTATGTGTCTATAAAAAGTTAAAAGTTGTGTATTTTGTCAGAAACTCTGTATTCAACATTAGTAAGTAGTTCATTAAGGAAATAACCTAATAGAACAGAAGCCGGAGAATCTGAATTCTGTGATAAAAGCCTCCTTGCCCTTAGTTTATACAAAAGATACAATGATGCTGGGTTCACAAGCCCTGAAGGACTAGAGTATCACTGCTGAATAGTTTTGTAGGCTTTGGAAATGATCTCATTTGTTATTTGATTGCACTCACCCATAAGGATCTGCTATCATTAGAAAATTGTATATGCTCTTATTCTCCCTTATCTTCTTGCAAAGCACGTACCCCCAGCCCCTTACCTCCTTTAGTCCCAAGATTCACATAGACTTTACTACACTGCCTCTGTTCTGTGTTCCTTTGTAACTAGGTTAATATTTGCATATCTGTCATACCATACACTTTAAATAAATTTACAAAGAAATTATGCTGCAGAGCATGGGCTAATAAATAGCATCTATAGATCTTGAAAGATTTTTGTTAGGTTGTATTAATACTTACAGGTACGTTAAATGTTTTCATGGAAGAAAGAATATTCATGTGTTTTCAGGCCCTATAATTAATTATTAATTAGTTAGTTATTTATTATTTTTATTATTACTGATAGTTTACTTACAAAACAGAGCACATATTTTTTTTTTCTTCAGTGAGAGGGAGAAAACATATGGGCAACTTGGTTGAAGAAAATTGTTCATGCATTCTCAATTATCCTCTCTCTGAAGGAGAGATGCATATTAGTCAGGCTTTTATGAGTTATGAAACATTGAAAAGATTGATGTTCCAGAGCACATCATCCCAGTCCATAGGAAGCCGATTAGTACACTAATGGTCTTGCTGAAACATATTGCATCTTGCAGAAAAATAACACTGAAAATTATCCTTGAAAGAAATAATTTCAGCTTCACCTTAATTTAAATTATTGTCAAAATTACTCATTTCATTCACGTACATATATAAAATACATATGTGTGTGGATATTTTTGTGGGTGTGTACCTCAACTTTAATGTTAATTGATGTGAGTAAACACAGTTTATTATTCTTACTTAAATTTGCTTTATCTATATAATTAGATTGTTATTAAATGTACAATTCTGTATTAAATTGCAGGAGCAACTTACCTAATTTACATGAAAACAAGATTAAAGATTGTTTGCTTTCATTTTCAATTTTAGAGAAGGGAAAATAAGTCAGTGAAATTCAGGTTGTTATATAGTCACTGGCTGACCAGGAACAGACAGAATAGTGATGCCTATGTGGAGACACTGCATAAACTCACAGCTATTATAAACCAGGAGGAGAATCTAGATATAAGCTTTCTGTCATAACTGGAAGAGAGATTGTAACATGTCTGTGGATGATAAATAAATTATCTAGTACAATATATTATTTAAAGTGCAAATTAACATTCTATTTCTTAGAAAAAATATCCACATGCTTTTGATTCTTGGATAGTGAAAGACTGTAGATTCACCCTAGAATTGCCTAAAACATAATGTATAAGTGATAGCTATAGCTATTTTAAGCCATTTTTAATTTAATGCAATATATTCTGATTACTGTTTCCCTTACCCTATTTCTCCCAGATCTTCCACATTTCCCCACCATGCAAATACAAACCCCATCTCTCTCTCACTAGGGTACAAACAGGTTTTTAAATAATAATAATAGTAATAGTAGTGGTAATGATCATGATTAAATAGCTAAAATGAAAACAAAAAACAATAAGAAAAAAACAAATAAATAAAAGAAAAAGCTCAATAAACTCATATAGGCAGACATAAACACACACAAACACATGCGCTCAGAAATCCCATGAAACATAAAATTGGAACCCATAATATTTATGCAAAGGATCTGTAAGGTGAAATAAGGCCTTGACAAAGCATGATGAGCTAATGAATCTCCAAAAATGTTATTGAGTACATTTTTTATTGGCCATCTACTGCTGGTCATGGGACCTGCACTTTAAAGTGGCTTGTATATCCAATGAGAACCATTGGGGGAAACTAATTTTTCCTTTTTGAGCATTGATAAATTGGAGCCAGCTTCTGGGTTAGGGACCAAGGCTTGTATCTACTTCCTTTCTCAGTGCTGGGATCTCCTCTTGTCTAAACCTGTGCAGGCCCCATGCATGCTGCCTCAGTCTCTGTGAGTTCATATGCGAATCAGTTATTCTGTGTTTAGAAGATTTTATTTCCTTGGCATCCTCCATTTCCTCTGGCTCTTTAAATCTTTCTTCACACTCTTCCACAGGGTTCCCTGAGTCCTAAGAAGGGAGATTTGATGGAGACATCCTATTTTGAGCTGAGTATTCCAAAGTCTCTCATTCTCTGCACATTGTCCAGCTGTGGCTCTCTGTATTTGTTCCCATCTATTGCAGGAGGAAACTTCTCTGATGATGTCTGAGCATAACATCTATGCATAGAAGAATATCACTAGATGTAATTTTATTTCTATATTCCTGTAGTAGAACAGTAAGTAGTATTTGGTTTACCCCTAAGGTCTTGCCTATCTAATCTCAGTTTGTTTTTTCTTTCTTTTTTCTTTATTGGCTACCCAAGCTCCTCTCTCATGGATTGGGCCTCAAATTCAATTAGATATTGGTTGGCTAGTCTCACAAGCTTTGTGCCACTATGAACTAGTATATCTTGCTTACAGGTTTCCATTGTTGATCAAAGGGTTTGTAGATGAGTTTTATTTACTTTTCTCCTTTATTCAGAGTATCTTCCAGTACAATGAACACTAGTCAATAGGCTCTAGGTAGGCACCAGCTAGACTTCCCAATATACAATGAGTTGTGTCAGTATTCTCTTCAGCAATAGAGCCTTGACATCAGTTTTTGGAAAGCAACCAATACCATTGGAAATAGTCTTGATTGTTTGGGGATCTCAAGGGGCTCCTCTGACCAACAACTCAATTAGATGTGACCCAGTCCCAGTACTGATAGCTTCACTTGAAGACAATAGATATCCAGTTGGGGATCTCTCTCCCCATTGCTTGCCAGTTTTATTTAGATCATCTTCATATACGTATATAGTTTAGGAAGCTTTTACTATTACATAATACCCCTCAAATGGATTTTGATTTTAGCTGTCTCTCTCTGTTTTCCCTCCCTTCACCCTGTCTCCCCTCCCTCTCTCCATTTGATCCACTGAATACAACCCCCATCTATTAAAATCTTTTATTTCTTCTTCCTAATAAGATCTACCTGTCCACACTAGTCTCCTTCTCTATACCTAAACTCTGTGGTTTTACAGATTGTAGGTTGGATATCATTGACTTAACAGCTAATAAGGCGTATACATTTCAAAAGACTCTTAAGATGTCTGAAAATCAATCTTTGTTGATAAATACTATTTTCCATAAGTCATTATGATGGTGATATTTGGGATAATAAATTTAAATAAGATGTTTTATGTTATACCTTATATTATTAGTTATCTCTATTGTTATCATCATCATCATCATCACTATTACTAATATTTAGCAAATAGTGTCCTCCCAGATCAAGCACAAAGAAACAGTGTCTAAGTATTGAGGTATCTTGTGTCATTCAATGATGATCTAAAATACTGGGCCTGGAAGGTACAAGGAAATTTGTGAAGACCTCTATTTATGAGAGTAAATAGCTACATTTCTGCTATACTAAAATCAAAGCTAAATCTCTAACTAGTTGTATATTCAAAGTTCAAAATCCTGGGAAAATGAATGTGATACAAAGAACTCTATCATGTATCTACTTCTGGGCTTATCATAAGAAGAACCATTAGGTAGAAGTATGGTTCCTTAATCCAGCTGTGTTTGAGAGTGAGGTATTTATATGGGAACAACATATGGTTAACCAACACTCTTGTTTTCCATTATATCTTGACTTTGAGAAAATAAGTAGGAGGATATTTTAAGAGACTATTGCAGTAATTCAGTTATCAAGGACTGAAGACTAAATTGTGATACTGAAAAGAACAACAATCTAGTCTGAAATTCTAATAAATCCTTCAAAAATATGGAATGTTTTTCAACTACATCAGAAGTAAAAAAGTATATCCAAGAAAAACAACTGATGGGAATTCATTGAAAGGAATTTGAATCCTTATCAAGTATATATAGTAATGTTATATTGAATTTTTATGCATTCTAGAAATATAGAAATTAGAAAAAGTCAATAAGAAAGTGTTAGTTCTACAAAGTAATTTTAAAGTTAATTTTTAAATCTTTAATGTGATTACATAATTAGAACATATGTTTAGGAATGAAAGAAATTAGCAAATAATATAAATTTAAATATGAAATGTTAGCATTAAGTTACTATGTGATTCCTGAGGTATAGTAAGTAGAATTTTGAGAGAGATAGAAAGCCTATGATTTAAATTTTAAATGTGTTTGGAGAAAAATTATGAATCTACCAACCTATAATAAAAGTACATTGAATTGTGGTGTATGTTGCAGAAACAAATTAGAATGAAACTTTAAGAACATTACTATCTGTTAATATACCCTAATGCTTAAAAGCAAAGGTTTAATAATCCCCACAGGTCCATATGAAGGCACTAAGCTATTGAGATCCTTGGAAAGGTTATGAAGCATAAAACAAGAATATTTTATTTTGACAACTTCTCATTTGCATACTAGACACACATACTTGAGTAGGAGGATGTGAAGAAAAAAGAGCAGTCAATTTTGGCACCTCATAGCTGTTCGGAACAAAGATGTAAAAAGGTCCATAAAAAGAAAAAGTGAACTCTATTGCCTTGATGTACTGACTTTCATTTTGAAAGATCACAAGCTTTTTTTACAGATTTAACAACCTGACATACAAAGATCACTTCAACCTCTGCTGAAATACAATCAGCCTAGGGGTGAAACTCACCTGTTATTAAACTGCCTCTGGCAGCACTACAAAATAGTTTAGTAGAGAAGATAAAAGAGAAGGTCAAACCTCATTAAAACGTCCAGGAGAAGTTACCACAGGGCTAGTGAATCTTGAGAAAAAATTGGTTCCAGCCAAAGTGAAACCCCGGTATTTGACAAAGGAGATGGTATAGGAGGAAAAGGAGAAATCATTCCATTCTCTCTGTGACAAGAAGGTAGATATTGAGATAGCAGACCGGTGAATGTATGCATTTGTACCTTGTGCAAGGCGTGTCCACCTCCCAACCTCCCTCCTTTGATCATAACTAATAGCTGTTGGGGAAAGACAGGAGTTGGCAAGAGGGACCATATTAATCAGAAGGTATATGATTACAAAGGTTCATATCAATATTGTTAGATCAGATATGGCATTTTTTAATAAATAAACTTTTTATTATTCATTTCTCTGTATGTGTGGTATATGCATGTGTCTATGCACTTCTGTTTATGTATGTGCAGAAAAGGTCAGGAGTCTCACATTATCACTTTCTTCATAGTCCCTTGAGACAGGGTCTCTCATTGAATCTCAAGTTCAGTGTTTCAGATGAATGTCTGGCCAGAGAAATCCCAAGATACACTTTGTCTGCTCAGAAATGCTAGTGACATACATGCCAGCTTTTATGTACATGCTGAGGATTTGAAATCATGTCCAATTTTTTTTTGATCAGAAAGTTCTCATATCCACTAAGTCATCTCTCTAGGACTGGATCATGAATATGAAGGCTTTTATGGTCACTCAATTTAACAACAGGTAAAGTAACACTGGCCATAGGCTTTTAATAACAAAAAGTCTTGAGGTAATGCCAATTTGCCAAAACTGCTTGCAAAAAATCCTTCATGTTCTGCCAGACCTCACGCATCAGCCTGGAAAAGATTGCAACATTGTATATATGATAGTTAATTAAACACTTCAGATTATTATAAACATGTCATTTTTTCCCATTTGTTAAACTATCTTGTCAAGGGATTTCATTCTAGTATCCCAACATTCAGCAATTATCTGCAAAGAAAGTAATTGTGAAAGATTTTTTTTTTTTAATGAAAATATCCTACAGTGAATTTTGGAAGGAAATTCTCGGACTTAGGAAATAACTGATATAGAAATACCATTATTTTAAAGAATTTATCAAAAAATGTAAGCATAGAGACACATGAAACGTTTAAAACCTATGGCTTGATAAGTGGTCACTCTGAAAATTTAGATCACTTCACTTTGGAGACTATAGAATGGACCATTTAATGAGGAGTTCAGAATGGTTACTTGCCAAGAAATCAGTCAACCAGTCTTTTCAGAATCTTTCACTCACCTCATTAGGCTGGTGAAAAATAGAGCTGAGACATTTCAACTTTATTTCCTCTGACTTCTGACCCATTAGAGGGATAATTGTGAAGAATGCAGATTCTGATGTGACCTTAATACATTTCAGGTCAGGTACAATAAACTGCAGAAGGGTTTGAAGCCAATATCTCTGATTTTTGTCAGTATTTTCTAAAGTAAAAATTAAACAAGTGACATATATATCTACTAATTAAAAACTCCTAGTTAGAATGTTTTCCTTTGCTCACTGATCATCTTTTATGACAGAATCTAGATACAGATTCCTGGAGCAACATGAAACCATTATCTCCTCTGCTTCCTGATGATTCATGATTCCTTTTACCTAAATGTTCAGCCAGTTCTATTGTCTCCTCCTTGAGATCTTCTACTTCTTACACTTCAGACATATGTCTAGCCACATGACTATTCTAAATCAAAATCTTGTTCATCAAGTTATGTAAGTATTAATAGATAATATTTACCAAAAATTTAAATGAAGTTAAACTTACATAGTTCAAAGTTATAGATGATTGGGTATGAACAGCAGCATATCATGAAATCATCCATGAAAATTCAGCCAAAATAAAGTAGGTATGTTAGAGATTAACCACAGTGGTACCACAGTGACCACATTCTGGGTTTCATCACAAGCATGGCAAGCAAAGAAAGGAAAGAAGAGAAGAAAGAAGCAAGTTATCATTGCCAGAGTACCTTCACCATGAAATGATGAAATGCTCATGCCTGATACTGGATTGATTTTGCCTGTCCAAAGTATGAAATGGAATTATAAACTGTCACTTTCTGTATCTATGGTCTTTCATTCAATACAACTTTTTGATATCTAGTCATAATATTGGCTGTATTGGTGTACCCTTATTTCTTCATGGTATTTGATGAAACTAGTAAGTTCCAACTACTTTTTCATTGCTTATTTGATGGTACTTTTTGTTGTTTGGAATTTTTCCTTTACAAAAATTCCTCTAATGTCCTGTGAATATTTCTTCTTTACCCTATGTGTAGAAATTAAATTTCTTGGAGGTATAATGTATGTTATATATTGCTTTGGTAGAAACTATGGATTTTCCAAGGTGGTTGCACTATTTTACATGTCTATTGAAAGTGCTGACAGTGTTGACTTTCAATTATAGCTCCATAGTTTGTCTTAGCAATTTCAAATAGCAAGCTGGAGTTTCTATTTATTCCATCAACCAAAAATAATAGTAATTACATTCTATAAGATGAGCATATATATTCATCCACATATGCTATCGATCTGCTTGATCAATGGTGTCTCTCAGCCTCTATTATTTTTAAATGTAGTCTTCATTTTGTTCATATTGACAAAATTTACATTATCTTTTAAACCATTTTTAAGTTTGCGTAACAGAAGTATAAATTGATTCAACATACATGATTTCTAGAGACTACTGAAGTAATTCACTTTGTCTATAGAGAAATATCAGGACCTAATATAGCAAACACAATTTTAGATATATGTCAACAAAATTTTCATTATTATATCACTTTAATATATATATATATGTGTGTGTGTGTGTGTGTGTGTGTGTGTGTGTATGTATCTGTGTGTGTATGTATGTATGTATATATATACATACATACATATCATGTTTGGACTAATTGCCTAATAAATCCCACCAGGCTCACACCTCATATACACACACGCTGATGATACTCTGGTATGTGTTACTTCTCTACTAGGTAGATTCTTCTATAGAGCTAGAGGGTTTGTGGGTGACATCACTATCTGTCCTTTTCTCCCTTTTTTCTGGTAATGTGGCCAAAATTTAATTTAAAAGGCTCTAGATATGCTGACATACAGGATTTAGATAACCTGATATACATTTACTTGATTATCATACAGGGTTTATTTGATATTTTAGATTGCTAAAATAATCATAGGCTAATGTTTCTGTGATATATGATCTATATTTGTTTTCTATATCTGTAAAACCTATTGAAGAATCAATGGTGTGGCTCTTGTCTGTTTTACTCTCCTTTGTTGATCCTCCAGTTTTCCTCCAGGAACTGTTGTTCTGAAATTTTTACTATAGTGTGTACAGATATGTGTTTTATTAATGTTGTTTTGTTTTGTTTTACTAAGTAAACATTTGATAAGCCTTTTTGCTTCTGCATTTTTCTTATAACTCTGATAACTTTCCCTTTCTACTTTTTTTATCTGAATAAAATACTCTGATATTTCTCCAATATCAGAAATGATGTCTTTCACTTTTTCTACCTAAATTATTTCTCCCATTTTGTCAATTATACACATAATTATACACATGCATCAGGAAAGTTCTTTATTAAATTTTATTATCATACTATAGAGGAACATTTAATCATTTAATCCAACAAAATGGCTATTCTGGGAAGGGATCACATTCAAAGGCTTCTATGAAGGAATCACATTCAGAGGCCCATATGATCCAGATGGAATGCAGAAAGAAAGTTAATCAGACTAATCCTGTTGTCTGTGGTAATGCCAGGTGAATGGGATTTCTGTGGTTAAGGCAATGTACTAGATGACTTTAATCCCACATGCCTTTAATCCCAAATCTCAGGATATAAAATGATGTTCTTAATTCACAAGAGTTAGAGTTAGTTAAGAGAGAAGCATAGTTCAGAGAGACAAGAAGACAGAACTCAGAGAGTAGAAGCAGAGCTCCGAGAGTAGAATCAGTGAGCTCAGAGAGGAGAATTGGAGATCAGAGAGAAAAGAAGTGTAGAAGCAAAATCTGGAAACAAAGTGGAAGCTAAGAAGAACAGAGCCAGTCCAGAATAAGCAGAGAGAGTGCAAAGAGTCAGAAGCACACTATTTATGATTTACAATTCAGAGTTTATAATACAGTTCACAGAGAAAAAAGGTAGTTCAGAAGATAGCTAGTGAGAGTGAGCTCAGTCAATAGTAAGCCTGGGAGGCTGAAACATTCTAGGTTTGCAGATTGGATTGTATGGAGGCTGAAACCCTCTAGGACCTGGGATTTAATTAGCAAAGAATAAACTGTCCTCTGACACAAACTCACAAGAATAAATAATATAAATCATTGAATACATCTAGGTCTACATCCCATGAGGTACCTCATTGTTGTATCATAAATGATATATTTTCTTATTTTCTTATGATAATCATTCTAGGTTTTAGCTTCTCTTTGCTCCCTACATTGTTGATTTAAAAATCTTACATTACCTTTGTTTGCATATTTGGACTAGACACAGGGAACCATCTTTACAAGTAGGGTATAGAAACAACAATAACAACAATAAACTATTATTGCTACTCATGGCCAAAATATAGTCAATAAATATCAAATATATAAACCAGGTAAGTCTAATTGTAGAGGAATATTTAATATTTTAATCCAGCAACATGGCTGCTCTGAGAAAGGGTCACACTGAAAGGCCTATGTGATGGCTAAGAAGGGATAAAATCCAAAGGCCTATAAGAAAGGATCAAATCCAAGGGTCTATATGAAGACATCACATCCAGGGTCTATATAAAGGAATTACATTCAGATGCCCATATGTTCTAGATGGAAGGTAGAAAGAATGTTGGTACACACCTTTAATCCCAGTATTCAGAAGGCAGTGATAACACACGCCTTTAATCCAAAAGATAGGAAGCAGAGCTGAGGAGTCAGTGTCAGGCAGGAAATGACATTGGAGATGAGTCAGAGTGAAGGGCAGGCAAAGTGAGGAATAAGAGAAAGGTGGTGGAATGAGTCAGTGAAAGACGTACTCAGTTTTCAAGATAGAGGATCAGGCTTTCAGCTCCAATAATAGAGAAAGGATGAGAGACAGAGTCAGAGGCACAGAAGCAGTTTGAGGAAACTGAGACAGAGAAACAGAGGCAGTTAGGCAGAAGTCCATATTAGACAGAAAACATAAGTCAGTTTGAAGCCAAGCAGAGCAGTTCAGTCAGAGAAGTTGCAAGAGTCAGCCAGAGGTCAGCCAGAGTCAGAAGAGTCAGTTGAATTCAGTACAGTTCTGATTTGAGAAAGAGCTAGTCAGAGTGGCTCAGTCAGAGGTAAGTCTCAGAGATTTAAATGTTCTAGATTGTATGAAAGCTAAAGCATTCCAGTTCTAGGCTGAGGATTAGATTGTACAGAGGCTAAAATGCTCCATGGCTCCAGGACTAGAATTGGTCATTGAATAAGCAAAAGAATAAACCACCTTTTGGAATCCTAATCAACATCTACACCTAATATTTCCATAATAATAACTTGATTTCTGCCTGTTAAATTTAAGAAATTAAGAAATTAAGAAATGTAGTATTTTAAAGAAAACTGTCTCTCCCTCTCCCAGCAGCTCTCAATTCCCAATAGCTCCTAGACTAGAGATGACACTTCTTTCTATCTTCCCTCTATAGTTGGGATTTGGTGTGGCTTAGACTTGCAGAGATCTTGGACATGCTTCCACAACCATTGTGTTTAATATCTATAGGTAGCTACCATGTTGTGTCCAGAAGATATACTTTCCATTTGTGGCTTTAAAACTCTTTCTGCTCCCTCTTCTAAAATGATTTTTGAGCTTTTGGAGGATGGGTATGATATAGATATCCCTGTAAAGTCTGGGCACTTTCTGTACCTTGACCAGTTTTGGGTGTCTGGGTTAATCAGCATCTAATGAAAACAGAAACTGCTTTGAGGAGGACAGAGAGATGCATTAATTTACAAATATAACAATAAGTCATTAGGAGTTTCTTTAAAAATGCAGGCCCAGTAAGTACACTATGCTCATTGGAAGGCCGCACATCCAAGAACACAAAAACAATACAGATTAGAGTTGATCAATGCAAAAAACAATAAAAAACAAAGCAGGAGACATTTGGGTGGGTTTAGGATGGTGGACCTGGAGGATAGGTAAGGTGTGGAACATAATCAAATATGGTTTGTGGAATTCTCGAATAAAATTCTCAAAAAAGTTCCTAAAAAATATGTTAAATACAGTGTTTTCATTTTCTCTCTCAAATGTCCAGAAACATTTTACTTTGTGATAGCACCACTCACTGTCTTCAAAATAAAGATTTGTGTCCTTTAAAATTTAATAGATCTTATTTTTTTAAAGAAAACTTACTACAAATACTTTTATAAAATAATGGCATATGACTATAGACCACGATTTACAATCATGGTGCTATCGTATAATATTTATAATGAGAAAACACAAATATTTCTATCATTTACTAGTGTTGACAATCACACAATTACTTTACTTCATGGCAAAGTGAGAGAGTCTACATAATGACAAAATTTGTGAGGACTTTAAATAGCAGCCAGTCACATCCCACATCTACTAGTTCTAAGTGGAAAGTAAAGATTTTCTGGAAAAAACTCCATAGACCTCACTATCAGGTACAGATGAAACATTAATGTCAAGACTGTGAGGTTTTATTAGTATAAAAGGCTGAATTTTCATCTAGGAACGATCAAAGAGGGGGCAGACACAATCCAAAGATCATTTTTTATTTTGGCAAGCAGAGTTATAAGAGGACTCCTGTAAGTCTTACCAAGTTAATGTCAATGTAAATGACACAGTGTAAACTCTATTTCATTCTGTGTGCTGGAACCCATTAAGTTCAAGTGGGCAATAAAAATCTACTTTCAAACTCATCTATCCCTCTGAATAATGACTTTAAATGACTTTCTTGCTCTTTTTTCTTCCAGGACAAATGCATTGAAAGGCAATAAGCAGTGTGCTCTTAAAAATAATAAATATTTTCTATTTAGGAGGAAAATGAAGTCCATGAATTCAACATTCACAACCTTTTTTTGAAGTTAGGAATCTAGTCTAGTTCTTAGGTCAATTTTATAGCATAGAATACGTTGAGAGACTTCAGGAATACTAAGTAATACTAAATATAAATATTTAAAAAAATGTATGCAAACTTTATTTTTATTTTTTATTGTTCTAGTATCATAAAGTCATCAAACTGATGACACTTTTGTTAACTAGGAGTTGACACACTTTAAGAGAGAGTATCGGAGAAAATGGAGAAAAATACAGTTAAACAAACACCATAGACCAGATATATTTTGATTATTCTGTTGCTTTAGTTTTGATCTGGATATAAAATAATCTCAAAGGTTAATGATTTGAAGGCTTGGTCGCTAGTAGGAAGTGCTATTCTGAAATAAATAGATCATTGTTCAGCATGTTAATTTTTCAGTGATTAAGCTATTGATGACACCAAAACTGGATGAGATATTGAAAGTAAGGCATTATTGGAGGATTAGGTCATGGACAGCACATCTATGAGTAGTGTGCTTTGTCCCTAGACTCTTACTTCTTTGTCTGCTTCTTCATTGGCACAAGGTAAGAACTTTATCTTCAATTGCTTTTTCTTTGGCATGATGGCTCTGACTTGCCTCACACCTAAAAGCCAATTTACTAGAGACTTAAGCTGTTTTTTTGTTTCTTCTGATTGTGTCACACTGGCAGCTGACTAAGAGCTACAAAGAAAGTAAAAGTAAAACAAAAAGACAAGAAAGAGTATGTCTATAATGGTGTATGTGTATGTGTGTGCTTGCCTGTGTGTGTGTAGAAGGAAATTTAAGTTGATCCTTTAAATTGATAGTTAGAGAAAACTTTCCCTTAAAAATTTCTAACACAGGGTACTTCATTTTAAAGAGAGAATAACACGCTAATCTATTGTCAAGGAATATAAAATTGTCACTATATGTTTTGGAGTCTGGAGGTATATTTATTTGACACACAGTCAACAGGTAGAAAAGATAATAATATTGAATCTGTTCACTAATTCTGTAGGACGCCATTCCAAGATGGCGCCGGTTTTCAGCCAGCTTGGTAGTAAACAATAGCTTTGCACATGCGCTACAGTTGAGAACAGCTTGGCCCTTTAAGACACACCCATAACTGCCCAAAAACGGTTATGCAAATGAGGTGCTGCAGAGGTGACCTATCAGCATGAACCACAGGGTATATAAGCGGCTTGCTCCTGGGGCTCGGGGCCATTCCTTGCAATTCTCTCTTGTAATAAACTTCCTGATTAAACTGCCTTGAGAAGGAACCAGTCGTGTTGTGTCTTCCTTGCTGGACGAGGTCGGCGCGGCACATAATTCCATCTTTTCATTAAGTTCCTCTTTCATATCATCCACTGACTTCCTCACTTAATTTGGTTCAATTTGTATTCTTAAATTCACGCAGGTGTTTGTGCCTTCTTTGATTTCATTAAACATTCATACACATGTATCTGCATCCATATATCTGTGCCCTCTTTATATTTTGCTGTATTTGATTCATTCTTGTTGGACTCCATAGCTGTGGATATGGCGATTTTTCAGAAGAGCCATGTTGTCTTGATTATTTTCAGATTTATTTTTCTGATGGGATTGGTTTTTGATTGGATTTTTAAAAATTAAAACACAATTACATATCTTCCCCTTTTCTTTAGTGCCTCCAAACCTTTCCATTCTTATCCTCACCTCCTCTCAAATTCATGTCCTGATTTTCTTTAGTTGTTGTTGTTAAATACATGTATAATTGCATAAATATATAAACACAACCTTCCTTGTCTGTCTTGTGTTGATTGTGTATATGCAATTTCAAGCCTGACAACTTGGCATTAGGTAAACAACGGGGGAGGGTCATCCCTAGGGACAACTAATTCTCCCTCTCTCAGCAGTTCTTCCTTACCTGTAATTCTTTGTTAGGGGGCAGGCCCCATTAGATATCTCCCTTTCATAACATTTATTGGTATCATTGTTCAGGTCTTCTTTAGGCACCCAAATTATGAGGTGTCATGAATGAAGGTCTCTTGTCCTTTCCAAACAAAACATTCTCACAGTAGAAATCTCCATTTTCTAGCTCTTACAATCCTTTATTCCACTCTTCTAGGATGTTCCTTGGGCCTTGGGAACAGAAGCTTTGTTATAGGTTCACCTAAGTCTACAACATAGGATCAGTTGTTCTCTGTGTTTTGATCAGTTGTGGTTTCTCTGTAGTACCCTCTATTTGTTGAAAGAGAAGAAATTTTCTTTGATAAGGGCTGAGAAGTACACTTATCTGTGGGAATAAGTGTAAGTATTTATAACGTAGCTAGGAATTATACTAGATTATCTAAGAGATGTTAGGAGATTATCCTTTAACATTTAAGAACACACTATCCCTGGGGAGTTGGATACACTTCCAGTTCCAGGCACAGTGTGGCACCTGTTGAGCTGGACTCATTATACAGCTGATGGTTACCACCAAAATATGAATGGCATGTTTTCAACTTTAGGAATATCTTTCCATGCTGATCATTACTGTGGTCCATAGGCTTCACAGATGAATAGGACTATTGGTGCTTCCATTTCTTTGTAGCATGCATAGTACCTTCTGGTACTATGAAAACTATTACTTAAGCCAGAGGCTTTCAGATAAGATCCAGTTCCCCTCCGTACTGTGTCCAAAATGCTTGGTGTCTTGAGCAATAATAACATTTTCTGTTGCCTCGTAGAGGCAACTGAGGATAGCAAGAATATCTTATATTGCTTTGGGAGTCTCTTTGCCATTCCTGACCAAAAACCTCAAAGGGGAGTTTCTCTAATACGTAGTATTTGGTTTTTTCTTGATAGTCTTTGTCTCTTGCAGAAACATTACCAACCCAAGAGACATAAACATCATCTAAAAATTAAATACATACACATACCACATGTATGTGTATGTATGTGTGTGTGTGTATATATATATATATATATATATATATATGTACTGAATATACATATGCATACACACACACACACACACACACATATACTGAAATAATATGGCCAATTAAAAATCATGAATCATACATATGTATATATACATATATATGTATATATTATAGTATATATTTACATTTATTATATATAAACATATTATATATATATGTGTGTCTGTGTATGTATGTGTGTATATATATATGTTTCATGATTTTTAATTAGCCATACTATTTCAGTTGATGTATTTATATTTCAATATTGAAATGGAACTGGGTTGTAGTAGGTTTGAAGTACTATTTGTCTCACCTGAACTGAGTGTGTAGCTCTGTGTCTAAACATTTAGCCCACATGCTCAGGGCATGAAGCACAATCTCCAGTACTCCCTAGTATATAATATTGACTGTGGAAGCAAATACAGCTGACAGATAGAACCACATGAAAATACAACATAAGCAAATTGACAATAATCATCTCTTCAATTTCAGGAATTTGGAAAGATAAATAATTGGGAGAATAAAGTAGAATAAATATAGAAAGAACAAGCACACAACCTAACTGAGCAATATAAAAACAAAAACAGGTGCTTTTTTATCCCTCTCATCCCTCAAGTTCTTCCAGATCTACCTTCTAGATCTACTTTCCAGATCTTCCCTACCTACCAAACTTTATGTTCTTATATAACCCTTCCCCTTAACCAAGAAAATAAAATAATACCACACCCCAAGCAAACAAAGAAGTGACAACAACCACAGAAACCACACCAAACTGTAACCAAATAAAAGTACACAAAAAATTATAGAGTCTGTTATGTGTTGGTCAGCTACTCCTGAACATGAGGCCTGCCCTGGAATGATTGATATACCTAGTGTCACTCTGTTGGAGACCAGTGACTGTCCCTCTCTCAGCAGGTTTGAGTTGAGTGACAGTTCAGTTGATAACCTTTATTCTAGTGACTAGGCTTTCATTCATTCAACCATTCATTCATTCATTTTTTAAAAATATAAGAACATAAAGTATAATAAGATTAAACAGAAACTAGCATATTGAAGTTGGGTAAGACAAACCATCAGAAGCAAAAGACCCCAAGAGAAGGCACAAGAATCAGAGACCTACTTATTTGCATACTCAGGAATTCCCTAACAACACAAAACTGGAAGCCATAAAATAAATACAGAGGACTGGTGAGGACTCTTACAGGCCCCATGATGATGCTTCAATTTTTGTGAGTTCATATGACCTTTGCTCATGTTGATTTAGAGTGCCTTGTTTTCTTGGTGCCTTTGTAGATGTAAATTCAGGCTCAAAAGCAGTTTATTCTTTGCCTAATTCACTCCCAAGTCTTTAGTTCTGGAACCCTGGAACATTTTTGGCCTGCATACAATCTAGAATGTTAATAAGCCTCTGAGGCTTACTGCTGACTGAGCCACTCTAACTCTTCAGAGTCTTTTGGCTCTGGATGATTCTCTCAACTTCTCTAACTAGACTGCTCTGCTGGGCTTCAAACTGACTCATTCATCCCATCTGATTGTGACTTCTGCCAAACTACCTCTGTGTCTCTGCCTCAGACTCCTCAAACTGCTTCTGTGTCTCGGTGAACTCTCACTGCCCCATACTGCCTCAGTCAGCCTCTCTGCTTCTCTGTTTTATCCTCAGATGACTTTATTGTCTCTGTGTCTTGTCCTTTTTCTACCTCTCTCCTCCATACTTTCTCTATACTTTTATATCCTGAGAATTGAGCATGTCTTCACCATTACTCACTCTGCTAACTCTTCCTCTGATTTGTCACTTTGCCTGCCCTTCACTCTGACTCATCGCAGACATCACTTCCTGTCCAACACTGACTCCTTCTGAGCTCTTCTTCCAGTCTAGAAAATCTGGGATTAAAAGCATGCATCACCACTGTCTTCAGAATACTGGTATTAAAGGTGTGGGTCATCATTGCTTTCTGAATTATAGGATTAAAGGTATGTGCTAATTCTTTCTACCCTATAACAGTCATGCTGCTGAATTAAAGATTAAATATTCTTCTACATATTTCCCCAGTTTAACATGGTTTAACTATTACAATAGGAAAAATATTAATCACATATACTTTACAGTCTGAATATCCTTTTGAAGATCCACTTCAGCCATCTATGCAATGATCTTCTGTAATTGCAATAACTATCAGTTCTATCAATTCTGATCATCTGTGGAGTTTTCTTCAATATTCCTTCAGCAAATATATGTTTTAGGTTGTTTAAATACTATTTTTTATAGAACTGTCAGTTTATTCATTGGCTAGTGATCTATATGAGATTTTCTTGTGAGTTTTCATTTGTGTATGTACAATGAGTGCTGACAGATAACAAGAATATTTCAAAAGATTTAGATTACTTCCTTGCAGATAGAAGCTTTGTGTCCTAAAACATACACAGGAGTATGCCAGTTTGCTAAGGAAAAAAAAATTTGAGATCTGTGCCATTGCTCTGAATCTGGACTTGCCTTATAATTATACAAAATTGTGTATCTTTAAGGGAGATTTTAAGAAGCATTGTGAAAGCAATCCATGAGTTAGAAATAGTTATCACTGATTTACTGTTAAGATACATTGCTCCTTTGGAATTAGGCAAAGCTGGATAATAAGTGATAGATAAGTGACAGAAAAGAATTTGTGACTAGCTTTCATAGCTTTGACATTTTCAGTGCATGGGATTACACCAGTGCATGCCAGGTTAGTACTCTCTGCTGAGCTATACTCCCTACACTGAAAAAGTAGCTTTTAAACATCTAATATCAAAACTTTCTAAAATTAAAAAAACAAGTTATATTTTTATTTGAAAATTTGTTCACAATCATCTTTTCGTCACTAAAAGTATAAGATATAGGTTCTGGGGAGATGGCTTAGCTGGTAAAATGCTTGATGACCACTAAATATGAGAACCTGAATTTGGAACTTAATAACCTATGTAAAACTCTGGACACAGTAGGGCATGCCTGTAATCCCAGGGCTGGAAAGGTAGAGAAAGGAGGATCCCTAGGGATTGCTGGGCAGCCAGTGTGTCTCCTGGCATGTTCCAGGCCCAGTGACAGGCACTTCCTCCAAAATAAGGAAAGTGTTGGAGGAAGACATTCAGTGTAGACCTCTGGCCTCTACAGGCACATCTACACCTGTACACATGCATTGGTATACACATGTGTGTACATATATATGAGCACCACACATACACAAACTCATGCATATATACATAGGAAATACCTCATTTAAACAGATGCTTTTAATACTTTTCTATGTATCACCTTAATATTCTGTGTCATGTGTACTCCTCTAGAATGGACAAAGAGACAAGAAAAGACTCGAAGAAAATGCAGATTGTTCCCCCAAACCATATACATTCTACTATAAGAGTTTTATAATTTCATTGGGAAAAATATGATCATGCAAAGTAGAATCATACAAAGTTTTCTATTGACAAATCTTCAATTTTCCCCAAATTGAATACTAGGGTCTAGTCTCCAGCTCATAAGGCCAAGAGGACTTGGAAGCATTTCTATAAGTGGACATAGTAGAAGAAAACTAGGTAGTAACTGTCTCAGTAAGTGAAAGAGATATTAGGACACTGACATTTTATTTTCTCCTTGCTTCTTAATGCCTTCAGAGGAACATACCACAGACTTCCTCTGTCACATGATCATCTTAGGATGTGCTGGGTCACCACAGGTCTAAACAACAGGGGCAATTGACAAAGGACTGAAACCATGAGTCAAGATAAACCTTTTCTCCTTTAAATTTAAGCATCTCCAGGACTCTTGGTCAGTCATATTTAGCAAACATAAAAGAAAATTGAATGAAGTCATGAGCCATTTTTAGATAAATTTCCTTGTATACAACTTCCTTTTCTACACTCTATATAAACTTCAGGTTAGAAGGTAATTCCTTATCCCTTACTCCTTTGCATTTTATTGGCCAATATTTATGTTGACAGAATTTTGATGATGTACTAAGTGGATCTTATGATTATAAATTGACACAATTAAAAGCATGTTAAGAGTTAGAAAGTTCTTCATATACAAATTATTTCTTATCATTTTAAAGTCTTTCAGTATATACAGTCTCTATTTAGAAGTCCATTGATTGGGTAATCCTATCATGTTCCCAATTCCATACCTACATAATGATGCTGTATCTAATTCTCAGTATTTTCCCCATTTTATCTCTCTCTCTCTCTCTCTCTCTCTCTCTCTCTCTCACACACACACACACACACACATGAATATATGTATCATATATATATGTGTGTGAAAATATAAATATATGTGTAAATTAAAAATTATATTACCCCTCACTTCTCCCTCTTTAAATCATGGCTTCTTTTCCTTTCATTGTTATTGCTATACATACACATACAAATATAGCTGTATTGTTGTTTTAATATTACTTGTATGAATATAGTACTTCTTCTTCTTTTAGAACTCTGCATATATATTATATCTTCTGAGAGATCAGGTCTCCATCTTCAAGGTTTGATAAAATACATTCCTTGCTGAAGCAACTTTTAAAACTTGTCTACATAAAAACTATTTAACATACAACAGTAGCTTATTAATTTATCTGAACTGTATAACAAAACAAGCTTGGGTTAGTCAGAAGCTAGTTTCTGTTCATCAGAGAAACCAGTGCACAGCAGAGTTTCTGGTATAAATGTTCAATAAATAGTCACTGAATTAAAAGAAATTCCCAGTTGTATATGTGTACACATATGCCATGCATGCAAACAAGTGAATACTCAAATATTTATGCATAGTACTTTACCTAAGATTCACTGTCCATAACTATTTATGGGACAATTCTGTGTTCACAAATGTGGAGTTTAAGTGTTACTATTCTCTTGCTCTTTAGAGGCACCATGATCAAAGGCTTCTTATAGAAGAAAGCAGTTAATTGGGGCTTGCTTACAATCTCAGAAGGTTATTCCCGGATCACAACCAGACAGACAGGTAGGGTGCTGGAGCAGTAGATGAGAGCTTGTCTCTCAAAGCCCACCCAGAGTGACACATTCCCTCCAACAAAGTCATACCACCTAATCCTTCTCAAACAGTTCCACTCCCTGATGACCAAGCATTCACATATATGAACATTTTCAGGCCATTCTCATTCAAACCACTACAGTGGGAATATCATACTTGTGAATTTTGGTATTATCAACCTATAGCATTGTGATATAAAAATCCTATTTAAATATTTTAGGTGATATGATTTTAGAAGACAAAAATAATTTACAAATAACAGGTAATAGATTTTCTATAGATTACCTGTTTATGGCTTTTTGCCTGTATTTCAGAATGTAGTAGTGATGCATGGGGCAAACAGAGAAGAAACAGAACAGCTGGATGTGCTGTACACAGGTTAGAGAACATCTGCATTTCCTAGACAGAGTAGAGGTGGCAGAAAGGAAGGGTACTATTGAACACAGACAAACAGTCTTTATAAACATTTTACAAATGTCTGAGAGCTCACACTAACAAGACATTTCTAGGGAAAAAGCAAGTCAGGATTTTTGACTGGAAGGGATTTTTAAAATCAGAGCATTGTTGAATTATAATGAGCCAAACTGGTACTTTTTTCATTTTCTATTCTAATCCAAGAAATCTTTATGGTAGCTGTTGAAAGATATATTTTTTTTCATCTTCTCCTTTGGGCATTCATAAATTTACTTAAAAACATCATCTCAGATATCACCCAACCAAATGAACGAGGTCGCTCAGGAGACTAATCAGAACTCCTGGTACACACTCACTGTTGTCGTTTCAGCACAATTTGATGTTGTATGCAAGTCCTTACTTTGAATGGCATTCCTGCTGCTCTCTAATGGCTCCTCTGCTGCTTATTGTGCTGTAGATTTCAGAGCCCTGCAGGCTGAAATGAAGCTGTCTTCCTCAGAGTGTTTTCCTTTCATACCATATTAGTTCTTTAAGATAGTGTGTCAAAGACTCATTTTAAAATGGTGTTGTAATTAGTGAAGCTCTTGGGTTGCACAGTCAAAATCAATCCCTATCCCAAGTGTTCCATTTCCTGCAGACAAAGCTCAGGCTGGGATTACACTAAGGCAGAGGTTGCTGACTGCATATGTAAATTAGGATGGCAGAGCCTGGTTTAAATGTCTGTAAAAGCAGAATTCCGCATCTGTGGGAAAGATTTTTGAAAGTGCAATGATGCAGAAGTCACTGTAAGTGCTATGTAGCTACAAATGGAAGTCTGTCAGAACTCCAAAAGTGTCTGCATTTTCTCTTTACTGATGAGGAAAAGCCTGAGTCATTCTCTAATTTGGAATGAGAAACTTATATACTGGTTTTTTATTTTAAGTTTGATCAACTTTAGGATTTAATTTCTTTTTTCCCTGTCTACATCTTTCTGGAAATAGATTGCAAAACAATGAAACAGGGAAAAAACAATACTTAAGATAGCATAAAGTACAAAGTAGCTATATAATTCATAAACTACATTGAAATAAAAGTTGTGATATGTTTTTGCAATCATGAAATGTCTTTTTAAAGCAAGAGTTTCTTCAACTGAAGAAACCTTGAAACTAAACATAGTTTCAAACTAAACAAATTAAACATTTCTTTTTGTAAAATATGCACATTCTCAAATTAAACAAATTAAACACAAGGTTTAGTGCTAAATTGATTATATGAGCAAATGAATCACAGAAATTGTCTACAACGAATGAGAATGCTTCTAAACTTATTTTATATTCACAAGCCAATTTATAATAACTCTGCAAAAACTGTCATTATTACCAAGTCAAATCTATCATTCTATTTCTTAGAATTTTTTTTTCTTATATGGTGTTTTATTTCACTATAAACCTATGCCTGTTTGCATTAGGTTAAGACGCTAACAGATATTCGTACAACATAATTATTTAAATGTTACACACATGTTTTAAAAACTTGTCATTTTCATTTTATTAAATTTTATTCTACCCATATGTAACCACTATCCTAAAATATACTTGCTTTTTATAGTATTACCTTATATATAACATAAAAGCCAAATTTTATTTATTTTTTCCATACTTGTGAATATTTTGTAAATTGTCTCCTATGGATCTGTTCTGCTGTTAGCATTTTTCCTTACGTATGCATTGTTCATAACTGTTTTACGGTTTATACATTTCCATTACTGTGTGATATTATAATTGAATGACATTTGTTTTGCTTAATCATACATCACTATGTTATTTGTTTTGGTAACATCAAATAAATAAAAATTATAAATAGCATTCAAAATTTACTCATTCTTGAAATGTGTCTCTGTGTTCATTGCCCATGCTAAACTCAATGGTGTTCTATTAACACTATAAGGAACGTGACTTTTACTTCTGAATATAAGAAGTTTTCACCCACCATCATAAAATCAAGTCGAAAGTTTGACTTAAGAGATTTTGTTATTTTTTATTCCCCCCCCAGATCCCTCTTACTCCTTTGCAAATTCAGTGCCTCTTATTCTGTAATTATAATTCACACACACACACACACACACACACACACACACACACACACAAGCTTATAAATATAATCTGTTGACAGCATTTAGCATTGCTTATATATGTTGAAGGATCTCTTAGAATTGGCTAATCCTGAAGAAGACTGAGTCTCCCTCTCAGTACCCATACATTACCTTTTTCTAGGGATGAAGCCATGTGAAAATTCCCTAACCCATGTTTGCATGTCGATTGATAATGTCAATATTTATGACATTTTAGCAAATACATTGCTAAGATTTCCTGGGTGTAGCCACTCTGTCATATAGAAGATTCCCTCTCACAGAAGAAAGCCTGATCCCTGACTTTTACAATATTTCTTCTCCCTCTTTGGTGATGTTCCCTGGGCCTTAAGATGTAAGGGTTATGTTGTAGGTACATCAATCAGTGTTGTGTACTCACAGTCAATCTCTGCATTTTTACAATTTCAGCTTTCTGTAATGATCTCCATCTGTTGGAAAAAAACAAAAAAACAAAAAAAACCAAAAAACAAAAAACAACCAACAACAAAGGCCAGAAACTTTGTGGATGAGGGCTAAGAGCTCTGATTTCTTGGGCACTGCAACAAGAACAAAACAATAAACCCAGACTTAAGTATGGATAAATTTTGTTTATCAAAATTATTGCAATGGGAGAAGGGTATTGTATTAGAGAAGGAAGACAAAGACTTTTTTACTTTCTACCAGCTAGATAAGTAGTTGTAGGCTTAGAAGACACTGGAATTGGAGGATTCACAGTAAGCAACTAACAAAATAGGGGAACAGCAATACTTTAATTACTGGTCATAAGAATTAAACGTGTTGTATTTGTGCCTCTAGAAGATGGCATGGCATCATGGGGTCCATGGAGGACCATTAATAGACAACTATCTAATCTTGGCTTCAGCAGTCCTAACCCCCCTAAGAGTACTCTATAGCAAGAAACATTCTGTTAAAGAATGATGGTCTCATGAGTCTGAACAAGTCAAGTTCACATACATTTTGTTTACAGTGAAAATCAACAGTTCACTTTATCATTTATGGGGCAGAGTGGGAAAGTATCATAGGTAAATAGGTGAACCACCTAGAAGTCTTACTTGAAGAACATTTGGATAACTGTTCTTTGCTGTGAGATGCTTCTCGAAACACACAGTAGGAAAAATAATTCTTAAGAAACTTTTCTGACAGAAAAGAGTACACACATCATTCTTAGGAACGTCAACATGAAGTATCTAGGTATGGTGATATTACTGAAGGTGTTTAAATTTTCTGTTTCATATTACATTTTCATATATTTTGGAACAGAATGTATGTCAAATATATGTTGGGCATATAAATTGTGAATATAGCTATATATATATAACTATAATGGTAACATTAGTAGTTCACAATCAAATTGTCAAGTTCTGCTTTAATCAAAAGTTTTCATAGAAAATTACCTTTCATATAACAGGACTTGAATCAACATTATGAACAAGGTTGCTCAAAACTTCTGTACAGATTTTTATTTGCATTACATTTTATTCCAGAGACTGAACTCATGTCATCAGGCTTGGTAGCAAGTGCCTATACACATTGAGCAATCTTGCTGGTACATCCTTTTTAAATATAGGGAGAATGAGGTTTCAATGTAGAGCAGGTTTTCCAAACAAAGTCACAAATAGAGCTTTAATTTGCTTAAGATTTATTAGATATATTATGAATATACTATATATTTTCTTGGTCTAGATGTCATCATTCTTCAGTAAATAATTAATTTTTAAGATGGTAATAGACCTTATAATTCAGCACTTTCTTCAATTTTCCAAGATTTTTCAGATGGACTCAAAATAATATTTGTGTATTCAACAACACTTTAACAAATAACACCCATCAGATGATTACTCTAATTTACTTCCACCTCAAATTTTATACTGTATGTCAAAATTAGTCTGATGAACATACTATCATGTTTAATGATTACTCTTATTTCTAATGTAATTAACTTAATAAGGACAGGAAGTTATTTCATAATGTGCTTCTCAGTAACAACTGTGACAAAAATTTTACCAAATCAGGCAAATAATGTTTCATGTCATAATTGTTGGATAATTGTTATCCCAATTATTTTTTTATTTTTCATTATCTTATTGAATCCATGCACACACCTGTGAGATTTTGTGTGTGTGTGTGTCTATGTATGTGTCTGTGTTGAAACAGAGAGAGAGAGAGAAAGTCGCCACCTCAGTAAATGACAAAACGACAAAATTATTTTCAATTGCTCTGAAAATCTACTCTTTTCATTAAAACATGTTTAGAGAGGGGATTGTACCTGTTAATATGTTCCAATATAGTTAATAATCCACATCTAAATTGTATTAAGACAGGAAAGATATAGTAAGAGGACCCCAAAAGCTTATTCTCTGGCTGAATCGTCTGCTACACGGGATCAGGATTGAAAAAAAAGTTGTTGCAGGCAGTAAAGGTACATGAATGAATGGGTAGTGATGTGACTTAGCAAATAGCAGTTCACTCTGAATGGAACCAAGGAGAAAATAGAATTTGTCCTCCAGATGTTCCATCCAGGAGAGGATACACTGCTCTGTCAGCAATAATGTGAAACACTTGTGGAGAGTTCCATTGAGCCTTGGTGCACAGAGTCCTGGATAGATATGCTGTGCTTTACCTGTTCAGATCCCAGCCTAGCACATATTCCTCAAGCAACAAAGACATGCATAGTACCTTTTATTGTCGAGTAAACTTATCTGATCAAATGGGTCAAATCTGGCCATGGCCAAAGACCTCAGGCAGAATAAGTCACTCTCAGGCAGAACGCTCAGAGCTCATAGGTCATGGCCAGCAGATGGTCATTCCTGAGGGCAAATGTTTCTTTGAAATGAGTCACATCTTACCTATCTTCACCTTTTCAGTTAGTCTGTTTCTGCTATGTCCAGTCCCTGACTCTTGGCTTATTCTCCCATGGAAGAATATCCCTGTATCTGTATGACTTTATAGTGTTTATGTAAGACATAAACAGTCTGAACATACCTAAATTGGGAACAGCCAGAGCTGCATAGAGATAGACATAAAGATATACTTAATATTCTCTTTAAATTCACTATATGTTGGTTCATATTTTCTTACTAATTTATTATTTGTTTTGACACTCAGTCTAGGTTCATTTATACTTTGTAATAAATTTGGAAAATCTTTTAGTGTAGAATTTGGGTTATAGTTGCCTCAAAATTGTTCTTCATCAGGGTAATTAGTTTCTATTAGTAATATTTCCCAAAGTAGATTTTATTTAATGTCTGGATATCATTTGATCAGTATCAGCATTATTGTGATTTAATTATATAAGTTAGTGCAGTTATAGTGTAAGAGTGAAATACCATATTTCTGTATGGTGAAGTGAGTTCTATTACAAAAGGTATCTGTAAAGAATCGGTAATATTTTACTCACTCACAGTTTGTGCTAATTCATATATCATGTATTTTTAAAATAGTTACTTTGCTTTTAACTATGTATACATGCATATGTCTTTGTGACAACTTTGTGGCATCTTCTGCACTCCCTCCATAGAGAGGGCAAAACATGAAGTCAGATACCCTGGTGCTGAAACTTACATGTGTGTCTGGAAGAGTAGTATGTTCTCTTAACTACTAAGGCATATTTCCAGCCCCAGCATGTAGTTTTATAAGTAGGAGTCATTATGATGAATTATAACAGATATTTCTGTGTTCCCTGTTTACTGGAGACAAGGCCAATCCCTTTTTCATAGTCTTGTTCTCTCTAGTTTCTATTGGGTGCTGCTATTGGTCAGAACTCATTCTTCTGTGCCTGTTCCTGTACTATATTTTATCTATATCCATATGTATTCTGTATTACCGTTCAGGCCATATCTTATTCTCAGGACAATGATATTTACACAATGTCAAAATTAATAGTGCCCCCAGAGAACATCCATATGTTTAGACATACTCAAGATTTCCACAAATATTTTCTTACATCATTATCATGTAGGAAAGATAGTCATTTTTACATGACTTTTTTGAAGTCAGTTTTGTGTTACAATAGTCAATATATTCACCCTAGACAAAAGGTGACCCTTATTCAAGAAGTTATTTGTAATGGATACCAGCTGGGAGATAGAAAATCACTTTTACCAACGGAGGGACATGCCAATGTCAAGGAGTAGTTGGGCAACACAAAATATACTTTGGTATTATTATTATTATTTTTTAAATTTATTAAATAATACATTTTATTTATTCCTTGAGAATTCCATACATGTGTAAAATGTATTTTAATCATATTAATAAATCCCTTGAACTCTCCCCAAACCCCCACATCACATCCCAATTCCAACATCATGTCCTCCTTTCTTTTTTTTTAAATTTATTTTTCTTCTTTCATATACTACATATCAACACCCCTCCTACATTCCCTCCAGCCCTTCCAGGTACCCCATCCTAGCTCTCCTCCTATTATATATCCTCCTAATCCCCACACACTCGTCTCCCAAATCCCTGTTCCTCCTCATAGAAGAAAGCAGTTATCCCAGTGTCACCACTCAAACAGGGCACAATAAATGGGACAAAGCCAAGCATTAGTCCCCACACTGAGGGTTCCCCCAGTCAACCCAATTGGAGGAAATGGGTCCCAAGAACAGGCAAAAGCACCAGAGAATCCCATATATACTCTAGCCTTCAGACGATCTGCAAGAACCCAAGCCAGACAACCACATAACATATCTAGGAGACCTTTCAGGTTCCCTGTCTTCTGCTTCAGGCTCTGAGGACCTCAAGAGAGCTGGTTCGTTGACTCTATGAGTCCTGTTTTCTTGGTGACCCCAATGGACCCCTATGGTCTCAGAAATGCCTCCTTTCCCTCTTCTGCGAGTTTTCCAGAACTCTGAATGTTTTTTGGCTCTTGGCCTCTATATTTATTCCCATCAGCTGTTGGCAGAAGCCTCTCTGATGGAGACTGTACTAGGTACCAATCTTTGAGTAGAACAGTAAGTATATCATTGGAAATTGTCTCCTGGCTATCAATCTCTAATTCCTGGCCTACTCTGCAGAATCAGGCATTTGTTCTCTCCTTTGTCATTGAGTTCTGCCATTCCATTGTCCTAGTGGGTCCATTAGGAAGGATGGGTTATATATCGGTGGTTTTGTGGCTGGGGTGGTTTCCCATTCCTCCACTTCATTAGATAGCTTGTTCAGGTTCCCTATCCCCCATTGCTAGAGGTCCTCAAAAAGGTCTCCATCTTGGGATCCAATGAGTTTCCACTGTCTTTGGTCTTCAGATCTTCCCTTCAACATTCCCCTGTTGGGTCTGTCCCTTCATGTACTCCCTCTCTCCAACCCTCTCTCCATACTTGGCCTCATCTCCTCCTATTCCTATCCTCCCCCAGCCCACCTGCACTGCTGTCTGTTCCACATCCCCGACCACCAGGAAGATCCCTGGTGGTCGAGGAGACCTTCTTGTTGTTCAGTTTCTCTGGGTCTGGCTTGGGTTCTTGCAGAGAGCCTCGGCCTCCAAACGGTCTAAAACATTTAAGCCTCTGAGACTTACTACTGCCTGAGTGACTGTGACTAGCTCCTTCTGAACTCAGAGATATACTCATGAATTCACTCATTGTTCTGGCTCAAACTCTTCTCTGACCTACTTAATTCAAACTGGTCTTCTGAGCTGGCTATTTCTGACCAAACACTTCTGACTTTGGCAGATGCTTTTATTGCCAACATGTCCTCCTCCATGGGCCTTGTGGGAACACCAACCAACACTGGCAGTTACTGTAGAAGAGGGAGTGTTTACTATGACTTCAGAAAGCCAAAGCACTTAATGTAACTTCATGGCAAATATAATACTTTTATTTTGTCTTATTTCATTCATTCTCTCCTGGAGACACACCTTATTTTATCTGATGGTCTTCAGTTTTTCATATCACTTTGCTATGACTTTTCTGTAGTAAAATAATTGCATTTATTTTAGTGTGGTTTTTCTAATTTCAAGTTGCTAAACTTTATGAAATGTTTCTTCAACATTTTAAATAATAATACATATATTTGATGTAGTGCTAGGAAAAATGTACAAATGGTTCAGAGGATAGTTTGAACATGAATGTTGGATAAGAAAATATTTTGGCAATATGGAAAAGCGATAAAATAAAAATACTATAAACCTTCATTTGTCAATTTTAGCAGAAACTGTTATTAGATCAGGAAAAGAGTGTTACCAGGCTTGGAACACTTTAAGTATAATTTATGTTATGAATATTTTTCTCTAGTGCTTTAAGTTTAGATAAGACAATAGACAAAGTAATAAGTCATGATTTGATTCACTTAATTTATTAATTCTGTAATATAAAGTTTTTATTTTCATAGCTTACTTTAAACTTTGACAATGGCATCTTTGAAACTGAGTTTTTGATAAACGACAGCACCATATTTCCATCGTGCCAGATTAATCTACCAAAAGAAACTTCAGGGACAGAGAAGCAGGGAAAACATATGGAAATAATTATACTAGGATGGCTTGAGGGTATTTATCTTTGTTTTAGCATAATTTTAGCGCAGTCTGCTCATTTCTTGGTGACTTTTTTTGTTTTTTAATAAGGCTCTGTTTACAAACCATGTTACAGAATCTCCTCAAATCTAATTATTCCATTTCTAACCGATATATAAGCTCCTTTCACAAAAGCTCTGCTTTTATACTTTTAGTCTTTATTCTCTTCTCTTTAATTCATTCCTGATTATTGGACAGACATTTAGTTCTATTTTTTTATGTTTTCTGTTGCATCATTTTTTTTTTTGCAGCTATTAGGTTAAATTCCCTGTGCTCCCATTAGAGTATTTCCTTATTAAAACATGTCTTTAATCTACTTTTTTGTAGATTCAATTTTATGTGAACTTCTAAATTAGTGTAAGCTTAACATTTCATTCACAGGACAAAAATACTTTTGATACCTGCAGTACTTCATAAATTTTAATGATATAAAGATCACTCTTCAAAATAAAATAACTCAAGATAAGTGTTTGTATCACTGTTCATTTGTCTTTATTTTAAACATAATCAGTTTCTTTGTATTTACTATTTGTGTGTGTTGTGCATATCTATGTGTAGGTGTTTTCTATAATTTTATTAATACTTTATTCTTGCTGTTTCTTTCTCTTTCAATAACTTCTCCCATTACCCTACCTATGTGTCATCCTCCCCCATCCCCAGTAGCCTCTTCTCTGCTTCATGTCACATAGTGATGAAGCTTTCCCATCTCCCTCTTTTAAAATCTTTGTTTTCTTTCATGATTTACTGTGTCTACCACCACGCAAACTCCTGTCTATAGCACTCTTTTTCTAATTTTTATTTGAAAAGCACTTAGGGACATTTGTACCAGATCCTTTTTCAAGGATGCATGATTTAGCATAAACAAAATTCAAAATCAAAATCAAAACAAAAGCCTCAAAGTCCTTATTATGTTATAAGGAAGAAACCAAATATTAATATGTTTTAAATAAAATACATTGTATATTTTTTAGTGATGGATATAGGAAAACATAAAATAGGCAGATAGGAAATACTATCCATAAAATTCCCATTCTTGAAGATTCTGTTTTTACTAGTTTGTCTTCTTTGAATAGACAACTGATATGTGCAAGTCCCCGAATCACCACTCCAATGTGACAGTGCCACAACTCTTGAATCATCTGACTACCCCTGAAGCCAAGTGAGGCAAGGATCTGCCTTCTTCTTATAACACATGTCCTATAAGCAGATATCTTTTGGAGTCTTTTTCAGTGTTGTACTTTTTATACATTTGTGTGATTTATTTGGTGATCCTAAAGAATGGCCTCAAGTTTGGTGACACTAAGTGTTGCTAGGCATGAGAACACTGAGATGGTCAAGTGAGTCAGTACCATGTGTCAAGTTGTCTTTACATAAAAATGTGTACACAACAGTGATATGTCAGTCAGTGAGAGAGAACATTGTAAACAGAGGTCCACAGGAACTAAACACTGGCTTCCCCAGAGCTGAGTAGTCTTTGAGTATTCTTTAATGAAGTATTCATTGATATTTCAAAGGGTATGACTGTAAATGATGAGAATTAGTTGTAGTAACTGTGGTGCTTTGAAGTCAGATCTGAATATTTTAATGGTAGAATCAACTCATATAAAAAACTGAAATCATAGTGTGAATAAAACCAAACCAAACCAGAAATACAACAGCTATTCCCTAGGCATGAAAGATTGGAAAATTGGGACCATCCTCCATTGAGGAGAGAAAGATAAAGCAAAAAACAGTTTTCTTGAAAAGGATAATAAATAGGCATCAATACTATTACATTACCCACCCACATACATTAAATATCCAGGGCTATGTGCTGTACACATGCCTTCATAAATGTAAAAATCTGGAATTAATTCAGGCATACACCTAAATATAACTGTAGATTTATTTTCCATGGTGTCAGCTTTTCATTAAGATGCTATTATCTTCTGACCAAAAACACTGTGTAGTAGAGTGGAATATTATTGTAGCATCTATCTTAAACAGTCTGCTTCCTGAGCAATCAACACTCCTGACCTTATTGATTCAAACAAATGCACATTTATTCCTCAGGAATTGGCCACAGCACATTTACTGTCACAATACAAAACACAATGTGACCCCATATTATAGATTATAGAATTGGTGCTCCTCAAATGACACTAACAGTTTAGACCTGACATTACTTGTAAGCCATGGCATTTTGGCTTTCTTTTCTTCTTTCTTTCTTTCTTTCTTTCTTTCTTTCTTTCTTTCTTTCTTTCTTTCTTTCTTTCTTTCTTTCTTTCTTTCTTTCTTTCTTCCTTCCTTCCTTCCTTCCTTCCTTCCTTTCTTTTTCTTTTTCTTTTTCTTTTTCTTTTTTTTTTCTTTCTTTTTTTGACTGGGTTTCTCTGTTGTAATTCTTACTGTCCTGGAACTCACTCTGTAGACCAGTCTGGCCTTGAACTCACTGAGATCTCCTTGTGTGTGTGGGATCTGCCTCTGCATCAGGAGTACTGGGATTAAAGGCCTGCACCACCACCACCCAGCTATGGTGTTTTCTATGTGCTGAAGCTTCATTCACCCAAAGATAAGTGAATCAAAGTAGATTTTGAAGTCTTTAAGAAGATGTATATGTTGCACAATAAACTCCTGTCTATTACTTTATGAGTCACAAAACATGAATCTAGGCTCTCAAGGTCTAAAAAAGTGACTTTCTATCTGAAACAAATAAATAGCAGTGCATTTAAGTCAGTAAGAACACTTAATCCATGTATTAACTCTTAATTTCTTCAGATCTATAGTCTGTTTATTCTTTTAAGAGTCTGATGAACCTTTAATCAATTGAACATCTCTAAAAGCGTGGATTTAGGTTTCGTCTCTGTGGGAAATTACTTAGGAATTGTTTGAAAAAGCTTTAAGAATCTCATTACCCTGCTGGTTTATCCTTCTCTGCTATTTATAGCCTCATGCTTAAAAAAATTAACTATGAAACCCCTGCAGGACTTCTCATTTCTTAACAAGTCTCCAAGGGACAATATAGCATCATATAGTAGACACTAAATTCATTAGTAAGCACACTAAAGAATCTTATGGAGAAACACATTTCCAATTCTTGCACTGAGCAAGTTCAGACAAAGCAAACCTCCAAATAAGTACATGAAAATTTCACTAAGAACATTAATTTTTCTATTTATGCATTTCAGTTATGTATTGCTGGGTAACAAAACATTTGAAAAACTTAGTGGCTTAAAGTAGTAATGAAGTAATTGCTATTTGTCACAGTACTGTCTGTGGCTTATGAAGCTCAAGCTGAGTAATTTCTTTTTGCATATTAACCAGCAGAGGCAGATGCAGTCCGAGAGAGAGGACCTCAGGAAAGGCTGAAAAACTCCAAGACCATCTCTCTTCCTCCATGGTGTCTTTCTGCATAATATCTCCTATTTAAAATTGATTATGAAATTTTGTCGTTAAACAATCTTGTGAGATTCCAGGAGGATCTTGGCAAGATGATAAGCCTCTGTGGATATTTATGTCAAATTCTGTTTTCCCAGGTGTTGATTTCTCATTAGCCAAACACATCTCTTAAGCACATTCAATAGGAGTGCAATAGGAACCTACCCAAAAAGTGAATGAGTGAATGTCAGGAGGTACTGTTCACAATAGAATGGTGTGGTCTTCTCTCTCTCTCTCTCTCTCTCTCTCTCTAGCCTACCTTTTTTCCTTCCTTTCTTCCTTTCTATTTATTTGTGCAATTGAGTAAGAAAATACTCAGCTTGAGCTTTGTAAACCAAATGCATTTATTCGATACAAATATTTATGTCTCTCTGTGCATACATACATATGTTTTTTTTTTCTTTCAGAAAAAAAGTAATTAACAATCCATTTAAGTCAACAAGTACACTTAATCCATGTATTAACTCTAAATTTCTTCAGATCTGTAGTGTGTTTATTATGAGTATATGTATGTGTATGTCTGTGTGTGTATATATATACAAATATGTACTCTTTAGATTTTCTAAAATTGTATTATGACTTAAATTTATTTATAATTTAATTGATTATCAGAAAAACTCATATTTACTTAAATTAATCATAATAGTACAACACTTTTTTCTGGATTAATTTAATAACAAAGCCTTCTTTTTTTCTTTTCCAAATGCTTAAAATTTTTGTCTTTCAATAATTTTGTCAGCAGGAAAGTTCCTTCCTCTCCAATGCCATTATTTCCTAGCCATATGTGCTATTTGTGATAATTAAATAGAGTACTTAAGGATTATGTGAATAGTTGTTAGACTCAGTACAGGATTGCTGAACCTAGGGGGTATGACTCTGATGTCACTATTTATTTATTTATTTATTTATTTATTTATTTATTTAGAGACATGGTATCACTGTGTAGCTTTGACTGGATTGCAACTCACTTGGCAGACCAGAATGGCCTTAAAAATCACAGGGATTCGATTACCTCTGCCTCTCGAATGGAGGGATTATAATTATGTTTCACCATGCCCAACTGTTTAAATGCTTTTATATCTTTATATCAACTATGTTTAAACAAATTTTGTTTGCAAAAAATCATTTCCATATACATAAATGAACTTATTATGTTGATCGAATTATATATTTAAATAAGTTATTTAGGCAGAAAAATGTCATTATTTTGCAGTAATTGAAATAGTGCGCTAATAATAAAGGGGTTCCATAACTGATAAGTGGCATCTGAAACAAGCAAACAGCTGTTGAAATAGATATGAGATCATTTGTTTTATTTCACACAGAATAAATTTGTTGTATTGAATTTGTATTTCATTTACACTTGTTATTAGTTTAGCTGAACCTTATATTTCAATTTACACTTTAAATATACCAGCGGTTTCATGATGATACAAAATTAAATGCATCAGTTAGTATATATTAAAATGAACAGTTCAAAAAATCTAATGTGTAGTTTTCTATGTAGTTATATGTGTTAACTATGCAACACCAACTTTTAATTTTAATTTTGTTATTTACATTAATATTTGTTATTTTAAAGTTTATATTTAATTTTTATTTGTCTATGTCTCTGTGTGTCTGTCTGTCTGTCTGTCTGTCTGTCTTTGTATTTTGTGTGTGTTTGAATTCAAGCACGTGCATACCATGTTGCAGATGTGGAAGTCTGGGGACAATGTTTGGAAGTCAACTCTCTCCCTCCAGTGTAGGTCTTAGGAATTGAATTCAGCTTGTTAGGCTTGTGCGGCAAATACTTTTTTTTCACTGAGTCATCCAGCTTGACCTAGTTTTTGGAAATGTGTGTATTTAATCTTTTCAGTTTATATATGTGTGCTTGAATACATGTACATGAACCACGAACCACACTGCCTGAGGAAGCCATAGGTGGGAGGTGGATGAAATTAGAGGCCATTTTGAGTTTCCTGACATAAGTGACGGGAACTGAACCCAGCTCTTCTGGAAGAACATCAAGTGCTCTTAACCACTGAGCTGTCAATCCAGTCCCTCATTTTATAGTTTAAACACTCATCACACATTTGAGTTGAAATATTATAAATTCAGATATGTAATTTAGAGTATTTCTCTAGGGTGGCAGGGAGACCTTGTTTAGAATACATGATCTGTGTCTGAATATAAAAAGTAAGTTCAAAAGAGAAAAAAACCTGGATGTTGAAAAATTTCATTTTCTTCTTTTTAATGAAAACACAAGGACAATCAGAGAAAGAAGAAAATGTCTTAACTTCATATGTTTCTGTAGAATGAGGTGCTTATAGAGATGGCTGAACATTTAACTTGTACTTTCAGGTCACAATAATAGAGTTCATTAAGAAATACCACAAAGAATAAAAATAATGTGAACTAATTTAATTAAATTCTATAACAGTAAAAGTTGCCTCATAAACTCTTAAATATACTGTGGTTGAAAAGCATCCATCCCTTAAACCATTTTGATTCCCAAAGAATATTACAAGGCAGAAATTATCTAAACTATATTATATATGCATATATACATAGATGCAATGTATATAATGTATAATAGATAAGTGGAAATGTAGATACTAGTTATTTATTGCTATCTCTAATAATTCTGCATTAATTCAATATCAAATATTTACTCAAGATGAAAAATATGAATGCTGAATATCAGAAGTTACAATGACTGATCATACACATCATGTATCTAAATCAGCAAAAGGAACTTAAATGCTAAATATGTTATTAGCATTTCTATTGAAAATACGAGTGTAAAATGTAAGACTGATGATGCTACATTCATGCTAACTTAAGAATATCATATTCCTGGCTCTAATTTTTGATAAGGTGATGGGACATGATGCTTTAATACGGTAACTGCTTCTCTTAAAATGAGGGATTGATACCAGGTATTTAATTTCATTTAATTAAAAAAAAGGATGTAAAATTATTTCTCAACAAGCTGTTAGCAAAATGATAGCTTAAATATCCTGACTACGATTCAAATTTTTACTTTCTCATACTAAATAAACATATTTTATAGTATATCAAAAACCTATGTATCTTTTAATTGTTATAAAGAAGCAAAGCAATTTTCATTCTAAAAATCTTTTGTTGGAGAAAGGTATCCTGATTTTCATAAGTGTGCTGTGTTGAAAGTAATTGGCAGATTTTCATTCTGTAGACCTGATTGTGATAACATAAAATAAAATACACAAAAACTATGGGCAACATAGTACAATGGAAGATGATATCAGTTATTCACTCCAGGAATCTACATGACTACTTGGGAGCCGTGCCACTGAGACTGGCCAGGATTTTGAGGACACTGTAATGCATACCCAGTCTGGGAAAAGGTCAAAATTCCATCTGTGAAGTACATAGAATATGCATCAATTTTCCAAAATGGTACAATGTAAAAGTTTATAAATGTTCATGTTTTAAGAAATAATAGAAACCTTTTTATTTTTTGTGTATATGAATATGGATGTTTGTGTTCCCTGTGTGTTTGTGTGCACTGTGAGTTTGTGTGTGCTGTGAGTGTTTGTGTGTGTGTGCAGATGCACTGGTCTTTGGAAGCATTATGAAGGCTAGAGGTCAATGTCATGATGTCCTTAATGACTTCTCTGACTGTAGTTTCTGAGATGATCTCTCCATCACTGCTATATGAGTTAGCCAGTGATCCATGGAGGTCTTCCTGTATCATCCCTCTGCACTGGGATTGTGGTTATTTGGAGCTACATAAGGCTTTTGCATTGCGCCAACTATCTAAATTCTTGTTCTCATACTTGTGTAGCAGGTATTTTACCTATTACACCATCTCCTCAGCCAGGAACACATCAAAATAAGAAATATAAGCTTGCCTGCATGCACACACATACATTCACAATCATGTTTATGATGTGACAATCTCAAAGGTATAAGAACTGCATTACATAACAGAATCATTGTGGGTATTACACAATGAAGGCACAGAAAAATGCCATTCAGCTCTCCTTAAGACAATCATAAGGAACAACTGATCCAAGGAAGCATAAGTTTCACAATTTCTACTGCAGACGTCAAATATCTCACAAAATACTCACAGTGTTCCTCAAGCAGGAACACTTTTTGTCCTAAATAGTTGTAGATTTCTTTCTGGAATAAGCCATATAATTGATTGACTTTGAAATTTTAGTAATCTGTCGCTTAATAGAACTCATAAGTTATACCTTGGTAAAGAGGAGGAGTCTCATGCTCCGATGTGTAGTCCATTGTTATATATGTTCAGCAATGACATAGCAGGGTCATATGGTAGTTTAAGTATTAATTTTATGTTTTTGAGACCTCCATATAGAGTTCCATAATTGAGGTACTAGTTTGCACATCTACCACCAATGAATAAATGTTCCTCTTCTCATCCTAGCCAGAATTTGCTTTCAGATTTCTTATGATATCCATTCTGATCAGGGTGAAGTGGTACCTCACAGGAATTTTAATCTTCATTGCCCATATTGGCTAAGTATGTTATTTGTCCATGTGTTTCTTCTGTTGAGAATTATATGAAGACATTTACATGGGACACATGAAAACCTCATCAATTTTAATTTACTTCATTGTGGAGACTGTTTTGCCCCTCCCCTCTTTTATTTCTGGTAACCTAAGCACCTGAACTCTTTTAATATTTCAAGAATTAAACACTTTATCCATCTCTCTGAAATACAAGCATATAATAAAACCTATGATCTTCATACTTATCCCTCCTTTCTTACAGCAGACATATGTACAAACTTAAGATTGTGGGAGGACCAATCAATATCTGATTATATTTAAAGCCTACTCCATAAAATGGAACCCAAACCCAATGCTGTTTGAATGGCCAACAACCTGAGACTAGATAGGTCAGGGATCTTGGGGAAACCCAGTTATTACTGTTCTGTTAAAGGAACATAGCAAGAAGATGTCTCCTAATGTCATCTGCTATACTCATAGATTAGTGCTTTGCTCATTCCCCATTAGAGAAGATTCCTCCTGCAGTACATGGGAACAAATACAGAGACCCACAACCAGACGTTTGCAGAGAGTGAGAGACCTTGGAACCCTTCACCTTAAACAGATTGGTCTCCATCAAGTCCCTCCTCTCAAGGCTCAGGGAATTCTGTGGAAGAGAAGGTGAAAGAGTATAAGAGACAAAGTGGATGGAGGACAGAAAGCAATGAAGGCTTTCTAGATATTACATGTCTTACACACATATGAATACACAGAGACTGTGGCAGCATCCATAGGGTTTGCATATGTCTTCACCAGATGGGTTTAGAGCTGAAAGGAATGGACACTCCCCATCCCTAATATAGAAGCTATCTCCAATTGATAACCAATTGCAAATGAAAGTTTTATTTTCTCCAAGTGAGTCTCACTGAGTATAGAAACCACTTTCAAGAGTAGGCTCCATGCCCAGCAGACAGACAAACACAAAAGTAACACAACAGACAGCATCTTGGGACATCCCCCCCCGCAACTCCCCATCCCTTTCTCTGACAAAGCATTTACATTTTAATCTTACAGGTTCTTTGAACATGTATTATAGATTCTTATTTGGTGGTTTTATGGGATTTCTGTGTGGTATGCAATATACATTTCTTGTGCTTTTTCTTTGAATCTTTTACTTGTTTGGTAGGTTTTGGTCTATTCTGATTTTTTTCTCATATTATATATTATATTATATTATATTATATTATTTATATTATATTATATTATATTATATTACATTACATTATATTATATTATATTTTCATTTCTTAGATACCTGTTTACTTTCTAACATGAGACAAAAAAAGGTGTGACTCTAGATGGAAGGGGGAAGTGGGGAGGAACTGGGAACATCAAGAGAGGGAAAACATAATCAAGATATATTGTATGACAAAATCTATTCAATAAGAGAAAAAAAAAACTTGAAAGTATACCTAACTCAGAAACTTGGAAATCAGAATTTCAAGTAAAAAAATGTACAGTGGATCAAACCCAAGAAAAGCAGATGTGCTGGAGGGGGTGCAGCCTGGATTCTAGGCACATGTGACTTCGTATGTGTGTACTGTTAAGTGTGGTTGATTTTGGCTACAGAATCTCATTACTGGGTATTAAACACAATAGTTCTGCCATACACTCTTCAGTGTCTCCTGTGGATGGAAGCAACTGTGGTTTCATCATTATGTCAGTGCTGGGAATAATTTCAATGGGTTAGATTTAGATCTGTCACCTAGAAATTGGGTTGAGATTTATCTTTCTAGAAATTTAATTGTATGTCTACATAAGATGTTATTGAATTCTTTTGCTTTTGAGTGAAAACAGAAATCTTATCTGAAAACAAAATTGATGTCAGAAAGGATTGTGAGCGATTGAAACTAAGGCAAGAATACAACTTTCAAGTAGCAAGTAGTGAATCTCCATAGACTCAGATGATAGACTCTGAAGGTTAAAACAATTGACAGATTATCCACTTCTTGGTCATGTACTATGAATCAGTTATTTAACCGATTAGTGCTTGATTTTACTCATTGTAAAATAAAAATAATAGCTATGCTGGGCAGTGGTGACACATACCTTTAATCTCAGCACTTTAATCCCAGGCAGAGGCACATGGGTCTCTGTGAGTTCGAAGCCAGCCTGGTTTACAGAGTGAATTCCAGAACAGTCAGATTTAGTTACAACAGAGAAACCCTGTCTCAAAAAAAAAAAAAAAAAAAAAAAAAGCCAGTTCAAGAGGCAACTGAGTTGTATGTATATGTATATAACATAACAATAGCTGGCCAAGAAAAAAATGTTATCAAATATTATTGTTATATTAATAGCTACTGTTTTTACCTGTGATTAACTAAGGTACCCTCTGAAGGTGACCTTTGCTACAGAAATATGTGTTTAGCATAGTGACTCAAATACTGCAAAAGGATTGGATGAAGAAAAGTTGCTCAGGAAACTCAAAGCATGGACTGAAATCAAGTTTCTTCTGATAGCCAATTTTTTTTTTTAAAAAGTATTTTTCTGTTGTATTTTTACTTTGTTTTATCTTATTTTCAAAAAACAGGTGCATTTTGTAGTCTGGAAGTTGGTGAATTTCAAAGTTTTTTTTAATTAATTGCTTGACAATGTCATTTATATGTGTATATATATGGACAGCAACTAGAAAATAATGTTACCCTGTTGGGATCCAGGTTACCCAGACTATGGAAGCTTCAGCTTGACAAGGTTCCTGGGCATCCGCGTCGGGAACTGGAATTCCTTAACTGCCTTGCCCCTTTCTTATCTTTACTGTACAGTGACATACATTTCTCATCAATAATAAGATCTGCATAGCCTAATAGTAATAGCCAAATTAATCCCTGAGCTGACCACTGTGGGCTGGAATGAAACACAGCCATGGTATTCAGAAGTAAATTGTAATCACATCTGGACTTCCAAGTCCTGGAACTTGAGAGTGACCCAGGTTTATTGTAAATGCATCATAAAGCTATTCCTGGAGTAAATACTGATCTTCCCAGGAAGAGATAAGCCTTAATAGATAGCCAGAGAGCTTAGTTAGAAAGTTAGTGCACCTAGAAAAACAAGCAGACAATTAGCCCTTCACTAACAAAGAGTATAGCAAGCCTGCACCAACTTAAAAGTAAACATTCCCAGTACTTAAAGAGAGAAAGAGCCTTCAACCTAGCAAGGCCACCAGATAAGATTAGAAATTTAGAGCTTTGACTCAGAAGAATAGATACATACCAAGGAACAAAAAAAAAACATAAAATCTTCCCTTGGCAGTGACATCCCTACCATCCACAAATTGATCATTGTATTGTTTACTCTGGTGAGAACTAAGAAACCTTGAAGCCTGCAGCCGTAAGGAGGAAAGACACCTTTGCCCTGGTTCCTGTTTTGAGATATGCCTGGGATCTGCATCCTTAGATAAACATTCCTGCAGTTTGCTACTTAAGCTACAGAAAAGTTTTGGTCAGAAGGACGGAGAAGAAGAATGAGAGAATGAGATGAGAACAAGAGAACAAGAGGAAAACGGACATAGAGACAGAGACAGACAGACAGGAGAGACAAGAGGAATGAACTAACTGAGGAGAATAGATTGTAAGGCCTAGAGAATTGAATTGCTAGCTTAGGAGAAACTTTTTTTTTATTCCCTTAATGGGCACATTGTTATTTTCTTTGATTTTATTCTTTGCTTTTCTTTATCTTTCATTATTTTACTATTAAAGAGGCGCTCTTGCCTGTCCTAATCACCATAAGACGTATTCTATGTGTCTTATTAAAGAGCATTAAGCTTGCCAACTAAGGGTCCCATAGAAGAGTGAGGTACTGCGCTCACTTGCCATAGTTTACATTGTTTATCCTCCTTTGTGGAAGCTGAGGAACCCATCATGGGAACTAGATCTGGACTCAGACCCCCTCATTACCCTAAAAATCTGATAGGTTATTCAGAAAAATAAATTAGGTTCTAATGAATACCACATCAGTAGTTTCTCTTACCAGTTAAAGAAGGGCCTCCTCCCATGCATTATAAGCCTCTTCCACATTGCATACAGACTATAATGAAAAATTTTTATGAATGTGTTTCTTTGCAAGGGCTGCAATGTTACCCCATTGTCCACCTCCACACACTCCTCCTTCATATTTCACTTTTAACTGCAATCAAAATTCAGGTCATTTCAAAATCAGACCATACAAGCTGAAATGGTCCAGGATGGGGGAAAATCTTAACAATGACACAAATCTAGTAAATATATGTGAGGACTATGTTTAGCTGCTAGGTGAATGTGAAGAGAATGCAATTTAAACTAGGTAAAGTTAAAGTACTGGTTAAAGCTGCCAGTGACCCTGAGTCAATTCACCAAGTTTAGAATTATAGAAATTTGGATTAATTTATATATTTGTTTAGTTAAAGTTTGTATTCACTGTGGCCTACGAAATCTGACAGTGAAATGAAAAACATAATTTCTCATAATATATAAAAAGAAATTCTAAGGTAGAAATAAGGAAGTGAATTGATATTTTCAAATACAATTCATCACACCACGTTTGAAAAAATAAAATAAAATGTGTATCTGTGTCTTCCAAAAGTTTTATTGTGGATCTTTTTGCTATCATAAGAATGAAAGTTTGAGTTTGGTGTAGGTGCAGAAATGGATGTTAAGAATCTAAAAGTTGTATCCAGTTGTTATACCAGAATACCATAAGTAGAATAGTTTGAATGGTGACTTTAGTACTATCTACTTGGTTAAAGATAAAACAGTCACAATGACTAAAATAAAAGAAATCATGGTAGAGACTAAATGCTTCCACCAAGATCAATAACTCATCAATATTTTAAGAAGTTCTCCAGGCAAAGAGAACCAGGTCCGTGCCCCAGAATGCTGAAAAGATTATAAGTGCTTGAAGTAGGTGACAGTTGGTTCACACACAAACAGGTCACTATCAAATGGATATTTCCCTTTAGGAATTATGCAAATATTACAACTGTGTATTGTAATTTGACCTCTAGCCTTTTCTATGCCCCTTCTTGGAATCATTTCCTTAAGCAACTTCTCAATAGAAAAGAAATGTACCAGAGACCAGCCCCTGGCAGATCAGGGTTCTTGAGAGAATGGATGTGGAATCAGCAAAAATTTCACTTGTGCACACGCTCTTTTTGAATGGATATTTCAGCTTTTCTCTTCTTTATTTGTTGATCCTTTTGTTATGATTGTCACGTACTTTATATATCCTTATAACAAAAGTTTTGTTTTTGTTACCATGAAAACACCTACTTATGACTAAATATTTTTGTATGTTTCATTTCTATAGTAACATTGTACATTGTACATTGAAGCAGTAAATCTTTTACTATAAATTGACAAAATTTATGAGAGCTAACTAGTTTTCTTGGCAGGCTGCTGTTTATAGTAATAATCAATTATTTTATTATTATGTTTCATATAAGCCTAATATAATTTTATTAAAGTTGATTAAAGAATTGTAAGCAAAAGAATTTTTACTTTTTATTTATCATATAGAGAAAGAAATCTATCTATTCCATTGTCTTTTTGCTCTCAGGGTGTATTGGCCAACTTGTAATAATAATTGTAAAACAAGGAAAATCAAATTTAATCAAACTTAACAATGGGCAATGAAACTCACCTGTCATCATTAATCACAGAATTGTGAGTCCCAGCCACTGCATTCCCTTTGTATTAGCTTTCTGATCTATCAAGTCCTTTGCAGCCAAGAATATGCTTTGCTTTCCCCAGGTAACTGCCCCCATAGCAGCTGGCAAGCTACACTGACCCAGTCTTTTTGACCATGCATGTCTCTTAGTTATTCTTTCTGGAATTTCAGTTGAGTCATCAAATTAGCTGAGTGGTAATATACCCTCAGAATATTTATGAATAGTAGCGAGGGACTGAAGACCCCATAGAATTTTTGTAAAACAAGAGAGATAAGGTGACTCTAATAGCAGTTAGCATGCCAGAGTCCAGCAGCAGCAGCAGCAGCAGCAGCAGCAGCAGCAGCAGCAGAGGCTATCCAGGAGACAATCCCCTGGAAATGGTGGGCTGTACTCCTCAAGCCCCAGTGCTGGCTGCATCCTCCCACAGGGCTCTCAGCAGGAATGTCTCAGTTTTATCAATGTCGTATGCTCTAGTGCTGAGTTTATAGGTTTTTGTTGGAAAATCATAATACATTTTGTTGAACAAGCATAATAACATTTCCATCAATAGAATGAGAATAGAGGTGCAAAAGAATAAATATTTGTTTTACACAAATTTACTTCCTGTCAGGTTGATGGGCATAGACTTTTTTCAAGGTCCAATATATAAAGGCAGGATAATGGTATTAGTAATTTGATCCACAGGAAAGTACTACATTTTGTAAGAATAATTCATGTGATCCTCATTCTTTTTTAAAGAGGAAAACAAAAACTTCTCTGTAAGTAATTGTAGATCACTGAAAAAATAATAATAAAGTTAACTACAACCATCAAGACTTGAAAGATTCAGCATTGGTAATCAATTATCAATTCCTCATTAACTTGACAGTTTTGCAATTATGGATAATAGACTGATTTAACGAAATGACAATGAGTTATCGAAACCTTAATTAGGGTGTTATGCTCATTGCAGCTGTACTGTAGGTTTGGTTCTCTTTAAATAGTAAATTAGCACAGCCTCAGCATTAGGGATGTGACTACCGAACTGGTAAATGCAATTTTGCTGCAAGTCAATAAAAGGAAAGGCCAATAGATTGTGAAGCAAGAACAGTATACTTTTATAGTCTTGCCACATAGTTATGTTAGCTCAGTAGACCTGTAAAAAAAATTGAATGCGACAGAATCTACTTTCATTTCTTCTTCAGTTAGTCATTATATATCACATGCCAATAATAATCATGACGGCCCCAAATTAGCCTCCAAATCAGAAGAGATCAGATATACCTAGGATAGAAAGACCTTAGACCCAACTGCTTAATTATCTTTTTCATAAAGGATAAAAGACAAGTTCTTACTGTTCTCACTTAATAATACTTCAGCTAAAGCATTGTTGCATTAGTGTGCATTTTCCTCTAACTCCTTCATTGTTGGTATATAGGAGCTTATGAAGGATGCATATGAAGGATGTGAAGCTTATAAAGCTTTGGTTTGTAGTATATAGAGGGCATGTTATATAATTGACAACTAGAATAAAGGGTTGTGACTTATTCGACTTACTTGTGTGCTTCTGTTTCTTTGGTATCTTTGTTAAAGGCTAATCCTATTTATAAAAATTTGTGAATTTTTAGTTACCCACTGAATACATTCCTGTTGATTGGCATGAACTGGGCTTTGGATGAATGTATGTTTTACAGTATGCTATGTATTTATCTAGAGCCATCCCCTCTCCAGTGAAATCTAAATCTCAGTGCCAGGGGGAAATTCTTCTTCTAAACACTTGCTTCTGCCTTTCTTCATTAACTTTACACTGACAATCTGCTAAGGTGATAATGCCATCCAAGTGGAGCTAGAGGGACAACGTTATATAGAGGATTATTCTATAGACTTAAGCTACAATTAATCTTGCTAGACTTAAACCTAACCACTGCTATATTCATCCTTCCAACATCTTTTCCCTTCAGAAATGAGAATGCCTTCCTTCTTCTGCAGTCCCCATCAGGTCTGCAAGGCACAGATATTTCTAGTTCTTGACACAAAGGCTGTTGAGTCCTGTCTTTCTCCAGATGGATAATACCAGAAGTAAAACTTTTACTCCAGGTTGAGGCTTATTAGTATGGTACTAAGAATGTAATTTGTATGCAAAAGGGACAGAAATTTCAGCAGATCATGGAAGAATATAATAAAATTATTATAGAGGAACATTTAATCTTTTAATACAGCAGCATTGCTGCTCTGGCAAGGATTACATTGGAAGGCCTGTGTGATAGACATTTGATCTCTAATCTGGCAGTTTGGCTCATTAGGGTAGAAAGAATATCCATACATGCCTTTAATCCCAACATAGCACACATCTTTAACCCAATTCAGAAGGAAGTGGTGGCACATGGCTTTAATCCTAGGAATGTGAAAGCAAATGGGAAGCAGGTAGAGTGCAGAGTTCAGAGTTCAGCAAGCAGAGCTCAGTTGAGAGAAGTAGAGAATAGAAGCAAAATATAGAAACAGACACAGAAAGCAGAGCTCAGAAAGAGGTGGAAGCAAACAAGAAGCAGTGAGAGTTCTGAAGCCGAGAAGAGCAGAATGAGCTAAGAGAGAAAGTATAGAGAATCAGGGTTGAACCAGACAGCAGAGCTCAGAGAGAGAAACCAGGTGGAAGCAGATGGGAAGCAGACAAGACGCAGAATTCAGAGAGAAGCAGGGAGTTAGTTCAGTCAGGCAATTTGAGGGCAGTTCACCCACAGTTCAGAAGGCAAGAAGAGCAGAATGAGCTAAGAAAGAGAGTAGAGAATCAGAAGGAGACCCTTTGATTTACAGTTCAGAGTTCAGAACACAGCTAGTCAGAGTGAACTCAGTCAGCAGAAAGTCTCAGAGGCTGAAACATTCTAAGTTTAGGTTTGAAGATGAGATTGTATAGAGGCTGAAACCTCTAGACTGGGGATTGAATTATCAAAGAATGAATTGTCCTCTGCCAGGAATACATGAGAGTAATGAATAAATTCAACAATTACATCTCCGCTTATATCTATGTTTACAAATTATTTTCACTCTAAAATCCATATTTTGGAGCTAGCGTCCAATCTTTCAAATTCTAGGCTCTTCAGGAGAAGAAGCATAAGAGCTTGTTCTGTCTCTGTTCTTTTCCCTGTTCTGTATTCCTCCATCCTTCTGTATGTTCCACAGAACAGCCACGTTTAGACAGAGAGATATCTGGAAACCAGAAAAAGATACCTTGCTAGAATTGGATAGCTTATAATTAGATACTTTCTACCCCAAAATCTCAAAAAATAAATTTGTTGTTTTTTAAGTATTATAGTATTCTGTTTTGCTAGTCAAGCTACACTAATTCAAATTTTTATTATATACATCTTCATATGCATTTTAACTTTAGCTTTTTAATTCTCTTGAGAAATCATAAATATGTTCACATTTGTTTGTTTTTCTGATTCTATGGAGCATTTCTCTTTTTGCTTTACTTAAAAAAAATTCTTCTCATAAAACTCATACAATATATCCCCACTTCACTCTTCCCTCCCTATACTCCTCCCACTTCCCCCTCTCTCTTCTTTTCCTCATGTCTACCCCACACACACCTCTTCTCCCAAGAAAAGGGCAGTCCTCCCAGGGTTACCACTCAAACAGGTCATGGCTTAACAAGATGGAACAATGTGGGCACTACTCCCTATAACAAGGGTGGACTAGGCAACCCAACAAGAATAAAAGGATTCCAAGGGCAGGTAAAAGAGTCAGAGAATCCCCCTATTCCAGCCTGTAGGACGTTTGCAAGGACACAAAGCCAGACAGCCATAAGATATATGTAGAACCTTTCAGATTCTGTGTCTGCCCTTTTAGTCTCTTTGAGTCCATAAGAGTGCTAGACAGTTGACACTGTGGGATTTGTTCTCCTGCAGTCCTCAACCACTCTGGTCTCCACCATCCCTCCTGACTCTCTTCCACAGTCTTCTTGAATCTCTGCAACATGTTTGCCTGTGGGCATCTCTATATGCTCCCATCAGCTGCTAGAAAGGGCATCTTTGATAAGGACTAGGCTAGCCACAGATCTACGAGCAGAGCATAATATCATTAGAAATCATCTCCAAGTTTACATTTTAAAATGAAAACTGATGCACTAACATATACAAAAGCTGCTCATATATTGGTATAGAATTCACCTTCTTCCCCTACCAGAAAGTGAGATGAAGATAGTTTTTTTAGAGTATAGATAATTGTGTGTAAAAGACACGTTTATGAAATATGAGTTTTGAATGGACCCAATTCTCAAAATAAACAAGATGCCAGTTACTTCCTTCTGATTAAAAGTGGCTTTCCAGTCTCCTTCACACTTTATTTATCAATGGTGGTATGAATGAAAGGAATTTAAAGCTTGCAGAGGAAGTGGTTCTTCTACAAACCGTGTGAACCATAGAACCATGCATTTTGGATTATGGTTTCAGCAACACAATGAAGAAATAGAAAAAAACATGGCCATAAGGCTTCATTTTGAAATATATATTTTATTCTTGGTTATAAATATATTGAAGATTTCCATTTCCACTTCTTCTACAAATTCTGTGCAAAACAAAACTTAGAAAAATTTCCAAAGTGTATTTTATTTTTCCTTCTATTGAAAATTGATTCTTTTCTCATACAATATATCTCGTTTAAAATTTCCCTCCCTCTACTCCATCCAGTCCCCCCCCCTCCCCTCCCTTCCCCTCTCCTAATCTTCCATCCCTTCCAGATTTACTTCTTTTCCAGGTTCCCTGAATATATAACTATTATCTTAGGATTTTTATTGGACTTCTGACTGTGAGAATGAGTGATTCTCTGACTCTTGTGCCTGCTCTTGGGCGGCTTCCTTCTGTGGGGTTGGTATGTCCAACTGCAATATGAAAGCTTTGCTTCATCTTATTATAGTTTATTTTGTCATGTTTGGTTGTTATCTCATAGTAGCCAATTCTTTTCTAATGAGAGACATAAAGCTTCTTTAAAAAAATGAATCTTAAATCATATGTGAATAATCATTATGATGTCTATTTTTATGTTTAATTTTTAAATGTGCATGGATCCAGGGCCTTCTAGAAAATACCCACTGTGCTCTTTACACACACTTGTGATATGTATATTGTTTTCTGAAACTCACAAAACAAACCTCTAATATGGATCTTATTAGTATCTTAACAATATACACAAGCTGATAAAAGACAGAAATGGAATTGACAACTCATTTTAAATTCCATGTTATATCTCTTGTAAAAGAGTAGCTAAGATGACTAGCAAATTTCCATAGTGCCTAAAAAATGCACAAGCACCTTTTTAAAAAATTTATTTATGTATTTATGTATGTATGTATGTATGTATGTATGTATGTATTTATTTATTTATTTATTTTACGTGAGTGTTCCAGCCTGTCTCTGGTGTTCCTGTGAACCTGCTTTATAGGGTCTAAAGTGAGTCATTCTCATGCACAATTATTAACGAAACATCATTTGGGGTTTTCCTAAGTCTCTAGATTCTTACTTTCCCCTCCCTATTCATAGTGACTGCTCTTGTTCTTCTAAGCAACATCTCTATGGTTTAGTTTCTTACCTTTTTTTTTTTCTTGTCCAAATATATTCTCATTTTAAGAGCTAAAAAATCAATATCAGACAATGCAAAGGACTGCTAAAAGCTCATGATCTTAAAGTTGAAAGGGATATTTAGATATGAAAGATACACAGCCACAAGTCACACAAAGGACTTATAAGGGAAACTTTTGTTAAGCTTTGGACAGACATGTTTCAGAACAGGCAAGAGCTGCCCCTCAGGCAGTCCAGACAGGACTGGACTCATTGTAGCAGCTTGTTCACTTTTTCTCCTAAATTAAAGCTAATCTAAGACACCCCTTTGGATGTTTCAGTGTTCTAATGGAAGATCAGATACACTGAAAGTACCTCAAGTCCAACGTGCTGCAGATCTAAAAACTGATGTGAAACTAAATTACAAAAATAGCAACCACAGTTGCTGTTGCTGGAATCTTTTCATTGGTTTTTCCTCATAGAATATTCATCAAGAAATCCAATATTGGAAATGTTTTATAACAGTCTCTAAACTATAATGCATCACTGCCCAGGTTTTTATAATATAACATGGGATGGAGCAATAAATGAGCCAGGAAGCACATATAAAACATGAAATCAAAGCAGAGCATTAAGAGTTTTCAATATCCTTTAACTGACTCTAAAAGGTCTAAAGACAAGTCAAAATCACAAGCTTACATATGCAAATCTCATTGTATTACATACAAATTCAAGTAGACACTAGTAAAATAAACTCATATTTATTGCCTAAATTCACAAAATGATTAGATTCAGCGATTGAGTACAATATGCTACAAGTATAAATGTAGTTCATAACTTAAAAAATTATATCTTCACATGTGGAATTAATTTTATATGCAATATGTGACTAAATTAATGATGTTTTTAAAACTTATTACACTTTAGAGGCAGGGATTGGGATTCCTAAATTTTCTGTTGTTAATGTTCTAGTAGTTATTGAGTTGTTTTCCTAAAGCTAAGTAACTCCATTTTTCACTGATATAGGTGGGCTCTTTCACTGTATTTCAGGGAAAACTGGAGTGTAAAAGTAACCCCAAAGAATCAGCTGACTAATAATGTTTACCACAATGGCTAATTCGGGTGGTGAGATCCTATCTATACAATTTTCCTGATTGATGATAGCAATATAAAATTTAAATGTTCCACAATACTGAATCAATATATATGTGTGCATATGTATATATGTATGTATGCATATTTGTGTGTGTATATGTAGATACATACACTATTGGGGAAGTTTATTTTTAGTTATGTTTGAAATTGTTTTATGCACTGTTGATTGAGGGGCTGTCTAGGACATTTTGTATTGTTTGCCGGTGTTGGATTTCTGTGAGGGTTGTTTAATTGCTAATGATCTGCATGTACTATCACTAGAATACCTGAGGAGTTCTGAATCAATAAAACTACCTGAGCTCAAATGCTCAGGGTTCCACTGGGAATATGGCATTGTCCATGATGGTGATTCCTTCTGCTGAGGTCTGGCAGGGTGTTTGCACTTATGAACATTCCTCCTTGTCTTCTTGTATGAGACACCACAGCAATGTACTACTACAATAAACAAATAAACACACACACATACATATGATTTTTTAAATAACAGAAGTAAAGATAAGCACTCCAAATTCTATCCATGGCTCTCTCAATTGTCCAACAGCAGTCTAAAACACACAGCAGCCTTCACATTGATAGCCTCCAGAAGAAGCTTTCTGATGACACATTAACAAGGCCATTTTCCCTTTTGACTTGCAGTTTTCTGAAATCACATACTGAACATCTCACATCCCAATCATTCATAGCAGCACTGCAACAAGAAGATTACAGAAATACTGCTGTATGCTGTCTATACAGTAATTAAGCCTCTCTTAAAAGTGAGTAGTGCATTTTTAATAGTTCCTTTGGAGATTTCATGAACAACATATGTTCGCTTTAGCAGGAGCTCATCTTTCATCGACACCTAAATTCCCATGAAGCCTCCATGGCTTTTTCACTTGGAGGCCTGCACATCTGTCATCCTGTACAGCATCAGTAGCAGAACAGGGGCATTAACCTGCCACATAGTGATTCACTGGTTTTCAAAGGCGCTTCTGTGAGTTACCAGATCAGAGCTGTAAAATGTATGGGAAACGTGTATGTGTGAAACAAATATGTGCTGAATGAGGCTGTAAAATTCACATTGACAAAGAACCTTAGAGTTCACAAAAAGTTTCAACCAGATACAATATTTAAGCCATATAAAGCTTAACTAATGAAACTCTTTTCTTCAGTTCTATTATTTCTATTCTATGCTATCATTGCTTTAGCCCATTTTTTATATCCCTAGGATTCCTGTGTTAATTTGGAAAACTACATAAAACTAAGAAAAATGGTCTCAGAAGAGGTGAAATAATCAGCACATTGCTTGATTTGTATGTATGAGGGACCTGAGTTCAAGCCCCAGCAATCAGGTGAAAAACTACATTGTGATGTGCAAGGCATGGGGGGTTGTTGTAATCACTGAGATGGCAAAACTGGATGGATCTTTGGAACTGCTGTACCAGCCCACCATGTCTACATGAGCCTCACATGCCAATGAAAGGCTGTTTCAAAAAGAAGGTGATACTGGAAATTGACAACTGGCCTTGAATGCATAAGCACACATGTGCATATTCACCTGTATATGTACATTACATACATATACACAAGCATGTATACATACACACTCAAATTAATAGAATTAATAATAAATAAATAAATAAATAAATATACTGACAGGAAAAGATAATGATCTCAAGTAGAAGTAATAACAGTTCAACAAAAAATGACAGCCTGAGATTTCATATAATAGCCATTTCCAGGACATGCAACAACAATAATTCTTATTGTTACTCTAGCCATTTTATAATTCACTTTTATCTATTACAGAGTATGGAGATAACTGAAACCAAGGTGTCAGAAAATCCAGTTTTGATGTACTCTTAGGGGAACAATTCTATTAGGAAGTTCTGAGAGATATAACTTTCTGGGACCTAAAAATTGACCTCTAAAGGAACTGGTTTGATTAGAATCCCTGCTTTATAATTTTGGTTTGATTTAGTAAACTTTTTTTACACATCAGTTTCTTATTTAAGCTGATAATAATAAAACTCATGTGTTGTGTATACTGGAAGGGTTGAATGTTTCCCCACCCCTTGCACATAAGATTTATAGAATCTCCTATGTTCAAGATCACCAAATGGGAGCACATGAAACTTCATCATGCTATTTTCTGAGATAGCAATAGCCAATCTGTTTCCATTTTTGTTATCAGAACTCTGTCCTTTGGATATAAGAATACATATTGGACTTAATTTGATCATGCCCACAGAATATGCTATAGTTTTAATAGAAGTATCTTTAATTATGGCCTTATTTGAAAATAAAACACATCATATAGCCTTAAATAAAATCAAATCATACTGGATTGAATGACCATTAATTAAAACTTCTTGTGTCTTCTAGAGGGCTGGCAAGACGGCTCAACAGAAAAGGTGCCTAATCCAATGACATAAACTATGAGAATCCGGTGTGTTTGGGAAGACGCAGTGGTGGCAGCAGATCTCTATGTAGGAATGGGATGGCATGTTTGGCCTGTAAGATGCAGAAAAGGCAGAGTGGAGGCTGGTAGAGCAGCACCTCCATAGGGCGGCCTGTGTGCCACACCATAGCCTGCAACTGATTCAGTCTCTGAATTCAGCCTGCCAGCTCTTGGTTCCTGCCAGTGGCATGGAGGAATGAACTGGGAGGAGAATCAGGAATAGACAAGTGGTACAGAAACCACACCAGAGAGACATAACAGTGGGTCTGCTGGGTACCATGGCTGCCTATCGGGCTCGGGCCCCACTCAGCTTACGGTGCTGTCCAAGAGATGGGGGAGGAAGGCCTGGTGGAGTCCGGTTTACAGGATTAGAGTCTCAGAGGGAATTCATGATGGCTGCGGACAGTGGGCAGAATCTGGCAGGGCTCTGGCCACTGCATAAGGACTCCCAATCAGGTCACCCTGTGCTCTTCACATAATTGTAGACCAGAATGGCGCTGGTGCCTTGTCAAGCAGGAGGAACTTAGTGAATTAAGTGATGAGCCCATAAACCCAGCCTGTATGGAAAAATACTGACCTGGAGATAAAATCACGAACAGGAAGAAGGACAAGGGAGCTAGGCATACCTGAGTAGAAAGAGTAATTGGGATGTCGCAAGACTGAGGGTACAAACTAGTCTTCCTAATGCAACCCTCCAGGCTGGAGCTGCCATTCCCTTGAATGAAGCGTGCACACTGTGAGGAAATGCAAACCCAGAGACCAGATAAACAGGGGAACTGTGACTAGTGCTACAAGTAGATACATGATTGGAGGTGGGGACAAGATATAATAATGTTCTGGGCTGTCAATGGCATAATTATGTTACTATGTACATCTAGTCAATCTTGGTCAACTCACAGTTCTTCTTTCCTGAGTTTCACAAAGTAAGACATCGTAATATACATAGCCACAATTTGCCTATGGGAAGATATTTATAAGGGAAGAAATGGAACACAGTCTTTGGGACTTGGAATTTCCCATGATCCACCCTGGAACACATGTAGCTACAAGGAAAAAGGTTACCTCTATAACATAACTGAAAACACTCTGAAATCAATCTTTCTAAAGTGTGCCTATAATGACACAGTAGCAACAGATTTTGGATGGCTATAATCTTTACTGTTTACCAATTATATCTCTTATTTCTCAAACACATTGGCCACAATTATTTGTTATCATAGAATAAATCTTACACCTGGATTGCTTATAGATCTTTGTGTCTTTGTTTTTTATCTTTGGTAAACACTGCTTTGTATGACCCAATGCCTATCAATGGGCACTAATCTGTTAAAAGTTGTGGAATTTGTTTTTATTATAAATAAATTATTGCAGAAATCCTGATAATGTTATCCTCTCAATTGTTCAGCCTTGCTTTAAGAGGCAAGCACAGAATTTTCAAAAGCCACCATAGTGACAATGATCTTTACCTGAACTTTGTGTTACCCTAATTCCAGTATTCAAACACAATGCAAACATACTTAAAGTGGCTTAAGCCAACTCCTGCTTCTTTCTAAATCTTAGGAAGGAAAGAAATTCCTAGTATACAGTAATATACAGGACACACTTCCGTTCAAATTACCCAAATGTCTTCATATGAAGGACTTCTGATTTCTAGAAATTTCTCATCAGATAAAGATTTAGTTATGCTTTAAAAAATAAATAACTTAGGTAAAATATCAGTTATACCTCCTTACTTACAAATTTTTTGTTGGTAGACAAAATATTATATTTCAGTTTTAATTTTTATAAAATAGGGTGATACACAAGTGAATGTTAAATATTCATATCTGTGAAACTACTTCTAGAGAATCATGATAAATTATTGAAATATTAGAGTTTAAGTACAAGTTTTATTTTAAATGTCTTACTCTCATTTCATATTATTTTCCATGTTATTTTTGACACAATCTTCCTCAGTTTTAAAGTCATATTCTTCCATATTATTTACGTTGTTAGTTTCTCCTCCTTTTTCTTGTGTTTTGTGATTTTCATCTTTTAACTTATTAGTAAGAATATGCTTGAAATCAATTAATAAGTATATGCTTTGTCTACTGTTTAGAATAATGTAATGAAAAAAAATTACATGATCTTTTTTCCTTAGCTCCACATATTTTCTTGGAAAGGATGTGATTTTTCATGCATATTACCATAATCAATACTTTTGAAATTATGTACCTTACTTTAAATAGATTGTGTAAGTCAGCACACATTAGTTACTGAAATACCAACTGTTTCATAAGTGAGAGTAACACTAAGTTTACAGATTTCACTATCTGCTTACAGCATTCACTATCTTTTCCTTCACATTTCATGGTCTTCACTCCTTGATTCTCCTTGTGATTTGCCTTTTTCACAATACTGAACAATACTTGATGTGTTTTCATAGACGAAAATTGCTCTCCCTTTTATGTGTTTCTTTTGCAATTCTGAATCATCACGTCTTAGTCTCTATTGTTGTCCATTTTTTGGAAGTTGATCTTTAATTATAAGTATAACTATGGCTCTTCATCATGATTTGTTACACATATTAAAGGTTTAATATGTACTCTACAAAAGAAGCATTGATAGACACTGGGAATAGTATACAACTGTTAAAATTCTACACAAAAAAGGACCTCAGAAACCATAAGAGTCTAACTTGAAGCCAGCCTCATTCCCAAGAGTTTTACACTTGTCCCACATTTTGTGTTTATGAAGGAAACATAACTTACATTATTTGTTATTTGTATTATAGTTGTTTTTGCCTGTGAGGAAGGAATTGGATTGTAAGATAAAATTATGATGTATAATTGGAAGTGAATCATACAGTCTGTACATGTATCATTTTATAAGTTCCTTTACATTATGAAAAAAACAAAATTCTGTAGAATAAACTACATAATTTTTTCCTGTAGTATTGAAAAGAGATTTTTCCCCTCAAATAATATATCTTGATTTTGGTTTCCCTTCCCTCTACTCTTCCCAGTTCCTCCCTACCTCCTGCCCATCAGATCTATCCCCTTTCTGTCTTTCAATAGGAAACAAATAGGCTCTAAATGATAATACAATAAAATATAATGATATAAACCAAAAACTAACACATCATAATAGGAAAAAACAAACAGAATGAACAAAGCTCCAAAAAAGGCACAGAGACACACTCGTTTGCTCACTAACAATCCATAAAACACTGAACTCGAAGCTGATTTTATATATATATATATATTCTGACGCAGTATTATGAGACAATGAGCCTCCAAAGATGCCATTGAGTTCATGATAACCCCATACAAATTTACATTTAGTGTTTTCATGTAAGAATCACTAGAAAAAAGAAAACTACTCTTAAGGGTAGACTGCATGCCCAGCAGTAGATGGCCAGCAGTAACTGTAAAATTTAAATACGATTGACATTTTCGGTGTTTCTTTTTGACTTCTTCGGGATAGGAGAATTTTTTGTATGATTTGTAAAAGTAATTGCTCCTTTATGACTGTGCTTTTCAATTTAGTTATATTTGTAAATAACTGAGATTTCCTGGCCTGCTTTACCAAGTTGTATCTTTTTTTTTTTGTATTTCTTTTTAGCCTCTTTATACTTTTTCACTAAATTAATATTGAATCAATTTTCTAAATTACTGCCACTTAGTATATTATCTACCAAAGTGATTTAGTTCTAATTATTGCAATCAATTTTTGTAAACATTATTTCTTTTTAAAAATCAATTAACATCTTGTGAAATCTTTAGTAATGTATAGCATAGGAAATAATCCCAACCTGTGAGAAATGAGGGTACATGAAACAAAAAATCATCTGCACAGCAAAGGGAACATCATAAGAGTGATGAGACAGCCCATAATACAGGATAAAATCTTGGCCACCTATACATAGACATGGAATTAACATCAAGATTGTCAATCCAATTAATACATGAGCTAAGGAACTGAATTAAATGTTCTCATAAAGAAAGAAAGGTGGGAAGTAGGATATTTGAAAAAGAGTTCAGAATCCATATTAATTAGAAAAATGCAACATGAAATAACATGAGACTCCATGTTTTCATAGACAGAAATGATATTGTCAAAAAAACAAACATCTGGACTGAAGAGATGGCTCAGAGGTTAAGAACACTTGCTGCTCTAGCAGAGAAGCAGGATTCGATTCTCAGCACCACATTTAAGGCCACAATCATGCATAACCCTTGTTCCAGAACATCTGACAGCCTTTTCTGACCTCTCCGGGTACCAGGCAATCAAGGAGTACACATACAAACATACATGCAGACAAGCTCCTGCACACATAAAATAAAAACAAAAGGAAAGAAAAGAAAAGAGAACAACAACAATAACAAATACTGCCAAGAATATTGCGAGAAATGAACCCCTTTACTCTACTGATAAGAGCTCAAATTACTGCATATAGTATGAAAGTTAATGTGGCAATTCCTCTAAAATTTAAAAATAAAACTACCACATGACTCAGCTATACTACTCCTGGGTATAGTCTAGTTAAAGCCACAGTATGTATATGCATGTGTACAACACCCTTCTCCCTCTCCCTCTCTCTCTCTCTCTCTCTCTCTCTCTATATATATATATATATATATATATATGCATAAATGTGTGTGTGTCTGTATGTATATGTGTATATGTGTATGTATGCATTGAAATTTGCAATATTTAAGATATGAAGTGAACACAAATGTTCACCAACAGATGAATGGGTAAATAAAATGTGATATATTAACACACATTGGAATTGTGTGGAATTTTATTCATTTATAAAGGAAAATAATAGTATGACAGTTCAGAAAATTGCGTATGATTAAATATCGTTATGTAAAATATAAGTAAAAAACAACTACTGTATGTTTTCTCTCATGTACATTCTCTAGTTTTAATTTATACATATAGTCATGCATTTGTGTGTTTCTTGTGTGTGTTTGTGTGTGTGTGTGTGTGTGTGTGTAGTCATGAAGACAGAAAGATAAGTTTCATAGAAACAGGAAAGATAATAAGTAGGAGAACAACAAATCAGAAAGTAATAGAAAATATGTGACACTTCTTCTGAAAGGGACCTACATGAAAGGAGATAGGAGTATAGAGCTTGGGAAAGGCAATGGGGAAAAAGGACTAGACAAAATGACACATGTATGAGAATGTCCAAATTAATTCCTTGATTTTGTATGCTAACAATAAATAAAAAGGAAAGGAAATTAGTAATTAGTCATCAGAAATTTTGTATATATGGTTTAATTTTATATATTTATATTTACAGGACCACTTTCACTTACATTTAAAGGAAGTCAGAAAATAAGTCTATGGTTTTTCAAAGGAATAAAAGAATATTTGCTTTTCTAAAAGGATTGATAATTCTAAGGATTATAAAGCACCAATTATTGATTTATTTCACCAACATTTTTTTTGTGCAGACCATTATGAAACACAGTATGATGATCTGAATATAAGAAAACAATCTCCTCCTCATGTCTGATTTTTGCTCTATTATTTCACTTTTGCAGCACTGTTTTTTAACAATTAACTAATTTTTCCATATATCCTAAAATTTTAATTAAGAGTTTGCCACACAAAAGTGATAGTTACGCTAGTATTTTTTTCTTAATATTCTTTCTTTTTGACAACTTTACCACTTTGAAGATTATGATGACATGCTTTTAAGACCAAGTGGTTAACGTACCAGTAGCATTCTGTGTAATGCTTTCTTTGAGCATTACTTGCTTCACTAAACACAGTGAGATCTTTGAAGATAAAAGCAGTATTTTACCTTTTTTCCTGAGTGGAATAGATTGAATTTTTTCCATGGAAATCTCCCTCTATTGCTTGGAATTTCAAGGTCTCAAATAATTACAGAAAACTATCTTGTAAAATGCTTTTAATGTATATCAGCTATTAAGAGATATTTGGAATGGCAAACCTGACTACTTCAGCACAAAATTAGGATAGTTATTTATCTGCAGCACAGAAGAACTCTAATATCTAAGGCAGCTTGTCTGATTCACATATAATTATTCACAATGTCATTAGTTGGAGTAAAATGTAAGCAAGAACACCATGACAACACTGTACTGTGTCAATGTGCCATTTTCCAGGGCTGGAGGAGGGATAGACATATAAGTGAGTTTTCCATGGATATGATTAATTTCAAATTAAAATTAACTCCAGTTAGAAAGTTACATTGCCATTATATGTAGTTCCATAAAATTATATGGAACTAAATTTATGATGATGAAATTTGAATTAAAATGTGTTTGTATAAAACGTAATTTTTATAGCAAAAACTAGAATGCTAAAATTTGTCAATAACTCAATACATCTCCAATGTCTGAATAATAATATTGAAACTTTCAAATTTTTGAAAATAAAACCCTCATTTGAGCCTCAAAGAATCATGTCTTAAATGCTTACTTTATTTACTTTATTAACTTTAAATTTGTTAAAGTTAATAAATTAACCTCATTAATTTTAAAGAACATTTTTAATCTTCCAATCTGAATGGCAAACAGATCATCAATCAATTCAAGGGATCCTCTAAAAAAAAATCCAATAGCCATCTAGCATCTTATTTCAATAACATTATGAGGTATTTCAATGAGTACCCAATAGCTAATATCTAAAATACTGATTCATACTCATTTAAATATTTTCAAAACCTGTAAAGCTCATAGCAATATCTGTCCCAAACTGCGGGATCTTCAACCAGGACCCTAGGAGAGGGCGTGGGAATGGGGTATGGGCAGGGACACGAGAATGATGGGAGGCAAGACAGTTTTCCTGATCAAACCTCAAATTTATTTAACACATAGTACCAGTATTTATGCAATTTTTGAAGTGGGGAGAAGAACAAGGAATGCGTAAGCAGGTTGCTATTGTAACCTTATCTGTCAGGCGGACTGGTCTAGCCAGTGGGTTAAGAAATCATAGTGTCAAGGGTCCCAGAGCAATAAGGAAGTACTGTGAGATTTCTCTAGGGTTTCCTGTGTAATCTATAAGGATGGAAACGTGGAATGAGGAAGCAATAAGGATGCGTTAGTTAGACAGGCAGTTTCCCAGAACTGGGCGGCTTTAGGCTATCTGATCTTGTCCGAACTCTGTTCATTAAGACCAGAGAGAAACAGATCTTTTCAACAAAAATGGGGTGCCTATGTTTCAAGCTAGCGTATCCAGAGGGACCGCTTACCACAAATTTCATGTTTGGATTGTAACTCATGGCAATCTTGAACTTCATGATTTTTCAGCAAAATCACGAAACAATAAAGCACAAACCAGAGATAAATCACAAACTATACATCCTGTAAGACTTCTAAATATTCATTACTCCTCTATCTGTGTTTCATGATTTTTCTCCATTTAATCACCAAAATGATCATCAGTTCTTAAAGAATGTCATAGTATGTAGAATAGAAAGCAAATATCTCAGAGTTCTAATTCTGTTTTTCCTTTTTACTATATTTGTAAACTCATCAACAGTTACAATGTTTAAACTTCATCCCAGGCATGTGCATTAATATTTTAACACTGACAAAAAATGAAAATCAATCAATGTAACTGCCTGCATGGAATTCATATTATGGCAATTAAAAAAAAGTAAACAAATATGTATTTTATTCAAAGTACTATGTGACAGTGAGAAAAAGAGAAAATAAAGGAAGATGTATAAAATAAAATTTTATAATGCACAGGAAAAGGTACTTCAAAAACATGATAGTGAATGGAAACTTAAATATAAAATTATTCTCATAAGCTTAGCACGTTTTTACATGAGGAGGTCAGCCTGGCTACAGTAGTAGACGGAAAGAGCAGAGGAAGTAAGATGAGAATAATAAGTAATGCAGGGTGACCACAAGGGCTTTATAGATCATTGCAAGGACTTTGACTTTTAGCCTTTGTAAAATATAAACCCGTGACTAAGTTTTGTGCAAGGAATGACATGATCTGACATATATTAAATGCTCATCTTACTGAGGCTGCTTTCATCTTTATAATGAAATTGTCCATTTACACTGCCAAATTTTCAATTCATATGGGAGCTCCTGAGTTCTAGACTCCAATTATATTGGAAATTTATATGATCACTCTACAGCTAATGGAATTCAAATTCATTTCAGTTAGGAAATCAACAGTACTGCAGAATTTGTATGTCACATAGAAAATATGTTGTAGCATGCTACAAAATACTTTGACTAAATTTTCTCTTTTATTATTTAAAGCAAAAGTAAAATAGCAAGTTGCTAAGACTATTATAAATTTTTAAAAATATGAACAGGAGCCTAGAAGAATAATATATTTGAAATTCCTTCTATGTGTATTCTCTGTAAATAGAGATGTTACAATTACAAAGGAAACTCTTCATATTTAAATGTTATGTTTTCTGTGTATTAAAAAATGGGGACAAGACACTTATCAGAAATTCTAAAAGGTTATAACATGGCTGAGATGTGAGAAACAGAAATAATATGCTTCAACAAACTGAGAAATCAGCTCAGATTTCTGGCCCATTTCAATCCCATTAAGGGATTGAGGGGTGATGTCTCCTTCACATCATCAACCAGGACCCTTTGTGAAAGAGAGATTGACATCCTTACCCTGTAGACATAGATTTACCACGTGTAAACTTTGATTCAGGGTAAATAGCAGTTTATATTTTTTTCTAATTAAATTACCAATACTGGAGTCCTGTAGCATTTCTGCCTCCATACAATCTACTTACTATTAAGCCTAGAACTGGAAGGTTTCAGCCTCTGTACAATCTAAATTATTTAAACCTCTGAGACTTACTGCTGAGTGAGCCACTCTGACTAGTTCCTTCTGAACTCTGTCTCTTCTGGTTCAACTCACTTGCTGTTCTTACTCAAACTCTTTTTCAAGTTGCCTGGTTCAAACTGATCTTCTGTGCCAGCTGACTGTTTCTGACTGAACTCTTCTGATTCCATCTTACTCTGGCTGATTCTCTGCCTGACTCAGCCTGACCTGCTCTACTCTGCTTTAAACTGACTGACTCTTCCTGTCTGACACTGACTTCTTCTGCTGAGCTACCTCTGTGTCTTTCCCCCAGCTCTCATTTCTCCATACTGCCTCAGACAGGCTCTCTGCTCCTCAGTCAGACCACTTCATTGTCTCTGTGTCTTGTCCTGTCTGCCTGCCTCATACTGCCTTTTGTAACTTACTCCCCAGTAACTGAATCACCTCTGATATCACTTCTTGTGTGACACTGACCCTTTCTGAACTCTGATTCCTGTGTCTGCTTTCATACTCTGTTTCTGTCTTAGGGATTCAAGGTGAGGACTACCACTGACTTCTGAATACTGGTATTAAAGATCTTTGCTACCACTACTTTCTGAATACTCAGATTAAAGGTGTGTATCAACATTCTTAATATTCTTCCTACATTCCATGCAGACCACACAGGCCTCTGATTGTGATTCTTTTCATATAAACCCTGGAATATTCCTTCATACAGACTCTATTCCGCTATACTACCCAGATGACAAGTTCAAAGTTTTCTCAAGCCTAAAAGCTGTGTCTTGTAGCTCTATACCCAAGTACAACCTTAATGGGAGTGATGCATTGTTTGGGGCTGAGTTACTATAGGGGCACCAAATCAGGAGTACTCCCAAGTAATGGAAAATAGTTAGATCCCTGCAGACTCTGGGTAAGAGACAGCCCTGTGGGGTAGTTATAGAAAAATAAAGGACTAGACAGACCTGCTGGGGCATTCAGCAGGCTCTGTTTATACTGCGAAGGTGATAGTCAATGGAGTCTCACCCTCTGTGGCAAGGAGCTTCATTTCAGAAATGATTATGATAGGAAATGATAGTAAATGATTATACTAAAGTTTATATGGTGCTGTCAGACAAATGTTCCATGTTCAGTCTAGTTTAGTCTGAAACTTGAATTATAGGACAGTCAAGAGCCTCAAACTTCAAGCACCTCTTTCACCAGCGTATCCAATATCACATCAGTCCTCTCAGCAGAAATCTTCAAAGCTAGGGATAAGAGGTTAACTCATATTAAATAAGGGAACAATCATCACAGAGATATAATGGCTTTAAGACAATGAACCACACACTTAATATCATAATGTAATAGAAAATCCAGGTACACAATAATAATAATGTCTTAAATAACCCACTCTTATCAACAGGTAAGTAATTGATACAAAAGAGAGACTCAAGAAAGATATTTTAATGTTAAGCTACCAAGGAGATCACGCGCACTTAACAAGTAGTTGTGTAATATTCTAACATCTGTAGAATGTTCTTTTCTTCAAGAAAGCCATAGAACTTACTCTAAAATAGATCAAATTTCAGGCCACGAAATTAGAAGAAACCCAAAGAAACAATTAACAATACACATCAGTATCTTTGAAAATACAAGAAGCTTGACCCAAGTCAGAAGATTAAAAATAAATTATCAAAATAAGTGAAAAAGAATTAATGAAATGTAAATAAAAGCCAATGCAACAAATTGATGAACAAAGCAGTGGCCTCTTTCACAAGTTAGCTTAGCTCAATAGCACTTAGGTAGTCTAAGCAAATTGAAGACAGCAAAGACCAAAATGAAAATTTCAGGTGGAAATGTGAACATAATAATGAATACCAATAAAACAGATAAATTCATTAAGAGATAGTTTGAATATTTATATTAAGAAACCTTGAAAAGCTGAAAGTCATCATAAATTCATAAGCACTCATGACTTAAACATGCCTATAATGAGCAGTGACATTGAAGCAATAATGGCTTCAGAACAAATACATGATCAGGGACATATGAAATTTGTTTCTGAATTCCAGAAAAACTTTAAAGAAAAATTATCCCCCAGCACTTCTCCTATTGTAACATTAAGTTATGTATGAACAAATGAATACAGCTGGATTCTCATAAAGATTTGGTTATTAAGATAGTTTCAAATCAGAGTAGGACTAGGGGCCATATATTACATGGAATAACATCATATAAATGTGATAAAAGATTTGTAATCAGAAAGAAAAACAGTACAACTTACTTGAGAAGGAATGAAATACTAGAGCATGGGAACTTACATTTAAAGTTTATTTTGTCCTAAAAATAAACAAAAAGCAGAACAGAACTTCTTAAGAATTTTACTTGTTTGATGGGAAGGTGTTGAGCATGTTGCATTGAACAACTGATCTTGATTTTAAAGTGGTAATTTGAAAAATATAATCTGTCCTCCTTAAGATTAGGTGAAATATTGAAGTTCATTGCATTTTATATGTGTTTTGTATCCTGAATGATACAGAATAGTTTTGAATTTCAAATAAGGTAATTGAGGAAAATATATTTTGTACAGTGTAGCACCTTGTATTAAATAAATTATGTTCATAAAGTGTTTTCTAAAGGAATTTTAATTTTATTTAATTATTTGCAAGACTAACGTTAATTTCAAATTAAAATATAATTTTAAATTTAGTCTAATTTTTCTAAAAGTATATTCTATAAACTTTATAAAACATATGATTGATTCTAAGAGATAATTTTTATACATGCTTTGAAAACTTAATGAAAAATAAAAATCATTGTCTATTTAGACGATTATTGTCTAATTATTATTGTCTACGCTTTTTCTAAACAAATCACTTACCATTATGTTCCTGGGCAAAGAATATAAAAAAAAAGAAGTATCACAACAAATAAAAAGGTAAGTGCAACAGATTAAAAATATTTTTATTTCAGATATAAGTAGCTATATATACATTTTAAATGTCTAATTAAAATGTTTTGTTGATTATAATTTCATTTAATCTCTATGCTCAGTAATTTAAATATAAATTTTTGAAATTAAATCAATAACATTTTAAGAAATGGATGCATAAACAAGACATGAGCCATGGGAATATCAATAGAAATATTAATTCCTAAGGGGAAAGAAATATCATGGAGTTTGACCCTTAAATAAACAAACAAACAAACAAACAAAAAGATCGGCATCTAATAATAGCTGATGGAGGGAGAATTAGCCTCTCCCAGTAATGAGTCCCCAAAATGGTCAGCTCTGGAACCTTATGGAAACAACAAACAAGAACTCAACAGGTAGTACTTATATATTTATGATATTTGTGTATACATATGCATATGTATGTAACAGAAATAAAATTAATGTCATAAATTTGAAAGTGAAGAGAGGACATAGAAGGAGTTGGAGGGAAGGACGCTACACATTCCTCAGAGGAAATATCCACCAAAAGAATACTGCAAAACAGCTGGGGTATAGTGGCATGACTTTAATTCCAGCACTCAGGAGGCACAGGCACGTGGATTGCTGTAAATTCAAGGCCAGCCTGGTCTACAGAGTGAGCTACAGGACAGCCGGTTACAACAGAGAAAACCCGTGTTGAAAAATCAAAAACAAAACAAACATACAAACAAACAGAATATCACAATACTTAACATTTATGCATCAAGCAGAAAGGTACCCAAATTCACCAAAGAGACACTACCACAGTGTTTGCTGATATTTTTTACCTTAAAGACCAGCAGAGCAGGAAAGGGGTTGCCCCTGAAGACTTTAATAATTCTCCTTAGAAATGACTTTGTCACTTCTTCAATGATCTTCATAAAATATCTCAAAAGGGAAGACACAGATAAGCATTTAAATAAGATGCTTGAATCTCTTCTTAAAACTGTTTTCCTTAAAAAAGTATATGCATATACATATATATATATCTATAAAAAGATTTAGATAGATATATGTGTGTGTGTGAATATAGAAACGCCTATATGCATACAATTGTGCAAATGTTCACACACACACACATACTTATATCCTTTATTATAGTTACAGATGGATTAATGATAAAATATAGTGAATACTCCTACAAAACAACAACAACAAAAAGAAATAGAAAGCATTTCCTGCAAAATCATCGTGTTGTATTTTTTTAACTTTGTTTCAGAATATTTTCATTCCCAAATGTATTTCTATTTAAAAATATTTATTTCTAATGTTCAATTTCAGGAACTAACCAAATGTAGTGTTTGGGCAAGTTTACACGATATAGTTCATAAATATCACTGATTCATAATATAAAATCAACTATATGCCCAAAATATGATAATTTAAGAAAATTAATAACTGATTATATTTCCAATTTTGAAATTTTCAATATACTTTGGTGAACTGAACAGAATTAATGTATTAACAGATATTTAATTCACCATTACCTATGAAATGAGACCCAATTAAATCACTCTTACTTGGGGCCATCCATTGAAAATCCCTGCTTTTGCAGTTAAGTCTTGGAGCCAAGGGTCCATCTATAGTGAACCTCATCAGGTCATCAGAGAGAAAACCCAAGTGAAACTTGAAGTTAGGTATGAACCCTGAAGAGACAATTTCACAATAAACAAGCAAAACAGAAAACTAAATGAAATATGGAGAAAAAGAATGAAAAAAATTCTTGACTGTGCAAGCAGCACAAGTGAGTCAGTTAGGGACAGGGAACCGCAGAACAATCATCCCAGTAGAACTTTCTGTTGGTAAGATTGAAGGGTTTCTTTCCTTAGTATATTTTCATAATGTGGCTTGGTTTTTATCTTGAGTTACTTTTTTTCATTTTTAATTTTTTTTTTCTTCTCACAACAACAACAACAAAAACTTCACCTTGCTGCTCAGTGGTGGCACGCGCCTTTAATCCCAGCGCTTAGGAGGCAGAGGCAGGTGGATCTCCGTGAGTTTGAGGCCAGCTTTGTCGATAGAGTGAGTTCCAGTACAGCCAGAGTTAGGACAGAGAAACCCTGTCTTGAAAAACAACAACAAAAATGTTTTTCTTCTCTTATACAATATATCCCAACCCCATCCTCCCCTCCCCCCTCTCCTCCAAGATTGGTTCCCATCTCCCCTTTCCCCCAGATCCACTCTCCCAACTTCATCTCAGAAAGGAGCAGTCATTCCAGGGTTATTGACTGAGCAGGCATAACAAGATGGAACAAGTTTGGGCACAATACCCTACACCATAACTGGACAAGGCCACCAAGTAGAAGGAAAAGGCTCCCAAGGGCAGGTAAAAGGGTCAATGGACCTCCACTCCAACTTTTAGGAGTTCTACAAGAACGTAAAGCCAAGCAACCTTAAGATATATGTAGGGGACCAAACCCAGACCCATGCAGACTCTATGTCTGCCCCTTCAGTCTCTATGAACCGCTATATGAACATAGGAGAATACCATTAGTTATCATCTCCAGGCTATCCAATTTCTGATTTCTGGATAGCTCTGCAATGTCAGACATGGACTCCCTCCCTTGGCAAGGGTTTCTGCCCCTCCATTGCTCCAGAAGATTCCTCATGTAGAATAGATCATCGGTTGGAGGTTTTGTGACTGGGTTAGTGTCCCAGTCACATTACTGGAAACCTTGTCTGCTTACAGAAGGTGACCAGTTCAGGGTTCCTATCCCCAATTACTAGGAGTCCTCATATATTCCAGGGAGTTTCCACTGCATTTTCTCTTCAGGGACACTTAAGTCCCCCAGATCCAGTTGTCTTTACCTATATTCTTTATCTCCATTTCTCTTCCCTAACCTGATCTCTCCTATTCCTGTTCCCATTCTCCTCCAGTCCACCTGCAGCATCTGTTCTATTTCTCCTTCTCAGGGAGTTCCATGTGTACCCACTTGGACCCTCCTTGTTGCAGAGTCTCTCTGGGTCTGTAGATTATAATATAAGTGTATTTTACTTAACAGCTAATATCCACTTATAATTGAGTATGTACCATGTTTATCTTTCTGGGTCTGGGTTACATCACTCAGGATGATATTTTCTTGTCAATAATTAGGTTTTTTTAATTTCTTGAATATAAAACTGTATGTGTCATGTAAATAACATAAGAGTTCTTGAAATTACCAGGACACAGCAAACTCCATGATATTCTGGCTTTTATAATCTTTCTATTCTCTCTTCTTTGATATCCCTGAGCTTTAGGACAGAGTTACTTTGTAGATTGTCCTTTGTGAATGGGCATATGCAACAGCAATGATAAAACAGGCCATAAATTTGAAAAATCATGAGGAAGGGTATGCTGGAAGATTAAGAGAGAGGAAAGGGAAGCAGAAAATGATGAACTGTATTACAATCTCAAAAGATAGTTAGTAGAAGTTAAAAAAAATAACTACAAAAAAGGCAAAGTACTATTCGAGGGTATTAAGACTAGCAAATATTTTATCAATCTTGATAGCAACAATAATAATAAATTTTAGGATTTAACCAAGACTGCAATGTAGTAAGAACTATATATTTCTGCCAGTTTTAGTCTATAGTACCAAATGGCAGTTTCTCCAGCTACTGGTAATCAAATCTCCTGTAACATTAGCAGATAGAAGCATACTTCATTACATTTTAATGTATTCCATATAAGTATCTTTCACTAGTTTTTATACTGTGATGCCTTTGTTACCAAGAAATACTATGATAGCCAAGAATGGACTTTATACATTTATTTTTCTTTCCACCCAAAACACGTTTTCCTTTTTTCATTCTCAACATTGTTCTTAATATTGTGATAGTTTTTTCACTATCACTAATGACCAATCTTCTATAATATCACTGCTCTGTTACAGTTCCACTATGTCTATTTCCTGAAAGCTATAAACATGCTCAGTTTTTAATCATCATTATAGTCTTTTCTTTCAACCCTGCGTAACCATCCATGGATAACAGTGATGGATAATTGAAAATGCATTGGCTTTGAATAAAGATACACCAAGGATCATGTTGGACTTTTTTTTTTTTAATATTAGAACATTGTTGCTTCATCTTTCTGATCCTAGCCTATCAGACTGAAAACACAGTGACCTCTATCTTCTGGTTTGTTTTTGTAGGGATTGATGCCATCTACATGAATATCTTTATGTATGGTATCCAGCATTCCATACATATTTAATAAATTAAATACCATCTATATAACAACGTTATAGCAATATAAGCACACTATTCTTTTATCTTACTGTGACACAAATTTCTTTTGATTTTTGCCATATCATATTCACAAGCAGGATGTATACTCTAGTTCTCTCCCAGTAGAAGACTATAGTTTTACATATCTTAACAAAAGCCATGATTTGGTTATGGATTTCTCTGCCCTTTACCTAGAGGCAGAATCACTTTGCTTGTAAAACTTCAAATCTTAGCTAGGGAACCCAAGGATACTTGCTTAACTTCGATCAACCTCTTATTTTATGACGAACTGGTTAACTATGTTTCTTGTTTTGTACCTGTGTACAATCTGAGGTGGCTTTTTTGGGGACTCCTACACTTTTCTAAAATGTTTATGAGTAAAAATGTTGGAAGTCTACAGAAACAGCTTAAGAGTGATGTGTGTACCTTTTTACTCTGGATTTATTATTCAGTCTAATCTGCTATGTTAACCCACAGTCAGATTTAAAGTTTTAGTTACTTTAGTCTAACTGACTTCATGGATGGCATTGATCTTTTTCCAGTGTTCTGCTGGACTTCTTTCTATGTAGCTTACTGTGTACCATCTGGTTTGTGTGATTTAAACATAAAAATCATAAGCATCCCTAAGGTCTCTGAGGTCTGACATGTATTTTCTGTACTATATATTTGGTTTCAGGTAGGTCAGAGGCATGAATAGTTGGTAGCCCTCCAAACTGGTTATTGACAACTGAAATGAAAACAGTCTTCTATAGCCTGTGTTCTTAACTCATGGAGTTGGCACAATCTGTGCAGTTTGTGTAAGATGTGCATTGTGACATTACACTCAATTAGACAGCTTTATAACTCTTCAATTTCTCTGAGACAATAATTTTGACTATATATATACCCAAAACTCAGAACATGTGACCTATCAGTCCTTGCGTTCCTTAGCATAATTGAAGACTGACAGTATTGACAGTTCCTTGACAAATCACTCCAATTATTTAAAGAGAGTGAGCTGATCAGAATGTAGAGCTTTGAATTAATTGAAATTTTATCCTAATCACCTGCATGGATTACAAAGTTAAATGAGAAATCACGTAGGTATATGAATTGAGGCATGCCTTAGTTTGACAAAATTAATGGAATTTAAGTTTCTATTAATCTCAATGAAATTTTGACTATGGAGGAAAATGAGAAAATTTAAAATGTTTTAAATCTCCTTCAGTTGTTAGAATCATCACATAAATGTTTAAGCACAAGAATAATGCCTGCATTTCTCAAAGATAACCCCTATGAAGCATGAAACCAAGTACAATAGATTGAAGATTATTGTCTTGACTTGGGAGGGGACATTGACAATATTGTCATTTTATTAGCTTCATTTTAATAATTGTCCTGTTCATTTAAAATGTCTGATTCAGAGAAAGCGTAGTGAAGGTGATGTACATATCCTGAATCATGATCACAACAATGTGAACTTCTAATATATCTCAAAAATAAGTTAAACAAAGAAATTAAAATGTACTTTTTCTTAGTTTTTCTGATTTTGTTCTGGGACAAAAATGATTATTTCCACTGAGGTCAAGGAAACATTTTGAAAATTTGAAACAGTTATATGTGTACATTTTGAATGTGATTGTTGTATCAAGACTATATTGATATTTAAAAATTTATCAAACTGTATATTTAATTAAATTAAATTTCACATGGAAATTATAACAAAGAGTCCATTGTCTGGCCTGGAAGAAGCATGGTTTGTTAATCATGGTTAAGAGCATGTTTTGTTCTTCCAGGGGATCTGAGTACATGTCTCAGTACACACATCGAGTAACTCATTACCATGTGTAATTCATGTGCTCTGGGATCCATCCCTACTCTGGGCTCGGTAGCCTCTTACATCGAACATACAGATATGCAAATGCACACATAAACACACAAATAAAAATAGAAACTTATTTTAAGATATTATTGTCTGCATGTGAATAGATAGTTTAGTTGGTAAAGCTCTTGTCTGCAAGCATGGTGAGAAGCAAGTTTGAGAACCACAACTAAGTGAAAAATAAATAAGTAGACTTGGTTGTATGCATCTGAAATCTCCGTTCTGAGAAAGCAGAGACAGGCAGGTCCCTGCTTTTCACTGGCCAAGCAACCTAGCTTTCTTGACAAATCCCAGGAAAATAAAAATTATGTCTTAAAAATAAACAAACAAACAAACAAACAAAAAAACAAGCATAAAAAATATGTGGAGGATGCCTGAATAATGGCAGCTGTGGTTGTCTTTGGGCTTCCATGGGCACACTCATGAACATGCATATATACACATGCACACACATGAACATGCATATATACACATGCACAAACATGAACATGCATATATACACATGCACACACATGTACATGCATATATACACATGCACACACACATGTACATTGTTTGCTGTGTGTGCTATATTCATAGATCAGAAGTTAAGACAAGAAAGTACTTCCTTTTGAATTTTACCTCAATGAATATATAGGGGCCAATTATATAGCTTATTTTGAATCTTTTATTTTGTAAATTTGCTATCAATTTTCCTATATTGTTACACAACACAGGAAATATTTTCTTATACAATTTCTGTGCCTGATGAAAGAATCATGTAAACACCCAAGAAATTTACCTTTTTGATTAGTCTTCCTTCATTAATAACAATATAATTTCAATTTACTGCATTCCCACCAGAAACTAGACATTGCATGTACTTTATGTGGCATATTTTGTTTGACTGTCAGAATGATTATGAGAAGTTAATGTTATTTATATTGTCAATTTAAGGATTAAAATAATACCTTAGATGTATGTAAGTTGACAAATTTAGTCAACTACAATATGCTAGAGACTGAATGTAGACTATGATGTTGTAACTTAAGAATTTTTATAGTAACCAAATACTGAGTTTCCTTTAACACTGTGTTTTAAAATATGTGATCCTGTTATTGAACTTATTTACCTATTGCCACATAGTACAACATTACAACTGTGTTCATAAATGCATAAAGCCTAATATTTCTTTCATTTTTGCTAATGTGTCTATTAAATCTAAAACACAATTCAAGAAAGAACTAATCAATTTACATAGCTTATCTTATTAAGCATATCAGTTCCTAATCAGAGAATTTAAGAGGAACTATTAATATCTGCAATTTTAGGGGAGAGAGGAGAAATGTAAAGTTTATTTGTAGTTTGTTTTCTGGTATAATTTTTTTTATTTTATGTTATTTTTCTTCTCTCACATAATACATATCAATACCCTAAACCCATTCCTCCCAGCTCCTCCCAAACAAAGGTTTTAATAAAGAGCAAAGACTTCAAGATTCAAAACCTGGACAGCTTTGGCAAAGGTCTTACCTCACATCTGTTCTCCCTACTTTTTTCCCTATGTTCTTTATTTATTCATTCAAAGATCCCTCCTACTCATACAAATGCCTTATTTACACAAACACATAGAACCTTATATCAAACAGAGTCTGTCAGTCAATGTGTCACCCATCCAGGTGGGTGTCCAAGCTGAGGAAACTAGAGTCTTCTCTGTTTTCTGGCTACAGAAGCTATAAGGGCCATAAGGAACCTTCATTTGCACTGATAAACAAATGGCCTTTTTATATGAAAATTTTAGGGGGTCACATCCATCCATTTTTTAGCACAAAGGTGTGAACAGGTGCAGGAAGCAAGTCTTACAGCGTGAAGCAGGCTGCAAAGCATTAGGAAGCACTCTTCCACCATACAGCACAAAAAACACATCTTCAGGAGCATCAGTCCAAAAAGACAGTGTATACAACTACACAATTTCTAATTCAAAAATTCCACTACAGAGAATCATAACTACCTTGCTATGCCTTCATCATTTGTATAGAAAAGAACAATTAAGATTGAGGAAATATTTAGGTGATAAGAACTGTATATAGTCATAAAACATGAGACATTTTTTTTTTTACTTTCTTAAACTCCTTGATTCAATTTTATGTCTTTTTGTCTAACCTCATATGTAATATTTGTATTTCAGAAAGTATGTAAAATGTATTTAAGTAACAATAGGAACGTAATAAATTAATGCAGAATATCTTAGCTTCAATTGCAACCTTTGGGGATTTCAAAGCCAATAATGCTTGAAAAATTAAATAATAAAACCTAACAATTAAGAAACTCAATTTATGCTTCAATGTGTTGCCTTAAACTATTCATTTTGCAGACAAGAGAGATGGCACCATGACCAAAAAGAGCTTTTTTTGCAAGCATGAGGACCTGAGTTTGAATCTTCAGCATCAAAATAGAAAACCAGATGTGGCTGCTCCAGCCTGTAACCACTGTGTAGGTGAGTAGAGTCAGATCATGAGAGCAAAACCAGTCACCACTGTTTGAAAGGCAGATTCCAGATCAGTGGAAGATTCTGTCTAAAGGCAATGGCACTAAAACTGAGCAACAGTAACACAGAATCACAAAGGAAGACAACTGATATTCTGCTCTGGACATCATATTCAGCATCCCACTTTTGTGCATGAAAAACACACAATACACAACTCATACAAACATAAAATAAAATATAAAATAAGTAAAGTCTGTCTTTTAGTATTGTTTAATATAACATTTATTAAATATTACAATCTTTAAGGTAAATAGAAAGCTTTAGACATATGACATGTTTTAAGTACCAATAAACTATTTCAGCATATTTTTATAGCTCTTAAAAAAAACTAAACAGGTTACACAAATCAGACCAGATAAACCTAAAAATATTTATATTCTTCACTTTCACCCTAAGAGATTACCAAGGTTTTCCTCTCAATTTAATAATTTTTTTGTGGCCATGAAGAAAATTTCATGAAGAAAAGTAGGTGAGGACTTCACAAGAACTTTGTATCCTGTTTGCAACACCAACAAAATTATAACTCAAAAGTCAAACATTGAAGAAAAGTAAAACTCACTAATGGCCATAACTGCAACATGTAACAAATTAGAACAGATGAACTTCTATGTAAATGTTATTTGAGTTGCATTTTTATTCAAATATTAACTTTCTTGATATGTGAATGAGCGAAATACAAAATGTATTTTGTTAAATATTATTCTCTATTTATTTTGACCAATGTATACTATTCTACTCTGCATATGTGGAATAAAACGGTGCTTCTAAGTTATACAGTATGTGTACTGTTGGCAAAAACAATTCTAGCCACTTGAGCCTCATTTATGTCTTTATTTCTCTACTTCCCAGCTAAGATACATGGCTCAAATCTATAATCATTGAGTTGCAAACACTCTGAACCCATTATTTCTCCTTCTGCCAAAGTCATCTGCAAAATCCTAACTCAGGTTATACCCAATTACTTGCCTATTTCATGCCTCTACCCAAGCAGCTGACAGCCACTGGAGCAAATCTCTTCACTGATGAACTGGGCTCACCCTTCTTAGAGAAAATGGACATCAATCAAATGTTCCTGCTGAGATGAGAACCTGATCTATTTCTTATTCTCAAAATGCAATTCAATATTATTTTCTATGGAATGTATTTTCTTTCCAGTGCTTATTGAATGTTCCATTTCTCTTTTTCCGCACAGAATAAGTTTATATGCCCCTTTTATATACAGTCATCACTTATAAACATCACTTCAAACATTTAATTTTTTAATAACATTTTTAATGCTTTGTAGACTTCAAAATTTATGTTTGATGACAATTGTATATCTTTTTGTTTGTTTGTTTGTTTGTTTTTATGTCTTATAGCATCTGCCTACTCCAGTTCAGTATCCATTGTCAAGAGATTTCTCTTTGCTGTACTCATTGATGACAAAAGGAAAGGGAAAATCTTTGTCAGACCTTCAGTTTGTTTTAATCTCTTGGTCATAATACTCTTAGAATTGTTCTATACAGTTTCATTTTCATTGAACTCTACCTTTGTAGTAATCCAATCTGCATTTTGCTCTCTATACTCTTGCTCCTGGTCTTACTATCCTTCTTATATATTTGTAACAATAAATCTCTTTCACATAGTAATTCATCTAGAGTAAGACAATAAGTATGTCTTTATTTAAGCACTTTTGTGTCTCCTTCAGACTACCTGAAGTAGAAAATGTGTTGATCAGTTTCATGTTAAAAAGAGGTAGAATTAAACCCAACAAGCTTAGGTCTTTTGTATTTTATGTTTATTGTCTTTGAAATGAATATATGGTACATATTTTACCTATTATATTTAATTATTTTTTAGCTTTCTATCATTCAGAATCTAAAAGTATTGTAGTTGGGGAAATAGATAAATATACAAACATAAATGCATGTATCTCTGCCATTTGTGAACAGTGTATAATTTAGTTCCCTGAAGATACTAGATAAATTTTTATTGAAATATACAGTAAATAATGTTCAAGAAATGCTTGTTAAAAGAATAAGAAGCAAGAGATCAACATGATTAGCATATTTTGGTTGATTTAGAAATTGGAATACTGTTTATTCCTCACCATATTTACATATTCAGTGAATGAGGAGACTCAATCAACATTCATGAAAGAAAACGTTTATTCCTATAAAAGACTGTTTGCCTTCTTACAAGTAAAATTGTGAAATAAATCAGAAAAAAAAATGTCTAAGAAGCCAAGGTGATAGCATAGTTCATGTTCCCTTTCATCTTTCTGAGATTATTTAAAACACAGTATCACACTTAAAGTTAACAGATATTTCCTATTCAGAGATTAGACTCTGTTTATACCTTGAAATCTGACTTAAGGTATGTCATTCTCTATCTTTCCTACTCCTCAAACACATATTATGGACTCAATTGCTTCCTCACAAATTTGAATTTCAAGTCCTAACTTCCAGGTGCATTTCTAAGAAGGTAATGGAAAGTTAAATGATATTAGTCTGGAGCTGCAGGAGTCTTTTGTTGCTCAAAACATCAGGACACATGACAAGTTTACTATGTTAGAAAGTTTATTGACAGAACAATTTTGTTTTCTGCAGAGTACTATCAGTGTTGTCATGAATCATATTATCTGTCTGGGATGACATAAATAATCATGTATATTTTAGTGGAGGGAAATTATTAGTACACTTGTAGAGGGATATTTAATCCTTTAATCCAGCAACATGGCTGCTCTGGGAAAGGATTGAATTCAGGGCCTGTGTGATCTGGCTGGAATGCAGTATATGTCTTTAAGTAACCAGACTCAGAAAGCAATGGTGGCACATGCCCTTAATCCCAGTTCTCCAGATGTGAAACGAAGCAGTCAGTTCAGAAGTAGGTCATGGTTCTCAGTTTAAAGTTCACAGTAAGTTCACAGTTAAATAGAGAAGCCATAGATATTGAAAGAATGGACATATTAACATATCAAGTTAATCAACTGAGAAGCAGAAAGTCAGAGGCAGATGGAAGTACAGGGTAAATACTCTCCTTTAATCCAAAGTCTGAGAGTTAATTAGAGTAAAGAGTTGGCAGTGTGACATCTGAGATGAATCAGAGTGAATAGCAGGCTAAGTGATGAAACAGAAGAAGAATTAGTAGAGTGAGTTATAGTGGGGACATGCCCAAATCTCATGATATAAAAGCAGACTGGCTCTCAGTTCAGAGAGGCAACAGTCAGTTAGAGAATCAGTCAGATAAGACATAAAGGCAATTCAGCAGAAGGAATTCGTGTCAGATAGGAAGAGTAAGCTTGGGAGAAAGAGTTAGCTACCAGCTAGAATCAGTTTGAAGCTGAGCCATGTCATTTAGTCAGAGAAGTTGCCAGAGTCAGCCAGATTCAGAAGTGTTCAGTCAGAAACAGCCAGCTCAGGTCGGTTTGAACCAGTCAGTTTAGAGAAGAGTTTGAGCCAGAACAGCAAGTGAGTTAAATAAGTCAAACAGAAGAGTAAATTGAGTTTATTATACCTCTGAGATCAGAGGTAAGTAATTAGATTGAGTCAGTGAGCAGTAAGTCTTGGAGGCTGAAACATTTTAGGTTTAGGTTTGCAGATTAGATTGCATGGAGGCTGAAGCCTTCTAGGTCTGTGCTAGCTTCTGGATGATTAGATTGCACAGCAGCTGAACCCTTCCAGGTATAAACTTAAGATTAGATTGTATGGAGGCTGAAACCCTCTAGGACTGAGGGATTAAATTAGCAATGTCCTCTGCAATGAATCCATGAGAATAAATAATAAAGCAATGCTCACATCAATGCCTATGTATACTATTTATATCTGATTCTCTGAAATTATTAAGAAAATGGAAAAAATATGAATCTTGTAAAATTTTTTCCTACCTTCTGTTATGTTGGTTGTTATATGAAATGTACCATGATTGGCTTTCTAGGTCATCATGATACCACCAGTATAATGGACCACTGTGGAGTTCTGCAATGAGACTAGATAGTTGTGATCTCTTTGAGTACTATATATGGTGTAGACTGAGAGACAGAGAGTAACCACAACTTAGTTGGAAGGTTTGTTTATTATACCTGACAATAATACATCTGACATGGTGACAATTAATTCTGTTATCTAGTTGAGATTGTGAGATTTAGAATCATTATAACATGGCCATTCAGTTGCTATAGTAAAAGACTAGAGGATTATACAGTTGTAGAGCAAATGATAAGGTGTTTAGATATTTAAGTATGGCACTAATTTCTTCATCTCTTCTGGAACAGGAAATAATTTTGGGTTTTACTGTCCTGACCAGGATTGGAGTGTTGCTAATTTGAAAGATTTATGCATGAAGAAATAATTGATCCTATTGGTTGACTTTGGAAGCAGTGATTTAAATTGCCAATATGCCACGCTTAGTCATATACTCAGAAAGTAGGGAGTAGTAAAGATTTAGTTCTGTGGAAATAATCATATCATTATAAGACTTCTGTTAATAATTATTTCACGCAATCTATGTCTCTTTGTCCAGAAGGAACACTATCAGAATTGTGATAAAATTTTAAGTGTCCATTTATCAGTTTCATCAACTTTGATATTTACCACCTCAAATTATTTATAGTCTAATTATTTTCTCTTCCCTGTATATACATATCAGTAGTTTCTTTTCCTGACTAATACCATAACAATATAGGCATTTCACATCTTTTCCATTCCAATAGAAATTACCATTATCCAGTTTGAGAGTAGTTTAGCCAAATACTTAACAATATACAAATAATTACACATTTACACAGCAAGGCAACAAGTTGCCATCAATAATCCATCATCAGTCATTTATTTTCAGAATATTAATGGGCACTAATTTTTTTATAACTTTCTTTTCTTGTTTTATAATGCACTTGGCTTTGGTAAACTTTAGTGTCCTGTGAAATGTGTATTCTCTCAATGTATTGTCCCCATTACTATTAGCACTATTTAGAAAGAAATATAATTGAAGCTAACTTATAGCATGCAATGCTCTAAAGAAGCAATTGTCTATATTCATTTGATCATTCCTTATATCTTCACTCCATGCCACTCCTGAATTCCTTATCTCATCCTCTAAGAAGGAAGATTCACATAATATTCCCTGTAAATGATTGAAATGTTCATTCAAGTTATTGTTTTTTATATGTGCTACTTATGAGTTATATGAGTTTTTAGAAATATTTTATCTGTTAATTGAGGATAATAATTGATCTGATTATATACTATTATGATTTAATTATATTTTATGTGAAAAATATTGACAGATGTCATATGAGATTGAAATAGGACAACTAATATTTTTATTTTCAAGCCATGAATAGGGACTAGAGAGACAAATCAATGGTTATGAGTACAAACTCTCTTGCAGTGGACCTAAATTCAGTTTTCAGCGTCTACACTGGGCAACTTACAACCACCTTCACTGATCCAATGCCTATGACCTGAGAGAACATGCACTTATATGTATGCTACCTCCACAATGACAAAATAATTAAAAATAAAATATATCTTTAAAATAAATAAAATACAATTACAGATATAGGCATTATCTTTATATGGAGTGACATTTTAAAATTGTTGTTTCTAAGCTCATATTTGCATGTATGTTGTGCCAACTATTCATTTTCTTATTCCATATTTGTTTATGTTTGATGCAATGAACTATGGTGTCAGGCTCTTGTAATAGTCAAGATAACTTTTTTTTCCTAAAGATATATGGAGCAAATTTGAATTAGTGAATGTTGAGAAGTAGAAGCAGAACTGTAATGCTATTATAACCTCACTTGGCATTTCCAGCATCAGCAATGACTGACATTTTCTCATATGCTTTCATAAGATAGAATGTGATTTTCAGCATCCTATGATTCTTTCCTGTTCCCATGCCCAGAAAAGGTAACTTTTCTGCCTATGCCTTCAAAAGCAATGGCAGGAGCCTGTAACTTTCTTTGTGAGATGTAGGTCTATAGGACCTCACTGAGCACCAACTCAAAAAAAAAAAAGTAATACCTACTTGATTCTGTACCTTTTATGTCATAATCAGTGTTGTCTGGACATAGGATTGTCATCTTGTTTTAGGGTAACTAAATTGAAATTTTTTATATGTGCACACACAAACATTTTATGAAGATTCTACAGCAATCAATATCTACTTGGCATTTTCATATTTAGTGTTTGTAGCAATTGATTCAGAGCAAAGGTACTTCATTCTTTGTCCAATTCAATCACCAGAGTTCTGGAATGTTTAGACCTGCCTACAATCTAGTCTTAAGGTTTCTGAGACTCACTACTGACTGAGCCACTCGACTATCTCCTTCTGAACTCTTGATTCTTCTGGTTCAACTTACTCACTGTCTGTATCAAACTCTTCTCCAAGAGAAGTCTTGTTCAAACCGATATTCTGAGACCACTTACTCTTTCTGACTGAACTCTTTAGATTCTGGCAACCTCTGGCTGATTTTCTGACTGACTTAGACTGAATTGATCTGTTCTGCTTCAAACTGGCTCACTCATTGTGTCTGATACTGACTCCTTCTGTCAAACTATCTTTGTGTCTTTTTGTCCCTTTCCCAGCCTGCCTGCTTCTTTAACTCACTGCTCCATACTGCCTCAGTCAGCTCTCTGCTCCTCAGCCAGACCTCTTCATTGTCTCTGTGTCTTGTTCCTCCCCCACCCTACAATGTCCACCCCTGTCTGCCTGCTTTAGACTCTCTGTTCCATACTGTCTACTGTATCTGACTGCTTGACTCTCTGAACTAAAAGCTTGCATTTCTGTCATGAGAACTGGGCATGCCCTCACTCTGACTCATTCTTCTAACTTTGCTCTGATTAGTCACTTTTCCTGTCCTTCACTGACTCATCTCAGAGGTCACTTCTTGTGTGACACTGACTCTGAACTCTGCTTCCTCTGTCTGCTTCCACACTTTGTTTATGTCTAGGGATTAAAAACATGAACCACCACTGCATTCTGAGTACTGAGATTAAAGATGTTTGCTAGCACTGGTTTCTGAATATTGGGATTAAAGGTGTGTACCTTTGAAACCTATTCGTATTATCAAATAAATAAATTTCTTACACTCTTCTCTTCTCTGTTTCCCTACTCTGCCTCATTTGCTCTTTCTGCTTTCATTATTCCTCTCTAGAACTTTTTACCAATGTCTTCTATATTCCCTTATTGAAAGGCACCCTCTGATTCCTTACTAATTTCCTAATTACAAATGTGTATTCCAGATGAAGCACACTTATCTGAAGATTTAAAGCTAGCACGTGTGAATTAGAGAAAACATATGCTCTTTGTCTTTCTGCATTTAGGTTACTTCACTCAGAATGATTGTTTCCTCTGGCCCCTTTTTAAAAAATACTTAACTTATAACCTCTCATTTTATTGAATATTCATTAACCTTGATTAGAATTATTACTCTTTCTCTAAATACAAGTTTCATTGTATTTTTAAAGGCATAACACTGTTTTAATTTCCTTTTTAACATGCTTGAAGCCTTTTCTCATGTTTAATGATGTATTAAACAAAAACGTTGTAGTCTCTACTTTATGTATCTTTCAAAATGATAAATGTTTATAGAGCCTCAATGCTGGGTCTGTGAGCCTCTTCTGTCTTTTTAAAATTTTTACTTATTCCACTGTTGGCCTCATGTGGCTCATGGAACAAAATACTATCTCAGCACTAATGAATTCCAATGTGTGTAACCATCCTTGACCTCTGCCTTAATTCAAATATCGAGAAATCCATTTTTGATGTGACTAATTCTCTTGGAAAACAACTACATTTCAAGCTTGGTATGGCAAGATTTTTAACTCTGTATTTTTACTATTTAAAATGTGTTTCCCTCCACAGCATCAATCATCTGTTTAAATGATAGCAACAATTGTCCATCTACTCAAAGGCAGAATTCCACATCTGACTGAACCCCAAGAGCAAATTAATATGCAATTTCCATGGACTGTGCATACAGAGTACTTCCAAATACATATACAAGCCACTATTTACCCTTTTCTCACTGGAATACAAACCAACATTGCTTCTAGTACTATTTCAGTTGTTCACTACCTAAACCACTTCTAAATTGTATGCCACAAGGTACATTTATCTATAAAAACCTAACATTTTACAGACAAAGCAGGTCACTTTTGGAGTATATATATTTGTAGGTAACAACACTTAATGTCATAAAAAACAATGAATTTAAAAACGAGGAAGGAGGAAAACTTTGTAGGAAGAAAACGGAAGAGAAAAATAATTAAGTATATTATGATTTCAAAAAATTAAGAATAAAAATTACATCAGATAATGCAGTATCTTTGAGTACAAACTTCTGTTGTATCTTAGAAGAAATTATGATTTTAAAAAATATTTTTAGTGCTATTACTTCTCTGTTTTCTAGTAGCAATATTGATTTTTTGCTATATTTAAAAAAGTAGTATCACATATTTACATCAGAAACTCTGAGTCATTTTCCTTCTGCAAAGAAAATTAATTCACTGCCAAAGACTTAGAGCATTCAGGATCTGTGTCACCTCTGGAAAACTGGTTTAATTGGGGATTAAATAGCATTTGGATTTATTCTTCTGTAGCACAGTGCTTTTTGCCTGACATTATATTTTTATAATTATAGACCTAGTAAGACTGAGTGCAAAAAGAAAATAAACTTTATCTTTTGTGTAATATTTTATTTAAGCACTTAAATTATATTAAATTATATATATATATATATATGTATATACATATATATACACACACATATATGTATATATATAGTCATAAACAGATAAAAATTATTTTACTGTTTATTAACATGTAATATCCCAAACTACTTTCATTCTAATTTTCATGATTTCTGAAGCAGTTGTAACACTCTGCATTTACTTATACCTACCTAGGCTATATCTTTATTATTCAGAATATCATAGGCTTACTCGTGTTTACATGTTGACATTTCACTGCTGAATGAGTAAAACAGATGTTATGATATCTTCTACTTAAGATAGGCTAAAAGGAAAGGGTGAGTTACACTTTTGATTACTTTGTTAAAAGTTTAAGATATAGCTTAATTCTCACAATAATAAAAAGATGCCAGTATAATCACACAAGGCTACTGAAAAATAGTAAAACTACAATTTAGTCAAAGCTTTTTGGTTTTCAATGATTGTAATGTGTCCATACCATTCCATGATTGTTTCTATGTATGCCACTTTCATGGAAGCAAATCATCTTACTTCAAGAAGTCCTTTTAACAATAAAGTTTCAGCTTTGCAGGAATATATATTAAATTGTCTATTATGTAATATTTAGAAAGAAAAATGTGGAAGACAATCCATACGTATATCAGTTACATTAAAGCAATTTATACAGAAGTAGCCACAGAAGGAGTCTTTCAAGAATGTTATTGTAGTTGTATTGTGTCTCAGATGATGAAGGACTATAATTTCACCAAGGATACATTTTGCTTCATGGTAGTTCGTGTCTGGTCTTCAAAGTGTTTAAGTTATATTTGTTGAAGTGGTCATTTTGTGACATTTCTTAAATGATCACGGTAAATACTGCCAAAAGTGAGGTGAAAACTTACAGGTTTCTTTTATTAGACTATCTAAATACTTCTTAAAACAATAGCAGCTTTTAGATAAAAACAACTTATATGATTATAAGCAGCAGCCATGAATAGCCTGACAGGTATAGTAAGCCCATGAAATAGTTTCATTGTGCAAAATGAGTGAGGAAAGAGACATCGTATTTCTAGAATTCAAAGCACTATAGACTATAGTAATCAGAAAGCAAGCTATTGGTATAGATGGAGGTACATCAATTAGCAGAATGTAGATACTTCTACAGTTAGTGATTCTTTAAAATGATGCTAAGAACAGACATAACAAAGGACAATCTTTTTTCAATATGTGGTATTGATGAGACCATAGTGATTTTTTCTTAAAGTCATCAAGTTTTATTTTAAAAATCTTAAGGCTCAATTTACCTACATCTGTGTTTTGTGTTACTCTGCTTTATAATTTATTTTGTTCTGAAATTTTTTAAAAATCTGTTTTAGTTTTCCTGATTATTTTTATTTGGTATTATACCACATTTTAGGCGCTAACTACTTCCATAAATTTTCACAGTGAATTAGAGGAAGCAAGTAATTTTTGTGAATGTGGACATTTAGCATCTCACTTGTTTATTATGCTATAATTATTGTATGTATGTGTGTGTGTGTGTGTGTGTATATATATATATATATATAGATATATATATATGAAGACATCCCATATCCACCAAACAATTTGAACTTTACACAATCACACTTCTTTTTTTGTGACAAGGTTTTTCTGTTGTAACTCTGGGTGTCCTGGAACTCATTCTCTAAAATAGCCTCAAACTCACAGAAATCCATCTGCTTCTGCCTCCTGAGTGTTGGGATTAAAGGTGTGTGTCACCACCACTTAGCTAACAATCACACATTTTATGAGTAAATCTAGAAGAAAATTCAAGCATAGCACTTTCCTAGACCTAGATACTATTTTTATTTTATTTATTTATTTATTGATGGATGATTGATTCATTTACTTTGAAGGACTGAATTTTCACTAAATATCATTTACCTTTCATCTCAAGAATTTTCTTTAAATTTCTTGTAGCAGAGATCTATTTTCTATAAATATTAATACTTTGTTTTTAAATACTATATTAATTGCTTTGTTTTGAGACAGGTTTTCTCTGTTTTAACTCTGGCTGTCCTGGACAGAGAGAGAGAGAGAGAGAGAGAGTTGGATTTTGAAACCCCTCTATGACTCCTTTTATATATAGTCACATGTTCAGTGTTATTAATGATTCAGCTTTTTTATTCTAATCCTAGATGATAATAATGATAATACTGTTTCACTACCACATGATCCAATCTACTTGCAGAAAGGGAAAAGAAGGTAATCAAGAGGGAGAGAGAGGGAAGAGGGATAAATAACACTAACAATGTTTAATAAGACATAGGGAATTATATTACTTTATGCTTAACTAAAATTAATATAATATGTGTATATATACATAGATGTATTGTGTAAATATATTATACTACCTGAGATAAGAATACTCTCCCCTAAAAAAGAAATGGACAAAACCTTAGTACTATGCATGAGAAACTTCCTCTATAGTTGTTGATTATGGGAGTCCCAAAGATCTCATCCCCTCAAAACACTAATAATAACCTATTACCTAATACCAATAGGTATTATTACCTATTACCAATAGATATTATCACCTATTACCTTGATTGCCTTCCAGAATTTGAAGATAAGGCCCAATTGTTTAAGAAATAAGGCAACACAGACACAAGACTTGGAGCAACTGAACAGGAGTTAATCTGGAAGCTCCTCCCCAAGGACTACCTCTCATAGTATCTGAAGGTGCTATGCAAGCTGCCTAGGGAAATTAAAAATTAGTAGTCCCACTCAGCTCTAAAACCTATGACCCACCCCAATGACTGGACTGGAACATATTCACAATGGCAAATGACTGTCCCTTTTATCTTTGGGTCATCAACAGCTATTTAATTGGTTTTAAAGTCTGCTCAACAGGAGGGAATAATAGCTATTGTAAATTTATCCGTATAATCATGTCTGGAGATCCATAGTTATGAAAGAAGAACAGACTATTGCCAATTTCCTGAATCAATATAGCTTCTATTTCTTAAATACGTATCCTTACACTCACAGGGAAGTATAGCTCTTACCTCTCATCAAAAGTCTTTTTTTCTTCTTTTCTTTTCTTTTCTTTATCTATTTTTTCAACAAATGCAGACTGAGACAGAGATATGTAACTGGTCAAAATGAAGAGAATACACACTTATGGGTTGCCCAAACAGATTATTTCTGCAATGCAAGCCCTAAATCTAAAGCTCAGAAGAAATCATTGATGAGGATATAGAAAGAAAGTTAGAGCTAAAGGTCCAGGACACCTGTTGATAAAACTATCTCTGAGACATGACAGACAGATAGACTGCACTCATGAGTATTCAACTATACAGTTACCTTAACAAGACCAGAATAATGATAACACTAGTTGAAATCCCAGAGCAGAGAGGGGAAATTCCATGAGATTCTAGCCTAGATGGAGAGATGAACAAGATCAATGGCTGCCAATAGAGAAAGGCTTGTCCCAGAGAGGAACTTTCAAATAAGGTTTACAATCTTGTGTGGTCAATCTTGGACACATGGATTTATGAACATAACTAAATGAACTCAGTGGGTCATGTACATGTGTGTGTGTATGTGTGTGTGTGTATTAAAATATATATTAAAAATAATACATAAACATATATTTATATATAAATTATATATTAATATATGTCAATGATAATTAAGAAAGAGATCATGAATTTGTGAAGGGTAGGTAGGGATCAATTGGAGTGGGAGAAGAATAGGGAATGATGTAGGTGTGTAAGTGCAGTGCTCACATATGAAATACTCATAAAAACTATTGAAATTAATAAATGGAGCAATGGTGCTTCCCCCAAACTGCTTTTCATATGTCCTCTCTAATCTTCCCTGTGCTGTTTTGCCCCAGACTTAAATCCAAATTGATCAAAATTAACTTGTGTAGTTTCCTTCTATTCTTCTCTACACAGGTCTTTCTGCCTGCAAACTATTCGGTTGCTGTATTAGCAAGGCATGGGCAGTTCTGTTGAGATTTGTATTTGATTGAGTTCCTTGCAGATCATTCTGCTCAAGTTCACACTGGTGTAAGTAGTTGGACTTAAAAACCTTCATAGATTTTTATTTTAAAGAGTATACTTTCCTCTGCATTTGTGTCTTTCTAACTATTCATTTTTGTTTGTTTGTTTGTTTGTGTTTTAGTTGGCTGGTTGGTTGGTTCTCTGGCTTGAGAGAGTATTTGCAATGTTCCCAACCCCCATGGATCCACTGGATATTAACTTCCTTTCAGAATGTCTCTCTTCTCCTAACTTTTATTATATTTAGGTTGTTGCTTTTCTTATTTTTTGCTTCATAATATTTTTCCTCTTTTCAAGCATAGGTTATACAAGGTGAACTTATATGAAGGTCAGTCTGTTGTGGCCTTCAATGTTAAAATTCTTTACAAATATTGTTAAAGGTTTTGTTTGCTTCCTTATTTTGTTCTTGGCTTTGTTTTAGCCACAGAAATCAATAAGAATAACATTTTCTTTCCTTTTACTTAATGTTGTTAAAGTTCATTGAGATGTATTTCATATGCCATAATGGGTTTTGACAATTTTTTCAATTTGATTGATTTTTGATGTTGTTGTTGTTCTTTGTTTGTTTGTTTTATGACAGTGTCTCATGTGACCCAGGCTTTCCTCTCATCCACTATGTGACTGGGGATAACCTTTATTTTCTGACTCTCTTATTCCCACCTTCTAAATGTAGTGATTATTGGCATATGCCACCATGCCTGGTATCAACATTTTTTGGTTGTATTAAATAACAAAACAGACCAAATGAACAAATAAAAATCATTTACTGATCTTTGCAGCTTTTTCTGATTACCCATGTCCATATATGTGAACTACTTTGATTAACTGGATGATAGTCAATAACCTCATTCAAAGATGAACCTGTTTAAGATTTAGATCATTTACTCTAAAGGACTATTATTTTCAATATTTATTCATTCCATATTATGACCTAAGATACCATAAACAACAGAACTCAAAGTTAGCTTGGAGATCACAGAGGCTCAAAAACAAGCTTAGGAAAATTCTGGAACATTCAGAGCACTTGCAGATGGTATTAAAGGTCAAATATCAATTTAATAACACATTCGGTTGGTAAGGTACACATTCAGGCTACTTACAAAACATCTGTTCCTTTGTGAGACTGCTCTAATGGAATTCACTGTTCAATCACCCTCTCCCTGAGACTTCTTATTCCCCTCCATTCTTTCATTCTTCACCAGCTAATTTCTACTTTTCCTGTAGTTCTCAGTTTAAATGTCATTTCTTCCAACAGGTCTTCCATAGTGACTCAATTTTAATAAAGTTTACTAAGTTATTTCTAAACAGAAGTAGTTTAGAGTAGCCTGTTCTTTCATTCCAATGCACTTATCACAATTTGTAAGTATTTACAAAGAGCAGGATTGGACAGTAATAAATTTGCAAACTAGAAAGGCATATGTCTTGCCTAATTTCCAGGTTTTCAACTTATATGATCTTATACTAGTTAACAAATACATAATTCTTCATTGAATAATATACATATTTGATATTTGTGAGTGTATATAAGCATTAACAAGGCAAAAACATGTGAAAACTTAGTGAATATAACTCATAGTATGAAAATATCAAACCATCTACATTTATCTATCTATCTATCTATCTATCTATCTATCTATCTATCTATCATCTATCTATCTATGTATCTATCAAATTTTGAATCACAGCTTCATGAATTCCAGGCTGGCCTAAAGCAAATTATGTAGCAGAGGTTTATCTTGATTTTCTGATAACAGTATATCTACCTTTTGAATGGTGGGATTACAGGTTTGTACTATCATGCTGGTTCAATTGAACACTCCTTTTTCCAGTATCTTATAGATAAGCTAGTGCAATGGTGGCATGAGACTTGGGGGAGAAACCAACTATTATCTGATTTGATGAGGTCCACTCCACAAGATGAAATCCATACCAAATTATTGCAGAAGTTTATTTTTAGTTATATTTAAAATGTTTATTTTGCTCATTGTTGGCTGAAGGGTTGCCTACAACTTGGCATTTTGTATTGCCTGCAGGTGTTGGCTTATGTAAAAGATGGTAAAAGATGCTTGATTCCGCATGAACAGAAAGTTGCATCAATAGAATACCTAAAGAGATATCAATAAAAACCCCTAAGATGATGTTTATATGATAGTGGTTCCCTCTGTTGAGATTTGGCAAGCTTTGCATCAATGAAAGGGCCTCTGTCTTTCTGCTGAGCCACCCTGTAAGTGTATTGCTACAAGTGACATAGCAATCTGAAAGGCAGCATTGCACCAGCGTCATCCAATGTGGAGACAACAAACAGAAAGAATTTCCAGACCTCCATTAAAGTATGCTTAGGGCAATTATCAGAAGGTAGAGATTATATATATGCAAAAAAAAATTGAGTAGTGTCTCCAGAAGGAAGAGGAGAATGAGGAAGGAAAGAAGGCTCTATGAAGAGAAAAAGGCAGAAAATTAATAAATAAGAAAGAATAGACTCCACAGAGGTTCCAGAATAAGAGGGAAGCTCTATAAGAGAGATCTACGTACAGATATAGGATAGTGAAAAAAATTGATAAGTCCTTCTGGTGAAGTACAAGAACTTTGGGAGCCAGCCCAGTACCTCATTAGTACAAGAGGTCTGGATACTGGTGAGGCAATCCTGACAAGACACATCTGCTATGGTGATGAGAACTCCACAAGGAACAGAGAAGGAACACCTGCAGTAATGATGAAGAAGACACTTGCTAAGAGAATCAGCACTAATGGTTGTTGCATTATGAAGAAGTCTTTGGAACATTCTACTGAACTTTAAATTCAAACATGAACTAACAAGTTGTTTTTCTGCAAACAAGGTTCTATCTTAAAATCTGAAAAGTGTTTCTTCAGGGTCATCACACATAAGCTGTCTTCCAGAATTAGCTGAGATTGTATCTCATGCTGCCTGCCAGACTTGATAATGTGTAAGTGTCACTGGTTCTGGTTTTGAAGGCATGAGGGAGTCATAGAGAGTAGCTGAGGTTTGGCACTGTGAGAGACCAGGAGAGGCCAATGGTGAGGGAATAGCCACATTAGTAGTTGGAGGCCCAGATTGTAGGTGCCATTCAGAAGTTGAAGTTTGGCACCATGAAGAGAGCCCAGGAGAGGCTATTGGTGAAGTGCAGTCCATTTACAGCAATGAACCCCAGCAGTTCTGAAGATGCCAGTACCATGGTATGACCCCAAGAACAGTAGCAACAGTGGAGATGAGCCAGTCAGAACCTGGGGAGCAAGCTGTGTGTGCTGTAGAGATCAGAGCTAGAGAAGTGACCCAAGCCCTTTGGAGGAGCCCAGAAGTTTGTGATAGAATTCCAGATAGCTGGACATTAATAATGTTTTTCTACTGTCCAAAGACATTGTGAAAAGCTTGGTAGATATTTGGTTTCATTTGGGTCCTTTCCTTGAGATTGTTCCTCTTGTAAATAGCTTTGCTGGTGCAGTGTTAGTTTGTGTTGTAGAGATAAAGCAAGTTTTTTTTTTAATCTTATATAGAAAGGGTGAAATATTGCAGAATTTTTAATTATTTTTAAAATGTTTGCTTTGTGCATTGCTGGGTGAAGGGCTACCTAGGCGTTGGCATTTTGTATTGTCTGGTGGTATCAATAGAACACCTGAAGAGCTTAAGTATCAATAATAACTCCTGAGATGAGAAGCTCAGGGTTCCTCTGTCCAGGATATCACTTGTCATGAAAATGTTTCCCTCTTCTGATGTCTGGCAGGATTTTTACCTATGACTATGCCTCCATGTCTTCCTGGGTGAGCTACCCAGTAGCTATCTACTACACTAAATACTGCTTGGGGGAACAAAAACCTAAAGCTAGATAGCCCTGGGATCTGGAGGAAAACCAAATATTTACGGTTCTACTAAAAGGATTTAGCAATAAAATGACATCAATGATATTCTGCTATGCTCATAGATCAATTTCTTGCTCAGCTATCATTAGGAAGCCTCCCTATGAAACAGATGGGAACAGAAAGACCTACAGCTAGACAATATGCAGAGAATAAGAATGAGAGACTTTGGAATGTTCAGCCCTAATGGATGTCTCTATCAAACTTCCTCTCAAGAATCCCCTCTGGAAGAGTATGTGGAAAATGTATGGTGTAAAAGTCAGGAGGACGGAGGATGGAGGACAGAACTCAATGACATCTTTAGAGATTCCTTGATTTTTAGGTTTTTCTATCTATCTATCTATCTATCTATCTATCTATCTATCTATCTATCTATCTATCTATCTATCTTATTTATGACAAGGTCTTATGTGGGAGCTGGGTTGAATCTTCCTCCTCCTCCTCCTCCTCCTCCTCCTCCTCCTCCTCCTCCTCCTCCTCCTCTTCTCCTCTTCTTCTTCTTCTTCTTCTTCTTCTTCTTCTTCTTCTTTAGACGTTCCATTCTAGTCTCTGTTTGTTCAAAGAAAGAAAGTGAAGTGGGTAGAAGAGTTACCCGGTCAGGTCGCAGCTGTCTTTTACTGTGTCCTCAAAATATGTGAACTCTTCTGAGTTTTGTCATTTGCAGCAACATTTTTGAACAACTATGCCAGGTTAATCACCTGGAGTATAAAGATACAGGGCTTGAATATTTTACCTGTTTATTTATAATCTTTTAAATTTGAATTTACTTGATTATTGTGCAGTTGATTCAGACAACAACTACAGTGATAGACATTTACTAGCATCTTTGAAAAAGTTAAGTAAAAATGTATATTTACTACAAGGTAAAAACTCAGATTGGACTGTTTGCCAGCAGGCCACACAAGTGGTTGTAGTGCTCTCGAGGTATTGCTGAAGAATCATTGTGTTAGTTCTTGTTCTTGTCTCTTTCCCCTTATCTCATCTTTGGAAAGACTTACAAAATGAAGAAGTTAGGTATTCAAATATTACTATAACATGGCAATATGTGTTTTCTCACATCTTCTCTCCTTTTGTGAGTCTGAATGTGGAAAGTTATCGTAATCAACTATTTGTATCTCCTTTGCTACATACTTCAGAAGGCCCAAACATTTTGAAGGGTTTTGAGGAAATCTGAAAGGGGAAATTATTCTGGAGTGCCATTTATGTCTCCATGGCCTTCTTCAAATTCTTTTACATTTTCCTGTAGCCTGAAAAATCACCATTCATAGCTCAGATTTTAAAATGTACCTATATCCTATTTTTATAAAAGAAGATATTTTTCTTAACTTATCCAATGCTTTGATGATTATAAGGAAATTATATTACAAAATATATTTAAATTAATGTTTTTCATTTTTTAAATTAAATATCTGAGTATTTCTCAATGTATTTATCACATATAGCCCCCTCCACCAATTTTCTCAACCCACTCAGTGTTTCTTCTGTTTTTTTTTTTTTTTAAATCATTGTGTTCAATTAAAGTTGCCCATACAGTCTTGGATATGTGACCTTCCAATGAAGGATGATCAACATACCAGGGACCACATCCTTAAGACTGACTCTCCCTCTCCCAGTAGCTAGCAATTGCCAATAACTCTGTTATAGGACTTCATGCCCACCTCCTTCTCAATGCTAGGATTTTTCCTGGGTTGAAATCTCACAGGTCTTGTTCATGTTGTCACTACTATTGTGAGTTCATATGTTCAGCTACCCTGTGGTGTCACAAAAATGTTCTTCTCTGTAGTCATTCATGCCCTTTGGTTCTTCTTTTATTTTTTTCTATAAAGCAATTTATTTTTCTAGAATTCTCAGAAAATATGACTGTGGACAATTAAGTTAAAGAGAAAAGGATATTTTATCATCCATCAACTTATTAGAACTTAATTCTCTAAAGTTAACAGTCTGCTTGCTTTGCATCAAGTTATAGAAATCCTAAGTTAAAAAATAATCTAGTTATTTTGTTATTATAGTACAGCATCCATTTTTTTAAACCTGACCTGGATCCACTATACTTTTGTATGTAAATTTTATTTCTAGCTTCTGTCATTTAAGTCAGACTCCAGTAGCTTTTGAAGACTATGGGCACTGATTTTCAAAGTGGCTGCATCAACATGCGTTCTCTCCAGCAGTAAATAAGTACATTCCTTTTCTCACATTCATGCCAGCACTTTTTGTGAGCTTTGTTTTTTATCTTAGCCATTCTGACTTGGTTTAGATAAAATCTCAGAGTTATTTCAATTTGAATTCCCCTAATGACTAAGGATACTAGATATATTTTCCCTTCTTTTCTCATACAATATACCCTAATTACAGTTTTTCCTTCCTCTACTCCTCCCAGTTCCTCCCCACCTTTCTTCTCATCTAGATCTATTCGCTTTCTACCTCTCATTAGAAAGGAACAGGCTTTTAAGAGACAACAACAAAATATAACAAAATAAAGCACAATTAGGTTAAATAAGAAACCATCACATTGAATTTGCACAAGGAAAATCACATTGAATTTGGACAACAGAAGGAAAAGAGCCACAAACAAAGCCACAAGTGAAGACAAAAGAAGCACAGACCTTCATTCATTTACTCTGGAGTCTCATAAAAATATTATTCTGCTATACTCATAGATCAGTGCCTTATTCAATCATCATGGGGGAAGCTTCCTCCTGCAGCAGTGTAGAACAAATATAGAAACCTACAAGCAGACATACAGAGAGAGATACCTTGGAGCTAGACATATTTTAAAAATATTTCTCAGCCATTTGTATTTTGTCTCTTTAGAATTTCAAGTTTAGATTGCTTCATATCTTCTATTTAAGGTTTTTTTAAATTTTAGGGTTTTTTTTGTATGTTCTAGTATAGTTGGGAAATATTTTTCCATTCTATAAACTGCCTCTTTTTACAAAGGATAGTATATTTTGCCATACAGAAACTCATCTTGTTTAATGAGGTCTGTTTTTCAACTGTTAGTCTTAATATCTACTTTACCACGGTAATTTTAGAAAGTCATTTCTTATTCTAATAACTTTAAATATATTATTATTATGTATTTATATAATATATATAATATTATATATTATATATCTTACATATGTAATAAAGATATATCACATATATTTATATATATATATATAAATATATATATATATACATTTAAAAGTAATTTAAATACATTCTAATAAAATTAAATATATAGGTTGTTTTTATATCAGAGTCATGGTACTTAGTCTTACACTGAGTTCCTTCATCCACTGGAGTTGAGTTTTGTTAGGGTAAGAGATAAGGATCTAGTTTAATTCTTCTAAATGTAACTATACAGTTTTACCAGTACTGTATGTTGAAAATGATCTCTTTTCTCCAATGTATATGTTGGCTTCTTTGTAAAAAATAAATTTCCTTTACAAATGCAGACTTGTATGGGGGCTCCTCAAGTCTATTCTATTGGTCAATTTGTTTGTTTGAGGTAGTACAATGCTGTTTCATTTACTTTTGCTCTGTAATATGACTTGACATATTGGAGGATGATACTGGTGACATCACTTTTGTTTTATTGTTCAAAATTAATTTTGCTGTCTTGATTCTTTTGTTCTTCCATGTGTACTAAAATTAATTTAACATAATTTTGATACTTTAGAATGATTTTGAAGGCCCTTGCAACATAAGAACAATTATATAGGAAGCTGTATTTTTAATGATTCAATAAGTCATAATTAATATCTTAAATATATATTCTAATACATATTCTAATATATTAATATCTTAAATATATATTCTAATCAATAGTTCAATAACCTATGTATTGATATCTATCTCAGTGAAAAGAAAAGTTATAATTTGAACCTTTCATAGCAATATCATTTTTGGCACAATTGAAAGCAATATAGTATCCAAATGTCATAAATATAAATATATATTTTGTTTTAAATGTAGGAATATTGCAAGCTCCATGTATTAAAGACATAGTTTGAGGGAGTAAAGTTTTAAAACCTCACAATATTATTAAAATAGCATGGTCAGGAGACACTTTGAATGTAATCCACATTATCAATTACTTTAAATAATTTGAATAAAATATATTTTATTGTTTCCTAATATTCATTATCTTTTTATGTAGGATGTCAGCAAAGATTTCTTTGTAGGAAGCAAAAAGGATTCATTGCAGATATACCTTAACGGAAAGTTTAATTTCCCATATTAGTGGTAAATAGTTGAAAGCCATTCAGTTAAATGAAATCATATGTTAATTTATGGAATTTATTTTATTCTATCATTACTTTGGTGTTTTATCAGTTAATTCATTTATTTGTTTGAAGGACCTGTTTATTCTACATGTTTGCCTTAAATACTCATATAAAAAAGTCAGAGGCCACAAATACAACACAGTGGTAGAATATATGCTTACTATACACGAGACCATTAATTCAATCTCCAGCAGATAAAACAAATAAAGTCATTCAACAGCTTATTTCTAGTTTAAGTTGATACATAATATACAATTGAGTATGAATAGCAAATTTTGTTCTCAGAAGTAATACTTTTTAATTTACATTCATATAGATACACTTAAGTTTTGCTCTTTGTACCTGGTAGTCACATAGTGACACATATTACTAAACTTGATATAAATTTTGAAACCCATTGAAGTTATTTAAGAAAAATTTCAAGCAAAGTTGCTTTAATAGTTTGAGTCTTACTGAATTTTATTTATTTTATTGTATATATTTTATATTAATTCAATAATCAATGTTTTATATAAATACCCTCCATTTTGTTTGAAATGTAAGATATTTGAAACACAGTCTTTGTGTGTGCTTTATTTTCCCTTTCACCTTTATGGATTAAATTCTATGATTAGAATCTAAGTAAGGCATTTGCAATAGAGATGGAATAAAAAGGCACAGGCAAACCTTCCACAATGACATTATGAGTTATTTGAAAAGCCCAGTGAATCCCGTTTATTGAGTTCTACAGAGCTCTGCTTTCCAGTTTTATATCATTGCTCTGAATGATTTTGTTTCTGAATCTGAGAGGCAGATGACCTGTATCCAGTCTCAGCTCTGCTCACAGGTAATTTGTGACTTCCACCAACACATCAGCCTTTCTGGATCCCAGTGTTCCCATCTGCCAATAATAATATTCATTACTCAAAAGAACTGTTGAAGACTCAAAGCAACATGGAATTTTGATAGACTAACCATGTAGCCAGGGCCTTAATTGTGAAGCAGAGCATTTTCCACTCCTAAAGTACATTTGTTCCCATTCTATCATTCTTAAGGAACAAAATTCATATGCCTGGTAGCACTTAGATGTCAACTGCTCTCTACTTCCTTTCAATGTAATCATTCACAATATAACATTTTGCATCTGATATTTTTCTTTTTCTTTTTTGTAATGCTGTGTTCTGAGGTCCACTGGTTTTGTGTAATTATAAGTCATTCATGAAGAATCTCTGGAGAATGTATGAGAAAGAAGTTCAGAATCAAAGCTATGCCAATACTATTTTGGAATGTTACATAATGATCACTAGAATGAAGAACATACACCAAAAGATCAGACTCCACAGAGAAGAAGCACTGAAGAAGTACTGAAAAGTACTGTGACAATTCAGTTTTAGGTAAAAAGCAGTTGGGAAAATATAAAATCTAGTTTAAAAAAGGGAAGTGAACTAGCTTTAAGTAATTTCAGTTGCCATAATTTAATGATAGTTATTTTTTATTATGAGTATTTTGAAAAGTTAAATGTCATGGGTAGTTTTACAAATGTAGCTACATTTCATAACTTTGTTCAGCATTGTTTAGTCAGTTACCATTAAAGTAGACCAGCAATTATGCCAGACAGGGATAAATAACCAATATTGAAGGATACTATTACCATGATTATTGAGATTTTGTAAAAATATTTCTCCTATCATCCCGATCTTTTTTACATTCTCCATATGCAGAAATACATTCATTGCCATTGCAGTAGAAATACAATTTCAGTAGTTAGATATAACTACATTATACTTCAGAGGAACAATAATCACCATGGAAACAATAAGGTTTTCTTTGAGATAGCTTGGGATGCCCTGTTTTCTACAGTGCAGTCAATGCAGAAGCAAAATCTTCATCTTTATTCCTAATCCTATGATTTGAGTTTAGAGTGTCCATAGTCAAGTTTCTTGGCTATCAAAAGTTAGGTCAGTGATAGTATTAATATGTTCTCAATACTTGGATTCAGTGTGAACCTCAGAGAATTCATTCCTTTAAAGTGTCATATTGTATTACTCTGGGCATCATGTAGAATTCCTCTAAGAACATCCCACCAGTTATCCCAAATGTCTATAAGTACTGAGCTTTTAAACCAATCACTGTCTGCAGAAAGAACTTATATTAATAATATAGAAACACAAATCATATTCCGTTTTCTTCCCTAACAGCATTAGCAAGAGCTAATATATATTGAAGAGTTACTAGCCAGACACTGTTCTAAGCATCATGAAGATATTAACATATTCTTTCAACAGCATTATTTGTGAGCTATAGTTTTTATTCACATTTTATCAGTGAAGAAATTTAAATAAAGATAACTAACAAGGCTTGCCCAATGTAATAGGGAATTTAAAAAAATCTTTTAATTAAGCCCAGAGTACTTGGCTTCTGAGTCATTGTCTTAGCCACTAAAATTAACTTGCTTTAGATATAAGTTTTGATAATGTATAAAGTGACTAGTATGGAAAAGTTTCAGAATAAAGGAAAGAGCTCTGTTTTTGAGTCAGAAGCATGTAGACAGTAATAAATCGTATAAAGTTGCAATGAGATGACAGAAAGGGATTGTAGTATGAAACAGGAAGTGAGAAAAGACCCCTGTGGAGCACTAGTACTTCAGAGATGGGAAAATGGGAATGCACTAAGAGCATGCCAAAGAACCACAAAAAACAAAATAGAAAGTCTAGAAGTTCAAGACTGTGGTGGAGTTGGGAAGAGAAAACTTTTCATCAAATTTACAAAGTTTGAAGTATCTGACGATTTCTATATTGGACCTTTCACTGAAGAGAGAGTGAAATATTACTGTGAATAAATACTGGAGATGGAGAATTTGTAGAAAATTCAAACATTGTCTCTTTTGAAGGTAAGTGGAGTTGAAACTTGGTGGGAATAAATAAAACAGAAAATAAGTTACTGAATACTTGATATTGTTTGTAGGATAGAAATTAAAATCACAAATGGTTTTTGAAGAGACGATAATTTGAACTTGTGTAAAAAGCATGAAAACATACTAAATTGAAGTCATTGAGACGATAAGAGTAAACATAAATCGATAATTTGGCAAGCATGTTTATTTTTAATGTATTAGTCTAAAACCCGATAAATCCTGAGTTATAAAGGAAGAAAGTGTAAATCAAGCCTGTTCACAGTTTATACTATAACAGAGCAAAGGTTTCTCCATCATGTCTCTGCTGAAGCCATCTTTGGCTTCTGAGAAGTTCCGTGAGAAAGTACCCAACCCTGTAATAGAAACTCAAGGTCAAAATGGGCCAGCTAACTGCATGTTCTTGACTTTTGTTAAACTGCTTGCATACTTCCCCCTGAAACTATCAACCACACGTAGTTTTTCTGTGTTCTTTGTAAAAAAACAAACAAACAAACAAACAGAAAGCCCTGTATCATGCATTCAGGGCTGCTCTGTGAGAAATGTTTCTCTCCAGGCAGTTGGTGGCTTAATACAGATTCTCAATTCAAACTTCAGTTGTGCTGAATGGTCTCTGGGTCTTTAACCCATTACATTTGGAGGTCCTACTGAGATAGTTTTTGAACCCCTAGCCAGCTTAACCAAGTACTAGGTCTCAGTATGGGCTGTGGCTACAGCAGGTACAGTCTTCTCCCTAGGAGTTGAGCAAATTGAAGCATTTCACAGAGCTTCAAGAACGGAACTCGGCACTTGCAGCTGTCCTGGCCCTTCCAAAAGCCTTGTCTAAAATTTCTTCAGTGAGTCTTTTGGTCCGTCACCTGCAGAGGTAAGTCTGTTTAAAGTGCTCTATATTTTGACACATAGGAGAATTCAGATGAGACTGCTGATCCAGTATCCAGGATCTGTAAAATATTAGAGGATTCCCTCTGTTCAGATGTCGAGTGCATGGTGGCCGACCCTAATTTGTCTTCTTATTATCATTGTGTGTTCCTGTCCTGTCTGTCTCTTGTCTCTACTTGTTATTGTGAACTGAGACTCAGAAAGTTAAACTATGTGAGTTCTGCTTCTAAACAGCTCACTCCTTTGGAATGTACCTTCAGGTGGCCATTCAACATCAAAAGAGGGCCATTCTAATTCACAAAGATTCCGGAGGTGGCTTTTTGTAAAATGGACTCTGTACTACTCCTCCCTGTCTTGAGATACCTCCTAAAATTAAATAAGGTACATATGACCATGAAAGGCCCAGGCATTATGGCTGGTGGTCACAGGAACTCCTGGCCACTCTGATTAGTTTCCCTACATACATGTTTGGTTAAGTTTGTTGCAGCAAGCTCCTCCATGGCTTAGGACATGCTTCCTTAAAGCTGGTATCAAGGTTCTGGTAACTAAGCCCCAAAAGAAAAAGATACTAAAAATTTTGTCCAATAATCCAGAGGAGAAAGAACCCATACCCTATGCCCCTGAACAAAGGGTGGTCTCATCCTGGACTTCAATTTCAGATGCCCTTTCTTGTTCTTCTCCTACAGTGTCTCCCCAACATACCCGCAGCAGCTCCAAATATGCTCCCTGTTCCCAGGCCTCCCCCTATTGGGCCCAGCCTGTCATTCTTTCACTCTTTTTGAGCCAAACGATCTGAACAAAGTATCCCCAACCCATTTACACTCAAATTCCTTCTAGAGACTGTTGTCTCTAGACACAAGACCACTTGGGATGATTGCCAACAGTTAAACAGTTCCTGGCTACCCTGTTCACCTCAGAAGAAAGGAACCACATAAAGTTAGAAGCTAAGCACGCAGTTCTGAGTCCAGAAGGGAGATCTCTGGTTGATAATGGTAATCACATTGAAAGTGTGTTTCTATCCAATAGATCCCATTGGGATCCTAACACTGACCAAAGTAAGGGGGCACTAGAAACCTACCACCAGACTTTACTAGCTGGGCTCTGAGCTGCACATGGAAGCCCACAAATCTATAAAAGGTAAGTGAGATCATACAGGGGACCTCAGAGCATCCAACTATATTCCTAGAGCATCTTCTAGAGGCTTACCATGCCTATAAGTTATAGATCCAGATGCCCTGAAGAAAGGGTGGGTGCTCAATATTGCCTTTGTCACTCAGTTGGCCCCAGATATTAGAAAGAAGTTACAAAAGTTAGAGAGCTTTGAAGGTATGGAGAGATTCTAGTTGCTGTAGGTAACTCAAAAGGTATTTAACAATAGAGAACCAACTGAGAGACAGAGGGGCAGGAGAAAATCCAAATAATAAGCCAGTCCAGTGCAACAGGTGAGAAGGGGACCAGGAGACAAATAAGCTACCATTAGAGAAAGATCAGTATGCCAACTGCAGGGGGAAAGGACATTGGATAAATGAATGGCCTAATATGAATAAAAAGGCATCACAAGAACTATAGTTGGAAAAGTTACAGAGCCCAGGCTCCTGTGCTTTAAGCCTTCAGGAACCTAGGATAATACTTAAAGTTGGAGCAAAAAAATTAACTTTTTAGTATGCACTGGGGCAGCATAGTCAGTCCTTAAGAAGTCCCTAGGCCAACTGACTGATTAAAAGATTCCAAGGGGAAACAAGAAAAATAGCATACTACCCCTCGACCACAACCCATTCATCCCTAGTGGGTCACTAAGGGACTGCTGCAAGAGTTCCAGACTGGGCTGCAGAGTATCAACTAAGAAAGCCCAACTTTATACATCAGAAGCTTCCTATCTTGGCTACCAACTGAGAGGAGTCATAAAGAATCTGTCTCAGGGTAGGTTTGCTGCCATAGTTCAGATCTCAACCCCAAAGACTAAGAGACAGGTTCAAGAGTTCCTATGTACAGTTGGGTATTGCCACACTTGGAATACAAGGGTTTGTAGAAAGAGGAAAGCCTCTATATACCTTCACAAAAGGAAGCACTGAGGCCCAAGTCTGGATTATGACAGAACAAAAGGCATTTGAGGCTCGAGAAATTGCTCTGATTTCAGCTCCAGCCCTAGCACTTCCAGATGTCTTAAAACCTTTTCATCAGTTTGTTCATAAAACAAAAGGCATTGCAAAAGAAATTTTGATTCAAACTTTAGGGCCATGGAAATGCCCTGTGGCATACCTGTCTAAATGATTTGTCACAGTAGCCTCAGGATGGCTTACTTGTCTAACAGCTGTGGCAGTTACCATTATTCTAGTGAAAGAAGCAGACAAGTTAACTTTGAGTCAGGATCTTATACTCACAGCATCTCATGAAGTTGAAATTCTCTTGAGAGGAACCAGAATGCTGGCTGTCTAATGCTCATGTGACTCAACACCAGGTCCTACTTCTGAACTATCCTGATTCTGGTTTGAGAAGCCCACTGCCATCAACCCTGCTATTCACTTGCCTGATGATGATCTACAGATGCTCATCCATGATGGTCTTGAGGTGACCATGGTGGTCCAGAGGATATACCCAGACAAAATGGACACCCACCTCCTGAAAAGCCATGATGCAGTACTTTACATGGATGGGACCAGCTTCATTAAAGTTGGAACCAGGTTGTTACTTTAACTGAAACCCAAGCCTTAGGGCCAGGTATCTCAGCTCAGAGAACAGAATTGACTGCTGTAACAAAATCTTTCAGATGAGGAAAATGAAAATCTACCACCAAATATATGAACAGTCAATATGCTTTTGTTACTGCACATTTCCATGGTATTATCTATAAGGAAAGAGGGCTATTCACTGCTGGGAGAAAGGACATTAAAAACAAAGAGGAAATTTTGGCTCTCCTAGAGTCTACTTGGCTTCTTCTACAAGTTGTTATACTCCACTGTCAAGGGAATCATAATGATAACTCCCTTGAGGCAAGAGGTAACTGGGATGCTGACCTGGCTGCCCAAAAAGTGGCCCTAAGACCAGGGGGAGGGGGCTATTGAAAATCTGGTGGTATACTCCAACCCATTGCTGCCAGAGACTCCATGCTATAATTAAGAAAAAATAGAAGATGCAAATAAATAAATAAATAAATTGGACAGCTTGAACACACAAGTTGGTGGAAGACATCAGAAGGAAAGATCATTCTCCCAGAAAAAATTGACAAGACTCTGACAACTGATCTCCACCAGACTACTCATCTGAGGTATACAAAACTTTCTAAGTTGCTCTGATCAAGGTATGCTATCCTAGACTAGACAACCTAGTGCAAGATGTCTCAGACAGAAGCAAGGTTTGTACTCAAGTGAATTAAAAACAGAGAACCTTCATCCAGAAAGGGATCTGAGAGGCAAATACCCTAGTGAACTCTGAGAAACAGACTTCACTGAAATCTGGCCTGCCAGGGTAAGATACAAGTACTTGCTAATTTTTTGTTTGTTTGTTTGTTTGTTTGTTTCTGAGACAGGGTTCATCTGTTGTAACTCTGGCTATCCTGGAACTCATTCTGTAAATCAGACTGGCCTCAAACTCACAGAGATCTGCCTGCCTCTGCCTCCCGAGTGCTGGACTTAAAGGCCTGAGCCACCACAAGCTGGCTTTTGCTAGTTTTTATAGATTCACTTTCTGAAAGGGTAAGAATGAAACTGCTCAAATAGTAGCAAAGAATCTCCTCTAGGAACTGGTCCCTGATTTGGCCTCCCCTTAGCAATGAGTTCTGAAAATGACTTAGCTTTCACAGCCCAAACTTCTCAAATAATAGTCAAAGATCTAGGTATACATTGGAAACATCATTGTGTATGTAGCTCTCAGAGTTCTGGCCAGGTAGATAGAATAAACAGGATGTTAAAGGAAGCTCCAACAAAACTCTAATTAGAGTCCAATGAAGGGTGGATAGACCTTCTTCCCTTTACTTTACTTCAAGCCCACTGTACCCCATATAGGGGGGGATTTCCTCCCTATGAGATTATGTTTGGAAGACCTCCCCTACTGCTGCCCAGGCTCAGAGACCAGCAGTTGTCAGAATTCTCTAACCATTCCTTTTTCAATTCTCTATAAGGTCCTCTAATCTTCCATAAAAGCTATTCATCAGACTATTCAAGAGATTCAATCAACTTCCAAGCCCAACATCAGTTACTGTCTGGGTGAAGCCAGTAGACAAAACAAACAAACAAACAAAAACAAAAAACAGAAAAAAACAACCCACTGGAACTCAAATGGCAATTCTCTTCACTCCTACAGCTGTAAAGTTAGCAGCTGGAATTACTCCATAGATCTACCCCTACATAGGTGAAGAAAGTAGAAGCCACAGACTCCAAATGGACTGTTTGCAGGACTGTGGACCCATTAAAATTAAGGTTTCATCAGGCCTCAGGCCCTTCCACTCCCTGACCTTCTACCTCTTCCTGAGTCTTAGGTTTGGTACGAATGTAGGATCATGGTCCAACCTCCATCATCCTCAAGCCTGGATCTGGAAACTGAGAAAGACAGATATAGGGGAGGTGATAACGATTGTGACTGCAGACCAGCAGCCCACATTTCATCTTAACCTTTGCTCACTGATGGCCACTTTAAGTGTCTGGTTATATTGGAAAAAGGGAGGATATGGGAATTTGTCTTTTGTTGTAGTAATATAGAATTTATAGTTCTCTGTATGTCCTGCAGCTGGGCCCCCTAGATGCCAAGAACAGGGGAGTTTCCATTGTAAAAATTGGAGTTGTGAAACAGAAATTTCCTGGAAACACTCAGATAAATACATCTACAAAGAGTCCCCTCCCAAGGAATACATAATAGAAAAAATGTTACCCACTGATAGTAAAATTAAAGATCTAGAAGGAAGATTTTTGCTTTAGGAAAACAGAAAAAACCTGGAGAATTGGACTCTATGCCACAGGAATAGACCCTGGGGATAGGTTTTCTATCCAGAAGAAACTGCAGAGATCTCCTATGTATGCCAAAGCCCTGACCAACTATCCTGTATGAAGTACCAGGGGCCAGAGTCCCACCTCCTGTCTGGGAAGCAGAGGGAACCCCATCCTTTTTTTCCACTCTTAACAAAATCTACCAGTTGGTTAATCATACTCAGCCAGACATTGGCTAGGATTGCTGGTTATGCTTAGACACAGGGTCTCCATACTACATCAGGATAGAAACTAAGCAGACTTGTCATCCCAGTGACTGATAAACTCACTGTGACTGGGGGAAACCCAAATTACAAGGTGCTGGAACTTGTCTAGGCACTTCCCCTTATTCTGTTGCCTCCTATTCTGCATTATGAGTTAATTCATCTGGATAACTGCATTACTACCTAGCCCCTGAGACTACTTGGTGGGCATGCCCCAATGGTTTAACAAAATATTCTTAGAAGCCCCTTTTTATGTAATTAGTATAAATTCTGCCCCTGGTATACTTATACAAAAAAGGGAGAATATATTTTAATATAAATCCTGAATAAAAAGTAAAAAAGAGCGGCACCAATCCTCATCCCACTCCTAGTCAGAGCAGAGATAGCTGGCTCAACAGCTATGGACACAACAGCCTTTATCCGCGGAGATAAATCTTTAAGGAACTAAGTAGACAGGTTGAAGACTTAAATGTACTAAGAGTTGCTATCTCTGAGTTAGAACAGTAGTTAAACTCCCTTGCAGAAGTGGTCCTACAAAATAGGAGAGGCTTATACTGACTTCTCATGAAACAAAGAAGACTATGTATGGGTTTAGGAGAAACCTGTTGTTTCTATGCTAATCGATCAGGAGTAATTAGAAAAAAAAAATCTTGCTATGGTTGGAGAAAACCTCAAAAAGAGAGAGATAGTCAGATAATTAGTACCAGTCTGTTCTCTGGGTCCCTGTGGTTAACTACTTTGCTGTCAGCACTGATTGGGCCTTTAATTCTCATTCTGATTGGATGGTGGGGTTCTGTATTTTAAATTGCCTGTCCAAGTATGTAAAACAAAGGACTAATTCAGTCAAATTAATGGTCCTTAGGACCCACTGTTACTCTTTAGAACAGGATGTGTCCATGATTTCACTCATTCACTATAACAAGTGAGTAATATAACAGGGAAAATAGTCTCCATCTTGTCTCAGTTGAAGCCAGCTATTACACCCAACCCTGTGATAGAAACTCAGGCTCAAAATGCCCCAGCTGATTGTATGTTCTTGGTCCTTGTTATACTGCTTGCTTGCTTACCCCTGCAACTACCAACCAGTCTGTAGATTTTCTGTGTTCTTTTTCTCTTGAAAAAGCCCTGTAATATGTATTTGGTGCTTCTCTGTGAGAAGTGTTTCTCTCCAGGCAGTTGCTGGCTTAATATAGATTCTCAATTGAAACTTTAGTTGTGCTGAGTGGTCTCTGGGTCTTTAACCCATTATAATAATAAAGAGGTAAATGACAGAGAGTTTATCAGCAGATTGTTAAAATGGAACAGGAATCTAATCATTGCCACAGAAAATATTCACCAACTTTTAAGAAAAGATTCTTAAGTCTATAGAATGGGGGAAAAAAATCCTTGCCAGCTATATACCTGAGAAAATTATCTAAAATACACCCAAAAAAATCTCAAAAAAATTAAATAAGGCATGGAATTAAACAAAGAGTTTTCCAAACATCATCAATTTTAATGAACCAAATTACCAGTTTTAATTGCCACTAAAATATTAAGCAATGTATTCACGAACTCAAGTTGTGAATATATAAATTGGTTATATTGCTGAATTCATTGAGTTATTGTAAGGAAAAGATAAAGGATGGGAGTGTTGGTACTGCTTGTTGAGGGCAATACAGAAAATTATGGGAACAAAACTGTTGAATAACAAATCAAATCAGCATTTGGTTAGTTAAGAAAAAGAAAATAGTTTCACAAGAAACTAAAATCCCTAATAAGGAAGAATATTTTTGGAATACTTCAAGGATATATTTGAAAATAGAATGTGTGGTCAGAGATAAAATGATGAAAATGTCAAAGTCAGAATAATAGAAATCAGTAGCTCAATATGACTAGATTTAAAAGACTACAGTATGAAAAAGGCAAACAATTGTGTATTCATGGAACATGTATATGTACAGCATCATTATGTGAGAAGAGATTGGGAATATTCTTTATATCAAGGTTTAAAGATGACAAATTGGAAGATTGGCACCTGTGGTTTGTTAAAAAGGTGACACAGGATAAACTGATCAAATGTTCTGTGCTGTACAATATGAAATACGTTCACATTCAGAAATTAAAGTATCTGAGATAGACTCAGTAAATTCACCATAAAAGTAAGGGCCTAATACATTCTATAGGACACCGATCTCATTTTCTAACTGAATGTTAGCAATTATTTGTTTTTCCCAAAGACAAATGATCATCAACCTGAGATTTATTCTACTGAGGATATCAAAATTAAATTTCAAATTATTGTCATTACTCCAAAGAAGATTGTAAGGCTCACTGGTTGGGTAGCTCCTAAGGCTGCCCTTAGATATTTGCGGATGAGGTGTATAATAGATACTCCCAGAGCAGGTACAAGTTGTAATTCTTTTCATATGGAGTTAGCTGTAGCCAAGTTCAACTTCACACTGAAGTGTAAACACAGCATCATAGAGACCAGCAGCCTTGGCAGAAAGAAGAAATCAGACCCCATCCCTGTCCTAAGGTTACTTAGCATGAGAGTTATCTACATTTCCTGACACAGATGATGGTGGTCAATATGGTATGAGAAGCATCTAATTTAAGTCACTACATATGACTGACTTATAGAAGGTAAACATAAAATTGTGGTTTTCCATGCTAGAACTAGTAGTGGCTGGAATTTAAGAAAAATTGAATTAAGTCTTCCAAATATGCATCTGAGTTGTACTCTATTCTAGAAAAATTTATGTTACCTCTTGGATTGTTTAGTTATATGTAAAATGGAGGCAATAAAATAGTGACTAGAACTTGCCTGAAATATTGTAAGTATCAGTGCATTGTGAATATTGCCTAAAATTGGACTGTAAAATAACCAATCATATAAAATTTGATTTAACATACTACTCTATCACTGTGCAATACAAAATTCATATTACACTTTATTGCTCCTAATTTGTATGTGTTATAAACTACGCTTGATGAATCACTGTCATTACTGGCTTGTTCTTCAGAAGGACTTTTTTTTTCAGGAGAAGTTTGACAAGGATTTTTTTTCAGGTGATAGATTAGAGATTCTTACATTTTTCAGTCACTTAAAAATATTCTCTAGGTCCTATGTGTCACAATGCTTTGTCAATTTTTCTTTAACCTTCCAAGTCCTTTGCTTATATATTGTGGTTTCTAGTTCTGTGTTTTTATGGGATTTCTGTGTGTGTAGACATGTGTGCCACTGGGTCTATATGTGTTTCTTGAGTATTTTCTTTATCCCATTTCATTCTATTTGTTTATTTTGTCATTTTGTTATTTGCTAAACTTGTTTGTCCATTTTGTTTTTATTTATTATTATTATTACTATTATTTTAGATACCTATTTGTATCTTAATGAAGAAAGAAAAAGGGTGTGGAATGGGGAGACCAAATGGGATGCAATGTCCCAAATTTTATCACGATGGCAGAAGCAGGCCTTTTATGCACTATTTTCTAATATCAGTTAAAGCTTCCAGAGATCTTCAAATCTTAAGTAAACAGCAATACTTTCTTTGAGATACACACTTGGGAACACAATTAGTGAAGATAAGGGTGAAAATGATGATTTTCTATTCCCTGAATATTATTATCTAACATATTTTTTGGAGGAAATTTTTTGCAATTTATCAAACACCTATTACATTACTAAATAATGTATTTCAAAAATGCAACACATTTAAGAGCATACATATATATATATATATGTATGTATAAAGCAATATATCTATATATGTATAAAGCAATATATATATAAAGCAATATATATATATGTGTGTGTATGTATATATAAAATCTCATGTGATTTTTAATTCATGCAATGACACATATAGTAAAGCTACTATAATTTTTGTCATTTTATAAATGAGAAAACCACTGCATTAAATGAAATATCTCATTATAGATGTTAAGTTTGAGGATATCCAACTATCCAAAAATCAGTTCAAACTGAACTATAGGATTTCTGGTGGTTAGATAAATGCCAGCATTCCTCAGGAACTTGTGAAACCAGTCACCATCTGCTAAAAGGAGTCATTTCCCTTAAATCTAGCAGAAGAAACATATGGCTCCATTGATATTCATATCAAAACCCAGGCTCCCTTAGACCTGATTAACAAGTGCTTGTTATATGTTTCAATGACCCCATGTCAATCTTCTGGTCATTGCCTCCCCTTAGTTATGGTAGCTACTTACCCACCTATAACCCTTATTCTTTACTATTCTTCCCCCGCCCCTCTCATCTACAACAAAAAACCTTAACCATACCATGTCAGCAATTTCTTTACTGTGTCCCTTTGCATTCAATAAGGAATAAAGAGAATTAGGAACTTGGATCTCTGCCTCCAAATCCATTGCTATTTCACTAAATTATGTACCTGGATTTATGGTACCTAGATCAAACACCAAGACTTACAACAATGTGACCTCCCATGTTGTCCACCCTCTTGATCATAGACTAGACTTTCTATTTCCCATATTAGAATAAAGGAAAGGTGATAGGTTGTCATTTATAAGGCTATACTATGTAAAAGAGAATAATAGCTTTTGGTTTGAGCATTCTTTTATTTTCTCTTCAATTACCCTCTTCTGGAAGAAAGCCCCCTAATGAGATAAATACATAGAAAGGCCCACATGAATAAACTCAGAAGGAAGATATACCGTGAGGTCTACTGACCATTAAGCAAAGAAACAGAATCTCCCCCTGATGTCTGGAAGTTACTACAGTCCAGCATAATACCTCTTCCAGTATTCTTGTACAATATTGAGTCATAATCATCCAGTAACACACTTAAAAATGCTGTATGGGAACTAATAAATGTACTATTTTCAGCTACTATATTTGGGTGATCTGCAATGTGATAACAAATAATACAATATTTACTTCACAAGACATTGATTAAATGCATAGATAGATAAATGAATAACAGATTTTCTATGAGTATTGTATGTTGAGATAACAATTAAGAAATAATATTTTGCTTGAAACCATTAAGACTTGATAGTTTACAGATATACTAAAAGCACTTTCACATACAACGGTATTTTGTTTCAAAGCAGAGTAGGTTTTTAAACAGAAATCATTATATAAAAGTTTCTCAAGGAAGAATTTTAAACTCAGACAGCCTCTCATCTATCTAGGATTATTTAAGAGGGATGCCTTAGGGCTAGATTAGATGAGGTGTCTCTCACCTTTTGATAGTTTGATGATTAGAATGTATTGAGCCCTTCTGTGGTATATATCACCTCCAAGGTGCTACTTGAAAGCTTGTTTAGACATGATCTTTTTGGAGTGATACAAAAAATATCACATACATATTAATTCTAAAATTCATTCAAACTCATTTTATTTGTGACCTCTTATTTTTCTGAATTTAATGAACAAATTGCCTGTGTGAATCATTTGTCAACCACTCAGCTTTTGACATTACTTAGATTGTTGTTATAATTACATGATTCTTCACTTAAGGAAATCTTTCTGACTCATTATTTCTTAATGTGGATTTCTGCATTTGAACAATGCTAAGACATGCAATCAAAACTGAAGGCAGTAACACTAAATAATTTTTTACACAGTAGCCAGAGAAATGCTATATTACTTTGGACATTAGCTCTTCCTGTATGTAAAATGTATGTTTAGAATCCAGTTTGACATCTTTATTCCTTTCCACTGTTTTGGTTGAAGTAACTTAAAGACCTCAAGGTCAAGTCTCATTGCAGGGAAATTTTGAACATGGCTCACTGTCATGATTGACCATGATTTCAATATCCATGCTCCTAGGAAAATATAATTAACAATTAAATATCCTTCCAACAAAAGAATCATCTCTACATAAGGGATAGAAATGTAAAATGTTTTTATTACAGAATAGGCCTTAAAGCCAAATCTTTCTCACATCACAGCACTCCGCGGAAAAAAAATTGCAAGAACTGAAATTTCACCCTTTTATAGACCACAGGAGGTATAACCGAATAAAAATATTTGCAGCATAACCATTTCTAATTCTCAAAGACTTCATGGCATCATATACCATCATCTAACATCACTTGAAGACTGGAGTCATTATCTATGTTTGTTTTTGCCTCTAGAGTGGATACACACGTCTTTATGAAAAGAGGTAGTTTTCCAATTATGGCTACTGAAGATTATTAGGCTCCTACTATGGTAGATAGTCTTGAATTGAAAGCCTGTGAGGAAGTTTTATTGTGTTCACTGTTATGATAAACATTTGAGTTCTTCCAGAGGAGGAAAACTTCATCCTAATATAAGATTTTAGAGCTTTAGTCAATGGCAGGATTGCAGGTTGTTTCTTGACTTTGTTGAAAGACAATGCCTGTGAATATGCTTGTTGGATTTGGGAACATACATCAATTTTCTGTTTATTACCCATTTTCTATTTATTACTCTATTTTTACACTATTGAAGCCAAAGGCTGGTTCAAGATGGAGACGCAGCAGTAAGCAGTCCTTCAGGGCTATCAGAACTGTTCCACTGTCTCCCACTCAAGGCAACCACATTCCCTCATGTATTCATGGAATGGGTGATGCTATATTAGCACTGATTGAATGAGGAAAATTGTGAGAATCCAGAAAGGATGGAACAAAACAGCAGTAACCATTCTGGAGGGACCTTGGACCTTGAGTGAAGAGAGGAAACATGGTGGAATGGGATGGTGCTTTTGCTCCTCTCAAGTCACCCCCAGCTTCTCACATGTTCTTGAACTAGTAGAACTACACTAGTGCCTAGTTAGACAAGAGTAACTTTGTGAATTAAAAGTGGCTGGAAAGAAGCAGTGTCAGAAACACACCTGGAAGTTTAGCTGGCTGTGAGTAGAGAGAAAGCATAGTGTAGTGAGCCCAAAGGTGTGGCCTGCACTGAGGACACTGAACTGGAGACACAATCACAAACAGGAAATATGACAAGGGAGCTAGGCATCCCTGAGAGAGAAGGGTTCCTTGTCTCTGAACTAAATCATAAATGATCCTGAACCCTCTGTTCAATTGTATTAATACACACACACACACACACAATTGCACATATACACACAGCACTACACATACATACACAAAAAGATATATCACACATTCTTATATACAACCATACAGAATCATATACACTACACATATTCACATACAAACCACACAGACATATCACATACAGACATACAGCACTCATGCACATATGCACACACATATAACATCCATGCATCACATACACCATATTGTTTATTAGGGCCTGATCTATTTCAGAGAGTTCTTTAAATTAATTTAAATTGAAGTAACTAATCAGGATTATGGCAGTAATGGGTAAAAGTACACAGAAGTAAAAGAACAGAAATCTATTTTCATATCAATGACACTGATTTACATAAACTGACTTATAAGAAAATCAGTCTTCACAAGTGATTCTTCCCTAGTGACAAGTGGGAATCCTAGTAGCTACTGTCTCTCCTCTTATAACTATCTTTTCACCTTCGTAATTCACTGCCCTTGCTGTAATAAAACTCCGTAGTCTCAAGCAAACCAATGTAACATATTCTTTGTTTTCTACTCTTTACTGACTCATGGAACCAAATATAGTTTCTTCAGGTGAATTTCATTATTACCCAAGAACATCTAATTGGGTTTTATTTTTATTTTATTTTTTGATGCCTTCTAGCACAGAACAAACAATATCTTACCTTGTGTCTTTCCCTGGAATAATGACACGTCAACAGGACGATTTTCTGTTTGAAGATGCATTGTCTCCTGGCTGTTTTCCTAGATGCACGTCAGCCAAAAGAACCTGGATGACACTACTGCTTTGGAAATGCTTTGGCCTAAAGATGTCTTGGCTGCCTTTAATGTTAGAGAGTCATCCAACTTAGTGCTGACTGTCTTGTCATGATCTGTCATCACCGTGTTTAAGATAAGATCTTAGGCTGCTGAAGTTGCTAAATAAAATTAAGTATTTTGACTTCTGCCTTAGTCAATATCATTGGCTCCAAATACAGTTTTGCAAAGTGTAATGATTTAAATCAATCTCTCTCTCATTTCTCAGTATATATTATATTTGGAAAAATCTACTTATAAAAATTTAATAGTAAAAAAATAGTAATATATATATATTCAATATATATTGAATATATATTGAATATATATCAAATAAAATATATATATTCAAAATTCACTCACAAAAATATAATAACTTATTATTATAGGTCAACAGTGACACTCCATGCTTTACTATTGAGGCTCAAACATAGTCTTTTCTGGATAGTAAATATCACTGAGATCCCATATTTTTAACAGATAACAGGAGTTCTATAGCTTTCATGACCCAAATCATTTTGTATCCCTTTCAAGAGAGCTAAGCAACTACGTATATGTCAATGCTTAAATAAAACTATATGCCAATGTTTTGAAAATATTTAAAATTCCAAATTTTTAAATGGAAGCTTATCATTGCTTGTGAGAAAAAAATTTGTGGCAACAAATGAGGAAAGTTATGCAAGGCACACTAAGCAATAATGGATGGATTCAATGAATTAGGAGATGTTTCTGATATGATCCTTTCAATTCCAACTCAGTGAAGCAATGTCTAACTAGATTCCCAAAATAAGAAATGTCTGGTCACTTAAGACATCACAGCAGAATTCGTGATGTTGTTTTATTTTCTTATGTATAATTAAATGTTCAGTTTCCCTAATGGGCAAGTGCTTGAAAATTTAACCTGAGATTTAGATTCTTGTAGAGGAATAGCCCTGTGTGAAAGCTAGGGTCTATATTCCAAGGCCTATGTGGACTAGATAGAATGTAGACATACCTTTAATCCAGTATTTGGAAAACAATGGCAGCAAACACCTTTAATCCCAGTATTCAGAAGGCAAAGGTGGTCTATGCCTTTAGTCCCTAGAAAAAACAGTGGAAGCACACACTTCCAGGAGGCAGAATTCAGAAGGAGTCAATGTCACATAGGAAGTGCTGTCTGAGATGAGTTAGAGTGAATGGCAAACAGAATGGCTAATCAGAGGAAGAATTAGCAAAGTAGGGACATGCCCAACTCTCACAAGAAATGGCGGTCTCTCAGCTCAGTAAAAGAGAGTTACATAGGACTTAAGAGTCATTTAGTTAATAGACTCAGATAAGAAGAGACAGCAGAAGAGTCTGTTGAAGAGTTAGTTCAGGAACAGACAGAAGAGTCAGTCAGTTAAGAAGCAGGTTGAAGAGTCAGTTAAAGAATCAGTTGAGAAACAAGCTGAAGAGCTATTTGAAGTAGTCAGTAAGCAGAGTCAGTTGAAGAGTCACTTGAGAAGCAGTCTGAAGAGATAGTCAATTAAGTTCAGAAGGAGCTAGTCAGAGTGGCTGAGTCAGTAGAAGATCTCATAAGGCTGAGGCTGTAGCCTCCTTGGTCCAAGTTAGCAATATAAATGTTCTAGATAGTATGAAGACTTATGCCTTCCAGTTCAAGGGCTAAGACTAGGTTGTAAAGAGGATGATACACTATAGGGACTCTAGGGTTTCAGGCTAAGAAACAATGATTTAATTAGACAAGAGAATAAAAGGTTTTGAACCTGAATCTACACATACATCTGGTGTGAATCTACTACTACAACCAATGCCTATTTTCTCCTCATACAGTCCTAATGATAGACCAAAGCCATTTTTTCTATTGTTTTTTGTTGTTGTTGTTGTTGTTTTTGTTGAGCAATAGGTCTCAGAAGGCTAAGGCTGAAGCCTTCTATCTCTGGGCTAGCAGTTTAAAAGTTCTAGATTGTATAAAGGCTGAAGCCTTCCAGTTCAAGGATTAAGACTAGATTGAAAAGAGGACAAAATGCTCTAGGATTCCACGGTTCCAGGCTAGAACTGGTGATTAATTAGACAAAAGAAAAATCTATTCTTTACCTTGAAATCAATGTCTACATCTGGTGAATCTACATCCACATCCACAATTACATCTACAGATTCTTGTCTCACAAAATTTATGAGTTGAGTAAAAGATAGATTTAAAGTCTGTGCTCAATTCTAATGAAGTCTATCAGAGGGACAATTGTGTATAAATACTTGTAATAATATATCAGTTGCGTGATTTTTAGAGTCCCTTTTCTAAACAAATAAGCTATACATGGAGACTAGCAACTTGGTCAAATTAGACTTTAGATAAGAGTTTTCAATAATGTAACCATACTGGCAAGGGTAGTGATCTTGAGACAAAGGACCCCACAAAACTACAATTTTCACAGGAATTTCATCCTAGGCAAAAATAAACCTGAAGTGTGGTGCCAGCCAGAGAAAGAATTTGTTTCCTAGTAAGAGATTTTGGACTGTGTCAATATTTCAAACCATCGCAATAGAAATGAGACAGGATGGTGGGATCATACCTTTACTCAAATTGCTTAGAAATGCCTTCTGCTTATATGTAAACCTTATTTTAAGAGCCAAAGTAGACATACATGGCTGCTGAACTTTGTTGTTCCTCCTCCCAATGTGACAAAGTTGAAAAAATATCTTTTTTCTGTCATTTATTTTTGGTTTTATGCTATTATTTATTTCTCTAATTAGCTTATTAGAACTTGTAGTTTGGCTTAGATTGATAATGCTTCCAGAGCACAGGCTCCAACCCAAACAACTCTAGTAACAACGGACTCAGGCTTTTTTGATATTCACCAGCAACCATAGAGCGGAATGCTCTGACTTTTAATTTTTGGCACAGTATTTTGGCACTGGTCATATTATACTGTTTATTTTTGACTGTTTTTCCTCATATTCTCAGAGAAAGAATCAAACTGGAGAGTGTGGTATGAAGTAAAATAGGACAAGAAAAGGCATCAATATGTATCCTAGTATCTAGCACCTGGGCAGAAATGCCCATTGTAATAGAAATTTATTCTTACTTCAGGCTTCCAGTCAGTTTTCAAACTCCATAATGAGTTTCTTCGTCATGTAAATTAAGAAGAAAATGTCACATGTGTTGTGCAGTCATATCAAGAATTAAAATAATGAATATCAGCACATTTAAAATTTAAAGCTTAGTACATATAAAGAGATTTGTGTTATAAGTGTCTTCAATAAATACTTCCAAGATTAATGTTGGCATCTTCTGTGGAAGTCTCATTAAAATTGTTTGATATTAACATTGGCTTGTTTTGGTTTGGATTGGTACAAGAACTTGAACACAAGATCGTGTTAAGTGCTAACCATATATTCTATTACTTTGTTGTATTCTCATCTCAGATCTTACTTGTTTCAATTTTCAGTCTGTAGATGTGGATTCAGGGTAGAAGGCAGATTATTATTTGTCTAACCAATCCCTGTCCTTAGAGGATTTTAGCCTTCATACAGTCTAATCTTCAGCCTAAAACTGGAAGGCTTCAGCCTTCATATAATCTAGAACATTTAAGTCTCCAAGACTTACTTCTGACTGTGCCACTCTGACTAGCACCTTCTAACTCAGAGCTGTACTGATCTCAACTGACTCTTCTAGTTGGCTGATTCAACTCACTTGCTGTTCTGGCTCAAACTCTTCTCCAAGCTGCTTGTTCAACTGACCTTCTGAGCAGGCTGACTGTTTTTGACTCAACTCTTCTGACTCTGACTCACTCTGGCTGACTCCTGCAACTTCTCTGACTGAACTATGCTGCTTGGCTTCAAACTGACTCACTCTACTTCTGTGGAACTGCTTATGTGTCTCTGACTCAGACTGCCTTAGACTCCTGACTATTTCAGACTGTCTACTTTTATATCATGAGATTGTGTGTGTCCTCACACTGACTCACTCTGATAACTCTTCCTCTGATCTATCACTTTGCTTGTTCTTCATTCTGATTCTCTCAGATGTCACTTTCTGGTCACTTGCTGTCTGACACTGACTCCTTCTGAGCTCTGCTTCTTGTCTCTGTTTCTACTTGCATCTGTCTTGGGGATTAAAGGTGTATGCTACAATTGCCTTCTAAATACTAGGATTAAAGGTGTGTACTAACATTTTTTCTACCCTAGACCAGCCATGCTACCAGATTAAATGATTAAAAATTCCTCTATGTCAGTCTACTTTTTATAAAATAAATTATTTTGCAAGAAATTCACCTTGCACATAAAAGATTCACCATTTGTAATTTTAAATTTAATGAGCATGTCATTTCTGAGTTCTTATATTTGATATTTTCTAAAGTTTTATATTATTTTATTTTCTCATGACTTAGTATTCAGATCATTAACACTAGCTTTTTGATAACTTAGAAATGAGTTCCACTGCTTGTCAAGGGTATTATATACATCCATGTGTCCTGGATGTAAGCTTTGAAATACAACACAGGTATAGTTACATTTAAGGAATTAAGTCAGTCAATGATATGGAGGATGTTCTAACAGGACAGCCTTTCATAGTTGCTGATATAAAATATGTATGAGACTTAATAGTCATAGTTAATTCTTCAAACTCAATTTGAAGTACTTCACCTTTGGAATTGGAAAGACATAAATGACAAGACAGGAAAATTTTCATTTCTAATTACCCAGCATTTAAGCCTGTATTCTTTGTTCTTCAAAAATACCCCTCTCATCCAAAACTTGAATTAGTTCTTTCCTTGAATAAATTTAGATAGCAAGAAAGAGAAGAATGCAGAAAAAATATTTATATTTGTTCATTACTCTCCAAAGATGTGTATTGTGTGATTCTTCTATTTCTTATTCAAGATTCTTGATTTCCTCAAAATGTAGGCTAGAAAATCCCTCTGGGTATTTTATTTTATTATATTTATTTCTTCCTGGTTTTTGGTGAGATGTCTTGTTATTAAGGTAACTTTGATAATGAATGATTTATCAAGTTCATTCTTTCTGGTGATATATTCTCTTATTAATGTAATAATGTTGAATGACTTAGCTATCTTGACATTGTCCTGATGAGGAAGATGTCTTACTTAAATAAGAATTCCTAATGAAAATATTTCTAGAATATTATCTGTCTGTATTGAAATTGATACAAGCAAAAATATCTCAATTTTATGCTATGAAATTTTTGTTGAACTTAATAAAGCATGCATTTTATAAAAATATATTTATACAGATCTTGGTTGATATCACATTGTATTGATGTTTTCTCTCTTTTATATGCATTAAACAAGAACTTTTTATAAAGGCTATTACAATAGATATGGATTTTTTCACCAAATAGGTTCGTAAGGAACTCATAAATTTCTGAGGATAAATTACTACTTCTGAAGGCTACCATGGCCCAATATTTTTCCTTCAAGGAGATTTACTTTTGGTTTGAGCATGAATACTACCTGCAAGAAAATATACAATATTCTTTCCCCAGTCTTTGTTGAATAATTTAACTTCTTTATGTTTACACTTTTTTACTATTATAGTAAAAATCATGGACAAGAATAAAATTAAGGATTTTTATGACAAAATGAAAATTATATCAGAGTACATATTTTTTCTGAACATTTTGTTCAGACTTTAGGGTTTTAAAATATCTTCAGTGGAATTCTGTGTTCACTTAGACATCTTCATTCTGAGATTTTGTTTGGTTTGAATTTTCCAGGTCTTGTACACAATGTCTCAGTCTCTTTGAGTTCATGTATGCAACAACCATGCTTATGCTGTGTCTGGAAAAGACTATTCTCTTGCAGTCATACATTACTTTTGGCTATTGTTATCTTTCTGTTTCTTCTGCATAGATACCTGAGTCTAGAGGAAGGGGGTAGGTAGGCATCCCATTTAGGATTGAGTGCTTTAGGGTTTCTTCACAATGCCTAGTTTGGGTCTCTGTGTTAAGTAGCAGCTACTGAAAGAAGAAATTTCTCTGATGTGGGTTGAGGGAAGGACTAATCTATGCATACATGACAGTGTCATTATGAATCATTTTATTATTATGTTCATTTACCAGAATAATAGTGAGGTTTTTTTCTTGGGGTCCATGGCTTAGTTAGAATCAGATTCTTGACCTCATTAACAGGAAATTCCTGAACAGATGCCATCCTCCATAATCTCAGAAGAAATTAGCCCTGCCAATATTTTAAGTGTTTTGAACTTCAAGCTTTAAAAATTATAAGACAATAAATATCTGTTGTTTAATATTGTGTTTCTAGTCAAAAGTATATATATATATATGTGTGTGTGTGTGTGTGTGTGTGTGTGTGAAAGAGAGAGAGAGAGGGAGAATGCATGTTTGTGTATACCATCTTCTTTCAATAACTATTATGTTTTAGGAAGCACTGAAGATCTAGAATTTGTTAGGATAAAAGAAATTATTTACAAACCCTCTGTTTAAAATATATTTTAATTGTAATAGATTGCAGCACCCTTCTCAATCTCTTCCTTCCCTCAGGTCCTTCCCAGGTATTCTTTCTTCAACCTCTCCCATTCCTCCCTCTCATGTTACTATCTTGATATCTTCTTTTTCTTTGTTTGTTGCTCTTTTATAAGGATATACCTCAACAGGAATGCCCTTGGTTCCAAAAGTGATAAGTACCAAATCCTCTTTATGCATATTTCTTCCATAATGGCAAATGTCCTCTTTACTTCTCCAATGTACATTTCAGAAAACAAAGGGTTTCGTATAAAATGCTACGGAGTGTGGAACGTTTTAAAATACTATGCTTTGACAAGATAGCCTTGTTCAAAGAAATGATGATATATGTGATCACAAAGAAACCATAATATATAACCATAAAGCATTTAAATTTCATTTTCAAGTAGACATTTGAATGCATGGAAGTAAGGTGACATGAAAACCACTGATATTCATGGCTCAACATTCATCTATTACCTAACCAAATTATTTTAAAATACATGCATCAATAAAATATCATTATCAGCGTATATTTTCATTCTATGCTGCAAAAGAAGTATCGATATTGTTACTTAAAATTTTATGTTCAAAATGAAAAACAAATGAGTTTATCAGCTTATAATGGCATAAAACAGTGAACATTGATAAATATACAGTATTAAATTCATTATATTCTTATGTCATTTAATTATTTTCTTGTATTAATACAATTGAAAATGCTTTTTTAATCCTTTGAAGATAGCTGAACTTTATGTGAAGATAAATGCAGCACTTACTTGACATTAATGGGGAAGACATGTTTACTCTGAACTCAGCAATTCCTGCTAGCCAAAATCACAAAATCACAAAATTCATATTTTATTTCACTGGTGAACCTCTGAAATAGACATTGGCATTATAATGCAATTATGTGTGCTGAGTTCGTTTGGAAGTGCAGCAGATGTGTATTTGCAGGAAAATGTATCATAATCAAAGATCATAATTATTGAATTTTTATTATTGTTTGTCTTTCATTACCAGGTTTTTCTAGAAATATGTAAAGTTCACCTTTAATCAGTCATGGAGTAACACACTGAATTTCACAGCTTACATTTTTGTGTCTTTAGTATCCTTCGGTCTTTTATGTTTATATATGCCTTATAATGAATTCTTTAAGGTATGGAGGTATGGTTATTATTTGTAGATTCATTCTTTTCATAAATAAGAGACTGAATAACAGTGAGTGCTATTGAGACTTTCTATTGTATTGTTTCTGCTTTTCTTATTTTTGCATATTTATTTTGATTTTGATAGTTCCCCTCTGTGTGTTACAGGTCTGTATGTCAACCTTAGACTTAACTCTTGATGATTCATAAGATTTACCTTCTTTTATGAAAACTGTATTATTTTAACTAATATAACAGTGAATTAATATGAAATCTCTTCACAGATTTTGGTTCTACTTTAACAAAATATTTAGGAAACTAAGTAACTATTTTCTTCTAAAACTTGCCAGAGGTGTACTCAAAAAGTACTAATATATCTTGTGTCTTTCTTTTTTCTTTACTATAGTAGCCTAAAAGTAGAAAGTGAGCAGAGAAGAGATGGGGGTGTGTGTAGAAGAGTTGGTATGTCACAGGAAAAAAAATTGTAAAGATTTTCCATGTCTTCTTAGCCTGAAGCAAATTTTCAAACACAGGAAATTTATATAATTTCACATTTTATAATTATTCATCTATTTACATTTTACCCTTTGGTTTATAATAGGAAATCTCATCCTTAGAAGAACTTTACACTATGGTGTATTGGACAGTAAAAAAAAAAATATTATATGTGAAAGACTTACATGGACCAGGAAGGTATGGATGTATAGTTGTCATACTTACATCATTCTTACATCTTTTATCTTATTATTTTTGTTTGGAAATACTTACAACTTTGTAATTGTGGAGATGGACAGAATACAAATTTCATAAAATTTGAATAATCTTATCAGTAACAAAGTCACCTATGATTAAGTGATTGATCATTATCCTGGAGATAAAAGTGTATTTGTTTCTGTATGAAAATTTATTCAGCTCAATTCGTCCTTGCTTTTGTACTCTATAAGGAAGCAAGAGCTTTCAAAGTGGGTGAGTTATAACCATTTGTATTCCTTGTATTGGAAACTGAAACATAGTCTTCAAATATCTCCTTGTTCATTTTAAGAAAATGGTGAAAGATAGCACAATGATAGAATAAAATAAAGTTTGACTACACCCCCCTCAACTTAGTACTAAAGAGAGTGAACCATTTGTTCTGTAATATGAAAAAATAAAATGGATCAGAAAATGCATTATTTGCCTATATTAGCTTAGAATGATCTGAAAACAAACTAAAGAAATGTTTAAAAATCTTTGCAAATTTTGCTAAAATTTGGTGGTATTATTTTACTAATCAGTGCCTTTACCTAGAAAATGAGAAGATAGTGTTTCAACTAACCAGTCTAGGTTGCATAATTTTTGTATTTTCTGGATATAATTTTTATTCACTATGTTAATTTCATTACATTCTTGATATTTTAAGGTAAAATGTCACATAGAAAATAACAGACATGACTGAGAGGTAAAGTACCTTACTTAGCATGGTTAAGGCCATCATTAGAACCCCATCATGACAATTTGGAGTAATATTTCTCCATAATTCAAGAATCAAATTACTATTACTACTTCTTTAATTTTTGTATTTATATTTTCATAGTTTCTTAACTGACTTACTGGACTTACTGTTCCATAGTCCCTCAAGACTCTTCAAAAATGCAAAATCTCCCATAACATTATTATTATTTTTAATTTTTTGCTTTTCTATATTGAATATATGTGTAGCGTACTGGGAAGACAATTTTCACACTAATATTTACAAATAAAATTGCATTAAAAATTGTCCTAGTAGACTTTAGAAAACACTTATTATTTATTCTTAACTGTGGGAAATAGAGTAAGGGAGAGAGATAATAAGAGAAAGAAGAGAGAGAATTATCTAAACAACCTTCTTTTAGTAAGTTTTAATCTTGGCAAACAAAATTTCTCAATCTTTATATTGAATTTTCTTATACACATTTATCATACCAGCTGCCTTATTTTTACTGATATTAGATAAACATAAAAAGTTATTAGGCATAATTTATTACTTAAAATGTTTGTTGTTTTTATTCAAAAGTTTAATTCTTTATTTACATATTGTAGCTACTAGGCCATCAGGTCTTAATTGCTAGATATTACACACACCCATTGAGTGATATCAAAATTCAGATGCTTGGGTCCAATTCTTGGGTTACTGTCTTTCTACATGGCATTAGAAATAGATAAAATATATTGTCACAATAACTATGTTTTATATTCACTATAATGTGACCATAGAACTCTTATTTTTTATAATCATACTTTGAATTGAAAACATTTATCATGTAGCCTAAACTTATATTTCTAGTATTCTTACTCAAAACTTGCTTGGTTTCATACAACAATATTTTTCTAAATACTATAGAATGTGAATTTTAAAAGAATACATAAAAACTGATGAAAATTATTGTTATAGTTTTGTATGAACTAAATATTTATGTTAATTTTATATTATCTGAATCTATCAAAAGTATCTGATTTTCAAGCTATGGATTACAATTTATTATTCTCTGTGTTTGTAAAATAAAATGAAATATTTTAAATGAGGTCAGATTCCAAGCAATGCCATCTGGTTCTAAAATTGAAAATACTATCGATTCATTATTTTTCTTATTTTTTCTTTTATTCTTCTCTTTTACAATGTATTCCAACCACAATTTCCTCTCCCTCCATTCCTCCAATTCCAGTCCAACTGCCCTCTGTCTCAGAACCACTCCCTTTCCGTTTCCTTTCTGAAAAGAGCAGGCCTCCCAGGGATATCAATCAAACATGGCATAACACAATACAATAAGACTAAGGACAAATCCTCAGATCAAGGCTGGATGAGGCAACCCATTAGGAGGAAAAGAGTTTTGAGATCTGGCAAAAGAATCAGAGACAACCCCAGTCCCTCTGTTAGGAGTTCCACAAAAAACACCATGCTAACAACAATAATATATGCAGAGGACCTAGCAGAGACACATGTAGGCTCCATGGTTGCTGCTTCAGTCTCTGTGAGCTCCTATCAACCCTGCTTAGTTGATTCTGTGGGCTGTGTTTTCCTGGTGTCCTTAACTTCTCTGACTACTACAGTCATTTCTCCCCTCTTTCTGAGGGGAGGGACCAAGTGGACATCTACAATTTGGGCTCTCTCTTTTTCTCGTATTTGACTGTGGGTCTCTGCATCTACTCCCATCAGCTACAGGAGGAAATCTCTCTGGTTTATTTTAGGGCTAGGCACTGATCTATGAGTATAGCAAAATATCATCCCTTCCTTCCTTCCTCCCTCTTTCTTTCCTTCCTTCCTTCCTTCCTTCCTTCTTTCTTTTTTTCTTTCTTTCTTTCTTTCTTTCTTTCTTTCTTTCTTTCTTTCTTTCTTTCTTTCTTTCTTTCTTTCTTTCTTTCTTTCTTTTTTTCTTTCTTTCTTTCATGGTTTACCAGTCATGTTTGGTTCTACCCTAGGTCTCTGAGTTATCCAATCTCAGGTTCCTAGTCATTCTGGCAGTGTTGGGCATGGGCTCCCTCTTGTGATGTGGGCCTCAAGTTAGACCAGTACTACCATTGTCCTACACCTTACAGACAGGGCAAATTGTAGGTCTAAGCTATTGTAGTTGGGTTGGTGTCACATTCCTAGCACTGGAAGCCTTGCCTTATTACAGAAGATGGCCAGCTATTCATTCATTTTTAAAGAAGCAATCTTTTTTTTTTTAATTCATGGAAATTTTTAAAGAATCTGTTTTTATTTTCAACAGTATATATTGGGCATACTGATAGTAAGACTAAGGTCTTCTCTGACTTCGTATTCAAAATCATTTGTAATCACTCAGCTAAGACTAGATACTTTAAAATTTCTAATGTTCTTAATTTTATATGGATTGAAAGTCTACAAAGTTGTCCCACCAAATGACCACATATACAATTCTCAGGACATTAACATTTAGTCACAAAGGGTACTCAGATGACCTTGGGCATTGGCAAATTTAGAAAGGGCCTTAAAGAGGAAGATACAGAAACTTCTATATTATGTAGATGTTGAATAGTTAAGCACTTCTTTACCTTGTTTTTCTGGCCCAATGATACCAAACTAGGCCTTTAAAATGTTTCAACATATATTCCACATGATATCTCTCAGACTACAGGACATTTAGAATGTGTAGCAATTGTCAACGTCTGTGAACCTTAGATTTGTAGATTTAACGACACCTATATGGATAGTTAGAACATTTACTGATGTGTATTAGACCAAATCTACTGAAGACAAAACAGATATCAAGGGCAATGTTAGAGATTCACAGTCAAAGGTGGAAGAACAAATGTTGCAAAAAAATATTGCTAAAAGAATTTTCAAGTAGTTCAAGGGTTACAATCTCCTCATTATCTCCTATTTTCTGCCTAAGATGTCCACCTTCTTTGAATTATTTTAAGTTTTATAAACTGTAGAAAAGTGATGATTATATAAATAATTCTTATTTATGAAAAGGAAATTATATTCCATGTTATTATAATTGCTTTTGCCTTCTGATATACTCATCACTAATTACTAAGATAAATAAATATTAATAGTATTCACATTATACTTTTCCAAAAGATTAATTTACTTTTCAGAAGACTTTTAGGAAATGCTTTGTTGTTAGGGTTTCTTGTTTTTAATTTTGTTATTTGATTGTACTCTCTCTCTTTCTCTCTCTGGATCTCTCCTTCTTCGACTAATTCAATTCCTGGTCCTTAGAGGTTTCAGCCTCTGTAAAATCTAATCTTAAGTCCAGAACTGGAAGGCTTCAGCCTCCATATAATCTAGAACATTTCAACATTGGAGTCTTACTGCTGACTGACTCACTCTGACTAGCTCCTTTTGAATTCAGAGCTGCACTAAACTCAACTGACTCTTCTGGTTGGCTGATTCAACTCACTTGCTCTTCTGGCTCAAACTCTTCTCCAAGCTGACTGGTTCAAACTGGCCTTCTGAGCTGGCTGACAGTTCTAACAGAACTCTTCTTATTCTTGATGACTCTGGCTGACTCCTGAAACTTCTCTGACTGAACTGTTCTGCTAGTATTCAAGCTGACTCTCCTTGTTAGCTAACTCTCTCTCAAACTCACTCTTCTTTCTGCTGCTGAACTGCCTCAGTGTCTCTGCCTTAGTCTGCCTCTGACTGACTCACTTTCTAAGCTGAGAGCCTGTTTTTTTTATATAAGACTTGGGCATATCTTCACTCAGACTCTTCCTCTCCTAATTCTTCCTCTGATTTGTCACTTGGCCTGCTCTTTACTGTGATTCATCTCAGAGGTAGCTTCCTGTCTGACATTGACTACTTCTGAGCTCTGCTTCCTGTCTTTTCTTTCTCACCTGCTTTTCTTTGTTTCTGCCGTGGCATGTGCTGCCACTGCCTTCTAGATAGCAGGATTAAAGGTATGTACTAACATTTTTTTTTTTTTTTTTTTTACCCCAGAGAAGCCATGCTACTATATTAAAAGATTATATTCTGCTACATCCAAGACAAAAACATGAGCATTGAGGTAAAAGTAGAGGGAACTACATTAAGTGTGGAATGCTTTAGCAATATAGTCTTCGGACATAATTAGATGATTCTGGTTCTTGAACTTAGAATTTTAAGTCTGGAATGCTTTAACAATATGGCCTTGGACATAACTGGATGAATCAGGTTCTTGAATTTAGAATTTTAAGTCTGGAATGCTTTAACAATATGGTCTTTGGACATAATTGGATGATTCCGGTTCTTGAATTTAGAATTTTAAGATCAGTTTTTATAGATAGAAGAAAGGTAACTTAAATGAAATATAGTTAGCCAGGCTGTTTTATAAAAAAGAAAAAGTATTATAAATTAATAAAATCTTGACCAATGGTAGAACACACATTTAATCTCAAATGTGGGTGAATCATGAGTTGTTTCAGACACTAACTCCTACAGAAGCTTGCCATTTGGAACACTGTAGTCTTAAGAAATTTTTATATTTTAATTTTTAAACAAAATTATTTACTTTATTTGATTTTGTTTTACATGTGGGAATAGTTTATATACTCAGGAGAAAAAAAGAGAAAAGTAGCTTCTAGAATGCGAGAACAAAGATGATTTAATTGGAAAGAGATGAAGCTGAGAGCTTTGAAGATGGAATGAGAGGAGATAAAGGAGAGTCAGTCAGGGAAGCTGGAAGAATGTAAGAGTCCAAGAAAGAATGTGGTACTGGAGCAGACATCACTGATATGGGAAAAACTAATGAGAGCTTTCTACTTCTGGACCAGAATAGGTCCTGGAATAAGAAGCCTTAGTGTGGCATTGGCTCTAAGAATCCCCACGTGTTCGCTAAGCCAGAGCTTTGAGTTATAGTTTGTATCTGAGAACAAATTTAAAGATAAAATTTCAAGAGAGTTCACAATATAAAAATATTTTAAAAAACTAAAATCTTACTTCTTCACAGCTATCTTCCAATATTTTCACATTAAAAAATTCCAATATAGAGACAGACTATCTGCTTCAGTGTGGCCTGTGACCCTTTTCCTATTTCTAATATATATCAATACTACAGGAATAAGGTTCAACTCTATTCAAGTATGTTGTAATGACTCACACTCTGCTACTTACGTAAAACTCAGGGTACCCTTTCTCCTATTATTCACCTTACTCCTTTTCCTAAACATGCTTTGCCATTTTCAGTGATTTCTGTAATTGATCTGTTTCATAACTACAATTTCCTTCATTCTGAATGATATATAACTTTACATTATCTAGAATATATATTTGAAAACGTAGATTATTTTATATACCATTCACAATGGGGGAATATAAGCAAAGTTGCATAATTAAGGGAATTTCTTGAGTTTCTGGAAACCCAGAAGATGAATATATTTTCTTTACGATGTTGTATTATTTCTCAAATATTACTGTGCTGCTCAGGCAGAATATGAATGTACATGCTGAGCAGATTGTATGCTTTGTTTCTGTCAGACTAAGTGAAATTACTACATGATAAAATACCACTATGCACAAAAATAAATTTAATTTTTGTAGATGTCACATATAAATGTTAAAGCAGTTACTCTTTTGAATTTGGCTATATATGTTAAAACACAACCCTCCAAAATAAGAAAAGGCTAGGAAAGCATGGAGATTACCACTGGGAGTTTTTAAAGGTTTTACATACTCTTATCTAACATAGTCTTGAAGGAGGTGCATTGATTTGAAAGAGTTCAAGATGAAACTTCCACCTAGACCCTTCACAGGGCACGCCACCAAACACACATCCAGAATGGGAAAAGTTATCTTTCCTTTAAAATCTTATTAATTCTGTCCCTTTCCATGGTGATATCAAGAGAAATCAGGACACTAACCAAAGTAGTAAATATTGTTATATTTTCTATGGAATTATTTTTCAATAAATAGTCCCAGGTCAGACTGGTACTAAAAAGACTGTTTAAAATCCAAAAGCATGGAAAAGTCAGAGATGTAGTACTTAGTTCAACATAGCAATCATGATTTTGACTTTTTTTTCTTCTGTACTTAAAACAGGTCTTACTGGCTGTAAAGCCTAATGCCTACATAGATGCCAAATCCTGGATCTCGCTCTTGGCTTCCACCAGCTTGGCCCAAGCTGTGCTTGTTCTAGCTCTATTTTCATCATCTGTAATTTCTCTTGATCTCATTCACATCTCCTTGGTTGAGCACAGCCTGACATATAAACCTCCCTTGAGATCTCAACCCACCTCCTGAACACTATCCTCAGCAGTCACAGTCATCTGTTTTACCAAATTTTAAAAATTTTCCACTTCATTATTTGAACACATATTCCCTCACATAAATGGTTCCCATGGTATAAAAGACATGTAAGATAGAATTGTGCAATGAAGAAGATACTGGGATGCATAAGTCTGTTTCAGGGTAGATATCAGGCAGTGATTGTACAGATCACATACCATGAATCCCCACCTCCAGGCATGGCCTTCAAGCCCTCCAGATAGGCTTCAGATTCTTATTGTAGAGCTACAAAATGGCAGTTTCAGCCATAGTGTTTTATTTAAAACTTATCAAAACAAAACAACACAGCCATAAGCTTTTGATTCTTTAATATGTGGTGCCATGGAAATCTTGCAGGTAACTCCTCCTCCTTGGCTCAGTATGTAGGTGGCATGATTTGTACATAAGGACACCTGTTCTGTGTCTCTTTCCATGTTGGCTTTTCCAACACTTTTGAGGTCATCTGTAAGAAGGAAATAACAAATGGCAACGCCTTCTTCAGAATATTCCCTTAAGCTTACTAGCTGTTTTCTGTACATTTCTTCTTCAATTAGCAAAATACCTGTTATCCCATTTAATGCTGGGTATGTAGATATTGTGCTGGCATAACCTGTGCACTGATTTTATGAACTGTAGTATATATCAGTAATGATGCATTACTATTTCTTCTGTTCATTTTACTTTAACAATATATATTGGTTAACAATATATTTGGTTAAAAAGAAAAGTTAACTAATATAAAAATCTATTATTTAGTAAATTAGAATAAGGACCCCAGTTTGGATCACTAACACTCACTCCTTCACCCCTGCACTGGGGAAGCAAGATAGCAGCATTTAAGACTTGTTGACCAGACATTGTAACATGAACTGGACAGCTCCAGGTTCAGTAATTCATCCTGTCTCCCAGTCATGTGGAAAGCAATCGAGAAATACACCCAATGTATGTAAGTATTTGATACTTCCCTATACATAGGTTTTATCACACAAACATGTATTCACAAACATTCATACATATTTCTATAATTGCTATAGAATTTTTCAATAACAATTACATAAAGTAAAATAAGAAAGAAGGAAAATTTATTATGAGTACTTTAGCCTTGTTTGACTCAAATAGAATGATTTATTTTAAATGTGCAGTTCAACATTCCAGTCACTGCAAACTCTTCTGTGCCAAACAGAGTGGCCAGGCTTGTTACCCTCACAAGACTCTGATAGTGAAAATGAGCCATTGCACTCCTTAGAACACGCAAAGCTGGGAATATCTTTCAGTGACTCATACCAACAAATTACTGATTCTCTGGGAAACTTGCTGTGTACAAATTTAACATGAATAAAGACTGATCTCAGAGAAGGAAATAATCTGTGCAGAACTACAGCTTAACAGTTGTTCGACTCCTGTAAGTCAGGTAACTGTCAAAAGGAAAGATGGTGAGCTAGTAATTGTCTTTTATGTCAAATTGAAAAATAAAAAGAATTATGAAAGAGACATGAAGGAAAGCTGTGCAGACCACTATGTGTGTATTTCTCTCTGAGAGTAAATCAAAGCTTTTCTTTTTCTTTTTCTTTCTGTGGTGATGGAAGAAATCTAAGGTTTGTCTTAGATCACTAAGTCTTCCTCCTCCTCCTCCTCCTCCAAAAAAATGTGAATGTCTTTTTACTGTGAACAGTGTGGCAAGGCTCTCCTGGAGAGAATAATAAGTGACAGGCATACTAAAGAATCATTTTAAGGAGTCCAGTTTGGGAAAAAGTAAGCTTGCTAGTATTTGCTGTAGAAATACCATCAACTCATTTCCAGGTAGATGTATCTTCCAGAAGTTCCAACCTCTTATCCCAATGTTCCTATTTTATAGAGTTCTACATCTGCAGCAGAACATGAAGCCTGGGTGCATAGAGATATCTAGTGTGAAGCATATAGGGGACTGTAGGTTCAGGCAACATAAGCTAAAAATGAAACCAACCTCTAAGAAAACCCTGTGTTTATGCATATTCCATCTTTGCTTTTATCAGGAATCTGCCAAAAAATACTGTCCAGCTGTGAGAAAGATGGCCTGCTAGCTACAGCTTAGCAAATATAATAGATGATTGGCACCCTGTGGATGAATGCTTTGGCCAGGATTCAGAAAATTAGCTTTTCCCAACAGCAATCTTTGTAATGTCCTGCTCATGCCATTTTCATGTTTAGGCCAAGGTATTGTGCAGACCTCATGGTTACTTACCATGGTAATCATCTGATTAATGGAAGAAACAGTTATAAATTGTTAAATGTAGTCAAAGATGAAGAAAACCACTAGAAGCATGTGGTTCAACTTTCTGGGTTCCTAATTTATTTTTTCAGTATGTAAAGCTGTCACAGTGTTGACCAAAACTCTACCTGACTCCAATACAGTTGAATCATATATGTCAAATCCATTATGAACAGTGTTCATTGTGGCCAGGTGTTTCACATACTTTTAAATATATGCCAATATGAACCCAAAATGTAGAATGCCCATTTATCAATTATGAATTATCTCATATTCATACATTTGTTGGGCTACAATTGGCTGGAATGAAAATACACTATCAAGTACTCAGTGGCCCTCTGTCTACATCCTTTCTTTTCGTGTGTGTGTGTGTGTGTGTGTGTGTGTGTGTGTGAGAGAGAGAGAGAGAGAGAGAGAGAGAGAGAGAGAGAGAGGAGACAGACAGACAGAAGACAGACAGACTCCTTCAGATCATTACTCTAACACCTCATTCTTACCAATGCACACCAGACTAACCATCTAACATTGAAATGGTATCTTGTGTATAATGTCATGTATGGAAAGGCCAGAAAATGCAAAGTAATATATAGACAAAGTTTGAAAGAATGTCAGTAATCACCTGGACAGAAAGAATGGAAATCTGTGATTGCAAAGGGACACAAGGCAAATTGTGTCTACAGGTGAAGGCCATGTTCTTTACTGTATGATTACACTAATGAGATCATTTTTGGGGGGCGGGGGAGACATGTTTCTTTGTCTGCATGTTTGTTTTCACGACTTTTTCTTACTCTATAAAGAAGTCTGTCCTAGAGCTCCCAATGTAGCCCAGGTAGCCTTGAACTCACTGAAGTCCACTGTTTCAGCTTCAGAACTTCTAAGATTATAGACATGAGGGTCAGCCACCATACCAGGTTTGTAATAATCACTGAAAAAAAAAACAACAGAAACTATGAATTCTGAAAATCCACATCAAAATATATCCTCATGCAAGCTGATCACATACAGTTTATTTTACATCATATAAATCTCAAAATATATTTTATTAGGAAGATCAAGGTTGGGGAAAGAAGCATCAGCTTAGTCGATCACTTAATAGGTCAATAGTTTGTGAGATACTATGACTGCATACATAAATTTAGAAGGAAATTACTAGGAAAATATTTGAAAAAAATGAAAAATTATGTAGCTATTTAAAATAATTACTGCTTTTCCAACATTAACTTCATATTATTTTGTACTTAATATAGCTATTTTTTGTCCTTTTTAAATTTAGCAAATATTTTAAATCTATTTGGTAATAAAGAAAAGAACCATGTTTCTCTTTAAGATGCACCTACTTAAATCTAACTAATGAATAAATGACAGATGAAGGGATTGGGGAGATGAGGGTTCAGGGAATAGGGTATGGGAAGAAGTAAGGCAAAATGGCTATAAATAAGCTGTGGGGGATAGAAGAGAGCTACCCTGCACAACTTGATGATTCTGCTCCTCCAATCAGTGGTTACTGAGCAGAATTCATTCTCCCAGGAGTAAGATACCAAAACAGATTTGATCAAGGATGACTCATAGTCACCCCCCACTCTGTGAGTAAGGCTGCTGTCATTTCTCTTGGTTTTCCATAAGACCCAAAGGGTAAAACTATGTTGCAGAAGATAATGCATATTTTGCTAGCAAGGTATCAGGAATGAAGGCTAGAACTGCACTTGATGCTTTCTCCTTGCTGGCTAGAATTCATTCTACCCAAGGGTGCTGCAGTGGTGGTTGGGTAATAAAAGACACATATCCTGTGTCTTGCCCAGCTATGGATCTTATCAACTAGATCCATAACTTTGAGACAAGGCTTATGTAATAGAAGCTTGACTATTGTGATAGTGATCAACTTTCCTTTACTTGAATCTGAGGCTCACCTCATGAGGGATATGGTGGAAAACCTATCCCGGGTACTGTAACCCAGGTAACAACCCAGTCTTGGGATGTCATGGGATCAGATGGGGGCTTACTACTTTTATTGAACTAAATTGACATATTATCCAACTGCTTGATGAATATACCCCAAAACTACTCCAAACCTTAACCAGAGAATCCTCTTTTTTACAATGAACAGTGGTAAATGAAGAAATGCAAGAAGGGATATATAAATTGATTTTATTTAATTATTCTTCTTATGGGTTCAAGGCAGAGGACCATTTATTTTTTGCTAATTTAGCCCCCCGTCTTATATGATTTCAGCCTCCATACAATTTAATCTTAAACTTAGACATAGAAGGCTAATGCCTCCATACAATCTCATTTTCAAGATGCTTGCCCTGGTCTAGAAGGCTTCAGCCTCCATACAATCTAATCTTTAAATCTAAACCTAGAACCTTTCAGCCTCCAAAACTTACTGCTGACTGAGCTCACTAGCTGTCTTTTGAAAACGGAACTGTAAATCATAAATTGTATGTTTCTGACTCTTTGCTTTCTCTTTGAGCTTATTTTGAATTGATGTTCTTGGCATCTCCTGAACTGAACTGTGAGCTGTGAACTGACTACACTCAAACTGCCTAACTGAACTAACTCTCTGCTTCTTCTCTCTTCTTGTTTGAGTCCAATCTCTGATTCTACTTTGCTTCTCTTTCTGAACTCTGCTTCATCTCTCTGTTTACTATCTGCTTCTACTCTCTGCTTCCACTCTCTGAGCTCTGTCTCTTGTCTGCTTCCCATCAGCTTCCACCTTGCTTCTCTCTCTGAGTTCTGTCTCTTCCTGTCTTCCCTTCTCAGCTTGAGCTCTGCTTCCTGTCTTTGCTTCCACAGAGCCTCTACTCCCTGCTTCTCCTCCTGAGCTCTGCTTCCTGAGAGGTGAGATTAAAGGCCACCGCTTCCTTCTAAATTGGGATCAAAGGTGTGTAAGCACAGAGATCCCTTTCACTCAGCACCAGAGAACAAGATTAGTCTGACTATCATTATTTCTGCATTCCAACTAGATCACACAGGCCTCTGAAGGTGATGACTTGCTAGAGCAGCCATGCTGTTGTATTAGAAGATTGAATATTCCATCAAAGAGAAACTCATAGCTTCCCAAGATGTTGAGCAAAGGTGGCTAAACACTAAGCAAGGCATTTAGCCCACCTACTTCAAGATTAAGCAACCATTGCAGCAAAGGGCTGTGTAATCTCATTCTCTAGATTCTTATAACCATTATAATCACTAATTCATAACATCTGAGATTATCTGAATTGTGTCCACAAGAACTGGCTCTACCAACCATCAGTTATAAATGAGAAGGGCTCAAAGAGGGGACTCCCCTTTACGACTGAACTATTGATAGATTCTTGGGAGATTACAAATCACTGTAATAGTTTAGCCACTGTTTTCCCCACAAGGCTCCAAAAGATAGTATCAGACCCGTAGTCACACAGATACCCCTGGTTAAACTCAATGGGCCACAAAACAAAATGAATATACACATGGATAGGTGAGAGAGATTTTTAGGAAAAAGTGGAATAGGAGAGATGAAAGAGGTAAAAATGAAAAATGTTCAATATGTGCATGTATAAAATGTCTGGGAACAAATTTGATTAAAAAAAAAAACAGAATCTGGATAAAGGTATGTTTGATGATTTTATCATAACTTTCAATGGGAGTAGTTTCTGATCATCTTCAGTAAGTAGAACTGTGTTGTTAAAGAGAATTCTGTGAAATATGGGGGATTCAGTCAAGATGCTCTTTAAAAATAACTATATCCCAAAAAATGAAGCCAGGAGGACTGGGCTGCAGATTGCTAAGAGAAGGTGTGAGACAAAAGGAAAGCAGAAATGTCTTTCCCCTCAGTAAATCGACATTGCCTCTCTTAATTACACATTCTGAGTCTTCTAGATATTAAGAAATTTGGGGCAAATAAATAGGCTGTTAAGGTTTATGATGCACCATGGTCTAATTTATTCCTTCACTTCAAGCTTAAAGAATCATTTTCAAGGAGAATGAAAAGGGAAAAGCCAGATCTGGACTCATCTTTTTATCATTTATATTCACAAGATCACATTCACTTTGGAATTGCCAAGAGGACCTTCCCTATGCATTTTTATTCCAGAAGCATTGTCTCCCTTTGGAATTATTAGGGCTTGACAGCTGTATATAAAGTTGAAATAATGGGCTTTGGCATCTGAGAGTGTCTTCATCTTCTTTCATCAATATAGCTATAATAATTGAAAATGTCATGTTAAAATGATTGCAAGCTACAGACATCTGTCACTTATAATCATAAAAATTTAGTTATGATTGCTAAATGTATGCATCATTTGGAAGCCTATTATAGAACACATAATTATTTGCACAGCTTAGGAAAGTATGTGTGATTTTACAATAATTTTAAGAAAATAGTGAAATATGACACTAATTTACAAAGAAAATTGAAGACACGCCTTAATATAAGTGAAAATACATGTTATGTACCTGTTGGTCATCAGATTATGGTATAGTACTGGAAATATTGGTGGACTCAGTTTTCAATATGTTATATTACTGTGGGATCTGGAAGTGGGAAGCTATTCTGTGTTCCAGGTCTCTAGGCATAGAAATATCAACCTATAGTAACTGACAAAAGAATGCACTGACCCTTTGATAATTTTAAAGAAAGTTTAAGCATAATTCACTAAAAATTCCCATTACTTTGTTTTTCTAGCAGAAAATGTGTTTTTGAAATTATTGTTTTACTTTTATTACCACTTCATAAAAATTTGATTCATGGTTACACAGGTTGAAAATTTATATTCAGCAGTTTTTAAGGTTTTATACAATACTAACAGTTGGCTCATAAACATTTTTTGCTTCCATATTGGCAATCAGGTTATAGGAGAATAATGAAAAAAGTATGTCTTTGTTTTTTATTTTAAATCTTGAATTGCTGTCTTTTATCTAAGAGTGGTGAGAATTTATAACTTCAGCACTAGTTTAATCAGAAAAGTATTAATACTCATCCCCTGATAATGCTTCCAACCTTCAAGTAGGTGACCTTTTCTCAAAAAAGCTTCTGGAAATTCAAATGAGACAACAGCCCTTGATTCCTTTTTATGGTTTCCCCATTAAATAGAAGTAGAACTAAACTGTACTGGGATACATGACACCAAAATGCTGGTGTAAAATTTGTGTTGTCTGCTCTTCTTAGTAAGTTTGTGACATTGATGAACAATAAGATAACAGTTGAGTGAGCCTAAGCAGTAGGTCACCTTGCAGAAATGTCTTTCATCTGAATTAGTTAATAAGAAGTCATGATTATTCCTATTATTTATCATGTGTCCAATATATGAAGAATCATTCATGAGAAATACAATTTAAATGTATTGATCATTTATTAAATTGTCTTCTTTATCATGGTAGTATTTCTTTTATTTTAAATTAACTTTAACTGGTCCCACTTTGTTAATTTGTTAATTTTATTTATTAGAGACAACATGATATGTAATTTTTCATTATTTTCAATTAATTTTTTGGTTCTATATTTAAAGTTGTTTTCTTAAATATAGGACAGCGTTAGCTTAATTCAATTTCAAAAATCTTTAATGGGTGCTTAGACAATACACATTTGGGAATTTTTTATTGCTCAGTGCCAGGACTTTCATTATGACGTTTCCATACTTGCGTATAATGTGCCTTGACTGTGCTTATCACTTCACTGTCTCTTCTCCCAAATACTGGAAAACTTTCATTTCTCATTGGTATTATGAATTTCACTCTTTTAAATATTCCACATATGTGTATTTGTAGACTATTGAACTTCTGGTCATTAGTTTATTCCATTTTAGTATGTCCTCATTTTATCCATATTGCAATACATTGAAGAATAATACCCAATTTTTAGGCTGAATAACATCATATATATGTATATGTATATATGTGTGTGTATGTTATGCATATATATGATTCGTATTTTCTTTGTCAATTCTGTGTCAGTTGATATTTGATTTGTGTAATTTCCACCTACTAGCTATTATAAAAAAGTACCTCAATAAAGTAAAACTGATAGTATTATTTCATAAATATTAATACTATAATGTGTATTATATCATATAATAATTCTATTTAAAATATATAAAAACTTGTGTCTGTGCATAATGAGTGTATATGTGTGTTTGCATGCATATAGGTGTATATGTTCATGCATTTCAGAGCAGCAGTGCATGTAAAGATCAGACAATAACCATGGGTGTCAGTCCTTGCCTTCTACCTTGGTTGAGATAAGGTTTCTTTGTTGTACATTGTTAGCTAGTGACCCACAAGCTTCTAGGAATAATCTTGTTTTCACCTCCTATTTTTATGTAAAAGCCCTGAAATTGTGTATGCATGTACTACTATATTAGGTTTTATGTGCATTCTGGATATCAGAAGTTGGGTCCTTATGCTTGACCTACTGAGCATTCTCCCCAACTTTAAAAGTCAAATGGTATGAGGGAGCTGAATGTCAATGTGTTGTAGCTATTGCATTATTTTGTAGCCCCACCAACAAACAGTGTACAAATGTCTTAATATCTTCACACATATCAATACTTGCTGTATTTTGCCTTTTGAAAATCACTGTACTGACAAATATGAGGTGATATTTGTATTCTGATGTGCATTTCCTTGATAAATAGTAACAACATTTCTTAAATATATGTTGTTGACTACACCTGTGCCTCTTGAAATGTCAGTTAAATACTTCCACATATTTTACTTGAGTCGTATTACTATGTAAGTGAATAGAGTATTAATACATTTGAAACAATAATGCCTATAGACAATATTGTAGACATAATGCAAATAATTTTTTTGATTTATAAGGTGACACAGCATTTTGCTGATTTTTTTTTTAGTGAGAAGCTTCTTAGTTTTGTATATTCGTACTCATTTATTTATGTACGTATTTCTTTAAATTTTATAATATCCAGAAACTCAATGCCTAGGCTACCACCATAAATATCCTCTCCATTTTATTTTTCAAAAGGGTCAGAGTATCCTGCTTCATGCATAAATTCACATACCATTTTAAGTTGATTTTTATTTTTGCATAGTGTAAGATAATGGACTGTTATATTAGCTGGAAGTATCAACTTGACACAAGTAAGAGGAAATCTAAATTGAGGAATTTCTTCTATCAAATTCAATTTTTGAGCATGTCTGCAGTTACATTTTCTTGATGTGGGAGGGAACAACCAACGATGGCAGTGTTATCACAGAGAGGTTGAGACTGGTTTGTATAATTAAACACTATTTTTTAAATTTAATTTTTTTGATTCTTATTTTCCTGTGTCTGTGTCTCTGATGGTCTACAAGTTCACCACATGAAAACTGGTATCATAGAGACCAGAGAGGACATCAGAACATTGGACACTGGAGTCACAGATGGCTGTAAACCACACAGTGTGGGTGCTGGGAACCAAAGCTGCATTTGTTTGTAAGAGCAGTAAGTGCTTTTAACCACTTAGCTATCCCTCCCACTTTCCAAACACTTTCTATTATAAGAAAAGTGTTGGTCATGTTGTTTCATCATACTCTATTAATATTAATTTTTCTTCAATTTTAGGAATTGTATTTTGGTAAAATTTTGCATATCAACCATTTTATTCTATTTATTTCTCCATTTTTAATGATTATAAATTGTCTATAGCATTATTTCTTTGACACTTTAATTTCATGTTGCCATATCCCAATTTTTATAAAAGGCATTGAGCCAGTCAAATGTAGCATTATCCCTCTTTAAATACTCATACAAAAAAGAAGACTATAATAATTAATATGTTAAATATTTAACTAGTTGGAAAATTGCAATGATACTTATACCTGTTAATAATGCCTTTTTCTAGAGAAGATTATTATTCCATAAAAATTTATATCATTTTGATAACTTTTAGCTTTACTTTCTAAAAGGAATATTTGCGTGAGAATAGATGGTTTTCATTAATGCATACACATGCTTTGTGTTTCAAATAAATAAAATTATGAAACTACTTTGATTTGTATTCTTATCTGTGATCTTTAATTTTTGAGGATGAACCAGAGTAGCAGTTAGTATGGAACCAAATCATTTGTACTAAAGAAGAAAAGGAGCTCTTGAAATCTGTTGTAAGTCTTCTGGATTCTAAGGCTTGCCATTCTGGCTCAGGTGGATAGATGGACTCTATTTCTAGCCATGTATGGGATTTGACTACTGTTCTCTCTAGTCTTTTAAAATGCTTTCCCTTCCCTTCCCCTTTGTCAGAAAACCCTGTCTTCAAGTGCATCTGTGGGCTAGCACAAAGAGTTACATGAGTAGGACAACCTGCAGATTTCAGGAGATTAAATTACCACTTTTCTGTCTTCTGTCTCTCAGGCTCTGTGAACCCAAGTTTCCCTTAATCCTTCTATCAACATATTAACATAAAGACTATACAGTTTCAGTTTAGATTCATTTGTAATCTACTAAGACCTAGAAAATGCAGTAAACTGAAACAAAAAAAAAAAGTCTTGCATCTGTTTCCTATGAGATAAGTGCCTTGGTTAATTGTTTCTGCTATCTTAAGAAAAACATAGCTTTATATACCCTAGTTATAACATACATATGTATATACATATGTGTAGTGCATATTATGTATATATGTATATGAATATATACACATTTATGTGCATATGTATAATTGTACATATATATATGTGTGTGTGCATATATATATATGTATATTTTTTTAATATAACTTATGATTTTATGGTTGATGTCACCACAGCATGAGGAACTGTTTTAAAAGGTCACAGCATTAGGAAAGTTGAGAACCACTGGAGACACCTAGGCTACATCAACACATACACACACACACACACACACACAAACATATACACACACGCATATACACATATGTATATATATAATATATGATACACATTAGATGTGTATATATTGTATATATAATTATTGTTGCTACTACATAACTAATTTTGCTACAATTTTGAATCACAATATAAATATCTGATATACAAATGATCTTAGGCAACCCCTGTGAAAGAATTGTTTGATCCTTAAAGGCCTCAAGACCCACGCACAGATTAAAACCACTGCAACTGTGGATTTCCATGTCAGACTTGCAGTGCTCCTTCATTTACATGTATTTATTCTATGCATGATTTTTAAAGAAGGAGAAGATTCTAATACTTGAACAAAAACTTCATGGGACACATATGGAAAATATTTTCACTGTCTTTTTTAATATGTTTACATATTGTAGTTGCTTTTAATTTTCTACATGTAAAATTGATAATGATTCTGTTATTACACTGAAATGTAAGCAAAAATATTCCATATTTACCAACAACTTGTTTGCTTATAATTTTATATATAAAAATATACATATATTTATATATATATGTTATATAATATTTATATATTTTATATTTATATATATTATTTACATAAATAATATATATAAAACATATATAAATATATAATATATATATAATTTGCTTATAATTATAAATATATATCCCAAAGAAAATAAAAGATAAATATGTAGCTTATCATATATATAAATAATGCATATCAACTCTAGGTTCCTTAAGTTTTGTTTACATGTGTTTTGGTCAAAATTTTCTTTGCTGTTTATCACTTAAATTTTTTTTCATATTATAATTTTTGATCATGTTCTTCTACTCCCCAACTCCTCCCTGACCTTCCATACCTTCTTACCCACTCTACTCTATATTATGTCTCTCTCCTTCAAAAAACACACAACAACATAGACATGAATCAAAGCAAAAAAGACTAAAATGATAAAACAAAACTATATGAAGCAAACACACACACACACACACACACACATACACACGCCCCAAAGAAACAAACAAATATGGAGTTTGTTTTGTATTAGCTAATAATGCCTGGACATGAACCTGTAATGGAGAACAGGCACATATTAACAAAGGAGACAGTAGAAAAAGTTATCTTAATATACAATATTAAATTTTTGAATTGTGTTCATTTGAAATTCTATACTACATATATATGGGGAGGGGTACTTTGTTAACTACTTGTCATTATTTTATAGAAACTTAAACTAGTGGGAAATGACTTAAATTTTTATAGAGATATACCAATGTATTTTTGGTTTATGAAACTATTTCTTCCAATGTTTCATACTGCCTATATAATTGAATGTAACTCTATATCAGCTTTGCCACTAGGGAAGCCGTTAAATTGAATAGCAATACAAGTTTTGATTTCCTCTGTCTTTGCTTTTGGTCTACTAGAATAAAAACAGTAAATTTGTAGTAATTTCAAAAATGTTTCATAAACAATATTCCCCAAATGATTTATTTCTACAATTTTAATTATCTTTTTCTTTGCTTCCTTAACTCATATCTGTTTTATAAAATCCCAATGTGCTCATTTTGTTTGTTGATATGTAGATTTGTGTTCTAAATAGACACTATGAATAAAACCACTTAACTTACTGAACCAGATCTTGATTCTGAGTGTCAGATCATAGATTTTCCCATAATTTATATTTCTGAAAAAAATTCAAATAGATAATTATAAAGGATTTTTGTTGGAAAACAGTCCAAGAATGGAATCAGATTTCTGAGTGTTTGTGAGAAAAATATCCAAGGAAACAAGACAAGAGTCTTGTGGTCTCAGTTTCTTTAAAAACACTGAATTGTTCTTGGATATGCTTTCATGTTCCTCCCTTTGTCTGATAAAAGTTTACTCAGATTATCCACTACAACTGGCTATTGTTATTTGTTTACATGACTCTATGGAAAAACATGATTTTACCACATGCTGTTTGCCCATCACATGCAACTTGCCCTCATTATTATACACTTTATTTATTTGACTCTTCTTAAACCTCGGAGCATAAATTGATGCTCTGAATAAAGTTGGCTATTGCATGAGACTTGAAATCACCTCATTCGTCAACTCCATGCTCTATTCTCCCAGGTCCCATTGCCTATAGAGCAAAGCCTATAGGCTTTGGATTCAAATAACAGAAATTCTGATGAAATAACACATGACTCAAAATAAATCTTTTTAAACATTAAGAGGGTTGTGTTGAATCACGTGCACTTCAGCCAGGAAGTGATAAAGTGAAAGGTCTAAGATCTCCAGCTACCTACTAGTAGATTATTTACTAGAAGCATCTGCTGATGAGACATATTAGCATCTATTATTCATTTTAATAGTCAGCCATCAAAAGAATTAGGTAGAACAATAGAGTTGGATTTTGTTTTAACAGAATCACTCTGACTGCTGAATTAAACATTTAATGGTAGAAGAATGTAATACAGAAACCAATTAACAGGCTGCTTAGTGATTTTAGGTTATGAACAATTATGATTTTATCACCAGGGAATAAGTTTATAGAGAAAAATGTGAAAATATCTCAGCTATGTTTCAATAATTTACATTATGAAGTATAAGAAATGTGGAAGTTGTCACCAACTCTGCCATCTCACTGAGCTATGTGATTGGCATCATCTGTATCTGTGTTTTCTTTTACTAATTTATTACTGTAATTAAATTTCTTGAGCCTCTTGAAGAATGGAACTGCTGCTAATTAAGGATTCCAAAAAGAATACTAGTTTAGTAGACAATAAGTAGCTAGAGGATTGGGTTGAAATTAATTAATTTTTAAAATAAGTAGCCACCTTGTAAGAAGTGAGGTAGACAATTGACACAGTGGCTAAGGTGAGGTATGTTTTAGAGACATTGCCATTCCAATCATAAGGATACGGAATTGTGCTTATCTCATCCAGTGCTAGGTATTTTTCAAAAGAAGAAAGATTAAGTAGAAATATTCAAAGATTAGGCCCAGGGGATATTACTGTGCAAAGGTGTAAAGAATGAGGAGGAACACAAATTTTACAGAAAAAAATACCAAGTAAAAATCAAATGAAACAAAATCCTCCAAAAACAAGCTAACAAATGACAACATCAAAGGACAAACAAGCAAACAAGAAAGCAAATAAGCAAACAAAATCATGGTGAATGTTTGAAGGTAGCCAAATAACTCCTGGGCATGTGGCCTAGCTCGGAGTATGGTTGAAATGGTTGAAATGTCCAGTGATACTCCAATGCAGAAAATTGATTTTCTCTTTCCAAGCAGCCGTCAATTCCAAATAGTTTCTTGGTTCAGGTTGTTTGTTTGTTTTAATTTTGTTTTATTTTCATTGAGAGAGAGAGAGAGGGAGAATGCATTTGAGTGGGCAGGGAGATGGGGAGAATCTAGATGGAATTTGGGAAGGGAAAGAATATGATCAAAATATAGTTTATGAAAATAATTTTTAAATATGAAATGAGGAGGAAATATATAAGGAGAGTAAGAAGAGTAACCAATGGGATTTGAGGAAATCAGAAAAATGAGGTGTATCAGCCATAAATGAAAATTATTGGCCCTATGCATTTATTTCTCATTTCAAATATGCTATGATATAAACAGTGAAATGGAACTGTCTCATGAAATGGTCACTGGGCACAGTAAGATGCTGGCAGAATTCCATCATAGGGTAATCCCACATTAAACCATGACAGAAGGGTACTCAAAGTGAAAGGAAATATAAAACTATCCAGTCTGCTATGATTGGAGTAACAGGATGTGGGAGAAAAGAAGATCATCCGAAAATCAAATCACGGCTGTCTCTTTTAAACATAACTCTGACATGGTCCATGCTGTTCTTTAGAAAGATGTGCCATGGTTCTGGATTGAGTTATTCTCTTGAAAATAAAAGTGAATCAAGCTTGTTGTTTGGCATCATGCAGACGACATATCTGGTTGATTGACTATTTCACATTTCAGCTCATAGTTTTGGCACATATATACATAACATCTAAATAAAAATGGTATTTCAGCATGCCTACTTTAGCCATAATTTCTGGCAGTTGTCTTAATTTTCAATTCTGTTACAAATCTTACAAACATGCAAATATGTGTTTTACTCTGTGTGTGTATGTCCATATGTGCTACATATTGATGGAAATAAATGTAGCAAAAATATACTATTTAAAATATTATTAAAAACAAAAAAAAAAGTTGTTGAAACTTCTCAAAACTGTGATCAGAAACCTTCTTATATAGTTCAAGTCAGGGAGGTAGAGTGAAATATATTCTCTCTCCACAAATCTGAAGTAAACTGGACGTCCTCCTGTATAACCAGTGAGTATTACATTCAGATATCCAGCCTATACAAATTTATTCCTAGCTTACTTTTGCATAAATTCCAGTATTCATGAAACAGATTCATGTTTTCTTCAATTATTTATATTGAGGAGTCTAATTTGTACAGAATATTATGGTAAATATCAAGAATAAAAAACACATTACCAAAAAGATTTTATCCAAATTAGAACTATGTATTAGATAGATGCTTATTTTACTCTATACTAAACTGAGAGCCACGAGAATAAATAATAGAAATTCTCTGCACTTAAATTGAGTAAGACAGGAGAACACTGGGGTTTCTTTCTATAATGATGCTGCTTATTATCAGGGTAGTATGTTCCAAATGAACCAGTGTGATTTTGTAGAAAGGGAGATAATACTTGATTGGCTCGTTGTAAGTTCCCATTGTCCTGTTCCTATTTTATTTGTTCAGTTATTATGAACAAAATATTTTTCCTGAAGTTCCTCTCAATGAAATATCACAAAACAAGGAAATGAAACAGAAATAATGTTAGTGAACATGTATTTTTTCCCTATCATTTCAAATGATTTTTATCTAAAAATTTGAAGTTCTGTCTGATAATATAGACAGAAAATTGGAGAAGTTTTCAGCAAAGAAGATAAAATCAAATAAATCATGGAACCATAGTACAATTAGAGTAGATGAACATTAGGAAGAAATCAACTAATGTTCACTATAAACATATCTATGAGTCATAATAATCTAAGTTAATCCAAGACAGTACATATCTAAAGAGACTTAATGTACTTGATGTTTCCACTTTTTTCTGTGTAGAGGAATATCTAATCATTTAATCCATCAACATAGCTGCTCTGGGAAAGACTCACATTGAGAGACCTGTGTGACAGCTAGGAAGGGATCAAATCCAAGGGTCTATGTAAATGGACCACATCCAGGGGTCTATATGAAGGATCACCTTCAGAGACCTGTGTGATCCAGACGGAATGTCTAAAGAATATTAGTACACACTTAATCTCGGTATTCAGAAGGTAGTGGTTTTGCACACCTTTAATTCTAGCATGTGGGTGACAGGAATTAGAGCTCAGAAGGAGTCAATGTCAGACAGAAGTAACTTCTGAGATGAGTCAAGTGAAGAGCAGACAAAATGATGAATCAGAGGAAGAATTGGCAGAATGAGTCAGTGTGAGGACAAGCCCAACTCTCATGATAGAAAAGCAGTCTCTCAGAAAGCAGTCTCTCAGTTCAAAGGGCAGGGAGACTGGGGATAAGACACAGATGCAGTATGAGGAGAATCAAAGAAACAATCTGAAGAGTCTGAGGCAGTATGAGGCAGGTAGTCTGAGGCAGAGATACAGGTGGAGCTCAGTAGAAGAAATTAGTATCAGATGGGAAGAGTGAGTCAGTTTGAAGTAGTTCAAATTCAGAGTAGTTAAGTCAGAGAAGTTGTGGGAGTCAGCCAGAGTCTACCAGAGTCAGAAAAGTGCAATCAGAAACAGTCAGCTGACTCAGAAGTTCAGTTTGAACCAGTTGAGAGTTTGGAGAAGAATTTGAGGCAGAATATCAAGTGAGTCTAATCAGCCATCCAGAAGAGTCAGAGTTCAGTACAGACATGAGTTCAGGAGAAGCTAGTCAAAGTACCTCAGTTGGCAGTAAGTCTTGGAGTCTTAAACATTCTAAATTGCACAGAGGCTGAGGCTGAAGCCTTTGAGATCTGAGCTAGCATCTTGAAGATTAGACTGTAAGGAGGCAGAAATGCTCCAGGGCTCTAGGACTATGATAGGGCACTAAATTAGTCAAAGAATAAACTGTCTTTTGCCATAAATGAAAGTCCTATAAGAAATATTTGTCCCTAATTCCTGCATTACACCCTTATAGACCTTATAGACCATTAAAAATTTTCAACTATACAAACTTATAGTCTATAGTCTGGTGTAATATTTAATGATAGCAGTTTTCTCTCTCAAAAGTATCCAAATTCAGATGACTAAATGTGTGGTGACATATTTATGATGGTTAATGCCTTCGTTAGGGTGTACATTATAATACATTACCTTTTGTTTAGGAGAGTAGATATCTGCTTGTCTCAGTGATTAAACTTGAGATCTTTCATGTCAGTGAAATATTTGACTCAAATAATATTTCCCTTTTTATTTTTTAAAAGACTAGGTTAGCTGAAGAAAGATTATATACAAATTTTAAAAATATGCCTGGCACACATGCAGAATGTATCCCTAGATTTTACAGTGCTAATTGACAGGTGGTGTGCCTCATAAAATGTTCAAAGTCCATGCAAATTATGTGAGTACCAGATGAGACTTGTCTGACAAAAAATTCCCAAAGGTTTTCCTTCTGTCTCCTTAGAAAACTAACATGAATGTTTCCATCTAAATATTATTTGTTATGGTTATAGGAGGAGCTGGATTAGAAAGAAATTGCAAACCAAACATTTAGCCTCTTTAAACTTTCCATAAATGGTTGTTCTCCTGGATTTAATTAGTATCCAAACCATGATGATGGCAGATACATGTGGTGGTTTAAAAGCTATAGGCTTCACACTAGGATTATATATTTTATTGCTTAGTCTACAGGGAGTGAAACTGTTTGAAAAGTATTAGGAGGTATGGCCTTGTTGAAGCATGTATGGACTTACTGGAGGAGACGTGTCACTAGGGGTGGGAGTTGAGATTTCAAAAGCCCTTCAAGATCCAATGTCTCTATCTTTGTCTACTGCCTGTAGATCAGGATGCAAAACCATCAGTTACTCCTCCACCAGCATGAATGCATGTCTACTTCCCACCACGAGAATCATGAACTAAATCCATAAAACTGTAAACAAGACCCCAAGTAAATTCTTTCTAAGAGGTGAATTGGTCATGGTGTCTTTTTACAGCAATACAACACTGACTAAGACAACATGTTTTAATTTTTTCACATTATATATATATATATATATATATATATATATATATATATATATCAGTTTATGAATGTTGTAACTATAATGGTTACTTTTTATTATAAGCTCATTTGAATATAAAACAATATAGCTAGAAGATTAGCAGAACACACCTTCAGGCTTGTCTATGCAGCCGTATGTAGACAATTAGATCATTAGGACTTCTGACATAATAGATGATTGGTCTCTTGAGAGATTTCAGATATGATTGTATTGTTGAGCATGGTGAAAATCTAAGATGTAGGTCCTTTTAGGAGATTACTAGGGTGTGAATTGAGAACCGTGTCTTCCTCTGGCATTCTTCCTACGTCATCTTTTCTTTGCTTCCTGGCCACAATGATATGAATTGCTCTACTTAGCCATAACTTCTCCATCATGTCAAATTTAACTATCAAGTTCTGCAGTGTAACTATGTTGTACACAATTGACATTTGTCTTTGATATGTATTCTCTTGCTTCTGTTATTAATAATACATTATTCTCAGATATTGTCACTTAAAATATTGCTTCTCTAGTTCTTCTTTTCTTCTCATTTTAGTATTTCAACTACATAAGTGTTTTAGTTAGAATTTGTATTTCTGTGAGAAAACACTGTGGCCAAAAGCAATGTGGAGAGTAAAGGGTTTATTTCAGCTTACAGTCCCACAGCACAGTCTACCACCGAGGAAAGTCAGGACAGGAACTCAAACAGGGCAGAAACCTGGAGGCAGGGACTAATACCAAGGTTATAGGGGAGTGCTGCTAGATAGCTTCCTCCTCTTTATTTGCTCACTCTGCTTTCTTATAGCATCCAAAAGCACCAGCACATGGATGTCTCTGCCCACAGTAATCTGTTCCCTCCCACATCAGTTAGAAATCTAGAAGGAGCACTGTCGGTTTATTCATAGGCTAAGCTAAACCCAGAAGGCTTCAGCCTCATACAATCTAATCTTCGAACCTAAACCTAGAACGTTTCAACCTCCAGGAGTTACTGCTGTCTGAGCTCACTCTGAATAGCTGTCTTCTGAATCTGAAACCATAAACTATAAACCACCTGCTTCTGACTCTCTGCTTTTTCTCTTAGCTTATTCTGGACTGCTTTTCTTTGGCTTTCCTTGGCTTTTCTTTCTTAACTGAATTATCTGTAAGCTGACTGTATTCAAACTGCCTGACTGAACTAACTCTCTGCTCTGCTTCCTGTCTGCTTCCACCTCTGCTTCTATCTTGTTTCTCTCTCTCTTTCTCTCTCTCTCTCTCTCTCTCTCTCTCTCTCTCTCTCTCTCTCTCTCTCTCTCTGAGCTCTGCTGTTCAGTTTGAAACTCACTTCTACACTCTGCTTCTATGCCCTGAGCTCTCACTGCTTCTTGTTTGCTTCTACCTCCTTCTGAGCTCTGCTTCCTGTCTTTGCTTTTATACTCAGCTTCTATCTTGCTGCTTCCCTAAACTCTCTCCCTCTCTCATCTGCTTCACCTGTGCTTCTATCTTGCTTCTCCTGTGAACTTCATCTGCTTCTTCTCCCTCTGCTTCTGCCTGCTGAGCTGAGATTAAGGTATTTATTACCACTGCCTTCTGAACTGGACGTAAAGGTAAGTGTGATGTTGGGATTAAAGCCATGTACTAAAATTCTTTCTAGCCTAGCAGCCATGCGGTTTAATCAGAGATCAAATGTCTATCACACAGGCCTTTCAGTGTAATCCTTTGCTAAAGTAGTCATGCTGCTAGATTAAAAGATTAAATGTTCCTCTACAAAGACTTTATTAAATTGTCAATGTTATCATACCTCGTTAGTTCATGGCACCAGTGACTTTGATTTGGGTAAGTTGATCTCAGTCCTAATAATTATTATTCTGTTTTTAAGATTTCAGAGTGGTGGTTTTGTTTGTTTGATACTTTCTTATACATTTAGAAGAATCATTGACTTACAGTATATTTAGTTTATTCCTGCCTTAAGTATGGTAATTACAGTTTCCAAGCTTGTACTTCTAAGACCTATTATTCTCTTTTTCATCTTACTATTAAAGCAATATGTATTCACTTTTCTGGAATGACCTGAGTATTTGATCTAGGAAAGTACCTGGTACTGTTTGAACTCTAGCTCCTAGCATTGGATATTATTTTGGAAAAGTTAGATTCTGAGTACTATTTATTATTATATGACAGTTCATTTCTCTGGGTTCCTATGCTGCTGTAGACTTTTCTGTTGCTTTTCTAATCATTATTGGTGAGCAGCAGGTCAATTGGGGGGTCATAGGATTAGATAATATAAATACATAATTATATACATTTCTTCAAGGGAAAAGTTATAAGTACCTACTGAGGGAAAATGAGGGATTTATGCTTTATTGTCTGCACCAATTTCTAGACTCAGCTAACATCAGCCTCCCCATTACACCTCTTGCTCCATTTTTAAGTAGCTAGTTAGAAATATTATTTTTTTATATATGGAATGAATTTTGGCTGATTTGATCCATATGAAAAATACAAATTGCGTTTGTAAAATGTATATTGCAAAATCATATTGTATTTTCAACTGTATGAATTAGATCTTTCATAACTAGTTATTTACATTATACACAAATATATAAGTTGATATTTGAGGAAACAACATGTTTTAACTTACTGATAGAAGAAACAAAAATTTGAAACTATTCAGTTTAACAATATTTCTCTTGAAATTTTCTCTTTGCTTTGCTCCTGGACCCACATTGCAATCATTTTCTTAAGTTTATCACAGCAGAGTTTGAGATAGCAAATAATTCACTGTCACAGATTTCAACAGAAAATTGAAAAGATCTACAGCTAGAAGAACTTTTGTCCTCTCCACAAAAACATGAGCTATTAATGCTGTCAACACTCATATATTCTGTCATCTCAAAGAAGTTATTAAAGTTGAATTGACCTCATAAACAATTAAAGAGGTGAAGAAGGCTTATCATGAAAGGGAAGTTCTGTTTCAATACAAATAAAAGCTTGAAAATTATAATCATACTGAACAATACCATCATAGAAAATGTGGAAAATTACTTAGATAAGTAGCTTGGATTTTTTCATATATTTCTCTCTCTGTTTTTGTAAATAGACAATATAATGTGGGAATATCAGTGCTTTGCTTCAAAGTAAGACTTCTAAGGGGAATATATTCCTTCACTAGTTGATCAACTTGTCAATTATAAGCTGGCTCAGCAGGAAATTAACTTTCTTGCAACTGGACTTCATATCTCCAGAGAGGTGAATGTTAGAAGTTGTATTATTTAATTTTCTTATCATTGCAACAAAGTATCTGATAAGAAGCAACTTAAAGAAGTTGAGTTAACTTATTGTCAGAATAAGCTCCATCATGGAGCAAAGACATGGTAGATGGCACCCATCACAGGTGTGGCAACAGCAATATAGGATGGCTTTTTACATCTATTGGCAGCCAGGAAGCAAAAATAAAACATGACACAGCGGGACTGAGAGGGAATTTGCCTAGGGTGCAGTTCCTAAAGTTTGTCTGTTGTTCATTCACATCTCTTAAATATTCTAAAATACCTCCTAGGCAATTATACCAGGTAGGAACCAAGTATGCAGCAATAAGCCCATGGCAAACATTTCACATTCAATCCATAGCATAAATAATATATCTTGCTTGAGTTTGTTCCTAAATTAAGTAAACCTGCTTTGTTCTTATAATGTGCTGAGAAATAATATATTTTCCTTATTTTTGAAAATGTTAGTTAGATAACAAACTTTGAAGAATAATTATAAATTTTGTAGCTTAAAAGATTATATTATTTAATGTACAGTTCACATAGGTATCAATATATTATCTCTCCCACATGTTCCCTGTAATCTACCATGTAGACATAGTCCTTTTACAATCTAATCTTCAAGACACAAGCCTAGACCTAGAAGGCTTCAGCCCCCATACAATCTAGTCTTCAAATCTAAACCTGTTTCAGCCTCCAAGATTTACTGCTGACTAAGCTCATTTTGATTAGCTGTCTTCTGAACTCCAAACTGTAAATCATAAACCCTGTCTGCTTCTGACTCTTTGTTTTCTCTCTTAACTTATTCTGGACTGGCTCAGGTCTTCTTGGCTTCTTCTTCTGAACTGAACTGTGAGCTGACTGCACTCAGACTGCCTGACTGAACCATCTACTTCTTTCTGTGGACTGCCTCTTATCTGCTTCCCATTAACTTCTATCTCTGTTTTGTCTGAGTTAACTTCTACAATATGCTTCTAACTTGCTTCTTTGAACCTAAACTCTGCCTCCACTCTCTGCTTCTGTCTTTGGAATTAAAGGCATATATTTTTCTGAACTGGGTTTAACGCTGTGTGCTACCTTGGAATTAAAGGCATGAACTAACATTCTTTCTATGCTAGAACAGTCATGCTGCCAGACTAAAGGGTTAAATGTTCCTCTGCACTTCCATTCTGTGAATAAAAATTAGTAAATGCTTAGTAGGTGGGTGTGGTGGCATATGTCTGTAATCTCAGCACATGAGGAATGGAGGAAAGTTCAAAACTCAAGGTTATCCTTGACTACATAGAGAATTCAAAATCAGTCTTGGCTGGCACAAAACAAATAAAAATAAAACCAATAATGTATTGAGTTTTATGAAATCAAAGGATAAGAGTTTTTGTAAGTGTTATTAAAGTCATTTAAAATTAATCTGAAATTAGACCTCAAGGTACATGATATTTGCAGAATCAGAAATTGTGGAGGCTATTATGTTCTCAATAATACCAGATATTAATGAAAATAGTTATGAAGCTTCTACCACCAAAACATTAAATAACATTGTAATAAAAACACTTTCTTATGCCTATTAACCAATTAAGAAATAAAAGCCATTATAGAAAACTGATGACAAAATATTAAGTTATGAAACATATACACACACATACACATAATCTATATTTAATGGTGACCCATAAACATAAATGGTCTCATTTGATTTAGGAGAAATAATAAAAATGTGGGAAAAAACATAAAACATTAATTATTTCAGGAGTTAAAAATTAACAGACAAAAATAAATTGGCAATAAGTAGAGAGCAAAATATAATACATATTATTCTGTAAGTTAGAAATCAATAAAGCCATGAAATTAATATGGTGTGTAACCACACCATTTCCTCCCCCTCAATCCCAACAAACTTTAGAAAGTCTTTGAATATCTAATATCAAAATCAAAGAAACAAAGAATAAAATAGACTAGATGTAGTGGTGCCTTCTATAATGCCACCACTTGGGAGAAAATGATAGAAAGAAGATGAATTAGGGCCAGCCTTAGTTAAAGAAAAAAGAAAAATAAATAAATTAATAATAATGATCTATGTGTCACCTATGAGTTTATGGATTATATATAATACGTGTTTAAAAAATATTTCTTCAGTTTTAGTAAAATAATATTTTTCATGTTTCCATCAAATTCCTTCAAAATCTTCCTGTCTTTGAAATACATGTTATTTTTGATAATGTATTTTAAACAATATGGGTTTCATATTGCTATTCAACAAATGTGTTTGTGTCATTTTATAGCAAGTATGCTATAAGTAGTATATCATTATTTTGTGACACTCTCCCTGGGGAGATGTGAACAAATGTCAAATATTCTCAAGGAACTGACAGCAGACCAAGTAAAAATAGCTCCAAAATCCAATTTGTTGAATTTTTATTAAGGTTTCTTATAGAATGTGAGTGAGTTGTTACTACCAGGAAAATATATGACTTAAAGACTTACATGTCTTAAAGGTGCACTACCTAAAGCCCTTAGCATAAGTGACTCTCAGTCAGAGCTGGAAATCTAGATCTCACTACAGAACCTACAGGAAATTTGGTATCTTGCTGTTGGGAGCCGAGTTGAAACGCCATTACAAGATGGCGCCGGTTTCCTGCTTCCAGGTTCTTCTTGCTCGCATTTGGAGTAATTGCTCACATTTGGAGTAATTGCTCACATTTGGAGTAAACAAGTTACAGCGCAGGCGCAGGTGAGCAGTCCTTGCCGCCTCCCTCCATGCTAATGAGGGTCTGGACGAGTATCCAATCATTGACGGTCACGTAGCCCTATGCTCTATATAAGCAGGGTGCTTTTTGCAATCAGGGTCTTCGCTATCAACACTTAGTTGAACGGCTGTCCTCAATAAAGCGTGAACCAGAAGAATCCTGTGTGCGGCGTCTTCCTTGCAGGCGAGGGGGGCGTCCACATTTGGTGCCGAAACCCGGGAACCTGACCATCAGTCGAGCACCGGCGGAGACCCCTGTTTTCAGGAGGATTCAGAACTGGAGCGCGGGGACGAAAGTGGATCCAGACTCTTTCTGAGAGGTATGCTGTTTTATGAGATTGACCCTGCACTAGGCGCGGTCATTTTTGCTAGTATGATTATTGTTGTTCTTGCTTGTTGCCTTTGTTTAAATTGTCATCGCCCAGTAACCACCGGGTCTCTTACAATCCCTTCTTGGGGTAAACTAGAAGGAGAATTGCAGAGAGAAAAGGAAAAGGGAAGTTTCCGTGCCGGTACATGGCCATTATGGCGTATGGTTAATAAGCGATGTCAAGAGAGGGTAAGGGAAGGACAGCGAATATTAGCAAAACATCAAGACAGCATGTCAGAAACAGAAAAGAGGAAGAGGCCTAAAAAAGATATAAAAAGGGTAGAAAAAGAGAAAAAAGAAAAAAAGAAACAAATAAATAGTAGGAAAAGGGTATACCCAATATTAGCAGAATTTGAAAATTTAACAATAACCAGTGATGAGACTAGTAGTTCCTCTTCTGACTCAGAAACCACAGACTCAGAAACTTCGGGGTCAGAAGAGAAACTGGATACAGAGGAACAAACAGAACTAGAAGAGGAAGCTGCGCGCTATGAGGAAGAACGTTACCGTCCTGAGCCATACGCTCCGGCGGCTCCCTCTGCGCCCCCTCTTCTTAACCTGCCTAAGGCTAAGAAAAAACAGAGAAATAAAACCTCAAAAACTTCAATAGGAAAAACTTCCTTTTTAACAGACAAGGGTAGGAGAAAGATTGTTCAAGCTTTTCCAGTATTTGAAGATAATATTCAACAAAGATATCATCAACCTCTTGATCATAAACAACTTAAAGATCTTGCAGAGTCCGTTAGAACTTATGGTATTAATGCCTCTTTCACACAGGCACAAGTAGAGAGGTTGGCACACTTAGCTATGACTCCTACAGATTGGTATAATACAGTAAAGGCTTGCCTTACCATGGGTCAATATCTGGACTGGAAATCTATTTTCCAAGATGCTTGTGGTGCCCAAGCAAGAGCTAATGCAACTCAAGGGCAACCACACTGGAATTATGACATGCTGACCGGACAGGGTCAGTGGAGTGCAGATCAAACAGCGTATCCAGTACAGGTTTACGAACAAATAAATAGAATCGCTATCAGGGCATGGAAGAGCATTCCTAATAAAGGTGAAGTATCAGGAAACCTAACTAAGATCATACAAGGCATGAATGAGCCTTTTTCAGATTTTGTAGCAAGAATGATGGAAGCTGCAGGAAGGATTTTCGGTGACCCAGATACAGCAATGCCCTTAATAGAACAACTCATTTATGAACAGTGTACCAAAGAATGTAAAAATGCTATTACTCCATGGAAAGGAAAAGGGCTTAATGCCTGGATGAAAGCTTGTCGAGAGATTGGTGGTCCGCTTTCCAATGCAGGCATAGCTGCAGCAGTGCTCACAGCACAAAAGGATAGTAATATTACCTGTTTTAAATGTGGAAAGAGAGGACATATACAGAGACAGTGTAGAGTAAAGACACCTAACATCTGTCCAAAGTGTAGAAAAGGCAGACATTGGTCTAATGAGTGTAGATCTGTAACAGATATTCAAGGTAACTCTTTGCTGTGGGGAAAACACCGTAGGGTGTCTGGCTTAAGTGCCTATCACAGAAAACATGAGCCAACAATTTCTTACCAACAACGGATTAACTCACCCTCAGAGAGATTAAAACAGTTAGTACCTGCAGCTAAAGACAGCATTGCTCTAGACCTTGCTATCAAGGACAGAGTCACTGCAGCTGAGAAAACAGGTGAATTAAAAAGTACTGAAAAACAGGTATTTCGGCAAGCAACTATAAATGATCAGAGACCTAAGTCGAGATTACAAACAAATGGAGTTTTAATTAAAGGATTGTTAGACACAGGAGCCAATGTAACAGTCATTTCAAAAGACTCCTGGAATCCAAACTGGCCTCTTCAAGAGGTATCTACTCAGTTCTTAGAAACTGGAACATTTTCTCAGTTAAAACAGAATATAACAAGTGTCAAATGCATAAGACCAGAAAGTGAACTAGGAAATATAAGACCATATGTGGCAGATCTAGCTATAAGTTTATGGGGAAGAGACCTATTAAAGCAATGGAATGTACAGATTAACCTTACTTTAATCTCAGAGACAACCTGTAAGATTCAAGATGCTATTGATAAAGATATTAAAAAATGTTACCAAAAACAATCACAGACTGTCAAGGTTGTCCATAAGCAGGACAGAGCAGATATTGATAATAATTCTCAGCCTGTTAAAAGGTATCAATGGAAAGTCATTCCCCAAGAATTCTCAGATAGTACCACCTTATGTCAATATTTTGTACAAAAGCCACAGAAAGTTAATATCTGGTTTAATGAACTTACCATTGGGTTAACTACTCAAGAGTTAAATAATTCATTTCAAGCATTGAACGGTGATTCAGATTTAAGCAGTCAAAAAAGTTTAACCAGAGCAACAGAAAAGGAGTTAATTCATGTAGAAAGCAGATTACAGAATGCATATGTAAATTACCTAGATCTCAAGCTTGATGGTATGCTTTCTGATAATTCCTCTACTGAGCTCATGATACAAAAGGAAGACAATATTTTAAAATGGATCATTGCAAAAAGCAACTCAAAAAGCTTGGGCAGAATCTACACTGCCTGTGTTAGAGTTTTTCTCTCAGCAGCCGCTTGGCTATGGCTGCTAAATAACAAGCCTCGCTATGTTCAGGAGTTTGGACCAAAAATTCAGCCAACTGGTCCTGGTCCTCCAGTAAATTGGTATTTGGTTTTATTACCTGTATTTGGAAGTTTGTTTATGGTTAATGTTTGAAAAAAGTTCCAAACTTCAGGTTGTCGTGGACTACAAAACCCATAAAGCATTGCAGTGGCTAGATGTTCCTGTTATCAGCCACAGCTACAACTCCCTTGACTGGCATGTTAAATGAACGTCCAGCAAGCAGGAAAAAATTATTGGATTTCAAATTATACATAATAAATAAAACTTCAGCTAAAATTTAAAAAAAAAAAGGGGGAATAGGCGGCCCCAGTATGGGACCTAAAAGTACCATTTCCCTTATATTATTTACCCTAAATTTTTTGAATTTGGATGCTGCTGGAAGATCTGCAGCAGATAGACATGCTATGTCTACACAACCTCCACTAGAAAATGTCAAGTGGAAAGATGTATTGTCTAACCAATGGAAGGGCCCGGATCAAGTTTTAATAAGATCCAGGGGAGCTGTTTGTGTTTTTCCTCAGGACCAAGAAAACCCCATTTGGGTGCCTGCTCGTCTGACGAGAACGGTGAAACAGCCCTTAGAAGATCAAGAACAGGATGAGGATCTTGAGAACGCTACTGGCTCTCCAGATGATCCTGATAAAGTGGCCCTCGATACGCACAGAACAACGATGGGGAATACTAACAACACTCCCCAAACCAATGCTGGTGATGCATAACGAACTCTAGTCTTGATCTTGCCTATTTGCCTTATGACTCTCAAAATAGTGGCTTGGTTTATGTGTGGTATAGGGGAAAATCGTACTATGGCAATTGGCTCAATTAGGTTGTGAATGGAGGATGTTTGGTTTATGTGTGACATCTGTTCAATATCATAATTATACTGTTGCTGTAAATTTGTCACGGGACGGATGGGTCATCACAATTTGATGCTACTATGAGGGACCTAAGACTGGCCATTACACATGTCAATTCAACTCGTGTGGACTCGGGGTTGGATTAAAGATGCTATCATGTATCTCAAAGAATGGGCTGGTCTGGGAACTATGGGAATTATGATGATTGCTTCTGTATTAATATGCTTTTGGTGCTTTGTAGAATGTATAGACAAAGACAGCGAGATAATGCCATGATTATTCCAGCATTTGCTGCCCTTGATGTGAGACATTCCCCTGCAGCCTGGTTGGCAACGCTTAGACAGTGGGCTATCGTTAGGTCGATGGTTGGTGTGTAGTATCCAACCCTCCTTTTGATTGTTGAGCTATATGTTGTCAGAACCAATGCGACAGAAGTTCATCTCCACCACATGTCTCCCTTTTAGACAATTTAGGGTATGTGGCCTTTGCACCTTGAGGACTTGCTTCCATTGCACCAAGAATAGGCACATCCCTTATTCGACCCAAGGTTAGCCTTTGCACATCTCAAGAGGTTCTCCTCATTGCACGAGATAAGGTAACCTGGGTATTTAGGACATGCTTAACTTCCTTGATCCTCACCTCCGTAGATGGAGGGGGTTGATCGGTGACTTAGCATGTTCCTTTGTCTTTAATTTAATATAAAAGGGGGAGATGTTGGGAGCCGAGTTGAAACGCCATTACAAGATGGCGCCGGTTTCCTGCTTCCAGGTTCTTCTTGCTCGCATTTGGAGTAATTGCTCACATTTGGAGTAATTGCTCACATTTGGAGTAAACAAGTTACAGCGCAGGCGCAGGTGAGCAGTCCTTGCCGCCTCCCTCCATGCTAATGAGGGTCTGGACGAGTATCCAATCATTGACGGTCACGTAGCCCTATGCTCTATATAAGCAGGGTGCTTTTTGCAATCAGGGTCTTCGCTATCAACACTTAGTTGAACGGCTGTCCTCAATAAAGCGTGAACCAGAAGAATCCTGTGTGCGGCGTCTTCCTTGCAGGCGAGGCGGGCGTCCACATCTTGCAAAGTATCTTTTTCAGGCATCTCAGCTGCTTTCTGCTTTTTCTCAGCATCTGGTCTGGATTCCCTGCTTCTGGTCATCTTACTGGGCATATGGGACTCTCAGCTGCCCTTAATTAATATATAGCCTTGGGGAGAGGAATAAAATGAATCTGATCAGTTTCTGTGACTTCATGGAACTAGTGTCTTAGGGAACTTCTATGCAGGGTGGAATATTTCATCTCCTCTTACAACAACTTGTTGTTTCAACTCTCCTTTAACATTCTGAGTTTTAAGGAGATTCATTCCAAGACAAATTTTTATATTTTATATTTATCTTTATATTGGAGAAAATTGCTATACAACAAACATTATGTATAAATAGGTGAAATGTCTATAATTAGTAAAGCATATGTTAAAATGCTGTTCATTAAAATTTATTGTAAATTTTTTATATAAAACACTTAAAGGTACAACTGTGTATTCTAAAAGTTGATGTATTTGAACCATTTAGTAACACTTTCCAAATAATTGTTAAATGATTTATTTCATTTTTAATTGTGCTCTCTCTCTCTGTCTCTCTGTCTCTCTGTCTCTATTTCTCTCTCTCTCTCTCTCTCTGAGTATGTGTGTGTAAGTTTGTTCAGGTAACTGCAGATTCTAGAAGAGAACATCAGATTTCCATGAGATGGGGTTACAGGTGGTTATGAGCTGCCCATGGTGAGTATAGGTAATTGATCCCTGGTCCTTTTCAACAGCAATAAGTACTCTTAATCATGAGTCTGTCTTTCCAACATCCCCAAGGATTATTTTCATAATGAAAGTCAATGTTAGAGTTATGGTTTTTCAGTCAGAATATGTGTTTGCCTCAATTATGTATTCAGTTCTACTATTGTAGAGGACAAGAGTCAAGCTCCTAGCATTTATATTGAATAGTTCACAAATACCTGTCTCCATCAAATTCTTTCCCTCAGAACTTAGGGAATCTCCTGGAATAGAAGGTGGAAATAATATAAGAGCCAGAGAGGATAGGATGGAGGACACCAGGAGAACAAGGTCCTCTGAATCAACTAAGCAATACTCATATGAAATCACAGAGACTGAAGAAGCAAGCACAGGGCCAGAACAGGTCTGTAACAAGTCCTCGGCATATATGATTTCAGCTTAGTATTTTTATGGGACTCCTGAGTGTATGAATGAGTGGGTCTCTGATTCTTGAGTCTCATGTTGGGACACTTTTCCTTTTATTGGTTTGCCTTGTCGAGCATTGATGTGAGGGATTTTGCTTTACTATATTATATTTTATTTTGTCAAAACAAAAAAGAATGAAAATTGTTCTTTTGAATCTTCTGATCTTAAATGTGTAATGCTTCAATGAATGCTTTATAAAATTTAATCACAGCATTGAAATATGAAATACTATATATAGCTTATTGAGATCTTGGTATAAATTCATGGTTTTACTTTTCCTAAGAATTAGTTATTTTTAAATAATAAACATATATGCTTAAAATTAAGCCTTTGCTCATTCATAGTACAATGAAAAGTTAAAAGCAAACTCTGGTTGAAAGGCATGGCAGGAAGAACCTTTTATGACTCATAAGTAGAATTTACTGGAAAGTAGAAGAGATTCTGATTACTACTAAGTCATAGAATTTATAGTATTCACAGATTATTTCCATATTATCTTGCCTAGGTTGGAAAAGTTTGGAGTAATATTGCAAAAATAAAATCAACTACTTTAATTTTGAGATTGTTTTTAGTGAAGTAATTTTTATATTTTATATGATTAAGATAAAATTTTTAGCCATATACTCATTTAAGTATTACATTCTGATATCATATACATGATATACACACATATAATTTTAACATATATACTAGTATTTTCAAATGAAAAAAATTACGGAAAATTTTTAACATAGTTAATATGAAATATTAAATACTAAAATATTGGATAATTTTTCTAAAATGTGTTGTGCCTAATGAAATTTTTTCCAAGTCCTACTCAAGTATATATTAAATAAAATTATAAGTAATATAATTTTGAGTATATTTTAGTTTTAATTGAGAAATATTTTACAATAAAATTACATTTTACTTATCTTATTTTGCCCCGTACTATTTTATTGTGCCCCTTACTATTTTGATTTCTTACAATTTGAAGAAATTTTAAGTATTTTTTGCAAAGTACTAATAAAAAATTAAAGAATAATTCAGTATACATATTAATTGAACTTTAAGTTACTGCAAGCTGATCCTGTCCTTTATAGCATGTCAATTTACCCTGGAAATGGTGAAACTTTTGCTTCACTTTAATAAATGATACCATGAAGCTCTGTGGAAAGCACAACATTTAAGTAAATGACTCACATGACCATATCTTAGTCTCTTGGTTTTCATTTCCTGATTATTTCCACATTTATTTTTCTTTCCAGAGCAATGAGTCAGATTTCTTTTTTTGTGAGAAACTTCTTAAAGATTGTGGATTTTTAAGAGGCCCTCATAAAATGTAAATACAAAGGTCCTGTTTAATAAAAAAAATAATTTGTTAAGTAGCCTCTTAACATTTATATAACAGCTTTTAATATACTCATGTCACTTTATAAGAACAATTTATTGGGGTAGCCATTTTAGCTGTTTTCTGTGACATAACATTGCAGAGTATGCAATATTTGTTAATGGAAATATCTATTTTTTTGGTTTTAATGCAAATATCATCAGTTAAACTTTATAAAGCTAGATTTCTCACCAATGCTTCCAAAGGACTCCTATTTCAGACATTTGCCATTCTTTCTTTTTAAGAATATATTTTACTCATTCTTTGAAAACTTCATACTTCTATGCGATGCATCTATATCAACGTGCCTCCAACAAGACCCCCTTTCATCTCTTCATCTTTAAGAGGTTGTTTTTCGACACTGCTAAGATGATGTCTGAACTTGTTGGCTTAACTTTGTGCAGGTAACCACAGCAACAGTGAGTTCATGAGTACCAAGGACACTGCATGTTCAGAATACAGTATTTCTAGCATCTTCCTTTCCTATTCTCCGGCTTTTATATTATTTTTGGACTCTTCTTAGATATTTAAGAGCCTAGGATGGGTGGATATATGGACAAATCTCAAAGTACTGAATGATAAAAAATAGGTTCTCCATGAATAGATAAAAGCCATTGCTGGATTGAAAATAGGTTCTCCATGAATAGATGAAAGCCATACATACAAGCAATTTTAAGCTTAAGTCATATTAAGCATTTAATTAGGATTACTTAATAACCAAGTCGAGAGAGGTAGGTACAACAAAACCAATTAAGATACCAAATTATCGCACAACAAATTAGTCAAATGAAATCTAAAGGAAAACATAAAAGTAATAAAATTATAATATATAAATTATAAAAATAAATTATATAAACAATAAAAGTAAAACATAGAAGAATGATGTGTCTACATTGCTTAATTGTTTCCATAAGAGCAAGTAGGAGACTTTAGAGAAAATCTTTGTTTGAACTCTCTTTGAGTTTTCATTTATTTCCCACAAACTGGTGCTAGATGGCCGCCCCAACAGAAAATGAATGCTGAAATCTAATCTGCGCCTTGAGAAATTTATTAGATCAGAAATATCCATATAGAAGTGGTATCTTTGGGAGGTGATGAAAATGAGGTCATCATGTAGAGCCCCATGCTGAATCTTAGTGGCTCTGATTGAAAAGAGAGAGAGGCTTAAGAACATGCACACAAGCAGCCATACTCTCCTTTCTTGCCACATGTATATGTCACGTGTCACTTTGTGACTCTGCTAACAAGATAATCATCACCAATAAAGCTGCACCGACTCACACCAAACTGTGAGCCCAAATACATCTTCCTTCTCTTTAACTTAATCAGTCTATGGTACTGGTATTAAAACAGAACACAGACACACACAAACACACACACACACACACAGAGCAAAAGAGAGGGGTGGGAGGGAGAGGGATGGAGAGCAGGGAAGTTGTAGGTGTGGTGATGTCGGCCTGCAGTTCTTCTGAGGCAATCTTCTATGATTTCTGCTTCTCTATAGCATTTCCTTCTCTACAGCTTCTCACATTCTTCGAGCCCCCTCTACTGTATTGCGGTCATACATGCCTCCAATCCTGCTGTGTTTGAGAGCCAATTAACACATGTAGGAATATTGAGGTTTGTTTTTTTTTTTCAGTAACTTATTTCAATGAGTTATTTCTCGTTGAACAAAAAATATAGATAGAAGGAAAGACAAAGATGGTGAGAACTTTGCATTTATTTTTATGATTTTGAATATAATAATACATTTCATACTCTATGCAAATAAAAATTTGTTTACCATGCAAAACATTTGAAGCTGAAAAACCACTTCATTGACATTTACTGTCTTTTTTTAATATGGAGAAGATTTTTACTTAGTTTACAAAATAGCATTTTCTCTAAAATGCTTAGCATATGTCTGATACTTTAGGAACATGAGAGAAGTACAACATAATATGTATTTTCATTATCTTTTAGGGCTTTAAATGATTTGTAGAGCATCAATATCATTTTCTAGAACAAACATACTTAAAGAACATTAAAAGAAAGATATACTTTAGCATATAAAGAATTACTACACAAAAAAGCCCACAACTTATGCTGAGCGAGAAGTTCAACATGAATAAAATCAAATTTAAAAATTTGTCTCAACTAGCCAGGCATTGATGGTGCATGCCTTTAATCTTAGCACTCAGGAGGCAGAGGCAGGTGGATCTCTTTGAGTTCAAGGCCAGCCTGGTCTACAGAATGAGTTTCAGGACTGACAGAGTTACAATAGAGGAAACCCTGTCTCAAAATACCAAGAAAATTAAAAGGAAAAAAAAGTGTCACAACTAATTTACCAAGGAATAGACGCATGAAATTTGTCCTTTAGAGAGACTGAATCCATAGCTAGAAAGATGGCTAAGCAATTAAGAGTGCATACTGTTCTTGCATAGGACCTGAGTCTCATTCCAAGCACTCTCATTAGGCTTCACAACTGTTTGTAATTCCAGATGATGAGTATCCAACACCTCTCAGGAACACCTGAACTCACTTGTATACATACACACAAGCACACACACACACACATACACACACAAACAAATATATACATATTTAAAATATAGAGAAATATATATTATATTCTACATAATTGAAATAATAAAATAACTCTTTAACAAAAGAAATTTAGCCTCCCTGCCTCTGCCTGCCCAAGTCCCACAAACCAACAGGGACAGATATCTACTGATCCAGACAGCGACTACCCAGCCACCAGAAGAGGAAGGCAGACTCCTTGCCCAACTGTCCCACCATATCTCCCTGTTCCCCCAAACTCCAATCCACCGTGATCTCCTTACATCTGCTCCCTCCACCACACACCTGAATCTCACATACCAACTTGAGAAGACATTTCCCACACTAGAGCGCAACAGGGCAGCCAGCATAATAGGTAGGAAACCAGCTTGCTCAACCTTCCTACTAGAAAAACCGTGCCACTCAAAACTCAACCTACCACCATCCTCTGACAAACCAATCCACCTCTCCACTGCTGCCATCTACCTAAGTCCAAGATGCCAGCTAGGCCAGATACCTCACACACCAGAAGGAGAAAATATAGCCAGAAACCTGCAAGTTCTGTATCTTAACTCCCAACCTGGGCAGAGATTCCCTGCTTGACAAGGGGCCATAAATAACAGAGTATCAGAGATTAAAAAAAAAATAAAACAAAACTGAGGAACAAGACACTCATCCAATAAAAGAAAAACTCAGGAATTTGGCAACCAAACATAGAATCACTCGAGTTGAAGATAGTGTGCATGAAATAGATATGTTGGTAAAGGAAAAAGTCAAATCCACAAAATTACTGACAAAAAAACATCCAGGATATCTGGGTACCATGTAAAGACCAAATCTAAAAATAATAGGAATAAAGGAAGATAAAGATTCCCAGCTCAAAGGGCCAGAAAATATTTTCAACAAAATCATCAAAGAGAAATTTTGAAACTTAAAGAAAGAGATGCGTATAAAAGACAAAAATCTTACAGAATACCAAATAGACAGGACCAGAAATGAAAGACCCTTCACAACATAATAATCAAAACATTAAACCTACAGAACATAGAAAGAATACTAAAAGCTACAAGAGAAAACAAAACAAAAAAGCAAGTAACATACAAGTTAAAAAACAAGTAACATACAAATGCAAACCTATTAAAATTACACTGTACTTCTCAATGGAGACCCCAAAAGCCAGAAGGGCTTGGATAGAAATACTACAGACTATAAGGAAACACAAATACCAGTCCAGACTACTAAACCCAGCAAAACTCTTGATTATCATAGGCAAAGAAAACAAAATATTTCTTGATAAATCCAAATCTAAATAATACCTATCTATAAATCCTGCCCTATAAAAGGTACTGTAAGGAAAACTCCAACCCAAGGAGGTTTACTACCACAGAAAAACACAGAAAATAAATAATCTAACACTATCATAATCAATAGAAGGTGCAAATGCATGCAAACACACACAGACACAAAAACACAACACATACACAACCAACAACCGACAACAACTACAAAATAACAAGACTGGACAATGATTGATCATTAATATCCTCAACATTAACGGTTTCAACTCCCCAAGCAAATGGACCTGAAAAACAAGCCTGTGTAGCCATTCTAATATCCAGTAGAATACATTAATCAAAGGAGATGGGGAAGGACACTTCATACTCATTACAGGAAAAATCCACCAACCAACATTTCAATTCTTAACATTTCTGACCCTAACACAAGTGTTCCCACATTTGTAAAAGAAACTTTACTAAAGCAAAAAAAAAAAAAAAAACAAAAAAACTAAAACAAAAACAAACCAGTGACCCTCATACGTTGTTAGGGGGAGATTTCAATACCCCACTCTCACCAACTGACAGGTCATCCAGACCAAAACAAAACAGAGAAATACTGGCACTAACAGATGTTATAAATCAAATGATCTAACAGATATTTACAGAACATTTCAGCCACACACAAAAGAATATAACTTTTTCTCATTACCTCAAGGACCTTCTCCAAAGCTGACCACACTCTTGGCCGCAAAGCAAGCTTCCATAGATACATGAAAATTGAAATTATACCATGCATCCTATCAGACCACCATGGATTAAAGCTGGACTTCAACAACAACAGTAACAGTAAAAAGACTACAAATTCATGAAAACTGAACAACTCTCTATCAAATGATGACCAGGTCAAGACCCAGAAATAAGAAAGAAATTAAAGACTTTCTCAAATTCAATGAAAATGACTCCACAGCATACTCAAACTGATGGGGCACTATGAAAGCCATGCTAATAAGAAAATCCATAGCAAAAAGTGCCTACCAGAAAAGAGGGGAGAGACCACATAACAGTAAATTAAGAACACACCTGAAAGCCCTAGAACAAAAAGAAGCAAGCACACCCGAGAGAAGTAATTGGCAAAAAATAATAAAATTGAGGGCTGGAATCAATAAAATGGAAACAAAGAGAAAAATACAAAGAATCAATGAAACAAAGAGCTGGTTCTTTGATAAAATCCACAAGATAGACAAACTTCTAGCCAAACTAATTAAAAGACACATAGAGAAAATAAAGTCAACAAAATCAGAAATGAAAAGGGAGATATAACTACAGACACCAAATAAATCCAAAAAATAATTAGGTCATACTTTAAAAACCTGTAATCCACAAAATTGGAAAATATAAAAGAAATGGATGATTTTCCCAATAGATACCACCTACCAAAATTGAAAAAAAAAAAAAAAAAGCCCACGCAGATGCTTTTAGTTCAAAATTCTATCAGACATTCAAGGAAGAGTTAACTATAATACTCCACAAGCTATTCCACAAAATAGGAACAGAAGAAACAATGTCAATTTCATTCTACAGGGCCACAATCATGCTGATACCAAACCATGCAAAGATTCAGCAAAGATAATTACCGGCCAATTTCACTCAGGAACATAGATACAAAAATATTCAATAAAATACTCACAAACCACATACAAGAACACAGTTAAAAAGATCATCCACCATGACCAAATAGTCATGACCAAAAGTCAGTCAATGTCATTCACCACATAAACAAACTGAAAGACACAACAAAACAAAACATGATCATCTCACTAGATGCTGAAAAAGGTTTTAACAAAATCTAACACCCCTTTGTGATAAAAGTTTTGGAGAGATTGAGAATACAAGGGTCATACCAAAATATATTAAAGGCAATTTACAGTAAGACCACAGCAAACATCAAATTAAATGGAGAGAATCTTAAAGCAATTCCACTAAAATCAGGAATAAGACAAAGTTTACCCCTCTCTTAATAACTATTCAATATAGTTATTGAAGTTCTAGCTAGAACAATAAGACAACAGAAGAAGATCAAGGGGATACGAATTAGAAAGGAAGTAGTAAAATATCTTTATTTGCAGATGATATGATAATATGTATAAATGACCCCAAACACTGGACCAGGGAATTCCTAAACCTGATAAACAACTTCAGTGAAGTGGCTGGTCACAAGATCAACTAAAAAAAATCTGTAGCCTTCCTATATACAAATGACAAAGGGATAGAGAAAGAAATTGGAAAACCAACACCCTTAACAATAGCTACAAATAATGTAAGTTATCTTGGGGTGACTCTAATTATGCAACTGAAAGACTTATATGACAAAAATTTTTACATCCTTGAAGAGGGGTATTGAAGAAGATCTCAGAAGATGGAAAAATATCCCACACTTCTGGGTTGGCAGGATTAGCATAGTAAAAATAGCCATCTTACCAAAAGCAATCTACAGATTCAATGAAATTCCTATCAAAATCCCAACCCGATTCTTTACAGACCTTGAAAGGGCAATATTCAATTTCCTATGGAAAAACAAAAAATCCAGGATAGCTAAAAATAATCCTAAAAAATAAAAGAACTTTTGAAGATATCAACATCTCTGATCTTAATCTGTAGTACAGAGACATAGCAATAATACCCACATGGTATTGACACAAAAACAGACATGAGGAAAAATGGATCCAAATTGAGGATCTAGAAATAAATCTACATGCCTATGAACACCTGATCTTCGATAAAGAAGCCAGAAACATACAATGGACAAAAGACAGAATCTTTAACTAATGGTGCTTGTCTAATTGAATGTCCATACATAGAAGAATGAAAATAGATTCCTATCTATCACCATGCAAAAAAACAAAACAAATAAACAAAAACAAAAAACTCATGTCCAAATGGATCAGAGATCTCAACATAAAACCAGATACACTGAAACTGTTAGAAGAGAAAGTGGGAAATAGCTGTGAATACATTGGCAAAGCAGAAAACTTCCTGAACAGAAAACCAATGACTCAGATACTAGCATCAGTAATAAAAGGGACCTCATGAAACTGAAAAGCTTCTGTAAGGCAAAGGGAACTGTCAATAAGACAAAATGGCAGCCTACAGAGTGGTAAAAGACATTTGCAAAATCCACTTCTGATAGAGAGCTGATATCTGAAATATATGAAGAACCCAAGGAGCTAGACATTAACAAAATAAATAATCTAATTAAAAAATGGGGTGCAAAATCTAAACAAAGAATTCTCAAAGGAACAAATTCAAATGGCTTAGAAATACTTAAAGAAATGTTCAACATTCTTAACCATCTGGGAAATGCAAATCAAAACAATTTTGAAATTCCATCTTACACCTGTCAGAATGATTAAGATCAATAACTCAAATGACAGTTCATGCTGGTGAGGATGTGGAGCAAGGGGAACACTCCTTCATTGCTGGTTTGAGTGCAAACTTATATAGCTACTTTAGAAAGCAATATGGCAATATCTCAGGAAATTGGAAATCAACCTACCTCAAGACTCACTTATAGCACTCCTGGGAATATATCCCAAGGACACTCAATCCTACTACAAGGACATTGCTCAACTATGTTCACAGAAGCTTTTTTCATAATAGCCAGAAATTGGAAACAACTTACATGTCCCTCAGTTTAAGAATGGGTAAGGAAATTGTGGTACATTTACAAGATGGAGTACTACTCGGCTATTAAAAAAAATGACTACATGAATTTTACAGGCAAAGAAAAGAACTAGAAAAAAATCATCCTGAGTGAGGTAACTCAGTCCTAGAAGAGAAACAAGATTAATGCCTAGCCCAATCCTCAACATAAAGGATCCCCATGGCAACTAAAAGGAGCAGATGCAGAAGACCAGGGCCAAGTAAAATGCAGAGCTGGAGAACCCCACAGAAGTAGAGGAGGGATTGCTGGGAACCCAGGGGTCAAATGCTGGGAACAGAGGGGCCGAAGACAGCAGGAGAACAAACTCAATGGAGTCAAAAGACCAGCATTTTTGTGGCGCACAGACACAGGAGCAGCAGTCATGGAACCTGCTGGGTCCCCCAAATATGTTGAGTTTGCCTGGCCTGGTGCTCTTAAAGAATTGAAACAAACCAGAATATGGAGGTATGTTCCTGAATCCCTTGCCTCCTTATGGATTGCCTAGTCCAACACTTAAGTAGGGAATTGTGCCAGACCCTGTTCCATCTTGTTGTGCCATGGCTGAACAGTAACCTTGGAAGAATGCTTTCTTTGGGAGAGGCTGGGTGGGATTGGGAGAATGCGGAGATCAATCTAGAGGATAGGGAAGATGGGGGTCGATGGAAAAAATGAAGGGAGGGGCAGAAGATGTTGGAACAAAATATATGAGAGAAGAAAAAATCCTAAGAGAAAGAAAGAAAGAAAGAAAGAAAGAAAGAAAGAAAGAAAGAAAGAAAGAAAGAAAGAAAGAAAGAAAGAAAGAAAGAAAGAAAGAAAGAAAGGAAGAAAGGAAGAAAGGAAGAAAGGAAGAAAGGAAGAAAAAGGAAGAAAGAAAGGAAGAAAGAAAGAAAGGAAAAAGGAAGAAAGAAAGGGAAAGAGAGAGAGAGGGAGGGAGGAAGGAAGAAATAAATTTATTTTATATATTTCATAAAATGCAGGTGCCAATGGTATTAAAAGTAATTTATGCTATAATTATTTTGGCATTATCTGAAGTTAATATATTACCTCAGTAATACTTGCAAATATCTGTGATGTGTAAATACATATGAATTCCCCACTCATTTAAGTCAAGATTAATTGAACTATAGTTCAGTAACCACTTCTTACTTTTTGTTTATTTGTTTGTTTGTTGTTTTTCAATACAGGATTTCTCTGATGTAACGCTAGCTGTCCTGGAACGCTGGCCGCTAACTCATAGATATCCATCTGTCTCTGACTCCCAAGAACTGGGATTAAAAGCATGTGACACCACTGTCTGGGACAGAAATCATTTCTTTGTGATTTGAAGCCATAACTTATAATATAACCAGTAGCGATTTTATTACTTACTTTTATTGTTTGATACAAAAATAATTACATTAATCAAGAAGAATCTAGATTTATATTTACTATTAAACATAATATTTCTTAAAGTATGATTTTTAAACAGATTATGTGGGCTATATATATGATGTTATGAATGTGAATTGTGAGCATAATAAAACATTAAAATTATGGATTATAGCTATATTTGTTGGATGATAAAATGTGAGTTTAAAATGATTAAAAGATATACCAAAGAATTAAGTGGACAAATAAGAAAGCTTTATATTAGAATAAATACAGCATTATAAAATTGTGAAGGAGTTTGTGAAACCAGAATACAATGACACTCTCTTAGCCACTATTTAGACTGAAATTCAGACAGCTATTGAAACTACTGAAAATTTTACCCTGATACTATTAAGACACATAATAAATTAGGAAGACTCATATTCCAAGAGAAATATGACATAATAACATCCCAGTCATAAAAATTGAAATGGAATGAAATGAAAATGAATTGTAGAATGTAGCAAAATATACTTATATTTCTTCTAAGGAATATACTTAAGGAAAATCATATTCATATCATAACTCCTCTAATTTGATTGAATTCCTACCTAAGCTATGTCAAAATTCAACATGGTATTTTAATTGCATAGTTCAGGAAAAATATAAATTATAGGGAAATGAAGAAAATAACACTATACATAAAGATAGTAAATGTCAACATATTCTGTGATTGAAGTGAAATGTTGCATTTACTGATTCATGATTGTTCTATGCCAATTGAAAATAAGTAAATATACTCTCTATTGTATAGTTCATAAATAATACTTTCTTTTCTTTCTTACAACCCAGCAATAGAAAGATAAAACCCCCTTTTTTCTCTCATATGTTGGAAGCTTGAACAACTTACATATAGATGTAAACACATGTTTGAAAACTAGGGTGAAATGACATTTTCTCTACAATCCTTTAGTCATGTACTTTGGTAGCCATTTTTCAAGCTTCAAAACTCAAAATAGATTTTAAAACTTCTTGTGATATAGTTCTGGACAACTAACTGTTAGTCAGCCAATGTTACATTTCAGAAAAAAAAAACAAAAACAAAAAAAAACAATGAAAATAAAGTGAAGAGCCGAGAAACACAGGAAAGGTCTCTCATTTAGCAAATTTGCTGGAGAGACTTAAGAAGGGATTTGAGCCTGTGTGTCTATAAAATCAAAGAAATCTGAGTAAGCTGACCACTGCGCAATACATCATAAATGCAGAAAACAGTTTCTTTGGATGCACTTTCACTGAAACAAGGTATAAAAAAGATTTAGTAACCAGGACACTATCCAGAGTCTACAAAGAAGTTAATAAAGAAATTCAGAATTATAAAACACTAGTATGGAGAAGGAGAAAGAATGAAATTCTGAACTTTTGTTGTTTGTTTGTCTCAATTTGAACATATTTATTTTCATTTTTAATAGACTTTTTCAGACAACATATTCTGTTTATTTTCTCCTTCCCAAATTCCTTTCAGATTCTCCCCACTTCCCCACCCACCCAAATCTACAGCATTTCTTCTTCACTCTCATTAGAATTCAAACAGGCATCTTAAAAAATAATAAAATATAATACAATAAAATAAAACAAACAAATCAGAATAGGACTAAATAAACAAACAAGCAATAGAATACAAGGATAAAAGAAAAAGCACAGGAAACACATATAGATGTAGAGATATGGACATTTGAACACACAGAAATCCAAAAAAAAAAAAATCCAGAAAACTGTAAACATAATACATACCCAAAAGGAACAATAAGGGAAAATAATAAAGGTCCCAACAAAGTACCTTCAGAAATTCTTTTGAGTTCATTTTGTGTTGGCCATTACTGCTGGGCATTAGGCCTGCCCTTAAGAGTGGTTTATATACACAGTGATATTCCACTGAAGAAAAACAAAGTTTTGAATTTTTGAGCAAGCCAATATTAAGAAGAACCATTAACATTTGAATTTCTAGTCTCATTTGTTTGGACACTTAGTTCTCAGCTTGTGTTGTTGTTTTAGAAGGTCATAGAACCCTACTAGAGTCTCTGAGTGGGTCACTGAAGAAGGAACTTGAGATTTCAAAGCCTAGCCCCAGTTCCTGACTCTTGACCAACCTTAGTTCAAGAGCAACGTGACCACACATTACTCCTCCTGCTGCGAAGTCTTCCTCTCTATGACGGACTATTTGTCTTCAAACTATAAGCCAAAATAAACTCTTTTTCCCTTACGCTGCTTCTTGTTTGGTATTAGATCATAGCAGCAAGAAAGGTAGCTAAGATAGGAATCAAAGATTTGTAATAGTAAGAACCTGGTTTCTCTCTATTCTCTCTTTCCTTCCGCCTCTTTCCTTCTTTACGTTACTCACTGAATTATATAAATTTCTTACATATTTTAAATATTAAAACTTACCTGATATTTTCTTTCCAGCACTTTTTCTCTGCAAGTTGCTGACTTATTACTTTTACTTTTCTCTGTAGAAACTCTCATTTGTTGCTTGAACTATGGCTGTAATTCCTAAGTAATTGTTGCCAATTCTAAAGTCACATTTATTATAGTCTTTTATTACAGAACGTTGAAAGCTTCTGGCCTTATATTTGAGAAATTATTAATTTTTAGTCATTTTTTTATATTACATTAGGGCTTTATTCAATTCTTCTTTATATAATTCATATTATCAATATCGTTTGAGTGAACAGCTACTGAAGATCGTTATATTTGAAGGTTGCTGCTGCAAACTGACGATCATGTATCAAGAAAATCTGTTGAGTAAACAATGATTCCCACTTTAGAGCATTCAAATGGCAACTGACATCAGAAAAACAGATCTTTCTAGAAGCAAATACCTCATTATCCTATAGACCGCCTAAGAGAGGTTTTTGTACTTGAACACTCATTCTAACAACTAGATCATCACTTGGAAATTTCAATATCTGGGAAGACTTGTTTCAGAAGTAACAAAGCTGAAGAAAAGAGGAAATGAAGAGAATAGCAAACAATAAACTACCAAGTGTACTTATGATGTCAGACCTTATATTATTACTTTACCTTGCAAAGATCAAATATAAAATCTGTACAACTGTATGGTTTAAGTAGTCATTGACTTTTATTGTCCTCAAAAATATTTTATTGCCATGATGTGATAGCCAAGGACTTATTAGGAAAATTAATTTTCTAATAAGAAAGCAAGTAGTTATTAGATGACAAGATAAAATTAGGATGGTAAAATGTTATATTAAGATCTGATGTTGTAAAAGTGTCTAACTAATGAGTTCAGGATCAATATTGTAACAAGTGTATCCAGGTACATTTTTCCAATTCCAATTAAATAAGTGTTAACCTTAGAGTAGCAGTTGCACTATAAATGTACTAATTATTGTAAAATATCAATGATTTTTATAAAAAGTTACAAAATTAATTCAAACTAATTACAACTGATAGTATAAAATTGACTATCCCAAGTTTAACAGCTTTGTGAGAGCTTACAGTCTATCCATACAGTCTAATCTGTAAACCTAGAATGTTTCAGCCTCTAAGACTTACTACTGACTGAGTTCACTCTGACTAGCTGTCTTCTGAACTACCTTTTTTAACTTTGAGCTGTACTGTGAACTCAGAACTGTAAATTGTAAACTGTCTGCTTCTGACTCTCTGCTTTGCCTCTGCTTATTCTGGATTGCCTCTGCTCTTCTTGACTTCTTTTGTATTGAGCTGTCTATGAGCTGACTGCACTCAAACTGCCTGAATGAACTAACTCTCTGCTTCTGCTTCTGAGTTCTGCTTGTTGTCTGCTTCCCATCTATTTCCACCTCACTTTGCTCTCTCTGAGTTCTCGGCTTCATATCTCTGCTTCCACTCTCTGCTTCTACCCTACTTTTCTCTCTGAACTGCACTAACACTCTCTGAGCTCTGGAACTAAATCCAACCTTTTTGAACTGACAGCCCCCTTTTATAGCCTGAGAGTTGGGATTCAAGTGTGTGTGGATTAAGAATGTGTACTATGTTGCCTTAACCACAGAAATGCTTGGTTATTTTGAATAGAGAAGCAATGACCCTAGTTGAGCAGTGTCCCTGTGTTAGGATAAGGCATCCTTTGGGTATATGCCCAAGAATAGTATAGCTGCGTCTTGAGGTATATCGATTTTCAACTTTCTGAGGAACTGTAATATTGATTTTTGTAGTGACTATACAAGTTTGCACTCCCACCAGCAATGGGAGAGTGTTCCCCTTGCTCCATATCTTTGCCAGCATGATCTGACACTTGTGTTGTTGATATTAGTCATTCTGACAGGTGTAAGATAGAATATCAAAGTTGTTTTTATTTGGATTTACCTGATCAGTAAGAATGCTGAACATTTCTTTAAGTGTTTCCCAGTCATTTGAGTTTCCTCCATTGAGAAATCTGTTCAGATCTGTGCCACATTTTTAATCTGATTATTTGATTTTTTGATATCTACTTTCTAAAATTGTTTATATATTTTGAATATTAACCCTCTATCAGATACACAGTTGGTTACTACTTTGTCTGAATGACAGTGTCCTTTACCTTACAGAAGCTGTTTGGTTTCATAAAATCCCATTTATTCATTATTGATTATGGTGCCTGTGCTAATGGTGTTCTGCTCAGTATGTCTTTTCCTGTGTTAATGAGTTCAGGCTTTTTCTCACTCCCCTCAGAGCTCGTAAACTCCTGAGAGAAGAAAGGCAGAAGGAATGTAAGAGCCAGAAGGAATGGAGAACATCAAGAAAACAAGGCCCTCTAAATCCACATGAGCAAACCTCGTGTGAATTCACATAGACTGAGGCAGTATGCACATGGCTTGCAAGTAGATGAGTCTTTAGATGGCATTTGTAAAGAAAATCCTAGAGAATAATGACTTATTAAAGACAAAAAATACAGTAATCTCTTCATGAATACCTTTGTGTCTTCTGTTAAACAATAAGCAAGTCATTTATAGATAAGCCCTATAAGAAACTGGAAAAAAATTACTTAGAGGTTAAAATCTCCATAATTTTAAAGTTTTTACAAGACTGGAAAACAGTTGATTTGGACAAATTTGATGAGTTTTCTCTACTATAGTATGACATTTTACAGACATAAGCAATGAGGTTTTAGTAGGCTAATCTTGGCCAATATAAAGATTTTATTAGACCTGTACTTACAGAGTAATAACAGACCAATTTTGTTGATTTCAACTCAGGTTAAATAATGTAAACATGGTATGTGCTCCACAAGAAAAAAGAAAAGAAGCTTGTAAAATATATTTAAAAAATATTCCATGTTTGATGAAAAATATTCCAGAATCTCAACAGTCACAAAGGAGAGATGAAACAAGTAGCGCACAATAAATTATCAGGTGTACGCATGATGTCAGAGCTTATATTATTTCTTTACCTTACAATAAAAGTTAAAATAGAAAAGCTGTACAACTATATGGTTTACATGCTTTCAGAAAGACATATAAATACATTACAATTAAAGTATGATAATCCAAAGACAAAGAAAGAATGTTAGAAGTCCTAATAGCAGCCATTCATCATATGTAACAGAGCCTTAATTGATGCAGTGGCTGACTTTTCATTAAAAAACTTCATATTAAATATGATATTATGTAAATAAGAATGAATTACCATCAGAGTGATAGAAAACAACTACCAATCAAGATTTTTCTTTATTATTCCTCTCTTTTAACTGAGTGCTCTCTCCCTCTCTCTCCCATTCTCTCTCTCTCTCTCTCTCTCTCTCTCTCTCTCTTTCTCCCACCACCACCTTTCTCTCTGTGTGTATGTTTGATGTTTTCATACCATGTGATAAAGAAGCCAGGAGTCCTCCTTTATGATCCTACATTTTATTAATTTGTGGGGTTTCTTGCTGAACCTAGAGCTCCTACTTTGTGGCAAGTTTTGTAGCCAGCTAGCCCTATTGTTCCTGTCTCTGTTCCTCTCTGTGTTCATGTTACAAGAATGTTGGATCATATCTGTTTTTAATCAAGATACTAAGTTCAGAACTCTAGTATTCACGTTTGAGCAGAAAGCAATCTTAATTGCTCAGCATTCCTCTATACATCTTTCCAGTTCCAGAATTTTTCCTTTTTTTTTTTTTGTTACTGAGAATACATGTTAGGCCAGAATTCTAGCACTAAACAACAGCCCATCAAATTAATTTCTTTAGCACATTTCATGGTCTGCTAGAATCTAGATACAAATTATGATACTGTTACTCTAAAAAATGTCTTTTTCCTTAATTTTCTGGAATATAAATATATTGGGTATAGAATTCTTGGTTGGTAGACAGTAAGCTGTTTTACTTTTTTTGAGTAGTTTCAATTTTTTATAACTAAATATTTAGAAGCTAGAAAGAATTCTCAGTGGTTTCAGAGGATCCAAGTTCAGTTCTCACCACTGTACCTCTCTGACCTCTACAGACACCGACATGCAAATGTGAACATATATATACATAAATAAAAGAAATATTTAAAATATATAAATGAACAAATATTTATTTTGGATTGTTGATGGACTTTACATTTCTCAGTTTCAGACTGTTGTATAGCTATTAGTTTGAATGGAGGCAGAACAAAAAACACAAAGTTTACTTCAATAAACTGTATGCATGATTTTTTGATATTTTTAAAATCTCTTCATAATCTAGGAACCTAAGCCTATTCTGACCTTCACACTTCTATAATAGAAGTTTATTTCTCATAATTGTTTTTTCAGTTGAAGCTCAAATGTATAGAAGAACATTTAATCTCTGAATCCAGCAACATAGTTACTCTAGCAAAGGATCACATTGAAAGACCTGTGTGATAGCTAAGAAGAGATCACATCCAAGGGCAATATGAAAGAATCACATTTAGAGGCCTGTGTGATCCAAATCAAATGCATAAAGGATGTTAGTGGGGCTAATCCTGCCCTCTGTTTGTGCTAATGCTAGGTGAAAGGCATTTCTGTGGTTAACGTAACATAGTACACAACTTTTATCCCACACACTCCTTTAGTCCCAATTCTCAGGATATAAAAGGAGCAGTCAGTAGAGGTAAAAGCAGTGCTCAGAAGAGGAAACAGAAAGGTAGAAACAGAGTTCAGAAGGAGACACCAAGAAACTCAGAGACAATCCATAATAAGAGAAAGAGAGTCATAAGCAGACAATTTAATAATTTATAGTTTAGAATTCACAGTACAGCTCAGAATCAAAAGAGGTACTTCAGAGGACAGCTAGTCAGTCAGAGTAAGTTCAGTTAGCAGTTAAGTCTCAGGGACTAAAACATTCTAGGTTTACTTTTGAAGATTAGGTTTTACAGAGGCTGAAATCTTCCAGGTCTAGGATTAAGTTTAGACCATACAGAGGCTAAAACGCTATAGGACCAGGGATTGAATTAGCAAAGAATAAACTGCCTTTTGCCATATACTCACCACAAGAATAGTAAACAAATAATCAATTCTAATATCTACACCTACACAAAGTTCTTCACAATCTCCTATTGTGATTGTACAGTCTGCAGCTTCAGATATTTTTCTGAAAGTTTTAGAACATTTATTAGGTGGAAAATTTACATGTAAAAGTGGACCTTGGAGGGTTAGCACCCTTGTTGTGGTTCAGTTTCCCGTTTCCTGCTTCACCATGAACCTCCATCCTATGATCCAGCAACTATGAACCTCTCCATACTTTTCCCACCATTATGAAACGGAGTGCTCTGAAACTATGAGCCTTAAGTCAAGTATGCAGTATTTTGATCATAGTTAAGCAAGTGTTTCTAACTCAGATTCTGACCCTTTAGTTGATGAATTTCTGGCAGGTCCAGCTCACCACACTGCTAACTTTATCTGTTCAAGCATGTGTTCATTCATCAATTGAAATATCCTGACAATGCATTCCGCTGATATTAACTTATAGGTCATGAATACTATCCCAACTATAGTTCTGCTTATTTGATTGAGTTTTGCACAACCTGTTGTAAATATCTGAGTCCTCTCAAAGTTGCTTGCCATAACTAAATATTATTTTAAGAATGAATTATAATATATGCAAAAACATGACATTATATCCATGCCCATGGTCTATATCTATAGTCCATGAGTCTCAATCTGTTGTGATTTTAAAATTATATGTGCTTCTATCTCCTATAGCTATGCATTTATGTTTTTCTCTATTGCTTTGAATATATGAAGAATAGTGCTTTTAAAGGAACTACTTAAACAGTTTTGCACTCTCTTTTTATGAAATTATTTTTCCCTCAGACCAGCATTAATTTGATATTAGATGGAAATGTCTGATCTAGTTCTATGCATTCTTTTATTTGTTCTATCTAGATCTGATAATTAAAACCACCCCTCTTCAGTACCTCCATTAATAGTGTTTCATTTTTTTCCATTTACATCATTTTAGGAATCACAAAATGCAGCTTTCTCTGTTCTCAGCCCACATCTAAAGAAGACACAAAAGAACTACCAAAAATGACAATTGAAAAACTTTTAAAAGAAAGACAAAGAGATTCATTTATGTCTCTTTATTTGCAACAAGATTTATAGAATTCTGAATTATTTCATCTTTATGAGTCATATGTAGAGTATACACAGTTTTTAAATATAATTAATAAGCTGGGCACGGGTGACACATGCATGCCTTTAATCCCAGCACTCAGGAGGCAGAGGCAGGCAGATCTCTGTGGGTTCGAGGCCAGTCTTGTCCACAGAGAGAGATCTAGGACAGCTAGAGATAAAACAGAGAAACCATGTCTGGAAAAAACAAAATAAGCAAATAAATAAATAATAACAAATAAATAAATGTACTTTTGAATTGATGCTATTATTATCTTTATCATAGTGACCACATTAAAATGTTAATTTCCAGTTTTAAGTGTTTCTGGAGCAAAATCATGATAAAAGCACAAACCAAAAGCATATGTTTCCAAATATGCTTATACTCTTTTCAAAGGATATGCAGCAAATGGAGTAAATATGGAAAATGAAATTTTGCAATTGGTAAAGAGCTAAAAAATAAATTATATTTTAGGTCAACGAAGATGATGTAAAATTTCAGCCAATTGATTTCTTTACCTATTCAAATGGAATTCATATTTTATATGAAGCAATGCTACTCATCATTTGTCATGGTATTGGACTATTTATATGTCACTGATACAAGTTGTTAATACATTAATTATAAACTTAGAGAACAAAATATGTTTATTCCATCATTTTAAGCAAATCTCAAGGGACATTATTCAACAGCTGATAGCACAGCACATTGATAGATCTTGCAATGAATGTAAGAATAGAAGAAAGGGCAGTCGGTAGTCGAGACTACAAACATCTATGTTATTTATGGCACCAGGTAAAGCTTACACATAACTTAAACAAGGGAAAAGATGACCTGAACTTGTGAATTATACCTGGTGCTAAACTTAAGCTCATTTGTGTATAGTTTCCTCTATCATACATGGTTGGGCACAGCGTGATCTTCAGATACTAATTTTCTTCAGTAAATAGAAAAGTATCTAGAAAGAGTCTGAAAAGATAATTTTTCCAACTGTAATCAGCACAGTGTAATAGGAGAATAGGATGTATTTGAGACATTAACAGGAAATATGACTGAAAAATGAATCTCAAAGATTATCTTCATTAAAAATAGCATTTAAATATGTTTGAGGAACACATTTAAATAAGAATAGACACTACTGAACTTTTCTCCTTCACAACATTCAATAACAAAAGTTCCTTTTAACTCTAGATAGTGATTATGTCTTACTAACAAATATTCCATGTAAGTTTCAAACTCTGGGGCAGCATTTCTAACATTGAACCTATTCTAAACTTTCGTGTGTGTGCACATGTGGACATGCATACATATGTACAGTAAGAAAAATATAGCCAAATCAAATAGGATCAAGTATTAATTTTGAAGAAATTCACTGGGCATAAAATAGAATTACCCATATGCTTTAACAACTGCTGTAAGTCTAAAATTATATCAAGAGAAAAGGTTAAAAGAAGAAAACAAATGCCTTGAGCCTTCCAAGCAATTACATGGAAGATAAACAGCATAGAATTATTATTTTTTAAACATGGCAAATCCAAACTATATGATTAGGGGACCTTTATAAACTTTTTTAGAGAATAGGTTTGTTCCTTGAATCTATTCTAAAGGGTGTAATGTGAGTGTATATTGAATGTAAGACTATTACATTTTATACAAAATAGATGCTAGAATTTGTTCTTTAATTCACCGAGGCATTCCTTCAATAGGAAAGATGCTCTTTATCGATACACTATAGAATATCCTAAATAATGTTGAAATATCTGACTTTAACAAAAACAGAAAATAATTTTCTGACTTTTCCTTCAGAGAACACACAGTATTCACTCTCCATGTCATAGCCTCAAGATAAGCTTTAAATACTAATTAGATTCACAGACAGTCAGTATGGGATATACAAGTAAGCCAACACTAGTTACAATTTTATGCATCCTATTGCCCATAGACTCAGTAATAAGTATGCAGAAATTTCTGGACTTTGTCCCTTGTATGTGATTCTGTTTAAATATCTTTTGGGTGGAATGATTTCATATTTCTGTTTCTACCTTCTTGAAGCACAAGGTACTATGGTTTCATCCTTTATTATTATAAACATTTATATCTGTCAAAAGTATAAAAGTAGTGAGCCTGCTGATCACAGATGACCTCATAAAACAGAAATGTGCCTCTGAGTGCCACTATAGATGTAGATTCAGGGAAAAAAGCAGTTTATTCTTTTATAATTGACTCCCCAGCCTTTAGTGTTTCAGCCTAATCTAATCTCAAGCCTAGAACATTTCAACTGCCAAGAATTACTGCTGACTGGATACACTCTGACTGGCTCCTTCTGAACTCAGAGCTGTACTGAACTCAGCTGACTCTTCTGGTTGGCTGATTCAAATTACTTGCTGTTCTGACTCAAACTCTTCTCCAAGCTGCTGTTTCAAACTGAATTTCTCAGCCAGCTGACTGTTTCTGCCTGAACTCTTCAGACTCTGGCTGAGTCCTGCAACTTCTCTGACTGAACTACTTTGCTCAACTTCAAACTAACTCTTGCTATTAGCTGACTCTTTCTCCCAAACTCACTCTTCCTTCTGCTGATCTAACTGCTGTGTCTCTACCTCTGACTGCCTCACTCTCTGAACTGAGAGCCTGCTTTTATTATGTGAGAGTTGGGTGTGTCCTCAATCAGACTCAGTCTGCTAATTCTTCCTCTGGTTCATCACTTTGCCTGCTCTTCACTCTGATTCATCTCAGAGGTAACTTCCTGTCTAACACCAACTCCCGAGCTCTCCTTCCTGTCTCTCCTTCCCTTCTGCTTCTACTTGCTTCTGTCTTGGGGATTAAAGGTATGTGCTAACATTTTTTTTACCCTAGAGCAGCCATGCTGCTGGATTGAAGGATTAAATCTTCCTCTATATGCTACCACATTCCTGAACATTCTACTAAAGCAATGATATTTTTTTCAGCATCAAATACACCATCATACCAACAAAATGCATATCATTTATTCAGTCTTTTATGGTTTTTATCCAACAAATATTTATTAACTGTATCCTATGTGGCAGAAATTATGTACATCAATGGTTTGTTAAGGAACATTATAAACAATGATTTTTTTTAAAAAAAAAATGAGCCCTTGGATTTGAATACAGGAAATTCTAAAATAAACAATTAAATATAATATGCAGTATAAAATGATTGCAAGTGACCTATATTTAAATAAATAAAGCAGAAGAGTAGAGGATATGTAAATGTCAAAGCTGCTATTTTAAGTAGTATGGATATAGAAAGGCTTATTAATAAAGTAACAGTTTATTGCCAGGGATATCCGTGTAAGTGTTCAGAGACAGCTTCCATAGAAAGATTGTATTATACCTAGAGATATTCCTGAAGGCCAGGAGTGGTGAAGGCAATATAGGGAAATGGAAGAGAAACAATGGTAAAGTTATTGAGGTCCTAGAGGTATTGAGGATATAGAAGCATGAGTTCAGGAACTTTTATTTAAATTTGAATGAAGTAGAAATATGTTGTAAGGTTTTGAATGAGGCAGTTGTCACAATCACATAGTTAAATTAAACAGAGACTGTGGCGTGCTACCTGAGAGGTTTTTGTAATGCAAGAGCCAGGCAGAGACAGATTACATAAGCCAAATGCCTGCCAGTTATTGCAGCCAATGTTAGTACACAAATTCGTTTCCTGTTTACCCATTTAGAGAATTAGTGAATGAGATCTGACAATCTCTTAAGTTGTTAAAGCTTTAATAACCTGTTAGTTTTTGGGAGCTCCAAAATGGAAGCTACAACCAATTACTGTCAAAAATCAATGTGATAAGACAAGTAAAATAGCACCATGTGTACCAAGAAGCCTTCTCCTTCCAATTTAAACATTTGTGTTTACAAAGCAGCTGTGGAACTTAGGGTATATCCATTCCAGTCATAACAGAAGACAGATGGCATGAGCAAATTAGGATAATTTGAAGAGGATTTTTAAACAAAGAGACTAATTACTGAAGCTTGGGCAGTGTGTAGAGGTCCCTCGAGGGAGTGTGCAGGAATCTGGGCTAGCTGCCACAGAACAGTCATCACCTGTAAATCTGGGGACATAGAAGGAAGAATCACTACTGGCATCTGGAAGGAAAGATCCCTGCAAAGCCAACTCACTGTAAGGGAGAATGAGCCATCAAAGAGAAAGGAAAGGCATTAAACACTCCAACCTCATTCTCCTATCCTTGATATTCTTTTCTTTTGTCCATATTTGATTTACCTAGTTTTATCACCTTATTTTTTTAATTTTTAAAAAATTTCTTCTCTTACATAATACTTCCCAACTCCATTCCTCTCCTCCCTCCACTCCTCCTAGTTCAACCCATCTCTCCTGTCCCCTAGATCTATTCCCCACCCTCCCATTCCCACTCCAGCCTCTCCCCAAGAAAGAGCAGTATTGCCAAGATCACTGCTCAAACAAGGCACAACCAGAAGGAACAGGGTCAGGCACAATTCCCTACTTCAAGTTTGGACGAGGCAACTCAGTAGGGGGAGATACTCCTGGCAGTCAAGAGGTTCAGGGACACACACTCCCATTCTAGTCTGTATGAAATTCTTCAGAAGCACCAGGCCAGGCAATCTCAAGATATGTGTGATGGACCCCTCAGGTTCCATGTCTGCTGCTTCAGGCTCTGTGAGTCCCTAAGAGTGATGTTTAGTTGACTCCATTGGGTTTTGCTTTCCTGGTATCCTCAACCCCTCTGGTCACGGCAATCCCTTCTCCAGTTCTTCAGAGGGGTTCCCTGAGCTCTGCATTTTGTTTGGCCCTAGGCCTCTGCATCTGCTCCCTTGAGCTGCTGTAGGGAGCCTCTCTGTTGGGAATTGGATTAGACAGCAGTCTATGAAGAGAGCAGGATAACTTTTGAAGTACTTTTATGACTCTCCAAACTATAGTTCCTGTCCTGCCCTGGAATATTGGTCATGGGTTCCCACCTTTAGTGAGGGGTTCTGCCCTTCCATTATCCCAGTGGATTCTGCAGAGCAGATAGACCATGGGTCAAAGTTTTTGTGACTACGATGTCCATCCAGTCCCAGACTGGAAGACTTCTCTGGTTCTAGGAGAGACATGGTCTGTTCAGGTTCCCTATCCTTCAATACTAGAAGCCCTCACTAATGGAAAAGAGACCATCAAGTTGAGAGTGGAAGGGCTCAGTGGAAAGTAGCTGGAAGGGGATTGAAGGAGAAAGTGGAAGAGGAAACTAGTGTTATTCAATGTCAATTAAAAACATATTATAAAAATGAGGGCATAAAGGTTGTGGATTGGAAGGAGTCTGGGGAGAGGATGAAGATTATAAAAGCACGTTGTATGAAATCTCAAAGAAATGTTTAAAAATTCCTGGAAAATAATCTGCAACACATCCTCACCTTTTTGCTCTTCTGTAAATCACTGAGGCATGTCCTGTCCACTTGATGGAGAAAATTCTTTCTTGAAAATGAAAACACAAAAAGCTTTCTTCATCCTTCTCTTTATTTTAACATGCATGGCATGATAAATTATCACTGTTAAGACATCATGCATTTTACTTAATTATTTAGAGAACTTTTCATAAAAACTTTATTTGCCTGCTTACTTGAAACAAGATTATTTTTACTTTGTTCATATTTTTATCCCTCTGTATAAGATCAACTCTGGATTGTGATGGTACATATTCAGCCTAACTTGTAGAATAAATCAATAAGGCAAACCTTGACTTTGGAAGTAGCAAACTTAATAATAGGCATGACTAGACAATCATTTCACAACTAATAAAATTCCTGTAAAAATTAGGAGTCAACAGTGAAAAAGAGTCTAGCAATAACATTGATTTCTTACCTTGTAACAAGTGATATCAGAATGACAATAGCCCAAAATGAAATGAAAATGGGTTAGTACAGGAAGGGAGACACTTTGATACTTTAAAAGTTATTCTGACTTGACAATGAAACAATTATATAAAGAAACTAGGACAATATGAAAATTAATGTTTCAAATATATCAAAAATTTAATGAAGCCAATGACTCAATTAAGTAATAATAGAAGAAAAATATTTATAGTGTTTACCAGCTCAGCTATGAAATTATGAATGAGTTCTTTAAACAACTTTCCTACATATTTATTATTAGCATTAACATAATATTAATACATTAAAAGAATTAAATGTTGATGCGTTTAAAATAATTTTAAGAATATAAAATGAAATATTAACTTTATGGGATACACATTTTACTGGATAATATCACATTGATACTTCAAATATTGTTTTCTGATTAATTATTTCTAGAAGAGATGGATGCTTTTCACTCTAGTGAGATTCATTACTCATGCTACAATCTCATAAAGTTAGATTGAGAGAATGAAATATGCTTAATCACAAGTAATCATGGCTGCACTTTGAGAAAGTAGAAACTTAATTCAAATTAGATCTTTTGATTTTTACCCAATTCTTATTCACCAAAAGCTAACATTTAGACAAAGACAAGTGTGCCAGACTTAAGATGGTGCTTGTGTGCAATACACAATGGTAAAATATGGAGTTACTTTGGATATTTATAGAGTGACTTATTCAGGTAAAGGATACCAGTTAACATATTCCTTTTTAAAAACTCTAGTTTTAGAAGTTTGGGGTTCACAGCAGAGTTAAGTGAAAAATAAAGTTTTCCTTTGTACTTTTTCTATGAAAAATGGAGTCTCCTGTGTTAGCAACATGCCCACTAAAAGAAATGTGTTTACACAGAATGTGAGGTGATGTGATAATTACCCAAAGTCCACATCCCAAATAAGGGTCACTCTCTGTGCATGCTGTGTCTACAGAGGTTGCTCTCTTTGCATGCAATGGGTGTAGAAAAGTCTCTAGAGACATTTTGAATTTAACAATGACTTATCTTCTTAGTTTCTTCTGACAGAAGATAGGGCAGAGAGGATGACTGGGGCAGTATGAAACAAGCAGTTGACTGGGGAGTCTGAGGAGTTTGAGGCAGAGACACAGAGACAGCTCTGCAGAAGTCAGTATCAGATGGGAAGAGTGAGTCAATATGAAGCTGAACAGAGCAGTTCAGTCTGAGGCAGTCAGAGAGTCAGCCAGTTTGCCAGAGTAAGTTCAATAAGAAAAGACAGCTGGCTCAGAAGGTCAATATGAGCCAGTGGCTTGGAGGAGGGGAGAATTTGAGTGAGGACAGCTGAATGAGTAAGTAAGTAAGCTGAACCAGAGAGTCAGAGTTCAGAAGGAACTAGTCAGAGTGGCTCAGTCAACAGTAAGTCTTGGACTAGAATGTAAAGAGGTTTGAATATTCTAGATTACACAGAGGCTGAGATTGAACCTTCCAGGTTCGACTGGTTGAGATTGTACAGAGATTGAAACACTCTAAGTCTCTAGGCTGGAATTGGTGATTGAATAAGCCAAAGAATAAATTGCCTTTGAACCTGAATCAATATCTACAACTGGAATCTATGGCTACAGCCATTTATTAACATATAGAATGATTACATGATTTTCTTCTTCTATGCTTAATGCTGAGCAGACATTTAATAATTTTTAAGGAAGTGGTGTTCCAACCTTGGCATAATGGTGTGTTGTATTTATTCAATTTATTAATATTTTATTGAATTAATACTGGCATAATAGAAACATGTCATACTTTATTCCCTTAAAGCATTGTTAGTCTTCACCAGTAAATAGGTCTGGATCTAATACTAAAACTTTGGTTCAGAGAGTAGTAAAAATTAATTTAGTACTTTGCATTAATATGGGACTGCATTAATTTTTTGTTCTTGTATTGATTTTTATAAAATATAACTTTTAAAATATTGGCCCATTTCATATAAGTTATGTTGGGGACATAATTTATTCATAACATTATTTTTTTCTCCAAACATCCTCAGGGTGCAATCCTATATATCTTTTTTCATATGTGATATTAGCAATTTAAGTACTCTTTATTCTTTTCTGACAGTAGCACATGCACATATTTAGGTTAATGCATACTGGAAAGTTGTGCACATTAATTTTCTGTATTACATTATTTTCTTTTTCCTTTTATATTATTTTATTACATTATCTTCTTTTTATACATATATGATATATCTGGATCATATCTACCCTCCTTTCACCTCTGCCTCGGGTGTTCCTCAGGACCCGTCAACACATATCACTTCTAATTTCATGTTTTCTTTATTAACCACTTAGACACAGTATTGCTTCCTATATGTGAAATTCCTTATCCATTTAAGCATGTTAAGATATTCATATATAATAGTAGACTTTTCTGTTTCTCTTTGAAGTCCTAATGATTCTTAACCTCACATGTCTTGATGCTTATAGGCAAGCAAATACTCATATCACATGGTTTAGCGAATACAGACTTTATTATTACTTAAAGGCCTTCTTTTTTTCCAGACACTTGTTTTTCTTTACAGTCTACAGTCAGATACACTTGTACTGCTAATGTTGGCATGGTAAATGTCCAGCACCCTTTTACTTTCAATCTTCATGTGTTGTATATTTAAATACACTTCTGTATACAATAATCTGATAATCTATTACATTTATTGGATCACACAGATTATGGACATTCTAAATTTTTGTTGACACAATTGAACTGATTGCTGCCATACTAACTTTTATTTTATGTTCATTTTCTTAGTACATAGTTTTTATTCATTTTATTTTCTACTCTTCTGTTTTTCATATTTTCAACTATGAATTTTATACAGGTCCATTTTCTTTCACTTGAAATTATCCAATTTATGCTTTTCTATAACCTTTTTTATAATGAATGTTTGTCTTAAACTTACAGGCATGTTTATCCTATTGATAATGTTACAAATATTGTTACCTAACAAGTTCACACTAAAGAATCATGCAACTTGGTTACTAAATAATACTCATAGTGTTTTATGTAGGTTTATGATATTGTGTTGGGCTGAATTCAATTACTTCAGCCACATGTACCTCACAGGCCATGAATTAGAAACACTTGCAGGCAATACACATTTATAAGATCAATTTAAAATTCACATTTGATAAGACTTGAAGGGTTTTCATAATATCTGGGCATGATGTACAATTTGTTGGTGACATCTTAGGGATTGAGAAGTTATTCACTGTCATTTTCATTCACACTGTACATTAAAATTTATGCAGTTGTTGGACATAAACTGATATTTGTGTGTGTGTGTGTGTGTGTGTGTGTGTGTAAGAGGAGTCAGTAAACTACTGCTCCATGATTCAAATTCATTCTAATATTATTTTTGTAAATAGTGATTAATTGAAATACAGCCATTCATTCATTATAAATCTCTAGGGTAGTTTATATGCTATAACTGCTGAGCTGAGACGTTGTGACAGAGACAGTATAGTACAGAGAAATCACCTAAAATTTACAATCTGACACTCTACAGAGGAGGATTTTTAAATTCTAGTGGATTGCAATTATATAGTGGATTATATAGTGGCTATATATATATATACATATATACAAATATATATGTATAAATATATATATATATACACATATATATGCAATTGTATGTAGTATGAAAAGTATACTAGAATGTAGATGTGATGGCATGAAGACTTTAATTTATGAAGCAGATGGAAAGTTCTGTGATGCAATATAATCTAAAATATGATTATACTTTTCTCTGGAGTGCTCCTCGTCATGCTGCTCCTAGGGCAGAGATTTACATGCAGAATCTGAATCATATAAAAAGAAAAACCTGAGTGATCTGACATCAGAGGCACACAACAGGGTTGATTAGATTAGCCTTGGGGATGAGCAACACAAGTAGATTTTATAGCATTTTAACAAGTGTCACACTGAGTGAGCCTCGTGCTTTAGTATTTGTCATTCTAGAACTATTCCAAATATATTTTTCTTTACTCTCAATTCATCACATTGACATATATTTTTTTTTCATATTGGAGGAGGAGGGTTCTCTATTTTCTTAGATGGTATACCTCCAGATGTAATTTTTAAAAGTTTATATAACTTCTTTAAGATAATATGAGCAGGCCAATGAAAATAACTTAAGTTATGTTATTTCTATGTGTAAGTGCTTAATCAAACTACTGCAGGCATTGATGCTTAAATCTACATCAGGAAATGTGGATATAAATAATCAATTCATACATTATTAACATAATAATCAGTTTTATTTTGGTATAATATTCCATTATTTCAGATTATCAGTCAAGCAAACATGCTTAAATAAGTTATTTATATAAACCTGATTCCTACTTTTGGAACTTTAGTTCTTTCAGGTGCTGCAGATATGTGGTTGTGATAACTCTAGAATAAAGCAGGCTAAGAAAGTTCTCATCCTTATTAAAGGTCAAATATTGCATTGTTGTAAACACAGGCTTAAGAAGATAATGTGTGATAATATTAAAGAAGAATATAGAAGAACATGGCATGTTAAGGAGTTCCACATTCTATCTTGCAAAAGAGAAATCCATATGAAACTTCCAGGGTAATAGAAGTCAATACTGACCAGTATAACATAGAACAAATATATTATCTTCGTAAATGATTATTGTAAGTACAGAAATATAAATATACATAATTGATAAGAAAATATATTCTCAAATATGAAATTTATATATTTGAAGATATTGTTTAAGTCTAATTTACTGACGAAATATTTAAGTTATAGAAGTCGAAATACACACTCAGTAGAACAAAAGATCTATGGCCCTGTACATACCATTACTAGAAGCAATAAGGGCACAGAGGTGTCCTTAGGCTCTGCTTCTGACTGTCCAATTGGTCATCATAAACAATATAGAGAAAAATATAAGATTCTATTAACAGATTTAAAAATTATCTTAATGCAATATATTTTGATCATACTTTTTACCTCCCTTCAACTCTTTTAAGGTCCTCCCCACCTCCATACCCACACAACTTTATGTTATTTCCCTCTCTCTCCAAAGAAAAACAAAAACAAATGAAGTTAAACAAACAAAAAATTCTAATAAGACAAATCAAAATAAAATGAAATAAACCAAAACCAGAAAAAAGACAGGCACACAAAAAAATATGTTGCTCATTGATTTCTCTTCAGATTATATAAATCTTTGTACCTTCTACACAAATATTTTTCTTTAACTACTCACAGTTTTGACTAAACACAGAGACCAATTTAATGTAACATTTGTGTCAAGTTGTATGGTTAATATGCATTTTTTCTTAAAATATACATAAATATCCAATTACATTTTTTCCAAAATAAATTTTCTGTCATTTAAGAAGAATGCTACATTAAAAAAGTAATTATATTGAAACAAGAATGAAAAGTAATTGAGCAAAGGAAATCTTATAGACAATAGTATTTAGGAAAGAGAAGCAAGGGTTGTATGCAGAATTATAAAACACATTTCAGATAATCATAATCTTTGTAGAGGAACCGAAATTTTAAATAGTTCATGGTGAGAAGATAGTGATTTTCTCTCATAATTTTCACATCTTTGCATATTTTCTGGCATCAATTTTATATGTGTAAGGATAATGTTGTGTGGATTACATAATAAGTAGCTGTACAGAAATTTATTCAAATTTTACATCTGTGGATGAATCAAAATACATATGATAACCTTATTTTGAAACTTTCAAAAATTCTATCAAATATTAAGTTCTAAAGTTCTCCTTAATTTTTAATTTCTGATTGTTGTATGTGAGATATATATTTAATTGTAGTGAAGGCACAAAGAGGTAGTATTAGTGTTACTCTCACTGTACAAAGCAATGAGCACTACGTTAACAAGCAACATTATGAATTATCTGTCTATAAAAAATATATAAAACTCATGTTAATTGTTAAACCACTTATATGTTGGAAACATTAGGTACATGATAGCTGTGACTTGTACAATGTGGCTAATTTATTAGCACCAAACATATATCTATTTACTATTCAATTTTCTGTATTAAAACTAAGATATTAGAAGGAAATTGATACTATGCTTATTTATTAAAATACAGTGGAGAATTCTCCCCAGTTCCATGACTTCATCAAGCCTCCAGGTTTCCAGTAATATGCATGACTTTCTTTTAATGTACTAGGCCTTAAATGCAATCAGGAAACACTTGGTTACCCCCATAAGACTCATGTCATCATTGTACCAATGGGTATTATCTGGCCAGACTTTTCCTCATTGTAGATTGTGTGGTTCATAAGTAAGCAAGACCATTGATAACTAGTTCTCTACCAGTCTTCCCAGAACTTTCTGTCACTATGAAAGCTAAGCAACAGAGAAGAAGCTTCCAGGTCAATAACAACTTGACCTTCCTATGTCCTATGCCCAAATTGTTTGGTGTCTTCAGAAAATCGGTCCTTGCCATTAAGTTATTGCAGAAAAATAAGAACAATGTCAATACTCTATATTTTAGGAAGCTCTGGGGTCCTCCTGACCAACAAGTCACAGGAAGGACTCCATACCTAGCACTTGGCTTTTTGTTGGATAGCTTCTCTCCATCTCTATCTCTCTCTCTCCCTCTCCCTCTCTCTCTCTCTCTCTCTCTCTCTCTCTCTCTCTCTCTCTCTCTCAGTGTGTATGTGTGTGTCATGTCCCTCCTGTTTGCATGTGTGTGATGTATTAGGAAGGTTTTGAAATAATAGACTTTCATGTGGCTTTTTCAAGTACCCTTAGTGCTAATTTTCCTTCTAGTCATGCTCTTCTTTGCCCTACACTCTCCCCCCACACCCCCTTTAGCATTCTCACCAATATTTCACAGTAAATCATAAACTGTCTGCTTCTGTCTCTGCTTTCTCTCTCTGCTCAATTCAGCTTCTCTTTCTGAACTGAACTGTCTGTGAACTGACTGCATTCAAACTGCCTGATTAACTCTCTGCTTCTCTCTGAGCTCTGCCTCTTGCCTGTTTCCTATCTGCTTCCACATTGTTTCTTGCTGAGCTCTGCTTCCACATTCTGCCTCTACCTTGCTTCCGTTTTTCTGAACTCTGAACACTGCCTCTACCATCTGCTTTTCCCACTGAGCTCCGCCTCTGCTGCCCAAGTGCTGGGATTAAAGGTGTGCACCATCACTGCCTTCTGAATTGGGATTAATGGTGTGTACTAACATTTTCTACCCAAGAATAGCCATGATGCCAGATTAAAAGATTAAATATTACTTTACATTAAGGAAAGGGGCTAGAATTTTTGGAATATTAGTATACATGTTTGTATAATATATAAAATTTGAAATTTCAAAGGCAACATACTGGGCTATGTTTTGAAATTAGATTTTTCATAAAGTATCCATGTCTATGTGCATTTCTATTTCTGTATATGTGAATCATGCTAAAAATTTATACAAATCATTTATTAAAATACTATGTTGAAAACTATGGTAAATAAAGTTTAATAGATAAAGATGTATTTTATATTCATGGAGGAATATCCAATACTTTAAATACATCATTTTTGTGCCTAGAAAAATTATGTATAGAATAAATATTGTATTACTCAATTTTGAAAGCTTTATCATGAATTCTGACAAAGTGATTCAGGAGTGTATATAAATAAAGAATTAAAAGAATAACTGTGTAACCCTACAGAAGATAAGAGCTATGAAGATGAGAATTCATCATAAATTTTAGTGAAAGGTTGGCATTGTCGTCTGTGCTAGACCTTGAAAATAGACAGAGAATTGACTACAAACTTCAGAACAGACTCCTTATATTTGCAATTCTAACATGTTAGAAATTACTGAGGGAGGTGACACTGAAATACCAGTAGAGGTAAAAAAGACCAAAGTATGATATTTTAAGAATTGTTCTCTGTTTCAAACAAATCATTCGTATCACAGACAAATGTCAATTCTTAGCAGGCTGAAAAGCTGAAGTGTGAAAAGTATTTAGTGCCTTGGTAAAAGCTACATAGTAAAGTCATATTGGTGACCCCTGAGCTAAAACAGCAGAAAATTAAAGATGAAGTTCTTTTGTGGCCATGCAAGACCATATGAACAATATAGTCTTTCATATTTTTTCTCCTTATCTTCAGAAGTATCATGGTTGTCACATAATCCTTCCTTCTGATGTGCTTCCTTGCTCGATATTTTTGAACACCCTATACATCCTTTTGCAACATAGTTTGCAAACAATATGTCCTGTCTTTGGGAGATTTTCCCTTTATTACTACATTACTCATTCCCATTGTCTTTTTTGAATCTGAACCTCCTGTCACTCTTTGTTGTCTTCATTTTATCAGAATGGAAAAGCCATAATAAACATACAGAGAAATAAAGTTTCTCTGTATGTTACCTTGTTTTTCCACTTTATGCAATTTTATATAGTGTTAGGGTTAGGGTTAGGTTTTATACATTGTATTTTTATGATATTATTTCTCTTCCAATTCCATGCTCTATCTCCCTGTGCTTCTCTGTATCTGTGCCTCTTTCTTTCTCTCTAGCTTTCTCAAAAACAAGATAAAAATGAAAATCAAGCAAATTAACAAAAAAAAAAAAAAACCCAGAAAACAATAAGATTCAAAAAAAAAAAAACCCAGCAAATAAAACAAAAGACCACCAAAGAGAAATGGAGTCCATTTGTTTTAGACAACTTTTCCTAGGCATGGGTCTACACTAAGATGTGGCTAATACACCCAGTAGCACTCCAATGTAGAAAACTGATTTCCTCTTTGCCAGCACATATCAATTGCAAATAGCTTCTTAGTTAGGGGTCGGACTTTGCTTTTACATACTTCCCCTTTTCAGTGCTGCAATTTTGTCTTGTTTGAACCTCTGTAGGTTTTTAACACACTGTCACAGTCCCTGTAAGCTTGTATGTGCATCAGTCCAGCTGTGCTTGGAAGACACTCTTTCCTTGAAGTCACCCATCTGCTCTGGCTCTATCAACCTTTTTTTCTCTTCTGCATAGATCGAGCTTTGAGAGGAAGAGTTTGACATCCCATTTAGGACTGAGTGCTTCAAAATATCTCACTCTTTGCACATTGTGCAAGAAACTTTTTCAAATGCCTGTTGGACAGAAAATAAAGAGTTAAAAAATCATTTCTCCTGCCTCTCATATACAGTGAAACTCAGGATAGTTTAAGCTTGACAATTTTTTAACATTTGTAAGATGTTGTGGATTAGCTGTCTCTGTTGATTTTGTTTTGACTTTGAATATTTACCACTTTAGTTACAAAGGACAAAGTAAGGGAAGGGAGAACACATCTTTTAACAACTGAATGAGCTACCAATAAATTATTATTGAGGAATTCTATACAATAAATTCCAATTTTATCTCCTGAGTCTAAAGTTGTCATACAATAATACTTAGATATAAAATAATATTATGTATTTCTTAAAGACTATAACATAGTTTATTAAAAATTCATGTTGATTGGGCTACAGAAGTATCTCAATTGGTAAGTACTTGCTATTTAATTATAAGGCCCTAAGTTCAAATACCCAGCTTCCCACATAGAATGGCAAACATGGCAGTGCAGGCCCAAATTGGAGAACCACTGACAGGACCCATGGCAAAACCAATTACTTTTGTTTAAAAAAACAAAACAAAACAAAAACCAAAAAAAAAAAAAAAAAAAACATAGCGATAAAATGACTCCTAATGACATTCTGTTATACTCACAGATCAGTGCCTTGCTCAGCCATAATCATAGAAACTTCCTCCTGCAGCAGATGGGAACAAATATGGAGAACCACAGCCAGACAAAGATACTGAAAGACCTTGAAACATTCAATCATAAAGGAATGACTCTATACATTCCCTGCTTTAAGGGATCAGGTATCCCTGAAGATGAGAAGGCAGAAAGTGTACAAGAGCCAGAGGGGATGGAGGACACCATGAAAACAAGGCCTTTTAAATCTGCATGATCAATGCTCATATGAACTCATAGAGACTGAGGCAGCATATAGAGGACCTGATCTGAACTTCTCTGAGCCAGTTCCTTTGCATATATATTATGGTTTCCAGTTAAGTCTTTTTACGATTTTCCCAAGTATGTGAAAAGTGGCTCTCTAATTCCTATGTGGTCTCTTGATCACTTTTCCTTCTGTCTGTTTTGTCCGATTCCAATGTGATAACTTTTGTTTTATCTTATTATAGTTTATTGTATTATTATCACTTAGAAGCCTGTTTGTTTTCCAATGAGAAAAAGAAGGGGAATAGATCCAATGAGGATAGGGGTAGAGAAATGGGAAAACATAATCAGGATAGATTATGTAAGAAAAAGTCTATTTTCAATAAATGGGGGAAAATAAGCTGAAGGGAGACATAGCAAGACACCTGATAACACCTGTGTCACCTGTATGCCAGTGTATTGGGAAGCACACACATCCATACACATAGACATAGCCCATATCTATGTGTTCATACATGTACACAAAAATACACATTTATTTTCATATTCCTGTAACATAACTACTGGAAAAAACTTTACATTGTACATAAGGGTAAAATAATAAATTTATTGGAATATGTTCGTTTACATGGACAAAAATTAAGAAATTTAGAAATAGAGAGACCACATTCAAATTTTCATCATATGTGTTTGTTATTAATATAGAATTTATCCTGGCTTTACAATAAACTTTGGAGTATCTATCTATAATTTATTGCTGTAAATATTAGGTCTGAAATGCTGTAAAGGATGATCAATTATGTATGTTGTGTCCAGGACAAAACCTGAAATATAATAGGTACTTCATAATAGGTTACCAATTACAAAAATATTTTAATAGAGTGCCCTTTACAACATTAAAGTTACATTACAATGTTTATTCTTCAAGGTCCGTGAGATTGGCACCTGTCTAGAGTAAAACGTATCAAGACATGGCTGAAGAGGCTCATGGGACAATGGATAAGGTTCATGACAAGGATATAATAGGAAATGAAAGGCATTACAGTGATTAAATTCCAAGTGTTGAGGGAAGGACATTAAAAATAAATGGTAACTTTAATTGGAATGCCTCAAAGGTGGTAAGGAAAGTGACCTTAAAAGATAATATCCACAGCTGGAGAACCAGAAATCATAGATATTATCTACAATTTTCCAATGTTCATCGCCTTTTAGTGAATTGATTATATTCAAATTCCCTTAATAAAGACAAAGAAATAAACACTAGAAAGGTAAAGAAACTTACTGAGGGTAAGTGTAGTACATTAATTAGTACATTAATTCTTGTAGCTTGCAGAGTATTGGGGAAAGTTTAAAAGGGATACCTAGTAGGACATTCTTCTGGTGTTGACTGATGCAAAGCATGCACTTGATGTCAAGAGCGAAAAGGCATGTTGTTGTTGAAATGAGAGCCTTAAAAGTCATACTCGCAGGTTTGATACTTATTTATTGAGCAATGGATCATCTTTAATGGGTTTCAGAGAAGTGTTATGAATATGTAAAGTACATTGAGAAAATAACTCACCCAGCAGAAAATATACTAGACAGTTATGAGGTATAGAGAAGAAAACAGTTACTGTCTTTCAGAAGTGATCATCAAGATGGGACATTCTTCCTCAGGGAACATACAATATCTGAATTCTGGTTACTGGATCAAGGGACGACATGGCACCAGTACCTAGTAAGCAATAGAAGGTGCAAAATGTGTTGTGAGGTATTTAACAGAATCTCACCTAGAAAAAAAGAATTAACTTACTGAAAGTGTCACTAGTTGCTGAGACACAGATAAAACCCATTTTGTTAATTGGTGTCCCCTATGTTTGCATTTGCTAAGTTCCTATTCTCAGTTATATTTTAAAACTATTATGATGGCTCATTTACTATATCACCAAAGACTACACAAAGTAGTCATAATAATAGTTTATATTTTATTTCAATACTTCTAATCTCAGTACATCTCTGATATATAGTAAGTACCTATTAGGTGATTGCTGACCTGAAATGAATCAAGACAATGATATCCTAAACATGACAGTAGTCCTGAAAATACAAAGTATAAATTATACATAAAACATGAGATAGTTGAATCAGTTTAATTTGGCAACTAGGCATGGTGATAAAGGAGAGTATACCATCAACACATCTTAACATAATTGTTCTTAAAAAGAGAGAATATATTAAACATTTAAAAAATAAAATTTCAGAGACTAGGGATATAATTGAATCAATCAACAAAGCTTTTGCTATACTATCATGAGAACCTGAGTTCATTCCACAGCACCAACAAAGAAAAGAGGAGCAGCACCTGCTTAGCTCAGTCAATAGGTCATGAGATTCTTAGCCTCAAAGTTCTATGTTGAAGCCCTATATTGATATTTGAGGCTTAGAGAGATGCACCTGTCCTCAAGTACATATATTGCTCTCAAAGAGGAGCAAGTTCAGCTTCTGGAAATCATGTTGGGTGCTTCTAAACAATCAGTAATTTTATTTCAGGGTACCCGACGACCTCTTCTGGCTTCCATGGACATATACACTCAGATGTACAAATCCACACACAGACACATATAATTAAAAAATAAAATAAATCTAAAAAGAAGTGAAAAACACAGAAGCCAGATTGCATCTGTAACTTTCAGAGCTGAAAAAGGATGATGCTATATATGGGCTTGCTTCAAAGTTAGTCTTGCTTAATCTGTAGGTTCTAGGTTGAAGGAGAGACCTTATCTTAACAAATAAGATGAATAAGAAGATGCTCAGTGTTGACATCATTTCCTCCAAATGTATATGTGTGTTATAACAAATATAGACACACACGTACACACACACACACACACACACACACACACACACAAACATGCATACAGGACACACATGCACATAAAGATACAAATAAAGTCATAAATATAAATATTACTAGTATTCAATGTATAAAATCTGATGTATTAAGATAACTATATTCAACTTAAAATATTTTATTTACTTGCTAGAAAAATACCATGAAAATTATTCCAAAAAGGCAATAAGAACTACAAGTCTCAAGTACGGAGAATGATTGGTGTTAATATGTTATACCTTATATAATATGAAGCTACAGTGATGTGTAAAAGTTTTCCAGTGAGATTGTGCAGTATTAAAAAAATATAACAGATGAAGATAGTTTTCCTGGTAATGATTAAAGATGAAACTGATGGAAAGGTAGAAGGAAGAATCTTCTGGTGTCGTTTATTTTTGAGATTATATTTTAATTATAATTCTCCCCTTCCATTTTCTCCCTTCAAAACTTCCCATAGACCCCTTCCCATTCTTCTTCAAATTCATGGCCCTTTTTCACTAATTGTTATTGCATGCATATATGAATTTTCATATACATATATATTCCTGAATATAATATCTTGAGTCCATATTTTGTGACCTGTATGTATGTCTTCAGGGCTGACTGGCACTAGACAATCAGTTGGTAAGCTCTTTCTTAAGGACAACCTTACTTTTCCTCAGCTTTACTTGTGGCCGGTAGGTTTTTTTGTGCAGTTTGAGGACTCTTGGCTTTGGAAGGAAGAATCTTCACAATAAAAATCGTTCTTAACCACTGAATCATCTTTCCAGAACCAGAAACCTAAAATTTTAGCAGTTTCCAAAGACATATGAACAAAAATTTATTGAATTTACCCTATTTGAGGGAATAATGATGCATGTCTCTGTTAGAATATATTATCAAACAAAATTTCTTTTTCCTCAAGTATGTTCTTCAAATTCTTCTTTCCTATTTGTTTCTTGATTAAACATTGATAATTTCCTTATTCAACAATAATAATGGAAAGCAGCTTTTATGTGAAGAATGTTAAGAACCTTATTAGAGTTTGTTGCCCTGTGACTGATTGGCCACAGAAATATGTTTCCTGAAGTTTTTATCAAAGTATGTTTCTGTCTGTTCCTAATAGCAGGAAGATAATTGTGATGCTCAAACTGAATGAATTCATTAGTTAGTGTAAAGTAGTCCATCTACAATGTTAACACAATTGTTCCCATTAGAAATATAGAAGTGAGTCTCAGGCCTTTCTTTGTAAACACATTGCAAGAAATTAAATTATTTTGTCAGTTTTAAGATACAAATAATTTTACAATTGATTTTGTGATAAATGATAGTTTAAGTGACAAAATGAGAATATGTAAAAGAAGGCAATTACTCTATTGGTCTATGTTTACTGATGGATGGATAATAACCAGGAAAGACAGAAGTTTCTAATCACTGAATCTGGAATGTCATCTTATACTGAAAAAGGTTTTCGCAGGTGACAATTAAATGATAATTACAAAATGGTGATAACTGGATTATTGTCCCATGATTAATTACAACTGTTCTTGTAAAGTCAGAATATCAGGAAGAAAAGGACCTAACCTAAATCCTAATCCTTGGCAAGATTTTAATGTGCTTTTATAATGTATAGATTTGTCTTAGAAACTTAGATACATTGCCATTATGTACTTAAGGTTTTATTGTTCCAATAGTTAGTAAGTTTTATAGACATAGTGCTGCTGGTTAAGATTAAAAACATTTGGTGTTAGACCCAATCTTCTTTAGTGTGATTTGACTTCATATTTCATACAATGTTTTTCACGTAAGTTTACAAAATTATAAGATATTTTAATATTGTAAGTAAATTTTTCTATGAAAATGAGATTTATTTATTTGTTCCATCAAGGATGGGTAGACACTAGTATACATTTTCCTCATGTTCTGTATTCCAGAATGAATAGGAAATTTCTGATGGTTTTGCATATAGCAATTGCAAGGCTGACTCTTAAGATACTTATTCAAGCAATATGCTTCCAGTATTTTCTTTGGAATTCTTTATCATATCTTCATATTTCACATAACTAGGGAAATATTCTCAGTTTGTGCGATTGTCGTCTTCTCTAAATTTCTGTATAATGTAAGAAACGTATGTAATATTTAATCTGTTTTATTCATGTTGTAAACCTATGTTAATGTTTACTACATATAAACCTACATTAAAACTTTTTAACAAATTATATGCTTGAGAGAAAAGTATGTGGATTTCCTTTATTTCAAATTTCTTTGAACAAAGAATGTCCCCACTACTGTTTAAATCTTTCATTTACATGCAATGTCACACTATGGTTGTGTGACTTTCCTAATTCCTTTCTTTAGAAAAACAAGAACTCTATGGCAATCTAGTATAACTTTATATTTACTTAATATATGATGTAATGTTAATTACAATGAGCTGGAATATAATAAAATGTAAATGAATTATCATTTGCTAATACAAGATATTCTAAAGATAATCATGAATAATTTTGACAATTATATCTTACTTTTAATCTTTATAGTTCTTTTTAAATAATGGTTGTTTATTTTTCACTGTAATAATAATGACTTATACTTTTCTTTTCTGAAGGTTGCACTTATAAAACATTGATTGAAACCTGACTTATTTTCTAACATTGATTGAAATTTAATTTATTTTTTAATCAGGCAAAACTTTATGACATTTAATATCTCGCCGCAGCAAATTAATGCTGTCCTGATAGTTGTAATTTTCTACAACTTTTAAATCTTCAACCTATATAAATTTTAAGCCCTGATTCTCTGTTCCTATATTCTCCATTGAAAAGATTCTCTCCATGCAACAGTACCATCAGCTTGTCAGTACCCAGGACCTGTCAATAATTTTTGTGTTTTAGGATATGCAGATGATCCCTGCTACCCTCTCTTTCCAGGGTCTAGTATACTGATGATCCAACATATCCTTGTTTTATTTGGATCTATGAATTTTTATTTCAATGTATTATATTTGTTTTCTATTATTGTTTTGTCAAAGTCTAAATTTTCTTGCAGGATGCGTCTTCCACGTTGCTGACGTTTTCATCTGTAACTGATTATTTCATGAATTGTGAAGACTTTTACTCCTTTTGTTCCCTACTTCCCTCACCAGGGTATTTGTATTCTCTATTATTAAGCATTTTCACCAGTAAAATTCTGAAATCTTCATCCAGAAGATTATCTATTTCAATATTTAGATTTTAATAATTGAAGACTGTCTTTTAGAGAAGGAATGTTGCCTCAGCTTTTCTTTCATTGTTCAAGATCTAGTAGTACATGTAAAACCAATTAAAGACTATTAATGTATTGCCAATGGCCATGAGCCAGAAACTAGAAATACCAATGTAGAATATTCTATGATGTTACAGTTTGTTGTGAAAAATATGGAAATAGTAAATAAATGAGGTAAAATATGAGATGGGGTAATGGCTTAAAAGAGAAGTAAGGTTATATAATAAAAAATAATGAGGAGCAAAGCAGTGGATAAGAATTTTATGATGGAAAACAGAGCAGCCACAGAAGATAATAAGGAACAAGCAAAAAGAATTCGAATATTGAGAAAGATTAAAAACATACACATGTAAGAAAAGAAATAAAAAGACAAAACATTTTCAGATAACTACAACAAACAAAAGGTGAAGATATAGTAAGATGATGATAAGGAAAGGCAGGGAGCACAAAAGAAAAAGAAAGAATAAAAAAGGAGTCGGAAAACTATCCAATAATTTTAAAAGTGCTGAAATTAAATAGATATGGGAAAGGAAATACATTTTTAAAAGTTTTTAAAATACAACAAAGTAAAAATACTACTAAGGTGTATAAAATGGAAAAAAGTGTGGGTAAAGAACACAAGAGGCAAAGGAAAGAAGGATAACTATTGGAACAAACTTCTTCCAGGTTGTTCCTTCAAAAATGGGGGACAATTGATTATACACACAGGTGGCCTGCAGTAAAGTTTGTAGACTCTTTCTGTCTTACAGGTTAGCCAGGTATTGAGCCTGCATGATACAAATGTTTAATACTACTCATAGCTATTCATATTAGAGGATTCCCTTCTTTGCATTCCAATGCCCTCTGTTTGCTGTATTTAGGTTGGCTACCTGTGTGCTGGACAGGTTCACTAATTTCTCAGATTCTCAGTTTATCTTCCTTGTACTGGCTTACATTTTAGCTAAGGAGTATCTGGTAGTTTGATTGAGAATGGCCTCAATTGGCTCATAGGAAGTGGCACTATTAAGAGGTGTAGCCTCAGTAGAAGAAATATGGCCTTATTAGAGGAAGTAGCTCTGTTTCTAACAGAAGGTTGTCTTTTCTTATGGAAGTTGCCCCATACCATCTGAGTTACATGGAATAACAGAATGGAATTCCTGTAGCTGATCCATTCTATAATTATAAAGACATAAGATTCAGCTGAAAAACAACATCTAATAAACCAGCAGATTTAAGTTTTGAACAAATAAAAAAGTACAACAGATCCTTGAAAGGAACAAGATATCCCATTTTCTTACTTTTAGCTATTTTACTTCAGTAAAATATTTTTGACTCATGATAATGTTCCAATAGGAAAGAGAAAAAAGGAAACAGAGAGTTCCAGAAGCAAGCATTAGTTGTTCTAATAGGAAAAATAGCCATGTGAATTTGTTTGTATGTATAATAAGGTAAAATAATCAAGCTAGGAGATCATGAAAATACTTCCTTTAAACAAAATTGAAATCTTTACTTTTACCTCTATGAAAGAGAAAAATTGACACATACCACATTTTATTTTTATATAAAGCATTATAAAAATGAGGAACATTTTATGCTTTGTTCAAAGAAATGTTACTAGGTTCTAGGAACACAGAGAAGCATGTTAATGGAGAGCAGATGATATGACAGTAATCAAGATTTCAGTAGAATCTTGAACTCTCTCATCTTTATACTTCTCTACTTACTCTCCAGTAAGTTATTCAAATGTGCACATTTCCATCTTGGCTATTCACCGTAGATCTCCAAACTTAATAGTATACATCAAATGATCGTCACATTATAGAAACAACAAGAAATCTATACAAGAGTAACAATGATGAGGCCACCTAACAAATCATACCAATCAAAGTCTAACATCCATATTTAGGTAAGAAATCTATTAAGTCTGTTTTGGGAATTTCTGTGCTACAAGCTAGAGGTGTGATATATGTTTCTTCTTTCCAATACAAGGAACACTTGCCCCTCTCACCTGAATATGAGATAGAAGAACTTCTAAGCATCACTAGGAGATTGGCATCAGTATCCAAGTGAGGTTGTTATAAGGATCATAGACACTGACTCTTATTCACTCAGTGACAATCTAAAAGGAGAGAAGTGGCCTAGAAAACAGTCTTCGGTGTCAAAAGGGAAAATCTTTTCATGAGAAAGTTTCTTTCCTGGAAGATCTTCCAGTCTTTCTATACCCTGGTTCTCACCCTGAAGGAACCAACCACAGAATCAATAAAGCAATGAATAAAGTGAGAAGAGGAACAAAAAAGCTCTCACAAAACTGGCTTACAAGGCAGAGTCACACCCAATTGTGAATGGCAGCAGTGATTGAATGTAAGATCAATTATGTAACTATACCCTTTGTAGGTAACATGCCATATGTTAGTTAGCTATTGTTATTACTTTGCAGGTGAGAAGAGAGATGCTCTGGAGTAGTGATTCGTTGTCCAATAGCACAAAGCTGATGGAGTTAATATTGATGGAACTAATATTTCCTACACAGACATCTTGAACTTTTTCTAATATCTTAAACTGTGAATTAAAGCATGACCCCTATGCGTCTAAATTAATATATTGAAGTCCCAACTCCTACCACATGAGGGTATTTGGAGACCTTTAAAGATATATTAAGGTTAAATGTGCCTTTTCTCAACAGCACTGGTTTGCAAGGAACTTATACTATCCTTTCATATTAGCTTGAAGCTCACTTCTAACTCTGTAAATATTTAACTTTACATTTTTTCTCTCTGTTTTGTTCTGTTTTGTTTTTTAAGGATATGCTAGAACACTTTAATGAAGTGATTATGGCTCTAGAGTTGCTTCAAAAGAGAATTTTGATTATGTATTTATGTCTGCAGTGATTCTCTTTTTGTCTTCCGTTCTGCATTCTATTTTATGATTAGAGGAAAATGTTAAAATTCTTAGTTTCATACATAAAGATATTAGCTACAATAGAGTACCTTTCAAATAACTGTGCACAGTCTCATGTTTCTATGTACTTTTGCTACAATTCAAAATATATCCTAAAGTATATTATTATTTCCTTTTCAATTAATTGGACAATCAGTACTTTAATATGTTATTCAATTTAGATATGTATGTAGATGTAGATGTAGGTGATTTATTTAGTTCATTCTCATGGGTTTATGACAGAGGATAGTTTATTCTTTGCTAATTCAATCCTCAGTCCTTAAAGAGTTTCAGTCTCTGTACAATCTAATCTTAAATCTAGACCTGGAAGGCTTCTGATTCCATGACTTAGTGCTGACTGATTCACTCTGCCTAGCTCCTTCTGAACTCAAAACTGTATTGAACTCAAATGACTCTTCTGGTTGGAAATAAAAGCAAAAACCTCTTCCCCAATGTAAATTATATTTATAGTATGCAGACTGATTTAATTCAGCAATTTTTTTCTATAGCCCAGTGTCTTTTGGCAACTGTTGTTCCTGCCTCATTAGCCTTCAAAAATTTTAAAGTTCATAAAGCATCATGTAACCTATCTCTATGAGTCTTTATTCTTATTCCCACTATCTGCTTATTAAAGTACGATTAGATCTTTAGGAATCCACATATATCAATAATTGGAGTTTGTAGATAACATTTCTCATTTTTTATAGCTCTAAGGAAAGCTCATAAGTACAGTGCAGCCACAATTCTATTCATACACAGGGAAGATGAAAGAAACAATCAAGCCATATTTCATAAGATGTCAATATACAGTGTCAGTTTTAGTTTGCACAGGTTTCCATTGTCTCTGAGATAATTAAACACTTCTCTTGAAAAGATCTGTCTACCTTGATTAGTTTCCTGTTCATCTTGGAAGCATTATTTCCTTTCCTGCCTCTCAAGCGCTTTCATTTCTATCTTTAATTCTTCCAGTTGTACAGCTAATTATTCAAACTTTTTCAGTAAAAAATAAAAAATCAAGATTGCTGGAAGCAGGGTGGGGGATACCATGGTGGTCAAGATAGTTCAGAGCATGGTAGGGGATACCACGGTGGTAATAAATATTGTGATGATTTCTTCAAATAAGGTTTTTGACCGTTCAACCTTCCCTTGCCCTTAAGGCATCTGAAATGAAGTTTCCCATTTTTCAATGCTGGAAAAATCTGTCTTGATTATCAGAATTGTCTTTTAGTGTGGTTAGCTGTGATTTTATGTCTAGTAGCTTGTGTATGGTCCTTTTTGTTCTTCCTTGTTCTGGGCTCAAGGCTCCTCTGGAGTCACTCTGAGCATGCAGCCAAACTTGAAGAACCTGTGTGACTTCTTTTGAAGACTATCCCAGTTGATTTCCTTCTCTGTGACATTTCTGTTAGATTTCTTCTGTCTTCTGAGATGTTTCTGTCAGATGCCTTCTGTCCTCCTTCTGTCTTTGTGATTCTTGTTCTGCTGACCATTTCATAGTTTTTTTTTTCCTCTTGTTCTTTCTAATCATAAGTTGCATTGAAGTTGTTATGCTGTTTTACTTGTATAATATATATGTGTCTGTATGTATGAGAAATGTGCATGTGTATGGGTGCCACACACATGTGTGAGTATGCATGTTAAGGCCAGAGGTCAGTATTGGGTGTTTCCCTTTATCCAACTATCTATCTTATTGTGTGTGTGCCTGTTTATGTGATTCTGTATGCTCACATGTGTGTCCCATTGTACATGTATGTACACTTGCATTGGGAAACCAATAGTTATTTTTGTGTCTTCATCTATTACACTACAACTTACATTTTCAGATAGAGTCCCTCACTGTCTTGGAAATTACCAATTTCCAGGATATGAGCCTGTATCCTGTACTCTTGCAACACTGATGTTACAAGTATGCATGGCTGGTAAAGTGGGTTCTGAGTCTAAAATCAGGTCCTTGTGCTGTCAAGGCAAGCACTCTACCACCTAAACCATCCAACTCCCACACTCATCATTTCCATAATTCTATATTTCATTTTGGCTGTATCTTTTCGATTCCATTAATGTTTTTGTTTTGAATTAGTGAGTCTTTGCTAATATATATATATATGTATATATATATGATCTTTTTTCCATCAGCCATTTAAGTCATGCTACTTTATTTTTATGGAATGTGTATATGATAAAATACTTTTGTGTTGCATATGTTGTATTGAACTGCCTTACTGACCTAAATAATCCATCAGATTTTGCCTGGAGACTGCCTCACTTGGTAGGCATAAACTTGACACAGATCAAATGGGATGACTTCTGGAGTCTTTTCATAACAGAACAGATTTTATTTGAGAGGTAAAACTGACTACAGTTCAAGCACTTATTTATAAAGCCACTTGTAAGGATATAGAGGCATCCTGCTAAAGGCACATTGTAAATCACTTTCCAGCAAACCTCTAGAGCCCCAACAACTAGGCCTGGTGTTCACAGTTATTCTCCCAAATGGCACTGCAAAGCCAAATTATGTAAAAATAATATGCATGCATCCACATAATTCTGTAGAGCACATACCTAGTACTAGATCATAGGTTATATATTAATGGTGCTTATATAAAAAAAATCCCTAAAATGATAGCTGATATCAAGTGATGCAGTAATATGCAAAAACAATTGCCTCCCTGCTCTCTCTCTCTCTTTCTCTTTCTCTTTCTCTCTCTCTCTCTCTCTCTCTATATATATATATATATATATATTTATTTATTTATTTATTTATTTGCATATATATATATGTGTGCATGTGTGTATATATATATATATATACATACATACATATGTATATGTACATATATGGTTCTTCCTTCCAACGATAGTTTTCCTGTTTACTCCTGTTAGCAGCATGGGACTATAAATGAATTGGACTAATGTCATTGATTGTTTCGGGTGATATCTTCATGAAGTTTGTCATCATATTTTGTGAATCATTTTTTTTCTTTAAATGTCCTTTTCTGTCTAACCACATTGGAACAATTATTTATATTTCCATCATTTGACTTGGTTCAGAATGTTCAGAAGTTCCTCAATTCTAAACTTATTTTAGCATATTTTATCTAGACTTCCTTACCTACTTTTAATAGTATAAATAGGCCTTGTTATTGTATTAGAAGTGAAAACATGGTCCAGAAAAGTTTGTATTAGAAGTGAAAGGTTGTGCCAGCATTTCATAAGCCACCAAGTCTGAAAACCTGAGTCTCATCCCCCATACCGATATGGTAGAAGTAGAGAACTGATTCCCACAAGTTTTGCTCTGACCCTCACCATGCACACAAATAAAAATAATCACAATTAAAAAATAAGTAAAAGCTTAAACAAACTTTAAGACTTATTGCTTATTTTATCCTTTATGGATTCATCTAAAGACATTTTCAAGGCAAATACAAATTTATACGATAATCATAACACATGATAAGCAATTATAAACATTATATTAATTTCTAGGGAATAAACAGTATATAATCTACTTGAAGAATACATATTATTGTGTATGTTTGGTGATATGTAAGTTCAAATAATTCAATATGCTGCTCTAAATAAATTGACTCCACATTGGATTCTATGTTAAGGCTCTAACTTAATGTTTTTAATATTTTCGAGCTACCTAGGTGTGCTAGAGAGATGGATCAGTTGTTAAGAGCACTTGTGACTCTTACAGAGGATGGGCTATCAATTCCCAGCAACCATATGGCTTATCATAAGCATCTGTAACTTCAGTTTCAGATAATCTTATGCCCCCTTTTAACCACCATAACCACAAGGCATGTACATGGTTCACAAACTTGCATTAAGGCAAAACATTAACACACACGCAAAAACAATGACCCTTTTGTTAAAAAAAAATACCAAAAAAAAACTATATAGAGAAAACCAGAAAATACACTTAGATTTTCTAAATCACAGTTTCATTTATCAATATATCCAAAATTAATAAATAAATCCACTGAGTTCCAACTGTTGCCAAGAACATTTTTCAACAAAAAGCACACTAGCTTAATTTATAGTCAATTTCTTGGCAAAACATTCCAGAGCCTAATAAATCTTTACAGTCCTATTTTCAGTAATTATTATCACATGCCAATATATTAATACTGCATTAAAGGAAATGCAATCTTTCTCCATTTCACTTTGAGATCTTCATAATTGAATTGGAGGTTGGTTTATTTCATAACTTTTTTTCTCCTGTCGCTTTATGTCAGAGCTTCTTATCCATGGATTTTGATGACTACATTAGGTTAATAATATTTAGTACAAAGATCTTTGAAAGATGTATGAAAAATTTTCTGGGATACAGGTCATTAACCAGAAAAATGGCAATATTTTTGCATTTTATTAATATTTAAAATAAGATGTGGTTAAATGTTATAGCCATTTATTAATTATATTTAATTTACTCTAATGAAACAGTATTCATAGTATATGAAACTGATCATGTATATAAAAATCAAAGTATATAATGCATACTTTGTATACATATACAGATATACATTATATATATATATATATATATATATATATATACACATAAAATCATGTATATAAAAAACATCAAGATAAAGATAACACAGTAATTTTTCTCCTAGAAAACACTCTCTAATCATTAAGAAATTTGATAGTGTCAGAATGTCTAATTGTAAAAACATTTCGTGTATTCATTTGTAAGCAATGCAGTTTCTTCTTTCCAGGAACAAAGTCTCCTCTCTAAAGAAGTTGTTAGAGTATTAAATACAGAAATTAATTACCATGCCTAATATTGATTTGTAGATCATTATCCAGATCAAATCACAGTCGAGCTTAAAGAACTTTGCAGCCAGCCATAAAAATAAGCCTAGTTCTCATCACGGCTTCTGAACACAATATCTTCCTGTGACATTCCAGCTCCCATTGTGGGGATTTGTGATATATGGATGATGAGCTGCCCCACCGTCCTCTCTTCACAGTGTGTTGATTTTTGACTAGTAAGATAAGGCTTTTGAGTTTTATAGTTAGTGCTACAATTTCTCAGTGGAAAAGCACATGCCACTTCTTGAAGGTAAGTGAGTACTCAAGATTTAAATTTATGCAATCTAAATAGAGCAAAGAGAAAGAAAAACCTCTATGTGACATTTATAATGAGAGTTTAAGAGATGTGTTCCTTCTATTTGTGGAGCTCATTGCCTTCAATCATGAGATTGATGCATATAATGCTAGAATTGTACATCAAAATTAAAACTAACATATACTAATACTACTGGAATTAGATTGAAAATTGTCAATTCACTATAGCAGTTTCTTCTTAAATAAACCTAAAATCACTCACAGTCTAAAACAGTTCCAGCACTAAGTATGGTAATATTTATCTAGCCATTGGTAAATAAAAGTATTCTCCCTTGACAGCTTATTATTGATATATTGAAAATTTATTTCAGAAAATGTTAAGATTAAGTGGAAAGAGAGGGACATTAGTATTAGAATAAAATAATTTCTAATAATTTGACATCGGATATGATATGGTTTGGATACAGAATTTCTTCTAAAGGCTCATGTATTTAATGATTGGTGACCAATGAAATATTCAGAAGAGACACTTTGGGGAATTGATTGGACTCTATCTGTCCAATGAATTAATTCTTTGAAGGACATCTAACTTCATGACATTGTTAGGTAATATATATTAAGAGTTGGATTCTAATAGAGGGAAGTAGGTGGCAGGGTACATGCTGTTGAGGGTAGCATATGTCTCTGCTTCATTCTTCACTCGTTACCTGTAATTGGCCACAGAGTGTGCAGCTTACTCCTACACGTGCTCACAACCGTAACGTGCTCTGCAACACCACTGCAGCCAGAAACTGTGATACAAAATAAGTCGTATCTTCTTTTATAATGTTTATTTCAGATACTTCATTGCATAGAAAGTAAAATAGCACAATGTGTTGTTTAACTACTCAAAACTATTTCCATGACACAAAACAAACAAAAATTATAACTTTTAAAACTTTTCTTACCTCTAAAGCCTTGATCATCCATCATCTTTATCTGAATGTCTAAAGGAAGTTTTATTTTTCCTGACATTTCAAGATAACATGAATTACTTGCTGTGCATAAAAAAGCAGACTAACAATATTGTTTGAATCAATATTAGAAAAAAATAAAAAAGAAGTTCATTAACTACAAAAACCCTAACACTGAAATAGAGATTTTTGCTACTTTTAGTCCCATAATGTGGGTAAAGATGGAATTATTTACTATCCTGGTGCAAATGAGACAAGCAATATTTACAGAACTTTGTCAAATTTGCAAGCTTAACCACAGTTAAGACTTCTAAGTCTCATTAAACCAATCCATTTGTCTTAGTCATTGGATTGCTATAATAAAATACCATGACTAGGGAAGCTATAAAAGAAATCAGAAATATATTTCACACAAGTCTATTAGCTAAGAAAACAAGAGTATATAACCTGCAGATTCCAGATTGATGATGCCCCACTTCCTGCTTCACAGAAGGTATCATTTCACTATATCCTTCTGTGGAAGAAGAGCAAGACATCTCTTCAGAGTCTCCTTTATCAGGATTATCAACCCATTCATGTGGGCTCCACCTTAGAGGGAAGTTCATTAAAACTCAGAAAAGCAAACAAAATTTCAGGTCTCAGAAACTAAAGAAGATTTATAAGCCTTAGGAAGTTCTTAAAACCTGCAAGGTTTATAATTTCCCTCTTTATGTTTATAAAACTGGGAGGGGGATACTCTATAGCCATCTGAGGTTTTTGAAAGTCCTCAGAAGTCTATAATTTGTGTAGGAGGCTTCATAGATACAGCTTTCATAGGTAGTGGACAATGCTAGCATGGGGTTCCCTGGAGAATCACTCATGATTCTGTGATTTACCCCTCATATATACTCCTATAAGTAATCCCAATAAACACCTTAGTTCACAAAGAATTATTTCTTTGATTTGCTGCCAGCGCCCTATGTGTTCATGTCTCTGTAGTTAAAATCATATAACACTTGTTTCTAATACAAAAATACCATAAAATTTGGTGCTTACAGACATCCCTCTGAGAATAGTACATTTTTATTCTTGTTTTGTTTTATTTTCTCTACAACAGTCACTTGTAGTGTCAAGAGATATTTTTTAAAGCACAAAACTAGTTATTATGGTTGTGAGCCACTAGGTAAGATTTTTATATATGATATCATTTGTTTCCATTCTCAATGCATTCTTACAAAGTAGCAAACAGAAGATCTCTACATAGAGTTAGAAGCTTTCACAGACATTTGCTGATCAGACCTTAGTTAGCCAACAACTAGTGACTAAAAATGATTTTCTTTATCAACTCACAATTTGAGCAATAACATTTTCTAATATTGTTTGAATCAAATGTTACCAATTCTCAGAACCAAATTGGTATAATGGTTTGTAAAGAACAATATACTGATGTTACTATAGAAGAAAAATTTCTGCATTCATTTTAACACCTGAAAATGTCACAGTACACCAGGGAAGGATTACTAGAGAGACAAATCAGTTACAAAGCTCATCTGAAAAGTGATATATTTTCTCACAACAGCAAAGATGACATGAGAGCACAGAGTAAAGAGTTCCATTTGGCCATCTCTGTTTATTTACCTAGACATCTTTGACTCTTCCAATCCATTTCAGCTTTAACCTAATGATAAAAAAATAGAAAAATAGATAATCATTACATAAATTGTAAAGATTTTCAGTGAGATGTTTATTAAATTATGCATCTGACTAATGAGTTCGAGAATTAAACCACCTGTTAAGAAGTTCTTCATGTTAGAAATCAATAGAAGGAAGGTTGTCTTTATAAACCCCAATATTAAAATTCAAAATCACTTTTTCTAATCATCTTATTGAAAGTATGTTGCATAATTTTAAACTCTTGATATTACCTTTATTTTTTTTTAAATCATTGTTTACAAATTTGTTCTAATATGAAAACTGTAGAAGAAAATACCTATATACATGCTATGGTTAAAATGCACCAAACCTGAAAGGAAAATTTCATCTAAAATATTCCAATATGTGGTTTTATTAATTTAAATTTTAAGATACTCTTTTACATGCTCCGGAAGATTAATACCATTGCTTCGCATATCAGGTTATATTGGTTACACTAATATTGTTTATTATATATTAAAATCAGTTTCTAAAAGAGATTGTATTGTCAGTGGCAACAGCAACCAAAGATTTAGGTAAACTAAAAATTCATTGAGCATGACACTATTCACAACTGAATCAGAAATCTATGGAGAATATGTAAATCTGCTATGATAGTACTATTGTTTTTCTGTTTACTGAAAAAGTGGCAGAATACTCTGAAATCCAAAAGTCAGTGGGGCAATGGAAGTCGTTTTATTACATAAGGAGGAATGTGATGGTCATGCGCTATGAAAGGCATAACCTATCGCATACATGGGAGATGCCAGTTAGCTTCATGGATTATGCATGCTAAAAACCGTGTTAGGCAACATTTTGAGCTGTAATAGTCTTCTAGAACAAAAGGAAATTAATATTATAATTGGATTCTTCACAACAGATTTAAATCACTCTATCATATTAGCCTGAATGGTTTCAAATGTTTAGTTTCAAATTGCAGTGAAAACATATAAACTATATGTCTTCAGTATTTTATCTAATCGACAATGTGTCTTGGAAATACAGTCGATAAAATGGGATGCAAGTGATTTAGGAAGAGGAATGGGAACAGGACAGATTGATGCTGCTAAGAAAAGAATGCTCAATTCATCGGCTGTTTTTAAAAAAAGTCATTTCTTTTCATCTTATTCTTGCTTAGAACTTAATTTTCTGACCACTCTTTAATGCAAGTGATAAGAATTGTGACTGTCTTGATGCCCACGAAAAAGTGGTGAATTGACTATACATTTCTGTTGCAGAGACCCTTAAACCTATGTGACTTATGGCATCCTAAATCTCAAATAGAAATTGAATATATGACATCTATATAAACTCTAAAGAAAATATATGTTTAAAGGCCTGAATTCTATATTTTATTTCAAACTTATTTTCTGGAAGATCAGATTTAAAAATTACTTCCTTGCCCCTTCTATGGATCAAAGGATGGTGAAAAGATATGGTCATGATTTATATGTGTCTGAAGCGTCCAGTGAATTTCTTCGCAGAAATAAGTGAGAGTGAAGCAGCACTGTGAGATGGTAAAGCAAGGAGACCCTTGTAGTCATCAGACTGCAGTGACAGAAACTTGAATTTCCAGGAACAGGAATGTAGAAGACAGAGTCAAAATGCTAAGCATCCTGACAGTATAGCCGGTCCTTAAAAACATAACTAGGACTCCAGGCACTTTTACATTCTTCCTATTTCATGTTATTAGCTGAAGAACTATACACAGAGAGCAAATTTGGGTCCTTCAGACATTCATTATTAAAAAGGAGATATCATAAGTGGATTGAATATTCTGTCAGAACAAATTGATAAAAATCTGTATAAACAATTTGACTCTCGCCATAAGTCTGTGCTATTTATATTTTTAAGACACTGATTTTAGTCTTAGGATTCTAAACTAGCTGCAAAAACCTTTTAATAAACACTGTGTCTTATCTTTTTGCAATGACAGGAGAAGCTGGAGGTACAATTAATCCCAAACAGTCCACTTCTGTGTGAACTGCCAGGCTTGCAGTTGCTGAATGCAGATTGAAGAAGGTAGTCAACAGAAGAATAACTTACCAAAAGAAGTAACTTAAAAGAGAACACAGTGCAGAATAGAGCTACCAAGTATGAATTTGAACTAAATTCACCTGCTATCAAAGGAAATAAGAGCAAGACTTATGTTAGCTTAGGAAAGCCTTGACTTAGGGTTTCACCAGCTCCTGGGCTTGAACACAGACACTAGGAAGTAATGGGATTTTGGTCCGTCTATAGGAATATTTAATCATTTAATCCAGCAACATGGCTGCTTTAGCAAAAGATCACATTGAAAGGCCTATGTGATAGCTAAGAATTGTTCAAATCCAAGGGCCTATATGTAGAGCTCACATTCAGAGTCCTGAGTGGTCCAGATAAAATGTAGAAAGTATGCAGTACAGACCTTTAATGCCAGTACTCAGAAGGCAGTGGTAGCACACTGCTTTAATTCACAAGATAGAAACAGTGTATGGAAGCAGATAGATCAAGTAGCACTCAGAAGAAGTCAGTGTCAGAGAGGAAGTGACATCTGAGATGAGTCAGAATGAAGGAAAAAGTGATTAATCATAGGAAGAGTTGGTAGAGTGAGTCAGAGTGAGATACACCCAACTATTAAAATAGAAAAAGCATGTTCTCAACTCAGAGAGTCAAGCAGTCAGTTACAGAAGCAAGCAGGCTTGGGGAGAGACACAGCGGATAAGACACAGTAGCAGTCTGAAGCATGCAGAGAGGGTAAGAGACAGGCAGAGGCAGTGTGTGGCAAGAAGTCTGAAGCAGTCTGAGTAGTCTGAGGCAGAGACACAGAGGCACTTCAGAAGTCAATATCAAAACAGGAATCACCAGTTACTTAGAAGCTGAGCAGAGCACTTCAGTCAGAGAAGTTGCAAGAGTCAGTCAGAGTCAAAAAAGTTCCTTTAGAAACAGTCAGCAGGCTCAGAAGGTCAGTTGGAACCAGAAGTTTGGAGAAGAGTTTGAGCTAGAACAGTGAGTGATTTGAATAAACCAATCAGAAGACTCAGTTGAGTTCAGTACAACTATGAGTTCAGAAGGAGCAAGTCAGAATGGCTCAGTCTGTAGAAAGTCTCAGAGGTTGAAAAGTAACTGTATGAAGGCTGAAACCTTCTAGGTCTGAGTTAGTATCTTGAAGTTTAGATTATACAGAGGCTGAAGTCTTCTATTTCTAGGATTAAGTTCAGATTGTAAAGAGGACAAAATACTCCAGGGTTCCAGGACAAGGGTTGATGATGGAATTACTCAAAGAATAAACAGTATTTGTCCATGAATCTATGGCTACAGGTCTCCAAACCACACAAACTTCACAGAAAATCCATCTCCCTTACTCTAGTTAAAGAAAGTATTTATAAATTCTACTAGCATAATACTAGAAAATACTTTAAAACTGTTCTAAAAGGTCTTGAGACATCAAATCATTTCATGCTGAATCCATCTATCAGATATTCTGGTTTTGTTCCTTAATTATGAAATATTTCATATAAATATCCAGATTTACAGTGTACATCTGAAACATTTGGTTTGTATTTCCTCATAGCAATTGACAAGTTGAAAGAAAACTGCAGCTGAAATTCAAACATTCACCATATTTCAAGTTTTCCACAATTATCACTTCTACTATTTTATACAAAGTTAAATTAATCATTTCTCTTACCAAGTAGCTGCTAATTGAACATTGAAATTTATGATCTTTCCTTTTAAAATATTGCTTCTTTTATTTTTGAGATTATAGTACAATTACATCATTTTCTCCTTCCCTTTCCTCCCTCCAAACCATCCATATATCTCTTCATACTCTCAAATGCAAGGCCTCTGTTTATCATTAATTGTTGTTATATGTTAAGCTCATATCTATATACACACATATTCTTAGCATATATACATATATATGTTATATTAATTCCTAATTATATAGGTGTGTGTGTGTATGTTTTCCTAATGTCTTCACATGTAACTACAGACTAAATCAATGTACTACTTCAGAGTTGATACAACTTTGAGTCATTAATCATAGGATAGCATAGAGCTTACCATACTAATAAGAAATGAGGGTATATCACATGTTAGTGCTTTACTGGATGGCTCCTCCACTCATGTCTGGATACTTTCTGAACCATGGGAGATCATTTGAAATTTTATAATAATTGCTTGGTCATAAATGAAGTTTGGAAAGAAAAGTCAACTATCATTATGTCACTAGCTATTGATTTCCATTACAGGGCAAAGCACATATTATACTACATTGGTCAATGCTACTAAAATAAATGACAGAAAACTTAAAATAGAAATGCTTGATACCATTTTAGAACATTATTACTCTTCCTACATTTTCTCTCTTCGACATGAGAAGTGGCCAGATGCTTGATACCTAGATTGGATGACATGATGTCTTAATGTTCTATTTGCTGTGAAGAGACACCATGATCAAGGAATCTCTTATAAAGGAAAGCATTTAATTGTGCACGTGGTAACAGTTTCAGAGGCTCACACTCCATTATCATCAGGTTGAGGAGCATGATGGCACCCTGGCAGGCCTGATCCTGGAGAAGTAGTTGAAAGCTTTACATTCTTACCATCAGGCAGCAGGAAGAGAGAGAAAGAGAGATACGGGGCCTGGCTTGGGCATTTGAATCCTCAAAGCCTATTCACAAAGACACATCTCCTCCAACAAGGCAGTGCCTCCAAATCCTTGCCTGACAGCTCATCAACTTGGGATTAAACATGCATATATATGTACCTACAGAAGCCATTCTTATTCACACCACCACAGAGGATATAGCCTTCACACTAAACAGCAGAAGGAACAGATGGAGAACTCATCATTTCTACTACTTATTGGCTCACATGTAAGATCCTTAAAGAGTTCTACTTTATTTGTTTATTCATTTGGTTAACTACTTATTTATTTAATTATAGAAATATTGTTTGTTGTTGCTTTGGTTGTATTTGGTTTTTGTTTTGTTTGTTTGTGTATTTTTGTTTAAGAGTTTCACACTTTGAGCTAACAATGAAGCCAAAGATGAACTTTGAATGTTATATTCTCCTGCCTATTATCCAAGTGATAAGGTTAAAGGCTTGTATTACCACACTTGGCTCTACTGAGGAATTTTTTTAATTACTGAAGATGAAAGAAATAGGAATCCAGCCAATATACTCATCAATTATTCTCTAAAAATACAGATCTAAGACAACCACTCAAACTCATCAATAATGTGGTAAGTGTTGAACACTGGAGGGAGCCATTGGATTTTACATGTAGACACACACACACACACACACACACACACACACATGCACACACACACACACACACACACATGTGATACCTTACTCTTTTTGAGCATGTATATTTTGGAGCTCTGTAATGAAAGAAGGAGGCACAGGGTTTATTTTTCATTTCATTTCTTAAATACTCATCTTTATTAACCTTAAAAGCCAAGAACGAATTGTGTTGCCTTATGCCTGAAGCTACCAGAGAACTTAAAATTGCGTGATAGTAAACAGTTCTCAGAGGTGATCATCTGTTCAGCATAACTTTTTAAGTATGTATTATCTCTGACCTGAGTGTTCTTCTGTATTCCATAGATAATTTTTTCTTATCTCTATGGCATAATTTATGTAAATTCTTTAAACATTTTGTTAAAAGTATAACGTTTCAAAACTAAAAACCATAGCATAAAGGCAGAAATCAAAGAGGCTACAAAAAAAACCATAGAAAACCAATAAACTATAAGTATTAGAAGAATAAAATTAGGTACAGTCTATTTCAGAAGTTAAACAGGGAATGAATGGCCAATACCAGATCTTCTTGTCAGATGATATTACACAATGTTTTGGCTGGAAAATTCATGGACAGAGGATAAATCTAGATCTTGGTGCAAAATTTGATACCAAAATTGAAGCAATGAGTAGATTATCTATAAAACAAGCACCTAAGTGTAAAGAAGGATAAATTTAGGTAAAATGTTCTCTCTGACTTTCGAGGACTGCATAAGATCATATTGCCTCTCTCTTCTTCCTGCTTACATGGACCATTACCAGAAATATAACAACCCCTCAAAAAAAACAATTTGACAATTTAAATTTTTCATTCCACTCTTATTATACATACTATATATCTGATATAAATATATAGTTAGAGTAATTTTGTTTTATTCTTTCTTTAAAAAATTTAGGGCTGGAGATATGGCTCTTAAGAGCACTGACTGTTCTCCCAGAGGACTCGGGTTCAATTTACAGCAACCACATGGCAGCTCACCACTGTCTCTAGTTCTTGTCCCAGGAAATCTGACACCCTCATACAGACATAAATAACTCCCAATAACTTCCATTTGCTTCTGTATATTAGTTATCTGTAAAGTTATCCACTCATTCAAAAGACAACTTAAACAAATTTAACTGGATCAAAGGAAATATATGCCAATGTCATGTCAAAGAAAAAAACTGGAATAGCCACAACAAAATGAAATGAAACTAAAATGTACTCAAGAGCTGAAATGTGTTTCCAATTATTATTCTTTTAGCATCTAGAACATTTCTAAAAATAACCACAGACACTAGGTTGCCAAATCATTTGGATAAAAGGCAGTAATAATGAAAATGTTGAATATGGAAAATACCACACAGAAAGAAACAAATGTTTGAGAACATGGGTTATACATTATTGTCAGTTTTTATAAAGAAAATCCAAATTTTATGTATTTATGTATTTATTTATTTATTTAAAGATAAGATATCACATATCCTGGGCAGGCTTTGGATTCTCTAGTTAATTACTCTGAGTTTTTGATCCTCCAATATGCATCTTTTCAGGATAGAAGCACAGATGATGTAGCGATGCCTGCCTTTGGCAGTACTGGGGATCTAACCAGGTGCTTCACGCCTGCTCAACAGTACTCTGCCAATTGAGCTGCTTCATCCCTCACAGATCTAGTCTGTTACATATTAGCATTTGCTTTTGTATTAAAATTCTGCTTAGTGAGCTATTTGTGGGATGAAAATGACATCAGCTACTGTTTAAAAGTGTTTTTTTGTTGTTGTTGTTTGTTTTTTATCAGAAAAGTGAGTCTTTGGAGATTTTCAATCACAACAAGCTTTATTTTTACATTATGTCTTGTATTTGGGTTCCTTTCATTTATTCTGTAAATTTAAGAGAGTATTTTATTTTGGTTCCTCTTCTTTCATTTTTTAGTCTTTACTTTTTGAGATTATATTATAATTATAACTTTTCTTCCTTTCTTTTCTCTCTTCAAATCATCCCATACCCTCCCTATTCTCCATCAAATTCATGACTTTTTTTTTTTACTAATTTTTGTAGCATGCATATTTGTATATATAGATCTACATTTCTATAAGTATATATTTCTGAATATAAATTGTTCAGTCCATGGAAGGTCACTTGCATGTATGTTTCCAGGGCTGAACATTCAACTCTGCAGAGCGAATTGGTGTGCTCTTCCCTGGTAAAGATTGTCTCTCCTTCTCCCACCTTTCCTTAGTTGCCTATAGTTCTTTGTGTAGGGCTGAGGCCTCCTGGTTTTTATCTTTTAATGTGCAATGCTGGAGATTGATTTCACAGCTTCCTACATGTTTAATGTATTGTCTACAAGTGAGTACACAGTAAAATCTGAATGTTGTATTTAAAAATAATTTAGTTTTGTTTCTTAAATGAGTTTTTACACATTTCCTTCACATTGAATTTCCTTTCTGACAGTTATAGAAATGGTCATATGCATATAATAAATTCCTCAAATTCTATCAGATAATATCTAAGGAGAAGTAAGCTGCAATTTATCATGCTCCTTAATTATCTGTTCTGAACCTCAATGAAAACATAATTATCAAATTCTTAGATGTTCACATTCTCCATTTTCTTCAAAATTCATTTAGAAAAGGCAGGCTTTGATATTTCAACTGAAAGTGAAGAAAATCAATGACATATCAAACCATAGAAAATAATAAGAAACAGCCAGACAGTGGTGGATCATGCCTTTAATCCCAGCACTCGTGAGGCAGAGGCAGAGGCAGTCAGATCTCTGTGAGTTCAAGGCCAGCCTGGTCTACAGAGTGAGTTTCAGGACAGCCAGAGTCACAACAGAGAAACCCTATCTCAAAAACCAAAAGCCAAAATAATAATAATAATAATAATAATAACAACAATAATAATATAATAAACAATGTGTATCCAAAAATATTTAGAAGAATATTTTTCAAAGACTACATGGTCTTGTTAATCAATTGCTTCAGCATTTTCCAGCTTATTCCATGTAACCTTTATGATCCATCAAAGCTGAGTTCATAATCTTTTTGAAATTACGGCTTTTGCATATCTGTAGGTGGACTTAAAATATTAGGGTTAACAAAAATTGGAATTTGAATTACTAACGAAAGTATGAAGAATCCCACAAAAAAAGGAATAAACAAATTATATGATTGCTTAGAACCAAAGTGTTAAATGACCTCGGTGTATTCTGTCAAGACAAGAAAAGTCCTCCTTTTGGTGGCATGCCTAGTACAGTCTGTTTTTATGGCTTCAGAGATGGTACTCCCAGCCTCTTCACTTAATAGACTGTTTCACAATTCTTCTGACTTAATCATCTGGATATTGCTTCTCTCGTGCTCAGACTAACATTTTCTTCACTTAATTTTATCTGATTTCCTATACTTTTACTGTTTCATCCCTTTATTCTAGAAGAATCTGACTGATGGCTTTTAATGGACACATCTTGATGTATACTTTAATTTGGAACATTAAAGTGATTAGGAAATTAAGACTATGCAACCATTTCTTATCTGTCTCATTAATTGCTTTAAATATTCCTATTATGATTTCACATTGGTCTCATGAGTAATGATATAAGGAAGAACTCATTATGTTATGGGGAAAAAGCTACACATTTATTAGATTTATACCTATGGGTCAAAGTCCATTCCAATGTTATCCCTGATTAATATTATTTTACTTCCCTTAGTTGCAATTATGCTTTGCATAATGGGTGATCAAGATTCAGTACAATAAAAGAGTCATGGAGGTCATGGTTAAACAAGTGGGGTGTGGTGAATAATAGCCTTGAGGTCTAGAGTGATATTTAATATAGACTCCATTATTTTTCAAATGTATGTATCCTTTTTTAATCTAGAAATTAGGACATTATTAATGTTCAATGACATCATGCCCCTTTTATTCAATGAAATTTCAAAAATCTCTTCATGGCATTTCCAGAATATTAGACACTCCCAAGTTTCAATACTGTTAGCTAAATGTTTCAGCAATTTAAAATTAAATTTTAATTTAAACAAAAAAGTAGACTACACAATTTATGTTTATCTTATCTTATCTTGCCACCATATTTCACCACAATACCTTGTTGTTAAAAAAGAAATCACAAGTGGAAATTTACAGTTCACACACAGAAAGGAAGGCACCTAGGCAACACATATTCATAGTTGTTGTTTTCAATTTGGCTATCTATGTAAACAATCCTCCCCTTTAGGAAAGCAGTTGGGAACCCACAGGGGTTGTATCTGCACCAACTCCAGCTTTCTCTTTTTATTGCTTGAGATAACAATGCCTTGTAGACAATGTGCTTCCATTACAAAACAGATGCAATTAAAAAAACACATTAATAAATCATTACATATCAGATTTAGGCATAGACTTCATGAGGATATAAAATTGCCAAAAACAAATCTAACTTTATAGGCATAGGATGAAGGTAGGTAGAATTTCCTTTTTCAAAAAGGGGGAGTTAAAAAGAATCTATCCATATTACCTTAAGAAATACTAAGAAGATAGTCAGGTACTCCCTAGTTCTGCCTACCTGAGTTATATCTATTGTCAACCGCAGTCTTATGTATTCTCTGCCATCCCAGAAACAATCAATCTGAAACTTTAGACTCAGTAACTAATGGAACAGGGAGCTACTGTCCTACTTTTCAGCAGCACTGAAGTCATTTCCAATATACTACCTAAATGTTATTACCTGTACTTTCCTTTCAGCAGACATCTTTCTGAAAAGGTTGTCTAAACCATGTCTAAACAGTTGGTATCTGGTTTTTGAGCATCATTTTGCACAACTGTTGCTAAATATATTATGTAACTTTAGGATTCTGTGATTAGTTACCATGATGCAGCTGATCTTGATGTTCGTTTCAATGATTTCTTTGCTGTGCCTCTTGCACTCAAAGCTAATTAAATTCTATCTTTTTACACAGAAGACAATCTGTTATCATCTGAATAAAGCCCCAGAATAATAACAGTATACTCAAGAAACTCAGATGGACATAGATGTCCATTTCCCCTTAGTAGGTTCTTTATATGTGAAGTCACTGGGTTTTCACAAAAGCAGACACATTAGGCAAATTCCTAACATACTTCTAAGTTATCGAGTCACTTACTGTGGGCATAAGTGTTTTGTTAAACAGAAAATCTTGAAATGGAGAAAATATTTCAATAGGGAATATTTACATGCTGTCTACTCTGGTACTCTACTGACAGTGGAAATAGAACAAATGACAAACTGAATCTGATTCCTATACTAGTAACAAAAGAGCTAGAATAATTTTTAATTCTATTTGTCTGCAGTCCGATTGGTGCCCTAGGGATCGTGAAAGTATTCATAATATACTATTTTTTTGTATCATTTCCTTTTATGAGGCATACATGCTTTCTCATAATGAATTTTTTCTTGCCTACCAGAATCCACTAGACCATTAAGTTGTTCTACAACCTAAATTTTGTATGGTGTAGCTATGTTCATTGATCTATGCTAAAAAGTAAAAAGTTAGTAGTGCATGCCTTTAATCATAGCACTTAGGAAGCAGAGGCAGGTGGATTACTGTGAGTTCAAAGCCAGCTTGGTCTACAGAGTGAGGTTCAGGACAGCCAGAGTTACAATAGAGAAATTTTGTCTTGAAAAAAAAAAAGTAAAAAGAGAAAGAAGGGACTAGATAGAGAGAGACAGACAGACAGACAGAGACAAATAGAGAGACAGAGACACACACAGAGAGATATCATAACTGATTTATGACTACTAGAATTTAAAGTAAGGCATCTACATGAACAAATCTTCATTGAAGGCTAAAGAAAGCAGTACTCTGACACTGATATAGTCAATATCAATGCTCTTGAACTTCACATCATTCCTACTTATTAAGCCCCTCATTTCCTAGTCTCTCACCCTTTACAAAGATTTTTTTTATTTCTTCTTCTCTCATACAGTGCATCCTGATAACACTTCCCTTCTCTCTCCCACCCCAACTTGACCTCTCCAGTAAGTTCCATTCCCCTTCTGTTTCCCTTCAGCACAGAGCAGGCCTCCTAGGGATATCAACCAAACACAGCACAGCAAAGCACAATAAAAATAGGCACAAAGTCTAATATCAAGGCAGGACAAGGCAACCAAGTAGGATGAAAATGGTCCCAAGAGCAGGCAAAATTGTGAGAGATACACCTACTCTTTCTGTTAGGAGTCCCATAAAACATTGTGCTTATGTGTTTTTCCATTATTCTTTGTTCTCATATTTGTATAATTGGTACAGTTGAACAGAAGCTAACAAAAAAAAAAAAAAATCCACATAGCCAGTTACCTCTCATGCTTTCACATTGACCTTACTTCCTAGTAGGGTTACTAGTTCAAACTGTTGTTTCCTTTGCTGTTCTTCCTTTTATTTCTCCTAAATATTAAGATTTAAATCTACTTTTGGGAAATCTTCCTATAATTAACCACTTACTGAAATATATGAAGTTTCATCAAGGAACAATCCAAGAGTATTATTCCACCAGTCTACTACACACTTCACTGAGAGAAAATAAAACATTCCTAAGATCCCATGATTAGTCTGTTAAGGATGGACCATTCATTACCATAAGCACAAGGAGATTTTGCTGGCAAAAATAAACATTTATCATGCTATTCACATTAGAAGCTACAAAGATCTAATGCTAAACTCTCAGAGAGTTTCTTTTAAAGTGGACCATACCTACAGATTTACAGATTGATTTTGTTTTGTGATAGAAAGGACATCTGTGCTTCCATGTCATATATAATTTTAATATATCTAAAATAAGCTGGGGAATAGTTTTGAGCAACCAATTAAAAGTTGATTCTATGCATGGAAGTTTTTTTTTCTATTTATTTATTAGGAAAAATCTTCACAAACCTTTCCTCTTGGCACTATGGAAGGCTCTCTCATCTCCATCAAGGGATACTAAAGTGAAGAATTAAGTGTTTTCCTCTGCTGGTTACTGACTGTTTACCTCCGTAGAGAAAAATGGATAAAAATGGCATGTTTATAAAGTCATATCTCAAATTCTTACCTGAAGTTAGATTTTTATCTTATTACACCTCTTTACCACTCAAACTGAGAATTTGCTGTTGTAGATTACCTTATTTTTTTGCGTTCTGTTATTTGTAGACAGTAACCCTTTGAGTAATAGCATTTCTTTGGCTAGCTCCATTTCAGGTAGAGAGATTTCCCCTATTTAGGTGAGATTAGGTTTTAGAGGTTGTTTTGTGATCCTGAAATATATACCAAATGGATTAATGTTACCTACACTAAAGCTATCACATTGATTTGTTGATGTAAACATACTTCAATAGGAATGAATTCATGTTCTGGATGTGAAGGAGGCAAGACAAGTAAATGACATCACTATTGGTAATATTTATTACTCATATATTTAGTTTAATATTTCTCAATTTGTTTTCTTTATTTTCATATTCATATTTCCTTTTCACAATAAATTTATGAAACAAATATAAGCAGGCTCACTTTACAATGAGAAAATTGAGGATTAAATAGCTTTTAAAGTAGAAAAACGTAATTGAAATTTTGGAAATACTAAACTGCACATTATATCTTGCTATATAATGAATATTAAAAGTTACTATATATTAATTACTAAACATGTGGCAAGTGGACAGTTATTTATTTCACATTTGTGCTATAAATTGGGCATTAGTATTTAACTACTTGGTAAGTAAGCCGAGAAACAAATAATTGACATAAATCACCTCTTCATAGTTTGATTAAAAATCTGAAGTCTATACCAATCAAATATACAGTACAAAAAAGCATATGCCATGATCATATAACATGATGATCCATATCATGTGCTTTCAGAGGGATGCAATTGAAAGAGACTTTGAATATAATGTGATGCAAAAAATTGAGATCATGGTTTATCCTAAATACTGGAAAGGATGTTGAACAGTAATTTATGTCTTGGAATGTAAAACAACTAAGCCACTTTGGAAGACACTTCAGCAATTTCTTACTAACCAAATATATTCTTAGCATAATATCTAGTGATTAAAATCTGATATTTGTCCAATGGCATTGAAACATGCACACTGGTATTCATAACAGCTTTAATTTATAATTATAAAATATTGGAAGCAGCCACAATACCCTTGATTAGGTAAATATATAAAGAAACGTTAGTAATCCGCACAATAGAATATTATTTAACACTAAATAAAAATCAGCTGTTGAGCTACGAAAAGACAAAAGAAACCTGACTGGTTAGTACTATTCAATGAACTTATCTGAAAAAGTTTCATGGAATTGAACAGTACTAACCAGTGAGAGTATCTGTCATTTTAGAAAAGATAAAATTTAGAGATAGACAAAACTTGCAGATTTTCCTGGGATTATGTGGAAGGAATAAAAATAAAAACTATGATATTATAATATTATCCTAGGTAATTAAACATTCATTTTAAACAGAAAGTGCTTTGTAGCAAAGACTGAACCCTAACCTGAGGTCAGAGGATACCAGGAAGGAATTTATACTGTGGCATGATAATCTAATTGATCACAAAAACAACTGTGAAAGTGTTCTTGCTAAGAAAAGGTTACAATTTAGTCTGACAGATTGAAACAATGTAGTATGCCCTTGGTTAACAAAGTACTCACGTAGTTGGGGCTTTTGAGTTGGCAAACTCATAATACATTTATAAATCATAAAATACTGAAAAGTCTCATTAATTAACCAAGTACAGTAATGGACATACACAGTCAGGATCTAGAATAATATGTCCTGAGAACTAAACCTGGTGTCCTCCATCCCCTCTTTCTCCCACTCTCCATCTGCCTCTTCCTCTTCTATGGGGTTACCTGAGATCCAAGGGGAATGATTTGATGAAGACATCCCATTTAGAGTTGAGTGTTCCAAGGACTCTTCCTCAAAATGTCTACTGTGGGTATCTGCATGTGTTCCATCTGCTACATGAAGAAGCTTCTCTGATGATTACTGAATAAGGTACTGGTCTATGATTATAGCAGAATACTATTAGGGTACCTACACAACTTATTGAACACAGAGAAGGGGAACCTGTGCCTACATGGAGTATTCAACCCTATGTTCTTTAGTGCAAGAAGATACCCTACAAGCTACCAAATAGAAACCCACACCAAGCAAGCCACAAAATTATTGAACTAAATATCTATCTTGCTACAAGATATGCTAGGGCAATAGTGGGACAGAACTTGTGGGAGTAGCCAACCAATGTCTGATTTGACTTAAGGCCCACTCCGTAAGATAGAACTCATACCTGACACTGCTTGGGTTACCAAGAACCAGAGACTAGATAGCTCAGAGACCTAGTGTAAAACTAAACACTACTGGTCTAAGAAAATAAATATCAACAACAAACTTATTTTTAAAATTAAGAAAAAGATACTTGGTGGCTAGATCTAAGTTACATCATGTGAGTAATGAATAGAATCTGCAAACTGACTATTCATTCATGCTATTCTTATAAATATTCTCACTGATAAAATTGCTTTTCATGGTGGTCCTCTCTAAAAATCATCTTATGTGTATACTATGTACTATGTTGTGTGTACTGGAACTGATCTGTTAAACAGACGACTGACAGATATACAAGAGCCAGGTTTTCCCTTTTGAGATGATGCATTATAGATAACCAAAGAAAGGGAACCAAAGTAACTCATCTGGTAATGAATTAGAGTTAGAGGCACCAATCTAGAATGGATGTCAGCCCATCTGGATTCAGATTGCTATATGCCAAAATGGTCTGATACTTTAGATAAATAGATAAGAATATTTTCACAAATTATAGCACACGCATATTTTCTTTTTCCATCAGATAAAAATGTATAGAGGCAATGGCATTCTAGTGATAATAAGCACCAGCGGCACACAGTTTGTAAGTTTTTAAGAGTAATTTTGAATAAAGATAAAAAGGAATTCTTGGAGAAACATCTGATTGTAGACTAAGGCAGGAAATATATACAACCAGACTGTTGGTTTATCTTAAAGTGTCGGAAAGTAAATGATGTCTGGAAAAAATAAAAAATAAAAAAACAAACCTCAAGATTGATTGCAAGAATTCCACAAAGAAAGGGAGGAAGGAAAAGAAAGGGAGAGTACACAGGAGCAGAGTCAACAATACTGTTCACCATAAACATAATGGAAGAAGCCTACCTCATAAGCCTTTGTACAGTGGCATTAATCTATTCCTAATGATAAATGCTTTTAATCTACCTATATGCCTCCCATTTTTTTCCTAAAATTGTTGTACTTGGAATTACCATCAAGACATGAATTTAAACAGTGTAAAACCATTCAAAAAACAGAAGGTTATTAAAATGACTCCTCATTTAAAGATGCTTACTCTCAGAAGCCATGTAAGAGGAATTGCAGCCAGCATTAAGGCTTGAGGAGTACAGTCTACCATTTGGCTCTGAAGGGTTGTCTCCTGAATAGCCTCTTCTGCTGCTGTTGGACTTTGACACACAGATTGCTATGAAAATTACTTTATCTCTCTGATGGTACAAAAATTCTGTGGGGTCTTCAGTTCCTCACTACAATTTATAACAACAGTGATGATTTTCTGAGGGGGTAATGCCACTCAGTTGAATTGATGGTTCAATTGAATCTCCAGAAAGAATAACTAAGAAACATGCATAATTGAAGAGATTAGGTCAATATGTTTTGCTGGTTGCTATAGAGAAAGTTACCTAGGGAAAAGGAAGCATATTATTGGTTGCTGAGGACTAGCTAGATCAGGAAGCAAATACAAAGGAAGTACAGTTACTAAGGCCCACAAGTTTCTCCTATGAGAAGACAGGTCTACAATTAATAGGCAACAAATGATTTTCAGTGCCCACTGTTAAGTTTGAACTTCCTTGACAATTATTATGAATTTGCTGATGTACCTTAGGAGCATTTAAAGACAGTGAAACAAATAGATTCTCCTTTCTATATGATAAAGAAAAAGTAAAAATTCTTTTATTTGTGATCCTTTAATTAAACTTAGTAAAAATATATTAGGATTGTATTGAACAGAGTAATAGAATGACTGATTGGTACTTGGTTACCATAAACTCATCTGGCCAAGAAAACTACTTGGTGTTCATAAACTCTGTTAATCTGTAGTAAAAGATGTATTGCTTTCTTGTACAATGTAACTATGGGAACATACAAAAGATGTTTAGTCATATGTGGGTATTTTCATGGTAACCTGAAAAAAGAGTTTTGTTCAAAAGGTACAGAAGGTATATGATAATAAATAAAGTAGAGTAGAACTAAGATCTGCATTCAAGAAAACTGAATGAATGATTTTTTTTTTTTTTGCCAATTCAACACTCATCTTCTCAAGATCCCTGGCCCCCTGGGGCTGGTCCCTGGCAGCTTGCCTCCAAGCTTGATAACCTGAATTTGACAATGGAACCCACATAATGGGAGAATAGAATCAATTCCCCTAAGATGTCTTCTGAATATCACACATGTATGGGTGTGTGTGTGTGTGTGTGTGTGTGTGTGTGTGTGTGTGTGTATCGTACCCACACATATGCAACAAATAATTAAATAAATGTTTTATAAAAACATTCAAGTAACAGAAGTAGCATATTGGGTTCTCCTGGTATATTAGCAATGACTAAGATGCTCTCTCCAAATCCCTCCTCAGAATATCGGAAAACTTAATTACTTATTATTCATAGACAATGCTTATTCTAGGAATTCAATTCATTTCTAAATATGTTCTTTTTCAGATACAATGACTGATGAAGATGCAGAGATGTATTGTTTCATCAAAGTTTGGGACAACTTCTTCAACTTAAAACTTTTTTAATTCCAGAGCTCTTGGAATTGATTTAAATCTATCCAATAACCAGTTTATGGAATTGATTTAAATCTATCTAATAACCAGTTTAGCTCATCCAACCTGTCTCAGCTTAAGCACACTTTCCTATACTTAAAAATTCCCTCCTAGAACACACCTTCAAATCTCCATCTGTTTTGCCCAGAACACCCCTCAAAATAGCCTTGTTATCTTAAGAGTAAATTATAGCCTTTGGTGTGATGACTTTCAAAACACCCTGTAATTCTCAATGATGATTGCTCACTTACTTCTCATAGTTATATATGATTACTTTATTGTCATATATACTAAGAAAATGAAGCAATCTCAACTGCTAAAGCATTCTGTGATAAGTGAAGAGTATATATTTCAGTGGATGGGCTGTCAGTTCTAAAAGCGGCATGGAAAGATTTTTACAATTACTCCTAAATCTGTGGTGCATCCTAGATAATTCAGGATGTGGATAATGACTATAAGGTAATTACAGGGTTTTTTAGCACAAATTTTAAGTAAGTGCTAGGGGCCGTGTAATTAGTAGAAGTGCCTACACTAAAAGCTTGGCAACTTACAAGAGGCATGTACTCAGACAACTTTTATGGGAATATCTGTGACAAAGTGCTACTTCACAGGATAGTGACGAGACACATTATGCATTACAATCATTTGTGACAGAACTGAGTATTTCATAATTTGGGATAATAAACACAGACAAAATTAAAATATCAATAATTTAAAAAATATGTTTTGGATAAACAAAGGCACCAAGAGTAATGATATACCACCACCAAGTCCTCTGTCTGCAGATGACTCTTAATGAATATGGCCATACTTAGAGTTATACTGAACATCTGTGAAGACAGTGAGATGAGAAGAAAGGGCACAAGGGAAGCTTTCAAACTATAAGGGAAGTTCAAAACAATCATTATGCACATGGTAACCCTACAATATAAATGAAATAGTTGTCTTGGCAAGCCACTCTTCTTAAAGTTTAATCTATAGTTACTGTCAATTCTAAATTTTTAAGATACAGTTAAGGAATCTCATAAAATTGTAATGACCTTAGTTTGCTCTTGCAATCATATTCACGATAGAATACTTTATCAGAATCTGGATGCTGGATGCTGCATTCTCCTGTAAATGTTGGTACTTTAAAGTCATTTGACCTCCAGAAAAATCCCACTATCAGAGTAGCCACAGTTTGCAATACCATTTATATGGCTATAAAATCATGTAGTATAAATGATGCATTACACAGAAATGCTACAGGCCTGGATGCCTGTGGGGGTCTGTGCAGCAATCAAAAGTTTCATTTTGAAACTGTGAGGGGAAATAAGATTTATCATTACTTTTAAAAATCACATAATTAAATGAATAATATGATTAGATGAACTAGATTTTCCTTATCCACAGTTTGGCATGTAACAAGATGATTGACCATGGTGTTTCTGTTACTATTCTTTTTACATTTAAATGTGGACATGCCACCAACAGTTATTTATCTTGGAGCAAGTAATGTACCCTTTAAAAAGAAAATCTAGTATTATTATATTAGAAAGAAAATTAGAAAGAATAACCAATCTAGCTTTTCAAAATTAACAAAAATTTATTTATTTTAATACTGAAAGAATTGTCAGGTCCAGCCTGAATGGAGGGTGGGACTGAGGGGTCTTATGAGGAGAGGGCAAAAGAGATGAAATGGGAAGGGAATGGACAAGACACACACACAGTACCATTGAGCTGAGGTGGAAAAGAGCTGAAATTTTATTTTTTTGTCTCCAATCTTCTACCCCTTTCCTTAAGGGGTTATGTGCAGCTACAGGGATTACAGAAAAAGGTGTTAATTACAGGGTGAGACAGTATTTAGGTGAAAACATCCTGAAGCCAAGATAAGTAACAGAACAAAACATCCGCCCTGCTGGGACAGGATGTTTAACCTGGGAGATAACCTCTCTAGATGGAGTTAGCTGCTACCCAGAAAAGGAATATTTCCTTAGATAATCTTTGACTTCCTTGAAACTAGCCCCTAGGGCAATTTGTTTTGTGACCAGTTTTGCCCAAAATATTTCCCAATGACAAAATAGGAATATAGCCAGAGGCTCACAACAGAATCTAGGCCAAGAATCTGGGGGGCTCACCACAAAGAATAGTCTCAAAACTTGTAGAAGAATATTTAATCATTCACTCCAGCAACATGGCTGCTATGGGAAAGGATCACATTGAAAGGCCTATGTGATAGATAGAAAGGAATCAAATCCAAGGGTCTATATGAAAGGATTATATTCAGAGGCCTGTGTGGTCCTGAGGAAATGTAGAAAGAGTGTTAGTACACATCTTTAATCCCAGTATTTAGAAGGCATTAGTGGTGCATACTTTTAATTCCACCACTTGTGAGATAGGAAGCAGAGCTCAGAAGAAGTCAATATCAGACAAGAAGTGACATCTGAGATGAGTCAGAGTGAAGGACAGTCAAAGTATGAATTAGAGGAAGAGCTGGCAGAATGATTCAGAGTGAGGACTCACCCAAATATCAGAATAGAAAAACAGACTCTCAGTTCAGGGAGCAGACAGAGAATAAGGGACACAGGCAGTATGAGGAAGTCTGTAGCACTCAGAGGATAAGAGACACAGAGGCAGTAATAAGCAATCAGAAGCAATATGGGCACTGAGAATCAAGCGGTCAGTCTGAAGCAGTCTAAGGAGTCTGAGGCAGAAATAAGACACAGAGGCAGTTTGGCAGAGGAGGTCAGTATCAGAAGGGAAGAGTTATTCAGTTTTAAGTTGAACAGAGTAGTTCAGTCAGAGAAGTTACAGGAGTCAGCCAGTGTCAGTCAGACTCAGAAGTGTTCAGTCAGAAACAGTCAGCCAGTTCAGAAGATCAGTTTGAACAAGCAGGCTTGGAGAAAAATTTGAACCAAAACAGTGAGTAAGTTGAGTTGAATCAGAAGAGTCAGTTGAGTTCAGCTCAGAAGGAGCTAGACAGAGTGGCTCAGTCAGCAGTAAATCTTGGAGGCTTAAATGCTCTAGATTGTATGGAAGATGAAGCCTTCCAGTTCTAGGTTTAGATCAGACAGAGGTTAATATGATCCAGGGCTCCAGGACTAGGACAGGAAATGAATTAGGGAAAGAATAAAAAGCTTTTGAACCTGAACCAATGGCTAAAAACTTGGAGTAAATTACAATATTTCAAGAAGATATGGACAACATGTGAAAAAAGAAAGTTATTTTAATTTCTAACACCATTCTCCATTAAGATAAGGAATTCATACTAGCTATAAATATCTCCTACATTTAGGCCAACTTGAAATGCTTTTTATATACCTAGCATATATCATATCTTATGACCCTCTCAGAAAAATAAATTTTGGTAAAGGCTTTTTCATATAGTTAGAATACACTTAAAATCTCAAAGTAAAAATTACTTACTAGAGAAACTTAAAAGTAAAATATTGAGAAAAAACAAATATAAAAATCTCCAATCACATATGATAAAATCTCAAATAAATTTAATTAAATCTTTTAAAACTTTGAACTGTTTTAAGGATTTCTTAGAACATTTTCATTTTATATTTTGTCTCTCAGAAGTTAAAAATGATGCTATCTAATAATGAAAGGTAAATCAAGGGAAAGGTAAACACATTGAAAACACAATATTTACTTTTATAATTCCATTTTTTGTTATATAGTATCAAACATGAAACCATAAACACTAATTATCTTTCACATAAGCACCATTGTGTAAATTGTGTTATATTAATTTAACTTAATTATTTTATCTTAAACATTTTTGACACTATATATTAACCAAGGGAAAATGTTTGTCTTTAAGATTCATTGAAGTAGAGGCTATATGATTTATAAAAAAAATCTCTTTCCAAGAAGTCAATTAATCTTTCAAATTATGAGATCTTACTATAAATATGTTCTAGGTTGTTTATACAGTTTACATTTGTAAGTTCTCACAGTGAGCTTACCTACAAATATGTATTAGCTTAGAGACTTTACCAAGACCTTCAAAAAGTCACCACTCTTACCATGTCAGCTCTCAGTAGAGTTCTGTCTGTATGTGGCAGAAAAATGGTTTTCCTTATTGTTACACTTTGCAACTTCCTGATGCACAAGCAATTCCTCTGTCCTAAGTTGCTTGCACCTTCCCTAGCATCAAGCCTCTGTAGTGGTTGGCATATGGCCTGTAACAGTTTTCCATGGAATAGAGAACTGTCCAAGTAAGACACTTGTGGAAGGTTGTCCTTCCATTTGAAGGACAATAAGTTCCAATACCATGATACGATAAGAGCTATACTATAAGCAGAACTATCATCACAGTTCTGACTCTGATCCCTAGAGGTAAAGGCCAGCCCTGGGCACACTATATGAACCCTGAAAGTAGAACCTATTCATTTTATGTCTGCTGTGCCTTCATGTTTTTGCAGTTCTCCTTGCTCTATTCAAGGTGAATGCCTTTTTGTTCTACTGAATTGTTTATATCAAGCTCTATGAAATTATCATGCCTCTCTGGCATATGCAAACTATTTATTTTTCAGTATATAAAAGTGGTTATACATCTAAATTTTTTCTTTCTAACCCCAAGTATTTAATATCATTGCATGAATTCCATGGATATCAGAATAAAAGTTACTTTAACAAGCACCAGATATTTTGCATATAGGCACAATGTCAGATTCTTTCAAAATGAATAAAATTTTCTACTCAAATATACTGACAAATGATATTGGAAAACCTCATAGTGAGCCGTGTATGAATAACTTTAGTTCTAATTTGGGCAAATTTTAAGAATTTAAATAAGCTATTATAAACTTTTCCATTTATGGACCCTACAATATACCCATTATTGTCATAGATTCCAAGAAACTAAGACTTGGAGAGAATGTAGGATTTAATGATATTAAAATAAAGCAAAATATGTAAAGTTCAATAGCATTAATAAGATAGAAAACAAGATGACAACCAAGACAAGCAAACACATACAAAGGGATCTTTATTTTCTGTGCTCAATTAACATTTCATAATGTTTGTTTCGTGGATCATGCAAGGAAGGAGTAGCAGAAGTGGAGGCTCCTTGGGTCAGTAGTTACTCAGCATTGTGGCCCTCATAAAATAAGGTAGGCATGCAGACATCTACACAGGGTAAGCCTATGAAAGTTCTTATCATGAAAAAGCATATAAATGATATTTCATAATATCTTAATGACCAGAGAAAGTCAAATGTTCATTTTCAAACTAAGCAAAAAGAATAGCCACTATATATTCAACATGTCACACATAGAAGAAGGCACAGAAACTCTGTCACGAAGGATGCCTTTGATGTGAATTAGATACTCACCAGGAGGAATTAGATATTGACCAGGAGGCTTAGCAATGATGTGAGGCCTGAGGGAAGAAAAGACATTTTGTTCAAGAAAATCTGGGAAGGATTTTCAGAAAAACTTTGAGGAATATATTTAAGTTTAAAACAGATAATTGACTGATTCACTGAGGCAAAATGTGTTGATGGTTCTGGAGTCCTTCTCTGACTTTGGCAGATGTGTACAACTTTGAATTCTCACTGTCACTACAGAATTATTTTTCCATGAGAAATTTCTTCAGAACAAGCGTAGTCTAATTTGTATTAGTTGGATTTTTATATAAAGAACCTCTCATTCTAATTACACTATAGGCGTCATGATAATTGAGACTTGTTTACAATTACTTGTAATACCATCAGTAACTCTACTCTTTACTCTTAATTGTGTTTTTATGTTGATAGTATCCTACTAAAATAAGATGAGATAATATAAAGTAGTAGTTAGCACAATGCTTGGCACAGAACAGTTGTTCAAGAGTTGTTCATGTTCTCCTTATTATGTCTATAAATATTATTTCAAAGGATAAATGGAGGAGAGCATGGAAAGCTATAAGGTAATAACAATTTGGAGTTCTTATGTGTGATTTTTATTGTGCTATGTTAAATATGAAACACAAAGTAAAAAGAGTATTGGAGTATTGAAATTTGAAAGAGAGTAAGGATTATATGTGTTTACATGAATTTTTAAATCTTCAAACCTGTATTATATATCTAATAATATATATACATACATATACATGTATATATTGTATACATATGATATATATTAGAATGCATATATGTATGTACACAAACACATACAGTACATAAAATGTGAAGATCTATATGACAACCTCATGATTCTCTTTATAGAATTACAAGCTCAGCAAATGTTATGCAATTGACCTGTAGACTCAGCTATTGTTTCTCTCTGAGCTTCCTTAGTTTTGCTTTCACAAGTGTGGATGAGAAGCTAATTACTGGATCAAAGACAACTGAACAATGGGTACTGAACTAACGGAAATGATAGTCATGCTCCCAAATTGTTGTTTACCAATAAGTCTCCTAGGGGAGTGGAGCCTGGTGGAAACTTGCTCAAATATGAGGAAATGTGGATGAGCCCAATTTTGTGTAGATCTTTGGAAGATAATCTTGGTGGAAGTCATTTGATGAGTGTCATGTCTGTGTCATGCCGAAGAGACATCTGTTTGCTATACCTCCTCCTTCCTCACTAGCTTTTAGATTCCTTCTGCCCCTTTTCTACAATGCTGCCAGAACCTTGACCGGGACAATATAGATGGTCCATTTACAGCTATTTCACTGACTCTTGTTACATATTTTTAAAAGATATATCTGTTTCCCTCCCTTAAGATGCAACATTTGTAGTTATTTTTTCAACTCTGTGAAGCAATTGTACCATTTATTTTTAATCAAGATTTATAGATGTTTTTAATGGAGGACAAGATAGCATGCCATCCAAAGCTGATAACAGATACAGGTGAAATGTATTAGTTTTATTTGATAATCACAGTTAATACCTATCAATTTTTTTTTAAGAAACAGGAAGATGACAATAAAGAATGCACATGGGCTGACTTTCCAGTTCTAAAATTTACCATGCACTGGTTGTGCACATGATAAGGAACTGATGTTTATAAAACATTGGACAGGTAATTTTACATATTTCCTTTCTTAAAGGTAAAGAAATTTGAACTCCTGTCTTTGAGTTCATCTAAAAAAACCATTTAAAAAATTGTCCCAAATGTGCATTTGGTAACAACTCAAAAGGTAAATGTATCAGAAAAGACTGATTTCTATCTTCCCAAAAGAGGTCAAGATTAATATTAATGAGAATCACATTCTTTTATTTAATCACAGACCACATTCATGATAAAATGTGGATATTTTTTGTTTCTAAATTACCAGTTACCTGTTTTCCCCATAAGAAAATTGAGGATGAGATGTGTTAATCATTATTCCATTAACCACCAGTTTTGAAGAATAAACTTTAGGTTAGAAATTCAATCTCTAACATAAAAAGGTTTTGCTACTAGTCTATTCTATGGAAATATATATATATATACACACACTTCTCTCATACAATACATCCTGACCAGAGTTTCCCCTCACTCCACTCCTCCCAGTCCTCACATACTCACCTCCTCCTTTCCCCTTCAGAGACGAGCAGGTCTCCCATGGATATCAGCAGAACATGGCATAGCAAGGTACAAAAAGATTAAACACAAACCCTCATATAGAGGCCACTCAGTAGGAAGAAAAGGGCCTTAAGAGCAGGCAACAGAATCAAGAACCCTGCACACACTCCCATTGTTATGAGTCCTACAAGAACACTGAGCTAAATAACCTTAACATATATGAAGAAGACCTAGCACAGACCCACACATACTGCAGGTTTGCAGACTCTATGAAACCACGTTCAGCGGAAACTCCCAGAAATCTATGAGGAAATACCCTAGTGTATTTGAGGACTCCTAGTAATGGAGGATACAATGGCAGGTCCCCTGAACTGACTATCTTCAGCAACCAAGCCAGGCTTCCAGTGGGAAGACTGGGGCACCAAGCCAGATACAAAATCTTCAACCTACAATCTGTCTAGCTTGTGTCTAGATGTGGTGGGTCAATGGAGACTCAGACTTGTGGGAGTGGCCAACCAAATGTTAGGTCAAATTTGAGGTCCAGCCCACCACTAAAGGGAGCCCAGGCCTGACATTGCTTGGATGGTCAGAAACTGGAGGCTGGATGTCTCAGAGACCTAGGGTAGACCAAACACACGACTGGCTGATGCTGCTAATAATAATAATAGTAGTAGTAGTAGTAGTAGTAGTAGTAGTAGTAGTAGTAGTAGTAGTAATAATAATAATAATAATAATAATAATAATGATGATATGATTGCTAATGATATTCTCCTATACTCAGATCAGTGCCTTGCACATTCATCATCAGAGAGCCTTCCTCTGGCACTCTGCAGAATTTCTAATGATGCATTCTGCTCCGTTTTTGGATACATTTCCTCTTAAGTCCTGTATCTTAAAAATATAGTCTCAGCCCATGGTATTATTGGAAATGGTGGCACATTTAGAAGGTAGGGCTTGCTAGGAGGAAGAGTCATTATGGGAATGACTTTAAAGTTGGTATAGGACCTGGCACCTCCTTTTTCTCTTTCTTTCCCTGGTTCTCACTCACCATAAGTTGAGCAATTTCTTCTGCCATACTCCTCCATGATGCATTGCTTTCTTACATTCTCAGAAGAAATAAACCAAAAGATGATGTTTAAAACATTCAAAACTATACCCAATACTAAACCCTCAGAGCTAGAGGATGCCAGTGGGTAGGAGCATTTGCTGAGTGAATAGGAAGATATTAGTTCAAGGCCCTGAAGTCATATAAAGCTGAATATGGTTGGGTGTACTTCTAACACCATGCTGTGGGGACAGATCACTGAGGCTTCTGGCTGCTTGCCTAGCTTCAGGTTTTGCAAGGTCCCTGTTCCAGGGTATAAGGAAGAGAGTGACTGATCAGAATGCTGACACCCTTCTCTGGCCTTTTCACCAATACACCCACTCCTGAACACACAGCTGCACACAAATACCACCTGCATATCACATTAACACATGTATACACCAACTAATACACACATTTACATACAAAATAAATAACCTCTTTCTCTTTATAGATTGTTTGATCTCATGCAGTCATTACACTGAGAGACAGGGAGAGAGAGGAAGAGAGAGATTGAGAGGAAGAGAATGAGAGAGGGAGTGAGAGAATGAGGGACCTAGAAAGCAGATAAGCAAGTGAGCAAGAGAGAGAGACAGAGACAGTGAGACATAAACAGAGAGACTGGGAATATGACCTCCAAAGAAACAATGGGGATTTGGATGGGAATTGAAAGCATAAGCCCTTTCAGAATGCAGACACAGTAAATGCCTGATAAAAAATGCTTTGTATTTGAATATTGGAAAAAATGAAATCAGATCTACACTCTCTTAAACTAGCCTTCCTCTTCCATTAATTTTCAAAATTTCACATTACTTTTTCAAACAAAAATAATGAAGACAAAGAGTTGTTAAAAATATCTTAGAAATACCATAGGAACAAAATTGCTAAAAATGAAGGGAGAATGCCTGTGCTTCAAATAGACATGCTCCACTTTTATACATCTAACTCCTTACTGTTTTTTGTCATTTGGTATAAAGAGTTCTGCTGTTTAAAAAAAATGAGACCACTGAACAGTGGAATCAGGAGACTTTCAAAGTGTGTTAGATCCATTTCTGTTCCTGACCCTATTAGCTCATTGGAAAAATTCTGGGAGGGAACAGCAGCTTGGAATAAAGGGGTCAAGCAGTGTACAGACATTGATAAAGTGCTTCTTATTTCAAGTTGTAGTGAAGTGTGGCCTCTGAGGTCAGACAAGAGGGTTTCCAAGAGCCATGGTGCCCACGGAAAGAGAACAGCTACTTCACGAAGTAAGCTTGTTGGACAGCAAGAGGGTCCTAAGTTAACCTTTCCAACCACTTCCACACTTCATGAAAAAAAGCATATGCTCTATAATATCATCTTCAAAAGAAGAATGTGTATTTTTAACAGAAAGATTTTTAAAACAATATTTAAAAGGGAAATTATGCCTTTTTTCACTACATATACTAAAGACAAAGAATAAATAAATAAAGCACCTACTAAAACATGGATTTCCATTCATAACCCAAAATCTTTTATAATACTTAAAATTTATTTTATCTATGTGTGTGGGTGTTTCTTTAAACTTAGACCAAATCACAGCATGCTCCTTTTCCACATTTTGTGTCAGGTCCCAGGATTGCCCTGCATTGTGGAAGACTAGTACAGCTCATAGATAGACTTCGAGGACAAGATAAATATTTTTATTCTGCCTGCATTTTGGAGAGATAAGTCACAAGAGGAAGAGGTGCTTCAGTTCATAACTGATGTGCTTATGTCTGAAAAAAAAATCACAAGGCTCTGGAGTCATGATTGTGTCAATGAGTATGCCTTACTCACCTTTCTTTCTTCTTTTCTTCTTCTCCTTCTCCTTCCTTCTTCTTCTCCTTCTTCTCCTTGTCCTCCTTGTCCTCCTCCTCCTCCTCCTTCTTCTTTTAACTTACCAATAGTAATTTATTTTGGGGTAAAATAGAGTTAAGAGATTTGTCATTATTAAATTTTGAAGAACATCTTCATATTTTCTTTTTATCACACTGCCTCTAGCATTTTCCAAGGCACTTTGTAAATAATTGCACTTATAATTTTTTCTATAAAATGGATAGATCACAATTTAAGAATGAGTAATATCCAACAGCTCAGCATAAATATAAAAGAATCACTATAAAAACTAAAACTCCATAGGGTTGTCAAAATGGAATCTGTTAACTGAGCACTTGTCAGTGGCATTAATCTTATGTCTGCTATGTATATTTTGGTAAGATTATAGAATAACCTTTGTAGGAAAATTTTATCATGGTTTTTCCAAATCCATTTCAAGTATTTTATTAAATCTATTATCTATTAATTTCTATGTCATTTGAAGAGATAATAAGAAAGCAAAATACTTGCTTTGGAACACTCTAGGCATTTTTAGAGACAGGCATACAGATAAAAATCTAAAATATGTTATAGAAATAGCTGAAGCAAAGCATGTATCTCCTGTAATTGACTATGTAGTAAAGAAACAATGAGATTAACTGAAGTTAACCACCTTACAGCTTTACAGCCAGGTTGCTTTTGAATGAAAATCATATGGAAGCAATGGTTTTAGGAGAAAATACAAAATTATGAGCGTCAAACAAGCTCTTTCTGACAGGATGTTGCTGTTGCCTGAATTCCGTTGCCAGCAACGGAATCTGTAAAGATGGCTCTTTCAACATTCCACCAGAAACTGAAGACGGTGCTAGCAAGGTCCTACTCCTTCTTGGGGAGCTATTGACTGTTAATAAATCCCTTAGGAAGAGTTGCCACATCCCTAGTGACTTGTGACATACTCCTTAAGACAAAGAGATATTTCCCATTATATCCCCAAACAGCACTGTAGAGGAGAGCATTTAATCTTTTATCCCAGCATCATAGCTGCTCTAGCAAAGAGTAATTTTGAAAGGCCTGTGTAATTGCTAGGAAGGAATCATATCCAGAAGCCTGTAGGAAGGCATCCATTTAGAGGCCTGTGTGATCCAGATGAAATGCTCTGAAAGCAATGGTAGTGATGCCTTTAATCCCAAACTCAGATTGAATCAAAGTGAAGAGCCAGGAGAGTTGAAGTCTGAAACTGAATCAGAGTAAAGTCTGAGAGAGATTCAGAGTAAGAGCACTCCCAACTCTCAGGAAATAAAAGGAAGCTCTCAGCTTATGGACAGTTCACAGACAAGTCAGGCAGACTGAGACAGAAGAGAATTAAGACAGGTAGTTCAGAAGGAGAAAGAAGAAGAGTTGATGAGAAGAGAGTTTGCCCAGTCAGCTCACAGAAGGAGAAGCCAAGAAGAGTAGAGCCAGTCCAGAATAAGCAGAGAGAAATCAGTCAGAAGCAGACTGTTTACAATTTACATTTCAGAGTTCACAATATAGCTCAGAAGACAGATAGTCAGAGTGACCTCAGTCAATAGTAAGTCTTGGAGGCTAAAACAATCTAGGTTTAGGTTTGCAGATTAGGTTGTACAGAGACTGATTAGGTACAAAGCCTTCTAGGTTCCAGGTTTAAAATTAGATTGTTCAGAGGCTGAAACCCTCTAGGACCAGGGATTGAATGACAAGAATAAACTACCCTTTGCCATGAACTTATAAGAATAATTAAATTACAAAAATCACACATCTTTATTCACATCTACACCTACACAACACCACCCACTGCTGATAAGTTGTTCAAATATGAGAGTCTAAGAGAGATATTTCTCATTCAAATGAGAAGTACACACTGCTTTTGCTGAGAGCCTGAGTCTGGTTCTAACACCCACATCCAGATACTCATGATGACCTGCAATTCCAGCTCCAAGGGGATCTGATACTTCCACTTACACACATAAGAGAAAATAAATCTAAGGATGAATCCATTTTAATTTACATAATAAAGATGCATTCTGAAAACATGCTAAGTCAAATTGGGAAAGAATCAGTCTCCTATTACCAGAAAATATTTGAATAAAAATTAACTGAATATCTATACTATCATATTAGGTCTCTGGGTTTATATCTGTTTCAGTTTCTTATTATGAATTCTCCATTTTACCTACTCAAAGGAATGAATGATATATATACTACCATTAATTTATTTGCTAAATAATACAAAATAAAATTTAATAAAAAATGTTTTTGGAAATGTGACTGTAAGTAGTTACATTTTAGTGCTTAAAATAGAACATTTTCAATCAGAAAAAATAAAGTACATTTTAATTTAAGTGTTATAAAGTAAATATTGAGTAATCAAGATAATATTTATGTGAAATAAATATTAAAATTTTTTTCTTCTCATGTATAATACACCTGATCTCCATCCTCACCTCCATTCCTCCTAGCTACCCCTTCTCCCCTCTCCCCCAGATCTATGCTCCCCTCCCCACTTCACCACAGAAAAGAGTTGGTTTCACAGGGTTAACAATGGAACAGGGCATAGCAAGATAGAACAAGGCCTGGAATGAGCCCCTCTATCAAGGCAGGACAAAGCAACTTAGCAGGAACTAAAAGTTCTCAGGGGCAGGTAAAAGGGTCAGAGATCCACACACACTTGCTTTTAGGAGTGAGCTTCACTCATCTTTAGGAGTTCAACAAGAGCACCAAGCTGGACAAAATATAAATAGAGGTCAAAGGTTTTGTGGCTGGAATGGTAACCACAGTCCCACCCCTGAAAGGCTTCCTATCCCCCATTTCTATAGTTCCTCACTAGGGTCATCCTAAATAACGCTATTTTCATGAAATGAATGTGTTATTTTCTTACATTTAATGTGTGTGTGTGTGTGTGTGTGTGTGTGTGTGTATGTGTATGCATGTACACAATTAAGCATGTGTGCGTAGTAGTACTTTCCTGCTCGGGGGTCGGCAAAGAAGATAGGAAGGCATATTTCATAACTCCAAACTCCGCCAGACCTCAGCAGAGGGAACTACCATCCTGGCCAGTGCCGGACTCCATAGTTGAACCCTAAGCATTTGAGCTCAGGTGCATTTATTCATTCAGAATTCCTCAGGTACAGATCATAAGCAATCAAACAACCCCCATAGAAATCCAACTCCTGCAAACAATATAAAATGCCCTAGACAGCCCCTCACACAACAGTGCATAAAACAATTTCAAACATAACTAAAAATAAACTTCCCCAACATTTCTTTTTCTGTATATATAAAAACATTGCTTTATCTTTACAGCACAATTTAACACTATACCAGCAAAACTATTTATAAGAGGAACAATTATGAGGTTCTAATGCACATGACATGACCAACTGATATCAAACGTCTATCAAGATTTTCATAAAGTCTTTGGACAGCAGAAAAACATTATCAATGTCCAATTATCTGGAATTCACTCACAATCTCCGGGGCTCCTCCAAAGGATTTGGATCACTTCTCTGGCTCTGCCCTCTGCAGCACAGACAGCTTGTCCTCCAGGCTCTGGCTGGCTCACACTACTGCTGCTGCTGTTCTTGGTGTTCCCATGGCACTGGCATCTCAAAAACTGCTGGGGTCCCTTGCTGTAATTGGGCCATACTTTCACCAATAGCCTCTCCTGAGCTATTTTCATGATGCCAAGCCTCAACTTCTCTGCCTGACCCTTCAATCTATGCCTTCAAGTGCTGCTTTGGCTGCACCTTTGCTAATGGCCTCTCCTGGCCTCTGACAGTGCCAAACTTTAGCTGCTCTCCAAAGATCCATTCATGCCTTCAAAACCAGCCCCAGCTGGGTGACTCTTACAGTACAAAGTTTGGCTACCTGCACGAGATGCAACCTTGGCCAGTTCTAGAAGACAGGTTCTGTGTGCTGACCCTAAGGAAACACTATCTGGCTTTTAAGATACAGTCTGGTTTGCTGAAAAAATAACTGGTCACTTTATTCTCATTACCATCTCTAGTGCCTGGACTGCTTGTTTTTCTCTTAGTCGAGTTTGCAGAAGAAAAAAACAAAACAAAACCTGGTCATTTTAACTAAGTAGCTTTTTTATTTCAAGCTGTGGCTTCCAAAGCAGCAGGGGGTCCTGGGCCAGTGGGAAGAATCTCTGGCAGTTTGGCATGTTTTTTCACCATTGCTAAGGGGAGGCATGCAACCCCTTCCATAGATCTCAAATACATCTTAAGCTTCACAAACATAAAACTCAGCTATCAGAAAACTCAGTTTATAGAACAGCAGTATGCTCTGGTTTCCGTTTCCTGTGCCCTGACTGCTGCCATTGGTAGGAGGGAAAGTCAGCTTCATGATCAGGAAAAGCCTCCGACACCTTGTTTCTTTCCTGCTCTCAGCTGAATTTTTTTGTTTTTACCACGAAAATGTCTTTCTCTAAAGGCCTCTGTTCTGTGGCTCTCACTTTTGAGCCTTCTTTCTCACTTAATTTTCACAATTTTCTCTTCACAGAGGCTTATTTCCCTTTCTCTCTCTCCTCTTCCTTGAGGAGATTTCAATTAATACCTTAATCTCTATCCTTTAGCAGCTTCCCTGAGTGTAGTTTACCAGACTCTGTGAGGTCTGGAATTTCTTTTTCTTCCTTGTCTCCACATTGGATTAGCTGGTGTGATGTTCAGTCCCTACGTTGGGCACCATTGGTAGTAGTACTTTGCTGCTGGGGCTCAGCAAAGAAGACAGGAAGGCATATTTCATAACTCCAAACCCTAACATACCTCAGCAGATGGAAACACCATCCTGGCCAGTGCCAGACTCCATAGTGGAACCCTGAGCATCTGAGCTGAGGTGCATTTATTCATTCAGAACTCCTCAGGTATAGATCATAAGCAATCAAACATTCACCACAGAAATCCAACATCTGCAAACAATACAAAATGCCCTAGACAGCCCCTCACACAACAGTGCATAAAACAATTTCTAACTTAACTAAAAATAACCTTCCCCAGCATGTGTGTGTGTATGTATGCATTCATGTGCATACCATGTAATGGTAATAGGACAATTTGAATGAGTCAGTTGTTTCTCTTCTTCTACCCTTTGTTTATTTGGGGGTTACCAGGTCATCATTCTTGATGGCAGGCATCTTTACCTGCAGTCCCATGTTGCCAGCCCCTAATCTTCTGCTTTTTATTATAAAAATAATTAATGAAAAAGGAAAATTTAATTCACATGTCATTTTATAACCTCATTTTCACTTACAATTATGTGCTAAAATTTGTCTATACCATTAAATAGTTCTTGAAAATCTGATTTTAAGTAACTTCCTAATACTCTCTTTTATTTTTTGAAGAACGGATTTAAGGCATCACAAAAAATGAGTTCCCATTGTTCTTCAGCACAGGGGAAACCTGAGGCATTGATTGTGGACACCTCAGTTCTGCCACAGCACAGCAGGTTTCTGATGACTTTAATATAACAAACAGCTAAGTTAGAAGAAACAGTTTTCTGTTTACCAGAATTCTTCACAGGAAGATATACGTGACTGACAACTAGTGAAAAACCTGTACTATTTTTTTCATATCAGTCTAATCATAACAAATACATTATACTTCCCTCTTCTTTTTATTTTTAAAATTAGACCACTTTGTAACCATTTAAGACTATGTATCCAATACAACTACAATGTGGGATTTCCTGGGTAGGCATTGCCACTCTTAGTGCAATAAACTGCTCTTTACACAAGTGTATGAGATTTTGCATTTTATATTGACATTTAAGAACCACTCTGGAATTGAAACTCATTGTTGCTGTCATGGACAGCCGACTCTAGACTTGGCATGTAGCATTACCTTTTGAATTCATTGGATTCTCTCAGTAACAGTGCTGGTAAAGGATCAGAGATGTCTCATAAGATTACAAGTATCTAGTTCATTTTGCTGGTAAATGGGTCTTATTTGAGCCATTTTCTGACTCTTTTTTAAGACAAACAACAGTAGGGATTTATTTCTGTTAGAGAAAAAAATATAACTTTTTAGTCTTCTTGCAGGAATTCAGATTGAGGATGATAGCAAAGCTGCTTACCGTTAAGTGTTCTAGTGTTTGGCTTTGTCCAGTTTGGGGGAAGAAATTTGAAAACTAGACTTGCTCAGCTTTTGAATGACCCTTTGCATTCAAACCCAGCAATAAAAGGAGCATGTGAATGAACATCTAATCTGAATTTGAGGGACTAGGCTCCTTTTCTCCTTGCAGGGTGTTCTACAAGAGGATACTCACAGAAGTCTTGATTGATCCATAATATTCAGCTGTCTCATTGGACTTCTATCAGAACATATTTGAGGAACTTTACCATACATTAAAACCGATTTGGATTCTAACACACATATGGTTACTACAGACACAGGAGGAGGCTATTCTTGAAATATTCTATCAGTAACACAATTGACATTCCTTTCAGACAGTCTTTGGAAAGGAACCAATCACAAGCAACTAGTCTTTTACTTTTGATATAATACCAATTCCCTTTTACTAAAGCCACAAGTTTTGAGAGATTGTATGAGTTGAAACTCCAGGTACTTGAATTACTTCAGTAGTTTGTATAACAATACAATTTATATCACACAGTCAATTATTATTCATAGTTTATTTCATTCTGGCCTTTCAAAAGAGTCAAACACCTAATCACCACATTGTAGGACACATCACTGAATCATTCTCTAATCAAAGATTCTAAGGAAGACTTGAAGAATAAACAGGTAATGGGTAGAAAGTTGAAGGGAACTTTAATATTGTACACTCCTTGGGATAAAATTGAGTTAAGAGCAGGCATTTCAGCCACTGAACCAGTAAGTATTTCTTAATAATTGAATGTTTTATCATTAATATGGATTAAGCAAATTATTCTGTTCTTTACCAACAACATATACTCTTACTGTGGGAGAAGAAACAGTAAGAAAGTGGCTCACTAAAGTTTGATACATAAAACTACAGATGACTGTGATTTAAAAAAAAGGAAAGAAATTAGAAAAGGCACAATATCAAGCTCAAGTCTATTTATGAGGCTGTTTTCCAAGTTTTATCTAATTTTTTTTAGAGAAATATTTAACAGTTTGTCCCCAAGATTGATAAATTATTCTACGAGCATTGTTTAAGTTATCTAATTGAAGCTATACCCCACCTGAATAATCTTTATCTCTGAGGATAGAATGCCCATTTCATCAGGACTTCCTGTTTATTCAAGTGGGACAGCTGAAACTGGCTGGATCTAACACAGCTGCCTGAGTGTCAGACACTCATGGTCCACCCTCATCCCATCTGCATTCCTAAGTGACACTTGACTATTGCTGTCATAATGCCTGGAAAGAACCATAAAAGAAACAAAAAGAAGCAGTTCCTGAATCTCTGAAAACTCTCCATCTACTTTTAGAAAAGATGTGAATATTCACTACTCTTCTTTATTGATCTTTTCTCCCTATCATGTCCGTACTTTGTTTATAACCCTCTGGCCTTCAAAGTTGAGAAGTCAATTTGTGCATTTAATCTTCCCTTTTCCAATGCTTGGCCAGTAATAAAGCTCTTTCACTGTTCAAGTTGGAGTTCAGCCTTGTAACAGAGTGTAAGGACTTATCCATGATGGAGTTATACAAAGATCTGTTAAGCTTGGTTTATCATCAGTAATTAATAAATATATGCCTCCTCTTCAGATGCCTATGTAAAATTCTGAAGAGGATAAACTATCCAGATTGTGGGTAAAACAGTGCTAGCGTATTTGTCACTCCAGGAGGGACACATTCTTATCAACTGTACTGCTCACTGAAGATCATCTCTACTGAATAAAACGTCATCAGTAAGCAGAAGGGATATTCAGAGCACTGATTTTTTTAAATGACATTTGATATAAAACTATGACATTTGCTACAACTTAGACATATTTGTTCAGAAAAAAAAAAAAAACAGGAACGTTAGGAGATATCTGACCCCTGGAAACCTTATTTCTAAGATACTGAGAGACATCTCTCTTGTGAGAATCTCTAGCCTCCATATCAGCAACAGAGTCAGTCTTTGACTATTTTGAAAGGTTTTGAAAAGTAAAAACAAACAAACAAACAAAAAACTTTAATACTTGGATATGTAAGGTATAAGTTGCCTCCTTTATCAGAATATTGAAGATAAAGTAGGCTTTTTCTAATCTAGCATGGTGGGAACAAGCAATTTTGCTAAATTAATGATACATTATGATGAAACAAATGATAACTAGGAGCTATGTCAGTTGATTATATTGGTCCCAGTAGGTTTTGGTGGTATCTTTACTGTTTTGAGGGCCAACATGATATCCTTAAACAATAACACTCTGTGGTTACACTAGGCTCAAGCAGACACTCAGTTATCTCCTGTTTTGTTTTCTGTTCCTCAATAGCCATAAAAGAACAGAGAAGAAGAGTAAACTGATGTCTGGAAATTCCAACCCAGAGTCTTAAATTTCTCAATAAAGCTTATGAATAATCCTCGTATTCATTAAGTTTTGCCAGTAAATGATCTAGTAAAAGTCCCAGGGAGGGCCTTCTCCAAGAAGACCACTCTCACCATGAGATTGTAATTCCAGTCTGAACTAAAACTTTTAATATATTCCTTGTCTCATATTTAGTTCTTTCACTGGTGGTGACCAAAGCCTCAAACCACTTGGTAAGGGTCTCAAAGTGATTTATTTTTGCAGTCTTTACCAACTGAAACAAAGTCACTCAAATGAGGGGATTTCTAAGAAACCTGTGACAATTTTCAGGTCAAAAGGATAAAGTTCCAAATGGACTCTCTTCTCACTCCTTTCAGCTTATCCTATCTACACTAATACAACCTCTTCAAATACGTTTCTCAGAAAGTCATTATACAAATTTTCTTTCCTCAAAAGGAGAAATGACTATTATAGTCCAAGAAGCAGAATGATTTGCACAACCAACATTCCCAAATACTCAGATTACATGAACTACAGACTAAAATCCTTTTTTTGTAAGAGTTGGTATATATGTATGTATATAAATTACATATATATGTAAGATTGATTGACTGAATAGAACTTCTATTATTCTGAAGATCTGGCATATTGTAAATTCTGTGGCAAATTATCTTAGTGCTCTCTTTAGCTCCTCAATAGCCATTCATTGTCCATCTCTGTATTTGACCTACCATCTATGTAACTATTAGGTAATGCTTTAGGGATGTTCCAACAGAAACACTAGCTTCCATTGACCTAAAAGCTAATAATTTCATCAGGTAACATCTAATGTTTACAATACGATGTTCCCATTTTGCCGAAATCCACCTACTTGATGTCACCACCAATGTATTTTTTAAAAGTGCTTTGATTTATGCCTTTCTTTGCTTGGTTATTATAATACCTTCAGGAAACTGTTACCATGTTAGAAAATGATATTTTTTGGCAATCTAAATCCATGTCTCCATGCCAAAATCATTCATGCTTGACTCAAGAAGAAATTGTCTCTTATTTGGAGAGGAACTAGGTTTTTCCATAGGCATGATTCTCCTGAGAAGCTCATTGAATCTATGATATGGAATACTGTTCTTAGGTCAGAAACACCAACACACACACACACACACACACACACACACACACATACAGAGTGTCCCCTCCCTCCAGTTATAAATCAATAATTAAAGCCTCTTCTTCATAAAGCCTTTCTACATAAAAATAAGTAATAAATAACAAAAATATGTATAAAGTATTTTTGTATAAAAGATATTTCATTTGTATGCAACTCTCTCTTACACTAACTCTGAAAGTACAGAAATACAAAACTTGTACCTTGCATAATGAGCCTAAACTTTGACCAATTTATCTTCACTTTAACTTAATGGCCTTTATCTGTATCAAATTTTTGTTGTTTGTTTATTTCAGCACATTGCAGCACTTAGATCATCCTTCACTTTCTTTAAGTTAAAAAGCAAATTGCTTATCTTGGTCTATCAATGAGTTATCTATCAATGACTTCAAAGTGCTATCTCCACATATGACTTCAAGGTGAAGAGTCTTACTGGTATTATTTCCTCCATCCTCATCACATGAACACAACTGGTTTACTCATTCACATTAATAATTTTTACTCTGTTAAGTTTCTCTGGTTCAATATCTAGTAGTGAATAGTGACAGCGCCAGACTTTGCATAATCGTGATATTTATTTAGGACTTTATTTACATCTGATTCAAGTTTCAGCCAAGTATTATTTTCTTTACTTCCTATATTTTTCAAGCTATTGTATTGGTTATTAATTTTTATAAAATATAATGGGAATTCATCCCTGAAGTGTTATTATATTTTCCCTCTCTCTGGACTACTAGCAAATACAAAGCAACCAATAATGGAGACAAATAAAAAATGCATTGGTCATTAGTTATAACGTATATGTATACCAACGCAATAACAAAAATTATCAATTTATGCATTTATTCACACATTAGACTCTGGTTAGTCAAATAGCATACTTTATGTTAGAGAATTGAAGTTGGTTAATCAAACCATGATAAAGAAAGCTTTGTGCATGTGAAGCATACAATGCAAGGATTATTCCTATATTCCTTGTTGATATTAGTAGAGCCAAGCATTGACTTTGAAAATACATTTTTTTGCACAATAAAATATTTTGGGTGGAATGAAAGATGGCTCAACGAGAAACAGAGCTTTCTAGTCAAACATGAGGACTTGAGTTCTAATCCCAGCACCCAGAAAAAAAGCAGGGCTCTATCTACCATTTTTCTTTGTCAGCATCAGGCAAGACAAATGCAGGAGCATTTCTGGGACATTGTGGATGCCAGATTACCTTTAAATTCATTAAGAGACCTTGTCTAAAGAGAATAACGCATACATGTATGTGATATGGCAGAACATCTGATAATTTCCTCTGGCCTGTGCACATGCACACACAGGAGTACACATGGACACAGAAGTGTTCATACACCACACACATACACACACACACACACACACACACACACACACACACAAAACCAACCCACACAACCATACACATAAACACACACAGACATATACATAAAAATATACTGAAACTTCTCTGAGGTCTACAGAAATCACTCAGCAATTAAGAGATACAGTGTACTTTCCAGAACACTTGGCATCTATTCTGCACACACATGGCAATTCACAACCAACTGTGAGTCCAATTCCAGGAGATCAGACACCCTCTTATTGCCTCCAGGGGCAATGCATACATATAGTGTAAATGTGTGTGTGTGTGTGTGTGTATAAATATATACACATATACATATATATATATACACATATACATATATATATATATACATACATACAAAATATCCATAGACATAAAATAAAATAAAAAAATGATACTTAGCCTGTTTTATTTAACATCATTTGTAAATTCTGTACTAAATATGGTGATGAGACTTACAGAAACTTATTTGTGGACCAGAAGCCACAATTTTCCTTATAAGATATACAAATAATATGACAAATGAAAACAAGATAAGTCTTATATATTCTTTTGGATTCTTGATTTTTTAATGTAGTTTCACTTAACTCCTGTTTCCATGGTATTATTTTTGGATCATTTCTCCTCTCAAAATCAAACCACTTATATGATTTTTAGCCCACATCATCTTCTAGTGTCAAATGTTTTGTTTCTCTATCATGTACTAGTTATATGTGTTTGAAATAGGTTTGGTATCTCAGTGTCATAACTGTAATCTACAATTACAGGGTCATCCAATACATTAATTAAAAGGAAAAAACAACTTCAACATGATCTTTAAATGTTTCCCATGGAAAAGGATTCTGTTCTTTGAATTTTTTGTGTTGTATATTATTCATGTCATATTATATAGTCTTGTTCAGAGTATAATCTTTCATAACTTTCATTGTTAGCACTAACAAGAATTCTTAGCCTACCACTTGATGTTAATAAGCATATAATACACACCCAGAAGATTGGCCTGTGTCACAAAATCAGCAAGCACTTACACGAACTTAAAATCAAGGGTCTGTACCTTCCTGGTGGTTCCTTTTTATAGGCTTGACTTTACAAAGAATGTTCTTTACTTAAATCCTGAAAAGACAACATATACCAGAATGTTTTGAATGACATTATTTTATACCTAATGTATTAATATATCTGAGGTCATTCACTATCTCTCTGACCTTGCTAATGCAAGTTAAAATTTGTAAAAGTTAAATTGAAGGCTAAACTCAATATTCTATGAATAAAAAAGATTTTCCCTTGTAAAATTTTGTGTCATGAAAAAGGGCTTTTATTTTAATGCGTTTATTGAAAGGAAGTTGAAAATTTTGGTTCACTCAATTCATATCTTAATAGTGTCTTTACTGAAAGAAATGCATACAGATATTGAATATGCTAGAAGTCCATTGTTATATATACTCATGAATGCCATAATTCACTTATACCAAAATCTATAACCAGGACTTGGCAACAATAATTTATAGTGACTTACATAATGCTAACTATGAGACACTTATGATAACAATAATGTGATTCAAGTATATCTTTTAGTCTTAGACCTTAACTAAATTCCTTTGATGAGATACCTATGCATATATGAAATATAATATAAATCTGGTGATCTTTAATTATTTAGTCAGTAACTTCGAGATATTAATATTTCAAAATATTTGTTTTTAACTTATAATCCAAGTTTCTATTGTTGTTTTGTTATGTTTTTAAATAAAAATACTATGTATCATTTTATTTATTATTTTAGATCTTTTATTGACTTATTTTTCTTTATTTTTTTAATTCATTTTTCTTCTCTTGTACAATATATCCTGACTCCTGCCTTACCTCCTTGCATTCCCCCAGCTCCTACACATCTTTCCTCTACCCCAAATACACCCTGTGACCCGCCTCCTGCTTCCCCTCATAAAGGAAGGCTTCCCAGGGTTACCAATCTAACAGGGATTAACAAAATGGAACAAAGACTGGGCACATGGCCCTACATAAAGTCTGGATGAGGCCACCCAATAGGAGGAAAAGGGTCCCAATGGCAGGTAAAGGTTCAGAGACCATCCCCCACACACCAACACTCTCTCTCTCTCTCTCTCTCTCTCTCTCTCTCTCTCTCCTCTCCCTCCCCTAACATTTAGGATATTCTATAAGAACATCAAGCCAGACAAACCTTAAGATATATGTAGGGAGCCCAGCACAGACTCATACAGGCTCCCTCTCTGTTGTCTCAGTCTCTGTGAGCCCCTGAGATTTCTGGTCCTTTTACTTTCTGAGGTGTGTTCCCCTGGCAGCCTCAACCTCTCTGATGCTCACAATCCCTATTCCCCCTCTTCTGCAGGTTTTTCTGAGCTCCTCCTAGTGCTTGGCTGTGGGCCTATGCATATGCTCCTGTCAGCAACTGGGAAAAGCCTCTGATGACACTTAGGCTAGGCACCAATCTATGAGCGTAAAAGAATATAATTAGGAATCCTCTCTGGGCTATCCAGACTCTGATTCCTAGCCAGTTCTGTCAGGTCAGGCATAGGCTCCCTCCATTGGCATGGGGTTCTGTCCCTGCAGTGCCACACCTTGGCTGGTTACAGGAGATGGCCTGTTCAGGCTTCCTCTCCCCAGTTAATAGGGGGTCCTCATAGATTCCAGGGAGTTTTCACTGTACTAGGTCTCTAGATTATCCCCCATATCTCCTCAATTCTGGTCATCTTTCCCTATATTCTCTCTCCATCACTCTCCCACTACCTAATTCCCTTTTTCCCGGTTTCCATCTTGCCCCAGTCCACTTGCGACATTTGCTCTATACCCCTTTCTCAGGGTGATCTATGTATCCACACAGGGGCCCTTCTTGTCGCCTAGTCTCCCTGAGTTTGTGGGTTATAATATTATTGTCCTTTACTTAGCAGCTAACATTAAACTTAAAAGTGAGTACAAACCATGATTGTCCTTTAGAAATGGGTTACTTCACCAAATTCTACCAGGGAATTCCTACAGCTCATAAACACCTTCAGTGAAGTGGCTGGCTACATCAAGTCAAAGAAAAAAAAAAATCAGTTGCCCTCCTATACACAAATGACAAATGGACTGAGAAAGAAATCAGGGAAACAACACTCTAACAAGAGCCACAAATAACATAAAATATCTTTGAGAAACTCTAACCAAGCAAGTGAAAGACATGAAAAAAAATTTTGTTTTCAAAATGTCTTTATTTCAAATACAAATTCTTACTGATATCCTCCAAATATCATCCCTTGTTTGGGAGAAAACATAAAAGTGTCTACCAAGTCTTTAAAATTTCTTACCTTTGGAAACATTGTAAAAAATTCTCTACTGCGAAAATAGTTTGCTTTAATCCTCTAATGACTGCAAAGAAGAGAACATTTGAAGCTTATTTTACCAGAAGCATAATCTTGAAAACACTATCCATGACATATATTTCTTCAAATCCGCAGGTACCCAGGAGAATCTGCCATGTGTAACAGCCAGTAGAAATAAGAAAGGCGCAGACAAAGCCTAACATAACAATAATTATAAAATTGGTGTTTAAAACATGTCTTTTTTTTAAATGAACACACACTGTACATTAATTACTTGAGATCCTTAAATTGCCTATTTCTGAAGTGGCAGGTCCAAAATACTTAGAGTCAAATGTGTCCTTTGCTGTCTTCTCTAGGTTAAATAGATTCATTTTAAGACTTGAATGTCCATGATGTGAAGCTAATGTCCCCAGGAGCAAATCTCAATGAGAAAATTCACAAATCAGGTTTCTCTTTATACTTCTTCAGCTAGTGTTGATTGCTGCCTTGAAAGATGCTTTCTGACCTTCTTGATTAGAGTCTATGATTGTTTTCAGAGGAGGTAATGGAGTCTAATATGGGAAATAGCTTAGAATTAGATAGCTGAGCAACATTTTTAATCTAAATGCAGTAAATTCACAATAGTTCAACTTTCTCATACATATCCGTATCAGAAGAAGAACATCCACAAATTGCTTTTATTATTCAGTAATTTTTCTGACATTCAAATGCTTCTGGGCTTAAAAATACCCTTTTCCAATTAGAGATATGTGATTTCCCTTAGAGGAAGCTTTGAATGTAAATTTCTGGTTTGGGATACTGGAGTTATGCTCAGAGACATCCTGGTGGTGAGAAGTAGAATGGCCAAAAAAAAAAAAAAAAAAAAAAAAGATTAAATCACAGACTCATGTTCTGAAATTCTGTACTGAAATGTTCTAATAGCTAGGTAGAGAAGTTATGATTAAATGGGTAGAAGAGATACTGAGAAATTATGATGGAAATATATGCTTGAGAACAACAGGTAGTAAAATGAAGAATTGGATACTAGTGGTTCCTGTGCATTTATTGTGTATCAGACACTGGATTATATTTCTTAAATTTAAAAAAAAGGAACTCCAGAGATGAGTGACTAACTCAAAATTTCACCATTGTTATGTTCTAGAAGTATTCTAACAAATTCAGTGTATGTTCAAAGAACCCTTTATACCCATACCACCTGTGTAACTCAAAATATTTATTTTTGCAATAAGCCTCCAGTTCTTAGAATTCATATTGACTAGAAAAAGGAAGTGATCCCATAATTCCTGAGACTGGATTTAGAATCATCATTGAAATAATTAGTACAAAGAAATATAGATTTTTATATTTTGTCTGGTTTGTGTTTATATTCATTTATGAGATTTTCTCTACTTACGATTTAACAAACACACTCTGTGTCTCTTCACATATGTCTGCTATGAAGCTGACTTGCAAATTTCCCAATGGTTTTTCACAATGTTGTAACCATGATGATGTTTGCCAATATATGTCTGACACATCTATTTTGAGTTAACATCAGGTATGTTAACTTTTACGTGACTTCTAAGAATTTTTTTATCATGGAAATTTTTACAGAAATAATGTCAGATCTTCAATCCAATTCTAGTAAACTTAAAATTGATAATTTAGTACTGAATTTAATTTTAGCAACAGGAACAATTGTTCAACCTCACAACCCTCTCCTATGCAGGCACAAACTAGCTGATAGTCAGAGAGCTAAGGTGAGAGTAATCACTGTATCTTTCTCCTGTCTGTTTCTAGTAATCATCTTGTCTGACATTTCTGCGATGTTGACAGGGATATAATTTTAGAAAAATATTGTAAAAATTAGGCAAAATTCTGATTTTTTTATCAAAACAATTTGTGTTTATTTCTACATATAAAATGAGTCAGGCCTGGCACCTAATAGTGGCAGAGAACATCAACTTGAAGGTGAATGTTATTTCCTCAAGGAAAAAATGTTCTCTGCTTTCATTGATGGATTCTACTGTTTTTACTTTCTTTATCTTTTTTTCTTTTTTTACAATGTGCCCAGCATCTGCTTATTAACCTAGAAATAAAAAAAAAAAATGTACTACCTAACATTTTTAAGCAGAAATACCTATTTACTGTAGGGAAAAGCAGGTATAAAAATAATGTCCTATTTAAATGAGAACACTATGCCTGTGCAAAGAAGGTGAATAATAATTTATTCAAAGTTAAAAAAAATTTTTATAAGCAAATGACACTGAAATTAAGCACTAAAATCCTGTAGTATATTAGCTTTTCTACTTAATAACATCCAGAATATTACTAAAAGAAACAGACCTAACTTTGCTTAATATAAAAAAAATTAAAATCCCTAAGATTTGCTTTAGTATTTAGAAGTATGGCAAACAATGAAATAGGTAATTCTGTGACTGTGAGCATTGCGATCACATGAAGAACTAGCAATGGGAAGTCTGAAAAATTCAAGCTTAACATTTATAAATAGAGTCTGAATGAAGTAGACATTTGAGTAGATGCAGAAACAAGTTAGAAATCCATTTTATATAATGCAGAGGCACCCTGAGGAAGTCCAATGGATAAAACATTCATTCTTTGTCTAAGAGAATATGTCTGACACATTGTATCTTAAAAAAGGATGCCCTATAGACCAGACCTCCTTGGGAAGACACAAGCCAGGTATGTGGACTTTTAAATATAGATAGTGAAGCCTATGCCGTATCTTCAAAGACTTAGGAATAAGCATTTTATAGCAAGACAGTGACAGAGCATTTATTTTGCTTTAAGAAAAAATACACTAAGCATAGTTTCTCCAAATATATGGGATAAGATTCACTGACAATGATTTTTAAATATTTTATTTTATTTTAAAATCAACATGCAATATATTAGACACCATAGTGGCATTTTTAAATAGTTTGTTTTAGTGTATTTTCTCTTCAGTTACCTAACCCACATTAGTAAATGTGAAGTTTTATTCTGAAACAATCTCCTTAATGCATGTAAATATTACACCAGCAGCTTAAAGACAGAAACAGTAAGTTCTAAACTTGCTGGAGCTTCCTTCTAAGTTTAAAGGAAAACTTAAGCTTTCCAAATCAAGCTGCAAAACCCATGCCCACACTACTACAGGAACTTTCGTAGCAATATCAAGTATGTGAAATTAAAAGATTAAAAAAGATCTCTAATATTTTCAAATTTTCAAAATCTTTGCTTTCTAAACTAATTGTAGGGAGCAGAGTTATAGTATTTTCTATTATTGCTGTAAGTAATTACTACTACAGTACAAATTCCTTGCACTGGAGAACACAAATTTGACTGTGGGGTCACAGCAAGGCTAAAGTCAAAGTTTGATCAGCTTAACATGGTTCCAAGCAATTACCAAGAAGCATATACTTTTAAAACATAAAAATAGTAGGTTTGTGTTACTGTGATATTCAGTTCAAAGAACAGGGAAGTAAAGTAAACTATCTTATCTCAGATCTTGCTGATAGAGTCTTAAAGCCAGGGTCTTAACAATCAGAAGAAAAGTGGTTGACAGGAAGATTAGCTTGAGCTCTTATTTTCTGAATTTAGTAAAGGAGACTACAGAAGAGCAGAAGTTAATTTGACTCCTCTCTGTCTTAGGAAAAGCAAAACAGTAGTTTACATTTCTGTTTACAAAGAGGAAGAGACCAGTCTTGGCTTGAAAATGTTGACTAGAGGCTTGGTTGAGCACCTGAGGTCAGGATGCCTGGATGAGGAACTCCAGCTGCGTTTACTCTCATCCCATTTTCCCTTCCATTAACAACCCAGTTCCATTTCTAACTCTCAGAAAGCCACTTCTTCCTGATTCTCAGCACTTTCCCCCCTCCTAAGTCTATTCCTTATATGATGAGGTGGTTGTACCTGATTACATGACCTCTTGCTACAGCCTGTACGCTCCCTCAATTGGGATTACCATCACCCCGACTTGCATCCTATGTTACTGGTTTAGAGAGACCCAGAACAGGGTTGGATTTAGATTCTATACTCCTGGCCTCCTCACATACATTTCTCTATAAAGGCTTAACAAGTCAGTAAACAAATAAGAAACCTCTTCAAATTAAAACAAACAAACAAACAAAAAAGTGGAAAAGTGGAACCTTCTCTTAAGGACAGTTATTAAAATATTAAATAAGAAATACTCAGTATAAAAAATAATATATTTTGGATAACTGCTTGTAATTAAATGCACATACATTAAACAACACTTAATCAGGTCATCATTTTTTATAATGTCCCCCACATGCAAACACATTATTTTTTCTTAAATAGTTCATAAATTTAAAGACATCTGACTAATAAGGCAACCTGCACCAATCCACTTGCCAATAGTATTGAATGCCAATAAATTATTTTAAAATAGATGGCCTAATTTCTTGAATTAATTTATAGTGATACTTCATGAATGCTGTTTCATTTTGTGAATGCTGTGCTTCAAGATCAAGCCCAGATGGAATATTTCATGCACACAATTTAGATTTTTATTTCTATTTTTCTTCCTTGAAAGGCAAAGTGTAATGGCTCATCTTCAAGATCACAATTCGTCTCTCTCTCTCTCTCTCTCTCTCTCTCTCTCTCTCTCTCTCTCACACACACACACACACACACACACAGCTTCTTCATGTTCTTCTACGGTCACAGTGAGAAGCTGAGTACTGAGTCATGTCAATCATTAAGATCCAAACACATGAACAAATTATAAATGATTCTGTCTTCTCCTACAATTCACCATGTAATTAATTTTTATTTCTGTTTTGGAGATAAACTCTGTTACTAAGATTATGAAATAAAAGGAATAATAGACTTGAAACAGTGTAACTTCTCTGATTCAATAAAGCAAATATCCATGCAATGCTGTGTCTGCTACTACTGTGGCTTGCATGTTGCCTCCAAGGCATAGGTTGAAATTTAATAACCAGAGGTTAGCCTGGCAATTCACAGCTTTAACCCAGTATGTGGTGGGAGGGGCTGAGGCAGGAGGATCAAAATTTCAAGGTTGCACTATTTAGTAAATTCAAATTAGGCTAGGTTCAAAAAGAACTAAACCAAATTGGATGGGGAGAAAAGGAGAAGGGGAAGGAGAAGGGAGATGAGCCAAAGGAAGAGGAGGAAGAGGAGGAAGAGGAGGAGGAGGAAGAGGAGGAATTTTTAAATGCACTGTAACACTGCTAGGAGATTGGACCTTTAAGCAGTAATTATGTCACAAGTTTGTTTCTGACTGACACACTGATATCCTTACTGCAGGCATGAGATATTTCAAGAGTAGACTTCTATAAAAGTTCCTTTTTGTTCTTGCTCTTCGTTGGCTCGAACTCAGCTCCCCTTCAACCATTTATGAAATACCAAAAGGAACACATGTTCTCATCATGTTCTTTTACTTCCTGGCCTCACTAACTATGACAACCTAATAATCTTCTGCTGTTTATAATTTTCCTGATCTGTGGCTTTGTTTAATAGCAACAAAAACTAAGACAGACACCAGAAGCTTTTTAAGAAAGGTACTTAAACTCATTATGTCTTAATTCCCTCCTTTATGAAAATCAATATGTAATGGAACAGATCCCAGAAAGATTTTTAGAATTGAACACTAGAGTGACGTGTCTGCATTGAAACATTTCTTATACACATTTTATTCATTCCATTTATAAATATATACATATATATTTCCATTAATCCTTATATTAGCCTTATAATAAGCCATCTTATTTCATATATATATATATATATATATATATATATATATATATATATATATATTTATGTATTGATTTCCCACAGAAAAATAGACATTTCATTGAAGTGATTGAAATAGCTCCACTTACTAGCAGTTTAAGATATGTAGTTTTACATGTTTGCTCTAATAGTAACCTTATAAGAGATTTAACACAAGTTTGCCTTCATATTCAGAACCTATGATAATTTACAACTTTTTTAAATATTCAAAACCTGAGGTAATTCATGACAATTAATCAGAATAATGTCTTTTAACGCTGATTATTTGGCATGTGTTTGTCTGTGTAAGTCAATGTATATGTATGTTTCTGAACATGGTGTGTGTGTATAAGGCATGTACACATGCAGACTGGAGGCTAGGGCGTGTCAAGTATCTTGCTGACAATTTTCTACCTACTTCCTTTGAAATGAGAATCTCTCACTGAACTCAGATCATCATGCTTGCACAAAAGAAACTCTTAACCACTGAATATTTGTTTTCATAGTCAATGAAATTATTATATTCAGAGGCCATTGACAATAAATAATGTATACAAATAACAATGTGAATATTATCTCTGGAGTAATATTAAACTTATTTTTCAGCTTAAATGCACTTGCTTATCTTATATTTCTTTTTTTTCCCCAAGGCAGGGTTTCTCTGTTGTAGCTCTGGCTGTCCTGGAACTCATTCTGTAGACCAGGATGACCTTGAACTCACAGAGATCTGCATGTCTCTGTCTCTGGAGTGCTTGGATTAAAGGCATGCACCACCATTGCCCGGCCTCTCAGATTTCTTTTAATTAGGATTGTAGTGTCCAATGTAACTATTTAAAAAAAATATATGTGTGTGTGTGTGTGTGTGTGTATGTATGTACATATATGTATATACGTGTGTGTGTATATATATACACATACATAATATATACGTGTGTGTTTTAAGATAAAAATTTTGTAATTGATATACTTATTTTGAAATTTATTTTGAAGGAGACTCTTGGAAGTTTATATATTGTAACAATTATTCGAAGTATGACACAGTAATAAAAAGAAAATTAAACTAGTGATATATATATAGAATAATAGAATAATGTTGAATTCATTTAAAGTTATTCCATGAATGTAGAAGCACAGTTGTTATGTCTTGAATATAAATGGTGTCCCCAATAGGATCATGATTTGAATTCTAGGTCCTCCTCTCATGATCCTTTTTTGAAACTATACAGAGTCTTTACAGACACAGAATCTGGCTGGCTGCAGTAAGACAGGAGGATGAGACTTTAATGTTAAACCACCCAGAGCTCTACTGTAGTTGTCTCTGCTTTCCCTCTGCCACCATGTGGCCCCTATGTAAAATATTGCTTTTAGGCATACCCTAACACAGTGAACTGCAATCTCTCTGAAAGAAACCAAGTGACTAAATAGACTTTCCCTCCATTTACTTGTTTGAATTTTTCTCATAATATTAATAAAATTAACTAAAAAATAGATATAGTTAGATGAAATGTCAAATGTAGAAAAACTTGAGCTAAAATATGTATAGGAGATGACATCGAATGAGACAAGCTTCTCAAACATAACCCAAGCTCAAATCCTATTAACACAAGTCACCAAGAGGGATTATAAAACTACTGATACAGGAAGAACAAGACTTATTATGAATAGCTGCGTGTATGCTTATGTTACACAAATTCTAGGTATAAGTTTCAAAAAGTACATGTCTGACAATGTCAAGGGTATAATATATACAAAGATATAAAAATCTGAGTTTATATTTTCCTTTCAACAAAAAAGAAATTTTCCAACATCTTTTGGGAGAAGCATTTTTTTTCTTAACTATTGATGCTGCAAAAGACATCTTTGAAAAGTAAAAGAGCCTTTGGAGATAGCAACTAGATAAAATTCAGGGCTGCAGCAAAAAGCACAGAATTTCTCCAGGGAATCTTCCAGCACATCTATGGAAGGAAAAAAAAAATCAAAGGGGACTAAAATTATAGTAAAAAAACATGACTGAAATTTTCTAAAAGGGAGAAATGCCATATTTTTCTGGAGTCTGAGAAGCTAAGGTTAGCAATGCAAGCAGCACCCTGTCTCAAGAGGAAGCCTTCTGTTGGGCTTCCTGTTGAGGTCTAGAAATTTGTTCCCCCTCTTTCTCTGACTCTCTCTCTCCCCTTCTCCACTTCCTCTTCTTCCTCCTCTCTCCCTGCTTCCCTCTCTCCCTCTCCCCCACTTCGTTCTGTTTCTCTTCTTTGCCTTTCTCTGTTCTATGATTTGTTCTATTGGTATATTCTCATTATGTATGGTGCTGGGTTCTATAATGGGGTTTTCATACAAAAATATGAAGCACATTCTGCATATTTCCCCACACACCCATTGTTCTTTCCTCTCATTTTTAATACTTTCCTTGTTACCAGGACAGCTTCTCTTCTAATTTCTCTCTCATTTCATGACAAAATTATACATAATTTTACATATTTATACAAAGTCTAAAAACAATATATAGTAGGAAATCTTCAATACATATGTTCTGGAGCCTGACAAATTGCTTAACATGATAATTTCATATCTGTTTTTTGCAAACCATGTAATTCCATACTTTCTATGCTTGAGAAAAATTCATTGTCTACATATAGCATATATTCTTCATTCATTCCTCTATTGATGGCCACATAGATTGGTCCCATTTTTAGCTGTCATGAATATTGTGCTACCATAAGCATTAACGTGCAAGGATCTCTGAGAAATGTTGACATATAAGTCTCTGATAAATACCCAAGAGTGATATATTTGACTCATGAGGTGGATATACTTTTTAGCTTTCTAAAAAATTCTTATGCTGATGTGACTGTGGATGGACTATTTTATTTTCTCACTTACGCTTCACAAGAATTTCTTATAACAACATTAGTTATTTTTTTCTTTCTTTCTTCTTTTTGGGTCCTTAATTTTTATTTAGTCTCTTCTTATATAAGTCATTTGGAACAACTAAATGTAAAATTATACATAGCACATTTATCATTGACAAATAAACTCAACTTCTTGGTATACTTCACTAGACTAAATTAATAAAAATATTTAGAAATCCACTAACTCTTCCCTAATTTTATTTCTTCAATGAAAAATCTTTATTTTTAAATTAAATTAAATTTAATTTAAAAAATTCTTTTAGTTCTTTGCAATTTTTAACTTTGAAATATCAAAATAAGTAATTTAACAGTTCTTAAAGACCAAGAAATTTAAAGAGATACATTTAAAAATACATCTGTGTACAAACAAGCAATGTGATGTTGCCCAGAATGTCCAAAAATAATAATACTCATACAAGATTAATTTTCTAGGTGACAATTAACAACTCTCCAGAAGTGTAGATAAACACACAAAGCCCAAAGCCTAGCACTAGTACCTTACCTCAACATGCACAGTCAGGAATCCTATGAAAGTCAGAAGGCACTGCGCTTAGGAATTTACCAATCAGTACTTCATGTACTAAGCATGCTTATGATAGATCCATATCAGATATATCTCTTGAAACACATATAGCTCAGGACTGCTGAGGTCATACTTTGTCATAATTTAGGAATCCAAATTTATCTTGAGAGTTTATAATTCTTGAGTGCAATCTGAAGGCAGAGATAAATCTACCTACAACATCTTATTTTTCCTTAAGGATACAGAAAATCAGATGACATTAGGTGAATTCAGGGTGTTGAATCAGGAGCCTTCCTATGCAAAAATGACAAATGGACTGAGAAAGAAATCAAGGCAACAACACCGTTCACAATAGCCTCAAATAACATAAAATTTCTTAGGATAACTCCAACTGAGCAAGTGAAAGTTGCATATGACAAACATTTTTTAAGTCTTTGAAGAAATAAATTGAAGTGAACAGACTTCAGAAGATGAACAGATCTCCCATGCTCATGGATCAGGAGGATTAACATGATAAAAATGACCATTTTATTAAAAGCAATCTACAAATTCAGGGCAATCTGTATCAAAATCTCAAAACAATTCTTGTCAGACCTTGAAAGGACTCAACTTCAGATAGAAAACAAAAGACCCAGGACAGCTAAAATAATCCTGAGAAACAAAAGAACTGCCACAGGTATCAGCATTCCTGCTCTCAAGCTATGCTTACTATAGAGCTATAGTAATAAAAGCTGCATGGTGTTGGCATAAAAAAAGAAAGACTGTTGGTCAATGGATATGAAACAAAAATACAGACATAAATCCACACACTTATGGGCACCTGCTCTTCAGTAAAGAAGCAAGAAATATGCAACAGAAAAAAAGAAAACATCTTTAACAAATGGTGCTTATCTAATTCGATGTCTGCATGGAGAATAACGTAAATAGAGCCATACTAACCACCCTGCACAAAACTGAAGTCCAAGTGGATCAAAGACCTCAACATAAAGTCAGACACACCCTACAAAAGCCAAGATGTTTATTAAGGTTCTATCTGGAGAATATGTTGCATTGCATTCTATTCTGTGGGTGTGTAGTTTCTTGTGAATCTGCATGGTTAGAATCAATTCTTTCTGAGAATACTAGCTTCGCACAAACTGCCTCCTCGATTGGTCCATTAGGTTCTGTGAAGAGGGAAGATGGAATATGCATTAAGTTAAAAAAAATTTTCTCATGATCTGTGTTCTCATAATGTGTAGTTTTTTTTTTTCAGTCTCATGATAAAACCTCACTTCATTCTTTCTGATAAGTCCTCCGTCAGTTCTCTAGAAATTCACAATTGTAGATAAAAGCTGGAAGGTGTACCTCTAATTTTCACATTCCACTTGGAAACTCCATGACTGTGCAGTTCATCTTCAAACTGGATAACTTCTTCAAGAAATTCAATCAATTCTTTGGCTCAGTTGCTCTGTATTAATATGGCCTTTGGAGGTACAACCTTCAATGTAAGCAATTCTCTAAGTAACATTCTTTATAATTAATTTTATAAGTTCAGTCTTAGATATTAAAATTTCTTTGAAGAATTCTTCTTTCCTGCTACTTTTTAGCACAAGCTACTTTTCACATTTAGCACATTTGTACCAATAAACTCAATTTCAAAGCCAGACAATGCTGGATTTTTAAAAATGTTCTTTCTAAAATTTCAGGAAGAGATAGTATATACAATTCATTAGATTACTTCTCTACATTTGCAGACTCCATAAGCAGTACATTTTGACTACTGTCAATTTTTAGGACCCTAAGGAGAGTTCATCATGGAAGACATGGGGCTTACTTGCCACACTGACCAGACTATATTGAAAGATTTCAGGACTCAACATTCTCTACAGAGTGGCTCTCATTTACTTTTACAATTTCTCTTGTTATGTTTCTTAATGCAGTTTTTATTTGTATTTCTCCCATGGTTAGTACAGTTTGAGATTTTCTTAAACTTTTATCAGATATTAGTGCATCAATTTTGAGAACTGTCTCCTCTCTCTTAAAAACCACTTCAGTCAAGACTATATCCAGGCTTTCCTACTCTGCACCATATTATCAAAACACTAGACGTTACAAAACATGATATGCAATTATTCTTTACCTCAGCATCATTTGAATAAATTAATCATGATCACTGCCTTCTACTGGAAGCAGTTCTTTCATTTACTTCTGAATATCATTTTTCCTGTCTCTCTTGCTTCTTCCTTTGATTTATTATTTTTCTTTGTTCATCTATATTTTGTAGGTACATCAGTTCATCTCATGATTTTAAATGTCACACTAGTGAGGCAGAGAGTGAAGCTTAGAGATATGATACTCCCCATGCATTTACCAAATCCTAGGTCTACTTATAAGTACTTAAATAAGTAAATAAACAGATAAAGAATTAGTAAACAAACAGATAATAAATAAATACATAAATAAATAAATGTTAAAAAATAATGACTGCTAGATTTATATCCAGCTGCAACAGTGTCTTTCAACTCTGAGCTTATGAAGAATTCTGCCAGTATAGAGAACAGCCATTTGGAATTCCAGTAGGAGTAACAGTCCCTAACATGCAAAACCCAAACACTTACTTGAGTCCCATTTGAATGTGATAGACTTGCTTTTGTAAATTGTGCCAGGTCAAAAAACAATTGCTGAACAAACTGCTAGAACCGTCATTCAATTCTTTATTTCCCCATGGTCCTTATGCAACCAATTAAGAAGTCTTGTTATCTCTTCCACCTTACAAAAACTAACTACTCACTAATCTGCAGGGATTATTTCAGCATAGGCTGGTGTTTCTGAAATTTCTTCCTAATTCTTGTTTTTCTAATGTTTTATATTGCACAACAACCAGGACTTATCATTGAAAATGCAAATCAGATTACAATCTTCCCTGTTGTAAGTGGAATGAAATTCAGGGTACAGCCATGAGGTCTAGGCAGCCTCAGAACTGAGTCACTGCCTACATGTCTTAGCTCAATTTCAACAGTTTTTCTTCATTCATGGTGGTTCAGTATTAATGGTCTCCTTAATTCTCTTCAAACTCAGACTATTACCAAGTTGTGTGCACTAGATATTAAGTGATATGCTTTACATTTAGGCCTGAAACAAAATATTTTCTTGAAAAAGACTTTCAGTGAGCAGGATCTCTTCAGTGATTCACCATCTTTCTCTGTTGCTCAGCACTATGTGCCGCCATTGGGTTTAGTTTATCTTTATTTTGGATTATTTTTTATTATTTCTAGAATGTGGACGTAGATGTTAGCATTGATTTATTTAATTATTCTCCTGGGTTCATGGCAGAGGACAGTTTATTCTTTGCTAACTCAGTTCTTTTTCCTGGAGTGTTTTGATCTGCATTCAATCTAATATTAAGTCTAGACCTGAAAGGTTTCAGGTTTCATATAATCTAATCTTCAAGATGCTAGCCCAGACCTAGAAGGCTTCAGCTTCCATACAATATAATCTTTAAACCTAAACCTTGAACATTTCAGCCTCTGAAATTCTCTACTGACTGAGTTCACTCTGACTAGCTATCTTCTGAACTCTAAACTGTATATCATAAACCTTCTGCTTCTGATTCTCTGCTTTCTCTCTTAGCTTATTCTGGTCTGGCTCTGCTCTTCTCAGATTCTCCTTTGGAACTGATCTGTCTGTGAGCTGACTGCACTCAAATTGCCTGACTGAATTAATTTTCAACTTCTCTCTGAGATCTGCCTCTTGTCTGCTTTTCACTTGCTTCCATCTCACTTCTGCCTGAGCTCTCTGCAATACCTTGCTTTCTTCTCTGAACTCTGCCTCTACTCTCCACTTCTCCCAGGAGCTCTGCCTCTGCCTCTCAAATGCTGGGTTCAAAGGTATGCACCACCACTGCCTTCTGAATTGAAATTAAAAATGTATACTATATTGGAATTAAAGGCATGTACTAACATTCTTTCTACCCTAGAGCATCTATGCTTCTGAACTAAAAGAATAAATGTTCTTCTACACTAGGATATGAACCCAAGAAAGCCAATAGTTTCCCATATATTGAGTAGGGATTCCTATTCAAATATCTCTCAAAAATTATTTTTCAGGCAGGAAGTGTTGTTTTTTGGAAGAAAACTTATCTAACATACATTGTACATTGTGTTCAAAGTCATTATCAATGTAAATGTGACCAAAACATGTGAAATATGAAAGGATGTATTTATTATTTAATGTCTTACAGAATATTTAATGCTTTGCTTTCCCAAACTACATTCTTCACTTTATCATCTTTGAGAATATGTTTAAGAGTTCTAGATATTTCATTATATAAATAGATATAAGAATAATTTAAACTTGCTCAAAACCTTGTATAAACATTATCATAATTTATATTAAATTATGAAATAATTTATCCTTACAAACCAATTTGTATACACATTTAAAGTATGTATTTTATACAGAGAGTATATTTTAAAGTGGCATGACATATTATATATACTTATTTGCAAGTAACTCATTTTTCTATGTTAATGATAATTACCTTTAATAATTAGAATCCTATTGAATTTTACATTTTATTCATGGGTATTGTTTACTTTAAAAAAAAAAACTATGTTGAGTATGTAGAAGACAGTTGGAAACTATTTTGCTTTAGTAATATGGTAGGAATATGTTCTCCACTAGGAATTATGACCACTTCATCAATGGATTCTTCACTAGCTTTATATAATCAGGCACGAGTCCCCTTCAACTGAGTTGACTTTAGGTGAAATTAGACAGTTGTCGCTTGTTCTCAAGATACAAGGGCTACTTACTGAACTTTGGGGAACAACTTGACAGTACTGTCAGTGTTATGGCTCTCATGATTAATAGCTGTGTCTGATGACTGAGGTTTTTCTCCCATGGCAGCTTATATGAAAGTTACTCCTTTGGGAGGAGATTTTTCTGGTCAATATCAGCTTAATTTCTTCAAGTGACCTACATGTGTGAAGTCTTTAGCAATAGACTCTTACTTGATGTCCTGTGAGGCAACCAAAGGCAATGACAATAGTCTATGTTGTTTAGGTAGTCTCTTTGACTACTCTAACAACTTGAATCTTTATTCGCATAAATTCAGCACTCATATCTTAGAAAAAAAAAGCTTCTTTTTGCAGACAAGTAGAGAGATTCACAGCTGGTCAAAAAGCAGAGAATACATGACAGTGAGTGCTAAGCTTACAATAGCACATCTATAACATGACACCTCAGGGAATAACAGAAATTCAAAGTGAGTGGTGAAAAAGATTATAAGAGACTGAGGACCAGAACAACGGCTACATGGTAGTTTCTACTGGAAATGATGGGGATATCACTCCCATGAACTCTCAACAGTATGGTAACCTGCATGAGACCTCCAATGACCACTCAAGCCAACATGCCACCTTGGATAGAGGAAAGATTCACCACCACCCCCACACACACACTGTATAAAAAGCTTCAAATAGTTAATGGTTAACAAAGGGAGGATAACTCATGATTTTTTGTTTGTTTATTTGTTTGTTTTTCTGGGATCAGACCCCAGTCATAAATAAAGTAGTCAGTCCTAAATACATCAAAATAGGAGCAATACTAATTAGACTCAGTAGGTGTGTGTGTGTGTGTGTGCGTGTGTGTGTGTGTGTGTGTGTGTGTGTGTGTCTTTTGGTACATATATTTCAAAAATAAATATGTAAGAGGGAGTGAATTCAAGAGACTGTGGTTAACCATACATGGGTGGAATTAGAGGGTAAAAGAAATGCAAATTATTAAAAGAAAATATATCCACGTATGAAATCCACAAGGTAAAGGAAAACAAAACATAATAATACCAGGAGCTAGAGAGATAGCTCAGAAGGTAAGAGAAGTGGCTGTTCTTCCAGAAGACTCAGGTTTAATTCCCAGCACCAAGATGATGGCTCACAACCATCTTCAATTCCAGGGAATCTGTTGCCATTTCTGGCCTCCAGCAGGACCAAGCAAATACATGGTTCACAGACTTACATGTAAGCTAAATATCCACACACAAAAAACCAAAAAATTGAAAAGCTACTGGGCAGTGGTTGTGCACATCTTTAATCCTAGCACTTGGAAGGCAGAGGCAGGCTATTTTTGTATATCAGTTATAGATATCAGTTATCTGTGCAGTCTATCACTGCACAGAATTACTTTAAATTGTAATTAAAATTGTTACAAATTTGACAGATTTAGCAAGACACGATATGACACATTAATTAAAATTGTGCTGTTTTACTATAAATTTATCATTTTTTTACTTTTAACTTTAAAGCTAATAGTAACAAATTTTTGAATTTGTAAATTTTAATGTATTCTTTCTATATTTTTTGAAACTTTCTCATATAATATTTGTTATCATTCTTGCAGTCAAAATGCAATGCATTTAGTGAACTTTCTTTTCTATCTTTTCTTCATACCTCCTTCTCTACCTGCCCCTCTGTCTTGGTTTCTTTTCTAATCTTACTGTAAAAAGACACCATAGTCATGGTAACTCATAAAATAAAGCATTTAATTGGGATCTGCTTACAGTTTAACAGGTTTAGTCCATTATTATCATAGTGGAAAGAATGCAGCATACAGGCAGATTTGTTTGTTTGTTTTTTGTTTTTTAAATAGCTGAGAGTTTTATATCAAGATACTCAGGAAGCAGAAAGAGAAAGAGAGACTCTGGGCTTGGGGTAGGCTTTTTAAACCTGAAATCCTACCTCCAGCAACATACTTCTTCCAAAATAGCCATGCCTCCTAATCCTTTCAAATAGTGCCACCCTGTTTTGATCAAACATTCAAACTGTGAGCCTAAGGGAGCCATTACCATTCAAACCACCACACTTTCTTTTTTCTCTTCCTTCCTCCTCTCCCTCCTTACCTCTTCCTTCCCTTTTTTCTCATTTCCTTCTTTCCTTCCTCCTCTCCTTCCTTCCTTCCTTCTTCCTCCCTTCCTTCCTTTTTTTCATAGGAGAAACGTTCTTTGTACCTTTGGCTGTCATTAGCACCATAGTAATCCTTTATCAGGATCTCAAGTGTTAGGATATCTGACTTAATGTTAAGATTTAGGGTATGATTTTTGTTGAACTAATTTTAAAGAATAATAAAATCCTTTTGTATTTAACCTTTACTAATTTCAATATACTGATAAGGAATTATTTGCATTTATTTATTGAATTGTTTTTCTATTTATACTCTAAGATCTGTTTTTATATTCTTGTTGCTTATAACTCATTATGTTGTACTTAAAAAAAATAAAATATATTCATAGTATGCATGGTTATAAATAGTACACTATTATAAATGCCATGCATCAACCAATCAAAGCAAGTTAACTTCATTTTCATGTTAATTCTAATTATGAATTTATAAAATTTATGTAATTTATAAAATTATCGAATGCATAGACAAACCTCTTCATTTATTTCTAATCCAATTTTGTGATTATATTCCAATTTCTTTCTTTTCAGAAACAAATAATATTCAACATTTGTTCTTTAAAATGTTATAAGAGCCAGAGGAAGAGAGTTTTCTTTGAGATGGCGTCTCCTGGGAGTGTCAAGATCCACACCCATAAAGTCTTACCAACAGGACTGCTTAAGTTGAAAAATGGCATCAGCAGCAGACATGCCAAGTAGATGAGTAAATATATCCTGGCCTCAACACTACACAAAAAACTACAGGCAACTATGCAATTCTTAAAGTGTGGGAAACAATCTTCCTCAGAAAAGAGCACATCAGTTGGTTATCCAATCCCAAATGGTCATCCCTGCAAACATACATATGAGTAAAATTATACAAACTGAGCAGGTTGTAGAAACACACATACACAGGGGGGAGGGAAGGAACAAGTGCACAAAGAGTCATGTAAAAATAATTATGAAAAAGGAAGTCACGGATTTTAAATAGTGTAAGGAGAAGTGTGGAAGGGTTTAGAGGGAGGAAACTAATGAGTAAAAGGATGTAATTATATTATGGCCTCAAAAAATGAAAAAAACATTAAATGTATAATCCAGGTATTGTATTTGTACTACACATGTTCAAACTTCTAAGGAATTTTGGTTTGGCCGGGGGGTCTCTCCCTCTCTCTCCCCCTCTCTCCCTCATTCTCTCTCTCCCTCACTCATATCCTCTCTCTCTCTCTCTCTCTCTCTCTCTCTCTCTCTCTCTCTCTCTCTCTCTCTCTCTCTCTCTCTTTCTCTCTGAGATGAGATGGCTCAGTGTTTAAGAGACTGCTCTTCAGAAGTCCTGAGTTCAATTCCCAGGAACTGCATGGTGGCTCACAACCACCTATAATGGAATCTGATACCCTCTTCATGCAAGTGTTCATGCAAATAAAGAACTCATATAAATAATCAGAGATAGACTATTTAAAATTAGAGACAAGATCATATTTTTCTCGAAGAGGCCAAACTTATATCTTTCTTATTTAGTAGTTTCTGGTTGAGCCTAGTGAAATTATATTCCAGTCCTCAGAAAGGAGCACCATGAGCCAAGTCCCCACTGATTAGAAACTGTATTTCTAAACTAAATATTTTTAAACTAAATACTAAATGAAATATACAAGCTTTTTTTTTATTGCTGCTGTCCCAACTCAGTAGAACCAGTTCCTACAGAACTTATGCCTCTTTATAATTCCTCTTGTCTATACTTTTAGGAGATATCATAATTTTTCTTTATTTCTTTAAAAAGAGATTCATGGTAATATGATTACTTAATTAGAAATAATTTAATGTGCTGGATTAACAGGGTGTTGAAAGGAGACTAGACGAGTTGCCTGGCAATTTATCAAAGTGTTTTATCTTTTAAGACAATACTCACATAAAAATAGCTCGTAAATCAGAATGAACAATTAGTCTAGTGGTAGTGGGAAGATTTTTAATAAAACAAAATGGAATTAATGAGAAGGAGATTTTTAATGACAGGGATTCAAACTATTACTGATATTTTCCTCTTAGGACAGCTGCTATCGTATGCATCATATGTGTATTTCGTTAAGTGCCTTTAAAGAGACAATGACAACTTTCCCTAGAGAGTCTATACAACATTGTGTGTGTAATGTATTTTAATCAAGAGGCAAGCAATAAATACCAAAATTAAATAACAAAATAGCTTTACATATTTTGTGATAGCATGACATTTATATATATACTAAATACATATATATAATCATATCTAAAATACAACATATATTTGTATGAACACACACAGCACAACTGTACATTCCCAGTTCATCATTTGGATATACAGTAATTGTTTAACATCAAGGCAGTGACGTCATTCTGTGAGTTTCTGTCATTTCAGTGGCAGTAGGTAGATGCCCAACAACAGATCCATCTTCAATATATTTCTATAGTGAATGAGCCTTTTTAAAATCATAAATGTAATATGTACATAAAATTTGACCTATAAAAGTCTGAAAGAATGACCCTGCAACTCTCCCGTAGTCCATACTCCTTTGATGTTAGGGAAATATTTTTCCTTTGATACTTTGAACTAAAAGTGATAAAACTTCACACAGTAGAAATATTTTACATGGAGAGAGCAGGATAAAAATCACCTTTGTAGTAGCAGATGTTTAGAATCAACACTCTTAAAAAGGACATTTTAAGGACCATTAGTGCCCTTGATCAATAGACATAGATTTTTTTCTTTTCTTCTTTTTTTTTTTTTGAGACTTGCTTGAAAATAAATAAAAAGTCATGTCATTTTGTGCATAAATAAATATTTTTCCATAATTATAATAATAAAATTTAGAGTCTTGATACTGTTAGGAATGGAAACATGTCCTTCCATTTCTATACTACTTAAATTCATAATTATGTATGAAGAAACTAACACTGAATATAATTTCAAAGCAGTCATCCCAGTGGTAGGCATGACATATATCTGAAAAGTAAAGTTATGTATTATTATGATATAGATAACAGCATGAACTCATAAATGAAGATTCAGTAATATCCCCTCTTGACAGTGTATGAAAATATAATAGGTACTTTTTATGTAGCTATATAACACTTTTATGTTTATTAAACACTTTTCATGAGTTGTAGATCTCTCTTTACAAAATATCATCTTTTTATAATGAATATAGTTATATATCATTATCAGAATTCAAGGCATACATAAAAAGGTAATGGAATTTAGACACAAATTATAAATTTTAACCCTGGTGTCAATGAAATGATCTTGAAATATTTATAGTTGCTACCCACGTCTAAGGGTGGCCATATGCAGACAATTTAAAAAAAAAAAAAACCAAACAAACAAACCTTTTCACACTCTAAGCTGTACATTGACAAAAGGTCACTCTCTGTAAACTGGCAATGGGACTCCATTGCCGGAGACAATAATCACACAACTTATTGAACGTGGAGAAGCTGGTACCCACATGGAGTACTCACCAATGTTCTAGTCTCTTTGGTGCATGAAGGTACTTTGCCGGCTCCTTAAAGAGACAAAATCTTTAACCTACAAATTTGTCCTGCCTGTAAAATGTGCTAGAATAATGGTGGCCTAGAAGTTCTGGGAGTAGCCAACAAATGTCTGGTTTGATCTAAGGCCCATTCCACAAGAAAGAACTCAAATCTGTCACTGCTTGGCTAAATAAGATTCAGAGACTAGATAGCCTAGAAAATAAAACCAAAAACTACTAGGAAAAAAAATCAATAAAATGATTCCTAATGATTTTCTATTGTTCCCATAGATCAGTGCCTTACCCAGTCATTATCAGAGAAGCTTTCTCTGGCAGCAGATGGGAACAGATTCAGAGACCTACAGCCAGACATTATGTAGACAGTTTAAATTGGAAGTGTCCATCAAAGACCTCTCCTGTGAGCTCAGGAAATCCCACAGAAGAGGAGGCAGAAAGATTGTAGGATACAGAGGAGATAAGGACACCAGGAGAACAAGACCTATTAAGTCAACTAAGCAAGGGGCATATGGACTCACAGAGAATGAAACAGCAAGCACAGGGCCTACACCATTCTACACAAGTGTTTTTATATAGTATAGATATTAGCTTGGCATTTTTATGGGACTCCTGACTGCAAGAACAATTGGGTCCTTGATTCATCTCTTGGGACTCTTCATCTTGTTGATGGGTCCAACTCCAATAAGGGAGAATTTTCTTCATTTTATTACATTTTAATTTTCCATGTTTAGTTGTTATCTCTTAGAAGCCTATTCTTTTCCAATGAGAGACAAAAATGGAGTGGATCTAGAGGGAGAAAGGGCAGTGCGGGGGTGGGGGGGACTGGGAGGAGCAGAGGGAGGAAAATTATAATCAGGATATATTGTTTGAGAAAATAATCTATTTTCAATAAAAAGATTATTTTGTGTTTATAGAAATAGAAAAAATAAAATTGGAATAGAAAGTTAATCTAAAATAGTATGCTTTTAAAAATACTTTTATTAACTATTCTAGTATTTCATACTATGTATTTTCATCTCATTTACCCTCATCTTTGTTTTGAAGAAAACTACTGAGATTTCTAAAATGTGAACTGTTTCCAAAATGTCTTGACATTTTAACAAAAAACTACCTTTTTTGTTCTTATCTTCATTTTTGGTGTAGTAGTTTAAGAATCCATTAAACGTAATGAATTAAAAACAAAACCTGCCACAACAAAGATAAATCAATCTCTTATGTAGTCTATACTCGAAAGACAACCAAGTTACAGTCTTTAAAATCATGGAATATTTATTATTTTTATTCTCCATTGTGCTAAAATGTACCAAGGGCAAACAGTGCTAATACACTTCCATTTATCTCTCAGCTCCATCTTCACTAACATCTGAGAAAAGATGGCAAATTTTGTACCTGTATGTTGGTGAAGGAAAATAGAGACAAGGAACTCAGTGAGTCACAGAGTGTTCATACTGAGCAAAGTCAAAATAAATACAAGTTTATTAATACAACAACACAGTCAAGGGCATGCATCTCTTTGATTGGAAGGGTTGCATTCTTCTGTGTATCCTCTATGATATATTGATTTTAATTTTATTTACCTGAATGTATCCCCATAGCCAATCTAGTTAACTGCAGTTCTAAAAAGATGTTCTTTAATTTTTTTTTAAATTCAGTTCTTTAAAAGACAGTTACCAAATGGACTTGTTTGGAACTGACAGTGGCAGAAGTTTGCAAAAGGCTTCATCTTTTGTTTTTAAGCTGATAGTGTTTTCAGAGCAAAGTAAATATTAAAAAAGACATGCAATGGTAATTTTATATGATTTAAAAACATGACACATTCTCTACAGATTACTGTGGTTTGTAGAAAATTCCAAATTGTGAAATATAAGAGCAGAGACTTTTATTATGATGTTTTTCTTTCTATACTGTTTCCAAGTAGAACAAATATTAACTTAGACAATTGACTTGTTTGGTATCCATACCCTGTGACTCACTGAGTTCCTTGCCTCTGTTTTCCTTCACCAATATACAGGTACATAATTTGCCATCTTTAGATGTTAGTAAAGGTAGAGCAGAGAGATAAATGGAAGCCAACTTCCAAGTGTTTAATTAACTTACAAAGGAAATAACTAGTGGGCTCAGGTACTGTCTGATTGTATCTCATTCATAATCATTAATATTAAACACAGGTCTATGCCCTCCATTCTTATGTAACTTAGGAGCTTTTATACATTTACAGAGAATAATTTCAACTTTAATCAAGGGAAATACACAATCTTGCCTTTGTTACACATAAGACTATCTTTCAAAAATCATTACTGTCTTCAGTAAGCAGCTCTCTTAATTTAGATAAAAAATGTATGTCTTCACTATGTATACTTAAGCATCACATAAAAATTCATGTAGTAAAAATGCCTTCCAAATACCTATAGTGTTGGAAAAGTTTCAGATATGTATTTCATTATGTACTGAAAAATTTTTAATCTTTTAGTGAAATCAAAGCTTAAACTTACAGATATGTAGAAAATAATTTAAAGTAATTGATACATTTATTTGACAGTGTTGTCATTAAGCTTGGGGTTTTACACATTGCTAAGCATCAGCTCTACCACTTCAGTAACACTTTAACACTGGCATTTACTACTTCTTCTAAGGCTGAAGGAAAACCATATTTAAAGGGAAAGTAATTTTGGCACATTGTTTCCCAAATGAAAATAGTACATTCAACAGGAGTGTGAGATCTGAATAGCAAGCTGCCAGCAGCTCATAGGACTGAATAAGCATATGTTCACAACAACAGGAATTTGCTCTTGCAAGACATTTAGGTCATAGCTGATCAGACAGGAGATCCTGAGAGGGGCTGACATTTGATTAGTGAACTTTTGACAAAACACAAAGGTTTCCTTCAGTATAGATGTCTACATTTAGAATATTCTTGTGTTAATCTGTGACTAGGATTTGTAGTCATTAAGAAATATGTCTGTGAACTAGTTTTCCAATAGATAAGAAGACATATTTCTAAAAAGCTCTGTGAAAAAGTCTATTGCTGTTCCTAGGCAAATTCCCTGTAACCGTTTCCACTCCGTATGCCAGCAGATATCATTCTATGTTTCCAGTAATTCAAGAATATTTTGTACCAAATATTGGATTCTTATTACAAAATAAAGAAATGTAAAAAGTGGTAAATAATAATGAAATGAAGAAATAAAACACTTCTTCAATGGGATTTCTAGGATTAATTTTAAGTTCTGGACAAACTCACTTTCTGATTCTGGCTAAAAAAATAAACCAATACAGATATTTTAACTAGTTGCTTTGTCTACTCTATATTTTTGCTGTGCTTTTGAATGTTGAATAGAAAACAATCACCAACATGGGCAGAAGAACATTAATGCGGCTCATTAGAGTAGGATGGAATATTTAAAGAAAATGTCAAGAAACCAATAAATAGCTCCTTAGGTTTAAATGTATGTAGTGTTGTAAATAACTGTCTTTGTTAAAGACTGGCTGATGGTTTGGAATGTGCATATTTTTATTGCACCATGAAAGAGTGTGATATAGGAAAAAACAACACCAAGTTAAAGCTGAAAGTTTTTCTGACATTATTACTCAAATTGATAGCAACACAATCTTTGAAATTCCCACACATTCAGCCCATGGTCAACGCCTACTTTAGCTATGAAGAATATGTGCTTTACTTTACTTCTGCTCTTCCAAGAATACTTTGATTGGCATTTCCTATAAACTTTAGATAAAATATAAAGATATCCTTGACTTCACATTTGCCTATTTTAAGGTTCAGCCAAATCTGTTTCATTAACAGAAGTCCAGCTTAAATAAGAAAGCAGTTATAATTATTATTAAAATAAGGTATATTTCTAAGTAATATTTGGTATTTACTATTATATATAGTATTAATTAAAGGACATCTAAAATTCTTAAAACATAATACATTAAGAAGTGATCATGAAAAGTATCCATATGGCAAAGGACATTATCATTCTAACAAGGGGGCAGGCTATAGAAAGGCAAAAGATTTTTACCATCTGAACAGCTTAGCAAGCGCTATTATCTAAAATATATAAATAACTAAAAAACTGGACATCAAAATCAAAAACATAAAAAATGAGGTATAGATCTAAGCAAAGAGTTCTCAAAAGGTAAAACACAAATGGCTGAAAAGCACTTAAAGAAATATTCAACATATTTAGTTCTCAGGAAAATACAAATTAAAACTACTTCGAGATTTCTTCTTGCACTATTTAGATAGAAATTTGGTAGCATGGTACATTTATACAATGGAATATGACTCGGCTTTAAAAAAAAAAAGAAACCATGAAATTTTCAGGTAAATGGATGAAGCTAGGAAAAATCTGAGTGAAGTAATCCAGAGCCAAAAAGACAATTAAGCCATAAGTCTGCTCACGTGTAGGTGTTAGCTCTTATGTGTTTGGTAAGCAGGCTACAGTCTATATAAGCACAGGGGCTAGTTTTAGATTAATGGACTGGGGAGGGCAGCTATCTAGGAAGGAGAAATTGATAAGATAATTACGGAGAGACAGGGTGGAACTGGAATAAGAGGAGCAAATGGGGAAGGAAAAAAGAGGAGGTAAGGGAGGCAATCTGGGGAGGAACAGGCCTAAGGCCCATTTGAGGGGCCATATGCAAACTTATTACAGTAGAAGCTTCTTAAAATATATACATCCATGAATGAAATCTAAATGGAATAACCGAATAGCCAGCCAGACTAAGTCACATCTGGATATCTCTTGCCAGCAAATGAAATCTCCACTGGCAGAAATGAGTTATAGCTAATAGAACTGATGCCAAAAAGGTTCCCATGGAAACTCCCAAACAACCAAAGCTGTTTCAAAGGTGATTGGTTGCTACCCACAAACTGGTGCTAAGGCTCTATTGCTGAAAATCACACCTACTTAATTCATTGAGTTTGAAAACGTCCATCTAGTACCTGACTAAAGCCTTCACCATTGGTAACTAGTATTTATGGTACTAGAAGGTACTCTACACACTGCCAGAGAGGAAACGTAAATGCCAACCCACCAAAAACCCCTTAGAGCTACAATAGTGACTTCCCTGCAAGGCATACTGGTGTAGTTGTGTCACAAGGCTGTGGGGATAACCATTAACTATCTGATTGGATTTAAGGCCTACTCTATGAGATGGAACCTATGCCTTACACTGCTCAGGTTGCCAAGAACCTGAGATTAGATAGGCCATGGACTTCAGGAAAAATCAAAACTGTTCTGCTAATGTTATGTAGTAATACAATGACATTTAATGATGTTCTGCTGCACTCACGTGTCAGTGTTTTCCTCAGCCATCATAAGAGAAAGTCCTCCTGCATTATGGGAACAAATACAGTGACCCAGAACTAGACAATGTTCAGAAAGTAAGAGACCTTGGAAACTCAGTCCTTCCTCTCCCTAATTTTCAGAGAAACTTGCAGAAGCAGAAGAAGTGAGATTGTGTGGCTGAATGGGCTAACACGGCTGGAAGAAACCAGGGAAACAAGTCTCTCTAAATACAACAGGAATGATAGAGACTCTGTCAGCATGAACAGAGCCTACAGAGGTCTAAGACAGATGGGATTCCAGCACAGAGGGGTGAAACAGACACAAGTCCCTGTCCCTACCTAAACCAGAAGCTATCTTTAATTGATAATCACTCACAAAAGAAATTTAGTTTTCTCCAACAAATTCTCATTGGGTATAGATACCATGCTGAAGGGCAGGCCCCGTGTCTAGCAGTAGATGATCAAAACAAAAGAAATCAAATGCTATTTTTGTAGAATTTTTGCCTCATAATGCTTTGTCTGGGACTTCTTTCCCATACAAGTCTTTTGTTTATATATTAGGGACTTTACTTTTGTAATTTATGGGATTTCTCTTTGTGAAATTGTGTACATCTCTGCTTCCATATAAGTTTCTTGTACTTTTTCTTTGCAGTTGTTTGTTTGTTTGTTTTGTCCTATTCTTGTATGTTGTTTTTTTAATTTTATCTTAGTTTATTACTATTATTAATATTATTATTATTAGTAGTAGTAGTAATAGTAGTAGTAGTGGGAGGAGTAGAAGGAGTAGTAGCAATAGTAATAACAGTAGTGGCAGTAACAGTAGTAGTATTTTAGATGGCTGCTTGTTTTCTAATGAAATAGAGAAATAAAGTGTGCAGTTTTGGGTGTCTACAGAGGTGTAGAAATTCTGGAAGGAGAGAAGGGTGAAGAAACCATAATCAGAACACACTGAATGAAAAAAAGAAACTATTCTCAACAAAAATATAACAAATAATTCTTTAAATGACCATGAATTTCTCCTTATATATGACCAGGCATGGCCCTAATGAGACAATCATGGAGTAACTTTGTGAAGAAGACTCAACTACATGAAAGGAATAAAGAAATAATGCAACCAGAATTAGAGAAATTCAGACTTTCATGAAGGGAATAGAGCTCAAAAGAGTTCTCTTTATCTTCCTCATTTAACAAAACGTTACCCCATTCAGTTTGCACCTTCTTGGTTAATGAAAACTGATGGGGAACACAAGAAAAAGATGGCTGGCAATATTAGAAGATGGGATCTGAGGCACTACAAGAAAATGAAGGTGATTCAGAACTTTAGTAAAGGAAACCAAAAAGCAGAAGCTAAAATGTGAGTAAAAAGTAACTATCTGATTGACAACAGAAACACTGAATTCAGTTCAACATGAAACAATACCAGTGAAGTCAAAGACTGAAATGAAATTCTTCACAGTTAAATACTTCTTTACAAATTATGTCTCCCAGTGGGGCTGGGTTGGGGGGAGGTCCTAGTGAATTTTTTCAATTGGCAGCATGCTTATTGTGTAACCACCAGAACTTGGGTTTGCATTCTGAGCGCACATATAAAGGCCAAGCCAGCAGCATGTTCTTGTGAACCAAGAAGGGGACCGGGAAAGATATAGGAGGATTGTTGATTCTTGATGGCCAGCCAGCTGAGCCAAATCACTATGTTGTAGGTTCAGTGGGGAATATTCTACAGATAAATTGGAGAATTTGTGCGTGCAAAAATTACTATTTGGAAGAAGCTAGCATAATATAAATATTCTATAACATTAAATTTAGATTTGAAATACAATCTAAATTATCAAATTATACAAATTTAAGCAAACGTGATCCATTCTTCTTCATTAATGTATATTAATTACATGAAAAATTTTCATTATGACATTTCCATACATGCCCATATTGAAATATATTGATCTTTATCACCACTTTTATTACTGTTTCTTACCCTTGTCTATACTCCATTTTGTCCTTCTGCACCACTAATAATCCCATTTACTTTAACATTATTTTCTTCCCTAGATTCCACATATGGAAAGAAACATATGGTAAAGAAGGGAAAATTTATACACGATGACTAGGCAGTACCATAAGCCAAAGAGGACATTATAGAGAAAAGAACTTTAAGCACAATTGTATCTTCTCAAGGAAAATGGGTTCACAGATTGATAGAGGAATGAAGAGGTGTATAGATATGCAATAGCAAGTATAGTAACTACAAATTGCAGAGTTAAGATGGTGATTATAGTCATCCTTTATAATTTATGTATATTGTTTTCCAATAAGAATAAATGATTTACAAGTATCAAAGCAGTTTTAATCTGACTAAATTATTGTGTGTATATGTTACTAAAGCACATTGTGCTAAACTTTTCTAATCATATACAGATTTCTATTGACACATTTCTTTTTCAGGAAAACATAAATATACTAACTATATTCATGATTATATATGATAAATTTATTTACAGGTAAAAAACAAACTTTGCAGGCCAGCAGAAGTATGGAAGCATTGAAAGTTAAAAAGGAAATACTTCACAAATCTGTCACTAATTCCCCAAGTTAAACCATCAAATCACCTTTCCCCAAGCTTACAGTTCAGTCTAAAACATGTAGTTAATTTTCAGTATCCCTTTGGATAATCAAAAGATCAAATGATAGACTCATAATGGAGGCATAGTATTAACTGAAAATCATGTACAAAGTATGACTACTTAATCATAAGCTGGCAAAAACTACTCAGCTTTTTTAAAGGATATCTTACTAAGGAGACTTTTACATACTAGCTTTTAGTTTCTTATGATTAGTAATGAATAATACTGAATAATAATAATAATACTGAATTCTTAAATGTTATGAGAACAAAATAACATACTTTGTAAGAGTATACCTTATAAATCAACCATGCTAAAATGTATGATTAATTATAGAAGAAGCAATATTATGATGCTCTGTAGTCATTGTCATGCATAAGTCATATATATATATATATATATAGAGAGAGAGAGAGAGAGAGAGACAGAGACAGAGAGACAGAGACAGAGACAAAGACAGAGACATTGATATTTGCATTGATTTAATTATTATTCTTGTGGGTTCACGGCAGAGGACAGTTTATTCTTTGCTAATTCAATTCCCAGTGCTAGAGGATTTCAGCCTTCTACAATCTAATCTTAAGCCTAGAATGTTTCAGCCTCTGAGACTTACTGCTGACTGAGCTCACTCTGCCTAGCTGTCTTCTGAACTACCTCTTTTCATTCTGAGCTGTATTCTGAACCACTAACTGTAAATCATAAACGATTTGCTTCTCTCAGCTTTCTCTCTCAGCTTATTCTGGACTGGCTCTGCTACTCTCAGCTTCTCCTTCTGTCTGTGAGCTGACTGAACTCAAACTGCCTGAATGAGTTAACTCTCCTCTCTGCTTCTTGTCTGCTTTCACCTCTGCTTCTATTCTCTGCTTCTCCTCTCAACTCTGCTGCTTGTTTACTTCCTGTCAGCTTCCACCTCACTTCTTGCTTTTCTCTCTGAGTTATCCTCTGAACTCTGCCTCCACACTCTGTTTCTATTCCCTGCTTTTCTCTCTCTGAGCCCTGCTTCCACTGACTGCTCCCTCTACAGCCCCAGAGTTGGGATTAAAGATGCTTACTATATTGCATTAACCTCAGAAATCCCTTTCACCTAGCATTAGCCCAAATAGAGGACAGGGTTAGCCTGATTTATTTTCTTTCTGCCTTTCATCCAAATCACACAGATCTCTGAATGTGATCCCTTCATAGAGGACTTGGAATGTGATCCATTCCTAGCTATTACACATATCTTTCAATGTGATCCTATGCTAGAGCAGCTGTGCTGCTGGATTAAAAGAACAAATGTTCTTATACATATATAAACACATAAATATGTAAATTTGGTTGTCTGTCATCAAATGATTATCAAAATTTCTTCTTATGAACAGCAAATTGATATTATAATTAATATCCTCATTTGTATAATTTTGTAGTCTTCCAATATCAGCTTTTTCTAACATAATCCTCTGGCATATTCCAATCAGGTAATAAAGTTACTATGTGTCATCTAAACACACACACACACACACACATACATATATGTGTATATATGTATGTATGACAGGATTACATTCAGAGGTCTGTGCAACCTAAATGGAATGCGAAAAGAATATAAATCAGGCTAATCCTGTTTGTGCTAATGCTAGGTGAAAGGGATTTCTGTGGTTAAGGCAATATAGTACACACTTTTAATCGCAACTCTGGGGATATAGAGGGAGCAGTCAATGGAAGCAGAGCTCAGAGAGAGAGAAACAGAGTAGAAATGGTGGAGGCAAAGTTCAAAGGATAACTCAGAGAGAGAAGCAAGGAGAATGTGTGTGTGTGTGTGTGTGTGTGTGTGTGTGTGTAAGAAATGTAGAAGTGTTGGCTAAAAGGATCTCATAATTTTTTCTTTTAAAATTTATTCACAGTAGTTAAAACAATTTTATCTCTAGATATATATTAGGGTGACAAATTAAATTGTGTTGGAAATATTACAGATCATTGTTATGATGGCTGGTATTAATGTCAACTTGCCACAAATTAAAATCACTTGATTTGCTAGCCTCAACTGAAGAATTGTGCTGGTTACCTTAATTATATGGGAAGACCAACCCCATGTACGGGCAGTCTTTATTCCCAGATAAAAAATAAAAAGGGGAGCATGGCAGAAGACAGATTATTCTCTTTTAAGTGTTTTTTCTACAAAGCCAGTTGATATTCATGAAGAACCAACACTAAAACAACTCTTTAAATAAAACAATGAACAACTCTGAAATGGTGCATAGGAAGTTGTGGATACTAAGGAAAGATAAACAGCAACTATGTGAATGATGTAATCTGGTGAGCTTTGATGTATGTATGTAAAAATATACAACAGGTAAGGGACATGCCTACATCAGATAAGTAACAGCAAGTATTACATAAGATGATTTGAAGAGGTCACATATATAAAAAGCAATTAAACTATGTCAAACTTTGAAAACAACATATAGGAAATAAAAGGCAATAAGTTGCTAAATTTTGTGAGAGATAATACTGGCTACTGGGAAGACTAAGACAGGATGGTTTATGAGTTCAGAAGTTCAAGAGCAACATACCCAACGCAATGAGACTTTGAAAAAAATCAATGGAGGATTTACAAAGGAGATGTAGTGAAATGTACCTTGACACGATTGCTCTTTATTGACAAAACAAACTATATGTATTTAAAGGGCTAAAATAAAGAAAAACATTTGAGTCTGTCTCACTAGCCTAAGGAAAGATAGCCAAGATGGTAGCGAAAGTGGTCTTAGGACTAAGCACTCAAGTAATGAACTTAGTTGATGTATTTGAAGAAAGTCTTGATATAATTAGTTCATAAAATTAATGTAAATTTCAAAATAATAGACATGAACAAATCATAATTTAAATGAGAAAAATACACTATGTTTGCTATTTAAAAACAATCCCTGCAATAATATTGCCACCATTCTCCAGTGAAGAAAATTAAGTTGAAAGAAGTCAAGTGAAGCCTTCAAGAAAAATCATAAGGTAAGGAACTCACATTTTAAAACACATCTCCAAGTCAGATGTTTCTCTTTCTTAAATGATGCTTCTCTGACTAAATAAAATAAGTATGGAAAGGTGAGGCAAGTATCAGTCTGAAACTCAGCTTGAATTGTAGATCTTTACATATCATTTTTTAAACCACAGAGTAACAAAAATTGGAACAAAGAAATAAGGAGTTAGTGACATCTTTTGTTTTGCATGTAAAAGCCACTTATAATTATTCCCAAGATAAGACAATTTAAGTCTGAAACTCTAAAAAACGTAAATTAATCATCTTTACAAAGCATATTATCCTGACGAACTCAGTCCAGTGGATACTAGATCACCAGAAGAAATAATGATTCATCAACCTCACATTACCTATTTTAGTCCATGGACTCTACATTTTAACGTAAGACAATACCTTATTGAACTATTGATCATATTTGCAAAGAGGAGAATCTTTCTGAGGTTAGCAGCATTCAATATATTGATGTGAGGAGAATACCAAGAACACAGTCTTATTATTTGTAAGATAGGTCACTGGAGGCTTACAGTTTGCATCTCTTCACTAAATTCATTTACATTCCAGATTCCCAATCATTTCCGAATTAAAATCATAGAAGGAAAAGCTAGGCCATGAAGTTTTCACTTTGGGGTTGTTGATCATGTGACTTTAGAGATCCTACTGATTAAATATGGAGAAAGGTAGAATAAAAATCCATATAAGAAAGCTGAATATAGATTATTCTGAAACTTATTTGACAAATATTTGTTCTTTCATAAAGAGAATATGACATTTGTTAACAAATTATTGCATGACTACATATATGCAAAATGTATCTTTTCATTAAATATCGATATCTTAATAAATTCAAGACAGCCAGGTGGTGGTGGCTCAGACCTTTAATCTCAGTACTGGGAAAGAAGAAGCATGCGGATCTCTGTGAATTGAGGCCAGCCTGGTCTACAGAGTAAATGCCAGAACAGCCAGAGTTACAACAGTCACAGCTGTTTCAAATAAATCAATCAATCAATCAATAAAAATAAATAAATAAATAAATTCAAGAAATCACCTAGAATAAAATCCTAGAATTAATTTCAATGTGTCACAAAAGAAATAAAGATAAAATGATAAAGGAATTTATTAGCATGTTTCTTTCCAGCTATGCAGAGGGCCGGCAGCAGTCCTCAGACATAATGAGTTGATATCCGGTGACTGAAAGTGAATTAAGTAATTAAGTAAAATATAAAGTAAGATCTTGGCAGTGCAAAAAATCATTCTTTAATGACTCACCCAAGACTCTGGGGGAGAAATCATGGTAAAGTCCAGTATACATTTCCTCACTGAAAGGAAGTCCAAATGAACATCTCTTAAATGAGTACAGATAACATGATGCAGCTTTTACATTATGATTCAGTGTCTTCATTAACTTGTCATTTATTCATGTGTCTTCTAATGGAACATTATACAGTATTTGGTTTGAATGAGATCTTACCCATAGGCTAAAATTTATTCATTAACATAATAGCTACTGCTTATCTTCTTTAAAAAGGTACAGACTATCATTTTTTTAATCCTGTCTTTCTTAAAAGTATTAATTGAAAGCTGTTTAATGGCACACATTCTTTAGCAATTTTATCGTTATTTTACCATCATATATATCTACTTGTTAATGCTTGCAGGTGCTTAGTGTTGCAGAAACAAAACCCAAAGACATTCCTCTCCAAATGGTTTTTTTGCAACAAATTTACACAACTCAACACAGAAAACAACTCCTTATTATCAGCCTGCACCTATCACCATAGGTCACCTGAAACATTCTTAACTCTGGATTATGAAGAAGCAATACCTTCACTATTTCAAGAAATTTTGGTAAATTTTCTTAGATACAACACGATCCAAAATGTCTGTCCTATCACAAAGAAACATCTCTATAGATCTGATACTGGCTTTTTGGTTTGTTTGTTGTATGCTATGATAATTACACTAGACTGGGTAATTTATAAAGAACTGGAATGTAGTGATCCTGGCTTCAGAGTCTGGAAATTCCAAGAGGATGTTTGGACACTGCATCCTCTGGAGAGAAAGAATATACATCCTCATGTGGCAGAAGTGGGAGAACAAGACCATCTAATGATTCTTGAACTCCAGAATTCAACTGGTAGCCAGTAATCCCATCAGGAGGACAATGAGGCAGAGCTGCAATAGGCAAATTCCCACTTAAATGTCTCAATTCATTATAGGATAACAATGGCAACACTGAGATTTTAGAGGCGACAGTCAAATCATAGCACTATGTAATAATATTTATTTATTAGTTTTTCTTATGTTTAAGTTCTCAAACAAGTGTGAAAGACTGAAGGTTTTCCTTCACATCCACATGCAAACATTCCTTTGTCCCCTTACACATAGACACTGTTTAAAGATAAAATTTCCTTCTCTGTAACCCTTTCATTTCTGTAAGTCTACTCAATAGTTTCTGAAATGAGGGACAAAGCATGAATGAAAAATATATTTGGCCATTTTATTAATTAAGGAGTAATCAGATGCATAGAATCCTTTTGCACGCATGCACACACACACACACACACACACACACACACATACACACACACACACACATACACACACACACACACACGCTGAACAAGCAGCCCTGTAACAACACAAGGAATTCCATCTTTGTCTTACAGTATGAGGTGAGACATCAGATTTCACATAACCTGTGTAACCTAGAAAATGCAATATGTTTCGCTTCTCCCCCTAAATCTTTACCAGAGTATTTGCTTAGAACTGATCTTATGTAAAAGCATATGGTTGAAGTAGCAGAAGGGAACCTGAGCATATCTGTTTCATATATGAAGCAGCCTCATGTTTATCTCGGATATTTTAAGACACTTTTTGAGGCATGAACTTCTGGTATTGTTCAGGCTGGCATCGACCTGAAATACAATCCCAGCCAGGCTTAAATTTACCTCATTCCTCCTCTCAGTGCAGAAATTACAGATGTATGTGACTATACACAACTGTACATATAAAGAAGTAAAAATTTCTCCTGGTTTCAGTATCTGCCATTTTGATATACCTACCAAACTGGTTTCTTTACCAGGTGTCCTTTTTTTTCTGTAAATTTTAAGCAAATAATTGATTGGGTTTCTTTTTTTGTTTCTTCAATTCATTCATTTGATCAATCCATATATTTTACAACCCCTTAAACTATTCTTAACTCATGAAATAGTCCAAAGTCACATGTGGCCTATAGTCTATATCTTATGGTCCAATCCTTTCCAATCATACAATATAATATCAACTTAAAATTATATCTATTATTATTTTTTGACCAGGGCTCTGGCTATCCTGGAACTTGTCTGTAGAAGCAGACTAAGCTAGAACTCATGATCCACTTGCCCCTGCCTCCTGAGAGCTGGAATTTAAAGGCATGCACCACCATATCTGCCTTTATATTCATTTCTTTTAAATCTTCACATATTGTCAACAAATATCTGTGTACAGGATTTCCTTTAAGAAAATATATTTCTCAACTTCCTGCATCTACAAAACTCAAATTTGTCTTTCAGTACTCAAATAAATGTCTTATTTCTTAGGAAAATATTTCTAATTAGTGTTTTGTTTATACTTTTGTCAGAATGACACAAACTAGTGTCATGTAAAAAACAGGAACCTCATTTTCAAAAATCAGATTGGCCTGTATGTAAGCCTGTGGAATATCTCTTGATTAATAATTGGTGTGGGAGGTCCCAGCCTACTGTGGGAGGATCCAGCCTTGTGCAAGTACAATCTGGGTTGTACCAGTACCTGTAAACAAGATAAATCTTTACTTCTCCTAGTTATCTGCTCAGGTTTTTATCAAAGCAACAGAAAATCAAATTAGGACAATAAGCTACATTCTCTACTTCCAAAAGAATTTAAAACGAAACTAAAAAAAAAAGAAAAAGAAAAAAATGAATCATGCCTTGCAATTTTTAACTTCTGTTCATAGTTAGAGTTCCATGACATCAGCATTGGCATTTTCTGTGTTTTGTTTCCTCAACAGTTAAAATGATCACTGGTACCATGGTGGTCTCACTTGGAATAATCCGAATTATAGCCACATTCGAGTCGCTTTGTCTCTCCCCTTAGAGGATTCAAAGTTGCAACAAAAGCAGAAGTAGTAAAGTTCTGAAATAGAAATGTGAAAACAAAGCTGTCAGAAAGGAGAATATTTACTACACTATTAAAAAATCTGTCAACATGAGTATCAGGTTTTGATGCTGAGTCCTTTGTTTTGTGGGAGTGACAAACAAATAACAGTTTTTATGTTGCTGCATTTTTAAAATAGAGTGAAGCAGCCCAGGAGAAAGCACTTAGTTTCTCATACAGATTTTAAACCATCCATAATTTTATAGCTAACAATGTGGTGAGTTATATATAGTAGTCTATAGAGTAGCAATTAAGGCAGACAAAATGGCCGATAGAATTAGATGCCTTGAGTAATCTTCTGTTTCTGAGTGATTTCTCTTACCTAGACACTTCAGGGTATTTGGACAATTGCAGACATTCTCCTCTGGAGTTTTGCCAGCTACTGAGTTTAATATTTGAATAAAAATATAGAACTATAGTCTTCTTAGAGAAAAACTGGAAATTTCATAAGAACATGGCCCTTTCATACACTTCCCAAAGTATCAAATATATAGACTCTGTCCAGCAGATGAATCTGACGTTTATTTTTATGAGAAGTCTTGAGGAAAATGTAGAGAAAACTGGCTCAAATTGTTGCCTCAGAAACTATTGCTTCAATGCTGAATGCCATGGGAAGGATTTTTGAGCAACATGTGTGGACACCAGTGTCCACCTGTAGACTTAGCTTCAAGAAACAATTCCAAATTAGATTACAGTGCCACTTGCAGTGCAGGAAGCCAAGCCAGTACAAGAAAACCTGACCATTAAACTGTCTGTGTATAAGGAATGTTTTCTGAATACCACCTGGCCATCAGTGGGAACGTGCCTATAAACTGAGTAGAAGCCAGCTTCAGGCATATTTTATGAAAATAATGAAAGCTTGGATTCCAATACATCACATTTCATACTTAACATGCCAGTGAAGAACTCTGAAATGGATGACATGTGAGTGATGACCTAATGACTATTTATTTTACTGTGTCTCCACACATACTCTTTTTTTTTTTGGATGTTAGCACAACTCTTACTCACGGTTTGCACCAATCTCTTCTAAATGATGATGTTAATGGAGCTTCCACAACTGCTTCCCTGAAGTTTGAGCCCTTTAAATCATGTTTGACTGCCCTGTCAATGCCACTTCCCCCAATAATTCTGCTTTGTGGATAAAATGGATGGAGTTTTTCGCACACTATGTGATGGGTTTCACAGTTCCATTTATGTCACCACCAGATCCACTGTACATAAGAAACCCTTTTTCATTAAGTTCAAGTATCTCTAGGGTGATGTTTGTCTATACTTTAGGGGCTCCCTTGGGGTCTAACCATTTTCCAAGATAGATTTCTGATAGTTGAGATTTAAATGCATGTAATTCCACATTGCATTTGTGACAGTGAAATTCTGCAGTGTCTTTGTTACACCTTGTTTTCCAGACTTCCCCTGATTCTGACCCTGTGTGAAATTTCTGCTACAAGCAATTTGGGTCACCCGGTACATCTTAAGAAGGTCTGGAAAACAACCTTCCCTAGAGCCCTTTATCTCAGATTTTCTATCAGAAATGCCTTAAAAACTTTGCTGTCTGTGAAATTCACATTAGTATTTTAAAATGGGGTCACTGGAATATTCTGTGAGGCTTCCCTGATCAGAACCATACTACTTCTCCATTCTGACCCACTATGAGTGGCAGGAGTCATAAAAATGGCCTATCAAGTAAGAGAATAAAGACATTTAATTCCTATAGCATTGGCTACTGATTAATTAATAGCTTTTTCCTTAATGCACAGTTCTATTCTGAGCTTCAAAAAACTCGTTGTTTATCTTTCTTTTTAAAGATACAATAACGCTAAGTAGCCAAGACTGACCTGAAACTTGACAATCCTCCTGGGTTGGCTTGCTGTATTCTAAGGTTAAGACATTCTTTCACTTTATGACACAGATGATTCATGCCCTTTTCCCACAAAAAATCAGAGACTTGTAGCCCCTACCTCAACAAGATGGAGAAATAGATAGATAGATGATAGATGATAGATAGATAGATAGATAGATAGATAGATAGATAGATAGATAGATATACTGGTGGATGGATGGAAAGATGGATAGGTAGGTATAGATAGATGATGGATAGATGATAGATAGATAGATAGATAGATAGATAGATAGATAGATAGATAGATAGATAATGTATTGAGTACAGAACAGGGCATTAGGAATGTTGTGCCAAATAGAGGACTAATTTTCATTCTTTATTGTTCTACTTCCACTAGTAGACTTTTTTGCAATTTTATCTGTTCATCTCTATGCTTGATTTGAAATGACAATAATTGATGTATCTGCAAGTTAATTTTCTGTTGTATCTAATGTTTTAACCCCACCATATTTTTTTTAATTTAAAGTACTGTATTGTCTAATCTCTAAAAGTCTCATTTTCATATTTTTATATTTTTGCATTTTCCTCCTGTTATTCACATGTTTAATTTCTAAGCATATGAAACACACTTGAAATATCTGTTCAACTGCTATGATCTGGTAATTCCATCATCATGCTCATTTCTGTATCTGTTTCTACTGATTGTATTTACTCCTACTTGTGATTCTTCCCCTGTTTGGTATATCCATATTTCTCATTTGTTTGCCACATATTATAAACTGAGCATTGTTCACTAGTGCAATTCCTTGAATCCTCTGGATTCACAGATTGCACAGAATCAACTTGAGTCTTTCCAGACTTGACTTCAGACTTTAGTATCACGTTCCATGGCTTGTCCCTGTATATAGGGCATGCCTAAAGGTTTCTAGATTTACAGACACTTTTCATTTTATAAGGACCTTGTATCACGAGGCAACATAGTATGGATATTGGGACCAGTTCTACTAGTCTTATAAGCACCTCAGAGACATGTCATGCCAGACTCCCAGTAGATTCTGCTACAGAACCCTGGACTTTTTTTGCAACTTCTTTCTGTTTTGTACTCAGCTCCATAAATCTATCTCCATCCACCCTAATTCTGTCTAGTCAACTTTGTATCCTGCTGAATATAAACTGCTACAAAGAAGGAAGTTTGGCCTCTTATTTATTTGTCACCCTTTAATAGAACAGTTTGACCTGACTCATGCCCAGTGTCCAAGAAGTATTCTTGGAAATGGGTGGATGGATCAATCAGCATTCATTTCTCACCATGACATAAAACATGAAATCTGAACATAGTATTTTACATAAAACAATACTGTGAAGCATTTGTGATATTATGTTGATTAGTGGTAAGAAGATGACCCACTGAGTATATAGACTATTAATGTGCCTTTGTCTATGCAGTCTGACTTAAATTTCATGTGAGAGATTATTATAAGGACACCTGAAGGAAAACTAGAAAGTGGAAACAGGGAAAGAGAAGGAGACATACAAAAGGGAAGAAGCAAAACTTTCCAGTAGACACTGGCATTTGTCCATTTAAAAGAAGCCGTCATTTTAGTCACAATTAATTTATAGTACTTTGGAAGAGAAAAAAATGAATAGAAAGAAAATAAAAACAGAAAAAAAAGAGGCCGACATACTGGAAGTAAGAAAGAACATTTGTAGTCAGTTTTGTTTAGGTTGTCACTGACTTTTATAAGAAACTGTGTCATATCTTAATATGCAAAAGGTTTTTTTTTATCAACAAAGCAAATCATGAGGCTCTATTGACCGTACTTTCCCTTCTTTATAATTTATTATTTATTCTTTTCTCTGGATGACAGTTTTCTAACCTGTCAAGTCCCAATCACAACTCTATCTTTTTTTCAAAACCTCAGACAACACAGGCAGAAGTAAAGCAGAGTGAATAAAGACCTAGAAATGGCTCCAGAATACCACAAACTACCATACTAAATTCACACAATGACATGTAAATGAATTGAATACAATTCAGTTTTAGAATATATTGGAACAATAAAGCAATGAGCATGTATGTCTAAAAATAGCTATACAATAAAAAAATTTTAATATGCTTTCAATATTAGTAATAAGTGAACATCTAATGTAAAATTACTTAAAATATACAGCTGCCTACACAAGTCAGTATATTAATTTTTCTACCAGAAATATTGAATTTATTACTTTACATAATATGAATTGATTGGAGAACATTTTTTAAAAACCAACTAAATCACAAACAGCCCACATATTAGCCCAACTATCACAATGTACTGGTTAGTCAATATCCCCTCTTTAACTAGGTAATCATGCATGGGGAAGAGGAAGAATGAAGTCAACAAATTGATGAGAGACAATATAAAGTATTTTGAGGAAAGGCTTTGTGTTAACAGAGCAAGGTCACTTAGCAAGCCACAAACTGAATTTCAAAAGTATAACTACAGAGTTTCTTTATACTAAAGAATGTTGATTTTCAGGCAAATCTATAAGCTTTCAGCTTTCACTTTAAAACACACTCCTTTAGGTATCCCATTAAATATATACTGGAAATAAAGAATTATGGATTCTATTTTGCCTACCGATTACACTCAACACAGCACAATACAGATTTTAATTAAGCACTTACTAGTTGATTTAATATATTATTCTAAGAAACATTATACCTAAAGTTAATGACTCTAAATAAAAAATAAACAAGATATAACACATACAGAGCAAAATGTTTTCTATACAGTATGATATTTGATCCAACCAATATCCAAGTTTTTAAATAGGTCCCAATATGAATTAAAATTTGGTGATGTAGATTCAGGGCAAATGTCCGTTTATTCTTTGGCTAATTCAATCCCTATTCCTTAGAGGGTTTTAGCCTTCATACAATCTAATCTTAAAGTCTAAGCCTGGAAAGTTTCAGCCTCTTAGACCTACTGCTGAGTGAGTCACTCTGACTAGCTCCTTCTGAACTCAGAGCTGTAGTGAACTCAATTGACTCTTCTGGTTCCACTCACTAACTGTTCCGGCTCAAACTCTTATCCAAGTTGCAGGTTTAAATTGACCTTCTGAGCCGGCTAACTATTTCTGACTGAACCCTTCTGACTATGGCTGACACCTGCAACTTCTCTGACTGAACTGTTCTGTTAGGTTTCAAACTGATTCCCACTGTTAGTTGACTCTTTCTCCCAAACTCATACTTCCTTCTGCTGAACTGATACTGTGTCTCTGCCTCAGACTGTGCTATGTTGCCTTCACAACAGAATCGCTTTCTCCTAGCATTAACACAGAGGACAGCATAAGTCTGACTAACAGAATGTGATTCTTTTATACAGGACCTTGGATTTGATCCCTTCCTAGCTATGACACAGGCCATTCAATGTAATTCTTCCCCAGAACAGTCATGTTGCTGGATTAAAGTATTAAACATTTCTCTACAAAAATTGATGAGGGTTTGATTCTATATACCACTTAATTTAAATAATACACATAGTTAAAACTCATCAAAGTACATGTTTTCTGCTTAATCATGTGGAGGCAACCATGAACCTAAACACTAATAAAAGAACTCAGGAGAGGTCATCAGGAAATATAAAAAGGTAACTTCTTCCAGATTTGCTTATGTTTTATTTATTATATTTTTGAGATAGGATCTCCTGTAACCTAGACTGGTCTTGAACTTGTAGTGATCCTCTGGTTTATACCTTCCTATTCCTGACACCCCACCCAGATGAAGTTTTACTATTTTTACAAGAGAAATTTACATAAATGACACATCGAACAAGAACGATGGAGAAAAAAGGCATGTGGAACCTAGGAATGATAACAGGCAAAGACAACACTGGATAATACATTAAATAGAAACACACTTCTCCCTTGTATAAGGCAGAGGATGAGGAAACTAAGATTTTCTTTAAATTGACAAAATATTTCAAAACTGAATTTAGAAGCATATGCTTGAAGTTATAAAATTTTCACATATAATAAAAAGATATATAATTGATTTAAACAAAAGGCACACCCTAGAAAATATTATTGATTTTCTTTATTTTTTAAGCCTTTGTTAGTTTTACTTTTGTGTTTTTAATGGATATTTTCTGCTATCATTTAACACACCCTTTAACAGATACATTTCCTTATCAAAATACCATTAATTTATAAATGCTTGAGAGATGGCTCAATAGTTTAGAGTCCGAGCATCCACATGGAAGCTACTCTGCAACTCAAGTTCCAGATTCAGCACCCTCTTCTGGCCCCCACATACACTGCACAGCCATTGGACACAGACAAAACTGAATATAAATATGAATTATGTGTGTTTATTTTCATTAAGAATTCCATTCCCACTGTGCATTGCTAATCATATGGCTTCTTGCCAGTAACTCTAAGTCTTGAGACTATGTTTCTAAATGTTTGTTGTATCAAATATCCACCAGTGTTGTAATAAGAGTATCATGAGATGACTTACGTGATATATTTGGTGGGGTGATCACTATGACATCCTCAGGGAAAAAAACAAAACAGAAACAAAACCTATAGCAGCTACTCCATGTCCCTTTATTTTCAACAAATATTTCAACATATATAACATTGTACTTTCAATTTCATTTAATTTTTAAAACCCTCTTAATGTCTGTCCTAGGCTGAAGATATACCTCAATGGTAGAATGCATGTGCAGAGTATGTATAGCCTTGATTTTTTATCTCCAGTATTGAGGGGGAAAAAAAGAAAAAAATTCACTCTTCAGTGCAACTTTACTGTTAAGTAAAATGCTGGTTGAAGGATTTCATAATGAAGAAAACATTTCTATTTAAAACTGAATAGTATTTCTTAACAGCCACAAAATATGTGTAGAGTTTTTTATGGCATGTGTCTAACTGAAACCCTAGTGGTTGGCCCAGATTGAGTTTTATCAAATCCATTTTCTTTATGCCCTCAGTAACCTTAAGAGAGTAGTAGTCAGGTCAGAGACTATTACCGTAGATAAAATTGTCAATTTATTTTTAAATCTCATCTTTAAAGGGTCACCAAATATCTAAGCTGGTTTGTTTTCACTCAAGCTATTCTTTGCTACTGACAAAATGTTGACACCCCCAATTATAATCTTCACTCCATCAGTCCATTTAGAACAATCTGGTAACAATTTCCATAGTATATCAGAAACACTCAACAAATAAAACAATGACTCTTCATTGATGATTATTAGCCTTTGCTCATTTCACCATCATGTCAAGAGTAATAAGTAGTTTAAAGTCAGACTGTAATCACACGGATCTCTGTTTTCTACAAATCAGACTTTATTTTTAAATGACTTTTTACTACTTAATTTACATTCATCTCCAGATGAAATCTCCATCAAACTCCAGAGAAAGTGTTTCTCCAGAGTGCTTTGCATACCTCTTCTTTTCTAAAGGCAAATTAAAACTAATAAAACAATGGAAAAGGCTTGAAATACGTTTATAGATTTCAGCACATCCAATCTATTTTTATTTATTCTAAAGTATAATATATAATCCAAACAACCATTTTGCCTAGTGTTATTTTGCCATATTCTTTAGAACAGTAATAAATAAAAAAATGGTTTAATAATTGATGAATAAATGTACAGCTGGGAAAAACATATTGCAATGGCATAATCCATTATATCTTGAAAAATTATAATGTACCACATTTTAGAATATGTTTGAATGACAGATAATTCAATATAATTTAGAAAGTAGCTCACAGATCAGGATTCCAATCTGAATTACCAATACTTAGCATGGTGATCTTGGGTAGGTATGTTGTTTAGTTTCTTTGTATCTTAGATTTCTTGTCTATAAAATGAAGGAAACAATATAGTCTCCATTCTCATAGTGCATCATAAATAGCATCAACAAATAAAACTAACACTTTTCATCGGTAATTATTAGCCCTATTGCTGAAGCCACCATTTGCTATGTCATCTAATGTGGAGAAATAATGTTGGTGCCCTGCTACACATTTCACTACTACTGACTAGCATCCATAGTGCTAGAACTTACCTTGAAGGCTACCAGAGGAGAAAAATAATCATCAATATCATCTGGCAACAAACCCTGCTACCTTCAACAGAGACAAGATATACTGGTGTAATAGTGACACAAATGTTTTGGCATTAACCACCACTTGATTGTATTCTAGGACCTCTTCATGATGTAGAAACAATAATGGAATGGACACAAAGTCCCACCAGTAACCAAGAAGCTATTTGCAATTGATACCTGATGGGAAATGGAAATTCAATTTTTTCCAGTGGAGTCTCACTTATTGCATCAACTATGCACTATGTTCCATGCCCAGGAGTAGTTGGCGAAAACAAAATGGACAGCATGTTTATGTGTGTCTATGTCTATAATTTTTGTTTTGATTTGTTTTTATTGTTTGTTTTGTTTTGTTTTAAGAGAAATAGAAGAATATAAAATTGGGTGGCTGTGGAGGAGGATATGGGAGTAATAGATACAGGGAAGAATATGATCAAATTATAGTTTATAAAAATTTTAAATTGAAAATTAAGACACAGAAATGATGTCTACGTCTTTACAACATAATACCTTCTCTAAATCTCTAATCATCATCATAAATACCATTATATTGGCTTGACAAGACATGCACAGTGGTACAATATTATCACAAGTAATACAGGATTAAGCGATCACTTTCTTGTTGACTCTAAGGACTGCTCCATGAGATGGAATGCATACTTGGCACTGGTAAAGGGCCAAAAACCTGTAGCTATATAGTAGTAGACTCTAGAGAAGAACCAAATAATATTATTCTGTTAAATAGACATTATACTAAAATTACTCCTAATAACTCAATGATACATTCATAGATCAAATCATCTTTCAGTTCTTATCAGTAGATGGCACATAACGCAGAGATCCCCATTTGGAATTAAGAATCTGTGGAGTACTCAGCCCCAAATGGGCTGTACATATTGCATCTCTTCCCCTCAAGGCTCAGGGATATCTGAGGAAAAGAAGAATGAGATGTGTAAAAAATTATTCAGAGGTATTCAATAACAACAAGGAAGCAGTCTTTTACAGATAAATCACAGCAGTTGCATATATGGATTCATAGTGACTATGACAGTATAATCAAAACCTGAGCATGTTCAAGCTAGACAAAATCCAAGTCCAGAGTAGAGGTGGGTACACAAATATATCTAGCGACTTGTACAATTGAATTAACACCAGTGGCTTAACAAAAATCTCAAATATTTCCAGTATTCATTCATGGCTAACAACAACATGATATGGTTAAGTATACAATACTATAAATCAGATAAATACCATAACTACAAATGGTACATCAATATAGCTGAACTTAAACTGTAAAAATTAAAAAGAAGACAGGAACAAAAAATATGTTGAGTGATCTAATCGATAGGCGATACCTGATAATTCGTATTACCAGTAAAATGGAAAAGCAATTGAGAAACATCGACATGACCACACATTAAAAATTGTAGTAGCATGGAGGTAGAGAAGAGCAAGATGTAAGAAAAAGAGATGACCACAGTCCTCTAACTTAATGTGCCTGTGATGGGATTTACTGACTCTTATTTATATGTGTTATATCTGCAAGTTTGCATCAAATATTCTATGACAAAAATTCATTTTAAAAAACAAAAATCAGTAGAAAAACTAGAAGTTTGTTGAACAGTAATTGCACCTAGTCTGATAATAAAGGAGGCCAAGTGGGTATATGTATGTATGTGTATGTGTGTGTGTGTGTGTGTGTGTGAGAGAGAGAGAGAGAGAGAGAGAGACAGAGAGACAGAGAGAGAGAGAAGCATATATGAGACTAATTTTTCTGCCAGTCTTCACTTTTGCTTCGTTTTTCTCTCAAGATATTTCTGTGTTGATGAGAATACCCCTGTTGTATTCATGTGTTTTCTTTTTTTCCTGAGAGAAATATTCCAGCTCCTTTGCTCAGTCGGTCAAGGCTGTGTGAAAGGAATAGGAAACAGATTTTTCAACACAGATCCTTAATTAATCCCCTTATCTTCATCCACTGCAAGAGTAATAAGAGGAAGAACTCCCTTAGCTAACAGGAGAATGTTTCTGGATTCCTCTTCTAGCCTGGTTTTCACTCTCCATTCTCTTCCACCTTTATCTGTTAAAACATTTACGTACCTCTTATCTTATATTGTTCTATTGACACATCCTTTCCCTTAGTATCTGTGTCCCTTTCATTATACAACATTATTTTAACAGTTCATCATAGTCTGTATGCTTAAAGGACCAATAGAGAGAAAAGCAGACAATATGTATGTATGTCCACTCTGTCATCTTGACCTAGAGACTGTATTGACTGTGTTATTTTCTATAGAAAAAACACAAGCATAAACACACACACACACACACACACACACACACACACACACACACACACGGGGGAAGTAGAGGAAAGAGAGAGAGGAAAAAAAGAGAGACAGACAGACAGATAGACAGAAAACCAAATCTAATTGAATTTCTTTTTACTATTTCTTAAATTACTTTTGCTCTTTTGTTAGAGTGTTAGAGAACTGACCATTACAATAGCTATTTGCTCACCATTAGAGAAAAGCACTACAGGCTGTAGGATTGGCTCTAAGATCAAGGACACTCACTGTTCTTCCAAAGGACCCAAGTTTGTTTCCCAGCACCCATGTCCTGAGGCTCAAAACACCTATAACTCCAGCTAGAGGGAAGCCCACTGCCTCTTCTGACCATGGCTACAGTACACACACGCACAAACCCACACAGACACACAACAACAAAAGATAATTAAAAGAGAAATAGTTAGCGTTCATTCTAGTTTCTTAAATCAATAACTTAAAGAGTATATTTATTGGTTTTAGTTAAAGAGTATCAGTCTAAATACATGTGATAAAAAGTTGTTCATTCATAAATGACAAAGAATAAGAATTTGCCCAAACCAAGAATACATACTCAATACCTGAGTACTGAATACACTAAATGAGTAAAACAGGTTTCAGCTAACAGAGAAGTTAAATCAGGCCTAACTTTCAAGGAAGTAGTTCTTTTGCAAATGAGTTGCTTTGCATCTGAGCATCAAAATGTCTCACAGATGCACCACAGCAATGAGAACTGACTGAGCCTCATGCCCCTAGGACCATAAAACATCCACCACTGGAATGACAGTGATATAGGACGTATTTATCTTTATCTTCAAAATTAATTGGAAACTTTTCTTTAAGGTGCAAGAAATCCAGGCTTTTATTTTCTTATGTGAATTTTGTTTTTACTTTTTTCCAGTATTTCATACATGAAGACAATGTAATATGACTTTATCTCCCCTATTTCTTCCCTCTAATTACCTCCATGTATTCTCCACAGGCTGCCTCCCAACTTTACTGTATGGTAATCAATTGAGTTCAGTTAATGTTTCCCGTACATGAATGGTTGTAGAACCATTATTAGAGAATGAGAAATCTACCACTACTAACTCCACTAAGAAAGAAAAATTTCCCCTTTCCTAGCTCTTATCCACTGCTATCCACTTTTCATCAATAGATCATAGTGTCTGGTGATCAACTACCTTTCTATGCAGAGGGTAGATCTGCAATGGCTTGATCTTGTACAGTTCTTGAGCAATGTCCCATATCTAGAAGGCAGAATTTCACAGATCTCTTCTCTATCCTCTAACTCTTACATTTATTGTCTGTTTTGTTGTTGTTGTTGTTGTTGTTGTTTGTTTTTTGTTTTTTGTTGATGTTGTACTGGTAGTGGTGATAATATGCATACACGATTTAGGGCTGAGAATCAGCCTCATTCTCAGCCTTTTGACCAGGTATGCATCTCTCTATTGTCTACTGCCCACTTAAAAATGTCTCTGAACAAAGGTGAGAGCAGTCCGAGACTGTATGTATACACATAAATATTTAGACAACAACTGCACAGCATAACCATTTAGTGAAATGAAAATAGCAGATGGTACCCCAGGGCCCTATGACATCCTTACCTATGTACTTCTGACTAGAATCACAATAACAGACATGAAATTATCTCCTGTAGAACAGACACTAATATAATCAGAAGAATATTACTTACCTCATAATAGTTGTACCACTAGTGTACAAGTAGACACACCCTGCCTGGATTGTCAATATTGTAGCATGTAGGCTTCAGTACTGGGTAAATCCACTATATCATTTTTACCCAAGCAGGTTGTATGACATCTTCCAACAACACAAAACCTAATAAGCAGGGAAAATATTCTGGGTCATTTGGGGTTTAGCATGTTTATTTTCTGAAGCCAAAGTTGTAGTATCTTCAGCAATACAGTTTTACCATGTAGTTATGGCATTAATCAAGGGAAATGTCAATTGGCTGTGTTGCTTTAGAGATCTCTAGGGCCTCCATAAACAATAGCTTAGAGGAAACTCTCCCATATCTTGTACTGTGAGTTTTGTTAATTAAATTTTGTCTTCTGAGCACAACATTTACCTACAAATTCAAAAGCATTTTCCTTTGCAGCTAAGTATTATTACATTGTGCATTTGTACTGTTACTTATGCACTCATCTGTTGATGGACATCTAGGTTGATTCCATTCTCAAGCTACCGTGAATAGAGCAATGAATATGGATGAACAATTTTTTTTGTAGTGGAATAAAAAGTCCTTAGACTGTGTAGGCAGGGGTGGTATAGTTGGATCATATAAAAATTCTTTCTAGTTTGTTTCAGAAACCTTCATACTGATATCTAAGGTTTCTGAATGAATCTACAATCTCACCAACAGTGTATCAGAGTTTCCCTTTTGCCACATTTATAAATGCATTTCTTGCCATTTGCATTCTTGATCTTGCATGATCATTCTGATGGTGAGATGGAATCTTAAAGCAGCTTTAATGTGCATTTCCCTGGTAAATAAGGTCACTGAGCACTTTGGGTAGCGTTTCTTAGTTATTTACAATTCTTTTGAGAATTTTCTGTTAAGTAAATAACCCATTTTTGAAATCGTGTTGTTGCTTTCTTGGCACGTAGTGTTCTGAGTTTATTGTGTATTCTAAACATTACTCCTTTATCAGATGACTATCTGGAAAGTATTTTATTTAATTATATTCAATGCCTATTTGTTTGCTTCAAAGTTTCCCTTGTTATAAAAATGTTTTTAAGTTTCATAGCCCACTTGTTGATTAATGGTCTTTACTGTGCTACTGGTGTCTTATGCAGAAGATCATTATTTGTGCATAGATATTGAAGCACACTCCTTTTATTTTTCCTATTTAGCACTTTCAGGTTATCAGATTGTTTGCTGAGCTATTCATCCTTATTCATCTGTGAGATTTTTGGGCATGCAAAGCCAGAGAAGTGGTTCCAGTTTCATTTGTCTTCTTGTTGAAATCCAGTTTTTCAAGCAACATTGGTGAAGATGCTATCTTTTCTCCAATGTATATATTCTGGTAAAAAAAATGAAATAACTGCAGTTATTATATCTTATCTTCAATTCTGTTCCATTCATTTATGCTTTGTTTGTTTGTTTGTTTTTGTCAGTACCATTCTAATTATAATATTGTGATTAGAAGATAGTTTGAAATAGGATATGATGTTTGCTTCTGCAGTATTCCTTATGTTCAAATTGCTTTGGCTCTCCTTGGACTTATGCCTCCATATGTTTTTTACTCATATTTTTGTTTGTATTTTTCCATGTAAGTGAAGAAAGGCTTTGAACATTTTATTGAGATTGCAATGAATATATAGGTAGCTTTCTATAGGATAATCATTTTTCCAATACTATTTCTTCCAATCCATGAGCATTGGAAGCTTTTTTTATCTTCTAATGTCTTATGTCTTCTGATTCCTTGGTTGGGTTTATTTCCAATAGTTTTAGTGTTTTGTGTTCTTCGTGAATGGGATCGTTTCCCTGATTTATTTTCAGTCTGTTGGTCATTGGTATAATAAAGGCACTGGTTTTGTGTGTGTGTCCAGTCACTTTGTTCTAATCATTTAACTGCTCAAAGAGTTCTTTGGGGTAAGCTTTAGGCTCTCTTATACATAGAATTCCATCATTTTCATACATGAATACTTTGACTTCTCCTATTTATATCACTTTTATTTACTTTTACCTGTGATATTCTTCTAGCTAATGTTTTTCACACTATAATGGAAATGTGTGGAGAGTGTAGACATCATTGCCTTGTTCCAAATGTTAGTAGTTTTTTGAGGATTTGTTTATTTAACATGATGTTTCATATATGTTTGTCACATATAGTTTTCATTATATTGAGATTTGTTGCTTCCATTTCTATCATCTTTATGACTTTTGTCATAAAGGGACAATGGATTTTGTCAAAGGTTTTTTTTCTGTATCTAATAAAATGATCAAGTGATCTATTTTTGTGATTGGTAGCATTTAATAGCTTGCATACATTAAACCACTTTTGCATTTTTGCAGGAGCCAACTTGCTCATTATGAATGATTTTTTAAAAATATGAGCTTGAATTCAGTTTGCCTTTATTTGACTGCAAATTTTTACAACTACGTACATCATGGAGAATAGCAAGTAACTATTTTTTTGTTTTGTCTTTATCTGGTTTTGCTACCAATGTAATATTAGATTTTTAAAAGTTTTTGAGCCTCCCATTATTTTCTATTGCATGAAAAAGTTTGAGAAATATTGGTGTTAATTCTTCAATAAATTCTGCAATAAATCCATCTGGTCCAGAACTTGATTAAATGAAAGAGTTTTTATTACTGTCTAAGTCTTGCTGCTACATAAGGGTCTTTTAAATTCTTTATTTAAAATTAATTTAAGTTTGCTATATTTTATGCACATAGGAAATTTTCCATTTTTAAAATTTTTTTCTGATTTCACAGAGTATTATTTTGAAACTAAGTTCTTATAACTCTCTGAATTCTATTAGTATCTCTGCAATGTCAGCCTTTCATTTATACATTTATTAATTTGTATGTTCTCTCCTTTTCCTTGGGATAATTTATCTAAGGGTTTATCAGGTTTGCTTATCTTTTCAAAGATTATTTATTATTTTATTTTTATTTCATAATTTTTAATTCTAAGTTTGTGTTCTTTCCTTCCTAGCTACTAATTATGCTTTGGACTCTTTCTTCTGAGGCTTTTGGATGCATCATTAGGTTGTTACTTTAGTGACTCAAACCTTCCTCATGTTACTTCCTTCACTATGGGTTCTAGATTTTGGTAAGTTGTATTTTCCTGTTTATTTTATTCTAGGAAATTTGTATTTTCTTCTTGATTTCTTCAGTGAACCAGTTTTCATTATGTGGTGCATTGCTCATTCTCCATGATATTATATACTTTTTGTAGTTTTTATTGATGCTAATATCTAGCTTTTTTGAGATAGGATACAAGATGTTATTTCAATTTTTCTTTATTTGTTGAGGCATGCTTTTTGTTACAGTACGTGATCAGTTTTGGAGATTTTCATGAGCTACTAAGAAGAGTGTTTATTCCTCAGTGTCTTGGTGAAATGTTCTGCAAATTTATATTAGGGTCATTTAACTCCAGTTTTGCAACATGTCACTCTTTAGACTAGAGGAATAGTAAGCTGGGCTCTCTTCTAGAGACTCTGGGGAAGACTATCCCCAGGTTCTTTCAGGCTGCTTGCACATTTATATTTCACACTTCTAAAGGAATGAATCACTTTCTTCTTGGATATACCCTCAGACTATTGTCATATTCTAGAGAATATCTGCCCCTCTGGTTTGTGTTCCAGTTTATCTTTGAAGCAAATTATAGAAGAATATGCCTGTGTGAAAACTAGGAAGGGTCTATATTCCAGGGGTCTATATGAAGGAATCACATTAGAGGCCTGTGTGGTCGGGATGAAATGTAAAAAAAGTGATAAGAATGTGGTACATACCTTTAATCCCACTATACAGAAAACAGTGGTAGCAAGCATTTGTAATCCCACTATTCAGAAGGCAGTGGTGGTCCATGCTTTAATCCTTAGAACAGAAACAGAGCATGGAAGCAGACCTAGGAAGTAGAGCTCAGAAAGTGTCAGGAAGTGACATCTGAGATGAGCCATGGTTAAGAGCAGGCAAAGTGACTAATCAGAGGAAGAGTTAGCAGAGTGAGTGAGAGTAAAGACATGCCCAACTCTCACAATAGAAAGGTGGACGCTCAGCTCAGAGCAGTGTGTTACTGAGTCAGTTACAGCAGGCAGTATGAGGCAAGCAGTCTGAACCAGGCAGACAGGGGACAAGACAAAGAGACAATGAAGTAATCTGACTTAGGAACAGAGATGCTGATTGGGCCAATCTGGAGCAATGAGAGCTCACAGAGAGGCACAAAGATACAGAAATACAGAGACACAGAGGCAGCTGCAGAAGTCAGTATTAGATAGGAAGAATGATTCAGTCTGAAGCTGAGCAGAGCCTTTCAGTTTGAGGCAGTCAGAGAATGAGCCAGAGTAAGCCAGAGTCAGAAGAGTTTAGTCAGAAACAGTCAGCTGGGTCAGAAGATCAGTTTGAACAAGTCAGCTTGGAGAAGAGTTTGAGCTAGAACAAGAGGGAGTTGAACCAGAAAAGTCCGAGTTCAGAAGGAGCTAGTCAGTGTGGCATAGTCAGTAGTAAGCCTTGGAGACTTAAACATTCTGGATTGTATGGAGGCTGAGGTTGAAACCCTCCAGTTCTAGACTTAAGAGTAGATTGTATGGAGGCTGAAATGCTCTAGGGATCCAGGACTAAGAAGCAGTAATTAAATTAGACAAAAGAATAAACCTCCTTTGCCCTGAATTAATTACTACATCTGGTGAATCTGTGGCTACACAAATAGAAATGGGATAATCTCTTTATACCTGGTTCCTCCTGCCTTGCTAAAGTCTCCCAAGTGATGGATGGCAAGCAGAGGCCAAGATCCCCAGCATCCCTGCTATCTTTCCTTCTTCTTTCTTACTTTCTGGGTCTGGGATTCTTGTGTTCTATGAGTATACCTTGGATTTACATAACTGCATGCAAATGCCTGTGAACCATTGTTGTTTCGTATGATTATAGTTTCTACTTGAGAAAAGCATCTACATTTTAATTTTATTGCAATTACAGTTTCTTGCTTGTCTCCACTATTATTTTCAGATTGTCTACTGTGTTCTAGGACTTCTCATTCACACCTCTTGCATTACAAATGTTTCTTACTTCATATCTTATTCATATACTTTTTTATCAGACATTGCTTTTACATCTAGTTCAAAATGTTTAATTTCTTCCAATCATTGTAAAATGCACATCAGTTTCTCAAAGATTATCCAAATGCTCTTACTAAGTAATACATAATTTATGTGTTAAATTTCAAAGTATTAGTAGCTTATATATTAATAACTTAATCTAGGCATAATTCTGAGATTTTAAACTGTCTTTCACAATTTTCCAAACATTGATCTTGCTCTTTCTGGACCCAATACTGCACTCAATTTACTGGTTTCTCTCTCTCTCTCCCTCTTTCTTTGTCTCTCTTCTCTCTCCCTCTCCCTTTCTCTCTCCCTCCCCCCATGTGTGTGTGTGTGTGTGTGTGTGTCATTTTTTCTCTCTTTCTGCTTGCATAATTTGTGTGATAAGCAAAGTTAATTTTTCACTTCCATTGTACCTTTAAAATTCTTGGTGATTTTTCTATTAATTTGGTTTTTCATTTCTTACTTCATCACCATGAATTATATGCCTTCAATCTTTCTAACCAAGAAATTGTATAAAATCCACATTTTCCATCAAGAACACAGGTTTGATCACATTTGAATTGCTAAAAGCATTTATGCTTATTATTCATTTGACAAATGCATATTATGTTTCCTTTGGTGCAGCTGAGGCTTTTGCAAAAGCATCTTTTTAGCATTTTCACATTCAGTGAGATTCTCTACTTGACAATAAAATTGTGTTGGCTTACATATTGAACACAGCCATTATAATTTAATTGAAATTGAAATTACAATTATATTGAATTTGATCATATACTTCATATTAAATCAAATTATAGTAGGAAATGGATAGGTTTCTCTTGTTCTTTGAAGTTTTACAGAACAAATGCAACTGTCACCAATGTAATTATGACAAAGACACCCTAAGGTGATGATACTCAATTATTTATATAATTTGGGTAAAATGAATATGTGATATATTCTGGAACTTATTCATATAACAAGGTAAAAATTCAAAACACTCATCTAAGGACTAAAATTTATTTTATGAAATGCAGGGTGGATATTTCTTAAAATTTTAGTTTTACTGTGCACCAGAGTAATAAAATAACTGAAATATTCTTATTGAAAAAGGCTTTTTATTCAACTTTACTGATGTGACATATATGTCCTTCCTTCATTATATGCTAATAAACCTGCTTCTGTTAATGCTATGATCACTTACTCACCTTCTCATATAAAAATCACACACACTGAAGTATTTTCCAGATGTTAAAAAAAATAAAATTAGGCAACTCATAGATAGATATATAGACCCAGAAACAAGAATTCTGAGTGAGGTAACCAAGCTCATAACGACACACATCACATGTTTTCTCTCATGTATGGATATTAACATTGAGTCATCGGATATGTTTGTTCCCTATGGAATACACATAAAGATGAGAAAATTAGTAACAAATCATCAGGGAGGGATTTTAAAGAACGGAGAAATAGAAAATAATTATAGAAAGAGTTAAGGGAGAATAAAGGGAAAAGAAACAGTAAAATGGGGTGAAGTATGAGAGGGTATAGTAAGGAATACAGGGATAGATAGCTAACACTAAAGACATTTTGGAAAAATCACATAGAAAACTAATACTATATAACCTTCCTAAACATGTAGCCATAGTTATATTAAAAGAGTTTAAATAGAGTTAATCGACAATGCTCATACCAGATGCCACAGGCCAACAAATAACAATCTTATTAATAGGAATGAGTTGTTGGTCAGTAGACACTTTGACACCTCCAAACATTAGAGTCTTTTCTCAACAATCTTTGTTGTTATCAAAATCCTTGCTGCTGATATCATAGCATACTTGAGACAAAAAAACACAGAGAAATAAAACTGGTACACGCCTGGGACTGTAATCTCTAATGACTACCTTTTATAATGATGTAAGATGCTATGAATGCTACAAGAGGAGAAAAAAAATCACCAACCTTAATGAACTGTGAAACCTCTAAGTGACATAACTTTCTGTCTGGCAAGACAATCTTACTAGCACATTAGTGACACAAATATTATGGGAGGAACTAACCACTTTCTGATTGGATTTAACGTCAATTCCACAACATGAAATTGATATCTGGCATCAATATGGGATAAGAATATATGATAGGTAAGTCATAGGCCTAAGAGAGAAAATATTACTATTAGTATGCTAAATAAATATAATCAGACTCTTTATTCATAGATTCATGCATATCTCAACTCTTATTAGAGACGCACTTATTTGGAATAGATGTTGGTCAACCACTAGTCAGAGAGAAAAATATAAAGGACTATGTAATGTTTATTCCTAAACAGGATATCTATATTCCACCCTCTCTTCCCAAGGCTCATTTGCAGAAAAGGAGTGGAAATTTTGAAAGAGCTGAAAACTGTCAGTGGCTAAAAAGGAACTGCATTTGCTAGACAGAACAGGAAAGTTGCACATATGAACTCATAGCTGTTGAACTAGTAAGAAAAATATCTGTGGAAGTTCAAAGAAGAGTATGTTCTAGAATGTAAAGGGAGAGTGGGTATGAAATACCATCACTAACGGGGAGCAATTAATAATTCATAGTTGCTGAGATATGGAGAGTTAGTTTCATTTAAGGTGGGGGACCCCTAGTGGATTAACTACATTACAGTTGAGGCCACATATCCAAAATTGTATGGACAATGTCAAATGTGCATGTTGGATTAGAAAAAAAAATGGAAGCAAATTTGGTGAATAAGAGTGAAGGAGGATATGGGAGGAGTGGGAGAGGTATTGAATATGATCAAAACACACTGTGTGAAATTCTAAAAGAAAAATTAAAAGTGAGAATAAAAGATTAACAAACAATAAAATCACTATAATTTCTATATTACTAATAACACAATCATTTACAATTTAATGGCTTTTCTTCAATATTTCCATGGCAATAATTTTATCATTTAAGCATATCTTTATACAAAACATTTTCATGTAACTACTAAGTAATATAAATACCATTTTTAAAGTAATGAGTGATTGTGTAATGTGATACCTTGGAACAACTTAAGGTCCACAATTGTTTAAAGATTAGAAAGGACACAAAACCAAAAGAAAATGAGATGAGTAAATTTTTATATGGTAGTATGTGGGTAGTAAAAGAATCCCTGAATGTGCGAAGTCCTTAGTGTGTGTGAACATGAGCCAGCATATCAAGGACCCATGTGAAATCGGCAAAGCATTCACTCCCGGGTGAGGTTCAAAGGGATGGCAAAGCTTTCCTTTTGTCTGTGTGTGGATGTTGATAGTGTGTGCAGAAAATGTCCACTGTAGCTTTTTACCATGGATATTTACAGCCTGACCACTGCTCCACTATGGAGACTGCTACCACCAAAATTAGCTAAACCTTACTCCTTGATTCAATGGTATGCAGCAACCTTGCCTCCCTATTCACCTGATCTACTAAGGTACTGCAGCATATATAGCAGAGAGTCCAATTGACTGATCTCAGCTTTACTGTGCCCCGTGTTTGTCTTTTCCTCATTCTCCCAATACCCCTGTCTGCTCAATCCCTGGAACCATGCAAGGATGCATCAGTCGTGAACACGGTCGGTCTGAGGCGCTACACTTGTATTACAAAAATATGTGAATTTGTTTCCCAAAAATTAATCTTTTAAGCATTTCTATAGCTCATGTGTAAATTTTCAGAGATGCATAGCTAATAAATATGAGAAGTTTCTCTACTCATAATGTGTGTCATAGTCATTATTCTGAAAACAAACTGAAAATTTGCTAGGTGTGCATTCCATAACTTAGTATTCCAAGAGCTAATTCAAAGCTTTTTGATAAACATTATTTGACAACAAGCCTAATCAGTTACAAAAACCAACTCACTTAAAATCAAAGGAAAGAATGAACTATTTGATTGAAAATATTTAAATAAATACTAGCAAATAATTACTACTGTCAAATTAATAATTCTATTAAATTATGGGCACATTTTATTGAGTATAGTTATCAACCTGGTGGCTTCATATTTACATTTATTAGTCTTTACAGATAAATGTACGGAAAGTTTGTCAGAGGATACAAGTTGACACCAATAATATATAGGTGTACACAATTTTTTGAGTTAGATATTTTGTTTTCATATGAAAAATTAATTAAAGGAAATAATTAACATTTCATTTCATTAAACATTTTATGCTCTCTATCATAAAAAATTAAAAATATACATGTAACCTTCAAAACATTATGACTTTTTATGGTAAAATAAAATATAAAAACATTTCATTGCTTGCAAAAATTTTAGGGGCATTATTTAATAATATTTAAAAAATTTTCCTTTTGCCATTTATTTTTTATGGAGGAGGCACCAAATAACCTTTAGAATAAGTTTACATATGTAGTATATTCATATTATCATAATGATTACTTAAATCCCTTTGCATATTTTCAGTTTGGCCAATGACATTGAACTGATAGAGTCTCCAGTATCCGTTAGAGATAGCATTGTTACTTTTTGAAATTTTTCTTATTTCTGAAGTTGGCACAATTTTCTAAAGCATATATGTATAAATATATATATATACATATATGTATGTATATGTGTATTATGAATATGAATGTGTGTTTGCCTACATAAATATATATGTTTGTATATGAGATATATTAGGTATTGCATATGATATATTAGGTATTTATTTTTCAAACATAACTAATGCATTAGAAGAAAAAAGTTAGAGATACCCTTTTCTGCATTGCTCTGCTAAATTTCAGGATGAGTTAAAAAAAATACAGTCCAAATCAATCAAAAGATCCCAACAGAACTCCAAAGACAAATTAAATTACACAAATGCTAAGAAATCCAAAATTTATCTGAATAAACATCCCGTAAATGAATATAATAGGTTATTTGTGAAAGAATCAAAAGCTAGAAGAATTAAAGTATGATGAAAGGAGAATAAAAGACATGTAGATATGAACCCAGAAACCATAAAAGGAAACATGTCCAGATAGACTGCTGCAGAGCACCATAAACAGACAGGTACTGCATGCAGAAAAGAATCTTTTTCTGAAAACACCTTACTTATCCTCATTCCGCTAAGGTGAATATATATCTAGGGGGTTACCAATTACCCTAAAAATAAAAGAATCCTGGACTTTAGGGAAAATAATTGTTTAGGCTACAAAGTATTTGAACCTCCATAAAATACACACACTGGGCTTCTGAGTCCCAGAGACCAACTTAGGCTCCATGGCAGAGGCCAGGCACGACACTCAGGAGACCAGAGACAGGGTAGGAATTCTGCTCTCAGACCCATCCCACTACACCAGCCCAGCACAGACTGGTCCCCAAACCACCTCCATCTTCCTACCAACCTGCCTTACCCCCAAATTCTGAGTCTCAGAGACCAACTGGAACAGATAGATAGTCCCTGGCTCTGTACAGGCCACTCAAGAGCATGCCAGGCAACCAAGCCAGAAAAACAAATTGAAAGACCCAGTCTCCAACTAAGATGGAGACTCCTAACTAGATCAAAGGCTAAGCCAGCCACTAGAGTTCTAGCATCCAACTTTGGGGAGTCTCTTTGCTTGACAAGAGGCCACAAAGAACAAAAGATCAGAGAGGAAAAAGAAATCAAGAAACAAACCCTAATCCAATAAAGACAAACTTATAATCACTCCAAACTCAGATGCCTAAATACAAGCAAAAAATAAAAATAAAAAAATAAAACAAAATAAACAAACAATAGTACAATATTTTTGTATGTCACTTCCAGAGCCTAAGTATCCTATCACAAAAATTCCTGATCATCTTGACACAGTCAAAGCACAGGAAAGAGATCATAAAACCAAATTTATCAAGATAATAGAAGCCACCAAGTGATATGCAAATAAATCAATTCATTACCTGAAAGAAAAGTACAATACTTTCAAAAATGTTTAGGTTGATACTCAACATCACATTCAAAATGCCCACATCACATAAAAATGTAAGAAAGCAAGAAAATGTACCTCTTACCTAGAGAAAACCTGCCATTTGCAAACAGACTAAAATATGTTGAATGAAATGGAATTTCATTAAGAAATTAAGAGTTAAGAAAGCAATTTTAGTATTGTCATATACTTAAAAGCATAGGCAATTATGAACAGATGTAGATATAAAATATAGACGATCCATGCACAAAAAGATATTTGAAATAGTCATTGAGCGAGTTTATGAATAAGTTTGACACAGATAGAGAAGCTGAACGCAGGAAATAAAAGTACTTAAAAGTACAGAAAATCAGCCTGGGTAATTGAACAGCCTTTCAATGTTCTATGGGATATCAGGAAGTCTGCTTATGTGTAATTGGAGGTGACACAAGAAGATAAAGGAGTCAAAAATAGAAGAACACAGATAAGAAATGACACATTTCCTTTAAGAATTAAATTTCAAGACAATGTAACATTTTTAAAGTACTGAGTGAAAATAAAAATTATCAATCTACAGAGTATATCAAACAAAGCATCTATAAAAGAAAAGCAGAGGTCTGGAGACATGATTCAGTAATGATTGGTGCTTTGTGTCCTTTTAGAAAACCCAGGTTCAAGTCCCAGAATCAGTATGTCAGCTTATGCAACTCCAATTCCAGATCATATGCATTCTTCTGTACTCTGAAGCTTCCTGAATGCACATGATACACACACACACACACACACACACACACACACACACACACACACACACACATATATACAGACTCACAAACAGACATAAACAAAAACTTAATAAATAAGTCTGAAAGTAAAACTAAGTTTGCTAAAAAGGTGGTTCAGAAGTTAAGAGCACCTGTAGCTTTCTCAAAGGACTAGAGTACTGCTAACAGCACTTAAAGGGAAGCCTTATAAACACATATACACATATAACTAGATTCCAGGTTATCTGACACACTCACCTGATCCTACACACACACACACACACACACACACAGACACGCACACAAACACACACACTGCATCAGCTTTAAAATAAAATTTCTTAAGAAGTATAGATAAAATGTTCATTTTCAAATAAGCAGAAACCAAGGGAAATTTAAGTCAGCAGAACAACTCTGTCTGAACTGCCAAAGAAAATTCTCCTGCTTAAATTAAATAAAGATAAGCATGAGATTGAATAATTCTTGTTTTTACATTTTCTTATAGGATAATAGTGTTTAAAGTACAATTAATGTCAGTGACTGTAGTATAGATGTGTATGTTGATTCATGTATGTGTATGTAGATTCATCAGATACAGACATTGGTTCAGTGCAAAATCATTTATTCTTTGGCTAATTAAATCACCAGTTCTAGCTTGAAGCCCTTGCAAGTTTGGCCTCTTTACAATCTCATCTTAATCCTTGAGCTGGAAGACTTTAGCCTTTGAACAATCTAGAATATTTAAACTGCTAGAAACCTAGAGGCTTAAGCCTTAGTCTTCCAAGACCTACTGCTGACTGAGCCACTCTGACTAGCTCCTTCTGAACTCTTGACTTGTCTCATTCAACTGACTATTCAGCCTGTTCCACTGACTCTTCACTCTGCTTCTCCACTGACTGTTCAACTGACTGTTATTAGTGGCCTTCAACTGACTCACTCTTTCTACTCCTGAACTGACTCTTCTTAAATGACTCAGTTAACTGAATTCTTTCTCCTCTGTTATTCTCTTTAACTGATCTGAGAACTCCTTTTCTCATGAGAGTTGAGCATGTCCTTACTTTACTAGCTCTTCCTTTGATTAATCACTTGTCTGCTATTCACTCTGACTCATCTCAGACACCACTGCCTGTGTGACATTGACTCCTCCGAGTTCTGCTTCCTGTGCATGTTTCCACTGTGTTTTTTTTTTCTTTTCCCTAGGGATTTAAGGCATGGGCCACAATTGCTTTCTGGACACTGGATTAAAGGTGTGTCTACATTCCATCCAGACCACACAAGTCTCTGAATGTAACCCCTGGAATGTAGACCTGGGCTTTCACACAGGGCTATTCATCTACAATGAATTTCCCTTGGAAATACAAGCTTGTTTATCTTGCTTCAAGCCATCACTACTATGTTGTAGTATTTCATTTTCTAAAACAAACAGAATTGTTAATAACAATTTTGCATATTCTACAAATAATACAAATAATCTATCTTCAAATCAATAAATATTTGGAAGCCAAAGTTTCTTTACTTATTTCCTGAATTGCATCAAGTATCATTTAATGTTAAAGAAAATCCTAGTATTATTGAAATAAAGTCATTTTGTTCTTGAGTTACTATGTTTTCTATTTGCAGTCAGATTTTATGAGTTAGGAAATTTCTCCTCCATATTATATTGGCAGAAAGAGTTTGTAGAATATTGTTATTACTTCTTTCTTAATTATTTGAAGAATTTAATGAAGAAGACATCTGAGCCTAAACTTTGCCTTGTGTTAATGATTTTATGAAGATTTCCTATTTTAATTGATGAGAATATAATTAATTAAAAATATTTGTCTCAGTTCTAGAAGACTTTAATTTTTTGAGTAATTTGTTCCTTTCATTTGTTTGTTTGATCTTATTACATCCTAATTAGCATTCAAACAATTATAAATGTGGCATTGATATTGTCTTTCTATTTCCAGTATGGATTTTTATTAAGTTTTTAAATAATATTTTTAGTTTTCACATATGTACATAATATATTTTGATCCTAACCACCCTATCGCCTCCTTCTACCTCCTCCTGAAACACAACTTGTCTTCCTCCTGACTTCATGTCTTTTCTTTTAAGATTCATTCATTTTTTTTATTTTTGTGGGCAATATTCATTCATGATACCCTCAGAGATCAGAAAAAGGCATCAAATCTTCTAAAAGTAGAGTCATAGACAGTTGTGAGTACCTATGTTGGTTCTGGGAACTGAGCCCAGGTCCACTGCAAGAGCATCAGGTACAATTTACTAACAAGCCATTTTTCTAGTTCCATGTCCCCTTTTAATTAGTGTTATCTTTAATAGCACTGAGTCTATTTGGTGGTGACCACATGCTCATGGGGATTGGGTTACTCACTAGGATATGAGCAAGTTTTAAGTGGCCACATCCCCATAGCAAAGTGCCTCTTCCTCAGTTGTCATCATTGTCAGTTTTCATTTGCTTTTCTTTTTGCTGTTCCCTAGTCATTCTTGTAAGGATTTATAAAATTATCAATTATTTCAAAGAACATGGTTTGGACTGAGAGATAATTTCTATCCAATATGTGTTCACCATATCATGGATTCCTGCTTTTTTTACTCTTCCTCCATTTTTATTTCCTGCCTTCATTAGCTCCTATGGATTCAAATTGAAAATTAGTATTTAAACCTCATTCCTGATTGATGTGTTTTATTCCTGAAAAAAAAATGCCTAAATGAATAAGACTGGTATGTATCTTCATTGTTAATGTTGATAAGAAAATCTTCTCCATTGTCTTATCCTTTGACACGTGGGTTATTTGGAACCATATTACTTAGCCACCAAGAAGTTGGGAGCAGGATCACTACTCCTGCGTAATTTCACTAAGATCAGAGAAGAGCTTTGGACTTCTGAGATACTCTTTATTCTTTATGATGTAAAAATATAATCAATTTTGGTAACAAGAAATATACTCATAGCCTTGACAATATTGCTTTCATCATTATTGAATTTGGTTTCTAAATGTTCCAATGTTCTAAATTAGTTCCAGTTGTAAAAACACACTCTTCTGAGTTTTCAAAAACTTGATTATGTTTTGATTTTATTATTTTAGGAATTTTTAAATCCATTTTGCTTAGAGTTTTTGTTTTGTTTTGAGTTTTTTTTTTGTTTTTACTTCTTTCTGATTTTGTTTTGCATTTTTAGAATGTTTTATGGTATTGAACAAAGTTACAATGATTTATCTTCCTTTTAAATAGACTATTGAGTGGATTGAAAAAATCCTCTGAATTCATAGTAGTCCATTTTAGCTTTCACTATATCTAATATCAATGTGTCTATATGGACCTTCTTGTGGTTAAAAATGGAACTTACTTTATCTTTTTATTTTCAATATTTTTTTAGTTCTATTTGGGTTTATATTATACCTTAAAATGATTACTCTTGTAGCAATTTAATGATGCTATTTTACTGCCATGTGACTTCTGTCTTTAATGTTGAGAAATGTTGTTCTCTTGAAAGTAGCTGTCTTTGAGACTCTCCTTGTACTTTGTCAATAGTTGGACTATAATGTTCATTATATTTTTTGAGCTTTCTATTGACTGACATCATCTGCCAGATACATTATTTTGTCGCTTTATTATTTTAGCAATTTTTAAAATTACTTCTGTCCTTTCAAGATTCCATATACACCAGAAATACAATCATATCATCAAATTGACAGTAGCATACACAACTTAGAAAAATCTTCTATTTTCAATTTTTGTGTATTTTTCTACAATATACTTTAAAGCTACCTAGTAACTTACTAACCTAGGTTCATATGCTTTCAATATGTTGTGAAATATATATGGGATTATATTTTAATTTTCTTTGTTTCTTTCTTTATTATTTTAATAAAGATCTTATATTCATATTATAGTTTAGACTGGCTTCAAACTAATGTTGATCCTTCATTCTCGACCTGGGATTACAATTATGAGGCATCTGGCTTCTGAGGGAAGGAGAGACACCCTTTTTTTTCTTAATATCATGATTCCTGGTAGGCAGACACACTCCAATTTCTGGTCCAAATCCTAGAAGTATATATTCAGCCCAAATTTGACAACAAAGTTTACTTAAAAAAATAAAAAGAGGACATGAAGTTGAGAGATATTGGGATGGTGAAAGTTGATCTAGGAAGAAATGTGGAAAGACTGGGGAATGAATATGATTAAAATGCATTATAAAAAATCCTCAAATAATTTGTGAAAATATTATATTAAAAACAATTCTAAGTCATCACGTCTATCTTACATTTCTGACATCTGTGAACATCCATTTGGTCTTTACAGATTCCACTTTATTGCTAAATTAATTATTTGTTCATTTTTTCTTTTTCTTTATTTTGTTTAACACTCTTTTAAAAATATTTTTAAAGCAGCTATATATACTCCTTAATACCCTAACTATATGCGTATATTTCCGTTATACATTATTCCCTCTGGGAATATATAAAGAATTTTTAATTGATTGATAGACATAATGTTTACAAGGTCTAGCAGTGTGTATGACACTACCGTCCATCAGATATTCTAGGAAGATAAATTACTTAGCTGCTTGAATTTTAGTCCATAGAATAAGATAAGTGGAATCCAGACTTCAGTTTCCCTAGAATTATGAGAACTGCGTTTCCTCTGTCCTTTGTATTGCTTTGTCTTTTCAACTGGTAATTTCAGTAGGTTCCTGAAACCCCGTATATCTCTTCCTCTTGAGTCCCGTTAGACTTCAGAAAAAAAAATTATATTCTTTTTCTGACTCTTCTGCCTATCTGATTATCCTACTACCTTGCTGAGCATCGAAATTGGTGAAATATGTAACTTGGAAAATCAACTTCTGTTTTATTCTGCTCAAATCCATTTTGTTATCCTAACCTCTGCTGATTTCTCTCTTCTAGTAAAACATGTACCTACCTCATTCTTAGCTCTTACTATGGACAAATAGTTGTATGTTACAGATTATTCTTCCTATCAGAATTAAGCAAACAGTTAATTATTTCCCCTTTTAATTAAAAACAGTTTCTTTTCTCATGAAGTATAACCTGATTACAGTTTTCCCTTCCTCTACTCCCCCCAGTTTTTCCCCACTTTCCATTTCATCCAGATCCACTCCCTTTCTGTTTCTCCTTAGAAAAGAACAAGCTTCTAAGAGGCAACAGCAAAACATAATGAAGTAAAATATAATAAGTTAAAACAAAAACTATCACATCAAAGTTGGAAAATCCAATGAATTGACAAAAGAAAAAAGAACCCCAAAAGAAGGGTCAAGAATTAGATACTCACTTGTTCACACACTCAGGAACCTCATGAAAATACTGAACTGAAAGCTAGTATATATGCAGAGAATCTCTGTGCTTGTTGCTTCAGTGTCTGTGAGTTCATATGACCTTTCCTCAACTGATTTAGAGAGCTTCATTCTCCTCGTGTCCTCCAACCCCTCTGACTCTTATAAACTTACCACCACCTCTTCCAGAGAATTTCCTAAGCCCAGAGGAGTGGAATTTGATGGGAACATTCCATTTAGAGCTGCGTGTTTCCTGATCTATCTGTGTAATGTCTGGATATGGGTCTCTGTATTTTTTCCATCTGCTGCAGGAGAAAGGTTCTCTAATGAGAGCTGAAAAAGGCACTGATCTATGAGTACAGAGGAATATTATTAACAATCATTTAATTGTTAGTTTTTTATATACACCAGTAAAATTTTGTCTTACCATAGGTTTTGGGCTATCTAGTCTCTGGTTCTTGGTCATCTAGTTGGGTATGGGTTCCATCTTGTGGAGTAGGCCTTATGTGAAATCAACAATGGTAGGTTACTTCCACAATCTTTGTGCCACCACTGCCCCAGCATGTTTGCACACAGGACAGATTGTAGAACAAGTATTGTGGCTGATTTGGTGTTTATGCTTCTTTTTTGGTAACCTGCAAACTACCTTCTCTTACCAAAGACTCTAGAACACAGGGGTAAAGTTTCTATGTAGGCACCATCTCAACCTCTCCATGTTCAGTGAGTTGTGTGAGTGCTATCTTTAGCAATGTGGCCTGGCTGTCATTGGAGAATGACCTATTTCCTTGACAACAATTTGGAATTTTTGGGACTTCCATGGGACCACTTTGGCCAATAATTCAATTAGATGAAAGCAAGTCCTGTTACTGTGACGTTCATTTGGTGACAAAACGTGGCCAATTGGTTCTCTGTCTCTCTCATTATTTGGAAACTTCATTAAGATCTCCTTCATATATTTTAGGAAATTTACACTGCACTAGGTTTTAATACCAGCCTTTAATTGCCTCTCCATTCTATCCATTTCTACTGATCTCTGATCCCCATTTCACTTGATTCCAGAGTTTCTGCTACTTCAGTCTACAGCCCACACAGAAAATCTATTCTCTCTTTCCAGGGAGGTATCAGCCCATCCCCCAAATTTTCCTCAATATCTAACCTCTTTTGGTTTCAGATTGTAGCTTGGTTATCATTTATTTAATGACTAATACACACATGCAAGTGAATACATAACCATATTTATTGTTCAGGGTCTGGTTATCTCACTCAGGATAATTTTTCTAGTTCCACTCATTTGCCTGAAAATTTCATGTCATTTTTCTTAACAACTGAATAACACTCCATTGTGGAAATATTCCATAATCTCTTCATCCATTCTTTTGTTAGGGGACATCTAAATTGTTTCCAACTAATTGCTGTTATGAATAGGGCATCAATGCAAATGATTGAGCAAGTCTTTGTGGTAGGATGTAGCATCTCTGGGTATATGCCCAAAAGTGGTATAAATGAATCTTGAGGTAGATCAATTCCCATCTTTTTGATGAACTACCATACTGATTCCATAGTGACTGTACAAGTATGCACTCCAAACAGAAATTGATGAGTGTTCCCCTTATTCTACATCCTCACCAGTGTGAGATGTCACTTGTGTTATTGTTTTAAGCTATTCTGATGGATAGAAGAAACAATTTCCATATTTATTAAATCTTTCTAAATTTTGTCACTGGGAGGACTGTTGTATGAAAAGAATTCCATTTTATCTTAAAATCTTACTAATATGGAAAGAAATTTATTCTAATTGTGTTGAACCCCATGTTTTAAGAAATACAATACTCTTATGGAAATCACTACTATGTTTAAGTGAGATATAAATGAAGTATATAATTTCCTTACTCTATGTTTACCTCTAATCTCTTCAAATCACAAATTTCTTGGTTCAGTTCCTGTCTTTTGTTGCTAACTACCCATGTTCATCCTTGCTGTTTTCCTGGTCAACTTTCATTTCTTTCCTTTCTGTTTTTCTTTTCCTTTTTTGTTTTCTTTTTCTTTCCTCTCTGTCTCTCTGTCACTGTCTCTGTCTCTGTCTCTCTCTCTCTCTCTCTCTCTCAATTTTTCAAGACACAGTTTCTCTATTGTAACTCTGGCTGTCCTGTAACTCATACTGTAGACCAGTCTGGTCCCTAACTCACAGAGATCCTGCCTCTGCCTCCTAGTGATGGTATTAAGGGCATGTGCCACCACTGCCTGGGCACCCCTGGTCAATTTTTATGTAAAATATTAAGTCATACAATATGTAAAAACTAAGTTATTACTAACAATGTCTCTGCAACAATTTTTGAAGGATAACAGTTATATAATTGATAATTCATTTATAGCATAATGAGAGTTTACTGTTAATTTCATCCTTATTGAGTCCACGCATACTCATCCTTATTTGAGCCCTTTACATTTTTGTGGGAATAATTTCTTAGGCCATTTCTTTCTGTTTTTGTTGTTGTTGTTTTGTCTCTTTGGTGGGGGGTATGATTCTGGAGTCCCTTCATGCATTTGCAGAAATTCTTGTATGTGTCATTTCTTTCTCCTTATCCTTTTCTCTCTCCATCTCTATCACTAATTAAGGCACTCTTCAGTCACACAGGAAAACTAAAAATTCCTCTTATTGCTGTATACATAGTTTAAATGTATATGTATATATGTGTATATATATATATATAGATAGATATAGATATAGATATAGATAGATATATAAATGTATAGAGAGATATCCTTGATACGTAAATGTGAACCTTTGCCTGAGATTCCATTGATGGTGATATTTACATAAGATGAACCATGCATTTTTAAATTAAAGCATTTGATTCATGAAATTTAAACCACATCATTGACTTTATTTTTCAGTATTCAATGTTCTTTGGCAAAATCCTTTATGAGAAAAGTGCACAGTTCTAGTTAATTTAGGCATACTTTGGAAAGGAATGTTTGAGTGATGGTATCGTGAAATTTAGAGTTGTTATGTTTTGCTCTAATTCTCTCTGTCTCTTGTGCTGTTTTTCATGAGCCAAGTTATCCTAAGTTGGAAGAAGAGAGTTCTTTAAAAAAAGTTTAAGTCTCCTTGCCTTACAGGGTTGTTATGAAATATAAAAGCAAAAATAATTCAATCATTCATCTTTTACTTTGGCTACTTTGGGTAGTATGGTAGATGGTTGTAGAAAGAGACACAAAATATACAGTTCTTGATATTAAAGTGTCCCAGTGATACTGAGTGAAATGGAGAATCAAATCCATGATTACAAGTAAAAGTGGTATGTACTGCAGCAGAAAAAGACATCACATGTCAGAGACAAGGCTGTGTTAAAAGCCTGAAAGGAGAGGGGAGTGAACTAAAATGTGAAACAAAATGCAGAAGGTAGGAAGAGAAATTGAATAAAAGGGTACTGTTTATGGACATGCCTGTGGAGAAAGTGCATAGTATTTTGGAAGAGTTACAAGTAAGTCAATAGACCTGGATTATTTTCATCAAACAGTTAGGAGAGCTGATTCTATGGAGACTTGAGTCTACACATATGACTTGTGTGTTATGCTAACGGACTTATACTTTTTGTCATCAAGTCAATGGGGAGCCACTCAAGGATTTTTGAGGGATCAGATTTGCATTTCGAAAAGATCTTTGCATTCTTATTAAACACTCAGCTGTGATTATATAAACGATCATCTCTTTGCTGAACCTGAATTCATGGATTTACAAAGATTAAAGTTAATTAGAAAAAAACCTGCGGCATAGTCTCATTAACCTAAAAACTTACCAGTCACATTTCTATCATTTGACTAAATACTAAAGGATTGGACATTAAAATCTATGAACCATTAAAAGTCAATGGAATTCTATGCCATTCCTATGTCAGACTCTCTGATCTACAGCGAAGTTCAGCAAAGTTATCATCTTCCAGTACTTCTACAATGTCAAGCTGTGAATTTCTACATAAAAGTCTTTATCAAAAGACTATCATAAGTTAGAAAAAAACATGATTGTTTGGCAGATCAGAGTGGATAGATTAAAATAAGTTTGTAGTGGGGTCATGGATTTATTTTTGTATAATATTGTTAAATTTTACTAATTTGTGAAGCCAATGATGTTGCCTTCATAGCCCAACTCAAAAGTCATTGTCAAATTAGCATTTTTATTTCCTTTAATCAAGCTAGCATCCTGACTTAAGAGAAAATTACATTAGATTTACAATGTTTGTTTTGCATACAATACCACTGATTGTTACCTGGTATCTATAGTAATGAAGATTTTGTTAATGCTGATAGATAGTTTGTTCCAGGTAAAAATGATAATTCTGTAATCTCACATTTATTAAAATTAATTTAAGCAAAAAAAAAATCAGCTTTGTCTTCTTGTTTGGTGGTAAAATGCATTCAAATAGTTTCCAATAAATATTTAAATGTAATATAAAAAGTATTCTGAAAAGGCATGCTTTTATAGTGCTTATGGGAATGTAACTTAGTCTAGCTACTGTGGAAACTAATATGGAAGTTCCTCAAAATTCTAAAAAACCACTGCTGAGCATTTACCCAAAGGGCATTAAGTCATCATATCACAGAAATATTTGCATATCAACATCTACTGCAACTATTCAGAATAGAAGAGTTAGGACACAACCTAGATATTTGTAAACAGAAAAATAGATAAAGTGTGGTGAGTTTACACAATGGGTTCTGTTCAGCTATAAACTGAATTAAATTATGTCATTTTGCAGGTAAATGATTATAGCTTGATATTTTCATAGTAATCAAATAAAGCCAGTCTCAGAAAGACAAAATTTTACATTTTTTCTCTTATTGTTGATCTTACATTTCATATAGATACATAAAATTATGTGTTATATGTAACATGAAGCTATAAGTGAATGTGTCTTAGGGAACAAAAGGAACTAAGGGATGGCGTAGAGTGATAAAGAGGAGTTAGGAAAGTTTGGGGGCATGTTTTCAGAGCATATTTTATATTAACAGCTGTATGGTGATGTGCTTAGAGCTTTCTACCACATACAGTGAATATATACCATTTTCCAAAACGAAAAGGAATTTAAGGACCCTAACATGCCCATTTAAGATTCCCATTAGTGAAAGTGTTCATATTGTTTCAGAAGAGGACATTATGAAGAGTAAATGTCCTGGGTCTGGTGAAAAGGCTCAGAATTCAAAAACTGTAGTGATACAAACACGATGACCTGAATTCAATCGGAGGATCCCAAACTGGAAAAGAAAATTTACTTCAAAAAATTGTGCTCTGAAATCTACAAATACACCCAAACTCACACAAACACAACATCACACACACACACACACACACACACACACACACACACACAGACAGTCATACACATACAGTAATAGTAATTAAAATTAAATTAAAATGAAAGAAAATTAATGTTTTAAGTAACAGACTGCCTAAAACCTTGATACCGGATACCAGTAAAATTTTACTACATAAACTTATCATTCATAAATAATATATTAATAACTTTGATTTTGAGAATCTCTTTTTATTTCTAATGTTGTTGAGAATCAATCCTAGGTCCTTGAGCATGCTGAGACGGCTCTGTCAATGGGCCATAGGCCCAGTCCTTAAGATCATTTGGCCTTGGTTTTGTCACTAACCAACTACCTTCATATTATTTTTTTCCTTGCATTTAAAAGGCTGTATTAATTTTTAACATTCAGGAAATGAAATGTTTGCAGAGATTAATAACTAGATAATATAAAAATAATAATTCAACAACAAAACAACTAAAAATCATTCTCCTTTATTTTACGTGGCTAACTTGCTGCATCTCTTCTGTCTTTCTGTGACTTCTTGGCCTCTTTGCAATAGGGAAAATCATGTCTCAAATTCATACACTATAGATAAAATATTGGCTTACTGCACTGACTTTGAAGTGCCTATAAGAAATTAAGCACTGGCATCTAACAAATATTGTGTATGTAAATACTGTGTATGAAGTAATTGGAAAATTATCTCATTCATTTAATCACTAAAGCATTATTGATTAGATGACAACCAAATGATAGGCATTGCTCTGGGTTCTTGAACATGAAAGATCCTCTTCAGAGTATATTTTAAAAGAGGAATAAACCACAAAATAAATTGTACATATAAGAGCAATAAAGAAATAGATAATTATTAGAGTAGTAATTTAAATACAGCAGTTAATAGAGGTGGAGAATTAGATTAAAATCGTTAAAAAGTAAAAAATTATCTGGAAGAGAAAACGAAAGAGCACAAAGAAACACAAAAAAAAATTTGTGGTAGGATTTCATAGGTCAAAGATATTAAAAATTAAGTCTACAGCAAGTTTCACTTTTATATTGGATGTTAAAAAGTCTAGGAATTTATATTGCCTTTTGATAATTTTCATTTTATTTAAACATAATGAAGTCTCTCAATGTTAGGAAGCAGATGAAATTAAAGTAGTATGGGATTTTTTAAAATACTGGGATATATCTAAAATACTAAGTTATCATAAAAATTATCAAAGACCTATAACATAGCCTCTCATCCAAACAATACTGAAATCTGTAAAATGGTTGTGCAAATGCATTATAAATAAGAACTTCCTTTGTAATATCAGATACACACATTTTAATGTCACTAATTGCTCTTAGTATTATACACTAACTCTTTTAATAGTACTAACTAATGCTGTATAGATTTTAAAATAATTTTCATACACTGTAGGCAAAACATGCTAATTTTGAGAGATACGTACAAGTATATAATATTTTAGTGAGATCACTGAAAATTTGAGGTTTATAAATATGTAATTTTCATATATTTAATGTTTGTATTTTATAATATGCTCTAAATTGACTGCAGTCACCAATCTGAAATCACAAGATAAACAAAAATAGGTATTTCATTTATTTCCTATAAATGAATGACCTTTTTGATTAACCAAGATAAGACAAAATACAAAGCACTTCACGGACTTTGTCCCTCACAAGAGAAATGCTTCATAGATGGCTATATGCAGATACATTGCACAGTATGACCTCAATGTCATTAAATGAATCGTAAGGAAATGTGATAGGACTTTGCCACAAAGCAAATGACTAAGTAAAAGAAATAGAAGTCCACTTAGAGAAATTAAGCAATTGTTATGTCTTATTTTAGCAGGGAGCTAGAGGGAGATAGGGTGCCGGTGAAATTTCTGCTGCTTTGTTTAGAGCTTTTGTTGTGCTGTGGCAGGTTTAGTTCAGCTTTGATTTATTACTGAACTTGATTGTTCTCTACAAATGACTGAGCTTCTCTTAAAGAAGTGTGCTGTAAGCATGCTCTGATCATCTGTTTTCATTTGCAATATAATTACCATTCAGTGCTTAGTTTAGATCTCTAGATATCATCATCCTTTCTTATCAATTCTTTCTGGCAAGATTTCATACAGTTACTCTTATTAACTCTTTGTTACAAATGCCACTCCAGTGCTGTAAATACAGAAAATACTAAGTTGAAGGGGAGAAGTATCCACACAGAATATTCCAATTACTGATATTGTGAACCATGAACTCAAACTCAAAATATTTTATTTCTAGAAAAAAAAAATGTTGTTACAAGAATACCTGTTGATTTTGAAGTTTATGATTTTTATGATAATGTTTTCATCTTACATTATCTGTGTCCTCTCAGGACATCTTCCAACATTTAAGCAAGTATATTTTAATTTCTGTTGGGAGGTTTTCATTTTCAGATAAAATAATAGTGTAAGATACTTTAGGAACAGAAAATATTTCTAAATGCATGTAATAAAATTATATGCATGTTACAGAGTAGATAAGCAATCATCCTGTTTTTCAACTGTCACAAGTTGGTGAGTTAATTTTTAACTATTCAGACTCACAGAATGTTTTTACATGGGCAAGAATAAAAATTCTAGCTCCTATATGAATCACTGAAAAAGAACTTGATACTATACCATGTTAATAATAGAATGGAAACAGGTTTTTAGAAAACAGATATAAATTTAAAAAGAGCTAGCTATTAACATACTTTAGAAAGATATCAGAAAGTGTGTGGAAATAGCTGTAGTTTTAAGATAACTATTTTTAATTTTATTTCCTAGAAAATAATGACAAATTGTAAATGTAGTTGTGATTAGTGGGTTATCATTAAGCCCTAAGTAATTGTACCCTTTTTCTATTATTCTGTGGTCTCTTTATCGTACACAATCTACCCCTCCATAATGAAATTTTCAGATACAATTTGTTTTAAGTCATCTCTGTTTAGTAGAAAAAAGAACTAAAGTAGTAACACACAAATAAAGACGTAAGTAACATAAGCATAAAAGAGATAGTAGGAAATGAAACTTCCATTATTATAGCTTTCTAAATATTTGAATTCCATGGTTTTTACAGAGAAAATGGAGTAGATTTAGTGAAAATTTAGAGGAAATTTTGTACACAGTATGTGTCTGATAACCAGTTTCTCTGTTTAATATAAAAGAACACATAAACAATGTCCATATGTTTGATTTGCAGGTCTTAATTTTTGGTAAATATCACTTTTTAAAATCAATAGAAGCTACGATATGGAATCTGTGATTGTATGAGAGTGATTTTTCTCGTGGCTGCTAAATCCTCCCCACTTGTTCATCTCATTGAGGACATTTACATTGTTTTAGTTTCAGACAAAGTTGTCTGAGTGTAGCCATATGTTGCAGGGTGAATTAGGGTGCATTGTTTTTTTCTGCTGAACAGATCCCCACCTCCCCCCTCGCCCCAGGACTCAGCTCAGGAGAACAAAAATCTTTTGATTAGTTCAAAGCTTAGAAATAATTTATTCTGCCATCCCATTGTGATTTTTTTCACAGATACATAATTTTTTTCTCAGATATAAACACAAGTCAATACAGCCAGAGGACTACATTTCTGGGTATGAATGCGTGTATCAAGGGAGATGTTTCAGTTGAGGGGACTAATGCAGATATATCATATACACTGAAGGAAAATACAAAGCCATTTCATTTATTCCTGCAAAGCATTTTGAGGCTTAAAAAATTCCTCACCCCAAATGTGCACGCTACCTAACCCAAAAGATTTTTCTCATTAAGTATATGCAAATAAACATACATATTCTAAAAGACCAATTAATTTGTAATGCTTTTTAACATGTGCCTTCAATAGAGGGAAAAAGAGGGACATTGACAGTCTGCTTACAAACTTTGTCCAGAGCTCTAAATTTGAAACCAAGTCCTCTGTCAATGACAGAAGGTTCCGGTGCAGTGCCTGTTTCATAATACTGTGTAGAGCTCACTCTCTGCAGCTCAAGTTGCCAGCAAAGGCTGAACTGGAGCGTGAGAGTCCTTTGGTTAACAAATTCCCGCAAAACATCCCCTCCCCTCCTTACACACGTACAAAACCCCAGGAGCTGTAGTGATGTCATATCCGTTGTTCAGGTCTCCACACCTCTTAGCAGTTACTCCCTTTATCTTCTTGGGTCAAAACTTTTGAGGTGGGCTGGCTTTCTAGCAGAAGGGGAGAGGGTAGACCGGGGCGCACCAGGTGGAGGCGCTTCAGCACCTCGGCCAGAGCCCGCTGCAGCTGGTCCCAGCCTTCTGAGCTCCAGGACTCCCCACTCCGAGATGCCTGCGGAATGATCGCCCCCCAGGGCGGTTGCCGCTGCTGCCTCTGCTGCTACCGCCTCCTCCGTCACCACTCCGCTCTGACTGGCAGGCAGAAAGTGCAACTGACGTGGGAAAGGTCTCCGCAGTGAGTGGAGTGGCTACATAAAACAGAGTAAAGAGAAGCAGAATCCCACATCAGAATGCAGGCGAGGTCCAGCCTTCTCAACCTTCTTCTTCTGTCTTTACTTGCTGGATTAGATCCTTCCAAGGTAGGGGCAATATTTTGACTCGTTTGAAATAAATGTGCAAAATGTAATGACCTGATCAAGATGGAAAGAAAAATGTTCAAAACGGCAAAGGGCACTGTTCTTTCAGCTACCCTGTAGTGCTTGGTGCAACCACATTGCTTGGAAGATAACAAGGTGAACTACCAGAGGGCTAGCTTCTTAAGGTAGAGTCCTGGTGTGAAGGGGGAGGGACCAGAACGAGGATAATGTACATGGGCAGCGGGCAATGCGGTTCTTCGGGGAATTTAGCTTATTCGTTGTCCAGCTGCTTAATGTTCTCTTCGGAAGTAGGACGGGCCATGCCAGGGAGTTTGCAGTAGAAACAATGCAGTTTATAAGCCTGTATTAGATGGTGAGCGGTTTCTTTGTCGAAAGCATGGAAGCGTTTTCCAGCTGATGCTGGTCAATAATACTCCCATCGCAGACATGCTGCGGTTTGTGTCCAAAACATTGAGGAGGCTGCTTGTAACCCGTGACAGACGAGCAAAGCTACACTATCTGCATGGCCAAGAGACCTTGTGAGAGGGACTTTTTTTCCCCTTTGCTGAAGAAAATTAGGGAACCCCGAGGAAGTTCTGGTGATCTGTGTTAAGAGAGGAATTGAGAAGCCTGTTAAACTAAAGGGGGCAATATTAAGGATGAGTTACCCTATAGCTGTGGAACTCTGTAAATCATCCAGCAATGAGCGTGAACGCTCTGCTCATCTGCTACAAAGCAGGGAGCGATGGAAAATATTTTCAGCGATGTGTGAGGGAAGTCTGAATGATAAAGAGTGGTTAATTCTGAGTGGCAAGCATTCTAAGAAAAGCACAGTTCTCTAAAGGATGAAAAATCATTTACTATTTTACTTACTTAGCTGGTGGACAGCAATGTGACATGATTGGAAAAATGATGCCATAATATAAAAGCCATTCAATGCTGTGTTGTGAAGCTTGTAAAGTTATTTTGTGGATTGACATTGTCTATGTAATTAAAGAAAACCATTGAATGTAACTAAGATGTAACTAACTACAATCTATCACTGTGGTTGCCCTACTTCAAAGCCTTCCCTTGCATATAATGTAAAATCATAATGTTATAATAATATTGCAGAGTGCTCATATTTAGAGAGATCTGAGGAAAATAAAATGATTTTATTCTAAACCTATAGGTGTCCTGACACTGACATTTGGAAAGCTTCAAATAATATATGAGAGCCATCTTAATAAGCCTAATGTCATATTGTATATACTAAGGTGTAGCTGTACAGCATTTTATATCAGATAAAACATTATCACTTTGTTTATATTTTTTTCCACTTTATGTCCCTGCACCCGTAGTAACATATTCCATTTCCACTCTCAAGTGATAGTGGCTAAAACTTGTGACATTTCCTCATCTATCTAATTTAGAATCTTAGAAAAGCATACTTAAAAACACAATTAATAAATTAGGTAGTACAGAATAAGTTACGAGCATCAAAGTGGGCTATGGATTTCTTTGAGAATTTGGAAGTGTGGGTTCTTATTGACAGCTAAATGATTTATTGGATGTGCCAGGGATATTTAATGTATAAATCCATCATTGTTGGAAATTAGTTTTTTAATATTTTATTAAATTCCTCAAATAAGGATTCCTAGTTTGATTAATTTGATCTTTGTTATTATTTTGTAGCATTTATGAATATTCACTGACTTAAAACTTTCCAAGTTTTTAATTAGGTCAGTCCAAACTCTGAACACTTGGTTCCACTGAGCTGAGAAATCCAGGGGAGAAAAAGAATCCATTCACTTTTCAAACCGTTCTCAGTTTCCAGATATTTTAAGATAGCATTTCAAAGACTATATCATATTTTGCTCTATATTATGTGAGATAGCAAAGAATATTAAAGACTCTATGTTAAGTAATTTAATGTACAAATGTTTTGTATTTGTAGACAAAATATCACTTTTATGAATGTGAATGGAGCCTAATTTTATGTTTTACCCAACTATTTTTGGTTACTGAACAAAACATTTCAAGTAATAGCACCAAGTGCTCAAAATAATTCTCTATCAGGGTATAAACTAAAAAATTTCTCAACTTTAATTTAGTTCTGTTCTAATTAAAATTTTAGTATTTTTTTAAAAACAGAATCATTGTAAAATTCATATTTGATGAAATTAGAATTAAAATTTCAACAATTAAGTACCTAGGATGGCCAAAGTTTAGGGACACACAAATGTTCCTTAAGAAATGTCACTGACATAAGAAATTCTAACTCGATGCAGTTCACATGTGAGTGTATTAGGACACTATTCCAACATAAATTTCAAAAGCAAATTTATTTTCTTTGATGCTCTACCATCTTCAACTTTGTGTTTACTGTAAATATAAATATAATCATAGATGGACATAGACGAAGGAGAAGATCTTTTGAAATTGGAAAATATTTTAAGGTATAAGATGCTACCCATATCAGATATCACCATTCTAAATCTCTGTGCTTTTCATTATTTAATTTTCTTAAGTCCATAATAATTTACTATCACTAGTACCAATTCCAGATTGCAAAAGACTATATAATGCTTGTATTTATGGGTTTTCCCCCTGTGATTGGAGTTTACTGTCTTAATGACAATTTATAAAGCACCTAGATATCCCATATTATAGTAAGTTACTTGTAAATAAATGTTATTACAATTTCAAAATGCTTAAACATCAACATTCGTAGAATGAACTCCACTTTCAGCATGTACTTAATTTCTTTCTTCTCATTTAATACATAACAAAAAATTGAAAGCATTAACATTCCCTTGCCAAAGGAAGGCAATTCATCACTAATTAATTACTTGTATTTTCACATAAAGATTGATTTTTTTCTAAGTAAATTTATTTGAATTATGTTTTCTTAATTAAAGTCTAATTAACAAGCTTCCAGATCCTTTCAGAAAAACAGAAGCTCATGATCCTATGACATTGCCTATTTTAGGACGTGTCAATCAATTCCATTGCCATGGAATTCCAAAATTATAGGCAATATGCTGCATCACCAACAAATCAACAAAATGTTAAAACTAAAATCTGTACAAATTCACTTAATTTTCAGTTTCATAGACAAAAGAGCATATCTGGGTAGGAAATTCCTGATGGTGGCTGCTAGATGGCATCTCTGTGCTTTTAAACTGAAGGCATGGTATTCAGTAATGACCTTGATAGGAGAGTGGGCTTCTTTCTTTCTTTTACAAGAAAAAATTTAAACAGATCATTATTTGAACATTATAGCAAAACACAATCCCCAAGAATCAGAATCGCAGTGTTCTCCTCTGCAGTGCTGAACCACGGAGATAGGAGGTTGTAAATATGTCAGGGCAGGCTTCAAACAGAGCATTTACACTGAAACCCTATTGGGGAACAGTTCAAAAGAGGTGACTTGGGCTTTTGTACACGTTGTTGAGACTGCTAGACTTTAAAGAATCAATAGTGATATTATAAATATTCAGCAAAATGTTTTCATAAGGGAATATTTCTTGAATCAAGGAATCACTCTTATCTTTTCACCTTAAAAAATGTTTTGAACTTAGTACTTTGAAGCTAGCTCACATTACAGACACAAACTGTAACCATGATTCAGCAATAATCTCCAGCACCACACTGTTTTGCTCTATTCAAGACAGCACAGGCAATCAAAACCTTTGCCCTAAATAAGGGAAGTTTTAAAGAACCATATAAGTGTGATGGGAACTAAGAAAATTTCAATACTTTTATTGCTAAATGCTTCACAATGTCTCTTCAAGAAGATCAGTGTAAATTAGAAAGGAATGTGGATCAATAGTATTTGGCAGGACAATTCAGTTACACCCCGTAAAGTCTGATATAACAAATATCTAAAGTTCAAGGTAGCCTATCTATATTTTGAAAGAGCAAAAAATCTCCCACTCTCACTTTGTCTCAATCTTCTACAAAGTAATTGAACTTTTACTTTGGCAAATTAAATATAATTTCCTACTCTTCTTTCAGGAAGTTTGAAATGTAAAAATGGTACAGATTTCCTTCATTTTTCTAAAAAAAAGACAAAATGAAAGAATTGTTGCCTGTATCTTTGCAAATGTTCATTGTTCACTGACAGAGAAACACTTCTTTGTTGTAGTCTATGACTCTCTCGTTCTATAATACTATTTGAAAATTCATCAAAATTTGATAAATTCCTTTACAGGGTATACTTAGTGAGATCACGAACTTAGGAGGCCTAAGGATGAACCTCTTAGATACTAGCATGCTGTTTTTAATGTTGTGTTTGAAATTCAGAGCCTCCAACTGGATTGATCTTCTATATCCCAATCCTGTTCTCCATCTCCTCATACATGAGCCATGGTTTCAGACTTCTTTCCAGTCAGACCTCAAATCTTTCTCCTGACAAAAACTTAACCTGTCTAGTGGTGCTGAAGGCCAACATTTCCTACTTCAAGCAAAAATGTGTTACTTATTGAAACATTCTCTTTGAAAAGCAAAGTGAAAACTTATTTCCTCTCTTAAAAGATTTCTTCTGACCAAAGAGATGTGGAAGATATGTGGAAGGGATCCATACCAAAGCACATAGTCTGTGGCTGACTCTTCCCATGCAAGAAGATGTTTATAAATTTTCTAAAGACTGGAAAGTATTAGAAAAAACAAATCTTTTGTAATAAGAAAGTATACCAAGAAACTGGAAAAGACTGCACACTATATAATAAGCCATGATACCTGTCTTACTTAAGTTTTAATTAACCAAAATTTTGCCTAAAAGCAATCAAAATATCAAAAATTAATTGGTAGTAATAAGCTAAGAAAAGAAATACAAAATTAAACTGATGTCTTGTGGTTGAGGTAAGGTTGCATTGGGTCATTGAGGTGATCTATGAATTTACATATATGAATAATTACTTCCTGTTGATCTTAAAGTACTCCATTAACAGTAAAGTATTTTTAAGCACTGCCCTTGTTTAAATTAAAAAGACATGCTTGAGATGTGGTCCCTGAACCTTTTAACAAAACAAAAAGTGGGTCTCTGTCGACTCAGCATATGACACTTCTCAATTACAAGCTTGGACATTGTTTTTTAACATGAAGTTAATACTATGCTGGCAATATTTATTTCCTAATTTATTTGTTTGTTGTTTGTGGTACAGTACAATGGACCTAAAGCTTTTATAAAATACATGTTTAAATATTATTTTTAGGAGCTGCAGAGATGGCTCTATGTGAATAAGAACACTTACTGTGCAAATGTGAGGATCTGATTTGAATCCCAAGAACCTACATCAAAATCCAACATGGCTTCACATGCCTAGAATCCCAGCTGAGGATGAAGACAAGCAGGTCCCATGCTGGCAGGTCAACTTGAGCAGCCTAGCCAAGATAGGGCAAGCTGTCAGCTCATTGTGATGATCTGCTTCAAAGGAATTAGTCAGAAACAGTAGTCTGGCCTCTCCATGGGGACACATGGCCAAGTGACCCGGCCCGCAGGTCAATCAACTGGAAAACCTGGGAGAAGGAGTGAGGATTTCTGGGACCAAAGCACAAAAGGACTGGGAAGAGACAAAGATGTCAAATGAAAGCAAGTCCGTGTGTTCAGGATTTTTACATGGTATTTAAAGGGTAGGGAGGGAGGAACTAACTAGGAGTAACAGCATGTCTAAGGCCAAAAAACAAAAATAGGATGTTTTTGCACTTTTGGACAAAAACAGGATAAGGGCACAAAAACAGGAATGAGGGGATGAAAACAGGATGCCCCATACGTGGAGGATGTAAACCCTAAAGGAAAAACATCTTATTCATGAAAAAACAAGTCAAGGAGAAAAACAACTCTGGGACAAAAACAGGTCTAAGAAAAACAGGTTTTAAGAGAAAAACAATTCTTGTAGCCAGTGGAAAATTATTTACTGCTTAAGTAGTTTAACATCATGGCTTTGATAGAGGCTGAAAGGGCTTGGGGAGATAGGCTCCCCACAGCCAAGCACAAACACCCATGCACACACACACACACACACACACACACACACACACACACACTGCAGACACACAAAATAGGTAGTTTCTAAAATACATTCCCGATCTAGTATGAAAGCAGAGAAAGAGTATGAATTGATAAGAATTGTCTTTTAATTCTTTACCATTAAACATACCCATACTAAATTTACTGAACTATAGCTCACAGCTACATACCGATAACATGGTACAGAATTATTAATAAAGTTAATATATATAAAGATGCATTTTAAACCATTAATGCAACTATTATAATTCTATCAATGGACTTTCAATCAAACCTATAGCCCTTGTCTCTGTCTTATACACTAAAGACTCAGATTACTACAAAACACATCTCATGCACTTCTACCTTTTCTTTCATTTCATTTCTTTCAGAAATGTTAAACTTGTAAATAGTTCCTCATACTCAGACTACAGTTTCTGCAGAAATTTCAGCTGAAACTCATCACACTGAAATCGACATTATATTTATATCCAACAGGCCAATTCTTATATATAAAAAAAAATAAATGATTCCTTAATTTTAAAACTAAACCAAAGTATTTAGGCTAATTGTGAAACCAGACACATAAACACAAAAACCTCACCTATTGTTTCCACTGCTTAGTGCTCAGTGTGCAAATTGTAGGGTTTTTTGACTATCTACAGTACAGCGCTAATAAAGTAGTTAAAATCCTGTGATGATTTTTATATGATATTAAAGAAAGGGAGGGATGAAAGGGATTTTTTTTTCAGTTACTAAATTGCAACATGGTTAAGGCTAGAAGGTCATGGAGAAAGGATCGCATTTACAAAGACAATTTCTTTGTTGATTTTTTTTCTCTGTTCCTTTACTTGTATCTGTATTCCTGAATTCTTTAATAGAGATTTCTAGAAAGTTCTTGGCATGATCTTTCTTCTTTTTTTCTGTAATAATATTCCTGCTAGTATTGTTCATCAAATAGTAAATTTACAGGAGGAAGTATGACTCTACTCCTCTCTTCTCAACCCAGCTTATATAAATTATATGAAAAACAGATATGTGGAAGCAACTGAAAATATCGCTGATATAATCTACACATGAACAGCTAATATTATAAAGAAAACGTTAGCTCAAACTGTGTAAACACTATACAATGGTGAAGTTTACATGACCTCAGCTACCTGCTATAGAATGTTCCAAACATAGACCTAGCATTAAAAATAGCTTTCTATCTATAAAACATGTTGCAATTTTATGGCATTACAACAATATTCAAAACTGTTTTTGAAATATTTTGAAGTTTTGTAGCTAAGTGTAGAAAAACATGTATATAATACCCAGGACTCAGGAGGATGGGAAACAAAAACCACGAGTTCTACACTAGCCAGGACATATGTAGCCAGACTCTGTCTCAAACAACCCCAATTCACCTTGGGACAAAATAAAATAAAATGTTTCCAAAGAACATTTATCCCTTTTTGTTTCTTCAAAAACAAGGTGCTACAATGTGTGTAACACAATCTAGACCTTCTGTCACTCTCAAACCAAACCTTCAGGAGAATAAAAATAAGTTCTGAGGAAGCTACAGATGCTGTGGGCCTCCTGGTTTTGCCTCTCCACAGAAAGTGTTTTCCACTTTTCCCATATGTCAAGATTTTCCTATGTTTAATATGTTCCTCAAATATCACATTTTCCATAAAGTCTATGTGATATTCCTTGCACTTCAAAAAGAAGTAATCCCAATAAAGTAACATTTATTTAAAAAAAAAATAAAACAGGCTTTATCAACCTCTGTGTCTACCACCATGAACACTATGTTGGTCACAAAATCGGGTCAGTGAATAGGAGTAGGAGTGTATTTCTTTCCCCTCAAATTTATATAACAATTTCAAATGACTCTTGTTTAAAAAAAATTCATTACTATTTTCTCTTAAGATTGTGTCTCGTCTGTTAAATCGTAAGATGTTTGTCATATTATGTACCTTCTAAGTGTGTGTGTGTGTGTGTGTGTGTGTGTGTGTGTGTGTGTGTGTGTGTTTTGTGTACCGGAGATCTACCTAGTCTTTTCTTCAGTCACTACCCATCTTAGTTTTTTGAGACAGATATCTCATTGAGCTGGATCTCACTCATTTGATTTGACTAGACTGGCTGACTGGCAGACTCCAGAGGCCCTCCTGGTTCTATTTTCCCAGAAATGCCATGCCCTACATTTTAGTGTGAGTTCTGGTGATGGAACAGATATCCTTAGGCTTCCATAGCGAACACATAATTGACTAAACCACACCATTCTCTTCTTTCCATCTTAATCTAAGGGTAGACTCTGTGCTGTATGTCTTTGCCATTCTTTTGTCCTTTCCTACCTAATAACCATTTCAGCTCTTCATCTATATAGTCAATATTTATTTAGGGAATAAAAAAATACATAAATTGAGGAAAGTCAGAACATAGTCCCAAGAATGGAGTCATAAAAAACACAAAATTTTTGTTGGAATGTGTTTTTGTGCCCCTACTAGCTATAGCGAATAGGAGTGAGTTTACTTCATATTATTCCTTACAAGTGGTTACTGTTTTTTGTTTATAGGTCTCTAGGGAAAACACATTTTTGCCATGTGTGGCTTGCCCTTGTGATTGTACACTTTACTTGTGTGACTCCTCTTGACCCTCCGAGTACGAATTATCTGGTGCTCTCTGAATAACATTGCATGAGATTTTAGTCTACCTCATAATCGGCTCCATCCTCCATTCTCCCAGGTCTCACCACCTCCAGAGCAGTCAACAAAGGAATAGCTAAATGCTCACAATTCTGTTTTAAATGGCTTGCAGCTGTGATATCTATTTTAGTCCATTCTCCATTAGATTAGATATTAAGGATGAAGAAAGACTTATTTTAGAACATTTATCTTAAAAGCTTAGAAATTTTGTATCAGCTTACTGTGGCTAATACTGAAAAATCATCTCTTTAAAGTTATCTTCAGTTCCACCTCAACACCTTAGCACAGACTCTTTGGGATGAAGCACACTGTATGATCTTGTGACTTTGCCTTCTGGTTTTTATGTCAGCATTTATATATCTTCTTATTCCTTGTTTGATTTTCTTATTTCAAAAATGTCCATTTTACTTACATAGATTTACAATTGATATATTTATATCTAAACAGGTGTGTGTATGTGTGTGTGTGTGTTTGTGGGTGTGTGTGATTCTCATAGTTGCTCTTAGCTTATATAATGTCTTAACTTTGTTTGTTAAATCATATTATTTATTGCTTCAAAAGTTTAGTTTATTGAAATAATTCTAAATCTCTGTACTTATACATGGTACACATAATGTAAGACAATGCTTCTCTGATCTTGGTATGTAAGCCTAGTGCCACAATAAAGCGCAATAGCTAATTATGAAAGAAGTAGATACAGTAAGGTGTATATGAATTATAATTTGCTAATATCAGATAACACAAGCTTTCTCATTAACTTTGTAGGTAAAATGCCCTGAAAAAATATGCCAGTAATAAAGTTGTTTAAACAACACAAACAACCAGCTATCTAGATAATCCCAAAGGAGGGTATGAATTGAATAGACAATCCTTTTAATTTTTCCAACTAAGTCAAAGATGATTAAGAAGCCTTATCCCATGATGATTTAAATAGCATTACTAGAGGGAACAATTCCAGATGGCAGAATTTCTTCATGCAGAGAGTCAGCATTCAAAGTGTTGATGCACTGGTAACAAAATGCCATCAATGATATATTGCTTTACAGAACATGCAATCACTTCTGGGAATGTTCTACATCTATTGGTACATAGGGAATTGCATATCTTGAATTAGTAGCGATGGTTAGTATTTTCACACTTAATGTGTTTCATGCATGATATACTGACTAGATCTTAATTCAGATCACTGCAGTTCAAAACAAACAGAAATAGTACCTGGCTCCAAACTCACTAAAGATCTTAATTATGTCATATACAGTATTGCAGACATCTACTCTTTATAGGTTGAATGCTAGACAAGGGTGGAACAAAGTAACTCCAGTTTGATTATCAAATACCTTAAAGCACTGAATGATAAAGCACAAAGGAATGTGCAGAGTTATAAAGCTCATCTCAAACACAGAGTTCTTGATGAGTCAAGTGAGTCAAAACTGGACAAAAGATAGCTGAAGATAAGAAACTAAGTAAATGCAAGAAACCAGTTATTTATTCATGGTGTCTTCCCTTGGTGCAAAAGCATAATGAGTTTTCTGTCAATCAAAGCAAGACAAGACTACAGACTAAATATTTGACCTGAGATGAAAACAAAAAATTTAAGAAAAAAAATTCAGTTGTAAAGCAATTAATGTATACCAGAGAAAAAAGTCAAGCAGAATTAAACACGAAATAGGAGATGCTTGTCATAATATTTAATACCTGTAATCCCAGCACTAGTAACACTACAGCAGGAGGATTAATATGAGCTTGAGGTCTCCCTGGGTTACAGAGTGACTTCTATTCAGGTCAAGCTGGGAGATAAGGGGAGGGGAATTAAAAGAGGGGAAAGGGAAAAATGGCTTCAGGAAGATGTTTGTTTACACTTAGTGATGACCTGATAGCTTGAAGCCATTACATTGTATGTAGTCACAAACACCCCAGCAACATCTTCTTCCCCGTATCAACATTGTGCATTCACATATCATTATATCCTCTAATCTGAGACATGTCGCCTCTTCACTTCCTGTCAATATTTACCTTTGGAGGAAAGTTTCCATAGTTCAACTAACCTTTAATATTTCCTAGTGAAAGAAATAGAAGGCGGGATAAAATGAACTCATTGTTAAGCTCTTTTCCTATTTCTTATTTGCATCTTGATTTGCAAAGAGAGAAGCAATAAAAACTGAATCACATCTTGTCCATTTGTACATAATCATATTGGTAAGGCATGTTTTTCCCTCTCTCAAGAGGTTCAACCCTAATAGTATTCATTTAGCATATAAAATGAAGATAATGGGAAAGAGCAACCTTATCAAATCAGAGAATTGCATACATTAAATCGGAAATAGGAAAAGATTATAGTGGAGTGGATCAATGTGAAATTAGAAGTAAGGAAAGCTGGGCCTGCAACCACCTCTGTAGCAATCTAGTTATCTAAGGTTTGGGCCACCTAGGAAAGTCTTGATGGCTTCAGTTCTCTGCAGTACAAACTGTGCACACTGAATAGCAAAATGTCCTCTTTAATAAACTGATAAACATTAAGTCTTGATTTTTAGTTCATCATTATTCACTCTCCTTATTTTGCCTCATCCTCCCAGAATATTTAAATTAAAACTAAAACTAAAGTTTTCTTTTATTTACAAAAATATCAGAGAATAAAAGGATCTTTATAGACTTTGTACATATGTGTATTTATATACACAAAAATATTAACAAATGAGTCCTCACACCAGTTATCAACAGAAAATGAGCAATGAGATAATATGCAAAACACCAAATTTGCTTTCATTCATAAATAATTAGATAATTCTCCTAATGTTTGGCTGTGGGTCTCTGAATCTGCTCCCATCAGTTGCTGGAGGAAGTCTCCCGGGTGATGATCAAGTCACTCACCAATCTATGGTTATAGCAGATTATCGTTAGGAATCACTTTATTGATTTTGTTGTTGTTGTGGTTTAGTTGTTGTTGCTGTTGTTGTTGTTGTTTTCTTTCTTTCTTTGTTGTTATTGTTGTTGTTGCTTGTTTTTTATTGACCAGTCATGTTTGGTTCTAATTTAGGTCTCTGAGTTACCCAGCCTCTGGTACCTGGCTATCCAGGCAGTGTAATGCATGTATACCCTCTAGTGGTATGGGCCAAAGTTTGACCAGTCATGGTTGGCCACTCCCACAAGCTCTGTGCCTAGATTACTCCAGCCAGCAAGTCTTACAGGAGGACAAATCGTAGTTCAAAGGTTTTGTGTTTAGATTGGTGTCCCTGTGCCTCAATGGAAGCCTTGCTTGGTTATAGATGACAACCTGTTCAGGCTCTGAATACCCTCATCACCAGGAATCCCAGCTAGGGTTACCCTGGTAGATTCCAGGGGGTTTCCATTACACTGGAGTTCCATATCTCCCCTGAAATGCCCCTCCCCCCATTCCATTGTCTCTCTTCATCCACTCCCCCAGAGGATCCCTCCTGTTCCCATCCCACTGGACTGTCCTATAAAGTCTGTTCTATTTTCCCTTCCCAGGATGGTCTATGTATCCTGAGTAAGAGGAGGAGGAAGGATTCTAGGAGCCAGAGGAGTCAAAGGCACAAAGAGAACACTGCCCACCAAATCAACTATGGGCTCCTAGGGGCTCACAAGGACTGAAGGGACAATCATGCAGCCTGCATGAGTCTGGCTAGGTCCTCTGCATACATGTTAAGGTTATTTAGCTCAGAGTTCTTGCAGAACTCCTAACCCCAGGGTGGGAGGGAGGGTTTTTGACTCTTTTGGCTGCTCTTGGGATCCTTTTCCTTCTACTGGATTGCCTCTTTCAACCTCAATATAAAGGTTTGTGTCTAGTCATACTGTATCTTGTTATGGAATATTGGGCTGATCTTTTCTTATGGGAAAAGGAGGGGTGGATGGGGTGGGGTAAGACTAGAGATGGGGTCTGGAAGGAGTGAAAGGAGGGGAAACTTTGGTCAGGATGTATTATATGAGAGAATTATAAGTAAATTCTCAAAAAAGAAGAAAGAAAAAAATCATTCTCAAACTGATGCATATCTTTCAAGGATATTTTCTACTACTATTTTTTTTTCCTGATTAAGGAAAAAGTTCACACTGTTCATGGCAGGCAGAACTCTCCTATACACAAGACTCTGAGAAGCTAATTCCTCATACCTGTGTGCATATTCTCTCAGACAGATAAAAGTGATTTGTACATGGTTTAAATAAAATCTTTCTTTTAAATTTTTTTGAGATTATAATTTGATTAAACTAAAAATCCTTAGATGAGATGATGGTTTGCACAGTGAGCGAACACTCATCAAAATGCTCTTGATAAGAACATGAAGGGCTTATAGACAGACAATACTGAGGAGATGAGCAAGGCAGAGAGAGAAATGTGCTTTCTTGACAGAGGAATGAGCTGTAAGCCATTAAGTATAGTCTGCCTCTGAAAGATGGAGGGATGATTAAATGGGTTGCTCCACACAGCCTTCATCAAGAAATGCAGCTGTGAAGGCACTTGGATTCTTTTAAGTTCACACAATTCTTTTCAGAATTTGACTGCCAGAATATTACAACAAATTTGTGAGGTTTTTTCAATGAAATATTGTGAGTAATTCTTGGAGGATTTTGTACATGAAAACAGTGTATTTCTTTTGTTGTTGAATATTCACTCTTCCTTCTAACACCTCCCAGATTCACTCCTCAACTTCTTGTCCTCTTTGTTTTCCTAAGATAACTTAGTCTAATTTATGCTTCTAATATTCTAACGGTTATGTGACCATCCACTGGAACATGGCCAATATACCACACCTTCAAAGATAATTAACTATCTCTCCCTGAGTAACAATTAGTTACTATATTAGTAATTATTTTAGTCATATTTTTGTTATCACATGAAATTATTCCCAAGATAATAAACTTGTAAAGAGGAATTGTTCATTTGGAGTCACGGTTTTGGCAGCTGTAATCGGTGATTGATCCCACTGCTCTTGGAGTATATTTAGGGGCAGTATATCATGCAAAGAGTATTTGGTGGGCAGAGAATGTTCACCTCATGGGTTGGGCATGTAAAAGAGATAGGAGTTCCACAATTTCCTTTGCAAACACCCAATGGCATAAGGCCTCCCAGCAGGTCCATTTCCTGAAGTTTCTACCACCCCCTCAGAGTATTATACTGTCTGAACAAGTCTGTATCTTCATAGGATTTTCCCTATGCAAAGTATAGAACAAAATAATTCATAAAAAATAACAGCAAAGTAACTCTATGACCTGAATTTAATATCAAGATTGTAGAAACCATAATAGCCTAAAACTTTTAAAGCCACTAAATAATACAGAAATGAAACAAATGTTTGTTTATCAAACACATTAATAAGGTTATACATGAAATTTATTGGATTACATTATAGGTTATTTTTTCCCTAGTTGATATTTATAGCCAACAAAATGCATATTTTTACTGTTAAGTCTGTCCATGGAAGAAACATAGGGGCTCAGATAGACTGAAGCAGCAGACTCTGCATATCTGTACTAATTCTCCTACATATTTCTTAAAGTTGTTTGGATTGATGCTCTTGTGAAACTCCTAAAAGTTTGAGACGCATGTCTCTCTGACTCTTTTTCTTGCCTTGGTCCCCTTTTGCTTCCTGCTGGGTTACCTTGTCTAGCCTTGATGTGGGGGCTTGCGACAGGTCTTGTTCCATCTTGTTATGTTCTGTTTGATTGGTAACTCTAGGAGCCCTGCTCTTTTCTGAGGGCAGGGAGAGGGGGAATCTATGTGAAAGGAGAGGTGGGGGGAGCTGGGAGAAGTGGAGGAAGAGGAAGTGGCAAGGATGTATTGTATGAGAGAAGAAAAAATAAATTAAAAAACCCATCCATGGAGTTTCAACTGTAATGTTTGAGTCATTATGGTTCAAAAGACAGCCCAATGGATAAAGGTGCTTGGCTCTAAACCTGAATGCCTGAGCTTGATCCTTAGAACCTAGGACCTAGTAGAAGGAGATCATTAAGTTCTACAACTTGGCATGACATATGCATTCATAAACACAAATAAATAAATAAATAAATAAATGTGATCTTAAAATGAATTGAGTGATTGTCATTTAATTTCTTTGCTGATAAAGAACTTCTCAAAGCATTTGGTGACAAATGCTATCCATCAGTTTTTTCATTCCCTTTCAGTGGAAATGAAAATAGAGGCTAGCTTACGACTCAGTACCAGAATGACTATGACCTCTTCATTTTCTATTTATCAGTCAAAATCTGATAAAAGAAAAGCAATAACAAGTCTTGAAAGTCATTTGTTTAGGAAAAAATTGTGTGTACTACAAGGCACAGCATTTGGGACCTGCTTAGTCACATTCTACAAAATGTATACAGGCTTTCCTTTTTAATATCAAGATAGAAAACATTGCTTTTGTTGAGTTTCTTTAGTTAATCTTAAATTCTTTTGATTCATTTTAACTTTAAAAATATGTACAGTTGGGGATAGAGATGCCTCAGAGGTTCTGAGTATTTGCATGCCTTGTGTTGGACTCATATGATGCCCTATAAACATTTGTAACTGTAACTCCAGTTACAGGGAATCCAGTGACCACTCATGGCCTCCATGGGCACTGTATGCATGTTTTATATGTACATACATGCAGGCAAAACACACATGCACATAAAATAAAATAAATATATCTTTAAAATATGTAGAGTGAATAAAACCATTACTCTATAAATGATTCATAATGATTTCAATTGTTGAGTGGGATAGACAGTTATCATTCACTGTAATCAGTTTTAAACAAATACTCATGAGCACTTGTGTTTTAGGAGTTGGAAACTTGTCTTAAAACTATATACTGAAAGTATATAATTGCTACAGTTATAAAGCCCATCTTATTTTCTATTCTAGGACCATTTTAATTTTATTTGTATTTGGACTGGACAAAGTATCTTTTGGCATAGAATTGTATGGGGTACAAGAAGAGGTTAGGATCACGAAAGATTTCCGATGGGAAAAAATGACTAAAGAAAGATTACCTTTCAATGGTTTTCAACCTTCTTAATGATGCAACCCTTTATTACAGTTCCTTATATTGTAGTGACTCCAAACCATAAGTTTGTTTTCATTGTAATTCATAACTATACTTTTTCTACTGTTATGAATCATAATGTAATTATCTGATATGCACAATGGTCTTTGAAAACTGCTATCAAAGGGTCATTAGGAGTCATGATCCACAGGTTGAAAAACTGTTGACCTAGACAATGAAGACAGAAAAAGACTAATTCATTAAAAGGAAACTTCACGTAGGAAAACACAGAAGATTAAAATAGCATGTAAAGGAATGAAGATATTTTCTATGTGACTTAAATTCTGCCATTCCAAATATGTCAAAAGTATATGATGATGCAGATGGAAAGAAAGAGAACAAGAAATGGCATTAAAATAGCATGGAAAAATGATTACCTAAAGGATCCAAAGCAAGATTTATATCAATATAAAAAGTATTTGGGAATTTTAATTATCTTAACTTCAAGCAAAATGGGAAATCAAATAAATAAGATGTAATTTAGTTGTAATATTTGGAGTGCTCAGAAAAACAAGACTAACATATAAATGATGAGTATATTCATGGAGGAGACAGAGAGACCTAACAAGTTAAGACAGAAGATATAATGGCAGAGACAGATAAAAACTAAGGAACTTGCTCATTTGATTATGAAGGCTCTCAAGGCCCAAAATTCCCAGTTCACAAGATGGAGATAAGAGAAAGATGTCAGTATAGTTCTAATGCAAAAGCTCACAGACTCCAGCAAGATATGGAAAGAAAGAGGGTTTCAATTCTGTTTGAAGATAGGAAGAGCTGAGAATCAGGAGGAGAGAAGAAGTTACAGTATCACTTGGTACATTTGTTCTAACAGACCTTCAACACACTGAGTGAGGTCAATAGGAAGGATAATCTTTTATACCAGACTTAGAACTCCAAGTGATACTCTCTTCTAGAAGCAGTCTTGCAAACTCATTCAGGATAATGTCTCACAAAATGTCTGTGTACTCTACTGCTATACCAAGTTCATAAATAAAATTAACTATGACACTAGTAACGTGAAACTTTATCTATACATCTGAATAACCAAGTGTGACTATACTGCCCACTTGCTAGGTTCCTAACTAGCTAGCTTTGTAACCACCTACCTCTTTCAACCATCAAAACTTTGTGTATCTTGCCTTAGTATCTCTGTGAGTCCATTGAGACTGTTTTACCTGCCCTGTCCAAATCCTACAAGTTGGGTCTTCATGACATTCTTAGCTGGAGTCTATTACTGTGTTCTGCATCTTCACAATAAAATATAACTCAGTTATTTAAAGTGATATTCAGGGCAGAAGAGATGCTGCACTGATTAAGAGCACATACTGCTCTTACAGAGGACAAGAACTTTACACATATAAATGTAATATACATCTATGCAGATATATAGATGATGATGGTGATAGGTAGATGATAAATAGATGGATAGATACAGATACATACTTAAATATATGAATATACTAAAAACTTTAAAATATTACTAAATTATTAAAGATGTCATATAATCTCTTTGTGACAAATGAATGATCTTTTACTTTGTTCTTATCTAGTTGCAAGATAATTCTATTAAACAAACTTCAACTTACTACCAAATTTTGGACTTGCTGCATGCTTTAGATACTATATTCAATGCTATGTCACAGTAGATTCATCTTCAACTAAAAGAAAATTATTTATTTTTACTTTTCTCTGCCTTCCATATGTATTTACCTTAAAAGTTCTTCTATTATGTCAAAAAAAAATGAAATCAAGTTCCACTCTAACATCACAATTAACACTTAATAATTGAAGTGACACAAAATAAACTGATGTTTTATAGGAGAAAATAAGAATGAGTAGAACAAACTCACTATAGAAGTTTGACGCCAATCTCCAGTTTCATAACTGTACCACCAGGGCCTGAAATTCAACTTTTCAGTGTAATTTCTAGATTTTCTGACATACACCTGCAATACTAAATTCTAAAGACACATCAGTAATCAACAAAACACAAATGTCTGCCTTCACAAAAATTATGGAGTATGTAAAAATGAACCAGAGAAAGAAGCAAAATGTACATGAGCTGTTATTACCTTGTGTGGTGGGAAAATAAAAGTGTGAGGAAAAAAAAAAAAACATGCTGCACAATAGGAACAAATGATCAGATGGACTTCACAGTGAATGTGATACTTCAGTGAAGAAAGAGAAAGATTCATATATATACCAAGAGCAACTTTTCAGGAGAGAAAATCTTTAAAAACAAAGTCAAGAAAGTACAATTATCTATGGGATCTTTGAGGAAAGACAAGAAGTCTAGAAAACATCAACTGAATAAGCAAAAGGAGGCTTTCAGGAATGGAGAAGATAAATCGGACAGGTCAGCCAGTGGATGCTTGCAGGTAACTTTCAGTATTCTGAACAAAATGGGAGGATATCCAGAGGACTTTGAGCTTTGACACCACATGGTATAATGGATGTGTTAAAAGAACCATCTTGCTTGCTATGAATATGGTTTAATTTGCATGGCAAAGAAGGAGTAGAGGGAAGAATGCAATGACTAGGTAAACATGGAAGCTGGTTAAAGGGATCTGGCAATCAGCTTCTACTTTTATGGATTGGAAAACAAATGTGTTTCTTGAGACAGGAAATGGCAGGAGAATAGCTAATGAGTTTTGTTGTAGACATGTTAAGTCTGAAATGTCTATGACTCTCAGATGAAATTACAGAATGGGCAATTTTCATTTTCAGTAAAAGTAACAAGTCTGGACTAGATACAGCAGGGAATAATCAATATACAGATCATATTTAAGTTCATGGAATTGTACAGAATCACCATGAAAAATCACCTGAATGCAAGAACTCAAAAATATAGATTAAAAGACTGAGGAGAAACTGACCAAATAGAGTAAGAAGGAATGTTAAAGGTAGGAAGCAACCTAAAAGATGAAAATTCATTTAATTATTAATTTATAATACAATACACCTAGGTGGAGTAAAATGAAAATTGTTCACTTTATTTATAAGTGGAAATATTGATGACATTGCTGAGTACCCATACTCTAGTAACAGTGATAGGATCCTTATCTTATTAATGACTCTGAACACAGTGTACACAGGAGCAGTTGGATAAAACAGACACAATAAAACATCTTGGGAGGTTTTCCATGCAGAGAAAAGACAGAGAATATCTAGAGAATATTATATCAACAGGAAAGTTTGTTCTGTTTTAGGTCTTAAATCTGATACATAGTATCATGTGAAAATGGTGATTAAAATAAGTGATTACTTTTCTATGAGGGCACAGAGGCTTCCTCCATGGAAACATAGTCAAAGTATGAAGTATAAATAGTGTTGAAAGATTAGAGAAGGACATATGAACACTGAAACCCCCAGTAACTCTTTCCATTTTTTTTCAGAGAAATAAGCAGTACATTCTGTGGCCACGGATCAGAATGAGTTATCATTAGAGAGAAGAAAGAATGGCTTGAAAACTGAAATTAACATTGAGAATACCTTTTCTACTTGAAGGCTCAGTGATAAAGTGTAGCAGAGTTCTTTAAAGAAGGTGCTCAGAAGAGGATCAGGTACTAGGGAAAGCCAAAAAGTAAAGGAAATTTCAGAAAGAAAATAATAGATATCAGGGAATGACACTCATAATGGATTGTGATCTTCTCACATGTTGCATTTAATCAATATTTAAGTGTTCATGTGCATGGCAAGACAAGCATGAGTGTTCCGCAGCATCTAGTTATTTTTCTCACTGACCTTACATGGAGATGCAGGTAGCTAAATTCTCTTCTGATGTGGAAAATATACAGAACCATAAAAGAACTGGAGGAAATCCAGAACCTTTTCTATGAAAGGGAAGGTGAATCATTTCTCTGCCCTTTACTCTGAGCCAAATTTATCCTAGATGGCCAGGGACATCTTACTGAAGGATGGCCCTTCTGTGAGGTCTTGAAAATGGGCACTAGCAGGGAAGAATGGCATAGTTGACAAGAGACAGGTTATATATTTTAAACATACTGACCACATACTGGTGAAAAAATTTCATAAGGGACATTTTAAAGCCAATATAAGAAAACTGTATTGTCAAATGTTGTGGGAGCAGTCAGATGCATATTACAACAACCACACAGCCAAAATAACTTACTGTTTCAACAACCAAATCTACACAAGAGCTCACTTTTGCTTCTTTCATAAATCTCAAGGCAAAATTAAAATCTAATTTTACCTTATTATATTAATGGAAATAAATTTGAGGTTCATTATAGTTAATGATTTATTTCTACTCCGCATATGCCTAAGGAAAGATGGCTTACATATGGCTCTTAATCTATTATATAATGTCTTCCTAATTGAACACCAAACCCAAAGGAAGAGAAATGTTAAGTATAATTTTATATGACTATATTTTATTGTGGGATAGCATAATAATTGGGTAAAAGAAATATACAAGATAAGAAAATGTTGGCTAAGAATCAGAAACAGAAAAGTTAAAATTTGTATCTGCCTGTGGTACAAATAAACATTTGGTGTTAAATAGCAAAAGACTATGGAATGCTTGTCCCTAAATTGGACATCTGGATCACGCATCTTCTTCCCAAGAATTGGAAGCCATTGTGAAGAAAGGATAAAAATATTGTTGTAAGTCCAGAAGCAGAGAATGAACACAAGGAAAGAGTGTTTTCCAGACACAGCAGAACTGTTGCCCATATGAACCTCAGCAGTTATTGCAGCATTCACAAAACTTGAGCAAGATCAAACAAGACAAAAACCCAGCAAATGGAGAAGATAGGCAAGAAGTTTGAACTTTATCTGAAGAGCTACTGGCAAAAGTAGATTCTTGGAGAAAAAGAGTCAATTATTTTTAAGGGTCTGGTCCCTGGAAGGAAATCACATTATGATGGAAGGTCATAAATATGGAGTATGTGGGTCAAACAAATTAGAGTTGATAGGTTTCAAGAAAAACAAAAGAGGAAACAAAGTTGCATGGGGACAAGAGGAGGAGTTAGAACTTGGGTGAGTTGGAGGGGAGAGACGAATATTATCCAAATATTTTAAGGAACTCACATTTTTTAAAAAATAGGAAAAAAATGAGATTCTGATGTCAATTACAATAAAACAAAACATTTAACAACCAAAAACTATGTTAGCAAAAGAAAAAGGTAACAAAGAATATGAATTGCAGAAACATCTAGACACACCTTAGTTATTTCCTTATTGTGTTAATTCTAAAACTTGTATTCGAGCTGTTGCCTAAGTGGAAACTTCAGAACGTTTTGTAAACTGATTGCAATTATCAAATTATCAAACTGATAACGTAAACACGAATGATTTTAAATTGTTTTCTCAAGTGATTCAACTTCTTGTGGAAATCTTGACACCAATAAAGTTCACACCCATCCTTTTTCCATTTTATGACAAGAAAATATAATCTTTAACCTTTGTTGCAGATATTATATGGTCCACATGATAGGAAATTGCTGTGAATAAGTTCGCTTGTCTGAAAGTGCAGTAAATAACTTGTCTTACTCAAAGTGTGTTACTTTTCTCCAAATCACACAAATAAATAAAATAAATAAATAAAAACTGAATAAAGAATGCAAACCTCATGGGGATACATGGTGATTGACTGGCATTTTGAAAGATTCAGTTTATCTCAACAAATAGCCACTTGTTTTTCAGAAATTCATATTAAATATGTTGATTATGCAGTATATTCTACTTCTTAATTGACATTCCAAATCTATAACGGATATTAACTTTTCACATAATGATTTTTAATATATTTTGTGGTCTTCAGTAATTACATCAGTCTTTCCCACTTTTACTTCCTCCTATTCTTGTGGTATCACTCCCATTCCTCAAATTTCATGACCTCTTAAATTTAAATTGTGAATTCTATAAATAATTTTACTTAAAAATATTATATAGTAGTAACTCATATCTAAAGAACATATATTAAACACTAATGTTCCTAACAATCACATCAGGTTGATTTTCTTTACAATTTGCAAATAAACAAAAAGGATTTAAGAAAATAGAAATTAAAAAGAAAAAACAAGAAGACACAGAATCTATCATTTATTTCTGTTTGAATACAAATTCAGTACTGGTGTGTTAACAGAGAATCTTTTAAGCCACCATGGAACAAACAGCATGAGGCACAACTCTGATTTTATCAAATGCTAATGGTGATCAAGGACAAGCAAGTGATCCAGAGAAGTGGACAATAAGCAAGTGAAGAATATATTGTCAGAGGCAGGCACGATTCACGTGGTGGATCTAACCATTGCCCACATTTCTGTCAAAGTAGAATTCCCTGACTACAGTGGAAGCCAGGCAAGTCAGCCCTGTGACTCTGAGAACATGCATATCATAGCTGAGACAACTGAAGTTGCTGGGGTATGTGTGCTGAGTCACGGAGCAAGAGTGGGGTCAGAACCACACAGGAGGAACTTAGCAAGCCTGTGGCTGAAAGATGAGCTGAGTGTGTGCAAGGTAATACCATGAAAGGAACACAAGCTAACAACTTTGAGGGCACCAAAAGCAAAATAAAGAAGCCAAAGGAAGGATGACTAGAAAGTCTTTGTTCATGACCTGTCAGAGAGGACTCATCTAAACACTTCTCCAAAACCTCTAACATCTGTTGCATTAGGACTCTGACTTAGAGTAAGTTCTACTAATATATTTCATACGAATTCTTAAACCAGACTCCGCAAAATCCACAAGAAGACATAGGTTGCAGGCTGAATCACAGCTTAAGCCTTATGAAACACTTTGGGGTTCCTGTTAGTGGATATTGAAAAAATAATAAAAACAAACCTGTAGAACCTTATGTCAAAAGTTGAACTGCTTACCAGAACATGATCCTACACAGAATCCATAGTATACATGAGACATAATATTTAATGTTGCAGCCAATGATACAAAGAGAAAAAATTCCATACGAATAAACAGGAATCTATAGTGGAGAAGAAAGCCATCAATAGTAAGAAACTGATAGTCCCATGTTGACTTTTGTAGAAGTGTATACTAAAGCATGCTTTATAAACATAATAGTATCTAGATACCACATTAATATAATATGCTGTGTCATTATTCCCTTAATGTGGACCTGAATTTCTTTCTGTTATTGTTTCCACCTATATTGAATTGTTTAATATAGTACATTGCAATTTTTTATGAATCCTCTTATTATATTTACCAAAAGCACCATAATTTCACCAAAATTTTCAAGGATATTTTCTCCAGAAGAGGACGTTTCTTTTGCTTGTAGCTATGTGAAGATATAACCCATAGTCTTTAACTTGTCATTGCTTCTGACAAAAAGTAGTGAATATCCTTAAGCTTTTCCTCTATATGTAACTCATCTTTTTACTGGGAAAACTGTATTAATTAATCTTCATATTCAATAGTTGTTACTTTGCTCTATGTGATACGCTGATTTAATCCAGAAAAAGTTTCTTATATTTCAATTGTTTTATGGAACTTCCACTTAGTTATTTTCATCAGTTTCATTATGTTTATACCCCGTTAAAGACATCTCTTATTCTTTAATTATAATTGTTACATATGTTTGTGTGTGTGTGTACAAGTTTACAAGCACAATCTGCTGAGATCAGGTATTGTTTCTTATTTGTCTTTAGGGCTGACCTTTAGGGATTGGCTAGCCTACCAGGGGGCACATACCTGATTCTTCAGAAGACTGATTCTTCCTCACTGAGTAACCACTAGTTGCCTGTAGTTCTTCCTCTAGGAGTGAAACCTTGTGAATATTCCTCCATTTACATTAGCATGTCCATTGTTCTTGACATTTTGGGCTCTTGTTCAGACAGCTTTATTGCTGATATTTCTTGAGTGCAGCTTCCCTGTCATACATGGAAGACTGTCGTGCAGCAGATGTTCCATTCTGGCCCTCTGGCTCTTACAGTCTTTCTGCCTCCTATTCTGCAATTTTCTCTGAGCCTTGGGTATAGGGTTGTGTTGTAGATATATCAGTGATCTGGGCATGCCACACTCAGTTGCTCTCTGCATTTTGATCAATTATATCTATTTGTAATATGAGTTCTATCTTCTGTAGAAAAGAATCTTCTTTGGTGAGGGATGAAAGTTGCCTTATCTGTGAGACTTAAAAATTATAGTGGTTTAGTGAAGCACCAGTAATGGTTTTCTTCTAGGGCCTATGACCTCACCAGCCACAGGGAGTGAGCTAGGTTTAGAGTACCAGGTATGAATTCCCTCCAACTGAGCAGGACATATTCAGTTAATCTTATCCAACATTACATAAGTCCCAGTACATGTTGTGAAAAAGGACATCCTCTCTTTTTGTAAACCTCTCTACATTTAGCGATTTCTCATAATGTTTAATATATTCAGCTTATCTTTTAAAGCAGTGATGTTAAAAGTGGTTCCAAGTGTGGATGAAAGAGAAATAAAAAATACAACCTAATAGAAGACATGTTTGTGGGCATGGCTTTATAGTACAATGATAACTAAAATGGCAACGTGATGATAACCAATGATAATCAGTAAGTGCTGACAAATGAATATAGTGAAAGGAGGCAATTCTGAATTCTGTTTTACTCACAGATTATTTCCTATCTCTTGAGCATTGCTTCTGGTTTATATAGAGTAGGAAAGAAGTGGGCACCAAATCACATCTGAGGCTTTCTGGGTAGAAAGTATATATTGGTTCAGCATAATCCTTGCTGAGAGTCCATTGAGCTCAGTTCTCTTACATGGTATGATTTTTGTTCGTCTAGATTCTCTGTCTTTCTAAACTAATGACTCATTTGGTTTTTATTCAGAATCACAGTGCGTGTTTAGGGAAAACATACTTTTAGACAGATCTACATATCAGTTCAATTTGGACAAAGAGTGCAGAGGTTAATTTGAAGCGGCTTGGATAGTGTGATAACTAATCCAGAATAGTTAGTTACTAAATCTGAGAATTTTCATGGTTACATTTATATTTTAACCAGAGCAAATGGTTTGATTGAACCTCTCAAGTGAATCTTTTTAATGAGAAATCGTTTTAGAGTCTTCTATTTTTATACTGGTTGTTTATTTTACCTCTAGTACACTTGCTAACATACACAGAGTTGCACACTACAGTTCTAGTTCCCACAGGGTACAATATTAACTTTTCTATTTGTGATATTTATTGAAAGCATGATTAGTAGGGAATTACTCAGGAAAAGTTGGTTTTTGTTTTGGTTTTGCTTTAGCATTTATTTAAATTTTTATTTATTTTTTATACATCTTAAATTATAATATAATCTTCTCCTTTCCTTCCATTCCTTCTCAAATTCATCACCTCCAATGCCTTCCATACCTTCCACTCAGAGAAGGTTTTAAATATGCAAATATATCAAAAAGATTGCTCATGAACTAGGGAAACCTAAATTGCAGTGTTCTACCTTACATCTTACATATTGTTTTCTTCATTAAAAATTGCTATCTATCTATATATATATATATATATATACATATATACATTTATATACACATATAAATACAATTCTATGATTGATTAGCTTTAGTCCTTATATCTGAATTTAACCAACCCTTCTTAGGTTGCCATTTTCATAAATCCTCTCCACTGGATAGTTGGGCGTGGGTGCAGCTAAATATCAGCAGTATCTGTCATTCCTGGGAATCTATCCATTGACCAGATGGTCACTCCAGTCCACATGCTTACATGGGGCTTCTCTGAAAGACAATGCCAGGTCAGGGCTCCTCAAGTGGACTTTTAAACACAAAAGAGTACCATTTATAATTATCCAATTATGTATTAGGTAAATTTATTTTAAAATACTAATGAAATGAAAACAAACACAAATTGAATACTGTATTTTAACACCTGAGGATTTTTGTATCTTAAATTTAGTTTTTGCTTTTATTTTTTACTTTTTTTATTGCTTTCAACGGACTTGAAATATTTTATTGGGATTTAATAATGCTTCTATTCACTTACAGCAGATTTTTAAAATATTTTTTCATCTTTTCCCTTTGTTTTATGCTCTCTTCCTCATCACATTCTGCTCTTTTTACCTCCCTGTGTCTGTGTATTGAATGTGCCCTCTCTTTTCCTCTCTCATGTATTCTTCTGGACATACTATCCTTATTCACAGAGCTACTCTGATACTTGCTTGGAGTTCTGCCATCTCCTTCTGATAACTGAGAATAGTACTGCAATCACAATTCCTTTTGAAATCTCTGGGCATATTACTGTGTTGTAGGCATGAATCATAAATAGTTCACATCTTCTATGGCAATGGACACTTGCATTCCTAAGTGACATTTTCCATGCTAAAATTAGACTATTTTTTATCCTTGGCAAATCACTGATATTTTGAGTAGAAAAAAAAAGCTTCCTGTGAGTCAGAAAGCCACCAAAACACCTCTTCACTAACCACAAAGCAAATCATTTCACATATTCTGCAAACTCCTTTGCCATCAACCACAATGGGAAAAAGCAAATATATTTAAGATCTTGAAATTTTGTTTTTACTATAATTTTCATGTCTATAGGATGTTGTGTTTCTATAATGTTGAATAATTATGTTCCACTATATTTTGAACTGAAAAAGCATGTTTGTTGTTTAACTAAATAATAATCTATCACCCACATGATAATATAGGAGTATCACTCTGTCACTTCCAATGTTAACCTAAATATTATCTGATCATATCCACATCAGTGTGTTCAAAAAACAACTGTCTGCACAGGAGAAACCTGAAGAAGGAATTAATTTAAGCTAATGAAATACTTTGTTTCCCATTGAGCAGAGGGAATTACTTGACTGGCTTCCATCTTAAAGCAAGTCTCTTTACAGAGTAGGTGTTGATGGCCTCATATTGGCTTCCTGTTGGGTGAGTCAAAAATCATAATCAACTCAGAAAACAAGATCCATTTTCATGTTACTGAGCTCAAGCCTTACTGACATGGTTCACAGGGAAATCAATAACATTAATATTAACAAAATATACAAATGGAAACCTTGGAAGCAGAAGGTGTTCCCTTCCTCCTTTTCTATTTAGTTTTCTCTTCTTATAGAGAGTTTGGTTCAAAATTACAAGAGCTGTAGATCTGTCTCAGTAGAGTTCAAACTTACTTCTGACCTCAGAATAAAATTTTAAAGATGATAGATAGATAGATAGATAGATAGATAGATAGATAGATAGATAGAGGTAGATAGATATAGATAAATAGAAGATAAATAGAGATAGATAAGAGGTGATAGATAGATAGACAGACAGACATTGATAGAAGATAGATAATAGATGAAATGTAGGAAGATGATAAATAGGCATGGATAGATAACAAAACAATATATCATTTTCAAATTATCAAGAGACTTCAGAACACAGGATAAATTAAATTGTGCAGGGTTATAGACATCAAATCATAAGAATTGGATTAGAGAAAAATCTCACATCAAAAACCTAACAAAAACACAACACATTAACAGGACATCATAGCGCCATCTACATTGGAAGAGTTTTGATCACAGCTCACAGTGGTATATCATTATTAAAAGTAAGGCAACTTTTGCAACATCTTCTACTAAGAATTGAGAGTATGATTGTACAATTGAGGTGTTTAAACTTGAGATAAGTCATTAGTGACCATAGCTCTATCAAGTTGGGGGATTATTCTCAAATATTTACAGTCTAGTTATAAGTTTTGCAAATAATCAGCTATGAGTAGGTTGAATTCAGATAATAGACTGTGTAAAAAGTATTCAAAACTGTAGTAAGCTACCCCACCCACTTATTAAGCAGTACACCTGGAAGCTACCTGCATATGTGAAAATTCTAGTAGGCAAAAAATTATCAAACAACATCCCAACAGTGAGTTTAAAAGGTTTCAACCTTTTAACATAATAAATTATGTTAACAAATAGTTTTGTATTTTAATCCTGTATTAGGCACCAAATTAATAAGATGTCCTTGAGATCAAGCAGTGAGAAGAGCCAACTATTAACAAGTCAAAAATACCATAATATAACTTGAAGTTGAACAGAAAAAATTAAGCACATGACCAGTAGCCCTGTGATTTTGTAAGAGTGGAGAGAGACTGTAATTTCAAAATCTCTCAAAATAGAGAAAGGTAAATCAAGCCTGTTTCCCATCTGCTCATCTTATAAACTTGAGTAATAAAATTTCCTGAGAAAATATGCAGAATTCCATATGCAGTCTTTCACATTGTGACTTCATCTTCCTTCATAGAATCCTTTTTAGTTCCTCTTTTCAGTGATATCTAAAGATAAGCTATTACCAAACATTGGCACCTTTGGTTTGGCACCTTTGGTATCTCTATTCATAGGGTCTACAATTCAATCTTACCTGCATCAAATTTTTTATTCTTTAGTGCCCAAAGTCTAATAATCATTTATGAGTCCACCCAGCTATTTGTTACTCCTAGAAGAATGTCTTTTAAGCTTCCCTGGCTCCTGTGATGGCTAGTTTCCTGTGTCAATTTTACTAAGACAAAGGTATGCTCAGACTGCTAGTGAAACATTTCTGAGTGTGCCTGTGAGGGTGCTTCAAGATTATATTGGCATTTGTGTTGTAGACTGAGGGAAGAAGATCTAGTCTTACCAGTGTGTGTTGACCTTGAGCTCATTCAGCCTAATAGAATAAAATAGTAAAGAAAAATATCTTCTCTCTTCCCTGGTAACCCCAACTTATCAATGAGTTGCCACTTCAATCCTCTCAGTTCTCAGACATCAGATACAAAGTTACTGATCTTTACACCTGTAGGAATCAATCCCTTGGTTCTAAACCTTTCAGCATCAGAGTAAATTCAATAACCAGCTTCCATGGGGCTCCAACTTGCAGATGGCACATCGTATGTTTTCTGGGCCTCTATAATCATATGAAACAACCTTCATAGTAAATTCTCTCTCTCCCCTCTCTCTCTCTCTCTCTCTCTCTCTCTCCACATACACACACACACACACACACACACATAGACTTTGGCACTATGATCAATGCATTTAAGTTTTTGCCATTGAAATCTATGAAGGTTAGGAGAGCCAGAAGCATTATCATAAAGACATTTTGTCTTCACAAAGACATAGCATTCGCCATGAAGTCACCCTTTGATTACCGTTCTAGTAATATCACAAGCCTGTCTTCCATTGGGATGGAAACAATTTTCCCAAGAAACAGCAGGTATCACATTGTCATTACTTTCTCAATAGAATAAGAAAACAGTAAAGTTAATTGTTAACAGTTTGAAATAAATTTCACCCTGGACTTTTAAAAATACTAGATATGGGCCTGTGGGATGACTCAGTAGTTAAAAGTGCTTGCTGTTGTTGGATCCTTCAATGTGAGTTTAATCCCTGGAAGCACAGGGTGGAAGGAAAAAAAACCCTCAAGCTGCCCTCTAATATCCAGAGGCACAAATGACACTAGAGAGAGAGAGAGAGAGAGAGAGAGAGAGAGAGAGAGAGAGAGATAAATAAATAAATAAATGGAATTATTTTAATTAGTTATGATGAAGGTATAGATCTGCAAAGAGAAAAATAAAATTAAACAAACAAAAATACTAGGAGCTGGAGAGGTGGCTGAGGAGTTAAGAGCCAACACCGCTCTTGCGGAGGACCCAGAGCCAACACCAGTCTTGCGGAGGACCCAGAGCCAGCACTGCTCTTGCCAAGGACCCAAGTTCTATCCCAGAACCATAATCAAGCCTGGAAACTCACAACCACCTATAACTAACTCCAGCTTGCAGGATGTTTCACACCCGGTTCCAGTCACTTCAGACACGTCATCCTCATGTACAAACACACAGGGACACACATATATATGCATAATTAAAAATAAAATCTTGAAAACTAACGACTAGAGACTCAAAAGTCAATGTTTGAGAGATTACTTCACAGTTAATTTTGTATTTATAATTTTGCACAAATATATAAATTAAGGAAAGTGTGCTTGGATATATACCAAATGCGTAGGCTATAAAATCCGTAAACCAGAAGTTAATTAAATTATGAATTTATATAGCATTTAATATATATTTAAATTTAGTATTATTTAGTATTTAAATATAGTATTTAAAAACAAGATATTCATGAATTTCTTTTTAGAATCCTCAACTCATGCCCAACAATTTCCTGGTAGTTAAAATAAATAAAATAATAGTTAAATATGATATGACCACATAGAGTTTTCTGTCGGCTGCAGTTCCGTAGACATTTTCATGTCTTGCTAAATACTGGTCTGATCAAACTTTCAGAGAGCTTTAGTACTAAAGAAAACCATTCTTTCCACTAGAATCATTTGTCCTTCCACCTGAGGTGTTTTGAACACCACCTGGTGACAAAAATTGTAGTCTAACCATAAAGGATATATGAGCCAACCATGCTGCCCTCTCATTTGAAGACAAGAAATTCTTTTGCCTGGATACTTGTACATGGAGGTCTAGTATTCTAAAATCTTTATGAATATTCTATGTAAATTATACTTGCACATTAGTGAGGAAACAGCCAAAATGAAACACCCATGGCCATCTTAAATCTTAAAGCAAGAGTTACCTTAAACTCTTCCCGTGGCTTAAAACTATGCCCTAGTAATGACTAGTCCCTACTTGCACTGCTCATATGACTTAATCCTGCCTTGCCCCTGCAATCTTGTTTTACTGCTTTGGCTCAGAATCTTATATACACAGACCAGAACAATTGATGCTTCCTGTCTCCTCTGCTATATTTTCATAGCACAGAGTGTTTCTGATTTACAGTAGCTCTTCTCAAGATTCTTTGATTTTATGATAATGTGAAAGTATTATGCATTCTGTGAAAACCCCACTTGGAAATAGAATTTTGGTCTTGTTCTATAGGTAACAACAATATGATACTTTCTGACAATGCTGGGCTGTGAAACAACAGTTGTCTGTTAGGGATGTGGCCACATTTCAAACAACCTATGCCATAACCACTTTGACTGAGCCATGTCGTGGGGCACATTATGTACCCTAAATGAACTACTTACAATAGTTATAAGTTAGGACTATTTGACATGATGTGATGTAAGTGACACCCCTACTAAGTCAAAGCAGCCTCTGTACACTGTCACCATTGCAGTCAGCAGAATCTTTCTAACCATTTCTAACCATTGATTCAGAATCAAAGGCTCTAGAATATTTCATTGTCTCACAAAAAAGCTGAAATTCCTATATAGAGTGTATAAAGCCTTTATAAACAGTCTGTTCTTTGATCACTATGCATCACTCTGTTTCCACATGCCTTGGACGGAGCAGTGCAGTGATACAAAATTCAAAAATGTGATGTTTTCACCCAGCCACTTTATATTATTTTCAGTGCTCTTCTCAATAAAGGGACTATATTCTGGCACCAGTTTTATTCCTTGAAAACTCTCACTGTGCTTCAGCTTCAAAGGTGTCTTTTCCATGGAGGTTAATCCAGTAGTAAATGGAGCACAAGGATATTTTCTTCCTTTGGGAAAATCATCATAAAGTTTTTAAAAATGGTTTTCCTATTTATATTTGTAGTTAGAATGTGTCAACCGTCGAGACATGAAACAGACCTCTGACATCATTATTTCACTCTCTAGAATATGGCAGAAATCTTGAAAGGAAAGGGGTACTTAGTAAAGATGCATTAAGAATTAGAAAGGGAGCAAGAACAGAAGGAAAAAAGAGAGAGAAAGAAGGAATAAATCACAAGGAATAAAAAAGAAGTGATTCTACGAGTGTAGTGTTATGCAAACATTTTGTCTTCTGTTTCTCCCTCCTAGTCTCCAACCCTATTCTAATATTTTTCATAATTATCTTCAAAATAAATAAACACCATGAACAATCATGAAATGGATAAGAAAAGAATCTCCCTCAAAAATGAAAACCTACTATTTTACAGTATAAGAGAGGACAAAGAGAGAACCAGCTAATCAGTGGTTTCCTGTAGGAATAAGAAGGCTTTTTCCATATTTAAATCTCTGCTATGATGTGTAATTGCCTTTTCTGTGCCTCCACCCTGAAACTGACTTTCATTCTGATTATCACCCTCCTTTAGTGTCCTTTTCACAAAGAGTACACTGACATTTCTTAGTACCAAGGACTAAGGAGAAAGAGAAAACCAACCAAGCAAAACACAAAGGCATATCCAGAAAAGACTGTGCTTAAAAAACACCTCACAGATTGCTATACATGTGCACACAAAAGTAGAAAATAAAATCTAGCTTGTTAGAGCTAGATGTCTATTATTAGAGTCTGAATAAGAGAGGAAAGAGGTGGATGGTTTATATAAAAAATAAAGCATAGAAACTTCTTCGATTCTTCTGATAAAACCTTACTGCATACCATCATCTGCCATGGACAGGCCTTACAAATAAATACAAGAAAATGTAAAATATGACTTGATCCATAATTGGTCTAAATGAAAACATAGCATGGACAATATCATATGAAATGGCTGGTGATTCTTCCTCATTGATACCATTGTCAGTAGAACAACTGAAAACATCAAAGATTCATGAACTATGATGTTGAGTCATAGTTCTCCCTTTTCCCCCCCAAATATCTGGTTTGCCTATATCTTGATCTCATTTTGCTTACTTGCTACTTTTGTTAAAATTCTACTATATAATTTAGAAAATTGTTATCCTTCAAAAACAAAGACTGTCTTTGATAGGGTCAAGGAGCTACTGCTTTTCAGTTCACACAAAGGAAGAATATATTCAAGCATATGACATTATTCTTACTGATCTGTAATCACTAGGAAACTGACCCAATTTGATGTCAAAAGAGTGGCTAAACAGACTGGAATGTAAGAATGCAGTAGGCAGGCAGGCATGGTTATTACTTTAGTTTACTTTTGACTTTCACTTTAACTTAAGCTGTGAGGCCTTAAACTATGAGGATGTAGAAGATATGTATGTGATGTTATAGAAGGAGTTTATGCTCTTAGTTTTTTTGTCAAGTTGACAACAGCCAGAGTCAACTATGAAGAGGGACCCTCTATTGAAAAAAAAAAAAGCTTCTATCAGATTGGACTATAGGCAAGTCTGTGGGTCATTTTCTGATTGATTGATACAGGAAAGGCCCAATTCACCATGGATGGTGCGATCCCTTGGTAGATGGTTTTAGGTTTTATAAGAAAGCAAGCTGAACAAGGAATGAAGAACAATCCAGTAGTCAGAGTCCTTCTGGCTTTTGTCTCAGCTCCTGTCTCCAGGTTCCTGACCTGAATTTTTTAGGTAATGGACTGTTACATAGAAGTGTAAGGTGAAGAAACCATTTCCTTCCCAAGTTGTTACTTATGGTATTTACCACATCACTAGAGAAATAAAGTAATACAATGATCTAAAAAAATATTATTTTGTTTCTGTTTTCCTCAATATAAAAGAAAGGAAATTCTCTTTTCTCCTGTAAAAGTTACTTTACTCGGTGGTACCCCACTTCTAAGATCCACAGTTAAAATTATATCCACACATTAGTTCTGCTATGGATTGGCTATAATTCTCTGGATTAAGTACATTATTTCCATGAAATCACGTTCTTTGAGTTCCAAGCAATTGTTGGGGAAATCTCTCGAAACATAATTCTTTATGATATGAAGTTTTTCTCAGTATGATTAAAGTAATCTAAAGGAAAAATTTAAGGCCATTGAAAGCTATGCCAAATGTAAAGTAGAGCTATGAGCTCATAGCAATAGAAGCTTCTAAAATGCATGAAATTGTTACATTCCATTATTTCCAATATGTGGGTTCATAGTGACTAGAGCAGATGGCATGCTGATTGTTTCACTGCCTTACTGAAAACAAGACATAATGGAATGATTCCTAAATGAACAAATTGGAACTAGAAATGTAGCTCAGTGAAAGAACAGAGTCTTAACATTGAATGGATGCAATTCATGCATCCATTGCCAACAACCACAAACAACAAACATAACAAATCGACTGGTTATTTGGTTTCCTGACACCTGAGGCACATAAAAAGAAAAGTAAGGTGAATTCAATGTGCTCCATCCAAAATTAGCAGCAATCAATCTTTAAAATAAAGGATTTGTAGTTTAAAAAAAGGAAAGAATGAGAGCAACTGCTCAAAGCTAAAGAATGTTGCTCCAATGAAACCCCATTTAGCATACTCCCAAATTCTTGGAAGAGACTGGAACTAGATATACTTAAGTCTTTTATCTTTAGAGACACCAAAATGAAAAAAACACTAAGCTGGTTGAGAAGTAGCTTGGTCTACCACCAGTGTTGCAATTACAACCCAATTCTCAGCCTACTTCTGTTTCCTATTGACATGTTCTCATGTTTCTAAGGCATGTCCATATTTCTCACTTTTATTTCTTCACTGACTTGAGTAAAAGTGATAAAGCAACCAGTGAGTTTAAAGTGGAAAATGTCTATAAAACTAACAGAGACCTATGTCAGGAGCTATGGGTGACTGATTTTTTATATAAAGGAAAGTAAACTCTTCCTTAAACCATTATCATTTTTTCCATTTATATATTCTCTTTTTTTGGTTCAACAGCTTAAATAGTACTCTATTAAATAATAATGGGTGGAAAATATGACCAGCTTATGGAAGCCATCATTTGAGGGAATTAGTAAAAAGTCATAAATAAAATTGTTTCCAAGTAGTTGTGGTGCACACCTTGGATCCCAGCACTTGGAGGCAGAGGCAAGCAGATCTCTGTGAGTTCAAAGCCAGCCTGATCTACAGAGTGAGTTCTAGGACAGCCATAGCTACAACAGAGAAACCCAGTCTTGAAAAACCAATAAATAATAATAATAATAATAATAATAGTAATAATAATAGATAATCTCATATCATATATGTTTTCCTATAAGCTTTTCCTTTACATTTTAGTCAGAAGAAACTTAGCAATCACTGTCCTGGTAAACTACAAACAAAAAATTCAAAGAAATTTAATGGATAAAACATTTACTCAAATATAAGAAAGTCAAGGAAAAATGTTATTTTTAAAAATGAACAGTTTTGAAAGTTGATAAACAAAGATGTATCTGTTGTGGATTTTAAAAAGAGACTATGGTAGAGATAGAGAAATTGCCTTATGGTTGGAGTATTTCCTCATTTTGCAGAAGACCTGGGTTAGCTTATCACCACACCTGTCAGGCACTTCACAACAGCTTGTAATACTAGGGAACCTAATGCTCTCTTCTGGCTTCCTTAGATAACCACAGACATATGGCATACACACACATAGATATACACGTATGTGAATACCAATTTAAAATATCTTAAATAATAAATAAATAATTAAATAAGTGAAATGAGACTATGAAGACAAGAAAATAAGTTCAGCATTTTAAACCTAATATCTCTGGAATATACACTCTCTATACATATATTGCTATCTGGTTTCCTTTTGTTAGGTTTACTTTATTTCTTTTTAAATATTTCATCTCTGAATATTGACTTTTTGACGAACTACACATCAAGGGTCTTGGATCATTTCCCAGGTTATACATTTCGGTCACAGAAACAGGTTGGTTATTTCTCAACCTCATATACTACGAACACTTGCAGATTATCAGTCATAGTAACAACATTATTTTTTACACTATCCTTTAGTATATTAGGGAATGTTATATTTAAGTAAATGATTTCTGTGTTCTTTTATCTCTAATTTCATTTTACTTGCTAAACAATACATATTTTGAAATATTAGTTCATTTTCAGAAAAAAAATGTTATTTGATGTTAAAAAAATAATTTGAGTGCTTCTGTTTGTCACTAAAAACAAAGTCCCCAACATGATGCAAAATAGCTTCTAGTAATCAGAGACACAGTAAGAAATATTGTGAGATACAGTATCCACTTCGATATGCTGCTGCAATTTACAGAGCATGTGGATCATCTGGTATGTTGAATTTAAGTTCACTCATTTACAACTAGATGAAAAATTGTGTCCAATTATCAATTACTTTTTCTCTTAGCTTCTTCATGCAAAAATTCAGCATTAATTGCTTAAAAGTTAAAAATCCCAGTTGTCCTATAAAATCACACTTCAGAGAAATTTTATCACCCACACCATCCTCTTTTGCAGGTTCAACTGTAGACTGTTAAATCTAAAAAGATTTTTTTTTTGGAGCCTGTTGCTCAGGTCACTTTCCATATTAAGTTCAGACCCAGCCTTACTCTGGGCTCCTGGCTTATGCCATTTATTGCTGTGACAATCTAAAAAGCAGTCAAATGACTGTTTTACTTCTTCCTGTTTGATTTCTATATTGAAGCTCTAGAGACAGACATTTTTGCAAACCCTAACTCTATATGTCAGTTAATGCCTGTGAGGCATAATTTCCACATATAAGAATCATTTATACACCAAAGGTATAGATTTGTAAACGTATCATGAGTCTAATGTGTAGTCACTTTTTCTGTTATTGTTGTTCACAGTGAACAGTGAGCCTCAACTATATATGTCCATTTCTATCTCAATGTGTCCAAATTTGAGAGTGTTAGAATATACAGTGTGAAAGAAGGAAGGGGAATTTACATTTTTAGAAAGTTGTGCTTTGGGGAAATGTAGTTTATCTAAGTTTGATTTAAATTTCTGCATTCTAGTATATTTAGGAGTAAAAAAACATCATTCTATGTTATTTTTGAAGAGGTAATCACCATCAATGATGAGACTTACATGTACTGTAGTCTCCAATGCTATTCTTAGAGAATGCAAAGCGCCTCTACAGACCATATCTATTTTTTTAAGAAATTATATTTCAATAGCAAGTCTAAGGCCAAGGGAGTGAAAGGAATGGAGTGCTATTGCTCCAAATATGAGATTTATTGAGCAACACTGTGGATAATATATGTTTCTTGATTGTATAAAGTATGAGTCTTGATGATCAGTGTAGTTGATATATTCATCACCTTACATTCATATTTGTTTTCTAGTAGTAATATTTGAAATGGACATTCTTAGCAATTCTTAAGGAAAATTGTTAAAAATATTTTTAATTGAGATAGAATTTCATTACTTTATCCCCTCACCTTTCCCCCTCCAACCAGTCCTAACTACCCTCCTTCAAACCCTTCCAATGCCTCTTCTCAAGTTGACAGTCTCTATTTCTTTGATTATTATTGTTGTAAATATAAATACATGTGAATTATGTGTAATTATGCACAAAAATACATAAATGCAATCTGCTAGGACTACCTTTTTTGGTGGTGTATGTATGATTTCAAGGCTGATTGTCAATATCAATAAAGATAATTTTAAAATAAGATCACTTAAAAGATTATTCTTATACAAATAGGGAAAATATTACTTTTCCTCAGCAGTACACTTCCTGAACATATATTACAGTTAGGAAATTCTTCCTGTGTCTTCTACAGATGTGCTCTTCATCACCACCATGAATGTACACAGTTACCCTAAATATGATGATATAAAGCTAGTATATCCTGAAGAAAACTTAAGGGAAACTAACCTCTACTCTCTCTCAACTATACAGAGTAGTGTTGTATAATTCATAAAATAACATGAACTTTAACTGTGTGGATAGGGGAAAGCATCAGACATTTGTTAACTTGTTTCTGCAAGTAAAACAGGACCAGTAATATCAGACATCCTTCCACTTCACAATATCAGAAACAACCACTGACTTAGATGAAAACAACAATTATAGTGCACTCCAAAAATGCTCCATATCATGGTAAAAGGTCAATTATTTTCTAATGTAAATCAAAATTTTCCATGCTAAAAAAATGGCATGCACAATTAACACATGATGAGAGCCATCATATCTAGTAAAACAGACTCGGTTTTGATTGGCTTTTATTACTCCAGCAATGTTTTAAAAGTGTTCCTGGAAAACAGGATTATATACTACCAGCTCAAAATTAGAGGAGGGATAAGATATCTAAATTGCTCACTTACAAGTACCTTTTCCTGACTGTGACTCCCATGGTTTATTCATTTAGACACATAAATCATCACACACTCTATAGTCTCTGTTTCCCCTCCTGCTGTGGGCTGGCATTTTCATCTGGTTATCTGTTAAATGCATGAATTATGTTACAACCTTCTCCTACTCCTGGGGAATTTCCTGAATTAAATACACTTAGGAAGAAAGGAGTGTCTAAAGTTTCTCTAATTTCCATTCTCACTTCCTTAACATTCCCTGATATATGATACTCAGATGTAGTGATTTGTCAATTTTAATGGTCTCTAATCTTTTGAGAACCACAATACAATCCCACTACTTCCTAAGTATTCAGTTTTATCCCACAGAGAGTGATTCATATAACATTTCAACCTTCTAATTTTCTTAGCTATCAAAAAAGAAAGGGGATGTACATGTGACTACTTAGTTGATCTTTGACTCTGTGGCCATTGCTTGGTGACTTAGCTAACTGCATATGTTACGATTTTTAACTATATTGAGAAAGATAATTATTAAAAACTAGATTTCAGAAAATTTTATAAACTTTCTTTAAAACTTACAAATAAATAAAAACATTTCCTACTGAAATTTCCATTCCCAAAGTCTATAAATCACACACACACACAGAATCTTTTCAAATATATTTTTCATAACATCATCTTTGCTTTCTATTTTTAAGCTGATTTCCTCCAGTTTTAATATAATCTTATTTTTTCATTTATTGTGAAGGCAAAGGTGCTTTTCAATTGTATTCAATGTGCCATGTAGCCTGTCTACTATCCTTTTGTCATTTCTTAAATTGTGTGCCTTTGACTTTTGTCTATCTTTGGTACTCTGATGAAGTCCATTAAATGAAAATTCATGCTAAGTGTTCTTTAAATGTCTTCTATTTTTCAGCATTAAACATGTCAATTAAAGGCTTTGTTCACTTTATCAGAGATAATCCGCATGTTTTCCACAAGAGCTATACAGTTACCTTATCAGACAGCAATTAGTACTAGGGACATCATTTAAATGTATGTCTGTTTATGTTATCAGGAATGCAGAGATTGCCTAATGGGAATAATGGACCATACTAACAAGATTCCCCAAATGCTAGATTGAAATGTTATATCAAATGTACTCAGGAATCTAAAGCCACAGAACATGAACAAAGACATTGTATGGGCAATGGACCACATAATTGAGGCTAGCTGTTTATCAACACAATGTTGTTATCATGAGAGGTCAAATTATAAAATATAAGATCAGGAAAAGAAGGGGGAATGAGTACATTCTTCCCAGATATGAGAAACGCAGGGAAACTTTACTCTCCTGACATTTTCCCTCTCAAAAGGGAATATTTGCTGATTTTAAATGCTCTGTGATATTTAATACCTTTGTTGATTTATGTTCTGTTCAATTAGGAATGATACTGCTCAACCTACCTGCAAGACAGAACTACAATTTCATAATATCTCCTACATTTTCTCTTCATGAACTTCAGGCTCACTCATTCAGTAATTTGTTTTCTTTCACATAGACTCATGGAATCTAATTCCTTCTAGAAATATCAGGGAGTTTATAGGTGGTGAGCTAAAAATGATAACCAGAGGTGAGGAAGAAGCAAGTGACATTGTAGGGTTTTAGTTAATAAGGAAAACAAAATAGTGTAAAAATGTTAAACAGTCACAATCTTCATCACAAAAAGACTTGATGCCAAAGATCTGAAAGTGAGCTGAGCCTTGTGATACATGCCTAGATATACACGTTCTCAAGAGTCCAGCCAAGCAAGAAGGTTCAAGACCAGTTGAGGGGCTTTAGTAAGATCCAGTGCAACAACAAGAAATAAAAGAAAAGGCTTGGGTATCCCTCACTGGAAGAGTGCTTGCAGTGAATATGTGTGACTCTGGGTTTAACTTCTGTCTGATTTAAGGATGAAAGATGAGGTAGGAGAATGAGAGAGAAGCTTGGCCATTAAAATTGTATCTATCATAGTATCCCTCAAATACCATTCAATTATAAACTGTAACTGCTATTTTTGTTTAACCTATCCATGAACTCTGACCACCATTGTGAGACAGACTGTTGTTGAAAAAGTGAGACGCATTTGTGTATCATGACAGAACAAAAAAAAAACCAAAAAACAAAAAAAAACCCACACACACGGAAATGCCACTTGTTAACTCACAGTTGATAAAATGCTTTTATTCTGTAATCACCTACACCATCATTCCTCTCTGCTTAGGAAAGAATGGGAAGATAAACTTACTCCTTGAGAAGAGAATACACAAGCCATCTTCAGATATGCTACTATTTGTCTTCTCATGTAGGCTATCCTCACATGTATGACAACATGGGGTTTAAATTATAGCTGTTTTGCATCAGAGCCATTATTGATACGTAGACTCAGAACTTTTTGGAACGCTATCAAATTATCAGTAAGTACTGCAAACCTAAATTAAAGTATTTGTGGTATATGTTCATTACAATTAAGAAGCAATTTATCCTATGTCTAGAAATGAAATGAAATTAGCTGATTCAACAAAAATATGTATTATTGTGGAATTATTTACACATACACTTATTCATCTCTACTATGAAATTTTATACTTTCATTCATGTTATTCATAAATATTACACATGCAACAAATTTTGTCTTCCTATAGCTAAATTTGAAATAAATTAATGAAAGGAAAACGCATGTATTTATTCACCTGTACTATGAAAATTTATACTTTTATCCATATTATTTCTAAAATAAAAATTACATATAGGAGAAATTCTGTCTTCTTAAAGCTAAATTTGAATTAAATCTTACAATGAAAGTTGACAAGTTAATTCATTCAATTTACTTAGCATAAAACAGTATGGGATTCACCTTTTGGCAATAATTCTATTTAAATAAATGAGCGATTTGGTGAGTGCTTAATTAAGGAAGAAATAGTCATGTCATTAAAAATAATTTAAATGGATAATCTAAAGGCCATTTAAAATTTATTCTGGAATATATATTTTAATACTTATAATAAAATATGAATGTATCTTAGGAATATACTCTCAATTGGAAATAAAATATTAACACTGTAATTCATGAAGATCAAAGGAGAAAAAGTCATCAAACTGAACAATTCCCTTTCTTTCTTCTCTAAGAGTATCTCCTTCTCCATCAAATTTTTCTCTAAAGCCTCACTCTATAGCCTAGCATTGGAGCAGGTTGTTCTCTGTCACATATCACATTTGTGACACTTTTACATAGCCTTTGTATTTAAGTAAAATTTATTTTAAGTGATGTTGAACCATAAAACTACATACTAACAAGATGTCATGCATCTTGTTAGTATGTCTGTGAAATTATATAGACTTCAAATCAAGTTACACATATCTATTTCCTCAGTGATGATCATGTCTTTATAGTGAAAATAATCACAACACTTTCTTCTATTTTTAGAACATAGAGAATGCTATTGTATCTCCAGTAAGTCTATAGTGCAATACTAGTACACTAACATTTATAACTCCTATATGACTGTAGCTTACTACACATTGAACAATCTTTTCCCTTTCAACTTTGGCTCCCAGAAACTGAAACAGGACTATAGGTATGGTTAATAGAACCTCCTGGATCTGATGTCCAGTCAGATGGCTCACTAAAATTGGACAGGAGTAAAGTTGTAGGTCAATATCTATGCCCAGGATTATCTATTGAACTTGACTGGGTATATGCTTTGTAAACTAGATCAAATGGCCTGGCCCTGAAAAATGTTCTGAAAAATACTACTAATCATGCTGGATAATGCCCCAAATCTGTTTATTTCTAAACATTAGGTATTCCAGGAGTTCTGTATAATTCATAGTAAAGTAGTAGTGCACATGTCCAAAGCAAGCTGAGTTATCGTAAGAGTTGTCTAGAACAGCAGCCTGAAGACTTTTCCTATAAGGACTAGATACTGAGGGCTTTAGGCTTTGAAGCTATAGAGTATCTGGTCACTATTTTTCATTTCTGCCTTTAAAGTGGAAGAGCATGATGAAAAACAAGTAACAATTAACTATGGCTTTGTTCCAACTTAATTTTATTTCAAAAACTGAAAGAGGGTTGATTCTGTGCCACAAGCCACAGTTTGCCAATTTCTGTCCAGGAAAATGGATGTCTAATATGTATATAGCAAAAGAAGCAGATGTGCTACACCATCTTCTAATAGCACATTTAAAAGTTCATATAAACATTCTTAGCTTTGTGTTGCGGTATCTCACAATGTCCTGTTGTTATATTTTGGTCTTGCCTGGCACTTTCTGCCACAGCCCTATGGGGGGGGGGGGCGCCTGGGAAGCCGCTTGGTTCCCCGCCCTGGCCAGGGGCGAGAGGCTCAAGCCAAAAGCCGTGGGAAAGCACCGGGGAGCCGCGAGGGACGTGGGTTCCTTGGACCACGTGGTGCCGCCTGACCCCGGCTTGCTGAGAACGAACAGGACACAAGAAGGAGACAGAGTCTGATGAACCCGAACTCGTTTATTCAAGGGACTCACCCCAATAAATAGCCTCTTTCCCCAGGGAAGGGTGGGAGGGGAGCCTTAATTAGCATGGCAGTGGAGGGGCAGAGCGATCCTAAGCAAGGGACCTGCCCCTATGCAGATAAACATGTTCCTTTAGCTTCTTGTGAAGCAAGCAAATTATAACTAATATTCTGGCTAGAGACCTTCCCAGGCTAGAAGAGCAGGAGTTTGCCACATGTCTCATCCCACATCACCTTTTCCAGGGAGTAGGGGCACTTGGCCTTAACTTCCACTGCTTTCTAGCCCGCGGGTCCCCCGGGTCCCACAATGTCCCACAGGTAATCATCTCAGTGTGCCATAAATGAAAACATCGAGACATTTCACAATAACTTTAAAAACTGGAGGATAGGGAGGTGGCTCAGTGGTTAAAAGCTCTTGCTGCTCTTCCATGGGACATGGGTATGACTCTCAGTACCTCTGTTGCAGCTCACAACCTTCTGTAATTCTGGTTCCAGGGACTCCAGGAACTCCAGTTCCTGAACACTTTTTGTCTCTGCGGACACCAGGCATATGCATGGTGCACAGACATGCATACAGGCGAAAACTCTTATGCACATTTAATAAATTGGAAAAATAGATGATAGATAGATGATTAGATAGTTAATAGATAGAGAGATAGATTGATAGATAGATAGATAGATAATAGAGAAACAGGAACTGTTTTGGAGAATTGTATGTATTTAACATTTATAGCACCTCTCAGTTATACCTAAATGCAGATCAAGAGCTGAGGGCCAACACTGGCTGGAGGTTATCACATTGAATTCTGAAGCTAGATCATAAAATAGATTATGAGTGTAGTCAATCTCCTGTGTTACCAGGGTCCAGAGAATTTTCAGTTCCAGAATTTTCCAAAAGTTATCCTTGAGCAATCATAATACTAGAAGCCCTTCCCCATAAAAAGCCTTAACCTAACCTGTGAGGTGATAAATAAATGCATGGCTAGGGATGAATACCAACTGGTAAGTAGATAGATCATTTCTCATTGTCTATTTTATTTAATTTAATGTTTTATGACTTTTCTAGACAAAGATTTGAGAGAAAAAATGTATTTGGCTATGTATGTTCATAATTCTACAGTTCTCAAGTATACTTTTTCTTACTCTTCCCTCAGAGATGCTCAAAAAAAATTATTGAGGAGTACTCAATGTAAACACAATCATTATGTTTGCAATATATTCATGAAAGTGGTTGTGTCCTTTTAAATAAATCATCAAAATGTTATAGTCAGTATATTATTATCAACTCACAAAATGGGCCTTATGTTGCTCTAAAATAAACCATTAGCTCTAACACAAAACTCTTTTAAATATCAAGACGCTTAAAACTAGAAGTGATTGTGCAAATTAGTCAAGAAAATAACATTTAAATAAGTCAGTCATGTAAAGGAAAAGGAAACCATCCCTCCTGCAGTCTTTAGAGAAGCAGTCTTTCTGAATTCTTGTTATGAAGCTATTGTTTCTTTGCAAAAGTAAGAAAGTTTAAAAATAAAATTAAAGGAAGAAAACAAAGGAAAGAGAAAAGGGAGATCTAGGAATGAGCTAGATTTTGATTTAAGGTTTTTAACTTTTCTGATCCTTTGAAAAACGTTTAAGTATTATGCATTTTAATTTTGCTTGAAAAAATATTTACCCTAGTCTACTCTACTATTTCAATTATAAACTCCTTCTTCCTCAAGGACAGAATAGAAAATAATTGTCACAACCAAATATAGGTATCCTGTCCACGAAAGCACTCCTTGGCTGTATAGGAAAAGAAAGTTGAATTTTGATCATTTTGCTTACTCAGTTCAAGACTTGGGTCCTTATTTTAAAACTGTAAGATGCTGTAATTTTTGATTTGGGAAGAAATCTTTTTATTGATGTGGAATATTTCAAGATCTATCAAGAATAGAGCATGTTTGCATAGGAAATGACACCTTTGAAATCTTGAATATGGCTGACCTTTCATTTTTTTGACTTCTTCAAGATGAATGGCTACAGAATGACTAAGTGTTGAAGAGGGAAAAAAAAAGACTAAAAATCTTTAGAATTCTGAAGCACTTACAGATAGTAGATCATTCTCTTTTATGTCTGGAACCCTTGGCAATGTCAGATTATTCTAATGATTAGTTTAAACTCATCATGAATGATTCAATAAGTCAGTCCAGTTTCTTATTAAATCGAAACTACATACAACCAGAGTATCAAAGTAAGAAACATACATTGTGTTTCTTTCAGAATATTTGCTAAAGTGTAGGTTAAAGTCTCCCCTTTTCTTTATATATCCTACTGCATGAAAGCTTATTTTTTAAAAAAAAAAACTATAAATTTGCAGCATTCATCATTACTAGTTCAAAGTTTATCTATCATATGCCACAATGTTGCATTGCAAGTAGATACTACAAATTAGATTTCCTTTTGTAACTGGAAATCAGAGAGTTTACCTAACTTGCTCAAGTTTGCACCAAGTTGAAGATCTAGAATTCACTTCTTTGTCCAATCAATACATACTTATGGGCTTAATTCCCTGACCTTGTCACTTTTCTAAGCAGTTATCAAAACAGGTACTGTTCTTATTCTTCTGAGAAGTTCAAGTGAGTAATTTTAAAGACACTAATATATTTATTCCTAGCAAAATGGATATGGTAAGAACAAATCATCTTTTGGAAGGTATGTTGGTAAAGATTGCAGTTGGTGTGTGATTTATTCCCTGAGGTCATTGATGGATTTTGTGAAACTGACGTTAAAGTAGAGATGTGAAGGAAGCAAGGCAGTGTGTGTTTGTGTGTTCTAAGGGGAAAAAGGGTAAAGACTTTTAGAGGAATTTTGTTTTCTTGTTTGGAGAACATGAAGAGGTTAGCAAGCCTGATCCAGTGGTATTCAGGATTAGGAAATTCTCTAGGACAAAACTCTAAATGACCATTAAAACTATAAGAATTGAGGTTGAATCAGTACAAATTGCAAGGATCTGGGTGTTTCCAACAGACAAATAGCTTTCATGATCAAAGTTTTAGTTCTACAAATGTTATCTTCATTCCTTTGTAAGCCACAAGAAGTAGATAAAATATGGTCCAAGAAGCAAGGGCTGAAGAAATTGATCAGCATTTATTGTTCTTGAAGAGGACCCAGGTTCAGTTCCCAGATCATACAAGGCAGCTGACAACCATCTGTAACTCCAGTTCCAGGAAATCAAACACCAACTTCTGTCCTCCATAAAGTACCAGGTGAGCATGTAATCACAGACATATGCACAGGCAAACACTTATACACACACACACACACACACACACACACTCACACACACAATATATTATATTTTACATATATGAGTGTATGATCAACCTGTATGATTTGTACAGTGCGATTAGATTTCAGAAGAGAATGTTAGATTCCTTGGAACTGGAGTTAACAAGAAGGTTGTGAACCATCATATGGAAGCTGAGAATCCAACCCAAGTCCTCTGCATGAGGAACAAGTGCTCCTAATCTCTGAGCCATCATTTCTCAAGCCCCCTAACTCAAAAAAAAAAAAAAAGGCTAACATATTGCATTCAATCTTATTAATGGTTTCTTTAGAAAGAAAAGGATAAAAAAAAACAGATAAATTTTTAAAAGTCCATATATTATCTCTACTTAAGCAACATCACATAATTTTGAAAATAAATAAACTAATACTAAAAGAATTTTAAATTATTTGTCACTGGTCACATGAAAGTAAAAAACAAAGCTGATAGTAAAGTCATCTGTGTTTGGTTCTTTATTTCTAGTCTTTGTTGCACTTTTTGTGCTTCCTTAAAATGCTTCAATACTTTAAAATTTGCATGCTCCATATTTTAATAGTCTTGCTTGTACTTTTTTAGGCATCAATCATCATTTGGTTTTCATATGAGTTTTCAGACCTATTGCAAAAACTCCACAGTGTTCCAGACATAGGGCGGTAAAAGGTAGTTCTGCTTACTCATTTCATGCCTTATTGTTCTCTTCTTCTCAGTGAAATATGAACATTTGAAAAAGAGAGGCCAAAGCTTAAGCGTTGTTGAATGTACTCTATAATTATGGAAAAAGTGAATGTCATGTGTTATGCATTGATTGTGAAAAGTCTCCTCGAAAATCACTTACTCTGTAAGTGGTGAAGCTATAGTAGAATCTTCTATAGAGTGCCTAGTAGGCAGACATAACGTCTTTCAAAATTTACTAAGTATCATCTATGCAATGGATATAATTTTTGTGCAATGATAAAATATATCACAGAAATAGTCATGGATAATTTAAAGTTATTACATATGACTTTTAAAAGTCATTATATATTTATATTTAATTTAAATTATATTTAAAATTATTACATATTACATACGAGAAATCTAGTTATTTTCTTATTAATATGAATAGTAAAGTAATAGCTTTTAAAAAATGTTGATTTGAACTTGCTTGACCATGCATTATTAAGACACACTGTTATGTTTTTGGTGGGGGGTGTTGACAGAATTTCTTTGTTTGTAGTCATGGCTGTTCTAGAAGGCACTCTGTAAACAAGGCTGGCCTCAAATTCATAGCGATCTCCCTATCTCTGCCTCCTGAGTGCTGGAATTAAAGGAGTGTGCCACCACCACCAGGCATAAGATTCATTGATTTTTGTCTCAGTCTGAAACTGACAGTAGAAAGAGACATAAATGCATTTTATTTCTGAAATTTTATTAATCTATCCATATATGATATTATTAAATATACTACTAATAATAATGACAGTAATTCTCTTTTTTTGTATTTGTACTCCAATACAAATACATTTAGAAGGTTCTTAAATGCAGATGTAGAGATGTAGACTTATAATAGGTAATATATGTAGACATGCATACATAGTTATATACATACATCCTTCTCTCACTTAAAATATTACATGCACAATGAATAAATAATGCATTTGCATATTAGAAAAATAGACAACACTTCATCTAGAATATCTTAGTGACTCAAAATGACTCAATGTTTTAGAATCCTCACACTATACTCTGACTCAGACACAATCCTTATGCTGAGTTTTTAAATAGTCTCTGAGAAATAAAATGGTACACAAGAAAGTTGTTCTCTGCCTCAATTGATATTTTCATATGCGCTTGCATCAGGAAGTGTTCAGACAAAGAAGTATAACTAATTGGAACCCTGCTAGACTTATAGAAAAAAAGTACCTTAGAACAAACTGTCAGAATGGAAAGACTGAAGCCCAGGAAGAGAGGAAGCTGTTATACACAGGAGATTCTTGACCAATTAATGTGGATTCATCCAAACTATTGGATCATTTGTCTTACATAAAATCAATTGATTATCAAGTTTTATCAAATCTACAAAATGTCACTGCAAAACTTAGATCTATGTTGAAGTCAGTCTGTGTGGCAGCAGTCATGTGTCTGTGACTGTTGGTACATTTCAATGCTACAATGTTCTGTTAGGGTGTATGGCACTCGAACACTGAGGGAACTTAACAGTTTTGCATGTTGCTAAGCTCTGGCATTTACAGATCATTTCACCCTAAGTTACTAGACAAACAGTGAGAGTGGCAAATAATTGTTCACAGCAGTTACTATTTTTAACTAAAGTGGAGATTGTAATCTAATTGCTGAAAGGCTAAAAGGTCATTCTTGATTTCCTCTTTTGTTCTTCAAAGAACAAAGCAAGGATAGAAGTGTAGCTTCTTCTATTGCAGCTCTATTATTCAAAGATCACTCTCCAGTAATTTATTCATTAACCACAGGAGGAAAATAATTTGAAAGTCTTCATATTGTATAACAGGCATCAAAGGACAGTTCAGCCCATAGCTACCAATCATGACAAGCAATTGTCTAGTCATAATTGAAAATATCCTAATAAGTTCATAAAATAATAGAACTGTAAAGGACTGTTCCAAATAGTAATGGGATGGATACTTCACTAAGAATAGAAAAATAGGAAATGTATCTTAGTGACACATAAAAAAGTAACAATTGTATAGGAAACATCACTCTCCAGTATGAAAATGTAAAATAGTAAGTAATAGTTAGTAATAACACCCTAGAGCTCTAGATGTGATACTGTAATCACACAATTAAAAATCCTAAAAGGTTTTCTTTTTAATATACACTGAATGGTTAGTAAACATAACCATTATAGTACCTCAAGTATGCTAGATCTTTGTTCTGAGCTCTTTGAACATGTGGAATCTACTTAAATATTTTTTAGGCGTGTTTCTAAATTCTAATATTATGCTTGTATATTGGTTAATATTTATGTAGTCTTCTAAAGAATGATTACAACTTACTTTAGATTCTCAAATATACATTACCATAAAATCCTTAAAGTTTGTGGCTATGCAGTCATAGATAAGCAGAACCCAAATACTTGTGCTAAATATCCCTGTGGCCTCATTTCTCTGAACTTTCCTCCCATGTACATAAAATTAGGATACAAATACTTTTTGAAATAGTAATAAATAAGATGATTAATATGAATCTAGTTTGTAGATTAGAGATGTCTTCCCAAAGTTAGTTTTATCTCAATCTTCCTCAGGGTGAAGGAGAATATCGCTGGTCTGTACTCTGAATAAAGCCTCAAAGAGTCGGAAAACTGTTGTAGCTGATGCCAGTGCCTTGGATATCTGAACTGAGATGATTTCTTCTTAGCAGCTGTTATCTATTGTTCAATTAGGAACCCCTTAACGTCTCAGCAGGTTACAACTTTTCAAATATCACATGTTTTTGAAAGGAAATGAAATGCTCTGAAAATTTCAAGTTTTTACCTTCACTGATTCTTCATTTGTTTTTAATACTTCATCAATAGGTACTTGCATAAATCAGTCTGGTAACAGAAATAACTTGAAACTGCACTACTCTTCTGTGCCTCTTTGACAAAAATCAATGAAGCCTGCTCGTGAAATGCTAACTCCAAATACAACAACAGTCATCCAATTCTAACTCTTACAATCTCTTCCTGGTACATGTACCAGGAGACTTCCAATGAGATGTTCACAGTTATTAATTTCATCGGGAAAAAATATTGTACTGCACCAGTGATGAGCCACCTCCAGACTACAATGTATCTCTCTCCTTTTCTCAGTTCTTCTCCTCTTGACTCCCCTCCTCACTTCTCTCCTTCCTTTCCTTCCTCTCCTATCCCTTCTCCTCTCTGTCTCTGTCTCGCTTTGTCTTTCTCTGTGTGTGTCTCTTTGCTTTTCATTTCATATCTCTCTCTCTCAGCTTTATAATCAGTTCCTTCTCACATTTGTTTATAGCTATGAAAAATTGAGTCATAATTTTTAAAAATTGTAACTGTATCCAAATATCAACCCATCATGTATTCTTTTTCTTTTCTTCCATGCATCTCCCTATCCATTCTTCTAGCTGTCTATGCATTATCTGTCTAGCTTAGTGTGGCAGCAAGTAGCAAGTGAGAGGAGAGGTGAAGAGGGAGGGGAAGGGAAGGGAGGAGAGAAGAGAGAAGTGGAGAGGACTGATACTGCCTTAAAATTAATCCATGTACTTCTGACCTGAGAAAAGATGGTTCTACCATAGTTCTGAAAAGTAAATGAATTGGTAGAAATGAAACTCCTGTTCATTGTTTGTCATAAAATCATTCATTTCCCAAGCCTTGAGGTGTATATCTAGTTAGAAACCACTTTGTACAATTTATTTAAAAACTTTGAAAAGTAACGTACAAATACATTCACTCCTTCTGGCTCTATTCCTTTGGACCTGTATAAGTCCCTAACCCTTGAGGAGAAACTCTGAGAGTCAATCAACTATTTTACTGACTCCATTACTTGATTCATAGTGAGTTAGGAATTAGTGTTTCTTTGTGACTATTTATAAACTAAACGAAAATGACATCATGGAAATAATGTAGAATGCCTAAGTAGGAGAAACGGCATACTATGTCACTATGAAGTTTGACCAACTATCTAGAACAATTTCAGCGCTAAACAAAACAAAACGGCACCTCCAATAAATGTTTATATTTATGTTTCAATTTCACCGGAAGACCTGCTCTTAGAGCTGTCTACTTCATAAGGAAACCCATCTTTTCCTCAGTCTACTTGATACATCTTCGAGTCAGTGGCCTCAGTGTTGCTTCGTTCTTATCTCCCCTGCTGAAGCATCATATGCGGAGCCTCCTCCGTATCATGCGGCAGCCTTTCAGCAGCTTGACAGTAGACGTCTTGTGCCTGATGGGTCTCTCCATCTCACTCACCTCCTTCAGACAGCCTTGCCGGCGCCATCCTGCTCACGGTTATGTCAAGAATTCTCCTAAAATGTATGATTTAGATTCAGGGAATACACAGACTGTAAAATTTCAGATCTATGCACACAAGTTTTAGATGATCTTGAATGAATACGCAACTTTTAACCTCTGAATACAATTTGCACGTAGCCGTTTTCTTCCCCACATGCAATCTTTTTTTTTTTTTTTTATGAAACTGAAATTTTTTTCATGAAATGATTTCATGAAATCATATTTTTAAGTTTTAGCTTGTAGGGAATGTAAACAAAGATGCAAAAATGTAAGCAACATGAAATTAGCTTCTTTATCATAAAAAATACCAAAGATTTAATATCTAAGCTGCAAGCGTTTTTTTTTTTTTTCTTTTTTTAGCCAAGATAACAGTTTTAGATGCTGTTTGAAATACCTTGTTTTCTAAAGAATCTTTTAAAGCATTGCTGGGGTTTTAGAAAATGAGGCCGAGTTTGCATTATAAGAGGCAGTGAAATTAGGACTGTGGATCGAAACAGAACCACCCCCTCTCTCAAGTACCAGTCTCTCCACAAAGAGTCCAGGTGGGCAGGAAATTCATCCTAGATAGAAAGATGAGCCATCTGGGATTTTTCCTGGCCCATGTGTGGATTCTCAGCATGGGTGCATGCCTTGGGTGAATACTTGATAGAGGCACATCCAATTCTTTTGAGCCTCAGGGGAGCTTGTAATCAGTGCCTTGACAGAGGCAACAACAAAATCTGAGATTGGAGCTAATTATGTGTTGGACAGCATCATCCAAAGCTGAGAGAAATAGGAAGCAGCAAGGACCCTGGTAATCTTTAGTCCTAGATGGCTGAAGCACCTTTCTTATTACAAACAGGATGTGCTGGTTGCACAGTATAAAGGGACATTTGTCCTGAGGATAATTATGTGAATAAGCACAGGAAAGTCATCACCTTCTGTCAGGGAAAAGTCTGAGTAACAAAGTGGGCCATCAGAAAACAGAATGAAGGGAACACAAAAGGCTCAAGGGCAGGAATGTTAACAGTCACCTAAGGACTCATTGCTTCAGAGAGATAAAAAGGCTAATGGGATCGCAGTGATAACTTGCTTAGAAACACAGAATTAAAGAAGTCTTAAAAGACTGTAAGGTGTCTCGGTAGGTAAAGGCACTTTCTTCCAAGCTTGATTATCAAGATTCAGTTCCCAGAAATTACATGGAAGAAGAAGAAAATGACACATGAAAGTTGTCCAGTGAACTCACATATGCACTGTGCATGCTGATGTATACAAATACATACATTACATATGTACAAATATAAAGACAGTTAAAAAGCTCTCTCTTTTGTTTTTTATTGGCTTTTTTAGATATTGTTTGTGCCAGAATTACTTGAATAGCAAGGCTTTTGTAAATAGCAATAAATGTAAAGAGGATTCAGTGAAATTAAAAGCCAAATATTTTACCTCACTTTGGAATTATAGCTATAATAGAGAAGACTATGTAATTCCTAAGGAGACACAACTCACTGAAGAGTGTTGGAGTAAGTTATTAAATAATCGCAATGAAAGAAAACTTACATTTACTGCTAGATCTTATGATGGAATTCAAGGAAAATTCGTGTATTTTTTTTGTACAATATTTAGTTAGAAATTGCCAAGTGCCAGTTAGAGGTCAAGAAGGTCAGAGGTCATGAATAAATGGAACTCATAGAATCATACCCGTCAAAAGTTTACATATTAGTAGGGTGAAACAGACAAGGAAGTGAATGGTATATGATATATACTACAGGTACTATATATACTACTTGGCAAAAAGACACTATAATCAAGAAGGACCAGATACTGTTTATCTGTTGGGAAATCAAGAGATACTCATGATAAAGATTTGAGGTATAAAGAGGATAAAGTGAGTCTCAACTTATCTGAGATACAGCCTTCCTCGCAGAAACTAGAGAAAAACAAAGGATCACAAGTGGAAGTGTTTCTGCTTTAGGAGCAGCAAAATCATTTTACCTACAATGGCTACACCAGAGATAGTGTGGTAAGTAATGCAGTTGTGATATCAGCAGGCAGATGAGAAACCAGTAGTCCCTGTAGGCCCTGATCAGTGATGGGAGGTTACTATGGGTGGGACAGTCCTTACTGAAAGCAAGGAAATACTGGTTTCATGGTAGAGGTGTGACCAGGGAGGAAGAGCAGAGAGGAGGGTCTCAAGTGTCTCATGTATGAAAACAGCAGAGACATTTGAAAGAAGGACTTTAGTCTATAAATATGGTAGGTGAAAAGTGATATGAAATCTTTATAAATTTCAGGAAAAATGATAACAATATTAACTTTGAAATTATAAAAAAGGCCATATACCTAATTTTTAGGAATTGTTTATATTGTACAAGTGTTTTGTCTTCATGTATGAATGTGTATTACATACATCCCTGATGATTGCAGAAACCAGAAGATGCCATGCTGCCTGGAAATGGAGTTACAAATAGCTGGGAGATGACGTGTGGGTGCTGGGAACTGAACCGATGTCCTCTGCAAGGGCAGCAGGTGCTTTTGACCACTGTATGATCTACCTAGCCTCAACATGCACTTGATTTCGAAATGTTTCTACTAAAGAGGGCATTGAAATAAAATGTGAAAAGATAGTTGCATCTAGTATAACAATTTTGTTAATAAATTTATAAATTATATGATTTACTTGTTAAGGATAAAAGAAAATGTGCAAAGTCCAAGCAGAGAGGAGTAACATAAATTACCATGAAATAATGTAAATCAGTTAAAATGCATTAGAAATGTACTCATGATTTCTAGGGATTAGACTCAAAAGGACAAAGAAAGGTCTTGTACTGACCAGGTCATTGCATCATGACCTTGACATTTCAGTTTATATGTTTTCCATTTATTGTCTATATACCATCTTTTATATTAGATGATAAGGGCACATCTAAGCAGAAAAGAAAAATCATGTGGAAGCTTCTAATCGTCCATGATCTATTTTCTGTTTGTGGAATTAAACTTCTCTAATGTTCTTTTCCACATAACAGTTTACCATTTATAAGTGGTTGTACGGACATTTTTATTAAAAAATCCTGGTACAGATTTGTAAATAAAGGTTGTAAAACAAACATATAAAACTATCAATATTCCTTAATCAGGGTTGTTTCAAATCTTCTGTTACTTATCAGCTGAGGGGAACTGAATCAGAAGTTGGCCTATGTGATTCTGTAATTAATGTTAAGAACAATAACAGTATCTAGTATTTATTGACAGTACTGTGTAATTCCATTTAAAGAATTTGTGTTTAGTAGACATTCCACAAATACTACTCAATATCAATGTCATTATTATGATACAAAATTCAAACTACACAATTCATTTTATAGTCAATAAGCTGAGTAAAAATTCTAAAGCAATTTCATAAGACTATATGTAAAATAGGGAAAGAATGAAAATGTCCTCTCGCTCATCCTTTATCTGTTCATCTACTCATTCAAGTTCATATCTGAATGGTTATTATATCACAGTCACTGTGAATTCATGCTTCTTTCAAATCTACGAAATATAATTTACTTTCTCTTTAACTTTCACATCCCTCTAGAGCAGAGCATGATTTTACATAGAATTATAGTTTAAAATCAATAAAAAAGCAGAATCATTAGCATGAAAGATGATGGAAAATTGGGTACTGTCTACTGACTCTTAGTGTCCAGAAAAGCAGGTTTGAGAAATTATAAGGAATATGAACAGAATGGGTTAGCAGGGTTTAAGAAGGTGACATTAAATGACACCAAAATAATACAGAAAACAAGGAATTCTCTCAAGAAAGGAAATAGGGACGAAATAAAATTTGAGGTAATAATAGCTGATTTCACAAAACTGTTTTACTTCTTATTTTATGTTTACAGAAACGTACTCCATAACAATCTCTTCCTTGAATCAATCCTGCTTCCCCACTGTGATTTAGAGAATAATAATAATAATAATAATAATAATAATAATAATAATTTAATCTTAGCTTCAGTGTGCTTAACTTTGAAGGAATAAAGAAAAATGTGCTTAAATATCTGATGGCATATGTAATATTTTTGAAATATAAATAGAAATGACACAAAAATAATTTATGGCCTGGAAATAAAGTGAACAAAAATATTTTATCTAAACAGCTTATTATTATGATACAATTCCCACTTTTGTGAAAATTGTAATACAAGTTTATTATTGGAATTTTATAAATGTCAATTACATATGGAGTAAAATTTGAAAAGCAGAGTTCCTGGAGATATTGGGTTCTGTTATTCCTATATTATATCTTTGCCAAATTGAAACAATGTACAGAGTTTCTCTTTTTGGCTCCCACTAAGAAATAGACTTAAAATATGAAGTCCGTGGTCCTGCACTTGAAGTAATAATTGCATTTTCATAGGTTTGAGGTTAGATTGATTGTAAAGCAATAATCTGCAGCTCATTGATATCTGAGGCATATAAAATAGAGATTTCACAAGGAAAGATTTTTCAGGTAAGCTCTCACTCTTAATCATGAAATAAAAAGCAACAGGAAGCCTGAATTAAGAGCTAAGAGTAAAAAGCAACTGTTAAGCAGCTTCATCACTCTAAGTACCTCAGCACACCTTTCAACAGGGAGGCTTGTTATTTTCATTTTGCTTAAAGAAACAGAACTCTAAATCCAGAGCACAAGTCTTTTGTTTTATTATGGTTTCACTTGCTTAGCAAATACTAATCAAATGTTGCTATTCATTAGACACAGTAAAAAGCCATGGAGGTATCACAATGAAAGGGACAGGTCTAACAAACTTCTTCAAATTTACTGACGAAGCTCCCTGATAAAGAGTGCCTAAGACAGTGCCTATTGTTTAACTCCTTTTTAATGTTGAAAGCCAACAAAGTTAATCTTCAGCCTGAAGTCGGGGTTAATCTTGTGCTGTAGTGGATGGGGACAACATAGTGAGCAAAGCTTAAGTGGGAATTCATGGGGACCAGCAATGTTTTTTGGTATTTATATCAATGTAAACTCACAGTGATTGGTTATGAGATGCATAAGGACCAGGTAAACTCAAGCCACATATTTTTTTCCAGCATGAGTAAGGGGAAGTGGGCATAATGTCCCATTCCTAGCAGAGCACCTATTGGCATTTGTTTTCCACTAAGAGAGGGAAATTAATTTTCTTCAGTGTTGTGACACCTGATATATCAGCCACACTCTTGGTATATCCACGTACCCAGGAGTAGTTATGTAAAACAAACTGAACTTTAAGGGATTCAAAGAGAGAGAGACAGAGACAGAGACAGAGACAGAGAGAGACAGAGAGAAAGAATGTCTTGAACATGAAACTGGGTTGCTAGGCTGGTGGGGAAGATCTGGGAAGAGTTAGGAGTGGGGCATAAATTTGATCAAATTCAATATAAGAAATTCTCAAAGAATTGATACAAATAGTATTTAGAAAACATCCTTTCAACACATTTGAACACACTTCTAAAAAGAAACACTAGATAAGAACATAGAACACAAGTATAGAAGGCACACAAGTAGGACAGGACTGCTAATTGACATTGGCAATATTATTGTGGACCACATATGAGATGTAAAGAGATTTGAAGAAGGGATCAGTTTAGAAGGGGATATATTCTAGAAAAGGGATGCAAGTTTTTTGTTTTCAAAGTTTTGTTTTTAAAATAAATAGGTAAATAGGTAAATAGGACATTTGCCTTTGGAATCTGGATTCTGTGTTGTAAGTAATCAGAGCTCAAAGTAAAAGACCAATTATAGATATTCCATCCAAAAGTCCTAGCCTTGTGACTTCTACTAACCCTAGTATACTACTACAGACAAGCAGTGATTGTCAACTTCTACATAAGGAAAGTAAAAGAAGACTTTACTTGAATCTATCACCAAATCTCTGGATCTTATGCAAAGCCAGATATTATGAGGAATAACCTATTATAGAGAATTCTCTACAACCTCTCTTAATCCCTAACATATGATACTCATAAAAATTACGTATTCAGGACTTGAGAGATAACTCAGCAGTTAAGAGCATTTGGTGCTTTTGCAGAGGACCAGGGTTCAGTTCCTAATGCCATGTGGTTGCTCAAAAGCATCTATACCTCTATTTCTAGTGGATCCAATGCTTTCTTCTGACTTTTGTGGGCATCAGACATGTCTATGATACACATATATACATCCAGGCAAAATACCCAGACACATAATATAAAAAAGTCTTAATATAAAAATAATAATGCATGCCATAGTTTAAACTATCAAGTTCTAGGGAAATTTGTTGCACAACCCATGTAACAAATTATTTACAATTTGGATGAGACAACAAATTCAGGTGTGTATAAGTACCATATTAGCAAACTCTGTAGAGAGAGTTCAGCAGTGGTATCCATTTTCCCATGTAGAAATATATGAAACAACAAGGATTGGCATGTTTGCTTAGCTGGTAATGACTGAGCACTTGTCACGAAGCCTGATGACCTCAGTTTAATCCTTATGACTTGCATAGCAGAAGTACAGAACCAATACACACAAGTTGCCCTCTGGCATAGACACACACACACACACACACACACACACACACGCATACACTTATGCACAATATATAGGTGTAGTAAAAAGTTTAAGAGGTTTATCAAATGCGAAATAAAAGTTCCAGCCTTGGAGACTGGTTAACTGTCTTAGGATCTCAATGTGCTAATTGTATGACTTTCAAAGAATTAATAACAATCCTGATATGGTTGTTCCCTCATCTGTATAGTGGGATAGCTGCAGCTCCAAGTTCAAAGAGTAATTACAAAGAAGCTAAAGGAGACACAGGCAAACCTCTAAACATATAATACACACTGCAATTGCTTACTAACTCATGTAATGTTCCCTGTAATGGTTAGCAATCTGAGAGGCAAACCTACATGCTTTGTCTCAGATCATGTTTAAAATGCATACTCCAAGAATGACTGGTATTGCAATCCTAAAATCCATCTTCAGTAAGGCGGCTGCTGGGCTTCATAATAGGAACCTGTTTAGAAAGGCAAAACAAAGGATAAGAAAAGGAAAATGGAAACACAAACATCTAAGTACATTTTGGTTATACAGTGGTTTTATTAAGTAAAAATATACCTGAGGGTAGCTCCACCAACCTTTAACTTAGGGATGATTCTGGTAGGTTCTCACATATAGTAACACTTCAAAAATACTAACCAACGGAGAAAATATAAGATTTCTACAAAGAAGAAAAAAAATCCATTTTGATTCTGAAAGCTTTGCAGTTGATCAAGACAAACAAAAAAAATCATTCTTCTTTCTTTCATATACATCATAAGTAAAACAATTTGATCCATGCAGGTTTTTCCATGAGGTCCCCTCTACAACTGATGGAAAAGAGCACTCCAGAGTGGGGGGGCACTTTTATTTGGCCATAGGAGAACAAGAAATAAGCTTGTCTCCATCTAATAACTTCCTCTTTTTTGGCAAAGGGAAATCACTATAAGTATTTTGGTTTTCTATTTATCTTGAGATAAATTAAGCTAAATGATTCTTAAATATACTTTCCTAGACAGTACCAGCAGATGGGCAGTCATGTTTAGAAAATCTTCCTGAAGCTTCCCTATAAGGTATACTGGGGAGCAAATCAAAAGATGGGTGGGTTCTGGAAAGCATGAGTAAACTTTCATCTTTTCCTGTTGTTCACTAAATGTACTCAATGTGGCTATCAATGCCTTCGTTTCATTTTGTCTGTGAAGCTTCACTTTGGCTGTACTGTGTATTCTGTTTGTGATTGCTAGTGCAAACAATGCATGGACGGTTATTGCATTGTTGATGGACACAAAGGGAAAGGGAAAGAAGCACTTCCTAGGGCATACTTACTGTAGATAAACTTTCCCCAATAGCTCTACCATAGGATAGGAGGTGTCACATCCCCTGGAGCTGGAGTTCCAGGTACCTAAGAACTGCTAATATGAGTGCCAGTTACTGAATGGAGATGCCCTGCAAGAGCAGTTAATGCTATTAACCCAGAAAGTCATCTCTCCAGGCCTGTGACGTTTTAAAAAATGAAATGAAAATAATATATTTTATTTTCACTGAGATAATTTGATTACAGAAAATCCATGAATGTGCCTGAATTCAAAAGAGCTCTTAAATACAGTCCTGTATGCTGTTCATGGCAGCTCTTTTGAGATTGTACATATCATCAATCACAAAGCATAATTACAAAGTAGATACCAAAGTGTGTGCAAACCCCTGAGATGTTGCAATATGCGTCTTTCCATTGGTGTAAATGATCCCTTTAGGTCCAATTATTTTGACAATCCCTTTCAAAGCTAACACAGTACTGATGGCCTCATATAAAAATGCTGGAGCCTGGCTCGGCGACTCATACCATTGGGACAATTATTCAAATGTTGCTAACTCTTTTCATTTTCTCAAATGTATTGTAAGAAGTGCAATGACAGTCTCCTCTAAGATAATCATCTAGAGCCCAATTAAGATGTATTGACTAGTCGTTAAGGCTTTGGCATAACCTATAATTCATTTTAAACTTTACACTTACCAAACTTTCAGCTCACTACCTATTCCTCATGCTGTATTCATGGACAGACGTGTAAGGACAGAGAGTATTTATCTACCAGATAGGAATTGGCAAGCTTCTGAATGAGGAAATAGTGTGTGTGTGTGGAGGAGGGGGGCAGGAAAGTACAATAGATTCTTTTACTATCGTTCTGTAGAAGAGAACGTTTAATCACCAAAAGGTTAAATGCTAAAAGGCAAGGCCAGGATTAACACCTCAGTGGTATATTTTTTCACTCAGCCATGCATGCTTCCTCTTGATGTCAGTTCCCTTTAGCAAACTCACAGAATGTTGTTTCATGCATTGCCTGTGGCCAGAACTGTAATTCCTTTCTTTAGTGTGAGATGCCAATACTTGTCTTATCTGAGGACTATGTTTCAGACTCTTCGAAGACAAACTCACACACTATTGACCTTTGTGTATGAATGCACACTGTCTAGTCGAATAAGCATATGTCAGGAGTGAGAAGTGTAGCTTCCTAAGAAGGTGTCAGTAGTCCCTAGGGTTGGGTAAAGTGTAGCTGCATATCTGAATAAGGGCAGGATTAAATGGTCCTCAGCATGAGGATTATTTCCTTTCCATAGAAAATTCAGTCTTATTTCCTTCTCTTATTTTAAGTGGCTTCTGTACAAATGTCACCTTTTCCTTCTTTCTGTATTCTTAGTTTCTCCAAAGTTATTATAAATCACAAAATAACTTTAGTAAATATATCACATGCAAAGATATTCTTTATATGTCTTTTACATTTTATAGAATATGACCATAAAATCTTTAGACTAAATTAATATGAAAATATTGTATGAACAATTCATTATGTAATAAAGAATATGAGGATTCTGCTTCCTCTGACATTTTGGTAATTTGGAGGTATTTCAAACAAATTTCATTTATTTTGTATGACAGAATGTTTGAAATGAACCATTCTGACCTCTGCACATAGTATTTTCAATTTGATTTTATAGAGCCCTAAATGGTTTCCTAAGTTATTTTTAATTCATGTGAATTACCTGGATTGGAGGTCCATTAACTTTCATTACACTGTCTGGGGAGCCTGCTAGGTGGCATGTTTCCAAACTCCTGGAGCCTGAGGGTTTAGACAGATGAGAGACTGCCAGTGACTGGAAAGGAGAGAAAAAAGAATTCCTCCACCAGTCTCTCCTCTGCATTCAGATGAACCCAGCAACAAGCCCCTAGCCCTTTATCACGAAAGAATCAGAATCAAGAAAAAGCAGTAACACAAAAGGAGGTTTTCTCAAAATGCCTGAGTCTGTACTGTGTAGTTTGGTGCAGTTTGGCATTAGTCTAATGTTTCCTGTTTCAGCCATTCAAAGGTAGCAGAGTAATGAGAAGATGGTTATGCTAGGAATGCTTATGACATTTTACAGTGCCACAATGATTGAATGTCTGCTTAGTTAAGTTTTACCTGCACGGTTGCTGCTGCTAGGATCCATCACTGATGAGTTCAGGCCCATATATCATAGCAGGAGAGCATGAGACAGTTTGAGTACAGCCTGAGGTCTGGCATTTCAGGATTTTATTTTAATTTCCATCAGGATTTCCCAGGATATCCACCCTCCTTATGTAGAAGGAGAAGCTGGCAAGTGAAGCCACTGGAACAATGGATAGTATATGTAATGAAGTTACAAAATATAACAGTCCAACATCAAATATGCTTAGAATTGCACCAACCAGAATCTGAATCTCAGGCCAGCCATTTCCATACTATCCTTCTAGTAGAGCTATAAACACTCTGAGCCTCAATTAAAAAGAAATTGAGTTCAAAAGTATCGATCTTATTTGTGTGTGTGTGTGTTTTTAGATGAATTAAGATTTTAAATGTACATAGAGTAAAACATTTGGTATTGCATAACCAATCGGTGTGCTCTTCCCTGGGGAAGACTATTTCTCACACTGTCCCTGATAATATGTACATACAAGTAACATTAAACAGACTGAGCACACACACACACACACACACACACACACACACACACACACACACACACACAGATACATGTATGTAACAACAATTTAAAAAAACAAAGCCATGAATTTTATGAGCAAGAAGGAACATGGGAGGTATTAGAAGGACCAAAGAAAAGAGGAGCGATAATGCAATTATGTTATAATCTCAAAAACAGAAATTATTATTTTTTAAAAACTGCATATGTGGGCTCGAAAATAAGATCATGAGAACAAAAACTAGGGTCCTAGCACCCATGTAACAAACCAAACACCCCATAGATGCCTTTAACCCCATCTTCAGATCTAACAAAGATACAAAGTTTTCTGGGACTTGCTGTTTTCCAGCCTAAGAGAAAAAAATATGAGCTCTAAGTTCAGGATAAGATTGTGCCTGAAAGGAATATATGTAATGTGACAGCTAACTCTCAACACCCTCTTCTTGCCTCGCTATACATTCACAGAGCATCAGTTACTCTTACATGTATGTTCCCATATGCAGACAAAAATACAAACTTAAATTTTTAAATGCATATAGTGTTAGCCATACAATTGAATTCCTTAACATAATAGTTGGTTCTGTCTTTAATAAACACCATACTCATAATTCTTCTGCCCAAACTCTCTATAGCAAATGACCCCAAAATTCAAAGTGTCAGTGGCTCTTACTGGATTCTCTGTCCTGAGAAGGAGAATAGTGCTTAGGAATTTAAGCAGAATAAAATATATTGTATAGAAGCATTGCTGAATAAATTTCCCTACTCGAGAGAAGAAAATAAAACTTTCTCTCAGAGGAAAAAAAGTGATAGGATAAGTGAGGCTTTCTTTCTCTCACTCTGAAGACCTAATATAAAATATGTTCCTGTGCACAGTAAATGCCTAAAATCCCACAAAAGGAACTATGCTAGCAAACTCTGTGGACATGCTTCTTCTCATTTCCCCTCAACAAGTCACTATATTTCCAAGGACATGCACTTGTCAGTGTTTTGAAAGTTTGCATTTTTCTGTAACAATGACCAAAGAAGCTAAAAATGCAGATGTTCTCACACCGAGTGAAGACGTTATACATTCTATAATGATAGCTTCTGAATCCATTACCATTTAATCCTTACTGGTTTTATTCATTCATTTAAAAAGTAGTTATTAACTATTTTTTTGTGATGGAAGCACTGGGAGACATGACAGTGAGCAACACAGAAAGCAGAAACAGAGCCTGTTAATTCTACCTTAACATTCATTCTATGTTGCCCTACTGCTAATTTTTTTCTCAATATTTATGTTTGTTTTTTGTGTGTGAACCATGGAGTATGTGTAGAGATCAGAGTATATTGGACAGGACGTGTCTTTCTCCTGTTACTATGTGCATCTCCATGTTCAACTCAGGTCTTTAGCTGGGTGTATCTCACTGACTATTACAACTAATTTTTAAATGGCTTCTCTAATGATATTTATTGATTCATGTAAAACTCAAAAGATATCTAATAGAAAGAAAATATGCTTTCTCGTCATCTTTTCTATATAATACCACCATCATTCACCCAGAATATTTCTAATATATATTTACATTTTTCAGTATGTCTCTATCTACATATATACACATTTATGTCTGCATTCTTTTGAAAAAATGTAGTTATAAAGCTTTTAGTGTTTAGCATAACGATTAATAATACTCTTCACTCAATTCAGTTCTTTTCAATAATGCTTGTAGGCCTGGAATTAAGTAGAATTTTAAATAAAGGTCATTCATCATGTGCTAAGTTATAGTCAGAGAAGAAAATAAACTCTGCTTAGTGTGGTGATTATACCAAATGATACATACTGTATACTTCACACATGCTAAATGAAAGTTTCCAATTAGTTTTTTTCTCTATAAGAATGATTAATATTTAAGAAGATAAATATCTTAACTTTAACATTAAGCAATGTATACATTTACAAACTTGCAAACTGTACCCTGTAATTACACATAAATCAAATGTGTCAGTTGAAAACGGGGAATTAAATATAAAATAAAGAGGATTAGGTGCAAATTTAAGGCTTTAGAAAAGCCAAGTAGCCCTCAAAGATTCATGAAAGAGAAATTTCCACAACACTGCCAGCTTTAACCTGATTATCCTCTTACCAAATACTCATTATTCTTCACATCTTAAAAGATGGGCTGACTTCATCAGTCAGGGCTTCCTAAGGAAATTTTTGAGTGACATGAAAAGTCTTCTGCCATACTCTAAGACGTCTTTGGAAGGATAAAGAAAAATTATAGATTAATAGGAAAGTGGCTCTTTTCTATTTCGTTCAAAAATATGTCATTTTTATATCAAACCATTTCAGGCAGCTTTTACTTCTTTTCTCACAATTCCCTCCAGGCCTTCCAGGGTTATAGAACATCGTCATTTTCCTACCTTTCTATTTTTATGAGACATGAAAGTGGCTATCTGGAAAAAAAATTCACTCTTTCTTAGAAATAAGACTAATTTTTTAAAAGGGATCTCAAAATAAGTCTCTCTGTGATGCTCTTCAACCCCAGGTAACCCCAGGCTGAGTCGTCCCTTTTTGTAGGCAAAAGTGGTTGGATTTTTTTTCCTAGTTCCTTTATTACTAGTAATGTTTTTAGGAATACAAAGCTACTATATCAAAGGACTCACCTCCAGAAATTCAGTAGGAATACTAAATGATCTCTGAAATCTCATAGTAGAAAGATCCACACTATTCTTGTTTTTTAAGTTCTGCACTATTTTTGATACAATTTTCTATCATATGGGAAGAAAACAACTATGTTCATAATCTACTTTTTAGTATCGTATACTCATGAAGACATCAAAAATGATCATCATAGCTCAGCCTCCCCCTTTAGTAAGTAATGAAACTCAAGAACTGATTAGAGAAAACCTCAATCTCTTCAATGTGCCAGTTACTTATGTAGGTGTTTAATATATTTCATTCAAATCCACTAATCTACTTGAAATCTTTATCATTAAATTCCAAACTGCAATTTTTTTTCAGACTCACAAGATAGATTAATTTCATGTCTTCAGAAGATTTCTATCTTAATGTAGGGATCTTCATACTATATCAGTCTCCCTGGGAGTATGGATCTATCAAGGGCTTACATGGATAGAGTGGCAGCCTAAATAAATAGAAATGGCTTAGGTTGATGAACCATATGGTAAAAGCTAAGAAATTTAAGAAATAATAACATGTCATTGAGATAGACTGCCCCAACTGATACACATTACATATTAGATACAGATCATTACTGCATTGGTCCCATCTATGTTGCCATAGAAAGAACATGGATAGGCAAGTAGTTCAGTATGGTTTAATTAGCTTGAAGTTTCATAAGACTTTCAGCAATAAGCTACTTCTCATCAGCAGACTACAGTATATTCATGAAATTCTTCAAGGCATCCCCTAGATTCAAATACAGACCTTGCCATTTTCAGTGATTACTCTCTGCCTCACACCTCTGCATCATTGAGATATAATTATTTATTATATTCATGAACCATTTCCTAAGCATCCACTATAGTATTCGTGCCTTAATTAAGGTTTCTGTTGCTATGACAAAACACCATGACCAAAAATAAGTTAGGGAGAAAAGGGTTTATTCAGCTCATACTTCCACAGCACTATTCACAATTGAAGGAAGTCAAGATTGGAACTCAAACAGGGCAAATCCTGGAGGCAGGAACTGATGCAGAGGCCATGAAGGGGTGCTGCTTACTGATTTGCTTCCCATGGCTTGCTCAGCCTGATCTTTTATAGAATCCAGAACTACCAGCCCAGGGATGGAACCACCCACAATGTGGTGGGCCTTCTTCATCCATTACTAATTAAGAAAATGCCTTACATCTGGATCTTATGGCGACATTTTCTCAATCAAGTTACCATCCTTTCAGATATCTCTAATTTCTGTGTCATTGAATAAGACTAGTCAGCACAGTAGACCACAGCTAGGTACTGGAATAGACCAGAGAATAAGTTAACTGAGTTCTTAAACTACAGACACATACATATATTTATAAAACTTTTTCATAACTGTTATAGCATGACATTTGATTATTATATTTATTATAATGTTCTTTATTATTGCTATTCTGTTTCTACGTATTACTATATAATATGACAGTATGTAAAATGTACTTGATGAGTTGAAAATATGGTGATGTTTTCTAAAGAGAGTTAAACATAGCTTTCAACACTCTGATTTAATATAGATTAATTTCCATCTAATTTTTAGAAGGTAAATGTGTGTTTATGTGTCTGTTATGTGTGTGTGTGTGTGTGTGTGTGTGTGTGTGTGTGTGTGTGTGTGTGACAAAAACAAGCATTTAGGTTTTCCACAGCATGTCTGCCTTCACCAAGCTATTTTTAAGGTATTTATTTTGTTTTATTAGATTACAATATAATTACATCATTTCCCCATTTCCTTTATCCAAATTTTCTAATATATCTCTCCTTGTTCCCTTTCAGATTCATAGTGTCTTTTAGTTAGGTGTTTTTTATACTTTCATATGCATACATATGTTTATATATTTCTAAATACATAAATATAACCTTCTCAGTCTGTATAATGATACTTGTATATATGTTTTCAGGGTTGACCATTTTTGTCTCCTTGGAATGTCAGAAGATATATCAATAAAGTCTCAACAACATGACTGCCTAGAAATGAGATGAATAAGGATGACACCAATTGATATGCAAATATGGATATGGGAAAATTCAGGAGACATGAAGTGCATACACACACACACATACACAAACACTTCATATATTAGATTCTTTGATTTCCATGTCTACATGGAAATCAAGGAATCTAAGGCTGAGAGTGGGAGAGTCTTTCCCAAAGAAGAGCATACCAATTAGGCTATCAAATATCAATCTACTTTTATCTACTATCGCTTACACCCTACATCATGTGTATGTGCGTACATCATATGTACATGACTATTCTACTCCTTTCCCCAAAGAACTCATTCTCAATGATAACTCATAACCTGGCTTTATTCCCTATGCCCCCTTTATTTATCAAAAACAAGTACTAATTCATTGAAGCACAAATTGTTTGGTCATGTTCTGTTTTACAGCTTTCAAATTTTTCTAGTTCTAAGATGTTTATATATTCTCCTATGACCAATAGCTTTCCACACACATCCATATTATAGTGTTTCTTTTATTGTAATATACAAATTGACTTCACACTTCTTGAGTGTCTTACATCCCTTATCATATTATTTGATATGTACCAGAACAGATAAGTAATCATTGAATTTGGAGTAAGTCGTATTTATTTTGAACTTTGATATGATTGGAAATGCTACATTCATAGCAGTGTAATGTTGAAATAAATAAACATGGAAATTTGAAAATAACACACTATGAAAACTCAATTTATAGGCTTAAGAAATAAAGTTTTGAAGGTTGCTTAAAGAGTACAAGTGAGACTACATCTCTAGATTTAATATGAAAGATCTAAACCATAAATGTAAAAGAATGACAAATGAGAATTGATAATAAAATCAACTCCACCCAGCAAAGATATACAAAGTTGATCACACAAATGAAAATATCATACTTTGCAGTTAATTTTCCTTAATGAAAACTTTAGTAATAATGCTTTTGAGTATTATAACATGGTGTAGATTTATATTAACCTCTATAACGCTCTTGTACTAATACCTCTCTGTTAATACTGTTTTAATGGTGAAACCAAGTGATATACTCATTCTCATGCAACCAAAAGCAGAAACAACAGCTCTAGGAATTGCTGATTACTCACCACGCCGTATACAGTATTATGCAAAGGCTTCCATAAACCATTTTATTACTTGGTTCAAAACTGATAAAAATCAAGTTCTTTTGTGATTAATCATACCAAGGTTTATTGGCTTTTTAAGATGAATATAATCAATAGCGATGTATAGAAGATTCTCGATATGAGGTTTACAATTTCTGTTTTCTAGATAATAGAAATCATTTTTTTCAATCTAAACAGTTGTTTACTACTCTTTGACTCTGTGTCGGCCTTTCAGGTACTGTGAACATTACAAAAATCATGAAGAAAGTTGTTATTCTCAACAATTATACTCAGCCATTTTTTTTCAATATTTCTGCTATTACAATTTTATCTTTTAGTGTGTTAAAGGAAAGGATAAGTTTGATAGCTTTTAAAAGCATGTATGAAAATATTGAACAAAATATTTCAGGCTAAAACCATCAGGATAACACAACCCCATGTCACATATGAAGGAGCAAATGAGAGGGTTTGAACAGAGGAAAGGGAAGGAAAAAGATATTGTGTAAAGGAATAGACCTTTGTGAAAGCTAGGAAGCGTCTATATTCCAGGCGTCTACTTTCAGAGGCCTGTGTGTTCTGGGTATAATGTAGAACATCTTTAATACCAGTATTCAGAAAGCAGTGGTAACAAACAGCTTTAATCCCAGTATTCAAAAGGCAGTGGTGATCTATGCCTTTCATTTAAAAAAAAATGCAGAATATGGAAGCAGACACAGGAAGCAGAGCTCAGAAAGAGTCTAGCATGCAGGAAGTGATATCTAAGATGATGTCAGAATGAATAGCAAACAAAATGACAAATCAGAGGAAGAGTTAGCAGAATGAATCAGAATGAGGATATGGCCAAGTCTCATGACATATAAGGCAGAGTCTTACCTCAGAGAGTTACAGAGGTAGTATGAAGCAGTCAGTTATAGCAGACAGTATGAGGTAAGCAGTCTGAAGCAAGCAGGTTGGGTCAGAGACACAGAGACACAGAGGTAGCTGGCAGAACAAGTCAGTATCAGACAGAGTAAGTCAGTTTGAAGCAGAGTAGAGCAGTTCAGTCTGAGGCAGTCAGAAAATCAGACAGAATCTGCAATAGTCAGAGGAATTCAGTCTTGTTCAGAAGGTTAGTTTGAAACAGGAAGCTTGGAGAAGAGTTTGAGCCAAAACAGCAAGTGATGCTTTAGAGCTCCAGGACTAAGGACAGGTGATTAAATTAGCAAAAGAATAAACTGTAATCAGTTCTGAATCATTGTTTACATCTGACCTGAGTCTGCACCTACAATGTGTAACTAAAATATAATCTCAAAAATAAATTAACAAACTGACTATATATAGATGATAGATAGATGATAGACAGATAGATAGATAGATAGATAGATAGATAGATAGATAGATAGATAGATAAATAGATAAAGAAATCTTGTAGGAGATGGTCTTAAAGCAAACTCCTTGATTTTACACTCTTTCAGTCTTTCTATCATCTCTCCTGCCTTGTTTCCTCAGTCTTAGGTCCAATAGTTATTCTGTAGACTTAACTATGGGGACTGGGCTCTACACCTCTAAAATTTGATTGGTTGTGATTTTTTTCTGTAATGGTCTCCATTTGTAGTGCAGTGTGAGATGGTCTATCTTAGTAATGTCAGGAGATACATCTTTAAAGACTTTTCAAAATGGCTACCTAAATATGAATTTAAGAAAGACAATAACAGACATCCTAAAGTGGATGGGGGAAAGTTCTCTAGGTCACAGTGTTATACAGAGAACCACAGGCAGAGTCCTGAGTATGGGAGAAATAAGCTTTCCCTGAGAACTGGTTATCCAATATCAAAAGCTCAGATCTGAATACATACAAGTAACAATACACAGACTACAATGAGGGATGTGGGAGAGGGTTTAGAAGGAGGAAAGGGAAGGGGGAAATGATGTAATTATATCTCAAAAAATAAAGTAATTAAAAAAGAAATCACATGACTGTGTCTGCTTAAATTCAGTAAGTCTGTATGCAAGCTAAATTAGGAAATCACAGAAACTAAACATTTTCAAGTTGTCAGTAAAAAGTTTTGGAGACTTTGATCTTTTTGACAATTGGTTCAATTTTTCTTTTTCTTTTTTTTCTGCATATGTAAGATAAATAGGCATTTTATTTTGAGATTTACATAGACATTTTCCCTCAGCTTACTAATTACATGAAACTTTAAACAGATTTTATTCATGCTTTAATTACTCCAATAGTAAAGTGAGGCTAAGAATATACTTGAGACATCAGTGTTTCCAGGATGTTCAAGATTCAGGAAAGCAAAGGTGTTTTCAAATCCCTCCTGTAGAATTTAGCACAAAAATGCAAGCTAAAAATAAATAACTGGATTGAGATTATAAATATACAGATTTTAAATGAAACAGCACAGGAGAATCTTAAAATATTTATATATTCTACCAAATCTCATAATATTCTGGAGCAAATATTCCAAGCAAAAGAATATTCTCACTGGAAGTAGATTCTTGTGTAAATTTTAAAATTACCATTCATTGGGGCAATCAGGTTCAAGTCAATCATATTAAGAAAGTATGACTAAGAAATAAAGGGCATTACCTGCTATTTAAGACTGCCTGGTACCCAGAAAATGCTTGTACAGAATCCGCTTGGTTTCCTGTCTAAGCCCTGGGGCTTTTTAGTCGAGTGGCCTAGATATCAATAACATTCAGGCTCTACAACTTTACTAATTTGGCTACATTTTGTCTGTGACAGCTGTTTAGGGCAGTGCTTCTCTGATATTAAACTCCAAATATAGTAACTATTGTTCTGTTTATTTTTACAATATTGATTTAGAACACTGGTTTACAAACCCACCATCATACTTGAACATTGCAGGAAATAATACACTTTCAGGATGGCGTTTACCGCAGGCATTTTAAAAACATTTACTCCATTAAAAGTAAATATAATAAATCCCTGAAAGGAATGCATAAGAATAGTTGGTGGTGAGCAGCTTCATAAAAAGCACGAATAAGTAAATGAGTTTGTCAGGATGATGGAGGAAAATTGTTATGAGGGACAAACCTGACCTGTCTGCTTAAACCTCAGCCAGCTCTGCTTAGGCAGAATCATGAGACAACGCTCCAGAATGTCAGCCATATGCCACTCTTGTTCCATGCTGACAGTGAGATCAGCTGATGACTCAACTAATCCCCCAAAAACATTGGAGCTGGATGAGCCTGTCTGAGTTCTAAGCTATAGAAGAAAGTAATACCTTATGCTTTACTTCAGCACAACAAAGGCTGAAGAGTTTCTGTGCACCAACTCATTTTAGACATGAAATTAGGCAAAGCATTATTACAATTTTCACAAGGTGCACAACTGACAGGAAGTTGATTCTGTATTCCCTTCAATGAAGTCCTGCTGTGGAAAGCATACCCTCTCTTGTAGAATTTTCAGGAATTCTCCTTAATTCATAATTCCCATTTAACTGTCAGTTCACATAGAGTTTTGTAGAGAAGAAGTCCAATAACTTCTTTAATTCATTTGTCATGGTCAACAAATTATACTATCTGAAACATCTCCATCAAGAATTCATTTAACTGTGGCTGATGGGTGTTTAAAAATTGTTTGATGCCTTACTGATCTCAACTGTGAATGAGTGTAGGTAAGTTAAGACCTTCAAGCTTTTCTGAAGACTATAATATCGCTACTACTCAAATGAAGACTAGAGTAAGGTTTTCTTCAAAGATGCCACTTTTAACTACACTTTTTTTTATTAATTGTAATACATATCAACACCCCTCCTACCCTCCCTCCATTCCTCCCAGCTCCCCCATCCTCCTTCTCCTTCTATTATATATCCTCCCCATCTCCACCCCATTCATCCCCCCTCCCACGTGCTTCTCCCCATAGAAGAGAGCAGTCCTTCCAGGGTCACTACTCAAACAGGGTACAACAAATAGGACAAGACCAGGAACTAGTCCCCACATTGAGGTTGGACCACGCAACCCACCTGGAGGAAATAAGTCCCAAAGGCACGCAAAAGCATCAGAGAACCTCCACATACACCTAACTTGATGATTTATAGAATAGTGTGTTGTTTCTACAATTACAACAAACTAATTTATGGATTGGTTTGCTCACAGCCTTTCTCTTCTACATAGATATACTCAATATATTATATAATATATTGAGTAATATATATAATATATGCTCCTAATAAGGGCATAAGAATAAGTCAGTTTACCCAGAACTCTCAAATAATCATAAAAGTTATTCAGCATTAGTATTTGTTTATGAAACATTTATCTAGTTATGACAGTCAATTAATACTCATACCATCCATTTATACTTACCATCTACAGAAAAAGTGTACAAAGTAAAAATGAAATAGTAAATGAAATTGAAAGAACTTTCAACCAAATCTTCAATTGTATTTGATACAATCATTTTCATACAAAGTTTAGTTGTGTATTTGAAACGTATTGTCAATCACAACAAAATTGAATGTTCAGCCAGCCAGAATTCCAGGTGTGCAAACTATCTCTCTTGTTAATATTGCTGTTTTGAGGTCATCTTCAGAGCTATAAAAATGAAGGAATTGTACTTGCTTCATGCAGAAGGTATAATGATCAAATGAAGTGATATCTAAAAGGGAAGAGTATGAACTTGGGAACAAAGACAGATCTGAGTTGAAAGCACATTACTTCACTTTTCTGAGCATTTCTATCTTCACCTGGAAAAGGTAGATGACAAAAATATCTCTTTAAATTTTTTGTCTGTCTTTCATATATTTTAATTAATAATTGAGAATTTAGCATGTGCACACATTGTGTTTTGATCCCATTCATCACCGATTCTTCCCCCTAATTTCTATAATATCTACCCTTCCAGCCACTCCCAAATTTTAGACTCATTAAAGGGAGGGTAGATAAATAACACAAACTATATACAGAAGGCACAGAAATATATTAAGAATAAGAATTACAAATGTTTTAAAATCTTAAAGAAATATTTTACACATTTTAGTGCCTGTTTTAATTGGAAAGATTCCTGATGTGTGAACTCCAGTCTTTAGTTGTATAACTGACTTAGTCAATTCAGTCTGTATGACTCGATTTCTCATAAATGCAATGAGATTGACAATGCAAGCCCTTTATGTGTCTCTGAGTTGCTGAAAGAATTAAATGAGACAATACAAATGCAAACTCTTTGAAAACTACAAAGTGGATTATTAATAGCTGTGCTAACATTCATAAGAATTTTTAAAACACAGATAAATCTGGCAGTAATTCAACAATGGCCCTTCTGACTGAGGACATTATAATGATCTATTTTGGGGGATAGAAAGTTCCCAATGATTTGGCAAGTGTCTAGAAATAAACTTCTGAAAGGATGCCAAGGCTGGAATGTCCTCAGCTCTGTGTGGTTTCCAGCTATGAAATGTGAAGCCATTCTACCTTGCAAGGAGGATTATTACTTTATTTTTAGCATTCATCCATTTCTCTATGTTTTGAACATTTGCCAAATTATTTCTTGGAGGGAATTTTAACTACCTCAGAGATCAAATAGGAGAGTTATTTATTGTACTTTAGCTCTATTAAATAATTATCATTGTATTTAAGCTGGTAAGATCTAGTTTTAAAAATAATCATGAATTTTAAGGTAAAGTTCTTCATTATTTCAGTAACTCCTTTTTTTTACTTTGAAATAGCGGAACTGTTCATTGGCTTTCATTCTTAACTTTTTTCTCTTAACAGATCAAATGCTAAGGACACTGAAAAGTAGAAATGACTTACAATAATCAAAAAGCTAAGCTTTTGATTTTATTTCATATATAATAACACAAACTTATGTGAAGAACGCACAAAAAATCAAATACATTTATCTTAATAGCATAATGCTCTCAATGTACATAAATTGTTGATATTTTCTGAGATACATTGATATATCAAATTGACATTTTTATGCAACTTTTCATTCTAATAGATGCAATGATCTTATCCCCAATATGTATTATGAACACTGAATGCACATGGGGGTGTGCAGAGTGAACTCAGTTCATATAATATGCATATCTTTTAGAGATCTTGCAATTGTTAACTATTTAACTTTACCTGAAATATAGTAGACAAAACATGATGTGAAATCAAGATTAAAGAGAAATATGCTCAAAGTCCCAAGAGATTAACAATCCAAACATTAGACAAACTGTCAAAATTTACATTACTATTTAAAAAGAACACTTAACGACTCAAGGAACACTGCAGAAGAGGAGGTATAGGAATGTAAGAGCCAGAGGTTTAGTAAGTTTTATGTGAGTTTGAGTCCCCTAGTAATGTCAAAAGCTACACCCATAAAATCTCATAAATACGACTGCCTAAATATGAGTTGAACAAGGACAGCTGAACAATACACATGCCAAAGAATATGAAAAAAACATGTGCCTTTATTCTTACACAAATAACCACAGCAAACAAAGATGTTCTGAGAGTTCAAGAAATAGTCTTCTCCTGGGAAGAGCATGCCAACTAGCTGTCAAATATCAAATGATTATCCTCAAAAACATGCATACAATTTACATCATACAAACTGAGTGGGTTATATTTAGGAATAAATATGTATATACATACACATATATACATGTAACAACAATTAATGAAATTTAATGAATTTTAAATAGAGCAAAGGGGTATATGAGAGGGTTTAGAGGAAAGAAAGAGAAGCAAAAATAATGTAATTGTATTCTTTCAATAATAAAGAAAAAAATTCTCATCTTGTTTATGTTACTTATACTTTTATAATTTGACTCCACATAGAAGAGAATATTTAACTGGAATAAGGGCTAGGGGTGGTATAAATAAACCTACAGATGCATGAAGAAGTTTTACAAAACTCTAGTAGTTCCTAAGCTAATTAAAGAATATTTTTAAAAGCACTTTGAATATGATAAAATTGTGCTATACCCACCCAGAAGTCATGTATTATGAAATGAAAAATCTCAATGCTAGGAACAGGATACCTTTGTACAAGTTATAAGTCAAGAAGGCCCCAGATGCACCCAAAACAATATAAATTATCGTCTTTTTTCTCCTTGGCTCCTAGATGATAAGATCCTATTGCTACAAACAGGACACACTTTTAAAGACCTAGTTAAAAGACCTAGAAAAAGAAGTCTCATATGACCAAGAAACTCTTGCTAGTTATCATATTGCCAGAAAGTAATGTGCAAACTGTTGAGAAGAAATGACGCCAAACTTTTATCCAGTGCTGAATCCTGCATGCTACAAAAGTAAACTGCCAGGAAAACATGCCTACTGGTGAGATAATGACAAGACTGTTTAGGGAGTAACCAACCACCCTTTTGATTGGACTTGAGGCCAGTTTTCACAGGAAAGAATTCATGATTTAGAACTATAAACACCATCAGTACTAGGGGAAAACCTAGTTATATCACTTTTTTTAGATCATGTTGTCAGTCTACCTTCTACCTATTTGTTTTTATATCCATTGACTTGTGCTGCTCTCAGCCTTGGTCAGAAAAGCTCCTTATTACAGAGGGTAGTGTTTTCTACAGAGGTTTGTTACAGTTCCAAGTGCTGGGGATAAGTGTCTGTGAGTAGATAGAGTGGTCGTAGATGCAGCATATACACGAATACACATTCTTCCAAGGCGCAGGGAGCACCACAGAAGAAAACTTAGGAGCTGGAGGATGGGAAGGAGTACTGTGTAAAGAAAGACCCTGGATTTTACATGACTAGTATACACATGAGCTCTTAGAAACTGAAGTTATCAGTTTCATTCCACAAGATCAAGAGTTAAAAATCCAGCATGGAGAGAGAAAGGGCTTTGGATGCCATACCACTAGCCTAAGACCTAAGACAACTGATGTCTACTGAGACAGGGCCAGTCTCTTTTCCTTGAATAGAGGCTCAGAAATTGTAGGTTGATCATGCCCTGGTAGATGATCTCACAACTGTGTCTATATGAACAGCATTTATTAGACTTAGTAGAAAATAAAAACATGAAATTGTGACAATGATGAGCTAGGCTGGCAGAGTGTATGGTAAGGGGAGCCAGAGAGAATGGGCAGTGGTTATGACCAAACTATCTTGTACCCAGGCTTAAATAAAATAAATTAATATTTTGACTATTATAACTGATTATAATCATGAAGGAATCCCAAGCAGGCTTCTTACCATTTACCTATACATCTAGAGCTGTAGGTCCTGTATGTGATTCACACTTTCTCTCTGAGCAATTTCTGACATCATAGTGTTATGAAAAGGAACACTCATGCAGGCATGAATCATTGGATCAGTGGACCATCATGGTCCAGCAATGACATAACATAATTCCGTACATATGTTATAAAAACTGAATAATTGTGGATAGAGATGGAAAACTAGAGTTGCGTTCTCAAGATCCATGTTGGATAAGCACAGCTACCTCTAACTGCAGCACCAGGGATCTGATCCTCTCTTCTGGCTTCTTCAGAGACATGTATTTGTCTGAGCACACACATACACACACACACTGAGACAGAGAAAGACAGAGACAGATACAGAGAGACAAAGAAAGGGATGGAGAGATGGAGAAAGGAAGAAAGGGAGAGAGAAATCAGATAAAACCTTAGTAAACAACAAGTGAATCATTTAAGCTAGAGAACCATTAAATTCTGAATTTATGACTGAATCTCTGAATCTGGTTTAACAATGTTAAATGGTAATTACTGCCATCTGTGACATCAGTGCACTACAAGGATGTATATATGGTTAGTTAAACTCTGAGTTTATTTTTTTAAAAATCATATTTATTTTATGTCATTTTTATTTTTCAAAAATAACAAAGAATGGATAGCATAAGCATTAAGCATTTTCAATCATGATTTCTCCTTATTGATCCTTCTTCTCCCTCCTGCTGCTCCCCTTCCTCTCCTAATAGGCCCCCAAAATTTGCCATTCTTTTCTTAATTGCTCTTCCTTCACTTTAATCATATGCATTCTAGTTTCAGTGCACAAACACTCGTACACACACACACACACACACACACACACATGTTCCATGTCTTAGCTACGGTGAAAAGTCAGCATTCAAAACAGATGCTCAATTATCTCTCTGGTAGGAAATACTTTTTTTCTGTATATATCCAAGAGTGATATAAGTGGGTCATATGATAGTTTTATTTACCATTTTTTGATAATATCCATGATTTTTATGATAGCAGTTGCAGTTTATATTCCAAATAGATCTGTTCTTTTTCATATCACTGTGTGCATGTGCTGTTTGTTTCTTGTGTTGGTAGTCATTCTCATTGGGGTGTAACCTAAAGGTGTTTGTATTTCTATGATGGCTACAAATTTACATATTTTTAAAAATATTCATAGAAAATTTATGTTTCTTCTTTTTAGAAGTGGTTGCTCATTAATTAGTCCAATTATCAATTAGATGATTTGTTTATTTGGTGTTTAATATTTACAGTTCTTTAAACTTTCCACATATCAGGCTCTTTTCTGACTATAATTGGGAAAGGTTCCTTCCCATTTTGCATAATGCCTCATCATTCTAATGAGTGTTTCCTTCACGTTGTAGAACTTTTCGAATTTCTTGCAATCCTTTCTGTCGATTTTAGAGCCTGTGCCTAAGTCTTGAAAATTTTGTTCTGTTTTTCTCTAGCAGTTTCAGTTTTTCAGGTCTTAGGTTAATATCTTTGATTTGTTATGAATTGATTTTTTCCACAGGATGGAAAATAGATATGGATTTGATTTTATTCTCCTGTATATGGATATGATTTTTCCCAGAACCAATTGTGGAAGAGGAGGCTGACTTTTCTCTAATTGTGCTTTGTTAAAATTAGCTGCTGTAACTTCGTGAATTCATTTCTGAGTTCCATGATCTAATCCTTTGATTTACTTGTCTGTTAATATGCCAGTACCATGCTGTCTTTTTTCTTGTGATGCTGTCATATTATTTGAGGTCAAGTATTGTGATAACTCCAACATTGTACTTCTTTGTTAGTATTATTTTTGCTATTCGTGGTTGTGTGTGTGTGTATGTGTGAGAGAGAGAGAGAGAGAGAGAGAGAGAGAGAGAGAGATTGCATATAAATTTTAGGCTTTGCTTCTGTGAACAATGTCATTGGCATTTTTATGAAGATTGTGTTGAGACTGCAACCTTCTTTTAGTAAAATAGTCATTTTCACAATATAGCTTTTCCAACCGATGACTATGAAGGGTTTTCTACCTTCTAGTGCTGTCTTCAATTTCTTTCTTCAGTTTCTTAAAGTTTTCATTGTCAATGTCTTTTACCTGCTTAGTTAAAGGTATTCCTAGGACCTATTTTTGTGTTATTGTGGTCACAGAAACATTCGCTGAAGCTACTGTGAATTAGGATATTTCTTCTTAGTTTTCCTAGTTTCTTAGCAAGTTTGTTCAGAGAAATGCCAATAATATTTATATGTTGATTTGTATTCTTCTCCTTTGCTGAAAGATTTAGTGGTTTTCTTGTGGAGTAAGTAGAGTTTTAAGTATAAGACCATTAATTGCATCTACAAATAACAATAATTTGACTTACTTTCGTATTTTTGTAACTTATATGCCTTTATCTTTTTTTGTTGTTCTATCTAATACTTCAAGCATGATATGGAATGAGAGTGGAGACAGTAGACATCCTTGCTTTATACAGATTCCAAATTGAGTACTCCATTTCTCCAACTTGGGATAATTTTTCTGTAAGTTAGTCATGTGTAGTACTTTTTAATGCTGAGATATGTTCTTCTATCATATTTGCTTCAAAAAGATCAAGAGGGAAGTTGAACCCTATCAAAGTCTTTTCTTGATTCTGCCACAATAATCTACAACAATAACCTACTTGTAAGCTATAATACAATTATTTGTTTGCTTATGTTAAACCAATCTTGCATTCCTGAGATGAAACTGACTTTGATATTATGTATAAACTTGTTCCATTTCTGAATTCAGTTTACAAGTGTTTGTTGAAAAATTTTGTATCTATATTTTCAGGGAAATTGATCTTCGTCTGTTGCTGTTGTTATCTAGTTCAAGTACATGAGTAATACTTACTTGGTAGAATGAGAGTGATCGTCTTCTTTTCCTTTGTATATTTGAGGACATGTTGAGATATGTTAATATTAGCTCTTTCCCAAAATAATTTCCTTAGCTGCTTCCCAGAATTTTTGGTAATTTTCTTTATCACTTGAACTTCATTCTAGGATTTGAAATTTTTAATATCCTTCCTGTTTTTTCTATCTCCAACAGTTCACTCAGAAGTTATTCCATCTCCAAAAACTGATATTTTTGTTATTTCCTTTGTTGTTGAGTTCTAGTTTTATTACAATATGATTAGATACAATATAAGAAAATATAAGAATATTCTGATATGTTTGTAGTCATTAAGGTTTTCTTTGTAGCATATAATGTGATCAGATTTAGAAGGTGTTTCAGGGGACTCTGTGAAAAATGAATTCTGTATCTCTTCCATGTAGTGTTTCATAGATATCTGTTGTCCTGTCTTGTCTTAGTTTAATTTGTTATGAAATGTTCTTCCTTTTTCATTAATTTTAAAGGGCAACATTGTTGGATACGTGTATATGTATGTGTACACACACACACACACATATGTATACATACATACATATATAATTTGCTTTTGTGTAGGAGTATTTTTTTCTATTGAGGCTTTTAACGTTCCCATGTTTTGTATTTTTGACATGTAGACACTCTATATAAGGAGAGGTTCTGGTTTGAACATATATATCTGGGGTCTGAGATGTCTGTTGTGTTTGGGTGGTCATTTACTTCTCTAGTTTAGGACATTCTTTGTTCTAATTTCACTGACTACATGTTCTATGACTTGTAGACTTTGCCTTCTGCTTGGTCTTAGCAAGCATATGACATAACTTTCCACTGTTTTGTTTCCTTTTTTGTTTTTGTTTTGTCTTGTTTGATTAATTGAATTATTTTTGATTCATTTTTTGTTGTCTCGGTTTTAGTGTTTTATCCTCCATGTTTTTGTTTTGATAAAATGTCTCCACAAAGCTGCTGCTTGTTTTATGTAGTTTACTAACTTCCTTTTTTAGACCTTAGATCAATTTCCCAATTTCCTTCACCTGTTTATTTGTGCTCTCCATACAATCACTGTGCTTCTTAGAAGTAAAACTTTGAAATCTTTCTCTAGAGCTTCAGCTATCACTTTACCACTGGTTTTTAGTATTAAAAAGTCATACGTCTATGGCTGTGAAGTGACTGCTTGTCTTCTATTTTATGAGTTTCTTGGCAGTGTTTTGTGTGCTGTTTTGATAAATTTCTTGCAGGTTTTATTTTTCCTTTTCCACATTTTTGGTATTATTTGTTTTCTTCTACATGAGTCTTCTTGATCACTTGGCTTTCTGATGAAATTTCTTCATTTGAGTTTATATTCCCCATTATGATTTTCTGAGGAGGCCAATTGCGGAAATAGATGTTATGGTTTAACAGTCCTAGTGTTAGCATACACTGAATAACACTTGTATCTTTCATTTGTATCATGAATAAGGTTCAAAGCCAGTGTCAGTAAGATGCATTTAGGGTGAAATGTAGACTGTAGGTAATTTTAGAGCTAAGGTTATAAATAATAAGCAGTGAAATGATAAAAAAAAATGGGAAAAGGGAAAGAGAGGATAAAACTAGAACAAGTGGGAAAGTATATGAGTGAGGGGTATAAAATAGTAGAAAAATATTGTAGGCACAGATATTAGGACAGTGATCAAAATCATCAATTTTAAAAACACTGTAGAAAATTCTAAGACACTGGATGTGTGCTATATCCTGTGGGAACAAATACAGAGAACCCAATTAAGACTAAGCTCTCAGGAAGGCTTCTTAATGTTTCAGCACTCCAAACCTTCAGACTGACTAAGAACTGTTAGTTGTGTAGCATATTTTTTTCCATTGGATGGAAGCACAGTCATTCTGAAGGTAAGCTATTGTTCCCTCCCAGAAGTGACTTTAATAAGCCCATTGATTCACCAGGCTGGACTTAAGGGAAATAATTTCTCTTGTCTATCATTGATGCCCCATCTGGAGCGAATATATGTTTGCCTATGTCTCCCTAAAAATATCGCATAACAGATGTTGGTTCACTGTGATATGGAATTGGCAATTCAAGGTTTATTTAATTAATTATGCATGTTCCAATTCTTTCTGAAAAGGAAAAAGTGTAAGTAATGTACAATTTACTTGTGAAATATTGACAAAAGTAATTAGAATGTTATGAAAGTTTCACTATAAATATTTAGTTTTGCATGTTTAATTGTGTCTTGTAGCTCAAGCATAGCAATAATTACTCAATATATTGAGGATATTCATGGAGTTTTATTTTACATTAAAATCTGTGAGCAAGGTCTAAATTTAATAATGTTTGATCTTTACAAGTCCCTTTCATTTTATATGTATTTATGCAATTCATTTCTTTCCCTAAAGCATTTAAATCTTTTATTCTAGTGATAATTTTTAGATGATTTGCAACTCTAATAGTGATGAGAGTTATTGGTTTCTGTTGCTATTTAACAGACTTGAGAATATCAGTAATTTTTGACAGCTGAATAGTGAGTATTGATCTTTTGTTCTGTAGGAGTTTTAGGATTGAAATGGATGCCAATAGCTACTAATGACCATTTTGACATCATCTTTTTCTTGATATCTCAGATGTCAATGTCAATTAAAATAATATAAGCTACAAAGTAGCAGTAATGTTTTGTGTGGTCGATAACACAAACATGTACAGAACCAAACAATGGTAAAACAATCCTATTTATAAGCTAAGGGTCTGTGAAGTTCACATCATTTATTCTGGTAGAGGTTTTTAATTTGTGTCCCTGATTCATGAAAGAAATGCCCCATTTCCAAGAAGTAAAATTTTTCCTATAAGATTCTTAGCCTTTTTTTCTACTGAGAGACTTTATGTCTCAAATTATTTAATGCAGCATTAGTAACCTCAAACTGTGCTGATGCCGCTTCCTCTTAACCTTTCAATTAAAATGTCTGATGTGGGAAATCAATAGCTGTAGTTATATAATCTGTAGCTTTTCATGAGAGAGAAGATGGTGCAATTATGACTAAGCCAGATATGTAATTATTTCTTTATATCCCAACTAAAGTTAGAAAGCTAAACTTAGAGCATTGCTGTAGAAGTTGCTTTGCCCCTTAAATAGTCTCAAGACTATTCACACGAAAAGGCTTTCCTGCTAATTAGGCTAATTTTCTTTGAAATTTCACACTACTTATAATTACTAGTAGGGACAACCTTAAAGAAGATAGTTGAAAATGAAATTTGACATCTCAATTCATTTATTGTTTTTGGTCCAGTTTTCTCTCTGTCTTTTTCCTGTTTATGTACCAAGATTCATTCTTTTAAAACTATTTCTCTGACATAGTGAACAACAGTCATACTTTTTAGAGCTTAGCTTATAAAAAATTCCAAATTTGTATTGGGATGGATCATGAAGGTATCATAAAAATACCTAAACGAAAAAAAAGCTATCATAGAAGTGTCAGAGGAGAGGCTGTAGGCAGAAGTTACCATCTAGCTGTTCTTCTAGTCACACTAAGTTAAAAGACACCACATGCTATGGTACCTCATTTGTGCAGTGTGGTCCCTTATATATACCACAGCCTCAGTTTATATCCCTCCAATCAACATGCACATCCCTGCTCCATTTCTGCTGTGCACAAGCATGTAATTCTTACTCTCTCTGATTAAGAGATGTTGAACATTTTGTTTTCCACCATTAAATGTTGATCTCATCATGTTTAAAGTAGAAATAATAATAACGGAATTTACCATGAAGGACTCTTAAAAAGATTCAATGAGTAGTAACACAGAGGGATCCTGTTATAGAAGTTTATTTTTAGTTGCGTTCAAAATAATTGTTTCTGTGCACTGTTGGAAAAAGGAATGCGTAGGCCTTGGTGTTTTGTATATTTTGCAGGTGTTGGATTTTTGTGGAGGTCGTCTGATTGTTAATGATCTGCACGTGTTATCAGTAGAACACCTAAGGTGTTCTGAATAAATAAAAACACTTGAGCTGTGAGGTCTGGCAGGGCTTGCACATGTGAAAAATGCCTCCTTGTCTTCTGTGCTGAGGAACCCCGTAATTGTTCTACTAAAGGATGTATCTCCTGTCAATTCTCTAACAGGCCATGGTTTTGTTCATGTTTCTCATTGATTGAGATTTGCAATGCTAAACTTTCAGGTTGACATGCATATGTCTAAATGTACTTGAAGATTCCCATTGAGGCCTGCAAGCAGAATATTCCTAAAAGTCAGGTGATATAGTCAAGAAAAATGCTATAAATGTATGACCTCATAGATAGTGACAAAGTAATAACTGGAATATGTGTGAACGACAAGAGACTGTCAGCCACAGCCAAGAATGTATATTAAATAGGATGCCCCTGCTGAGTGTCTCCCATGCCTTGTTGCAAAAACCTCACTACCTGTGACAATTTAATATCAATAACTTATGTACTCATTGTGAATACAATTTGCATATTGAACTTACATAGCCTTTGAAATTAGCCAGTTAGGTGATATAAGAGATTGAAATATTAAGGAGTTCAAAAAAGTAATTTGAAATGTTAGAAATTAATATGCATGTGACCATTTAAAAGAAATGTCGCATGCAATTGCAAACATTTACTCTGTAAGTCAAACTTGTTTTTGTTTGTCTGTTTGGTTGTTGTTTGTTTATTTATTGGTTGTGCTAACTTCTTGAGGTCAAATAACATTTGCTGTCATGACAATCACACATCAGGTAAGTCTTGAAAGTAGAAACTTAGAGCTTTCTAGCTTAACTTATCTTCTTCAGGACATGCTAATGTTTTAGTGGGGAGTACATCATCAGAATTCTTAGAGTGCATCTCATTTTCATGACCATCAACAGGTCTGAACCCTTGATGCTCCCTCCCTTAGTTCTTTAACCACAGGTCAAAATGAGGTTCCTATGGAACCTCAACACATTCTATACTTGAATGTTGTTCTTCTAAAAGGATTTCCTTTCAAAAATATTATCAACATTCTCTGTCTAAATAAAAAATCTCATTCTCACTTTCTACTGCCCATATCTCTTATCTTTTATTGTTATATCTCCAAGTATATTTCTTTTCAACTGCTGGAGATCATGACTTTGCCCTTGAGATCGTTGCTTCAGTTTTATGTGTCCCTAGTAAATCACTGGTGTGATTTATATTATCTCTATTCACAAGGAAGCTCTGCATGAAAAAATAACGAGGTTCATAAAATATTACCGTTATGGATGGCTATGTCATTGTGCTGTTTTCCTTTCAAATGCTTTAACATTATAATGCCAATAACTCTGTAAAGTAAGCATTCATTCCGGATGGCGGAAAAAAATTCTCACTAGAACTGCAAACTCCCCAAAGGCCTTTCTGAATCTTAGTTTTTACTAATTGTCCCATTTTAGAAGCTTTAAATACAGCCTTTATGTAATTTAGAAATGTGATGATTTTTATCTGGGATTTGAGCATAACTTCACTCACTCATCAAAAAGAATTTTAAAGTACTAATTCTCTAATTGTGCTATATTAAGGTCTGTACAAAGAGAATTATTTAAATATGATCCCAGTCCCTAAGGACTTCACCATCAAAGAAAACACTAGCAAGCAAAATTACATAAAAATCTTGCAAAATACTAACCAGAGCAAAAAGCCGGAAAATTGACACAGCAATCATGATTTTAAGTCTGGTTTTTGTATTTTGCTATTCATGATGTTTGAGGACAGAAGGTCACATTTATACTATTCATAATCCATTCAGAACATCAATTTGTTGGTTTATTTTTGTTGTTGTTGTTGCTTATTTTATTTTGTCCTTTTTTTTTTTTGAGACATTTTCAATTATCTCTGCCTAGCCTGGAACTTTCTATGTAACTAAGAGTGACTTTGAACTTCTGATCTTCCTGCTTCCACCTCCTGAGGGCAAAGGTTATCAGCACAAACCAACATGTTAGACCTCAGAGTGCATATTTTACCTAATATATATTCTAGAAACACCTATTGAAAATAAAAGGGATTGTTTGCATTTAGAATTGGTGCTGCTTTGACAGAGAAAGAAGGAGGGGAAATTGAAAGCATAGTGAAGAAGGGTAGTGAGAGGACCCCACTTTATATAATGGTATCAGATGTGGTTGTCTGCCCTTACAGGATACAGAGAACATTATTGGATGATTCTACAGTTCCCCTGGATATCAATCTGCAATTAAAAATAGATCTCGATACATGTCACCAGCCTTTTTTTGAATTAGAATCACTCCTAGTATATCCATAATTCTTTGAATAAAGTCATCCACTCATTTACACACAACATAGCCAACCAACATCAAAACTTTAAAACTTAACATATTAACATAGAGGTAAAGTAATTGAAATCTATATGACAATTGTTTTGAAATAGGGCTATGTTTCAAAACTAGAAACATATAATTAAGTAATACGGATTTTGTACCTAGAAGAGAATGACTGTAAGTATGAATATTAGGACTGAAGATCACTCATGTGTGTTTGGAGGATTATGATTCACCCACTATTGCCAGCAAATCAAACTCAATTAGTCAGCAGTCAATTTAAAAAATCATTAAGTGGTTTTTGTAATACTGCAAACCAAACAAAATATAATCTGCCCTCAATGTATCTGTTAATTGTGTTCCTGCAAAATTTGGTGTATGTTAACATGGTGAATGTTTCATTTATACAAAAATTGTTATTTCTGATATCATATTGTTAAGACCAAGTTTTGGCCAACTTGGCTGCCTCTGAAACATTGGGATATATTGCAGAGTCTAGGAGATATTTGAAATTATTAATGTCCGGGAATCCCTTAGAAATCCTGCATACTGTGGCCTCTCTGTTGCTTAGTCGTTCACAGTCTTAAAGATGCCTGTGTGGCTGCTCATAGATACCACAGATAGGCCCCAGGAAGATTGAGTAAGCCTGGGATGTATTACAGTGCTGAAAGAGTCAGTGAATCTACCACTGTGTCTCAAGAGCCAGAAGAAAGCAGGACAAGGACACAAGGTTGTCTAATGGATTTGTATGAGATCCCTATGCTTGTTATAAAAAACTACAACAAATTCAGGTCTTCAAAAGTTCTAGCATTTATTCTCTTATAGTTTTGAGGGCTTAGTGCTGGGAATCTAGGTGCCTTCAGTAGTTTAGAAACTGCTAGGGGCATTTCCCATTCTTAGTTCTACCTGCCTCTAGGAGTTTGTGGCAGTAATTCTAGTGTCTCATGTTTTCAGTGACAACGCCCTCTCTACTGTGTGTCTGCCATCTTCTGAATCTCTTAGAAAGAGAACGGTCTTTAAATTTATGGCCCACCTGGATACTATTGGGTCAACTCAGCCCAAGATCTTTAATCTGTATTTGCAAAGGTCCTTTTCCAAGTGAGATAACATTACAAGTTCTTGGGTTGTATGTTTTAAGAGTCACCATTAAACCCCAAACAATCACTCCTATTCTGGGCTCTGGCCTTTTTATGTCTCATTGTGGCAAGGAAAAAATTCTCCAAAAAATGTTCAGAGCACATACACATGAGCCCTATTTCTTCAGTGAAAGCCCCATGATCTAGATATTTCTCGTGTACAGTATTTCCTTCCAATAAAAATCTTAAAATATGAATTAAGGGCTCTTAACACAAACCATTTGTACCTCCCACTTTTGTTTATTTAGAATACACAATTCCTCAAAATTCTGTATCCTCAGTGTTTTAAGACACAGATATTTTTTCTGATATTGATACAGAGGAAAATCAAGAACAATGGAGGTATTGTGATTTCAAAATCAGATTACTTATACTTTCTATAATTTATTTTCACATCTGTGAACATTTTGAAACTGAAGTCCTGAATTTGAACCCACAGGACCTGCAAGGAAAGAGAATCACCTGCAGTTAAGGAGATAAATCCATTTTTGAGTAGATCACAATTATGATAGAGTGTTTCATTTTTAACCATTTCTATTTTCTGAAGAAAATAATTCCTAGTGGACTGATTCTGTAAATGTTTAATCTTATAATTCCATGAAACACTTTTTAAAAATTAGTATATATGGGGTGGTACATAAAGGGGAACTTTGGGTGTGTAGGAAATTTCTAAATGCCCAACTATCTTCTTTTTTTACTAAAGAAGTTATCCACACTCACTCTCCTTAATCAGAAAGACTTCCCAGTTTCATCAGGGACTTTGCCACTTGTCCTTAGAAGTCAGTGTTGTAGCAAACAGTAGCCAAAAAGCTTCCATACTGTCATGTCATGTCAATTGCATGTGATCCTCGGAATAAGCTTCCAATATAGCTTTTAGATGACAGAAGCAGGAGGATTGATATGATTTTGAGACTGGCCTGAGCTACATAGTGACACTAGGCCAGGCTATTTAAGACTAAGAATAATACCCTTTATGAAAGACAGATAAACAGAGATAGAAAGAGAGACAGAGACAGAGAAAGAGACATAAACAGAGAAACAGGAGGAGATGGGGGAGGAGGAGGAGGAAGAGGAAGAGAGGGAAGGGAGGAAAAAAGAAATCTTAAAAGGAATGATTAGAAAGATGTAATTTGATATACATATACATCTGGTGGTCACTTCCACAATCCTGTTTAGTACAGCTATAGAAATAGATATCAAAGCCAAAATGACTAAGTTACTTTTCTCTATAGCCTGTACAGGCAACATCAAATAAGGACAAGCAGTTACAAGAATAAGGTGTAGTTTGACACCCACTGTCCCACAGTCATCCTTTAATACCCTCTAATACAATTTAACACAATTAAATACAGCATTGTTATTAAAATGGTTTCTCACTTTGGCATATCTAAGGAGTCCTAACAACTGACTGTTGTCCCTTTGTAATTTCTTCTTTCCTCATATAACCATCTAATTATCTCAATCAGCTTACTATTTTTAAAATGTTTTTATTACTTTATTACTTTATTACTTTATTACTTTATTTATTTATTTATTTATTTATTTATTTATTTATTTATTTATTATATGTGTATGTGTGGGAGCACATATGAATATCATAGGGCAGCATGCAAGAGTGGCTTTCTCCCTTCAACATGTAAAACCTAGGGTTTAGACTCAGGTAGCCACATGTGATTGGAAGCATACTTACCACTGAGCAATCTTACAGGCACCAGCTTTGATTTATGTGAATCACAATGCAAAATTAAGACCAAAAGAGATTCCAAAATCATCAATTGCTCTTACAGCCCAAGACGGCAGTAAAATCTTGTGCCAAATAACTCAAACTGTCTTTTAGCTCAATTTCAACCATTTATCTTGTCACAGAATTCTGAGTATTTTTCTTTCAAAATTATGAGTTTAAAATATGGAGAGTAGAAAAAAATGGGAGGATGAAAAATAATTCCAACCTTACTTTGTTTGCAAAACAACATGTGTATAAGCCTACGTGTTTATGTAGGTGCACATATATGTAATGTCATCATCGGATGTAAATGACCAGTCATGGTCATACTTTGCATCAGGATAGAATAGTAGTCTAAGGTAGTACATTGCTGGGTTGATTTTGTACTCTGTCAACAGTCAAGAGTACAAAATCAACTCAAGCCTACTTAAAAGCCTACTATGAATGTCAGTTGTGTGAGACCTAACTATCTATGTAATCCCTGTGCATTTAATTTAATTTGTTGACCACAGTCAACAAAGCCATATGAATTTAAATCAAAGGTAAAAATAATACAACCATGTATTCAAAAACATGCATATATAAGTAGCTACTGCCAACATAATGTTGCATATTGTTTCACAGTAAACTTTTTTTGCATATGTATATGTATATATTCATAGGTGTATGAATATGGGTACATGGGTGTGTTTGGAGGCCAGAGGTCAGCGTTGGGTAGTCTTGTTCCAACATATTTTTTAAGACAGTTTCTCTAATTGAACCTAAAACTTGTCAGTTCACCTAGATTGGCTGAAAACTATGCCCCAGGGACATTCTTGCTTCAATCTCCTCAATTCTGGAATTACAGAGGCATCTGTCCATATCCAGAATGTTACATGGCTGCTGGAGAACTGAACTCAAATCCTCAAGCTTGTGTGCAAGCATTTAAGCAACTGAGCCATGTCTCCAATCCCAACCCCTCCTTCAAAAGTCTTTTTTTTTAATATATTTTAATTGAAGTAGAATTATATTACTCCTCAGTCTTTTTCCTTTTTCCACCCATTTCAGCTACCCTTCCTATAATCCCTTATATGTTTTCCCTCTACTTTCAAGCTGGTAACCTGTTTTTCTTTTATTATTGGAATAACACTCATATGTATATACATGTATACATGAATACATGAATTAAAGTTGAGTCTATTTTTGTTGGCCAGAATTGAAATATTTTTAGAATAAGAAAACTAAAAGAAAATGATGAATAGTGTGCTATAGAACAGGCATTAAAAATATTTCAAAACAATTGCTTCAATTGGCTAGCAGGTAAAGGTACTTGCTGTCAAGCCTGACAACTTGATCCCCATCTCTGAGAGCCAAAGAGAAGAAGTGCTAAACCAACGTCTTCAAGTTGTCTTCTGACCCTCACACATGTCATGTAGTACTCGTGTGCCCACATACATGTGTATGGATATACACATGCACACAAAAAAAAATAAACAAATCTAATAAAAAATTTAAATTACTTGTTCTTCTTAGAATGTTGCCACTTATTAAAGACAAAGACAAAATTGCACACTAATGAGAGGGGCAAGCCTGTTTATTTTTATGTAAAGAATTAAATCTTGGTTCAATATTTGATACTGTGGGATGTAAAGCCTCCTCAACATTTTCAGAGTTGATATTTTGGTTTTGTAATTTCCGATGCTGAAATGCTGCTTCACATAAATAGCATAAAATGGCAGAAATGTGTTTAAAGCTATTTCAGAAATTGTTGGAAATTTTTTTCTAATTTCAAGCCAAAATTCATTTAAGACTGTTTTAATGAAACTCTCAAGTCAGAAACATAAGAGCAATTTTAAGAACAAATATTCTAAGACAATACAGATATGTTAATTTGATACATGTTAAGTAATTATGGTAGGAAATTATTAAAAGTTTATTTTGATGAATAAACCATTATATTTCTATAAAAGCAAAAAGTTTTGAATGTGCAACAAATCACTGCAATTTATAACATACAGTAATCTCAAATCTGAGTCAGAATGTTTCCTGCAGCATCTCACAACAGTGTGAGACATCAGGGCATGCTCAGGTTAAAGAGTGCACTCATTTGCTTAGAACCAAGGCTACAAAGTCAAGATGCAACAACAAGACAAACACTTCTGGAAACAATAAAGGTTCATTATGAACCAATTTTTGTCTTATTTTCTTGTCATTGTCCATTTAGAGACATTTTACTGTTGCCACAGTAAGAACATCCCCCTTATTCAGTCATCCAACCCTACATAGGATCATGGGCCAAAGTTTAGCAAGCTATAGTACCTCCATAGAGCAATAAGCAACCTAGTCACTTGTATAGTAATCAAGTATTATGCAGCATGTATAACTGTGCATGCTGTATTTTATATTTTTTATAGTGGGAAAGCAGTGAGCTTTTTACTCCAGCATTGTCATGGACAGGTCATGTGTTTCACTGTGATATTATGGCAGCTGTGCTACCATTCACCCAAAGGAATTTCCAATTGTACTCTAATCTTAGGAGGTTATTATTATATATGTGGTTAACTATTGGTCAAGCTTTATTAAAGTGAGTACCTATTCCATATTTAAATCTAGTCATAAATAGGGATGGAGACATTTAGAATCCAAGTGACTATATCTATCAGTCATATCTACCAATGACTGTGGCAGTTTTCCATCTCATCTATCAAAATCTTAGCTTTTATTAAGAGGACTGTGCCATCTCCTTCTACAATCCAACATTGCTTGCTGCAGGAAATTCATTTTATTCCAGCAGTCTAGGTTCTCAGTGGCCCGGGGTTTGTCCACATTTTCACTGCTGAGTTTTAAAACACTGTTTGGATTGAAAACATTGCATATACATCCTGCTTTTAAAGGAGAAGACATTATTAGACTAGAATTAAAGAACTCTAGTTCTAGACTCAGCTTTGTGTTTGTTATCCACCCTGGAGCTGTGTTTGATTTCACTGTGTCTCAGTTTTCCTACACATCTAGAAAAGGCATTAAAAATAAATTGCCTCTAGGATATCCTTCTTAAATTAAAACTCCTTATGCAAATACAGTTGGAAATGTTGTGACATGTCATTTATCTACATATATTTGAAATGTTTCACTTTTTCTAAACCTTGGTTTAAATAGAGGTTCCCTTTATTTGTAAATATATGACTATTGCAGCTCAGTAGTTCAGCAAATATATAGAATTCATGTGTGTTGTAACTATAATTAACAGCAGAGAATTGAAAGAAATCAGGAGTCTAAGTCATTTTTACAAGAGTCTGAACATTGGCTTATAATATGATCTTAGTATTTACCTCCAATTTGTAGGACGAAAGGTAGGTAGTTCTCACCTGGTTTCTCAAGAAAGGAAAATCTGAATACAGTGCATTCCCCAATCTTCTCAGAAAATAGAACAGATATGGAAGAGTGAGTTTCTCCTGTCCTTCACTGGCTGTTAGTGATCAGACCAGATAGTGAAGGGAAAAGAAACTCACGCAGAGTTAACATGATAATAGACATAGCCTCATCACACACCTGAGTCCACTGAGCCTGTACTTAAGTCAGGTGCAATTTATCTGTAGGTCTTAACTACTCATCAAACCTAAAGGTAACTTTGGAGCAATTGTTGAGTTTTGCATAGACACTTGCTATTGATAGTAAGTGCCTTTAAAATGTCTATTATGTTATTCTAGCACTAATTGAAAACCACCATTCTGAAAACCAGTGCGATCATAATTTTTATAGTGCTTTCTCTTTGGTAGACATCTCAACTTTAGACTCTGTTTAAATTCTAAAATCCAACTGGCAGCTTGACAAGTGCCTCACTGAGAAATACAGTTTATAATTCTTGCATTTGCAGGGGAACCCTTATAGAGCAAAACACAGTGTCCTTTCATGTAGTAAATAGACATAAAATAACTCTTTGGGATATAGAGTACAGGCATATGTGAGTTAACAGTTTCCCTCACCCAGTCTGGATGAAGAGTATTAAATTACAGTTGGCCTGAATCCATAAATGAGAGAATCTTAAGTTACATTCTTACTCAATGGCAGTTTTTAATGAGATTTTGATGTTCTGGGAAGTATACTTGAGTCAATTACAACCCAAGAAATGCTTCCTTGTCTTTAGATTACTCATTGTTTCAACAGTAGGGGGGTATTTTCTTTCACTGTTGTATTCGTTTTGCAGTATGAAAAGATGCATCATATAGAGTACAAGAATGAGGAATGGATTGGACATTTGTGGCAAACAGTACATACTGATGGGAGCTTGACAATCAAATCTCTTGTCACAAATTCTAGATAGCTTCTTTTAGCTTACCCAAGAGAAAGATGATTTGACAAACACATCCTTAAGATTTTTTGTGTTCTATCTTCTCTTCTGTACAAATATTCCAAGTTTTGTTCATCTCTACTAAGGGGCTGTTTGAGACAATTGCTAAGCACTAATATTGGGACTATGAAAAACAGGTAGCAGAAGACACTGTAGCAACTCTGTTTCCTAGATGGCTGATGTCCCAAACTTCAGTGATTTTTAATGACAAAAAAGAAAGAGCTTATCTTGATTTCATTTCCATTAAATTTCACTTTCCAAGAAGTAATTCCCACTAGAAAATGAGATTTTTTGTCATCATTGAATTATTGCTGACCATTGGGTTTCGCACATTGGGTCATAGTTTGTTGAGCTGCAGATTTTGTGTATTTTTATTAATTTGTATTAATCCAGGAGTCAAAATACTTTACTTTCTTATACTCAATAAAAGATAAACAATAGATTTCAGAGTTAAATATTAACAAACCTATTTTTACCCATTCTTTCTAAAACATTGTAGGCCGTGTTCAAGCTAAGGACAAATGGAAGCTGTATCTTCAAAAATAACAAATTCAGTTCCCTCTGTTCTTCCTCCCAGATAAATGTCACAAATCACTTCTTACTAGTTCCTAAAATAAAGTCAAGATTTCTTTCCTTCCTGCCTGACATGATTAGTTTTGAAGTTCTGTTCCAATCTGTTCTAACTATATCATCTCCCATCTTTAGTCTCTCAAGAAAATTTTTTTCTAGTGTCTCCCATTTAGTTTCTGATCATTTTAAAGAGTTTCCTCAAGTAAGACTATAATGGTGGATTTATTATATGAAGAACTATAACTTGATGAACAAACAAAAGTGTAACTCCTCATATTTTCTAGTAAATAGTAATAGTTTATTATTTGAGCATGGATGGTAATCACCGCAATCTAGAAGCAACTGAAGTAATTAATAGTTTGGAAAATTTCAGCTTTCGTGAAATGGGTAAAGCTCAGAGGGTAAAGGCACTTACTACCAAGACTTATAGCCTGAGTTTGATCACCAGGGCTATGTTATAGGAAGATGAAGGCTGGCTCCCACCCATTGGCTTCTGGCCTCCACACTTATACATCTGTATCCACATATACCATAAAAATTAAATACATATCCTTTAAAGATTTCTTTTTTTAAAGTTAAGCTTTGTTGAAATAAGGCTATATCCTGTTCCTATATCCACAATGCTCTCAAAACCAATGGAATCTAAATCCGGAAAAGAGAGTGAAGTTTCTAACATCATACTAGTATATAAAACACCATTCTTAATTATAATCAGATCCTGATTTCTAAACAGTAACTATATTCATGTTGCTTTTCAATACTAGGGAAAATGATTTATGCAATCATAAGTATTACTATTGTGAAATGATATTCTTAAAGTATTTTATTTTTGAGATTATTTTAGGAATCAAATTTCCTTACAAAACATATATATTGAAATATGCATCTAGTGCTCACAGAGTGATTATAAAATGTGTTCTCCCTTAAGCATGCAAAAAGTCAGAGCTTTTAAAATAGGAGTTAAAAACAAGCAGTGTAGGCATCTTGAAGCACCAACAAGATATGAGGTAACAAGAGAAGACTCCATTGCATAAAAATCTGAAGTCAGCATCATCTATTTCTTCACTCAGAAGTTACCCTGGTATACTGGCTGAAACCCTTGTCTCTTTGGCCTCATGTTCCTTTGCTCCTTGATTCCTTCTGTTCTATTCTATTGACTTCACCTCCATTCTATTTCTGTCATATTCAACCATTTCTATCAGACAGAACTAGGATGAATTAACCTTTATGAGTCCTATGCTTATCACAGTGACACCTATTTTTGAAACCATGAAAGTCCTCACAGTATATTGTCTAATATTCTCATACCTAATAACTTTGGCTTTGTTCTTGTGATGCTCTGGATTTATTTGTTCCCTGTGTGTCCAATTAGCCATTCTCTATTAGCAATCCTTTCTTTTCCTCTCTATGTTGAACTTTATTAGCAGTCATTTCAAATGAATATCTATTTTCATGTTAGGCTTTTCCTTGCTTTGCTCTTCTACAATATTGGTCTTACAATACCTAGAATTCTTTAGTACTTTCTTGATTGAATTTTGTTGAAAGTTAAAAAAGAGTACTAAATACCTTCCAAAGTCAACTTCAAATGAATCACTACTTCTGCTAGGAGATTCCCTTTTTCCCAGACTGTGCTAAGTCCCATTGTGGTTACATCTCCATTTCATACACCTACCATGGTAGCCTACAGTATGAGTCATGGAGCTAGAAATAGGGTGGAATCTGAGAACTGCCTCTCACTGGAAATGTGAACATGTTCCATTCCCTAAGGACTCAATTTCCTGCATTTAAAGTAGGATCATTTACTATGCTCACACCACAGAGATGTTCAAAAGTTTAAATGAGTTAGTATATGTAAATCACTAAGCTTGGTCCTGGCAAGTAATAGCCCTTAAACAAACAGTAATCTTTTTTTTTTCATTGATTACTACAATTAGAACCAACCAACTGGTGTTTCCTTAACACACTGCTTATTCCTGGATCTTTCCTTTCTCTTGTTTTATGTAGGATGAATGATGATTTCTTGCAAACATTTCTCTTTTAATAGTGGTTTTGGCCCTGCCTATCTTAGTTTCATTTATATTTTGACACCACCCCCTCTCACTCATAGTTCCTTTACTTTGGGGTGACAAATTCTTAATTTATTCATTTCCTCTCTTTGAGTCTACTATTTCAAGCTTCCACACCATCTGTCCTCTTCTTTGCTGCCAAACCTGTAGAAATGGATCATCTTATGATGCCTTCACTTTCTCAGAATTTCATACCTCTCAAATTCAAGCCTTATAGTCAAAGCTCAGTCTGGGCTTATTATATAAAACAGAAGTGTTGGTTGTTATATTGAAATTAGTTTGAAATTGCTGCTGAACTTCCAGTTACTATCCATACATTCCTTGCATAGGACCTTCTTTAGCATATTTACCTTTCTTCTTTATAAACATTCCTTGACCATTTTCAGTACTGGTTCCTCTTCCTTTCTCAATCTTTCAGTAAGAAATGTTTCTTGGCCAAGATGGCTTCTAGTTTCAGTTCTATGCTCCCACCATTAGTAAGTGATAATTTTATTCATTCTGAAGATTTTGATTCTTCTTTCATGAATCTCAAACACTGATTATTACCTCACTCCAGAATTTCAGAGCTTAAAATCAAGTAGGATCCTGTACCTTCCTTCTTTATCTTGAACATTTTCAAGTAAAAAAGAAAACAGGGAATTTAACATGCACAGTACTTTCCATTTTTGTTAGCTATCAATACCCTCTTGGTTGAGATGTGAAGCTCATCTTTAACATCTTTCTGTGTACATACCTCACAACTGTATGTTTATAGTGTCTTCTAATCATTATATTCTCACATTCAAATCATCTTTCACTTACTCACGCATTATTCTAATTCAAGCTAGAAATGTTGCAGTGATAGACCCTTAGTTCCGTGTTCTTCCTTCTAAATCTCTCAGGCTCTGGCTTTAGATGTTGCTGATCATGTTGTTGGCTATCTTTAAGATATCTCTTGGCTCACTACATTCACATTCTTATTTCTGTACATCCATTCTTTCCTTGTCTTACTTCTTCATTTTTGGTATCTCTGCACATCATTTGTATCAGTTTCCAAAGCTCCATGCAGACTATTTATTATTTATCAAATACTTGCCAAATTTTTCTCCAAGATTTTCCTTGTTTTTGCACTTTTTTCTGCTTCATCTTATAATAAAACTTTATGCATTATTCAAGTCCTCCCTCAAACATAATTTTCCAAAGAGTTTCCCAAGTCTTTATAGTCACAATAATAATTGTATACTTTGCATGTTCTAAACAGTGCACATCTCTTAGACATGTATTAAATGAGAGCTGTCATCTTGTTTTTCTTTGTGTTCTTTCATTTATATATGTATTTATATATATATATATATATAATATTACATATTATATATAATTACCATATATAATTATATTATATATGTAATATAATATATGTAAATATAATATATGATATATTCATTTATATATTCATTTATATATTCAATTATAAATAATTATTTACTAAAAACAATAATTGAGCTGTGAAAATGAACTTATGCATAGGAATGCAATGAAAGATAAACAGAACTAAAGGTCATAAAACACCAATAAATATCATGACAAACTTTTGCATTTTACTTCATTTTAAAAATATGGTTAAAAGATTTTTTTAATGAGAAGCATCACCTTAAGTAACAAACTTCTGAATTTTCAATAGTCATTTCACATTTTAGAATAGCTGTTAAATAGAATTCTACTAACCTTCATCTCCAAACAACTTTAGCCACTAAAATTGATGGCCAGTGATAACCTCAGTGACCAGACTATTCAAGTGTGACAGTATTATAAACTGAATACAGTCTTTTTCCTCTTCCCTCTCTTTTACCTACTTTTATTATTCCTCGTATTTGATAGGGATGAGTCCAGCTATCATGGTGTAAGCTGTGCTGGGAAATTCCTCCACAGCGAAGGATTAAGCTTCCTCTGCCCAGAAGTTAATTGAGAAATAGTATCTTCAATCTAACAATTGCTGAGGCTCTGGAGCCTGCCAGCAGCCACTTGAGTAAGCTTTGAAGCAGACCTTTCCCCAAATTTGCACTCAGGTGTGATCAAAACCCCATTCTGGAGTGTAGCATTTTAGAAACATTGAAGCAGAGTCACTCACTTGAACTGAGTCCAGATTCCTGATGCAGAAACTCTGAGATAAGAAATATTTGCTGTTTAAAACAAATAAATTTCCTGATACAGGAATTATACCCTACATTATGAGCACTGAGGGAATAGTTCTCTTACAAACTGAATTCTTGATGTGATCATTCATAGAGTAAGCTCTTTGGTATTTATTTCTCAATAGTTTGTACTCTCTATGTGTCTCTGACCATATTGGGAAATCTCAACATATTTTAACTTATTATGATTATCAGAGCTACAATAATACCAATCAGTGATATCTGGTGTTTTGTAATTTAGGGGGTTGGCCTGAACCGTGAATGACTACACAGAAATGTAAATAAATGTTGTGTGTGTTCTGACTGGCATATAAAAGTGTGTTGTTTAGAGTATCTGCTCACTATCACCCTTTTTTCCCTTCCCTTAGCCTTCCTATTCTAGAGCTATATCAATATTGAGACTGAGCTAGTCATTTCAAGTGCTCTCTAAGTATTCAAGAGAACAGAAGTGTCTTATATCTCCAATTTTATTCAAATGCAAAAAAAAAAACCAAGATTAAGGAAAAAGAAGGGGGAAATAGCCTTTAAACTAGAGGCCACTAATAGCAAGAACCAAGTTTTGAATGCAAAGGAAAAAGCTCTTGAAGAAAATTAAATATCTGACTCCAGTGAATGTGTGAGTGACTGAAAAAAAAAAAAGGAAAGAGCAGAGCAGCATGTTTACAAGAAGTTTTAGCGATCTGGAAAGAAAATCAAGCCAACCACAATATTCACTTAAGCCATTCACACAAACCAGGAAAAACCACTAGTCTTTTCAATTCTGTGAAGATTGAGACAGGTGAAAAGCTTCAAGTCGAGTGTTTGAGGCTAATGTAGATTAACTCATAAAGTTTGCATGCCATAGGCTGGAGTACAGGGTCATATAAAAAGGAGAAAGGGAGCCAAGAACCAGCATCCGTCTCTCTTGGCTTACTGACTGTGACCACAATGTGACAAACGCCTTCATGTTCCTGCTACCATGCATTCTCTGCCATGATGAAATATAACCTCAAGCTGTGAGTCAAAATAAACCATTCCTTCTTTCAAGTTGTATTTTTTAGGGATTTTGTCAAGAAATGAAAAATTAACTAATGCAAGGATTTATATCTTGTGAATAACCATAAATAGATGATAGATGGATGATAGATAAATAGATAGATAGATAGATAGATAGATAGATAGATAGATAGATAGATAGATAGATAGATAGATGATAGATAGATAGGTAGATGATAGATAGATAGATAAGTAGTAGTTCCTTGTGATAGAATTTTTTTCTAGAGAAGGTGCTATGAGCAATGTTGAATTGAGAACAGAGGAGTCTGTACATTAGGTAAAGTAAGTTGCAGAGGCAACAGCATATTCTGGGAGGGTTGACTCTAGTTTTGAAAGAAGTTCTACAGTGGTAAAATGCAATCAAATAGAATCATATGTAACAGAGATATCTTTTATGTAAAGAAGAACCAGTTATTCTTTCAATATTTGTTGCTTTTGTTTTGAGAAATAGCACAGACACTCCACATTTCAATGATCACTACTCTAGTCAGTCAGCATATAACAGCATCAAGGCAAGACTCTCTCACAGCAAAGAGGTGGCAAGTCACTGGAGACTCGTGATCATTTGTAGTTTTAGCAATAGAGTGTTCTTAGTGAATTATATGGTAATATATGATGTGTGGAGTAATAGCATCCTAAGGACACTACAGTCTATTGGAAACAGTTTCATAGGTGCAGAAGACCCAAAATGTCAGAGGACTCACATTTATTTGCAGTGGTTTGGAATGGAGATTATAGTATCTCCAAGTCAGGCCTACATTATTTGGCAGAAATCAATCCCTAATATAGTTTCCGTTTCTCTTTTAATACTTATGTTACCTGTGTAAATACTTGCTACCATATAATTTTGCCCTTTCTGTAAAATAGATACTGGGTGAAATAAACCTGCCCAAATTTCTCAGGATATTCACCAAAACATGGAAAAGTGAACGCAGCATGACATTTAGAATCATAGTCCCTCATGGTAACCAGAAAAGCTTTGAATCACTTCAGCTATTGCTGTGTATGTTTTGAGTCAGCCAAAAAATCAAATCCAGCATCTGCCAGTGAGTAGAATATGACCTTGGGTAAGTTAACCTTGTAAATCTCAGTTCCCTAATCCACAGAAATGACTTTATATTACCAACCTCAAGAGGATTTTTAAAGATTAAGTTCATTAATATTTCAAAGCAACTGGCAGAGCATTCTACCAATAGTTAACAAAAATTTAGGGGTTGTGATTAAGGCTTCAGTCAGACATTCTGAAAAGAAGTTTCATTTTTCCAAACCTTGAAGATCAGACTGAATGTTCTAATTAACTTTTGCTCTCAAATCTAGTTGACATAGGTCATTGTGACTTCATTAATTCAATTAGAAAGGATACTGACCTACAACTCTATGATTCAGGTAAGAACGTAAAGTTTTAAATTGCCTCAAAATATTTTAAATCTTTCATTTTTAAGTGTTTTATTTGTTTGTCTGAGAACTTTCAAGCTGTAGGAAAAACTGACATGGTTTTATCTAGCATGCAGAGAGGCCAAAGAACATAAAATTGTCATTAATTTTCCCAGATTTAATGTCCTAATCCACCAGATTGTTTCCTGAAAGGGCCATCTAAAATTTGGGTTGTTTTCTAAAAACTTCAAGCAATTATGTCTTTTAATTATCTGTGATTATCCCCCATCTGTTTTGGCATTGTTAGAAAATATATTATAAAACTTAGAAATTTTTTCCCCCTCCTACTATAAGGTCCTGTATTTTTAAATCATAAACAGGAATGGAAAAGTCCTGCTTGTGAGAATGCTATTTTCCAAGTAAAATCACACCAAGGAACCAGTGCAATATATCTCAACTTTAAAGCTTCTTCCTGGGAAGAAAGTAAGATATTGTATGTAATTCTATCTTCTATACAATGCTTGTTTCCTGTATTTGCTGTTCTAAAAAACACCTTCTAAAATTGAAAATATGAGCTAGCATCACTAATGTTTTTAATCCAAGGACATTATCATTATAGATAAATATTATGTAGAGTGATTCATTCCTTTGAAATTATTGGTGTTTTTTTTTTTTTTTGTTTGCGAAACTAAGAAGCAAATAAAGGACTAGAAGAAAGGATTTTTTTTTCAGGCACATGACTGCACTGCCTAGATGTGCTATGACTGGAAGATAGGCATTCCTAGCCCTTCTTCCTATATTTCAGCTCTCACATTCTTGCTGTTACTTTCCTACAATGATTCTGATCTTAGAGAGATATTTGATAATATCCTATTTAGAACTGAGCACTCAGCTGTCACTCATTCTTGGCACCTTGTGCAGTTATGGATCACCGCACATACAATTCTTTTATATTTTTTAGTTATTAATATATTTTATGACTATGTATATATTTATAATAAATTACAAAATATAATCTTATGTATTATGTCATATTCTATTCTCCTCCAGTATCAGCAGCTTTTCATGGACTATTAAGTTCATTTAATAGCCTCATGGTTGTGAAACAATCCAATTTGTAAACCACTGTTCTGGGACTACCCTAGGAGGTATCTTGACATGGTTCAAAGATCTCTCTTAAGCCTGATGGAGGTCAAAATTACAATAAAATGGAAAATCATTTTCACAAGCTCTTATTAGATATTAGATTAATATAGAATTCTTGGCAAATAATAAGTGGGACATTTATTTTAATAGAAACCAAAAAAGTTTACCTGTATGGAACTAATATATTAATCTATGGTGAAACTATAATTTAAATAAAGAGAAATTGGCCAAAGTGGGTTTCTATACAGAATATCTCAGCGACTAAAATGGAGGTTCAGGTTTCTTGTAGAATCCAATAGAAATAAGACAATCGATTCCCAACAGAAAGATAGAAGAATTTAGTTCAGTGCAGTGATAAAATAGACACAGTAGTAAACCCCATTAATTGAGGATATAAATAACTGCTATGTAACCTGTACAAGCATAAAATGACTCTCAGAACATGATCCAAAAGAAGATCCTGAAAACATGAGCACATCTGTCTCCTTCATTCTCTTCTCCCCAGCTGAGATGAGGTAAGAAGGACTCCACATCTGCTACCATGCTTAGCTGTTCTCTCTGTGGAAGACAGGCAGTTGAGAGCTGTAGCTTTGCCCTCTATATCCTCAATTTTGAGCCAGAAGCCTGCCTTGGTGCTTGTACAATGTGTAAAACATTTTTAGCTTCATATAGGAAAAACTTTTGCAAGTATGCTGATGAAAAACTTAAATATGTTGGCTAGATTATCATCATCATCATCATCATCATCATCATGGGATTTTAATTACCAAATATGTAAACTGATCAAATTATAGTTAGGTGGATACATAATCCCAAATTACTCAATGTGTCCTTATACCAAGAGGGACCAAGTTCAGTCTCTATCAGTGATTGCTCCAAAAAATAGTAGTGGCTTGTTATAGAGTCTCAGCATGTAAGAGTCTTGCCTCATTCACCCTTGGTATAGGGGCTTGTGTCCTCCTTATTCCATCTTTATTCCATCTTATAAAGCCCTGTCTGATGGCAACCCTGGGAGGCCTGCTCTTTTCTGAGTGGAAGCATGGACGGCAAGTGGATCTGGGGGAGAGGGTAATGGGGAGAGCTGGGAGGAGTTATGAGAGGGGAGACTGAGGATGTATTTGTACAAGAGAAGAAAAAAATGAATTAAAAGAAAAAAAGGAAAAAGGAATCTTTTGTTTATATATTATGATTTCTGATTTTGTGTTTTATGGGTTTTATGGAGACTATATGTTTCTCTGCATGTGTTTGTGCTTCACATGATCTTTCTTTTCTTCTTTTCTTTCTGTTTGTTTCATTCTATTCTGGATTTTCTAAAAATTTGCCTGTTTGTTTTCTAAAGCAAGAGAAAGAAGGCATGAGTTGGATAGGTGGGAAGAAAGGAGGATACCAAGGAGATGAGGAAGGGAAAACCATGATCAGAATATATTGCATGAAAATAATAATTCTATTTTTAATTTAAAAAAAAGAGTGATTGTCACTTTTGCAGAGGACTTGAGTTCAATTTTCAGCACCTGTGTCAGGGAACCCATACTCACTCACTACTCTAGCTCCTGGGGATCCAAAACCCTCTCCTGGACTCTAAAAGTACTTTCATATAAATGTGCATCACGCACACACACAGACACACACACACACACAGTAGTTAAACAATAGTAGAGAGTCATCCAAGTTGGAGACTCATTGTCCCCCAGCAGGGTCATAGGAAATGTGAAACTAGAACAACTATGGAATTGAAAGTCTGATAAGATTAAAATGTTCTACCCTATTCATTAAGTCACTTATTGAGAAACCGAAAGTTCATGTCTAATTTTACCATCTATAGTGATGTGAAGATTGAAATTCAGGGAGGAAGAAGTGTTCTTTTAACCCATATCAAATCGGTCATATTCAACCTACATGTCTTGACTGCTTCAGACTGCTTCATACTGCCTCTCATTCCTGGCTCTGAGCTTTCACTGCTCCATACCTCTTCAGTCAACTTCTCTGCTTCTCTGCCTTATCCCCTATCAGACCATTTCACTGTCTCCCTGTCTTTTCCAGTCTGACTCTACAGTCTGAGAGCCTGCTTTTCTATCATGAGAATTGGTCATGTCCTCACTCTGACTCACTCTGCTAACTCTTCCTCTGATTCATCACTTTGCCTGCCCTTCATTCTGACTCATCTGTATAGTACCTGGAGAACAATACACCAAGATGACCTCTGTCCTTTAAATGTATATGTATACACATTTGCTCAAACTCACATGCGTCTATAACACATGCACATAAATATGTAAAAACATATATACCCACACAAATAAGTACCATGCTTGATCTGAAGCTGGCATTAACGTAGATTATCTCATGTATATAATCATTGGTTTCTATGATTTGACCTATCATGGAATCATTGACTGGTTTTTGAATCTCAGTGGAAAAAATAGAAACTCTTCCAAAATATATATTTATTACAAATATGCACTTCTTATAAGAAATGAGGGTTAGTAGTTCATGAATATTTGTGTACTTGTTCTCTGGCATTTATATTATTTCAATTTTAGTTTTTAAACTTACTATTCATCTAGCAATAATTATCATGGTATTCATATAGTCTTTTTCTCCTTATAGGAAATACTTGATGAAGAGTGTCATTATTTCTTCTAAAACTATTGACCATTTTGAAATTTCATTTTTGAATCTCTGAAAAAGATTAAAATGGCTTTTGTTAACCCAGTCAAGTAGACACTGTAAATTTTCCATGCTAAATTAATTATTCATTAAGTGGATTAACAAGTACAAATTTAAAGGCGTTAGATAAATCCTCCTAGGCCCTGGAGGCAGGGTGGAAGCATTGCTCTTGCACCCTGAGAACAGTGCAGGGTGCTAACATTAGTTCCGCCAGATGAACTATGAGGATAAATTAGTTAAATTAGTCTGAAAAATAATGTATCCCTAATAGTTTCTTGGAGCAAATGTCATTTTTATTAAATCATATTCTTAGATTATCCAAATATTTAGTTCGGCTAAAAATTTTCTGCTTTATATAACAATGGAAAGAGCAAAGCTATCAAGTCAAAAGTGGAAACTATTACTGTTTGAAAATTAATTTATTCTACCAGTGTTGATCTGCACTGTCCTTTTACATTTGTTCAACCTCTACCTCTACTCTTGAGTAAGTAAACTCAGTATCTCCGAACTGTTTTTTTAATTGTGTTTTTACAGTCACTCAGGAAGAGAACAAAATGGTTCATTATTATGTCTTAGAACTTAAGATTTTTCTATACTTTGTTACAACTGAAACAATCATGGTGGAATATTAAGTGGTTTAACTTCAGTTCCTGTAGAGTGTGCTCAAAGGATAAATATGTGAAATAAGTAAGATTATTGTATAGTGAGCACAAAATGTTTTCTCTTTACTGGGGTAATAATCCACATTGAAACAATTTGCAAACTTCCTCATTCATTCTGGTACTTACTTTTGGCTGTGTTACTTTTTTTTAGGAGAGCTATAAACCAAATGGGTATTAATATATAGAATGGTGAAAGTTATAGAAAAGTTGAAGAAAATTAAAACTATCAGAATTTGTTCCTGATTCCTGCCAAAAGCTACCCTCTGTGTGTGCATCAATGTGTTTGATGAATGTGTGTGTGAGCTGATGTCTGTATGACTATGTGAATCTTATGCCTTATTAGAGCACTGGCTAGCCTTGCCTCACCTAATATTACACCACTACTAGTGTCACTAAATCTTTAGTGAAAGGCAATTTTAGAATCTATGTACATAATCTTTAGGACGTCAATAACTTACCTGAACAATTCCTTCTAATATTTATATCTCTTATTGAATTCTTACGTGCCTTGAGTCTTAATACTCACTCAACACATCAGTTTTCCAAACAATATATTAGTACGACTTCTGAACCATGGAGTAGTTGGTTCAAATCATGTAAAAAGATAAGCTCTTTGAGATTACAAGTCTAGTTTTGAATATTAGATACATATAGATACAATCATTTCCCTTTGTCTAACCTGTTTTTACTCAAAGTACTGAATGTTGACAGCTTTTGTGCATTTCATATGCTTCCTAAATATTTTATGCTAGACCAGGATATCCAAGTATACAAAATTATGTTATGAAACTTTTTCTTTCTGTAGCTACCTTTATTTTGAACCAATAAAATACTAATCATACTGTAAGTTTCTTGTAATTTAGTTTTGATGTTCAATAATAAATATTTTCTAATTCAATTGTTTAAAACACATAGATGCTAATAGCTAAATGTTCCTTAGTGAAAATGCATAATAACAATTTGTTCCTTCTCTGATTAATACCCATGTTTTTCCAAATACTATATCAGCATGGGACATAAAGAATTATACTAATATTATTTCTCTGAATACTAGATTCAGCTGCATTGAATTGAGAAAACTTTAATAGAAACTGACAAATTTACAAAGAATTCCTTGATTCATAAACATTGTTTTCCTATTCTTGCCAGTTGCTCCAATCAAAGAAGATATGTTGTAGCTCTTGGGATACAAATATAGAACTATTTCAAATTTATTTTTATCTACTAGTGGGTATAAACATTGTATTTCTGTATTTCTTATTTATTATTCCACTGGATTATTAAAGATTTTTACCATAAAAATATACGTTGTTTAAATATGAAGAACTTAAAATACTTTCAATGTCGTAGATATGTAACAATCCCTTTCTGACAATTTATCATTTGCTATTTTCCTCCATTTATTGTGCTTTGTTGCCATAATAAAGTTTTGCTTTGTTTTTAAAGTAATTAAATCACTATTTTCACTCCATGGTTTTTATCATAATCACTATAATATCAACTAGTTGGTTATAAAAATATTCAATCAATTGCATTATAGTTTATTTTATACAAGGCAAAGTTTTCTGTATGTGATTTACAGAAGAGATCTAATTTAATCTGTTACATGACATTAACTGTGCTAATAATAAATCCTAAAATATTTGTTCATTGTTCTTCTTCAATAAATTTTACAATTGCTAGTACATTTTTGTGATCCACTAAAGGGGAAAATATGTAATGTGGTACTTAGTTTATGACACTTAGAGACTGTTGTCAAATTTAACAAATTTTTGCAGAATAAATAGAAACTGATCAGAAAGTGAAAATATGGTCTCACTATTGGTAAAGAAATTTGTTGTTGGCTTTTTTTTTTTAATTTGCAGTACAAAAAACACACCCAAATTTTGTGATTTCACACAACGATTTATTTTATCTCCCAGGGCTAAGAGATGTTGGTTTCACATGAAGGTATATGTGGAATCTTTCGTTTGGGTATAGCCACAGGGTACTTGGGGTCAACCTAGAAAGTTTCTTTCATTGAATATCTGATCCCCAGCGGAAGTACTTGCAACTATGAACAACTGGTTTCCACAAACTAACTCCCCATGTCTTTGTGCTCACTTCTGTCTCCAAGGTAATTGAATTCATTTTCTACCCTGGAACTCAACCAGGTGTGAAATGCCAAGTCCTTATTTGATATGTGGACAAAATTTTCACCATCTACGTATCAGCCAGCTTCCCCTCTTTCTAAGACCTTCATGGATCATCACAGATTTAAGCCGAAGTTGTGCTTTAGTCATACAGAACAAGCAATTTAAAATGGAAAGCTTGTGTCCTTAATTTTAGGCTTTTCTGCTTCGCTTTCATATTTCTGTCACAAGCCTTTTATCATTCGTCTCTCTTGCCTCTCTTTAAGGACAGTTTCAAACACCAGCTGGAAAAGAATTCTTTCTTATTGTGAATGCTCTCAGGAAGGAAAGCTTCCATGTCTTACTTTGTATGCAACCTGTATCCATATAAAAATATACATCTTTTAGAAATGAAAAATGTAATTACATAATTACATATCTGTTCTTATTTATTTGGTGCTCTGCCCAATATAAAAAGATATCAACCAGTTAAAATAAAATTGCACTTATACATGGAAAAGCCCAGTAACCTAAACATGCCATTGGAAGTTGACAGCCCAAAAGTTGAAATGGAACATTTTAAGGGTATTAAAAGCATTTATCTGACAGATGTTATCAGTAACAATGATGGGATTCTGAATATATGATAGAATGTACTCCTCTGAACACTTAGAATTCAAGTAGTTTATAGCATGATAAAGAATACCGTGACATATTTTTATAAAAACATTACTTTAACTTTCATTAGAAAAAACGAATGCACTCTGTGGCTACAGCAAGGCGTAACAGACATTGGGTAATGGGCAGGGAAATATTATCTGTGATAGTAGCTTACTCACTCTTTCATTTTTTGCTGGAGTTCAGCCCCCCGGGTGAGGACAGAGCTTGAAATGGGTGGATGCAAGAGCAGTGAGGGAAGAATCAGACGCAGGCCACCATTTAGTTCAGTTTTATGAGAGATGGACACCAACACCGTTTGGTTTCGTTTTATGAGAGATGGACAGAGAAGAAACACATCTCAGTATGGCTTGACCTACTCTGACAACCTGTGTCTCTCACAGGTTTTATTTATCCGCAAAATCACTTCCTCAAAGACTTTAATTGTTGATTACATATCCCTTTAGAATATTTTTTCTAAAGTATTCCTTGATTACATAAGTATATTGAAATAAAAGAAACAAAGGAAGCAAACAACAAATTTCATGAGAACTAAAGATTAACATTATGATAAAATCAGTTTTCTTTTGACTCAGTATCTTTTTTCTTAAGTTTGATGTCATAAAGCCTTGCGGTTACAGAAATGCCAGACAGGATGAATCCTGTTTGATTCATATTTAAGTTTGGCACAGAGTTAATAGATGAGAAGTTATTTCCTACTACCTGTTACATCAAATTTATCTTTCTACAGAAGTCTAATCTCTCAGACCCTTGTTTAATTCTTCCTTTCTTTCCTCTGTTTTACTTTTATATTTAACATAATACCACGTTCCTTCCTTTTATTCTTAAAATACTGTCCAGTCTTTTGCTTAAGCAAAGGCGATCTGTCCTTTGTCTTTCTGTAATATCAGAAAAGTCCAGGTCTGATAACTCTGCACAGGAAGGCAGGCAGTTCACTAAGTCAAAATGTTTTCCTCTGTGTCTTTGTCTTGAACTCTTGTTTCAATATGATTCCTATCTTTATCACAATCCTGTAAAGGATAGAAAGACATTAGGATTCCTAAAACTGCTTACTTTGCCTTCAGGAAAATACCAAGGTTTGTTAGAAATTATATGATCAAAATCTCTTCCTGCCCATATTAGTTCCTTGTTTCTCAAGGAAAATATGAAAACATAATGATTCAGTTACAGTTTGTCAATTTCTAGAAACTTCCTAGGTTTTTTCTTCTTCCTAAATATTTTTTCTCAGATCCCATATCTTATGCTTACTAATATTATTTATTAATAATCTAAATGTGTCTAAGTAATAGGTTCTATGGAAGACTCAACTTTATGCATAGCTGTTTCCCCCGCCCCCCCCCCCCGGCCAGGGAATTAATATTAGTTTCATTTTTATTAACATCAGCTTTTGTTACATTATATCAGATCTAGCTTTCAGTGAGATACCTTTAATAGTAAAGAATGTAAGTACAAGAAAAAGATGTGTAGCAAATTTCCACCAAGGGCAGTGAAGGGTCAGTCCAGGTCATCCAATCACTGGAATTTTATCAAACAGCACATTCAGAACTCTTGGCATTGCTATCTTTCCACTTTGTTCTGAGTAACTAGTCTTCATGACTGTAGATCATTTCTTGGTCTCTTGGGAGGGGGGATTTGCTTTGGTGGGTTTCAAGTTCTTCACCAACATAGACAATTAGTAGGTAATTTTGGCCCCAAGATAGTTCTATAGAAATATGCTCCAGCTATTTTACAGTTTTATGAAGACTTTCATGGTAGTTTAAAACCAGTCCCCTCTTTATCCCTCTTATATTATGAGTTATTTCGTCTTTGTAAAGGGTCAGTGTAGGTATTATGTGATTTAAATTTTCACAGAAAGGTATACTGTCTTCAATTTCATCTGTAAAATGCTGATATTGCTCACTCTTGTTTCTCTAGAAGCAGTTAGAGACTCATTTCCAAGGAATTGGACAAGAAAAGAAAATCACCAGAGATTCTTCAGCACTTTACCATTCTTAGCAGCGATCCCTGCTTTGCTGAGATTGGTCAGACATTTATAGACATTGTCTCCTGGCAATCACATTTGATCAGTGTCATGCTGAATTGTCTAGAGGTGTAGATTGCTATCTTCTGCACAGAAATGAAGCACATGTCAAACACATAGCCAACTCTCTCACTGTGTCTCCGCATGCCCTGCCAGCCTTATGTTATGGTGTCAAGGCAGATAGAGTAGACCTCTGGTTCCATGAGTTCTCATAGGGCCAAGCAATGCTGTCATTTAGACAGACAAATCTCCACAATCAGGATACTGTACTGATTGTGATTACATAGACATGAAATATCTTCCTAAGGATTTTCAATTGTTTTAATCTAAAATATATAAATGTTTTTATATGCGTATACTATAAAATACAAATATATTAGAACTAGCAGAATGCATATAATCTTAAAATAATATATCCATATATCCATGTCTCGATATAGATATAGATGTGCCAACAGTAAGGATGAAATCAATATATTGCTATTTTTGTTGATTTTAATATATATTCCTTAGATACAGTATTTCTAAAATTGAATTATTAGACAATCGATGTTAAATATTTAATACAGTGGACTACCTAGCATCATTAACCTTAATGTGTTTTATACTATATATTTGCATATATATTTAATACATTTATATATATATATATATATATATACACACACACACACATCATATATCATGTATTAGATATTGTATAACTATCATTCATGCTTAGCATATAAGACAAATCAAATTATATTGTCTAGTATGTATTTCCAGAAATTTGTATGGAACATTACAATCAGTAGGAAACAGTTACTAGTTTTTGCGTGTAATAAACCAATATAAATATAACCTTTAGACAAAATCCATAAAAACAGAAGGGATTTCTGACAGTGGACGATTTGAATGTTTATTGTATTTGCTGCTCTTTATAAAATGCCATATTTTAGGAGATGTCAGTGAGGAGATTTTGTCACATTTTCAAAATAAATCTGCTATCTCATATTTTTATTTATTACAAGAATACATTTTAATGGAAATTTGATTTTTAAGGCTTTTTAAAGGCATTCTAAAGATTCATGAGGAAGTGCTTTCTGATTCTGGAAATATTTAAGACACTCAGAAAATGCACTTAACCAAGAAATCTTTTCTCAACTTTTGTAAATTAAAGTTTTCTGAATGCATCACAAAAATTGGTTATTCAGAATTCTTTCTACTAAAAGGGAATTCTATCAGTCCATAGTTAAATTCAGACTTGTATATAAATCTACTTTTGTGATGCAAGTTAGTAATATTACAGCCATGATATAAGATAAATGAAAATGATTTGGTACCAAGATTCAATATAGTGTATCAAAAGGCGAAACAACTCATTAAATACAAGTTGAACATATAAAATAGCTGACAAAAATCAAAGCATTTCCTAAGAAAGATAAAATAGCAAGAGAAAAGCATCACATAATTTAGCATACATCAAAGCAGCTAAAACCTTGAATTGAAAGATTGCTTGCTATGTTAAAGAATAGCTTCCCATTTGTATGAGATGCAGATGCCATTAAAGATAGGAAGAGCTGTGGATTAATTTGGAAGCTCATCATTCAAATTCTGTTGTGTAGTCAGAAATATGTACAGAAAACTCTCTAAAATGGGTATTGAAAGGAAGACTAAAGTGGTTAGTTCATAGGCCTCAAGTCGCACTTTCTGGCTTTTAGACAAAAACAAGATTCTCATTAGTCTTTGACAAAAGAATAGTACTATAATCCAGTGGTACTTGATGCTACCCTCTGGAGAAGTTTCACTGTTCTTTGTGACTTCATTAGAATCTCAAGGCAAAAGTGATGATATATTTTATACAATACTCTACCCGATCTACTTTTTTTTTTATTGAAGAGTCTACTTATTACACCAGCAACCATTGGTGATCAGTATTTCAACACAGATGATTCAGACATATATATTTTGCATTTAATTTGGTTCCTCCAAGGGATCAATAGTTACTGATTAATTAAAGTCATGAGAATATCTATCAAAAGTAATTTCTATAACTGTGGTATGCTAATTGAACTACAGCTGATCACCTTAAATTTGATGAATTTATACTAAAACTAATTCTGAAACATCTTTTCATGACAGTGGCTGCTTTGTGTTCTAAAGTTATGTTTCAATGTTTTTTTTTATCAAAACACTGACAAGAGGATGCGTTACTGCTATAAGGCAAATGCATAGGTAATGGCTGCCAGCAACTATACAGGTTGATAGAGGAATCTTGCCTTCCTTATATCAATACTGATCCTGCCAACAGTCATCAGTCTGGAAGAATCACCAGTACCTCAGTGCTACACATGGTACCATTACTCATTGGTGTGGTAGATGTAGGATCCACATTCATGAGCTGTTGGGACATAGTTTCCCTTTGAAGAGAGGATTTGGTATTTTGAGTGACATATATGAATATTAATGTACTTTGTGCCCTATATGAAAAATTAGCATCTTCTTCCTGTGACATTGAAAAGCTCCAGTTGTAGCAACCACAGCATCAGTGCAGAACTCCTAATGCTACAAAATGTAGCTTATGCCCATTAACGCAGTAACACAATATAATAAATCTTTTATAGTATCTCTTTCTTTCAGAAACATTACCAAGATTTTCCTCATGGTGCCTCTTCTAAGCTGTGAAATCTAAGTTTAAGTCTTTCCTAAGACTCACACATTTCTCACAGTCTCCTAAACTGTACTGGAATGAAAACCATGGTGGTCTACTATAGTTTCTCTAAGGCTTGCATTTGGGAAGGCACTTAATTCAATTCAATCCTACAGTGCCTCGAGCCCATGAAGTCCTCTTGTAAAGGAAATGTTAATATCTATAATGGGTTTCAATACAGAGCAAAGACAACTTTCTGAGATGAAAAACCTGGATGGCTAGGGCAGTGGGTCTTGCCTCACAAGGCTGACTGACTGACCTCAGCCTCTCGAGGCTCCGACCTGCTTCTCCTGGCACTGACTTGGAGCACATAATGTCCAGCATTTTACTGAAAGGAAGTACCGCCCACAGATACAAAGGCCTTAATGCTTAATGAATAGAACTTCCAAAGTGGACCAACCCCTAACTTCAAATGGCTGACTGTTGCCTTTAACAGCCCACTCAAGTCCCCAGCAAGGTCTTCCCTGACCAGTGCTTATGCTGAGGGAGGGCCCCTTAAAGTTCTTCCTTTAGCATTAATAGAATAGAATGCTTTCAACATAAATATCTCAGTTAGCAGAGTCAACATTAGAACAACACATGCTCTATTCAAGAGCCATTGTGTACACAATTGCTAGTGCTCCAAATTAGCATGCTTTCTGCATTCCAGAGACCACACCTCAGAAGCTGGTTCCAATAACTAAGGAAGGCGACCTTCTGGCCGTAGCTTGGGCTGCTGGATAAGCAGCTGCTCACAATTCTTGTTACTGGACAGATGTGCATGTAGCTTTATAATACTTGAGAATAAGTTCAAATATACTGCAACATACTCTCGGCTCTATATCCAAAGATAAAGAGCCGTATATAGATGGAACTATCTATGGATATAGACAGATACTATATCCAAAGCAAGACCTTATATGGATTCCCTAGGCCATCATTATCAAACAGTAAACTATTATCCAGTGCACTCAGAGGGAATCTGAAGAACAGTATTAAATTTTTCTTACAATGTATTTATCATCAGTTTAACCAAATGAAATTGGAAAAATATTTCATTAAAGTTTAATGCTGTGTCATATATCCAATTTATGTTCAAATGCTAAATAAAAGTGACATATTAGAAAGATGGTACATATAAAATATAATCCTACTAGCTATAAAAATGAGCATTTTTAAATAAAGGTTTGATTATCATTCCTTTAGAATATGGCAAATGGTTAAACATCATTTTCTCACAGTCATTAAAATATACAAAGATAATCCTTATGCTGCTATTATACCCTATATAATATTATTTTTGACATATATTTCCTTAAAAATTAGTTTCTGAAACATACCCTAAATAAAACTCAAGAATCTTTGATCAGAACAAAATATATCTTATGTACTTTTATTTTTTGTTCTCAGACTTGGAAATTAAAAGTCAATGGATTATAACCAGGTTCTGGAAGTGTTTTGGAGTAAGGAGGAAGTAAATAGATGAAGAGGAATCTGATTTTTTTTTTTTACACAAAATACTGATAGTGTCAGTCTTAGACATATATTTGAAATGAGAGTCAAGTTAGAGATAAAAAGGTTTTGTCTCAATTCCAGGATGGTTCAAACGATCAACAAATAAAAAATACAATGTCTTGTAAGATTACTTTCAATATTGTAACCACTTACATACTTAGTAATTAATTTATGAAGACCAGAAATATGAAAAAGCATAACATGCTAAATGAACAATAAACTAACTTAAAGTTTTAATGTGAAAATTACTTTTTACTTTGGCCAAACTTAAACTCACTTCTCTCTAAAAACTAAAATGTACAATGTTGATAACAGAGCTAGATCTGCTTAACTGACACTGGAAACTTCTGTGTGCCACAATTATGACGCCAACCTTTCTTCATGCAGAGAGAGAGAAACAACTTTAAAAGTATTTGGAGGGTACACCATTGTGTAGTGGCCAGAAGCCATCATTTCTGGAAGAGTGCTCTTTGTCTGATGCCTTGTGATTTACCTTATGGAAGAGGGAACTTGGAAAGACATCCATCATTTGGCACTGCAGCCTTCTGGAATTTGCCAGCTCCCTCCAATTCTCCCAGTGCTCTGAGGATGCCCTGAGCAGGTGGCTCCCGTTGTAAGAAGAAGGTGTAGAAAAAATATTCAGGAAATGAATATTTATGAAAGGACCCAATCTTCATTTTAAGTATAAGAGGAAAATAAATTTTAAAGAGAGAACCTTAGGAATTACTGATCTAAGGCATGGTCTCTTAAATATTTACAGCCATGTTGTGTTACTTCTCAAGACCTTTTAATCTAAAGTATGATAAATAAATTAAGAGAGCAAAACTGAATATGCCAAAGAATTCTGATAAACTCTCTCTTAGCAGAACAAACCAGACAGTTAATGCAAACAGCTTCTCCATTTTTACCATACCTCTTTCTAACGAAGTTAAATCATGTTGTTATTTAACTGAAACCTAGTTTATGGTAATGATTTACACGAAGATATTGAAATCTTTCCGTGTAATACTTCCAAAGTTGTCAGAGTCATTCTGAATAGATAGATGCCAGAGACATAAGTGTGAAAAAGTATGACACTTTTAAATTTGTTTTTATACCTATATTTATGGGACTCTTTCTCTGGCTTTAAAATGGGGACAATCTTCAGGTTGACAAACAAAACAATATTTTAAATAATACTGCTTTATAAAGTTCAATATACAGATATGGAGTGTTACTTTTTTCATACACTTTATATTCTTGAACTCATTGTGTGTCCTCGAATTTTTTTTTCCTTTTTGGTTTTTCAAGACAAGGTTTCTCTATTGTAACTCTGGCTGTCCTGGAACTCACACTGTAGACCAGGCTGGCCTTGAACTCACTGAGATCCACCTGCCTCTGCCTTCCAAGTGCTGGAATTGAAGGCATGCGCCACTACCACCCAGTGAATACAAAACTTTTTAATTAAAAATCTTAGTTGTAATAACAGGTTTTAGTGGTCCGAAAAAGTGAGTGTTCCTATTTGCTTCTTCTAACTTGCATACATTTGGCTCCTCCTATTTTTAATGGCATCATGTAATAATGTGGTACATTTGTTGAAACAGATGAGTGAATACTAATATATTTCAAACTAAAACCTACTGCTGACATTGGACTTCACTGACATTGTGTTATATTCCATGCATTCCAAATAAAATGTAATTCATATAACTGCAGTTACAGTATTATAGAGAATAGTATGAGATCCTTAATAGAGATGCATTTAATTGCTTTTTCAGACTATTTGTAACCATTCTCAGCCTCCTGCCTTCCAGGCTAGGAGAGATTGCTTAAAACTTCTGGTATATACAGAGGCATCCCATTTTTCTTCATTCACTGTGAATTTAATTACTTTCTTTCATAAACTAATTTCTTTAAATGGATTTTACTAAGAACTACAGGGTCAGAAATAATTCTTCTTAATAAAATTGTTAGTCATGAAGGCATTCATAGTTATTGTAACTTAGAAGGTCTATTTTGTAAATAAAGGGAGAAGGGATTTACAGTTCTACAATGACTGTCAGTATAATTTAGCTTTTTATTTAAATTAGTATGGAAGGCTTCCAACAGGAAAATTGGAAGCTACGTAGACCATGAAAGAATGTGACACAGGATCCTAGTTCCTATTTGTTGAAGTTAGACTGGCCCTCCTTCCACTTAATACCTCAAACATTATCACAACATGGAAGAATATTTGTAACACATACTGAGGACTCCTAGGTGAGATAATTCATGTCACTGAACTTCACGTTCCTCATTTGAACATGTCAGAGAAATAGTTGCCTAATTAAACACCACAATAGTTAAATTATTTAGCATATGTCAAAATCATCATCATTACTTCTAAGAGTAAAGGTATAAGAGAGTAGCCATAGCAACTGTTTACTGAAGTTTGAAAAAAGTGGTGAAGAGCTGTATCAGAATTTCTTCCACTCCAAACATAGAGACAATTATCTGCTCAACCGATGTAATTTAGTATAACAGTGGCATAGAAAATATTCAATTTAATAAATTCCTATTCAAATTTCTCCTTATTTACCTCTACATTAGTTTCACATGAATTGTTTACTTTTGTTACAGTGAGTAATTCAAAATATAAAGTTTGAATAATGTAGTCAATGGGTAGAAAGGAAAGGAAGCCATATTATATCTTATTGTATCATGTATCATGTTCTGTTGATCACAGGAGGTCTGTTTTTTTCTGAAGGGAAATGGAAGGGGAGTGGATCTGGAGGAAAGGGGAGGTCAAGAGGGATGGGGAGGAGTGGAAGGAGGGGAAACTGCTGTCAGGATTTATTGTATGAAAGAATCATCATCATCATCATTATCATCATCATCATCATCATCTGCTATTACTAAGTAAAGTCAATTGTATACCTACTAAGGAGTCCACCAGGTTAAAATGGATAAATCTCAATCTAGGTAGCACAGATAGATGATCATTGTTAAATTCAATGAGTCTCTATTGCTAAAGGCATACTTAATTTACATGATATGGAAAAATTAATTTGGACCTGACCAACAAACTCCTCCATGCTGGCCAGTATTCATATTACAAGAAAGTGTTTTGTAGGCTTCTGGGGTAAGTGAGAAGTCATCACCACTGTAAACCAGCTGTGAGTCACGTGAGCTGCAGTAATGGCTAACCTAGCAATATACTCCAGTTGTTATAGTGAGACACATGGTATGGTGGTAAGAAACTACCTTCTGATTGGGTTTAATATCATTTACTAAGAGGACAAACATGTTTAATATTGTCAATCCCATTAAGAATTTATGGCTGGGGAGTCCATAGGCCCCTAGGAGTGAACCTACTATTATGAGTGTGCCAAATGGATACACTGTCAAATGCCTACTAATCCATATCTCTATTCCCACAGTTTACTGCAGCTCTCAGAGAAGTCCCTCTTTGCAGTGGACACCAGTTAATATAGGAACTCATAGCTAGTATAAGTGCAGAGAATGTCTGTGAGGTGCTCAGATGAAAATGGGACATTTATATTATCCTAAATCCTCCCACAAAACTCAGGGACCCTAAAAGAAGAGGAGTCTGAAAAATTCTGAGTCAGAGTCTGAGTCTTCTTAGAGAAGACAGAAGCAAAATAGTGTTTTCTAAACATGATAGGACTTCTAAAACTATAAATTCAAAACAGCTGTGGTTTCCTGAACAAGATCAATGCAGTCAACTTTTTAGCATAAAGGAAAAGGGACTAAGGATCCCTGTCAACTAGTTGCAGAGCTAGTGACAGTTAATGGCTCTGGATAAGAAAGAGTTGGTTTTTTTTTAAGGATATGGGGTTCCTAGTAGGTTCATCATGTCCCAGGGGGTGGTGCACACCCATGAGGATATTCACAGCACAAATCAGATTTAGTAAGTTATTTTAAAATCAGTAGTCTTTTCCAGATACAACAGGACTAATATACACACAAACTCATAGACTGTACCAGTGGGCATAAGACCTACACAGATTTTAATTAGACAATATTCTAACACATAAAGATAGCAAAAGCATACTCTTTCTCCTAACCAAGATGCTCTTCACCATTGATACCAGCTGACAAAGGAAAAATCAGTTTTCTCCAATGAAACGTCAATGGACATATCAACCACACTCAAGGGTATGCCTCACGCCCGTTGGGACATAGAAAGTTTTGCTGCTTTTACAAGTGGCCTTAATACAGAAAGAGAGAAAGGTAGAAATCATCACAGCCTCTTTTTAGGCTGTCCTAAGCTTGAATCTCTCTGACCTTTATTCTTTTATTAAGGACAGCAACCCAACCAACAAACAACCAACCAATGCTACCCCAACTCTTTGGGCTTCAGACCTTTTATGCTCTAAGCCAAAAGTTCCCATGAACCCATGTGGCTTGCAGTCCCAAAGACAAGATATGGGTGCCACAATGACCGCACCCAACCAAATTATAGTCACCTGCATCAAGCATTCCAATTCCAACTCATAAACACAAAATGGACTCCAGTGGAGAGGGCTTTTTGTTTCATTTTGATTTGTTTTGGCATTTTTTGTCTCATTGATTTTTTTTGTTTGTTTATTTTGGCTTTCATTTTTAAAAGAGAGAGAAAGAGAGAGGGGGGTGGGCTATGGAAGAGGCCATAGTGGGTAGAGAGGTAGGTGAATCTGGGAGGAATCTGGGGAGGAAAAACATGATAAAATACAATGTATGAAAAAAATTTAAAAGAGGGCAAAAAGTTGAGAAAAAATGAGATAAGAGCAGATTTGGGGTGAGTTAGGCAAGGGAATGGTAAATGAGTATAACCAAAAGACATTGCATGTATGTATAAAATTCCCAAAGAATTAATAAAATTATACATAAAATAAATATTTAAAGGGAATTGTAGGGAGAAGGGCATTAGCATGGGGGAGAGGCAGACTAGAAAGTATAGATGTTACAATAATCAAAATGTACTTTATACAGGTATGAAATTGTCAAAGAAGAAACTCAATAAAAGTTTTTAAAAGTATATTAAAGATGTCCCAAATCTCTTCGCATACCTTATAGAGAAAGGGGATTAGAAAATTGTAGTAAATATGTCTGCTGTCAGTAGAGCCTATACATAATAATTGAGAAGAAATGAACAAATATTGGAAGAATAATACATTTTAATAGTCAATACTTTCTCTAAGAGGTCATGAAATTGGGCACAAGCTATTGTTATAAATAATCTGCAAAGTATTTATGGCAACAACTATTAATATTGATATATATTTAATTGATCTTAGAGCATTTATATATTGAACAAATTATGCCATTGAGCCTACACAGTAGCTTAATACCATTATTTTCTTCATTCTGTATTATAAAAAACTGAAAAACACATACTAATACCTAAAGCATTTATGGCGAGAGCAGGGTTTAAACACAGGCCATATTGTGGAAAAACCCTGCATCCAACTATTTTAATTGACATAATTAAATATTAAACTTCAACCTACCACATATTATTCACAACCACAAAGAAGTTGAAAACCCTCAAGCCACTGAAATTTTCTTTACACTAAGGTGAAATACATCACAAAGGGGTTGTTCTAAGATCACGTGGAAAGATACTGAAGCCTACAAGAAGAAATACAAGAGTTTAAAATCAATATTTTCTGAATCAAGAGATCCCTTTTGGGGTATTCTGTTGTCTCTATATTTTAGAGCATATCCAGCTGGAAAAATGGGATGAGTTGCACATATAACTGTGCACATGTTTCTCTTCATGCATGTATACAGCTCCCTCTAAGAATTTTCCTTTTGAACAAACTAGAAGATTAAAATCCCTTTGAAGTTTCCATTTTGACATTAACCATTATTGTTTCTTCATGTGTACATAGATATTTATATATTCATGTAACAACAATTAATGACAAAAGAGACCACGAAACTGAAAGAGAGCAAGGAGGGGGCATAAAGGAGGCTTAGGGGGAAGAAGGGAACAGGAAATTGATGTAATTATATTATAATCTAAAAAAAAAAAAAAAAGCTAAAGGAAATAATTTTGAAACTAAATATCTTCCTGTGGAAGAGAACACTCAAAAATGACAAACATGATTATATAAAAGTACTTACACTTTTTTTCATTTTGTTATAAAAGTTAGTAGTTTATTAGACTATCATTTTACAAAGACATTTTCTCCTATAAAAAATAAAATTGGATGAAACAATTGAAATATAATGTTAACCAATTTTGGGAATACCCTTGAGTCTGCTGTCTTCTTCTTACAGTCCATCAACTAATTCACATTTCCAGATGGAAGATAAATTAAAAGCAAGCATACAATAAATGGGGCACTTTTCTCTTGCTCATAGTGTATAAGACCACTTAGAACTGTGTCATGTTCACTCACACTAAACAGACCTAATATAATTTTATCAGTTCTGTAATTTTGTGAAAATCTGAATTGTATCTTCTAAATTATCTGAACACTCATCGAGGCACAGCTTTTTAGCTCATAGTTTTCAAGTATCCTGTCTCCAAGAAGCACTAATAGTTTTATGGTAATTAAAGTTTCCCTCTTAAAAGATTCTGAAAATCAGTACCTTTTTCCTTTCATGTTTTCTGGGACTCGTTTGGCTTTGCATCAGGCTAGTGAGAAATAATAAAGTTGCTACTTTAAGAAAAACAATAGAGAAAAGTGTGGAATTCATAAAAAAATCAAAATGTTCATCTCAGCCCCTGAGATACAGTAATCAGATAAAACATTTTATCCTCTTTCTGTGCTGGCTAGGTAGTTCATGCCAAGCTGAAGTTTCATTACATGATAATTATTCTCATTTAGCTTGGAAAATCTCACCACTGAAGAAATGAGATTAAATGAGAACAATTGAGATCTAGAGGAAAGACAAATAAGTACATTTAACAGACACTATTTTTAAAAAATGAAAAGTAAACTGTTAATTTCACTTTTACCAACACATTCCCTCCAAGAAAAGGTGTAACACCTAACTTCAGACAGGCGTATATTTATTTAATATGACTCACTTAAACAGGATAATCAAGTATGTTGGAAAGTCTGTAACATCTGAAATATTCAAATGTCTATAATTGCCAAAAGAATATCTCACATATAATCTAATTGCATCCAACTTTGTTCATGGTTTCTTCCAGAAATGAGACAGAACAATGCCATCTCCTTCTGAGGTTTCCATGAGCAACTGCAACCCCACAACTATGACCAGTGATTCTTCTGGGTGGGGATCCTCTTCTAGCCACCTTGATCTGCACTTGTGTGCTTCTATTTCTGCTGATCTCAAGATCACACTATCTCTCAAGTTCTGTCTGTGACTACCCTGTGTTTTTCTACTTTAAGTCTTTCTCAGGGGTGTGCATCCATTCCCATGAGTGATAGTGTTTAAATCTCAACCTCCTGCTTTACCAGCTTTCCAACTCTCTAGCTCACATTTCTCAGATGAAGCAGATATTCTTAGCTATTGATTTTTCCAGGCCCTTTACAATCATTTCCCAGCTTTTGAAAATATGTCTGCTGAACTACTGCCATAAACATATTACTGATTACCAAACCCACTCTCAACTCAACTATTGGATTTTTAACTGAAATAAACAAAGAAATAAGTCTGATCATGCCACTATCATTATAGAAATCTTTAGACACACTTATTTTCAGTTATTTTAATTGGAATATGCTCAGGACTCTCTATATATCATTCTAACTCTATAAGTCCCTTCTAATGAATCTGTAAATCTCACTTTTGAATGCTGTGAGGACACTGAGTATCTCACTTTTCCTCTCTATGCCTCTCCAAGCTGATGTTTTCAACCCTGAAACCAGCCCATCCTATATTAGCTATCAGAAATGGTAGCGAACTCGCATTTCTCTTACATATTTCGTAACAATTCAACTCAAAGTGAGTTCTTCCTTTTGAGAGCCCCCAGCAAGGATTCACCCTTTTACCACAGCTCTTCTCTTTCTATCTTTGACATGTGTTCTATGTGTTGCTCAAGTTCTACAAATGGGCTAAAATATTCTGTTTCTTAAAAAGGTGCTAGGGATCATACCATACTCTACTGAGCTCTAACCACATCTGTAAAATAATTGTATGTAAATTAGATTTTTGACGTATATTCAGTAAATAAGTGCATATGCATACTTGTCTTTATGTATTATTTTCAATGTTTCCCTATGTTTAGGGGGGTTGCTTATGCAATGTGACAATTACGGCTACCACAAGATAACTTGAGGGAGTCTGTTCTCTCCTTCCACCACACAGATCCTAGAGATTTGTACTTATTTTTCCTACTCAACAGCAAGCACTTTTTTCTTCAAAACCATCTTCCTGCCCCCTTTTTAGTCTTTTTGATTGGAAAGTCATATTCTGCAGCCCGGGATGGGCTGAGAGCCCCAAAATTTCTCAGCAACCCTCCTGCCTTACTGTCCTCAGTGTAGAGATTAAAGATATGAACTACATATCAAGCTTATTCTAGTGATTTTAAAAAGTAATCTTAGATCTTAGATGCAACTTTATTCAGAATAAACATGGTTTGGCATGTTTTGTTTTGTATCTGTTTTTCCTGAGTGACTTGTCCATGGAGATGTTTAGCTATTTTAGGATTTGTATCTATTTTAGTGTTTATGTCTACTGCTAGCCTGTCAACTCTTAGTGTTGATGACAAATCTTTCTGCAGAAGATATCAGACAAAACTATAGATTTTAAACTCAGCTTTCTATAAAAACACAAGGAAAAAAAACACCTTATTACCTTATATTTTACTTATATGTCCAAACACAGCAAACATGGATGATAATATGAATGCTGTGTTGTGAAACAAAATATTTGAACTTTACTTCTTTATGGTTGTTTCCTCTGCTTGCACAACAACAACAAAAAATGCATATGCTTTATTCTTCTCTCTGAGATTTCTAGGTTAGTGACAATAAATTAGGGAATATGATGATAAAATATATTTATTCAATTTATGTACTCATATAAATGCACACTGATATCCATCAGGTGTTAGTACTTTTTTGGAATTAAAAAGACACAAAATACCTGCCCTAGAGGAATTTAGATGGATTGACAAATACAGAAATAACTACAAAGTAATGTGACTTATACTAACCAGGTGGATATACGAAATGAAAAACTGAAAGCAGTATTTCTCTATAGAGTCATAAGAAAAAGAAATATTGGGTGTGCTATTAAAGGAATATGGGGAAACTTTTGTATTATGTATTTTTAGATTCAACATGTGTGGATTAAAAAATATACTTCAAATAAATATGAACATTTCCACTTAAATCTTTACAGGAATCCAAATGAAAAAAAGAAATATCCTCTCATTCTCCTCTCAGTTGGCATAAGGTTGAGAGTTGTGGACATCTTCAGAGAATACATAAACCTGAAGTTGAATTTTCATGGCGTAGCAGTCTACTAGTATTCTATGAGAAGCAAATGATATGTGCATAGAAACATCAGGTGCATAGGATCTGGGTTCAACTTACACTGAGATGAGAAGAAATGAGTAAGGGGTTGAGAGCCAGGCAAAGAGTACAGATGCCCTATGAATCACTGGGAAGCTCACATCCTGGTACCATGAGGAACTTTATTTTCTGTAGCCAGTTTGAAACTGGATAATTTCACAATGCCACTCTCAATGATGCAAACAAGGGAACATGAAATCAGCAGTCACTGCCAAGCACTGTAGAAAGCACTGCAAACTTGTTCAGGGATCATCACGAGGGGCACCTGCAAGCACCATGTTGATGAATTATAGAACATTGTGAAGGTAATAAACAACATCCCTAGAGCTGTTGATGTCTCTGAGGTCTTTTAAATTTCCAGGTGCAAACAGATAATGCCTACATGGTGAGGCAATTGTTTTACAATTACCAAGAAATATTTTCATAATTATCCCTAAATTACATTCTACTTATTAGGAATATTTATTCAAAAATAAGATAGGAGTGTTAAAATCAGTAATAGCCAGTAATTTTTATTGTTAATCCATTTCAGACACTCCACTAAGTATTTCAACCAGTCAACTATCCCAAAATAGCTCACAGCATAACTATGAGGCATATACTTCATTCCTACAGGAAACATAAGGATGCTGGGATATTCATAGATTACAGGGCTTGCTTGGAATCATACAGCTAGCTCTTAGGTAGTGAACACAGAATGTACATCCATGATCAAATGACTACAATACAAACTCTTCAATGTCCAGGGATACATATCATGACCCTCATGTGTTTTCGTGAACTGAGCGTTGCAGAACATGAAAGCACCTGGGTGAGTGTAAATTTACTTTATCGACATTCAGTGTCTCTGCTAAGAAAGGTAACAATCCTTCAGAAACTTTCTCTATATGGAGAGTAACTGTGGTAGTAAAAGTATGACACATTTGGAATGTTAAAATAGCAGCTGAATTTAGGTTAATGATGAGATTTTAATAGTGTGAAGCCTTCAGATCTAGGATAATATGACTAAAAAAATTTGTGAATTAGTTAATTCAGAGTGTTAGAATTTTGTATTTTGTGTGACTGTGGTCTATGTTTTTAAATTTACTTAGTAGCTAGGCATTCATCATTAAAATAGGTTTTATGATACAAACTCTCCGTAAAAGACTGTTCCATGTACTACAATGCAAGTACTCATAAAAACATTATGAATTTCTAATAATACAGTCTTAATATCTTAATGCTATCTCCATCTAATATTACTGTAAGCAAGCTACTCAGCAGTGTCTATGTTTGTATTGAGCTAAGGATTGATACTATCATTTGTTTTACTATATACTTATTATAGAGGAATAGACCTATATGAAAACTAGGAAGGGTCTATATCCGAAGAGTCTATATGAAGGAATCACATTCAAAGGCCTGTGTGGTCCAAATGGAATGTAGAAAGGATGTTAGGAATGTTGGTAAACACCATTAATCCCAGCATTTAGAAGGCAGTGGTGGTCCATGCCTTTAATCCCTAAGATAGAAACAAAGTATGGAAGCAGACACAGGAAGCAGAGGTTAGAAAGAGTCAGTGTCACACAAGAAGTGACATTTGAGATGAGTCAGAGTGAAGGACAGGCAAATCAACTAATCAGAGGAAGAGATAGCCGAATGAGTCAGAGTGAGGACATGCCCAACTCTCATGATAGTAAGGCAGACTCTCAGCTCAGTTACAGCAATCAGTTACAACAGGCAGTATGAGGCAAGCAGTCTGAAGCAGGCAGATGGATTACAAGATGCAGAGACAATGAAGCATTCTGACTGCAGAGCAGAGAGGCTGACTGAGGCATCATGGAGCAACAAGAGCTCAAGGAGAGAACAAAGACACAGAGGCAGCTTGGCAGAAGTCAGTATCAGACAGGAAGAGAGAATCAGTTTGAATCAAGCAGGGCAGTTTAGTCAGAGAAGTTGTGGGAGTCAGAACCACTTAGCTGGCTCAGAAGGTCAGTTTGAGCCAAAGACTTGGAGGGGAGTTTGGGCCAGAGCAGTGAGTGAATTGAAGCGATAGAGTTGGAGTTCAGAAGGAGCTAGTCAGAATGGTTCAGTTAGCAGAAAGCCTCAGAGGCTTAAGGTTAGAATATATGAAGGCCGAAATACTTAAGGACTCCAAGCTAGAACTAGGACTGAATTAGACAAAAGAATAAATTGTCCTCAGCCCTGAATCAACATCTCCTTCTTATGAATCTATGACTATAATCTATTATTTGTATTTGATATAAAATTTTACTTTATAAATTTAGTATATTATCTATATAATTTTATCTTTATTTTCTTCTGGCAAAATGTTTAGTAAAAAAGTAAAATACATATTATATTTTAAATCATATAAAACTTGGAGCTAATTAAGTCAAACTTCATTACTAAGCTATGCTAATACTAAAATAAGAAATAATTTCATATATTTGAATAAATAAGTGATCATTGAATATTGCATTTCAGTTATCATATAACTTAGAAAAATTATTCCAAATGCAAATTTGTATATTAAAACAATATGAAAATATGGATGCTTATTTGCATAAGTCACTACATTTATTAAGTACTATTAAATATTCTTTAATTTCACATATTCATTGACAGTTACTTTTAATTAACATTAGCCAGATAATTACATTGCAAATTACATTCCCAGTATACTATAGCAATTAACAAACTACATATCATTTTATGAAAACAAGCATTTAAATTAAAATACTAGTAACTATATATTAAAATATGTACATTATATATTTTAGACTTTTATTATCTATTTATTCAACATGTAAATTATAGTATTTAAACAATAATATTGAAATTCTTATTTTGTAAAATACAGAATGGATATATTTAAAGAGATTGTATTCAACTTAAAAATATCATAAAATAGTGTTTCATCTAAACTGACTCTATTGGCTGAGATGGAGTCATGATCTTGGTGCTGAAGAGATAGCATAGCAGTTAAGAGCACCTGATGCTTTAGCAGAGGCCTGGGTTCAGTTCCCAGCACCCACATGGAAGCTCACAGCTGCTGTAACTTTAGCTCCAGGGGATCTAATGCCCTCTCCCTTCCTCCATAGACACAAGAGACATGCACGTGGTATACATGTGTACAAGCAAGAAAAAAAATCTCAGATGCATACGTTTTTTTTCAAGTGTAATGATCTAAGTGTAACAGATCAGTAACATTTCTGCAATATAAATAATTGGACTGTAGCCATTTCAATAAACCAAAAATCATGTTTCCAGTTAGCTTAATCTATATTTTAAATATACAAAATGAACGGTCATTAGAATTGTGCATACTGACACAGTGCAACAGGTTGTTTTCTCTTTCATGTGCTTTGGAAGGCAAGCAGCTCCATTGTATTGACTATCTCACCAAATCTTTAGACTAAGTTCTACTTTGAGAAAATAAACATTTGATCAAATAAAAATTTTATAATCTTCTTAAATGAAAATCGCTTTCTTTTCCTTTTAAATTAAATCAAGTACAAATAAATATTATCTAACCTCAGGTCACATGATTCCTGCCTTACAATCCTGGAACTTGCCTACTGTAAGACAATCTGGGCATTACTAGCACTATTTTTTTTATGACCCTGATACAGAGTTCCCTAGATTCATCCCAACTGTCATTTTCTGACTTTGGTGGAATAAATATTACAGATTTTATAGCAAAAAGTTCTTATATGATACACTCTGCATCAACAGAAAACACTCCACAATGACCTAGCATTTACCTGAAGGAAATGAGTATGCCTTCACCTTCTGAACTAATTAATATTCTCTGATTTTCTATATAACATACCATGTTTGAAAAATTACCAAAATATAAAATCACTACATTTTTAAATGTTGTAAGAAGAAATAAAGGCCAAGACAATCTGTAGACAGTCTGGATTTTACTTTGGACACACGTTAGTATGTGCGTTGTTTTTTTTAAATATAAAGATGGGACAGCAAGAGATGTATTGGGGTGGAGAAACCTTTCAAGTGGGCACACAGGATCAAAGTTCAGTGCATTCTCCCATAAGAGTCTTCCTAGGTCGGAGCTGTCCTAGGCATTGCTGAGGTTGTTCCAGCCAGAGACACTACTGCTGAGAAGTCAACCAGCCAGAGGGGCTCCACAGGTCTCAAAACAGAGTAGGGAAGACAGAGAAATGAGAAATCCCAGTTTGTGGTCCTGAAGCTTGAGGAAAATAAAGTCAAATTCCTACTTTGGAAAGGACAGAAATAGTGATGAACTCTGGGGGCTCTCAGACAAATGTCAGAAGCCAACACTTCAGATAATGCAAATTCATATGGGATTTTACTAAATGGCTTGGATAGAAATTCAAACGGCTGGGAACAGAAATTCAGGGATCATCAGAAATTATCTTATTTCTCAGTGTCAAACATTTGTAGGGTTTAAGGATCTAGGAATGTGAGATAGGGATACCCTTAAGTCAGCCACTAAATTTTCATCTTTGATGAAGCATGTTAACATTGATATCTAGGATGGCCACAAATCTTTAGGTAAAGTAAGTAGGTTCAGAGGACTTCATCTTCACCAAGCTCCTTCCACAACAGCAAATGCACATTCCAGAAGATAACCTTGTGCTTTCCAAAACCTCCACCAAAAGTGAGAAAAGCCATAGGCATATGGGTGTTACTCATACTGTAATTTAACCAGAGAGCTTACAAAACTGATGTGATGTGATGCTACTCTTAAATCAGTCACAGGTCACAAATAAAGAATGTCATCAGTACACAACTCTAAATTTGAAGGAAAGTCGAGGATCATGAGGTGGAAGTTCATAATGAGGCAACTGAACAATAGAGACAGGAGGAAAAGAAGAGTTGGGTGGTCAATTACATAAGCAAATCAGAAAAGCCCTTGTGTACATTGAGTCAGGAAGTAAGGTCAGGTGCGTTATCACTGTGTAAGAACCATGTTGGCTACAATAAGCTCTCATACTACACCATGCTTCTGTTTACTTAGATATAAAATATTAATGATTTGAAGTATATGTATTTAACAAAATAAATTTACCTACATGAGCATTACTTTCCAGTAAGCCTATTGTGTATGAACTAATTCAGCATGCTTGACATTTACAACAGATCAGGCCAAAGAAAGAGAAGATTGAATCTGAAACTGTATACACACACAGACACAGACACAGACACAGACACACACACACACACACACACACACACACACACACTCACATACCAAAACAAAACCCCAGAACTGGTGGTCCCTAAAATGGGCTTTACACAAAACTCAGTCACTTCTAAAACAGCTATCACGCAGACATCAATTCTATAAGACTCTGAATTGTGTAGATACCGATAGCTGTTTGGGAAATCCTGGTTAGTGAATATTTAATGAGATGTAAAAGTTATCATGTATCTTCAGTCATTGTGCATACTGATGAGAATATTTTAATCAACTAAATTATGGAATATATATTATCATAAATGAAAGCATCTGGACTTCTCATTAACAGCCAGCCTTTGTTCAAGAAGAACAGAAATGTTTCCTCTGTGTCAATTAGAACTGTAATTTCCTAGGGTGAGAGCAGTATATTTAAATGTGTAGGGTTACTGCAAAGACAAATGTGTATTGCCACGTTCATGAGTGAACTTGCATACTTACCTGAATCAGACTATTTAGACAAATCTTAGGTATGTGGAAGAATTCATTCTGTTCTGAGCATTGTAATAGTGACCAGCAGTGGAGGGTCTGAGGAGAATGTTTAAGACTTTAAAGCAGTGGTTCCTAACCTGTGGGTCATGACCTCTTTGGAAGACAAATGACCTAAGACCATCCGCATATCAGATATTACATTATAATTCACAACAGTAATAGAATTATAGTTATAAAGTAGCAACGAAATAATTTTATGGCTGTGAGGGAGTCATTACAACATGAGGAACTGTATTAAAGGGTCACACCATTGAGAACCATCAGAAAAACAGTCAAATCTGTATACATTCTTCATGGAAACAGATGATTTTAGATATCTTAATAGTTAAAGGATGATTATAGAACAGACAGAAATATAACTCTTGGGTTGTCAACCAGGAAGGAGGATTAGGGCAGCAAATGGAACGTGAATGCAACAAGGCCGTCATGCTTATGAGTGGAAATGTCCAATATCTAAGCATTCAATTGCATAGTATTGAGTTTTGCTAACATGGAAAGTATTCAAGTTGAAAATTAATGTATTAGAGATGTCACAAAGAGTACTCCAAATAAAACAGACTCTTTACTCAACAGCCTTTAAAGTACAATGTGATAGAAATTTCTTCTCATCATGTGGGAACAGCAGCAATGTCTTATAAGGCTCCTATGGGTATAGAAGTATCCTGAAATTCAGTTTCCAGTGAAATCAGGAGCTTGTGAAAGACACAATTACATGTTGCATGCCAAACCTATTAACTGGATAACATTTCTGTTAAAATAGAGTCAGGGGATTTCTATAATCAAAGGCAAAGGTGATTGTGTTATAGTCAAACCACTGTTTAAAACATGGGGTTTCTAAGGTTCATCCCTTTATTGACTGATTAGAGTATTAGAGTACATAATGCTTTGTACTATGCAAAGATTGAGCACTGCTTCTTAGCAAACATTTTATTATAGGTGGGTTTTTTTTTTCAGTGAAAGACAGCTAGGTAATAAGGACAATAGCAACAGTTGCCTATAAGATAGGCACAGCGCCCAGCACATTGCATAATCATCCCATTTCATCTGTACAACCAGCCTATGAGGTTAACCTGTACGTACTGCTTTTGTTACTTTATCAGAGGATGGAGAACCAAGGCACTTTATTCTCTAAAATGAGACTATTAGAAACTTTGCCTTTTGAAACCAGATCAGTAAAAATGGAATAGCCCACTTTTGCCTGGAGGATTTGAGTCACTTTTGACACCAAGAAGCAGCCTCAATTTTCAACCCAGGTGCAAAGCTTCAGATAAGGGGTTTTCAGACACAATATTCAACATTTATCTTAACTTTGTAGTTGCCAGGGAAACAGAATCCAGAGTCCACTTTGCAACTCAGACCTGATGTGAAATGCTTCGCATAGAGTACTGTTCATTTTTAGCACTATCAAGGTTCTGTTTTAACTATTATCTCAACCCATCCACCCCTGCCATGTTTTTAACCTTGTAGCTTTCTTTGTTTGGAAACATACTTTCTGCTTCCTCTGCTGTACACTATTACCTGATCCAATAAGTTCACAACACTTAACTTAGATCATGTCTTATACTCTCATCTGTCTTTCTTTCTGTTTCTAACTAAGCACTGACAGTGTTTTCTAACTGATCTCCCAGCTGTCATTCTTGCATTTAGATAGCCTTCAATATTTATTTTGTTACTTCTAATTGATTTGTCTAGCAAACTTACCTGGTATCTTACCTTGTATTTGTCAGTTTGTATTGTAATGATATATACAAGGCAAAAACTTAGAACAAGTAGTTCTAGAGAATCCAGTCCAATACAGCATGTGCACAGCCTTGGACCTCTGGTAATGGTGCAAGACAACAATGGCAGGGAGCTCTTGATAGACATTATTTTTTCACATCATACTTCAGGAAGCATTAAAGAAAAAGGATGGACCAGGTCCCCACAGGGTCCTCTTCCAGGACATGTCATACAAGCTTTTAGATCTGAGTTCGTATCACCAGAATCCACAAATAGTGTGGTAGATGCAATACCGTACCTCAGAAAGTACAGCATATCTACCAGTGAGACAGGAGACTCCTGAAAGATCATAAGTCAGCTGACCCTAAATGCAGGCAGTAGCAAAGAAGATACATTGTATCAACAAGGTGAAAGGTAAAAATAGGCACCTGAAGTTGTTCTCTGACCCCCTCAGTACTGCTGTAGTACATATCTTCACATATTCTCCATATATAACACAAAAAAATTAATCATGTTTAGCATAGTAAGTTGCTACCCAAAATAAGGCTTAAAATGTTTAATGCACTGGTGCTCTTAAAAGAAATTAAAACATAGTTCCACAAAGCTTCTCCAGCAATAGGAAATGATGCACAATTAAGCTGTAAAATCTGAACATTAAAAAGTAGCAAGAATAGTCAGGCGCACCCCTTTAATCCCAGTACTCTAAAGGCAACATTTGTCAAAACTTTCCCCTACTTATTCATTGTTCAGTTGACTTCACTGTGTCACCAGCATGCTGTTAGATGAATATTCACAAAAGGGACTTATTTTTCAGTCAGGTTACTTTTAAATCCTAAGAGAAACGCTCGAAAGCAGGCTCACATATTCGCATCTGTATTGTTGTCATAATAGCTTGGTCTTAACTATTTTGCTGAACTTTTGCAAAACTGTTCAACTCTCATGATACTTTCAATGTCCGACTCACTCCAAGTTCAGGTCTTTAGAAGTTCATATTTAACCGTGTTTACCTACCCAGAGCTTTCAGATTACAAAGCAACCATGCCTATGCATATTGATGAAGGGACAATAATGACAGACACTGTCGCTGGAGCCAGTATGCAAAATCAGCTCAGCAGAGCTCCTGCTATTTATAAGAATTTGATAAAGGGAGCTACAAATATAATCCCCTTTCTTACTTTGATGTTTGGGGTTGTTTATTTCCATTCAACTTTTAGTGTCTACTAAACACACATTTCAAATCTCCATGAGAGAGATAAGCTTTATGAAACAACTTGTAACAACTTTTCAAAATTGCACACTTGAAGATTCAATTTTGTTCTTTCACGCTTGCCCTGAAACAGTCTGCTTCCTGATCACCAGGCAATTTCCCAAACTCTTTGAGATTTCTCTTTCTAAACATTATTTTTTCCCCAGGAAGCTCTTGGCAATAATTTAACAGTTCAGTCTGCCCTGGTAAGTTGGGTGAATTAGAAAAATTTGGAATTAGACTCCAATGAAAATGAAGCAGAGATTAAACCCTTACCTGAGAGCCAGTGTCTCCCTGGTGGGAACTCTGCTCTGTCATTTTCAAAAATAAGCTCACTAAGAGAAGACATGTTGTTTTTAATATGTTCTGTGTTTGGCTGAGAGCATGGTGATAACTGAACCACAGTGTTTCCCCCAAAATGTTGCTAATTATTAAAAAGAAAGTTTTAAATCTAGCATAGGCTATGATATGTGTTAAGTTTGCTCATGTCTATAAAATATATTAGTCTGAACATATTCCCCAAGAATGCAACAACTACATGTTCTAATAGTGTTGTTTTGTTTGCTTGTTTGTTTGATTTTCTTACTTGTTTTGGTTTAGTTTGGTTTGGTTTGGTTTTGGTTTTTGGTTTTTGGGTTTTTGGTTTGTTTGTTTTGTTTTGTTTTTTGCTTTCAGAAGCTTAGTTAATGTGATTACCTCTCAGTGCTTAGTTTCTTATTGACAATAGGGTTATATTAGCAATCACCTTCCAGAGGGTTTACATATGCAAAATTCATAGAATAGTGTCCAGCAGGATTAAACTGGAAGCCCCTAAAGGAAAGCTTGTAGAATGGGCATGTTTCATGTAGTTTCTGGAATATCTTTCCTTAAACACAAATCATATGAGAAAGATAAATATTTTATATGTTAAAAGTTAAAATTTCAAACACTTTAAAAAAATAAATCTTTATATTGGCCGTTTTTCAAAAATTTAATGATCCTTACTTCCTTATGAAACACATACATACACACACACACACACACACACACACACACACACACACAATCCATGTTCTTTCTCCATGATGGGGTAAAGATACAACTTAGAGTGTTTTTTAGAACACAAGTTTATGACAAAACTTGATTAACAGTTTATTATATTCAAGGCCCTGTTGCAAGTGTTTTAAATGCAGCAGTTCATTTTTACTCTCACAAATACCAGGGAGTCCTGGGCTCCCTGGTATCTTCAGCTATACATGAGGAAGCTGTGGCTGGAGAGGTTTAACAGTGGGAACACAAAGTGAAGGTTATGAGTGACTAAGGCACAGAGACTGGACTTTTAAGTGTGCTACTCTGATATGGAATGGACTTAATTCAGCTTAACGTCTTTACATTTAGAACATTGTGACTAGATCCCTTTCCTTCTAGCTTAATCCTAGAAATTTTCCCATTTTTTTCAACACAGTCACAATATTAAAAAAAAATTGTTTTCCTTACCTTTGAAGTAGCAAAAGCAGCTGCAGGAAGAAGATCCCCTGGGCTTATAGAGTCAGTCAGATTCACAGATGAGGGCAGATATGAGAAGACAGGAATCCCTTCTCTAAAGAACCTCACTAATGTTTTCCATCTAAATTTGTTCTTTCATTATTGAGTGGTTTCAAAACAGTACTGAAGCCTCAAGGCAGGAGGGGCAAGGATGACCTTCCAGAAGCAAAATATTGCCCTGACTGGTTGTCAAGGAGTGTCTTTCCAGGGCAATTTGAAGCCTTTGATTGGTTGTTTAGGGTAGTTTCCAGGGGCAAAGTGTGGTTTGGTTTGCAATAGAGCAAAGTTTCCTTTGGTTTTATAATGATAGACTCTACTGTCAATTAGCTCTAAAAATGATCACATTTAAAAAAACTGATAATGTATTAATTTATTGGCATAGTTAATAATAAATTATTGAGAATTTCCTATACCCCTGGCACTATCCTATTCATTGAGAATTCCCCAAGAATTAAAATGTCATGACATCCCTGGCCTCAGGGAGCTTGATTTTCAGAGGAAAAAAGTTCAATAAATAAGCAGAACAAATATATAGCATGTAACTATCTATAAAGAGAGATGGAAAAATGAGTAAGACTGAAGCAGGCAAGCAGATGGAATAAGAAGATGGTATGTAAAAAGCTGGCCTTTGAACAAAAACCAAAAGACCAGTGAGACAGTAATAAGGGGAATGCATCCCCCCTATAGATAGAAATAATGGAAAAGACCATGATATACAGGATGACCTCACATCTCTGAGGAAGGCTCGCAAGAACTGAAATGTGAGCTAATAGACATAGATTATTTTATACATAACTTTTCAGTTCAAAGTATTCACTATGAGTCCACAGGGAATCTCTTGGGGTTTTAGATGACTAATACAATCTGACATGTTTAACAGGATATTCTTTATTAGGAAGTTATGAATGAACTAAGTGGTTTCAGGTCAAGGTGGATCTTGTAATAACCGAAGTGAGAGGCCATGTGATTCCAATGAGAATGATAGCAATAGGTATTGTTTAAAAGTTGAATTTTGGGTATATTCAGAAGGTAAAACTTAATTGTCAATAAAACGGCCAATAAATACGTAGAGGAAATATTTACAGCTGAAAACTCAAAATAAAATGTGATTAATGTGTTTTAGGCACTTTAATTGATATATCGAATACATTCTGATCACTCTCCTCTCCTCACACTCTAGTTTCAACATCCCAATCACCAACCACTTTCCCTGTCCCAGAGTCCTAATCAGATTTTCACATTGGCTTTTCTTTGGAATCCACTGGATTTAATTAACCAGGTCCTCATGCATGGGCAGGAATGGGGAAGTATCTGCTGCAGAATGAGTACTCCATCACTGGTTACAGAGCTGTGGATCATGAAATCACAGAACTCCCAAGGAACTGGAAAGGGAAAGGTAGCAGAAATGGCTGCATAAGTATAATATTGTTGTTTACTTGGGCAAGTTTTGTTCTGTTCCTTTAATTTTGTTTGCTCCAGGTTGGGGAGCCAATCTGGGCTCATTTATAACATGCTCAATTAAAGATGCCTATTAAACATCAAAAGTGGAGATGTCAAGTAGATAATTGGATATGCAAGTCTGAATTGACAGGAGAGGTCTTTGAGGAAGAAATGAATTTGGGAGTCATTAGCATATAGATGAGGAAGAATCAGCAAAGGCATTATAAAGAGAGGTCAGGAAGTTTAAGGAAAACTAGGTGAGTGTTGTATTCTGGAAGCCAAGCAAAGGAATCATTCCAAGAAGAAAGTAATATTGATGAATGATAGTTCTAGGTCAAGGAAGCTGAAGCCTGAGAATTGACTTCTATACTTAACAATGTGGGATCATAGACATGAAATAAGTAATACTGGTCACCAATATGTCTTATTAAGAAGACAGAAATTAAAGAAAATGAATAGAAATAATTCTCTCAAGAAGTTTCACTTAAAAAGATAAGAGAGAAAGGAATTACTGGAAAAAACTAGGCTCAAGAGTTTGTTAACATGATCAGGGTGCTACTCAGTGGTAGACTACTTGTCTTGCTTGCATTTCTTTGATTCCCCTGCACTGAAGAAAAAGTTTATACATAAATGTAAAGATGCAAAACTGTGTTTGTCTACCTCTAGAAATGAGCCAGTGAAGAAGAAAAATATTATTGATATTGGAAAAAGATAAAAGAATCAAAATAGTTGCCTTTTAACAAGATAAAAGGAAAGAAATCTGTGGTAGTTACCAAACAGTGACAGAGCATTAACATTGTCCAGGAACTTGTGGAAAAATGCAAATTATTTTGCTCTATGTTACAGCTAAGTCACACTGCCTTTGAGACCTAGGGATCTGGACCTCAGCAAGTCACTGAGAACTTCTTATGATGATAATCTGACATGTATTGAGTGGTTTCATTAATATAGGAGAGGTCAGTTAATCACAGAAGGATCACAGAAGTATTTCTTTGACAGCAGGAGAAAAGTAGATAGAGTCTGGAGAAAAATGAGGTATGTAGGCATCTACGATCATCTAGCTATATAGAAATCTTTTGTATCTGCTGCAGGATCTCAGCAATGGGAGAATTACATCATTCAGTTGTTCTCTTCTACTTGGTGCTCAGATATTAGGACTACATCTGCAGGGGAACTTGATGGAATTCAGGAAAATTGTATTAATTTCATCACCAACAGCGACAGAAATACCTGATGGTGTGTCCTAAGGTTCAACTCATATACTCTGCAAAGCTGTACAGTTTTGATTTTTTTTTAAAAAAAGCACTGTTCATCCAGCTGATCTTTTCAGTCAATCCTAATGCTATTATTTCATACCCAGTATATTGTATTGAGTGTATTGAGAGCCTTTATGTTACCAATACTATTATGTATTGAATGCATATATGTTACAAATACTGCCAAATGTATTCTTAATTCCAACCTTTTAAATATCTGTTCTACTTAGCCTTTCTCCACTTTATAGATGAGAATATGTAGAGAAAGACTATCTAAACTGCCTCTTAATGCTGCAGTGAATGGAGGGTTGTTCTGGACGAATGCCCATAACTCGGGTCTCCTAACTCTTCTATTTGATTCAGTGTCTTCTAGTATTCCAGCTTAATGTGCTCATTCCTAGAAGATGCCTAGTCATTTCCCTAAAGTCTACTCTAGCTTATTTCTTATTTTTTAACCAATCAACACGTACTTTTAGTATTTGCCTAAGCCATATTACCCAAACACACACACACACACACACACACACACACACACACACACACACACAGAGAAAGAGAGAGAAGCACACAATGGCCCCCAAATTAGGAAGCATATTTTGAGAATTAAAGCAATGCTAAACTACTACACTACAAATCAAAGGAAAAACTTTCAGTGATAACTATTTATATTGGCTATAAATCTTTTCACCTAATATGTATTTGCTTATTAATTATTTATTATATAGTTCTCTCACTAAATACTCTCTGAAAATAACAAGACAGACTACCATAAAACACCTAATTAATAAACATATTAGTCAATAAGTTTCAGCATCCCATGCGCCATAATTTATTGGTCTAGATTTTATAGTTATTGCTTCCCTATGAGATTATTAAAAAAATTGTAGTCAGGTTGCAGTTTCTGTGAGATTATTGGGTTAGAAATTATATTTACTATTTATCAGAAATAGAGGTAGTTTATTTTGTTTGTTAACTTTTAATGCAGTGTGTAGGTTTATTATCTTTAATTAAAGTCTAAATAAAACCCCAAGTAGTCTTCAGACTGTGATTTGTTAATTTTTTTTTAACTATGCAGTCTTCTCACAACCTACAGGTTGCATGGTCTTTTCCTGAATTTCAGATATGGATACATCACCATATTGTAACTCTCTATACCACAGGTGACTTACATTGGGTGTGGGACAAGGAATTCAAGTTCATGCCTAAAGCATTGATCCTGTCTCTATTTCTCATCCTGATGAATCTTGCCAATCCCCACATTCAAATCTAGGACTGCTATTGGTCACTTTTTCTTCAAATCTCACCTCTATTGTATCACTAACAGCTGTCATAACTCCAGAAAGTCTTAACGGATTTGATCCTTATCCATTCCACTAATAGTTTCTTCCCCTAGGATCTCACTATCTCTTACCTAAACTATGGGAATAGATGTCTAAGTGACTTTTTCTTGTTTCCTATTCTAATTTTTTTCTCTGCTGTTCCTCCTTGTCTATCCTGGATCCTAAAAATGATAGTGATACTTCAACACATGAAACTAATAGCATTAAGGCTTTCCTTAAACCATAGCATTGCATACCAGATAACTTTTAGATATATTTGGTGGCCCTGAAACCTTGGATCTGGTCACAATGCTTCCAGATGCAGTACTGATTTCCTTATTTCATACCACTCACATTATGCTATGGAAATTCTAAAACCAGTGGGTTTCTTCTCTTGAACACAAGCTACTAACTTCTACACAGAAAACTCCCAGCCTCCACATGGGAACTAGAACACAACTTTTAAAATGGAAATATTTTTAATAGGTTATGAAAGTGCTGCAAACTATTTAGGTCTTTGCAAATTGGAGTTATTTTTATTTCTTACAACTAATAATTATTATAATGTGAGCTTCTCTGCTTCAATGTGGCACTTAAACCTCTTGTAATAGCAACATATTTTAGCCTTTATGTTGTTGAACAACATGACTGAGTCATACACTTGGACTATTGTTCTTTCTCAGTATGCTGGATCACTTATTTGCATCTCTGAGAAATTGAGAGCAGCAATCTGTTTGTGTTCCTTTTCTTATTTTTCCCTTTCTTTATAATTTGCAAATAAGAGCCCCATTCTTCTCTGTCATTCAATCCTATATTCTTCTAAAGATGCTATTAATTTGTTGACTGATAGTTCATTAATACATACAATTACCATCTGCCACATTGCTTCTTAAATTATCCCATAATTGCATGTTTATTAATTTTCAGTTGTGGATATTAAGCTTTACTAAATACACCCTTTCCTTTATTAAAATTTATTCAATTCCAGGTGTATTTTCAAAGCATTTAGATTTCTAGAGCTACTTTGTATTCTTGTGCCATAACACTGTAACACTAATGTAAAATTCTGCATTCTTTCCCTCCACTGCTTCTTGGTACTTTCTACAAAGACTGATGAACTTTATCCTTATTGGTTTCTCATATGGTATGATTTTTGAAGGACATAATCAAATAGCATCTGTTTTTCTGGGTATGATTTTTAAAGTATGAAGACTAAAGGAAAACATTTGGATAAATTTTAAAGAGAAATGAATATGGCCTAGATTCCAAGTTAATAGATGCAAGAAACATCTGAAGGCTCTTAGCATCCACCATACATAAATGTTCTTTGAGGATGAAGCATATACAAATACTATACATATGTATCTATTTCAACTTTACTAAATACTTTTTGTCTTGCTAATACTGTTAAAATATGTACACACACACACACACACACACACGTATGTATTTAACTGCAAGTCTTAGATACAAACAATAGAATTATTTTAAGGAATAACAATGATTATTTTCTTTTTGGCTATATTTCCCCTGATACATTTTCTCTACATTTTTTATTTTAAAAAGAATTTATGGAAACAAACAAACAAACAAAACAAAACAAACCAGTGGCCTCTGATTGTTCCATCCAGAACCTGAAAATTAAATGTGGTCTCTTTGTCATATCTGCAGAAATAATATAACAAAATTCCACATAAAATCTGAACTTCAGAGCTGGAAGGGTCCTAAGCCTGGAGCCCACCCCACAGGTTGTATGGGAAAACACTAAAACCAAGGAAAATGATGTCACCAGACATACGTGAAGCTGGCAAGGAGGGAACAAGGACCAGATGCCCACAGTTCCTGCACCCACTTTTAATAGACCACAAATTCTCACAGGTCACAGTTTTCAGTCCCTTTTCTGTGATTCTTCACAAAGTGAAAATAGAGTTAACCAGATCTGATGTGGGCCTGGCAACCTCCAAAGGAGAACAGAGAACATGCACCCTCGAAAGTAAAACTAGAAACAAGAAATTTCTGCAACTGAATTTTCTCTTCAAGGCTGGTTCTGTCTGTTCCAGTGTAAGGTGCCTAGAGGCAACATTCACACAGGCAGGGGCTGTTAATCTTTGGCTGTGGTTTTAAAGTGATGACACTAATTTTAGGTTTCAGTGTGAACAAGTGATCGCCTGTTCTCAGTGCATGATCATCTTGGAAATTATTCGCAGACTGTTTTCATGCTGTTCTGAAGGCACTCTGGTCTTGCCCAGAAAACTCTGTATAAATTAAATTTGGCGTTTGGATTGTGCACTTTGGCAGATTCCCATTTAGAGATTTTTGACTTAGCTATGAACGATAAAGAGAAATTGATTATACACAAAACCCACATGGACTCTGTTCATAGTAACAGTACAGTAGGGCTGAAAATCTCCCCATTCCCTGCACTCCAACCTCTGCGCTGTGTGTTACCAACCAAGCCCTAGCAAGAATATTTTGTTTGCTGATCAGTCCAGCTAAGTGTCCTAGAAGGAAAGAAGGAGGGCAAAACACTTGTCATGAGGGTGGGGAACGGAGATCTGCCTGGTGATTAGAGCTGGGCTGTTGATCTCTTTTCATGCTGTAGATGTGGCTCGCTGCAGTCACGCCTCCCGCTGCCAGCCGGCTCTGGGATCCTAATCAGTCACTATGAAAACTCATTAGATCCACAGCAATGAGTGCTCCACTGCTGAAGCTTGGCGCTGTGCTCAGTACCATGGCAATGATCTCAAACTGGATGTCCCAAACTCTCCCATCCCTGGTAGGACTGAACACTACGAGGCTGTAGGCTCCAGACACCTTAGTAAGTCACTCTGGTGGGTTTGGCCGTCTGGGACCTGAGTGTGTTAAAACAGTGGGCGTAGTAAATTTCAAAGACTGGGAGTCTGCTACTCTCTTTATTGGTGGACTTCAAAGGTAGAATATCTGTATGATAACTTTATTCATGGATATTTATGAAGGCTTTAAAGTTACACTAAAAATGTGTGAGACGGGACTACTCGGGAATTAGCTTTAGAAAGGAAGGCTGGTCTCATTAAATTCTTAAGAATGATATGTTTTAATGAAATTAACTTGAGAACTGGAAGATTTCTTTAGTAGGCTTTGTTTCTAATTATTATATTTATTATAATATCAAAAACCTTTGTAATTTTTCCTACAGAATAAAGTATAGAGAATATTCTTTCTAATCTGTTTTTTACCACAGCAGGCTCTTCTTTTAGAATGCAATGCCTATGGCTGTTTGTAATTAATTCAGTCAGAGAAGCCAACATCTTTTAAGCATAAATGAATTATAAAACGACCTCAGCAATTTAAAGCCTGCCAAAAAGATATTTAAAACAACTAAGGAGTGTGAACTACAGAAAACATTCCTGATAAAAATTTCTTCTTAGAGTTATTTAATATTTTATACAGACGTTTCCTGGCATAAGCCAGTCTTCTGTAGTCTTCATTTGTATAAAATTAATGAGTCTTAATCCTTCCCACATTTTAGAAAAGTCTTCTTTGTTATTTTGATATTAGGTGTGTTTACTCACACTCTGAAAATTTTAAGAAAAATATAAATTAGTAGCTTTTCAAATGAAAATGTAGTTTCAACTAAAAGGTATATTCTAAAAAATGTCTTGCTGTAAAATAAAGCATTCAGGAAAAAATTAAAATTTAAAGTCTTTATCTTGTCCATCATTCTAGTAGACCATGCAAAGAAAAGAAGCCCTCCATTTTAATAGTTGTTTACAGTTTCTAATAATAACTTATCAATCAATGTACAATTAACTGTTTAGTACAACTGAATTAATTACATAATTTGCCAGTTCTCCCAGCATGTAGGCACCAGCAGAACACATGGGAGTCAGATTTGATCTGCTCTCCACATTTAGCTTTACTTGAGTCCTTGAGGATACATAACCTAGTGACTTCTCTATGGAAAGTCTCTTCATAGCTTATATGGCAAGACCTGACAACAGTGTTGTCAAAGAGATTTACAATTATAACAAAGGTATGTTATGTCATTAATGCACATTTATACAACAAAGAATTCTGAGTTGTTTAGTATTTACTTAGCCAACTGTTTCAAAGGTCCAAGTATTTTACTTTAAAAACACTATTGTTGAATTGATGCTTTCAGAAAAATGGTTCTTAACTAGTAATGAATTGTGTATCAAATTTGGCACATTAACTATGGGATGTATATTCTTGTATTGTTTTCTACTGTTATTAAATGAAGTGAACCAAATTTCCAAGAGTCATATATGCCTCTTTTAGATTTTAACTATTTTCAGGTTAAAAGTAGATAATGTCTGGGTGATTGTCAGTCAAAATATGAAACATTGCTACAAATGTGCATATATCCTATCATATCAGTTCTTACTTTAATTCGTTCTCCTTGGCAATCAAACACTAACTTAGAAAACTTAGAAAATTCTGAAGATCTCATTATGTTTCATGATCACATATCAGTAAAATGTATTCTCATGTTTTCTGAAATGAAGAAACATTAGGTTACAAAAAAATTTATTTTATCTTATTTGACTCTTCAAAAAGAATTAGTGTCTATTATGTAATTGTTCAAGATGATTGTTCATACTTTAGGATCTCCATGGTGAAGAATGAGTGAATCAGTACATCTTAAGAGAAATATAAAAGGTTGATCCTGGCACGTTAGATCAGACCTTAGAAAATGTCTAACTTGGCTGTGTTCACACTATCATTAGCAATATCATTTATTTATTCACTTTCTTACTTATGTTACAAACTAAATGTTAGACAATATATTCAGAATGTTGTTTTTCAATTGAAGTTGAAGAGGAAATGCTATGTGGAACAGATTATAGGTCAAATAATAACTGGTAGGAGGACACTTGCTGGGCTTCAACCATCTCTTTGCTTCCCATACAATAAAACCCTTCCCCCAGTCAAGATAATCCACAAAAACTTAGAGCTCTGGGGTTTAATTTGAGTTCTGAGTTAGTTAACCAAACATCCTCACTCTGTAAGTACAACAGCTGTGTTGCACTGTGTACATGACCAATTGAATTTCTATAGTAGCCATATAGAACCAAACCATAAGACCACAGTCCTGGCCAGTGTGCTATGTCTCCATGATCTCATTTGCTACTTCTGTCTTCATGGCTTCCAGTGTCTACTGGGTTCACTCTCCTTGCCTAAACCTTATCCATGTTCCTGAACTCTTCTGTATCCCTCTCCTATACACCCATATCCTCACCATTTAAATATGTTCCCTCATCTCCTTGGCCTCTCAGAGAAGGAAAAAAGCTATGCAACTCAACTCAATACCTACCATTCTCAAAGTTTTTGTAGTAAAGAAGAAAGAAACCCAGAAAGTGCATTATAGACATCACGGAAGTAGTGAAGGGGATTTCTGACCAAAGGATTTTTTTCCTTGCTGTCTTTCAAATAATTCCATAAGTGATCATTGCTTCTGTGTCCACCACACAGCTTTCTCTCTGACAATTAATTAGATGAGGGAGACACACTTCCTGGGTACAGCAGGTATAGCTAAATGCAGTGAGTCTGCTGTCATCATCAAGTCTCTATTCCTGTGTTCTCCCTCTATGTTAATCAGTATGAATGAGATGAAGCTGCAGCTGTACAGATGTCTCACACACACACACACACACACACACACACACACACACGACTCAAATGTGTTTTGTGTTTGTACATCATTAACAGAAAGAAAAAAAAATGCAGAGTTACACAAATACTATCATAGCTGATTTTCTTTAAAAAATTTTTTTCAAATGACCTGAAAAAAAAATGAACCAAGAAAGATAGTTTGAAATGTTAAGAGATAACTCAATTGGTTTACGTCAGATACCTCAGAAATAGAGTGTGATTGTTTCAAGAGCTAGGGGAGGTTTCAAATTCACAGGAAGCTATGTACCAGGAACTAATCAAATACAACTCTTTATTAAATGAAGAAGTCCCTTGTATTTTTCTTCATATGTTGATATCACTCTTATTTTTTCTTGCTTTTTTCCCCTTCTAAACACTGGAGTGGGCCCATGGCCTTTGGAGAAGCTGGGAGAGTCAGCTTTAGGTCTCTGCAGGCTTGGGCCCCCTCTGGCATTTCTCTCTGATGCAGAGTCACTTCCCCTGGAGGCTGAGCTTCTGAAAAATCCCTCATGCTGTGGAAGCCTTACCAAGAATAACCTGGAAAAGAGCAATTAAAAAAGCAGAATGTGTTCAGCAGACACTGTTCCCAAATAGCCAGCCCTACTGCTGTGGGAGGAAGAGGCCTTGGAGGGACCTGTGGGCATAAGCCATTTGTTTTTGCTACTTTTTCAGACATCTTTATGGATTCTCCTCATATGTGACTACTCTGATGAATTAATCAGTTTAAAGTTCTATAATACTTGGAGACACACTGTTCTTACCTTCCAAGCATCTTAATCTCAAATAAGAAATGCCATTTTATAGTTCTGAATGATGTCTAATTGTATCAACTATTGTTGATTTGGGGGGACGGGGGTGTTTGGGTTTGTTTTGCAGTGGTAAGGACAGAGCCCAAAGTCTTGTAGATTCTACCTCTGTATCACACTATCTTTTTTAAAAGTTATTTTTATTTATGTTTTTTATCTGACTGTATTTCTCTCCCAAAACCTTAGTTGATGTCCATTATGTGACTGGACAACTAAGCATGTTAAGGAGAGTTTATTCAAAACTCAAAATACCAAATCTTGAGAGTAACAGAAAATGTAGTAATTGCCTTTGTACAGAAGTATCATCCCGAGGATGAAAGTGAATTTATTCTTGTTTGTGAGTCTGAAGCAGAAGTAGAGACTACTAGAAAAATTTACGTAGAGAAAATTTCTAGTCACAACCCTCAGTTTTCTACAATGGGAGAGCTGCACATGAAGCCCTGAGTCCTGACCATGCAAAGGTCAAAGGGAAGTACAAGACCAGGCACATGAAATGTCACTGACTGGAAAGACTAAATACAACCTCCTGTGGCTCCTCCTGATTCCCAACTCGTTCGAATTTTCAAACAATCTAAACAGATGACCACCTGAAGTTGATGTTGCTTTTGCTATTGGTTTTATTTTCATGGCTACATTTTTCCGCCTTAAACCCTGGAGGTTTTCTTGAATGAATAATATTTATTTATTTCAGTCCCAAAGACCCTTGTAAGTAATATCAGGAAAGCTGCTCAACAGTGACAGCTTCATTAACACATCCTCCATAGCTCAGCTTCTTCCAGCATGATCTCTCAAACTCTCTCTAATTCCTTTCCTCACATTTTCCCTTTCTCCTCAACCAAAGTCATTACTATGCTACACCCCACTTCACTCTCCAGGACCAAGCACATCCTTATGTAGGAATTTTATAGGATTTTTTCATTACTTAGATAGTGCCACTCTGAATCAAATAGGTTTTAATAAATGGATATTTTTCTACTTTACATCTTATCTCTGAACCTACTTTTAGTAGCTTGATCCTTCATTTCTTTCTGCTTTGGTCTTTATTTTGTTAAATATCTACAAACTGAACATAAAAAGTAAAATCTAACAATGTTCAACCCACCAACTTATCCTCTTCTTCACCTTCTGTGCTCTCTGCGTCATGGGAAAGACTGCGGTTCCTTCTTCAGTGTTTGCCTAGCCCTAACCCTAACTGCTTCTCTATGGTGAGAGTGGCCAGGTGTTTCCACACAGGGTAATGCCCCTGCCTGCTGAGAATCAGCTGCTGGGGAATCTGTTTCCTCTACAGCCTTGCTTAGGAATGTCGGTGAATGGACATAGATGATCTATCTGCAGAAGATGAACATAAAGAACTCTGGCCTGAAAGTTGAAAGTTTGTACTAAATAGTGGCTTGGAAATAATTGCTTTAGATTCTTTACATTGTGGCTTCCTCTTAAGCAACATAAAATATGGTCTGTTTCTAAGGGCAATTTGTTCCAAAGATATGAATCCAATTACAAGAGAAGGGATGTTATAAGGAAACCTTACCGAAATACAATGTGATTTGATTTTCCTTTTCTGCTTCTCAGGAAACATCTTTCCTGCCATAAAATCCCTGTGGTTCAAGAGAATTCTCAGGTGGTAGCTTTATGTTTACAAAGCATGGATCTGCAATTAAATTATAATAAAAAAAAAAAGCCTCAGACCAGATACAATTGTTAAAATGATTGTTTTAATTCTCTTATTTAGAGCATTCTTAAATATTTCATGAGTGTTGTAATATTAAAAAACTGCTAAATAGTTCATTTAGTTCTTGTAATTAACATAAAGGGTTCAAAGAGAATGGCATCAGTAATGGCTGTTCTATGTGGATGCTTTGGGCTATTTGTAATCAACTCTATTCACTTTCCATAGCCAAATACTGTTCTTCATCATAGTACAAATAGATGCTGTGTCAGGGTTACAGCATCATGTATTATGGGAGACTGAAGTAATTGACAGTTCAATATGGTGTTCAAGTTTCATTTTCTGTGATCACATTGCACAAGTTCAAAACCCAATTCTACTGATTATTCTGTGTGACTGTGGAAAGTTCCTTCTTGTTGTGAGGTCTCAGCTTGTTGATCTGTAAAATGATCAGAATGGTATTACTTGGATCTCAAAGATATCAAGATATTAAGTGACAATAGGTTACATAACCCTTCCAACAGAACCTAGAGATCCACAAATGCTTGATCTTCCTGGTATGTGCATTTTATTGACTCTTGAATAATTATTGTTGTAAGTCAGAATTGGAGCAAGTTTTTTTGTCCTATGTATCCAAAAATACTTAAATATGTCCTTGCACCTGAGATCAGTTGGTTTTATGTTGGTTGTCTTTTCAATGCTAGTTGGGAACCCTAAAAGAGAGATCTAGAAATACTTATAAGACTTCTCTATTTGTCATTGTCCCCAATACAAGGGTTTGTATCAAAAGTCACGGAATTGCCAAGCACTTTGGCTTTCTTTTTTTTTTTTTTAAAAAAAAAAAAAAGGTGTGATTTTGTACTTTAAATCATTAAAAGTAAGTGCAGTCCAAAAGGACGTGACTCTTCAATAATTCTTAGAAGAAGGCAGTTGAAAGCATAGACATGGCTAGAGTCTTTACCGCTATTAAGCAGATGGTTACAGGGAGTGCTAAATGAACATCAAACCCTGCTCACCTTTCCCACTGATGTCAGCAACAGAGTTACTAGCACCTGTCCCTGTAGTGACAAGCTGCACAGTGGCTACCAAACACTCAGCAAGTGTATATCAATATTAATGCTGACAGCTTTAATAATCAATGTTTCCACTGCTGTTAAAATATTTTAATATGATAATTGGGTGACCCTGTGCCTTTGTCTGAAAGATAAATTTATTCTCAAGCCAAGCCTTCATTTTCTGGCATATTTGAGATTTGTGTTCAATGTTACAAGAATCCCAAAAGGCCTATGTCCAGAGAAATTAACCCCAAACTGTTATTCAGCTTAAGCCTTCAATTAAAATCATAAAATCTACTCTGCTAAGTCATTTCTATTTTCATCCTGTAGGTAATCTCTGACTTTTCCCTTACAACCAGAAAAGATAACCTAAGTCTAGTTAATATATTTTCTAATTTTAGTAATACATAATTCTAAGAACACCTTTTTTCCCACTGGATATGCAGGAAAGAGAGCTGACAAGATTAGTGATATATAGGAAGGGAGGTTATATTAGGAAATCTATCTCATCAGGGATAAAAAATAGCATAGGAATTATTTTTTATACCAGTTAGCTATGAAGAGATAAAAAGATAGGTCTGTTGACATATTCTTTTCATTAAAATGCAAGGACAAATCTTGTAATATTTTTATAAGCTTCTTGAGATTATAGTTTATGACTCTCCCAATATATGTTTACAACACACCATGTGTGTTGGTTTTTTTTGTCTAAGATGACTCAAGCCTATATCAGGAAATGTAAGAAATTAGACTTTGAATCTATGGCCCATTACTGTGAAAAGAATAAGAGTAGTATTACTTCCCACTATTCTGTTGATTTTTTTGACATATCAGTAAGTCAGTGGAGGTGAGTTTACCAACTGGAATTAACCAACTCATCATTCTTCAGTTAAATGTTTCTTCAAAAAAGAAAAAACAAAAGCTCAATTAGTGATGAAACATTAGTGCTCTATGCAAGTCAAGCAATGAGTGTCTGGTAAGTACATCAAACCATTCTCAAAACTTGTACAGTGGAAAGAAATTTTAATGGAAAATTAAGATAGTAAAAAGAAGCATTCAAGTTTGTTAATATTGACATTTTCAGTTTATTCAGCTTTGAGTACAAATGTTCACACTTGTAACCAGAATAAGCTAAGTATAGTATGAAGAGCAATATTATATAATACAGTTCATTATCTGATAGATCAGACACATAAAAGTCAACTTTGCTGGAGTGAAGAGCCCTGTTATGCAAGAGATAAAGTTATAAACATAATAAGAAGCAAATTGTAGCCGAACTGGGATGCTACTTTTTAAGTTAGGAGTCCAGTGGCTAAGGTTGTAAAGTGCAGAAGTTATTTGAAGATTATTTGGGGATTTATTTCATAATATCAGACATAAGTAATGATAAAGAAAGTATATACTATTAATTGCACTCTTATTGGGAAAGAAGAACTGACAGATCTAATGTAGAAGGACAAGGAAGATGTGAGGGAATGGTTACTAGATGTGTCTAAACATGGAGTTCAATCGTGAAAATACACAAAGCATGAAAAATAATATGAGACCAACAGACAGTAAATAATGTAGAAGCTGAAACCCACAAAACCCTTTATGACATTTGTGAAGAAGGTGAAATAAATTTAAGGTTATACCTATATAAATTGTTTAAGTTTTCTCTTCCAGCTTCTAAGAATCAAAGGCTACAGAGGTAGCTGAGTAGGGAGTTTGATCCTCAGTACTAACATTGAAATCCAGGTGTGGTGGCATGCATTTATAAACCCACTATTGGAAAGGCTGAGATTAACTGATTGTTGCAGATTGCTGGCCAGCCATCTTTGGGGCATTCTGGTCAGTGAGACACCCTGTCATTGAAGACAAGGTGAGAAAATCCTGAGGACACCAGAGGCTGTCCTCAGAATGCACACACATGTGCACATACACCCACAAAACAACCAAAAATCCCTACAGAAAAACTTAGTTTTTAAAAAAAATACTTTCCTTGTGATCCTACAAATCTGTTGTTTCCTTACTCTACAGTGAGAGTCTGTTTTGTGTTTGCTGTTGACTTTCCCCAGACTCAGATTAGCCCTAAAGAAGGGTGGCAAGTGTACAGCTCAGCGCAGGACCCTGATGGGAGATGCATTTGTACAGTGGTGGCTCCAGAACAAAATCTGTGTTCCCGAGATGCCAAAAGCAGGCAGCTCCGCCAGCTGTTGGAAAAGGTATGTAGTCCATATTCCCTGTGCATATTTTTATTGAAATCTATCATTATTTACAAAGTAACTATGATTGATTAATAGCATATAGATTCCCTGGTTTTTGCTCTCTTTAACATGAGCCTTTCCTGTCCTTTGAAATGGGTGTCATTTCTGTTGTATTTTTGTCTTTCACAATCTTTCTTTATAATACAGATTCTCCACCACACATCTTAATATCCAGCCGGTTTCTCTCTTCTAGGCTGCAGGAAGCATGGAGTGTTCTGATGCTGACAGTTCAGCCTCAGCTTTCAGGATCACACTAAGCTCTTTGAGCTCACATATTAGGCTCTCATAAACAATCTTGCTGGGAAGTAAAAATAATGGCATGAAACATGCAAGCTATCTGGGAAGATAATGAATAATTCCAAGTGTTTATCATCATTTTCTAAATCATTCCTTTGAACATTAAACTCTTCCGTTTCATTCAATGGCATTCTCTCCATAATTTACTTAAGCTGGATCCAGAACAATCAAATGCAGAATGCCCTTGATTTGTTCCCTTTTACAGATGAGAGTCAGCTCATGAAAGGTTGTTTATGTGTTGTTAGGAGAGGGAAAGCCAATGAATGGTTCTTTTTATGATTTCCCATTCAGACTTGCACCGTGCAGGGTTCTGAATACAGCAGGACAGCTGGGGTGGTCACAGCGATGCAAGGATGACAACATGTTTGAATGTTAAGTATCATAGAAAGAAAGAGATGAATTAGGTAGGATATGCTGTAGAGGACACTATGCTCTCCACTTCACTCTGTGTCATATCATTTCTGTGATTACACACTCCAGACTCTAAAGAGAACCTTTTTCATGTAAAATTAAGATAGCCAGGAGAATGAAAGTGTCTAGCCAGATAATATAAACAAATGTTCACTATGTTAAGCCAATCTACCAAAACTCTCTTCCACCTGTCATAAAGTTTCCTATTTGAGTATCGTTAGGAAATTCTCTGATTAAACAATATTTTTTTTATAGCTGGCTCTCAGAGTTTTTATATGAAGCTTAGTATGTTTCTCCTTTCCTTCTCCTTGGAGCTATGTTCATCACCTATTGGCTCTCTGGTCTCAAACTTTCTTTTACGGTGAGATTCCATCGTCCCTGCTACCTACTAGAGCAGTTCCAGTCTCATTAAAATGTGTGTTGTTAAAAACTGTTATAGGCATATTATGATTACACTATGGTACTTATTTCTAATCCTGATAATTGTTTTTATGAAAAATAGAAATGTAATATTTAGTTTAGTTACCAGGGAACTTAATTTCGGTAGAAAATGATTTAACCTCTTAAGTATATCTCCCCTTTTATAAAATTGTATCTTGACTCAGATTACTGATAGACCTGCACCAGCCTTTTTCTTCTCCATAAAATACACCAAAAAAGATTTCCTTAGGTGGAATAACTTCATATTATATGTTAGTATCATTCAGTACAACATTACATAAACATAGCCAATCACATCCTTTATTCTAGAACCACTTGAAATAATTAAATAAAATGTGAATGCCAGGAAGTACACATTCTATAGGTGAAAACAGAAATGTCTATCAGATATAGATTGGAATATTGTTTCCATTATTACTGTTTTGTTTTACATTTCTAATCTATTCCATTCAATTCTTACAGAAGACAAATCATGGTTCATTTCATAAATTCACGTAAAAACAATCTGGTCTTTTCTGAGTCTGCATTTGTAAACTTTCAAATGTCCCTTAGCCAATAAGCTACACAGTTACATTAGGTTGTTTTTACATTGTTTTTATGTCGTTCTCAATGCCACTAGTGGTCTCCACACTTAATTAAGAGATACTACCTCTGTCAAATACTTCAACAAATAGGTATGTCACTGAATATTAGAAAAGATGCAGCTCATTTAGTAGTTTAGGTCTTTGTGCACCAGAAATGAAGTTGTCAGTCTTCAAGTTTACTTACTATATGTAGTTTCTATGTATTGCTACAGGTATCCTGATATTGCCTAGATCAGTATTTCCTAAAAGATGATTTTGGACTAGGATGTGGGCAACATTTTCACCAATAAAATAAATTCAAGGACCTTATACATAGTCATTCACCTGGAAGATTTCAAAAGCAATCTAAAACCAACATTCATGGAAAAATCCCACAGTCAAGAAACAGCTGTTATTTTTGTTTAACTAAAGCTAGTCAAACATATTGAGCCATAGACTTTTTTTATTATAAGGTAGTCTAGTAACAGTTATAACTGAGAGTAAAAATACGTTCATTTGTGTTCATTCAGAAAGACCTCATATATTTTATTCATTAAAAAAATAAACAAACAAATGATTCAAAAAAGATTATCAGAGACATGAGACAATGAATTTGTCAAATACTGTAGAAGTCTGTCAAGTAGATTTTCATAGTTGGGTCAAATATCTAGGAACAAAACAAATTACAAGGGTAAGAATTTATTTTGACACATGGTTTTAGAGGTTTTGCTTCATGGTCATTTAGCCTTGTTCTTTGGATGTGATAAGGCAGAATGTCGTCAAAGGGACCACGTGGTAGAGAGAATCAGCAGACAGGAAGTAGGGATAGAGGACACTGGAATGACATAGACATGATACATCCCTTGATGACATGTACCTAGAAACCTAGCTTCCTGCAGCTAGGCCTGACCTCTTACGTTTTCAGACTCTTTCAAACTAGTGCCATGGTCTGCAAATCAAACCTTCAGTACATGAGCTTGTGGGGGATATCTAGTATCCAAAACATAACAAAATTTCTAATGAATATTAGAAGCAGAACTGCAGAACAAATTCAGATAGAAGTAGAGTGTAAGAAGAAACACAGCTGACTAGTCTTCTTCCAACGAGTCATACAATGAAGATCCAGTGTCCTGTATCAACAGGAAACTGCTGCTTAAATAATTCTCCAACAACAGGAGGAAGCTTTTCCTAGAAAGATGCTAAAGGAATCTCAGAGTCAAATCCTGTCCATTTAGACATATTTAATACTACCCTGTACCTAAGATTAGCTCCTATAGTTATTCAAGATTGTGTAATATCGTCACAACAAGGTCTCATCAAAAACTTTTTCAATGCTTTTTCCCATAACAAAAATTAAGTTTGAAATTCAATTGGGAAGACTGAGTGGAATGTAAAATAAGGGACACTATTTTAACTCTATTTAGCATATTTTCTCTTGCCCATCATCTTCTAATTGTGTGGAATATGGCTAGGTATAAAAAACGCTTTGGAAGATATCAGCTTTGCTAATGATGGGTATCTTGAAAGACTGTTACATATTTAAGTAGATAACCTGTTTCTTTAATGCAAATGCTTTTCTTTAGTCATGCTTAACTATAGATAAGGTTAGAATATTACTTTGAAAGTAATGCTTTTATCCATGATGAAGTTTCTATGAGTTCAATGTTGTCTCTACTTTTATGCTGCACTAAATGTTTTTATACAAAGCTTCCTGAATACAATAATCATTTCAAATTAAGAAATATTTGCAGTCATTTACTGCTGTCTGGAAGTTATAGGGAGAGAAACAGTCTCCCTAAAATACTAAGATCCTAATTACTCATTATTCTATTTAAAACTCAAGATGATTTTGCTCAGGAAATATATATTGAGCACTTATTCTGTGTCTGGCTCTGTATAACATCTTGGAAGTATAAGATGTAACGTACAGCCTCTGATAAGGATCACAGATAAAGGGCCCTTTGCTGACATTGTCCAAGCACACATTGCAAAATTACTTTTAATGTAAACCAGACTCTGACATGCTTGAAACAGACAGGATGGACATAGGGGAGCACTAGGGATCAAGACAGCAGAAGGAAAATATAAAAGAAAATTGACTTGTCTGACAAGAGGTAAAGAACTAATGCAAGCCAGAGTACCAGAACTCACTGGCTTTTCTTAAAATTACAGTTCTGAGGAATGTATCAAACAGAGTCTTTTTATAGCTAGCTGATATGTGTGTTTAGCTTTGTTATTTTACATGATGGAAAAGTCTATCTCTGAAGAAATCATTCATTTGTAGTTCATTTGATTTTTTTTTTCAACAAAAGTAACATCTTACTAATTACTAAGTAATACATATTTGTTTAAAAATAAGTGAAAGTGAACATTCACATATCTAAAAAAAGAATAAGCATCTTTTTGTGCTTATTCTTTGGTGCATTCACTAATGCAAGCAAAATACCATTTAATCAATATGGATTTATATATATACTGTTTCTATACCTATACAAATATGCATATATAGTTATGCATATATATGCATAAAAATATTTATAAATAAATAAATTATTTATATATATATATATATATACACACACACACACACACACAGATAGAGAGAGAGAGAGTTATATATGTCCAGAGGTCTTTCTCTAGATTTTCTTTTCTCTTTCAGAAATGTATAACAGCCTAATGTATATTTTTCTAATTCTTCTATATGCACTTATTCATATTTTTCTTAATGGATTATATTATCTTTTGCATATGTGACTATATTTGATTTGTGTTTAAGGATTTAATTCTGTACACATAGTACATTTATCTCCTATAGAAATTATCTCAAGAAAACGGTACATCTCAAGCTTTAAAATTCAATTGTAAGAATCACTTGGGGAATCTTGATAAATCTTTAGACTAATTGAGTGTCTTTGGGATGGTACTGGATACATTCAGGACAAGCTTCCAGGTAAAGATGAAGTTATTGCTCTGAAGACAATGCTGATGTAAAGAGTATAGAGATCCATCTTAGTCTTTAGAATGATTCATTCAAATAGTATTCTTCATTCAAATGCCCTCCTCAATTAGAGGTTTTCCCTTTGTTTTCAGGTTTTTGCAACTTCAAAAATTAGGGTAGTCTTTTGTTTTTGTACTCTATCTAGGTCACCTATTTCCCACTCCTAAATAGCCTGGGGCTCAATGAACCTGAACTGGTGCCATCAGCTTAACATGTGTTTTTGCCTCTCTATAAGTACTTTATGTGGTTGCTATTTTCCAAGTCCCTCAAACATATGCTATGCAACTTTGAAGGTGTTTCATCATGGCCAGTCTGACTGGTCCCAGTCAACTCAGGGTCACACCTCGGAGCACTTTAAGACCATCTTGTTTTAACTACATTGAAATCAACATGAGTTGATATCAGGGCTCAGTGAGCTCATCTGGATGGAGTCCAGGTTCCTTTGTTCTAGAACAAAGAATTGAGCAGAGGCAGAGAGACAAGGCAGACACAGAGTAGTTTGTTAGGAAAAGATATGTTTTCAAGGGAAGAAAGTAGATTGGAGCAAAGCAGAGCATTTCAGTAACTCAGTGTCCTTAAGTATTTTAAAGATCCACTCTGGCATGCATGTTAGTATTATAATAAACAATAGACCAGTTTCAGTCTGAGGATGCTCAGAACCTGCTAGGATAGTACAGTTAAGTGGTGGAGGAAAATGAGGTAATCTAATCTTTCTCTCTGCCAAGTGGTTTCTTTCATGGGCTTTTGTTCTTCTTTGTGAAGTCTCTACTTCTCTCTCCTCCTTATTTTTCTGCCTCAAAATTACTGAACTTTAACTTTCTTGGACCTGTTACTGCATACACTGTTGCTCAGTACCCCTGATATTTCAGAGGTCAGAAACTACATTTACAGATATATTTTTATCCCAGAATGCATTTCATTGGGATATTATAACTTCAGGAAGCCTTGGAATAAAACTAATTTTAATTTTTTCTAATCTGCTATCTTCTTGCTTATATGGTCATTTTTAATAATACATGTCAGTTTTTTATTAGGTGTAGTTTTTTTTTGGATGGATTCTTTGAATGCTTATTGTAAGGCATCTTGAAACAGTGACAGGCAGACATTCATTTATAGATTTGGTACTTCTGTTCTTCATGCTAATGACATTTTGATGATACTTTAGTAGAGATTGCATGTATCCATAAACAGAGATTAATGTACAACCAATGACTTTGTTTGACAGGTGCAGAATATGTCCCAGTCTATAGAAGTCTTAAACTTGAGAACTCAGAGAGATTTCCAGTATGTCTTAAAAATGGAAACTCAAATGAAAGGGCTGAAGGCCAAGTTTCGTCAGATTGAAGATGATCGGAAGACACTAATGACCAAGCATTTTCAAGTAGGTGTGAGCTATGCAATCCTGTCAATCCAGTGCAGAGGGCAGCTAGCATGTCACTCAACGGGAAATAACTATGCTATGACCCATGCATACAAAATTAAAGACTCACTGCCAACTCAACTATCTCATCACTAAAAAGTGATCATCAGTAGCCAGGAATACCTGGAAGACTGCTATTAAAAAAATGGTGCCCCCCACCCCAAGATATGTAGAATTTCTGGGTAGATTTAAAGGCACTTTACTTTACTATCTATGACAGGGGTAAAGCCCCAGGAAAATTAATAATTATGCCACAAGCTTTTTCTAACTATTTTATGCTATGCTGAAATGAGAAATATGGAGAATGTAAATTATTACAGGAGGCAATAATAGCATTGATAAAAGCATTTTTTAAAAGAATAGCTTTCTAAGTTTATACAAATAAGTTCTTTAAAAAAGATTTTAAGTGATTTAATGCCAATTACCTAGAAACTAGAAATGGAAAAAAGAATTTTGAACATGCCATGCAGACTTTGTTAGTGATATATCAGAAAATCACTAATTTAAAAAAAAAAAAAAAAACAAAAAACTTCTTGGTCTGATAATGCCAAATGAGCCTCTACTAAAAATGATTTATCTGTTTTAAAAAGCACAGCACAGAGTTTTCAAAAATATTAGGGTTGTCCATATGAAGCATTTTCCCCTCTGTCAACTAGATAGTGAAAATCAATCCTAGCATGAAAGAGTGAGTTGAATTGAAACTTGTGGTCCAGGCTTTTGGGTGTACTGGTTAAATGTAGCAAGTTAGTCAGAAACAACATCTTTGCAAGGTACAATTTAATGTGGAAGAAATCATCATATTTTGGAATTTTCTCTGTAGCCTCTGGAACCTGAGGACAGAGGCAGAGATGACAGACATTAATTCGTAACCAGTTTCAAATGAAAAAAATGAGGTTATGAAAGTTAGGATATTAACAAGAGAGAAAGCTGAGTAGTGAATTGTGGGATTTGAGCTGAAGAGACACTTGAACAAAACAAAAAGAAAAGCAATCTAACAAAGAATGAGTTAGAACAAGTCTTAGGGACAAAATACTCTTGAAGATTACAGAAAATAGGACTGTGAGCTAGGTTAACAGAAAAAAAATATGGAAAAAAAGACAAACAGAGAGAAATATTAGGTTTGAGGACATGTCAACAAGAATTCATTGAGCACATATACTCTGTAAGGCAGGGCCAGGCCCTTCTTGTAGGTAATAAGCACAAACTCCTTCCATTAAAGACAAATAAGAGGGAAATAGACTGCTCAAAGAATGGATCAGAGTCATTTAAGAGCACAACAGGAGGAACTGTACATTTGCTCACTGAAGATCTGCTAAATAATTAGGAAATTTGACAATGTCCAAAAAAGCCATGTTAAGTATGGCCTCTTCTCCCCAAATACTAATTTCCAGGGAGAATACAGAAATTTAAAAGAGTTTCAGAGTCAACTTTCAATGCACAGAATTTAGTTGTAAATGGTCAAGCAGTAATATGAATCTGAAGCTGTGTCATTAGCAAAATAGAAGGTTATAAATACTCAAAGGAAGGAGAGAAGCCTTCCCAGAAAGGTCAGGTGCAAGAGGGTAGGAATTCATGCTGTGTGTCAGTAGACAAAATAATGAAGACATGGTGGAATGGAAGGGCCCTATCTTTCCCTGGATAAGCAGGACTGGGGATGCATATATAAGAAACAAAGAAGTGATGCTGAGAGAAACCAAAAAACATTTGTCCTAGTGTATAGGATTTGCCCAGCAAATGTCATGATGTCAATAAGAAATTGAATTTTCAGGAAATACCACATGATTATGATTCTGATTTTCATAGTTTACATAATCCAAGGATTTGTTGGAAATGTCAAAATCTAAATATCAATAATCATAACAATATTTTTCTGAACATACAGAATCACAGCAGAGTTCAGAGCACTTTAACATATTAACAAATTCAATCATCACACCAATGCCACAGGGCAAGCACTGTTTCACTACTTTTATTCCCATCTGATGAACTGATGCACAAACCATGAGTCAGTTTTCTAGTATCCTATTAAAGATTTAAATAGACAAAGTCTAGCTTCAGATTTGTAGATCTAAACCAATAAACTAGTTCTCTGAATTAAAATTAAAGTAATTGGCACTGGAGAGTTGGCTCAGTTGGTAAAGTACTTGAAGCACAAGCATAAAGACATTCCCAGCATACAGGATAAGGTGGCAGGCTTTGGAGGGATTCACACTGTGTCCTCATCATTGAGGAAGTAAAATCAGACATACCTCTGAAACTTGTTAGCTAACTAATTTAGTCTAATAAGTGAGTTCGTGAGTTCATTGAGAAACCTATCTTGGCAAAAAAAAAAAAAGAAAGCAAGCAAAAGATGATTGAAGAAGACTTTGACATCAACCTCTGGCCTCTACACAAGTGTGTACAGCACCCTTATACATGCACATGCACAGTCACACACACACATGCACACACACATATGCACACACACACGCACACATTCGTATGCGCACTCCAAACACATGTATACCTCTCCACATTTATGAGCTCACATCCCTATACATAAACCTCAGTAATAATTAGATATCCAATGGATGCTTATGAAACTCATTTCTTCACTGAGTTACATCATACATCTCATTTCCCTCTAAGTGCTAAGGTAACATATGCTAGAATAGAACATTCTAAAACCAAATTTAAGTTGAAAATACTCTATAAAAACTGTGCTGCTGCAAAATTTTCATCTCATGAAACACCGTCAACTTTATTGTCTTTCTTTATGATCTTTCAGGTGGAAGCTAAGCTAGTGGTCAAAGTGAGACTGTTGTTGGCATGATACTATGGGTATTGCCAGAGCTAATAGTAGAAAGTAAAATTCTAGGAAAAAAAACAAACTATCAAAGCCAGACCTATGATATTACATTTTTATTTTTCAAATATTTGATATTTGTACCAGGGCTTTCTGATAAGTTTCCAAAGTTGCAAAATTGATTGTAAAAAATCTAGTAATTTATTAAAAGAGTAAAAATGTGTTGTAATTCATCAAAGCAAAGAAACTTACAAAAATTTGACATTAGATTGGTCTTTTGAATACGCCCACAGTAGAATGCGAAAGCTTTCATTTTTGCTGTTGTTACCATTTGTAGCAAGTTGTATGAGCAGAACTTTTACATTAAAATTCTAATGAAACAACAATGTCTCCCTTTAGGGGTACCATAAGATTCTTACACTAATAAGTTTATCTCAAAACCATCCACTAAAATGAGCAATGCTCTGAAGTTCTGCCCTTTGGCTGTGATAGTTACAAATCTTTGTCATTATTAAGGTTCTTTATCCTCCCATTCAATGTGTACATGTAGACAAATTCAAAGACTTCCAGGTTTATAGAGCATGTGGAAATTCCCCCATAAGAAATACAAGCCCATTAATCAGGGAAGCAATGGGAGCTTCTGCTACTTGAATGTATTTATAGTAATAACATTTTCTAAGTGTAATTTAAAAATGTGATTTTCAGCTCCTTAAATAATTATACAGAACAGCTTCTGACAGCACCTATGGGTTATTCTCAAATGATCATAAGTTTGGAACTCTTTCAACAGATTATATCATCTGCAATAAATTCACAGCTGAATCAAGCTCCTGCAATAGTTTTGTTGTCCACAGCTATCAAGGTAGAGGGAAAGAAGCATGAGTCACAAGTGTAGAAGTTACAGGTGAAGGTGAAGCTGTGGCCCATTCCTGTGATGACTAGAAATAAGGGACATTGTTTGACAACATACATTGCTTGTTTCCTTGACAAAAATCAGTGTTTAAGTTTCAAACTACTCTGATCAGCTCTCAACTGTTATGTAAGCTATGCACCTTGTTCTCTTAGGGATTTAATTCAGTACATGGGCAGATAAGCAATTCTGCTTTTTGTAATGGCATATAAATTATCTATGCTATAAGACAAATGGAAGTGGAGTATAGCTAATGATTCAAAATGGAAACAGCAGTATACATCCTCTCAAACTTTGGGAAGCTTTGTCTAATTTACCATGTAGTTGAACTTACTTTCCTAATGAAGTGTCCTAAGATGGAATTCCAAAGGAGGAGGAACATCTGAGCACAAATAAAAGACCAAGGAGTACAAAGCCATGAGTACAAAAACTCTTCAGTTCAAGGAAAAAGCTGATCAAGAATCCAAAGTTTTCCCTTATGTAGAGCCATGGCTTATATATTCAGTAGATATAATTGGATAATCATTTTCACTAACTTCTCACAGGATGTTTGCACTCTTTCCAATACCATTATTCAATACATCATCAGAGAATGGGATCACGTCTCTGTTTCCTAACTAGATGATGTATTGATCACTTTATAAAACACTAGCAAAATGTAAGACAGTACAAAAGCCCGTAATTGCTATGATAGGAAGGTTTTTCTTAATTATGATAAAGATCAATTTATGCAATAGCAAAGCATGTAACAGCTTAAAGAAAGGTTACAGTGTAGATAAAGCAAGATAGGCAAATTTATTATGAATGATCACATGGTAACTTGTATTATTAAAACATACCTGATGTCAACCAAAACAAAAAAATCAATGAAGACCTTTGAAGCTATTTCAATAAGCTTCTTTGTCATAATACAAAGAATGCAGCTGCTTCTTCTGTTTTAAATGGCTCTTGCAAACTCTCTGCTGCTTTCCCCAGGAGTTGAAAGAGAAAATGGATGAGCTCCTTCCCCTGATCCCTGTGTTGGAGCAGTACAAAACAGATGCAAAGCTCATCACACAGTTCAAGGAGGAAATTCGAAATCTGTCTTCTGTCCTGACTGGGATTCAGGAAGAAATTGGTGCCTATGACTATGAAGAATTGCATCAACGAGTCCTCAGCTTAGAAACCAGACTTCGTGACTGCATGAAAAAGCTAAGTGAGTAGAGTTCTTTCATTTGCTTACACAATGAGCTTCAGTTTCCACGAAGACTCTGTCCTTACTCTAAAAGAAGTGAGCATGAAATACCTAGAAGAAGAAGTCAGGCTTGAGTTACAGGGCCAAATGTTATTAGTCTCTTAAGCATGGCTATGAACTGTTGTTTAAGATTCTGCAATGTCAAGGCTCTGTGACTTACGATAAGTTGTGTGATAATTACAGGCAACTATGTTAGATACATGACTGGATGGAAGTTTTGTTTTTCTAAGTATGAAATGGCCAACCATTGCTTGGCTTGAGGAGGAAAGCTCTCTTCCATTTTAGTTGTTATTGTTCTGCTTTGCTTTTATGGATTTTTGGTTCTTTGCTGTTGTTCTTTGTCTTTCAGTTCTTAACTGTGAGTAAAATGATCAGGAAGTAAATTCAAAGACAAGTGTTCTCAAAAATATAAAGTAAAAATCTTCCCTGGAATAGTAAAAAGGCAAGAGAGGTATTGTATTTAAATAGATGATTTGTAGGAAAGCAGTCTCCGATGGATAACTATAAATATCTAATATAAAATCTGAATGGTTACAAAAAAAATTTTAGGCACACTTTAAAATGTAATTCAGCTGACTAAAAGAGACAGAATATGAAATGCTGCACTAATGTGAAAGTTATCACAATCCCAACATACAAAACAATTAGGTGAGGATCCCACATCAAAGACCCACTATCCTCATCTCAATTTTCTCAAGAGAATCACAGGAGATTACTTAGGAGGAAATAAAGTCAGTCCAAAGGCCCCACAAATGCAGAGGAATCTTCAGCTCTTTTTCTTAATTGGAAAATATTTGTTTTCATGAAATATATTATGATCATACTTTTCTCCTTTCACAGGTCCTCCCAGATCCTCTCTACCCTTCCCATCCAGCCCAAAGCCCTTTCTTTTTATTTCTTTAAAAAACAAACAAAATGCAAACACTCAAGAAACATACACACACACCAAAATATGTAAGCAAATTGGAAACCAAAATATATAAGCGAAAGTTCAATAAGACAAAAAATACCCAAATAAAGCTATATATTATAAAGTCTACAAAAGTAAAATTGAGTTAGTTTTATGTTAGCCATCTGCTTTTGGGCATGGGGCCTACCCGGAAGTGTGATTAATATAACTAGTAAGACTCTACTGGGAAAGACTAATTTTTATTTTACAAGTAGATACCAATTTCAGATACATCTTGGTTAAGGATGAGTGCCCCTGCCCACTTCCCCCTCTCATTGCTGGGACCCGATCTGGATTGAACTCATGAATTTTCCCTGAGTGCTGTCACAATCTCTGTGAATTCATGTTTATCAGTCCTGTTGTGCCTGGAAGACACTGTACCCTTACAGTCAACCACTAACATTGGCCCTGAAGCTCCTCTGATGATGGCTGAGCAAGGCACTGATCTACACGTATAACAGGATGCCATTAATAGTCATTTTATTGTTATTAATTTAGTAATTAATTCCTTTTTAACTAACTTCCACTCTTTACTATCAGTAACCAATCAACAATTAACTATGTAAATTTCTTGACTCAAATCCTTGTCCCTCTCCACCTTATCAACATAATTGGCAAAGGAGTTTTCTGATACACACCTGAATTTTTTTCTCTGCTGAAACTTTCTTAGACAATATTGTATCACAGCATCTAGTCCACAGCTCATGAGCCCCTTCCAGGGCAGCCCTTATTACATACATCTCTGGTGTTGGTTTCCACCATTTCTTCCCTGCCCAAGCAAGGACAGTCTGGGTGACACCTTGAGCTAATAAAGCTTAGCATCTTAAAGTTTAGAGTTGTGCTTTTTACCAATTCACACAGAAATCACTTCTTACGCAATTTTAATAATCAGTTCTCTGTGTATTCTGATGTTACTGAAATAGATAGATGAAATAACTAAGAATGCAATTGAATAATTCCTCACATTGCTCAGTTCTTTCAGGTTATAAAGCTTTTTTTTTAAACCAATGGATATATTGCTATCCACATTCATCTTCTTCTAATATTGTCAATTACATTTGAGTAAAAGAATGTTAATCTTAGTGGACAAAATCCCTCCCTTTTGTACTACTCTTGAACTATGGACACTTTAAGCTGGGTCTTTTATCCCAGCATTCAGGAAGCAGAGACAGGTGGATCTCTGTGAGTTCAAGGCCAGCCTGGTCTACATAGTGAGTTCTACAGTAGCCAGGAAGACACACAGAAACATCTTGTCTTGAAAATAAAGAATAAAGGAAGTATGGATATGCTTCCCATGGTATTCTTAGACATAAGGACTTGATCTATTACATACACACACACATAAATATATAATCATATATACTACCATATATTATGTATGTGTGGTATTTACTGTCATAGATCATTTTATTCATTTCTCTCATAGACCACAAGGTCTGAACAGATAAGTTTCCCTAATTAATATTTCATTTCTTTATTTCTGTGCATTTATCTAGTTTGCATTCCTGGGAATCAAAATCTGAGCATTGTGCACATTGAATTTAGCTAGTCTGATACATGTACTCTAGCAGTCAATAGACTAAAAGTACAGTAGACTAAAAATAACATCAGTATTTATCTCTCTTATTTAATAAGCATGTTCATTCTTTGATTTAACTGAAATGTACCTATAAAACATTGAAAATGCAGCAGTGCCTTAGTACCTATGAAGAACTGGTTTTAGAGCCCCCACAAAAATCCAAATTTACGATTGTTAAATTCTATTCCATAAAATAGTATATGGAATTTAACTATAGCCTATGCATGTCTTCCCATATGCTTTATGTAATTTCTAGAGTCTTTGTAAAACCCAATGTAGTCCAAATGTAATATCAATAGAGTTTAGGTAATAAAAGGCAAGAAAATTAGTCTATACATAGTTGCTACAGATGAAATCGTTTTCCAAATACATTTGATTCCTGGTGAGTTAAACCTGAAGATGTGAAACCCAAGAAAATAAAGAGCAGGCCATAGTGCTACAATGTCAGTTATTCTTTCCAATTGTAAACAGTCATTGTATCCTAGTCACTTGGCATAGAGGAGGGTGCTCCAGGAAAGAAACAATCTAAATTTATGGAAGTTTTTTGTCTCAAAGAGGATGTGACTTTGTCTTTTCCACTATTTAGATCAATTAACCACTTATTGGGCATCTCTGAACAGAGAAATTTTAAACAGTGAGTTTTAATTGTAGATAGAAGGTAGATATAGAAGATAGATGATAGATAAGTAGGTAGGGTAGGTAGGTAGGTAGATAGATACATACATACATACATGCACACATACATGCATAGAGACAGAGAAACAGGGCTATAGAAACATATACATGGGTCGACGATAGATGAATAAATGGATATTGTGTGTGTGTGTGTGTGTGTGCACGTATACAGATAGAAAAACAGAAAATAAAGCATATAATTTCAATGTGTCACTGGGTTAGGGTTTGGTTAAAATATATTTGACTTAGTATCTACATTTCTTGGTACTGGTACAAGATGGATGAATTCATCTCTGAGAATTATTTAATCCCGTGACCATTGTTATTTTACAAACACCACAATATTAAAATATCAGACCATAGGCTCTTCGGAGGGAGGAAAAACAGGAATTAATTAACAACGGAATCATTAACACAAAGGATAGAGGGTTCAATATTCCAAGGAATCGAAAATCAACTTGCTGTAAAGCTGAGAGAGGACTTAGAAGCTAACGCAATAAGAAGGAAGGCTCACTCTGCAGCAGAGTCTTCGCTCTTCAGAAAAGCCTCTAAACACTCAACTGATTAGCAGAGGTACAAATGAGCTGGAGAGCGAGGATAATATTGCAACAATTGTGAATGCATTTCCCTCAATTTTCTTCCCCAACAGAGTTAATTTTAAGTAAAATGTCACAGGGCACATCACATAAATCTGAAAAAGATTGGAAATTAAACCAGATTCCCTACCTTCAAGGACCTTCCCAAACAGTAAACAAGCCCCTCAGGGAATCGTAAGTCCCACTGGCAGCTAAGGCACTATTCATTTTATTTCTACAAAAGAAATAAAGGTTTGGAGAGAGTAGAAACTAGACAAATGCTTCCACAGCAATGCACCCTGGTGGCCTGAGTGAAGTACAATGATGCTTTTTCCAAAGTATTTCACTTTCTCCTCTGAGAGACTAAATAAAGTCCCCTATGCTTAATTAAATCATATCAGATTTCCTGACGTTCAGAATATAATTATATGCATGTGAAAATTTGCCCTAGAATGTGTGGTTAAAATTCTTACACACCCCCTGAGATCACCAACAGATATTTAATGGAGATTATAACCAGTCTTTCCTGCTTGCTAAGCCCCCACCCCACCCCATTCCCTATTGCTGCTTCTATTTCAGGGCAATGATTTGGTGCCCTCTAGTGAAGTAAAGGATGCACATTTTTCCTGAGTCAGACATTTGAGGTCAAGATGATGGGAGCTGTCTTACTATGCTATAGAGAATTTGTATCTCACAACAGAAGCCAAGTTTTCTATGTGCCAGTAGTAATGTTTATATACTCAGAAAATATTTTTGACTCCATAATATGCACTGACACTTTGTTAGGTGTTTAAGGAGCCAAGGAAGTGTAGGATACCATCTCTCTATGGAAACAAGCTTGTCTTTAAGCAAGAACAGAAAGAACAGAACACATAAGTAGGTAATTGCATCAAGATTGGGTGCCTACTGCTTGGCAGACAGTATGCCAGCTGTTTTACATATTTATTTTAATCTATGCAATAACTTTAGGTTAGGCATTAGTATTGATGATTAAGGACAACATGCAAAAAATAATTAACTTCCATGGGTTATTATGGATGTAACAATTTTATGTCCACATCCTTCTCAGTTCAAAATCAGTTTTCTTCCCCACACAAGAAGTCTTTTATGGGATACATAAAACAGCAGAGAAATTCTTTAGGAAGCTCAGGAAATATTTAATGATGAAATTTAATGATTAAAACTACCATCCATCCGATTGTCATGCCCAAAAGCAAGTGTGAGAGTCAGTCATTTCTTCATTATCCCCTGGAGCTCACTTCTCCCACACAATCATCACATCTTTTGACTCCTTCTTTACATATGTCTCAAAACTGTCACGTTTCTGCATCCTCATTTTCACCAACACTGTCTCCCCATGCCATGCACCTGAGGTTGATTCCTCTAGATAGAACTTTTGAACTGACATAATGCTAGCCATAGTTTTCAATAATTGATCAACTTCACTATAAATTAATTATCATTGTATTATAATGATAATTATAATTAATTATAAATTAATTGTCACTAGTCTTCCATATATTCCATACATTTATATGTTCTTAAATTACCACTACATTTAAATCTCTTAAGGACACACAATCTATATTCCTAGAAGAAAGCACAACTTTCTAAATTAACAGGGATTTCATTACAATTTTGTCTATTCAGTTTGAAGTTTAAATAGACTTCTCATTTGAAATGTATTCCTAGTTCAAGTTTATATTAGACAAGATAGATGGAAGAATTGGAGGCCTTTCTTAACCAACTTAGAAAGTAAAAATTGTATTTTATGAAATAATATGAGTAATTAGACACACATGTAATTAATTGTCCCTATCTCCACCAGAAGCTCATTATAGGTATCTCAGTCCTTTTCCTTATGAGCAGAACAGACAAGATTCAATGTACAGATAAAATTTAAGTAATAGAAGTAGTCTGTACATAGTTGCTACAGATGAAATTGTTTTCTTTTATAGAGTTCTGTTAAGACTGCCTTTCTGTATGTATGCCCTCACTAAGCAAATACATCCATGGACCTTCACCATCTTCACCCACAAATGTCAATACTACATCTCACCTGGGTATGTGTTCTCTCATGTATATACTTTCTTCCCAGATACTATGTCAAACTGTGTACCACTTAAAACCATCTTCACTGGAGTCTTGATGTTCTTCTTGCTCTTCCTCTCAGTCTCTTTTTCTGAATAAATGGCACTAAAGTCTCCCCATGTGAGCAAGCCATACATTTGCGTGCCACACTAGATAATTCTTAATTTATTTCAGTAAAGTCTTCCCAAGTGAGCAAGCCATACATTTGCATGTCACACTAGATAATTCTTAATTTATTTCAGTTTTCCATCTTCACATCTAAAGCTCAGGTTGTTCCTATCAACTTTACCCTTAAAACAGAAACATCCAAATATATTGTTTCTTCTATCTCCTTGCTTTATATCCTTCACCCAAACAATGTGATACTGCTTAGAGGAAATTTCTCCCCTACTCTTTACTCCTGAAATTTATTGTCCATAAAATAGATAGTTTTCTTTTAAAATTGTAGTTTAAAGCTGTTTTGATTTCCTAATGTTCCCTTTTAAATTTCTTCCGTGGTTTTAGATAGTATCTCCAAAAAATACAAATGTTCACATTGGGTTTTACAACTTTAATTATATAGTCCATTCTTCTGTCAATCTTAGATCCCTAGCAGGAGCACATGCAATAGTTAATATGTCTAAAGTACCTGTTCATGTACTGAATACTATTCTAAACGCTTAGCATGTATTTCTTATTTAATCTTTTCGACTACACTGTGAAAGGCATTTGATTATTCCTGTTACCCATGAGACAATAAGAGATCTTTGAAGAATAAGGATACAATTCAGATCCTCAACCTACAACCCTCTATACAACATTTTAAAACAGGACCTTTCCCCAGATGACATCCTAAATGTTTTAAACCACTAAATGACGAACATGCTAACTAAACTAAAGCTCTAAGTTTCTTTCACTTCATGAGCCAATGGATGACTGCTTGTAAATTACATCTCAGATGAAATATCAAGCTAGATGTTTTCATTACCTTGGTGGAGTCTAAAATTTTGAATGGATACATTTGCTTGAGATTATGAGGCTTAAAGACACATGAAAATCAGCTACACTTTACTTCAAGTGTGTCTCATAAATCAAGACTATGAAATTAGCTTACTCAGGAAATGTGTCTCAAGATGGAAAAAATATAATGGACTGAGGTCAAAGAAAGGAAGACAGAGTTGAGCATTACACATCGTAGATCACCGGGAAGATGGAAAATAGTGTTGGATGCTGAACATGCAGGTCTATGATGAAGAGACAATAATCCAGAGAGGAACCAGAAGGCAAAAAACAAGTTTCATGAGTGGTCATGGAATCTTCCTTGATCAAAGAATAGATTTAAAATACCTTTGTTTGAAGTCATAGCTCACATATTTGCACATATTGAAAGTGATTTGCATACAACCAAAACATTTAAGAAAATTTGCAGTAATAAAATTTTCAAAATTAATTTGACTTCCTTGTGTAACAGCAAATGAGTTTTCCTCAAATGGACAATGTATTAAACTGATAAAACCAGAGTCTCTAAAAGCCAAGAACTGGTCAAACAGATAATATAATTCTCATTAAAAGACATGCAGGAGTATACAGTGAGAACGCGTGAGAAATACAATTCTAAAAACAAAAACATGTGCAGGATCACACTGTAAGAACTCAATAGAAATATAACTCCATTCAACTTCTCTTTTTTCTGATTTTTAAAATTTTAATTAAAATAAAATTACATCATTGCTCTCTTTCCTCCAAACCCTCTCAAGTCCCATTTTCCTACCCCTCTTGTGTTACCCTCACTTATTTCCTCTGAAATTCATGGCTTCTTTTTCTTTGACTATCAAAATATATAACTACAACCAGCTGAGTCCCTTTAGTGTTGTTTGCATGTGTATGATTTCAGGACAGGATTTCCATTTGACATTGCATGACCAATCAAGGCACTCCTCCTGGGGAAGACATCCTCCCTCAACAGCCATTAGTTGTCTTCAGTTATTTGTGAGCCCCAGGAGATTTCTCCTTCCATGTTTATTGGTGTTTTCATTGTTTGGGTCTTGCTTAACCATGTTGACAATGTTAACATGGCTGTAGCTTCTTCATTCTTTTTAGAAAACACAACCTCACAGCAGATGATTTCCTGGTCCTCTGGCTCTTACAATCTTTCTGTGCTTCTTCCACCATGTTCGTTGTCCCCTAGCAGGAATTTTGTTATAGAAGTATCTGTTGGGGCATAACACAGAACAATCAGTTGTTCTCTGCATTTTAGTTAGTTGTAGTTTCTGTATTGTCTCTCTTTATACTACCCAAAGATGCTTCTTTGATGAGGCATGAAGGCTGCACTGTGGGTATATGGAGAAGTATTTTGAAAAACAGTAATTATGCTGATCAAGTAATGTGTCATTAGTAGGTTCTACTCTAAAATCCATAACCTCACTGTCCCCAGGTATTGACTAGGTGTCAGGTACCAGTACCATGTTTTCCTTTATGTTGGTCACTGTTGTGATTCATAGGTATCATCTAGTAGGACTGTTGATTCTCTCTACTAGCAGTTTACATAAGCACCTTCTGATGCTATGAATACTTATCCACAGGAAAGAGAATTTCAGGTCATATTCAGCTCAAATATTACTAATCCTGTCTCTGAACCACATGGCATCTTCAATAACATTGTCTTACTTCAACCTCTAAGGGGCATCCAAAGAAAACGGAAATGCCTTTCATTGTTTGGGGAGTACCTTATACTCCCCTGACCAACAGCACAAAATATCATTTTTCATCCTTTTGTTAAATGTGACATAGTTTCATTTAAGCAATATGTATGTGGATACACATACACTTGTGACTATTATATGTACATTTCAGTAAATATCAAATTAATATGATTCCCTAAAGTTTTTGAAACAACCTTACTGTTATTTTTATCCCTCCTTCTCCTTCAGTATATCCTCCTTCTCCATTTGTATCTTTTAAAATGTTTACATTTGTTGCTATAGAAAATGTACTGATAAATGTTATAACTCATAACAGTCACATTTTTTGAAGAAGTAAAGACAGAAATAGAACTGTCTAAATCAACTGTAAAATGGAGCTGGAAGTTGAAAACATACAATTTCATTCTAAGCCTTAAAGGACTGAAAATATTAAAATGCAGGGTATTCACATGTTTCATTTCTTCAGTCTGTAACTCTTTCTCTTTTCTTTGCATTTCCTAGCTATGTGTGGCACATAAAACCTGGAAATGAGCTTTCCACAGGCAATGTATAATTGCAATTTTGTAGCTTTTCAAATTTAGTGGCTATGGGGATTTTGCAAAGACTTTAACATTTAAAAAACAATTATATTATACACATGTGGTAAAAATGGTATGCTTAATTTTTTTAAAGGGTTTGGAATTGAAGATCAATAAACTAGTTTCAGTTCTTTTCCGAGAGTTTAAACCACTTAACACTTTAATTTTAGGGCATCAGATCGGGTAAATCAACATTTCTAATAATATATTCATTTTCTATTTTTCAAGATCAGTCATAGACATTGCTTAATGAAGTCCTATTCTATTAGATGAAAATTTAGATAACTTCTCCAGCTTGAGTTTCCTTTTTAAATATATCTCTACATAGTATGCTTTTATGACAGCTCACAGATATTGACCAAAATCAAACTTGTGGCGTCGAGACAAATTTGTTCATCTTCTTGGGGAAATATTTTACAATTATATGTTTTAAAAGATAGATACAGTCATTCTCCTATACTCTATCTACTCACAACTATATTTCTCAGCAACATGAATTTAATTTTTTCAGCTATCTCTGGATACATTTTGTCTTTTTTATAAGTGAGCAGATGGAGAACAAGCCAAGTTTTGGTAATTTGGTTATGAGCTGATTTTTAGGTTAAATGTGGATGTTTACAAGATTATGACCATGTTTATACTGTTTCTTGGAAGCTAAGTGATGGATTTAGACATAATTTCTTTTTCTCTAAATCTAATATCATAATATCTAGGCCATTCAAGGGATTCTCCTTTAATATGTATCAGTAAGCCAGATGGGACTGTATACACCTTTAATCCCAGAGTTGGGGCAATAGATGCATGCAGATCACTTCGAGTTCAAGAAGTGTCTACATAGTGAATTCCAAGCCAGCCACAGCCAGACAGTCTCAAAAAATTATATAACATAACTATTTCACCTATCCAGATTTTCTTAGAAAATCTCAGTTGTATGCTGGAAAGATTCTTCAGTAGTTATAATACTCCCTGAAAGCACACAGGTTTAGCACAGGATATCTCATAACCATCTATAACTCTAGTTCCAAAAATAACTAGTGTCCTGATCTGACTTCTGTAGATACTACACATGTGGTGCACACATACATGTAGACAAACACCTATACACATTTAAAAAAAAACATATCTTTATTTTTAAGTACCAGTCTGTCTAAAAATCAAATCCACTTATCACTTCTTTTAAAAAGTTAGTTTGATTGGTACTATATTTTTTCAAATTGAGAATGGTTACAACATGATGTTTAATATGTGTGTGTGTGTGTGTGTGTGTATGTGTGTGTGTATGCACTCACATATGTGTATGTTACATAATGTTTCTATCAGTCTAAACATATCTATATCTGTAAGCATATGCATCATTTCCATGATGGCTGTATCAATAATTTACTTTTCCACAACGTTATTGAGAGACCTCCCTCTTGGAGCTGTCTGTTCCGGAAGATTTCTCAGTGATGCCTGCACAGTTTTCATTATACGAGAAGTCACTGTTTCACTGGTCTCATGCCTGCCTCTCTTGAGTTACTAACTTGTTCACTGCAATATATCCTCAAGTCATCTCTTCAGAAAAACTTACAGTAAATAAGCTCCTGGGGTGCTTACCCATCAGAAAATATCCTGTGCTGTCATCTTTGGATTAGTATTCTTCAATACAAAGGCATGGGTCCTGATTGTATTCCAGTATCCAGCATGGTGCTTAAAAAGTCAATTCTAATCTAATTCTTACTTATGCACATGTAAGCAGCTTAAACGCCTTAAAAAAATTCAACATCACATTGTTTTTAATCATCTTACATTTCACGGTGACTTTGTTACAGATAATACTCTACATAATTTGTGTCTTTATGTGTCTTCTTTTGTGTCTCTTTTTATGTCTCCTCCTATTCCAGAAACCTGATTTGCATACTGAAACCAATACTTTATATCTCACTTCACCTTTATTTTCAATGTTACAGTTTTCAGTTTGGGGGAATTAGTTTTAATATTCTATCTGTTTTTGTAAAATATAATCATAGTTTTCATTTTCAAATGTACTTTTAGGTTTTTCTCTTACTGTCCAAACACACAGTGCTCAAGAGTCTAAAGAGGGAAGGTTCTCTTTTGGTCTATGGAGTCTCTTTTATCAGAACATGTCCTTTAATACATGATTGTTTTAAAGCTATCTAGTAATCTGTTATTTACCAACTTTACAATTTTGAGCAATAATCCCCTTGGCCACTTTGAGTATTTATGTAGCACTTGGTACTTCTTTCTATGAGTAACAAGGAAGGAGACAATGTCATTAAGAAGGAGGAGCCTGTGATGAGCATCCAAAAATTAAATTATCCACTTTACATCTTTTAAGGTAACTAACACACAGCTTTGCAGATATGTTGACTTTCTTTTCCGAGCTCCACATCTAAGCAAATGAAAATGGAGTCGATTGCTGTTAACATACTTTCTACAGTAGTCATGCATTCAGTTCTGTACAATACTCCAGGCGTTCATTGTACATACTTTTCTGGGTCCATATTTACATTTTCAATCACAACTCTTCTGCACAAGTAGGTGTATCTTAACTCAGTCTGAATCTCTCATGACCACACTCCATTATCTGTGCTTTTTAGAAATGTATTGAAATTTCTCTACAAATAGTAGAAAGTAGTTCTAATAGAGTAGTTCTTTGTATTCTTTTCCTTCACTTTGGGATTTAAAATATAAATTTATTTTATCAATATATTCCTCCATTGTAATTTTATTGAAATAAAAAATAGAGAAGATAATTAGATATTAGTCTGTCTTTTAAAGCCAGAATCATTTTTCATTTTTCAGAAAAGTACACATATATATCTGTGGTTTAATTGGAGTGGGATATCTTTTTATTTCATTCTAAGTACATTGGAAATTTCCATGGTCTTCTTATTTGCTTACTTATAAATGTTTATGTGTGGCATCATTAAGCATCACTTTTACATACCATATATTCATATCATCTACCCAACTACATGCATTCAAAATACATTAACATTTCTCTAGTTGAGATTGATGCTACTTTGCTCATATGTGTTCATGTGTTTATAACATGTTTGACTGCCATATTTCAAATAGGTTTAGTTCAGATATATAGAAAGAAAGAAAGAAAGAAAAAGAGAGAGAGAGAGAAAGAGAAAGGAGGAAGGACGGAAAGAAAAGGAAGGAGGGAAGAAAGGAAGGAAGGAAGGAAGAGAGAGAGGGGAAATATGGCATGCAATCTCATTAATCACTAGCTCAGTCTTGATAAATTTGGTTCCTGGAATCTGTAAAATGATTCGCTGTACAAAGATGACATCACTTGTAGTTCCTTTCAAAGAAAGTGGAAAATGATTTTAATTCAGGTATCCTGAAATGTTAGGGATTTCAGAATATGTAGTACTGTAGCAATAACAGAGCAAAATGTGTCCCATTCATCATCTTCCTAACTCCACAGCTTGATATCCTGCCAATTACAAATTATTCTTATGAGAAACATATAGAGAGAAATATGAGCCAAAATAAGCTTCAAGCTAGATTGCTTTTGTCCATGATTTGCCTTGAGCATTTCTTCTTTTCATCCAAACACTCAGGCGCCAGTAGCAATGATCTAGACATTTATCATAGGAAGATAGAAAAATATGAAATAAGACCCAGAAAAAAATAGAAAGAAAAAAGTGGAATAAATGAGTAAGAAAGTTATTCCTTTGCTTAGACCAAAGTTAAACATTTATAGGCAAATTTTTTAAATGTGTAGGATAAATTAATTCTAATTCTATTTAAAAAAAATTACTTGCCCTTTTCATTTTGGTTCTGGCATTTATGAAACCTCAGCTATTATTAAGACCTATTCACAGACAAAATGACTATATACATGTATATAAACATTTTATATGTATATAAAATATATATATATATACAATTTTATGAAAACTCTATTGTCCACAGAGTTGGGTTCTGGAAACTTTCATTACATGTTCTCTTGGTGTCTGAGGACTTGACATTTTAAGGTTTTGTTCTTTAAGTTTGCATGTTGATGGTTGCTCTATCAAGACATTTTAACGATATATTGGCCCCCTCATGACTCTATACCTTTCAGGGACTCTGTGATTGAAATTTCACTGTTATATTTTATAGTGGTATATTTCAATGGACATTCATTAATAAAACAAACTCAAAATCACCTGTCAGTGTTCTTTCCACCTTGTATACTTTCCATGACCATGAACATAAGAGAGCGGGAGAGATGTAGGTGGCTGATAATCAAACATACAAAGGTCCTTGAAAACAATGTTTCTAAAAATTTTACTTGCAATAAGAAGGCATTAATTTGCATAATGATAATGATTTTTCTCCTTTATTTCTTTTCAGATTATACAAATCACTTTTTCTATATTACACTTTACAATTAGAGCTTTGAAATAACAGGCCACGGCCTCATTAGGGGTTAAATATGTCGTAACTAACATGGTACTCATTTACTCAGAATATGTGACATTCTTTTCATGGATTTGCTTTGCTTTATCTTCCCTTCCTTTGCTTTCTTGAGTTTGTATATTAGACTCATTGGCTGTGTTCAACCAACATGTTTATGTTCCTGTAATTTCAGCATGTGGAAAATTAATGAAAATCACAGGCCCCATCACAGTCAAGACATCTGGAACTCGATTTGGTGCTTGGATGACAGATCCTTTAGCATCTGAAAAAAATAACAGGGTATGTTGCTTCTACAAATGCTTTTGCTTAGAATTTAGTTTTATTTGTATTATTTTTTCCATTTTTCCATAATAATAGACTATAATTCCATTTCCTAATGATATAGGCTCCAATGTAAAGAATATTATTTCTTGATATTTTTCCAATTAGGATTACTATTATATCAAAATTGTGGAACAAACCTAATTTAGTAATATGTTACTCTTGGAATTATTCACTGTAGCATAGCCTAATTGTCATTGAATTCAGTCTTGTTTTGTGCTTGAAATATATGAATCACAAGCATATAAAATTCCCTGAATACTTCATATTAAATATGAAAAATACCTAAGCACTGAATAGTCCAACATATAAACCAATGTATTGCTAGAGATAATTGTAAAAAGAACTACAACTGAAACTAGTGAGGGTATTTTTTTATAGGCTGACAATGGCTGTATTATGTAATTAAATATAATAGGAACAGACTGTAGTTCTACTTATTAAAATAACTCATTATGAATTAAGATTCTTAATAGTCCTATCCAAATGAGATTTGTTATTAAATTAATGCAATGGTTTTACTAAAACCTACAAGATAATCCAATATGCAGATGTTACTAGAAGGTTCTGTGGTAACTACAAAATACACATGAGTTGGCCATGTAAAATAAAATAGACATGTTTTAGAGCAGGGTAAAAATAGAGCCTTACAGTTGGCGTTGGTCATGTTGTTACATCAGGATATGCGCTTTCCCATAACATGTGCTGGGCTTACTCAGCAATAGTCACTAGCCAGAAATAAAGAAGAAGCAGATTAACTTGAAAGTAGTCTATTTAGAAGATTCTTTTCCATACAAATACCCTTTTCTATTATTTTCTTAACATTTAAATGTATTTGTGTGTGTTGGCAAGTTCACCTGTATATGGAGATCAGAGGACCAGTGTGATTCTTGGTTCCCCATTCAGGTCCTGGGGATGGAATTCATCCTGTCAGTCTTGACAGAAGGCATCCTTATCTGATAAGCCATCTTATTGGCCCTCCATACAAACATCCTTACATGGCTCCACAATGCTATCACATTTCAGTAGGTTAGCAGTAAGAACATTTGTCATCCAAAACTTGAAACTTTTACCATCACTGTCTTTATTTTGGAATTTTTGTAAAGTCTGAAATTTAATCACTTTATTTGTTTCTCTTGTTTTTCACCTTCTTTTCAGGTTTGGTATATGGACAGTTATACTAATAATAAAATAGTTCGCGAATACAAGTCCATTGCAGACTTTGTTAGTGGAGCTGAATCAAGGACATACAACCTCCCTTTCAAGTGGGCAGGGACTAACCATGTTGTCTACAATGGCTCACTTTATTTTAACAAGTATCAAAGTAATATTATCATCAAGTACAGCTTTGATTTGGGGAGAGTGCTAGCCCAAAGAAGCCTGGAGTACGCTGGCTTTCACAACGTGTATCCCTACACATGGGGCGGATTCTCGGACATCGACCTAATGGCTGATGAAATCGGGCTGTGGGCTGTGTATGCAACTAACCAGAATGCAGGCAACATTGTTATCAGCCAGCTTAATCAAGATACCTTGGAAGTGATGAAGAGCTGGAGCACCGGCTATCCCAAGAGAAGTGCAGGGGAATCTTTCATGATCTGTGGAACTCTGTATGTCACCAACTCCCACTTAACTGGAGCCAAAGTGTATTACTCCTATTCCACAAAAACTTCCACATATGAGTACACGGACATCCCCTTCCATAACCAATACTTTCACATATCCATGCTTGACTACAATGCAAGAGATAGAGCTCTTTATGCCTGGAACAACGGCCACCAGGTCCTGTTCAATGTCACTCTATTCCACATCATTAAGACTGAAGATGACACATAGGCAAATGCCATTTCTTTTCGTCTATCTCCACTGTCATTTATGATAAACTCTGTAGAACCCTGTCTGTGTTTAATTTTTCTCCTTATTTGACTTGTCATCATTTCTCCAAAGCAAAGCATTTTACTGTATATTTGGAGTTTCAAAAAGAGTTTGTCCAGGTTAATGTGTTGAAAACACATCTTAACTCCTAAATTTATGGGGTCTATTGTGCCCTTGTCATGAAAAGCACTAAAAAGAGTTTAAGTGGCTAGAGTCATAGTTTTGCAAAAGATTAATGATCTGATCTGCCTTGTAATAGAATCAAACTAATGGTGGCTTAAATGCATGAATGTCTCTTTTTTTTTTTTTTACTTGTCTTTTTTTTTAACTGTCTCCTGCTCTACATTAAGAAATATTTTCATAGGAATTAAGGTAAAAGAAAAGCACTTTCCCCCATTTATTTCTACAAAAAGATTTAAAGATTTTATTTATATGGAAAATACTATTGATCATGTTGCCATTACCACGTTCTCTGATGCGGTGCTGTGCAGTCATTTCTAAACCTCTTGCTGACATTTTCTTGGCAATGTGTATTTTTATCATTGTAACCACCATCATACAATTATATTCCTTCACTTCTATGGAAGTAATATTTTTTATAAGATGCACTAAAATTTAATCTCAGTAATTATTCAAGTCAGTTTTCAAGTGTAATCAAGAAAGATCTTCCTGCTTACCCCTTCACATAAGCACTATAAATTAAACAAAAAAAAAAAGAAAAATAATAAAAAAAACCAAACCAGGTATCCTATACAGAAACTTTGTTCTATTCCAAGTTCATTCTACCATTGGCTCTGAATTTGAATTCCAATTCAATGTAGTGATACCCTATTTCCTAGAGGTTTCCCACATAATTGTTTGTAAAATATGTAGCTGTGTTGTAAAGACTGGATTTGACTCTATTCATTTATCATTATTAGTATTATCACCATATGTATATGTTAGTAATTTAACATATTTTACATAAAACTTTCAATAATATCCTTTCTTATATAATATGAAGCACATGAAGATTATTAAGGAAAGACATTTATGTAATGTTTTCTATATTAAAATTACAAGCCCTGGAGAGTTATTTACAAACTTGTACAAAAGAAAAAGATGAAAAGAATTAGAAGATTTTTTTATTTTCAAATGTATAAATGATCCATTCAAAAAAGGAAATGAGAATGCAATCCCTTTATACTTTTCCTGACAGTATGTTCAGAATTAAGGAAACTAAAAAGCCAAAATTTGATAACATTTATGTTATTAATTCTACAGAACTTATAATCAATAAATATTGAACATGTCAGCGAATTTAGAAGTACTTTCCATGTTAAAAAGAATTTACCAGAGGCAGCTTTATGGAAACTAATAGGAGTGTGTTTTAAATTTTAAAAATATATTCTAAAATATACATAATATATAAGTTAAGTTGTAAATTTTGCTTCGTACATATATAAAACCAAATTTTTAACATAAGCCTACGATAATGCAGATAAAACATTCTGTTAACAGATACCTATGTTTAGAGTAATTCATTTCAAATTCAAGCGAAGAGTCATTCTCAAATATCATTTCATCAAAACTAGAGAATCTCATTACTTAATCTCGAAACTCAAGGTTAAATGAGGAGTTATTTATTTAGTTAGTTTGGTAAGCAAAAGCATGATCTCATGGGCTCCCTGCATCTTTTCATATTGGTGTGTTTTCTCCCCAAAAGTTTACAGAACTAAAAACATTAGAAGTAAATAACCCTTGAGAAACAAAAATGAACGAAAATCTATTCGCCTCTTTCATAGGAGTTCCAGTCTACAAATAAGTTGGAAAATTTAGGAGATTCATTTATCATAATATACATATCACAAAAGTAAGCAGTTCATACTTTGTATAGCAATTTGTATATGGTAAAAAAAAAAAGTCATGTCAGTTTTAGAAATGAATCAATTTTTAGATAGACTCTAATAGGAACTCTTCTTGTTTTTAAGACATATTATGTGGTATCACACACATTCAAAATAAGGATGACCATGGCTTCTTTGTGAGGTGTGCATCTTGTACAGAGCCTTGTTGTTTTCTATGTATATTTTCATCACTTTATCTGATTTATAGTGTATGTGCTGCTAGAGCAAGCTAAGATTTTATTGTCACTAGAAGTGGGGTAACATGCGCTTAAAAATATGACTTGCATTAAACATTTACAGTTTAATAAATTATGTTCAGTTTTGTGCCTGAAATAAATAAGAATTTAATCACTGTTTCCTTTTTAATTTCCAGCAAATAAAGTAATTTTATGAGGAAAATAATGAGTATTTTAAAATCATCCATAGAATCCAAGCAGTGCAGAAATTAAACTCAAAAAGTCTCAATCTAAAGTGAACTATGTAACTGGTATTTTCTAAATTAACTACATCACTCAAGTACTCCCATGAAATTCAAATAATATATCTATGGTCAGGGTATGTTAGTGTGTTATTTGCATTTATGAAATTTGAATCACAAGGCTTATTCTTTGTATCTAAATTTACCTCTACGAGTTCTGAAAATGGTAATCTTCCAGTGCATTAGCAACATATAGAAATAAAAGAAAAAGAAATAGCAGGTGCAATCTATGCAGAGAAAAATGAGAGATTAGTCATGCTGTATCACAAATCCAGGAGACTTGATTTCTATCTCTATTGTAGTCTCACTTTTTTAAATAATTGACAGCACTCTTGATGATGAAACTTCAGAAAATATTAACTTGTTATTAATGTTTACTCTTAATTAGAAAAACAACAACCATGTTTTCATGTTTGAAAGTTACTGCCAAATTTCTGAGTAGAACATTTACAATCAGAATTATTACTCCTGAAATATAACCATATAAAATTATGCATGCCTTACTATTGAAACGAAAACAGTTATTTCCTTTGTAAAGCAAGTCTTGCATGTACTAATTCTGAAGTTTGAATCTTCTAACAGAAAAGCTTTTGGTTTTAAGGCACCCCTAATTTTTGGCTCTCAGATTACCCACTGTTTGCTTTGGAAATGTTATATAGGAATATATTTGGGAGCAAAATAAAAAGTATATCTTCAAGTTAAAGCAACTATGAAAAATACAGCCATTTCATAGTTTCAAAAGGCCACATGTTACAGAAATAGGATACTGTAAAGAGCAGAATCAAAATGACATCTTGCTGACTTAAAGAAGTATGGTTATATATCTTTCATCACACCTACAAATCAAGTTTCTGTGATATTTTCAAGCAACAAAATGTTAAAGTCAACTTCTCCACCATCTCATACATGTACTATAAGAACGACTATGCAATAAAGCAGACAATCAGGGCCAATTAGGGACAATTGAATTAAGAATCAACGCTATGAAACCTCAATTGCTGACCTCTTACATCTAGAAATGGTAACTTCAAAAAAACCAGATTCACTGAACAGCCTTCATTTCAGTAAGCTATATCTTTACTGAAACCAATATACTCAAATGTTTTCATTTTCTAAAATTTAATATTATTTATCATAAAATGGTGAGCAAGCAATTTATCTTTAACATGTTCTACAGAGAATATTTGAGACTGAATAAAATCTGACCTTTTCCATGGTGGAAATTGTACTAGAAAATTGAAATAAAAATATCAATGTTTACAGGCTGGGAAGATGGCTAAGCAGCTAAGAGCCGATTACTGCTCTTACAGAGTATGTAGTTCTGTTCCCGCGCACCTAAGTCTGATGACTCACATCCTTCTATAACTCTGTCTTCAGAGAATCTAGCATCTTTGCTTTCATGGGCACCTTCACTTACATGCACATGCACACATACACACACACATGTGGTTTTTTAAAAAGTAAGTGTCTAGAAGAAAAATGGCTTCATTACAATCTTTACATTACTTTTCTAAGAAATCTTAATTTTAATTCATGAAAGTCTCTTAAAGAATAGAATGCTATTTTGTTATTCAATTTAGACAACCCAAATATTCTTTTCCAAACTTAACATACCCAGATGACTCATCTATCACCCATGCTGACATTTTGCTATGTAGTTTGATTTGATCTGTGACATCAAACTTAAGAGATATTTTCAACTGATTTAGATTCAGCCCTGCCTCCAAAATGATCAACTAGGTCACAAAAACTTGTTCTCTTTGGAGAGATGTTTATCAATGCTAAATTTGTTTCACAAATATAAATTGTTATTAAGCATGGCCTGAAAATGATACAAAAACAACCATCAACAATGTATGTTAACAGTGATAGGCATTGTCAGTTACAGCATTTTCCCAATTAAAGACATGAAGAAACAATGTTCATATGGAGGATTTCTCAAGGGTATCTCAGTGCCATGAAATGTGCTGTTAAACCATGCATATGCCTACAGTTCAATGGTAAATAGTATTTCTTACCAGAGTCTGGGCATACCAAGAAGGGGTTATATCTATATTTTAAAACACTAAAATATTGCCACAATCTATCATTACCTATTATAATTCAGATTTATAAATACTGCATGCTGGCACAACTTTCCAGAAAAAAAAATAACAAAGTCATAAAGTGCAGCAAAAGAAAAACAAACAAAACAAAACAAACAAGCCTTAGTGAAACACTAGCCATTTTAGTTTAGTGTTACAGAAATTGTCTGTAGAAATGCAGTATCTAGTCAGGTATTTGTATATACCATCCTTGATTTTCTACAAAAACTCTGAGTTCATGCATCATATGTATATGTATATATATATATATATATATAAAGAGTAGTTGACATACATTAAATTATTAAATTAATTACTTATTTACAAGCTAATAATAGGCACTCTGGATCCCATGGACATAGATGTCAACAGATAAATATGAAAACTATGTTCTGATTATGTCAACTACTATGAAAAAAAAATTCTAGATCTGCATGATGAAGAGGTATTAGAGTCTTCCAGAGACAAGTTTGGGTAGAGATAATGCTTAGAGAAAAATATTTTTAAAACTTTCCATTTTAATGTAATTCAAGCAATAGAAAGCTACCATGTGATATAAGTAAAATAAATTACTTCTTCCTTTCTGTCCCTACAACTTTGCCAAACAATATTTGTGATTCTTCTTCTCTATTGCTCTAGTTTGAAAGTTTTCAACTTGGAATTAGTGAACTCAACATCAGAGATCACAGAATCCCCTGACAAATAGATAGCAAACTTAATGTGCGTCTGTGGCTGTATGGTCATTCTAGTTGGTTTAATTTTTTCATCAGATTCTCAAGGAAAGATATGTTCTGAAAAGCTACTAGTATACAAATGCTAGTTCAATCTACTTCAATCCTAAATTCAACAAATATATGTTTATCAAGATTATATATATATATATATATATATATATATATACATATATATACACATATTATATATATACATTATATATACATATATTTTATATATATACATATATACATACATATATACATATACACACATATATATTTATACACACACACACACACACACACACACACACACACACATTCTTCTATCTGTGGTCATTCTTGTAGCCTTTAAGAAACTCAACCGGCTCTCTATTAAAAGAAATCAACATTGTAATACCATCATTGAGTTAGTTTCTTCAGAAAACTCAATATTGAATTTCCCCTTTAAAAACTAAACAATGATTTTATTATATTTGGGGTAAATCCAACTATGTTTCTGTTATCTAATCTTTGGGACAGATTCTTTCCAAATTTGGTGACCCAAGTATTTCTATTATAAAGCCTATCTTATATGTTTGAGAATATCCTCTCATAATTCTAATACAGAAGTTTGGTTGCAGGGTTCAACTCTGACTGGAATTGAGCAAATGCAATGAGCTCAGTCAGATTTAAATACAAATTCCTTTTCTGAAATTAACCACCAAAGCAACAGAAACAGCAAAAGGAAACTTTGTACATTTGTCTTAGATTAGAAACTATTTTTGTTGGCATGCCTTTCATTGATAGAAAATACTCAGAAAACTTGAAAAGACATAACATGTTTGATGTACACCACAGCTGAATGAAAAACTAAAATATACAGAAATTTAAAAGTAGCAGAACAATAAAGTCAAAGCAGAGAATTGAGGTTACTCATGTTTTTCTCATGTTTTCTCTCCCAAAGGACATGAGAAGAAATAGCTATTAGCTTTTAATCCAGTATGAATCAAAAAATAAGTATTTTCTTTTTTGCTTTATTATTTCTTTGTGAGTTTTGGAGATAGAGTTCACCAAATAATCCAAGCTGGCCCAGGACTTGTAATCCTTCTGCCTCAGTTCTGAATGATACAGAAAAATGGCCTCTTTCTCTGTACTTATTAACTCTCTTAGAAGTTATTCTTAGCATATGAACCTTATACTGACATTTTAATTTTTTATAGAAAGATAAAATATAACCCTATCAATCAATGCTTGTTCTAGATATTTATCATAAACAATTGCCTTCCAATTTCTTTGATTCATCCACTACTTTCAAATTTCATTGAGTCAACCCTCAGATCTATGCGTCTGTACTGAGTCATGTCCTTTGAGTAATGTGTCTTTGTTTGCTGACCTTTAGTCTTCTTCACTATTATCAGCTTTACTCATTTTTTGGCTAAAAACCAGTTGTATCTACAATGGTTTTATGGATTGCTTCCAGACCAAGGAAGTCATTATATGCCAACACAGACAGTAGAGTCAGGTACACACCTTTCTTCACAATTCACATTTGAGAATGACCTTTTATCCTCTGACTAAGCTCCTGTTCATTTTTAACACTCATCAAAAATGTTGTCCTATTTCTAAGGGACATAAAATGAACACTCTTTTTTGTTCCTAAAACATTGACATTTTTCTTCTATCAATTTCTTTCTGACACGTACACCATAACCCCCAACTTCATGGGTTTTTTTTTTTTTTTTGTCTTTGTTTTAACACACTGAATCCAATTAGAGCCACCACTGTGCACATGAGTGCAGAGCTCCATCCATGGAGCATAGGCAACTTACCATGGCCACACCACTGAAGAAAATTAACTCTCATATACCCATAATATTGGTTTTTATATTGCCAAAATTATCACATCAGTAAGCAATGAGATTGACCTCTAGGTTAGCTTCAAGGTGCACGTGTATGCATAGGCATATGTACATGCGCAATTTCCATATTTCCCACATACAAACAAACAAACACACATGCACATACACAGAATTACCACCTAAAACAGAAATGGTTTGCTCCCTTTATATTACTCACCACGTACCAGTGCCAGGCACAGTGAGTGAGGCAGACTAGTGTCACAAGTGCTACAAGATAAGGAGTTCACTTTAAACACTTACTTTTCTTATTTGAATAACACTATGAGAAATTAAGACAAAATTGCTGTACTGAAAATAAATTTCCATTTTTTTATTGATGTAAGATTCTAGATATAGAAAGTGCCAAAAAAGCCAGTAATCTCCTCTTTGAGGTGAGGTATTCTCCTCTGGTGTGGTGAATTTTATTCTAGAACAAAAATGTAAAGTGAATTACACTAATAGTCATTTTTTACATTTTTTTTCATAGAATATATTCTGATTATAGTTTCCCTTCCCCCAACTCTTCCGAGATCCTCCCCACCTCCCCCCTACTCCATGCCCTTTCTTTCTCTTTCTCATTCAAAAACAAGCATACAGGCAAAATATCATAATAAAAAGGAAAGAAAGAGGGAAAAAACATAAAGCACAAACACACACAGGTACAAACACACACACACAAATCCATAAAAACACAAAATCAGAAGCAATAATAATAGTAATAGCTATTTTTTAAAGTAAAAATCAGTCCCCCATGCCTTACAAGTCATTTTTGCTTTCCAATTTTATATTTTCCCTCTGTGAGGAAAGTCGTATCAGAAATTGATTTGTTTCTCAGCAGAACAGAAAGAACTCTAACAAAGGGGGCCGTGCTACCAGGCCAAGGGAAGGTGAAGCTGCTACATAGGTCAGTCACATTTTATAGCCCCCATTCTTAGTTGTCTTTTCAAAGGCTGCAGTTTAGGAAACACAGTGTTAACTAGTCAGTCAATAATTTTAAAACAAGGCATCTGCCAATGCCTTGTAAGTGACTTTTGTGAAGGACATCCCTTTGTAGACTACAAGGAATTATTCCAGAAGTTAGTATACATGTTTGAAAATTAAGTCTAGTGGCATGTCTATAATAATATCTCTCATGTTCTGTAAATAAAAGCATTTGATGTTATCAGTAATCTTCAAAACCTGTCCTTTCAAGCTTGAGTTTATAAGGGATTCCTGGGACTCTGTCATGAAGGGATAGGTGAACTTAATTTCACATAGATAGTTAATCACAAAGACTACCCCCACCTCCAATGAAAGCAACTTTATTCTTACATACTTTTATAAAAGTTTCTGTTTTAAGCTCTTATTCTCAAGAAGCACTTTGTTGTTTAAAACAAAGTATGAAAAACACTTAACTATATGGTCCCCAAGGTTTCTTTCAGCTCAGACTTTCAAGTGCTGTGTATTTCTAAAAGATCAATAAAGGCTGGGCATGAACTGGGATTCAGATACTTCTATAGCTCAGGCTGAAGGGAAAACACCAGAGGGAAGGAAGAAATGAAAGTTGGCTAACACAGTTTCTAAAGGTTTCCAATTAATTTCTAAGAAGAAACTTGTATTATATTAAAACAAAGACAAACATTCAAATTTCTGTTTAACTAAAATCTACCTGTGGATCTTCTTCCCCTAACATAAAAATTTAAGGTTGCTTTCTAGACCCAGTGGCTAAGAATATCTGCTGCTTCTGAAAGAGCAGGGGGGTTTGATTGCCAGCACCTGCAAAGCAGTTTACAATTGGCTTTAATTCTAGTTCCAGGGGATCACACAGCTTTTTGTCTCCACCATCAGCAGTACACATACTCACACAGAGGCAAAGCATTCATGCACCTACCATAAAAATAAATACATATTTCCACTTCACGTTGCATTTATGAACTCAACTTCTCACATCAACTACTATTGAATGGTCTAAGAAAGCCATTCACATCTCTAGCCTCCGAACTACTGTCTACCTAAACAATGACTCATACAAATGCTCAGATAAATTAAAGACAGCTCATCTGTCGGTAAACTGGTGTCTCTTGTATTCGATTCCCTTGGGGATAAAATTCTAATCCCCTTAAGAGTTTATGCAGATCTCTAGCATCCTCAGCAAGTATAAAATGAGGATTCATTATGCCCCGATGATCCTTTTCACCTGTGGGATATTGTTCACATCTTTTTAATTTTGGTCACACTGTGCTTCCATTCTAAAGAGAAGCTTCAGGTTTCTTTAGAACCAGGGAGCTTCCCTAACTGTCCCCTTAGCTATGTGATTTATTCCCTCTTAATGTCTGTATTGTCACATTACCTTTTAACTTACTTCTCTCACAGCACTGTTACTATAAGTATTTGTTTACTTATCTTTTCCCACCCTACACTATGAGTTTCCTAGAGTTGAGAATACTGTCCAAATTACCATACATTCCCTGGTAAACTAAAGATTCTATATGTTGCTCCCTTGATCACCCAAACCATATTTCACCCAAAATATCACTATTCAAAAGTAAGGTAAAACAAGAGTCAGACAAACTTACAAGAAAATAATGGATCTCTTCTCTGCAGGAGTCCATAGTGATTTTGGTGAAATGACTTCAGGAAAGGACCAGTTCACATAATCATAAAATAAATAGACACAAAATCCTTGCCCTTTTCCCTGTATGGTTCAAATTATTATCATTCAAAATTACTGTGGGCTGTTTTGTTAGACCAAACTCTGCCAAAGGTGGCAAATGATGCTATAAAATCTTGTGAAGTATGCTGCGTTTTTGAACTGATATTTCACTATATCAGCTCAAACTGGGTATGCTGATCTGAAAGAATAATACAATTTCTTTTGATTTTAAGAAACAACAGAAAGCCTTCTTTACAGAATCCCCAAATGCAATCTGAGTTTTTGTAATCATAAAAATAAGTTTGATGCTGATATCTCTGTTTGGAGCTTCTAACTTTTCCACAGCTTTTTGAACCTAGTGAATGTGTCTGGAAACCTTAATACTTCAGTGTCACCAAAACAAAGGAGACACAAAAATCAGTAAAATTGGAATGATCAAGCAGGAAAGGAAGAAATCCATCATGATAAAGAAAAGTTTTCAAATTAGAATTTTGAAATAAGAAGTCTGGGTTATTATACACAGATGGTGGCTAGCTGGAGGGATCCATTTCTTTGATCAGAATATATTTGTTGATGTAGTCAGAAAATGCCAGTAGTTACCCAATAACCTAGCTTTTAGTTTATTATGAGAACACAATGAGAAATTGAAGACAAACTTTTCGGTGTTTTGCAGTTGCTAGTGTATGACTATGTGTGTCTTGAATTTTGCTGGAGCAAGATGTAGCCACTGCCCACTGGTGAGAATCTTCTGTTTCTCATTCTTCACAATCTAACATTTAGGCTTATTTTCTCTACTGGTCACTTTCAGAAAGTCATTCAACCAGATTTGCCAGTGAGACTTAGGTTCAGACCATTGAGTCTGATTATTTTGGACAGTTTCATACTTCGAAATAATACTGCTAAACACTCCTTCCTGTCATACACCACAGCTGTCTTTCATTTTCAAGTGTCCATAATGTACAGTTTTCTCTACCAAATGTCAGTGGGATGACTCAGTATATAAATGAAGACATCAAGTAATCCTCTGTTGACAATATATAATTATCTTAAAGTCAAAACTTAATGACCAATGTTGATTTCTCCCTTTAACCTTAAATGGCATTGGATAGCCTAGATTTATATCCATAATAGGTTTGAATATTTATCGAAACAGGATGATCATATAGCAAAGTAAAAGAAATAACAAGTCTGAAGTCTTCAATGACATATGTCAAATGACTGAGTTCTTTTACTTGGGAAGAGATAACAATGGAACTTTATGCTTACTATGATGCTTCCCACAAATACTGCCACCCATAAGCTAATGACAGGAGGAAGGCAAATAGAGTCTACTTTCACTTCTGTTGTCATCATAGTTATTTCCTTTATTCAGATAACAGTGATTAGTGTTTTCAAAATCCTGGCTGAACTTTTCTTCCCTTCCCATAATTGTGTCTGTGGAGCCATAACATTAGAATGAACTACTGAGAGACAAATTTGCCTCCCCTCTAATCAGAACTAACATGAGTATTTCCTATCATTTCTTTTTTCCCCTTGTCAGAATTTTAGTGCTCTACTTTTATCGCCAGGCTGTTTAGCCCTTCTGTTCTTATGGCTGGCAGGCAATTGGAAATTCCTTATTTTTCCCTGAGAGGGATAAAGATTCACAATATAGAGTCAGCATTTCCCTCAAAATCATCCACATCTGTTGCAGTAATAAGTAACTCTCCTTTAGAGTATTCCCCAGGCAGTCTGCAGAGCAATGCCTACACCCACTGCTTTAGCCAGGAAAAATAAAACAAAATGCCTTGCAGGAGTGATGGAATGATGTAAAGTAACAGGGTACAGTTGGATAGAAAGAGCATAAAGTCTGCAATGCCATATACAACATTGGCACTGAAGCTGATTAAGTGAGATGTATTGGGCCATTTGCCCATAGTCCTATTCCATTTCAGTGTTGTTTTTCTTAAATGCGACAGACACAGACATGCCATAGCTTTAAAAAAAAAGGGAAAGTAAGGTCCTGCAGATTATCTTCTATCCTAAATGATATGTTCTTTTTATTGACTTCCTAAATTCTTAAGCTGTATCAAGTCTTCTTTACAAGTTGACATTGTGAGTTTTTCTTTTTCTATTACTTGACTCTCAGAACCACAGGAGTTATAAAATCTCATTTTACTAGCAACTTACAGATAGTCAAGTGGCCAGGCCTCAGAATGTAACCTTCAGGAGAGCCTGGTGAATCAGAATCTGCAGCAGAGAGAGAGAGAGAGTGAGATGCTTCTCCCTTTCTAGTTCTCAACAAGCAGGCTGTGTTTAGGTGATTTCATTTTTATGGAACACTATCTATAAAATGGTTTATTATGAGTACTTTGTCACACATTGATCAGTAAAGAACAGAAAAGAACACTCCAAGATACAAGTCTATAAGGACTTTGGCAGAGGGCAAGAGTCTTGATGGACTCAGACCTGACCACATAGCCTTCAGGTTTTTTAATTGAGGAAACACATTGCACATGGATACAAATGCCATCTTTTCATTAATGAACAGAACCCTGTAGCCCAAATCCCCCAGTGCCTGGCAGGCCAATCTTGATGTCATTAGGTCAAGGTGGAGAGACCTAGGTGTCTCATCTCTCTTTGTTGGACACTGTGGAAGGAACCACATTAAATCCTATTCATTAGCACCAAAATGATCAAATTGTTTCAATACAGAGATCTCAAAGGTAAGGTAAATTTCAACATAATTTCAATTGCTTCTTCTAATATTGAGCAAACAATCACCAGTTTTCCAAACTAGCATTCTTTCTGCATTCCAAAAGCTGCAGCCCATCCACACCAAGAAAGTTATTCTCAGAAGTGACCTTCTTCCAGCAACTCCTGCCACCAGACATAGCAGATGCTTTAAAGTTCATTTTGCTGCACAGAGAGTGCGTGTAGCTTCACAATATTTGAAAATAAGTCTAATGATTCCACTATACTGGATGGTATGGAATTCTTAATTTTTCATTTTTTAAGCATGAGAAATAACCAAAAATATGGGAATCCACCGGTTTTTACAGGTATATTAATCAAAGGTATTAAAGAAATTTGTGTAAGTAGATATGGATGTGGATGTAGATTCACCAGTTGTAGACACTGGTTTAGGGCAGAAGACTGTTTATTCTTTTGTCTAATTAAATCATTGGTTCTAATCTAGAGCTCCTAAATCCAGGGGTCCTAGAGCACTTTGTCGTCTTTTCAATCTGTTCTTAATCCTTGAACTGTAAGGGTTGAGCCTTCATACAATCCAGTATGTTTAAACTGCTAGCTCAGACCTAGACGGCCTCAGCCTCACCTTTCTGTGACCTACTGCTGACTGAACTACACTGAAAAGCAACTTCTGAACTCTTACTCTTCTGGTTCAACTCACTCTTTGTTCTGAGGTTCTTCTGCCAAACACTGCTGTGTCTCTGTGTCTCTCTCTCCCTGAGCTCTCACTGCTCCATCCTGCCTCTGTAACTAACTGCTTCAACTCCCTTTGAAACTCACTCCAGTCTTGGCTTCTATGACTTCTCTGTAAATGACTCTCCAACTATCTCTTCTTAACTGACTTTGTTAACTGAATTGAGAGCTTTTCTTTTCTCTTGAGAATTAGGCATGTCCTTACTCTGCTAACTCTTCATCTGATTAGTCACATTGTCTGCCATTCACTCTGACTCATCTCAGATATCACTGTGTGACACTGACTCCTTCTGAGTTCTGCTTCCTGTATCTGCCTCCACTTTTTTTTCTTGGATTAAAGGCATGGACCACTGTTACATTCTGAATATTGTGATTAAAGGTCTATATTCCATTCAGACTATACTGGCCTCTGAAATGTAGCAGCTGGAATATAGACCTTAGCTTTCACATGGGGCTATTCCTCTACAAAGACTGAAATAATAAGCCTGATGTTTGGGGTATCTATTTAAAAAATAGTAATCTGGACTGTGGTGAATACTCATCATTACTCCCTAATATCAAGAATCAAGATGGGGTCCTGATTATTAAAAATATTTTCTCTACTTTTCTCTGTATCTCATGTTAAAAGGATGCAAGAAAATTTTGTATATTGGACTGGATGTTTGGCTCTGCCTGCCCAACTTGCACAAGGCAAAGTCATCAGATCTAACTTAATGCCGTACGGAATTAGACTTACACTCCCAGACTTCTGATCCTTGAAGAAAATACTCTGGAAGACAAAAGGTTCTTGTCATTTTACCCTGTCCTTCTAACCTTAGTTCTTAGGGTTTCTCACTACTAACCCTAATTGAAACCTCTACACAGCACTAGATCTCAAACATAGCTAACTGGAGAAGTGTTTGGTGGGCATTTGCTTGCTGTGTTATAAAATGAAAAGAGGGAATAGGGAACACTGAGAAAGCAAGGCCCTCTGAGTCAACATGATCAAAGCTCCTATGAATTCATGGAGGGTGAAGCAGCATGCACAGGCCTCCATGGATCTGCGCCAAGTCCTTTGCATATATATTATGGCTTCCAGTTCAGTGCTCTTATGGAATTCCTGAGCATGTAAACAAGTAGGTTTCTGATGCTTTTGAACTCTTTTCCTTCTGTTTTTTCCCCTTCTGTTGTTGTTGTTGTTCTTTCCGACTCAATGTAATCGTTTTTGTTTTATAGTATTATATTTTATTTGTTATATTTTACTGTTATCACTTAGAAGTCTGCTTGCTTTCCAATGAGAGACAGAAAGTGATTGGATTCAGAGAGGAAGGGAGATGGTGGAGGGGGCCGAGAGGAGTGGGGGGTTAAGGTGTAATCAGGATATATTATGTAAGAAAAACATCTATTTTCACTAAAAGGAAAAATGTTTTCTTATTAGAGTACTTTTGGGTTGACAGGGAAAATGATAAGCAAAATGTATAGACTTTTATATGTTTCCTCAGTTAGTTAGCTTCGTTATTGTACTAAACACCCGTGATAATATTCTTACAAAGGCCAATGGTTTGTTTAGGTTCACAGTTCTGGAAATTTCTGTCCATGGTTAACTGACCCCATTGCTTCTGAACCCATGGTGAAGCAAATCACCATGATGGACAAATATGTGGTAAAATTGTTCATCTAAGGGCTGGACACAGAAGAGAAATAAAAGAAGAGACTGGCTTTGCAATGATCTCAGGCCTTCCCATAGATCACACCTCTAATGTCCCTGCCACCTAGCAATACAGCCACTCCGGGGAACAAGTTATTAACACACAGGCTTCTGAGGACATTTCAAATACAGACTCAATGCCTTCTTTTGTCCTTATATGAGTATCAGCTTTTCCCCTTTATCAATATCCTGATTAGGCTAATCTGTGTTTTGCAACTGATAAACAAACATTGACATGTCATCATCACTCAAAGTTAGGTGAAACCAAAGTTGAGTTCATTCAGTGCTTAACATTCTGCAAAGTAGGATAAGCATGAAATGACATGCATTCATCTTACTACGTTACAGAAAAATGTTAATGTCCCATGGATCTCATTGTTCCTTTTCTTCTCATAGCTCTGGCTTTCCCAGTGACTGTAGCTTTACATTTTCTACAGTGTCACATAGTTGGAACAGAGTAGTACCTAACCTTTCAGTTTGGCTCCCTTCACTTAATAATACCCACTTAAATTCCCTGCACTTCTTCTTATAGCTTATTTAGTAGCTCATTTCATTTCAGTATTATGTCTTCTGTTTATCTATCCTCTCCATCACTAAAGTATGTTGTGTTTGTTATCCAGTTTTTCAATTATAGATAAAGCTTCCGTAAACCTCTGTGGAGATTTGTGTGTAGGCATATGTTTTCACTTGCTTCAAATAAACAGCAAGTGGCTAAATTGCTGAACTGTTTGATAACAATGTTGAGATTTGTGAGAAACTGATATTATACATACCAAATTCCTACCAGTGCTGGGTTAGAGTTTTGATGTTCCAAATCCTCACCAGCATGGCTTGTAGTCAGTGTTCTGGATTTGAACCACTGTATTAATATGATGACAGCTCAGTGTTGGTTCCAGTTTTCTATTTGGTTTTGAAAGTACTATATAGCTCTGGCTGGCCTCGATTTCATTATATAGATGAGACAGGCCTCAAACTTGGAGCGATCCTCCTATCTGTGCCTTCAAGGCTTAATTTCTGCTTCAATTTGACTTCTCTAGTGATGATATACACCATCTTTATACACTTGCTTGCCATCTGCATACCTCTCCCCCTACCGGAATTTTCCTGTTCCCATAACTGTCCTCCCCCATGCTACCTGCACCATCTGTTCTAATTTCTCTTGGTGGGGAGAACCCTGTGTCTCCATTGGGTCCCTCTTTGATGCAGTGCATAGTCTCTTTGGGTCTGCAGAATTTACTACAATTGTCCTTTACTTAGGAGCTAATATCCACTTACAAGTTAGTACATATTGTGATTGTCTTTCTGAGTTTGGGTTACCTCATTCAGGATAATTTTTTCTAGTGCCATTCATTTGCCTGCTAATTTTATGATGTCATTTCTTTGTGATAGCTGAGAAATGCTACAGATGTGTTATATGAGAAAGAAAAAATAAATTTAATAAAAAAGAATATTAGTAACCATTAAAATATTCCAAGGATTTTTAAGGGCTACATCACCAAAGAAGGTAGTTCTTTTATTGTTCACGATTATTTTAGCTATAGTCAAATACTTGTTTTTCCATATGAAGTTGAGTATTGTAAAGGTCTCTAAAGAAATGTTTTGGGATTTTGATGGATATTCCATTGAATTTGTAGATTGCTTTTGGTAAAATGGACATTTTTTACTATGTTAATCCTACCAATCCATAAACATTGGAGATCTTTTCATCTTCTAAGATCTTTGATTTCTTTCTTCAAAGTCTTGATGTTTTAGTCATATAAGACTTTCACTTACTTGGTTAGAGTTACCTCAAGAAATTATACGTTATTTGTGGCTATTGAGAAAGGTTTTTTTCCTGATTCCTTTCTCAGTCCATTTGTCATTTGTATATGGAAGGGCTGTTTTTTTTTGTTTTTTGTTTTCAAGTTGATCTGTAAATAGCCATTCCACTAAAGGTGTTTATCAGGTATAAGAGTTCCCCAGTGGAATTTTTTGGGATATGGTGCACTATCTCTGCAAATAATTTCCTACTTCAAGTACTATATTGAATAGGTATAGTGAGAGTGGACAGCCTTTCCTTGTTTCTGATTTCAGTGGAACTTCTTTGATTTTTCTCTGTTTAATTTGATGTTGACTATGGGCTTGCTGTAAATTCCCTTTATTATGTATAGACATTTCTTCTGCTTCAGCTGTGTTGGAGTGTTCAGGGTTTGGACAGCTAGACTCTGGTAGTGACATATTGCCCTGGTTGTTGTTGATAGTGTTTTTACACTGGAGTTTAGGCATCTAGCTTTGGGGTAATTATAGGTTTAAGTGCCAAATTCTTAATTTTTTCTTTATTGGATAAGAGTTTTGTTCCTTGGTTTCTGTTTCTTATCTGGTCTTCTGGTTCATGTGGCTTGGGGAAGGGCTGGTAATTTCCACTGGAGCTGGTGGGAAGGATTCAGGTAGGTGTGATCTCGTAATCCAACAGAGAGTATCCCCTGGAGTTCTGGAGACTGGCCTGGTCTCTGGTCCAGCAGGGAGCTTCCACTTGAGTTGGGAAGTGGAACAAGGTGACAACAAGGAGGAGAGGGAGGTTTGGTGAGAAGTGGGGAGGGCACCAAGAGAGTAGAGGGGTTTTGTGGGCAGGTGAGCAGCCTACTTGAATTTGTCGAGGCTGGCTTGGCCTTTGTTCCATTTGGGATCCTCCACTGGAGCTGTGAGGGCTGGGCTTGCCTCTGGTCCAGCAGGGAGCTTCTGCTTGAGTTGGACAGTGAGAAAAGACAGCAACAAATAGGGGCTTTTTGTTGACTTTTAACACTTCTTTGTATATTTGCATTGAGTCCTTTATCTGATATGTCTGTCACAAATATTTATTCTCAGATTTTGGAGTAATATTGCTTTTTTAATTATCTTGACAATGTCTTTCACAGTACATAATATTTTAACTTGTTGATATCTACCTTAGCAATTATTTCCTTGTTGAATTTTGCATTTGCTGTTAAAACTAAAAGTTATTGCCAATCAGAGAGTCATATTGATTTCCTCCTAGATTTTCTTCTAGGAGTTTTGCAGTTCTGTATTGCACTTTTAGATCTAGGATCCACCGAGAGTTTAGGTCAGTGTAACAGGAAATGCCAGGGCTAGATTAATTTTCCCATGTGATGTCCAGCTGCTCCAGCCCCATTTACTGAAGTTCTATTTCATGGCACTGCCTTGCTCCTTCATGAAAAAATAGCTAGCCATATATTTACATATTCCACTGGTTTTGCTCATTCTGTTTACAAAAGCTCCTCACCATAGTACCTGGTTTCTTTGCTACAATCTGAGGCCAAGCAGCAGCATTGCTTTTATAATTTCTTAGGAGATTCTAAAGAGTAATTGGAGCTTAGAATCTTTACTGAATCCAAGGGAAACCCTACTCTCCCTAAATGTTACAAAGACCCTTTCAGAAAACAACTGTCTTTTCTCCAAATTGCCCCAGAACACTTGAGTCTGAAGACATTTCTTGGTCCTCTCTGCTTATTCACCATTTCCCAATGTCTGTTGACTGAATTTCAAAACCAGCTCTCTTACTCCCACTGTCAGGCTTACTATCCACTCCTTTTCTATAAAAAAACACCGGTAGACCCATCACTATTTCTACTTCATAAACAGAAATTTATAATCTGTCTCAACAGATTGAGAAACAGTGATAATTCACTATTGGAGCTTCTTTGTTCCTTTTTCTCATACATCTCCACAGCCTTACTAAAACCTTCCTTGTGGTCACACCTCAGGTAAGAATTTAGTTCTAAATAGTTTTTCTCTTGTAGGGACATTCTTTGAATTGCATTATTTTGCATTACTTATCTTATTTTTAATTATGTATTTGTGTGTGCATGCAGTTTGTGTGTTTCTGAAAGGAGAAACATGAGTACAGAATTATAGACTCCTCAGAGGGTAGAAGGTGGTTTCAGTTCTCTTAAGGCTGCCTGATGTGGGTGCTCTGAATTGGTTGAAATTTTTCTTCTCAGAAACATGTTAATCTCCTTTTTTACTGGTGAAAAGCTTCCCTAGAGAACCCACACATTCCTAATTCAGAGCACTGGAAGTTTCGTTGTTGTTGTTTATTTCTTTTGTTTGTGTTTTGCCAACAGGCAAAGTAAACATTTCACCAGGAAAGCAACCATAGAATTGAATCAATAATGTGGTAATGAAATAAAAAAACTCCATATTTCCAATTTAGACTATAAGCTAAATCCTATTTCTTTTGTATGAGAACTTTTATATACTGAATGACTTAAAGCAATTAAGTCTTTTTCCACGTTAGATTATTTGTTACCAAATAATTATATTATGAACCAATTAATTGAAAAGAGCTTTGACCTGTTGCCTCATGTATCATACAAAATGAAGAAGGATTGCTTAGGTAATTAGTCACTTTTCCAATTAATATAAATGTGTTTCAATCATCATATTGCATAAGGATAAGGAGAAATGACTTTGGTAATTGTACTTTGCATTTCTATAGCAACTTTCATTAAAGAAGTTCAAAGCACTAATTTAATTAAATCTCTGAATGTTCTCCATGAAGTAGGTGTTATTATTTCCATTTGACAAAGACCAAAATGAAGTCACAGAAAGATTAACTCACTTGCCTTCAGGCACAGAAGGAGTTAGTTAGTCGGGGAAGGGTGTCAGAATGAACCCTAAAATCTCTGTGAGATACTTTTTGTCCTCTGGACCAATAGCCTCTTCTTATCTGCTCCCTTTCTTACTGTCATATTAACTTGACTGTGAGCTGGATTTGAATCAGTAGGGATTTTTATTCTGTGTAAGCTAGGAGAGTTTGGTGTGTAGATCATTCTAAGGCATTATCCAGATTTCACTGTTTTGAATCATTTTCTGGTATGGTATTCACTTGCAGAAAATTCTTGTGATATTTTCTACCATTTTCATCCAAACATTTTTTTATCAACATATTCTCTCATTTTTGTAGAATTGGATAGCCTAATCCCAGGAAGCAAGGCTGTTTGCTTTTAATTAAGGGATGAATTGTACATCAAAGTTTCATGGGAAATTTTCAGAATTTCTACCTAATCTTTTCTTAATGAAATGGATCTGATGGCTGTTCTGTTTGCATTAGTCACAGAACACGTTGTACATGAATTTGAGGAGTGTACTGAGCAAACAAAGTTAAAATATACCAACAAGTGTTCATTATCCAGGAGATGAATATTTAGGGATTTTCCAAGGGCAAAACAACCATTACTATAATAATTTATTATATGGAATCACGTACATTTAAAGCCATTACTTGCCTTTGTTTTTCAGACTTGCAACCAAGAGTCCTTCAGTCTTTAAAAAAAATACTCTCATAAAAATCAATCAAGTCCCAACTAATCTTGTAATATTTTGTAGACACTGAGACCAGCAAGGACAAAGAGACCAACAGAGACAATAGACACAATCAGTTTCAATGCTTCTTACCATTAAGCAGTATATCAGCAAACCTGGGTTGTTATAAGAGATTATTGACTATGAGGCTTCAAGAACTGAAATTAATTTTCTCACCATTTTGGACACTGGAAGTCCAAAATCAAGGTGCTATATTGTTTGTGACTTGGGAATGCCTGTCTTGTTAGCTTCTTGCAATGTTCCTTCATGGCCCTTTCTCTCTGTGGAGAAAGATATCTGGATTGTCTTCCTCTTTTAATAAGGATATCAATTCCATTGGATTGGGGTCCAGGCCTTATAATGTATCCTCTGAAATCTGTGTCTCCAAGCACTATTACATTTGGAGTTCAGCTTTCAACATATGAATTCGGGGAAAAAATTTTGGTTTATAATAACAAATTACTATCTTAATCAATAAAGCAAGGTAAAAAGTCCATTGCAAACTCCAGGACCTGACAAATACAGGATCTACTGAGGAAGCACCTAAATTACTATACTAAAGCAGGCATAGTTTTAACTCATTTTTTTTAGAAGAAGTAATTTCCATGATTTCTTGCCAATGTCAATTCAAGTTACTATTTTTAATCTACTGTACCAAATTCCCTTTGCCAACATGATGGCAATGTGACGGGCCAAAGAACCTTTTCATTTGAAACCTACTCAACTTTGAATATATTTTAAACATGGATGCATTTCAACTTTCATAGAGAAGTAATATAATGTTGCCAAAACTCCACTAATATTATAAAACTAAAGTAGTCTATATTTCAGTCATAGCTCTGACATTTAACGAAACTATGGAACCTTTAGAAACACGTTAAGACATTTTTCCTTCCAGCTTCAACTTCTATCACATCCCTATTCAAGAATGTCCACAATAAGAAGATTTTGAAACTCAGTGCTTGGGTTGCAGAGTAACAATAAATTAGTCCAAGTATCTTTAACTCTTCAGTAAACGATCATGTCCTTCAAATACTGTGAGAGATTTGAAATATGTACAAGGGTGAAAGTGTGAGCATAAAAAAAAATACTTAGTAATCAAAGGAAGAGGAATGGTATTTAGTATGAGTTAATGTGGAAAACAAGAATACATTAGAAAATCTATTTACATGTTATTATATTTATAGTTTAATCACACTAAAGTTAATAGTTACTATGAATTTGAATAATGATTTTAAAGGGTTATTTTCATCTTTTATTGTGTGTTTCATTCTACAAATATCTACCCATTTGTACTGCATTTTCAATTCCTTTTTATCTATCCATTTTTTATTTTGTACATACTCTTATTAAAGTAAATTTTAAGTTGTATTATATGTTAATTTATAAGCTGTCTTTCGTAGATATTGCAAGGTTCTTTAAAATTATGAACAAGAGCTGGATATGGTAACCCATGGCTTGGATTCCAGCACTGGAAAGCCTGAAGCAGAAGAAATACAAGTTTAAGAGGAGATTGGTGGTATGGAAAAATCGAATCTTAAGAAAAAATATGATTGATTCATTTAAATGTGTTTTTTTCAGTTGATATATTGCATATTACACAGGATAACTAAAATTTATTTTTTAAATATGGATAGAATTTCTCCCAAATTATACTAAAATGTTTTATTTAAATGCCTGAAAGTACCTATGTTTGTAGAAAAGAGCAAGTTAGAAAGTATTCAAATTGATGCAGTTTTTTAATATTTTTGTCCCTTAGGCCTCCTTATAATACATAATTAATATGTTACTAATTTGTTGCTGTAACAAAACATCTGAGAGAAGTAGCTTAATGGAGTTTTTGTTTTGACTCGTAGTTTCAGGGAATTTCAGGATTTTATAACCGGTATCCTGGTTAGCTTTAACAGTCAACTTAGAATTATCTGGGAAAAGAATCTCAATTTTGAAATTGCCTAGATCAGATTACCTTGTAAGTATCTCTGTGGGGTATTGATTATTAACTGGTTTGGGGGGGGCTATTGTGGATGGCACCATTCCCTAGGCTGGTGATCCTAAATTATATATACTAAATATTTTTAGATATGCAATGCTATGTAAAACAGCAAGAAGGCCTGATTTCAAGTTTTTGTATTTAGTTTCTGTCTTGTCTTGCCCCAGTGATGGATCTTGTGACCTAAACCAATCTCTCCTAAACAGCATTTGGTCAGGGAGCTCAAGCTGGCTGATCACATGATGGTGGCCAACCAGGAAGCAGAAAGTGTGCCTAGAAGTGGAAGTAAGTATAATTCCAGCCATGACTCTAATGACCTGTGTCTGCCTGCTATTTCCTATATCCATAGGCTTTTGTCAACCCTCAAGAAAGTGCCAGCAGCTGTGGACAAAGTGATCAAGCACATATGTCTGTAGGGGACATTCCACATTCAAGACACAACATTCACTCTCCAAATTAACCTCTATTAGTAAACTATAGTGTTCTGATTTCTAAGCTACTACATGATGACAATACCTGACAAATGCTCCATAAATTAATATTCTGAAAATATGTGAAATGGTTTATCAATGATCTTGGAGAATGTAATTTCTGGATTTGTCAAGCAATAAAACTTTTTCATCTTCCTTTAAAAAAAAAAAAAAAGGAGAACAACAACAACAAAATAACCAGTGACAAGACATTCAAAAAGCATGGGATAAAATGGGATTAAGTACTCTGTTACACAAATAGTCACATTAATAAACACACGCAAACACACACACAGTCACATACACTCTCTCTCACACACACACACTCACACACACACACTCACACACACACACACACAATTTTCTAATAATATAAAATATCCATGAGGATACTAGCATGTACCACTGATTCTCTTTGTATGCTATATTAGTCTATGTTCCCAGTAGAGTAGCTCAAAAGTGGGTTAGGGCATGCATACTCTTCTAAAGAATCTCTTACACAATATATACTTTGGTGTTAAGTAGTCTTCACTCGTGTTCTACAAAAAGAATGTGAGCCTCACATAGATCCATTAAAAGCCAAATATGTGGCCCACAGTGTGGCTTTTAGTCTCGTAGATTTAGTACCATACTCAAACGTATCAGAACAGAAAGTAATTATGCTTTTACTGAATCAGAAACTCTATGGCTAAGCCCAAACTCTTCACAGAAAGTCCAAGTCCTTCAGTTTCAGTTCAGGCTAAAATCTAAGAACACCTACTTTGCACTGAGATGTAGGTGATGGAAAAGCCTAATTTTCATGCTTTGTGTCCTATTCTTGCTTCAAATCATTTGATAGTGGTCTTGATGCAATCAGCCACTATTTTATTGATTCCATTAACAGAAGCTTTATGAATAACATTAAGCTCAAATTCTTCTCTCCGTGTCCACTTTTAAGTGATATCTGTATATATATATATATATATATATATATATATATATATATATATATATATATATATATATATCTCCTTAGGCATGCTATGCATGTGAAGAAATCCGATGTCAAATCAAGGGTTCTTTTCCCTCTCCAATCTCTCTCTCTCTCTCTCTCTCTCTCTCTCTCTCTCTCAAATATTTACTAAATCTGTCTTATAAATCATTCTCAGGTACTCATTTTTTTCTGTGCCCTCTTATGTGATTTCCCTGTTCCATTCTGCAGCTTTCATTTTACCTTTTTCTTTCTGGCCTTTCTCTATTAATCGACATCATTGCTTAGACCTCCTCTAGTCCAGGATTTCTTATTGAATGAACTTTAACGCCAACTTGTTTGGGCAGAACTTGAAACTGCATGGGAGATTTATAGTTTGGGGATTATCATCTGGAGGAGGTCCTAATTTATTTTCACAGTAATGCAAAATTTAGATCTCTCGTGTCTGTAAAACCACCCGTGAGCAACACCAACTGTATTTCACAGACTACTCTGCCCAAATGATTTAAAACAGACTCTGGACCCTTTCCCACTAGGAAAAATTTGAATATTTTGTTTAAAGGAAGGGAAATTAAATTAGACTATCGCAGATATAAACAAAATCAGAATGCTCTTTCACATCAAGAACTCTTGTGCATGGGAAGGCAAATAGTACCAAGTTACTCTGTCTCACTGAATAAAATGGATCCTTTGTTTCCATATAATTTTTATAAAGAGTATGTTCCATTTGGAAAAATTACTGATCCCCACAAGCTGTCAAGGTAGCCATCTACTATGCTTTTCACTCTGGTCCAGAGAATACTGGGACAGTTGAAGAGCTCCTCTTCACTAACTGTCTTACACAATATGGCAAGATATAAACTGTCCACTTCAATCACATTGACCATCATGCTAACTTTAACCCTAACTCTAATCCTAACCCTAACTCTAACAAGAAGGCATAGAAATACATAGGGTAAAGACACAAGGCATATTGGGTTCATGAACTGCCCTAGCAGTTACCAGCCAGAAGACATGGCAAAACACACTTAAATGATCAGCTGTTAACTGAGAATTGGCCCACTTCCTCATTAAGGATGTGTCATGATAAGCTGAGATCCGATGTTCTAAATGGAGATGATTTTGACCCTTGTGACATTTAGTAATTTCTGGAAATATGTTTGGTTATCATAACTGGAAAGAGGGAAGATGGGAATTCAATAAACAGGGAGGTTACTAATATCCTATATGCACAGAGCAGACCTCCATACATCAGCATATCAGCAGCCAGCCCAACGTAGATCCAAACATGGAAAAAATGGGTGAGAAGGCATTGGTGAAAACTGCTGCTAACTGAAAAGCCAATTATTTATCAAATATTTTCTGTGTATCAGGCAGACTTGAGAGTCATGATACAGTCACTTAAACCTAAATGCACAGAGCTGAGACACTAAAGTTCAACAAGCTTCAGTCAGCACAAAGGAACCATGAATTTATTTTTGTGCTTTATGTCTTCAACATAAATGTTTACTTTATTATTCAACAGATTCTGTCAAAAGAAATTTTACGGAGGTCTTGAAAATTGCCTATTTTCATTCCACTGCTCAAAAGGATCCCCAAGTCAATCACCACCTCAGTCATTCAGGAGATAACAATCTGTTTTTCTATCTTCAAAGATACTTATAAAAGCAGTATAAACACATAATATGTAATCAGTAAGTATTCTGGAATGGACTGTATGACTCTATCATTATTTTTTCTGAATTAGAGAAAAACAGAATTGAGAAGAATATTAAATTGAATCAAATATAATAACGTACACTAAATGAGAAATTATGAAAAATACATCTGTTGTTTTTACTGAAGTTTGTTATTTAATTCTCCCAACCAACCTTTGAGGTAGTTTCTCCCACACCATAATGTGCTGAAACTGAGGCGCAACAACATTGGGTAAATTTCCCTAAGTAAAGTAGCTAATTAGTGACAGAGCTAAGGTATCAAGCAACATTGGATACATTTCCCTAAGTAAAGTAGCTAATTAGTGACAGAGCTAAGGTATCAAGTGCTATTGTTTGGTTTTGCAATGACCCAAGAGGTTACTTCACTATGCACCCCTCACTAGGATATTCTGCCTTTCCACAGGCCCAAAAACATCAGGTCAAATGAACATGAGCCATGAAACCGTAAATAAAAACAATCTTTCCTTTCCTTAACTTGATTGTTTCAGATTTTTTATGTAGTAGTGGAAATGTCACTAGCACATCAAGAGAGTCTAGCTCCTGAATATCTACATTATCTACCATACCATTCATCTTTAAAGACTAGGAACAGATAAATGCAGTTTATCTCTTAAAAATCTGGCCACAGGAGACAGACATCACAGAACTAGTACATCAGTTCAATTCAATAAACTATTAAAATGAAATTGTATTCACCTGACACAACCCTTTCCATCTGATAACAAGTCGTTCATATATTTGAACAAGTCACAATGTCTGCTATGGAGCTGTAGTTCTTGGAAACACTGGGGCCCTCTCATTTTGATCAAACTGTTTAATGACTACCTAAATGACCTTGTTGTTGCCAAACATGTCCTCACCACAGGTGACATTTCAGCAGCTTTCTGAGGGAGAAATTGTTGCTCTCACTCTGCTCCTATAAATTGTGCAAAATGACCCATTACCTCTGGTCCCTGCAACAAGGATACTTAAAAGGCAAACTGAGAGAAGGAAAACAACTCATGTGAATGGTAAAATGTCATTAAGAAAACAATATGACCCACCAACCACACAAAATTAGAGGTAGGCTGTGTTTGATCCCCTCCTGAGCAGCCAGCAACTGCTGCCTTATCTGCATTTCTGTATTCACTGCAAATGGACGTGTTGCTGATCCTTAACCATAAATCATTTTCCTTTTCAGAGAAATGCATATACACTTCACTTTTTTTGGTCCCCAGTTCACAGAACCTCCACTCTGTATCAAGGAGGAGTCACACACACTAAAAAGAGAAAGAATATTTATCTGGGAAGGAAGCACTGAACTTCACTAAATCAGTCTTTGTGCCTGTTAAGATGATTTAACATCAGTCGGTTCATTCTGGCTACAAAATACATTTGAAATCAAGTCTATCTTTTATAAAAGGAAAATCTGCTGAGAGTACAGAAAAGAGCTCAGATTTATTCATGCACAGGAATCCCATTTTAACAGTGTTTATGATATGGCTCATTGACCAATCCTTCAAAACACAGCTACGAACAGCAACAACAAGAACAAAGCTCACCACACATCACATAATTAGTCCATAAAACAGATGTTCATTTCTTCACAAACTGAGCATTTTTTTACATACTCTATTATTTCATGTAACTCCAGCGTACTCAATGGATGTAACAATGTAATAAAACCTTGTGTAAAATGTTAGCAAAAATCCTTGGAACAACATGTCACAGAGGCCACAATGAGCTCTGAAAAGATTGTATGTGAATTCAATGAAGCAAACAAATTTGCCAAAGTTCTTACAGATTATGTTCAAATGTACCTAACCCTCAAGTCATAATCAGAGGGAAGAAATTAATACATGTTCATTATGATGACTTGGAACTTTTGAATATTTAATATAAACCAGTCTTTATAATTTATTCCATATAACATGCATATGGAATATATGGAATGGAATGTAAGAATTATTTGTCCCAGTTGAAAACTGAAGGACATTGATGTAGAGAATTTGGAGAACTCTCTAACAACCCATCATGTCTACAATAGCTGATGAGAGACTTAGACTCTTGTCTCCTGAGCCTCAGCTGGTCACTGTCCTATTTGAATACCCATTCCTTAGTGCCCCATGGCAAAGCTTCGCTTACCTGCTAAGAAATGAGCCAATTAATTGCAATGATTTTATAAAGTGAAATTAGTTCCACTTGAAATGATTTTCTTTTGTTTTTCCTTGCCTTTTAAAACAAAAATGTTCTCTTTGAGAACAACTAATAATGATTAAAATAAAGTATCTTTGTGTATTTTAGATGGTCTTTTTTGGTATACTGTGCTGAACTGCCTCAATTGCAAATATATAAGGCATAATTCAGCATTCTTTAACTCAGAAAGAGAATTTATTGGCTTACTAATGGAAAAAGGTCCATTGTCCTAGTTACAGATCAGGCTATGTCAAAGATCAGTGGATATTCATAGGACTTATTCTCTTTCCAGTATTTGGCTAGGTTTTGTGTTTTAAAATGTTTTATCTTTATATTTGATGTTCTGGCCTTGGAAGATTCAGATTCATACTTTTTTTTTTCTAATCTTACTATTAGAACAATACTTTTCCTTTTCCTGATCATTCTACAAACTCTAACTGGATCTGGTTAGGTCAGAATTAACCCTGAGCAAATTTATTTTTGGGCGGGTGTTGGTTTTCTAGAGAAAATTTCTCTATGTAACAGCTCTGGTTGTCCTGTAATGTACTTTGTAGACAAGGCTGGCCTCAAACTCACAGAGATCCACCTACCTCTGTCTGAGTGCTGGGAATAAAGGCATGTGTCACAAATGTCCCACCAACCCTAAGCTAATCCTTACACAGAGAAGATGTAACGGTCTTTTTATTGCCTCCTAAGTCCAGGTATATACAAATAGCATAGAGTTAAAATGAGCAGAAAAGAAAATCAGGGTTCTGTTACAAGACAGTGAATAATTTAGACTTTTAGAAAAACTACATATAGCCATTAAAATACTCTATTGATGTGTGATACAATCGTCTCAACTTTCTAAAGAAAGTTATAACTCCTTCAAATCCCAGGATTTGAAGCCATCATATTTAGACTGATGGTCCAATACTCAGCAAATTTCTAGGAGAACTTCTCAATAGCCACAGAAGAACCTTGGATGTCTAACAAGTCAATACCGTAACAAGCCAAATTTGTTGCTTTTTCATTCCTTGGCTATTTAGACCTCAAAGTCAAATTTTCTTTTAATAATAACGTTGCATTTCAGTAAAACTTATTCCTAGATTTTGAAATATATAGATGAACTAAGTACTAAAAAATCTATTGCCTTTAAGATATATTTTTGGTTACATTATTAAAATGAAGAGAACAAAGAGAGTAAAATACCTAGGTGACAGTTAGCAGTCTCTCCTACACCAGCTTGTGTTTACATTAAGCACAGAGACCTTAATTAAAAATCCGATACTTACATATTGTATCTATATATTCTCTCTGCTTAGTAAGTGAAAAAATGTGTCAGAGTCCATATGCATTTTAAGAATATAACAATAATAGCCTTTAAAATTATTATAAATTTGTTCTAAAATTATTGATATAGCAACCCTAGGAAAGGAATCCAGTAATCTCACTAATTTTATCATTTATAACTTCTTCATTTTATGGAAACGATTTTTTAAGTTCTTGCATACCACCAGACTGCTCAGTTTAAAAGTTGTAAGAGCCACAGGTCAGGAAGGGCAGGAGCAATACTGTGTTAATATGGACATAACACAATCAGTGCACTCATGAAGTCACAGGAGTTGTGGCCGTCCACACATAGTAACATAGTGAACATTCTAGAATACAGTAGGAAAGGAGTTAATGAGTCCTCACCCCTAAGTAGCTACGGGCTGTTGATGGCTTCTGAGAGAGGGAGAGTTAATTTTCTTTGTGGATGTGGCTCCAGGAAGGTCAATTATGATCTACTGGATGGCCTCATTTCCAAAAATATATGGACAGCACAAATTGGAGCTGATGAGTTATTAAATAAATAGCTTTTTTAAAGTGATGACACAAAGTTAAGTGGTATAGAATTGGAGGTAGATCTATGAAAAGTTAAGGAGACAGGTTGGAAGTAAATGTACAAAATACATTGAAATTCACAACAGATAATTTTAAAAAGAGAGTTTTGGATCACCAACAAGCATTTCAAATGGAAATTTATTGGGTCCAGAACTAGCTTAAAATTATTTGTTTATTTGTTTGTTTTTCCAGTTATAGACTCAGATCCTTAAAAATCAAAGCAGATTCTCCTTTTAATAATATCAGCGCCAAAGCAGTGTCTGGCTCAGAGGAAAATAATAAAAAAATGTTATTTGTTTGTATTATTTCTTTAATTATGTGTGTGTATATAGAAGGGTACATGTGAGTACAGGTGTACATGGGTGTTCAGGTGTCCAGGCATCTTTCCTAAGAAACCACCCATAATGCATTCTAAGATAGGATCTCTCATTGGCCTGGAACTTGCCAAGTAGACCAAGCTAGATAGTCAGTGAGCCCAGGGATCTATTTGTTCTCTCCTACTCTGTGATGTTGGGATCCCAAGCTCATGTCACCAGATTATTGGTGTGGATTATTAGGTATCAAACTTCACTGACTAAGCTATCTCCCAGCCCCCCAAAAAAGCTTTCTGAAAATATAGCAAATAACGTCAAATATCTAAGACATATGGATTATGCAGAAGAAAAGTGTGTAAGATGGTAGTGAAGTACTTGTGAAGGATTTGGGTTTTAATCTACAGAATAGAGACTTCTTGAGGAGTTTATAGAAAATGTAATGTAAATTAGTTACTAAATCTGAGAGTACTTGCAAGTGTAACTGAGATATTGTAATCCCTCTGTAATTCTGTCTTCATCGTAGTTATCCTTGTCTGTATGGGCACTACATTATTGTCTTTATGAATTTCTACTTACTGCTGTACAGATGTATTTTTACATATGCTCACATTTAAAGTCCACAACCTTGAGTTTGCCCTTAGTATTTTCAAAGTGTTTTCTTGGCAAAAAAGTACGATGTAGGAAAGTTATCCCTACTTTTTAAAGTCACTTGTCCTAAGAGCCTGGTTCCAAAGTCAACCACCTGCTTTCATCTCCAAAGCTCACTCCAAGTTAAAAATCACTCAACTGCAGTCTACCACCTAACATGAAAAGTTTCAGCTTGAAAGGGCCTCCAGCCTGCTCCTGCCATCAAGTACCACAAAGCTGGGGTGAACAGAGGGAGCTGTGAGCTCAAATGAAAAGGATGAGTCTAAGCATGCTCCCAGTGTGATCTTTGCAGAGGTGTCCCTGCTCAGGGAATTGGATAAATGAGCAGGCAACTCTACGCAGACCGCAAAAAAAAGATTAATCAGGCTTTGGAACAATTTTGTTCTTGTTTGTATTCTTTGGAGAGAATTTCTTTAGTTGCAACTAAATGGGGATCCCTGAGGCCTGCCAAATATCCCATTTAAATTAGCATAAATTTGCATATATTGACATACAAAAAACGAGACCCTGCTTAGAAGATATTCTTTCACAATCTCAGGTATTTGTTTTTGTTGTTTATTTTGCTTTGCTTTATGTTCTGTGACTATCTGTGCAAGTACAGCTGAGACTCTAAGAAGCCATGACCTGGAATAAGAATATTGTCTCTCTGTGTGTCATTGGATACATGTTCAGCTATAAGAAATCCCCTCCTTTAATGAAGAGGTTACACTTCTTATTTAAAAGGAATGTTGGAATTACAGAAAACCCCTAAAAATTTTCTGTTGTTTCATATGTTTCTAAAATTCCATTTCCAATTAATTATATCTGTCTGGAATATATTCTAGTAAACTTAGTTAAAGCTTGTCAAAAGATAGCCAAGGTCTTTCTGTTATTCATTTAGTTAAGTAAAGTTTGCCTGACATATATCACAAGCATCTATTTATGTCCTGCCTATGACTGCTCTCCTACAAGAGCATACCCAAGTATATCACAAGAGAACTCTCACTTATAGCCCCAAATATCTACTATTTGGTCTTTAACAAGGGAAAAAAAAGTCTGTTTTGTGGCCTAAGTTAAAGACAGCAGAAACTTTCATCTAGTCAATTTGTTTTATTAATAATGTTCTGCTCATAAGTAAATTGAGAGGCTACCAGAAAAAAAAAGAGACAAGGCATGTTGGAAGCAAACTGCACAGATAGTTTTCTTTTCTTAAAATAATACTTATTCAAACCAATGAAAGACACTGATGGCAAATTGCTCTGATGTTCAAAGGCATTGTAAAATGCTCTTGTCACACTCAAACTAGCTTTCCAGACATGTTGTGAGAACAGTCTAAATTGAAAGTTCAACTGTCATTTTATTCTAAATAATTTCTGGCACAATCAATTTGAAATAGGTCAAAATTTGTTCCATAGGTCATTCTTCTAGGATTTACCAAATGAAAAGTGATTTTTAGCCTCCGACTCTCTCTGTTCCCATTTGAATGAACTCTTAATTAATAGCTGAAGGTAGTAGTTGAATGAATTCTACAGTGGGTTCTATTTTAATTATATCAAAAGGAGTGATGTTAAATTATGCAATGAATAAGATGGGAATAAAAGAACCTTAGCCAGATGATCTAGATAAAGGAGTTATAGAATAAGTCTTGTCAAACTTGACTTTAACTGTATCTCTTCTACTTAATAGAAAATAAGTGCAAATATTAAGACTATAATCTTAAGCAGGGCAGCAGAAAAAAGCAAAATATCTACCTTGAGTTCTGTAGAAGTTGCCCTCATTCAGTTTAAATCTCAAAATGCCTGAAGCAGCAACATTTCCTACTCTGAACATCTTTATGGAAACTGTTCTTTTCTCTGTCCCTTTAACTCCAAACCCCGCTGTTCACCAAGTGGCAACCTCTGTTCCTTTGGACTCGTTAACTTGTATTATTTTGCTTTATTCTCCCAAACAATGCTGTGCTTAGAATTAGTGTGGAGCCACAGAGATCTGAACTTGATTTTCAGCACTCTGACTTCAAGAAAGTTTCTAGAATTTACCAAGCAAGCTGGATGCTTTAATCCATTGTGTGTTGCTGCTAAAGAATGTCTGACACCAGGTAATTTATAAAGCAGAGGCATTTGTGTTTTATCATTCTGGAAGTTAGGGAGTCCAAAGTTCAGGAAATTATACTTGGTAAAGTTCTTCCTTTTATCTTATCTCTTATTTTTTTAATTCTATTCTGATTTTGTTTTGTTACTGAAACTATTTTTTTCTTATATTATATTCTCATTATAGGTTCCCCCAACTCCAGCCACCCAAATCCATGTCTTTTTTTCTCTCTCATTAGAATACAAACAAGGATCTAAATAGTAATAATAATAATAAAATAAAATAGTAATAATAATCGTAAAATAATAAAAATAAAATGACAAAATTATTATTATTATTATTAGTAGTAGTAGTAGTAGTAGTAGCAATAGTAGTAGTAAAAACAAAGTAAAGTTCTTCTGGGTGCATTACTCTATGGTGGAAGGGAGAAAAACATCATAGAGGGAATGAGGAGGGGAGAAAAGATAAGGGTAAAAAAAAAACCTCATCGTTTCTTTGGGAGCCGACTTTCATGGTAACTAAATCACTCTCAGAATAAGTGCATCAAACCATTCACTTCTCAAATTTTCTATCTTTCATCATTATAATATAGATTAAGCTTCCAATACAAAGAGCTGGTGGTTTTGCTCCATAGCAGATTTGCCTACCATCCACAAGACTCTGGTTTCAGTCTCTATCCCACCTTGCCTCCTTTTCACACACAGTATCCAATGGATAAATTTTAGAGACATATTCAAGCTGTACTATTCTATCTTCACCCATCAAATCTAGATAAGGAGCAATATAAGACATATTTTTTTCATTTAGTGCCTCCAAGTAGAACCCAAAAGTTCTGAGTCTCATCTAAACCAGGAATGGGTAAAACTCAAATCATGATTCATAGGTGAGGTGCTGGTGACACATGCCTTTAATCCCAGCACTTGGAAGACAGAAGCAGGTGGCTCTCTGTGAGTTTTAGGTTACTCTGGTCTACAGTGTGAGTTCCAGGAGGGCCAGAGTTAAAACAGAGAAATCCTGTCTCAAACAAACAAACAACAACAACAGCAAGAAAAAACCATGATTCACACTATGACAAATTTCTCTTCAGTTATGAAGCTGTGAAATTTACAAGCTATGTATTCCCAAAGTACTATGAGAGAAAAAGTATAGGATAGATATTCTATTCCATAGATCATAAATCAGAAAGAAGAAATGGGGTGAAGGAATGATTGCAAAGTAAATACAAAACTCAATGAGATCAACAACATTAAGGCTACAGGACCCAGAATAATCTTCCTTGGAAGTCTATATCTGATTTTCTAGACACATTAACATGGGAGTATCAGAAGGAGGCCATACTCAATCTTTTATCTGGAAGCCACCCCTACAAAAAGTAACTTATTCCTACAATTATTGCATTGGTTGAGTCATGAGGGCAGGCTTCTCATGATGTAACCACCCATTAAAACTTTCCCCTCTCAAAACTATTGCTTTGGGGATTAAGACTGCAATAAACACTGGGAGACACACTGAAACCACAGTGCCAAAGTCTCTTGCATCTGTCAGATTTGAATGATAATAGCTGTGCCTTTCTATTGTTCCTGTGAGAAGTCTACTGATGAAATGTATAACTCTGATAATATAGCATACCCATATAAACGTCATTAGTCAGCTTGCCTTCCACGGAAGATAAATTAGACTTTCTTTCTCCTCTCTTATAATCACTGGTTTTCCAAAACTGAGATATCATGTCTATTGTTTACCTAATAGAGTTTAGCCACTGGTGTCTCTCAATTGTTTGGCTGGTACCTGTCCATTAATTCTGCCTTTACTGAAATTTCTTTTTAGTCAAAACTTTAAGAAAACCATGCGTCCCTTTCTAAAGGGGGTATAAGACTTGTTTTCAAAGACACTGTACTTGAGTCTTACTAATGAGATCCTGAAGATTTAAAATGTTGTGAGGCTAGCAGTCTATGAAAGCGTAGTGGATCTCTGTTACTTCATCATTCTTGACAGTAACCTAAGTGGTGGTTAATTATTTTCTACTTTCCTGAATACATCAAGTGTAAATCTACAGAATATATTAGCCAAAGTCAATAAGCAGAAAGGAATGAAACACTTAGAAGCATTACATTGAGACAGGAAGGCCACTCTAGCTATACACATTTAATCATGTCTGTTATTTTAAAGGTCAGCATTACAGTTCAATTAGTAGTTTTATTTGTTAGATGCATTTTTACTTACAAAATTATTCACCTCAACTTTTAAAGCATGATCAATCTTCAATTATGTGCATGTGTGTATGTCTGTGTGTTAGAAAGAGTTTCTACCAGATATCTTGATCCTATTTCAAGCATCTCAGAGAAATTGTCACTTAATACCATCCAATCCCAGTATCTCTTAGCTGTCTCCAACAACACGTGGGGTAGGTAGGATCTTTACATAATCAGATGAATGAGATGAGCAGAGATTACAGAGGGGAGCACCCAATGACAATCAATTTGTTCTAATAAATAGACAGATAGATGATAGATAGATAGATAGAGAGAGAGAGACATAGATAGATAACTCTCTGATTCTCAAGAATTTAATTAAAATATAATAAGAGAATACAAAATACTAAAGATATTACTCAAAAGCTTTCTTTCCACAGAATATAATTTCAACAGTCTAGAATTTTATGAGATTTGACACATTACTATGACAGGAAGAGCTTGTCACAGTCTGCCTTACAATACCAGAAAAGGTAAAAATTGAGCATTATATAAGAAATGTCTTTAAAAATAATAATGAAGCTGGGCTGGAAAGATGGCGCAGCAGTTAAGGGCATTGCTGCTCTTCTAGAGGACACAGGTCCAATTCCCAGCATCCACATGACAGCTCAAAACTGTCTGTAACTCCAGTTCCAGGGAATCTGACACCCTCACACTAATACACATAAAATAAAATTAAATATATTAAAAAATAGAACTGAGACAATGTGTGAAACCCTGATCTATATATTTCTACTAAAATCAAATATACTTTAACTTAAACTATGTCAATAAAAGAAAATGAATGTGTTTGAAATGTCTTACCTTAATTAATACTTTCTTGACAGTATAGATATTAAAAGTGCATATGTATGTGAATTTAAGATGCGGAGGTGACAACCAAGAACATAAATATATATGCAACCAATTAAAAGATGAAAGTATTCAAAGATGAAGATAATTCATTAAAACTCTGAAAATATTTCATTTTGTGAATTTTCCTAGATAAATGAATCTTAGACTCAGATGTATTTTTAAGCTATGTCTGGGTGTGCCCATTGGAATTACTTTTTCCTCAAAACTATTTTCTGAGCAAAGCACTTTATTTTCAACTGATCATTTCTAAGTAACCATTTTTTTTCAGCCACCCACACATTTGATAGGTTGACAGTGATTTCCACTGGTTAATTGGCAAGATTAGCAAGTCCACATTGAAAGAATTGGTGATAAGGAAACCAAACTACCTGCCTAATGACACAATTTATATCTCATTAGGAGACTGTACAGCTCCACATCCAAAGGTTGTTTTGTGGAAACAGAGACTAGTCTGTTCCAGCCCAAATGGAGATATCAGAAGTGCTTTGACCTTTCTGGGTCGTAAGGTAGAAAACAAATCATATAGGGTATTGGATAATTAGTAATCATCTAGTATTAACATAAACATGTCAGGTACCTCCCCCTTGTAAGAATGTAAAACTACTCATTCTTAACTACATGCTCCACTTTTTAAATTGTGTCTTCATTATTTACTTTGCATTCCTTGCTTCATTCTTTGACCATCAACAACAGGTTGTTTGAAAGTAGAGACTTTATTTAACTTGTCTTTGTATGTATTCCAAAAATGTAGACATTCATTAAAAGTTAATTGAAAGAGTGACTGGAAGAATAATTGAAACATGCTAACACCTGAAAAGTAAGAAGGAGAAATAAAAATCACATAGAAACGAGGATAGATGGGCCAGGGTTAAGTAGCTATACCAATTAAAGAGACATTTCTAATTTACGTTCCATGAGAAACTCTTGGGGAGACTGATGGTCTTCAAGCCAGGCCATTCCAAGATTGAGTGCCACCTAGTGGTGTTAGGGAGAATAATGTTGAAAAATGCTCTAAATTGTTCATATATAATAGCTCATTTTCCACTTACACACATGTTTTTAGAAGAAAGGAGGCTTTACTCTGGGCACAGATCTAGGATAAATCTTCAAGATCTCTAACATGTTGAATGTTTCCTGAGTTTTCATTCATATAAGCAGTAGAAATTGCTTTCATATATATATATATTAATGATATGTGAGGTAGAATTCTAGAGTCCTAGATGATCTACTGAGAAACTGGAAATATTCCCTCACTACTTACTGGTCCATTTATGCCAAGAGCTTCTCTATAGTCACACAACGTGAAAGAACTAAACAGAACAATATACAAGCTAAAAAAATGTATCCACAAGCAGATATAAAATATTTGTGGTAAGAGATGCACTGAGGAGTCATTTATCATCTTTTTCCATCTTACTTTCAGATAGAAATAATTTTATTTATCTATATTCTTATATAATTCTTATATAAGATATATATATATAAGAATTATATAAGAATATAATGTAAGAATAATGTAAGAATTAATGAATGATTCTGCTAATATTTAAGAGTCATTGCAGTATGAATTATTAAACAAAAATATGTAACATGCCATGAAATCAATTAACCTGGGGAATCTGATTCAATCTAAACGTGGTTGAGGATTGGGGAATTGCTCCCTTGGAAGAGATGTGTAAAGTGAAGTCTGAGGAAGGATTCTGTAACACTGAGGTGATGTGTTGAGAGAGACAGAGCATTGCAGGCAGAGGAATTGAACTTGAATACATTTGTATAGAATGGAACCATGAGCATTAGGTCAATTGACATAAAGCCAGTTTCCTTGAGGACATAAAATTAAAGATAAAAGCAAAATATGAGATGAAGCGAAGCAGAGCATAGGGACACTAGAGCTCTAGATGACCTGTAGACTAACACTCCAGAAATAAGCAGAATCCACAAACTCTTAAAGGTAAAGAAAGGTTGTATTTATAAGATGATGAAAATTGATCCAGATCTTAGAAAATGCACTGGAAATGTTGAGGATAAGATTCAACATGATCATTTGAATTTTCTGATTTCTGTATTTCTTGACTACTGTGAAAGAGAAGAGATGGCAGAAGAAAACTCAATCCAGAAACATGGGGAACCAGAAGAAATTGGGAGTTGAGTGGAGTGAGGACCACGAAGCAGGGGAGATGAAACATCTCAAGAAGCATCACACTGATACTAGAGTGAGCAAAGGAGTAGATGAAAGGGTGGTTCACCATAACTGAAGGAACACAGAGAAAGAAGAGTCTTAAGATGCACGGGTTTAAAGGAAAAATATAGTGCCCCATAGAGACTCCGCCTAGATCTTTCCCCTTTCAGTATTCTACTATGTGCTAGTCATATGGAGTAGGAGAAGACTTGAAGCCAGATATTTATAAACCTCATATGCTAAAAATTATCTCATATACTACTTCCCTTAGGGTATTTGAAAGTATGGAAGAGAAAAGTGCACCATTACCAAGAATATATTCTAACATTTTAAGGCTTTTTCCCACTCTTTGCATGAGCACTCCAAGGATCTAAATGTAAGTGAAATATAAACACACACACACACACACACACTTTTTAAACTAGTTTAAATACTAAAACTTGCCAATATAAAGGAGTGACCTTGCCACTCAGTATAGGCAATCTTAATGTCCTTTACCCATAAATGATGATATTAACCATTCCTACTCCATGGATTTTCAGTTAGTGTTAAGTGGGATAATCTACATGAATTCTAATTGAAAATGTCAATAAATTAGCTAGTATTAAGGTATTATATTGGGAAAATATTTACTGAGAAGAGAAATTTCATCAAATCAATCCTGAACTGTAATTCATCCATTTTTGCTCCAAAATATTCGTTCTTCTCTTTTTGTTTTCATAATAAACTAATTTATCTTATTTAATAGCATTTCACAGCAATTTACATATTTCAACGCACTTTCAAGTGCATTGATTAGTTTGAGCATTACCATATCAGGAAGAGAGGATCATGGAAGGTATTATCATTGCATTTGTGGAAAAGAAAACTGAGCTTCAATAAAAATTTCTCCAATTATTATTCATAGCTTGAGCAGAGAGGAGGCAGAACTACAAACCAGGTCTTCTGATCCTTATAGACCAACAGCAAAAATAGAATTCCTACACGGAATCTGAGAGAAGCGATTGCCCTGTATGTGGAGAAAATAATTCGCTCATGCAAATGAGCTTCATCTTTTCTGTAATTTAATACTGTGCCTCTGCATTTCAAAAGCAGAGTCTGCAGTGGAATTTGTGAACTGTATTATGCTAATTTTTAAAAAGCACCTGGGATTCTGTTTCTGAGTTTATAATCTCATGAAAATCTAAATCTTGTCTGGGAACTGACTAGCGCTTATCTGAGAATGAAATGCCATCGAGACTGAATTGTAGGTCATCAAAATTGCATTCATTTAGCATATATTTAATGAGCATCTATTCAGCAATAAGCATATTTGTTGATAATTAGGTTTAACATGGAATATCTAAAGATAAATTAGGTACAGAGCATTACCTCAAAAAGTTACTATTCACAAGAGTAAAGAGGCATGCATATAGGGAAATTATTACAATGGGATTTCTACCATCACATCACTCTGTGAAATTTTTCATATACCTGCCTCTCTTCTGGGCCAGAGACCCTTCATAGGTGATCAATATTTCCTAGGAGAGTTATGAGTTAGGATGAGTAGGAGGTAGACAGATTCAAGATGATTGCTCCAGTCAAAGGAACTGAAGTATGAGAAGCTGTGAGGTGTTAAGTCCTGTGTGCTAGAGGAAGAAGAGAAGAAAAGCCTGTATAGAAGTAGGAAAGGGAGAATACGTTAGATTTTTGTATATTCAGTCAATATGAGAAAAGCAGTGTTCAGGTAAAGATAAACTTAGAAATATTGTGTGTAAAACTTTCAGATGACAATAACATTGAATACACACAGGCTTTCAGCCCCTAAATTAAGCATTTAAAAATCTTTCTTGTGTAAATGATAGTCAATGTGATTTCCTAAGAAGGAGAAAAAATTTACTACAGTTTTCTTTAAAATAATCTCTCCTTTTCTTTGCTAATAATGTTGCTACTCCTTGAAATATCTTCTGTTGTACCAGGAAATAGCAATCGTGGCGTGCTAGAATGAAAGACTCAGATTCATTCCATGCACTGGAATTAGAATGGAAGTGACATGTTTCATCTCTCCTATGATAGTTGAAGGGAGACTCTGACATTTAAAAGAGCCAGTCATAATCTATGAATGCAAGGACAATACTGAAAACAAGGCTCTGAATACATTTTTCATCCTAAATTTTAAAGAAGGAAAAGAAGGGAGAAGGAAGTTCTTAGAACAAACTTTCTAATCCTCTAGAGCGTCTATAATTCTGCTGTGTGTCACTCCCCTTTGTAAGGACCCTCATCAGAAATGTATCTTACAATGAATTAACATCGTTCTTGGAGTTTTACTTAGAAGCATTCAGCTTTTTTTCATAATTGTTCACAGAGGCAATTTCCCTGATTATTTTATGATGGTTTTAAAATTATGCCAGAAGGATAGAAATAAAATGGAATCTGTGGTGCTCATTCCCATACTTTAAAGTAAAGCCATGAAAATGCCACTGTAAGAAAAACGAAAAGTAAAAACACTAGATTTTATATCTGGTCTAAACTTGTCAAGCTAGAAACTACACCTGTTTTTCTAAGCTAGTGTAGGAAATACAATTCAATAAAACCTTCCATATCCATCTGAATATAATCCTAAAATACATTTAATCCTGATCTCCATGACATTAAATCAAAATAAGAATCTTCAATGGATCAACAGAAATGCTGCAACATGCATTTTATATTTGAACTTTTTTAAGCATATGAACCACGGGGCTATAGACTCACAAAACCTAGAAACCATCTTGAATTGCTGCCTGAAAACATTTAAAGATAGGTGAAGCAACATAGTAAATATCTTGTTGCTTTACTAAGATCTCTTCTAGGAAATGACACGCCAGAGTACAATGGTTAAGATTAGAAACAATGACCCTTCTTACTATACATTGCTCATTACCTTGGTGTACTTGCCATTTCCATGAGATAGACAAAAATAGAAAACAATGGTCGATTATAAGAACAAGATGACTGAGAGCCAAATATATTCTGTTGTCCTCTTGTCTCCATGTTGAAACTTGATCCCCAATGTGAAATTACTGAGAGGCAATGGGGCCTGTACGAGGTGATTTGGTCATTAGGGATTTGGAATGGGATTAATTTTCACAGAAGTAAGTTCTCCCTCTCAAAGAATGAGTTAGTTCAGTTCCAGTATATTGTTATATAATGTAATGCCAACACTCTTGAATTGTCTCTGCTGTGTGTGTCCATAAGGTGCTGCTACCTGATATTGAATTTCCAGCCTCCTGTAACTGTGAGCTAAAGAAATTCATTTCTTTATAGATGCCACAGAAAGCACACAAAGACACATCCTGAGTACTCTATCTATGTAGATGTCAAGAAAAACTTCCTAACAATCTGTCTGGAAGTATGATAATGCATTAGAAATTGGAATGGATGAGGTTTCAGAGTACTTCAGCCACAGGAGAAATTACTATTCATAGACAGTAGGAACTGAAGCTCCTGTGTGGATATTTGATATAGAAACTCTATAAATATTGGTAATAGTTGCCAATTATTAGTGTCAACATAATAATTAAACACCTAGAAATCAACCTTTTCCAAGAACCAGTAACAGTATTAGCAGTACCAGTAACTGTAATAACTCACAATTCTAAAAGTTAGCATGGATTTGGCACTATTCAAAACACTTGAGATGCATCATTTGGTCCATAAACTCAATAGGAAATAGGTCAATTATCATCTTTATTTTTATTATCTACAAAACAGTGTACAAAACAGTTATATAACTTCCCCTAGACTGCAATTAATTACCAAATTACTCACTAGAAGAAACAATTCTTAGTATAAATAGAAGGTAAATGACATCCTTTATTCAAATATATACCAGGATAGAAAGCTTTAAAGCTACCAAAATAAAACATTTAGAAATAATGAATAAACTATAAAACAACAACAACACACACCTGTATGTATGTATGTATGTATGTATATATGTATACATTCATGATAAGCTAAGTGAAACCTGAGAGGCAAACTAAAGACAGAAATGAAAACAGAAACATGAAATCCACAACAGCTATTGTTAATCTTAGGTGATTTACTGATCTCAGAAAAGCAGTCGTTAGTTTTCATGCCAGTTACAGAACAAACAGAAACATCTTGGTCCCAACATAGGATGGGTAATAGGAAATATCTCTTACAAAAAGTCCCTTACATAAGATGGATGTTCCCAAGATCGTAAATAGGTGAGAAAAGTCAATATAATTATCAAAAGAGTAAGCAAGAAAATGTTAAATTTTATATGAAACCTAGGTGCAAAATACAGCTCCCTTGAGAATTTCTTCAAGTCATATCTACAATAAGAATTCCAGTTCATACCCCCTGCAATAACCAAGAGAAAAAACATTGAAGTAGCACCTCCTGAAGAATCAATATTCCTCAAAGTAGCATACACACACACACACACACACACACACACACACACACACAGAAAAAATTCACTAAGCAAACAAAGGAAATGCAAAGAAAGAATTAATCTACCCTATGTGTTAAAAGAAAAGGTTCCACATGAGAATACAAAAATTAATCAGTAGTTTTCCAATGTACCAATGCAGTTGCATCCTCATTCGAAGAATCAGAAAATCTGAATATGTATGTGTGTGTGTGTGTATGTATATATATGTATATATATATATATATAATATATTATGTATCATCTCTTTGTCATCTACCATCTATCTATCCATAAATCCATCTATCATCTATCCACTTCTAATTCTTGATTCTTGGAATTATAAGATTAATACATTGTATGATTTAGAAATATTCAAACAGTAATTATAAATACTCTTATGAACATATCAAAATAAAATATTTTTAAACCCTAGAATCTTTCAAAATTGGTTAAATTCACAAATCATGAGATCCAGGATGTTAAATTAAACAAATCATAAACAAGAAGATAAAATTAAAAATTTATCTAGAATCACTTCATAGAACTTAAAAAGAAAAATAAGAGAGTATCTTTAAAACTTGTAGAGAAACAGAAGCAAAAATTACACTTAAGAAAATATAAAATCATTGAAGAAGATAGAGAAATCAGAAGTTAAAAAACTGAAAAAAATTGTTTTCAAAGTGATGAAAATAATAGTTAATAATTAAATACCATCACAATCATAAACTATGAATTAAATAAAATTTTATGTAAACATTATGTTTTTAAATTAAAAAGTCCTCACTTAAACATGCTTAAATGTCATAGGGAAAATGTTTATTGTGGTTTCCAAAAAAAAGGAAAAAAAAAAAAATATATATATATATATATATATATATATATATATATATATATATATATATATATTCCAAAGATCCAGGCCTGATCATTGCATTTTGAGATAGAACTAAAGTCAAAGTTTCAGAAAATATATTCAGTCACAAGTTTAAAAAAATGATTAAAATGTCAAAACTTTTATTGTCTCTGCTATGTAAAGATGATTTGTAAATATAGAAATGTGAAACTTTACTAAGAGGGCCAACATGTAGACATACATTTACTAAGAGGACCAACATGTAAGGCTACATTTTTTTTAATGAGAACTGAGCATAAGATTACTGAATGTTATGAAAGACCCACTTATGTCAAATGTAGAGGAACATTTCATCTTTTAATCCAGCAGCATGGCTGCTCTAGGAAAGGATAACTTTTAAAGACCTGTGTGATAGCTAGGAAGGGATGATATCCAAAGGCCTGTGTAAAGGGATCATCTTCAGAAGCCCTTGTGATGCAGCTAGAATACAGAAAGAATGTTAGTCAGGCTAATCCTATCCTCTGTTTTTGCTAGAGCTAGGTGAAAAGGATTTCTGTGATTAAGGCAAGTAGTATAGGCCTTAATCCTAACTCTCAGCATATAAAAGGAGGATCTCAATTCTCAGGAAGGGTGTTCAAACAGATCAGAGAAGAAAAGCAGAGATAAGAAGAAAGGTAGGAGCAAAATGGAAGCAGACAGGAAGCAGACAAGAGGCAGAGCTTAGAGAGAGAAGTTGACAGTTACTTCTGTCAGGCAGCTTGAATGCTTTCAGCTCACAGACACCAGAAAGAGCAGAGCCAATCCAGAATAAGCCTTGAGAGAAAGCAGAGAGTCAGTAGCAGAAGGTTTAATGACTTACATTTCGGAGTTCACAGTACAGCTCAAAGTGAAAAGAGGTAGTTCAGAAGACAAATAGAATGAGCTCAGTCAGCATTAAGTCTCAGAGACTGAAATATTCTAGGTTTGCAGACTAGACTGTAAAGAGGATGAAGCTTTCTAGGTCTAGGCTTAAGATTAGATCATATGGAGGAGGAAACTCTTTAGAACCAGGAGACTGATTTACTGTCCTCTGCCATGAACCCATGAGAATAATTAAATAAATTATCATCGACAACTACAGTCAGGAGTCTAAAATGGCTGATTAAAATTGCATTTCTAATTAAGTTGTTTGGCTTGAGGAAACCGCTAACTATGAATAGCTAGTAATACATCACTTATTATGTATTTCCAGATAGTCTTTGAGGTATAAATACTAAAAATGCATTGTCTCTATATGAAAATGCACATATATAAGATTATTAGGACAATAAATAAAATATGTTTTTAAAATTATTAATCTAAATAAATTTCATAAATGAGTAGATAAGAGCAATTTGAAAAAGGAAATGAAATATGTATTTATAAGATCTAAATACTGGGAGAAGTATTTATCTTCTTCAATGGTTTAGTCACAGGTAAGTTGCCACTCAAAGAAATAACACTGTCCATTCTTATCCAAATAATCCTAATTTAATTCATTGATGCATGCACACACACACACAAAGACATAAAAATAGGCAGGTGACCTATTGGTATGATGAAGAGGTTCAACAGGAAAAGAGGAAAAAGAGATAGTATTATATTCAGTCATTTAAATTAATTGTTTGGAAACTATACAAATTATTAACATGCATATATATAATATCTTATCACAATGGTTTTACCCTCTCTGAGAATGTTGGTAAATATTAAGAAATCATTAGTGTGTACACTTCCCCTTTTTGAAGAGAATATGAGAAAAGAATGTAAAAGAATACACTTTTCACTTCACAAATTTGTGTATTTTATAACCCAGAAATTATAGGCCTAGTAAGGATTATTAGAAGATTCTGCTTAAATCTAGATTTCAACTATTTTAGCCATCTCCTAATTAATTAATTCAGTTACCTAATTAACCCACTTACCAATGAACACACTAGTCCATTTGCCAAAAATTCATCAACCACAGGGAAGGCAGAAACCCTACTAAGTGTTGCAAACTAAAATAAAAATAGGCACATGATTCCAAATATTGAAGCAATCACAAATGGAAATTTTACCTTTCCATGCAGTTTGATTTGGTTTGTTTTGTGAGGAAGAATTCCATGTAGCCAGGTTGGTCTTGAACTCCTATCTTCTTTCATTCACCTCCAAGGTATTGGGATTGCACATACATGCCACCATGCCTGACTTTTGAAAGTATTCAATAACAACTTATTATGATACATTTTAAAAATAAGAATGAATATGAACACAAATTATTATGTATGTATTTAAATAATGTTAAAATATTTCTGTAAAGGAATATTTAATCGTTAAATCATCAACCTGGCTGCTCTGAGAAAGGATCACATTAAAAGGCCTGTGTGATAGCTATGAAGAGATCAATTCCAAGGGTCTATATGAAGGGATCACATCCAGGGGTCTGTATGAATGGATCAGATTCAGAAGTCTATGTGATCCAGATGGAATGTAGAAAGAATGTTAGTATACACCCTTAATCATAGTATTCAGAAGGCAGTGATGGTGCATGCCTTTAATCCTGGCTCTTTGGATACAGGAAGCAGAGCTCAGAAGGAGACAAATGGGAAGAGTTGTCTTAGATGAGTCATAGTGAAGGACAGGCAAAGTGACAAATTAGAGGAAGAAATAACAAAGTGAGCTAGAGTGCGGACATACCTAGAAAAGAAACTTCACAGTAGAAAAGCAACCTCTCAGCACAGAGAATCAAGAGCTACAAAATCAGTTATAGAGGCCCTATGAGGCAGGCAGTCTGAAGCAGTTTGAAGAGTCTGAGGCATAGATAAGACACAGAAGGCAGTTTGGTAGAAAAAGCCAGTATCAGATGGGAAGAGTGAGTCAGTCTGAAGTAGAGCAGAACAGTTCAGTCTGAGAAGTTTAGGGAGTCAGTGAGAGTCTCCCAGAGTCCAAAGAGTTCAGTCAGAAACAGTCAGCCAGCTCAGAATATCAGTTTAAACTAGCAGCTTGGAGAAGAGTTTGAGTCAGAATAAGGAGTGAGTAAACACTACAGTCTTGAGTTCAGAAGGAGCTAGCCAGAGTGTCTTGGTCAGCAATAAGCCTCAGAGGTTGATTAGATTGTGTGGAGGCTAAGTCTGAAGACTTCTAGGTCTGGGCTAGCAGCTTAAACGTACTAGATTGTATGGAGGCTGAAGCCTTCCAGTTCTATGCTTAAGACTAGATTGTGTAGAGCCCAAAATGTTCCAGAGCTCCAGGACTGGTGATTGAAGTAGCAAAAGAATAAAACACTTTTGAACCCGAATCAACAGCTACATATTTCAATAACAGAAGATAACAAAATAGCATTCTAACACAAACTCATTTTCTTATTATCTTTTCATTTTAGAATGCAAGCTTCATGAAGAAGTTTGTCTGGTCCCACCATCAAGACAGTGCCTACCTCATAGCAAAAATTATTATAAAATTGATTTTTATTGGTTGGCGAGACAGATCATCAGGTAAAGGTACTTACTGACAAGACTGATAACTGATTTCAGTTCCCAAGAGGCACATGACAGAGAGAACAGACTTCTGCAAACTGCCCTCTGACATGTAATGCACACATACACACATCTGCACACACATGCACATGCACACACACACACACACACACATATGCACACATGCACAGTAACTAACAAACTAAATAACTAAATAAATGTATTTTTTTAAAATAGCTGCTATTTTAATAAAGTGTTGGTTCAAAATCCTTATCTTCCATATTACTGATGTTTTAAAGTACGTAAGGGCCTTGTTACAAGTTATGGTATGAAAAGATCGCTCTATTCCCAAGTTGTCTTTATTTGAAAAGGGAACTTGTAATTTAGTATGTATTATCATTGCTGCTAATTATTTTGATATAATTTTTAAAAAATATACTAGAAAAATCAGTTTTACAACAAGAAATTGGAAAATACCTGGACTTAAGCACAAAATGACTCTGTTTGACCAGCATAACAGCTAAGCAAATAACCTATGCTGTGGAAAAAGAAATGTACTTTATAGCACAAACTTAGAGAAAAAAATAAAACCAGCTTTCATAATAATAATTTAAAACCTTAAGACCCTCCCTCAGGTTCCCATGCCCTACTATACTTCATACAGAATGCTATTTAGTTCATGATAGGTATTGTATTCGACTTACCCCTGAGAGTCTCTATCTCTTAAAAAAGATGTCACTATTGTAGCTATTTTCATCATTAGTTGGAAATGACCATAGAACATTGTCTCTTTTATCTTCCACAGCTCTGTGCAATGAATAATTACTTTATTAAACTATCTTAGAACTCCATGTCAAAGAAACCCATTTATGATACACCATAGTTCTGATTTTTCAGCCTGTATACATACTTAAAATATAATTTTAAAGGCCTGGAAGGAGTAAAAATAATTTATGGACTCTGCAGTTTTCTCACACTGTTAGAATGCAAAGTAGTGTTCTCCTCTGGCCAGGCAGTATTACAGTGCCTGAATACTAAAGATGAACTGCCACTTGTGTCCACGAGGGAAACCCAGGGAACAGTGGATAACTACAAAGGGCCCTGAAACAAAAGTGTGTCTGATGAAAACCTTCAAGGATTTAGAAGGAATTCTAGATGCTTAACAAAAAGGAATTAATTTGTACAACACTTGCCATCAAGTAGCAAGACTCAACTCTGCTGACATGGCAATGTACTTTTATTCGTATCAGGCAGAAGTAATAATTACTGATCAACACATGTTCTGATGAACTAGGTTCACAGTACTTCTCAGAGATATTTCATTTAATCTTTCTAATAATTCTGTTAAGTAAAATAAATGCAACAATAGATATACAATGCTCAAACATGATGTATTACACACATAGTATTACACAAATGTAAGATGGTATTTTTATTTTTATTTTAGTTTGAATTACATACTCTTTCTAAGGGTTAATTTAGAAGATGTCTTACATGATCGAGCCAGATGTCTGCCATATAAATTCTTCCTAAGATGATTCGTTGTTATTTTCATTATAATTATTACCATTATCTCCATTTTAAGATGACATTGCCACAGTTTTGCATAAAGGGGAACAACTATTGAATATTCAACATCTAAACTCTATCACTTGACATCTATCACAGTTATTTTCTACTTAACACCTTCAATACTTTATCACTTCATGAAGAGAGATTTACAGTTCAAATCTACTATTTTATAAAATGAAAAATAGTTTAAAATATGTTCATGCACTATTTTCTGGTATTCATTCAAAAACCATTATTTTGCTTTATGCTTTTGTCAGACACTGTTCTAGGCACCAAGTAATCAATGCATCAAGGAAATAACAAGTGAAATAAATTAGCAACTCACAGAGTGAAAGTGTTTCTTTAGGGTCATGCTGCATAAATGTATACTTATAATAGCCATTAACATTGTGACAGAGATGAGCATGGTATTGTAAGGACTTTCTGTAGGAACAATTAATCTAGTAAACACAACAAGGGTTGCTCTGGGGACATGGATATTGTGTTGGGAATTGAAGGTAGCTAAGCTGTGTCAAAGAAACATGACTAATAATATACCAGGAAAAATAAAACAGCTTGTGGAAGAGAAGGAAGAGAGAAGGGAAGGGGGAATATGAGTGTAAAAGACTAATATTATCAGTTTCAAACAGAATATGAAAAGATGTAGTAATAAATGTTCTGCTGAGTATTAAATGTCATATGTTAAGCATTTTGTTCTTCCTTTAATAGTCAAAAAAGTATTAGATTTGCTTTTCAAAAACAAAGCTCAAGCTAGCATACTTAATAATTTTAAAAAGTGAGTAAGTACCCTAAGATGGAAGAGGCATTGTGTGTCCACATAACATTTCGTACTTCATGGCAAGTTGGACCTGTGCTCAGACCATTGTCAGAGACTAAAATTGAAAAGTAGGTAAATCATGGGTGATAATAGGAGCTATCATAGTCTGCTATGGAAAAAAAAAGAATGGTATTTGCAAATCCCAATACCTACTGACAATGACTAGCTGTACACATAGACCAGAAGGCTCAGCACAAGACTTGGTGTGCAAAAAGATGCCTATGATGGAGCCTGGAGGAGCTGTGGAATTCACATTTGGCTAAGAAAATGAGTTTGCATAGGAAACAGAAATCCTCTAATGGTGTGTAAAGATCTAATATATAACATGCAGATAATAGTTGATAAATTGTGTTCAGGATTCATGTGAAATTTAATAAAATTTCCCTGCTCTTGCTAACTAGCACTAACAGAGCAGCCCTCTAAGATGACAGATGTGAACTTGCTTCACTACAGCAACTTTCACTATCTATATGAATCTCTTAGTATCATTTTGTGCACATTGAATATTGTTGTACAATTATTTCCTCTGAACCAAAACATTTCCTCTTATAAGATAGAGAGAAATTTTTAAAAGTGCAACCTGAAGATGCCTACAAGTTTTAGGATGCTCAGAAAGATTCACAAGCCTCTCCCTGTAATTAAGTAGTAAACAGCTTCTGGGAGAAGGGAGCAGCGAACAACAATGATGTGGCTCCCAGGAGCAGTCACATGTACTAGAGTGAGTTCTTAGGGATGCAATACGGTTCTTTTTGAATCATCTACATTTTTTAAAAGTAACTCCCATAGACTCATTTTGTAGTGTATATCCAATAAAAGTATGTGTACTCATTTTACCTATCAATAATATTTTAACAATGTGGAAAATATCAACAAATAAAAATATTGATGCAAAATTAATTTAGGAAAATTATATCAAGACATTTAGCTATTTTTAAAATTTTTTTAACTCTTTTCTACAGTGTCTAGGATGAAAGCCAGGATTGTGCAACAGGCAGACACTCTAAGACTGAGCTGCATAACCAGTCCTTGAATATTTAAGATCACTTACCCACATCTTTAACTCTCATCTTTATAAATTTATCTACTACATTTTGTAAAAGAGCAAGTTAAATGAATACATAACTTTTATCACATTTTATTTTTCAATCTTTCTTTTAATATAAACAATTTTGAGTACATACAGCACTCCAAAGAGTGAAGATAAGATACACATGCTTCTTGCATGCACACACATTATTCACCAAATATTTATATACAGAACTTATCTTCACTATAAACAGGAAAACTCTGGTCAGCAAAACTAAGCAAAATGCCTCATATGGAAATAAAATGCCTCACATAGTCTCACATATATTGCCTGACAGCTAATATTTAATTCACACTTATTGTCCATTCTAAGCCTCCTCTACAGTGTCCTTCTAGTGTTCTGTCTTGTGGTACAAGATTAGATACAGTAGGGTGGAAATAAGAAGTCAAAGGGAAATTAAAAACAAAACAAAGATATAAAGCATAAGAGAAATCTCTATTCTTTCCATGGGCCCTTTCTGCACTCCACAATGCCTGCACTGCTTTCCAACATACCTTCTGACAGCCCCAGGAAGTCACTGCATATGTATGAAACAGGCTCATATAAAGAAATAGCTTCTATTAGGTTTCCCAGGAGGGAAAGGAATGAATCATACACCTGATTCCATGACTCCAAACTAGTATTATCTTTGTAACCTTAATATGTAAAAACATTTCAGAAGCCAAAGAAATTGGTAAGGAACAATAACAAGAAAGATGATGGCAAATTATTCAAGAGACATCAAAATGGCTCTAACTTAGGAGAAGTCATTGTCGAAATCAATTCTCTTCTGACAAGACGTCATCCTTAATGGAAACAAATCTGTCTTACCTGTCTCAACATGTAGAATAATCTGTGTAAAACTTTCCAAGGACCTGAGATTAGTAAAAATCACCACAGGAGAACAGTTCAGCTGGTAAGCACACAGCCACAATCACAACTCATATTTAGAAATTTGATTACTCCAAGGAGATAGATCAGATATTAAATGAAGGTAAATATCACGATAGAAATAAAATGACCTATTTTCTTATGCCACTATTAACTCAAAAACATAATCTCCCCACATTTTAATATATTCACTCATCATCATCTGAATGTGTGAAGTAAAAGTATGGTTTTAACTAAGTAAGTTGATGGTCAACTCTGCAATAAACAGTAAAAATCTGACTATGCTCTCAACACTACTATAAGAAAACATAAAATCTTCACATTCAGACTAAAAAAACTTTTATCACTTTAGCAAAAATAAAGTATATCCAATTTAAAATTTAAAACTAAAGCTAAAATTAGCAACAAAAGTTTTCATACCTTCCGATCTAACTCTGTACAAAAAAGCAAAACACTAGAAAGACACTGTAGAAAAGACTTTGAACTGAGAATAAGTGTGATGTGAATTTTAGCTCTGTAGGTAAGTCATATCAAGGTCTCAGGAATTTTATTTAGTTTCACTGACCCAGACTTTTCTTATTAATAGTGAAGATGAACTTTATATCACAACACTTGATGAATATTTAATATGTGCACATGTACTGGGTATGTGTATCTTCACTTTCTGGAGCTCTGTATGTGCTAAAAGTTGTTTAAAAGTAAGATTGAAATAAAATGTGAAAACATATTATGGATATATTTAGCTGACTTTTAAAATTCTAAATGTATTGATAATATAATACTAAAATTACTGTTTCCCCAAATCTTAGCTCTCAAATGAATCACCAAGCCTTCATGATCTCACCCAAGTCTATCTAAATATGCTTATATATTTGGAGTCCAATGGTAGAAGACTCTTCTTTCAAACTTTCCCTCCTTTCTTCTTTTGCCTCCTTCTTTTCTATAACGTTCTTTTTTGTCTGACAAATTTCTAATTCTTTAACATTCAAATGACTCCAACATCAAACAATGTCACAAGTCAGATTTTCCTACCTTAAGGAAACACAGAATCTTATAAATTCCCCTGATACTGTTCCCATGCTTTGCTAAAATTTCTAATTTGATACCATATCTTCCCCACTACTGATAATATTCAAGATGACAATATCCACGCCAATTTATCTATTTTCATATGCATGCAGCCCATGTTGCCTAAAACATATAAAGCATACTGTGTTGAATGAATAATTAAAATAATATTTATTTTCTATTCTTGTGTAAAGCATTGTAACAAGGGGTTAAGATAACAAACATATATTTCATAGCTAGCAAGGTTACAATCCCAGTTTCACTAGATCTCTGTCTTACACAGCTGTAGTCAAGGAGATTTCCATCTGAAAGCATTGTTGAAATCATCTGAAAGCCTGATCATGGAGGAGATCCCTCTATCATCTTGTGGCAGTTGGCTATGTATCATTCCCACCATATTATTGAGGACCTGAAAGCCAAAGACTCTTTTTAGCTATTAATCAGGTGCTAAGCTTATTGCTTTCCATATGTGGCTTGCTTCATCAAAACCAGCAAAGGAGAATGTCTTCTGAAGTCCAATGACAAGAATGACATCCATGCCACACCAGATGCTGAGTTAGTCAGAAGCAAGCCAGTTGAAGGGGAAAAAAATCATCAAAGTCCATAGGTCCAGTAGGTGAAGATTATTGGGATGAGAAAGCTTAGCAATTCAAGGGCTGAACTGGGACATCTCTGATAAGTACATTGTTCAAGTTCGTATAGTATAGGTGGCGTTCTTAAACTCATCTTCTCTAAACTTACGTCAAGTGTTTTAATGGTAATACTTAGCTATAGAAATGTATTTATAAAAGGTATAGCATTGTGAAAATTTAGGGCAGAAAGAACTTAGGAGTGAATCAGTGAAAGTGTCAACAATTGCCTAATTCTCATTTACAGTAAACGTAGGTTCAGGTTATCCTGGTTCTGATTCAGACTCTACCTCTAGAGAAGATTGAAGTATGTCCAGAGGCCTATGACAATGACTGAGAAATTCACTCCATTTATCAGAAGACTGGATGTTATGCTCACTGAACTAGTAAGAAAATAGGGACATTGTTGACTGGTACCAAAAATATATATGCCACAATAATTAATCTATTATAGGAGCCAGTGAGATGGCTCACAGAGTAAAGGAGCTTGCTGTAGAAATCTGGATACATGAGTTCAATCCTCAGAATCTATATAAAGGAGTAAGGAAAGAAATGACTCTACAAAGTTGTCCTCTGACCTCTACAGGCATACTTTAACATGTGTACACTTATAGTAATTATTATTAATAAATAATAATAATATTAAAAATAATTCTGATATCTTTCTGTTATGTCAAGAAAATTGAAACATCAATGCCTGGACTAAGCTCAAATCTTTAATCTATTAGCCCATTTCATGAAAGAAAAGTTTATTCTATTTTTAGGTACATTTGCAGAACTTATGCTAGGAACTAAGAATATAAAAAAGAATACATTATATGTTAGTTCATGCCTGTAATTTCAGCACGTAGGATGCTGAAGCAGATGATTTCCATGAGTTTGAGGCAACCCTGGGCTACAGAATATGACCCTGTCTCACAACAACAACAAAAACAACAACTCTCTCTCTCTCTCTCTCTCTCTCTCTCTCTCTCTCTCTCTCTCTCTCTCTCTCTCTTTCTCTTCTCTCTCTTCTTCTCCATTCCCTCCCTCTATCCCTCCCTCTCCCTCCATCTGTGCATGTGTGTGTGTGCGCGTGTGCGTGTGCGTGTGTGTGTGAGATGGTCCAGAAGATAAAGACACTGTTGCAATTCCTGATGACCTAAATTTGATCTCCGAGACCCACACCCTAGAACCAACTTCTACAAGTTGTCCTTTAAGATCTACATGTATGCCACGTCACACAGCGCCATATTCACCCACCCACCCACACTCACACATATATCGTATATATGCAAAAGTTTTACTGAGAACAAAAATACTTAAAAATAAATTCTAGAGATTTGCAGTTCATTTAAGCATAATAATCCATGATAAATATTTAAGTAAATAATAACAAAATCCAATGACATAAAAATTTTATTTAAATCATTATCATGGAACACATTTAGAAAATACACAAATAGTGACAATAATACTTGTAAATTCAAAGAGAATAAGTCAGAACAGTATTTGGAATCAACTTGTGTTCCTTCTCTTAGTGTAAGGTTGTCCCTGGAGAACTACAGAACTAAACATGACATAAACTTTTACCTAATATTCTGCACCAAGATTTAGATCTTAAAAGGTTGAAGTAGTCCTTCAAATTTTGGATCACTCTGAGTGCTATATTGGCTCTGGTTTTGTTAAACTGAGTTAATATGATACACTGTGGAATGTTGTAAAATTGTAAGTCAAAGTAATATACACTGGGCTCATTAATTTGAGGGCTACAATTTAAACCAATAGTTTCTCAGTGGGCAATGGACTTCACCGAGGATGGTAATGGGCACCTTTACTGAGCAGGTGATAGGAAAATAATACCATTGACCTTTAATCAATTTGTGTCTTCATAACTGCATTCCCAGAGACACCCACTGGTTGATGGCTATGGAAAAGAAAGATAAAAATCACTCTCTGGTCTCACCCTGATATCTAAAGGGTTTTTACTAAATCTTGCTTTAATTTAATCTTAGATTCCAACTGATAGGGATTTTTCTATAACCCTTTAGAAGACATACAACAAAGAAAAAAGGTTCCAATCTATGTACTTGAAAAACTAAGCAATCCTATATTACTAATACTATACCCTAGTAACATCACAAGACAGGGAAAACAACATTTTGAAAAGTCTATACTGTCCCTGTACTTGTGTGTTAAACTTACGATGAAAGGTGGCAGACTTTATATCTTACTAATAATATGCTGAGGAAACACCTTTTATAAACTGTTTCATTAAAAGTATAAAATTGTAACACTTCTACAAGAGTATGTGATGGCTAATGACTCATAAGAAATGTTTTCTCACCATAAAGTAGTAGATTCTTTAAAATGTGTTTTCCTTTGGCACAGTCTTCAAAGTAAGATGCCAGAGCAATCAATTTAGTGTGATTAAATCCACCAGTTCCAATAGTGCAAGACAAGTGAACTCCACTTAGAGACAAGCGTTCAAATTACTGTTCAAGGCTTGTAGATAAACTAGGCCTTTATAATAAAGCATTTCTAGAAATTAGGAGGAAAATGTCCCAAACAGTTATTTATCTGGGTAAATCCAAAATCGTTACCTTCCTAATAGTTATTATTTTTACTTTGAAAACAATGTTTAATAAAATTTCACTTTGGTGGTAATTTTAAATTCAATATATGACTAGATTAGTTACACATAGAGGTTTCAAATGTTTCCAGTTAGAAAAATAATTGGTGGCATACTATATTCATAGAAGTACACTAAAAACTAATCAGGACTAAGCAAGATGAGGATTACTAAAAAAATTAACAAGCCACATTATTTTAGGAAGTATTACTAATGTAGCAAATTATTTAGAGTGCAGCAAATCAATTTACATGAAAGTGATAGCATTTAAGAATGAGACTTAACTGGCGTACCAGTTAGGTTTATATTGCTCTGAGACTGTAAGACCAAAGCTTCCTGGAGAAGAAAGGGTTTACTTCAGATTACAGCTATGGCCCATCATAAATAAAAGACAGTGCAGAAACTTAAGTCAAGAACCTGGAGGCAGGGACTGAATCAGAGTACATAGAGGGATGCTGTTTACAGACTTGCTTCTCATGGCTGGCTCAACCTGCTTTCTTGAAGCACCCAGGACTACCTGTACAGGTGGGCTGGGAGCTCTCCTATGAATCATTATTCACAAAAAATTCACCACATATGTGTCTACAGGCCAATCTAAGGGAGGCAATTTCTCAATTAAGAGTCCCACTTCCCAGATATGTCCCTAGATTTGTGTCAAGTTGACAAAAACCAAACCTCAAAGCTGGCGACACAGGTCAGTGGTAAAATGTCTCATTTTTGCCTAATTATGTTAGCTTTAACTTCTATTTTTTTCAATAGTATATGAAATAGATTATATAATATCATCAGAGAACTATACTGTTATTTTGGGATTTCTACAAAAATATAACTTTTACATTTATGATTTGGATTTAGTGTCAATTTTAGGACTGCTTTCTGGGGTTTAAAAAAAAATGTGTTACAGTTCATTCAAAAAACATGGCATTTAGAATTGACTATCTGTGGGCTTTGAAGCCAATCACCTGGTCTTTCTTTGAGGTCTTTCTTGCATACAACTCAATCTTATTTCAGCTTTCCTGAACACCCAAAAAGCAATATGCTGTAAGAACACTGCTGGGAACAGTAATTGAATGAATCAAGTCTGAATCCTTACACAGTTCAGGTTCAGCAAATAGATGACATTTAAGAATAGCAGTTTCCCCTTTGTATCTGTATTAGCTGCAATCCTTTCTTTTGACAATACACAAAAGAATTCTTCAGGCAGGGCTCTGAGTTTTCAAGCACCAGTTTGCTAAAATTCATTGCTGAGGACGTCTCTGCTTTATGATTTTATTGTTTATTTTACATTTTCAATTACAAGGCCTTTTTGAGTTTTGTTTTGTTTTTAAGTTTAAGAGTTTGACTACTTCAACCAATTCTAACATATGACAAACAAATACAACTTCAAACAAATACATTTGTTTCTGTTCCTGTTAAGACTAAGAATTGAATTCATTCTGGAATGGAAATATATAGCCAAGTTAAACTCACCAGCTATGACCAAACCTATTACCAGAAATCTTTCAATTTGCAATCTCAATATATTTTCTTTAATAGAATATGGACACTTGTTTCCCAGTGGGAATAAGATATTGAGAATATATATAGTAGGCTCAATAGAAAATGTAGCCTTCTTTCCTTTATATGTCAGTTTCTAATTTCTCTCCATTACTACATGCATCTATTAAATTTCAAAAAGGGAAGCCAAATAAATATATTCAAATGATGCTTCAGTTGAGTGTCCTGGCCACAGACCTAGGCACCCAGTCTTGGCAGTGCAGCTATTTGCTTGAGGTGCAACTAAGATTGACAGGTTTGTCTGTGTATTTAGAGGACTCCATATTTATGGAGAAGCAAGCTTGACATTCCTCCTAGAGCAAACATGACCAAACAGCCCAAGCAGATAGTTTTAGGGCAGGAGCCACATCTTACTGTCTTCTGAGTTACATATGAACAGGTCAGTTTGCAAGAAGATGTGTGAGTCAAAATGCCTCTGCAGCTTGCAATCTCAATTTTTGATCTTGAAACATTTTACAAATCAACTGATCAGGGTTCGTTTGTTTGCTTGTTCGCTTTACAAGAATTTCATCTGTAAAGGATATTACTCAAACATACAAATACAGATACATTTTCCTAAAGACAACTCCAGTCCATGAAAGGAATGTTATTTTCACTGTATAGAATGAATGTTACTACCAAGCCATAGAATTAAATGTGTAACTATTCCCTTTATCCTCCTACGGATACCTTGTGGTTGCCCTCATTTAAACATATGCATTTAAACTCTATGCATCATCCTACATTTATGCCATCATAAATTAAAGTGTGAAATACAAGATAAATAGTATCTTGCTACTGAATGCTGCTTTTTCTGGTAGGTTTGGATGCTCCCTGGGAAAGTTGCTGTCTTACACAGATATGTCTGGGTAATTGCTGGCAGGCAAGAAGGAACAGTTTTATTAACCCAAGCTGCCAAGAAACCTATCTCTCCACTACCTGATGGCAGATCCTATTTGACCACCTCAGAATCTTGCCACCCTAACTTCTCATGCCATGATGGCCTATATTCTTTCAAACTGTAAGTCAAAATTAATCTTCCTCCACTATGCTGGGTTGCTTCTCATTAGTATTTGGTTACAACAATGAGGAAAAGTAACCAATACATGGGATACACCTGACCCTCATGTCTTGACTTATGTTGGGCCTCACCCTCATTAAGACATTTTCCCTTACCTCCTTCATTCTCCTTGATAAACTTGCATAGCCCAAAAGAACCTGCTAAGTGTCTTTCTAAAAAGAAGGTATCCCAATAGTGGTAATTGGCTACTTCATTTCTGCCATTTCTTGAAAATATCTGTCATCTCCACACAACTGTAGGTTGTTTATTGTAGAGAACTAGTTCACAGTCAGCATTGTAGCTGAGTTCTTCATATGTTTTCTCAAACTTAAAACAATTAATGTGATGCTTGGTAATCAAAAAGAAAAAACATACACATAAGTTCTCTTTGGGACTACTAAACATGATAGTATGGGCAGTTTAGAATTTCTGGTATAATTAAGGTTACTCATTCTAAATACCACACAAATGGATTTTGAAAGCTTCCAGCTTCGTGTATATTTTGTTCTTGCAGTCTTTATCATAATTTTCTATGAAATATTGCACAAAATTAGAGTTTGAATCCATCAGGATTTGCATGGATCTGTTATTATATTACTCTGCAAAAGATTTCTTTGTGATTTACACTTACATATGAAAAGTGTTTTTTTTCTTCCTTACTGCAGTCCCAAAAGCATTTCTAGAAAATCCAGATAAACTTAATTTATCAGAGACAAGAAAGGGGATTTGAACATATTAAAGGAAAATCTCAGAAGAAGGTTTCTGAAGCATATACTTTGGGGAGATTATTGTTATGCCATAAATAAAAGATTCATTTTACAAAAGAAAAATGTTTATATATTGAAGACAACTTTGAATATATTAAAAAAAAAACCCAAAATAATGTCATTCTAGTATGGTAATTCTAATCATGACCTACATCATAATTTTTTTATTTCTAGCTTTTCTTTCTGGCATCTAGATTTATATTTCTAACTCTAGAGAACGCATTTTCAAGTGAAATGCCTACAGCCTCTGATGATGATAATAATAGTGATGATGTTGATATTTCTTACCTAGGATTACTATCTCAATAATATTTCCTGTTGCTATGGTAAAATATCCTGACAAAAGTAACTAAAGAAAGAGTTGATTTGGGGTTACAGTTTGAGAAATCAGTTCATTGTGGGGAGGAAGGAACAGTGGTAATTGCTTCAGCAACGGACGACATTGCAACCACAGAAAGGAAGCAGAAGGAGATGATCTGGTGCTCAGCTGGCTTTTTCCATTTTATGCAGTCCAAAACCCAAGCCCAGGGATTGATGCTTTCTACTTGGGCTGGCTAGATTTATGTCAACATGACAGAAACTATAGTCACATGAGAGGAGGAAACCTTGACTGAGAAAATGCCTACAGGCCAAGTGGTGGTGGCACAAGTCTTTAATACCAGCATTCAGGAGGCAGAGGCAGGCAGGTCTTTGTGAGTTCCAGGACAGCCTGGTCTAAAGAGAGAGTTACAGGATAGCTAGCTAGAGAAACAACAGAGAAAACCTTTGTCAAAAAACCAAGAAGGGATTGGGAGGAGAAAATGCCTCCATAAGATAGGCTGTAGGCCAGCCTGTAGAGAATTGTCTTTACTAGGAATTGATGTTGAAGGGCACTGCCCATCGTGGGCAGTGCCATCCCTGGGCTGGTGGTTCTGGGTTCTAAAAGAAAGCAGGCTGAGCAAGTCAGTAAGTAGCACCCCTCCATGGCCTCGGCATCAGCTCCTGCCTCCAGGTTCCTGCCTTGCTTGGATTCCTGTCCTATCTTCTTTCAGTGATAAACTACAATGTGGAAATATAAGCGAAATAAACCCTTTCCTCCCCAACTTGCTTTTTGATCATGGTATTTTGTCACAGCAATAGAAACCCTAATGCACTACACAATTGAGGTAATCAGAATGATCTTTCTCAGGCCTCCCACAGCTAACCTAGTCTAAACAATCCCTCACAGATATGCCAAGAGAGTTATCTTCTAGGAGACTATCAAACCTGTAAAGTTAATAATCAATACTAATGGTTACATTTAACATATACCAAAACTGCTAAATACCACCATTTCTTTCTTCATTTAATAAATACAACAGTGAATCATAGAATGCTTAAGGATCTCGCTTGCAGCCACACAGCTTAAAGCCAGAAGAAGTGAGATGTGAATTTTGCTGCTCCAGCTTTAGGCTTCTTTGTACTCAATGTCTTTGCCCTTCAGAATCTCGCTAAAGTTTTTTGAATTATAGGCACAAATCTGTATTCAAGTATCAAACCCACTACGGCAGTCACTGAAATTCTCTATGACAAAGAGAACGTGGAAAATGGTTTAGCTAAGCTGAATCTTTATCTATAAAATTGAATGATTCAAAATCATGACGCTTTAGCAAGCTTAAAAATGGACCCAAATGTGTAAGATTTCCAACATGGTTATTTACTTTATAGTAGGTGTCTAATAAATGTTGATCCTCTTCCTCTATCTCTCAGACACCTAAAGGTCAAAATGCCATAAGATCAAACCACAGATACATGCTGCCACTTCCACATGTCTTCATGTAATGAGGTTACATGTTGCCAATGGCTGCTGAAGGGGTGGAATCTCTAAAATATTAGTCTGAACCAAATAACTTTTCACTCAGCCAACATCTAGAATCCAAACATGAGCTTAGGAAGCCTGGTATCATCTGCTATAGCAAATTCAACTCCTATTACTTCATTGTCCATATTTAAATTAAAACCAGACATCTCATAAATCTTATAACATCGGGCAACATGTCATGATATTTGGCTTCCGTACTCCATATTCTTCCTTTAAACTTGGATCACTGAAAGTTCTGATACACATAGTTAGATACTTAGGTGAATTTACCAAACACTAGTGTTGTTAACTGCATGTGTTCTAGTCATTTTTTAAAACTACTTTCATTGTTTGGATATTCAACAGGATAAAAAGGCAGTATAAACATACAATAACAGAATTTGTATAGAAACAAACTAGCAATTCTCCCAGATTGTTAGGTTTTCAGAGTAGAACAAAAGTATTAGATAACCAATCCACAAAGAGAAAGACAAGACACTTCCAATGCATTACAAGACAAAGCTTTGGGAATGTCGTACTCTTGCTTGAACATCACTGTTATGGTAATAATTTGTGGTCACTGATTAGGAGACAAGGGCCTACAATGTATTCCACAAACTTCACCATAATGTAGAACTCCCTAAAACTGATATATTTTTAAAGTTTATTTGTTATCCCTTGAGAACTTTATACATGTATACAACATGTTTTCACACACCCTCTTTCATTCCTTTCTTATTCCTGCCGAACCCCTTCTTATCCCCACAAAGTTCTTCTCCTATTTGTTTCTCTCCCCCTACCCACTCTGTGTGTGTGTCTGTCTCCCATTGTGTGTGTGTGTGTGTGTGTGTGTGTGTTACACTGAATTTAATTAGGGTTGTTTATATTAGTATGGCTAGTGGGGTATTTAAAAAGCAAGGGCAAATTAATAGTGGCTGCATCATGAATAAAACAACCACCCTCCCTCAGTACTCATTAACTTCCAACAGTTCTTTAGGGAGGGTACTGAGGCTTCATGGTCTCTCCTCCACTCATGATGCAACATTGTGTGAGAGTTAACCAAAGCAGGAGTGAGTCTGTGAATGCAACAGCCATGTGATGAGCAGAAGACATCATGAAACTACTTAGAGCCACATTCTACTACTACTTGGATGCCAGAATTATATTAACCATGGAAAAACACTGGGCTCAGGCTGGCAAGATGATTCAGCAGTTAAGAGCACTTGTTGCTCTTGCAGAGAACCTAAGTTTAGTTTCCAGCACCTACATGTTGGTTCACTACCATCTTTAGCTCTAGTTCCAAGGGATCTGCTGTTCTTTTCTGAACTCTATGTGCACTGAGTACACACATGACACACATATATACATGCAGGCAAACCATTCACATACATAAAATAAAATAAGTAAATCTAAATAATATTTGAAAGATAAAACTGCACTCATTTGTTCATCTGAAACATTCAATCCAGAAATTTCTCCTCAAGATAACCTATCAGATCTTTATTTTTTTCAAAGCAGTATAGAGGGTAAAGTCTTAGTATATAATGCAATACAATTGGGTCTGTGCAGTTGTACATACTATATACAGAACAGTTGAGTAAAAAAATGTTATAAGTAGAGATGTAAGCACTGGAAATATTACTGTGATATGTAACCTTCTATATCCCACTTATTATACAGAATTGTCAATGTACTATGACTTACTTATTAAGTCAAGGTTACCAATAACTGAAGCCAAGATGATTCCTCCAAGAAGCCTCTTTGTATGAATGGCCATGATGCATGATAAGGAAAACTAGAAGTTCAAAATAAGAAAGTGACTTTCCGAGCTACGTGCCAAGATGCAGAAGACAGTGAAAGGGGCCAAGGACCCAACATCCATCACCTATCTACCTAATGGAAAATGAGGAGTTTTATTTGAGCATGAGCAAATGGAGCAAAAGTCATAAGATTTATAAAAAAAAATTTAAGCTAGGGTTAAGAAGAAAGGAATAAGCACTGAAAATACTCGTTGCTAAGAGACAAAGGAAAAAATGTGAACAATGTTCAGAAAAGCAAAAGGGAATGGCAGGGGACACAAAGGATCCACTGAACTTACAAAGAAAAGACCACAAAAGACCTCAACCAAGGTGTATAATTAAAGTTCATTAAGAAAACAAAGAGAGTAGAAGAGTCACCACAAATCATCAGGTCTGTATTATGGAGGATAATGAGGTAGATCTAATTGGAAATTAGAAAAAAATTAAGGCAGTGAAATGATAAAGGGGATGTACAGAAAGAGCTAACAGTACCATTGCTAATGCAACTAACATAAAGTTTCCCTCGGAGAAAGTAAGGGAGACACACAACAGGAATTCAAAGATGTAAAACTAAAAAATAAGCATCTGAGTTTGAACATATTAGTTCCTTTTCTCATCTCTATGACACAATACCTGATAGAAATAACTAATTGAAAGAAAGAATAATTTTGGCTCACAATGTCAGAGGTTCTTAGTCCACCAACATGAGGAAGACATGGTAGAGTCCACAACATGGTGAAGAAGACATTTCCTGCTTTCTCCTGTGTCTTCCAACATTTCCTTTTAACTCTTGGCAAAAAGAATTTCAGTGTTTCACTTTTCCTTTGAGCCTTCAAAGGAAAGACTGTTTTCTTGATTATAAATATCTTTTTAGAAGTCTCACAATGTTTCCCTGTTCTGTCTATTTAAGTGTAGTACTTGAGTATCAACCATGGAGGGTCAAGAAGCAGAGAGAGTAAGATAGAACCAGACATGGGCATAATATTCAAAAATATCCACCTTTACTGACCACTTCCATCACCCATGAACTACTCACTTCCCCGGTCTCCAGTGAGAGACAAGTATTCAAAATAGGAGCCTGTGGTGGGAAATTTTGTAGGTGAGCCGTAACAATCCTTAAGACTAAAAATCAAATAGCTTATTAAACTATAAGGAAAAATAAGGGTGAACCCTCATATACCTTAGCAATTAAACACATCAATTAAAGAACAAAATACAAAATGAGTATTTTAGATAAAATAAAGCTATATATTTAAGAATTTAAGAGATTTACTAGAATAAATTGATGGTGTGAAAAGTATTAATAAAACAGTATAGAAAAAGCATATTTTCAAAAGAAAATAATGTGGCCATGTTAAGCTGATAGTGCTTTTAAAAGATATTGTCTTTTTCATTGTAAGGCATTTCTCCTAGCATATGAAGCTTTTTTTTTTTCATGGAACTTCAGGGAAGTTAAAACTTAAGTCAGACAAAGGACTGAATAGCTTTGAAATGATAGCACAAGACCACCCTGAGTGAAGTCACTCCATAATGACAGAGATCGAAACTCCACACAGACATGCATTCTCTCTAGTCTCACTTCTCATACACAGTAGAGAAACAAAAGAGCTCACTCAACTCAAAATCAGCAAGTTCTTTGTGCAGGGACCAATGACAACAAAACAGACACACATGGAAGAGAAAGACCATGAAACAAAGTTCACACTGGAAACTGCTGTTAGAAATAAGAATCATAAAATACTAACATAATATCCAAATGGGCATTGGATTTTATGAAGAAGTGTTTATTCTTTTGAAACATTTACTAATCATCTGGAATTCATTAAATGCTATGGCAGATACAGGTCCTCCATTGTTGAGACTACATAGACAACGCGTAGTGTCTTGGCATCAAACTGTTCCCAGTCTCCTCAACACAGAATTATGAGAGCAGATCATAATGTAAAACCCACTTTGCAGACAAAACTCAGTCAAAAATCTCAGATATAAGCCTACTTATAAAAATGATGCCTTTGAGATGATTATTTTATTTTAGGGAGAAAGATTTTTTGAGGCAGATTTTCACTTTGCTTGGACTATCCTCAAACTTGCAGCAATCCTCCTGCCTCAGTGTGCAGAGTTATAGAGTTTCAGATGGACATTACAATGCTCATATTTTGATTGGATGAAAGATGGAAGTATGGTTTTATTCCTCTGTATGTGGATATTAATTTTTCTGCTGCTTCTTATTAAACAGATCTCTATTAGCCCAATGGTTCTTAGCAGCTGTGTCAAAGATCATTGACTGTAGCTACTAGGCTCTCCATTCTATTCCACTGGTCTTCTTATCTTTTTTATGACAATATATACAAAATATTTATATTGTAGAGTTACTTTGAAATAAAAAAGTATAGTGTTTCTTGCTTTATTCTTTATCATCAAGAGTGCTGTGACTATTTACAGTTTTATGTTATTGTGGACCCAAATTTTTTATTTTATTTTTTAATATGTATAATTTTAGTGATTGTATTTTAGTACGTAATTTTAATATATCAATGTAAACAATACGGTCATATCTGATAGGTTCTCTAAAATTACAAGTGTTTTGGGGAAAACACTGAAATGGCGGCAGGGCCAAGGCAGAATGAGGAGTAATTGATAGCTCCAGTGGAGATGGGCGAAGGTGACAGAGAGTGACCCTGAAAGCAGAAACCAGATTTGTCCTGCTATGCTGATAATCTGCTATATAAGAATAGCCCAATATGTTAAATTCAATTTAACATAAAGAGTTAAAGACCAGCTTGATGGTAACTGTTGAGATTGGTCTTCCCCTGCATCATGTTTTTTTTCTGGTAATGGATTATTATTTCTTCATCAAAATTTCCCAATATCTTGTTCTGTGTTGAACATGGAAGAAATTCTGAGTAAATGTTTGATGAATCACTGAATTAGTAAATATTAATTCAGTACACACTACCAAACTACAGCAGTTACACAAAATGGGAAACAGGTTAAAAGGTAACAATAGCATTGTTAGCAAATACTTAGCAATTGACATTATAGTTATTAAATGTTTTAAATAAGAACTTAAGAGAACAAAGTATCTTGGATTAAAAGGAAATTTTCTCTTTCTGACCAGGTCCTTTATCCCTCTCACAGACCTAAAGATATTTCACAGGAAAATTGAGGTCCAAGTAGCCATACTTGTGGGTAAGATAAAAATCATCCTGTAAAGCCAGGCAATGGTGGCTCATGACTTTAATCCCAGAATTTGGGAGGCAGAAGTAGATGGATCTCTGTGAGTTCAAGGCCACCCTGGTCTACAGAGCAAGTACCAGGACAGCCAGAGTTACCACAAGGAAACCCTGTCTTGAAAAACCAACCAAAACAAAAACCAAACAAAAAGTACAGTGAGGAAGACATTTTCTTAGTGGATTGAAATTTGATCTTCTGTTGATCTTAAATGTTTAATATGATTCCTATTGAAATGTAGCAACAGTTACTCAATGTCTTCCATATGACACAAATAGCTTTAATCCTTACAGCTGAAGTAAAATTTAGATCTAAACAACTCAAAATGCAGAACTGAGACAGGAAAGTAAATATGCACAGAGGCCAAGGACAAGGCTCTGTTTGCTTCCTCTGGGAAGGATGCTATCATTTGTTATTCTGTCACTGTGTTCAACATGTTTTCATCTGCAGGAGTCCTGGCTGCTTTGCTGACAACAAAGAATTCTGATTTGTTTCTCATTGCTTCTTTTTACTAGTTTAAAAATCAATAGCCTTATTCTGGAACAGTAGCTTGATTTTGGAAATGAGTTTCTAGAATGATCAGAATACTAAATACTTTGTCCAGTCCATTTGAGGGTCACAATAGAGTAGCATGAATAAAAGAAAGAGCAGGGACCCAATAGCAGACACAAGAGTCAGAGGCCTACTTGTTCTCACAGTCAGTAGATCCATAAAAATACTAAGTTAATAACTATCATGTATGCACAGAGGACCTGCTGCAGACCCCTGTAGGCCAGGTGCTTGCTGCTTCAATCTCTGTGTCCTCTATCAGATATTAGTCCTCTATCAGATGTGGAGGTGATGAAAACCTTTTCTGTAGACTGCCATTTTGTCCTATTGACAGTGCCCTTTGCCATGCAGAAGCTTGTCTGTGTCTGTAGGATCCATTTGCTGATCTTACAGCCTGCTTTATGGATGTTCTGCTCAGAAAGTTGTCTCCTGTGTCAATGTGGTCAAGGCTGTTCCCCACTTTCTCTTTTATTGGGTACAATGTATTTAGTTTTTGTTGTGGAAGTTTATTTTTACAAAATAATTGTTTCATGTAATTGGATGAGGGCCTGCAGGTCTTGGCATTTTGTATTGTCTCCAAGTGTTGATTTCTGTGGGGGCATTTGATTGCTTATGATCTGCACCTGAAGAGTTCAGTGTCAGTAAAAACACCTGAGCTCAGACATTAAGGGTTCCACTGTTGAGGTGGCACTTGCCATAATGGTGGTTCCCTCTGCTGAGGTCTGACAAGGTTTGCAGTTATGAAATATGCCTTCTCATCCTTGTTGAGCCTCCTCAACATCAGTTAACTACTATGCGTTTTATGTTGAGGTTTTTGATCCACTTGGACTTAAGTTTTGTGCAGGATGATTAATATGGTTCTATTTGCATCTTTCTACTTGCAGATATCCAATTAGACCAGCACCACTTGTTGAAGATGCTATCTTTTTTCCACTGTGTATTTCTAGCTTGTTTATCAAAATTAAGTGTTCCTAGGTATGTGGATTTACATCTAGGATCTCAATTTGATTCATCATTCAGTATGCCTGTTTTCATGTCAATACCATGAGGTAATACAACTTGAAATCAGGAATGGTGGGACTTCCAGCAGTTCTTGCAGATTGTTTTAGCTATCACAGGGTTTTCTTTTTTTCTTATTACATTGAAAAATGTCTTTTCAAGGTCTGTTAAAAATTGTATTGAGATTCTTTCTGATAGGGATTGCAATGAGTCTGTAGTTTGCTTTTGGTAAAATGGCTTCTTTTACTATGTTAATCCTACAATCCATGAGCATGTAAGATCTTTCCATCTTCATATATCTTCTTCCATTTCTTTCTTCAAAAACTTTTAAGTTATTATCATACAAGTCTTTCACTTCTTGGTTATAATTACCCCAAGATAATTTATATTATTTGAGGCTATTGTGAAAGATGTTTCCCTGATTTCTTTCTCAATCCATTTGTCATTTGTCTATAGGAGGACTACTAATTTTTTTAGTTAATCTCATACCCAGATACTTTGGTGAAAGTATTTATCAGCTGTAAGAGTTCCCTGGTACAATTTTAATATCACTTATTATTTCTATCATGCCATCTACAAATAAAAATACTTTGACTTCTTCCTTTTCAATTTGTGTCCACTAGATCACCTTCAGTTGTCTTTCTGCTCTAGCTAGAACTTCAAGTACTATATTGAATGGATAGAGAGAGAGTGGACCACCTTGTCTTATTCCTGGATTTTGTAGAATTGCTTTGACTTTCTCCCTGTTTAATTTGGTGTTGGCTATAGGCTTGTTGTAAACTGCCTTTATTATATTTAGGTATGGCCCTTGTGTCTCTAATCTCTCCAACACTTTTATCATGATGGAGTGTTAGATTTTGTCAAAGGCCTTTTCTGCACCTTTTGACATGATAACTTGGTTTTTTATTTCAGTTTGTTTATATGGTGGATTGCATTTGACTGATTTCTTTGTATTGAACCATTCCTGCATCTCACGGGTAAAGCCTGCTTGGTCATGATGGATGATCTTTTTGATGTGTTCTTGGATTCAGTTTGCAAGTATTTTGTTTTATTTTATTTTATTTATTTATTTATCATTTTATTTTATTTATGAGTAGTTTTGCATCTATGTTCATGATGGAAATTGGTCTGCAATTCTCTTTCTTTATGTGGTTTGAGTATCAGGGTAGCTGTGCCCTCATAAAATGATTTGGGCAATGTTCCTTCTGTTTCTATTTTGTGAAATAATTTGAGGAGTATTAGCAATAACTCTTCTTTGGAAGTCTGGTAGAATTATGCACTAAAATCATCTGACTCCAAGCTTTTGTTGTTGTTGTTGTTGTAAGACTTTTAATTACTGCTTCTATTTCACTAGGGTTATAGTTCTATTTAAATTGTTTATTTGATCTTGATTTAACTTCGATATGTGGGATCTATTGAGAAAATTATCCATTTCTTTCATATTTTCCTATTTGGTGGAGTGCAGGCTTTTAAAGTATGTCCTTATGTCTTTGGGGATGGAGTCAGATAGGAAAGGGCGACTGGCGTGGATTTCCTGATACAGAGCTAGGAATACGACTGATGGGATTGGATCTCAGGAGCAGTAGGAGTGGTGTGGGTCTGACTTCAGCCTAATTGTTACCCTGGGAGGGGTGGCCCCTGGATTAGCATAGGATACATGCTGAAACTGGGGTATGGTATATTCTGGAATCAGGGTAAGGAGCTGGGTTGGGATTAGGGAGGGATGGTCTGTGGGGTTCACAGAAGATGTGGCCAGTGCAAAGGGAAGGTGCTGCTGGAGTTCCAGTGCAGTGCTAGAGAAAAGACTGTGGGACTGGGTTCAGTCTTCCTTTCTTAATTGCATCTCAAAAATGTGATCATTTTCTAAAACGTTTTCAAAACACCAAAGTTCAAGAACCTTTTATGAATTAGCCGTAATCACTTTCACATCAAAGTATTTCTTTTTAAAATGCATGGTTTATAGCTGAATATAGAGATGTAATCCAATCATCCCTCATTAAGTGAATATATTTTGATCCCAATTTCTATTTAATCCAAAACATAAAATGGTGTTTTACTTATTTTCCCTATCAATTTCATGTTTTTGTTCATACTAAATTTATGGTCAGTAAAAAGAAAAATATTTTATACAAACTGCTTCTAAGTCATGTCTTTGCCATCCCATTTTTACTCATTCTATTAACATAAAGACAGCAATTTTACTTTCTTGCTCCTGTGTTAAATTTAATTATATTTTTTATCACTTGAAAATAAAATTTTAAGATATTTTGCAATCAACTATTCATTGTTGATGGATATGGCAAACTTTATTGGTCACAGGTCTTTAGTCAAATAAATGGAACAGTGACACAGCGTGTCCCACAGGTCAAGTAGGAGAGTCCCACAACACGCCATTTTTGCCTGCACAACTAACCACTTAACTGCTACTCAAGTACATTTCAAATATAGCACGCCTGGTCCATTAAGTAATTAATATGAATTTATACTAACAAATTTTTAGATTAATCAATCTTTAAAATTTTTAGATTGAAAATTTTCTGATTTCCTAAAAACAAAACGACTCAGACTCCTTATGTCTGTGATTATGCTATATCCAATATGTATCTCCCAAAGTTGTTGTGTTCCCCATATTGAGCTGACAGGACAGAGGGGACAGTCAGTGAGAAAACTATCCTCTGAGTTTTTAAAAACCCTCAAAATAACACTGGAAAATCTGTGAGTTCACTGGCTTAAAAATGGATCTATGCATTCATTGCAAGAGAGGGAAATTTTGTACAAAGCTATAAGCCCCTCCTGCCATCTTTTCCCTCATATGTAAGTAAGGTATAGTAAAGCCTTCCTTCAAGGGAGACTATCCAAGTTTCCATCAAAAAATTATTTCCAGGTCAGATTGGTGAATGTGAGTATAGCAAAATACAAACTTCTTTATCAATGCCTATAAATTAATGCACACTTAAAGTTATACTCATCACGCATTTCTCCACTACCACCATAAGTTTCCAGTCTCTCTCTTTCTCCCTCTCTTCCTCTCTTTTTGTCTCCCTCCATCCCTCCCTCTCTCAAGGGTCAGGGATGGGAGAAAATGATAAATAAGATAAAATATATTAAAAGCTGCCACTAAGAGAATGAAAAGCATGAAATCCACAGCAAAAATAGCTTCCACCAACTTCCCCAAGCCCATTCTAACACATACCACTCAAACTTGCTATTTTCCTATATTTTTTATAACTCAGAGTGCCATTAGTGCTATCCACACATACATGGGTGCGACGTATCCACTCAGGTATGACTTACTCACCAGTAGCCTCCCCAAAGGCAAGTAGATCACAACTACCTCTCTCACAGGGAAGTTGTTATAAAGACACAGTTCCCTAAGCAAATATTTAGACAAATGTTTTAGGGCCTGAAATGAGACATGTCTGGATTTCAATTCATACTGCTTGTGACTACATGCACAAGATCTGCAAGTTCAAACAAGAGAAAACAGCAGCATAGAGAAGGAGTGAGCAGAATGTCCCATCTCAAACTGACACACAGCACTAACAGTGCAAAACACTAACAGTGACTAGCCTTGACTGTGACTAAACACAGGGTTTGGAGGATGGTCTCACACAAGATATGTGTAATTTATTTTGGCAACTATCTGATAGTTCTCTTCACAGCATCGAATATTCTAACTTACTCCAACAATTAGCAGTCATTTCATATCATTTTCAAAATTTCATAGCAAAAATAAAAATAAAAATACATCTTCTTATCCAAAATATCTATTCAGGAGAATTAAACTCGTTAAAAGATTTTGGAAATGCTCAAGATGTTTAAATCCATGTTAGTGAATCCTTAAAAGGTCTGGAAAACAGCAGTGTGTTAGTTTTAGTACAGAAGTGAATCTGTTCCTTCTTTGTGTACAATAAGTGGACTCTTTTGAAAACTCAAAGCAGTACTAAAATAATCTTCAAAAGTAAAAACTAAATAATTTATATTTAAATGTGAATCCACATTTTTAGTCATTGATTTTTTTTCCTTAGTCTTTTACATAGAACTCAGTATCTGCCCTATAAACCCAAATTGGCTTTGAAAGTAAGCGAGTAATCTTTCTGGGTTTAAATAGCTTTCATTCTGATGCATTGATTTTTTAATTCAGAGCTTTTGTTTTGAGGGTCAGATAATCTTTGATCTTTTCCATCAGGTACTTCAATAGGTACCGGCTATATAGCAGTAACTCTCATGTCCCTTACCCTCAAAATTCTCATAGTTGTTAGAAGAAAATTTTAGAAGTAATTGTGATAAACTCAGATATACACCAAATGAAATGGTTACACTGAAGAAGTAAGAATCAATTCAAACCAAATCAAACCAAAATCTTCAGATAATAGGTACCATCAGATGCAGAGGGGTGTACAGTAATGACTCAACCTCTGTGTGGCACTTAGAGCAGCAAGTACTTCACATATGTTTCATTTTTTCTTAAGGAAAAATATCCCTGATTTTTATATTGTCATTATTATTATTATAGTCATATGACAGGCACTTTATTACTTAGAACATTAGGATTCAGTTCTAGTTCTCCTAGAACAATAAGATTTGAAGGAAAGATAGAAGTCTTTGTAATGATAGGAACCTGTCTTTGAGACTTTGTCACTGCTGTAAGAAAATTATTCATCCTCTCCAAACTTTCATTTCCTAGTCTATAAGATAATACTTTCTACACATTAGGATTACTGTGTACTTTGTAACAGAATACAAATGTATTGGAAGATTCCATCCCTATGGTTAGGATCATGTCCCTTCAATAACATGAGTTTTGTTTCCTGGGTCAGATGCAGGGAGATGGAGTGACAATAAATTAACATTCTAGAAATAAACTAATGACACAATACAACAAATGAATGAAAAATATCAGGAACTATGAGCAAAGAGCAGTGGTTAGGCACGTCTTCTAGTAGTCTAGCCATCAGATGAATGTCATAATTAAAGCAATAGTACTTGAGATGGAAAAGAAGGAAGATAATGAGAGATACTTCAAAGAAGAAATGTCACAAGAATAAACTTACCCTGAGTAATTAAAGAAAATGAATGATCCTGCCCAACACTGACAGAAGCCACAGAACGATATGACTGTTTGAAGGTAGGTGTTCAGTTTTGGTTTAGACATTATTTAGAGAACTGAGAAGTTTATGGGAGGATGTAAGGAGACAGTGGGACACACATATCTAAAGTTCAGAAAGGAAGTCAATATTGTTATTTAGATGTGAGAGCCAAGACTTGTAGAAGATTGAGATATGCTAGAAAATGAGATCAACAGAAGACAAAAGCTCAAGACAGAGGGAATATATTATTTAGGGAAAAGCTATGAGGAGAGGTGGAGGGATCCAGGAAAAAAATAAAAGTGTTTAGTAAGATATTTGAAAGTCAAATGAAGACATATAAGACAGAAACCAATAGAAGAGAGACTTATGGAGAAGCAACAAAAATAAATTATATGAAAGATTTTAAACACAAGCAGACTAGGATAAGCTCATTAACAAGCATAAATCATCAGGGGCGTATATTATAAAAAATAATTGGGATAAACAGGAAGGAAATTCATATAATAATAGGAGCAAAAAGATACAAGAGTAGGAAATAAAATGTTCATAGTGAATACTTGACTTAATAGGCCCATCTGAGAGTTACATCAGTTTTGTGCAAAGCAGCCACAAGAAGTGAGCACATAGGTAAGGGTGCAGGATGAAGTTCATCTCTGTCATCCAGTTGCTTCTGTGTAGCACAGGAACTGCACAACCATGTCAAACAGTCCCAAGTGAACAGTCCTTTGTACTTGAAATGCAGGGCACAGGAAGTGCACCGCTGGGACATTAATATAGATAACATCTTCTAGAGACCCTGTGAGAAGCCTTGAAAGCCAGGGAGACTTTTATATTGAATTTAGGAGACCATGGGGAACCATCCACAACAGTGAGGTTCACTTAAGGAGGATGAGGCTGGCAGCAAAATGGGGATGCTCAGGAGGCAGGAACACAGATGGCTGGGTAACTAGCTAGGAAGCTACTTCTATTAGAAAGCACAGGTTCATTTTCCCTTTGGTCTCATTTAAGGTATTATAAATGAAGTCTGTGGAAAAGGAAAGAAAGAAAAGAGGTCAGGAAAAGAATGGTGTTTATCCATGGAGCTTTAGTTTCCAAACTTTGAAAGGAATTAGCTCCACCAGGAGCAAATCAGGCAGACACAGAGCCTGGAAGTCATAGCTCACCTGGGCATTGTGATATAGTGCCTTGCGTTTCTACATCTCTGAAGGACTTAGATGCTTTGAAGTGCTATTTGTGGTCTCTCTTGGGTCTTCTTGTTTCCTGATACTAGAAGAAGTGTTGAATCCAAGAAGGCCAGATGATCAAAAACAAAAAATGTTAGTAGAAACAACTCATACGACATGACTCATATGATTGCTTGATTGTTCAAGCTCTTAGATCATAAAGCTAACACTGCTTAACTTTTAATTACCCTCTTACCTGGTTTAGTAAGTCAATTACCTAGCCTTTAGAAATCCAAAAGGGCAAAATAAAGAGTCAGAATGATAAGATTAATAGAAAAAGAAGAGAAGAACAGGTTGGAATGAATTAGGAAATATTAAGAGTCAATGGCATACGTCCTGCTCCATTTGAATATCATAAGACATCCTTACAATCAACTTATTCCTATTCACACTTTACATATTAAAAACATCTAAAATTTGTGCATTTAGTTTACAAGTCACACGAATACCAATGGTTTTAAAAAGTCTGCCAAGTTCATGAAGAAATAAATAGTATTAGAATGATATTTGCATAAAAATGTAAATAAATTTACTATATCTAATGAATCCACAGGCATCAAAGTTTGTATAAACCACTGAAAGAAAGAAAAACTAGATTTCAAATAAATATGCACAAAATGAAGATACATAGGTAAATATTTGCTTATATGCAAATATGTATATATGTACATATATACATATATATATATATATATATATATATATATATATATATATATGAACTTATATGCAGGTGTGAAGGTGGACAGGGTGGGGTTGTATGATTATGTGGGGAGTGTGTGAGGGATGGAGGGGTTGTGGGTATGAGGGGAGTGGGGGATGTATGTTGAGGGGTGTGTGTGTAGGTATGTGTGGGGGGTGTAAATTCATTAACTTCCTGCCAAGGAAACAAATGAAGAAATTTACTCTTTATTGTCCTTCCTGAAATATAAATATAACTGAAGATATAAACAACAGAAACAGAAAATTTTTTACTGAGTTATTGCTTGACAAGGTTTTTAAGTTGAGACAAAACTAAGAGTGGACTCTAACAGGCTTTGTAAGCTGAAGAGACAAAACTAAGATTCTGGGTAAAGTAAGACAGTCCAAGTATACAAGAGAAAGTATCAGTAAGAGTAAAGATGCCCAGAGAAGACTCTGTTCCACTGCAGAGGACCTTGTTCCAACTCCACAATGAGCATTCAGTAGGGTGCTAATCCGCATGTGTATGAAAAAATTACCCACTATTAGCAAAAATTTTCAAAATTATTTGCTCAAATAGTGCACCTCACACCCAGGGCCAAGAAACATACCTATTTTGATGAGACAGACTATAACATCCTTTAATTCATCGAGCCCTGGTGTTTTAACTTTTTTTCCTGTTTCTGTGATTAAAAACTAAATGAAGATAAAACAAAAAAAATCTGACAAAAACAACTTATGAAAAAAGGGTCTATTTGGGTTTATAGCTCCCAAGGGATCAAGTGCCTTACAGTGAGCAGACCAGGGAAGTAGACAAAGAACTTATCATGGAAGCAGGAACATTAGGCAGCTGCTTACATTGCATCCACATTTGGAAAGCAGAGAGAAGAGGATGTAGGTCAGGGCTGTACAGTCTCTAGGACTGCCTGCAGTAACTTATTTCCCATCAAAGATCAGTTTCCTAAAGGTTCCACAGCCTTCCTAAAGCACTGTCACTGTCTGGAGACCAAATATGGAACTTGTGCAGAATACTTCAAATTCAAAGCACACTTGGGTATTTAAGTACCCAAGAAGACCTTGACCCAAGATAAGGATGAACTCTAGATGAAGATTGTCTCATATCCACCTCCAGTCATGGGAGTTTTGTAAGTCCTTCTTATTATTAAAACTACTAAAATGCTTTCAAAAGTTGAGGTAGACACTAGACTATAACTAAATAGTTAACCAGAAGAAACATAATTGTTATAAACATTAATCTTCAGAGAATCAGAACACATTTTTAAAAACCTCGATGTCTAAGAGAATTGTCAAATGAATTCAAATATTAATTCCAACAATAAACTGTTTTCTCAAGCAAAAATATTACCCAGTTGTTTATTTAGTGATTTAACTCTCAAAATTCTGATTGTGCCAGACAAACATCTGATAAAACAACTTAAGGAGAGAAAATTTTGTTTTGGCTCATGGTTTCAGAGAATTCAGTCAAGTAGTTCACATCACTGTGACCAAGAAGCAAAGAAAAAAAATCTTCGAGTTTATAGGCCTGTTCTCACTCCCATTTTTAATCATTTACAACTCAATCTATTAAATAATTCTACACACACATAGAGGAGGATAGTCCCTAAACTTCTCTGGAAACACTTTCCTAAATATCCCCATGGCTCTGCCTTACAATTCTCATGGTGGTTTCACAATTCATTGACAGTGAAGATCACTATGATTCATACTGATGCTTATAAAGTCTTATCCTTTTTCATCCATCTGATCCCTTCCAAAATCACCAATTATAGAAGAAGGAGAAACACGTGTAAAAATGAATGGATGTGCGCAGATGCAGGGAACTTGTGTAAAACATCCCCCCACCTCATACGTATGCATACACCTAGCACACATACTTTCCAATATACTGTAATTGCCATAAAAACTGTTATTTTCTCAGATATTATTCCTGAGACTATACAATTGTAAAAATTAACCACCAAATCTTATCACTAACTTATAGTCAATCTTAAAGAAGCAAGCAAAAAAATAATTGTTCTGTAAAACATGAAACAAGAGTATTCACTGTGGAGGTTCTGAAAGATAGTTTAAATAGCATACTAATGATGAAAAATCTTGTTGAGAGATAAAATTCTACGTTGAAATTCTTTCAATATATTGTTTTTACATGCATATTCATTAAAATAAGAATCTGTGTTTTTCTATCAAAAACTCCCATAAAAACCTCTTTAAATATTAAATATTTCCTGTAAAAGCTCATTAAGTGTAGAATTGTGGAAGCATTCTTATTATTCTTGGCTATTTTCTGTTCCCTACTGCAATGAGGATGATCTATGAACAAGGCTTCTGAGCTACTTCTTAATTGTTTTTTTTTTTTTTTGCAAGAGGAGTGGATTAGAGGCATGAGGGAAAGTGGTAAAATATTAACCCGAAAGTCTCATTGCTGTCCTTTTAATCTTCATACTAGTGCAAACGTGGCTTATAAAACCCTTGTCTCCAAAGAGTTGGAAACTTTGCTGAGATAACAAATGAATATGATTCCAAGAAGAGCACAGTCTTCATAATGTTTACATTCCATAAAAATGGAATATACTGAGCACAATGAGAAAAGAAGCCAGAAAACAAAGAGCAGGAAATAAATGTATATTGTATCCAACAAGGAGAGAAGGAAATAGCAAGGAAGAGAGGAAGGGAGGGAGGGAGGGATAAAGAGAAAATGAGAGACAGAAACTTAGCTTTGGAATATGCACCCCAGGGAGTTTCAAATGTAGTAAATTACAACAAACTAAAATAGGGCGTTTGTTTGGAGGAGACAAGCATTAGTAGCTCAGATAATTCCCTTTCTCGATTCTCACCAACCCCATCATTCTCTTATCACAATAAATATGCTCTACTTCTTTAAAGTAGACAACACAGTATGGGACTAAATTTTAATGAATATCTGCCATAACTAGCTAATAGTTCTTCTAGGTACATCTTCTGAGAATTTTCCATAGGTCAGGACTCTGCTAAGAACCACTGCTATGCTTTCCTGCTCTGAGAAAGTCTACAGTGTATCCATGTAACAAAGAGTTATAGATGAGTTTGTCGAAGTACCATATGAGGAACATAAATATATAACGGCCAACAAGGTAGCCAGTGTCTCTGGTCCCATAGATACTGCATGCTAAGAAGATGGATTATAGATAACTAATGCACAATTGGCTTAAAGCTACATGTGGACTAGACATGATGGCTCACATCTATAAACCTAGTACTCAGGAGGCTAAGGTTTCCTGAGCCACAGAATAAGACCTATCTTAAACTATATCTTAGGCTAGCTAACATCCTTTCCAGATAACTTATTTGTAAAATAATCCACCTTAGAAAATCCTAAAAGAGTAAAATTTAATCTTTTGTGTAAATATGCTGTTACCTATATTAAATATTGATGTTAAAACTAATGAACATTCACTGCATTGTTCTCACACGTGTAAGTTTTAAGTGCTACCTAAATGTCTTTATTTCCCCCTTAAGGTAAATGTCACGTTATTGGCAAATGCTTTATTAGAAATAAGCTGTGCCTGGAATTAAAGAATACTCTATTTTCTTTTCAACAAACAGGAGCTATTTTGAGAGAAGCTGTAATGAGCCACACAGCTTTCCTGGATGGTTTACAAATCTTGGGTTTAGATAAATCAAAATGAGAAATTATGTATTCTATAACTCAGGAGTTTGCTTTCTCAGAAAATGCAAAGGAAAATTTATCAGTAAGGACATTGGGAGCCAATTACATGCTGGGTAAGTGGACAGTCTTAGTTAAGACATGAGGCAGATTGGACTCAACTCTTTATATGAATCAATGGTAACTAGGTTTTTACTTTTACATTTTACTAATGTTTTCTATAATCGGATGATAAGATCAAAAATAGAAAGATAAACAGATAGTCCTGGAAATACGATAGGGATACATCCCAATAAACTCTCAGTGAGTTAAAATATTGTAAGTCAGAACTGCATTTGATATGCCAAATACCACAGCTTAGCAACACAATGCACTAGACAGTACCTCTTCTCCATTGTTATGATCATATATAGGTAAGGGTTGGCTGCCAATGTTATGGCACAGAGCACCAGTGCATACTGATAGTTGGGGAGCTCAAAATTCAAAGTACACATTCTACTAAATATGTGTCACTATCATATTGTCAGAAAGTCACTACATAGAAGCATGGTAAGTTGAGGACCATGTGAACTATTAATTGTCATTCACCTTCAGATTCACTTTCCAATGACAGGCTCACTGAAGAGAGAAAGAAAATATGACATCAAACCAGGAACTAACTACATAACTACATATTTTAAAAAATAATATTTATTCTTCTCTTATACAATACATACTGAACATAGTTTCCCCTTCCCCACCTTTCCCATCCCCCCCATACACACCTCCCCATTCCTCTAAGACTCACCCCTCCTCCATTTCCCTTCAGAAAAGAGCAGGCCTCCCAGGGATATCAAACAAGCATAGCATAACAAGATACAATAAAACTAGACACAAACCCTCATATCAAAGCCAAATGAGGCAATCCAGTGGGAGTAAAGGACTCCTAAGAGCAGTCAAAAGGTTCAAAGACACCTCTACTCCCAATTAGGAGGTCCACAGAAACACCAAGCTAACAATAACAACATATATACAGAGGACATAGCATAGACTCATGCAGGTTTGTGATTGCCACTTCATTCTCTGTGAGTTCCCATGAGCCCTGCTTAGTTGATTCTTTTGGCCTTGCTCTCTTGTGTTCTTAACCCCTCTGGTTTCTACAATCCTTCCCCCACCTTTTCTGTGGGGTTCTCCAAATTCCAGGATGAGAGACCCTATACCTAATGTTTGACTGTGGGTCCTTGCATCTTCTCCCATCAGTTGCTGGAGGAAGCCTCTCTGTTGATGATTGGGCTAGGCAATGATGTATGAGTACAGGGAGAGACAAATAGAAGTAAAAGACACTTGGGAGACAATGTGGAAACATAGTACAGGGGAAACTCTCTAGAATCTACAAGGGTGACTTTAATGAAGACTCTAATTCAGGATATGGAGCCTGAACCTGTCATCTTCCATAACTGGGCAAAACTTCCAGTGGTGGGACCAGGTCACCAACCCAGTCATAAAACCTTCAATCTACAATCTGTCCTGCCTATAAGATGTGCTGGGGAAATGATGGTGCAGAACTTGTGAGAGAGGCCAACCAATGATTGCTCTAGCTCAAGACCCATACCATGAGAGTGAGCATATGCCCGATACTGCCTGTATACCAGGAACCGGAGGCTGGATAGCCTAGAGACCAAGGGTAGAACAAAATATGACTGGTGAAAATAAATCAAAGAAATTATTCCTAATGATATTCTACTATACTACATACCTCAATATTCAGCATCCTACACACATTACATGTGCTGAATGAAGCCCTACTCAGACCAGTTTGAACTAGTTTCCTCTAGCCACAAGAAACCTATAAAAATTGTTGTTGTGGCTTTTTTGTCCTCCGAGACCCATGACAAACATCCTAATTCAAAATTAGTAGTGTTATGGCTAGATAACAAAAATCTCTTTCCTGTTCATGTATTCATTCCACATTATCTATTTGAGGCAATGCTCTATTCTTAGCTATATACAGTCCTGAGTAGGATAAATTCCCTACATTAATCAGTTTTACATTCTAGAAGGATAAAACAGACAACACCATCTATACACAAAGGATATAACTTCAGTGGAAAACAAATACAATCACAAGAAAATGTTAAAAGCTGCTGATACTTTAATTAGGGTTGTCAAAGAGGGCTCTCAAAGGAGCCAGCGATTTGAAATCTAAATGGTAGAACGGTCTCACACATCAGAGAAAGTGTTCCAGGCATAAAAAGCTGCAAGTTTTTAAAGGTAAGTGTAAAATCTTGGTCTGTACATTTGAGCATCAAGAAAAAAAAAAAAGAGCAATTGAGATTTACAAGGAAAGATGTGATTTGACACACATTTAAGGAAAATTCCATTGTTGATTAGAGAACAACCTTTAAATTTAGAGGTTAAGGATACTGATGGCAGTTGAAAGTTCAGTGAAGAGACCTGCTGTCGTGGGAGTAAAAGATGATGCTGACCTTATTAATGCTTTGAGTCTGCTGATAAGTAATGAAATTCAGAGAATCACTGGAGATTGTTCCAATAATTCTGAATTTGTTATAGGTAACATGTAGTACACCAGGTAGCATCAGCACATACCATAGAAGGTGCAGCACTCACTCAACTGAGTTGATCATGGAGCATCATCTAGGATAAAAAAGCACACTTAAAGCAAAACTACATGAAAAATTACATGAGCAGATATACAATACAAGAACAAAGACATTGTCAGTTTTCTTTTTCCTTTGAACTGCCAAGGCTGGGGAATCATACCTTAAAGTCTCCAAATGAGCTGAGTATAGGTTAATTTCTTTAAAAGATTACTTTAAGTTTCTTCTAAAATGAAAGATACTTGCAGACTTCATCTTCCTTGCTCCTACTGTATTTAATGAAACTACAAAACTCTCAAATCATATGTGGCAATGTGTTAGATTCTCAGTGTCTAATTTTTCATTCATTTTATCATAAAGCCTAAACTTTACAGCAATAATCTTATTATATCTTATAATATCATATCTTTAATTTCTCTTGAGCTTTCTATTCTAGAAGTTTAGTTTCTATTCTTCATTGTATACAGTGGTTCAAAATGGCCATTTTTAGTGAAAGGTTTGACTTATGTAAAGACACATGAAGGCCTCAGCTTGTCAAACACACCAGCTACAATTTATAATGTATTTATTCCAGAGAAAATTAGGTTGAACTATGCAAGACAAAAATCTTGCTGCATTTTCTAAATTCAGACAGACAAGTTAAGATTATGGTGTCAGTGTTTTGATCTTCAAAAGTATGACTGAGATGTGTGGCCACCAAGTGATAGGGTAGGAGGAGACAAAGAACAGGTCTCTGAATAGCAGAGTCACATTCATTTCAAGGATCTGTAGAGCAAGTTTCTGTATTTCACAATAATCCTTTTGATCAATGATTGTTCATTGTATTTTTTTCCAAGATAAATGGCTTTTCCTTTATGAATTGTATGATTCTATTTTATGTCTTGAATTGTATGATTCTATTTTCATTCTTCATAAGCAGTTAAAACAAGATATTTTAGATTACACAGGTCATAAACATCCTAACATTGTTTCTGCTTTTCTCTTTGACAATTTGTAAACCTCTTGCAATGTTTATTTTTAATCATATGAAAAAAAGACAAAGTTGAATAAATTACTTGACCCCTCTTGATACCATTTTCCTTATTCATGAGGAGAGTTGGTGCTATAAATAAACCTGATCAAAACTCCATGTCAAGGGAAATTATAGATCCTACTAAGGAACTGAAACTGTAGTCTAGATAGGTTGACATAAGATTAAGCTGACTTCTAATAATTGTGTATATATCCATAGATAAATGCTACATACATGCATAATTAGCAAAGTGTTTCCTTCCAGTGAGTGGTGGTAAAGATTCGTGGTTCAACAAAGTGCGAGAGTGACAGATGCGTGCTCAGCCCTAAACATAAAATTCCCACCATCCTTTTTAAAGCTACATCTATGTTGTGGAAGAGGAGTTAAACAAAATGTAAGAATCTAAAGATAGAGACAAGGACTCCATCTCCTTAGCATGTCATCTTCTAAGATTGCAATGGCACAGCCACTACTATCATGAACTCACAGTAGCTGCTGATGTCTGCACAAAACTGGCCCATCAACAGCCAAGCATGATGGAGGATAGTCTTATAAGCTATTTGCTATGTGTGATGACGATTCTTGGTTATCACCTTGATTACATCTGGAATTAACTAAAACACAAGTGGTTGGCAATACCTGTGAGAGATTTTTCTTAATTAAATCATTTGAAGTGAAAACACCTACTACTAGTCCTAGATTTTTGAGGTGGAAGATACATCTTCAATCCTGATCCTTTGAGGTTGGAAGGCCCACCCTTAATCTGGACCACACATTCTGCTGGCCACCTATATAGAGGATATGGAAGGAGGAAATGTGCTTGCTCATTTATGTTTTTATTCTCACTCTTGCTAGTAAGTCCATTCCTTCATTGGCAATAAATCCTACTTATTCAGGATTCTGGCACACCCTGCAGACCAGCTAAGATTTCCAGCCTCATGGGTTGAACAGCTAGTGGGTTCTTGGACTTTTCATTGGTAGGCAGCCAGTGTTGGACTAAAAGAACCACAGGTAGTAAGCCATTCTAATAAATCTCCTTTCTATATTTACACACATAGATTCATTCTATAAGTTCTGTTCATCTAGAGAATCCTGAGGATACACTATTAAGAGATTCAGGAATGGAGAAGCCATTGCCTTTAGTTATGTTACAACTATTAAATCCACCAAGGTCTAATGGGTTCTACCTCAATGCAAAACGATGGCCCTGGTCAAACTACACTTATCACAACAAACTCAAAAGTCTATAATATGGAAGAGAAATATGGGGGGAGAAAATAATCAGAATTATACTTTATACAAGTAAAAAATCATCTATGAATAAAATTAATAAAAAAATAGGAGTTGGATAAAATTTCTCAGATTGTTTCAATCCATAATTGTAATTATCCAGAAATTTAAAACATGGGATTCAGCTTAGGGTAGAAAAGCAATTTCAGCATCTCTCAGATCTCAAAACTCCATATAAATTGAGGTCTGCCTTCCAGAAATGGAAAATTCAATTTCTATTCTATATTGTCAAGTTGCAAAGTCACACTCAATCAGGACAGCACTCTTCAAGAAATATCTTTGAGTTCCTGAAACCTGTGAAGTTATTTTATGTGATAATAAATAGCTCTCTACCAATTTGCAACATACTTCTAAGAAAAGATGTTTGTTATTGGACGGAAAAAAAAAAAAAAAAACTTAGGAAGTAAAGTGTTTTGTTGTAATCAACCATAAATTTCAGAGGAGTATTTGATTTTGATCCAAACTCCATTTGTTTGTTTGTTTGTTTGTTTGTTTGAGTTTAAGAAACCATAAAGTCAAATTTGTTGACTAGACCGAATACTGACGTCACATCAGGCTACATAAGCCAAAACAAACAGAAGTTAAGAGGTTTTAATCAAACAAGAGAAGGAGAAAAAGCATGAGGAAGAGGAGAAGAAAGAGAAAGAGGAAGAAGATGAAGAGGAGGAAGGGAAGAGAAACACCCATCTGTAAACCACAAGGTGTTATAAAATAATGCAGATTTTTAAAGCACTCTATGCTATACTTTCCACCAAGAGTTCCAACTGAGGCTGTTCCAAGTACTGACTATATTTCATTCTAGTGTATCACCCAATTGGTGTTCTCAAAGTGATTTACGGACTCGAAGATGCTGGGAAGACTGATTCTGACAGTCCCCCAGCACTGCGGGCAGAATAAGAACTGAGAATGTACAGGGAAGCAGCCTCGAGGAGTGCATCTTGTACTTAAGTAGCCTTTTCTGGAGCCTGGTTATAGTTTTACACACCTCTAGATCTACTTTCACCTTGTGGGAAAAAAGTTATTCAACTTTATGCTTTGGCTTTTCTGCCTAACTCGTGACTTTTGCTGTAAACCAAATCTTCTTTTCTTTGCTTTAATCCTACCCTTGCTTTTGTCTCAGATATTCACTTAAAGAGAACATCACAATAATTTATAAAGATAAAAACTGTTTTTCCCCCATGAGATAGTAATAAAGTAAACCTACAGAAAAATTCTTTTTCTATGTATTCTTTATTTACTATCTGTTCATGCTGATTCTCCCACATTTAAGTCTGATGTTTACAATTATTTCTCTGCAGTAAAAACCCAAAAAGCAATGGTATGTGCCAGAATGAAAAACTGCAGTGCAGATGACTACACTACATACACTACACTAATTTCTTTATTATTATATTTTTTAAAAACATTTATTCTATTATTTTAAATTATGTCTATGGGTGTATGTCTGTGTGTGGGTACATGCATGTTACTTGAAGTGTCAGAAGACGGGTCTAGATTGCTGGAGCTGGACTTATAGGCAGTTGTAAGCCTCCCAAAGTAGGTGCTGGGAACCAAGTTCAGGTCCTCAAGGAGAGTAGTACTCGCTCTTAACTGCAAAGCCATCTTTCCAGCCTCAAAATAGTTGATTTTACTTTGCTCTTTTTTTCTTGTGTTTGCATGTAGAAATGAACAGGACATTATTTCTATTATTATTGTTAATAGACTAAGACTCAAAGTCTATTGATATGAGTCAATCTAAGGGTCGCTATATGCGGGTGTTCACACATGGGAGCATGTGCATGTGCAAATACAAGACAGAGTGACAAATTGGAATTCAAACCTGCCCATATTGAAACTAAGAGGTATAATAACATCATTTCCCAGCAGTTACTAATGAGAGGGAGCAAGGGAGGAGCTGGGAGGCTGGAGGACATGCCAATGGCTGGAGGAGAAAAGCAAAGGGGGAAAATGATGTAGCTGTATTTTAATTAAAAACTCAGTTTTTAAAAAAGAATTCATATATACAAGGGTGTTTTCCTTGGTGCAAAATTTTACAGTTGATGATGTGTCTTGACTTAACTCATTGTTAATTGTTATTGTTAAACAATAAAAATCTATTGTTCATAAAAAGAGATGAAAAACTATGTTAAATTTAAATCTTCAAAGACTTCAAATGATTTGCATTAACAGAAAAATGAAATAAAATTAACACAATATTTTTATGGAAGAAAGAAAGATTAATTTAGAAAAGCTACTATAAAAAACAAAACATGAAAATTTGGGACACTTTTAATCACCTTGAAATATTTGAGCATTTCCATTAAATAGTTACAATTCCACAATTTAGAATAGTGATTTGTATATCACTAATGTGTAATGAGTAAAGTGCAAACATGATTTGAATAAGTAATTGTTATTGTAACTTTTTTTTTATTTACAGGGCTGGAGTTTGACTCTAGAGCCTTGGGAGCAATCTGTCACTGAGTTAAGCCACAGCACAACAACTACAGTAATGATCTTGGAGACTCAGAATCTGTAGTAGGTACATGTGGAAAGAGGAATCTTGGGAAATATCTTAGAACCCATTTTAATGCAAATAATATAGAAATTCTAACTAAATACTCTTTGTTTAATGGAAAATTATCAGCAAAATCCAAATACATTGTCATATACAATGTGATAGAAGTTATGGGTGAGGCAGAAATTACTTGAAGAGATGTTTTGTTCATATTCTTTCATTGTAAGTTCTGAAATTATTTGCTATGCTGCATAATTCAATTAGCTGCCTACAGTAAAATGCTGGGCCACTTTTATGATCATCTTTGAGACAAAGCCAAAAGACAAGATTTAAACAAATCTTTGGAATTTCTATTCAAATCAGATAAGAAGTAACTGTCAAATATTAAAATCCACTTTCGCACTAATTTGTTATGCAATACCAAATGATCAGCCTTGAAAATACATACATACAAGTAGCATAATACAGACTGAGAAGGTGGCATTTAGGAGTGTGTGTGTGTGTGTGTGTGTGTGTGTGTGTGTGCTTGTGTATGTACACATGTGTATGTAGCAACAATTAAAGGAAAAGATCATAAGTTTGAAAGATAGTAAAAGGAGGTCCATTGGAGGCTTTGGAGGAAGGGGAAAAGAAAAATGATATAACTATCTTATAATCTCAAAAACTTAAAAAATAATTTAAAAAATATACTGGAATAAAATAACGCATCAATACCATGCTTCAGAGATAAAAATGGTGTAATAAATAATAAATAAAAAAGAGTAATAAATCTTACCAAATGTTCAGTTAGTTGCTTGTAGGAAGACTTAGTCATTTAGTGAACTTAGGCTACCTGTGTATCCTGAAATGGCAATCCCTTCAATGGTAACTGCTGCTAAAAAGCCTCATTCTACCAGAAGGTTCTGAAACTGTGAACAGTGAAAGCTCAAAGCACACTGAAATTCAGTCATGATTTTACTAGTACAAAATCTTCATTTCCAGTTCCAACACACAAGAACAGATTTTCTCTAGAAAGAATAGGAAGAAGAAAGTGCCTACAAATAAATTTTAATGAAAATGTTGAGATGAAAGCAATAATAATCTTGGCTCTGAAAATACAAAGTTGTTCTTCTGCCAATGCAGGGATCCTCTGTGTATAGGATCCTTATCAGGACAGGAGCCGCAGCAGTGATCATATCTGAGAACCAGATGTTGAAGAGGAATTATCCCTTCACTGTAGTCAGCTAATAAAGAAAGGTCAAGAGCTTGATAATAACATTTCAATCTACAAGCACTCGATTCTAGCCAAGGTATCCCAAACAGATCTCACCCTACTGCTGACTTCTCTCAATTAAAAATATTTGTGCTAAAAGTTATAACATGTGGATTTTAATGTAAAACTTTTAAATAGATTTAGTAAACATCTTACCAAGAAAACTTTTTTCAAAATTATAAAAATTTTCAAAAAAGTTTCAGTAAGAATTTTGGTTGGGGATTTTAGAGAAAGAGTCTCATGTAATTTAAGATGCTTTCAATCATAGTGTGCAGCTATGGATGGCCTGGAACTACTGATCTCCTTGTCTTTACCTCTCAAATGTTGGGATTACAGGTGTGCATGACTATGTTCAGCTTAGACTTGGCTTTGAATTATCTTTGGCCAAAAGGGAAATGTGGCAGAATTCTGACTATAAATGTAATAGTTTTGATTGCCTGACATTTCATTCTTCAGGGTTTTAAAACCTTATAAATTACCTAAATCACTTAAGATTTCTTCGTATGTTTTAGATTTGCATTCTGCTTTAAGACAAAAATATCACTACATAAAACAGGTTGACCTCAAACCTGACCTTCCTGGATCAACCTCTGGAATGTGCTAGGAGTAGAAGTATGTACTACCACAGCTGGTATTTACTGGAGATTTCTGTTCATAAGCTTAACTAATGAAGAATTGTACTGATTTTATTGATGAATGCAATTTTTCTTTTGGGACTGTCTTAGAATTGTATCACTGTGATAAAACACCATGACCAAAAGCTACTTGGCAATGAAAGAGTTTATTTCAGCTTATAATTCTTAGGTCACACTCCATCAGCCGAGGGAGTCAAGCTAGAAACTCAAGCAAAGCAGGAACCTGGAGGCAGAAGTTGATGTAGAGGCCATGGAGGAGTGTTGCTTTCTAGTGTGTTGTTTGTAGCTTGTTCAGCCTTCTTTATTATAGAACCCAAGGCCACCAGCCCAGGTGTGGTATCACCCACAAACAATGAGCTTGATCTGTCTACATTAATCACTAATTTAAAAAATGCCATATAGACTTGCCCACAGCCTGAACATGAGTAGTCATGTTCTCAACTGAAGTTCTCTCCTCTCACATGACTCTAGCTTGTGTCAAGTTGACATAAAAATTACCCAGCACAGTGACAACAGTAATCAGGGTTTCTATTCATATTAATGTCTATTATAAAAACACTTAAAGTAGATACCGGAAAGATAGGTCTGTGTCTAAGAGCACTTGCTGTTAGCGTTGGAATCCCATCCCCACATAGAAAAAATAAAGACAGGTGTGACCATACCTACCTGTAGCCCCAAAATCATGGAAGGCAGAGACAGGAGGATCACTTGGGATTGCTGGTCAGCTGCCGAGTTTCAGGTCTATTGAGATACCTTGTTTCAAAGAAGTAGGTAGTGAGTGATTGAGAAGGATACCTGAGATTATCTGGCCTCCATGAGGATGGACACAGGCACACAAATACACACATGAATATGTAGATTACACATACATACAAAAAACTCACATACACACAGCAAACATAAGTAAATAAATAAATAAAAACTAAAAATTAAAACCTTAAAGTAAAGCTATCATTGCCTCAGTTATTTTAAACTCATAGCCAAGTTGAATTTATATCCTCGTGTATGCATATTATTTATTAACTTTCATGCGTAGAAACATAAGAAATAGTATTTGCGCGAACATACTTGCATTAAGATTTATACATAAAAATAGAAGTTATAGGAAAAGCTAAATAATAATATGTATCAAGAAGGAGATTATTTTGAGAAAAAACTTCATATATTTATTAAATGAACATCAATATTAAGACAAAGCAGAAAAATTCTTTTTCCTCAAAATTGAATTAAATAAATTGGATATTTTTATGTTTATATTGGATTCTAATAACAAATTAAACTCATTACTTTCTTCTAGATAGGCTGTTGGTGCCAAAAATATAGCACCCAACAGTCTGAAGACACAATATCTAAAATACATGGCTGCCTGGAGCTACTAAGGTAGACACTATTTCAAAAACATTCCAGGCCAGGAAGATGTTTCAGTGGGTAAATTTGCCTGTAGCCACACCCCCATCTCACCACCATGAACTTTATTGTTAGCATTTGAAAGTAAACCAACTCATTATTCTTGTGTTGTTTCACATATGTGAAAAGTAGAATTTAAGAGGATACTTACTGTCATAACTGCAACCCAAAATGAATCTGGGAGAAGTATTTTTCCTGAATTCAATCCCAAGGGTGCACACAGCTGAGGGAGAGAACTGACTCGCATAGATTTTCCTCTGATCTCCACATACAGCACTATTGCATATTCATACCTACATGTATACATGCAACATAGTGTAATATTTTTTCTAAAATTCTCATAACACACAATACAAACATGCAATACCCTTTATATTACATGTGTATATAAAATAATATGCAAATTTTCAGAAAAATTAAGTTTCTTAAAGACTTGGAATGTTAAAGCCTTAATCTTAACACTAAAAAAGGTTTGATTCATTGTTTTCTGTGAGAATATTTAACAAAAAGAAGGAGAGTTAGGAAGCAATGAGGGAATCAAAATAGGGTATGAGAACATTATGCATGCTCTCTTCAAACGACAAGTGAACTTGCATAAATATAACACTCTCAGCTCTTCTTTACAGTAATGGCTGTAATTTATCTAATTGCTGCCCTCTAACTTTAAAATTGCACATCCTGCTGCATTTGACCTCCATTGGACTGGGAACCATTTTTACAGTCTATTCAGAAAAAAATGAGCATTTTAAATATTTTAACAGTTTCATATCTATTTAAATGATTCAGCAGAGTAGGCAAGAGTCTCACTAAAATAGATCCAAACCAAATTTTCAAAGAGTCAATGACCTTTTCTCTTCCTAAATAAGCTCACAGAAGCAGCAGATTTGCTAAAATAGCTTCAGAACTAATAGATGGGGTTGTAGTCATCTCTCCAACGACCTCAGAGCAGGGGACATTCTATTTCTGACTTCATTTATTCTATTTATTTGTGCTTAGAGAAGAGGTTCAGGCAGCACAAACAAAGCCTGGAATGAGCTTATTGAGTCTTCGGAAATACTCGTATGTAATGATCAGCCGAGGTTAAAAAGGGAGAGTCATTAAGTCACATGAAATGATGCTGACAAGCATCCTAAGCTTCAGCAATCTTCCTGCTCCTCTCAGCCATATACCACTGACTTCTATTAAATTCCTCTCAGAGTATATCCCAGTCTTAACTCTCTTTCACCTTATCACCAGTCAATGCATATTTTCTTTTCTGGTACATTTGACATTACTGTAGCGTAGTGAGTATCTGCTATTATTTGTTCTACCTTAATACCACTATTAGGATGGCTTGGAACTCAGTCTCACGCCTCTGGTGTTTACAGACCCCATTATATTCTGCTCTTCTGGAAAAATCTCAGTTTCAAAAATCCTGCTTTACTGTGCTTGTAAATTCATCCCTACTCATTAAACCATCTGTCCTGTGTTTGGGGCGAGGTGGAGGTGAAAGGAACAAAGATACAACCAGTTTCTCTTAAAATTAGAAAGTTCTTGATATGGAATCTCAGTCATCAGGGAGCTGAAGCCATGGAAAGTACCAGGTGTGACAAAGAGCCAAGCTTCCTGGGTGACTATGCAGACACAGCCGCAGCTGCAGAGGTCTAGCTAGCTGGTCTTCTCTATTCTCTGCAGCATGGCGCTATTAGGTGACCTGGCTATTCTGTTTGACCTCGTTCCCCTTCTCTTACCCCTCTTTGACTCTGAAGCTATTTTGCATTTAAAATGCTCCAGTAAGGAAATATTATTGTTTTAGACAGCTACTAGGAAATGCAATTAGAACCACATGAGAAGCTGCCATCCAATTAACTGACAACTGCTTTGGGGAATGCTACCAAACTTTAATCCAGTCATTGCACTGAGAGTACTAAATAAAATGGCCCATATGCCCTGGTTTGTCTAAGCTTGTGTCTATGACTTGACATCAGAAAAACACACTTAATTTTCAAAGGAATTTTGTTTGTATTAAAAATCACATGGTTGTTCCACACAGAATCACAATGAATCAAAGCATGAGACTGCAAGTCAAAAAGTGTCGGCACTGGCACCCACCCCAACCATCTGTCCAGTTCAGTTTTTGATTTTTCTCAGCAAGGACCAATATATTAAATTGCTAGATGTATGACAAATTGTTACCAATCACACACAACTCAGAAGTTCTAAATTCAAATGTCACATCATGCATTCAATGTATTTTTTATGGAATGCATCCATGCCAGACATTATTCTAGACACTGAAGATACGACAGTAGCTGAAATGTTTTAAAATCTCTGTATTTCTGATGTTTATAGACAAACATTCATTGAGACTTGTCCAAGCTGGGCACCATTGTGAACATGTTAAATATATTATCTCTCCGTGCCCTCAACATAACTCTATTGCGTGGCTCCTACTGTTATTGTCATTATCGTCATTATCATCAGCAAGGACTGAGCCAAACGGAAGATTGGGAACATGTCCATGTAAACCAGTTGATGCATGGTAGACCTAGGATTAACACAGACTATCTCCTTCTCAGTTCCTGCTCATGCCACTATAGTACATTACACCTCTGTTTACAGAAAATAACAGAAGAGGGTTCCCAGTGATTCTAGAGAGTAAAGGAAAGTCACCAGGAGGAAAAATAAAAACCTATTTCTGTGTTGAAGATTCTCCAAATCTGAGTGAATAATTAGAACTTTCCCAATGATGGAGAATTAAAATGTGACAGATTCAGAGCCAAACTTTCTTGGGCTGTTTTTAGTTACTTAATATCTATTCATTGCCCACCCCTGTGTCTAACCTAACACCATTTTGATTACTCAGAGAGACCTTTTTTGAGGGAGAGGAAGTGCTCAGTTAATGGCTCTGCTTTATTTGGAAATTAGATGTTTCATCAGAAGCATTTTCAAACACATTTATTAATTATTTATTTTAAAAATTAAAAATTATTCCTGAAATTTTTCATTTATTTTTGATATTATAATATAGTTACATTATTTCCTCCTCTTTCCTCCTTACAATCATTCCCATATATGCCCTCCTGGTCTCTTTCAAATTAACCCTCTGTTTTCTCATAAAATGTTGCTACATATGCATATATATACATGTATATATATATATATATATATATATATATATATACATTTACACACACACACACACACACACACACACACACATATATATATATATATATATATATATATATATATATATTTCCAAATACATAAATACCACCCTCTCACTCTATATAATGTTACTTGTATTTATGTTTTCAGGGAATAACTATTTATACTGGATAACCGATTGGTATGCTCTTCCCTGGGAAAGATCATTGCTCCTTCTCTCAGCATTCCTTATTCACATAGTGCTTTGTGTAGGGTTGAGGACAAGCAAAGATATGAACAACAGATATGGTAAGGTGGATAGACATCAGGGAAAGCCCAGGAAAATCAATGAAATGTGTTCTTAACAGGTACTTAGGTACTCCATCGATCCCAAACCTGAGAACTCCAACATAGATTTAAGCTGCCTCAAAAGACACATTCCTGAGTCATTCTCATTTGTCTCAAGACTAAACTACATCTTACCCCTTTGAGGTGAAGGCAGTGTTTTGTGTTTACAGGAAGAGTCTTGCAATTTGCCAGCACTTCTGAAAAATGGAAAATATCTAAAACAGAATATGGATAAGTTACTCTGTTGGCACAGGTGGGCAGATTTTTTCCATTTAATAGAGGAAAACAGATAATTAATATTTACACCATGCACACATTTTCTTACACCACACATTTGTATTTAGTCATTATTACCCAAGTCAATGATGCACAAACGCAGCTAATTCTGAGGCATTTTTGGACCTGGACACATTTAGGGAGAAATAATCTACCATCCTAGCTGTGGGGACCCTTATGTTTCCCCATGAAGTTACCTGTTTAGCTTTCCTTAAAACATTAACTTAGCAACACATATATATCTGCACATCTCACATTTTCCTTCCACAGTATAGTTGTTAACTATAAAAGATCTGTCCCAAGAATTAGAGGACATTATGGCAAAAATACCAGAGAAGGTAATATTTCAAAACCAATCAATGCAGCTCACAATCTTAACATAGTTAAAGACAAACATTTTGTGATTCACTCAATAGTTATACAAAAAAACTTATAAAATTCAATATGCATATTAAATCTAGAAATACAAGAAAACTATGTCAATATACTAAAGGCATTCATACAGAACTATCAGCTAATTTCTTTAATGAGACACCATAAGCACATCAGTCCTAACATCAGGAACCAATTTAGAATATCTGTTCTTAGTCTTCAACATTAACATAGAAGCACAAAAAGGCAAAAGAAAGTAATACCACCACTACCATCACTCCAAAAAAGGGAACACTCAAAACTGGCTCATGTGGGTCTCCACATAGCCAGTCCCAAAATTACACAAAAATATTTTCACATTTAACATGAACTCTAGACCAGCATGTTGATAGGGACATATAACACTAAATGAATCTAGGCAATTATATGTTTATGTAAACTAGCAATCAAAACTGGGAACTAACTTTAGAGGACAATAATAGTTAAATAGTAGCAAAAATCATAAAGACAGGAACTTTTGTTAATATGCAAGAATTCTACATTGAACATTGATTTAAAACACTAAGAGAAATTGAAAGCAAATAAATAGCTAAGCTATATTAATGGATTATAAGAGTCACTTAAATATGTTACCAGAGCAATTGGGCAAGATAAACTTGCTACTCTAGACCCCCATGATCCAAAACATGCCTAGAGCCAGCATCATTTTAGACCTCCTTCTATCTGGGCCACCATTAGAAGGTACTGCCCACATTTAAGATAAATTTCCCCCCTTGCATGAACTTATCAAGAAAATCCCTTACAGGTGTTCCCAGAGACTTGTCTCTTAGTGGATTCCAGATCTAGCCAAGCTGTTAACTAAATTTAATCACAACAGTAGTAATTCATTCAAAGATATAAAACTAGTAACAAGAAAGCCCAGAATTGAAACTGCAGTAATGTAACTCCAAAGTTCTTTCCTATTTCATTTTCTATTGCTGAGATAAAAACATGACCAAAAGCAATTTGGGAAGGAAAAGGTTTATTCAGCTTATACATTACAATCCATTGAGGTAAGCTAAGTCAGGTTCTGAAGGTAAGAACTGGGATCAGTCAGTAGGAATGCTGCTTACTAGCTTGCTTTCCATGGTCTGCTCATTGCTTTCTTATACAACCCAAAACCACCTGCTCATGAGTGGCAACACCCACAGTGGTCTAGGTCCTCCCTCACCAATCATTAATCAAGAAAATGCCCAAGAGATATAGCCACAGGTCTATTTGATCTGGGCAACCCATCAATTGACACTCCCTCTTTTCTCTGGTTGTGTCAAATTAGTAGGCATAAAGCCATCACAGATTTTACCTTGACCTCACACCATTTCAATTTATGGATCTTTCTTAATCTTGTTTCAATGTTTTAAAATTAAAAATTAAATTTTACTCAAACAATTCCTCGAATCTTCATCACAATGTTTGAATATTTTATAAGGTATATTAGTTATGTATTAATAAATTGATATTAAAATTTGTTTGATATTTATAGTACAGTATGTTTAATATTACTGTTTTTACATATAATCTCAGGTCAGTCACTATGGCAGCCTTTGATATGATTGTTATTACACCATTATTGTAATTTTGAATAAACTGAATTAGTGAATATATCCATATATGACTCAGCATATAAGAATCAGATGATAGGGGTGTAACTCATTTGGTACAATGCTTACTTAGGGTGCACAGAGCTATAAGACTACTCATCTCCTGCACCACAAGAAGAAAGAAAGAGAAGGAAAAAAAGAAAGAAAGAAAGAAAGAAAGAAAGAAAGAAAGAAAGAAAGAAAGAAAGAAAGAGAGAAAAAGAAAGAGAGAGAGAAAGAAAGAAAAGAAGGGGAGAAAGAAAGAAAGAAAGAAAGAAAGAAAGAAAGAAAGAAAGAAAGAAAGAAAGAAAGAAAGAAAGAAAGAAAGAAAGAAAGAAAAGGGAAGGGAAAGGAAAAAAGGAAGGAAGAAAAGAAGGAAGGAAGGAAGGGAGGGAGGGAGGGAGGGAAAGAGGAAAGAAAGGAAGACAGAAAAGAAAGAAAGAAGGCAGGAAGGAAAAAAGAAAGAGAAAGAAAGAGAAGAACTGACATTTATGTGCAATTTGACAAAAGACTCGAGGATTTCCTGCCATTACACTGATATTTTTCAAGACAGTAGTGTGTTGAAAGTATTTACACCCTAAGAAGTCTAATACACATTTCTTATTAATGTTTTTTGAGCTAAGCTAACAATAATAGTCTAGTGTCCCTGTGTGTGATTCAAGGGAGGTCATCTGTTCCTGATGGTTTTTTCTTAGTTCTAGCATTGCCTATGAGCAACTCTTGGAAATTGCCAGAAGTGTTTCTTCTGACTATCTGATGTTGTTATTCTCACTTGATTTGAAAGACGCCTGACAGTTCACTTCTGGCTGCACTCTCAGGTTCCTTGCCTCAATTTAATCTTCTGCTCTGAAAATAAAGTTGCCACTAATAACTTATTAGGGATTGAGAGACAAATCTCATTTTGTCTCCCCTAAACTACCTCCAAAGCTACCTCCCCTAAACTCCCCTAAGCTACCTCCCCTAAGCTCCCCTAAGCTACCTCCAAATGGAGTAATTCTCCCTTTAACTGGGGTATTTCCCACTGATTAAATACAAAGTTAAAGATTGCCTCTTCATAACTAATTTTATAACTCTAGCTTTTTAGTTATTCAGTAAGAACTAGCTAAAACTACATGTGTCTTAACTCTCTGAGGCCTTTTCCTTCTCTGGCTCTAAAGAAGAGAGAAAAATTGCCTTAAACCCAGTGATTCTCAGTGCATTACTGAGAATCAGAGGCAGTCTCTCTGTGATGTTTGTTTGGGTCCTCAGACTCATAAATAGAAATATGGCTAATGCTACAAACTCAAAACTAATACTGCATATAGTCTTCATAAAACCTTGGTCCAAATATGTAGCATCTTTGAGTATTACTGTCTTTAGATCACTTAATACTTTCCTCATGGGATATGGTAGATTGTAGGATGTGAGGTGTGTGTGTGTGTGTGTGTGTGTGTGTGTGTGTGTGTGTGTGTGTGTATGCAGTTCTAGCCTGAAGTATTTACATCTCAAAGACATTTGTTCCTCTCCATACCTATCTTTTTGTTCATGTGCCATGACCATAAGTCCAAAATGTTTTCTCTATTGTCTTAATTTCCTTTCCTGAGGCTGTGATAAAATACACTGATAAAATCGACTTAGAGAAGAAGGAGGCAGCTCAGCTCAGGATGCAACTCAGGATTCCCTGATGGTACTACCCAGAGTGCGCAGATATTCCCATCGCAAGATAAGCCCAAACAGACATGTTCATGGGCTAACCTAATCTAGAAAATTTCTCATTGAGACTTTCTTCCCAGATGATCTAACATTGTATCAAGCTGATAATTACCACTCTCCATCAGGTCTATCAAAATACTTTTCTGGAATCATACAATTTTAAACATGCATGGATTCTTTTAAAATACAAACCAACCGTGGTACCATACAAATTCAACTTGAAGAGCATGAAACCAAAGAGAAATTTACTATACTGGAAGCTACATTTAGGAACCAAAATGGATTTCATCAAGCTTCCATGATGCCCTGCATATATGTAGAATTCTGTAAACATTAATTAAAATTTTAGAGCATAAGTCTTAAATTACAGCATCCTAGACATAGACTTTTCAGAATTGAAGATTCATAAAATTAACAACCTATCAGTTCTTTAACATACGCAAGAAAGGAAAGAGCTGGTTGTTCAAGCAGAGGGTGCAACTAATTTCATTATCTTCAAGATGTGGAGGTTCTACCTTATCTGACTCACTTAAAAAGAACCAGAACAAGGATTATATTATTTTACCCTGAATTAATTGGAGCATATTTTAGGTATCAGAATGAATGTTTCAAATATAAAAGTAATTGCTGAGAAGAGCATTGGGAGGAGGTGTTAAAAGGTTCAATGTGATGGCAAATGAGCTGTGGTGAAGTTCCAAAAACGATAGGGGAGGGGCCAGTGAGGTACTGTAATTGACCACATATATTACTTTGAAAAGAAATTGGAGGGTTTTTTTGCTAATGTTCTCTAATAAGTACAAAGAGCAATAAGTATAATTATCTTAGAGGCAGACATGATTTCAATATGAAGAAAAACTTCTCAATAATTATAGGAATTGTTAACTTGAATAGATTGTCATAAAATAGTTTTGAGTCACTGAAAATTTTAAGGAAAAGCATTTAAGGTTTTCTTTTACAATAGGATTACATCTGTGAGCCTTCCTAATAGAAGTGTTTCATTTTATGGGATAGTATCTTTCTTGGACCCCATAAGTTAGCCTGGAGAAGGAGGATTGGACTTGAGTGACAGGTTGAGGGATCCCACCCTTCTTGCATATCTTGCTTACATATTTCTGAGATTTTCCTTTTTAATATTATTGAAAATAGCTTTTTTTCATATCATATATCCTAATTATGCTTCTCCTACCCTGCCTTGTCAGGAGCCATGTCAGAGGAATTGCAGCCTGCATTGGGGCTTGAGGAGTACAGCCCACCATTTACCTCTAGGGGATTGTCTCCTGTATAACTCCTTCTGCTGCTGTTTGACTTTGACATACTGATTGCTATCATAGTCACTTTTATCTCTCTGGTGCTACAAAAATTCTGTGAGGTCTTCAGTCCCTCACTACAATTCATAACAGCAGTGGTGATTTTCTAAAAAGACAGTACTACTCAGTTGAATTGATAGTTCAAATGAAACTCCAGAAAGAATAACTAAGAAGCATGTATAGTTAAAAAGACTGTCAGTGTGCTTTCCCAGCTGCTATGGAGCAAGTTACCTAGGGAAAGAAAACATATTCTTTGCAGCTGAGGACTTGCTAGGATCAGGTAGCAAAAACAAAGAAAGCCCAGTTACTAGGACCCACAGGTTTCACCTATGAGAAAAGGTCTATGATTAATAGACAACAAACCAGTTTCAGTGCCCACTCTTAAGTTTAAACTTATCAAATTTGATTTTCCTTGTTTTACAATTTGGTGTGAACCTTGAGAACATAAAGACAATGGAGCAGATAGATTTTCTTTTCTATGTGATAAGGAAAAAATAAAAATTCTCTTACTTGTGATCCTTTGATTAACTTTAATAGGAAAAATAATAAGATAATTGATTGTTATTAGTTTACCATAACCTGCAGCCTAACAAGGAAATTGGCTAAGAAAAAAATAGTTGGTTTCCATAAACTCTGTTGATCTATAAAAGAAAATTCATTGTTTTGTTGTACAATGTAATTATGGGAACAGAGTATATGAGAGATATTTTGTTCCATGTGGGTATTTTCATGGTAACCTGTTAAGGGCTTTGTTCAAAGGTTATATCAGATATATGTGTATTGAGTTTTGTTTCATCCATAAGGCATCATCCACAAGGGTTCATCTACAAGATAGTAAAAAACTCACAAGATGTATGGTAATGCAGATGTGCATTAAAGCCTACAAGATGTAAGTGTGTGTGCAGTTTGTGGGTGTTGACACTTTGCTTCATCCACAAGATATATTGATGTGTGAATGGGTGTGTTTTTATGGAAAATGAAAAGAATAATGTTGTTGAAGCTTGCCTACACCCACAAGAGGTGTATGCATATGTGTATGCGTATGATTTTATATGAAAAAAATGCAGTAGAGAATAAGTTTAAATAAGAAATAAAAATTGTAGAGAGAAAATAGGAGAAAAAAGAATAGATAAAGAGAAGAGTCTGGTGCTCTCTAAAAGAAGCCTGAATAAAGAGAGAAGTCTGGTCCCATCTATAAGAGGTGTGATTAATTACATTATTCACCTCATCCTCTCATCCCTCCTGGGTCACTGAACTTCTGCTGGTTCTGGGCTGCCCCAGCACTGACACTTCCTACTTCCTCCCTCCCTACCTTCCCATCTAGATCTATTCCCTTTCTGTCTCGCAATAAAACGAACAGGCATCTAAGGGATAATAATAAAATAAAATAATAATGTAAAACAAAAACAAACCAATCAGAATAGGATATAAGAAACAGAAGAAAAAAGGCCAAAAAAGGCACAAAACACATATGAATGCAGAGATAAATATATTCACACCCATAGGAATCCCATAAAATCCCATATGGTTTCTACCATAATACATATGAAAAGGAAACTATAAGGTTAAAAAATAATGCCCTGATACATTATGAGACAAAGACCCTCCAAAGATTTCACTGAATTTATTTTCTGTTATCCATCTACTATTAGATAAAGGGCATACCCTTAAGAGTAGCTTGTTTCCCCAGTGAGACTCTCTTGTAGAAAACTAAGTTTTTTCATTTACATATGGTTATTAATTGGAGAGAGTTTCTGAGTTATGGATGGGAGCATGTGTACACTTTTCCTTGCATCTCTAGGACCACCTCTGGTGTAGACCCATGCTGGCCCTGAGCATATTGCTGCAGTCTCTGTGAATCCATGTGTGTGTCTGTCCTGCTATATTTAGAAGACCTTATTTCCTTGGTGTTCTCCATCCCCTCTAACTCTTACACTTTTTTTTGCCATCACTTCCACAGGGTTCCTTCAGGTTCATTTCCTGAGGCTTAAGGACAGAGATTTGATAGAGACATCCCATTTAAGGCTGATTGTTCCAAGGTTCTCTATGCATATCATCTGGCTGTGGAACTCTGCTTTTGTTCCCATTTACTGCAGGAGGAAGCTTTTCTGTCCAGATCTATGAGTATGGCAGAATGTCTTTAGGAGTCATTTTATTGCTGCAGTCCTTTAGTAGAACAGTAGATTTGATTTTTCTCTAGGTCTTTGGATTATCAAGTCTCTATTTCTTGGTCACTCAAACAGTGTCAGGTATGGGTTTGTCTCATGGAAGGAGCCTTAAATCAAATCAGTTGGTTACTCCCACAATCTTTGTGTCACCATTGCACTAGCATATCTTGCAGGCAGAACATCATTGTAGATAAAACAGTTTGTAGCTAAGTTGGTGTTTACATTTTTCCTCCAATAATATGTTGAATACCCTCCTATACTAAGAACACTAGCCCTTAGGGGTAAAGGCTCAAAATAAGCACCAGCTTGACTTCTCAGATTATCTAAGTGTTGTCTTTAGCGATAGTGTCTTGTCAGCTTGTAGATAGCAACCTATAACATTGGCAAATACTTAGGTTGTTTTGGGTTCCCTTGGTTGGGTCCCTTTGGTCAACAATTCACTTAAATATAACCTATACCCAGAATTGGAGCATCATTTGATATAAAAGATGTCCAGTTGAGGCTCTACCTCCCTCATTATTTGGTGATTTCATTTAGACTGCTTTTATATATGTTTATATTTTAAGAAGATTCTACTGTATTAGGTTTTCAAATGACCTCTCAAATGGTTGATAATTTTAGCTGTCCCTCCCTGAATTCTCTCCTTCATAACCTTCTTCCCTCTCCCTCCCTGTTTGGTCCTCTCATATCAGTGCCCCCACTCCTCATTCACCCATAACAATCTCTTCTATTTCTCCTTCCTAGGGATATCTATCCCTTCCACCTACTCCCTTACACTATACCTAATTTCTTTGATTTTATGGATTGTAGCTTATCATTGACTTACTAGCTAACATCCACATATAACTGAATACGTACCATATTTGTCTCTCTGGGTCTGAGTTACCTCTCTCAGGATGATATTTTTAATGCCATCTGTTTCCTGTGAGTTTCATGATTTCATTTTTCATAATAATTGAGTGATATCCCATTGTGTACATGTACCACATTTTCTTTATCCTTTCATCTATTGACAGATATTTAAACTGTTTCCAATTTCTGGATATTATTAACAGAGAATCAATAAACGTGGTTTATCAAATGTCTCTGTGGTAAGATGAAGTGTCTTTTGGGTATGTGTCCAAGAGTACTAGAGCTGGATAGTGAGATATCATTTTTTAAGAGGAACCACCACACTGGTTTCCATAGTGACTGTACATGTTTGTACTCCATCAGCAATGGATGAGTGTTCTCCTTACTCCCTATTCTCACCAGCATAACGTGTCACTTGTTTTATGCATCTTAGCTATTCTGATAGGTGTAAGATGAAGTCTCCACATAGTTTTGATTTGCATTTCCCTGATGGCTAAGGGTACTGAACTTGTCTTTAAGTGTTTCTCAGCTACTAGGATTTCCTCTTTTGAGAATTATCTGTTTAGATCAGTACCTCATTTTGAATTGGGTTATCTGTTGTCTTGATGTCCAGTTTCTTGAGTTCTTTATATATTTTGATGTTTGCCCTCCATTGGATTTGTAGTTGGTTTAAAAAAATCTTATTCTGTAAGCTCCCACTTTGGCTGAATAATAATGCCTTTTGCTGTGTAGAAGCTTTGCAGTTTCATGAGGTCCCATTAATTAATTGTTGATCTTTGTGTCTGTGCTAATGGTGCTCTCCACATATACACTGGTCGTCCTATAAGATACATATCACAACTAATGTATAACTAATGTTATAGCCATCTCAGTTTTGGAAGCATATTCTATGATAGATGGGAGATGATTTCTAAGAAAACATTGCCATCACTAAATAATAGATAATTTTACTCACTTTTCATTATTCACAAGCAGTCTTCATAGGTAATATAGTTTATTCCTTATAACAGCTACAGCATTTCAACATACTAATACTCTTAACCTTAATCAGTGCTATTACTCTGTCTATTTTACAGGTGACAAAGAAGTAGTTAATGAATATTTTCTTTCCATGATTCACTTTGGGAAAATCAAAAATTTCAATGAAAGACAGATTGTGTGATGTTATTTATTTTTCCCATAACTCACACAAGAAATAATTGAAAATATCTAGACTTTTAATGAAGATGTTCATATTCCAGAGTCTTAAGTTATTTAGGTTTAAAGAACTACGTTAGGTTTAAATACAAAGACAATTAGGGAATCACTAACAGTATTTTCTACACTGAAAATTTTAAAACAAGCATTTAATTCTTCAGTCGTTAGTGGTGCTTAATCTATTGATTTTTGTTACAGATATTAATAACCATTTATAAACTTTGATAGATGAAAAATAATTTTAATACAAGAATGATTATTATTCACTGAAAATAACTGTCTTGGCTTTCTTTGTGATTCATTGCATCTCCACATCAAAATCGCAAATTACTTTAAGGAAAATTAATGATTTCTAGCCAATAATGTTAAACAAATGAATTCAATTTTATATACAAACAGTTACCGAGTATGACAGGATTATATCTCCATAAATACATTGTTGGTTGAAAGTATTGTAAACTGAATATGCATTTAATACCACTGACTGACCTAGCACACATTGGAGAGTGGTAACACAGTATACTAGAGCATCAGTAATGATCTTGTGACTGTCTATAAGCTATGGCCTGCAGCCACTGATCAACATTTCTAGTATCTTTTCACACATTGCAATAGAATCAAAATTTGAATTAAAACAGTCTCTGCTTTCTATTCAAGGCATACTACTCTCACATATTTATAGATTCAAAAAGGCCATATGTTGAGCCACTATAAATGCGAAAAGATATATACATACCAATATTAAGATATCCATCCAAGACAATTATGTAATTCAAGTTTTATATTTACTATGTACTATTAAATGTCAATACAACCAAGATATGCTCTTTAAATGGTGACTAAGAAATTATCCTTATCTGCAATATTAAGTTTTTAGAAATCTATAGTATGGTCGTATCACCTAAATGAAGACAGAGACAAATGGAGTAAACAGCACTATGTGAAAAACAAAAATTTTGTAAGTCAGAACTCTTAATTATATACAAACAAATAAAATAAATAAATAAAATATCCCAGTCATAAATGATTTAATATTTATGAGAGAAAAATCAGAAGATTCTGAAGAACAGAGAATCAGAAACAAAAAGTATAGGGATTACAAAAAAAACATAGTGTAACAAAAAATAAAAATCTCATTGTATACTTTAGGAAACTGAAAGGATTTGGATACAGGCATTCTCCAGAATGCTATGTCTTACCTTGGCATTTTGTTTAATGTAATTCCTCCTCATACTTTTCCATCTTACTGATTCAGTAAGCTCTCCCCTCTCCAATTTCTGTTAAAATAACTTTGATGAAGGATTCAGACATATTGACAATAATCATAATTTTCAGAGCTGTCACAGAAATAAGGATCAGGGAAATATACGGGACAGATAAAATTTATTTTTACCATATTCTACCATTGACACTTTACCCATAAGACTGGTAGAGAAGTCCTAAGAACAGGACCAAGCAGTCTTTTAAAATTATTGACTCAATAAAATTTTTCAAAGGAGCAAAATTTAATCGTAATTAAAACAAGTAGAATAAAATAACCAAGCAGGAAGGGTCTGCTGATATGTTGGATGCAATTCAAGGTAGGGATTATGGGCAATGAGTCCGGAGTGTGAGACAAGGGTCAGATCATGGAAGATCTTGAACATGATGCTGTGTGTCCCAGCAACCTAATCTAATTTTGAATTCTAACATCTGGAGAGTTAATATATGCTACATGACTCCCATGCAAAGCATCTTCTTTTTTATCAAAACCCATAGGTTACTTTTGTTATTTAATCACCACCTCCTCCTCTTCCACCCCACCATTTGCCAACCCTGGTAAGTGTCATATACTGTACTGTTCTTGTAACAAGTTCAAGACTGTACTACAATAGTGACAACTCAAGCTATTCTTCCTGGCACAGTGTCTTCCTACCATTCCATTTTAACTGAGGGCATAAAATTCACTGAGTTTGCCAATCTGTTCTGCATTCTTTTTCTTGAACTCTGTCCAAAGAATTACCTAGGAAAGAAATCTTTCTTAAGGCACGCATAAAGCTTGGGCCTCATAAAATAAATAGAACCAATGGGAAAATTAATCTATTTCAGTTGCATTAGAAATCTGCATTTGTGTTTTGTGAATCTTTTCAAACTCAGCCTCCCTCTACCTTATAATTAATATTCTGGAGTCGTGATTGCAGAGTGTACACCCATCACAGGAAAACTGTGCCGTTCTTTCTTTTGATATTTTTTTTTGTTCACACGCCAAGCACTGCTGTGCAGCCTTCTCAGGGGAATTCTATTTCAACTCCAGAAAGTTGTTAACATAAGGCTGAGCCTGTTCTGTGACCTTATTATGACAGCTTGTTCAAACTACCAAAGATAAAAGACAGGGGGAGATCAGAAACCACGTCCACTGTGCACATTAAGGATCCGGCAATATACTAACTTTGGAAATGGAGGCAACAATCCTAGAAGAAAAGCAAAAGCAATAAATCATTCCTTGGTCTTTTCAGCTATGTTAATCATCAGTGGTTTCTCAGAACCTAAAATTAATCTGTCAAAATGAAAACATGGCAAATATTCAGACACGAAATATCCTAAAATCTACACAATCCTTTGACTCAATTTGTTCAATATTTTATGTTCATCTGCAGTTTTGGTGTGGAATTCTCTCTACCCAAGAAGATTAAATAAAAGCATGATGTCACTCTACCATACCAAGAGGCTGTAGATATTCAAGAAATAGCCATATGATATAATATCAAGATATAAAAAGAATCCAAAATCTTATGAATCTATTTACTAAAACTTTATAATTTTGGAGTGCTGTTTAAAGTAGTGAAAAATTATAAGTAACCAAATTAATCAACAATGGGTACATGATTTTCTTCATATTCATCTTATGAAATGCTATGTATTTGCTAAATCAATAAAGTTTAAAATACAGATATAACACATTTATAATACCATGCATTCATAAATGGAAAATGAACATTAAAATTATAATATTCATTGCATTTTCATATAGGTTTAATGCTTTTTACTACATTGACTTTCTGTGCTCCCTTCACCCCATCCTGCATTCTCCAATTCTTCTTCATAATCCAGTTTTACTTCATGCCATATATAGGCATAAAGGATTTTGTGTGTCTACGTAAAATCTAAGATTCTCAAATGAGAGAAAACATGATATATGTCTTTCTGAATCTTACTTAGTCTGCTTAATGTGGTTATCTCCAATTACACTGTGTACCTGTGGAAAGCTGGCTTAGAAACCTGAAAGTACATACATGGAAGTGGTATAATTCTACAATACTTTAGCCTTATTATTAAATTTTTAGGAACCTCCGTATTGATTTCCATAAAGGATAGATTAATTTGTTTTCTTACCAATAGTGTGGAAGAGTTTTCTTTATCCACATTACTGCCTGAAGATATTATTATTTATTTCCTTATGATGGTTATTCTGAATGATTGAGATGAAATATCAACACTGTTTTAATGTGAAACTCCCTTTTGGAAAATTGGACACCTACATGTGTTTATTGGCCTTTTGTTTTTGTGTAGAGTGAGAAATGTGGATCTATTTTCATTTTTTATTTATATATTTGTTTGCCTGGCTAAGTATTTTCCAACCCTATGTTTTCAAAGAATCATCTCTTTGTTCCATTGATTCTTCTTTTCATCTCCACCTATTTATTTCTGTCTTGACATTTATTGTTTCCTTCCATCTACTTACTTGTGGTTTATCTTTTTCTTGCTTTTATATGATCTAGAATTATTTCACTAAGTTACTTGTCTGAACTCTTTGGATTTTTTTTAAATGTTGCTGTTTATAGCTATCAAGTTCCCTCTTAATACCACTTTCATTGCATCCCATTGTTTCTAATATGTTGTATTATTCTAGAAACTTCTTAACTTTCTTCCTGATTTTTTAATGGGTAGGTGGAGTGTTTTTGCATGCCATACCCAACATGTGGAAGTCAGAGAAAACTTGGTAGGTTCATTTTTTTATGTATTTGTTTCTTTTAATATCATCAACTTCTTTCCATTAAAATACATGTCCCTTCTCTTCTTTACCACTGTGTTCCCAGGACCAACATTAGTACCTTAAAATATAATATTTATTGAGAAAAAAGATACACATCTATAAATGAAGGAGTCTTCATATAATTTAATTTCTATTCTTGGCTAGACTTTGGAAGTCAAATCTGTACAGATTTGGTCAAAATGTTAACAAGTTTCTAACTAACATTGAACCATTTAATATTCTACCAGATCAGTGCTTTTCAACCTTCCTAATCCTGTGACCCTTTAATATAGTTTCTTATGTTGTGGTGACTCCCAACCATAAAATTAGTTTTGTTTCTACTTCATTACTACAACTTTACTACTGATTATATATATATATATTCCCTGTGAAAGGGCCATTCAATTCCCAAAGCAGTTGAAACATAGTTTGAGAACCACTGATAGAAGAACTAACTAGTTGTGTAGTATCATATGAACCTACTGAACAGTAAAAGTTACTAGACCAGGGCTGAAGAAGGGACTCCCTGCTTAGCTAATCATATAGTTTCAGGAGAATTTGAATGACAATCACAGAAACACTTACTAGATGATGATAACCTAATGTGGCTTCACAGAGATTATAAAAGTGAATTTTCTTCCTGGCTTTCTGATCCCTAATACTACTGCATTGAAACATGTGAGACTTACCTTGTGTTACAAAGGTTCTCCACATATCATGGCAAAATCTCCTATCCTGATAGTGTGAAAGTCTAATTGTTATTTGCAGTCAAAAGTTTGTTCAAATCTCTATTGAAATCAAAATCATCTTATCTGGTATCAAAGGTAATTCAAACTTCTAGAAAATAAGAAAGCTCCAGAGATGTCAATAGTGAAAAGTAGGCAAGTCAAATTTAAAAGCAACTCAAAAGTTAACTGTCCTAGAAGAAATCATTATAAGCCTTACTGGTCATTCAATCCTTAGAAGTAGCTATCATGAGCCAAACATCTCTGGTTTTTCAACACTACTCTGCATGATTCTAAGAACATAGTGGTAATTCAATTTGTTTTTCATTATTGAACTCCAATACTCTGAACTTCTTCCATTTTTCCCTTTATCTCTGCTTGCATATTTCTCTACATGAGATGAGACTTGTTTCGAAGAATTTTTACAATACAAATCTTAACACAAACCCCTCAGGTACCACATAACAGTTATTAGCTAAGTCATTTTCATCCTGCTAGTTTATGTTTTCTGCCCAGCAGAGCAGTGCCACCAAGAAATGAGGTAAGTACAGGGTTTAAATTATTGTGAAAAGTTAACTTTGAAGAGGATCAACAAACTTCTTCAAACATGGAGACTAAAGAGACCTCAATAATCAATTGCTCCCTTAGAATCTGAAACAGTCATTACAGAAAGCCACAGTCTATTTTCCAAGTGAGAGAAAAGCAGTCAAACCATAGCTTCAGCACAACAATGAAAATGGAGTGCCAGAGGCTATTTATTTTAAAGATTCTGAGTATTACAGAGCAGTCAATAAAATACAAATGCAAATAGTCTTGAGTTTCACTCTGAAACATGTCAATAAAATGTGGCTGACTGAACATTATTTCTTATCATCCAGATGTGAAAATGCAAAAGACATACAATAGAAGAGATAATACAGAATCTTTCATGTAAATCTAAACTCCGACTCCCTTGAGCGCTGAAAGTCTTCATTGACTCAAGTATCTCCATGGTTTCCAGTTTTACATTATCCACAGAATACTGTGGCTTTCCTTTGATAAAAAGAAACACTTATGACACTATACATAGAAAATTTACATACTCCAAAAAATACTAAAAATGAAAACAAACTGTTCTTTGTTTCTAAAAGCATACTTTACCATAAATTATGACTTAAAATACTGCCTCTATTTTAAATGAAAACAAAGCCATATTAATGTATTCTCTATGACTTTGTACTGATTTTGCATAGCTTTGTGTGTGTTTGTGTTTGCATATGCACATTTTTATGTGTGTGTGTGAACATGTATACAGGTGTGGAGAGCATAGCTTGACATTGGGTATCTTTCTCTATTTTATTTTGGAGACACAGATTTCCACTGAACTTGGAGCTTACTGATTTGATGACCTGGCTGGCCAGCAAGCCTGAGGATTTCTCCTCACTCTGCCTTACCAATGCTGGATTTACAGGCATGCACTGCTGCATCTGGGTTTTTACATAGGATCCAAACTCACATCCTTATGCATGCAGAATGAGTGCTTGACCAACTGAGTCATCTCCACAGCCCTTTCATGTGTGTTTGACTGAGCTGATAAGTACACTGAACAGAAATCCTAGGAAGCATAGAGCTGTCTGGAGAATTCAAACTTCATCATTGCTTGTAAAGAGCACAATGGGTTAAAATGAAGCAAAATGTTTCATATATAGCAATTAAACCATCAACAAAATAGAGTTGACAACCCCTGAAGAAAAGATGCTAGACAAATTCCAACCATGATTAGCATTCAAGATTAGTACAGTGAGGAGATTTTGAAGCTGTCTTTAATTAAATTTCTGCTGATACAGAGAGGGATTCTTACTCGCCTTATAGAAAAATCAAAGTAAAGAGAAACTATATTTAGATTAAGAGTACAGTAGCTGGAGCTTGCTTCAGCAAATTTTAAAGACTTCCTTCTACTTTCCATCAAATAACCCCTAAAGTGTCATATTCTTGTTAGCTTCCCAAGCAAAAGCAAGAAATACTCTATTAAAAATTTTATAGCCGAGTAAACCAAGTCCCAAACCATAACAAAAATTCAGCAAAAGGAACAATAAGTTTTCACACTGTTCTTTATAAAATAAGTTTATTTCAGGTTATTTTGGCTTTTTTTCTCCTTAAAAGAAAAGTGAGTTGTGACAAGAATTGACCAAATTAGGCTTCAAATCTTTCTCTATTCAAGCAATACCGTGTCTTCATGGACTCCCTTCAATAAAATGTCACCATGAGTCTTCTATATACTAAGACTTGGGGTGGGGGGTTCACAAGGTAAGAGCATTTATTTCTCATGCAGAGACCTAGGGTTTGATTCTCAACATGCACATTAGGAAGTTCACAGCTGCCTACAACTCCAGTTCCAGATTTGATGCCCTCTTCTTATATCTGCAGATACTGGAACCACATGATACACAAACAAACATCATTCACACTTGAACATAAAATATATAAACAAATATATATGGGATGTGGTAACACCCATCTTTAATCCGAGCACTTGGGAGGCAGAGACAGGGGATCTCTGAGTTCAAGGCCAGTCTAGTCTACACAGTGAGTTCCAGGACAGCTACACAGAGGAAACCCTATCTCAAAAACTACTACTACACACACACACACACACATACATACACACACACACATACATACACACACATACACATATATGTATTCATGTATATATACATAGGTGTATATATGTACATATACACACACACATGTATATACATGTATATGTGTGTGTATGTCTGTTTAAAACTAAGACATATTTTTTAAGGACTTTGTATTCAACCACTTTTCTTGATAAAAAATTGGAATTTATTATATTTTAAGTTCTTCCTGAATATCATTTGATGGAGGATTGTAGTAAAAAGACTTTCAATACCCCAGAGTTAATATCCAGAAAACAAATGAAGACTAGCATATTTCCTAATGTTCTCTCCACATGTTGACCTTTATCATAAAGTAGTTAACTAAAATACCTTCTGTTAGGGAACATCATCAAAATTTAAGAACCACTTGATAGAATTTTTCATAGAATTTAAACATTTATAAACATTCATTTAAACATTTTAAAGCTCATTCAGCTTTAGAAATAGTAAAGCATTTGCATTGGGATTAAGAAGAGATCTGAAAGCTCAGCTCCCAGATTTTCTGAAGCAAAATGTTAATTCATAGAAAACTCTCAGTCGGGTGAACCCCTTGACCACTGTTTGATCTTCAGATATAGGTAAGCAGAAGAGAAAACTTGAGAAATTGCCCAAGTGCTAACTCTCTGAAAAGAGCAATGATGTGATTTTTTTTAATAAGGTAATGCTGAGTTTAATCTTACTGTGACAAAAGTACTACCTTAACACTTTAAACAGAGACTTAGCAGGTCCTCAGAACAGGTAAAATAAAATCAGTACTTAGAAGGTTCTAGATATTGACTTAATGTGGAACTTTCAATTTGTGAGCTTGATTCAAGTATTAGTTACTTTTCAAGTAGCTGTGATAAAGTTCCCTGTCAAAAGCAACATCAGGGAGAAGGGGTTTATTTTGGCTCACAGATGAGTTGGGGATTGTGAGTAGTCCCACTCCATTTAATTTAATCTAGAAAATTCATCACAGGCAAGACCAGAGGCTTGTCTCCTAGGTGATCTAGATCCTGTTTAGTTGACAATAATCATTATAGTTGGGCTTGATAAGAATGATCACAGACGTGTATACAATTGTCATAGCAAGACAAGGACATTTTGGCAAGTTCAAAGAGTCTTGAGAAGTAAAGAGTGACTGGAAGCTATGAGTTAAGAAGTTAAGAAATTTGGCATTGTTTACACTATTTTCTGGAGAAAATAAGCAAGCAATGAAGTTTTTTGAAATTTTGATGGCGTGGGTAAGAGTTTACTAGAAAATGGTAACAGGATGGGAGTAAAAAGGTTTTATTATAAAAGAGCACGCTGTGTAGGTACAAAGTTGTCTATCAAGTTCCACAGAAGTAAAGAACATAGAATATGTTGCCCAGAGTCACCATTGAAATTAAAACTTAATTGGGTCCAATTAATAATTGGGTCCAGACCACAGATATAAGATGAGACACTGTTATAGTCTGAATCTGGTATATGCTTGGCAACTGATGGAATTAGAAGTGATAAGATCTTGGGAGTCCAGAGGACTAAACCTTTTATTGTTTCATAATTCTATGAGTCCATTGAGAGGTGGTATAAAATAGAAGGTGCAGTCTAGACACATGCCTTTAAATATTAGCCTTGCCTCTGATACCTACCTAATGTCTTCTTTGTCTCTTAGCTGCATTGAGATAGATAGATTTTGTCTGCCATGCTTTTCTTCCGTGTTTCTGCCTTATCATGGAGATAAAAGGGATAGAATCATCCAACCATGCCATCAAATACATCTTTCCTTCTCTAAGTTGATCTTTTCAGATATTTCTCATAGTAACAGAAATGCTGACTAATACAGATGTGATCTGGGGTTGGGGGCAAGAAACACAAAATAACTAACCTATTTATAACAATTTTTGATATTTCCTCAGTATAAAATACATCTTCTTTCTCTGTTCCAAACAAAAGAAGAACTGCACAATTTTGTTCCAGAGATAATCCATTTAGGCTTCCAATACCTTTCAGTACACTGAAGACTTAACACAGCCCGTGCCTTAATCAGATACAGCAGCCAGAAATGTGGAGAATATGCTCTCCTTTTGTAGATTCACTTCCTAGAGATTTCCAGAAATATCAAATACACTGACACCCTAGCTATGCTGTGTACAAGCTAAGTGAAAGCAAATTATTTAACAAGCTTCTGCCTCAATTTTCTCATCTGTAAAAAAGGAATATGAGTAGTCACAATATAGGAGGTTATTTCACGGATAAAATAAAAATAAACTTAAAACAAAGTAGTTTGAGTAGCATTGTAACAAAGGGTATGAAAACACATCTTAGGTCCATTGCTGACATTTGTACAATGTTGTCTCTTGACTAATACACAAAACTCATTCATGAGATCTTCTTTGTTTCAATATATAGATATAGTCTGTACACTATTCAAATCAGAGTGAATGTATCTTTCTTCTCATTGATCATTTCTTCATGATAAGAAATCCAAATGAATAGCCCTAAAAACATATATACAATTAATATTATGCATATAAAACAGGCCATATTTAGTAATATATGCATATACATTTTCATATCTTCATACAATAACAATTAATAAAAATAGGCCATGAATTTGAAGAGGAAAGGAGGATTATAAAGGAGTGTCTAGAGGGAAGGGAGGGAGAAATGTTGTAATTATATTATAACCTCAAACATTTTAAAACGTTTAAAAAAACAAATAAAAGACGATTCCAGGAGTGGAGGGATGGTTCATATTGCCATCACCACACTTTTTCCAAGCTCTGCTGTGCAATTGACAAGCAGATATGTTCCACCTCAGACAAAGGAGAAAATAAGAACATAGCAAGCTTAACCCACTGAATCTTTACATGAGGATGGTGTTGTGGTCTTGGGCTCTAGACTCAACTTACTATCAGGTAAAGACTTACAGTCCAAGGGACTACAGGAGTTAAAATGTACAATACATAGGAATAAAGTGAGCCACACATGTGAAAATATGTTACACTAAAAACTGAGAAACTAAAGAAGGAAATGGAGGAACGTGAAAAGTAATGAAAATATATGCGCATAGATTGAGAGAATTAATAGCCTTAAAATCTGCATGCTACCATGTTGAATTTCTTGTGAACTCCCCTCTCTGATCTTCCATCAGAGGCTCTGAGAGCCGGTGGGAAGTAAAGAATTCCCTGGAGGCATGTCAGTGTATGTAGCTCAGTTTAGTTATAGGGCAAAAAGGGGAAAGGGCTATCACACCCAGGGATGTCAGGGAAGGTCCATTGGTTAGGGCTGGTAGGTAGAACAGCCCAATTTGCATGTTGGGGCTCATAGCCTAGACCCAGGTGGTTTCATTATCTATTGGCTGAAGCAAAAGTTGTGGGGGAGACTCTTTTGCATAGACATGAGTCTCACAGGAACCAGAGGGAGAGACCTTATAAGGTCATACAGGAAGAAGTTAGCCCTAGCCCCAGGCCCACAGCCTCAGGTAAACATTAGCCAGGTCCCATACCTTTGAGGGGTGGTACCTTGTAGAGGTGGTGCCATTCTGTGAAAGCAGGCAGCATAGCTGTAACCTGTCAGAGCAAGGAAGGAAAGGTAACCAAAAGCCTTCCACTCTCAGAGTGAGAATTCCAGGATTCCAAGCCCCCTCTTAGCTCTAGCACAGCTCCATGCTACCAAAAGGGACCTACTAGTGCACACAATCCTTATCAGAACTCCAGGAATGTTTATACAGATATAGAAACAAATCATAAAATTTATGTGAAACCACAAAAAGGTTGAACTACACAAATGCGACTTGAATAACCAAAAACAAAGCTGGAGTCACCAAAATATCTGATTACAAAATGGTTTTAAAAAGTGTACTACTCTGAGCAGAATGGCTCAGGAATAAAACAGACCATGGAACAATGAAGGAAAGTTTACTGCAGGAACACACTCACGCATCCATGGTAAATGGATCTTTAACAACAGTGTCCTGAATGCACAAGTGAGACACGTGTCTCTTGAATTAATAATTTTGATAATGGAAGATATAAGTAAAACTGGAATCTTACTTCATAGAATGGACAAAATAATCTCAAAGCATATTTAAAGCCATATGTTATGATATAAACTGTCAAAGAAAATTTTAAAAATATATAAAAAAGCTGGTTGGCATTGATCTGGGCAGCAGTACTTCTCGTTGGTTCCAAAACACAAGAAATAAAAACAAAAGAAAGAAATGGAATTTTACCGAACCAAAAAATTTCCATGTAGAAAAGTAAAATAATAAAGTGAAGAAACAACCTAACAAATTTGTAGACCATACATCTGATAAGGAATTGCATAATGAAAATATATAGGAACTCAATGTCAAGGGAAAAAATAATTTAATTAAAAAATCAGAAAGGACATTAACTGGATTGCCTTCAAAACTGACAGCATCCAACAAGTGTATGGGGTGACGGGAGGTGCTCTGCATCACCAGCTATCAAGGGAATACAGATCAAATCAGACTCAATTACCATTTATTAGAATGCCTACTGTCCCAAAAGAAGGAATAGAAGAAATAAGAGTGAGAAGGATGGGAGGAAAGGAATCCCTGAAGACTCTTCAATGGAATATAATTTGGCGCAGCCATCACATAAAACAGTCTGAAGATGCTTCAAAACAGTGAAAATATAGCTGTCACATGTTCCAGCCATCCCATTTCTGGGCACACATCCAAAGGACATGTAATAATTTTTAAAACATATCTGCATCCCCATCTTCCTTGCCATATTATTCAATAAATAAGTAAATATCAATAACAAAAATAATTGACCTATATGTGGACATATATAGGAATATTATTCAATCTTTAAAAGGAATCCATGCCATTTGCAATAACATAGATCAACACTGAATCTGTCATTATGAAATAGCCAGACACAATAAGACTTACGCTGCATTTAAATGCAGAATCTCAAGCAGAACTCATGAATTCCTGGAGTAGAATGGCAGCTACTTTGGCTTAGAGAATTAGAGAAATAGGGTACACTAACCCAAGGGCACAAAGAAGTTTCAGTGAGAAAGAATGAACAAATCTCAGAGTCTCCAGCATGGTGTGAGCACAACTAATATTTTTTTTACGGCACAATCAATATTTGTTGCAATGGATCTTAAATGTTCTTAATAAAAACATAATCATAGTCCGGGTGGTGGTGGCACACACCTTTAATCCCGGCACTCAGAAAGAAGAGGCAGGCTAATCTCTGTAAATTCAAGGCCAGCCTGGTGAATGTGAGTGAGGTCCAGGATAGCCAGAGTTGCCAGAGAGAAGCTCTATCTTGAAAAAAAAAATTCATACGAAGCTACCAATTAGTTTGGTTGTGGTAGTTCTTTCACAATAAATATGTATATAATATTTCATATAACATAAACATCTTATGTGTCAATTATGACTCAATAAAGCTGCCAAAAGAAAGATGTGGGGAACCTGAATCTATACCATCTTCTGTTTAAAAGCAGTATGAAGTTTTAATAAAGTAGAAGAAATGTGTGTTTATCCCAGTGCAAATAATTTATAGTTCAATTGTTTAGATAAAACTGTGTTTGTGATAGCTAAATATTTGCACCTTACTCCAATTTTACCAGAAATTCAATGAATACATGATTAAATTATCACATATAAATGCATAACTAGTGGTTTTTGTACACTTCTTTTTGCTCTCTCTTTCTGTCATTTCTGAAATTACATTTCCCCACAAAGCCTTTCTCCCATGTAAATAGAACATTACACCACCAATAAGACTTTCTGTATATTTTTTATTTAATGTTAAAATACATATAGGACCCTTCATTCTTAAGTTGATGCTGAACCACAAGACTCCAAAGGAAGATCACTAGATATGTTTCCCAGAAGTGGTGATGAATTGTGTTTTGAAGAATGAGTAATTGTCAAAAGTGGTAGTTTAAAGATGAGAGAGAGCTGTATTCAAGCATTTGCAAGATCCGTAGATGGCTGAAGAACAGTCTTCCCTTGAAAAATTCCCACAACTCATCAAATAGCAGAGCAGTGGGTCTGACTCATTTGTGTAACTACCACTGAGATTCCTTTTCACTCTGGTCGGGCTTCAATCCTGTAAGCATTGTGATGGAAGAAAATGGATATATATTTTCTTTTTCAAACTCTTTTCCCATTACTCACCTCTCTCTTGATCATTTTCTGTTTATCAGCTGAATCCTATCATTCAGTCCTCTCATCATTTTGGGCTCTGTTTTAGTTGTCATTGTATAAGTGAGAACCAACTGCAAACCAGGCCCAAGGTCAATTCTACATTAAAATTCCGGCATTCAGCATTTATGGATTTAGAAGACTAAAAGCTAAGCCTTTTAAAGAGCTGGAAAAAAAAATTGCCTTCAAACTTAAATCTCACTATCAGCAATGTTTTATTTTTCTTTCTCTTAGTTTTGTTTTGTTGTGAGTATATAAATCCCTTACGGCCAACTTTAGAAGAAATTGAGGGAATTGAGGGGAAAAATAATAATAATTTAGAATTCTCCATAAAGACAAAATTAGATAGTACCTTTAACACCTGGAAAAAAATTGAGGGAAAATGCTTAGAAGTGAAAAGTGCCTGGCTTGTTCTCCCACTCATAGTGATTCCTAAGAGCTTCTTAATTAGCCCAAAATAAATATAAATGTAAATCATATTCTCTCTACAGACAGTCACATCGTGAATGTCATGACAAAAACCTTAGCCTGCATACACACAGGCACACACTCACAGAGCCTGCCCTCCCTTGGGTGATCAGAGTCTATTAGAAAGAATCAAGTTCAAGGTCATACTTTCTTTACATAACTGCTCCCTGACACTACAAACTGATTGTCTACACTTCCCTTGAGCAGCTACACAGGAGGACAACAGCATCACCCTCCCCACAGGTCCCCATCACCCATCAAGACCCTATTTTTTTAGTTGTTATTTGAATATCACATTATCTGAATGAGAAAACAACTACAAAGTACAACCAATAGGAATTTCTGGTCTGCCTTTTGGTGTTCTTTATTGTTTTCTCCTTTTTAGCATCCTGATGGAACACTTTTCTTTCTCTTCCAACACTGAAGTTTATGAGACAGTGACAGCCATTCACATGCTGAGTCAGTTCCTCTCTTGAAATGAAGATCCTCTCCTTGATAGAACACTAGGCACCTTGCTCTGAGAAGTCTTGTGACTCTGCCTTAAAAGCTGAAGGTTCAGCACCAATGACATCATCATCCCCAACTCCACCCTGAGGCTCCAGTCAGCACTGGCATTTCCATTTCAAGGACACACTCCTAAGATCACCCTAGTTCCCCTTTAGGGTGTCTGCCTGAGACAATTCAATGCTGCTAGGAAACCTTGCTCTTCATTCTAGACAATTCTGTCAAGGGCCCTGAATGTTCCCTTAAGATAGAAACTTTTTGGATTCCTTTCCTGCCACTTAGAACTTGTGCCTTAATGATCCAAAAGATGTTTCTTTAAGCCAGGCAGTTCACCAGGTAAGAACATTTATTTCTCATGTAGAGGCCTAGAGTTTGATTCCAGCATGCAAATCAGGAAGTTCACAACTGCCTGCACATCCAGTTCCAGGAAATTTGATGCCCTTTTCTGGTATCTGCAGACACTGAAACCACATGATACACAAACAAATAGCATTTACACCTGAACATAAAACATATAAACAGACAAATATGGGTTGTGATGGCACCCATCTTTAATCTCAGCACTCAGGAGGCACGGCAGAGCCAGGTGGATCTCTCTGAGTTCAAGGCCAGCCTGATCTACAGAGTGAATTCCAGGACAACAAGAGTTACAACAGAGGAACCCTGTCTCGAAGGGGGAAAAAAATAGATGTTTCTTTAAAGAAAAAAGAAAGAAAAAAAAAAAAACAAAAACAGGGAAATAACTGTACTTCATTCACCTCCCACACCAATTAGTCTGGTTAAATCTTTGGTCAAAAATAGAGACTCTACTCTCCTTGTTTTCCCCCTCATTCCTCACTCCTCTTTTAAAATGCCCTAGTCAGGCTGGTGAGGTGCCTCAATGGGTAAAGACACTTGCTGCCAAGCCTAAGGACTTTACTTCAGTTCATGGGATCCACATGGTGAAAAGAACTGACTTCTCAAGTTGTCCTCTGACCTGCTTGCCCACCATAGTACAAACATACAGAAACACACACACACACACACACACCTGCACACACACACATGCACACATGCATATATCATAAATAAAAATGTAATAAATTTAGACAATAAATATAAAATTTTAAAAATTTCCCATCACATTTGCATAAAACAAAGCTTAGTTTAATTATCCTCTCACAAATGTAGAACATACCATCTTAACATGTGCCACTTTGTATGAAAACTGAAGATAAAGAGGAGAATTAGATCAGTGTAAAGCTCTCTGCCTTCCTCATTTGTCTAAAGGGAGAGCACACACTTGTAAACATGTTCCCTTTTCCTTCTTTATCAGGGATGATACAAGACAAAAATAATGAAAAAAAAAAATCTAAGATCAAGGTATTGGCATGCTCTCCTTTTCTCCAGAAAAACAATATTTTGAGATAGACCTCCAACTTCTTCTTATTTCTAATTTTGTTCTTAGATACACAGTGTATTGAACCTCACCTTGTATCCTTTCCCTGAGGAATAATGGGAACAACAACAACAAGAAGAAAAAAAAAACAAAACCTAAACTCAATGTACAAGTCAGGCATGGAAGCTGTAGAAACTTCAAACTGCAATTCTGATACAAACAAAAATACTTGCTTCTCAGACTCCACAGACAGAACAAAAGATTGTCACTCTATTATGGTTCTGTTTTCATGGGCTCTGAAATGCAATCAGACAAGAAAATCAGTTGAAAATGAATCAGGGCTTCTCTGAACTCTTTAATCATATAACTCTGTTTAGTCTGGATGTAGATGAGTTTTACACTATTGACATGCCTCAGTATGCGAATATCCTTGATACTTAGTGATCATATTATCTGAAAAGGCTAGCTTTGTTTCCATTTAATAAGATCACTTCATAAAATATCAAATGAGTGATCTGAGAGATTCCAGGAACAGATTCTCTACTTTTATAAAGTTCAGGAAACCCAATTGTGCAAGTTTTGAAGTGTGTTAGATATTTGAGGAGGGTGTTTTTTTTTTTTGTTGTTGTTGTTGTGTTTTGTTTTTCCTTAAGTTTTTAAATTAGAGAAATCATGCACACATTTGTTTCCTCTGCCCTTGGAGATTATAAATACCCAGAGGCACCTCATTTTTGCAGAGGATCTGCTGTCAAGAATCAACGAAGTGCAAATGGAAGACAATTGAACTCAGTAATTTGTTTACACAGGAAGAAAACAGCTGGAAGAAAAAAAAAGAGTATTTTAATAATTAGTCGGTCATGTTAGATAAGGGGCATTCTAGTGTGTGATCTAGCTTTGTAATAAGGAGTCTGACACTTTGCATGATGAAGGATTAGCAATTAACCTTCTAACTTAAGAAAGGGAACATAGAAAGAATATACAAGAAAGTTCAAGAAAGTAATAAAACACACTGTGGCTTTGAATTTTATTCATTAAATCTCCAGAGTTGAAATAATTATTTTTGAAAGTTTTATAAGATGATATATTTTGAGGACATTCACAAACAAAAGGTTCCTTTTGGGCCAATGCTAAGAAAGTTTATTTAGAAAATTATAAAGTAGCGTAGTTATCAGTGGAAATTATCTGCTAGGTACTGTATCAGATGTTCAATTTTGGTAATCCAACACTTTAATCTTTATAATCACTACAAAGTAGCAAAAGAATGGATGTAATAGGGCTGGTAAGATTGCTACCTGGTGAAGAATGCCTATTGTTGTATCAGAAGACTCACATTCTTTGACCAGCTCTCCTCTTGAGCAGCTTACAATCACCTGGAACTCCAATCCTAGGGGATTTGAAGCCTCTGGCCTTCACAGACATTTGCCCTCACATGCATACATCTACACACACCTAATCTCTCTCTCTCTCTCTCACACACACACACACACATGTGTATGAGTGTGTGCACGCACACATGCACACACACACACATACAAAACCAACAATGATTAAAAAAATAAACAATATTTTTAAACAAGAGAATTAAGCTATTCTAAGCTCAGTTATTATCTACCTGCTGATCCTAGATATGGAGTGAAGTATTAGCAGCCAGTAGTCTCCTAAGCTTTACCGCAAGAAGAGGAGCGGGAATACTGTCTTTGAACATAAAGTTCCTTCATCATCCACTTAGTCAAAACATTTCTTAAAATATAGAAGCCAGAGTCAAAGAAGACATAGAGCCACACAGAGATAAAATAGGAGATGTAGCTACAGTCCATTTAGTATTGCTTATAGTTGGACAACAAGAGTTTGAAATAGTGGCGTTTGTACAAACGCAAATCTTTGCCTTTCTGCCACTTACAGAAAAATGGAGAACTTGACATTTTTTGTTCCAAAAATAAAAAAAGCATTCAGATTTTAATTTCAGAAGAATTATCCCAGATTTCAAAAGCTTTGCTTGTGTATATCAATTTCTAAGGAGATAGGTCAGCTATTAATAGTTTAAAAATCTAGAGAATGAAAATAAATATAGTTTTTATATTTTAGGAAAGTCCCCATCAGTGTGGAAAGTAAAAACAGTCTGGACCATTAAGTGAGGTTGATTTTTGATACCTTGAGAGATGAATACAAAGGAAGGGAAACACAGAGGAACAAGAACTAAATCGTGAGTGTGGTGGAGTATGCCTGCTATTCCAGCATACAAGGGCCTTTAAAGCTGGAGGATTGAAAATTCAAGATCACTCAGAGCTACCTAGCAACAATAACAATAACTCTTCTCAACAATAACAAAAAGAACTAATGAATGTTAAAAATGAATCAAGATCGTTTGCTAAAAATTATGGAATGTAGTTATAAACCACAATAACTTGGTAGATAGAGGTTTAAAAATCAGAATCAGAACAACCCAGAAGATGTGGCCCAGAAATGGTGGGTCTTACTGTTAATGTGTGATGGCAATGGTTGCTGCCATTGTTCCTGCTGTTATAGCTTTTCCACAAGAGACTCAGATTCAGCTAAAGGAAAACATCTGGGAACCTGAAGTCTTTGTAAGCCCTGTGACATTATTGCTGAGTTGCTCACAAACTTCCAACATCCAGACAAATAAGTCCAGGTAATACAAACTTTCCTTTCTTACAAAGCATAGGTCATTTTTCTTTTTCTTTGATCCCATAGATGTGAATATAATGAGATTTTATCACAAGCACTTTATTCTATTGTTACTTCTGCCAGAGAGATGGTGCATTACAGACTCTTGGCTTTGATGTAGACAATGGAACTTTCTAATAGATTGCCAATTGCTTTGACACAAAAGCTAGAGAAAATGTATCTCATCCCAAAGCCTTGTTCCCAATCTGACTCCAGCATCGCAGCTGTCAAATTTGGCCCCTAAACTGCCCTTGATTGAAGGAGTGAGCCAAAGAAAGAGTAATAGTCTGCCAAGTTAGGTGGCCATAATCTTCAATATTGGTAATTACACTACAAATACATTGAGCTTTGTTGTTGAAGCTCAGAAAGTGCTACTTTGTTTTCTTCTAAACCAAAGTTTCTAATCTTTCAAAGACTCAGAAACTTGAATGTCCTCAAGTGTCTCCTCCAGCCAAATTACTCTCATTTATGATTTTGTCAGATCTCCCGAAACAACTTGTGCTGAGTGTGGTCACCTGAGAAAATCTCAGGCAATCATAGAAAATCCCTCATAAGGCTCATTTTCTCAGGAAGGGAGTCTTTCTCTTTCTCAATACACATCTTTAATGAGAATCAGTCTGAGGTCTCAGCTACTAGTTATCAGCCTTCTAGAACAAGAAACCAGAGGACCAATGTTTTGAGAGAATAAGTAATGGTTATTTTCATCTGGTCAAAGAGACTATAATAATAATCCAAATGAAAAAAGATGAAAAGAAAAATAAATACATCAGAAGCAAATGTTTAGGAAGAATAATAACACTAAGAATCAAGTAAGACTCATTACAGTGGATAAGTTAAGAGACGACAAAGAACTGTATTAAGTGGCCAAACAAGAAAAGGTATCTCCATATCATGTTAAACATGGAGAAAATGAAAGCAGACCAGGTAAATGGGAGAGCTTAATTCTGCCTGTGTATTAATTAAGCTTAGTATTTAAATTCACATGCCTTTATATGGTAATGGATCATCCATGTTAAAGTATGTATATTATAAGAAATAATCCATGCTGAGATTACATTATTTCTCAGCAGCTGAAAGTTAAGTAATAATCTTTCTGAGATTCATCCTCATTGTTGTACAATAAAAATTAATCAAACCACTTTGCCAGCATAATACTTTTTAAAAGCATAAGGTATAAGATAATTAAGAGCAAATCTTTTTTTGAAATAATAGAAAATATCACATATAGAACACTTTCATTCTTGTCTGAATGTTGCTAACTGCAGACATATAGATTCCACTGCTCTTCCTAAAGTTGCTGGGCTACCTTTAAAAAAATGGTATCTTTATCTCAATGATTGATGCTAATGTGTGAGGAGAATGGACCAAAAGATTCATGTGACAGTGCTACCTGAAGATAGACAAATCTGGACATTTCCTTTTTATTTTCATTAATGGATTTAATCATTGATTCATTGAATCTATGATTTTCTCTCACAGGAAATTACAAGCTTGTTTTCACATCTTCTTTATAAGAAAATATGAATAGGATAACTTCCTGTGTATTGGCTGTAATGAAATCAGTTTCTAGGTAGACATTGGGGAGCCTGCTCAGCTTAAGTGTGGCTTTGTATTCAGCAAGGGGATAGTATGTGCTTAATTAATGATAACTCAAACCACTGTTTTCTTACTAGGAAAAATAATTTTAATAACCATGTTTTACATTCTCCCTGACAAATATTCTATCCATGACCAAAGTTAAATCACAATTCTTGGACCTCACAAAGGCCTAGTCCTCACGTAGTCAGTCTTCCAAGAACCCACTTTTAGCAAGGATCTTATCTTCCATGGACATCTGATCATCTTATCTCATTGGATGGTCTCATAGCAAGATGCTATATAAGCACCCTGATCTACCTTTCACAAAAATTTATTAGGCTTCCTAATCCAAAATCCCCCTATATTTGATGTTTCCTGTTAATAAGTTTCTATTCAGTAAACTACATACCCTACTCTGCTCTGTTTTGTGGCTATAAATCCCATCTTTCCTTTCTGTCTCAAGAGTTGAGTCAGCTTCTTTCCCTTACTAGAAATTCCCATAGCAGTCAGGTCCACACTATCATAGTAGTCACATATAGTCTTGCTGTTCTAAGAATAGTCATGCTTTTTCTTTCACATGACTCAATGGCAAGTGGCTTCTATCTCTTTAGTCATTGTCCTTGAGCTTGTATGGATGCTAAAAGCATAGAAATCTGGGCTGTTAAATTCAGTCAAGGATGTACCAAAGTATCTCTGTCAGACCCTGTATTCAAGGAAGACATATCTGGATAGTTTTATTTGTAAGATGCATGAACTTTTCAGGTTTAAGCTTAATGCCAACTCTGATTGCTAGAGCCCCTTCCATCTAGCTAAAGCAAATGAAAATTCTCTTTGGCAGAAAATTGTGTAAGGATTTTGTTTTGCATTACTTTAACAATTAACTTTTCAAAAAATAATGATCATTCTGTGAGCTAAGATAACTGGAGAGGTGAGGGTAAAACTTACCATCCTAGATGATTAGAAAGAAATATCTAACTGTCTGAATGGAAAGAAGTGTTAGGGAGGAGCAGGACACTAGTATCATTTTTACATTCAGAGAAGTCAAGAGATACAGTAGAAACTTGATAGAGAAAATTGGATTTTAAAAATAATAAAGGAAGAAAGCTAACAGGTGCAGAACCCAAGAGAAATACTTTAGATTTTAATACTGAGGCATATAGAGAGGTAACATAGGCCTTATAAATGGACTAAGAGGTCCATCTTTTATCACTGGGATCAAACTGATAAATTGTGACAGGATATCCTAAGTATTTCATTTTTATTTTAAAGTAATTGCCTAAAAATAAAATTTAAAATAGTTTGGCAGAATTATCCTAAGTAGAATAGAGAGGAATAAAGGTTGAAATAGATGCATGCTGTTATTTTCAGTTTATCTATTTGATTGTTTTTATACTCTTGATATATAAAATGTTTTATCCCTTGTATTTATATGTAATGTGACAGTTTTATATTGCACAAATATATAGATGTATAATATGCTTATAGCACATGTATAACATAGTTATATAATTAAATATATATATATATATAACTAAATATATATTTATATATTTATATATTTATATATTTATATATTTAGGCTAAATATAATCCTATGTGCATTGTGTGTTATATATTTTACCACATAAAAAATTCTAATTTTACATATTTATGTTCATATTTACAGAGTCTTTCTGGGAAATTAAAGTAAAACTATTACTGTAAACTACTTTTGTTTTCATTGTTCATCAAATCAAGAAGCTGTTAAATGTCAGACATGTATTTACAAGTTCAGAATAAGATTAGATTTCAAGAATCTTTTCAATGTGAAAATTTTACTTAAATCCCATTGGGTCTGTGTTTTTTCATCTATAAAGTAGGAGAAATTATATCTGTATCCAGAAGAGGCATGGTAGATACAGTATATTTGTAATGTTTACCCTATATCATTAGAAACAAGTTCTCAATAAATACATATAATCAAAATTCTTAGCATCACCATTATTTACCTATTAATTTTCATAATTCATTATACGTCAATAATTTTTCTAAGATGAACTTATACACTGAACAAAAATAAGTTTCAAATGGATCAACGACCTCAATTAGAAACCTGAAAACATAGGCTGTACATAATAAGAATGAAAGGACTTTCTGACCAGGACTCCATTAGCCAAGCAATTAAGGCCAACAGTTGGCAATTGGGAACTTACAAAACTAAAAACTTTTGCAGAGTTAAGAAAAGAAAAAAGTGAAGAAGAGACTCCCAGAATGAGTCTTTGCCATCTATATTCTGACAGAGGATTAATATCTGGAATATATTAAGAACTCATAAAATGAAGAGACAAGGAAACAAATAACCCAATATTAAAAAAAATGTGCTAGGGATCAAAACAGAGAGTTCTAAATAGAAGAAATAAAAACAGCTACAAAATACAGCAAAAAAGTGTTTGTCATTTTCAACAGTTAAGGAAGTGCAAATTAAAACATATTTGAGGTTTCATCTTGCCACTGTCAGAATGGCTATCAACAAAGCAATTGGCAACAAATGCTGGCTAACCTGTAGAGAAGAAGAAACTGTATTCATTTTTGGTGGGACTACAAATTAGTGCAGCAACTCTAGAAATGGAGAATCTTCAAAAAAGAAAAAACTAAAAATATAACTAATGTAACTAACATCTGACCTAACTATATACTCCTTGGCATATGCCCAAGGGACTTGACATCCTCCTCTGCAGATACTTGCTCACCAATTCTCACTGCTGTTCTATTCACAATATCCAGAAATGGAAGCAAACTTAATATCTTTCAACAGATGAATGGATCATGACATATGACAAATATACACAAGGAAACGTGTTCTGCTCCAGAGAAAAGGAAAATCATTAAATTTGGAGGTAAATAGATAGATCTAGAAAAGATTATACTGAATGAGGTACTTCACACGCAGAAATACATACTCTGCACATTCTAATTCATCTGTGCTTCCTAGCTCCAAATCTTCAGATGAAAGTATACATCAGGAAGTAAGCACAGAAACCAGGAAACTATATTGATAGCAGATATAGGGCAGGGACTTTGAATGGGACTAGTGTAGTTCAGGTGATACAAAGTGGGAAACAGAATAGCTAAGAAGGAGCTCCAACCAGGGATGGGATGGGGGAGATTTATACAGAAGAAAAAGGAGGAACAAGGGACAGATAATCCCAATGTTATTTGATAAAGTCTCCAGAATTCATATCATTTCATATTTACCTAAAATAATATATATGCACATACTACCTATTATATATGTGTTTGTACGTTTATTCATGAATACATTATATGTATACAAATATACATATTTATATTAAAGAAAGTTAAGCCACTTGGGCAGACACTGCTCCCAACAAGGATAGACTAACAAAACCTTAGTACCAGGCACAAGAAACTTCATTTCCAGTGGTTGGTCAGGGAAGTCCAGGTGACTCCCAAAACAACATCCATGTAGTCAGAGTTCAGGTGGGCCCCTATTTCTGAATATGCCACACAATTGCGATACAGAACTCGAATGATTTGAGATGGATCTGACCTGAAAGCCTCTTTCTTGCTGTTTAGCATCCATAGTTCCATAATATACTATTCAAGGTATTAAGGGAAGTAATCTATTAAAGAGTCCTACCCATTGACAACAGCTAAAACCACTACAACCGCTAGCCTCAATGGATAAACCACATCCAAGCTCACATACTTCTTGCTCAGGGAATACTGTAGAAGAGTAGCGTATGTAAGAGTCAGAGTCCCGTGAAGTCTACTATGAAACTGTCTCTTTTGTAATGGCTTCATAAACAAAACCAGACTGATGGAAATATCAATAGGCATGTTAGTCTATGGAAGGGGTAAAATTTTGCAGGATTCAATAACTAGACAAAGAACTATAGGAAAACAATGACTTCTGGGAGGAAAATTAGCATCTCCCAAGGATGAATACCTTTGTTAATTTCCAATACAAGTGCTGAGCCTTGAAGCCATATACACAGTATCAATAAAAAAAGGATTCATCAGATTACACACACATATACACACAGATGTGCATTCAAGCACACATGAATGCATGCACATTATATGTATGTATGTATGTATGTATGTATGTAACATAATAATCAAAGGAAAAGAAGCTATCAAATTGAGAGTGGGGTCAGGGACATTGAAAGGGCTTCAGGGAAGTTATCTGTAAAGCACTAGCAGGATGAAGGGGAACAGAAAAAGAGATGTAACTCTATTTCAAATAAAAACATTAAAAAAAAAGAATTCTTCAAAGGCTGCCTAGAAGTTCACAACAAGAAAAGAGGATATTTTTGAATAGGATGTCATTCACTCACCAAGTTTTTTCAATTTAATGTTAATTATTATCTAAACACACAGCTTATAGTATATATCTCATATAACGGTTTAAACTTTCAGGCTAGATTAAATCTTTCTAGGATAAGAGATTGTCTTGTATCTCTACCATCTGCCATCACTAGTATTATTTCTCTCATACCAAATGCCCTAACTCCATATCAGATGACTTAATTCTCCAGAGCTCTAGTAAAACCTTATGCTATTCTCTACTGTGTATTTGGATCAGAAGCTACCTCTATATCTTTAGTCCAAGCTGTTTTAATAACCCAGTTTCAGAATTTACAGCAGACTGCAAGCTACTAGTCACAATACTTTTTATAACCATGTCAATATAAAGCCACATGGTCAATCATATGGAACTCAGCAACTGTGACACAAATCACAGGAGGACAAGTGCAACTTTAAACAAGCTCAAAGCAGCACTAAATGTGTCTCCCAAATTAACGCTGAAAAACAGCCCTAGATCAGACATAAAGAGAAAGAGAAGACAATGTTACAGACAGTACCATCCCTAGAGGTACAGCAATACTGTCATGTTTTCGGGTGATTTGATACCCTTTTTAACTGGTGGTGGGTCTTACAGAGAAATGTACCTTGCCTGCAAAAGAACAAATCAATTCCAAGTTTATCCACCAAGCCCATTTAAATTGAAAGCTATACAAAAATTTCTATTAGGTAATTTTCTTAAGTAAGATAGGAGAAATATGCTCTAAAAATTTTCACTGAACATCATTTTTCAAAATGTTAAATGCAATTGGGAAAAATAAGGTCACATTGAAAGTTGGCTCCACAAAACACACTTGCTCAGAAAGTGCTAGCAACAAAGAAATAACATTTTTGGGAAAAGATCATTTTGTTCTGACTACACAAATGGAGAAAAGTATACAAATGCTTCAGTTGCCTTGCTTATGAAAGACCTGTCAAGCACAGATGTTGTTCTTGGTAATGCATTACAAGAGATACACACACACCTTGTTGTTTTCACAGTTATTAACCAAATGTTAAATATTATGCAAGTGTCATTTGAAAAATGCCTATGTCTGAGAGGCATTTACTTTATAATTTATTATATAATGTTCTCACAAGGAACTAAGCAAAAGAAAATATCTGGGACAACTTATTTACCAAAAGTTTTAAAAATTAGTGTATCAAAACCCAATATGTCTCTACGTAATAGTACTAAGCAGGGATGATGATGAAATAAGTTAGTGAAATGACATATTCTGAATCCCGCACCACACTAAATGTGAGCAGCACTGGCTGTTTTCTTACTGTTCTTGTTACTATTATTAACAGTTTTAGACACAATTAAAAACTGCCTCTCTGTCCTGAATGGCCTATATCTTGTTGAATCATTGGCCCCAGGGGCCTCAAAGACCTTCCCAAACATCACAAGGCTATTGGCTACTCTCCGTAACTGGACTTTAAGGTTATATAGCTGAAGGCATAAACTACTTATAGAATTGAACATGGAAAAAATCCAACTGTTGCTCAACTAGAAACTTCACCCCTTCTGGGTAGCATTCATAGTGATGGGAGGCACTTTATTTGCTTCCATAGTGATGGGAGGCACCTTGCATGAATTTAGGTAGGTAAGGAAGTGAGGAGGATCTAGAAAGGGCTGGGGGAGAGTAAAGAATATGCTCAAAATATACTGTATAAAATGTTAAAAAATAAAAAAATAAGAACTACATTTCTTCTATACTTGAAGTCAAGCTAATCTTTATCCTAAAGATCACCTGGGGGAGGTTTCAAATCCCAGCATTTTACCAATGAATGAACAGGCATAGGCAGTGTTTATGAGAGTTAAATACTTAATTCATTAGCAAACCCTACAATTAGCCAGGACTTGTCCTTCTATTTAGCCAGTAATTAGGGTATGCCTCAGGAACTGATTGAAGGTGTGATCCCAGCATCTCATTCATGTCCAAGATCCTTGCAGATCACCTACGAAATCATTGTAATCTGACATGAATGCTCCCAGTAGTGTCCATTGACAAAACTCATCACTGTGCACATTTTCAGAAAAGTGGAATGCTTTACTTAAACACAACACTATAATGCTATGACAATTGTTGGCTTTAGTGATAAAAGGAGAAACTTTTGGAAAAGGAAGGAACTAGAAAAAGAAATCATCTTACCCAATCCCCATTGGCCCACCCAATAAATAACACAGTCTGAATATTGCATATCATTTTACTGTACATCAATAATTCAGGCGATGATTAAATAGATTGCTAGAGCAATGTTTGCTATGCTCCTCACAAAGCTGAAAGACAAACAAATAAACACTACTTCCATCTTTGGCAGTGTGCCTATCAAATATCATTGAACTGTTGGTTATCATTGAAAAGGATGAGGTCGGCCATTGTTCATCAAAGGATCTGCTTAAAAGATAGACTGACACAATGACCCAGGAATTTCCCCCATTTTACTCTTTATAGAAAGACAAATAACTAATTAATTATTACTTGCCAAGGTTCATTACCTGAATTTTTTCCTTCAGGGAGATAATAGTCAGATTTGGGTTTATGATAACATATGAGTTATCTAAAACTAAGCAGCCTTCTCTTTCCACTCTAGAAAGCAGAGGCCAGCCAGGAAGTCTGATACTCAGATTTCCTGAACTGGAAGTCACTTACTAAGCAAAGAAGTGAAGGCAAATTATTCAACTTCTTTTTTCTATCAGAGCCTCAATCGGTAATTAACATGAATAAAAAATGAGCTACTTCATAGTAATACAGTGAAGATGAAATAAAAATTACAACAGAAGACTAGTACAATATCTGGCATATGATAGGCATTCCAAAGAGATAGCTACTTTGTTCTTTGTGCCTGACCCTTACTGCATAAAGCCTGAGTAATAGAGCAACCAGATAAAAACTGAAGTTCACACAGACTCAGCTCAGATTCCTCCCGATTAGTCTCTTAGTGCATCTGTAGGTATTCTTGGAGGTTGAGAGGTACCCTGAGACAGAAATTTAAATAGCACCAGTCAGCATTCACACCTGTCTAGGCATGTGTGAGGTCCAACAAAGGTGATAGAGGTAGTGTGATGGGAGGAAGATTTTGCAAGATATGCTTAGGGGAAGGATCTGAGCCAGTGAGTTGGGAGCAGAAAATTGGCATGGAACTATAAAAGGGTAAAACTCTCAATTTAGGTGTTTGCCACTATTCTGGGCAATCATAACTTGGCTGTTCCAATGGTGTGAAAAAATAAAAAGCACTATTAGCCCCTGTGGTCATTCAGAACCACATAACAGCATTAGGAATGTGCCTCACTTCTAAAGTGACCATAAAGTAAAGGTAGGCAATGGTGTGTGGAGTGAATTAGCAGGTATCTGTCCCAAGGAAGAGACAGATGAGGACACAGCAGAGCTCTTCACCTGTCAAAGGCAACAGCTGCAGGATCCAGGATCAAAGTAATGCAGATTGTCCAGGTAGCAGTGCAGGGGTGAGATGCAGAGCCCAACAGTGCTATTAAGGTGGTGCATCTGTCTAGTCAAGGAAACTGGCTGTCAGGCTGCAGCTTCATGAAAAACACCTTTTCATTAGCTCAAAGTACTTGGGAGAGTGAACTACCAGAGACACTCAGAATTAAACTTGAATGCTAATGGGTCCCCATTACTGGTCTCTGGTCACTTACTCCTGTGGTGTTGGCTTCCATTTATGCCATGCTTCCTGACTTCTTAGAATCCATGTGTTCATTGCTGTGGCAGTTGCTGGTCTGACAAGTCTGTGCACAGATTTTTCTGATAGTAACTGAGGCACAAAGCTCAGTAGTGGGAATCTCAGTAGACAGGTCACAGTGGTTTTGGAGGTATTGGGATAGGACAACTGAGCTACAAAGATATGCTCTGTGTTCCTGCTTGGGGTAGAGATAGTTGGACAGATCAGGCAAGCATCGTTAGTGGGGTTTTCTTTGTATGCTTAACATTTTTCATCAAGTGAAATATTTTCAAAACAAATAACTAATCAGTGGCAAGGGGAAGTTATTGAAAAAGTATGCATCTTTCTGGTGTAATATTCAGTTTATAAACTTGAATATGAAAGAACGACCTGTTTATCATTTTAAAATATTTAAACGTGATCTGAATAAGAAAAATAACAGATGTACCAGAATGGGGGATGGGAGATCCATGAGGACTCAACCCTACACACAGAATTAGAGGCAACAAGAAATGCTGAGTGAGAGAAATAATTTTCTCCAGGGAAGAGCACATCAATTAGTTATTCAATACCAAATGGTCAGCATTGAAAACATACCTATGAATAGTATTATATAGACTAGGCAAGTTATATTTAGGAATATATAAGTATATACATATACATATGTGCACGGAACAACAATTAATGAAAAAGATGCCATGAATTTGAAAAAGATCAAGGAGGGGGTTTATGGGAAGATTTAGAGGAAGGAAAGGGGCAGGAGGAATACTGTAATTGTGCTGTGAAAAATAAAATGAAATCATTCGAAAAATGTTTGTTGAACACAAACAAAAATAGATGGAGCTTTCCAGCCTGTATCCTACCATGAAGGATGGAACTTAGCCTTTGTCACTCAGGAATTTTCTTACTCTTTTGTTCTTCCCTCTGTCTCCTCTCCTGAAAGTTAAATTCCACCCAAGAGATCAAATGTATAGGAAAGTGTTTCTGCTGAGCACACTACATAGCTGACCCTTGGGAGACACACATTCTCCCTTAGGACTTTGTGGCTTTTCCATTGCTGTGCTACCTCCTTCTCACCCTTATCCTGACCCCAACCACACCCTAAGTTAGGAAATATTTGCAGAAGGAAGTTCCCATCAGACCAGGGAACTCAGTCTCCCCAGATACCTCAGTCAGCCTTTCCCACAAGCAGCTGATTCTTCTCCAGAGTGAAGTTACAGACCAAGACAAGAGTCTCCAATATCATGGCAGATAGGACCCTATGCTTGTCCCTATGGAAAGACTATTTTGTCTTCCTGTTGCCCTCAGAGATTTTGGACAAGTAATTCAACAAAGGAAATAATAATGTAACATCTGCTTTCTGTAAGCCCCTAAATATCCCTGAATCAAAAAATTGCTGATCCCAATTTCTCCTAATAAAGGGTAAGGTGAGGAGTAAACCTAAGTGTACTCTAGTTTGAAAGTTCTCCTCTACTTCAAAGCTCCTGTGAAATGTAACCTCCAATGTAATAATGTTGGGAGGTGGAGCCAGAATACAGAGTACAGAATACAGAATACAGAATACCAGAATACAGAGGCTAATGCTACTATAAGACTTTCAGAAATGTGTTTACTCTTTTTCACTATCTTGCTGTGTGAGGACTCAACATTTATCCACCCTCCCGAACACACACATATATACACACCTTGCCATTCAATACTCTAAGACACAAGAACACCGTGAGAATTCCTTTCCCCTAATGCCAGGCATCTTGACCTTGGACTTCCCAAAATCACTGGCCTCTACACAAAAAGCTATAGTAACATTTTAATGATTTTGTTATTGTGATCAACATGATGTTAGCATGAGCAGCCATATTGTGCTAGGTATGTTTTTAAATATTAACTTATATGGCCTTTGTAATGATCTGAGATCATTTCCATTCAGTACTAAAGAAACTGAAGCAAAGAGAGTAGTTTGTTACACTCCATACTCTTATCAATTGGAAGCAAGGTCTGTATGGAAGTCAGGCTACCAGGCTGTTTGTAACCCTGTTACATGCTCTTCTCAGAAGGAGGAGCTGGGCCTGCAGTATTGCATAGCTTTTGGTTATCATTGCCTTCTCATTTATTGTTCTTTTATTCTGCATCATTGGAGCTCCCACCTTATGCATGAGGCTCAGAGACCTGAGTTTTATTCTAGTACAAGGTACTCCAGCTAGACTCTTATCTTGTCTCAACCTTCCCTCTTTGTTCCCTGTGCTGCCCTTACATCTTTATCACTACACTTGACCCAGGATGGTGTGACAGATTTGGATTTCCTCATTTTCAGCCTTAGAGCTCTGTGACTTTTCCCCTTTGAGAACTCTGGCTAATCCTGTAGATGAAACTGTAATGATTGGTGTCTAACTTTGATCAGAGTCCTTGTCAGTTTCTCTATTGAACTTACTCCAGTATCTTTGGAGAAGGGGTCAATGCCAGGCAGTATTTCTATAAACTACACACTTTCTATCCCTTGAAATTAAGTATGTCAAAATCCATTTATTTAAAACATAAAGATATGTTTTTGATAGGATAGAATTCATAATTGAAACTTTCCATACTTGGAAATTCTATTTTTTATGAAAATCTTGATTTTTATAGAAAATTAGAAAACAAAGCATTGAACTTATTACTAAGTATTTTATTTCAAGAGGCTATCTTCATACTGTGAACACTTTTGCATGAACCTAGTAACAAATCTTGAGTAAATGACTCAAGAGACACTATTAGCTTTAGGCCAATGATTTTCTATATCTCAAAAGTACACAGAAGGGACAGAAACTATCTCTTCTAAAAACTGTCTGTTTTCACATGTCTAATGACCATCAGGATAATGTGTGTGTTGTGTAGTAGTAGTCGTAGTAGTAGTAGTAGTAGTAGTAGTAGTACATTGCTGTGGTAGCTCACCAACAAGACAAGGAATCATTTCATAGGTGCAAGCTCTGCCAGACCTCAGCAGAGGGAACCACTATCCTGGCCAGTGCCAAACTCAATCGACAATGGAACCTCGAGCCTCTCAGCTCAAGTGTTTTTATTCTTTCAGAACTCCTCAGATATTCTACTGATAGCACATGCAGATCATTAAACAATCCCCACAGAAATCTAACACCTGAAAACAATACAAAACACCCTAGAGAGCTCCTCACCCAATAGTGCATAAAACAGTTATTTTAAATATAACTAAAAGTAAACTTTTGCAACATGTGTATGCATGGATTTTCTGCCATTTGGGTCACAGGGATCAATTTATCAAATATGGGAATGCTTTACACAAGCTTTCTTCCCTCATTCAGAATTACAATGTATTGATGGGACATATGTAACTTCTTAAAGGAGTATTAAGTGATGCTTGAGTTTTAAGAGAAGAGGTTCACAAGAAAACAAACTATACACTTTTCCTGGGAAACCTTACTTTCTAATTTCAACATATTACCAGATTAAGAATCTGAAGGTTCTAACATTTCAACATACCAGCTTGTTCTTTTCCATGTCTGTGTTATAAAATTAATTCACTACACAAAAATCTCACAAGAATAGAAGGAAGAGCCCAGGAGGACAACCTTAAGAAAGTCTAAATAATTTCTATAACCCACCCAAATCCATCACACTTCATTAATTTGACAAGATTGGTAACCAAGACCTTTCAAGACAAAGTTTACAACCTCTGAATATAGCTCAGAGGATTTATTTCCATTGAGCTCAGAGAATTTGTTTTCAACGTAGAGAAACTTTACTGACAAGGACCAGAGAACCTAAATGACCCTTCATAGTGGTTACCTCACTGTTCAACAGAGGGCCGTAATGAAAGAGAAAAACACATTCAAGCAAGTCAGCGCAGATTATTTTTGACAAAACCCTGTGCATTCTCATCCTCTCTAACATAAAATGTTAAGGTTGAGATACAATCCCAGAGAGAAAATGGGCACACACACACACACACACACACACACACACACACACGCACAATACACAGGATAGTTAAATAACTACTTATAGTAAACATAATATGAAATTGAAATGAAAAGCAACAAAAGGTAAACTTACCAGCTCTCTTAAGGGCAGACAGTTTCAAATCTGTGACACTTATAAATGATATGGTTTCATCAAACTTTTAAGTCTGTCATTATCTAGAAAATTGTTGGAATTATTTATTTAATTCATTTCAAAGGTACATCATTAGCTTTTGCTAGGTTCCATTCCTCTTTTATTTCAAACACTATTCAAAACACAATCACCACATAAGGAATATTCCCTATTGGCTTTCTTTAATTGTTTTTACATTTATTCATTCCTCTCTTTATCCCCCCCCCCCATCTCTGTATGTATGTAACCAATGCACATCCCACACAAGTGAAATTCAGAGGGCAACTTGAGGGAGTAAATGCTCTCCTTCCACCATATGGATTCCAGAAAATGTGCTCGGGTCATCCTGTTTGCAGCAATCATTTTTACACATGAACTATTTTGTCTGCCCCCATAAAGGATTCCCATACTTATTATTTTACAATTTATTTTTGCACCACATTGCATGGCATCTATCCCTCTTCTTCACTGTACCATGCAGGTGAACATGGCTACAGCCAAAGTACACAGCTATATGATAAGGCATTTCAACTAATCATCCTTGTGAGCACTTAATGTTCTGTGGAAACTCAGCTAAACTTCTGTAAGCACAGCCATGCTCTCATTTTTTTAGAAGGCAATCCATAATTCTCTCCTGATATCTCAAACATATTTTATTCTGTAAGTTCTTAAACTTTTCCCATGCACAGCACCTTTATGCCCAAGAAATTATTACATGATACTAGGTATGCAGGTGTAGACAATAATTTTTCATTGATTATTTACTGATAATCATCAGAAACAAATTATCTTAAAAATTCATATATATTAGGTATAATATAATAGAGAAAAGGTGAAAAATATATGTAATACATTTATTTTTACTTTTTAAAGAATTAAATCTTGTCTGAATACCTGATATTTCATCTTCGAACATTTTCAGAGTTGATCAATATTTTGGTTTTATAATTGCTAATGTTAAGACTACCACTTCACAAAGATATGTATCACAAAGTACAGAATTATATTTAGGGTCATTTCATAAATTGCTAGACATTCTGTCCTAACTTTGTCCCAAGCCAAAATTCACCTCTTGATGACTAAAACTTTCAACAGATTAGGTAAATTTCTTCTTTTCAGCCCAGGCATGGGCTGGTGGTGCATGCCTTTGATCCCAGCACTCGGGAAGCAGGGCAGGCAGATCTCTTTGGTTCAAGGCCAGACTGGTCTACAGAGTAAGTTCTAGGACAGCCAGAGTTACAACAGAGAAACCCTGTCTTAAAGAACAAAACAAATTTTTTTCTTCTATTCATAATGTCTTAAAATTTTTTATCATCCAAATGATGAATTTTTGTCATTTTTTATGCTTTTTCAGTACAAGTTGTTGTGATTGTGTGATATTAACCTTCATTCCATTCAGGAGTAAGTTCCCTTGTTCATGGTCTTTGGGCCTTTTAATATGCTGTTGAGTTCATTTTTTTAGTATTGGTTGATGGATGATTTTTTACATCTCTTCATCTGAGATACCTGGCTAGATTTTTTTTCTGAAGTTATCCGTGTTTAGCATTTGTTTCAGGCTAGTGGTGGTCTCATGAAATGAGTTTTCAATTTTTTCTCCTCTTCAATATTTTGGAAAAGTTTGAAGAAGATTATCATTAGTTCTTCAATGCTTGCTAGAAACCACCAGTGAAGTTCCGTGTCTCCAGAGCTATGGAAGAGGACTGAGCCAATGTCCTTACTCGTTACTGACTCATGCACATTTTCTTTCTCTGTTTGGTTCAGTCTGAGTAAATTAGATGAGTCTAGTGGTGCCTCCATTTCTTCTAGGTTTTTAGATTTCATGGAATTTCATTACCTCTTTTACAAATTTACCTCTTAAGGTATTATGAATTCTGATGTAAATATTTATAATGTCTCTTTTTTTCCACTTCCAATCTTATTTGAGTCCTCTCTCGTCTTTCCTTAATAAGTGAAAGTTGTTCATTTATTTATATTTTAAAAAAGACCCTGTAATCTATTTCTCTGTCTCTATTTCATTTGTTTCTGCTCTGATCTTTGCTATTATTTCCATACCAACAATGGGTTTATTTATTTTTTCTTTTTCTTGTGGTTCTTTAAAATAAAACATTAGGTTGTTTATATAAGTTTTGTACCTTGATTCTTACAATTCTGGTGGTAGGGATAGAACTGAAGGCCCTGTGCCTGGTAAGCAAGTGCTCTGCCATGAAGTTATATCTCCAACCCACATCTTCTTCCTTTTTCATGTAGCCATTTAGTATATAAATTTCTTTCTTAGAACAGCATTCCATACACCCAACCCAACAGTTTTTGTGGGTCATGTCTCAGTTTTCACCTATTTCAAAATAGTTTCAATTTCTTTTTTATTCCATTTTTGATGCATTTGTTCATGGGTTCAGGTTTAGTTTGCACATATACGAACATTATTTAGGGTTTTTTCATGTTTTTGAGTAATAGTTTAACTTCTTTACAAGGAGACACTTGACATGGTTTCGGTCTTCTTAAGTTGATTTGACTTTTGTTATCTACCAGGTGATTTACCCTGAAGAATGTTGCATGTGCATTTAAGAAGAACATGTATTCTGTTGCTGTTGGATGGAATGCCCTGGATATATATTACATCCATTTGTTCCAAACACATGTCAAAACCAATTTTCTTTACTGATTTTCTGACTGAATAATCTGTCTCCTGTGGAGAGTAGGATGTTAAAATCTATCACTGTAATGTGATATGTCTCAGATTTATCCATATTTGTTCTCTGCATCTAGACATTCCAATATTGGCTGCATATATATTTTACAATTTCTATAGGTGGCTGATAAACTTACCCCATTATCATTACAGATCATCATCTTTTACTCCAGACACAATATTGAATTAAATTCTATTTTATCTAATTTAAGAATAAAAATTCCTGCTTTTTAGTATATGCATTTATTTATAGGAGGTGGACATGCACACCAAAACATGGGTGAAAGCATCAGAAGACAACTTAGAGAAGTCAGCAGTTCTCTCCTTTCCCTGTGGAAGTCCTAAGGATCAAATGTGGGCCCTAAGGCTTGGCAGCAAAGGACTTTACTACTGAGCAATCTCTTAGGTCCAGTTTTCCTTTTTTATTCTTTTTCATCTTCCTTTGTATTCAGTATTTTCTTCTGTTCTTTCACTTTTACTTTCAGCATATCCTTAGCCTACTATTCCTGTAGTTACGTCTTAATTTTTAATCTATACAGCTAGTTCTTTGGGCTGGAAAATTAAACTCTGTATGTTCAAGATAATACTAGCCAGGCGGTGATGGTGCATGCCTTTAAACCCAGCACTCATGAGGCAAAAGCAGGTAGATCTATGTGAGTTTGAGGCCAGCCTGGCCTACAGACTGAGTTCCAGGACAGCCAGAGTTACAACAGAGAAACCCTGTCTCAAAAAAGCAAACAAAAAATTAATACTTACTGTTGCTATTTTTCTTTGTTTTCAGTTTCTGTTAGTATTTTCTTTCTTCCTCTCTTATTGTGTGTATGTTTTTATGTGTGTGCAATTGTGTTGCATTTTTATTAAATCATTCCTTAACAAATTATTAAAGTGATAGTTATTTTAATATTTTTTATCCTCTAACATTTACACAAACGACAAATGTGATATTCAAAGCCACCATCACAGTATCAGAGTATTTCAAATTTGACTGTCTTCTCACTTTGCCCGATAACTTGCATTTTGAGAGGTTAGTGTTCTTTTATTTATATTTTCAGAACTCCCTTTAGCATTTTATATAAGGCCTCTAATAATGACGAACAGTCTAGGCTTTTGTTTATCTAGAATAATCTTCATATTTTCCTTCCTTGTTGAAGGACAGTTTTGCTGAAGAATGAATCTTGATTGGCGTGGTTTTGTCATTCAGTACTTGGAGTACATGATTCATCTCACTCTGTCTTGGCCTGCAAAGCATCTACTGAGAAATCTACTGACTATCTCCCTCTGACCCTGTCTCTCTCTGTGTGTCTCTATGTCTCTGTGTCTGTCTCTGCCTTTCTCTCTGTCTCTCTCCTTGTCTCTCTGTCTGTGTGTGTGTCTTTCAAATCCTATAGTAAAAATTTCCTTCTCTTGGTGATGAATCCTGATGACCTTCATCATTCTTTTCCATTTTTCTTTGTATTTTGAGTGTATACTGAAAGGTCTTGGATTGGGTTTACAGGGGATATTGAAGCAAATTATTCCTTTGAGTAAAAATTTTATTTAAAGGTTTATTAATGTGATTGACAGACAACCACATAGAATTGATTCTGAGGACAGTTCTTCCCCAGGTAGCCAAGTAGACAGAGTGGTGTTTTCAGAATTTTATTTCCAGTTATATTTAAAATAGTTGTTTTGTGCATTGTTGGGGGAAGAGATACCTAGGCTTTGGCATTTCGTATTCTCTGCAGGTGTTGGCTATTTGTAAAAGATGTTTGGTTCCTCATGATCTGCATGTGAGATTAATAGAACACTTGAGTAGCTTCTTTGTCAATAAAAACCCCTGAGATCAGACATTCAGGATTCTACTGTCCAGGATGGCACTTGTCATGACAGTGGTTCCCTCTCCTAATGTCAGGCAGGGCTTGCACCTAGAATGCCTTCTTGTCTTCCTTACTGAGCTGCACAGTAGCTATCTACTACAAATGGTACACTAATGTGGTACACAAAAAGCAAAAAAGGGCATGACATCACATCAACCACATCCAACGTGGAGACAAGGAAGAAGAGAAACTCCAGACCTCACAGAGTCTTGTAAAGTACACTCAGGGCGATTCCCAGAGGTCAGAGATTAAGCAGTAGTGGAAAAGAGCACCAAACTGCCAAGATGTTTTGGCCAGCCACAGAGTCTTCCCACCAGCCCAGGATCCCCTGCTGAGGAGATGATGGCTTGGAGCCAAGAAGCCACTTGTTTGAACTGTTCAGTTTTTGTTTTGTTTTGTTTTGTATTTGCAAACCAGACTCCATCTTAAAATCTGGAAAATGTTTCATCAGGGTCAGTACACAGAAGCTGTCTTCCAGAACTGGCCTAGGTTGTAGCTTATGCTGGCAGCTGAATTTGGTACTGTAAGAGTCACTCAGATAAAGGCATGAAGGGGTCATAGAAAGCAGGTGAGCTTGGCACTATTAAAGGCCAGGAGAGGCCACTGGTGAAGATATATCTTCAGCAGCAGTTGAAGGTCCAAGATTGAAGGGACCATGAAGACAAGTTGAGGCTTGGCACCATGAAGAGAGTTCAGGAGAGATTATTCGTAAAAGTGCAGCCCAGTTGCAGCAAGAGACCTCGCCAGTTTTGAAGATGCCAGGACCATGGGGTGACCACAAACAACAGCAAGAGCAGAGGCTGGAGGACAAGCTGTGTGTACTGCAGAGTTCAGAACCAGAGAAGTGATTCAAGAACTTTGGAGGATCCCAGAAGATTGTGAATGAATTCCAGATATTGGACATTGATGTTTTTATACAACCGTGCTAGATATTATGAAAAGCTTGATAGATGTTTGCTTTCCTTTAGTCCTGTGCATCCTGGCAAAACAGGTGATTATTCCTCTTCTAAATAGTTTTGGTGGCATAGTATTGAATTGTGTTATAAAGATAAAGCAATTTTTTGGCTTATACAAAAAGGGGGAAATGTTGTAGAAGTTTATTTCCAGTTATATTTAAAATGGTCTTTTTGTGCATTATTGGGGGAAAGGAAGCTAGACTTTGGTATTTTGCTTATCTGCAGGTGTTAGCTTTTTCTAAGAGATGTTTGATTCCTCATGATTTGCACACACTATCAATAGAATACCTGAGTCATTTCTATGTCAATAAAAATCTCTGAGATCAGACACTCAGAGTTCCACTGTCCAGGATGGCTCTTGTCATGACAGGTGGTTCCTTCTACTGAGATTTGTCAGGGTTTGCACCTATGAAAGTGCCTCTTTGTCTTCCTTGCTGAGCCACACAGTAGATATCTACAACCTACCTTCCTGTAGGTTTTCAGAGAAACAGAGAGTTTTCCTGCTACATGGTGGATGAGTCCTCCACAACCGAGCTGCCTTTGATTCTCTGGCAACAGGAACTGGCATTGTGAGGAATGTAAGAAGGATATGTGACCTAGAAATTGTGTGAAAAGAACTGATGTCTCAGAGTCTGGTAGCCTGGATCTAGAAGCTTCCTTATGGAATTGAGAATTAGGCCAGCAAAAATTTTCCAGGAATAGAGCCACCTTAACTCATAAAGAGTTACAGAATCATAAACAAGCTTGTTGATGGGTGTGGGTACAGTTTTATTCACATCAATTTACTGAAAAAAAAAAAGCTACTGAAAATGGACATTGCCTGATGAGTTTCTAGTCAAAAACCCAACAGGAAACTTCAAATAAGCTGTCTTAATTACACTGCACCTCTCTTCACTTTGGGCACTGCTGCTGTTTACTCTATTGCACTTGTCAACACAATCTTCATTTCATCATGTTCTTCAGGTCATAAATTTTAAAGAATTATTTTATTTTAGCATGTGTGAATTTGTGTGTATGTTTATGTGTATGTGTATGGGGGGAGTGTTTGTGTGTGTTGTGCGTGTGTGTGTATGTGTGTATGTGTGGGTGTGTGTGTGTGTGTGTGTGTGTATGTGTATGTGCACACAAGCACAGGCATGTATGGGAGCCAGAAGGACAAAGGAAGTGTGTATGTGTGTGTGTGTGTGTGTGTGTGTGTGTGATGTGTATGTGCACACAAGCACAGGCATGTATGGTCCCTTGAAGCTTGGGTTGTCAGTGGTTGTGAGTCACCCAGCATGGGTATTAGAAACTGAATCAGTTCTTCTAAAGGAGAAGTATTTTAGCTCGAGTTTCTATTGGTTTGAGGAAACACCAGGACTAAGGCAACTCTTTAAAGGAAAGCATTTAATTGGGGCTTGCTTACACTTCCGAGGCTTACTCCATTAGCATCATAGTGGGAAGCATAGTGGCACATAGGTAGACATGATGCTGGAGAGGAGCTGAGAGTAGAGAGTTACACTGGGCCTGGCTTGAGCATCTGAAACCTCAAAGCACCACCTGACCCCACCTTTGAGACACACTTCTTCCAGCAAGGACACACCTACTCCAACAAGATCACACCTCCAATAATTCCACTCAATGAATCTATGGTGGCTATTTTCACTGAAATCACAACAAACAGCAAGAACTCACTAAGTTATTTTTCCAACGCCTGGGTCCAATATTTCTATTTCACATGTTTCAACTTGTATGATAATTTTCATTTTCACAATAAGTTGTTTTCCTGATTTTTCTCAAGTTGTTTCTCTATATTTGGTCAGCTTACTGAAATTACTTAGAACAAGTATTTTTTAGTTATTTGACAGGAAATTTCATACACCTTAATTTATTTGAGAGCAATTATCAGAAAATTTTGTGTGCCCTGGTTGGAGTTGCCTCCTTGGTTTTTTGTGTTTCTTAGAAACTTCTATTGATTTTGTACATTTGATGAAGCACTCAACTCTTTACTGGTTGTTTATTATGAGAAAAGACCTCCTTTAATAGGTAAGTAAAAGGATGTTCTGTAGGTACGGGATGGAAGTCTGACCAACGTTAAGAGTAAGCAAGTAATCAGCATGCAGTTCTGTCATCCAAGATCAGCACAACAATGATGAGAAAGGACCTCACTGACCAACGTGTAGGTATCCCAGCAATGGCAAGGTTGAGATACTCACTGGCAAAAACAGCTGTGTTTCTCCTTCTTCCTTTTCTCCCAGTGGAGAAGCCATGGCTGAGTTGTAACTAACATGAAAGAGAAGAGATGCTAGTTACTGGAAAGGAGCTGATACAAGTTCACCCTTCAGAATGGCTTTGTGAAGAGAGGGACTCTGTGGGGAGATAAAAGTTCTGCAAAGAGGAGTTGCATTAGGAGAGGTAGCTGCCAAGTCTAATATGGCAAGATGCCTGAAAGAATAGCCCTCAAATCCTGAAACAAAAGGTGTTACTGACTCTTACAAGTTTTCAATGGGAGTCAGCAAGATTCAGAACATTTGATCTAGCCTGTTCTGACTTATTGGCAAGCAGCATCAGATAGATACTTGATAGATAGGACTAGATGGGGGGAGGAGTGCAAGGTCACAGCACAGCTTAATTTCTTTCTTTTTTAAAAGTTTTTCCTGTTTCATATAATGCATTTCAACACCCACCCACCCCTCCTTTAACTCCTCCCAGCCTCCCAGCCCCCCTTTCCCCAATATCTACCTCCATCCTCCCGCCTCCACCCCTGCCTTTCCCCAAGAAAGAGCAGTCTTCTCAGAATTACTGCTCAAACACAGCACAAAATGGAGCAGGGTCAGACACAGTTCAAGATTGGACTAGGCAACCCATTGGCAGAGGAGGTATTCAAGGGCAAGCAAGAGGTTTGAGGACCCACTCCACCTCCATTCCAGTCTGTATGAGTTCTGCAAGAGCACCAAGTCATGCATCCTCAAGACATATTTGGGAGATCCGGCAGGTTCCATGTCCTGCCAATGCAAACACAAAAACCTCAACCTATGGCCTATCCTCCCTGCAATATCCGCTGGGACAATGGAAGGGCAAAAGAGCATAATTTCTTATCAACCATCTGAGCAGGAAAAGAGAACTTCAGAGGGAAGAGGCTGAACTTGTTTCTATCTTCCCCTCCAGAGGCTTGAGTACCCTGTCACAGTAGGGGCCTGTCAGTTCTTTGTCCAAGAAGACATATTGTGGAAGGTGGCAGTAAAGGAGGGACTTGATTTCTGGTAGAGAGAAAAGTGATCTGGTAGTGCTGAGTATGGCTTGCAGTATACTTGCAGTGGCAGTTATAGTAGAGACTGGCATGCAGTTTCAGTGTTGCAGCTACAGAGTCAGGTCCAGTAGATAAGCATTTGTCAGGAATCATAAGTGCTGGAGGCAAAGGCAGCTTTTGGTAATTTTGTAAGGTGTGAGTACATTCAGAGTGGTTACAGAATCAAGACTTGGAGGAAAACCCCCAACAGAGCTATAGCAGCTCCAGAATCTGCACCATGGGATGGCCAGTAACAGTGGGCACAATGTTTGGAGAACAAGTATGTGCAGAGTCTGCCTCTTTAAAACCTGAAGTTTAAACTGGTTCATAATGGTAATACCTTAGTGGCTTCAGTGTCTGAGATACAGATCCATGGCTATAAAATCTGCAGTTCACATACATATGGAGCAGCTTAGATACAATTCTGGAGTCCACGTAGAGAGCTAACTTTCTATGGTGATTCTTCAGATGTCAGAGATTCAGACACAGAACAGCCATGTACCCAAGGCCCATCATGTATCTACCTGTATCAAACCGGTCCCAAGGCCCCCATGCAGAGATATTTTGCAACAGTAGTAGCTCCAGGCTTTGCAGTGTAGTATACATGACACAGCTACAGAGCGGGGATCTAGAACACAAGAACACAGGAACTAAGAGTGAAGGCAGCCATTTGGTGCAGGTATATTTGGTGTGGCCATAACTCTAAGTTCTTGAATACGTGTAGAGTTGGAAAGACTAATGGCTTCTTTATGTTCCAATTTTCCACAACAATGTCTCCCTCTCTAAGCATTTGCAGAATGAATGACTACTGATTACCTCAGTGGTAAGCTAGGCTATGAGATTGTTCTGGCATATTCTGCTTAGCTGGTACTGATAGCTCCTGTCTGTCTATGAAGTTACTCTGTGTTTGCTTGTTTGCTTGCTTGATTACTCCACTGTTGCTGATGCAGATTTAATTGGGCCCATGAGCTTTTCCTGGGCTATTTTCATTCACAGAGAGTTCTGTTATTTTCTTTTTATGGGAAGAAAGCAGTGCCTACTGCTCTACCACCTTGCTGATATGACTTATAACATAAAGTTGTCATAAGGTAATTAATATATATTATGCTATAAGTTTTGTATAAAGCAGCAAAACAAAGTAAATACTCTGTTACTTCAACATGGGTGTATATATGATTAAACAAAGGAAAGAACAAACAGAAGAATTATTATTACAACTTTCTGAGTGTTGATTTCCTGGCATGAGGGACAGAGAAAAGCATTAAGAGGGGCATCAGTAGTACTAATAACACTCTCTTTCTTAAGATGGCTGGTATATTATTTTCTCTAACATCTCTGTAGCAAAATGTCTCACAAAACAAAGGGAAGAAGAATATGTATTGGAACATGTTTCTAGAGGTTGCAGCCTTTTAAAGCAAGGAAGGTGTGAAGAATGGCTCAGTGTATTGCAGGGAGTGTGAGGCAGCTGCTGTTCACATCATGGTAGTTTAGAAAGCAGAAATCCAAAACAGAACCACAACTTGATACAACCTTCAATGGCCCACCATAAATGAGCTACTTCCAATCATTATGCTTCCATCTCCTAAAAGCCTCCTGGAATTCAAAACGACTCTACAAGCTGGGGAACAGTTCTCCAAAGTATGAGGCTATGGAATATTTATATAGAAACTGTAGCAGGTGATAGAACATGAACAATTTTATTATTCTTATATTTCATATAAATCTTCATCTTATTCATGATGAATATTCAATAACTTTTCAGGGAAATTAAAATAAAACTTATCTTTACCAAGGTCATGATAGTTGCTGTTCCTCAGGATAGTGTGAAAAAAACAAACTGGAGCCAATGGCTTAACAGTTTAATCCTAATAAATTGTTACTTAACAAATGTAGAAGAAAATATAGTGATAACTTCTGTGGGTAAATGTAGACTCTCTCTGTCTCTCTCGCTCTGTGTGTGTATGTGTGTGTGTGTGTGTGTGTGTGTGTGTGTGTGTGTGTGTGTGTGTGTGTGTATGCATGAGAGAGAGAGAGACAAAGAGAGAGAGAGAAATGGTATGTGCATGTGAGTGTTTGGGTGTCCACATGCTCCATATGCAGAGACCAGTATATCAGGTTTCTCATGTTGTCATCTATTACTCTCCACACTATTGCTTTGAGACCAAGTGTTTTGTTTTTGTTTTTGTTTGTTTGTTTTATTGAGCTATAAACTCCTCATTTCCAGCTAGGCTGACTGGCCAGCAAGCTGAGGAACTGCCTCTCATTCTTTTGAAATTCTGCTGTTCTCTCTGTGTATGTGTGTGTGTGTGTGTGTGTGCGCGCGCACGCACACGTTGAGATTGATTATATAGTCACAGAAAAATCCATAGATGGAGAAATGAATAGCTATGTGGAGAAATTTCTAGACAAACAAATAATAGAGTAAGATGTGAAGAGTAACAGTACTTATCCAGTTTCACCCTCTAAGACATACTGAGAGCAGAAACAACAAAACCAGCACTTAGCTCTTAGCTGGGAGAGGTGATAGATGGAAAAGAACTTTCATTTTATAGCATGTTTTTATATTGTGCATCATTTTAACACCATCTAAATCACCATAGGATCTTGATCTGACAACAAAATTAACAGAAGATGAGCAGTGAAATATGTCTTATTTAAGGGAAGAAAATCCATCCTAAGCTATTTACTAGAAATCAGTGACACCAGACCAAATGTAAGCATCCAATGCCTACAAAAACATTTTAAGGGATATGAATCTGCAATATCAACACACGAAATAACTTGAAGCCTAGAAAATGTCTTAAAGATAGCATTTCAATTCTCAAAGGCATAGTAGTCAGAACGTATACCCTTAAAAGCTAAGGAAAGAAATTTGTACAATGGAAAGATAAAATCTGCAGCTAAATAAGTGTCTTGTAAAAGTTTGGAAGAGTATAAAATTGATATGTCGAAGAACATGGAGAGTGAAATATGAAAACTATCAAAACCAATAGAAAGAGAAATGCATGAGAAGATAAGAAAATTCAATGTGGAAATTGTGGAAAGATTCATTGAAAAATGTCAAATACTTCAAGTTGGCCAAAAGGGATTATGTGTCGTTTCTCTGAGAAAAGGAAGACTGCTTCACATCAGCAGAAAATTGAGCATTTTGTAGATATGCATGCAGTTTATAGAATGTCATTTAAATGGATTACCATTCCCTCTTCTATGCTTATTTGCAGGCTAGCTAATTGAGATAAAGCGTCTCCTCCACTAGTCCTAAAACATACTGGTACTCCAAGATTAACACAGGTTCAAAGCCTCAAGACAATGGGAAGGGTGTCTGATTCATCATTTTTATCTCCCCATCATATATTATAAAACTTTGCTGATAATAAGTCCTTGATAAATTTTTATTAAAAAAAAAACTAACCAAAACTCTTAAAGAAAGGAATCTTTCCTATCATCTTAATAATCAAATATGCTTGGCCAGGCAATGGTGATACATGTCTTTAATCCCAGCACTCAAGAGGCAGAGGCATGTAGAACTCTGTGAGTATAAGGCCAGCCTGGTCTACAAAATGAGTTCCAGGACAGCCAGAGTTACAACAGAGAAGCCCTGTCTCAAAAATCCATATATATAAATATATTGCTCTAAAGTAAATTACCCATTTTCAACAGCATGACAGTAGAAAACAAAAGCTTAACCATATCCCTGAGCTTTGAGAGAGATGGATTTATGGCTTTCTCTGACATTGAATTGCAAAGACCTGTTGTATTAAGTAAATTAATGCTTTTTCATCAGAAGGTCTATATGGAATAATAAAGTCTCCCGTAAGAAAAGTTAGATAACTGCTACCTCTTGTGAGATTTCCAATAACCCACTTTACCCACATGGCCTTTTGTATCCCCATCTCAAATATGAGGCTGTTAAACTAGATCCCTAAAGAAACCCCCTAGGATTCCCTCTAGCTCTTTCATATCATCTCTGATGTGAATCCACAAAAAAGAAAGCTAAAAATAGTCTATGCTGGTCACAGAATGAACATTCTTAAAATTAACTTACTTCTCCAGATGTGATATGAAAAACAAACACCACAAACCAGAGGATAACATTTTCCCAGAATAGCCTAACAGTGTTTTCCTAATTAGGAAATGATGTCATGAAAACACTGGCTGAGCCTGTGAACTCAGTAAAAGCAATATGCTGCCTCTGAAATTAGTGTGCATAAAATGGCCATTAGGGAAGGTTTGGGTTCAGATATATGAAACAGCTTCAAGGCCAGATTAACAAAAGAGCAACATCACAATATGGCTACTCTCCACAAATAGACATTCAAAACTGGCATCAGATGCAAAACTCTGGAAACTAACAATGGTCAATCCCTGCTCCTATTACCAGCCCCATCTGCAATCTACCTTGCGCAGTAGAAAGCACAGCGATTTGAAACTCCTGATTCTGAGAAAACAGAGTAGCAAATCTCAGTTCTCGGAGAGGATGCAACACCTTGTTTTTCTGATGCTAGAAAGATTCCATATCTTATCATAATATTTGTGTTCATGGATGCTGTATTAACAAGCAAAGAAATAGAAACAGCTGAAATATACACTGAAGAATAGATAATAAAAATATAGTATCTTTCCACAACAGAATATTATTCATTAACTAAGAAAAATGAAATTGGAAAATTTGCAAGTAAGTGGATGGAGCTGGAAACAGTGATTATGAGGTGGCAACCCAGTACCCCCAAACCAAACATTATATGACTTCTCTCAGTTGTGTATGTTTTAAATATATATATATATATACATATATATATATATATATATATATTTCCATTAGAATACCAGTAGAAGTCAGGAAATTAATAAAGTCACATAGGCTTTCAAAGGAGGGAGGACATACTGCACTGATATTAAAGATTAAAAGAAAATAAAGGAATAGGAAGTGTTATGTTAGGGTAGGGGAAGGGACAGCAGGATAGATAAGAGAATACAGAGAGAGATTAAGTAACCTTAAAGACTTTTTAAAAAAAAAAGTCATATGGAAACCAACTCCTTAGAAGCTTTGTAAAATGTATCTACATACAATCATAAAAAGAGTTAAAATGGAGTTACACTGTAACAGAGCAGCAATGACTCCACTAGGCATCACAGGCTAACAAACAGAAAGACCAATGGTAGGAATGAGTTACTGAAGTTGTTGACCAATGAGATTCCATAAACCCAAAACATTACAGGCTATTACCAATGATTATAGTTATTCTCCAGAACTTGATAGTGAGACCCTATTGTTGAAGATATCACAAGCTTGAGTCATAGGACATGATGATATCAAATTGGTATGGACTTGGAAGCTTCATTCCTCCTGGATAGCATTCACAGTGAGGGAAAGTGCTATGTATGCTACTGTAGCAAGCATCATCAGTTTTAACAAACTATAACAATGATTGGCCTGATAGGACATGCCCACTAGTGCAATACTGGCATGAGCATCATGGTAGTCACCAAACACTTTATGATTGGATGTAAGTTCTGCTTTCCAAGATGAGACCCATACCTGACACTATAGGGCAGAAACCTATGCTATGAATGATCATAAGTGATAGGAAAGAACCTACTACTATTAGTCTGTCAAGTAGACAGAGTTTTAAACTGACTTCTAATGATGTATAATTATCCTTATAGATTAATGATTTCCCAACCATCATCAGAAAACATCTAATTGCAGGACACGGTACTTACACAGAGCGCTGGCCAAGGTACAGAGGATAAGTGATTAAACAATACCCAGACCTACATGGCACATATAAACCATACTCCCTCCTACAAATGCTCAGGTATTACTGTGGTAGACAAGAAGGAAAAGATGTAGGAGTCACAGGTAGTGAATGACTAGAAGGAAGCAGTGTTCTCTGGAAAGAAGAGGGCATCTGCACATATTAACTTTCAGCAGTTGTAACATCATGCATATCACTTGTGCAGTCCAAGCCAGATAATATCCCAGCATGGAGAAGGGAGTTAGGCATGAAGTCTCACCCCTAGCTGAAGGAGAAGCGCTTGGCAATTATTAGCTTCTAGGAGAGGAAGAGTCATTTTTCTCTAAAATCTTAGACCCTGGTATGTTGACCACACTCCAGTACATAGTGACACATCCAAGAATATCTGGCCACCAGAAACTTGTATTAAAGGGTTTCATAAAAGAAATAGACATGAATTTGGGTGTGTATAAATTGGAAGATGGATCCAGGAAGATCTGAGGAGCTGAGGAGCTGAAAAGGTGAATATTACCAAAACATATTGTATGAAATTCTCAAAAGACTAACAAATGTATTTCTAAGACCAAGAAAAATAGACAATTTATCAAAAATAGTATTAACTGAAATGAAGATAAGCTATCAATAAGTATTATTTAAGGCTTTGAATGGGAGATAACATATTAATTCAACATATCTATACTAAGCATAGAAATTTACGATTGTCCATGAGTTTCCAAATTCCAAATTCCAAATCACTGTGTCACATACAAAGAATCTCTGATGTCCAGATTTTGTTTTGTAACTTTGGTCATTAACTTTTCCCTTTACATGTCTGATTAAGCTTAATGAGTTAGCTGAGTTAATGAAGTGTGATGTCCCATTAAATACATCAACTGACAGCAATTAATTCCCCAGAACATGTTCTCTGTTGATTGATATTATTTATCAGTGTAGACGAATTTAAGTGAGGTGAGGCCCCTGGCAGAAAGTGGGAGTTTCAAACTCTGGAAGTTTGATTCAACAAAAGTGTTTATTTTCTGTTATTGAAATTGGCTAATGTATTAAGAAAATGAATGTGTTGCCCAGACAAAAAAATCAGGAAGGCGTATCATAGAAACAAATTGCCAATCAATTAAAAAATGTCTCCTGTCATTACAGTTTCTCAGCCAGCCACTTCCTGATTGTGGAGCACATTGCCTGCAGCTATCATCTTACATCTAAGAAAGACATTGTTAAGTTACCTCTGCATAAGGAGCAAAATGAACTTTAGAGGTTTAGATAGAATGTTGGAAAAGCAGAAAAATAGATGTAATTTGGAATGTGAAGAAATCCCTAAATCCCTTTATTCATTTTTTGATAATAGCCCAAGTTCCCCCAAAGCTCCTGACTCTCAGAGGAAGCTTACACACTCTGGTAAATCACCTTAGTAATAATGGGCTATCACAGAAACCTCTCTCAGAGATCCTGATGGAAACTGTGTGGGATTTCCCTGGAGAGGAAAATCCACTCACTTCACTTCAGTGAATGAAATTAACCAACCAGAGGAGATTCTACTAGGAAATGAACAAACACCTCTTTAAACATAAATAGATCAAAAATGAGTAATGATAGGCAGGGAGACAAGCAATGCTAAGAGAATTCAGAGCTGTAACTTCTGAGCTACATTTATGTATTTATGAGAGTGTGAATTAGAGAAACAGCATTAGATGCTGGAGGAATATATTCAGTGAATATGAGGAAGTATGTGGGTAATAATGAGAAAACCCACAGTATATTCTTCTACATTTCAGAGATGTTTCCTTGAGTTCATATATAACAAAGACTGAAAAGTATTTATCAAGCATTCACCAAGTGAGCAGAGCCACATAGACACAAACTCGTCCTTGGGGAATAGATGTGTAGAGTCTTCAGCCAATAGACACATGCTGAATGAATAGTCTTTAATTTTTAAATAAAAATAACACTCTTTGGTTTGAGGATGAAGTGCATACACCTCGATCTGCAGTATAAACAGTGTTCAGGGATGAGCCTTCTGGAAATGATTGGCTCTGCCTGTAACGACTGATTAACCAATTCATTGATTCAAATTTTGAATACACTATTGGGAAGCAGTGGAGATGCAGACAATAGTGCTTGGTTGGAGTAAGAAGGTCAACCATCCTATGGTTCTTCAGATATCTTACCCTAACCCCTTCCTTTCTTTCCCTTGGCTTCCTTGCTGTATAAGTAGTCTTGTCCTCCACATGCTCCTGTTGGCATGATGCTCACCTCACCATTATCTCCATTGCAATGGACTATGAGACCCACAGTCTGAAACTTCTGAAGGTCAGAGCCAAAATAAAGATTTCTTCCTATTTAAAGCTAATAATGATGGCAAACAATAAATGTAAATTTAATTAAAAAGTCAATAAAAGCTAATCAAAGGATCCTGTTCTCTTAACTGATCAATGACCACAAGAAGCACTTTATTAAGTACAAGTGGCCACCTACAGCAGGATTTTGGTTGTTTTAATGGTGCCTAAACCATGACATTAAAGCAAGTGATAAATGACTCTTCTGTGGATTTAAGTAAAATATTCAATAAACACATTCATTCACTCAAGCTCTCTACATCGCATCCACAGTTTGAAGTTAGTATGAAAGATTTCACAGCTACCCAAGTGAAAAATAATTCATTCAAAGAAGTCAAATATTTGCTTTGGTACTTTTATTTAGGGCTGTGGCCACTGGAAGGCTGGCTGTGGCTCCATAGATAACACGACACACACACATACATAATGGGCAGCACAAATTGGACTCAGTGGGTTAAAATAAACAAATAAATAAATAATAAAAGGATAACATGGGGTTGGGAGGAAAACGTGATGGATGGGAGGTCCTGGGGAAGTTGGTGGTGGTGTGTGAAGGGTGGATATGATCAAGACACACTATACATATGTGTAAATTTTTAAAAGAAAAAATTAAAGGGGAAAGAATTTTTAAATAACCAAAGGGAAAACAAAAGTATGATTTGTCTCTTCTCTATAGACATAAAATACAACTGTTAAGCACTAACAGACAATGACAGCAAAAGCAAGTGAAAATCACTGGCTATCCAGGCCACTGAAATGAATAGGCATTCCTAGTTCCAAGAATCTGGCCCAGGTAGTAAACTTTACTCTTATTATCTACCTGCCTCCTGAAGCAATTTGGCTCACTTAACAGTGATAATTATCACTTAGTGATAATTTCTACAACTGCCACAGAACAGAATTGGGATGAGGGAGAGCTTAGTGAGAGGTCATAGGTCATTTGGAATTTATCTTCAAAAGAGATTGTGGGACTTTAGGCTCTTTTTCTCTTTCATTTCTAACTATGATGTGAATAACTTTCCTTTGCATGAACACCTGCTCTGATATACTGCTTCTGCACAGACTAAAATCTTCCAAAATGTGAGCTAAAATAAACCTTATCTCTTTTAAGGTGATTAACTAGGGCATTTTGCTACAATAATGAGAGAAAACTGAAGCAGTATATTTGACATATCTATATCCCCTACTTTTCGATGTGCTATTAGGAAACAGTGTTAGTGTCTTCAAGTGTTTTCCTGGTGCCAAAAGCAATAACGATAATATGTACTGAAAGGAAAGAAGAATGACAGAATATATATTTATCTGGTAAGTAGGCTTATTTAAATATAGAGTTACCTTCTGTAACTCCATTTAAAGTTGCCAGAAGAGCAATACATCATATTTCCTTGAATCTAACATGCCACTGGTCATAAGCCATGACAGTATTATGTACTACAAAGAAAGAAAAGTCTAGAAATCAAATGTGACATGATCATCTCCACCTTCAAGAATGATAAAAATGTGAAAAGGCATGCACATGCTGCTGCTAATAAAACAGATGACATATTAAGTTACATCCATAAATAATAAACACATCTCTACTGGAAATGGGTTACCTGAATGTAGTGGCCACTTATTTCTGTTTCAACATGTTTAAAGGAAAAGAAAGTTCAGGGATCATAGACAGAGAGTTTTACAGCAGGAGACTTTTCCCATTGAACACTTCCCAAGCCATATACCACTCACTGTGAAGAGTGGAGTCATCCAGGTAAGTTCTTTTTTTCTCCATCTAGTATTGGTGTATTTGGACCAGAGTAATGTGTAATATGAACCTTAAATTGTACTCAACTGTTTAAGTGGGAGTAATGAAAGTGAATAGTAGACAAGGAATTGTAGCTATTTAAATGAGTCACAAACCTAATTTGGTACCTAATTATGCATCAGAACTAAGTTGGTACATAACATGTCATGTATGGTTAATGATGATTTATTCTAAAATTCTCTATTCAGATTGCCTTGTTCTCCACTTCCAGTGAGTCAGATTACTAAGCAACAGCCTTAATTGTAAGATTTTTCTCCATTTTAATTGTTTTCTATCCAATTAAATGTATGTGAAAATACATATAAGCATGCAATAACAATTAGTGAAAAAAGAGACCATCAATTTGAAGGAGAGTAGAGTGAGATATATGGAAGAGGTTGGAGAGAGGAAAAGAAAGGGAGAAATATTGTACTTAAATTATACCTCAAACACAAAGATGATAAAAAAATATATTGTATGAAAAAATAATTAAAAATGAAACAAAAGAAATACCATATAAAGGAATCTAGCATTATAAACATTAAAACTAAGAAAATGTGCTCCTTCATGCCTACCCTGGAGCCTGTGATGCTTCTGTGCATGGCACTGAAATTAATCAGTAAATTTCAGTCATATTTGCCACACTGAAAATATTACAGTAGTAATTATCATCTATTTTAACACAAAGGAAGTATTATATATAGTGTTTCTCACAGACAAAAATAGTATGATAGCAATAAACTTGTCTGAAAGAAATGTTTCAAATGGAATCTCTATTGGGGTCCATGGGTGCAAAACCATTAAGAAATTATACTACGCTTTGCCCAGCTAGCCCAACTGTTATCTATTTATGGAGTTATGTATCAAGGAAATATGAAGCAAGAAATTCCTCTTGCAGAAAGTTCATGTGAACCATCCTATAGAGGAATGTTTAATCATTTAATTCATCAGCATGGCTGCTCTAGTATAGGAAGAATTGTAGTACACACCTTTAATCCCAGTACCCAGAAGGCAGTGGTAGCACACACCTTTAATCCACAAAACAGAAGCAAGCAGAAGCAAGGACAGGAAGCAGAGTTCAGGAGCCAGTGGCAGACAGGAAGTGATATCTGAGATGAGACAGAGTGAATGGCAGACAAAGTGACTAGTTAGAGGAATAGTTAGCAGAGTGAGAACATATCTAACTGTCACAATAGAAAAAAAAGCAGGCTCTCAGTTCAGTTTAAGGCAGTCTGAGGTAGTCTTAGGCAGAGAGACAGAGGCAGTTCAGCAAGAGTCAATATCAGAGAGGAAGAGTGAGTTTGGGAGAAAGTTAATTTGAAGCTGAGCAGAGCACTTCAATTAGAAAAGTGGTGGGAGTCAGCCAAAGTCTGCCAGAGTCAGAAGAGTTCAGTCAGAAATAGTTAGCTGGCTCAGAAGGTCAGTTTTAAATCAGCAGCTTGGAGAAGAATTTGAGCGAGAACAGCAAGTGAGTTGAATTGAATCAGAAGAGTCAGAGTTCAGTACAGCTCTGAGTTCAGAAGGTGCTAATCAGAGTGGCTCAGTCAGCAGAAAGTCCTAGAGCCTTAAAAGTTCTAGATTGTAGGAAGCTAAAACTGAAGCCTTCTAATTCTAGGCTTAAATGACTTAGATTATACAAAGGCTGAAAGACTCCAGGGCTCCAGTATTAGGACTGGTGATTGAATTAGGCAAAGAATAAACTGCCTTTTGTCCTGAGTCTAAATCTCTGAACTTGAATCTACATCTACACTGCTCTGTAACTCACTCCATCCTCAGCTTCTGTAACTCTTCCGTAAATGACTCTTCAGTTAACTCTTCTTTACTGACTCTGTTAACTGAATTGAGAGCCTGTCTTTTCTCCTGAGAGCTAGCTATGTTCTTTCTCTGCTAACTCTTCCTCTAATTAGTCACTTTGTCTGCCATTCACTGTGACTCATTTCAGAGGTCACTTCCTGTGTGACACTGACTCCTTCTGAGTTTTGCTTCCTATGTCCGCTTCCACTGCTCCCCTCCCCTCAAGGGATTAAAGACATGGATCACCATTGCCTTCTGAATACTGGATTAAAGGTGTGTCTACATTCTATCAAGACCACACAGACCTTGAAAGAAGCCCCTGAAATGTAGACATTAGCTTTGACACAGGGCTATTCCTCTACACAATTCCCCTTCTTTCTCTCCACTTCTGCTTTCTGAGCTATATAATAAACATGATACCATCTATCTCATTAGTTTGATGTGAACCATACGTTAGTCAATGTATGTATATACCGAGTATAGCCTAGTTTGATGTCTCCTCCCTGCAATCCATACTCCCAGGAAGCTGATATTGGAGGATCACCATGTATTTAAGGTCTGTCTTGGGTACTTGGACAATTTCAGGCCAGCCAAGGCACTGAAGAGCAAGATTCTATCTCCAAAAGAAAACAAAACAAAATGCCTATCCTCTTATCTGGCATGTATATTGAATCTCATTCAACAAGTATTTAGGAGCTTATCAACTATGTCATCCAAATTATCTTGCTATATAGATGAGACAAAGATGGAATAGTAAATCAAAAAGACTTGTCAGATGCCCTTTTATTATCTGAAGTCTTGCAAAGAGACAATTAAATAATCAATCATAATAAATCATGTTAGTGTTCCAATAATGGAATTACAGTGCATTTGGTGAGGCCATTATAGTGGTCCAGAAGGAGGCTCTACAAGGTACTGACAAGCATGCAATGTTTCCTCAGTCACCTCAGGAGAAAAATCATTCCAGGCAGAAAAAAGTTGAATGAAAGCAGTATTTGTTCCAGAAAGTACAAGACGATGCCTTTATAAAACACTGTCAGCTTAAATATAATGTGTGTAAAATGAAAGGGCCAAAATGGAAACTGAGTTTCTTAATGGTTTTGGAGTTTGTTGTTGAGCAAATGAAAATAAGTTAAATGCCTTTAAATCAAAGAGAGACATGAATCCAATTCTAGAATGGTTACTCTCACTTTAGTTTGAAAAACAGATTGCAAAGTAACAAGGCTGAAAGTTGGGAGGGATTGTGGTGGGAATTACTCCAGAGGGGCTGAATGGACACATAGTCTAGGGTAGAAAGAAGCATTCATGTGAAAAAATGTGAAAATGATTACAAGTAGAAGAAAAAAACTGTCATTTGTTTGGTTGAAAGAGGGAGAGAAGGCAAAAAGTGTTGTTCAAATGAGGAGTCTAGAAGCCAGTCTTGGAGTGAAGAGATTGCTCAGTGATTAAGAAAGTTGCCTGAACATTGTGCAAACTGGAGTTAAGATATGAGCACCCACATTGGATAACTTATAAATAAATATTATTTAACTTCATCTACAAGGTGCACAACACCCTCTTCTGGCCATTGAAGGCACATACAGGCATGTGCACATCCACTCATACATGTAAACATACATACACACAACTACAAAGTGATCTTCAAAATTCTGAAGTCAGGAAGTCAGTCTTCAACAATCCTGTGAATGAGGTAAGTTATGTGAATTATGTTCATTATGTTCATTGGCAAACCAGAGGAGTAGAAGACTTGAGCAGGATAATGAGAAAGAATTCTCTTTGAGATACTGACTGATTTTTCAGAATTGTCAGAACACTCCTCAGGAGGCAGGTAAGCTTTATATGAGGAGACAATCAGTTTCTTATTGAGTAGCAGTTGTATGTATGGGTGTAGAGTTGGAGGAGAATCTTGAATGGTGCCAATGTTCTTCACCAGCACCTTTTCTTCCTTTTTTAAATATTTATTTTTCTTCTTTTGTACGACACATATCAACACCCTGTTGGGGTGCTGTTATTTTTAGTTATGTTTGAAATTGTTTTATGCACTGTTGGGTGAGGGGCTATCTTAAGTCTAGGGCAATCTGTATTGTTTGCGGGTGTTGGATTTCTATGGGGGATGTTAATTGCTAATGATCTGCACATGGTATCAATAGAATACCTGAGGAGTTCTGATAGAATAAAAACACCTTAGCTCAGATGCTCTGGATTCCACTATGGAGTCTGGCGCTGGCCAGGATGGTGGTTCCCTCTGCTGAGGTCTGACAAGGTTTGCAGTTATGAAATATGCCTCCTTGTCCTATTTTCTGAGCTGCTCCAGCAGCAGCATACAACTACAGCACCCCTCCTACCCTCTGTCTCTCCCAGCTCCCTCCATCTTCCCTCTTCTGCTATTGTATGCCCATTCCCACCCCATCCACTCATTCCCCACCCTTGCTTCTCCCTATAGAAGAGAGTAGTCCTCCCAGGGTTACTGTTCAAACAAGACACAAGAAATGGAACAAGGCCTGGCAATAATCCCTATATCAAGGGTGTTCTAAGCAACTCAGACTTTCACTTGCTTGGTTAGAGTTACTCCAAGATATTTTATATTGTTTGTGGCTATTGTGAAGGGTGTTGCTTCCCTCATTTCTTTCTCAGTGCATTTGTCTTTTGTATAGAGTAGGGCTACTGATTTTTTTTTTTAGTTGATCTTGTAGCCAGCCACTTCACTGAAGTTGTTTATCAGCTGCAGGAATTCCCTGGTAGATTTTTGGGGGATCGCTTCTATACACTATCATAACATCTGTGAATAAGGATACTTTGACTTCTTCCTTTCTATTTTGTAAGCCCTTGATCTCCTTCTGTAGTCTTATTGTTCTGGCTAAAATTTCAAGTACAATATTAAATAGGTTTGGAGAGAGAGGACAACCTTGCCTTCTTCCTGACTTTGGCGGAATTGCTTTGATTAAATTCTCTCCTTATTCTCACCCATACATACAACTGCTACTCAAATTAAATTCTCTCCATTTAATTTGATGTTGACAGTAGGCTTGCTGTAAATCGCCTTTATTATGTTTATATATGTCCCTTATATCCCTTATCTTTCCAAGACTTTTATCATGATGTGGTATTGGGTTTTGTCAAAAGCTTTCTCAGCATCTCATGAGATGATAATGTGTGTTTTTCTTTTTTTCATTCAGTTTATTTAAATGATGGATTACATTGACTGATTTTCATATGTTGAACCATCCCTGCATCTCTGGAATGAAGCCTACTTGATCATGGTGGATGATATTTTTGATGTGTTCTTGGATTGGGTTTGCACGTGTTTTATTGAGTATTTTTTCATCTATGTTCATTAGGAAAATTGGTCTGTAATTCTCTCTCTTTGTTGAATCTTTGTCTGGCTTGACTATCAGGGTGACTGTTGCTTCATAGGATGAGTTTGGCAGTGTTCCCTCTGCTTCTATGTGTTGAATAATTTGAGGAGTATTGACATTAATTCTTCCTTGAATGTCTGGTAGAATTCAACACTAAAACAATCTGGCTTTGGGCATTTTTTAGTTGGGAGGCTTTTAATGACCTCTTCTATTTCTTTGGGGGATATAGGTCTGTTTAAATTGTTTATCTGATCTTGAAAATTATCTGTTTCTTTTAGATTTTCCAATTTTGTGGAGTACAGGTTTTAAAAGTATGTCCTAGTGATTCTTCAGATTTTCTTCATGTCTGTGGTTATATTCTCCTTTTTGTTTCTGATTTTATTGATTTGGATATTCTCTTTCCACCTTTTAATTAGTTTGGATAAGAGTTTGTCTATCTTGTTGATTTTCTCAAAGAACCGAGTCTGTTTCATTGATTGTTTGTATTGTTCTCTTTGTTTCTATTTTATTGATTTCAGTTTGATTATTTCTTGCCAGCTACTTCTCTTGGGTGTGCTTGCTTCTTTAATTCTAGGGCTTTCAGATGTGCTATTAATTTGCTAGTATGTGATCTCTCCATTCTCCATAGCACTTTGTGCTATGAATTTTCCCCTTAACACGGCTTTTGTTGTGTCCCATAAGTTTGGGTATGTTGTAGATTCATTTTCAATGAAATTTAGAAAGTCTTCAATTTCTTTCTTATTTCTGTCAGGACCCTGTCATCATTCATTAGACAGTTGTTCAATTTACATGGATTTGTGGGCCTTCTGTTATTGTTGTTGTTGAAATGCAGCTTTAATCCATGGTGGTCTGAGAAGATACAGGGGTATATTTCAATCTTCCTGTACTTATTGAGACTTGCTTTGTGTCCAAGTATGTGGTCAATTTTGGAGAAGGTTCCATGAGGTGGTGAGAAAAAGGTATATTCATTTGTGTGTGGGAGAAATGTTCTGTAGATATCTGTTAGGTCCATTTTGTTTTAACATCTGTTAGCTGAAGTATTTCTCCTTTTAGTTTTTGTCTAGATGATCTGTCAGTTGGTGAAAGTGGGGTATTGAAGTCTCCCACTATCATTGTGTGTAAGTCAACATATGTTTTAAGGTTTAGCAATGTGTTTCTTACAAATGTGGGAGCCCTTGTGTTTGGGGCATAGATGTTAAGAATTGAAATGGCCTCTTGGTGGATTGTTCCTTTGATGAGTATGTAGTGTCCTTCCCTGTCTCTTTTGATTAATTTTGGTTTGAAGATATTTTGCTAGATGCTAGAATGGCTATACCTGCTTGCTTCTTGGGCCCATTTGCTTGGAAAATATTTACCCAACCTTTTACCCTGAGGTAATGTTTATCTTTGAGGTTGGGGTATGCTTCTTGTATGCAGCAGAAGGCTGGATCCTTTTGTTGAATCCATTCTGTTAGTCTGTGTCTTTTTATTGGGAGATTGAGTCTATTGGTATTGAGAGCTATCAAAGAACAATGACTGTTAGGTCCTGTTATTTTGTAGTTGTTGTTTTTGCTTTGTTGTATGTGTGTGTGTGTGTGTTTCCTTGTGTGTGTGTGTCTCATTTCTGTTGGTTTTGATGGTGTACAGTCATATATATCCTGTGTTTTCATGTATGTAGTTAAGCTCCTTGGGTTGGAGTTTTTCTTCTAGTAACCTCTGTAGGAATTGCCTGCTTCAGGTTTGGAAAATTTTCTTCATGATTTTATTGACAATATTTTCTGGGCTTTTGAGCTGGAATCCTTCTCCTTCTTCTACTCTTATTATTCCTAGGTTTGATCTTTACATAGTGTCCCAGATTTCCTGGATATTTTATCTTAGTAATGTTTTCAGATTTGATGTTTTCTTTACTGGTATGTCTGTTTATTCTATCTCAACTCCTGAGATTCTCTTTTCTGTCTCTTGTATTCTATTACTAAAGCTTGCCTCTATAGTTCCTGTTCACTTTTCTAGGTTGTTCATTTACAGAATTCCCTCAGTTTGTATTTTCTTTATGGCTTCTATTTCCATTTTCAGATCTTGAACAGTTTTGTTCATTTCCTTCAGTTGTTTGCTTGATTGTTTTTGAGTTCCTTTAAGGGATTTATTCAGTTTTTCTTATTGTTTGCTTGTGTTATCCTAGGTTTCTTTAATGAGTTTCCTCATTTCCTCCCTTTGTTCATTTGCCTTTCATTGATTTCTTTGAGAGATTTATTCGTTTCCCCTGTAAAGGCCTCTATTATCTTCACAAAGTTGGTTTTAAGATCTTTTTCTTGTGCTTCAGCTGTGTTAGAGTGTTCAGGGCTTGTTGTAGTAGGGTGGTTGGCTTGGAGGTGACATAGAGCCCTGGTTGCTGTTGTGTTCTTACATTGGCATTTAGGCATCTTAGTTTGGAGTGATTAAAGGTTTAGGTGCTGAGTTCTTAGGTTTGTCTTTAGTGGAGGAGTGTTTTGTTTCTTTTTTTCTATTACTTCTCTGGTCTTCTTTGTTTTGTAGCCTCTTGTTGAGCAGAGGATCTCTGCCCAAGGTTGGTGCTGGAATTCTAGTGGCTGCCTTGGCCTTTGGTTCAGCAAGGAGTCACCTCATGAGTTGGGAAATTGGTCTTGGAGAATGTCCTTCTGGGTATTTTGTGTGGCCTGATCTAGATCAGTGTCTGCCTGCATGATCTCATAGCTGAGTTGTGTGGTCAGTGGTGGGGCAAGGGCTGTGTGGGGCAAGATGGTCTCTGGGCTGTTCTAGAGCTGACTTGCTCTGTCTTCACCAGAGCAGGGTTGTATGCCCCAATTGGTCTCTGGAACTCAGGAGCCTTGACTAGAAGGAGTGGGAAGACAGAGGTGGTTTTGGTCACCTTTTCTTCCTTAACTCTGACTGAGTTTTTACTTAAGTTGATATTTTTGAAATTCCCAGTTTAGTTTCTCAGGTCATTACAGTTTACAAACACTAATGTAGTTTGTTCTAGAGGACAATGAAGAAAGCTCCAGGGTGTTTGTCAGCTCTTATACCAGGACATCTACAGTCATTTTCCTAATTCAATATGTGAAGACTGAAAACTGCATTTATTGTAGAAAAGCCTGACATTGCTCAGCATGTTCGCCATACATCTGCCATTTTGCCATAACATTTCTCCATCTAACTAGGCCTGAGAAGTGCTGCCACAGCACTTTGCCTCTGCTAATGTTGTGGCTTTTGTCAAATGTTGGGAGAAATGAAAAGTGTTCTCTGAGGCTCTCTGAGGTTCAGTTCTCTGTACTCTAAAAGGGAAGTGGGTTTTTAGCGCAATGAGCTTAATGGAATATTCTGGAAAAAGCTCTTTCACCAATGGAACAGAACATAAAAGAACATATGCCTGTCAATACACAATCACAAGCTGAAACTGCAGTGATTCTTGTTCAGTTTAAACTCTGGGGAGCTGTGCTGGATCCTCTATAACCATGAGCAATTGTTTTGCTAATTGCATTAGGCTCTTAAGAAAATGTTTTCAAACACCCTGGTAGGAAACACACACACACACACACACACACACACACACACACACACACAATATTTACTGTGTCCATTGGTATTTAATCAGTGCTTTACATTTGAAATTAATTTTCTGAGATTTATCCACAACTAGCACTTAGATTCAAAATTGCCATCTGTTTTCCTTCTGAGAAACTACATGTGTTGTGTTTCAGACTACCTTTAATAAAAGACACCAAAAAACCCCACCTCCAAATCACTTCCTTTCTCTATTCACTTATTATACCAGAAAAATTGTTGCATTCTTCATGAAAGGCCCCATCATCTATCTCAGGAACCATTTCTTTCTTTATACAAATTAAAGGTGCATATCTACTTATCCAGATCTGAAAACATTTGTGTGCAAATCAAACTTCATCTTGTATCTACTTTGTCTCTGTTACTCTATCTTGCTCAAAAGCTTCTGTAAGTTTAGGCTGACTAAGAAGTTACTGACTGGTAAATACCAAATTGAATTTTGAGTACTCTCTGTATCTTTATAAGAATTTGGTCTCTCCTTTTACATTATAATGGATCATGAAAAAGGCATGATTTCAACTTAAATTCAGAATATGAAATGAGTATTTTAAAATACAATCATAATACATGATGTGTCATCATGATAATAAAAATGACTACCATTTATTGATGTAGTCTTGTGAAGGATTTTATAAAGCTTTTTGCAGAGATATTAGCATATCTAAAAGTCTTATAGAAACCCTATGAGCTTTGTGTTTGTTTAAGTCATCTCCTTTTTACTGTGCTGATAAGAAGGGGATTATGAAGATGGCTGGAAATGCAATGCCCAACAAGGTATAATTTAGTTCATTAGTCACATGTTTTCCAAACCATAGCGACCAGGACTATATATAGGTCTATGTAAGGAACTATCAAGGAATAGAGAAAACAAACAAGAACCATGGGAGGTAGGTAGACTTGGTAGCAGGAGATGATTGGCTTCTTTGAATAATTCTGTGAGTCAAATAAGTCTGTGAGGCCATTTAACATGGAAGATTATTTGGCTGTAGGAACAAAGTTAAGAAGAAAGTTCAGAGGCAGTGTATTCAAAACCCTCCCAATTTCACCAGATGATTAGGAAGTATAGAGTATTGAACTTAATTTTAGACCCTACAATGTCATATAATTCTTATCACCAGAAGAAGAAACTGTTATTCAGAAAGCTTTCATAATGTCATGGGTCACACAGCAGAAAATGGTATGAATAGATTTCAGATAAGTTTTGTATCTCCAGAGATGGAGAAGTATTTATTTCTTATCTAAAATAATTATCCTGTGCTACAGTTTTAAGTCCACTCTATCTTCTTATTGAACTATTATTACAGGTATTCTTTATTAAAAAATCTAAGCAAGCTGACTTTACTTCTAAATGGAAAAATACCTAACTCTTGCTTAGAAATTATACTAAGTAAACTGATGCCCTCTGCCTTCCCAAGACACTTTAATCTCTGAAACACATGAGCATTCTCTGAATGTCTTCTTCCCACTCCAAGGTGTCTTCTTCATCAGTGATTTACCAATATTGTTCTTTCTCAGTCCATGAATCAGATTAAATGCCCATTCCTTGGGAAAGTCTTTCTTGTTCGTAGATAGGTTCAGAACCCCATTATACACAGTGATGTCATAGTTTTTACAGCATTTGTAATTCACTGAATACTTTTTGTCTAGCATCTACCATTCTTATTAAACATACTTCTTGTATGTGGACAGTTCTTATTTTATTTTAATTGCGTCTCTAACATACAAGTACCTATCACAAAGTATATAACCAATAAGCCCTTGTTAAATGAAAGAATTAATCAATATGGATTCTCACTGATAGTTCCCATAATTCACAAGATAGCACCAACATAATATGTGAAATATTCATAATTGCATTCACAATATAATCAATACTTCTATGTGTACATATATGAATGTGTGTGTTCATAATGAATTTCATAAGACAGTCCTTTCTCACTGACATATAAATTCAAATATCATGGGGTAGCATCAGTTTTACAAATGAGTCATTAAAGTGTGGTTGAACATGAATCACATTGCACATCTACCTGAACCAAACCCTGACTTCCAGTCAGAAACACCTTCACGGTTGTACTTGGTGGCACTGGCTGCACACTCAAGATGGCATTATGCTTACTTCAATGCGCATTTACCACTGTCTTGAAATCCTTCACAATAACTGAACAGAGCACCTCACATGTTCATTGGTATTTGAGTCTGAAAATTATATAGCCATACATGAATTAATTTCACAGCCTTCATTTTCAAGATCTTATTATGCCAAGCATTTTTGAGGGGGAAAAAACATTACTAAGTATACTCAAGGAATATATAAATAACAAAGCAGTGTTTATAAATAATCATGAGAGAATATGACAGTGTCTGAAATGGGAGTGAATGAAGAGAACTACAGGAACACTATAAAGGAAGGTGAAAATCCTGTCTGAACACTGTCAAGATGACTCAGTGGATAATATGCTTTCTGGATAAGCAAAAGGAATTTGGATCCCAAGCACCCACATAAAATCTGGATGTGGTGATGTGCTCCTGTAACCCCAGTTCTGAGAGGCTGGGGCAGAGATAAAAGGATACTAGTACTTCCTGGATGCTCAAATTGAAAGAGTAAACTTCAGGTTCAGTGGGAGGCTCTGTCTTAAAAAATAAGGTGGATAGCAATACATAACTAAAGTTAACCTATGTCCTCTGCAAACACATGCACAGGTGAATACACATACACATGCACAAATGCAAACTCATATATCATATATATGCCAAACACAAATACATACTGCACATACACACATTTGTGCATAGACCACACATACATGTGTACATATATTCTACAATACCACACACACACAAACACACACACACACACACACACACACGTAATTCTGACTGAGAGATTTGAGACTGGCTTCTCAGAAGAGACAACACTTGAGCTGAAAGCTTTATGATAGATATGAATTCTCCATTGGGAAAGGCTGCTTCAAAGCCATGATTACATGCCAGTTTACTGATAGATAGATAGATTGTAGATAGATAGATAGATAGATAGATAGATAGATAGATAGATAGATAGATAGAAAGAAAGGAAGAAATAAGGAAAGAGAAAAGAAAGAAAGAAAGAAAGAAAGAAAGAAAGAAAGAAAGAAAGAAAGAAAGAAAGAAAGACAAGCAAACAGTAGGACTACCCACAAATGCCTAAGTCAGAGGTAGTCTATTTCTTCATTTTCTCACCTGATAAGCAAACCAAGATGATCATATAACATCAATAGGGAAAAAGCATACTGCCTACTTATTTGCAGTTTAAAAATCCTGGTGCAATGGAGTAAGGAAGGAATAGTGGCCAGGTAATACACATAGCATTCCAATAAAGTTGCCTAACTAGAATATAGCAGAAATCATGGGCATCAAACACAAGATGAAGGAGATGCCAGAGGCCTCTTGGCCTACTTGCTAGATAGCCAATGCATCTTAACCAGGACACTTACTTGGGCACTTGCTCCTTCTGGAAAACCTCACCAGTATCAACCCATAGGTTATTTCTTGGTTCTCTGAAAACTTTCTTTTTTTTTTTTTTTTTTTTTTGTCTCTCTTTACCACTTGCTTCTTGTAATCTCAGGGTAGCCCATTCCTCTCCAACTTTTCCCAGTCTTCAAAGACAGGCTGTCTGTTTTTTATCAAAAACCTTCTGCATTTTTGCACGTTATCCTTTTAACACTTATGGAATATGAATTCAAAGGGTAACTTTTGTTGGACATCTTCTTAGTGTAGTGGAATAAAGGAAGAAAAGATGAGGAGTTAAATCGTTATACCAGAGACCACAGATGAATATGGGCAGAACCCAGGAGCTCCTGGTATATCTACTCAACATCAGTGAATTCACATGGCTAAGATGAAAGCCAGGACTCCACCTTTCCTGTTTTCTATTTCAAAAGAAAAGCCTAAATGAGATCTGGTCATCCTTTACATAAGTAGAAGCTTTCTCTCTGTTTTTCTGTCCAAAAATTTACTTCAGAGAAAATAGTGATACCTAGAACATGTTCAGTGATGTGCAGAAATTTCTGAAAACAAGAAATCTGGTCCTTAGCACTGAATAAGTGGCAGGGCTGTCCATTTCCAAGCAAAATTAAGAAATCTCCTTACTGGAGCAAAGTAAACAGCTACAGTCACAGAGCTGACCCAGGGTCTGCATACAGATAATATATTGTTGGTTATCTTTCCTTCAACATTAGAAAAGCATGTTTTAATTGATTCTAGTATTAAAGCTATACTTGAATCCCTTGTGGAAGATTGATTTCAGCTCTTAAATTATACATTGTTCAGATGACATATTCTTTTAAAATGTCAATTCTTCTTCAACTTAGAAATTCAGAGAAATCCCAGTACAGCCCCCAGCAGGTGTTTGTTATTTATCTGTTGCATGTTTGCTCCGGAAATTGGCAAACTGAATCTAAAATTTACATAGAATGAAAAAGGCCAGCAGTACCCAGGGCAACCTTGAAATAGAACAAAGCTGAACAATGTATTTTACCCCAAATCAGGAGCTATTATAAAACTTGAATGATTGAATGATTGTGAGATTGATGCAAAAACATAATAAGAAATATCATTGGTGTGATCTAAAGAACCCAAGACCAGATCAACACATTATTATCAGCCTGAACTTGGGAAAGGATATGGCACATTCCCTACTCCCAATGTCTGTGACTTCTGTCTAAAAAGGGAATGGGGGGGCCGGGTCAGAGAAGGAGTCTGTAATCAATTGTCTTGACACTCTGGCATACATGGAAAAATGAAAGACTGTGGTGTTCCTTGTAAAAGTTGCTATGTCCAACTACAGTCATAAACAAGGTTGGTGGCAAACTATTGCCAGGCTGTGGTGTGCTGGTGAGCACCTGGTGGGGGTTTAGGGCAGCTGCTGATCAGCAGGGTAGCTTTCAGATGAAAACCGAGGCCTGGAAGTAATGGCAATTGAGGGGAAAGTAGGGACCACAAATGCCTCTACATTTGACCACTTCTTTGGTACATGTTTACCTGAGTAAACTTTAAAAGAGTAATAGTCACTTGTTTGTATTCTCCTTCCTCATCTGTGTAAATTCCTCTTTTAGCCTACCCTAACAGAAGGTCATTCAGTAAAAATTCTGGGACTTGTTTCTAGTTCATCCAAGTGAACAAAGCATACTGAATAAGTTACCAAACAAAACTAAGGAGATTGACAGCAAATATGATATTATATTACAATGGAAAAGTGATGATTTTTCTAATAAATCAATCAACCTGGATCATTTAGATATTCATGTGATAAAAACTTGAGGCTCCATAAGCATAATCAAATTTCAATGGATTATAGATGTAAATATGAACAACAGAAAAATTAACCTTATAGAAGATCAATATACTCACCCCTTGAAGCAGACAGAACTTTTTTTTTAAACTGCACAAAAACCTTAATGGTAAAGGACAAAAAATTGATGAATTGAATTATATTAGATTAACAGGCCATGCCAAAAGGCAGCAGCAAAACAAACAATATATACATTAATATAAAATATTAATAATTAATAAGCAAGCACAGAAATAAATGAACAAGAATAAAGCATAAACAGAAATGTGGGCAAATGGTGTGTATTAACACAGTCCAAATGCTCACTGTATATTCAAACAGCCAAAAAATTTATCTAAACCTGTGTCACAGACTATCCCAAAATAGAAGCATTTGTAACAACACATTAATTTATCGCACATATACTTGTCATTCTTATGGGTCTGAGTCCTCTGACTCTGACTGTCTCACAAGGCTGTAGTCACCTTAAGGCTTTGAAGCTCACTCGAGGGGTTGTTAGCAGAATCTTTGCTAATGATTGGGATGAAGGCCTCAGTCCCTCTCTTCCTTGTCACAGAGGTATCTCCACATGTTACAACAAGGTTGCTGGTTTCATTGGAGCATGCAAGCAAGATAGTAAGAGTGACAACATGAAGGAAAATAGTCTTTACTTCCACTATTATTTCACATACATAATTATCAGTTCATAAACAACTGAAAAAAACACAGGAAGAGATGCAAGAGACAGTGAAAAGAATGTGTGAAGAAACAGAGGAGAAAAAGAGCAGAGAGGAGAGAGAGAGAAGAGAGGAGAAAGAGAGAACAGAGAGTGGGTGAGACAAAGGAGAGAGGAAAGACAGAGTAATTTATATTAAGATAGAGCAATGAAATAATATACACAATCAGACTTTCAGGGAGCTTGTAGTAGATCAAACAAATTGCTTGATTAATTCTCAAATTCATTAAGGTAAACCTGTGTTTGTTCATAACTACAATATGGCTAAGATTACTAATTTGGTAGACTAACTAATCAGATATCACACTAAGGGTCACAAATAGGAATATGATACATCCCATATTTCTACGTATCTTGGGTCATTTAACTCAGAAGCTTATCAACTTCATATGAGTAGTGCACAGACCACATTATCCATCATCTTTGATATTTGCCATTATTTGTGCTCTGTGTAAATGTTTATATTACCAATTATCTTTCTGTATTGACAACCATTTAAAATCTTAAGTTGAAAATGTGTTTTGCCTTGTGTTTTTAACCCATAGAAGAATAGTGAAGCTTATGTAATTTAAATCAACATTCAGCATTTGTACATCCTGTAATAACAAGATTCCATTCAATTTGGTTATTAGCACTTTATGATACCATATGACTCCTAATTGCATTTTTAATGTAGTAGGTCATGTATTTCATCATCTGGAGAAAACCAGGAGATGGTGTAAGGAGATACACAGTAAATGGAACATCAGCATTACTAGCTTAGTATAAATATCCTCATATAACCCAGAGGAAAAAGAACTGTGTGACCTTCAAAGTCCTTTTCAGAAAATTTTAATGATATGTAGGCTCAAAATGATATGCTTATCTGTAGTATGGAACTTAATGTATATTTTTAAGAGGTGTCCAAATGAATACATGTGTAACATAACCTGAAATTTACAAATTGGCAAACATAATATGTAAAAAAGAGATTTATTCCTAACAAATTAAGTTAATATTTTTATTTAAAACAAGTCCAAGTAGCATAATTTAACTACATAAAATGGGGAAAATGATCTTTAGGGAAAACGTGAGAGTCAGTGAACTATGTAAGCTGCAAGAAAAAAAATTCATCTTGTTTATTTTCCTGACACCAATAATTGACCCTCAAAGATTGTTAATGTGAATTAGTAGGCATCTTGAACAATAAGGAATATGCAAATAACTCATTATTTGGGTTTATTTCTACTTCTAGGCAGCCATTAGCCAAAATAGGGAAACTTTCATTTTCATAAAATCAAAAGTTTACTTCGCTCCATGCCTTTTCTCAAAAAAGATTACTTCTTTTATTTCTAATTTCCTTTTATGTGTTATACTCATCACTTAAGCATTGGTTCCTTTATCGAGTACCTACTATGCACTGCACTTCATCTTAGGATTTCTTGGCTCACCTAGTTGCTGATGACTATGCTGCAAGCATGCAAAGGACTTATTTTAGACCTCCAAACATACTTTTCCCTGAAGCCTATATTTGCATATTTCTGGTTTTCTTTCCTTTGATCCCACAACTCCTCCCCTGACCCTGACTCTAGTTCAGGAAATGTAGGCTACACTCTGTTATGCTAGTACAATAGGCATGAATAAACAATTTCTTTTCTTTCTTTCTTATTTATTTATTTTTGGTTTTTTGGCACAGGGTTTCTCTGTTGTAACTCTGGCTGTCCTGGAACTTAGTCTGTAGACCAGGCTGGCCTTGAACTCACAGAGATACACCTGCCCCTGCCTCCTGAGTGCTAGGATTAAAGGTGTGTGCCACCAATTCCCAACCATAAACAAATTATTGAATCTCTCATATTCTCTGTTTTTTACCCTGATATTAATAAGAACTCATTCAAATGTTATAATTTTGTTAACACCTCCCAGAAAAGTGATGGTTAAGATGGCCAGACATTAGGAACTTGAGGGATCATGACTTCTCACAATGATCCTGTGGTATAGATTATTACACACCACCATTTCTGTTGCTCACTTAAGAGAGTTTCTAAAACCACAGATTCTCCTTGCAAGCCAGGCTGTGCCCCAGGACACAGTTTCTGGTGTTGACAGTGAGTAGCTTCTGCAGCCGAAGTTGTACACTGTACAGATAAGGGAACAACAAGGCAATGTCAGCTATTGTGAGAATGAGGGTGTTTATGGCAATTTTCACCAGTATGCTCTCTGTTCACAAGGCATTGTTGATGCAACGAATCACAAACATTCTCCTAATAAATAATCATTCAAAAGTATCCACTCAGTGTTTTGTGCAAATCCCTGGGCATAGAAGGATTAAAACTGCAAATAGTCTATCTAAAACATTACCAGTTAGATAACAGGGAATCGATTACAAAAGAAAAAATAACAGCAGTATAAGAGAATATATACTATCTGCCCTGGTTTTTGTTAATTCATTGAATCTTAGCAACAATAAGCCATGGAAATTCTTTTTTCCCCACCTGCTCTGTTTATGAGTCACACATAGACACAGTGGGTTCCCAATAGCCAGACTTGAAACTGGCACATCCACAAAGAAAAAACAAAACAAAAACCTGACACTAATGATAAGTCTTTGAAGTAATTAAAGTAACTTGGTCGATATAACACCAAGACAGGAAGAGAGGTCACTAATCCTCTTCCAATACAATCACCATTTTATGTTATAATATCTGAAATCAATGGCAGTGTCTGGGTCTTTGATCATCCTGTCAGCAGAATCCAGATGGCTGCTTGCTTTGATGTCCTCACATTCCGTCACAAGGAAGTAATGGAAAACCATAAATGTATTTTGAATATGTGACAGTCTACCTTTTTGGTCAGAGCATCCATTCATCCTGAATAAAGGTTCTGTTTCCTGCTCATCATTCTGAATTGGGGAAATTCTCATATCTAATATTTATGAAGAAAAACTGAAAAATCTGAACAGCTATTTTATTCAACTTCACATGACCAATCTTGATTATAAAAAACATTGTTCTCCTCCATCAAGTAAATGCCACTAAAAGGAAGAACCACTTGCTGGATAATTAGGGAGGTCATGTAGGTGTGTCAGCAAAATGTTAGGAAGGTCACTATCCTTACTGACAATAGAAAAAAAAAACCAAAAAACAGAAGAATGAGAGTTTTTTATAATACAAAAACAAATTATCTTACAAAGGAAATGAAAATTGAATTTGCTGACATATTATTATTAATTATTTTGTATTAATTAAAAATTTTAAAGGGTATGCATACATATCTCAAAGAGTCACCCAGGTTACCTTGAGATTTCCTTCAGGAAGTAACAAAACGTTACTCAGTTTTTAATAAAAATTATATTTATTGTTTCTGAGGGATCAGAAGGAAGTAAACAGATCCTCAATCATTAAGTAGTCTTTATATAGCTAAGTCTACCAATTACAACTCTGGGAGGCAGTGTCAGTCCTGGGTTAGACATGAAAAAGGGAGAGAAAACTTAAAGGAGAAGGTAAGGAGGTTAAAACCATTCTGTATAACTTTCCTAAGAAGAAATATTGTCAGGTAAATGAGGTGGGAATTTTAAAAGGCAATGCAAGTCCACTGACATAGATTACTAGATATTAAATGTTAAATATGTTTGCCACAAGGAGTCTTCCCATGTAGAATGAAGACTAGTAGATATTGGAGTTGGATAAAGGAAGTCAAATTAGTGAAAGAAAATAAAATATCATATTGTAAATGATTTTATTCATTTAGTTTAGCCAATTGCTTGGATCATAGATAGTGATCAGTATATATCTGTAGTAGGGAATGAGAAAATATGAAGAAAGCAAACACATAATAGAAACTATGATATAATAAAGAGGCTATGAGGAACTTAGGAAAAGGGAGAAAGTTACTTATAACTCATAAAACTCTGGATCAGAGAACCCTGGCTGCTCAACGAGAAATTGCAGATGGGCTGGAAATAAGAGAATTACCAAAATTTAAAATAATAAACATTTTAAGATGAACAAAATTAAGCCTTATTTTTGTGGGACACAGAGGGATAGTTATGACTTTCACTAAAGAGTTTTCATTTTATTATAAAAGAAATTATATATTCAGAAAGCACAATCAGTCATACAGAGAAACTACATCTCAGTTAAATAACACAGGGAACCAGGCAGGGATTCCAGCCTTTATGGAATAACAACTGTCTATTTTGCCAAAGTTAATCTGAGCTTCTATAACTTGTTAAGGAAGATGGTGATACTTAGAAAAAGCTTCAGTAAGGATTTAACAGGCCCTCAGATGACTTGGCAGAAACAGTTGTTATAAGTTTCAATAAAATGCATATCATTATATATTTAAAAAAATTCAAAATTACTGTTGCAATAAGCAGGAAAATTGAGCTTACTCTGCTTTTTCAATTCATACTTGCTCTCACATTAGCTTTGCAATATAACTTTAAAAAATAGAAAGTATCAAATCCATAGACACTGCATATCCTCCATAATACAGAAGCCTTTACAAAGTTAGATGTTTACTATTTCATTTTCATGACTAAAGACTTTTATATAGCATTAGAAACATTTGCAATTTATCTGTAATTTCCTTTTGCATTTCCTTTGTGTTGTTCTGTAAGCTGTTTTAAATTTACCATTAATTGATGAGTTTCATCTTGTGGACATTAAACTTCAGAATCACAGTCTCAGTCTCCTAAAAGGCCACAAAAGAAATTTACTCCATGCTGAGCTGAAGAGCATCTTAAGCGGAAATTCTGGTGAAACTAATTCCCTTTTCATCTTCTGGGAATCAAGCCCGCAGCTATAAACTTTACCCCAGAAAGCAGAAGATGAATAGGAAGAAAATTCCTTGTGTAATTCAACATTCATCTTGTAAAAATATGTGCTGTACTCACAAATTGCTGGAAGTACTGGAGCTAAAGCCACGGGAAAAGTACAAAGGAGCCCAACATTATTATGAGCCTGATATTCCAACAGGAAACAGAAAATAAAGTAAATAAAGAAGACAATGTCAGATACAGATAACAAAAATGAATAAAATATGAAAGGTGTTGTATTTAATGACTGGCTCAGGACACATGGCAATTCCCACTGCTTGACAAAGTTCCAGTGGGCCCTGTCAGGGGCTGAAGTCATCTTGCCACCTTTTTACTTTTATTTTTAATAATTACCTTGTATATAGTTGGGAGTTTCCTGATTTGAACCTACCAAAGAGTCTTCCTTATGCCCTAAAAGATGTAACTCTTTTAAGAATGTTGGTATTGAAACAGGGTATCTTAAGTACGTCTTCCCCATTAGAGCCATCTGACATAGGAACGTATATAGATGATATAAAGATGGTATGGATGAATGAGAAAAGTGTTAGGTATAATGATTTGACTTTCTGGGGGTGTGTAAAAGGAACTGGCCCATATTGCAGGAGTAAGGGAGAAAAAAATATATTGTATTTAGACAAACAAACAATACTTTAGGAAATACTGCGAAGAGTGTACTTTCATTTCTGCTATATAGACATTACCTAAGCACCTAGTTTCTGCTTGAGACATTATCTCAGTGTCTAATAATCACATGTACCACTTACCAAGACATAGGCCATAAAATTAGTATGCCTCTTTGATTTTAATGTCTACTAGGTTCTGTAAAGTTTTTCTGTAAATTTTTACTTCCTGATTTGTTGGTAAATGCTGTACTCGTGAGAATTTAGATTAACCTTTCCCCATGAATGCTCAAAAAGAAAGAAAGAATGGTTTTGGGGTCTTTACCTGATCAGATCATGCCTTGAAATGATTACTAGGAAGATAAAGGAAAATAAAGTTAAATACTACTTAGTCTGATGCTTGCCAAATAAGGATTATACAGTCATGCTTTATAAATAAAGAGGCTTTCTGGGCATTGAGAGAAAGCATCTGATCACCCTCAAATGTGTGTCTGTTTCCTTTACTCTTGCAGGCTCCACATACCCTCTTTGTGACCTGAATTCCACTAGAGCCTGGACCAGGTGAGGGAAGGCTACTTCAAATGATCTTCATGAAAGTCATTAGGTACATATAAACCTGAGAGATGACTTCTAGGAAGAGAAGTAGATGTCCACAGTGCTGTGGAGAGCAAGATGAGGGAGGGGCCTGAAAAGCCAGTGGTTACTCACTGCTGCTGACCTGAGAGAGCAAGAGGAAGAGTGGTAAGTAATGTCTCAGGACTCTGGGGGTGATGGTAAGTTAGAGGAGCCAATGAGGAGTTTTAGGTATGACTTAAACCAGCTTCTATTTCAGAAAGGGCACTTTCTGTAGGACTCAGGGTGAGAATTGGACACAGCAGCAGAAAAGAGCTTGGACTATAGTGAAAGGAACACAGGAAGACCCTTTGGGATCTCTTTAGATGTGATGAATATAATTTCTGTAGGAAGAAGAGGGACCAATTAATCCCAAAGCTACAATTAACAATATATTTTGAGAAGGTACTAAGATGGCTTCATTGATTCCACCTAACATTATGTAGTTACCAATCTTCCAGTTAGACAGGTTTTTTTGGATTGACTGTTGAGCATCTTGCGCAGGGTCTTCAATGTCATAAAGAAAATATTGCCAATCCAAACATCATGACCAAGAATGTCATTTATGACATGATCTCCCTTTCTTTGCAAGCAAAACAATTACCTTAAATAGGAGAGTGATGTGGGATGCTGGAGAGGAACACTTGAAAAAACTTTTTGTTATTGTGGGTTCTTTAAAATGCAAAATGGCATTTGGATTAGCTTTGTGTTCCCACCACAGCTGTGGTATAGTTGTTTATGAGTTGGATTTGGAATGTTTGATGCAGGTGGCTATGATTTGGTTAGGTCCAGTCATTCTGGCATGTGTAGCTTGTTTTGGGGATTGGATACTGCATGAGTTGATGGAACTTTTGGCTTAGGTTATAAAAATTCTGAAGCCTGGAGAGTTGGTGTAGGTGTTGATTGGTTGGGTTGCTGTTGTTAGTTGGTGTGATAATAGGTTGGAGAGATTCTGACTCCCTGTCAGCTAGTCCTCTTCAAGCTTAGGATAGCCTGAAAGAGGCTGTGAAGATTTCTACATTTATCTTTTTCTATATTAAGGCTGCTTGCAAAAGCAGTGAAAATTTCATTCCATCTATCCTTTCTCCTTCCCCAAACCAACGAGGCTGCCTTCCTTTGTCAGTGACTTGCTGTAGGCAGCATTTGGAATTTAGCTGGGTTTTGTCAGGGATAAGAAAAATGGGGAGCAGCCAAATTCCTTCCACTGTCAGGATGAGAATTCTGGGGTTCAAAGCAGGCTTTGACACCTTCTTAGCACTAGGACAGCCCCACAGGATGCAACAGTATTCTGCTAACACATATGTAAAATGGAAAAGAAAAAAAAAGAGTGTCTTACAAGGGAGAAAATGATGAGAGTGGGTATTTGGGGCCTTTTAGTCAGCAACTGTTAATATCTTATATAGAAATCTTATATTAACTCCCTTAGCATCTTTTCTCTGTGTCACTTAATACTATCTTTTTAAGTGTTTTTTAAGTTGGGGAGAGAGGTAAGAGTTAGAGGCAGGAGATGACGTAGAAATGATGTAAATATAGTACTCATGTGTAAAAATTCTCAAGAAATACAAAGAAATATAAATTAAAAACCTTAATATTATCTCAATCAATACAATTCATTTTGCCTTTATGATTTATTTATACATACATATATGGCTTATTTATATATGCATATTATTTATTTATATAATAGTAGTAAATATTAAGCATGCTTTTCTATATCCTTTCGATCATTTAACATTCCCCCCCCCATAGTAATAGCTTGATAACCATCTCTCAGTTATGACTCAAATGCTTTTGAAGAAATGTCTCCCATCATTCTATTCTTTACTCCTCTCAGGACAGTTCAGTGGTAGCTCCCACGCGCCTGCATCTGATGCTTCTGCTCCCCACTAAGGCTTCATTCTCATCACTATTCTTCATGTGCTATTTACTTTCTACCTACTCACTGGAGTAGGTAGAAAAGGAAGCCAGTGTCCCTGTCACTAGTAGAACTTCATATTGCAGAATTTACAAGCGACTGTCTCAGCTAACAGAAAGAGCCTTTAGATTTCATGTCCTTCAGGGATTCACTGAAATCCCCTCATTGATTTTGAAAGCTTTATTCACCCTAACAAACTCAGCAGAAGAACAGATATTTAATGAAAGCATCAAACAAGTGTGAGCAGAATGGCTTTTCAAATACTATCTTTCAAATTCAACTTTTCATTATCATTCATTTGAAATAGCCTAGAATTGACCAATAAATATCATCTCTTCCTTCTCTTACCATCTTGTTGTCCCTGCTTAATTGTATAAGATACCTCTTCCTATAGATCACAAGACAATTGTGTATTGTGTGTGTGTGTGTGTGTGTGCGCGCATGCACGTGCATGCACATGCACGCATGTATATGCACATGTGTGTAAGAATTTTGTGTGATGAATGTGTGTCCACATGAGTGCAACAATAGACATTGGATAAAATAAGAGGACAACTTTCAACCGTATTTACCAGCCTTTCCACCTTGTTTGAGACCAGATCTTTTCATTGCTGGTGCATAACTAGGTTGGCTTCCCTGAGAGCTTCTCAAGATTCTCTTGTCTTTACTTCCCACTTCTTCCCATTTCCAGAGATTACTGAAGTTTATGCCACAGTATCTGCCTTTTACAGGGGATCTTGTAATCCAAACTCAAGTAGCTAAGATTATATGGCAAGTGCTTTATCTGCTGAGTCATCTCCCCAGTCCCACAGGAGAAATTTTGAAGCAGGTATTTATATTCAAGTACAAAAGAAAACCTTCAATCTGATGAGTTTCCCAGATGGTAAGTATGCTACCCTCTCCCACAGAAAAGGATGTAATGTTGTATAGAGGTAAGAAAATAGATGCATCAGATGCCAAAAATAAGGTAAATACCACGGGTGTTATGAAATACTGTCACTTTGGAGGAGTGCAAGTTGAAGACCAACTTGCACCTTGTAAGTATATGAATAAAGAGGTATAATTATAATGAACAGTTCTTTATGATGGAGAAATGGAACCCTCAACTATTAGTTCATACAATGGTCAGTAAAATTTGGAATATTTCCATCAAATGAGGACCTTATAACACAAACAACTTAAAAATGTTATAATTTCAATATTTAAACATGGTCATATATTTATCTAATTCAAAACTTAAATTAATTTTAATTTTAATATTGTTTAACTAAATAGGCAGATATAGCTGTAGTTCCTCTGTGTGGTTTATGGCTTTCTTTATGCCATGATATCATGGAGCATGATATCATGGGAGAGAATGGCCTATTTCTTTTCTGAAGATTAAGACAAGTAAGAGTTTATTGATTCACCAAGGTAGAATCAAATAATCACTATAATATAAATTCAGGTCTATAGAAGTTCTTTGTGAAATTAATATTTAAAAAAATAAAAAGTATAGTTGCACAGATTACTTCATCAATGAGACCTAAAATAATCATAAAGCTATAAACTCATTAACTCTAAGGAAGATAATCTTAAAATTATTATGCCATGCTCCCTAAGATTTTGGTTGATTTTGTAAAATGGTTTCAGATTTCTTGAATTGCCCACTATCTTTTCTAACTTAGTCTTGTGCCATAGAACTGATCTCTTTGGATTTGCTGGAGTTTAGCGCTGTGTACTATGGACACATAAATCCAAAGTAACAGTATTAACTACTTTTCTTTCCTTATTGTGAAAACCACATAAGTAGGTGGAGTTTGCTATGCCTTATAGGTCTGTAATACAAGGGCAATCCTGTAAGGAAAGGCAGGGAACTGAGAGCATGAGGTGACTGGTCACACTGCATCTGCATTCAGGAAGGAGTGAGAGAGGAACGCTGGTGCTCAGCTTAATTTTCTTATGTTTTAATCAGGCAGGTGTTTAGCCCATGCACTGATGCTGCCTGTGTTCAGAGTTGTTCTTCCTTGCTTAAATTTTTTTAAATATTAATTTCACAAAGAAGTTCTATAGATCTGAATTTATATTGGTAACACCCTCATAGTTATGTTTCTATGGTGATTCTAAATGCAGTCAAGATGAAACATCAGTGTACTCAATAATATCATTTGTCCACAAGTAGAGGCCTCTGTCTTCAACAACACCAAAACTTGTGCTTGTCTATAAATTATACCTTTTTCTGATAATTCCATGAAACTATCTTCTACAAGGGTAAGCAGCAATATGCAAAAAGTTTTATTTCTCCCGCCCTACCTCAAGACCCAGCTATACCATTCCTGGGCATATACCCAAAGGATGCTCCATCCTACTACAATGACAGTAGCTCAACTGTGTTCATAGCAGCTTTATACATAATAGCCAGGAACTTCAAAAAACCTAGATGCCCCTCAACCAAAGAATGAATAAAGAAGAGTGGTACACATACACAGCAGAGTATTACTCAGCTATTTTTTTAATGGCATCATGAAATTTGCAGGCAAATGAATAGAACTAGAAATTTTATCCTGAGCAAGATAATCCAAACTCAGAAAGACAAACACAGTATGTACTCACTTATAAATAGATGTTAGCTGTTAAGGATAATCATACTCTGGGGCTGTCTAAGGGCTATATATAGTGAGTCAAAGCTCACCTTGAAGCCCAGGTTATCTCATACTAAGAGTGGTGGGAGTTTGAGTGATCCTCAACTTTTAGCTCTGGCCAAAGCCCAGCTAAATTTAGATTTGAATTCTCACTAAGCAAACATGCTTTTCTGCAAATACACAGACTCAAACTCCATAGGCAGGCAAGGCCATTCCCACATAGGATGTCCTAACCAATGGGAATTCTCAGAGTCACCACCTCCTCCCCTGCTTGTGGCCCTTTATATGTACCCTACACCCTGAATTAAAGTTCAGATGCCCCCTGAAGCATGTGCCGAGTGTCTGTGCTCATCTGAGTCACTGGAGGCTCTACCAAGACAGCCAAAGACAGCCAGGATGCTGTAAACCCACTACCCACCCCCTACCACATTGCTATCCTCTCAGCCAAGCTCCTTAGCCTGGAGCTGGCTGAGAGGACTGTGGGCAAAGAGGCAGGGGGCAGGGGTGGGGGTCACATGCATGTGGTGAGGGGATTCCACCTGTGGGACCTACATCTGCTATGCTCATAGATTGGTGCCTAGCTCATTTGTCATCAGATAGACTTCCTCCGGCAGGTGATCAGAGCAGATGCAGAGGCCCAGGACCAACCATCCTGGGAAGCTTCGGGACTCCCATGGGAGAGAAGAAAGAGGGACTGCAGGGACCAGAGGGGAGAAGAATAACACCAGGGAAACAAGCCCCATGGAGTCAACTGACCAGCACTCTTAGGTGCTCACAGAGACTGGAGCAGCAGCAGGAAGCCTGCATGACCTCCTACATATATTGTATGGTTATCTAGTTTAGTGTTCTTGTAGAACTCCTAAAAGTTGTAGTGAGCATGGGAGAGGAGCATTCTGACCCTTTTACCTGCCCTTGGGACCCTTTTTCTCCTGCTGGATTACTTTGTCCAACCTTGATATATGGGCTCGTGCCTGGCCTTGTTCCATCTTGTTACGTCCTGTTCCAGCAGTAACCCTGGGAGGTCAGTGCTTTTCTGAGAAGAAGGAGAGGGGTTAGATCTGTGGTAGTGGGGAAAAGGAAGTTTGATTTCTCTCAGCAAGTATTTTTAAGGTAATGAACAAGTGTAAATTATAACTTCTCCCCACAGCCGACCTTCACTCCCCACAACTGCTATCCTAGATGTATGAAGTCTGCAGAGAAGGAAAGATGAAGGATGTGCAGAGTTTCACCTGGAAGTATACTGTCTTTCCCTTTTCAAAACTGAATGCAAAATTATCATTGGGAGGCACAAAAAGATGTTTGACTTCGTCCTGTTGTATAGTTATTTCTTCCAAATTTAAACAATTCCATGCTGGAGGAAGGTTCACAAGACTCAGGAAACAAAAAGAAGTTACGAGGCTTGAGAAGCTCACGAAGTTCCTATATTTTTCAGACCAATCCCTAAGGTTATAAAAAGCATGAAACAACTTCTGGGAGGAGGAAACTCTCCATCCTGTCTAGCTCTCTACTAGCTACATAGGGACCTCCAGGGGCATCACTTTTGTAAGCCATCACTCATACTCCAGTTGACTTCTTGGTGATGCAGCTGCCATTGAATCACCCATGATCCTGTCAGTAATCCCTCGCCTATGCTCTGGAAGTAGCCTCAACAAACTCATTTGTCCTCCAACTTAGACTTGAAATCACCCTTGTAATTTGAACATCCTCCTTATATCTCTTGATTCAGCCTGACTTTAAAGCTCCAGACCAGTAGTCTAAGTAAAATGAAAAACAGGAGGCAAAAATGATGACTTGAGCTGAGGCTTCATGTAGGCTTTTTAAGAAAGGTAATAATACCTATCAACTACTGATGTTTCACTGTAAGGTAGCTGTTAGAAGACTTTATGTACATTATGTATCATAACCCATGTGTTCTTCATAACAAATCTGTGAGTTAAGCACCGATGGGAGTTGGTGGCCAGGCAAGTATAAACTATGCTGCTTCTTAAGTGGTATTGAATTTCTCATATCTAGCCAATTCGTAGGATAGGAGACTGGATAGAAATTTAATATAAAACCATAAATAGAATCTAACTACCAACTCCCCAAATCTTAGTGGAGATAATTTAGATTCTGGATGAAGCTCCAACCCTGAGGGGATTATGTTGCACTAAATGCTAAGAAAAAATGGAAAGGGATAATGCAGATTCTATATGCCATCCTCTAAAGTTTTACATTATATGCATAAGCCATGTATAAAACAATAAGCTAGAATGGAACTCAGTACTCACTTATTCTTTTCAATCCAATGAGCATTTGCTGACTTTAATTCACAAACTGGCTGAAAAATACCAAAATCAGAGTCTGAATTAGGCATGGGAAAACTCTGAAGGATATCAAGGCTAGAGGGGAAACAGCTTGTCAATTACCAATTAAAATTCCAATAAGCACTGTCAGCCACTGGAACCCAAGAGGAAAATGTGACTGTCATTTCCTCTACAACCAACGGGTATTTGCCAAGCAAACATATATACTAAATCTTAAAAGTACAGATATGTAATTTTATGAAAAAAAACTTTTTCATTTTAATATATAAATTTTCAATACTAAGCAAAGCTATCAGTTGGCATTTCCTTGGTATAGCATAGATGTGCAAAGCTGAGAGTGTAGCCCATTCACAGACATGATTAAGCTCCATAGGCTGCAGATCAGTCTTACTTGGAGAATGACATTTGGAAAATCTATTTAGTGAAAGGCCAGTTGTCAGGGCAATAAACACATGTATCTTCACATCAGCTCCTGTATACTGGCTAATACAAAAGCTTTGTCAGTGACAAGATTAACATCAAAAATAGAGATTTCCCAAATTTATTCATTGTAATGCCTTGTTTTTACACACTTCACAATCATAAGGATTTGTAAATATATTATAGGTTGTTGTCATACATTTTAAAGAAGGTCAAGATCTACGCTTTTGACATATACTTCACTGGTGGTTTACTGCAGACAGATTTTTAGAAAATAAAATCTGCTGGTTTATTTTCAAAATAGAAATATCTTGAACCAGTTTAGATCCAATTACAGATAAACAGAAAACAGTGTAACTGCCTGATAGTCTAACTATCCCTCAAACTTAGAAATTTACAGTACAAAATTACTACTGAACAAGCAACAATCTGCAGATTTGAAAAAAAATCATGACCTAATTAGCTTTAAAATACACAGAGTATTGCAAAGGGAAGTTTCCTTGATGAGGTCTGAGGACTACACTTATCTCTGGGTATAAGGACAGATATTTAGAATGTAATTAGGGATTGTAGTCATTTTGTAAAGTGATTATTAGGGGTTCTCCCCCAAGATCCATGACTTCACTGGTCCTGAGTAGTTGGCTAGGTTTCCAGTATCAGGAATTTTTTTTCCAATTAGAGAACTGTTGGTTACCACCAAGGTATGTGTGCCATTACTGAACTCTCAAGGTTATCATGTCATTATTCTGTTGATCGCTTCTTCCTTTTACAGTTTACATGGTGCCTCCTGGTACCATGACCCTAGTCCTCAGGAGACAATTACAGAAAACCACGACTAATCAAATGTGGAGTATGGACCCAAGTCGCAATGGATACATCTACAAAAATCTCCCACATCTAAGACTCAGGGAACCTTGAGGAAGAGGGGGGTAGGAAATTATAAGAGTCAGAGGATTGAGGATTTTTCTGTAAGACTGTGTCTCCTAGTAATGTCAGAAGTTATACCTCTGAAGTCTCACCAACATGATTGCCTAAACTTGAACTAAACAAGGACAACAATAAACATGCCAGAGTAGGTGAGGGAAAGACCATGAGTCCTCAACCCTACATAAAGAATTATAGACAACTAAGAAATTCTGAGAGTGGAAAAAACAATCTTTCCCAGGGGAAAATAAACCAACTGGTTATCCAACACTAAATGGTTGTCTCTGAAAACATGCATACAAGTAACATTATACAGACTGAGCCAGTTATATTGAGTAGTGTGTGTGTGTGTGTGTGTGTGTGTGTGTGTGTGTGTGTGCAGACTTAGTGAGAGCAAGAGATGCATGTAACAACAATTTTTAAAAAGAGGCCACGAATTTGAAAAAGAGTAGGGATGAATATATGAGAGGGCTTGGAGGGAATAAAGGGAAGGGGGAAATGATGTATTTACATATTATATTATCAAAAATAAAAGAAATGATAAAACACTGTAAAACGTAAAGATGAGTACATGCACACAAGGAAAAGACAATAATGTGGAAAATAAGAAGACCTAGAAGATATGTAAGATCGTACCTTCCTGATTACTCAGCCAACAAGAAAAGGGAGTATCGTAGTTACTTTTCTATTGCTCATAAAAGAATTACTTTATTTGGGGCTTACAGTTTTCATATACTTAGAATCCATGATCATTCTGGCAGGAAAAATGACACTAGAGGAGTAGCTGAGAGCGCATATTTTGAGACATTACCATGAGGCAGAGAGAGCTAACCCCCAGTGATACACTTCCTCCAACACAGTCACACTTCCTAACCCTTCTCAAACAGTTCCACAAGCTGACTGAATATTCAAACATTTGAGTCTATGGAGGCCTGTTCTCATTCAAACCACTACAGAAAAGAAATACTCATATTGTTCTTTCAGTCAGTGTGCCTGCCATTCTAGAGTGACCAACCGATTTTACAAGATCATAAAATAAACTACCTTCATTTTGCTACTCTGAATCTCCAATTCTCTGTGTCTCAAGGAGTTTCCTTTCCAGATAGAATGTTTTATTTGGAAGAAATCGCTACACAAAAACAATATAAGCAATATTCTAGTTTCAGTAAGCCTATGATGTAGCAGAGAAAAGATGACAAGAACTACGTAAAAAAAGAAAAATACATAAGCTAACTTTACACAGTGATTAATTCTGTGATTAAAGTAAATAAAATAAAAGAAAGTAGTAGGTTGAGTAATGAATATAGTCAGTAGAAACTAGTCTTTTAACTCTGATGGACCCAAAAAAATGCACCATCACAAACAACCTTGTAAAAAGAATGCTAAGAAGTAGACATAGCACATGTAATGGTTCTTGGGAAGATATTGGAGTTGTTAAAGAAAAGGAGAAAACCACAATTGCTCGGGGGTGATGGAAAAGAATGAATGGGAAGATGAGGTCTGAGGAGAAAACTGCAGACACATCATTTAAGGTACTATAAAATGAGATGTTTGGAAATGCCTCTCAATTGCAAGGTAAAACCACTGGGAAAGGATAAGAAAGATAGTAACATTATTAGATTTCAACTTGGAGAAAATTGTACTTTTGTGAAGAACACTGCCCATCCTTAGTAAAGAATAAAAAGACAGTTTAGGAGACAAGTGATTATGCAAACAAGAGATGGTGGAGAGATAGAAAGACTGGAGTTGCAGGAGATGGGGAAGTGTGCAAACCTCAGTGGTTTATTTTAAAAGTAGGGCTAACAACGTTGTTATACGTCATGTGTTTATTGGCGTGGGTGATAAAGATTAAGTTCAGGAAGAAACGAATAGGGCTAGAAAAACAAAGTTATGTTCTGCTGTACTAAATTTATGGTATCTATAATCAACCTGTGTGAAGATGTCCAAGAAACCTCTAAGAGTATGATTCTTGTATTTGGGGAAAGATATTTTAAATGATGTTGATTGTATTAGGCAGTTACTATAAGGCAAATCCATGGAATTAAATGCCATCATAAATGAAAATATATAGAGAAAAGAAAGGTATCCACAAAAGACAACTGTGGTTATCAATGTTTAGTGACCTGGCAGAAGAAGACAATCAAGGGAGATTTTGAAAGAATATTCTGTAGATAGAGAATTGAGTCTTGGATGTAATAACTTATAGGTCCCACATGGCCTTGATAAGATCATTTCAGATTCTTGTTAGCAATGAAACCTTTCTAGCAGAATATGTATGCTAGCTATTTTCTCATGGCAAACCACTACAGAATTCAATGCTTAAAGTAAGAATTGGAATTTTCACAGTCTAAAGGCCAACTGGATGGCTTTATTAATCAAGCAGGTTCTGCTGACTTCAACTTAACGGGAGCACATACCTGTAAACAATAAGTAGGTAAATTAGCCAGCTTCTTTAGAATTTCAACCTAAAAAAATGACATCAATATCCCAAAGGGCAGCCCTGGCCTCTGTCCAGAATGGTGGCAGGATTCTGAGAAATATGGAAGAAGAACACAAGGGTTCATCAAATCCTGGCTGGCAATTAGCACACCATTAATTCTCTCACAATGAATTGGCCAAATCAAGTCTAAGCCCTTTCCAGAATCAAAGCTAGTGGGAACTACAATATCAGAAATTAAGGGCATGGAGACAGAAGTTATAAATCAGAACCCATGATACAATGAAGTTGTCATACGTGGATGAGAATGTTAACAAAAGAATAGTACGTTGCATAAAAATGACACATTTATTCTAAAGAAGTTTGCTTCTTTAGAATTGATTTAGAATTTAGAATTGAGTGCAAAATCTAGAGTTGTTGCTTAGCCAACTTTTATATTTTCTTTGTCTATTACTTTTTTCTTTGTAAAGATGTGATACGAAAGTAACAAAGTGTTTGAAATGACTCAAGAAAAAGAGAGAGTTCCAGAGAGAAAAGGCTATCAATGTTAATAAAGCCAGTGAGTCTACAGGCTAAAAGTAGAGGTATTGACTTTCTAACCCCTCTTTGGGTATTAGACAGGAAAAAGAAGAGTTTGTACACTTGATAATCTTTTTGTTAAGTGGGATATTAATTTCAGAATTCTTAGGGATTAAGAAATTTCAGCTAAGCTCCATGAGCTCAGAGAGAGCCTCTTTTTCAATGCACCTGCTCACAAATCAGGATTACACAGGAAACTGTTCATTCCAGGGGATTTCATTACAGCAATGAAATAAAGCTGTTGAGAGACAAAGACAAGACTGAATTCAGAGAGGAATTACTTGCAATCAGTGTCTTGATTCAAAAATCCAGAATATTTGACAATGACATGAAAATCTGTGGATAAGTAGCTAGTACTATGTCCTTAGAGAACTTGCTCCCCAATATAAAACACTAATTTAAATCCATTGTACAAAGTTGCATTGTTATTAAATCCTAGAAGGTACATTTTGCATGAGCAATATTGCAACATCCTTTATTTCTTTAGTTTACTTGAGGAATTGAAAGATCCATTTAGTTAAGATTGCTTAAATTTACAAATCACGGCATGCATGAAAAATTCATCAACTTGCTATGGAGTGCTATGAACTAATTGCTCATTTCTTGGGTCAAATGTCTTTGAGTGTCTAACACTACTTAAGCAAATTAGTGAAGATAGAGGTATTTAGAGGGGAAAACTTCACAAATTAAAATTTTAAAATCTCTAGTATATGATGCAGTTTTAGTTAATAAATAGACGATTTAGCAGGAGAGATATATATCTGACAATAACCTTGACAACTGAAGTACTGCTTCAAAATGAGAAATGTTCTCTCCTTTAAACCAGATTGTAATTGCACTGAGAACCCAGGGTGAATAAATATCTGAAAAGTATCCTACATTTTTATGTCAAATCTTAGGTCTTTATTTTCACACGAGAGGAAGGTAATACAAAACGACTGGTAGGTCAAGAAAAGAATTTCCATAATTTCAAAAGCCTTCCAGTAAAATTCTTCTTATCTGTGATTTTACTGTAGATAGATTGCCTCAGGCTGCCCATGAGGATCCTATCTCCTGAGCAAATAAAACACAAAGCAGGCTTTAAGAAGTTTCTGATTTCTGTTTGCCATTAAAGAAAGTGTTCAAAATCAAAATTGTACCTAGAAATGGCTAGTTGATCCAAAGTCATCACATGAAGAAAAAGAATAGAAGATACTTGGAGATATAGATTCCCCACAAACAGATAAACCTCAGAATGAGAAGAACACAAAGCCAACTGGGAGGTGAGGCCAGATAAAAATGAACTGAACCTAGTTCACATGAGTTATATTTATTGAGAACCTATCATGAGTGACTCAGTAAAAGAGATAGGCAAAGTATCCAAGACAAGGGAGACACTCAAGTATATTATATTAATATAATACACCTTTAAAGCCATTCATGGGATTCTAGGAGTTTCTAAAGCAACCAGGCAATTATCCTAGTTGAAGATGCCAGAACGGATGTATTGGAAGATATTTTTTCCTAAATTGTATCTCAGTGGGAAAGATACAGACTAGGTATCAGGTAAGATAAATGTAACTTTGGGCACAAAACACAAAAGGTACACTTGAAAAAATAATGTCCACAGAAATATGAATGTAATCCAGACGTAATCCATGAGATGTCATGAAGTATAGTTTGTTCTAAGTTTGAACTTCATTTATAGATAATGTCAATTTTATTCAGATTTTTCAGTACATAATGTGAAAGAATCGAGACTATAGAAGAAATCAATGAGGAATGGCTAGAGATATTGCTCCTAGCATCCATGTTGGGTTGCTCAAAATCCTCTGTAACTACAGATCTAGGAAAACTGAATCCCTCTTTTGGTCTCTATGGCCAATGTGCGTATTTGCACATACTCCCATACCAGCACAATTGCATATACTCATTACTTTGGGTAGGTGTTTAAGGGGGAAACAGGGTTTCTCTGTCATATCTCTGGCTGTCCTGGAACTCACTCCATAGACCAGGCTGACCTCAAACTTACAGAGGTCTGCCTGCCTCTCCCTCCTGAGTGCTGGTATTAAAGGCGTGTGCCACCACCACTGGGCTATAATTACTTATTTTTAAAATCCTTTTTTAGGAAAGAAATCAGGGAGTAGTAATGAATGAGTTATAATAAGGAAGGACCATAAAGGAAAAAAAAACAGAAAGGTTAATTGAATTTAGTAGATATATAGAAATATAGGCAATTCTATTGAAATTGTGGTTGCTTAGAGCGGTGGCCTCTATAAGAGATTAAATAGTTGTCAATATACGTGATGATCAAGAGGCCTGGCAGATGATGTCATTTATAGTCTTAATTATAGTGCAGAATATTTTGAACACTTCCCTTACAATCAGTGTTGAAATAATTCCAGAATCTGAGAAGGATCTGAGACAGAACTCCAGGTGATGTGTCAAGACAAACATCCAGGGTGATTTCCTTATAAAAATACAGAGGAGCATGTAATATAAAACCAGTCTCAGAGCATCTAAATGACAAAATGACATAAACTCACTAGAATTGAGTTAGCAGTTATCGTAACCACAGACACATCTGCAGAGTGTAGATAAAAAAGCAGATCAAATAACCTAAAACCACTAAGCTTCACATTCAATGTTTGCCATCCCCAAATCAGATACCCATTTGACAGCCTTATTACCAGTTTCTCCTCACCAGTGTAACCTAATTTTTGTGTTTCAATACTTCCTTTTTAGTAGAAAGCCTTTCCACTAAACCTTGGTTACTTTGAGCTAATTAATTAAAGCCATTTAGGAAATTGTTAACTGAGAAAAAAAAGGAGGTTTAGGGGGTTAGAGTTTGGATGGTTTGGGTGGCATTAGGAATACAAATAATTAACTATATTGAATAAGCCATTTGCTCTTGCTGTTCAAATATGGCAAGCCTCTATAAAGTGCAGCTGAAAAAATAGTTAGGCCAATATTTCCTGCAATCCAATTCATGAAAAAAAAAAGTCTTTCTGAGCCATAAAAAGATCCATTGCTTTGCCTGGAAGACAACTGAAATAGCATAATTTAGATAATCTGAAATTTAGCCTTCTCTAGATAGCTTTAAAAGATGAACCTCAGACATATTTCCACACTGTCCTGGGCAAGATTCACTAAATTTCTTGTAAATTGTGACATTTACAGCTATGGTATAATGTTGAATGCCCACGTTCTGTTATGCAGTTATTATAAAACCAGATTCTTGACAATTAAGGAGACAGCTACCTGTTACTAATAGGAAAGAAAACAACAGAAAAAGACAAAGATTAAATTCTTCTAAGGACTTTCATCTTGGCTGGGAGTAGGAGACGATCTATTCCAGACATAAAGGCATAAACACAACCTTCCAGAAGTAGCCTTTTTATCTTGCTCTTAAATGTCTAATAGTTATTCCAAATCTGCTATGAACTTGTGAACCCAGCAGAAATTTGGAGGTATTCATAAGCTTGGTGCTATACAGTCCACATTTGTACCACATATACTAGCAGGCAGAGCCATTGCTCTCTCATTGTTGCAAAACTCACCTCTGTATGGCTTTATGCTCTAAAATAAAGATTTTAAAAAACTACAATTGTTAAATTTGTGTAATGTAGTCTTCAGTAAGAAAGTTATATACAAAATGTAATACTTAATACTATACATGTATCATATGTTAGTATTTTTTAAATGCTGTTCAGAATCCCCAGTTAGTCTTTTTGTATCAGTAACACAGTTTCTTGGTCAAGTATTTAAACCTCATGCTCAACAAAAAGCAAAGTTTCTATTTCTCTAAACTTTATGGTTGAGAAGATCTATTAAGTCAGTATTTCTAAATATGTACTCTGAAGTAAAAAAAAAACAACAACTCAGAAATGGTACAAGCAAAGTAAAATATGTATTGTTAATCCTATAATAATATCAATCATTTGGTAAATTAGAAAAAGGATCCTTTGGCAAATCTTCTGGGGAAGAAATAATTCTACTTTCATGAGTTTGGGACTTGGGTGATATTGCCTAACCCTTTTAATACATGGTATACTGAGTTTAAAACAATCAGTTCTATGATGGCTAACCAGAATGATGTACCTGTTCCCATTTTGATTACTTTAAATATTTATGTATTGGGAGAATTTATTTAGTTATAAATAGTTAGGACACATTCCACCCAAAATATACAATATATAAAGAAAAAGAATATATGACATGATTTTAGATCAGTAAGATTCTCAAATTACACTGGCAGATACGTTATGCTGAGAGAATGTTCAAGTTGGGCCCCACTGCTACTACAACCCCAGACTTCACACTGAGCACCAGAACATGGGAACTTTAACTCAAGAATATCTTCTTTTTGTGACTTCTTGATGCTCATTGTCTATCTATATGTGACCTCTTTATGTCAATGCCTTCTGAATGAAGTCCCAGATGAATTCCTTCCCTCTACAATGCATTCTTCTTTCACTATAAAGTAGAAAAATATTTCAATCTCACATCTTAAAATTATATATACTGAGAAATTTTTGAGGACGTATTCAGAATGAGCTGGGAAGAACATAAACAAGGCAAATGTTTGCTTCTAGGACCTAGGATTAATATTATTCATTTTCCATGCCTAATATTCATACATCAACAACTATCAAAGAAATGTTAACATTTTATATAATTCAACTACTCTTCCTTTTAAAATCTGTTTACTGTTTCCATCAAAAAGAGACAAATGAGTAAATCATTTGATGGTATATTCAGCTAAAATCCAGGACTGATAAACTCTATCCAATAGTCTGTAACAAATGGATAAAATAGAGAAGTCAACCCTTATCAATATTGTCAATGAAATTAAATAAGTAAAACAGCAAAGGAACTTATGTAAATTAGTTGAAATATCTAAACATGGAATATCTAATTGTTTAACAATCATAACCCATCAATAATGACTATTCTTGGCTACTAGAAAATTGAACATTCAACAAGATTAGTTGAATAAGCCTTAAGGAATGTAACCCTGCTCTGTCACTATAACTATTTGGTTTAATAACTCATTGAATAAATATTGATATGGTTTGGAAACAATTGAGAACCAGCAGTCATTGTGCATATTCATTGTCAATAATCTCTTTATAATTGATAGTTTCTGCTAGATATTCATATTCAAGTATTCTCACAGTACATATTCTGAGGGGAACCAAACTATGTATTTTTCTGATCTGAGCCTTCTTTCTATAGTCCCCTTCTCTGTTATCTAATCCCCTGTATTGTTTAGAAAAATCATCATTACTTCCTCCTCCATCATCATATAGGTATATATTGAACATCTTTCTTATTAGAAAAAAATGAACAGGAGGCATCCTATTCAATCTGAAATTCAGTGGGGAGATTATCCATCACTCAAGTCATCAGAACCTCCTCAATGTGAACCTAAATTCAGCAGCTGGCAATTCAACTTGTTCTATCATAATAGCCATGAGTCTACCTTTAATTTTGGGCATCATCCATCAAGGATCTCAGAAAATAAATGTTACTGGTAAGGAATTATAATGGAAGCTTCCAAGCAGGTATTTCTTCTAATAATGAGTCATCTGTTGATAAGATCTATATTATGATGTAAGCAGGGAAATTTTCAGTTAATTCCAGTTATCTATATTCCAGTTTAATTATTAATAGTGTTCTTTGTACATTCGAGAGTGTCCTACTGTGGATGATATCTTATTTGTACAACCTATACATATACTGCTTTAATTTGATCTCTAAGATGTCTAAGATGTCAGGGATGTCTAACTTTTCTCCTGAGTTTATTAGTTTACCAAGTTATCAACATTTATAGTAGTTTGGTAGCATGACCAGTGGTCAACTGTTTAAACTCAAAGAAAGTGTGTCTTTGCTTCAAAACTCTAGATAGCCCTTTTGCGATTCTAGTATGAGTGGTTCCTATAAGAAGTCCAATGGGCTAGTGTTGCAGTTTATTTTTAAATATATATAAAATAATTGTTTTATGCATTGTTGGGTGAGGGGCTGTCTAGGGCATTTTGTATTTTTGCAGGTGTTGGATTTCCTTGGGGATTGTTTAATTGCTAATGATCTGCATGTGTTATCAGTAGAATACCAGAGGAGTTCTGAAAGAATAAATATACCTGAGCTGATAGGCTCGGGTTCCACTGTCAAGTATGGCTCTTGGCACGATGGTAGTTCCCTCTGCTGAAGTATGGCAGGGTTTGCAATTTTGAAATATGCCTCCTTGTTGTCTTCTTTAGTGATAATAGTGGTGTACTGCTACAAATTGTGCCCAATATGGGGCCAGACCTAATACTCATTCCAACATGGAGACAAGGAAGAAGAGAAAGAAACTTCAGACCTCACAGTGTCTGGTAAAGTATGCTCAGAGAAGCTACTGGAGGATAGAGATTAAGGTATTAATTAAAGACTCCTGAAGGAAGAGAAAAGAGGAAAAGGAAATAAGCCTCAATGAAGAGAAAAGGCTGTAAAATTAATAAATAAATGAGGAAAAAAGCTCCGAGGTGAGAGCCACAGAATGGAGGTCCTTAGAGATAAAGAATTCAGCCGGGAGGAGGAAAAAGCAAAATTCTAACTGCTTTTCCTGATTATGGCGATAATGCTCCATCCCACCACTGGTGGTAGTGTACTGTTTCACAAACTGCAGCCCAGTTGCACCAAGGGACTCTGGGACTCCAGCAGTTTTTGAGATTCCAGCACCATGAGATGACCACCAAGAACAGCAGCAACAGTAGAGTAGGACCAGCCAGAACCTGGAGGAGGAGCTGTGTGTGTTGCAGAAGGCAGAGCCATACAAGTGATCCAAGCCCTTTGAAGGAGCCCAGAAGATCATGAGTGAATTCGAAATAATTGGACATTGCTAAGTTTTCCTACTGTCCAAAGATTCTATGAAGGGTTTGATAGATGTTTGGTATCATGTGGTCATGTGCATTAAAAGCCTCATAATTGTTCCTCTTGTAAATAGTTTTGTTGGTATAGTGTTAAATTGTATTGTAGAGATAAAGCAGATTTTTGATTTAGCTTATACAGAAAAGGGGAAATGTGGAAGTTTATTTTTAGTTACATTTAAAATAATTTTCTGTGCACTGTTGGAAAAAGGGATGCATAGACCTTGGTTTTTGTACTGTTTGCAGGTGTTGGATTTCTGTGGAGGATGTTTGATTGCTTATGATCTGCACCTGAGGAGTTCTGAAGCAATAAAACACCTGATGTCAGGTGCTCGGGGTTCCACTGTCAGGTTTGGTATTGGCCATGACAGTGGTTCCCTCTGATCTGGCAGAGTTTGCACCTATGAAAATGCCACCGTGTCTTCCATGCTGAGTCACCAGAGTAGGCGAACAACTACAGGCTAGACATACTTGGAAATCACTGTATCCATAAATCATAAGAACCAAGGGAAAGAACAAGTGACACTATAAACTGACTCAATTGGGGACCACTCCTTTGATTTCTGTCCCTCGCAAAGATATCAATCTTTTGATTAATCCAAGAAACGTATTCACATGTATGCTATACATTTCTATAATTATTATATAGACCCACCAAACATATACCATGGTATATAAGTGCACAACTTGTCTTTCACTTTGAAAGGAATATTACAGTTTGTATCTCCATAGCAGATCTATTGAAAGGTTAATGATTCTCCTATAGTTTGCCTTCCTCCCTATGAAAGTACATATCAACGCATAAGAAAACCTGACACTCCAACCTTCTGCTTCCTTCCATACAATGGCACCACCAATAGTGTCCTCTGAAACAGTGACCAAAGAATAATGCCTGGAGGCTAAAAAAATTTTTTTTCATGAACTCAGTTAAAATGGGCTCAAGACAGGGAAGGCAAATGTATTTGTTTCATAACAAGTAAAATTGCTTCTTCTATTGTTCTCTGAACATTTGAATGCATTATATGGCAAGAACTATACAATAGGTGCCAGAGACTGTGTTAATTTCTTTCAACAAAGCAATAACATCTGGAGCTGCAATTGAATAATTAGTCACTATCAAAATAAGCTAAAGAAATTGTGTCACATTTTTCAAGATGAATATACTTTCTGAACAGCCAAACAGCTAAGTTAAATGAGGTTTCTTACTATCAGGGATTGGCTTGCTATCAATGCCCAAGGCATTGTGCATGTTAAATGACTGTAAGTTTAGGCAAGGTTAAATGGCAGACATCAGTGAAGTATTATAGACCTCCACTCAAACATATTGTAATTCTTTATTTTTCAGGCATCCATCTTAGCACTTTGGGAAATTGGTAGAAACTGTAAGAGTAAGTCCTCATAGCAGATTATTAAATCACTGGGAGAATGTTCTTAAAGGGTTGAGAAACCCTAATCCCTTCTTCTTATCTGCCTTTCTTTTTCATAAGCCAGGCATAAGGTGGACAGTTTGCTGCAAAACCAAAATACAAGGGCTAATTGTTCAGAGACTGAAAACTTTAAGATAAACCTTTCCTTTTTGCAGGTTATCTGAAGCATCTTGTTATAGTAATGGAGAGTTAAATGATATGAGGTCTTTGGAGCTCTACAGTGTCTTTTCTTCAGTAGTTGTATCAGTCAAGTAAGCATGTGTATTTATTGTTTCAACACTGCCAGAGCCTTGGACTCTCACAGATGCTAACTTTCCCCAATTTTTATCCTAATCTTGTCAGATATCCATTTTAAAAACTGTTATCTGTTGTGTGAAACCTTGCTTGTTACCAAATTCTAAATCACTCTAAATTCTTTGTGGAAAACAATACTCATTCTATCACTTTTAATCATTAAACGGAACAGAATGTATCGCAGAATGTTAGTAGAGCGCTACAGAATCCCAGACAGAACCAATGAATCTTCCCTTAAGGCTGTATGACCAGGAACAATATTCAAATCACCTGGCTGGGTACACATAGTCACAGTATCACTAGAGCTGATCTTTAGTGGAGAGGCCTGTACCAAAGCCTCTATGCCCACAGCTTTTCCACTATGGGCTCTAAACACTTGTAGGGGAGAGGGGGGCTCTTGGTAAAGGAGATCGATGCCCCACCAAAACACTTGGTCTCTCCATCATAACATTACTAAGCAAGATGTGTTCTGTATTATACCTTTCTGAAACCACATTTGGCCTTCCTTATAATATTATAAAGTTATAAGAGATATGAGAGTAGCACTAGAACAGAAAGCATAAAATTTAAAAAGATGGACAAATGGTAGAAATGCCAACAGGTTTTCTTTACAAATGGCATTTACATTAAATTGTTATCCTTGAAATGTTTTTCTTTTCTTTCTACAATGCTGGACATATTTTCTTTGATTGCCTCTTCATATGCAATAATTTGATCATGATTTCCCTATATAAAAGAATACAAAAATTAGTTAATCTTTCTTCTGGGATGGCTAATTAACATCAGAGGGATTTATACTATGGTTTAAAAGTTTCTTTCAATTTCACACCTCAATTTTAGTGATATCACATAAAGTTTTAGATCAGTTTCAAATTAGAGAAAGCATGGAGATTTTTTTCAGATATGAGCTTTGAAATTTGAAAGAATTTCTTCAGACTGACTCCATTTTCTGCTTTCTCAAATCACAATGGCTTCATTGCTACAACTACTGCTGTCACCTCATCCAGAGCCTTTATATGAGCCTTTTTTATGTGAAGCTAGCCTCCAACCATGCACCTCCATCATGGTGTTGAGAGGCTGAGGAAGTAAGCTCCAGATTTCTACATGCTGTGTGAACTGCATGAGGTAAGAAGTTTCTGAAACATAGAATGAATGTTTGTAAAAGTTGGTCAGTAGTTACATAATAATGTTAGGAAGTCCCAAAGACCTCCCTCCCTCGGATACCAATTCCAGGTTTAGAAGTCTCCATAACAACCTCTTCCAGAATTTACTAGAAGGACTGAGAATGTTCTTTGGAGGCCATTATGCCCATGATTACAGTTCATCACAGTGAAGCGAAACACATTAGAAGAGATGTGTGAGAGAGAATAGTGAAGAGCTACAGGAGCAAAGTCTCAGTTATCTACTCTCGGTAAAATTATGGATACTACTACCTTCTCTTATCAATAATGTCTGAGAATACAAGTGAATTATTATCAACCAGCGAATCTCACCCAACCAGGTCCAGAAATTGTTTTTGGACTAAGGATAGATTACAAAGCCATTGTTGACTTTCTGTGTGGCTGACCTTAGTTTCTGGTACCCTGGATGTCAAGTTATTGCTGTGTGGCCTCAAGTTCCCTCCATAAATTTCATTATTAGTATGAGTTATCCAGCATAGTACAAGGCCTGCCAGAAAAGACAATTTTTCAGAAAAAAAATTAAAAATAAAAATAAATACAGAAGAACAAAATTTTAAATAATAAAGAGAGAAAAGTAATGATAATGCTAACTGTTTGCAGGTCCTGAGGGTGAAAAATTCATAAATGGTACTCTTCAGAAATGCCTGATAGCAAAGACTAAGTGATAGATGTGCAGTGATTCTGTCTTTCTCTCTCTTTGTCACAGTTCCACTTTTCCATGTATAGATCTCTTTCCTATGAAGTGGCAAAGCTGACCACTGGCAGTTTTAAGCTCTATAAATCCTTACAATTAATGGTCCAGACAAAAGAGTGTCCCTTTTATATGATGCTTTAGAAAATAGTCCAGAAATGATTAAAGCCTGCTGACTTATCAATACATTGAATATTCTGGCATAGAGCAGACCAGGAATCTGATAAGGAGATCAAAGTCCAAGAGTCTGTGAGACAGAGAATAGAGGATAACTTCTCTAGTTAATGACAGACTCCAAAACAGAATTCTACACAAGCACACATATAACGTTTCATAAGATATCCTGAATTTTGGTTTCTAAACATGCATTTAGCTATAAAGATGGCTACTTTAATTCCAGGGATTGGCTAAGCCGATAATTAAAGCAATGATTCTAAGATGAAATTTTCTCATTTATTCTTGGCTTTGCCACGTTTTTCATGAATCTTTAAAACAGCTTTAGGTTTGCCCACTGGTACCTTGCTACATTCTGCCAAGAAACAGAAAATGTGCAAGCTTGAAAAAAGAGGAAGAGCTTCCTCTTTCATGTTTGTTTCCTCCTTCGTCCTCCTCCTTACAGTTTGGGAGCTGCTTCCCACACGGCCTCTCTTCACGGAACAGCAGCAATGAATCTACTGACAGCAGTGGTTCCCAGTTGGGGATCACATCAACTCCACATTCATGGGCATTTGAGCTGTGTTTTGGACTCTGAAAGGCTCCTTGTCCAGCCACTGGAGTTTTTACAATCCCAGCCCTTCCATCTGTGATCCCAGCTGTTACCTGCTATTGCTGCTTTAGCAGTATATTGGTGTACCCGGTTTGTTTTATGTTTGTTTGTTTGGTTTGGTTTGGTTCTCCAATTCCAGTTAAGTATTCCTTATATAAAATTTCTTTTAAGATAATCTTGTTGCCTCACTGACAGCTTCTTCTTGTGCTTGCCATGTTGTTTTAATGAAACCTTTTTGATAGTTTGCATTTTTCAACACCAGGTAAATGTTCTTTATATATCTAATTCTTTCCATTAAAAAATATCTTGCAAGACTCCTACTACTGACTGAACTTTATTACATTAGTCCAATAACCAAAATTAGCTAGATGAAGAGTTAAAGATGTAAAATGGTATTCTGTCCAGTTAATTCGATTGGGATTGGGATTGGGATTCACATCGTGAGTTTATAATTTTCCTTATTTCTTCATGCCTTCTCTTCATCTATTCCATTTTCAAGTTCACTGTTGATTTGTTTTAAATACAGTAGTTCTGGGATAGAAATCAGGAGTTGATTCCTATAAAACTATACATGAGTGTGCTGATTGCTTGGTTTTAACTCTCAGAAACATGAGCGAGTATTACCTGGAAAGAGTCTTACTGAGGAATTAACTGGATGAGGCTGGCCTGTAGACATGTCTATGTGAGTATGTATTGATTGTCAATTGATAAAGGAAAACCTATTCCACTATGAGTGGTACCATTTAGGTTCCTAGGTTTCCTGAGCAACACAAAGGGGGACAAGCTCACTGGAAGCAAACAGAGAAGGCCCATGCATTTATTCTTTCTACTTTTGGCTGTGGGTGCAACACTTTACATTTGTGCTTTGACTTTCCCACAATAATAGACTGTGACCTCAAATTGTAAGCCTCCCTATGTAGTCTTTCCTCAGAAAATTTTATCACAGCAATAGAAATGAAACTAAGACAATGAATATAACAAAATTCTCACTGAAAAGCAGACAAAGTGCACACATTAACAAGTAATGACCATACATAGGGACTAGTCAAGGCCAATGCATGCAGCTAGAAAGTCTGCATTCTTGATAAATGAGATTCTAAGGATTTTGTTTCCTTTTTCTGCTCAACAAAGATCACAGTATCCTTTTATTAATATTGTCAGTTCATTCCTACCTGTATTTGTATAAGACTATTAATACAAGTTCCCTATTTGCATTTTGCTAATGTAGTGTAGTATGAGCTCCAAGGCTACCTTGCTTAGGCCCAGCCAGCCCCTGTCAGTTGAACAAATTACCCAAGCTTTTCATTATGACTTCTATAGTCCTATTTCCTGCACCTGTTGCTTCCTTAATACTCACTGGGAATTAAAATTCAGGAAAAATGAGAACAATGCCTGACACAAAGGGTGAATGTTAGGCATTATTACTATTATGTTTTTTTCTATTTAATTTCTGTTCTCTGATTTCAAAATGTGTCAGTATATGGCTATGTGCAGTACACTTACTGCAGACATTCTCTTACTCTTTTTTAGTCTAACATGAAAATTTGTTTATTGAACATTTTTCCATTGTCTTTATCTGTCTGGTAGAGAACTTGAACTTCAAGAAGTTCTTATTTTCAGTATATTTAAAGCTAACATTTGGAGTTTGAACAAACATCAGGATTTGTATCCTGGCCTTTGTTCACTTAGAAACCTCCTTAAATATTTTCTACTTTATTATGCAAGATTTGGATTATATGTAAAATGTCTTACTGAAGAAAAATAAAAAATAAAAACCTCCTTAATAAATGGAGACTCAACACTATTAATAATAGTATTGCTAACATCAACACAAAATCATATTTATTATTTATTACACACACAGTTGTTGCAAATGTCTCTAGAGAATATTATAAATAATTAAGTAAAGGAAAAGTAAAACTAAAAGTTTTAGTTTTACATTATATAACTTTAGATCACAAATAAAGGTGTCTCAGTCCACAGCAGTAATTGATGATCTTTATGCACAAAGGGAGAAAACAACATATTTCACTCACACCCCACTAGGTCTGAGTTATGAGCCATTCATTATTTTAAGAGTACCTCCCACCCCTCTCTACTATCCATAAACTGTTTTCTCACCTTGTACCCTTGACAATGTGAAAAGGGCAGATACAGCTTCTACATACCTCGTAGCAATTAGGATAATGATCTTTCTATGAACGGGGCATTGGATAGCTCCCCACACCATCGTTTTAGCAGGCTAGGAAGGCTTGCCTTAGGGTATTTTTAAAAGGAATTTGTTGTTGTTCATTGAAGACTATTACCAAAAGTTGAGACTGTATCTTTTTTATATATATAAAAAAATTATTCCAGAAGGGTTTAAAAATTCTACTCCAAAGTAATATTGAAACATTACATGACAACACTGAAAAACTGAAAAGAATAATATGTTGGGGCAAGAAAAGTTTGATAATACGGTGGGTTAGTGTTAATATGAGTCAATTTTATCTGGGCCTTTCTAATTATAATTCAGTTGTTAAAGCACCAGGGACATCATCAGTATAATGCTATATTCTCACTCAATTATACTGTGCATTAAAAGTATTGGTTTACAGAACCTATTAGAGCCACCATTACCCTCGTGCCATACTCAGTTGATGGAAGCCTTCCTACAGGAGAAGAAAAGTAGAAAATGAAAGTGGAATGCATAAATAGATGTTTTGGAGACAAATGCTTTAGGTTTCAGTTCATTTCTTCTCAAGATGAACATTACCACAAAGAAAAAAAGTATCAGAGTAAACGTCACACCTCATTACCCACTTTCACTTTCCATGCAGCAAGCATATAGGTGCAACATTGAATAATGGAAGTAAATTAAAATATTCAATAGTTTTGAATAATCAAGGGAGGATACAAAGATTTAGTATTTAGACTTCAGTATAAAATAAGTAAATTAAACATACGTAGTGGTTCCAGCCAGGTCACTGAAGGATAGAGTCACCTTTGCTGTGATTAGCTTAGGCTAAGGTTGGTGGTGTGAGGGAGGTGGGTAGTTCTATTCTATATATCATTTCCCAAATGACAAATGGTCATTGATAGAATACAATTCCTTCATATTCATATTACTTTGTGGGAAATTGTATAATCTCATTGAGAATATATGCAATATATTGTATGCAGAGCTTCTGATGACCTATATAGAGCATTAAAAATACTTCAGTATAGATAATTATGTTCTTCTAAAACAAGACTTACAAAATACTCAGATGTAGTTGACTTCCTAATATAGTTAGTCTTGGATTTCCAAATTAAAAAAAATGGTTTGTCAATAATATTAACAGATTAAATATTCAATTTTTCACATAGATATATTGCCAGAACCTGAATCTCAAGATTACAAAGAAATTGAATACTGATGTCAACTTTTACAGCTGCAAGAAAAGTAAAATTTCATATTTAGTTGAGTCATATGTATTAAAGTTCAGTTAAATCTGTGATCATCAAAGGAGACTAATCTGGATAATCTAGTAAACTTTGTTCCATTGTCTTATACAGGCTCCACTCCAGAGTGGCTGAAATATGTACCCTTCAAAATAACTATGATGAATATATGGCCTTTCTGATTTCAGAATGTATTTAAAGTAGATTCTTTAAAGAAGAAATGATATGCTATTTCTGGATAAATTGGCAAAATTAGAACTGCCTCCCTGTAGTCCAATTAAGAAAAGTCAGTATTCTATTGAGTACAGTTTCCCAGCCAAAGCAAGATAAACTTCACATGTTCTCTCTCAATGTGGAACCTAAAGTCAAAATTTTAGATTTGTATTTTAATTTATAGTATCTTAGAAGAAAAGAGTCTATGAGAACTGTAGAAAGGGAAGAAGCCTTAAAGAGTGAGGGATAATAGAACTTATGTGATATAGAGGATGTTGTGGGGTGCTAAGGTTCAATGTTTAAGCTAGGATTGGATCATAATAAAAAAAATCAGAATGAAATCAGATGGTTAATTAAACCAAGATGTATGAAAAATCTTTGTGGAAATGTACTATGTTTTAAGATAATTCAGAAATATAATTTTTAAAAAAGACTTTGAACACAGGTACTATGCATAGGGGGATCATACTTCCACCAGAAGACAGGAATTATTAAGTGAAAATTTCAATTCCTGACAAATGATGTTTCCCTGTGAGTTACTGGTCAAGAAGACAAGAGACTCCCAGAGACCCCCAAAACAATATAAGCTATTGCCATTCTTCTTGGTTGTGTGCTATAACAAAATAATAAGGCTCTACTGCTGAAGATGCAAGAGAAATCAATCTTGAAGTGACATGAAAGGTTTCCTTTGTAGCTAATTTTTATAGTGCCAGAAAGAGCTATTCAGGATGCTGGGTGAGGAAAAATATCAATGGTCTCTCTAGACCTAACATGCTACATTATTGGCTTGCCAGGAAAGATATGCCCACTGGTACAGGTGGCATGAAGGTTATGGGGGTAACCAACCACTTTCTGATTAGATTTAAGACCTGATCTATTGCAGGGAACTCATGACTATTACTATAAAACTGTCAAGGGCACAGTTCTCAAGAGGTCGTAGACCCTAAGGGGAAAACTACTACTTTTGTTTTGTTAAAACAATGAGTATTGTCAATCTCCCTTCTAAATATTTATGTTTAAAACCATGCATTAATGCTGTTCTCAACCTTGGCCAGAGAAACCTCTATCTGCAGTGGGTAGCAGTACAGAGACTCATAGCTGGTCAAGAGGCAGAGAATATGTGACTGTTGGATAATGAGCCACAAATGGGACATCTCTATCACATCCAAAACCCCAAGGCTCAAGGAGCACTGTGAAAGAGGAGTTTGAAAGAATAAAGATCCAGGGATGGAGAAGAGTCTTGTGAAATGCTGTCTTCTGGACCTGACATAGCCATTGCAGTCATCACTGCAGCTATGGTTACTTTCACATGGCCATGCTAACAAGATCATTCCATATTCTAGTAAGCAGCAATAACTGGACTCAACAGGTTACAAAAGAAAGGAAGGAAGGAAGTGGGTACTTTGGAAATGCCTTGGGTTGGTGGAAGGAGAAGTTGGGGTCATTATGATCAAGGTACATTATATGCATGTATGAAATTTCAAAAAATAAAGATACTCTAAAACGGAAAGAAGTTAAGTGGAATTCTATTTACAATAACTTTAAAATAAATAAATTTAAAAATACATTTAGGAAGAAACATAACCAAGAAGGTGAAAGACCAATGCAATAAAAAGCTTAAGAAACTGATGAAAGAACCTTAAGAATGAACTAGAAAATGGAATAAAGCTCCCATGTTCATGGATTAGATAAATAATATTTTGTAAAATACTGTATTACTAAAAGCAATCTACAGATTCAGTGCAATCTCCATAAAATTCCAATTATACTCTTCAACGAACCAGAAAACAATACCGAAAGTTGATACAGAAGCACAGATGACTAGAAATAGTCAGAGATATCCCAAACAGAAAGGATAATGTAGGATAAAGGATAATGAAGTGATCAAAATGCCTAACCTCAAACATGCTACAAAGCCATAGTAATAAAAAGTCATTGTATTGGCCTCCAAGCAGGCATGTAGATTGTGGATTAAATTCAAAGACCCAGAAATAAACACACACAGCTAAAGCCACCTAATTTTCAAGAAAGATGTCAAGAACAGAGAACAGACATTCCAAAAGGATAACCTCTTTAATACTCAGCTCTGGGGAACTGGATTCTTATCTGTGGAAAATAAAGCTAGATTCATAGTTTCCATTGTATGTGGAAATAAATCAAAGCGTATCAAAGACCTTAATTTAAACTGGAAAATGGTGAAACCGCTAGAAAAAGATCTAGGGAAACACTTCAGGATATAGACATACTCAGCAGCTTACTGAAGGAAGAACAAGTAAGACAGACACCAATCCTGAGAACTGACCAATGCAACAGCATGGAATCCAGAAGTTTTTGCACAGCCAAGAAAGACATAGTTCACAGAGTGCGGGGGGATCTTCACAATTCCCACTACTCTCCTGACTTGGAAAGTTTCCATAAGAGACATTGAAAAGAAATATCCATTTGGTGCAGTCACAGTGTAGAGTACTAGGTAACCTCTGAAATTCTCCTTTTCTAAGAGCATTTAATAACTTGGAGAAAGATTAAAATGACATATTAAGGGCAAGAGGAAAAGGAAAACCATATATTAAATCCCAGTTCTTTGTGTACTTGCTTAAGCACAGGCACATGACATAGTGACCTCTATACCAAGAGTTATGAGTGAAAATTGCTTTTTTTAACTCTGCTTAAAAATTATCCCAATACACAGAGAATTTGAAATATACATATGTATGTATAAATGCTATGAGACAAGACTTTTCCTGGGGAGACCTAGCTATACCTAGCTACTCACCCTAAACAGGAAGCCCACAACATATCAAAATACAGACACTACCAAAGTCCAACTTGATGAACAATGAGTTTTATTGGGATTACTTACAGAAATAAAGGTAAGGGCTTATTTACAGGATCAGAAATGACTCAAAGACAGCTGCATCACCAAAGCCCATGCGAGCATGGGGGACAGCTAATAACATAAATTTTAAAATAGTCATGGTCTATAAACTATTAAAGGTCCTATAACAATGCTTAAGGGTGGGCATGTAGGAGATCACAATGAAACATTATTCTGTATGGTAATTTCAAAAAAGATATTTATTCAGGTTAGAAACATTAGTCTTTTTGCTAGCTAAGATTTAAAAGTTTAGGATATGTGACATGAACGTCTGTTATTCGCAGAACTTGCCTTTTACTTTAGAATCTCTGGGACGAACAGACACAAGGGCCTACTGTTAGGCAAGTGATTAGATGTGCAACCATTTGAAGAACTGCCTAAAGATGGTGTTTAGAGCTCTGTCTTGCTTTGTGTATCTTCAACCATGACAAAAAAAGAGACCAAAAAAGTTATTACTTGCAATTTTATTACAGGGTATTATAGCATCCTCATCAAAAAGAAGATTAAGACTTAGGGAATGAGGGAGGGCTCAATGGTTAAGAGCACTTGCTGCTCTTCCAGGAGACTTGGGTTTAATTCCATGTGGCAGCTCACAACCATCTGTAACTCTCATTCAAAAGGATTCAATACTCTCTTCTAGACTCTATGAGCACTAGACACATGGATGGTCTATAGAAATACATGCAGACAAAACAATCATACACTTAAACAATAAAATATTGACATTAAAGTTTTAAAAAATATAAAATCTGAAATGCTTTGAAATCTAAAACTTCACACATGCCAACATGACACCATATGCATAAAACTCCTCAGTGAAATTCAGTTTTATACACATTCAAAAATTACCATATAAACTTACTTCTAGGTTCTGTGTATGAGGTGTTTATGAACCATAAGTTAATTTTAGATTCATACTTAGGTTCTAGCCTCAACATACATCGTTACACATATGTAAATATTATAAAAATCCAAATACTTCCTGTCCCAAATATTTCATAAAAGGGTTACTCAGCCTTTATATATTTACAAGACTTAGATCAGTACCCAAAGTGAATTCAAGAAACAGTAAAAATGAAACATGTATAATAAAATGTAGTATAAAAATTAATTCTGCAACTGTAAGAAAGTGGGACATCAGTACAACATCTTCATGTCAAAAGCATTAGGAATTTCATTAAAACTAAGTTTGTGGTTTAGTAGTCTGAGAAGGAATACTAAAAATTGATTGAATTTTAGAGCACAGAGCTTAGAAAAAGACGAAGAGAGCATATCTTCTATTCTCATTAATTAAACCAATCTTGGAAATAAATACTACCTCCATTCTAAGTATGTAATTTAGGAGAAAGATGGAGAACAGATGCATGTGCAGAAGACTGAGACCAAGCAGAGATCTGGAAACAGAGCACAAGTAGAATTCCTAAGAAACCTCTATTTTGGTATCCTGGGAAAGACATAGCTGCTTCCCTGCTTTGTGGGAAAACATCTCATACCACTGAGTCAGAGAATGCTGTCACCCAAGCTGCCTGAATGTCCCTGGCATTCTGGTGTTATCTTTTCCTTTGTTATTTAAACAAAATTAATCTTTTTCACATCACAGGATTGGCAAGATTCTCTGGAGAGAAGAGGACATTGCTCATCTTCTCAACTCTATTTTCTCTGTTCTCACCAATGGGTTCTGCAACTGTGCCTTTTGTGATGAACTTTCCGTATTTCTTATTGCATCACCTTCTTCTCACAGACCCTAGGCATCTATGTAGCCTGAGTCTGCCCTTGTTTGGTGTCACCACCATTGCACAATGCAATTATGTAACAGACTTTATCTGAAAATCTTTGCTTCAATGAGAAGCCTTAGAATACAAAAACCCAGGTTTGCTGGTTACCTACATAATGCCTGGGTCTGCAGGATTCTCTGGTGCCAAAAGGAGGTCCTGGTGTCTATGGGAGTCCCTGGTGTCTATGGGATGTCTGTGTGCTTGCAGGATATTCAGGTCCCTGCAGAATGTCCAAATATCTGTGGGAGGTCCAGGAGCTTGGAAGGTCCTGGTGCCTGCCAGATGTCAGAGTGCCTGCATGATGTCTGGGTGCCAAAGGGATGACCGGGTACCTGCTGATGTCTGTGTGCCTGCAAGATATCCAGGTACCTGAAGGATGTCTGGGTGCTTACATGATATCTGGGTGCCTACTGGATGTCTGGACACATGCAGGATGCCCTGGTGCCTGCAGAAGGCCCTGTGACTACCAGATGACTGGGTGTCTGTGTGATGTATGGATAACTGAGAGATGATCAGTTACCTGTGGACTGTTGCGGAGGCTGTGGGATGCCCTGGTACTTGCAGAGCACCAGGAACTCTGCTCTATATCCTGGTTTGGGCAGTGAGGCCCAACTTCAAGTTGAACTCTGTCATGCTTCATCTCAGGCCTAATATGGGCCAGGTGATTGTCATTATCAAACCAGTCTTCTGCCTCCAAAGACCATGAAGATGCCTGCTCTTATTTTTTTTGGGGGGGGGCACAGGAGTGGGGTGGTGGAATAGGGAGGAATGAGAAGAGAATGTTATCGACATGCATTGTATGAAACTCATATTATTAGTAAAAGTATTCTAAAAGAAAAAATACAAAACCAAAAGGAAGGCTATCATTAAATATATTCTAAAAAGTGTTCTTACAGCCAATCTGCCCATCACCATGGGTTTGAACATTAACTGTCCTTTTGTTTCTCTCCTTAGTTACAGAAACCCAATCTCCAGCTTTTTGATTACAACTAAACTAAGGCCAAAAATCGTATTTCTTTATTAAATTTATTTTTTTAATTTCCTTTTCATTCCCTACAATATCCTGTGCCCTACTTTGCATTTTTCAAAATTATGCTTTCAAACATGGTAAAACCAATTTTTTCAAGAACAATAAATAATAGACAATTGATTCTTCTTCTACCCACAGCAAACTGGAGGTAGATATAACAATGTTTGTTCCTGTTTCATATGAAGAACTTAATAATATTTGGTGCTATCAGCAAAAGCTAAGGCTGATTCTAGGATCTACAATGGCCTTACAGTTGCATTATAGCACAGAATCTACACAATTTGTAGATGTTGTGTAGCAATTTCTTCTGAATTTCAACATTTCCTTCTGGAGGGATTGAGAAGCTATTGAAAATCAAGAGGTATACAATTCACAAGTTCTCTGGAAGCTCCTGAAATTGTCAATATTCACAAGCCCATTCCCTAGTATTATAGAAGCAGTAAACACTACTGGGAGAGGAGACTATCTATCCTGTGCATCTACCTGCATGTTGTGAAAGGAACTTAATGGAAGGAGCTTCCATGAATTTACTCCTAAGCTGATGTGGGTTTTTCAGTGATGTCACTGTCTTTCAAATATCCTTGCTTTTGTGAGTAACCCCAGTAAACTCCCTGTACACCAAGTTGAACTTTCTTGGAATCATTACTTTGGTCTGTCATTAGTTCCCAGTCTTGGGTGAGTCGACATTTGCTCATGCGTCCACACGCAAATTCACACAACAAAGGGCTGTTGTAGGGTAGAAAGTCAAATGAAATATCCTTCCATTTCTGCAAGCACATGGATGGTTCTTTTAGTTCCTGTGTATCATTAATAAAGGATAATGAACATTTCCTTTTGGGACAAACACTTCACATAACAGAGAAAGAAAAATAAGCCAAAGAAATTAAATCTATGTGGGTCCTTCTGTTTAATTTAATTTTACTAATAAGTAGCACAGTGCATTTTGTTCATTTTACTCCATCTGAAACAACTGTATTTTAATGAGAACTGCTTCATTTGCTTCTTTATAATTCTCTGCTAATCCTCCACTTGGGCTAATGACATTTCTCACAAAGAGCAAGTCCAATTTTGGAGCACTGTCGACCAACCTCATTCAGACTCTTAAACCCTTTTCCCTCGGCTGCTTCTGACTCTAAGTAAGTTCTCTAATTCTCACATTAATTCTCATTAGTGGAAAACTCCTCTTAGGGATCACCAAGGTTCCTTTCCTAATAATGATAGGCAATTTAAAGAGAGCTAGTTTTAGTAAGGAATTTTATTAAAATAATTTTACAGAATCTCAAACTCTACCTTTCTGTATTGAACAGAAATTATTTGCCTGTGGCATGCTGACACAATCAATGTTCCTATCTCAATAATCAATGCACAACTCTACATTATAAATTTAGCTCTGGGAATCACTGACAGTCCTAATAATGGCACAAATTAATCAAATGAGGCATTATACATCAGCATACTCCCTGCATTGCTTTTCTTGTGAATATCAAATGTCTAGACTTGGTATATTGACACGGGGAAATTCAAGTCATTTGAGTCTTCATTAAAACCCACCTCTCTATCAATTTTCTGATAATTGTTAACCACAAAGCTTTTTATTGTTGTCTCTTAATCACAATAGGTCTGAAAAAGCTGTATTGTTCTCTGGTCTCCTAGATGTAAAAACAAGAATCTCTCTTAAGTTAAGTCTTGGCCTTAGCCATATCTTATATTTAGCTTCCCAGAATTACACATCAAAATGTATCTTTCTTCTAGAAACCTTTAGTTGGCACCATCCCAGTTAAGATCCCTTAGATATGTCTGCAGGCATGTAGCTTCCAACAAGAGTCATCCCACAAAAAGGAAAATTTTAGGATGAAGCCTAAATATTTAAATTTGGCCAGTGGGATTTGACTTATTCTATAGGTCAGGGGAATATAACTAATTTTGCATTATTGTCTTAACCTTTTTCACCTATTCTACAACTTGATTATCACCCTAAATTCCTCTTAATCTTTCACTTTCTATTGCTTCATAATTTATACACCACATTATTAAGCCCTCATGATAATGCCTAGTCTATACAATATTTTTTTTCTTTCATATCTGCCATTATTATTAGGTACATTTATACTGTGATTATATTTATTTTTATTTTTATTTTTGAGATTATAATTTAATTATATTTCTCCCTTCCCTTTCTTCCCTCCAACCACTCCTATATATCCCTCCCTGCTCTCCTTCAAATTCATGGCCTCCTTTTTCACTAATTGTTGTTATATGCATATTATATATTATATGCATATATAATTGTTATTAAATGAATACACACACACACACACATATATATATATATATCCAAATATAATCTGTTCAGCCCTATAATGTTACTTGTGTATGTTTTCAGAGCTGACTGATTAGCATTGGATGACCAGTTGGTGTGCCCTTTCCTGGGGAAAACCATTTTTCCTCCTCCAAGCTTTCTTCAGGTACCTAGAGTGTTTTGTGTATGGTTGAGGCCTTGTCTGTTTTTTCTTATCTAGTTTGACAAAATCATCGGTATCTCCCTGTTCAGCTCTTATTTAAGTGGTCACGTTTTGAGATGAGTTGGCATCATAATCCACGAATATTTCCTCAGCCATGTTTGTTGCTATTCTATTTACAATACCAAGAAAATAGAAACAATCTCAATGCCCTACAACCAATGAATGGATAATGAAATTGTGGTACATATACATTTATGGAATGCTATCTAGCTGTTAAAAAAAAATAAGAAATCATGAACTTTGCAGGTAAATGAATGAAGCTAGAATACAGCATGTTGAAAGTGGTAGCCTGGACCCAGAAAGACAAATGCCATATGTTCTCTCTTACTGGAGACTATGTGAGTGCATAGCTGTAATAACTAGAGAAATCAGGAAAGTGAAAGTAGACGACAGGGCTTTGGGGAGCAATAGGGAGGGGAATAGCAGGACACTAATGTGTCCCGGATCAAGGAAATGGGAAAGAGGACTTAGGGGAGGGAAAAGGTGGTAAATACAGAAAGCGGGAGGAGGGTAAAGGAGATAGCAGGATATAAGTGATCTGATAAGGAAAATGACAAGAGGGGGCCTCTCCCAAAAAGAGGAAAGGGAGGTAATTACAGAAGGAGGATGGAGGTGTGTAAAATAACAATAAGGATCTTTGAAAAGGCCACAAGGAATCATACTATTAACTATTTACCTAAAAACAAAATCTATAATGCCTGTAATTCAGTAAATAAATACACCTACATAATTTTAATGAACTTTCTCATTTGGGATGATGGTGCTCCCTTCATGAGCCAAATATCACATAGCAAAAACTCAAATACAAGATAAGAGAAGCCCTCTTTTGAGTTGTTTGTTAGGGCTATCTAAGATACTTCCAGAACATGCAGCCTATTGCTATTGCTTATCACTAAGAAGTGGAGAATTAAGTTCCCTATTGCTGATGACAACACACATGGGGCCGAGAGAATCGTGATCTGGAACTAATCTGAATGTCCCTTCCCCGAGGACTATCTTATATGGCACTAGAAGGCACCATGCAAGCTTCCAATGGAGGGAGACAACCAACAATCCTACCCAGCTATGATACTTTACGAGTCACATCAATGACCAGCATAGCATGGTACCTCTAAAAAGCTGCAGTATCAATATATGTGCCTTGGTGTTAACCAGCAGCTTTCTAATTGAATTTAATACTTACTCAACAGGTCATACAACATGCCTCGTACTGGAAACCTGACTAACTAACCCAAAGATGAGTGTAGTCTTTACCCCTCATCAAGAAAACTTCTCTTTGCAACAGATGGAAACCACAACAAAAAAACACAACCAATCAATATGCAGAGTTGTAGACTTCAGAACAAATAGATATAATTATAAAACATTCCCACACCTAAGGCTCAGGAAACATTACAGAAGAGGGAGAGATTGTATGAACCAGAGGAGTTTGCTATGAGGTTGTGCCTCCTAGTAATACCAAAAGTTATACTGTGATTTTATTTACTGCATTCATCAATATATTTCTCATAGATATTTTACCATGTAGTAATTGTTAGTTCTTTTTTTAAAAAAATGGAAAACAAACAAACAACTAAAGCTAAGAATGCTTAAGCACCTTGCTTATGACAACAGAGCTCATAACAAAAATAACAAGTAAATGGATGGGCATAAGGAACAAATGTGTCATACTCTGAATCTTTGTCCATTCCTATAGTGTCTCACTGACTCCTTTTTCTTCTTCTTTGTTTTACTTTTAAAAAAAAAACAAACTAAACTTTAATTTTGAAGTTACAAATGGAGATATATTATGTCCATCCATTTACTTGTTATTTTTGTTATAACTGTTTGCTTACCCAAAATCTTATTCAAAACTAGTGTTTAATGAATTTTAACTCCACTTACTTTAGCTAGAGATGCCTAAAGTTTTGGGTTAACTCTTCTTATACAAATTATACAAAAGACATTAATCTCTAATACCAACATTCCTGATGTTTCATGCCTTAAGTATTGATGTTTCTTGATTAAATTAGAATCTAAACTGTCCTATAGTACAATTATTAGCCTTGGATGAAAAGAATTGATTAAGCAATATTTGGTTTTTCTGCTAATTAAAACAATATAATACTATAGTGACTCCTTCCAAAGTCCCATTTCTAATTATTTAAATTTAAGTAAGATATTTCACAGAATATACCCATTTTTAATAACTGTAAATACAGGAGAAAATATATAGTCAATCAAGTATTTATATGTAATTTTCAGTTATTTAAAATATATTTTTTCTTCATCTGATACCTTCAATCAATTAATCCAGACTGTATTCTTGATTATTTAATTTTAGGTATAGTAAAAGTCATGTCAGATAAAGAGGTCATTAACAAAGATAAAAAGTCAGATTCGAACCATGGTGGCTGATAGTTTTGACACAAACCAGGAGTTTCTTTCTTAATGCCCTTTACCAGATAATCCTCTCTCCTGAAGACTGCTGTCCTGCTATCCTTCTCACTACTTATCCACATCAGATTCTATAGATGAGCTTCTTAGCTATGAGGGAACTTAAAATATTCAATAAATAATATGTCCCCACACTTGCAAAACGTGCGATGCTTGGCCAATAGGAGGAACTGTGAACAAGAACTCTAGGAAAGAAGCTGTGTCTGCAATGACTGATTGACTGAGTGGAACTACAGTGATGCAGAGATTTGGAATGCTGCAGGCTGGGAGGCTAATTACTTTACCTAAGGCTAGTGTTAACCCTCTCAATAACTATTCCTTGTCCACCTCTCTGTTGGAGCTAACATCCTGTGACTAATTGATAAAAACCTTTCAGAATCTGTTAATTGAGCAGATCACTTGCCTCCATCATCCCAAAGCTAAAATCAAATAGCATCTGAACCCTCTAGAGAAACTTCCTCCAGTTCACTGTAACCACCTTCCTGGCACACCCACCAATATAGTTTACACTTGCCTTGATTTATGATTCTTTTGTTCTGTAAATCTATGAAACTTTATGAATTGGTGTCCATGTTGAAATATGGAATCTGGAGTAACCTAAATCTGTGTTCCTGGGTCATGGTTATTCAAATTTGACTCTAGAGTAAATTATCTCTTATTCCCTTTAAAAAATAAAAATTCATACGACATATTTTGGTGATATTCTTTTCCCTCTCCCAACTCCCAGATACACTTTCCTACTCACCCCACTTCATATTCTTTATCTCTCTAAAAAACCATAAAAATGCAGGGAGGGAGGTTGATATTACATCTCCTGGCAAAGTGCCTGAGCCTGCAAGCCAGGCACTGGCCTGTTGTGACTCCTGTCTGTGCCATCTACTGAAGGACTGATTCCCTTTTGGGCAGGCCAAAAAGACAAAAAAGTACAAACAAGAAACAAAACGAAGAAAACAAAGAAACCACATGATGGAGTTCTCACTCTCTCCTTTTTTCAAACATTATAACAAAAAGTGATTGCCTTTAATTGCAGTGGAAATGTTCAAAGATGTACTCTTGAGACCAGTACTACTTTTTCCATGACACCTGTCATCCCATTCCCACTTTTCATTTCTACAATGTACTCAGAGGACCAAAAGTAAAAGCTTCAAGACACAAGCTCTGCTAACTAGAAATTCATTCCTGTTATGACTCCTTATTCTGGATTTTGTGAGAAGCATACAGGAAGGGAAAGAAAACCCCAGTGGCATGTGTCCTAACACCATGATAATTTTACAAATGTTTCAGTGATCTTCAATCTGACAACTCATTATTTTACAATTTAAGTGATTACAGTCTTCTTATTTTTACACTACTGGACTTTGTAAAATGCATGATTTGTGTATACTAGTAAAGAATAATGTTTTTAAAAAAATAGACTCAATATAGTTATTTCGTGTGAGATGTGTATGATTATTGAACTGATGAAGACAACACAGCCATTTCAGGAATAGTTTAGCTATAGCTGTCCAGATTTTTTTAAATCTCTAAAATGTTTATAACATTTGAACCAGCATTCCATTTCTGGAAAGCTTCCATAAGGAAATACTAGAAATGCACACATTCAAAATATTTCTGCAATAATATTTTGAAGAGTGAATAAACACAGAAAAATATGGAAATGGTTGAATTCTGCTATTTGTAAAATGAAATATATAATCAGTAATGCTACGCCAATGGTGAATATTAAATAATGCTGTTATTAAAGTAGATGGCAAAATTACAGAGTGTATTACCCTGTACTTTTAGAATGGAAAAAAGTATAAAAATCCTAGCAATATGATTGAAATGCTAAAAAGAAAGAAAAATAAATAAAATTAGTTCTACCTTTCAAAATTTTCTAGAGAGCACAGAAAATATGGTTGGATGGTGAATAGAAATCATCCAGAAAAATTACTTGTGAGCAATTTATGAACCAAGAAAATCTTTGAAATCTGGAAGGCTTTTAAATTCCTTTGACCTAACAAGGACTCAGTACAAATGAGACATTATAAAATGTTACTTATTGCTTTTTTTCCCTGAAGTCCTCAAGGATTTATTATAAACTGGTTTTACTGCATCCCATTAGGAAAAATAAAAGTGCACAAGTAGGTGTGTGCTCCCTGCTAATTAATACTCTGCATTTGGCCTAATATTTCTTGTACCTGAAGCATGTACTATGACCCTAAACTCGTGCCCTTTTGATCCTTACCATTAAGATGACAATTATATTCCTATCATTGGCCACATTATAAGGCCTCTGGAATCTGGAATCTACTCGTTGAACTGTCTGGATCTAAAAACAAAAAAGAAAAAGAAAAGAAAAGAAAAAAACCGCCTCTAAAGCTATCAGTATAGAATCCTCATGTCCCTCACCAAAAGGGAAATATTGATGGGAGGTGTATCAATTTCTTGTAGCCTCAATAATGTGGCTAATAAACCTCCCTCACAAACAGCCTTGACTCTCAAGTTTACATGTGTTGGGACCAGGCTGTGCCCTGCCCTAAGTTACCCCACCTTCTGTAAAATAGTGTTTTGTTTAGGTTGTTCCTTGCCCATAGAGACATCATTCAACAAATAGGACCTGGCTCTGTTTGAGTACAAATACAGAATCAGGATGTATCTGCACCTTTTTGTTCATGTAAATAAGTCATCTGACCAGCACTGCTCATGAGGCACAAACTCGTTGCTAAAGCAGAACAATGTTTCATCATAAATATTTGTCAAAATATATTGGAATCATATAAGTAAATGAGAATTAAAACCAAATCAAGAACCCAAACCTTGAGAATGTATTGACCATACCAGGTTAGAAAAGAGTGTAACAGTAAGACACCTAACACTGTGGTGGCAAATGTCCCCAGAAACCTGTTACCTGACTACCTAATGTGGATCTCAAGGGATCCATCATGAGAGAATTCCTGATTTTCCCAGGGGCTTCATCTCCTCTGGGTACCCATAATTGGTACCATCTACTCAAATTACTGTCCATCATCTAGACTTGTTCTTGTTCTTCATTTTAACATTATCCATGGTTCTGCACCTTCCTTATGCAGGTCTTCTCATCCATAAGGCTCACCTCAAGTTTATGATTGAGTAGCTTCAGACTCCAGCAATGTCTCCTGCAGATCTCCATCAAAGTTGGCCTTCTGAGCTCCACAAAGACCCTTTGTGTATCCCTATCAGCCTCTTTAACCCTCTGTAGTCATCCTGCAACCTACATATATACGTCTATATAGATAAAGTTAACGTATGCTGTGTAATATGTGATCTGGGAGTTAGTGTAAGGAGGTAAGATTGGAAAGAAATAGTTTCTGCTTAAACCATTATAAAGGGAATGGAAACTATGGGAAATTGCTGTCAATGAGACTGATGTATTGTGAATTTATTGTAACTCAATGAATTATTAATGTTTGGAAAATAACAAGTAGGCTGATCTATGTGTCAGACAGCACACACATGAAACTATATATATATGCTATAGAGCATTCAAACCATCTTGTTTTGTCCGGTCTCACTTACACATCTGAAGGCAGTCAGTTAATTTAAGAGGAAAGCCTGATTTTGCTTTTCTTGTATCTGACCTTTCCCTCTGGAAGGCAAGCCCACACATGTTCCCTTGGGAAATACTGAGGTTCAAAAGCAAAATCATTGTATATAAGCACTTTTTTTTTCAAACTTCACATCATATCTGCAAATCACATGGCCAAAGAAGTCAAGACATTCTGCTTATTTAGCAAGAACTGCAAATTCATAAGGCAAAGAAAATCAAGGTTAGAAGGAAGGGTAAAGAACTGGGGACCTTAATACAAATAATCTGCCACGAAGGTACTTCTGGCTCTGCATCAGGAACAAAGAGCCTACAGTGACTCACAGCTTCTTCAAGCTTTTGGAGTCTTTCAAAATCTGAAGTAGGAATAGAATTGAATGAAAATATCTTTTAACCAAAGTAAAACAATTATTTTTATTATGTAAACACTACTATACAATCCTCTAATACCAATCTGTGGCTAAATCAATGTATATTGAAAGTAAATGCATGATATACTTCAATGAAATAACAAGTTACCATGATTGGTATTCTTTCTGTTATGCTTACTGACAGTATATTTATATATAGAAAACATGTTGATTTATAAATTATTCATTATTTTTATGGATGAGGCAGGAAAATCAAGATTATTAACAAAAACTAAAGTTATTTTAACAGAATTTTCTGATTGTTTACTTCAAATGGTTTGAACATGAAATCAGAAGGGAGAATTTTTGGGACCAGCAAGGTAATGAGTGGAGTAAGTATGATTAACATACACTGATATATGCATGAAAATGTCATAACAAAACCCAATATTTTGTGAAACAAATATATGCTACTAAAAAAATTAAAGGTCTTTTCTTTCCTGGACTAGAGTAATCCTACATGTTTTATGATTCCAAAGGAATTTTAAAAATGAACTAACCCCCCCATATTTATTTCTGTATATGACCATGTTCAAGAATTCTCATGCATACTGTACAACAGAACTATTTGAGCATATTTAAGCCTCTTCAAGGAAAGTGGTCCAGTATTCCAAGATGTCAGTATAGAAGATGTAACACCACTTCAGGAAATAATAAAATGAGATTTATACTGAATTTCATAGTCCAAAGCAAGACAATGTCATCCTGGATTCAAAGGGTCAAAAAATTAATTCATCTTGTGATCACTGAAATGACACTATAACATGGCAAAGAGTGTTAGGACAGGGATGGGAAGAGATACTGAAGCTATTGACAGAAAGAACCTATCATAAGTGTGATGATCATACCTAGTAGACTGTAGTATTATGAAAGTCTAAAACTATAATAAATGATCTTGTAAACTAACATATAATTAGAAATTTACTCATTTTTTGAAAGAAAATATGCATGACACTTTGACCAGCAGATGGCTAACCTGTCATCAGACTTGCTATGTATCCTGGGCAGCCTAATATACATGCCTTGTTTCTCATTTTTATTCACACCCAAATCTTCTTAAGGTGTTCAAGTTAGTGGTATTGCTTGGTTTAAATATATCTAATTGCATAGATTACATAATTAATTAAATATGTCTAATATTTTTCCATGATTCTTTTGGTTTTGCTTTCATCTGTTTATTTTTTAACTTGAAATGGAGAAAGAGAATTCCTTTATCAAATGATAAGAAAAGATTCAGAAAGCTTGAGAGATTGCTATATATATATATATATATATATATATATATATATATATATATATATATTTTCATTCCACATCTATCATGATTTGTTTCCAGGGTTTATCTCCTCAGCTCATCATTGACTTTTCTATATTAATAAGCATGGATTTGCCGCCTTTGTTAGGCCTATGAATTATGTACTGAAAGTTCTCTCAAAATGTAAAATCTTTTTTGTTACTTTTGCTATTGCTACAGAGGTTCACATCTCACTGCTTTAACTCTGTTGAAGACCCAAGTCGGAGCAGTCTTCATGTCCCTGTGGAATGAACAACCACAGCATGGGAAGAAATTGCATACTTACTTTATGTAGTGAATTAAGTAGGACTCCCTAAGTTATATGTCCAAGTTTTAACTATCAGAGCCTGTGAAGGTAATCCTACCCAAGAAATAAAAAGTCATGGCAGGTGTAATTTAGTTAAAGAGCATAAGATGATTTTATCCTCAGTCTCAAATACAATGGCAGGTACCATTACCAAAAAAAGACCATACATAAAGGCACTGTGAGGAAGGCCATCTGACAGACGTGGATAATATGTGTGCCATCATGAAACAAGGAAAACTTGGAGACGTCAGAAAACAGAAAGGAATCTTCTTTAGTGAAATCATATCCTGTAGACACCTTAATGTCATAGTTCAGGCTCCAGAAGGATAAATTTCAGTTGTTTTAAGTGGTGTAGTTAATTATAATTTGATCTGGTGGCCTTCGAATGAATATATCTTACTTGAATGGTTCCAATATCTACATAAGCAAATATTAAAAGAATGGTTCCTTAGTTTCAATAAACATAACCCTTAATAAAGAAGATAACCTGGGCATCCTACCTGAATGAGCCAGCCTCTGAGTCATCATTATATACCTCTGAGTCATCATTAAAATTGGATATGGAATATTCCCAATGCACTTTTAAATGTGCATAGTTGGTATCTAGCTGATGGTACTGTATTGGAACCTTTCTGTACTGTATTGTATAACCTTTCAGATATGGAGAATAGCCAGAAGACCAAAGGGTAGGGACAAGAAGCTCTGCTTCTCACCCAAGTTCTTTGCTTTCTAGCTCATTCTCCAGCTTTCAATGACTTCCCTGCTATGGTAGACTATACCCCCTGACCCGTGAAGGAGGATAAGTCCTTCCTCTTTTAAGTTGTCATAGCAATGAGGAAAATGGCTGATAGAGTGGCATAATGGTCCATTCCTTTCCTGCATACAGGAGGTAGGTTGGTAAGTAGTCTAACCCTACAAATACACACACACACACACACAAACACACACGACAATGAAATTGGTTCTTTTTACTTTTGCATATATTTTATCCTGAAGAGAATGTTGGAAGTTCTCAGGCTTAAAATGTAAGCAATTAAAAATGTTTGTGTAATTGTAAGTGTATTAGTGTGTTCATATGTGCATGCATGAAGTCGTGTCCAAAGGAATGCAAGTTTCCTGGTCACTTTTTTATAGGTAATCCATACCTATAAAACCAATTGCTTTAAAAGCTTAATGGCTTAAATCAAGAGACATTCATTATCTTCCAGGATCTGCAGATCAGGAATGTTAAAGTGGCTCACAAAGGGTTGCAATTCATATAAAGAATAAAGTGATAGTCGTCTGAAAGCTTAACTAGGGTAGAAGAACTCTTCACAGGTGCTCTCTCCTGTGGTTCTTTCCATCAGCTCCAGTTATTCACAGGTTACTATCCAGAGGCCTCAGTCCCTCTTTGTATGATGCTCTTGTCACAACACCATGGCTGGTTGGCTCTAGAGTGCATTATTTGAGACAAGGACAGAGTAAGAAGAAAAGGAAGACAGAAGGTTGTGAGTAAGGTAGTCTCAGAAGTGACATACCACTGTTCTCCAGTGTCCTATTGTGCAAACCAGCTGTAGTACAGAAAGGACCACACAAATAGTAGAATATCAGAGGAATGATCCCCAGAGGATCATTTCAGCCATCACAGAAAATGTTAACTCAGTCATTCTTTCTAAAAATTATCATTAGCTCTCAAAGCTGCTTTCATTAGCCTATGCTTCATTTAACAATTCTCATCTCTACCTTCAGAAGGTGGATATATTTTTTTAATTCTTGTAAACTAAAACAGTGGAAACTAAAGAAAGACTGACATAGCACCATATGCTTGTAATAGAAATCAAAGAATGAAGCAATCAGCAGGAAGGGGATTGTGAGCTTGAGCCCAGCCTAGACTATATAGTTACTTCCAAGTCAGCATGGGCTACAAAGTGAGATGCTGCCTCAGAAAACATAAATTTAAAAGGTAAAATTACTACTCCTGGTTTTTCATGTCTGATATTCTACACGGAACTAAAATAGATAATAATTAGAGAGAAAAAAGAAAATCTGAGTTACTTTCATTATTAGAAAAGTTCATATTAATGGACTATGTGGCAATATTCTTTAATATTTAGTTAATATGTCTTACTCTCCAGACATTTCCTCACCGTCAAAATAGAGTCATAAAATACCGTCTTTAATTTCATGATATTTAACACCAGAATGAAATGAATTTAAAACCGTTGTCAGCACACTGAGCTACAGGGATAGAGTAGGCCTTGACACTTGATCATGAAGAGATAGTACTAAATAATGCTATTGCATGGTTGCCAGAACAAATAATCCAGTTATTGAGAAGAACAGTAATAATAGCCTCTCAAATATTTTTTTGCTCTGAGGAAAGCTATGAAATATCCATCTTATTCTCACAGACAAATCATGTCCCTCAAAACATAACAAAAAGATCCAGAAATGGTGGATTATGGCTATAATAATATTGGGAGGCAGAAGCAAGAGAATTAGGAGTTCAAAGCTATCTTCTTCTACCAAGTAAAGTGAAGCTGATGTGACATTTCCTGAAAGCTGATGAGACCCTGCCTTAAAAAATGGCATTGGGGCTAGATAAAATGAGAGCTCAGTGGGTAAGAGTGCTTTCCGTGCAAGCATGAGAACCTAGGTTCAAATCCACAGCATTCACATAAAAGAATCAGACATGGACACACATAACTTATATCTCCAAAATTATGAGAGACAGAGATAAGATCAGTAAGGCTTACAGGCCGTCAACCTAGCTCCAAGTTCACAGAGAGATCATGAGTCAAAGGAATAAGGTAGAAAGTAATGGGCTAGGACATTCAAATGTTTCCTCTTGCTTCCATGATATGGTGCACAGATGTACACACTCATATACATGAGTGTGAATGCATAACACAATGCAATCCACACACATTCATATATACCCATAAAAGTAAAATTTTAAATGACAACAATATGTCGTAATCACCCATGGTAATACAGAAGCATAGAACAACACTTTCTGTAGCACTTGACCTGTGGTTTCACACCACAGTATCATATTTGTACATTGTTTCACTACATCCAGAAATCACTTCCTTGTACCTTTAAACACAAAAGAAGCCCATTCCACTTGGTATGCATATTTAATCCTCAATTCTGTTTTTTCAAATGGAGAAATACAAAGTAATGGTTAGCATCTGTTGTCTCAGACAATCTTCATGATTTGTGTGTTACCTGGAATTTTATTATAACTATGAAAAGAGCACATTAACTTTATTTTTGTTCAGAAACTGATTCCAAGAGTATAACAACAGCATCTGTGACTGTCACTAGTCCAGGAGTCATTCTGTAGAAATATTGAACAACCACATATGGTTGATATATTGAAAATTATAGCTAAATATAAAACACTAATTTTTTATGTTTGTTATTGGTATCCAAGCCATTGACAACTATATTGCTACAGAAACATAAGAAATCTTGGTGCTCCAAATAAAAATTAATGTAAGAACAAAATGATAAAACAAGAGCTGGTCATCACCTACCTGAGTAGTTTGGAGTCAAGATTTGACTTCAACACACATCATAAATGAGTGACATTCTGTAGAAGAAAACACCAAAGTGTCAATTGATGAATGATGAACAAATATTATTTTTTTATTGTGACCATTTCTCATTTCTTTGGATAAATAACAAGAAAATTGTGAGCTTTCTCTAATAACAGAAAATTTGACCTTTGCTTGTGGATAATTCATCCAATGTATAAGAATGTCTAGTAAAGCCAAAGTTTGTTTTGCCATTTGTACCCTAAGGATAGTTGAAATAGTGACTTTACTCTATTAGTGAGAAGCAGTGGATTAAATAAGGAAAATAAAATTATATTGAGACTTGCCTCAGATGCCTTTGTGACTTCAATACATGGATTTGTTTTATTGGAACATCTATAGGGAAAGAAAGATTTGTTATCTTCTCCTTTTCATGTCTTCCATTCATTGTGAGATGGGTAGGGGAGGCTGTGGTAACAGATTAGCAAAAGTATGGAAATGTATCTAATAAGTTTTACATGACACAGCATCCTTCATAAGCAAGCAAAGTGTCACAGAAGTGGGTAAGTCAAGCTTATGTGCTCTTGTGCTACCTGTGGGAAAGGGTAGATTGCTCTGGAGGGTTATAATAGGCTGAAAAGGGTACAGTATTGTGTAAATAACTAGAAGAAATTCAGCAAAGTCTGCTTGTTCAGATTATTCATCATTGAGAATCTTCAAAGATGCAAGTGTTCCTTTGCTCTGGATATTAGTAGGGAAAATGGAGGCCTTGTCACATACTTCAGAGAGAGTGGGCAGGCAAGAGTCAGAAAGACCATCTTGCATCTGTGGGCCATACTCTGGGTAATTCATCATTCTCAGTCTCTTTGAGGATCAGAATATATTCCCAGAACTTTGTCTATTTATTTTCTTATAATATAGATGTAGTACTTTCCATGTGAATCTCTTTAGGCTAGTGTACAAACTCCAGTAGTTAGCAAGACATTGGTACTGTATTCAAGAAGATTAAGGCTTAGTGGAGATAATAGATAAATGAATAAATATCTGAAATACAGTATTATAGAAACTACAGAAAAAACACACATAGTTGTAGTAGAAATACAAATGAATGACATACCCTGGCACTGCGAGGCAGCAAAAGTTTCCAATATGGAAGTCATCACAGAGTTAGGATCAGACGTTCTAGGAAAATACATTCTGCTCTGTACGCATTGGAGCAAATGAAGTCGGGCATCCATAGAAGAATGAATCCTTAATGAATGAAACAAAGATTCAATCAGGCAATAGAAAGACATTTTATTCAAATGATACAGCAAAGAAATTCATTTCAACCAGCTAAAGAGGTGATTAATTCCATCCCTTCCTGTTGACAATTGAAAAGTAGAATGGCAAACCAGGTACATGTCTGAAACCTAGCACTTGGGAGGTTGAGACAAGAAGATCGTAAGTTCATGGCCAGCTTGGGCTACATAGTGAGTTCCATGACAATCTGAGATAACCAAGACCCTTAAAACACACACACACAAACACACACACAAACACACACACACACACACACACACACACACACACACACCATGAAAATATGAAAATCATGGCTTGTAGACACTCTTTGAAGCAAAGCAGTGAATGGAGGTTGCTATCATATTTCCCTGTAGTTTAGGAAGATCACAGGAGACATCTCTACAGAACCAAAGAAGAATAAGTGATGTGCAACCCACAGAATACTAGGAATAATTTTAAAGCATCCTAAATAGTTGTGATATTTTCCCCCAAACTTCTCTAGAATAGAAATATTTTCCACAGGGAATATATTCAGATATTTTTATACCTAGTTAAACAGTTTTATTATGATCTTTACAAAGATTAAGGAATTTTCTGATTCACTATCACAACATTGACCATTGGTCACCACTATTCAAGGGATTTTTACCCAAATATGCTTTAAAAAATCTTATTTACTAAAGTATGACTTTAAAAAAATTTAAGTATAAATCTTAAGCTAGGAAGTTAGCTCAGTCAGAGAAAGCTTTCAAACATGAAGACAGGAGTTCTATCTTCAGAACCCCTTTTAAAAGCTAGGCATGATGGTAAGTGTCCTTGCAATCTTGGAGTCAGTAAGTTCCAGGCCAGTAAAGACTTTGTTGTGGAAAAATAAAAGTAAATGGAGCCTGAAGAGTGTAACCAGGTTGTCCTCTGACTCTGACCTCTACATGTATGCACTCACACACATTTCACACACACACACACACACACACACACACACACACACACACACACACACATAAATGTCACTGGGTGTGGTAATACCTGCCTGAAATCCCAGTAGCTAGAAAGGTAGGTCAGAAGATTGCTGTGAGTTTGAATCCAACTGGGCTAGACTAGCAGAAATACCCAAGAAAGATTCTGTCTCAAAAGACAAATACTTAAATAGATAAATTTTATTTCGTTAAATAAATACTGTTAAAGATTTTAGTTAATAAATAAATTTGATAAATTATATAAAATTATTTAATACATTTAAAATTCAGACAAATATTTATATATGTATAATAATAAGTATTGCTAAAATAAATTTGATAAAGTGATTAATAACTTAAAACCTCACATTTGAAGTAGACATTTATACAAGATAGAAGTGAATTGGTGTCTATCAAACAGCATGAGTGAAGATCATTTGCATAATATCTACTTCTTCAGTGTTATGTCTATGTCTAGAGAGTTGTAAATTAGTACAGTTACAGAAAGACAAAGTACACCCCTATGAAACAAGATAATCCCAACACTCTTTAAAAGTACTGACGTACACCAGAGACATTGGTCACAAGACATGAAGAAATCAAGGTCATGCTGATCAGAAAACTTTTTCCATTCTAGCTAGCTTCATAGTAGTAGAAGATGCTATGCAGGCATATTGAGAATCAACAGTCTTGTCTTGCTGTGAACGCTGTGAACTTCAATAATGTCCCTAGCATGAAAAGATATGTCCATGGGTACCTAGTGGCACAAAACTTTTAAATGATAAACTTAAAGTACTGCATTATTTTTTATCCATTTCTAAATTTTAGATTTTCCTTTCCAAATCAAACATTAATTATTCAGCCATTCCATTTTCTGTATAGCATGCCTATCAAATTAGCAGTATAATCTTTACACAATCTTATAACTCAATTATATAGAAACAATCTTCCATAATTTGTAAATGTTTGAGAGACTCTGACACAGTAGCCTTATAACTTACATTGAAATTCAGTTTGTGAACAGAACATAAATTTTAGGAAGAACCTATTTACCATTTGCATAAATTTAGTTTATCAGTTCTGCAAAAATTCTCAAGTACTCAGAAAATTTATTTTTAAAGATTTAATTTTAAATTACCTTTGTTAAACAATGTAAATGCATTTAACAAAACACACACTTCCTAAAAAGGGAAATGGGGCTAGAAATGGCTCAGTGGTTAACAGGGTTTACTGCTCTTTTAGAGGACCTTAGATCAGTTCCAAGCACCAGATGGCTCACAACCATCTAGAACTCCAGCTAAAGGGTATGCCCTCTTCTGGTCTCCAAGACCACATGGCACACATGTGGCCTACATACATACATGCAGACAAAACACACTCATACACACAAAATAAAAATAAATAAATCTTTTTAAATATAGTAAAATGCTAAGCTTCATGATATACGCTTTTGTTATAATGAAAAGCAACTTGTTTTCTACTTAAAGTGTCTACACTGAGATATATAAAAGTTATAAATGTAACTCAAAATATTTAGGAGACTTTAACATGTCTAAACGGAACAGAATACTGGATTACCAATTAATTTCTTATCAATCAAAAATAAGTTAAAGAGAACAATCTAATATTCTTAATGCTCAATTTTAAATTTGGCCTAGAAAATTAAGTGACAAGTCAGGATAGCTGTAGCCAAACCAGACCACTATATCAAAGACCTTAGATTAACAGCTGGAAGCTTTTGAGTTAAAATGATGAGAAGAGCAGAGTGGCAGTATACTTGTGTCTTAACAATGATCGCTTCAAGCCTGAAAAGCCTGCTGAGTGATTAAAGCTCTTGTTTGAGGATCTGTGTTCAATCCCTAGCACCCACATCAATCCCAACTGGACGGGAAACCCACCTGTAATCTCAGCATTCAGGAAGCAGAGACAGGATCCTTGGAACAAGCTAGTGCTGACCTAGCCGAGTAAGTAGCTCTGCCTACTGAGCTCTGAGAGACTCTGCCTCAATACAGTAGGTTGAAAGTTACCAAAGAACACACCAGTGCTTTCTGACATGCATATGTAGCCTGACACATGCATATATGCTAACATGAATGAGAATATGCATATACACACAGAGACACACACAACAAAAAATATATATCACTTTTATTTATTCTGTGGAGAGAACACCGGAGGTGTGATGACTGAGCAGAAATTCCTGGAAATAAATTATTCAAAAGTTTATATAGCTGCAGTGTGCACAATTTTAGAATGAAACATCCAATAATAGCCTCTTTTTTAAAAGCATATATGAGGAATAGAAACTGTATGGTCAAAGTATGGTCAAAATGCTGGTTCCTGTTTTTACTTCCTTAGGTAACTTTGCCTGTGTTCTCAATGTACAAGACTTTACATTAGGCAATAAACTAACTGAGCTTAACATAAAGTCTTACATTCCATTGAAAATAAATAATTTCCCAGCTGCTTTAGGGAAATATAAGTAATGAAAGCCTAGCATGAGATGGAACATAGTGCTATGTAGTAGAAATGCATAATTTTATTATTGACAAAATTGGTTCAGCGTCAAGTTTCTCATTAAGCAACAATTTGATCTTAAGAAGTTCATTTAAATCTCTCAGTCTTGTTTTACCCTTGACAAAATTGGAGCTATGATGATTGCCCTTTAAATCTAAATATGGGGTTAGAGAGAAGCCTCAGCGGTTAAGAGTGTGTAGTGATCTTGCAGAGAACCTGAGTTCAAGTACCAGCACACACATCTAATGCCCTATAACCACCTATAACTTCATCTGCAGAGGAATTCAAGGCCTCTAACCTTAGTAGGCACCTGCATTGACTTGCATGTATCCACACACAGACACATAAACATACAACACATGTGTTTTTTCAAGCAAAATAAAAGAAAAAAAACCTAATGTATAGCATTTTTCAAAACACCTACTGGAATAACCAATAATCCTCAAGTCACCAAATACCTTACTCATCACTGGAAACTAGTGCCAGAAATCCAGCACATATCTTTAAATCATAGGTGAATACTGGTGGATTGATATGGAAAGAATGTGCTAGCTGAGACAGCTCTGTTGTTGGCTCTACATTAGACACTTCTCTTTATCTTAGCTAACTTCCTCATAGTTTTAACTCAGCATTTCATGCATAGTAAGCATTCCATAATTACTTTGTGGAAAATGGTCACAGTAAAGACAAATGTAATTCTTTAATTGAGCAAAAGATGATTTCAATTTAAAGGCTATGATGTATTGGAACATGCATATTAAACACAAGCTTTGATTTGGAGAGGATTACAGCTTGTTACTCAAACATTATGGGTTTCATGTTTTGCATATTTATTTCCGAGTCTGTTTTCCCTTCATCTTTTGACTCTGGAAGATTTAAACTCATTTGACTGTATAAAGACCTTTGGATTTCTCATTTTTAATCAACCTCCAATACAAACACACACACACACACACACACACACACACACAAGTATTTATCATCATATTTATAATGTAGTAAAAAATCATACCACAATAATTTCCAATGACTTTACATATGTGGAAACACAGATGATTGCAGAAATTTCAACCTGTGTTACTTTAGTACATGAAGAATCGCGTTCGCCCCATGAAGAATCACCCAGAAATGAATGCCGGAATCATCCAGGATACAGCAGAAGCAGCTGCCTTCCTGACAACAGAAGTGTCAGCATCAGAAGCATCTATGCAGAGGTGCCACAGCTCTCTCCTGCGATGCTGATGAGGAACTTATCCCTCTCTACCACATACAAAGGCCATGGTTCATAACAATCTGGATTACAGCAATATGACTGGAATGACTTGTATTTGCCATTAAAGTATCCATAAAAAACTTTATCATAACCTAACAGCAAAATTCTGTACTAAAATAGCAGTCACTTCAACAAATATAAGTTTGTTCTTCATAAGCAAATGTGGACTGCCATGGTAATTACATTATCATCTGGGACTTAGGTTAGTTTTGATTCCGCCTCATGAGTTTTTCCATGTGGCAAAATCTTGAAATTTGACTTTCAAACATCTTGAAGCAAGTAGAATAAGCAGGAACAAAGTATAGCTAATTGCCTATCTTTAAGAGCAGTTCTCATTAGGGGCTGGAGAAATAGATTAGCTTTTCATTTTTTTAAATTTATTTATGTGTTTATCACACAACCATGAAGACCTGAGTCTGGATCAGCAGCACACCTAAAAACCTGAGGATGGTGACATGGGCTTATAGTCTCAGAGTTGATGTATGGAGACAAGAATCTCCCTATGGCTCTCTGGGGAGCCAGCCTAACCATATCAGTGAGCCCTGGGTCCCTGTGAGAGACCTTGTCTTAAAAAATAACACAAATAGACCCTATAAACAACATTGAAGGTGGGCTTCTGTCCTCCACACACAAGGCTACACACATGCAAGCACATGCAGGTGCATATATATGTATATATATACACATATATATTTATGTACATAAATAAATATATGTGTATATAAATAAATATATTTATGTACATAAATAAATATATGTGTGTATAAATAAATATATTTATGTACATAAATAAATATATGTGTATATATACATATATATATGTATACACACACACACAAACACATATATCCACACTGGGGTGCACATGAACACACACACACACACACACAGAGAGAGAGAGAGACAGAGAGAGAAAGAAACATTTTTACAGAAGCATCTATGCACTTGTACTTACATACCTTTGGTCATGAACATGTCCAAACATCCTTGGCCATATCAAATTAAAAATACAGTCTAAATCAGGAAACTGTGTACTATGGTTAACATTGAGAATTCTAGGAAGAGGACATCATTTTGTTGTTGTTGTTGGTGGTGGTGGGTTTTTTGGTTTTTTGTTGTTTTTAGATGGCAAACATTAGGGTGTACTACAGTAGCTAAAATACCTAAAATTATGAATAGATTACAAGTCAAAAAGTATTTCAAAATAGATGCCATTGGGGTACAGATCTTCAGAATAGGGTATAGTATAGAGAACTGCTGTTGACATATGATTCAATAGACTCAGGATTTCTTAACCATTAGATTTTTTTCTCTTATTGAAAATATATTTTTATACAATATCTTCTAATTATGGTTTCCCTTCCCCCTACTCCTCCCAGTTCCTCGGCACCTCCCCTCCCATCTAGCTCCCTAACCTTTCAGAATATGGAAATCATTTTAATGCCACAGATTTCACAAGCCTAAAATATTCTCCAGTGAAAGTAGCCGCAATCACTTATAGAACTTGGTTGGCTCCAAATTTCTGCTAATTGATCAACAAATGCTTACACATCAGAATGCCTTTTGTCATCTCCATCTACATTTATTGTCAAACAGGTACTAAAGAGCAGAAAGGTTGAGGAAGGTGACAAATTTAGTCTTGTGATCATACATTCAGGCAAGAAAGCAGATGACAATAAACTGACAAGCTCCCTCCCTTTCTTTTCCCCATTCTAACTCCATCACTCAAGTTCAGGCCAATTAGTCACTGTATTCTAGAGTATAAACCAGCCACATCCAATGCCAGCCTAAAGGACTAATCAGCCAGTGTGAAGACACAAATGGCTGTGTTCACTAGAGCATGACAGTTTCAATAATACAGTAAGATCAAATGAGGAGTACAATTTCATCATTGAGGTGCTATCTAGGAAGCAGAATAAAACCTCTTGGCATTCACCTGTGTCATCATTTTGAACAGCCACAGACTAAAAAGCTCTTCCTTTCTCCTTCAAAATAGACAGCAAATGTTTTCTGAAAGATGACAAGCTTTTCACGCTAGTCTCTAATACAAAAAAATATTAGAACTCTTTAGCCATTTCATCCAGGTTTATCTGTGCTTTGTTTTGTTGGCAGAAATTCAGTTTTGCTCTTATAACACACTTAGTATTAGTGAGAGAGCTTATCCAGTATCTTTCATAGGAACTGTACCCCACAGAGTAATTGCAGTACGCTCCTGTCCTTCCTCAGCATATCAGACTTGCTGCCATGATAACATCATGGTCTCCTAGCAAGGATGCTCATTCTGTATCAGTTATGTTTCTTGTTGTCATGACAAGATACCTAACGAAGGCAACATAAGGAAGGAAAGATTTATGGCTGTTCACGGTTCAAGGGTACAGTCCATCACTATGAGGAAAGCATGACATCGGGAGCATTAAGCAGCTGCCCACACTGTGTCTGCAGTCCCAAAGCAGAGCAACAAATGCTGATATTCCCCTCACATACTCCTTTTTATTCCATCCAAGATCGCAGCCCACAGAATAGTACCACCTACATTCAGAGTGGGATCCCCTGTTCTGTTAAACTTCTCTACTCTGCAAACATCCCCAAGATGTGCCCAGAGGTTTGTCTCCAAAGTGATGTGAAATCCTGTCAAGTTCATGATCAAGATTAATTCATCACAAGAGTTTGCTAGTGAAATGCATCCAACTCTGCTATTTGCAAAACTAAAGCCATCTTCTTGAAACACTCTGGTAGCCAGTCTCCTACGTGACTCCCAGTAGTTCGTAGCTCCTTTTAGTCAAGCCCTGTTATGGTTTACATATGAAGTAGAACCTATTTGAAAGAAGTAAATCACTGGACATGTCCTTGAAGTGTATACATTTGCCCCTCCCCTTCCTTCTGCCGTGACCAGAGCTACATGGCACTACATGCTCCACTTTTACCTCATCAAGGGCCAAGATCAATATATCCAACACTATGAACACAAATATATGACACTGAGCTAAAAATGTCTTTCATTTTAAGTTGTTTACAGCTAGAGGCCTTTCACAGTGGCAGAAAGTCTGATGACACAAGCCCCACACTCACACCTACCCCATGGAGGCAGAGCAAGTCTAAGTGTATGGTCACTAAGTATAGCAGAAGTTATTTTGAAAAATTAAAATACAATAAAACATTCTCTAAAGAGGGCTGGAGAGATGTCTCAGCAATTAAGAACACTGGCTGCTCTTTCAAGAGGACTCAGGTTTGATTCTCAGCACTCACGTCGTAGCTCACAATCACCTGTAATTCCAGTTCCATGGAATCTGAAACTCTTTTCTGTAGACAGCAGGCATAACGTGGTGCACAAACAAACATGCAGGCAAAACACCTATATGCATAAAATAATTTTTATATCTACAGCAGAAATGGTAGTACATGACTTCTGAGGCTAGACTAGAAGCATCTTTGCAGCCCTTGTTGTACCCTCATGTTGGTGGACACCAGTCAGCATATCCTATGGCTTGCAACTAACCCATGGGGAGGGGAATGATTTGGTTTCTGATGCTGCATCTGGCTAGCCACCATAGTTACTTACTGTCTGGGATTCTCCAGTCTCTGTCAAACATTCAGACTGCTATCTTATAAAAGCCTCCAGACCAGCACAGTCTAGCTAAACCACTCCCAAATTCCTAGTCCACAGCAAAATTGATAGGCAGCAAATGTTTATGTTGACTGCAAGTCCTTAATCTGAGGATAGCAGGTTGCACAGTGATCATTGATGAATGTGGACACAATCACGGTATCCACCTCTTAGCTTCTGTCTATTGAATAATTTCTGTAGGAACAAGAATCAGTATTTCACACACACACACACACACACACACACACACACACACACACACACAAGAGCCAAATGTAATCATGTTGACCATTTAGCAGTAATGATCTAAACTGTACTGGATATTTTCTTTTCCCAACCTCAAAGCACTCAGAAAAAGATATTTCCATGATGTCATATTTTTAAACAGTCATATTGGCTCAATGAATCATGGAGAGAATATGAAGTTTAAGAATAGGTGGCTTCCCACAGCTGACTTTACAGTTATCAGTCTGTGAAAAATGTCTCCCATTTGTTTAGACTTCTTTGTATATCTGCCACATCTGAGCCACTTAGTGCTCTATCCTTCAGGAAGAGGTAATCCATCTTCTCAAACAGGGATGTGTCCGTATTTTTAATCAGTGCTGGAGACTGCCACCCTGGACATTTATTCCATTATTGACATGAAATGTCTTTTTAAAGTATCAAGAAGAAGAAGATGGTGAAGGAGGAGGACGAGGAGGAGGAGGAGAAACAGAGAGGGAGAGGGAGAAGAAGAGGAAAGGAAGACAGTGTGTCTGTATCTGTTTACTACATGTGTACAAATGCACAAGGAGTACAGAGGAGGACATGGGTCTCTTGAAGCTAGAGTTATATAGTTTTGGAGTTTTTGTTTTGTTTTGTCTTGTTTTCTGTTTTTTCGAGACACGGTTTCTCTGTTGTAACTCTAGCTGTCCCGGTATCTCACTCTGGAGACCAGGCTAGCCTCAAAATCATAGAAATCTGCCGGCCTCTGCCTCCCAAGATAGCTAAGTTTCTACAAGTGAAAGTGTCAATGATTCAATTACATAAACTACATACATACATACCCATTAGCCTTTCAGTCAACAGTCATCACAATGAATAGATACACCAGGTATATCTATACTTTCTCCTCATTTCACCAAAACCAAATAGATTAGGTTATAAAATAGAGACAGAAGGGGACAGAGAGAGACAGGAAAAACAAAGCTTTTTTTAGGTGCAACTTCTCATAGAATATACAAGTTGGTAAATGTTTAATTAAATCTCATTTCAGAAGTGTTTTCATTTCCTCCACTTTTCTTATAAAATCAGAAACCATGGTGTGCGTAATTAAGACAATCAGATGTAGTTTTAAAACATTACTAGTGACCCCAGTATCTAGCAACAGCTCTTGAAGAACTCTTAAGCAAAACACCGACAATCAGATGTGTAAATCTGATAGCACAAATACAAATTTAAGACAGCTTTTTTTGTTTTTTTTTTTAACTCTTATTTATTTGTTCGTTTGAAACAGAGTCACACTTTGTAAGCCAGAGTGAAATAAGATTTCATCATGTATCTTTGAACTCACAGTAATCCTCTTGCTTCACCTTTTAAATATTAGGATAACAGTCATAAGCTACTATACCCAGTTTAGACTCTGTCTTTAAAACCATTGCTTTCCACCCTGGAGTACCCTATACCTGATTTAAGCTGAGGGTTCAATTTCATTCCAAGAAGACTAAAGTATAATATCAATAAAGGAAAGTCTCCAGAGTGCCAGACATCCTTCAACTATAACCGACTAGTCCTCCAACTGACAGAATCCATCAAAGCAGATGCTTAAGGAGGCAGCGGAGGGGAGACTGGACAGGTGATTGACAGGGAGCCAGCTTGTGAACATATGCAAATAGAGCAGCTTGATGTCCAGCCAGCCTGCTCCTCTCCCTCTCTCCCACATGATGACCTGCAGCATAACTGTCAGTACCACTGAACTGCCTTCCCTGTCCAACCAGAGAACATCATCTCCTTTGCCTGACTTTTTTTTTGATGCCTCCCATGGAGTCTCCATTTGCCTACCATGTGATGAACAGACATCCCAGGAATTAACCTCATTATTTTGCCATTCACCACCCCATACTGCTCATTTAATTTTAGCAGTGGTTCTTGGAAGGACTGTCCTTTATGTTTTTAAAAAGCAAGAGAGTCCATTAGACTACTCTCATATTTGAATGTTCCTTTCCAATATGAGTCTGAGCTGTCTGGTTTGATGAATTTGGGGAGTTGCAATCTTTGACATATAAAATGTCATGCAGAGACTACATATTAGACCTGAGTTATTTCTGGATGGAAAAACCAACAACAGAAAAGAAACCTACTTTATATTTGAATTATATTTCTTGATGATTAATGCTTATGAAAAACAACAGCTACTATTATACAGAAAAATAGTAGCTGGTAGGAAAAGGGTTCTTCATGGGCATTGCAGGAATTCTGGGTAACGTTTCTCCTCACCATGTCCTACCCCATCAAGGAAAGCTCAGAAATAGGGAAAGGGGTGAAATCAAAAGAATTATTCCCCATATGTGACTCAAATGATAATCACATTCTTTCTCTTTCACACAGGAACAATTATACTTTACTTTCTAATTAAGGCTTTTTAAAAAAAAAATGGGAACAAATGTGAGAGGAAAAAAGAAAAATGAGGCTTATGAGAGTAGAAGGATCAGTGTACAATAAAATACACGACACACAACTTTTCCACAGAGGATTCAAGCATCACTTCTCAAGAGCACCTACCTCATCATTTCCCTGAAACACCCAACATACTTTACTCCCTTCCACTATTTTTAACAGGCTTCAGAAAGCAAGTATCTGGATGAGATAGCACATTAGAAGCTGCCTCTGAATGACAAGGTGTAATGGAGAAGAGTAAAGGTAAGAAAGAGAATAGATGAAGAGTCCTGGAAATCCATGAGTGTTATAAGGAAGCTGAAATGGCAGAGGAAGGGCAGTTGGGTGGGAATATGCCAAGCTGAACACAGCTTCAGGGCAAGACTCTCCACAGCCAGATAAGAGGCTCATCAAAACAGTAAGTCAGAGTATGTGCTGAAAGGAAACTAGCAGTCCTCTTCATAGGACAGGTCTCAGCTCTCACCCCAATCCAGTCGCAGGGAGGTGAGATAGTGCCTAGTCCATTGGGAATGGTAGCCATGGAGAAGACCTTTAGTCACGGTTCGTAGATCTACGGCAAGTGCCATCTTCAGAGAGAAGCTATTGTTTAGAATTCAGCTATTCCAGGAGCCTAATAACATGGAGCTATCACAATGAGACAGACTGAAGGCAACTTTCCAAGCCTCCAGTGATAACAACAGCCATGGGAAAGCAGCTGTAGGCAGTAAGAAGCTCATGCCATGGCAAGCAGGAAATGTAGGTGCCCTGAGACTTGGCTCACACAGTGAAGTGTTCAGAAAGAAGTAGCTCTAATCATGGTAGTTTGGAGCAGACTTTGACAACTAAGGATACTTCGGAGTTTGATCAATTAAGGATAACTTTAGAATTTGATATCCCCTGGCCTTAAGTCAATGAGTAGATCAAACTCTCCAGTAACTTCTCTCTACATGGACGTTCTCTACTATAAAGACAGAAAGCTGTTAGGTTCCAGAGGATTATATGCGATCCACAGTCATATGTCTCCTCCTATGAGGTAATCAGTAGTACTTAATGTGGTTTGAAAGGATGAAGGCTGATCTGGCTTTTCAAATCTCAATATTCTGTTTGCTTCCTCCAAAGTCCAATGTTCTTGGGAGACACCACCTCAGCTAGAACATCAGTCTCCCAAGAAATACGAACTAGAGAGTCACTAGAGGGCAGGAGAACCTACCCAGCTCACAGAATACAAGACTAAATATATCTAATAGAGACACTAGGAACACAAATAAAAAACAGTACTAAGTGAAGTCAGCTCTGGCAGACACCTAAGACTTGTCCAGCACTGACTCAGCAGCAGAAAAAAAATCACAGGAAAGACAAAAGATACACATCCCACTGTCCTTCCCCCAAACCCGTATCAACTGGGAAAACTCTTTGTAATGGGCCCCAAAAGAAGTCACTCAAATGTTTCATGTTTTTCATTGTTGGCCTTCGTATTTACAGGCTTTGCCCTTTGTTACACTCTCAGTAGTAATTTTACTTTATCTTAGTATTTTTCAATCTTTTATGTGTTATGTATATTCCCTTTCATTTGTTAAGCTAATTTTCTTTCTACATTTTTTCATTATGCAGCAATTTTTTTCTCTCTTGTTCTCCTTTTTCTTAGTTTTCCATTTTCATTTTCCCTGTCTTCTGTTTATTAAGCTTTTAGAAGTATTTTTATTTTACTTTCACTTGGAGGGAGAGGTAGGTGTGCATGAGTACAGTGTATGTGTGTGCATATATATGTGTGTGTGTACAATTGTGGAAGCCAGAAGTCAATGCCAGGTGGTCTCCTCTATCATTTTCCCCATTGTTGTGAAACAAGGTCTCTCACTGGACAAACAGCTCACCAGTTCACCTAGACTGGCTGGCCTGAGCCCAGAGACATGCCTGCCACTGCCACTCCAGCACATAGATTGCATGCATGTGCTGATGCAACTTTTGCTAGTATAATATTTTTATTAGTTCTCTAAGAAGTTCATATATGAGTAAAATACACAAAATTTTTATCATACTCATTGCATGTGCTCTGCCCCCAGCTCCTTCCAGATTCTTCTCTACTCCCATGACCCTCCCAATTTCATATCTTCTTATTTTATGATTCACTGAGTCCAATTTGTACTTCCGGTGTAAGCATGATTGTGGGCCTTTCAACAGATCGTGGTTGATCTACTGAGAGCCACATCCCTAAAGAATATTGAGTCTCCCTTGCCTAGCAGCCATCGACTGTCAATAGCTCTTCAGCTAGGGATGAAGACTTCTAAGTTCCTTGCCTCTCCATGCTGAAATATTTACTGGCCTGATCTTGTGCAGGTCTTGCGTAAGCAACCACAGATGCTGTGAGTTCATGAGTACAGCAGTACCATCATGTCCAGAAGACTTTATTTCCCTTTTCTCTCCTCAACCTCTGGCCCTAGTGATCAATCATTCCATCCCTCTTCTGTGATATCTGTGAGCACTGAATGCAGCAGCTCCATTTGTAGCTGAGCACACTACAGACACCAAATCTGTGCACTTTGACTACTTAAGAGTGTCTGCATTAACCACCGTGTGTGTGTGTGTGTGTGTGTGTGTGTGTGTGTGTGTGATGAGAATTGGGGGCTTCACTAATTAATGCGTTTAGAGATATTAATTTTAGAAAGCAGTTTGATACTATGTATCTATTTAGTGAAATAATAGTAGTAGGTTTATTTGGGAAACTATGAGGGCCTTAGCTATAGCTTCTTGGTTAGATTTAGAGTACCAAGCATGTGTTTTCTCCTAAGGAGCTGCCCTTAAATTCAATCATAAAAGAATTAGGACCCTGTAACACTTTGCCATCATTACATCCATGAGTATATCTTGCCACACTAATTATTATAGCTCTCAAGTTCACAGATCAGTAAAACTTTTTATAAAAAGTTTTGATGAAAAGCTTTTCTTTTTCAACACCCTGCACAATATATTCAGGTACTATGAAAACTAACTATCCACAAGGAAGCATCTTGTTCAATATCAGCTTCATTTTTTTATACCCTGTGCCCAAAGTATATGCTGTCCTAAGCAACAGGGTCTTTCCAGCAAGTTCTGTTAGAAAAGCAAGAACAATAACCACAGCCTATAATTTTTGTGGGACTTTGGAACAACCCTAACCAACAGCTAGAGAGGAAGTAACCCACTCTGACCCAGTCCTTGCATTGGGCTTTCAATTTGGCAGCCTATGTATCATGAAAAAAGCATAATCCCCAGCGTAGGGTATCTACAATTAACAATTAAATTCTTTTACACACACACACACACACACACACACACACACACACACATTCCCTTACCAGTTAAATATCCTCTCCACCACTCCCTCTCCCACTTTATCATCTGTGTTCTACTTTCCCATTAAGATCTTCCTTTCCTACCTCCAATAGCTGTGCTCTAGTTTCCTTGCTTCTACAGATACTCCAATCCACAAAAATGTAATGATTTGATACTAGTTTCTATATATCAGGTATAAATGCAGTGTCTGTCCTGAGTGTGGATTATCTCATTCAGTATAATTTTTTTCCCGTTCCCCCAATTTGCCAGCAAATTTCGCAATTCCATTTTTCCTCATAGCTGAATAAAATTTCATTATATGTAAGTCCCATAAGTTTTATCATCCATTCATCATTTGGTGGGCTTGTAGGCATATCTATCTCCTAGCTATTGTGAAAAGGGATGGGCAACTATGGATGAACAAGGATCTCTGAAGCAGGATATAGAGTCCTTTGGGTATATCCTCAGAACTAGTATAGCTTGGTCTTATGGCAGCTCTGTTTATTGTGTTTTGAAGAACATCCACACTGAGTTCCACAGTGGCTATACCAGTTTGCACTCTCGTTTTCTTGGCAGCTTTGGTTGTCGTTTGTTTTCTTCATCTTAGCCATCCTGACTGGGGTAAGAAACTCCAAAACAGTTTCCATTTACACTTTCCCAATGGTTAAGGATGTTGTTTAAAATGCTTCCTATCACCTGCATTTTCTGTTTTGAGAACTCTCTGCTCAGATCTGTGGCTCTTTTTTTATTGGAACATTGTTTTCTTGGTGTTTAGTATCTTTTTGTCTGGTTGGTTTTATTTTGTTTTGTTTTGCTGCTGTTGGTCTTCTTATATTCTGTGTGTAATCCTTTGTCAGATATATAGTTGAAAAATATGTTTTTTCCCATTAGTCTGCCTCTTTAGTTAATTCTTAACATTTGTTTATTTGCAATACAGAAGCATTTTTATTTTATAAGATCCCACTGGTTGATTGTTGGTCCTACTTTCTGAACAATCTGGATCTCATAAAAAGGAGTCTTTACCTGAGTCCATGTTCTCAAAAGAAGCCCCTGCTCTTTCTTCTAGAAGTTCCCAGCACCCATGTCATGGGGCTTACAACCATCTGTAGCTACAGATTCTGGGAATATTCTGTCCTCTTCCAGGTTTCATGGGCACATACATACATATGGCAAACATTTACACACATAAAAATAAAAATAAACCTTGTTTTAAAAGTGGTTGCATCAACAGGAAATTCACCAGGAAATTGGGCCTTTTGGAAGCCATCTGCTTTTTATCTTGCTGATATCCTGCTTTACTCTCATGCCCCTGTCTCTACCTTGCCCATTTTCTGCCTTTAATAGTTGAATAAACACTATATTAAATTTCCATTTTGAAGATAGAAAAAAAATTTCAAGTGAAGACAAGGCTCACATAAGAAACTAATTAAAGGTTATAACTCCTTAGGTTAACAGAATAAAACTTAAATTAATCAGTTATTCAGTTGGCTTCACGTAAATGGAGGAACAATAGTTCTCAAAACAAACAGTCACAAATAAAATAAAACCTTTCAAAACAAAAAGCTAAGAACCATGTGACTAGGTAAGCAATATATGGAATAATTCTGGTATCTCAGATATGTAGAAAATAATTTTCGAAACAAATTAAAAAGTAAACATTTTAAAATTTTTAAAAAAGTGAACAATCTTCCCCAAAATGAAAAATATAGGAAACTACATTTTCAGAAGGGGCCATTATGAAAACAATTGGAGAAGTCTCTTTGGTTTTGCTCTTGCAAATTTAGAATTTACTAAATTTAAGATAGATGTCTTTGAAAATCAACTCAGATTGAATCCATTTCAGCCAACTATTCAAGATAGAGAACTATCTCCCAGGTCCTCTGGAAAATAATGGTCCTCAAGTGCAGGACTAATTCAATAAGAATTTTTAAGAGTCAATATCGACTACTTAACATGATGATAGCAGAAAAGCTATTACTGTTGACTCCACTTCCATTACTCAGAAGCATTGCTTTGCTATTAAACCATGGCTTTGGGGGATATTTAGATCTTTTCCCTCTAAGCATCCCTCATAATTTATTCCATCTGGAAGATTTGCATCAAGCATAATTTAAACTCTGCAGGCTCTATTTTCTCCTGGTGCAGAAACATAACTCCCATTAGCACTAATGAAAGCTATCTGTACATCTCAAGCAGGGTATCTCTCATAAGTATTTAAGAACCAAAATGTTTTATGTCCTGTGGGAGGAGCAGTATTACAGAGTATCTGCATATAATTTAACAGGGTTAAAATGCAAAGAGCGGGTTGTTTTCCAAATGATTGTATTCCAAATAAACAGAAAAAGAAAAAGAAATGGCAGATTTCTCCAAAATCAACAGAGCAGCAAACTACCAAAGCTCTCATATACTCATGCACAGAAAGAGACATCTCATCCCTAAACACAAAAGCCAAAACATACTTCCATCATAAGACAAAGTTTAGAACCTAGGGTTGCAATTCTTATTTTTTTCTATTGTTTTAAAGGGCTTTGAAGAGACAGGCCTCTATTCTTTTAAGGTTTGTTTTATTTTATTTGCATTTATATTTATGTGCTTGTGTTTATATGCTATGTGTGTCTAGTACACACAGAGGCTAGAAGAAGGTTTCATATCCGCTGCAGCTGGAGTGTGAAGCAGTTGTAAACCATCCCCTATTATTGCTGGGAACTGAACTCTGTTCCTATGGAAGTACACATTTAAAACCACTGAGCCATCTCTCCAGACCCATCCTAGCCTTTCCTTGTTGGGGTGGATGATTTTGCTTTAAGAGCACACAGCTTTAGCTACAGAATACTTCTTTTGCCTGAATCAGAAGCTCGACAAGTCTTGCCTGCATCCTAAACCACCTTTAGATGGATTATTACAAGGGCAAGTTCTTTCTTGGATTGTTTGGAAGTTTAAACTAAAATCTAGTTCTTTCCAGTCCCTTTCTACTCAGCAGCGATTGGGGGCTAGTCTAACGCACTGCTGAATTTCTCCACAGAACATCCTCAAGCCAAGCTCATAGCAACCTGAAGTAGTGTATTCTGAGAGCATCACCTTGAACACCCTCCTGTCCATATTCCTGGTCAGTGTGTAAGATAACTTGGAATATTTTAGATTGCTCTAGATTGCTCTAGATTGCTGCAGGAGAAAATCTGTTATATCTCCTCCTCACCCTTAAGAAAACAAAGTAGAGAGTTAATGCTTCCTGAAAATACAGAAATAATCCTGCAGAGGATTAAAGGATTTCTTCATGTTTTTTAGAATCCAGTGTCTATTCCAAACACTGGGAGTGTCGCCAAGTTTTAATGTGGAAGAAAGTTTAGTTATCACAATATTATCATTGAGACTGTGTACTACACAAAACATTGATATAAAGAAATATCACTGCTAAACACTATTAGCATATGTAATGAGAAAGACAAATGTAAACACAGATTTTCAATGTTTGAATCATGTGCAACTGCAATGTTTATCTTTGTGAAGGAGTGAGTAAATAGAAGCTTTGAGACAGAAGAAGAGCTAACAAGCATACAGAGAGGGTGTGTAAGTGGGTGCTTACAATAGCTTAGGAGGTCTTATTTGTTGTCAAAAATAACTAGTTAATTTCTCCTTAATGTTTGTTCTTATAACATATAGCTATTATGCACTTGTGATTTTGCCAAATGGAATGTATCTGGAAGCATATGTTTAAAGTGTATGAGCACACAATCACACATACAACACTAAAGCAATGTCTTGGTTATCTCTTAAACTGACAAATGCAGACCCCTTGAGGATTTTGGCACTTGTTTATTTTAACTCTCCACATTACATTCAAGCACTTGGAGTCTGAGTACACTTGAGCAAAATGAAATATGAAAGCATTATGTACATCAAGGAAGAGCTGACAGACAGCTGAAGTCACTAGGTTTGTTTATCTATAATTTTTTTCAATTGCTATTTTCCTAATGTCTGATTGCATACACTTTTGCGTTGCTAGACTCCCTATATATGCTATGCCTAATAGTTTGCTATATACTGATCCTATCAGTAGGCACATACAGCCCATCCTCAAAATGCAAACCAACATTCAGACATTACTTTGTGTTTCTAACTCCATCATACATTCCATTCTTCATATTCAAAATTAGTTCACTATTATTTCATATTTTACTGTTATAAGTCACATCAAACTCTGCATGAAATTAGGAAGGCTGGAAATTTTTTTCATATATATATACATATATATGTATATATGTATGTATATGTATATGTGTATGTATATATGTGTGTGTGTGAATATATGTATATGTGTGTGTATATATATATATATATATATATATATATATATACATACACACACACACACACACACATATATATATATATATTTCCTGGAGAAACATAGCAATAAGATTATGTTAAGCATGTGTACTGGACTGATATATATATTTTCTTGGAGATTCTTGGAGATTCTATATATTCTTATATATGTGTACTGGGCTGATATATATATTTTCTTGGAGATTCTTGGAGATTCTATATATTCTTATATATATATTCTATATACATTTATATATGTGTGTATGCATATATATATATATTTCTTGGAGAAACAGAAATAACATTAAACATGTATACTGAGCTGATGATTCTTTAACCTATGTATGTACTACAGGCATAGAGGATGGAGGGTCTAGGATTAGAAATATAAATTCTTATCTACATGAATCTTTTGCTAAAATCTGATGACATAAAAACTGACGTAAAAATTGTAGAATATTCTTTGTTGTCATTTTATTTATTCTTAGAAAATTTCAGGCACACATCTTGATCATATCTTCCCCTGACTCACTCCTGCCAACTCACCCTGGGATCTCCCAACACATCTCCTACCCAACTTCAAATATTCTTTGTTTTAATAATTCACTGAGTCTAATTAGTACAGTCCCTATACTCATGAGAATGAGGTCATCTTTGGAGCATGGGCCATTGACCAGTGACTACTTGCTCTCAAAACTGTGACTGTCCCTCATCCAGTAGCCATTAATTGCCAATAGTTCCAAGCTAGGGAAGGAGGCTCATAATAATTTAACCTTCATGAATTAAATTTCTAAATATAACTTCTCAGTCTGTATGTTATTTTCATGTCTACATGGCTTGATATGTTGATTCTAGAATAAGTGACATAATAAACAAAAATCCTATGCCTGGTATGAGATAATTCCATAGAAATTGTTGGTCAGGGAGATACTAGAGCTCCTCTCCTACTCCCCTCAAATAGTACAGCATCTTGCCTTTCTACTTTATTACCTAACAGAACTAGATCATAAGACCCTATACTGAAGACATCACAAATCTTGGATGCAAGACACAGAGAAATCAAGCTAGAACTGAGCTGGAAATTTCCTGTCTGATGGTTAGCTTTGAAAATGCTGGAAGGTGCTATGCAGGCTGCTGATGGAAAAAGTCATTAATGGACTTACCTAGCTGTGAACTCTATGAACTACAATACCAACATGCCAGATAATATGTACCTGCATGCGTAAAGATGGCATGACTGTTGTGGAGGTAACCAACCATCCTTTGCTTGTACTTGAGGCTTGCTCCATAGATGAGAACCTACTCTTGGTACTGTAAAACTAATAAAAGAAAATCCCATGCCTGGGAGGCAAACCAGTACTTATAGTTAGCTAAATAAATATAATGTCAATCTGCTTTCTAAATATCTATGATTATACCCACAGACAGAGGCTACTTTTAGTCATAGTCAAAGAGCATTTCTTTGCTGTATGTGGTGATGAATGTAGACTTGTGGTTGTCCATAATGCTGAGAGTCAGAGCTCAGCAGTAAATTTTCATATATACTATGCCCTCTAAGACTCAGGGAACACTGTCAAAGAGGAGACAAAATAATGTAAAAGATTGATTTTTTTAAAAGGTGGAAAAAAAAACCCATCTTCTAGACACAATGTGGTCATTATAATCATGAACTCATAGCACCTATGATCACTTGCATTGAGTCTGCACACAAACAAGCCCTGTTGACAGTCATTCATGGATGAGATAGAGGCTCATGGGGTCCTCTCACTGCTAAATCATTGGCTACTGATAGACTCTAGAAGAGGGAGAGCCATTGTCTTCAGTACCCACTGGTCAACCCACCAGACACCAGTAGATAGTTCCAATACTGTAATCACACAGATGTTCTTGATCAATTCAGACACACACACACACACACACACACACACACACACACACACACACACACAAGGCATGAATGTGGGAAAGAGATTAGTAGATAAGGAGGTGGAGTAGACAGAGAAGGGAGATAAAAGCAAATAGAGATGAAAACAATCAGAATGCATTGTACACATAGTTTTGACTTTGAAAGGGCCTATGATATAACTTTTTGTAGAGCATATCAGGTGCAAAGCCAAAGGTTCATCCCTCAATAGATCTATGAAGAAAACATAATAAAAATAGTCATTCATCCCAATGACATAATGATGGAGGAAACATGACACTCCTCTACTGTCTTCTCTTTCATCTACAATTTCATCCTTACCTTCCTTACCACCTCTTCTGGTATCTCTGTATGATATGAATTAATGTGAGACTGCTTTTTTTCCAATATGTTTTATATTTTCCGAAGAAAACTGGGTAATTATAAAGATAACCATTTAAAAACTGAAATACATCATCTTCACAGATTTGTTCAGATTTATTTTATTTTAAGCATGCTTTGTTTGGTAGTGACTATCAAGATAGTAATGTATACAATATGAGCAGCATCCAGTCAGAATACTGCAGTTGATCTCAAGCAATAGCCTCCATCTACCTGCAAAAAATGAACTAGTGAGAAGAGATACATATGACACCCCAGGGTCCTTTGGAGAATATTGGAGTTGTGCGGTCACAATTAATAGAGTACAATGAGCTCCTTATGGAGATTTATTAACCTGAAAAAGAAAGATAGAACCTGTCTAGTACTAATCTATTATGGCCCAGATTCAGATAATATAAAATAACATTATTATTAGCAATGGTATAGCATAAAATCATTCACCTTCATTGTAAGACCAATTATCATAGGGCACATTGAACACAATTACATCTATCATACAGATTCTTTAGATGCTGCCTAACAGCCACAATTGCTTGGGAAAGAGTAGGGACACTTTGTGTATAATGTTATATCATTTCAGCCAAAGTTAAGCTGGCTTAGTTGACATAACTTCTAGCTACAAATAAACAAGGCCTGGACTCCTCTGAAAAGGGTGATGTCATTCATAGAACCAAATTGGGAGTGTCTGTTGTTGACTCTTGGTGATTTATCTTCTTTGCAAATGGCAGTGTTTCATTCTGTTCTAATACTCTTAGGATTTGGTGTTAAGTGACTTCTCACAAGAGCACAGGTATGAAACAGCAGGTTTAATGGTGGTTCATTTCCAGTGAAGATGGAACAAGGCCACAGAGTGTTCAGACATCTGGTTAAACATTATTCTTAAAACAGCTAGGAGGGTATTTCATAAAATCAACATTCGAAGCAGCAGAATAAGTAGATATTTTGCTCCCCACTGTGTATGAGTGTCATTCAATCTGAGAAAAGCCTGAAAAGAAGAGGCTGACTAAATAACAGGCTAAAAGACACAGAAGTCTTTCATTCTGTTTGGTGATCTTCAAGTAGGGATGTTGGGCTCTTGCCTTCAGACTTGGATTTGAATTTGACCTTAACACTATTGGCATCGTTTGGAGTAGATTTCTTAGCCTGAACTATGTGAGGCAACATTTTTATAACAAATACATACAGTAACATGTGTACATAACTCATTGTCAATAACTAGTAACATATTATTTCTGTATCATTACTAGATGTGTATATATCCTATTGATCCCATGGCTCTGGAGCATCCTGACAGATGCACCATAATCACTTAGAATTGAATTATAGAGTTTCTCTGTTAAACTGCTACCAGGAATTCTGCAAAAGGAACCTCTATCCTTTTTCGCTCACTGGATGCTGGCATCTAGGATGTTTGTGTTGAGATAATTCACATGAAAATGCTTGATAAACTAGAGGTCCTTTATAAACACCATTATTAATCATGTCATGTTCATAATAGGGATTTTTTTTAATTAGGAAGGAATAAAAGAATCTTTTTATGGAAGAAATGTGACTAAAAATTAGACTTTGCTCTTCTAATATCATAAAGATAGTAAATTATCTACATAAAAGTCTACGAAAATTCATGTCACCACATTGATTAATTAGCTGAAGAATAATTAAATCTCCATTCTATTTTATGGTATATAAACAAGGTCTGAACTGCAAAACTTGAAAGAGATGCCCAAAGCTAAAAATATTTTGTATTTTCACAAAACTTTCTTTAGAATCTTGCCTAGGAAATCATTCAGTCTCAAATTTGGCTCATTAAAAGCCAAAAACATCTAAACAGAACACCAGAATATCAATAATACTCACGATAATTGTTAAACGCTTTCACAAAATTTCTGTAATTCTCTTTAGTTCAGGAAATAAAACCTGAAATGGCAAGGTAGCTCATCCAGTAAAAGCCCTGAGTTCAATCCCCAGAAACACAAATGGCATAAACAACTCCCAAAGGTATCCTCTGTCTTCCACAGGGGCACTGTGGATCTTCACACACACATTTTGCAAGCACATCCACATAATAACATTGTTTTAAGTAAGCAGAACCTAATTTCCTTCCTGTAGACTTAGTACCACATCTTATAAATACATCTTATGTTACAGCTGAAGTAACAGTATATGACTTATTCTTTTTCATTTTTATTATCTCTCTCTCCCTCTCCCTCTCCCTCTCCCTCTTCCTCTCCCTCTCTCTCTCTCCTGATTTTACCCTAGAGGAACATTATCATTCTACAATTACTTCAAATCACTGTACCACAAAAGACTTCGTCTTTACAAATGCATTATCTGCACACATTTGCTATGATAACTTCTACCTGTTGGGTTTAAGAACTTCTTTATTTTAAAGTCAACCAGGCTCATCTTGAATACTTTCTTCTTGTTTCATCAAAGCAGAGCCATATATCTTAACAAACCCCAACTCAAAGGACTAGGCTCTCTGTTTGCCAGACACAAGAAAGTTCCAGCAAATATGAAAAAATAATGTACTGTCTTCTGTCTGTAGTTACAGGGCATAAGTCTATGAACTGTCCGTAGTAGATGGCACATTCAAAATTTATCAGTAGAACCTACTGATAATTTCATCGGTAACTCAAAAGAATTATTAGATATATTAGATTCTTGCAGGGTTTCTAAATTCTAAAGTCCTACTTTGTGATTTATCATATTATCTTATGATGTTGCCAATGATTTTCTTTCCCAGTGCTTAAACAAAAGACCAATAGGAAAGTATCAACAAGAATTCATATACTGAACCAAATAGTTTTGCTGATGTGAAATGAATATTTCTGGCTTTTATTATTCAACATTTCTTTTAGTTTTAAGTTACAAAGAAAATACAATAAGTATATAAAATGATTCTGGAGCATCTTATGGTTTATAGTGCCAGAAAATTAAAAGTACTTTTAAAAACTGGAGGTATGTCAAAGAGCCACAAGAGCCAACTGAAAGAGTTCCCAATACAGAAAATAAAAGCAATTTAGGCAGGAAAATAAATCATCGAATTTTACCCCAATATACCAAGTCTATTCCCATCATACTAATATTAATAAATGATGGGGAAAAAGACAATTTTCCCATTCAGAAGAATTTCAAATGACTTATACAGATACTCTACACATTAAAGAGATAAAGCATAACAGCTCATTCTGATAATGGCCTGTGCATACTTCCTTCCTTCCAAAGATCACAATACGGAAAGGTGAAGGTTGGGGGATCAGAATTACTTTAGAGCTGAGAAAGCAAAGAAACACAGGCATGGAAGCCAGTGATAGTGACAGTATTTTTTCTCTGTATTCAGCTGTCATTTCACATATCACATCACCTTTTTACTGATTCAGAGAATTAAATAGATTCTCAAATTTCAGATCTCAACCAAATCTCAAACCTCAGTCATGGATAATCTACAAAATGCCTGTCCAGTCCCTCTCTAGGCTCTCTCAAGGTCATCAAAAACAGTAAAAAGTCTGAGAGATGGCCTCAGTCGAGCAGAAACTGAGACATAATAATGAAGTATGATATGAAATCATGAGATCCTGAAATAGAGAGAGAACATTGGGTAAAAGGTTAAAAAAAAAAACACTAAATTAGCTGTAGTTTTAAATTAATAATAATTTATGATATGGGAAATCAGACATAGTAGGCATGAGAACTTTGTACCAGTTGCAATTGCTTTTCTATAACTAACTTTTCTAATATAAAAAGGCTATTTAGGGTTGGTAAATAAAGATCTTCGCAGTCTCACTGGAGGACCCTAGTTAGATCCTCAGAACCAACAGAGTGGAAGGAAAACACTGACTCTCACATGTTGTTCTCTAACCTCTGTTAAGCATGACCTGACAAGCAAGTGCATGCACACACACACACAACAAAATAAAAGTAAAAAAGACTTTTAAGGTTGTTTTGAGTCTTTTCCTTCAGGAACAAAACAAGAGAAAACATTTACTTAACTCATTGTATTTCAAGTGGGCATTCAGTAAAGAAAGACTGGAGGACTGAAGGAGAGAGGGGAATATGGTGCAAGATGCTCTACAGTGTTCCTGTGGAAGTCTCCTCTTCTCTCTCCCTACCAGCTTGTACAGCTTGTCTAAAAATAATCAGCATAATCAGAAGCATATGCTACACATCCCCAACTATTAAATACAATTGTCACTCTGAGACAGGAAGATTAAGATGTCTGCTTTTGAATTAAGTCTTCCCCTCTGAAATATCAGTTATAAGATAGCAGGCAGCAGCAAGGAAAGTGGACAGTTAATCTAAGCAAAAGAAATGAAAGACCACATGACCAGAGCAGTGAGCTGAAGTTTGCCTTCATCTTTGAGGCTGTGAGGAAGTTAAGTGGTTCTCACCACCATCTACAAAGGAGTCAATCACTTCCTACCAGACAATGTGGAGAAATGTTAAGACATTACTCCAAATCCTATTGCATGAGGATAACTCACTACCTCAGGATATTCATAAACTGTCTTCACAAAATAGAATTCAGTAAACATGATCCACCTAGAGGCTGAAGTGAGGTGAAGGGGCTTTATCTTTGCAATTAAATCAAATCAGTTGGAGCTAGCCTCTGTACCACAAACTAAAGGAAGCATACCATACTGTCACCCAAACTCATAAAGTTACAATGGTGAATATTGACATTCAAAAGGGCCATCACACTGATCAGATGATCAAACAAAGATAGCTTTGTGCAGTAAGGCATATCACACCTTGACTGAACTGTGATTGTATGTTATGAAAGAGAGGTGACAGAATGACTAGAGTATTTTAGATCTTCAGCTGAGTACTTTTCTGTGGTGCAGAGATTAATTCTAAGGCTAATATAGTAAGCATGTACCCATCACCAAACTACATCACCAGTCCTATACTTCCAGTCACGTACTTAGTGTAACATTGTTATTAAGTATTTGGGAATTTCACACACTCATTCAATGTATTTGGAAAATATTCACCCCTCACTCCTCCCCATAACTCCTGCCAAATCCACTTCCCATTGTTCTCTTCCCAACTTTGTGTCCTCTTTTTAAAAAGAAATAACCAAAAGTCCAATTTATGTTGTCCATATACTCATGAGTATGGGACTATCCAAGAAAAGGTGGTTGGTCTACCAGGAGCTACACCCCTAAAGGAAACCGTCCCTCCATTCCCAGAAGCTATAAACTGTCAATAGCTCTAGGGGTGGGAGCTCATGAGGTTTTCTCTCTCTGAGCTGGAATGTTTCCTGGAATATTTAATTTTTTACAGAACTTGTACAAGCAACCACAGATGGTCATGAGTGCCATGGTCCTGTCAAGTCCAAAAGACAATGTTTCAGCCCATCCTCAACAACCTCTGGCTCTTACAATCTTTCTGTCCCCTCTTCTGAAATGACCCCTGGGCTTTAAGGAGATGAGTTGTGGTATAGATGCCCCATTTATGGCTGTGCACTTCACAAACACATTTCTGCACTTTGAGCAGTTATGAATGTCTATGTTTAACTACCATGCCATCCATTGGTCAAAGAAACTTTTCTTATGAGACCTGAGAGTTCCTCTAATCTGTGGTTACAGAGATACAATTTTACCAAGAAGATTGATTTTTATAAAGAAGTCTATTTATCAAGATCATAGTAGTAGGCTTGCTGCAATAATATGATCTTCTTGGTGAGATATACTTTACCAACCATATGTTTCCTACTGTGGGGCAGGCAATTTAATCAGGAATCAGTTAGTTATACACATAACTTTCAGGCCACTATTGTACTATAAGCATAGCTTGGCATTCTGGTCATTATAGCTATACTTAGTAGTTTCAGAGCAATTCTTTAAAGGCAAGGATCTGGTTAGTAGGAGAATGAGTTTGTAATACAATAGTTCCAGATAAATAGGCAGACAAAAATGGGCTCTTTATAAGAATTATAAAATGCAAGGTGCTGGTCATAATAAATAACCAATCCAGTTGGCTCTAAGTCTTGAGTTCTAGGAGTTAATATTTCCTTCAGCAAATATTTGACTTTCAGTTTTATATAAGATGGGGATAAAAATATTCTTAGTCTCATTATGGCTTAACATATTGGCAAGAAATATTCTTGGTCACAATGTAAGTGACCCAAGAACAAGTAATCACCTGAATGTTTTAATTTTCAGTCCTTAGAATGGCAGAAGCTATAAAGTGGACTCTGTGAGTCCTGGCTCTGCCTTTTGATATTTGTAACCTGTGTAATCTTCACCCCTGGAGTAAGGGCATGATCCATAAGTTACTCCTAAGCAAGTGAATATTACAGAAGTGATGAGATACAGGTGTCTATACACAGTGCCCCACTTTTGAGATTTTTATTCCTTGTTGGATGCCCAAAAGAAGGCAAATACGATTGATAATTATAGCTCCTAGTCAAAAAACTGAGTTCTTTGTGCAACTGTAAGGCACTGACATTGTGCACATTCTACATTGTGCACACACGGTAGAGGATCCTTCCACAGTCAAGCTTCATATGAGTTTGAAGAGTGTCACAATTTGATTACAATAATGTAAGACTCTGAAGAACCCAGATAAATCATTCTTAGGTTATGTCTTCACAGAAGTCCTGAGAAAATAAGTGTTTATTTGTTAAAATATAGGAATTCATGGTAAGATTGTTACACAGTTATAGTAAGCTAGTCTAGTCTTTCTTTAGATCATCCTTTCTCCTAAGATGGATAAACAATTGTCTGTACAAATCAATAGCCCAGCTCTGCACTGATGAACAAAGTGTTTAGCTATGCATAGACCTCATCATTGTACTCATTCCAACAAAATAAGTTGAGATTGCCTTATCTTTTTAATGAGGTCATTTATTGGATCGTTTGATGTGACAGTGATTCCCCGCAGCATTTAAGGCTTGAGAATTATACAGCTGGATGTTGAAAAACAGAAAAACACTAACAAGTATAATAGTTGTGTAATAGTTGGCAATCTACACATAATGTAGAAAAAAAAGACCATGCAAAGTAAACTGAATGAAAAGATCTTAACCTCAATCGAAATATTGGCAAAAGCAGATGTGGCAGTTTAAAAAAGTTACTTAATTCCATTTATTTCTTGGATATTTCTTAGTGACATAAAAGAGCCCAGATGATCTATAGGAATGTATGACACTTAATAACCCAATACCTTGAATATTTCTGGAACTTCTCTCTCAAGTTTCAGATCCTCGGTAAAGATGTCTAAATTTGAACCACGGATTGTAGGTTTATGCATATTTTGAGTGTCTCTGTATAAGTATAAGCTGGAAAAGGTTCAGAGCAAAGAAGACCTATCCAAAATTCCCTTTCAGTGGTTAACTGTTTTAGTACAAGTGTAGATCTAGATTTTCTGTTTCTTTCCTTTTTATTTTTTATTTTTTTGAGTTGAATTTACCTCAATATCTATTTCTTAGAAAGAAAGATTTGGTGGGCTGAAATAATCCTGAATAAGATCAATTTAAGTTGAAATTAAAATCACTATCTTCTACTTAATAAGAAAATCTATTAAATTCATAACATTAGGAGGAAACATGTTTTTTTTAAAGAATACAAAAGGAAATACCTCTTATAAACTAAAAATATAATAGAAAAATGGGAAACAACTATGATATGAAGGACATATTAAATTATGACCACACCATGAGAGATATTTTAAATTCTACATTTGAATTAATTGAGTAAAAAGAAAAAAGCCTGGTGGTTTGTGGCAAAGATGCTAACATTCATCAAATATTCCACCATATTTCCCAGCATATTTTAGAATGGGCAAGGTCACATGACTAACGTGTGAGCAGAAGTGTCATGCCACACCCCAAGTCTGAAACAGAAAGAAATGTCCCATTCTCTTTCACTCATGATGACAAGCTTAGCTTCAAGTAGTTGACTCACCGGAATATTGATGAACCATATAGAGAGACTTTAATTCCATCCACCTCAACTGGAACAAAAGTAAGAAACAGTTTGCTAGTTTAAGCACCAAAACCTTCACAACTGAAACTGATCATAATGAAATGTGGCCTATACATGCACCAACCATATTCGACATCTGAACAACACAAGTATCAGGGAAAAAAAACATGGATAAATAACTGGTTTCAAATATATAAATCTATAGTTCTACTTTACTGTTTTATGTTACATACATTCATAGCAGATAGTAAACATATTTATAACATACTTTCCTGTTCAAATTGGAACAACTGTTAATAATACTAAGTAGTATCTACAAGAGAATAGGAGCATGATCATATCCATACGGTTTTGACAGAATCATAAACCAGCATGACTTTTTAGAAAAGCAAAATAGCAATGTCCACCACAATTTTAAGTTTATATATCAGCAGTTATACTTCTGGTGTGCCTTCAGAAAAACTAATACAATTAATCATAAAATAGTGTGAAGTTAGAATAATCCAAATATCAGTAAGAAAGTAGTTTCATAAAGTACATGCGTACTTTGTGCGTGGAACATAATGAAGTGTGTGGTTTTTTTTTTTAAGCAGATGTGTGTTGATTTGAAAGGATATCTACACATGCTCTACAGAAAAAAACATATATATATATACATATACATATACATATACATATACATATATACACACATACATACACATACACACATAGCAAGGTCAACAGGGCTCTCTAAAGGAACATAATGGTTGATAGAATGAATGTGTGTACATGTGTGTACGTGTGTGTGTGTGTGTGTGTGTGTGTGTGTGTGTGTGTGTGTGATTTATTGGAGTGGCTTATTGTCTATGGTCTGACTAGTCCAACAGTGGCTGTTGGAAAAGCCAAGAACTAGTAGCTGTTGAATCCTTGAGGCTGAATACCTCAGAAGTTCCAGTTTGGCATGGGAGTTCAAAAAGATTCCTAGAGAGCTGCTGCTCTTCAGTCTGTATAAGACTGCCACAGAAGTCGGTTCTAATACCAGGGAAGGGAAGGAATGCCTCAGCAACAGGAAAGATTAACTTGCTGGCTAGGGTGAAAGCAAGTAGGTAAAAAGTCAAAGTTTCCTTCTTCCATGTCCTTTTATATGGACTATGATCAAAAGAGGTGGTCCAGATTTAGGGTAGATCTTCCCACTTCAAATGATTCAATCATGCAAATCCTTCACAGGTCTGGCCATCTGCTTAGGTTTTAGTTGATTCTAGGTGTGATTAAATTGACAATCAAAACTGGTCATCACAGTCTTCTTCAGATTGAGTTTGCAGAAATTCTAAACTACATAAGATACTGTCTCAAAAGAAATTAATGCAAAAAAGTAAAAGTAATACATATACATCACTTGCAGTATAATGCTTAAAGGGAAACTATCAAATTTAAGATGTTCACTTTTAAAATAAGACATTTTCCTATTTATGAATAAATAAAACTGCTTTGTGAGTAGCTTATACTTTCTTCTTTTCAAAACTATTCCCTAATCAATAGAAACTGTTTACATGTTCATGAAAATCACAGTGGCCCTTTCGATGAAATATTGATGTAATTAAGATAATGATATTTTCTAAACTTAAAAGAAGGAAGAACTATTTGATTCCTCTATTTAATTTTCAAGCATAGACACATATCGAAAGCTCAATTTTCACCAAAATCCTTTTTTGCAGCATAGCTCCTTCTAAACATGTTTGGTCTTCTATTCTCCAAACATGAATATTCAATGAAAATGTTTTTGCTTTCTGCTGTCAGATCTTTTCATGTAAGGGCCAGAGGGAAATGATTGGTCTTAAATTGTCACAGAGGAAAAGTCTGTAGATACTAAACACATAACATTCTTAAGATACTAAGTTTTCATATCTAACAATAACAACTCAGAAAATCATAATTAAATACTTTTAGATATAGGTCTGTGGAGAGACGCCTTGGAAAGAAAGAGACATGAACTCTAATGTCAACTAGTAACAGCACCAACATTCTCTGTTCAAACCCAACAGGACAAAGATAAGTGCTCCAAATCCTACATTAATTGCTGATCTTGCAAACCTATTTAAGCATTCCTTACACATTCCAGAGTTCTAAGGTTCATCCAAAATCCTTTCAAAGGCTTGGGGTGGGGGTGTTTCTGGGAGTGTTAATTATGTCAGACCTATTATAAAAAGTACCTTGACAAAGAATAAACACCAGCTAACATTGATAAAATATAATACCTTTGTCCTTGTTTTATTTCTTGATGAAGGTGTAATGGTGGTAAATTCATTCATTTGCTTTCTGAACTGTTTTAGTCATTGAAATAACAAAGAAAAATAACATTTATCTTTGTCAGCTAGCTGCCTATCCATCCCCTAACACACACTTCAATATTGCCATTAAATACTATTATTTGTCTCTTTACCTAAATATATATATATATATATTTATTTATAATTTATTTATAATTTATTTATAAATATACATATATAAATAAATATATATTAAATATATATATAAAAATATATATATATTTAAGGATAAGTGTTTGAACAAAATTAAATCAACCCTGAAATATCTTTTTTCTAAAACTATAAGAGCTAATACAATCAAATCTATGAAATATAGCAGCTGAAATTCCAAGAGCAGACTGGAGAGGTGGCTTAGCCCTAACTATGCTTTATGTTGTGCCAGGAGACCTGAGTTTAGTTCCCCTCACCCAGATAAGATAGCACACAGCCACCTGTAATTCCCACTCCAGGGAATCTGATGCCCTCTTCTGGCCTCTGCTAATATACACACAAGTGGCCATACACTCATATAGACACATATATACACATAAATAAAATCAAAAATAAATCTTTAAGAATTTCCCAAAGTAGGGGCTGGAAAAATGGCTCAGTAGTTAAAAGTATTTGCTCTTGCAAAGAACCCAGGTTCAGTTTCTAGCACACACATGGTGAGTCACAGCAATCTGTGACTCCAGTTCCAGGGGATCTGATGCCTTCTTCTGACCTTCATGGGCACTAGGAATGCATATGATGTACATATAAACAAATAAGCAAAATACTTGTGCAGATAAAGTAAAACAAATAAATCTAAATTTTTAGCAATTCCCTGAAGTAAGAGAGTGTACACATGTGATAACGACAAAATTCCAAGTGCCATAACCTGAATAGATTAGTAAACGACTAGGATTAAATGACATATCTATCATGTTATCAACCACAGGAAAAAAATTAAAGGAAAACCTTAACCTAATGTATTCTAATTACAAAGAGCTTTTCAAGAAACTCATTGGGCTTGGAGCCTTCAAACTACTTCTATAATGTGGTATTTACTTCTGACCAGAGTCAAGAAAAATATGAGTTGACACATTCTTACTCTTAGGATTGAGCTAGTGTCCCTAAGGAATAGCATCACTCCATCAGGACTGACCCAGACGCCACTAGAGAGGATCTAAATGGGGATCATCAGACAGCTAAGAACTGCTGAGATATTATACAAGGAGAACTAGTTACAAAGCTACCTTCTAGAAAACTAGGGTAAATCTTCCACCGGGTGCCTCTTCACTGATGGTACTTTCTATTACAAAGTTACATGAAGAGTTACAAAAGAAGTTACTGGACACTGAGTAAGGGAAGTCATCAATACTGCAATTGACAAATACTAGAAAAGTTGATCATTCAAGAAGAGCTAGACCTTGAAGAAGTGATGTTTGCCAAGGAATTCTAGAAAGACTAACATACTGGGGCCAGGAATATAAACCTCTTCTTCCCCCACTATTTCTCCAGTACTCTTCATCGACAAACTTTTGCACCATGTTACCAGGTTTGTAACAATTGTACCAGCAGGTAAAGGAAGCTCAACCATTGTATCCTAGATTGAACACTGATGAGTGAATATGGAACTGAGAGGAAACAAATTCAATCCTGACATATAATTTTTAACCTAATGGCATACGATGCTTTATCTGCTAATTGTTCTCAGTTTACTAAATGGTTCTTAATGATTCAGTTGTATGCAATCCTTCTACTCTTAAATCTACAGGCCACCACCAGATGTTTTTCCTTTCAAACACCAAAAGCTTTTAGTGAATTCGTGTCTCCTAGAATAGCGCTATAGTTTTAATCTAGAATCTCAATAAAGTTTCGTGTGCTGAAAATTTGATCAACAGAAAATGGAACTATTAGGGACTTGGTGGACACCATGAGAAAGCAGTTGAGAGAGGAATTGCACTCAGTGTAGGAGTTGGTAGGGAGCAGCCCACTGGTTAGCACAACCTGGATGGGTGTGTCTCATAAGAGCAAGTCTCTGAGAACTACGCCTCCTGAATGTCTCCTGCTGTTGTATGGCATCCTCATACTCAATGTCCTCATGGTCACCATATCCCTTTCCTGGTATGAGTGGTATGATATCTCAAAAGGGGTCTCTAGACCCCCCTGGGCAGAGTTACTGGCACACATAATAATTATAATGATTTTCCCTGAGCAATGCCACCTGAGTAGGGCAATAATTTAACCAATACCCTTGAGAAAAATTCAAAAACATTGGTATAGTAAAGAAGCTAGCCTAAGATGTTCTGTTAATTGCATTGGGGTAAAAAAATCAAGAATACTATTTCAGAAATTTTTGCTAGGATCAGGAATAAGAGCAAAGGCAGCCTAGTTAGTGCTGTTAGTTCAATAAGGACTAACAGGTTTTCTTTGTTTAAAAACAAAAAAAAAAAACAGGTCGGTGATCAAGGGTAATGATTATTTTTTGTACCCATTACTCAGCTCCCCAGTTTTATGATTCAAAGAACTGTTAATACACCTTGAGTTTCCTGGTCTTATGATTTTTAAGAACTGCTGATTTACCCCAAGATATAGTATTGGAAAACCATTGTCTTTCCCTTAAAAATTCAAATGTCTGATTTTATAAGATTTTATAGATATTGTTCTTTTAGATAAGCAACTTTTACTGTAACTGCAAGTGCTGCCTTCCAGCTTAAAGGAACTGACTGTAAGAGATACCTAGCTTGTTTGAATGCTGTTAATGAATGTAATGAATTCTATGTAACTGTAGCACAAGACCATAAAGGAAATGTTTAATCATGTGTAGGGAACAAAAACTTATGTGAGAGATTTAATCATATGTAGGTATGTGAGAATAACATGTTTTTAAAATATGTAACTTGTGATCATTTACTGGGAATGATAGGATTTGTGATTATGGTGTGATTTCTTAAAAATATATATAAGGAGTGCAAGCTCACACGATAATATATGAAATACCCTGACCTAAATAAAGAACAGAACTTGCTTTGACCTGACCAGAAGATGCATGCTTGTTCCTTTTCTTCCTGCCGACTTCACTTCACCTTAAATACCTTGACAATTGCCGGAGCTGGACTCCAGCAGAGACTGATGAAAAGTCTACAAGATGTGGACCTCAACAGGGAAAGCAGTTTACTGAGAATGACTTTTAGAGGGCATATAATACTCCTTGTGTGCTTCTTATATGTCATATGGGGAACAGTTTTGCTCTGTAGCTTCCTTTCTGCACTGATGTTCAGGCTCACCATGGGCACAATGGAGTAAGATGATCATGGAATTTGGTCCTGAAAGTGTTGACTAACATAAACTGTACTCCTTAAGTCTCAGATATTTTGCCAGTAGAACATTAACTAGGACAGTGATCTTAAAATTCTTAAATATGCAAATTACCTCAGAACAACAACAATTTTTATACATTACAAAATAGTTATTTACTATCAGAACATTTTAATTGAAGATAAAAGATGATAAAATCATTATGAAATATTTATACAGAATCAATTTTAATTTTGCTAAGTCACATCATTGGTGGATAATAGTAACATTAACTTATATGCATTTGAGAACTATTTAATCTCTGAGCTACTTAGTATGTAGGAGGAGGGAAGGAATGAGGAAGGAAGACAGAGAGAGAGACAGAGATGGACAGAGAGACAGAGAGAAATAGAAAATTTCAAGCCCAAGTTTCCTAAAGATACCAAGCACCCAAACTGTAAGTCATTAACATAAAATTAATTCCATATTTCTCAGATTTGTAATGTTCATAATCTGGCCTCAGCTCACCTTTCCAACCTTGTCATGAGCTGATTTCCTTCTTCACTCCACTGAAATTCCCATACCTGCTATACCCCAACATTTGCACTAGCCTCAGCCCTGGCTCCACTAGAGCACATTCCTTTATTCAGTTCTTTACCTATTCCAACTAGATGTTTGTTCAAAGTCTACATTACATCCTTCTACAAGGTTGTGATTTTTGGTCACTATAACTCACCTAAGTCTCAGAACACTCATTGCACTTTTAAATCTCCTAGAGAGATTTGAAACACTGGACATCACACTTCCTAGGAGTCAACCAGTAAAGTAGACTTAGCATTTACCAATAAAGTATATTTTATTGGTCAGAGAGAAACAGATGAGCCATGAGTTGTCTTGCATTATACTGATGAGTGTTTACTTTTTTCTTGATAAATGTGAAAAAGATAAATATATTCTTTTCTAAATCCTGTTGAATTTTTCATATAAATGTGTCATATAACTTATCATACAGGATATTAACTATTAGATAAACTGGTTTCATCACCGGATTGAGAATTCAACAGGAGTCAAAATTAGCTTTGTGAATGACTATAATCACACACACACACACACACACACACACAAACACACATACATGTGTACATGCATGTGTGCAAAAAAAAAACACTAGTGATCCTATGGAGAAATTGTTCAACATTTCAAATTGTTCAGTTGTGTAATTGCACTGTAGGTGGAAATGTAAAATACCATGGCCATTGTAGAAACCAATAGGCTATACCAAAATAAATTAATTAATATAGCAGAAAGTATAACAGTATAGTAGAGAAAGCATGGTTGGTATCTACAAGGGACTGGCCTCAATCCCTAGAAGAGAAAGAAATTTAAAATAGAGTTACAGTGTGGTCCAGCAATTTCATTTCTGGGTGCATAACCAAATAATTGAAAACAGGTTCCAGAAAAATATGTGTAAATTCACACTTATGACAGCATTGTCCTAAATAGCTAAACTGTGGAAGCATCCCAAATACCCATTAACAGATTAATAAACGAGCACAATGAAATGTTATTCATACGTGAAGGAAATTTGACACATGAGGCTATACAGATGGGTACGTGTGACTTTACTTATGTGATGCAGTTGGGTATTCAAAATCATACGTATAGAGAGCAGATTGGTAACTTCCAGGAATCACAGGGAAGGGTGGAATACAAAGTTATTGTTTAATGGGTAGAGAGTTTTAACTTTACAAGATGAAAAGTTTATTGAAATGGATGAAGCCTTCAAGTTTCTGCAGAAAGTCCTCTCTACAAAAAAAAAGGCAGAGCTTATGCACTCCTCTGAATCATTAGGAGGCCTCATTGGGTTTTCTTATTGCTTAGATTTTTTTTTATTACATAGTTTGTGTGTGTGTGTGTGTGTGTGTGTGTGTGTGTGTGTGTGTGTGTGGTGGGTGGTGGTGGTGGTGGTGGTGGTGGTGGTGGTAGTTATCTCTAGTAAGTTCCTTACATAAAAAGTTATGGACTGCCTTTGTACTTTTCCCGGGTTTTTTTTTTTAATATTTAAAAATAGGCTACAGGAACTGGGGAAATGGCTTGGTGGTTAAGAGTACTGGCTAGGAGCCCGGATGGTGTTCCCAACATCTACATGGACTTTCACAAGCAAAGAAACTGCGTTCCAATGTCAGTAGAAGATGACATTGCTGCTGCAGCACCATGGTAACAACAGAGCAGATCCATTCCCCAGCAAGGAGCAAAGGCAGCAGACAGCAAAGTAGCATTGCATTCCCCCAGATCTCATTAAATCTGGTCTTACACCAAAAGGCACCACCCAATCAGGTGGAGAGTCTTCTCCCTTCAGGAGACACTCTTCTGGAGATACTGTTCTGGGTGCTCTCAGAGGCATGCCTCTTAGTTGATCCCAGATCCAATCAAAGTGATGACAACCATGATTTGCCATCACACTGTGTATGACAGGGAATTTGAAGAAAACATCTTCCAAACTACAAGCACACATCTTCTCCAGAGAATGCCATGCACTCTGAGAACCATATTCTAAGATGCTAGATTAGAATCTCAAGCAGAATTAGCCTCATCCTTACAACCTGTGTGTGGCTCTCTTGAATCACGAATCACATTATTTTGATAATGGCTTACCTGATTGTCCTCCCTAAGAACTGAGCACTCCCCAAGGGTAAGAGTGTATATAACTCATCTCCACATTCCCAGACCATGGCATCAGACTTGGCAATGCTTGGTTTAAATAATTACTGAACTAATTAAACTGTTGACTGGACTGTATTTATCAGAGTAGAGATTTAGAACACACAGCAAATCTGTACTCCGAAAACAGCATTTATTCTCAAAGCAGATGCCACTGGCTTGTTTATTTACAAAATGTGTTTTACACACATCCTCTCTCTCAAAAGAAAGGAATGGGGGTGGGCAATTAATAATCCAAAACTAATGAGGGAAATCTTCACAAATAACGGCAGCCTGATATTTATCAGACAGAGGCAACAGCCTGGTGACTGCAAATCCAAGATATTTTTCACTTTGTGGATGATCCTTCTGTAAAGAAGGTTTTAAGAGCTGTGGTTATGGCACATAAGCCAGAAGATAAATCTTCCAGGTCTTCTCTCTTGGTGTCTTAAACACATTCACATCCTGTATGTTTAAAACAGATAGTGAATGTACAAGCAGTCTGGGACAGTTCTAGAGATCTTTCTAAATAAAATCTGTTATGTCAGAGGAACACAGGTTGCTGCTAATTGTACTCAGCTCTGAGATCACACCACCAGTCTAATTTTAGGCTAATGTGTCTAAGGAGAAGATACTCAATAAAGATCTCAGAAGAAAAAGTTCCCAAAATGAGAAGAAGGAATCACAAGGAAGAATACCAAGCAAGAGTCAGGCTAAAACAAGAGGCTTTTAAAGGAACTTTTATTTCCCCAGTTTTCCATTTTTCAGTGCCTAGTCTATAACATCACCCCAATGATCCTGCTCCCTCCTAGTCAGGCCCTTGGGCTACTGTCTCCGCTTGAGTGGGAGTTGGACTGTGGGACATTTGAAGCAAACAGAAGACAAAAAAAGAGATGGGATATCATAGTTGAGGTTATATTTCAAAGAAATCATGCCTTCCCTCTTCTCTTCACTCTCTTGCCTGCTATTCACCCTGCTTAAGAAAGACATTGGTCACATTGTGAGCTGCCATTAGAGTCTCTTGTGGTAGAAAACTAAGGTTCTGAATTCAACAACCCTTGAGAAACTGAACCAAATCAACCACATGAATGATCTCAGAAGAACATCCTTTCCTGATTGAGTCTTGAAACATCTTCCTCTTTAGCCACATCATGATTTGAGACTTGTGATAAGCCATAAACACCCAAATATGCCATACTTATAACCATAGAATATAAAGTAATTAACAACACAACTGAGTTTTGTTACACAGCAGTAGTTGCTAATACAAGTCTCAAGCCTCATTTCCAATTTTAGCTACTCAAAATAGATGTCTCATTTTCTGTTTGTGAAAGACAGCCATCTATCTCTTAGTTAAAAGTTGACACAGTGTCTTCACAGATGAGTATCGTTTTGCATGCATCAATTCAAACAACAAAGGATGATCAAAAACTAAATTGTCTCCTTTTCAAAGACACTAATCCAGTGAATTGTGGCAAAACTGATCTTAGGATAGAGCCCCAAGTACAGCCCTCTCACTCATGACCTTACATCTGTTATGAAAATAGATTATTTTATTCTCCGAACATGTATGGAGTTTTAATTACTTTCAATGTAATGATTTTTATATGGAACTAGAAAGCACAAAAAACTGGCCTGCTTTTTCTGCTAAGTCACCAGAGATGCCCTCTACTTTCTCAGTGGAGGAGAGTAATTGCCTGGCTGCCAAGATGCAACACTATTTCAGATTTGATGTCTTGCTTACTCATTCCCCCAAACAGTTTCCCTTTTGCTCGAACTTCCCTGTACAATAGAGTACTTTGTTAGATAATGTTTGCTAATAAACTGAAGGCAAGGGTAACTATTAAAAAGATAAAGCATTCAATTAGAATGGCTTAATTACAAGGTTCCTTTCCATTACAGTGTAGCTTGCAATTTTATCTGATAGCTTTGTCAAGTGTTCATTCAAAATAAGATGGCACACATATGGTTCCTTTGAGATTTAAATGGATACACTGAAACACAGAGCTGCTACATAGACACTTGCCCTTTATATCTTGAAAAGTGATTCTGGTATGTTTTATTATGGAAAATATCATAGCAGAATACTCATGCAAAACAAATGTATTTTTAGGTCTCTGAGCCTGAGGTATCATCATCAATTTTGTTAATCATTTCTCAAGTAGGAGAAAGGGTCAGAGCTGGTCATTGGAAGTCTTTATGAACTGTTTTCTATTTCCCAATCTATCCAAGGACGCACATGAGTGAACCCTTCTTGAATCTATTTTCAAGGCTTACTTAACTTCTCACTTTCCTTCCATTAATTCTAACTTGGCAAGTGACATTTTTTAAATGATGATGTTTTCCAGCTGTAAAAACTGATTAGTCCTTGTCATAACCTTCAAAATCACAGTCAATCCATCCCTGAGCACCAAATACAGTTGGCTATTGAAAAAAAGTTCAGGGTGTCACAAGTCTTATCTTGTCTTATCGGTAGAAATTAAATCCAGCCTCTCTTGCTATTATATCGTTCCTACTATATTGCTCATCACTGACAGTATCATAGATGTTTTTCCCTTGGGAGGAAGGGGTAAATCCTTGTTTACTCATACAAATATTCTTTTTTTCATTTATTTAAAATGCATTATTTTCTCATACAATATATCCTGATTATAGTTCCCCCTTCCTCTACTCCTCCAAGCTCCTCCTCACTTCCCCTTCCCCCTGTTTCTACTCCCTTTCTGTCTGTCATTAGTAAAGAACAGGCTTCTAAGAAATAACAAGCAAACATGACAAAGCAAAATATTATAAAAAGCAAAAACTATCATATCAAAGTTGGACAACACAACCAATAGGAAAAGAATCTGAAGAACAGGTACAAGAGTAAGGGACCCACTTGTTCTCATAGCCAGGAGTCCCATAAAAATATTAAGCTAATAGCTATAGTATGCATGCAGGGAACCTACTACAGAACCATGAGCTCTGTGAGCTCATATGTGCTTTGCTTAGTTGATTCAGAGGACTTTGTCCTTCCTGTGTCCTCCATCCTCTCTGGCTCTCACATTCTTACATTTGATGGACACCTCTTATTTAGACTCTCTCTCCCCATATCTGGCTGTGAGTCTCTTCATCTGTTCCTATCTGCAGTGGGAAGAACATCTCTAATGATGACTAGAGAAGGCACTAATCTATAATTATAGCAGAATATCATTAGGAGTCATTTTATTGATACTTTTTTTTTAGGCCAGTAGTATTTGGTTTTGCCTAGTTCTCTGCGATATATAGTCTTTGGTTCTTGGTTACCCAAGAAGTATTGTGTATGAGTTCCTTCTCATGGAGTGGGCCTTAAGTCAAATCAGACAATGGTTGGCTACTCCCAAAAGTTCTGTGCCATCATTGTCCTAGCATACTTTGCAGGCAGGAGAGATTGTAGGTCAAAGGTTTTGCAACTGAGTTGGTATACACTTTTCTTTGTTGGTAACTTACTGAGTACCTTCCTGCACCAAATTGACTAGAACATTGGAGTGTCTCCAAGTAGACACCAACTAAATTAACCCATATTCAATAAGTTGTATAGGTATTGTCCTCGGCAGTGGGGCCCTGGTATCAGTTTGTAGAGAGCAGTAACCCATTATTTTAGCCACAGCCTGGATTGTTTGGGGATTTTCATGGGACCCCTTTGACCAACAATTCAGTTGAATACAACCCTGTCCACCACTGAAAGGCTCACCTGGCTATAAGAGATGGTCTGTTGAGACTGTATCCTCCATTACAAGGAGTCCTCATTGGGATCACTTTCATACCTTCCAGGAAGTTTTCATTGTACTAGGTTTCTAGCATCCCCCAACACCTCCCCCCAGGTTCCAAGTTCCAACTGTCTCTCCCCACACTTTCTCCCACTACCCCATCTTTCTCACCACTTGATACCCCTGGTCTCATCTCCACCTGCCTGCCCACATTTCACCTGTAAAATCTATTCTATTCCCACTTCCCAGAGAAATTCATATGTCCCCCATAGACCCATCCTCTTTTCCTAGCTTCTCTAGGTCTACAGATCGTAGGTTGGTTATCATTTATGCAATGGATAGTATACAATTATAAGAGAATATATACCATATTTATCTTTTTGGGTCTGAGTTACAGCACTCAGAAACTCATGATGATGATGAGTTCCAACCATTTATCTGAAAATTTCATGATGTCATTTTTCGACAGCTGAATAATACTTTGTTGTGTATAGGAACCACATTGTCTTTATCCAGTCTCTAGTTCATTATCAACCCTGAAGAATCAGGCATGAGTTCTCTTCTTTGGCATGGCCTTTCTATTGTCCCAGTGAGTCCTGTAGGGAGGATGGGTTATAGGTCCAAGGTTTTGTGTCTGTGGTGGTATCCTTGTCCCTCCACTGGGAACCTTGCTGGTTACATGTGATGGCCTGTCTCCCTATCCCCCAGTGCAAGAGGTCCTTGCCAAGGTCTCTATCGTGGACCTCAGTGATTTTCCACTGCCTTCGGTCTCCAGACCACCTCCCTTAATATCCTCCAGCTCAGGTTGTCTCTCTATATATTCTTTTCCTCCATCCCATTCCCCATACCTGAGTAAACTGTTACCTTTTACTTCAGGGATTCAGAGAAAATCAAGGCAGCAATTACCTGTAAATCTTTCAAAGGAAAATCTGAGTCACATACTGATTTGGAACAAAATGATTATTTTAGATGTGATTAATTCAATTTCTTCAGATAGTGTTTGATCTCTTGCCTCTGGATGTCCCTTTTCCCCACACAGCATGCTTTACCCTGGGATCCTCTGCTTTCCAAATCGCCACCAAAGAGGACAGCCAAAAATACCCCACTTCTCCACTCTGGTCCATGAACTACATGCACATGATGCAGTGCACTAAAGCACTACATCAGGTTTAGGAAATATCGTCAAAGCGTGTCTAAGGATAAAGTTTGGAGATAAAATGTTCACCACATGCACAAGAGGCCCTAGTTCAATCCCCAGTATCAATTTTTTTTAATCTTTAAAATGACTTATAAGGTCTAATTACCCAGATTATTTCTATCTTTTTAGTCTTAGTTTCTGTCCACTTCACCCCTCCTCTCTGGCTACACTCAACCACTCGCACCCCCCAGCACCCTTATGACTTTTGCTCTTTGGCATGGGTGGCCATGGACCCCATTTGGCCTCAGAGACTGGGCCCTGCAAACTCTCCAAGCCCCACCTCCAGAGTTCACTTCATTTTTGCTTCCTACGTCAACTAATTTCCCTGCAATTTTCATTGCTAGAATTTTATTTTATTTCGACCTTTCACGTTTGTCATTGTAAATACAGTTCATGGCTCTGAATCCTCAATGGTCAGGGATTCTGGACACAGGCACCATACCTTACTGCTTTCTCTCTCTCTCTCTCTCTCTCTCTCTCTCTCTCTCTCTCTCTCTCTCTCTCTGTGTGTAATAGAATCAATGGGCATTTGATAACTATTCTATTAACTAGCATGTTTGTAAAAGAATTTGGGGAAAGACTTATATTTTTAAAAGATGCTGAGAGAACAAACCTAATGAAAAAAACTGTTCATAGGTTTCTGTAATACGTGATCTCACAAGATTGTTTGTAAACAAATATTCTATCAAACCTCAAGGTTTGTCTATTCTGTCAAAGTCTAGAAAGTTCAACAGACAAAAAGTTCAAGAGTATGCCACATTTTAATGAGAAAAAAGTCATAAAACATCATTTAAATGTGAAATAAAGAAATATGATGCATATCTATCTGGTCACAGAATTAGCAATACAAGGAAACTGTAATGCATACCATAAATACCATTAAGTGGTTTTGTCACTGTGTGAGCATCAGAGAGTGTGCTTGCAGAAACCTTGATGGTATTTGTCTTTCTCAATACTATGCCTTAATGAAATCGAGATGCAACAAAAGGTGGTAGAAAAAGAGACAGATAGAAAAAGGGAAGAAAGCAAGAAGGAAGGTGGGAGAGAGGAAAAGAAGGAGGAATGGAGGTAGGGCAGGAGGGAGGGGGGTTGGAGGCAAGAAAAGAAGATTCAGTTGGTAGAGTGATTGCCTGTCTGGTAGAGTGAATGCCTGCCTACCATGCATGAAGCACTGGGTTTGATCCCTCACACTGAATAAACCAGGTATGGAGCTCTCCTATACTCCTGGAACTGAAGAAGCGGGGACAGCTGGATCAAAAATTCAGTGTCATCCTATGCAACATTTAAGGTTAGAGTAGGCTATATGAAAGCCTGTCTTGTGTGGGGGTGGGCTGAGATGAGTGAAGCTACTCCTGGAGCAGGTTATTTTATAAAGAAATCATTATTTTTTTAGGAATGGAAATAATACACTCAAAATAGTGATTAACACATGATGTATTGAACTACATGGAGCTATTGTATGTGTTATACTGTTACATGACTGGCAGCACAGATGTTTTGTTCATAGCAGAGTCACCACAAACACACAAGCTATGTATATTGAGCTGTGGCATCATGATGGCTACCCTGTTTCACTAAAAACAGCCATTTTCAGTTCCATTGTAGTCTTATACATGATATGAGATACATCATATAAGTGGTCTTCATTGACCAAAATATTTTTAAGCTGTGTTTTGTTTGTTTGTTTGTTTAGACAGAGTCTCTATAGGTCATGCTGGCTAGCCTAAAACTCACTGTATATCAGACTGACCTCAAACTTGTTTGGATCCTCCAGCCTCAGTTCCTGAGTGCTGATATTACAATGTGAGACAAACTTCTAGCCTTTTGTGTAGTAATGGAGGTGGTGGTGGTGGTGGTGGTGGTGGTGGTGGTGGTGGTGGTGGTAGTAGTAGTAGTAGTAGTAGTAGTAGTAGTAGTAGTAATAGTAGTTTGCCTTAGGGTTTGCCTTTTGAGACAGAATCTCATATAACCCAGGTTGACCTCAACCTTGCTATGTAGCCAAGGCTGGCTTTGAACTCCTGATCCCCTTGTCTCCTCCTCCTCAATGCTGGGATTATAGACATGTATGTACCAAGCCCAGATAAACAAAATATCTTTATGTAGTACCTGGCTGCACATATATAATAAGCCAAAAATTAATTTACTTTCAATAATTCCATGCTACAGTCATAGAAGAAGTAATTCAAATACAATCTAACTTTTAAGAAAAAAACATCCTAACAACAGATCGAAATAGCAATTGTTTAAAAAAACACACCTAGGATCTAGTTTCATTTTGCCTTTCATGTTTTTTTTTTAAATTGTTTCCTATAAGGAAAATGATTACAAATGTGTCTGTTCTCCTCACTGTGGTTCAAGTGAGCTCTGCCAGGGAAAGCTGAGATCAGAAGGAATCTGATATGGCAGAGATACTACGCACTTTCCTAGGTAGGTAAATGCTGCCTTGTTCCTAAAACTAACAGATTGGCCAAGCTAATGTGGGCTAGGGTGAAGACCCACATGGCATATGCTGGGCACAGGAAGATTCGTGTAATCAGACTCACATCAGAAAGTGAAATTTATTTGACCTACTATAGAGAAGATAATGATTCTGGAATCCCAAATCACTCAGACAGTTCTGGAGGTCAAGCAGATGCCAACAACCAACCTATATGAATCACAGTTAATTAAGTAAGACTTGCCTTACTCACCACTGTTACCATGTTCTATTTCTACAAACAGTGCACATAGTAGATGTTCAAATTTATTTGTTAGATAAGTATACTAAATTAACTGAGTGAAGCAGAGTGTCAAAAAACTTAACAAATCTACCTAGAAACAGTAATTTATACTCTAGTCATTGTTATGAATCAGTATTAGTTAGCATTCCATTGCTATCACCAAGACACTTGACTGGAACAACTTGAACTTATTTTGGATCATGGTTTCAGAAAGATCAACCCATCATAGCAGTGAAAGCATGGTGAAGTAATTCACATTGAGATACTGGATGTATATGTCAAGGAGCCTCTTCATGGAAGACAGGAAGCACAGAGAGAATGTAGAAAGAGACCAAGAATATGGCACAGCCCCCAGTGACACACATCACTGACCTACTTCCTTCAGTAAGTCCTACCTTCTACATTTCACCCCCCTCCTGATAAGATCATCACATAATAAAATCACCAACAGATTAAACCATTCATTAACTCAGAGCTCTGGAAAGCACCTCTGTAAAGAATGCATGAGCATATCCAGAGCCATGCTTTACCACCACGTAAGTGTCCCTCAACACAATCAAGCTAACCTTCAGAATTAGACATCACAGACCCTCACCATGGTTGCTTTTTGTTAACCAGCACATTCATCACCAGCATCTACCACCTCATCTGTGCTCCCAAGCATAGGCAAATTGGAACTATCTCTCATGGAGATATTCTGAATAGTCAAGAAGTCATTTGTGACTCAAATTAAACTCATAAGTGACTCTGCCACTCCTTAAGCCATATTTTCATCACAGTCTTCTATAAAGACTGTTTCAAATCCTCTTCTTGACGTAAACCTGTTCCTTATTTCTTTCTTTCCCATCCACATCTTATGCACACTGAAACCTTGTAAAATATAAAGTTAAGTACATACAGAGTATACAGTAAAGTTTACTGCATTAAATTTGGACAAATTTCAAAAAACTGCAGTTTAACCAGTTACAGTAAGGTGGGTTGCAGCATGGACCCAGCCAAGCTCTGAGCTTCTGCAGCATCAGAGTATGATGCCCCTGGGTAGCTCCTCCTGCTCTCAACCTCCTCTCTCCCCTTGTGGTACATCTATCCCCACTACTATCATCATTTTTCCTTTTCTTTTCCTGTATTTTGTCATTGAAGGGGAATTTTCTAAACTATATGGTTTACTTTCATCTGTTTTTGTAGTTTCTTTTATGGAATATTGTGTTTTTAGAATTTACATATTCTGAATATATAGCTGCAGTCTGTTCATTTCATTGTTGAATGTCATTTTATTACATGAATAAACAATTTGTCTATTCATTTCACTGTGGATAGATGTTTGGGCAGCATCCCATCTGGGGCCATTTTGATCAACACTGACTGTCAAGTGAGCCATGCTGCTCATAAGTATGCAACTCAACAATAAGCCAAATCGCTGGGAGAAGAATTTCTGATTGTGCACATCTGCATTTGCTAAATAAAATCAAAACATTTTTCCAACATGTTTCTGCCAGTGTTCCCTTCTACTGGCTCTTGAATACTGCTATTGTTCTGCATTCTTGCCATTGCTGCTCCAAGACTTTAAACTGTCTCCAATCTGGTGAGTAGCCAACGGTTTCTCCCCAGGTTCCTATTCACTCTTCTCTGTTCCCAAAGAGTTTAAATGTCAGTTTAAGTGCACGTTGATTATTTGGGCCCCTTTACTTTTAAAATCAGTTGCCTGTCTTTTTCTTCAATTATCTTTTTTAATTGATTTGTAGAAATGCTTTTTATATTCTGAACATATTGATTCAAACTGTGACAAATTCACCCCTTTCTGTGATTTGTCTCTTTACTGTCTTCAAAATGCAAATCAAAAGAACAAAGCTGCTTAAGTCTAATGAAGAGAAATTCATGAATTCTTTCCCTCTAGTAAGTGATTTTTATGCCAGGTTTAAGAATTAATGCCTACCTAAGATCATGTAGATATTCCCCTTACAACCTACATGAGATTTACTGCTTTGATTAATGTGTGTAGATCTAGAAACAACCTGTACTTAATTTTTGTAGTAGATGCGACATAAGGTCCACATTTGACTATAAAGATATCCAAGTGCTAACCACTAGTTGTTGAAAGCATTGATCTTCATTTACATGCTTACTTTGCATGAATCCAATACGGCAGGTTCTATTTCTAGACACTGGTCCCTGATCATCCCTGGGATTCTATCACAAGAAAAATTGACATATTTATTTTTATAATATCATGACTATTCTTTAAATTTTATAGCCTTGTATAAATTTCACAATCACCCTTTGACATTACATACACACAAATGAAAATGTCTACTGGAATTTTTATCAGAACTGATTTAAATCTATAGATCAAGTTACAGAGGTGACATTTTGGCAAATTTAGTTCTTACCATGCATTGCCAATGTGTACCTCTCTTTCTGCTCTTACTGATTTACATCTAAGTGTTTGCTATTTTAACTAATGTATTACTCAAAATTCAGCTTCTCCTTGATGCTGCATATACCAGCAATTACTTTTGCCTAGTTTTTCAGTTATTTTCTTAAGCTATTTTATTTATTTAAATTATTTTCTGTAGATGTAGTCTTAAATATTTAACATGTGATATCTCATCCAATAATAATAATAATTAGTTTTTTCATTCAAATTTTTTTCAAACTCATTTTGTTGTTGTTTCGATATTCATTTATTTTGTTGTTGTTGTTCCTCCCATCATGACTTCTAGAAAAACTATGTGTACAGAGGTAATAGTGAGCAACCTTGTCTTGTTTCCAAATCCACAGGAAAATTCTATACTATAGAGCCTCACACTTAAAATGAGTAAGTATTGAACATGCAATATGGGTTTTTATTAAATGCTTGTACCAAAGTAAGTCCATTGCATTCAAGCTTTGATAAGCATCTGTCTAATAAAATTAAAATAGGCTATCTCCCTGCTTTTGCTCTGTAAATCCAGTATATTTTGCCAGCTTTCTTTGCATTGTCATAATACCATCATACTCTAAATTTGTTCATTTTACATATACTGCCATAGTGTATTTACTAAAGTCTCCTTGAGGGTGTTTTTATCTATGGTCATCAGAGATACTTACCAGTACTTGTGTTTTGTATCATGTCCTTCCTGAGATTCGTTACCAATGACATGAGAGTCCAAGAGATAAAAATAATCCTTTCATTTCATTGAAAGTTTGTGGGATATTCAAATTATTTTTATCTCTAAAGTCTGAGACTCAGCAAAGCAGCTCAAGTTGGTAGAGTGCTTACCTAGCAGTGTGGAGCTCTGAGTTCAATCTCTAGCACTATATAAATTAATAGTGATGGCATGGGTCCATCATCTTAACACCTGAGGGAGAGAGACCGAAGGATTAGAAGTTCAAGGTCAGCCTTGAATACATTGTGAGATTGAAGCCAGCCTTGGATACATGAGACACCATTCCAGAAAAGAAATTTTATGGAATTCAACAATTATATTCAGTAATATTTCTCTGTCTAAAGTTTTAAAGTCATTTTTTTTTTAGTTTTGTTGGCCATTACAAACCATTCTTGCTGTCTACTTTTCATGTCCATTTCTGTGTATTGTGATTTTCTAAAAAGGCAGTCAGTTCATTTTCAGAGTTCTGTCATAAGGTATTCATAATAATATCCCATTATCCTCTCTTTTGAATCTGCAAGATGCATGGTAATGTTACTTTTAATTCTCAGAGATTATAATTCACACTTTTTATGCTTTGTTTTGGGAGCAAGGAGAGAGGGACAAAGACTAGAATGGAACATCCATAATTTAATTTTGTCAAGTAGCTAATAAATATCTGGAGCACATGGTGTTCAATGGGTTTGTTAAATTCCCATTATAAGTTCCCAGATTCTCTTATGGTTTCAGTGGTGTATAAGTGGTATCACTGACGTAAAGTTTAACACGTTTATAGCTAAAATAACACCTGGCATTACTCCCTTTCTCTTTTTGAAGCAAGCCTGTAATGCTCACTCACAATACAACTGCACTCCAGAAAGGAGGTAGGCACTCTTGGCAATTCTGGGTTACCCACCAGCTAATTGACCCACGGACCGTGTCTGTGATATACACAAAGCCACAGGCTGCCAATCACAGTCAGTAAAAAACTGATAAATTACATGTTAGGTCTACATGACATGTATAAAAGAGTGAAAAGTCCTACTGTAGAAAACAATGTGAATGGTGTGAATACACTTGCTACAGTGTTTAGTCCTGTCAAATGGTACAAGTGTTCAACCTGTTGTTTCTCACCACTTTCATTCACAATAAACCCTGCTGGCAGTCATTAGTTCAAAAGAATGAAACTCAACATTTAATAAAAACTTATAATTACTCTATATCTGTCTCTGAGAACCTTAATGATTGTGCAACTAGCAAAATGGCATTTATTAACACTACCTATTACAAAGCCTGTAGTGATGTTTACAAACACATCACATACACACAAAAAAAATCCATGGATGAATTTTAGAATAAATTTCAAATTACATGAAAAATTTGAAGAGGAAGATTCAGATCAAACACACAGACCTTCAGACAGTGCATTTACACAAGATTCAGGAATGTGTTGTATTACCTACTCTTCTTATTCTTGTGGCAAACACCTGAGAGGGAAACTTTTAAAAGAAGAAAGGTTTGCTTAGATCTTGGTGTCAGAGGTTTCAGTTCAAGTTGGTTGAATCCTTAGACAATGCAAAGATGATGGCAATGAGGATGTGCATGCTAAAAGGGGCTGATTGTCTCCTGGTGGTCAGGAAGGAGGCAGGAGGTGATAGCGACAAGGAACAGGGAAAGTTCTGTCTTTCCAGGGTGTGGTCTAGTAACCTGCTTCCTCTGACAAAGCCCCCACTTCTACTTTCACCACTCCCAATATCGCCTTCACATTGTGCATCTATCAGTGGATTAGTCCATCCATTACCATCCTCATGTTCCAGTCACTTCCCCACAATGCCCATTAACTAGCAACCAAAACTTTTCACATGCGGACACTCCATATCTGTTATGATTTGCATGTATGATGTCTCCCACAGGCTCATGCATGAACAGTCGGTCATCAGCTTCCATCACTAATTTGAAGGCTGTGGAGCCTCTAGGTAATAGAGACTTGCTAAGAAAAGTAAGCCACTGGAGGCAGGCCTTTGAAAAGTAAACCTACCCCTAGTGCTAGTCTAGTTCTGTCTACTCCCTAGTGATGGGAACAAGCCTCAGTCCTCATAGCAACAGAAGGAACAACCCAACCGTGCCTTGATTGCTATGGTGGACTGAAGTGTCTCTGAAAGCAGTAACTGAAGATCTTTCCCTCTCTCTTCAGTTGCTCCTACTAGGTATTTCTGTGACAGTGACACAGACGTCATTAATAGAATGTGAAAACCATAGTATATATTGTAACATTTATAGTGAATGTTGTTCTTCTACTGTAGGTTACTCATTCTGACTCTGGGCTTTCTTGTGCACTTATAATAAGTGAAGCAATTAGCTTGAGCCTGTTGGCTCCATTACCTGCAACAGAACTCTGCAACGTTAAGTAATGTTGGTTTGTACAAGAGCACTTGTAGCTGCTGAAGTGAAAACCCGTTCGTTCCAATAATGATTTGATTCTTTCCATCCATTCAAGAAATGAGAGCGAGACTCTAAGTAGAGTGAGAGCTAATTTTATCACAGGAAAATGATCTGACATTATTATAAGTGCAAAGAAAATTTCTGTTTAATCATTTATAATGATCAAAGTAATTTTATGATGGTAACACCCACACAAATTGTTGGCATCATAGTAAAATCAATTCTTAGAAAATTAAGAAATGCACACATATTATTTGAGTTGCTCCATAGAATCGATGTCTTATGATTTTCAGCACTCCTTGTCCAGGTGGTGTCTGGATTTGTTCTGAGTGGAAGTTTGGAAGTAATTCTGCTGATCCAGGTGAAGGAATTTCACTCTTGACTATCAGGATAGATGGGTAGTATTAGTTAGTTAGTTAGTTAGTTAGTTAGTTAGTTAGTTAGTTAGTTAGTTAGTTAGTTAGCTAATTTAGTTAACTGCTTAATTAGCTACTTTCCTCAATGCTATGACAAAAATACCTGACGAGAAGTAGCATAAGGAAGGAAGGGTTTCATTTAAGCTCACAGCTGGAAAGTCCAGTCCATCCTAGTGAAGAAGTCACAGTGATGGGAACATGAAGCAGCCAGTCATGTTGCCCCTGCAGTCATAAAGCACATACAGATGGACTCTGGTACTCAACTCCTGCTCTCATTTGTTTCTTTTTATTCAGTTTAAGAACCCCGCCCGTAGGATGATGCTGGCTACAATCAGGTTCTGGAAACAACCTTATAGACTCATTCAGAGATGTGTTTTCATGGTAATTCTAAATTCTAGCAAGTTACCAATGGAGATTAACCATCATATACAAGCATATTTAGATAGATGATAGATAGATAGAAGATTGATAGGTAGGTAGGTAGGTAGGTAAGTAGGTAGATAGATAGATGATAAGATGATAGCTAGATAGATAGATCTATAAATAGATGATAGATACCCATACATAGATGCATAGATATATAAATACACAAATAAGTACACAATTCTGTCATACTATCAGCTCTTTCTTATGTTCCTATATCTAGTACCACAGTGCTTCAATATTTTGATTTACTGTATCTTAGTTTGCTTTCTGTTGTTACAATGAAACACCATGACCTAAAGCAATTTGTGGAGGAATGGGTTTATTTCATCTCACAGTTTACAGTCCATCACGAAGGGAAATCAAGACAGGCACTCAAGAAAGGAACTTTGTGATCACAGTCTGTCTTGGAGGGGAATGAAAGCTAGAACAGAAGCAGGCACCTGAAGGCAGGAACTGAAACCTACCAAGGAATTCTGCTAACTCACTTGCTCCCCATTGGCTTGCTCAGCCTGTTTTCTTATACAACCGAGAGCTACCTGCCAATAGTGAGCTGGGCTCATTCTGTGTTAATCAGTCATTAATCAAGAAATACCCCTATAGACTTGCCTATGGGCCAATCTAATGGAAATATTTTCTCAACTGAAATTCCCTCTTTTCAGATGATCCTGGCTTGTGTCAAGGTGATAAAAAAATGTAGCCAGGACAATTAGTATCTCAGAAAATATGTGCTTGCTTAACTATGTTCATAGCAGCTTTATTCATAGTAACCAGAAGTTAGAAACAACCTAGATATCCCTCAACTGAAGAAAATGGATAATGAAATTTTGGTACATTTATACAAAGGAGATTACTCAGCTATTAAAAATGATGACCTTATGAATTTTGCAGACAAATGGATGGAGCTAGAAAAAAATCATCATGAGTAAGGGAACCAAATCCCAGAAATTCAAGCACGGTATATACTCACTTATATGTGGATATTAACAGTTAAGTAGAGGAAAAAGGTACAGACCTAAAGAGACTATGGAACAAGGGGGGCTTCAATGGGAAAACAGGGATTTCCAACCCTCCACCCCATAAAGTGGAAATTGAACAGATGGTACAAATAGGCTGGAAGAGAATGGGAATGGGAGTGGAGGAGAAAGGGATGGAGGGGGAGAATATATGGAAAGATTACCACCATCAGGAATAATTAGAGAGTGATCAGGAGACCTAGAACAGTGTAGACCCTAGCAAAGACCTCTAGTAATTGGGGACAGGGAGCCTGAACAGGCTATCCCCTGTGGCTAGGTAAGGCTTCCAGTGGTGGGACTAGGACATCATCCCAGACACAAAACCTTTGACCTATTGCCTATCTGCCCAGCAGGATCCACTGAAACAATAGCAGAGCAGAATCCCATACCAAAGGAGGGAATCCCTGCCTGATACTGCAGGTCAGGCCAGGAACTTGAGACTGGACAGCCTGGAGATGATTTCTGATACTGCCATGCTCTGCTCATAGATCAGTGCCTCGCCCAGTCTTCATCAAAAAGGCCTCTGCCAGCAGCTGATGGGAGCATACACAAATGACCAGGATCAAACATCAGGCAGAGCTGAGGAACCCCATGGAAGAGGGATAGGAGAGAATTGCAGGGACCAGAAGGCTTAAGGATTCCAGGAGAACAAGTCTCAGAGAGTCAACTGACCAGCACTCATAGGGGCTCATAGAGACTGAAGTGGCATACCTGGAACTTGCAGGGTCTACTAAATATATCTTATAGCTGTCTGGCTTGGTGGTCTTACAAAACTCCTAGAAGCTGGAGTGGGGGAAGTTTCTGGCCCTTTTGGGACCCTTTTGCTCCTGCTGGATTGCCTGGCCCACCCTTGTTGTAGAGAGTAGTGCCAGGCCTTGTTCCATCTTGTTAAGCCATGCCATATTTGAGCAATAACCCTAGGAGGATTGCTCTTTTCTAGGGAGAAGCAGGGCCTGGAGGAGAGGAGAGGTTGGCTGGTGAATGGGGATAGGGGTTATATCTGAGGAAGAGGGGAGATGGCAGAGATGAGAGGAATGGAGGGACAGGAGGGGTGGAGGATGTATTATATAAGAGAAGAAAAATAAATTTAAAAAAAAGAAAATATATTTAGAAGAAATTATAATTGTAATTATTATAATTGTAGGAATAATTATAATAAATTATAATTAAAATCTTTCTCTGAATATCCCTAGCTATTTAAATTATCATGAAATTGTTTCCATTTGTATTCTATTTTTCCACTGAATTATAGTTTTATTATACATTCTTAACCAACTACTCTGAGCCACTTTCAATTTTTTTCTCATGGATATTAGCATCTCAAAGGTAATTGCATTTGTTTTATATGAAAACATGGAGTTGTATATTTATTTTATTCCCAAATGTCCTCATGAATCATTATTTATAAGTATTTTCCTATGTAAACAATCTTTCTCAGAAAACAATATTTACAATCACTGTGGTGCTTTCTTTTGCCTCTTAAACATGTTGGATGAAATATCTAGAATAATCATGAGCAGCTACAGTCCTGTGTCCCTATTTTGCTTCTCATTTCCAAGCTAATGTTTATAGGCTGTAACCGTGGAGACTAAAATTGGAATCCATTGTAGCATATTTGACTAAGAAAACAGGACTTTTGGATCACTCAAATACAAACTAACATTACAACTGCCCATCTGTCTTCTCCTTTGAAAGAGAGGACGGAATCAACCACTAAGATGGGGAAGACAAGTCATAGAATGGTTTAAGGAACATGCCATCATTGTTGACATGATAACTACCTGTGACTTGACCAAGTGAGATGTCAGATAGAGATGGTAGACTCCAAAGAAGAAACCAAGTTTGAAGTTTCAGCAGTTTAAAAGATGGAACTGAAGTCACAGGAATAAATTCTAACACTTAGGAAAATGATAAAGAAAAAAGAAAGAGATGTTCCAGCACTGAGTCCACAGAACTCTAATTTTTATGCTAAGTGGCAGAGGGCACACCATGTAAGTAGCCAAAGGCAAAGAAGAGGGTCATGATATTGCTGTCTCAGCCAGAAGAGGCATGGTTCTGAGGGAATGGAATGTCCACTGGGAAATGACCCTGCTGGGAAAATGAGGGCAGAAAACAACCTTTTTACTGCATCACAGTGGTCCATGGTGACCTACAGAGAACAAAAGTCAGGTCAAACAGAATCTTTAACATCAAATACATGAGCAAAGAGTTGGGGTTAAGCTTAGGTATAAAATGTAGCAACATACACACACACACACACACACACACACACACACACACACACACACACACACACGAGAAGAATTAGACATACTCCTGCACTTTATCAGCATTAATTTGTGGTTACACTAATTACAACACTCCTGATTCACAATTCAAGGAGTTTGAGGAAATACAACTATCAGAGAATTCAAGATTTGGCGTGGAAGAAGGGTCTCTATTGTGTAACCAAGATTGAGTATCCAGCTTTAGCTCCTATCCCATCAGCTGGTACACATGATTTAATTACATTTCTTTTCAAAGACATTCTTAATATTTGGGAGGCAGACCTCTCAGCTGTCAAGACTGGGAGCTGGGGCAGACTGTGGGCTTATGAGTTTCACAAGCCACTATATCTATACCAATCCTGCATAAAACCTACGATGGAAGAGCCAGATATGGTGGCTCAAGTCTGTAATCCTAATACTAAGGCTGGGGAACCACACAGGTCTGAGGCCAGCCTGAGCCACAAAGTGAGCTCTGGGATGACTTTAAAGGGAGGCTTTAACAGGGGGAGTAGAGGGGAGGCTGTCAATGGGAGACCCCTCTGAAGTTTAAGAACATTCCACCTCACCCAGGAAACAAGTATCTTTCAGTCATCACTCCATCAAGATTCAGGCCCCTGAAGTCAGGTAGCTGTGATCCCTCACTCCAGAAGTGGTAGTCAGAGAAGGAAGAATTCAAGGTCAGCCTGCACTCCAGAGTGAGTTAGGGAGTTTGTAGAAAAGTGTGGGCTACATTAAAACCCTTCTCATAACAATGAAATAAATAAATAAATATTCACTCCAGGAAGCTGAAGGGCATATGTGTCCCTTCACAAAGATCTACATTGCACTTCTGATTTGTTCTCTCTTTTATCACATAGAATCTTTGTTCATCTGCATCTCAGAAAACTGCCTCTGGTATAAAACATATTTTTCCATGTCTATCACTTAGATCATACACTCTACCCTCAGAATTGCACGGTCCAGGTTCTCCCAATTCATTAGCCAAGAACTCCACTCTTAGTCTCCGAGCCAGCCTCCAAAGATCCTCTCCCAAGCTGATGAACAATATCGAGTAAATAAAATATGATCAAGAGTTCAAGGTAAGGTCAGGAGAGATGAAGTGATACTTAACCCATCAGTTAATATATTTATTGGACTACATGAAGCTTATAGCTATCAGATTGTGTTCTGTAGATCTTGCTCCAATAAATAATTAGATTTTATAAATTTGTTTTAAAATTGTCACATTGCTAATATACCCATAGTACAGAATAAAGCACAATGTTCTCTGTTTCCAGGTTGTTAAAAGAATCACTAGTGATTGATCTCTGGACCTCAATAAGCAAATCAAAGATCTGTCAACACTCTCTGAGGACCCTGGGACTGGCTTAAGAAGGAACATTTCTAGGGCAGCCATTCAGCTGAGAAAACAAGGTAGGCCATGGAATAGTTGAAGGCACTGCCACCAGACAGACCCAGACTTTCATTCCTTCATCATAAACTGCTTGTGAACAAGCCAGAAAGACACACAGTGTTTCAGAACTTATTTCCTCTGAGGTGGGAGTCAGGGTACCAATACAGTGGTATGATGGGGAGCCTGTTTCTCAGAGACTGTGGTAGCAAGCATAGGTCTAAGCCACACGGGGTCCCAGTGCTGAGGGGGTCAGTGGACACAAGTTCCCATACTAACCCAGAGGATCTCTAACTGATAAGCACTTGCAAAGAAAAAAATTAGTTTTTTTCCTATGGAGTCTCAGTGCATATATAAATCACACTTAAAGGCAGACCCCATGCCCAGAAGTGGATGTATAACACAAAACGAACAAATTGGTATTTTTGGAGGGTTTGTTTGATTGCTTGTTGTTTTTGTTTTGTTTTTTGTTTTGTCTCAGAATGCATTGTCTGGGATTTTTTTTTAACCTTACAGGTCTTTTGCTTATCTATCATGGTTTTCAGTTTTGTGTTTTTATGGGCTTTCTATGTGTATAAATGTATGTGTCTCTGTGTCTATATGTGTTTTCTGTGCTTTTTTTCTTCTGCTCTTTATTTTCTGTTTGTTTATTTGTTTTTTCTATTTAGGTTTGTTTGTTTTTTATTTTGTGTGTGTGTGTGTGTGTGTGTGTTTGTGTGTGTGTAAGAAGCCTGTTTTGCTTTTTAATGAGAGAGCAAGAAAGAGTGTGGATTTGGGTGGGAGGGCAGGTAAGGAGGATCTTGGAGAAATTGGGAGAAGGGAAACTAATCAGAATATATTGTATGAAAAAAAATCTACTTTTAATAAAAAAAAGAAAGAAAAGAATATTGGAAAACCAGTGACACAGTTTGTGTAATAGCTTCATGGCTTCAATATTAAATAGAAAACGCAAAGATGAATCTCTGAGCAAAAAGGTTTTACATGACATAAGATAAAGATAGGAACTGCAATTCAGGAACTGTGCACAGATTAAGGTGGCCTCTGGTTGACAAAAAACAACAAGCAACAGAGAAGCAGTCCTGGGAAACGTAAAGTTGGGTAGGTTGCTTGAAAGGAACTCTGCTGTGGGCCATCTTTCTAGAGCTGGCCAGCTCTGATTCGTGAGTGGCAACAACTGATGAGTAGGGCCTGGATCTAAGAGTGCTGGTGGTTGCCTTGTTAGGCGTGAGGGAAGTGTTCTGCAAACACCTATCTGTCCTTCTACTGCAGCCTGTACTGATGTGACTCCTGTAGCAAACTGTGATTTGAGGGAAAAATACATTTTTCTATTCAGAGGCAAGCCATGCATGAGGGACCTTCTTCCAATTTGCCTGGACTTGACAAACATGACTCCGTTTTGAATCTAACAGCTTCTATAACAACAATACTCTGGACATAAACATAATATTATGATTTGAATCTAAAAAGTCCCCAACAGGCTCATGTTTTCAACACTTACTCTGCCTCAGGTGGTGCTATTCTGAGAGGCTGAGAAAGCTGCTATCTGGCTAGCAGAAGTTTAGGGTCTAGGGGGAGCCCTTTGAAGGTCTATCTAGCCCCTGATTTTTGTCATACCCTCTGCTTCCTGATACTCTGTAATATGAACAGCCTCTACCATATGGTCCTGCTACGTGCGCTCAGCTGGTCTGCCATGCTTTCCCCTTCTCAATGACCTAAAGCCTCTGAAATTTTGAGAAGAAATAAATCTTCACTCCTTCAGTTGTTTCTGTATTTTGGTCATAGAATGGGAAAGTCATTAAAATGCTCAGTAAGTACCAAGTTGTATAACTAAAAGAATAATTTAAATTTTAATTTAAAATAAATTTTAAAATGTAATGTGAGTATTCTGCCCTTGTCTTCCTTTTATCAGTCTTACAGCCTCACAGGAAATGACTAGTCCAGCTCACAGTGTGCCACATGTTCACAGAAGACGTCCATGTCCACCCATGCAGGACTATGAAGATTTGCCCTATCTGTGCCCTTAATTGCCTGTTCTTCCAGACAGCATCTCATCACCTTCCCATACCTTCACTTTACAGAGTTCAAGTTGGCGCTGACCCTAAAACAACTTACTTTCACTTCCGATAATGCATAACAGGAAACATTTTTATGGAGTATAATGGAGAGGCTGGCAGCAGGTTGAGAATCTCGCACAAGACTTAAAATGCAGCAGTTATCTGTCACTCACATTCTGGAGCAGGTCATGCATAACAAACAGCTGATATATTAGCTTGATGGAGGACACAGCAAATATGAAATGATAGGAAGCAGCCACAGATCAGAACCCAGAGAGTAACAGGAGGATGTACTAGCAAAGGCCAAATTATGGGTTCCATCAACAATAATAGCAGACATCAATTCTGGCCACACACCTATTCTAGCTGGGAAACCTCTGGCACGTGACAGAGCACTGGAGCATCCCAGCTCTGGAGGGAAGACAACCGGTGTCCAGAATGAATTTCTTTTCAGTTGAATTCCCAATCAACTTTCATCATCCCTGGGAGACTTCAGAATATACATGCAATGTATATAAATGTCAATCATCAAGTCACATTTAGGGGGACTGGGAATATAGCTCAGTGGGTAAAGTGCTTGCTGTCCCAGTGTGAGGACCTGAGTTCGGCTCCCAATACATGAAAGCCAGGATAAGTGAGGTGCATACCTCAGTGCTAGAGGATAGTAGACAGGTAGGTGTCCCTGCAACTTCATGGCCAGGCAGTTTAGCCAATGCAGTGAGTCCTTTAACACATGAATGGATAATTGAAAGCATGGCACATATACACAATGGGATACTATAAAGAAAAATGCTGTAAAGAAAAATGAAATTTGCAGGCAACTGAGTGAACCTACAGAAGATCATATTGAATAAGGTAACCAAGACCAAGTAAGAAAAATGATGCATGTTCCCTTTCATCTGTGGCTACTAGCTCCAAGTTATCAATGAGTGTTTGAAGAACAGCACATGAAGAAGGAAAAGGTGGGAGGCAAATTGGAACTATTAATGGGTAGAGAACAGAGTGGGCAGACTTTATCAAAACATCATATGTGTAAGTAAAATTCTGAAACAATAAAAATGAACTTATTAGAACCTACACAAAAGACTCACAATATTATATACCAACTTTGGTTTGTATACTTAGATTATCTTTTAATTAAAGGTTTCTGTAGCTTTTAGTAAGTCACTTTTTTAGGCATAGTCTCATGTAACCCAGGCTAGCCTCAAATTCACTGTGTAGACCAGGATGACCTTAAACTTGTTCATCTCTTGCTTAAATGCAGAGATGGCAGAGATAACCATCAAGCCTGGGTTATTATTCATGCTTCCCTTGAGAAACAGAAAGAAAAAAAAAAGAAGGATACACATTAAATTAAAAGAATTTCTTAAAGAAGCTAACAATATAACAAATAGTAATTGTTTTATACTTGAGCGGTTAAGGACCCAATAGTTGCTTGATCCTTAAGGCTGAGTACTTCAGTAGTCCTAATCTGATACCAAAAATCCTAAAAGATTCTTGGGAAGCCTCCAGTCCTTAATCAATGACAGAAGACCTATATCAGTAAAGCAATCAGTAGCAGAGCAACTGATTAACTCAGCTTGGTAGCAAGAAGGAAGGCCAAGCAGGCAAGAGGGAACGCCAAGTGGGCAGAAGTCGAGTAATCTTCATTCTGCTGAGCTCTTTTTTGCTCTGAGATGCTACCAAAAGGTGCCGCCAACACTCAGGATGGGTCTTCCCACATCAATTAAGACAACCAGGACAATTCTTCAGTTGAGGCTCCCAATGCAGATGATTCTCTAATTTGTTGCAAGGTGACATTAAAGCCAGCCATCACACCCAGTTTCTGTGGTGATGGGGCTGGAACTCAGAGCTTCCAGCAGATGCTGTTCATGCACTGTGCTAATGCAGCCATGTCTTTAGCCTGTAAATTGGCCTCTTTCAGGGATTATTCGTACCTGATAGATACCAAGCTTCCTTTCCTCATTCTTTTTTTTTAAATTTTTTTCTTCTCTCATACAATACATCCTGCCCTAGCCTCCCCTTCCTCTACTCTTCCCAGCTCCCCTTATCTCCCCTCTCCCCAAGATCCACTCCTCACTCTTCACCATACCCCATCTACCTCCTCACCCCCTGCTTCCCCTCAGAAAACAACAGGCCTCCCAGGATTACCAATCATATAGAGCTTAACAAGATCGAACAAGAACAGGCACAAGCTGGATGAAGCTACCCAGTAGGAAGAAGAGGGTCCCAGGGGAAGGTAAAAGGGTCAGAGTCCCTCACACATACTCCAGCTTTTAGGAGGTCAACAAGAACACCAAACCAGACAGCCTAAAGATATAGGTAGAGGCCCTAGAGCAGATCCATGCAGGCTCTGTCTGCCACTTCAACCTCTGTGAGCCCCTATGAGTCCTAGTCCATTTACTCGTGTTCTCCTGGTGCCCTTGACCCCTCTCATTCCCACAATCCTTCCTCCTCCTCTTCCTCTGGGTTCCCAAGGTATGCCCAGTGCTCGGCCATGGGCCTCTGCATCTGCTTCTATCAGCTCCCAGAAGAAGCCTCTGTGATGACTCTTGGACCAGGCAAAGATCTCTGAGCATAACAAAATGTCATTAGAAGTCATCACCAGGCTATCCAGTCTCTGACTCCTGACCAGCTTTGCAGGGTCTGGCATGGGTTCTCTCCCTTGGTATGAGGTTCTGCCCCTCCACAGGCTCAGCAGATCCTGCAGCCAGGATAGATTATAGGTAAAGGTTTTGTGGCTGGATTGGTGTCCCAGTCCCACCACTGGAAGTTTTGCCTGGCTACAGAAGATGGCCAGTTCAGGCTTCCTATTCCCCTTATTAGGAGTTCTCATTAGGGTCACCCTCGTAGATTCCCAAGGAGTTTCCACTGCACTAGGTCTCCAGATCACCCCTAGATGTCACTTAATTCCAGTCATCTCTCCTTATATTCTCCCTCTTCTTCCTGCCTGATCCTTCCTGTTCCCATTTCCAACCCACTTGCGAAGTCTGTAGTATTTTCCTTTCTCAGGGAGACCCATGTATTACCATTGGGACCCTTCTTTTTGCATAGTCTCTTCTTCTTACCACTTGGGGGAGCTGTTGTAATGATGGTACAAGCATTGGTGAGGAAGGAGATGGATGATCTTTAACAATTCTTTAATAATTTTACTAGTTTTAATAGCTCTTACAAACCTAGGATGATGTATGCACAACAGTGTTAATCAAAACAGCATCCAACAACCTTGTTAGCCAATCAATAACCAGCAACCATAAGACCAGGACTTCAACAAAGTTGTAGAAAGGCTCATTCATTAGATTAAGAATCCACATTAGCATAGCTAGGATTTAATAGCTGTGATCCTTCTCTCTAGAAAGCTAATTACAAAGAACTATCATTCTTATTTTCTGTTGGTAACTAAAACAGCTCCAGAGATGTACTTACTGGGGAAGTGTGAGAGTTTTCAGAGAGCTAATTTGAGGAGGTACTAATCCCCAAAGAGAGGGAACATGATGATAAAAAGAGCTGAATTTCCCTGGCAGCGTTTCCTTTGAATTACAATCATAAACTGTAGGCAAAATGCTTTGACCCAAATATTTGGCTTCCTATTGACAGGATCCATGGCAATGAACGCCTTGCCAGAGGACATGGGTGTGAGCCTCTTGACCTTAGGGCTACAGAGGGACAGAAAATATTGCACCATGCCACATCCTGTTCTGGAAACTGTATTCAGTTACACAATGTGATAACATACGTATCCCATCTTCAAACCTGATCTAAAACAAAGAATAAAATAATTTCCAAAAAGCAAAATGTAATTTGCCCTCTTTTGTCATTTCACTTGCACACAGAGAGATTGAAGAAACAGCAGATCCTTCTCATTTCTCAATTTCCATTCAGAGTTTGTTTGGTTTGGTTTATCCTTCTCCATCTGTAGCTGAATGGAAAGCAGAGTTGTAAACACAAGCTTCTCTATTGAGTTTCTAGTCGATGCAGCCACGGCATTTCTCTTCCAGATCCATGACACTGCACCAGGCCAGGACACTCACAAGTGTGCTCTCCACCTCCAGGAATATTAGGAATTTAGGGAAATGCACCTGCTGACAGGCCTGCCTCAGCCTTGTCCAGACCCTGACGCTGGTTCTGTTTGCAAAGCTAGCTGCAGAGTCCAGATCTGGAATCCTGTCTGGCCTCTCTTTCTCAGAAGCACCTATACTCTGTAGGAATGCTGACGCCATGTTTCCAGAAGGGATTGCCTGAATCAACCTGGATTATCAGGAAAGCAAATCCAGGAGGTACCAAGGAAATATGATTTGAGGAGAAATGAAATATTCAAGAATGTTGACCAGGAGGCACCAAGAAAATATGATTTGAGGAAAAATGAAATATTCAAGAATGTTGACTTCAGCATCTGGTGAGAACTCGCCATCATCTCCAATGTTAATATCAACATAACACCCTGTCACAAAGTCAACCCCATTCCTTACAGTATGTTTAGAAAGAATCAACACACTTGAAGTCAGGATGTCAGCAGCACCTCTACAGTCTGTGTTTTAAATTGCCTCTTCCTAGAACCATTAGAAGCCATTTGGGATTCAAGTGAAGGTTCTTCTGAGGGAAATACTATTCAGGACAAATGTCTTAAATGTTGAGTATTTAATAATGAGAGTATCTCAAAATTATAACCATGATTAGCTTTGGGAGCCCATTTTTGTGTTGAAACAACCATCAGTCCTGGGAAATATTCAGAGAAGACTGAGGCTTAAACCTAGCCAGTTTCACTTCCTTCTCAAAATGATAGTTCTGCTTACTTTTTCCTAATGAAAAAGGCCGAAATTGAAACCTCCAAACAGGTGGGCAAACCAAAGATGACTTACAGCTGTCCAGATTTGATCCAGTACTGCATGACCAGGAAAATTAAGCATAAAGTATACTGCTCGACCTGCTTCTCAAGTGTCTGAGGTGCCTTGTAGCCATTCAGCATGTGTGTGTCTTCTCTTTGGTGAGAAGGAAACGCTTGCAAAGACAGATGGTATCACCTGAAGAGTGAAAGGAGTGAGGGCCAAGGCCTGTGGAGGCAGTTTAATCACTCGAAAGCAGTTTATCATTGCACATAATAACACAGGGCCTTAAAACGCTGACTCTGACACTCTCATTTGTTCTGTGATAGAGTGCTCCCTGCATGGAAATTTAATATCCCCAATGCAATCAAACTTCAAGGCATAGAGAATGTTCCTCTCATCTATAAGCCAGGAGTCACCTAGAAGCACTTGCTTCACTTGCCACCAGAGGGATGCTATAGCCAGAGTCTAAGATCCCCAGGAAGATTCTCATATGAGACTGGGAGATGCCCAGGTCCCACCTAAGTGGGTATGAGGCCAAAACTTGGCATCCTTTTCAAAGACAGACTCAAAGGAGTCTGTCTCCATGCTGTGTTAAGAACCACCCAGATGCTGTGCTGGCCATCCAGGGTGACCGCTGGTACACTGTTTTGAAATTTACCCCAAAGGCTGAATGTGCACAGTCTTCCACAAAACAAGGCTGCCTCACTTACCTGTGGAGGTAATACAATACTTTCCTCATCGGTGTGCAGTCCCCAGGGAGTTCTCTGATGCCATGAAAATCTCTTTTTCTATTGAAACAAGCAAATCTCCTGGCTGTTTTGCTCAAGATTAGCCTGGAACTAAATCTCTTGTTCCAGGAAAAGTAGGTGCTATTATCATTTTGTAAATAAAGAAATGGGAAAATTCTGAGAGGCAGAATAACTTGGTAAGTTTCAAACTACTAGCAAGAAAATTCTTTCATCAAAGTTAAGGATTTAGAATTCTTTTCTTCAATGGCTAAAGGTATTTTTTTTTTAACGAATTGAAATGTGCTTTCAATTGTGTTACCTTCCAATATGAATAAGATTTTAGGTGTAGGAAAGTAGTCTGCCCTCTGACAAAGGAAATTAAAAGCAGGTTATTTTAAAGCAGTCATTTTCAGAGTATTGCCCCTGGATCAGGCACAAGAGCTGCTTGAGAATTTATCAGAAGCACAGATTGTCAACCCCATCACAGATCTGGAGCATCACAATATCTGGCTGTGAGGCCAGTAACCAGCTCATCTGGTTAAGAACCACTGTTGTGTTATACAAAAGCTAAACTATAAATCCATTTCCTAAACATTGTTGAGATTCAATCCCATGAAAGTAATCTCTTAAAATAGCTGAAAGTTACAGTCAGGGAAGAGTAGTCATTTTGGGGGTTTAATTGAAAGAAGTTGGATCTTCTCTCTCTGTTTCTGTCTCTATCTCTGTGTGTGTGTGGGTGTGTGTGTGTGTGAACATTTACATATGTATGGAGGCAAAAGGTTAGCTTCAGTATACCATCCACCTGTTTTTGTTTGTTTGTTTGCTTGCTTTTTTACACAAGATCTCTCAGTAGCCTGAAATTTACTGATTCAGCTAGGCTGGTGGGCAGAGAGCCCCAGGTGTCCACCTATCTAATCCTCAGCAGCATTGGGATTACAAGCACACACCACACTGCTCAGTATTTTTGTGTAGGTTCCAGGGGATGAAAGTGAGGTCCTCAGGCTTACACAATGAGCATTTCACCAATTGAACTATCTTCCTGGATTCTGTGTGTGTGTGTGTGTGTGTGTGTGTGTGTGTGTGTGTGTGTGTGTGTGTTCGTGCACACGCGCACGCCTGTTGCATGCAGAGGCCAGAAAAGATCATCAGATCACCTGGAATTAGAATTTCATTCAGTTGTTAGCTGCTTTGTTAGTTCTGTGAATGGAATCTGAGTCCTCTTCAAGAGCAAGGAGTGCTTTTAACTGCTGAGCCACCTCTCCAGCCCCTGGGATCTCCCTGAGGAGACAATAATCATGGAATAATCCTGGGAAATGCTCCAAATCCCATTTTTCTTTCTCCTGATGACAGGGCAGATAAAACTAAAGAAAATACTTAAGAAAGATGAGGTTCTAGGAGAAAGGATATCAGAGACAAATTAGGTCCTATAACCAACAGAATACTGTAAAGCTCTCCTGTGGAAACCACTCCCTTCCTTCTCAGCTACTCCATAAAGCAGTTATCCTATCTCTTCAGCAGCAAGGCTGTTCCAAGCAATAGAACAAGGGGAAGAAGAGTGCACTATTTCCAACATAGAACAACACTCCCCTCCACCCCCCATTGCTCCTAAGACTGCCTTTCCTCTTTGTCCAACAGCCTAAGTTAGAAGCAGAGAATTCAGTAGAGGCCTCCTTGGCTCCAAAGGTCAGTGGAGACATAAGGGACTCTGAGTTCCTAAGTCAGTCTAGTGTCCTCCCTTTGAATCCCAAGCCTCTGACTCATTTGACAAATATTATATCCCAGAAAATCTATGGTATCTATATATTAAAGATATACAGAGGATTCTATCTACCACCAAACATTGGCTAATGTGTGTTTTAACATAAAGGAGATAATAAGTATTGTGTGGAGAATTTTGAAAGAATTGTGTCATAGAATGTGATTGGATGGATACTTCAGATGAATTTTTTTTTTTTGGAGAAGTGAAGACGGGATCTTTTATTTAAAAGGTGTGAGAAAAATGAAGCTGAACCTATGAAGATCTATAAACATATTCTAGGCAGTAGGAATAACTACTATGTAGGCCATAAAAAGGTAGCCAATACTAGACACACTAGGCTCATCATGGAGGTTTATTTTGAGTTCACTGATCTCTGTTACTACTGACAAACAGACAACCAGAGCCTACTGAGGACCCACTGATCCAGACTTTTTGTTGTATATGTATAGTATGAATGCTTACACATGTGCACACCCACATGTGCATGTGTGGAAGCTGGAGGTCAACATTGAGTGTCTTTTTCAATCATTCTCCACTTTCGTTTTTTTAGAAAGAATATCTTACTGAATGTAGAGTTCATGGATTGCTACTGACTGGCCAGTGATTCTCTCAGGATGCCTTTGTCTCTGACTTCCAGCTCTGGGATTATACAACCATATATTGCCACACTTGATTTTTAACATGGATGCTAAGGATGTAAACTTGAGTCCATGCTTTCATAGCTGAGTCCACTCTCTAGCCTCTATAATACTTCTTTAGGCCAAGAGAGTTGAAGGTGACAAAGGAGAAATGGCAGGTCATGTGGGTGGTTTCTGTTATAGTTGCTGTTGACCAACAGCTCCTCACCACTGCTTTCTAAGGGACTGAAATGTGACATATTAATTTCTGTAATTTCTATTGGGAGACATGGATGACTGGTCTTATTGACATGAGTGATTCTGCAACCAGCACACAATAAAAACTTGGACGTGCTGAAAGAAAGGCTGCATCTGTTCTAGCTGTTACAGTTTTTGTGCAAATTATACCTGACTCCACCACATTTCTTTGTACTAGGCAGAGTAAGTTAGCACAGCTTCCTTGATTTAATGTTGTTCTTCCAAAGTTAAGCTGTGTAAACAACTTCATAATCTCCAAAGGATGCTTTAAGCATAAAATATGAACTGCAAGTCTAGAATCACCTCTTCTCTTCTCGAATCATCCCCTCTCTACTTCCCAGTCCCTGGGTGTTCTGACACATTCATGGCTATTCTCAGTTACTTTTCTCCTCCTCTAACTGTAGAGTAACAACAACATTTTACACACTGAGTGATAAATTAGAAATGCTCTTCCCCAGGCAGAAAATGAGATCAAAGCAAAGTGCATTACTCAGACCCGCAGTCTGTCATAAAAGCAAATGTTTTTTCACAAGATGAACTAAGGTATTTAAGATTTGAAAAAAAAAAAAAAATTTAGAAAACCCAGTGAAGTTCTTGTGCAATTCCATTAGCAAATTCTACTAAATAGAATGTTAAATCTCTCAGGGTTTAGATTTTTCTAAATTTTGTGTGTGTGTGTCTGTGTGTGTGTGTGTCCTACTGTCTTAGTCAGTATTCTTTTGCTGAGAAGAGATGCCTTGACCAAGGCAACTCTTAAAGAAGAAAGCATTTAGTTGGAGCTTGCTTACAGTTTCAGAGGTTTAGTCCATGGCAGGGAACATGCATCATGGAGGCAGACATGGTGCTGGAGAAATAGCTGAGAGTTCTACATCCAGAGATACACTGGTTCCTGGCTTGGGCTTTTGAACCCTCAAAGCCCACCCTCAGTCACACACTTCCTCCAACAAGGTTATACCTACTAATCCTTTTAAATAGTCCCACTTCCTGTTGACTAAGCATTCAAATATGTAAGCCTATAGGGACTATTCTTATTCAAATCACAATACCCAGTGAGTAAGATGGCCTATATGAGCATAGTGGGGGTTATTATGGGTGCATAGGCAAATTTTCAGTGCTTATATCTGTGAAGAAAGTGATACCCCTCCCCCTGCCTACATAATTCCCTGGGGAGCAGTGGGACATCATGAGCCCTTCTACCATCCATGAGGAAATGTTGATGGGGCCAGCCTTGTGCAGATGATCATAGCTGTAGTAAATTTACAGGTGCATTGACCCAGTCATGGACAGAAAACGTTTTTTTTCAAAAGTCCTCCCCAAACTCTGGCTCTTAAATTCTTCTTGCCCTCTCTACGGTGGTTCCTGACCACTGGGAAAGGGTGGGAGTGATCCAAATGTCCTGTTTAGGGCAAAACATCCCAGAGATACTTGTTTTCCACCCTTTGGCTAGTTGTGAGTCTCTGTACTAACCCTATACACTGCAAAAGGAAGTTTCTCCAATGAAAGCTGAGACCTACACTAATCTATGACTATAAAGGTAAATATTTGGAAAGCAGTTTGATACTATGTCCATTTAACAAATTAATTGTTAATTAATCCCTTCTGTGGAATAGGTCTTGAATCTATCAAAAATATTTAGTTATTCCCCATAACATTTATGCCATGATTGCACTAATGGGTGTATCTTGTCATGGCAGGCCATTATTATAGCTCCTAAGCCTCAAATTTGGTTGAAACTGATCACTTTTCTTTCCCAGAAGTCAGAATAGTGTCTTCAGAGCTATGAAAGCTTTCCAGCAGGGAAGACACTATCAGTATCATCAGTATCAGTATAAGAATCAGTATCAGCTATACTCCTTCTCATACCCCTTGATCATTAATAGCACTCCATTACTGTCAAATCCTGGTGGACAATCAAGAGCAATCACAGCTGGCTGTATTATTCTGGGGGTTTCTGGGAACTGCTTGCTCAACCACTCATTGGGAAGTAATCCATGCCAGGTACTGGAATTTTTACTTAATAACCTATGGCTTCTGGGAGTACATGATTCTCCCCTGTGGAGTACCCCAATTCAAACTTTGTTATGTTGTTGTTGTTGTTGTTGTTGTTGTAAGATTAAAAAGCTAAGCATTAGGAAAACAAATAGTCCAGTTTTAAAAAGGGTCATGGACCTGAGTGGAGTGTTAGCAAAACAAAACAAACAAAAATAATACAAATGACTAAGAAGTATTTTTAAAAGTGTTCAATATCCTTAGTTCTTAGGGAAATGCAAACCAAAATTACTTTGAGATTTCATTTTTATCTCATTAAGAACAGCTGAGTTCAAGAAAATAAATAACAACAAATGCAATTGAGAATATAGGGAAAAGGAACCCTTATTTGTTTTTGGTGGGATAGCAAACTGGTACAGCCACTAGAAATCCATGTACAGACTCCTCAAAAGGCTAGAACTAGTACTATGCTATGACCCACCTGTACCACTCCTGCGCATAATCTCAAAGAACTCCATCTCTTGTTAACTTGCACATCCATGCTCACTGCTGCTCAATTCACAAGAACTATGAAATGGAATCAGCCTAGATGGTCATCAACTGATGAATGGATAGTGAATATGTGGTACATATGCATCATGAAATTTTATTCAGCTATAAAGAAAAGTGAAATCATGAAATTTGCAGGTAAATTGATGGAACTGGGAAAATATATTGAGTAAAATAACCTAGAACTGAAAAAAGCAAGCACTGCATGTTCTTTCTCGTATGTGGAGCCTGACTTTGAATCAGTAGATTTGTATGTTTAACTTGTATCATCTTGAGAAGGCAGGAAACTAGAAAAGGGCCATGGAAGGGTGGATAGAGATCTTAAGGAAGAGGGGATAGAACACAGGTGGTATTGCAGTCTGGGAAAGATGCTCCTGATTTCATGCACATGTTATGAAGGAATATGAAGGATAATGAGGGAAGGTTTAAGTGAGAAGGCATTTGAGGGATAAGGCAGAGAAGAGTGGTGAGGGATAACTACACTAAGGATGCTTGAAAAAGCATATTAACCAGATATGTTGGCATGTGCCTTTAATCCATGTGTTTACCAGGAAAAAGCAGGTAGATCTCTGTGAATTCTATAGCTACATAGTGAATTATTATTAAAAAAAAAAAATCCATGTGGAAACCTGCTTGTAATGTAACACTAGATAGTAGAAATTGAAGGTGGTTTCACCACTGTATAGAAGAAAGAATGGAATTTAAAAAGAAAGGATTTTACTATTTTCAATGTCATTATGTCACTTTTTAGCTACATGAATCAGCAAACTTACAGGATTCTCTCATCTTGCATATAAATAGATATAGTTTATTTATATGGAAATAAAAGCTCCCCTGCATGCTTGCTAGGTCCTTTCTAAATGTAAGCACTCTCAAATATGAGGTGTAATTATTAAAAATGAGAAATGGTGTGGTTTTCAAGATGTAGTGTTATCCTAAGTGTTTTTAATAAATAGTAGAACAAATTTTTTAAAATGTAGAAATCTGGGCCTGGAAAGGCAGTTCAGCTGTTAAGAGCATGCACTGTTCTTCCAGAGGACTCAAGTTCGATTCTCAGCATCCACATGGCATTTCACAACCATCCATTAATTCCAGTTCCAAGAGATCTGAGCCCCCTTCTGGTCTCTGTAGGCACTGCATCCATGTGGTGCATATGCATACATACATACATACATACATACCATAAGTACAAGAAAGGGGGGAGGCATACAGAGAGAGAGAGAGAGGGAGAAGAAAGAAAGAGAGAGAAAGAAACGAAGAAAGGAAGGAAGGAAGGAAGGAAGGAAGGAAGGAAGGAAGGAAGGAAGGAAGGAAGGAAGGAAGGGAGGGAGGAAAAGAAAGAAAGAAATCTTTAAATATGTAGATAACCCACTAGTGAGACGCAGGAGGATCATGAGTTTGGGTCAAGGCTGGGGTACAGGGTTGATCCTATCCCTGAGTTATCTGTAGAGTTTTCGGGTTTATGAGTTGTTATAGTAGCAGAGATATGTGGGAAATAAGATGTGGCGGCCATTCCTTTTGTAGCATTTGTTTCTGTCTTTTCTAAATTTTTCAATTGATTGGATAAACTCAGCATACACACTGCAGGAATTATCTTCATTTTAAGTCAGAACTCTGGAAGGAATTTCAGTTTGCTATGGTAGAATTTAACTTCCATGTATCCATTAAAATATTAGGGGAAACTGTCATTCTTTAACTCTCTACACTGCATGATGAGCTCTTCAAGGAACACTTAAAATCAGAAGCTATTGAGAGGGATATTCTCACCCTCCTCTATAAAATATCTTTAATTTTTTGGTTTTACTTTAATAGTCTCCCATTCCTCTGAATTACCACCTAAATTATATTTTAATATAGATTGGAGCACCCATGAAAAAAAGAACAGAATTAGGAAGTCATGTGGACATTAATGCACTTAGAAACAGAATTTCCTTCTACGGCCTAAACATTCACTTACTAGCCTAGATTATATGAAAAGGGCAACTCTGATGAAAAAATGAGCACAGAATTCTAGCTTTATGCACTTGATATGTTATCTTTTTGCCTGTGTGTACATGTGCATGTGTATATGCACATGTTCACATGTATGTGGGCACACGTGTGGGAGGTTGCACAGGTGTGCACCAACATGTGGAGGCCAGAAGTTGACAACAAGTGTCTTCATCAGTCTCCCTCCACTTTGTGTACTGAGACAGGATTTCTAACTTGAATACAGAGCTTCCAATTCAGCTAATAGAGCTATTTGCCAACGTACCCCAAGGATCAAGCCTCTGTCTCTGTCTTCAGATCACCAGAATATTAAAGCATTGTTTACTAATTTTAATATTATTATTATTATCATTATTATTATCATTATCAATGGGTATCAATAAAGAGCCATGACACTTTCTGAGATGGAAAACCTGGATGGCCAAGGCACAGGGTCTCACCTCACTTGGCTGACGTACAAGCTCTGTTTCCCATTCCCTGATCTCTTCTTCCCTCTTCCTCACACATGACCTCCAGGTATTTTACTGAAAGGAATCACCATCCACCAACTCACAGGCCTTAATGCATAATGAATATAGCCTTCGCAGTGCACCATCCCCCAACTTCAGCTGGCTGACATGATACCATTTTACCAGCCAGCCAAGTCTCCCCATAAGGTCTCCCTTATCAGGTGTTTAGGTCGAGGGAGAGCCCTGTAAAGTCCCACCGTTAGCATTAATACAATTGGATGCTTTTCTCAGTGGGAAGGCAGTTGTTCTAATCAAAGGCCATTGAATAAACAATTGCTGGTGCTCCAAAGTAGCAAGCTTTCTGCATTCCAGAGTCCACTCCTAAGAAGCTGTTTCCAATGGCTAAGGAAGGTGACCTTCTGTAGTTCAGGCTACTGGATAAACAGCTTCATATTTGAGAATAAGTTCAAATATTCCCCAGTGCCAGGGCTAAAGTGGATTACCCAGCATTTATGTGGGTGCTAGGTATCCAAACTATAGTCCCCATGCTATTCAGCAAGCTCTTTATCCATTCACACATCTCCCCTGACCTTTGTATTCCATTTGAAAAATACAGGAAATGTCATATGTAAGTCAGGAGAGAGAGAGAGAGAGTGAGAGACAGGAGGTTAGAAGGAGAGAAAAAAGAAAATTAGTTTTCATTTTACCTAAAAAGTAGACAGGGACCACTTAATACAAAATAGTAAATCCCTCTCCACTATTTTCTTGCTCTGCTCATTAAAGTGAAGAACGAGGACATGAAAAGGACATGATCTCAGAGGCTGAAAGTAATCCACACAGAATGAGTAAGATCTATCAACATCTAGAAAACATTCCAGAAGCAATTAAGAGACAGCCCATTGACGAGGTACGCACTGGAAAATTAGATGCTGATGTTATGAAGTTGTTTAGAAGGTGCTTCAATGAGGTAGAAAACTGAAATAAGAGTTGAGATTCGGGCCAGTGAAGGGATGACAGAAAGGAGAGTTAAAAGACAATATTTCAGCTGAATGCTTTACCCATGTCCAATGAATGAAATAATATAGGCTTATTTAATCGAAATTATAGAATCCAAAAAAAAAATTCTAAAGGAAATTTTATGATAGTTTACACCAGCAACCAAAGGTATTCCTAAAAATTATCCATTTATTTTGCTTTAATTCCAAACTCATGTGGTATCAGTGTATGCCATTTGGCTTCCTAAGTGCATACACATAGGAAAATCAGATATAAGGAGACAAAAAAATATCTCTCACTGTAAAGTGGTAATGCTGTTCTGAATTGCTAAGGAGTCTCCTGACAATTTGGTAAATATCCACAAACATACCAGAGGTCAATAAAGCCCTGCAAGATGGAACATCATGGAGGCATTTATGACTATGTACAGTGTGAGAGGACACTCCAGTGCAAGAGAAAGGTTCCCTGAGTATGTGCCCCTCCCCTCTCCTTTCTCCAGTTGACAAGAACCCACCTACACATCACACACACACACACACACACACACACACACACACACTCCATACACACACACACACACACACACACACACACACACCAGAGAGAGAGAGAGAGAATTATCTTACATTTAAGAATATTTGAACCTCAGCAAGCAATCTCTCACATTTCAGACCACCCAATTTAGCAAATAAAAACACAGGACCCCCAGTTAAGTTTGTATTTCAGACCAACAGAAAAAGATAGACATAAATGTCTCCAATAATTTGGAGAACATGCATATATTTAACAATTATACTTTGCTTATCTGAAATACAAATGTGATCAGGCTTCCTGCATTTTATCTGGCACTCCTGCATAAAAATCTAGATACTCAGTTTTAAAATATACTAAAAAGTGAATGTTATCTCAAATCCTTTACTGAACCCAAAGATGAGAATTCAATCATAAATTTTAATAATGTAATCATACGATGGTCTTCTGATAGGAAATAAATAATGTTACAGCAAGCAGGTTTTTCAAATGTTTCCCTGCTTTGTGTAGACTGTCTCCTCAGTTTGTTGATGGATTGGTTGGTTTGTTATGTTTATCCTGTGCAGAAGCTTTCTAGTTTTCTGCAGTTTCATTTGTCTATTGCTGTTAGGATTTTTGGTGTCATAGCCTTAAAAAAACAAAAAACAAAAGCCAAGTCTAGTGTCAACCATTTCTCCAAACTTTGCATCTATAACACCTGTTTTATGTGTAAGATTTTAATGCACATGTGTTGAATTGCAGGTTTTTTCCTGCATAGTAAAACAGAGGGACAACTGTTTTCTTTTGCCTGTGAATATGCAGCTTTAAAAGGAAAAAAAAAACTTGAAGAAACAATGCTTTCCCATCACAAATGTTCCTTTGTCAATGATTTGCTGAAGCTGGGTGTGGTAGCGTATCCTTGTAATCCTAGCACTTGAGAAGCAGAGGCAGGACAATTAGGAGTATGAGACCAGCCTGACCTACATAGCCATTTCCAAGCTTCCTTGGACTATATAACAAGACTCTGTCTCAAAAACCATCAAATAAAAGAAAATTGTTAGTTGAACATATACACATAACTTTGTTTCTAGGCTCTCTAGTCTATTCCACTGGTCTATGTGTGTGTTTATGCCAGTAGCATATAGGTTTGATAGCAGTAGCTTTTTAATATAACTGAACTCGAGAAGAGTAATGCACTCAGCTTTGTTCTTCTCACTCAGATTGCTTTACTGACCTGAGCTGCTTAGTGGTATCACATGAAACCTTGGAGACTCTAATACATAGTCCTTAAAAAAGCATACTACTCACTTGAATGTCACTCTTCATACTTGGTGTAGGACATCAGGTATCTAAGGCTGAGAAGATAACATTTCTTGTCCTTCACATCTATATCTGCAGACATGATAGCTCTCAGCTGAGCATTCCCATATACAATAGAATTCTTTGAGAGTACTATCTAGGAGTCTCCTAACCTGATCCTCTCCATTTAACCCAGATCTGGTCTAATCGAGCCAAGAAATGCAATCAGGTCTAAAACTATCAAGTATGTCAGCCCCAAGAGAGACAATTCACAACTTCTTTTATTTGAATCCCTATATAAACATTTTGAATGGAAGAAATCCTTGTCCAAAACAACAACAAATTTGGGTGTGACATCAAAAATTTTATGAGCACGTGAAATTATTAAATTCAGGCTGATATCCCCATGATTGTTCCAGCCTTGAACAGATTTAATCTGCTTCAGTTTCTATGTTAATATGATACATTTCAAATGAAATCTATAAGATTCTTAGTGCTCAATTTTAGCAGCAGAGAAGGTGCTATGTCTGAGCTAAAAATTATTTCATTGTAAAAGGTAAATATTAAATTGAATATTATGAATTGAAACTCATCCTTTCTGGGGAAGCTGTATCAGGAAATAAGAATTAAAGGTAAACATAAATTAATACGTAATGATGGTCACATAAAAGGTGATCACAAAATCTTAAACTATTCAATTGTCTTAAAAATGTCAGCAATGTTATCCTCTGTATATTCTGTAGCCTCACCAAGGAAGTGATCCTTCCAAAGTCTGTTTCCTGCTGCTGTGTTTATTCCTTTGAGAGAATCAGATTCCATTTGAGAAGACCACGGATAAGGCTAGATAATCACATTTATAATTCAGAGAACTAATTTCCTGTCATCTTTTAAAAGAAATCCTTCCTTCTGATGTCTTAGAGGCAATTTTTTTAAAGTAGGAATAATTATAACGAGCTAGATTCATGAATTCTGTGACACTATAATCAATACTTCCTCCTAAAAGTATCTTATTTCATTTATCCACTCCATGAAAACTTTTTATTGCCAATATTGAAGATAGAATTGACTTTAAGCTTTATATCTTAAGCTTTAGATGTTACATTAGGTCTTTAGAGAATACAGTGAAAAGCTAAAGGACATAATTTGATTTATGGCATACTAATTGAGAGATAATAGATGGTGAACAGGTGGACAGATGTAGGAGGGTAGGTAGGTAGATTATAGATAGATAGATAGATAGATAGATAGATAGATAGATAGATAGATAAATAGATAGATAGATATAGATGTAGATAGATGTAGTCATAGTGCTCATTGCCCATTACCAGTGAAATATTTTCCATTTTAAAACATCAGTCAGGGCCTAAGGAGATGGTTCAGTGGCTAAGCATATTAGTTGTGCTAGCAGGAGAACCTGAGTTCAAATTCCTAGCAAGACCCAAAAAGTACATGGCTACACGTGTCTGTAACCTTGGCACTGAGAGGCACAGATAGACAGATCCTGTGAGCTGACTGGCCAGGCAGCCTAATCAAAATGGTGAATTTCAGGCTCAGTGAGAGACCCTGTCTCAAGAGAATATGATGGAGTCTGAAAGAGGAAGACCCTGACTTCCTCCCTCCTCTAGCTTCCACATGTCCATTCACATTCATGCATCTTACACACACACACACACACACACACACACACACACACACTCACAAAGTTATCAATCATATTTAAAGTATTTGCATTATACTACTTTATTTGTAGATTAATCACATTTCTATATAGTTAAGTAATAATTACACAATCGAGTACCACATGCTGACACATCAGTGACAGACTACCCACATGACAGTGGTCCTTTTAGAAAATATAGCATAGATGGGTATTACACTATTCAATCTAGGTTTCTTTAATACTCTATGATGTTCACAGAAGGGTAAAATCTCCTAGTGATTCTTTCCTCATAATATACTTCATCCTTAAGTAATGTACAACTTTAACTAGATTCAGGTATTTTGACAATTCATAAGGCATATATGCCTGGATTTATACAACTTTTAGTCTAGCATAAAAAGTAAAGTATTTTGTTGGGAGACAATGTGTCTAGCTATCCACATATCTTTTTCAGAAAAGAATAATTTCTCTCTATTCATTTAGGATCTCTGGCTCGGACTGAGTCTACAAAATAAGCCAGCACATAGTTTAACAAGAGAAAAGGTTAGTGAATTTATGTGATGATAAAAGGCACTTCATCAAAAAAGAGAAGGCTCAAAACAATATCTAAGGGTGGAAGCTTTTCCATCAATTAGAAATGTTGAAAAATATTGATAACCAATTAAAAAGAGGCTTTGATGTTGTTGAATGTTGTGTCCCATTGCTCCCCTCCCCCAACTCCCACCTAAGCATTACACTGAAGCTTACTTCTCAAATAGTCTGACTGGGTTATGTGGACTCCTCCCTGTGAATAGGAATAGTTGCTTTGTGAAAGGGTTTGACAGAGGGATTGTGTCTTTTTTGCCTTCCACCCTCTGCTACGTGTGAACACAAAGGTCCCCCTCTGATGAAACCCTGTTCAAGGTGCATTCTGGGAGCACAGAGCTGTCCCTCATTAGACTCCAGAATGGTCACTATCTTATGTTAAATGTTTGTCTTCCAGAGCCTCAAGCATAGACTTCAATTCTCTACAAATAATCCAGTGTCCAGTAATTTGTTACAGCAGAGCAAATTAAGGCAAACTTCTGGTGGTAGCCATTGGTAGGAATGCAAATATACTGGGAACTGGTGATAGACAGACTGGGAAGAAAGACGTGTTACTTCTTCAGTACTATCTTGTCTCTCTTCTGATATAGGAAATGTGTGGTCTAAGCAACTTTGTAAAGGCATTCCATGATCTTTTTCTGATTAGTAGGGAGACGGTAGAGTCATTGTGATTTTTCTGAATTTCCTTCAGTTCAAAATAATCCTCATGCCAGATGACATATTTGGGGTGACACATCCTGATCTTCTACACTGTGTTTCTATAAGAAAAAGAACTGAGGGTCTTGTCCTAGGCTAAACTTTTACATATATGTATACAGAAAACAGCCTGGAACACAGAACAGAACACAGCTGTGTTTACTGTGCATTATAAAAGTTTCATAATTCCTAAATTCAAGGATCTTCATTGTGGTAGTTTGAATGAGATGCCCCACATTCTCAGGAATTTGAAAACTTGTTCCCCAGCTGGTGATGCTGTTAGGGGAGTCTTGGGAGGTATGGCCTTGCTGGAGGAAATGCATCCCTTGGGGCTGGCTTTGAGGTTTAAAAGCTTCTCTGCATCTGGAGTTTGCTGTTTCTTGCTTGCTTTAAGATGTGAGCTCTCAGCTTACTGCATTAGCCACTGTGCCTACCTGTTGCCATGCTTCCATGACCTAATGGTGACAGACAGGAACTGTAAGTGTAAATAGACCTTTCCTTCTATAAGTTATCTTGGTCATGGTATTTTGTTACAGCAACAGGATCAGTTTGATATTGGCATATATTTTATATTAAGTGTTCAAATTGATTGATAATATATAAGATGAGAAAGCACAGCAAAAATAACTGTCCAAGTTGAATATTTAGCTTGAAAATAAACCCAGAGACCTCGAGAGCATTCTAGTACTTCCTATCATTACTTTACTTGACAATCTTTATGAATCGCCTGTGTATCCACCACACTATTCCAGGTGTTAGGAAAGCAGCATCAACAAAAACACATAAGAATTATAATCCTCATGAAGTTGCCACTCTAGAACAGAAATAGGATATTAAGCAAAATAAAGGTAAACCATATAGTATAATGTATTACAGTTAGAATGATACAATAATAGGAAAAGTTAGAAAAGGACACTGTATTTTGTTTGAGTTTTAGTTTTATCTTGGTTTTGTTTTGTTTTGTTGAAGGTATGGGGTATTGATTGTGACACAGTCTTATTATGTAGCCCAGAAATTCACTATATAGCCTAGGCTATACTTAAACTTGTGTCAATCCTCCTGTATCTGTTTTCTGAGTATTTGGATTAAAGGCATTCACCACCACATCCAGCCTGAGTAATTTTAAAAGAAAATAAAAAAGGGTTCACTGAGAGAAAACGATAGGTGACCAAAGACGTGAATCACCTCTATAGTTTATATTCAACCAACAGTTTGGTATTACAAACTCAGTCTTTTCTAGGATGTGCATCAAAAATCTTTCATTTCTACTCGATGTTCAATTCTAGGCCTAGGTCGTGGTTTTAGGTGTTGGTCACAGCAGCATCCCCCTTCTTGGTACTTAAATATGATATATTTGTTCATATCATGCTGTCATAAACAAAAGTCTAAATTTGGTGCCTTAAACAGCAGGAGTTTGTATTCTCACAGTTCTCTGTGTTAGAAGCCCCCCCCCAAAAAAATCAAGGTGCTAGCCATTTAAATCCTGATGAGAATTCTCTCCCTGCCTTGTAGAGGGATGCTTTCTAGCTGTATCCTCACATAGTATGTGAGTCTTAACTCTCTCATCTTTCATTTATGGGAACGCAAGCACTATTGAAATGGGACCAACTCCTATGACCTCAATTAGCCTTAAGGGCTTCCATACAGACTGAATCTCCAAATGCTGGTACATAGGTGATTGAGTCTTCAATGTAGAGAAAAGCATGAACATTCAGTACACAAAAACTACTTGTGTCATCTATTTTTACAAATTGCAAACTCTGTAGAATTCATACAAATGCATTGTGAAAGAACTTTCTGTGGCTACCAATATGGGTTATAGTAATAACACTTCTCTATTCCTGCCTTTGCTGATAGGAGGAACTGCAGAAACCATGGCTTAGACTTTGCCTAATGTGTCATGACTACAAGTTAGCTGTGGTCACAGGGGCACTGTGTTGAGGTTCAGCCATGGTGTCAACATTTGTGGGCAATATTATCTATGACTGTGGTCATGTATTTACCGCATACCTACCATGGATGTAGAAGTTCTAAACAAAACGTAGATAATTACATAGTTACCTTAATATTTTTACCTACTGTAATTGTTATATCAGCAAAACACATAAACAAATTACTGTTTAACAACTGGGATGGGGTAAGTGATATGTACTTAATGTAGCAATATTTGACTATTAAAATACGATCTATATACATTTATTACATGATACAGATGCTTATGATGAGCTTATATGAAGGGCTGAATTTCTAATTGTAAAGGATAATCATGAATTTCAAATTGGTTAATGAGAGAGGATCTGGACATAGTCAGTACTTCTACATCTAAATTTAATTCAGGTCAAAACAGCTTACTCATCTCCACCTTGTTTTTTCTTCTATAGTTTCTCACAAGGAGCTTGGGGCATGGTCATTTTTTGTAGTGCTATTCTTATTATTACAGCAATTTTCCGGCTCCATTTTGCATTGTTCATGCCTCTTTTTAAGTAGAAAATAGAGACAGAGAATCTGTTTGCCTGGTACAGAATTGAATTTATGCTGTACAAAGCACCAACTTCTAAACAAAGCTTTGTTTGCTCATAAGTATTTAACTCTGAACAAACAACAATTCCTTCTAAAGAAGTCCAAGACCAAATATACAGACAGCACCTTTCATAGGAGGGAAAACGGATGAATTTGAGAAAAAAAAATCAATAAGTAAACAGGTAGGCCCGTCAAGGTCCATCTGGGGTAAATTCAGAAGGATTGACACATAGCGCAGAAGAGAAAGCAAAGGCCTATTATGGCCATCTTGAACATTTGGTGGTTGCATTTTCTTAATTTATACCTTCTTAATATATGCTCTTATATTAGCCTTATAACTTCAAGATGTCATTTGAACTAAATATTCGTGTGAACACTCATAAGTGAGAAGGTGCATGCATATGTATTTTCATAAAAAAAGAAGTTATACATACATATATATGTGTGCATATACATATGCATGTATGTATACCTCAAGGTGTTAAGCAATTACCCAAGAATGACAAAATCATACATAGTTTTTATTATTTTTTTTCTTATCTATATTGTTACATTTTCCAACACAAATGTATAATGGTTTGAAAGATTGTTTAAATTATTACCATGCTTTCAAAAGTTAAAAAAAAAAAAAAAAATCTTCAGGGGAGATCCAATCAGGAGACTCTAATATTCTCTACCTTCCCCCCCCCCCCCCCCAGCACGACATGCTATAGGATATGTTTGGCACTTTGGGAAATTACAGAGCTGGAGGAAATCTTAGAGGTAAGACAGTTTTTCACTCTCATCTGTTAGATGAAGAATTCAGGCCCAGAGATACCTGGAATTGCTCCTAGCAAAGGCCACAGCAGCAAAGCAAGGAAATCACATGTGTTCATGCTTAATTCGATGTTCTCATTGCACTGCAAGAACTGCAGTATCCTAGAAGTTTAAGATTCTACATCATCTCCAATGAATTCCGTGCAAAACTAAAAATTAGACATGTGTGAGGATTTAGAACCAACAACAAAATGAAGTCAGCAAAGCTTCCAAGTATACAGTCCATCTTGAGTGGTTATCTTAAATCAAAGGCCAATCTCTCAGCTTATGTTGCATGGGTATGCACTGCTTGCCTTTCCCTAAACCATGTGCAGAGGTCTGCACTGTTGCTCTGTAGAGTGAAACCTGTCCCGTGATGGGGTCACCTCTGTCCTCTCTACCCCATCCCAAATGCGTGAGGCAACTTTATAAAGACTTTTTTCAGCGTCATATTTCAAACTATGACTGTCCCCGAATGCCAGGGGCTATTTTCCTTCTCTTCTTTCTTCAATGCAAGAGTAGAGCTGTAATGGAATTTTCACAATAATGCAGGCCTCTAAATTGCCTCCGGTGAAATGTGTGATACATCTATAGGGAACTAGGGGCTCACAGGCCACAGGCATCAGAACCAAGTTGTAGCCATGCTCTCGGGGAAAGTATCTGTTAAGCCTGGCAAGGTTCCAAACCCATAAAACTGCTTTCCTGCCTGCCATCTGTATCTTTCAGCTAGATATAGAAATTGAAAGCAGGAACCAGTAGCTTGGGGCAAATTGATGCCAAAAAAATAGTTTTAGTAGAGAAAGATGAGCGGTGTAAAGGGAAACTCTGAAAGCAGGGGGCAATTAAGACAGCTTTGGGAGCTTCTTCCTTTCCCACGTGGGCACTCTCAGACCTATTTCCCATGGGCTGCAGATGGTGCCTGCAGTATTGGATATCACTGATCTCTGACCCGCAAAACGGGAAGTGAAACCCGCAAACCCTACACCTGCAGGGTATGCTTCATTAAGGACTTTGACCTTCATTTGTTTCTGATCAATGCCTCAAGGACTGTCACTGTGAACAGGGGTGCCCTGAATCCACCGTGACTGTCTTCTTAGTCATCCAAATTCAATTCTCCCTGTGTTGGTCTGTGACACTATCAGTCAGCCAGAGTTCTTAAGTCAATCCTGAAGTATGTAAAACTGAGGAAGTCTACTCATTTACATCCAGGAGAGCAGTTAACCTATCTTCTTTTTTAAAAGTCAATTTGCTGCAAAATAATAGTTCTACCCTTCTCAGACAAATTCTGTCACTTCAAGTCACCCAAGCTTTACCCTTGTTGCAATTAAATAATGGAAATGACACAGTGATAAGTCCAACAGGTGAACTCATCAGATATAAAGTGACATAAAGTGTCATTTCCTCTCACACGAACTGTTCACACCATAGGAAGAACATTCTGGAAAATGCTTAACAGAAGAATTTTAGTCCAAATCAATGGTAGGTACAGGAAAGGCATAGATTAGAGGTAAAACTATCAGGAATTACTTAAAAGTAAAAGAAAAGGACTGGGGGCTTATCCACAGCAACTATCTTTGTTACTGAATTTTGATAAACCTAGACATGGGCTGGAGAGATGGTTCAGTGGTTAAGAGCAATGGCTGTTCTTCCAGAACAACCAGGTTCCATTCTTAGCACCTACATGGCAGCTTACACCATTTCTAACTCCAGTTCCAGGGGCTTCCATGCCCTCTTCTGGTGGTACATAGACATATGTGCAGGCAATATATGCATATATATATATATATATATATATATATATATATATATGGATATAGCTTTAAAAATCTAAACATGCAGAGAGTAACTTGTCAAATTAATTTAACTAAACTATAATAATTCTTGCAACTACATAATACACTCCACATATTCTACATTAAAATGAAGCAGTTACTGGTTAATAATCACTCTAGCAATTTAGGAGCATGTCATTTAAGATGTAAGTAAAATCACTCATTTTGAGCAAGGCTCTGGGCTGATGGTGAATCCTGATGATGGTTTCCCTCTTGGAAAGCAGCTCTTTGCATAGTAGAAATTGTCCTGCATCACAAGACAAACATGGATCTGTGGTGGGAATGACTGCGATAATTGCAAATGTCTTTGAGTGCCTACTATGTGCTAGAACCAGCCTTTGCTGGTATGCTGCAGAAATGTGCCTGCCACCTCCTCCTTTTTTTGTAAATCTTCACAACTTAATAAGGGTAGAGGAATAGCAAAGTGTAGCATGGTGGAGAAGGAAGAAACCTCCAAGTTCAGTCCAATAAGAAGCACTGGGACTGCTTTGACTAATTGGACTTAGTGGATTGTTTAAGAAGTAAAAGAAAAGGACATGAAATTGGGAGAGGATGTCTGGGAGCATCCCATCTGGATGGGAATGAGGGATAAATACATATTTCATTGTATATGTGATGAAGCTCCCCCCCAAAAACTCAGTATTTTTAAATTTGGTGCTCTGTGGCTGAAAGTACAATGTAATCAGAAATCAAGAGGCCAAGAGGTCAGGAAGACAAAAGTTCCAGTCAACTACACAACTGTGTAGTGAAAGTAAAGAAAACAATTTGAAAGTATATTAAATCACTCTAAAGATGCCCGAACCACAGTATTGTGTGGGGTTTGATGCTCGTCTTCAAACAGTGAGGCATTTGGGTCCCAGAGGATTTCAGAGCATGAAACATTACAACCTGGTCCTCAGAAGTTGATAGCAGTTCATTAGGGGTACATTGTTCATGTTAAGAAAATATTGTCTCTTTTAAATTCACGTTCACTCCAGCCAAAAGACAAGTCCCACTTTAAAGAGAGAGAAAGATGCCTCTGCCACAAGTGATACAATTAATTAAAAGCAGCTGTGGAAGAATGATTTTTCTGAAAAATCGTATTTGTTGTGGAACGATTCAGTGTTCTGCATAATAACTTTCAGGATGTTTTATGTCTTACACGGAATGAAGAAATCATGTACTTAGAAACTGTGACTTGAAGCTTTTTTGTTCAATAAGTATAGAAAAACATGACTAGACTCATTGGGAAGTACTTTATTTATGCAAATATGTATTGTACTTATGTGGTAAATTATTCACTTACGTTCCAAGGTAATCAAGATCCAATCATCTCCCGAACACCCTTCTGTCCTCTTTGAAAAGCTAAGTGTGCTTCATGCTTGCCACTCAAGATATCCACAAAATCTTTCAAACCACTGACTTAAGTGTATACATATATTTAATTTACATTTTTACATTTCATATATAATATGAAATCTCAGCTCAGCAATCAGTAATTATCAATCTGGGCAAAGGGTGAAAATAAGCACTAATAACTGTGGAAGACAGAATTCTGAGACCCAGAAGATGTCCACAAGCTGACTCTCTAAACCCGCAGATGTGACTGAATCTCAACTCTCACGGTGGGACATGATCGCTATTACCCAAATGAGCCAAACACCATTGCAGGATTCTTATAAAAGAGAATTAGGAGACCAACCCAATGTGCGAGAAAGAGATGTGATGATGGAAACTGATGTCAGAATGGTGTAAAGAAAAGTCCAACAACTAAGGAATGTCAAGGAATCGGGAACAAACAGGTCAGAAGTTCAAGATCATCCTTGGTTACACAGACAATTCAAGACCAGCCAGGACTATGTGAGATCTTTCTTTAAAAAAAAAAGTGTGTGTGTGCGCGCACGCACGTGTGTGCCTACGTGGTCATACATATACTCGCAGTGTTTTTGTTTTAAAGTTGTAGAATTATTGCTCTAAAACCCAGGGTCCAAATGCCCCAAAATCGTCCTGCCCCAATACCCATGTCTTTCATTCTGAGAGGTTGTCCATCCTTTTACATTTACCCCATTGAGCAAATGGTTCCTGCAGTGAGGATTCAAAATGAGCTCTCCTGGCAGGGGCATCTGCACCAACACAAGGGTAAATCCCATGCAGCTATTGCCCTGTGCGTGTGTGTATTCTTGGAGTTTTGACTTCCTCACACGCTATCGCATAGGTAAAAGCGTGAATGGGTATGCAAGGGTACCATGTGATAGATGCTGTCAAGAGTCAGGGGGGAGGACATCTCCTTAAATTCCTGTTCTTTAGAATGATAGCACAGAAAGTGTGCACCTGCAGGACTGACTGGGGAGAGACTAGAGATTGTGCCTTCACCACAAAGAAATGTTGAAAGTTTAATAGATGCCCAAGTGGTCAATTCAGATTAAAACAGAACCGCGATGACAGACATTCAATATAGAAGTCAATAGACTTGAGCTGATTGAAGAGACTAGTGCATAGGGACTACAGCTTGGCAAAACCTTTTCTACCCATGCAAGTTTTATTTATATTCACACACATGGAATTGTTCAGGTACACATATATCACTTATGTCTGAGAGGTCATAGTGCCATTACTAATCCTATTTGATAGGCAAAAATATCAAGACTCAAAGAGGCAAATTATTCTGCGGGATGAATCTCAGGTCTGGCTGGCCCAGAATTCATTCTGCTGCACCTCCCTCTCTCTCTAACGGGTAAGATTATGCCAAAGATTGAAGGAGAAATCTGTGGTTATGTTCTAACTCCTTGCAACCGCTATTATTTACATTCCCCAGTCCTAACTTTGTATTTTAATTAAATAGTTGATTTGATGGAAATGTACCAAGTAAATCTTATTTCTAAGGAACTTGGAGGAAATAAAAAAACAAGGTCAGCATATTTTAGTAATTCTGTTTTGAGCAATGTTGGTGACATAAGAAAAAAATCAATAAATCTATGCATTAAGAAAGGAACATTGGGCTTAGAGTAAATCAGAGATTTTTTTTTTTTTTTTTTAGCAAAAGAAAAAAAAAAGGCAAAATTGAATCTACATCAGATTGCTTAAAAGAATGCCCTGTAAAGTGACACGGAACTTGTGATATGATCCTATGCACTGGAGATTTTTCCATGTGATGTGATGTATGTTCAACGAGTATGCATTATTATAACTTATAATTGTATACATGCATAATATACTGGGCTTCCCTGCTTCATTCTTTAAAACCCCTGTGACAGAATTCAATAAGAAATAACACATATCCATTGGAAGAGAGAAAACATTGACTTAAACTATGTTACATTTGCATTTTGCACCCCAAAACTTCCATCTTCCCCATTTTACGTGAAGACTTTGAGCTACTAGAGCAGTGGTTCTCAACCTTCCTGATGCTGTGACCCTTTTATGCAGTTCTTCATGTTTATACTGACCCCCCCAAACCATAAAATTAATTTTGTTGTTACTCCATATCTGTAATTTTGTTACCGTTATGAACCATAATGTAAGTATCTGATATGCAGATGGTCTTAGGTGACCCCTGTAAAAGGGTCATTCTAGCCCTCCAAAGAGGTCGTGAACCACAGATTGAGAACCACTGTAATGTCATTTTCCAAACAGAGGTATTAGCTTGCAGTTTGCAACCACACCAGGAGGGAGGCTCCTAAAACAACTGAGCTGAAACAAGGAGGACCCAAGAAAGGCTACAGTTCTTAAGGAGCTTTTGAAGTGATGGACCACTGAATGAGTAGCCAGAACACAGATCTCATTGAGAATTGCTTCACAATGACAGCCTGAATTGTGATATGGTGTGTATGTGAGGCAACCATGTGTGTTATTTTTGTGTTTAATGGTACACATGTGTTTTATGATTATATATATGAATATAATATAGAGTACGTGTATATATTTTTGTCTGTATGTCTGTGAGTGGAATAAGGTAGAAGCACCAGTTTTCACAAAGACAATCAATGCCTAGCAGTTAACTCTCCGATGAACAGAAGACAATAGGGGCAGGAAGCAGGACAAGATCACCAAGCAAACCACACAACCATTTCCTGCAGACCACACAGCTAAATCCCAACTCAGAAAAGTCCTCCCTGTGCAAATTGTAACAGAGATTGACAGTTAGAGAAACGCTTAAAAATTAATAACATCCACCCTTGGGAGGTGTATACACGTGAGGCAAGATGAACTACAATGCAAATCACAAATACACTTTGTCTCAGCAATCATACATTTGTGGTGCTTGATGTCAAATCAGAATCTCAAGTCACAGAAGAGACAAGCTTCTGGGCCTATCTGGGGGGAATTACCTAGATTAGGTTAATTGAAAGTGGAAGACCCACCCTACATAAATGCTGGTGTCCCTATTCTCTGACCTTGAGTCCTGGGATGAAGGAAAGAAAGGAAGCTGTCTGTGCTGCAGCATCCGTCTGCCTCCTGAATGCCAATGCTGACCAGCTGCCTCACAATCCTGCCGCCATATCTTCTGCTGCCACGGCAGGCTTCACCCTCAAACTGTGCACCAAAAACGCTTCCTCAAACTGCTTGTGTTGTGTATTTTAGCACAGCAACAAGAAAATAACTGACACAAACAGTAGAGGAATTTGTCATAGGAAATGAAAGGGTGGACGTAGAAACATGTGAGCAGATATTCCTCAAAGCGCTATGCGTAACTCAGGCGATGCCAACCAAAACAGGATTGGTTAATTTCCAATAGCCCTATACGTTGAAAGAAAATACTAGCTGTACTAGTAACTCCCAAGTATACTCAAAGCCTAATATTGGGTGAACTATAGTCTTACAAAACAAAAATGCTACTATGTAGCTTTGTTCCAGAAAGTTAAAAAGTGCATTTGTTGAGTTTTATAGAGAAGATGTAGACAATGAAAAAATTCAACATATCTGAGAGATAATGACACTGTGGGCAAGGAGAAGTTTTCACTTTCTACTTTAGGAAGAAAATAACAATAAAGATTCCTCCATTCAGGAAAGAGAGGAGCTTTTACGAAGCCTTTATAGTACAAACACAGTGTTTCCGTGTCTCTGACCTGAGGCCATGGCCAAATTTCTAGCCTACCTAATCAACTAAAAATTCAAATTTCTGGATGTCTAAGTCTGTTTTCTGATGATCCACAACCTGCAGTTTCCTGTGCAGCTTACATACCTACAGCCATCTGGGAAAAGAAGATATGTTATAGGAAATAAACAAGGACAGTGTATTTCTAAGAGCCCAACTAGCACTCTCTGATAGATAAGAGAGAAATGGGAAGCTTTGACTGTCAAGGTCTTTATATATGGTTTAATTTTCTTCTAGAATAAAAACAAAAAAAAGAGCTAAATACAATCCTATAACAGAATCACAGAGAGTCATTAAGAATGCATGCAGCTCAGAGTACAAATGTACAGATGACCTCTTTATACACAGAGATGATGTTTAGACTTCTGAGTGTATGAAGAATAGTAAAACAGGGCTTTGCTGGGAGCCATACTGGGGCTCTGTCTTATCACTTGGGATTTATTTGGTGTCCATGACTTGCTGAAATGGAGCCCAGTGCAGAATCATCTCTCTCAGCTCAAAAAGAGAGCTTTGACTGCAAAGGAAAAGATACCTTACATCTTACACACCGTAAAGATTATCATTCTGTATCCCATTTTTTCCTAAACTTGTTATAAATTTAATGTTGTTCTATGGGCCTAACAATTTTCCAACTTTTATTATTATTTTCTTACTCTGCATTCTCTTCTCTGCTCCCTCTACCTCTTATTTGTTTATAACCTACAAATAAAATCTTAGTTATATTCAGCCTCATCTACTTAAAAGAATTCTAGGAGAAAAGCCTTTTGGAAATCAGCCCTAAGCCAGTATTATAGTGCCCTGTTTTAAAAATTAATCCTTTCCAACTAAACTTGCTTATATTTTTATTTTTCTTATAGTTTTCTTATTTTTCAAATCAGTAGCCCTGAGTCCCAGTTAAGAGAGATGTATGGTCAGGATTAACACACTGAATTTATTTATTTTTTCAATTCTGAAAATACATCTTCTTAGCAAGAGAAACAGAAATCTAATGCTGGTGCTGATCTCTGTGAGAAGGTTGTAGGTCAGTTCGACCTGAACTGCAGCTCCCTTTTCTTGGAAAATACCAAAAACATTTTTAATCTTCCGGGCATCAACACTTTGTCAGTAACCTGAAGGAGGACCCAGGAAAGCAATAATGCGAGCATAAATTACTATGACCTCATATGCAGAGCCAGGAATGAGAGAAAAGCAATGAGAGCCATAGTCCATATGGTCATCTTGCTGCGATCTCAGTCAACAACAGGAAAATATGCAGAGCACACATAGATGGGTAAAAACAATGGCCAGGCAGAAAACATTGCAGATGATTCTGAGTCCAGCCCTCTGACGCTGATAGTTAATGATCTCAAATCTAGCACATAACAGCTCTCAGCTTCACTTTCCCTTGGGTATTCAGAGCCTTCCTATAAAAGATTCAAACACTACAGACACTCGAAAGGAACAGGGGTTTCCCATCCCCTCTACGACATTTTTTCCCTTACTTTCAGGGATCATTCAATGGGCTTCTGTTTGTTTCTTTCTCTGTGTCGCCACATGGGTATAACTGAGAGAAAATGTTCTGTTTGTGTGGATGGGTTATACAGTTTGGGGTAGTGGAAAGCTGCATTACCATTTGTTCTTGTCCTGAATTCATAGTCCTGCCTCTTGCATTTGGTTTTCAGCTCCTCCTAAGAGCTAATTTTGAAATTGTGCAAATTTGCATAGACAGAACTCCCCATTTCAATCTGAGAAGTGAAAAGTAATGTGTGAGAATTTGGGGATTGTCATGTAAATAATGATACTATTACGTGCTTCAAAATCATAGAAAAGGGCTGGTGCTCTAACTACTATAGTCATGTTAAAGTCACAATATACACAGGTTTTCTGCCTACATTCCCACTAAGTACGCTCTCTTTCTGATATCACATGTATAGGAGTTTTTTCACACATACAAAACAATCCTCCAGCAGATGCAGCTGGGTATCCTATATTTCACTCATTTCTATACCTGGCTTAGTCCCACAAGATTTACCTCAATGAATATGCCAATCGAAAATAGCCCTTTGTCACCCATACTTCTCTCTGAACAACTAACAATCAAGGATTCCCAGAACTCAGGAAAACATGTTTGTTGGTTTATAGTATTGATATAGGACATGGCAGCAAATAATAAAGATTAACAGCCAGATAGGGGAGATGGATGGAATGCAAGATTTGGAGCTTCTGTGTTCTCTCTGGGCATGCCACAGTTGAGGTACCACCATGTGTTCACCTATCTGGAACTCTTCAAACCCCTTCCTTTTGTGGATCAGTGGATGTTAAAGCTTTAAGCTTTGGGATTTCTCTCTCATGAACTAGAAGGAGATACTAAACACACACACACACACACGTCAAAATGCCATCAGTGCAGTTAGTTATTCAAATAGTCCTAAGCCATTTGAAAAATACAAGCATTTCCCAAGTTTCTATCCCTTTTAAAGTGGGACTTACTGATTCACATAAATGAAAGATCCAAAATTAGTCTCCCTATGCAGCTGATTAACACAGAGGAGGCTATCAGAGTCTTTGTGGCTGTGCATCTCTTAAGGGCACCCCATCCAATATTTTAACTCTGAAACAACAGGGTTTACTTTGAAACACAAAAGAGAACATGAGTGAGGAAGAGAGGGTGAAATAAATGATAAGAAAAAGAAGGACAAGGACAATAAATGTGGCCAAACGTTGATAGGTTTTGAATAGGCGTGATTAAGATAGGCAGATCCGTGATGCACTACTCCCTGTTATTTTAGGGGCTTCTTTAAAAATACTTTGAATGTTTTTAACTTAAGTTTTAATTTACAAAGCACTGTTCTTGAAACAAAGAGAAAGAAGTGCATAATCTAGGAGACGAGAGATCATATGTAGAACAATGCAGCTTGCTGCAACAGAGATGGCTTCGGGATGGAAATTACAATGCCTGGTCTCTGTACCATGGAGTATGTGGTACCAGTGTGTAATTTAACCATTCTCAGCCTGTGCTCCCTTGAAACACACTAGAATTTAGGAATAAAGTAGAGAAAGTCATTTGTTTCTTTTGTTTTGCTGCCTTTTTTTTTTGAATTTCAGTTCCAATGTCTTGTTATTACTTGGAAATACAATTATCCTGAGCTCAGCATGAAAACCTAGCAAATATAGTAACCTCAGTAAGATGGTACAGACAAATTTTGAGCTTTATCTTAGAGGCCAAAGGTAAAGGTAACAGGAGATCCTGTCATTTAAATTCCAAGTACATTTTTACATGAAAGAGGAGAGACAGAGGAGGGGATGGCAGGAGAGGGGGGAGAGAGAGAGAGGGAGAAAAGGAGAGAGAATATAATGGTTCTTGAGAAAGGATATTTAGATCATTGGAGAAAGCCTGCTTGAACAGATGAGGTCAAACATTCACTTACTCTCTTGACTGTATTCCATCTACTTGGCCTTGTGCTTCAGTGACTCAGGGGAAAAAATGTTATTCTATCACATGTCTATGGTCAGGCAGATGCAGAAAAATAAAATGAATTGACTGGATACTGCCAGGTTTGGGGGCCTCCTTTAGAATGTGCCCAATGGGCCGCACAGTCCGTTCTGAGATTAAAAGCATTTCCCTTGTTTGCCCTGACCTCCACTCCTGTAAAATCTGTAAGTCTCCCACCTCTAATACAAACTAAGTACTATGTCAGTACTTTTCCTGTGTCTTTGTAGACATGTCTTCATAGGGCATTACAGAAGAAGTCATGGCATTTTGAATAAGGACAAGAGTTATATGTAACCACATAGGCAGAAGACAAGCTACAAAGCAGCCAGACCATCTACTGACATTTCACCAGCACTAACCAGAGAATGGGTTTTCTCTACTTGCTTCTTAGGCACCAAAGTCCTTCTTTACCCCCACCTTTTCTTATTATTTTCTTTAAATCTGTCCTTTCTCTTAATTCAGGTATATCAGCACGGTAAACTGCTTTTGACAAGAAGGTGCCTGTCTGTGGGTAAGTCTGTATCTCACTGTGGTGGTTTGAATGAGAATATCCCCATAGGTTCAGATATTTGAATAATTGGTGCCCAGTTGGTGGCACTGTTTGGGAAGGTATAAGAGATGTGACTTTGCTGGAGGTAGTACCTCCCTGGGGGTGAACTTTGATGTTTTAAAGACACTTGTCATCCCCAATTTGCTCTCTCTGCTTCCTGCTTACGGTTCAAGATGTGAGCCTTCCAATTCTGCTTCTCTCATCATGTCTGTCACTTTCCTGCCATCGTGAATTCTTATCTTTCTGGAACCATAAGCCCAAATACAGTCTTCCTTCAATAAGTTACTTTGGTCATGGTGTTTTATCACAGCAACAGAAAAGTAACTAAGACAGTCACAGTACTAGGAAAAGGGAATGTGAGAGAAATCCAGAAGAGCCATGTTTACAGAGCGTTTACTAAGAGTGAGATATTAAGTGATTATTACACATGCTCACCTCTTTATTTCACCTTTTACATGAAGAAATAGAAGCATAAAGCACCTTTACTGAAGGTCATCCAGTAGAATGAGGCCTCAATGCTTTCCTATCAACCTCTGAAAATTTCAATGTTTAATTCTATGTCAGTCATCGTCCCAGTGAAGATTGGCACATCTCTGCAACAACATATTACTTGCACAGAGTATACACAGAGTTAGGTGACAGCTTCAAAGGAGCTCCCAAAATTTAGCAAAATGATTCAAAAAACCCACAAGTATGGCAGGCCCATTTGCAGAACTTATTAGAAAATATATCTGTAAGTTCTTCCCCAAAGCTGCTAGTCCACTCCTCTGGGATGGTGTTTGACAAACAGGCATTTTAAACACTCTCTGCTACTGATTTTTAGCAAGTATTCATCATACAACACACTGAAACACTGATGTAACAGTATGTGACAGGCTGTTCTCTCAAATATTGGTTCCTAATCCAAATGCCTCAGACTAGCAACAGGAAGAACATATAGGAACTTGTTATAAAACAAGAGTTCTTGGACTATGAGATGGCTAAGTCTGATGAGCTGAGTTTAATCCTTAGGACCTTCTGTAGAAGTTTATTTTTAGTTGTGTTCAAAATATTGTTTTGTGCATTTTTGAGTGAGGCGTTGCTTAGGTCTTGGTGTTTTGTATTGCCTGTAGGTACTGGATATATGTGGGGGATGTTTGCACATGATATGCAAGTGTGATCAATAGAACACCTGAAGAGCTTAGGTATCAATAAAAACTCCTGAGAGGAGACACTCAGGGTTCCACAGTCCTGTATGGTGCAGGCCAGGATAGTGGTTCCCTCTGCTGAGATCTGGCAGGTTTTACACATATGAATGTGCCTCCATGTGTCCTTGCTGAGCCACCACAGCAGCATACTACAAGTGGCGACTGTAACATGGGGCACAACATCACTCCAGCTAACATCCAACAAGAGACAGAAAGAAAAAGAAACTCCAGACCTCACAGAGTTTATTTGTTGTTTATTTGTACAAACCTGTCCAGATTCTGGTGAGGTGATGTGGTCCTGACAAGACACATCAACTATGGTGACAAGAACTCCACACCAAAAGGGAACCCTTCCTACAGACAAACTTACCAGTTGTTTTTCCTGCAAACCAGACTTTATCTTAAAATCTGGAAAGTATTTCCTCAGGGTCAGCATACAGAAGCTGTATTCCAGAACTGGCTGAGGTTGTATCTTGTGCTAGCAGCCGAACTTGGTACTGTAAGAGTCACCCACATGGTACTGGTTTTGAAGGCATGAGGGATCATTGGAGAGCAACTAAGGCTTGGCACTGTGAGAGGCCAGGAAAAGCCATTTGTAAAATCACAGCCTCAGTAGCAGTTGAAGGCCCAGACTGAAGGGGTCATGCAGAGAAGTTGAGGCTTGGCACCATGAAGAGAGCCAAGGAGAGGCTATTAGTGAAACTGCAGCCCAGTTGCAGCAGAAGACTCCAGTGCTCTGAAGATCACAGGATAACCACCAAGAACAGGGAGCCATCCTGGATCTGGAGGATAAGCTGTGTATGCCACAGAGGACAGAGCTAGAGAAGTGATCCAAGCCATTTGGAGAAGCCCAGAAGATCATGAGTGAATTCCAGTTAATTGGACATTATTAAAAAGTTTGATAGATGTTTGATTTCATTTGGTCTTGTGAATTAGCATCCCTTGTGATTATTCCTCTTGCAAATAGTTCTACTGGTATAGTATTAAATTGTGTTGTAGAGATAAATCAATTTTCTTTCTGATTGGCTTATACAGAGAAGGGAAATTGTACAAGTTTATTTTCAGTTGTGTTTAAAATATTGTTTTGTGCACTGTTGGGTGAGGGGCTGCTTAGATCTTGGTGTTTTGTATTATCTGCAGGTGTTGGATTCATGTAGGGGATGTTTGATTGCTCATGATCTGCATGTACTATCAGTAGAACACCTGAAGAATTCTGGATTAGTAAAAATACCTTAGCTGGGTTGCTCAGTGTTCCACTGCCCAGTTTGGCACTTGCCATGATAGTGGTTCCCTATGCTGAGGTCTGGCAGAGTTTGTACCTATGAAAATGCCTCCATGTCTTCCTTGATGAGCAACACAGTAGGTGTATAACTACAGGGACCCACACAGTGGAAGGAGAGAAATGACTCCTGAAAATTGTATTCTGACCTCCACACATGTGTGTGATGCATGCACTTACCCCCCTACACACACATAATAAATAGATAGATGATTATAATAACAGCTTAAAATGTAAAGTTCTTGAATATTAACCTGAAGAAACAAGTGATCTATTATTTAGCAAGCTCTCCAAAATAATTGGGAGTGGGTATAATGTGATTTGTTTGGATGGCTTTTCATCACAGCAATAGAAACCCTAACTAGGACAAAATTGTTCAGCCTGACTTACATTTTCACTGTGTGAAAGAAAGCTGTCAACATTCTCATGGTTTTATTGTGAGCACCCAAGCCATCTCTTAACACAGATTCTGTCCTGGTTCTTATCCCCCTGGGTTGTAGGCCTGTGATTTCTTTTCTGGTCCTATTTGCCTCATACGCATATTTTCTGGTTTTACTTTTGTTGTTGTTCTTGTTTCCATTGCTTTCTAGTCATGCTGTAACTGTCATGTGTCTCAAACAACACCCGTGGCTTGACCTCTGCTGGCTGCCTCTCTCTTTAAGTGGCATATCATCACCCTGTTTCACTAGCTTGCTTGAGAACTCTTGAAGCACATGCCAGAAGACTCAGTACTTCATCCCTGGACTTTGAGGTCAATGATCTTGATTGCTTACTTCATATCTATTTTTTTCTCCCTTCTGAGCAGAACTACTTCTGTTCAGAGGCCTACTCTGCTTGTACAGATTGCCCAGTGTGCCAGTTAACACTTGGTTTGGGACCATAGGTGGACATAAAATCTGTCCTGTCAATTCAATTAAAGGCAAGAAATACAATCTTGCTTCAGGGAAAAGTTTTCTTCTTTCTCTCTGTTGATATCAACAAGGAGGTGAATGGCACCATTGAAACCAGGGGCCATCTTGTTAGACGAAACAGACCACTCCAAGAACACCATTCACACTAAAAAACAGGCCAGAGTGATAAGATGTCAGACCCTCCAAAATGTCAGTGAGCTCTAAGTAACACTGCCCTCCCACCTGCCCCATCTCCTGCCTCTCACCTTCTGTTTGACAACAAATTACCTCATTTGTCAAGCCATTTTGACTCAAGGTAATGTTATTTACAACCAAAACAATATACCCAACTCAAAAGAAACTCTCTGAGGCCTTATACTTCTGGTTTATTCTGCTCTGGATTCTGTTCAACATCTTTGTCCACAGCATTCTGACTCTTGCATCTGCCTAAACCAAATCTTTGTAGTGGCTGCTTTTGTATCTGGCTTGCTTAATAAGTTGCTGTGTTTCTTCTTGTGTGTGTGTGTATATGTGTGTGTGTGTGTGTGTGTGTGTGTGTGTGTGTGTTTCTTAAATATCAATGTTTTTCTCAAAGTTCTTTTATACATTGTACATTATTCCTTCATCTGTTTGGTGATTAATTGTTTTTATCAATTCAGAAATAAGGGTCATGTTTTTATTTCACACTTCATGATCTGAGAAAAGCAAAACATCTGAAAGATGAAATGCTTAATTGAATGATGATGCTCTGAAGTGAGGGTGTAGTTTTCCATGTGTCCTCCTATAGTCACATGTTAAAAGCCTAAATCTAACCACTACTTGGGATGATGTCACAGAAGCAGCTTGAAGGCCAGAAGGGTGCAGATGAGCCCTCCTGTGGTCTGTGCCTCTGCTCCTAGTCTAATAGAAGGAATCCCAGAAGGCCTGCATCCCGTAAGTGAGGACACCACGGGATACCTTGTGTTTCACCCCCAAATCCCGAATACTTAACAGTGGTCCAGCTGCAATCCTCATTCCCCAAAAGCAGCTACAGATGTCAGGTGGAATAGGGGTGATTCTCTACTCCACATCCACCCACATGTGTATGAGGAGGGAGTGGAGATAAGCTTGTCAGTCTGGGACTGGACCATCCAGGGACATCACAGACAGGCCAAGGCTAGTGGCTCTAGATGGTCCCTTACCTACCACTCCAGACATGAAGCCAGCCAAGTAGTAGAGCCAGGACTTAAGTTATTATTCACATTAAAAAATCATGTTCCCTGTGTACATGTTCCATGTTCCCTTTTAAGCAAAGGAACTGTCTCAGAATTGTATGGGAGTAAAAGTTATTTGAATGTGTGAAAAAAAAAACCAAATCCAAAACTCATATGTTAATGGTAACTGTAGATGCCCAGCTCTTAAGACTAGGTGATGTCATTAAATCAAATTACCCATAAGGATTTTTCAAGAAGAGAGAAAACATAGTTAGCACACCCATTCTGTTTCACCACGAATGCCCTCAGTTATGTTGTGATGCTGTAAGAACACTCTCACCAGAGACTAAGAAGATGCAGGAGAATGGATAAGTAAGCTAAATAAATTTCTATTGTTTATAAATTACCAGGTCTGTGGTATTGTGTTACAGCTGCAGAAAATTGAATGTAACAGAAGACTTATAAGCTTCAGTGGAAGATAAATTAGACTCTTCTTGAAAGGTTATTTCTTTAAAACTAATTTCCTAATAGAAAAGTCTTTCCATGTGGAGAGCTTTAAGTTTTATTTGGAAACAAGAAATGAACAATTTATTTTGTTTTAATTTGGGATATCTTTCTAATTTTGGCATCTTATCGTATAGCCTTTACAAATGTGTGTGTGTGTGTGTGTGTGTGTGTATAGCAGTAATTTATTTTTAGTTATGTATAAAATAATTGTTTTATGAACTGTTGGGTGATGGGCTTCCCAGGTCCTGGCATTTTGTATTGTTTGCAGGTGTTAGATTTATGTGGGGGATATTTGATTGCTGATGATCTGCATGTGTTATCAGTAGAACACCTGAGGAGTTCTGTATTAATAAAACACCTGAACTGGAACACTCATGGTTCCATTGACCATGGCACTGGCCAGGATAGTGGTCCCCTCTGCTGAGGTCTGGCAGAGTTTGCATATATGAGAATGACTCTTTGTCCTGATTGCTGAACCACCACAGCAGCATATAACTGTAAATGGCTCCCAATGTGGTAAGCCAGCTACATCCAACATGGAGACAAGGAAGAAAGAAAAAGAAACTCTAGACCTCACAGAGTCTATTTGTTTGTGTTTTCTTTTCTGAAAACCTGTTCAGATACTGGTGAGGTGAGGCAGATAAGCTTTTCAATGTTGTTACTGACAAAGGAATTAGATGAATTCTGACCTTACCTCAACACTATCCCTAAAATTAATTTGAAACACGTCAAAATCTAACCTAAACATGATAACTAAATGTATAAAATTCCACAAGAAAATATTTTATCATCCTGAAAGACAGAGAGAAAGAAATAGAGGAAAAGAGGAAGGGAGAGAGGGAGGGAGAGACTGGATATCATAAGACAGATAATGGCACCTAAAGTGCCCATGAATGAGCATGTTGGAAGGGAGATTTTGAAGCTGTGACTAAGATAAGAGTTTTGAACACTGGCTTCACTGTAACCATAAGTAACCTTGCATGATGGTGGCAAGATGGTCAGAGTTAGAGAGGGCAAATGACAGAGAAGGAGGAGTCAGAGAGATATGGCATCAAGGGATGAGGGTTGCAGACACCTTCTGACAGTAGCAAAACACAAGAAAATAGAACCTGTGGAAAGAATGCAGCTGAACAGCCCAACTTACTCTCTTGGCCTCCAGAACTTTAAAGTAAATATGTACACCTTTAAGCCAATTAATGTGTGTTAATTGATTATATTATTAATAAGAGCAGAAATAGCAAGTTACACATCATCAAAATCAAAGAAAATAAAAAGTCAAGCTACAGACTGGGACAAAATAGCTACATTTGTATATGTATTTTTTTAAATATCTACAAAACAATGACAAATTACACAATTCAATGCAACAAAATATTAAAACTAAGATAAAAATGGTAATGTTGTGTTTCACATGTATGTCAATAAACATAACAACTAAAAGTTGTAGAGGACCATTTAATCTTTTAATCCAGCAGCATGGTTGCTCTAGCAAAGGGTCACATTGAAAGGCCTGTGTGATAGCTAGGAAAGGATCACATCCAAAGGCCTGTATGAAGGGATCACATTCAGAGACCTGTGTGATCCGGATGAAATGCAGAAAGAATATTAGTTAGACTAATCATATCCTCTGTTTATGCTACTGCTAGGTGAAAAGGATTTCTGTGGCTAAGGCAACAACATCGTGCACACCCTTAATCCTGCACACAGCTTTAATCTCAACTCAGCATATAAAAGGAGGCTCTCAGTTCACAGGAGTTGGAATTAGTTCAGAGAGAGGCAGAGCTCAGAGAGTAGAAGTGGAACTCAGAGAGAGAAGCAGGGTAGAAGCAAAGTGTAGAAGCAGAGAGGAAGCTGAGAAGAGCAGAGCCAGAATAAGCAGAGAGAAAGCAGATAGCTCAGAGTGAAAAAAGGTAGTTCAAAAGATAGTCAGTCAGCCTGAGTTCAGTCAGTAGTAAGCCTCGGAGGCTGAAACATTGTAGGTTTACAAATTAGATTGTACAGAGGCTGAAGCCTTCTAGGTTTAGGCTTTAAGATTAGATTATATGGAGGCTAAAAATCTCTAGGGGTAGGGATTGAATTACTAAAGATAGACTGTCCTCAGGAACCCAGAAGAATAATTAAGTAAATCAACCTATACATCAATGCCTACAAAAGTCTAATGGGATCTTACAGCACTCAATGGTTATTTGAGTAATTTAAATTACAAGAGGCTGGAGGTAAAGCTCAGTGATAGACCATTTGTCTAGCATGCATGAGGCCCTGGATTCAATATCCAGAACAATGAAAAATGGGGATGGAGGTGTAATTGAGTTGGTAAAATATTTGTTTAGCATACGCAAAACCCTGTGTTCAATCCCCAGCACTACATACACTGAGTATGATAGCCCACATCAGTAATTGTAGCACTGAAGAAACAGAAGCAGGAAAATCAGAAGTTCAGTGCCATCCTGGGCTACATGACACACTGTCTCAAAAAGAAAGAAAAAGAAATCTTTGGTTTTAGTTTTTGTTCTTGGGTTGTTTGTTTTTGTTTTATTGTTCTGAGACAGGGTTTCTCTGTTGTAACTCTGACTGTCCTGGAACTCACTCTGTAGACCAGGTTGCCCTCAAATTCACAGAGATCTGCCTGCCTCTTCCTTCTGAGTGCTATGGTTAAAGGTGTGCACCATCACTGCCTGGCTAACAAAAGAAATCATAATGCCCACTGCTGGAGTATTAGAACAAATGACACCGTCAAGTGATGCTTATAGGGGTGTGAATGGTTCAACCATGGAAAAGAGTTTTCTTGATTTAATATAAAGTTAAATGAATGCATATCTGTAGCCTAGAAATGTTACTATTATTTACTTATTATTTTATTTATAAAATATTTATTTTATTCATAAAATATTATTTATATTCATTTTACTTATTTTAAAAGGTGATTTTTTAAATGTTATTTTAAAAGGACTTATTTATTTTAAAAGGTCTTATTTATTTTAAAGGTGACAGGATTGGAAACTGATGATCTGGCTCAGAGGCATAGCACTTCCTTTGTATGTTCAGTAACCTGAGTCCAATCCCCAGAACTGCAAACAATAAATAAAGAAATAAAAGAAATGAGATGAAACCATGTTTGTCCGCATAGTCATGGAAACAAATATTTACAGTCAATTCACTCATAAGAGCCCCAAACTAGAAATACTCCAAAACATCCATCGGGGGTAAGCAGACACAAAATGTGGTCTATGCATACTATTAAAAATTTTTCAGCAATGAAAAGAAACAATCTGCTAACATATACAATAACATGAGTAAATCTCAAAAACGTTGTGCTTGTTTTTAAAATTTAGACATGAACATGTATATCATGCATGATTCCAATTTGAGGGATTCCAGAAAAGATCCACAAACCCACAGTGACAGAAAGCAGAGCAAGAGCACCTGAAGCTGCAGGGAGATGGATAAATGAATGCAGATGATGAAGAGGAAATGTCTTTGCAGGAATAGAAGTGCTTTCTCTCTCAGATGTAATGATTACATGATTACAGTTACAGTAACATGAGCATTTGTATGCACATGATAGCAAGTTAACTGACATTTTTAGACTCCTTTCTTTATTTTATTTAGTATATATGTGTGCACTTGAGAGTATGTATGTGCACCATATGCATTCAGGTGTCCACATAGGCCAGAAGACGGTGATAGATCCCATGGAACAGAAGTTGCAGGAGGTTATGAGCCACTCGACATGGGTGCTGGGAACAGAATCCCTTTTTTTTTTTTTTTTTAAGTACAGTGACTAATAACAAACTTTAAAGGGCTGGTAATGGAACTCACTGGTGAAGCACTTCTCTGACATAACAGAGGTACTGGGTTCAACACTAAGCACAAAGCAAATTAGATAAGTGTAAAAATTAAACACAAAATGTTAAGTATTGAAGCCAATGAGCTTAACAACCATCAGACTGGGATGAGGTCTCAACCATAGCAGCAGGAGTATCCAGCATGTTTGGATGACCTGTAGCTCACGATCTCTAGGAAATCTTAAAGAATGACTTACAGGGGCTTGAGAGATGGCTGAATGGTTAAGTGCACTTACTGTTCTTGTAGAAGACCCAGGTTTAGTTCCTAGTAACCACACAGCAGTTCCAAACACCTGTACCTCCAGTTCCAGGAGCTCTGGAGCCCTCTCCTGGCTTCCAGAGGCACTATGTATGCACACAATGTACATACAACATACATGCAGACCAAACACTCAGACACATAAATAAAAAAAAAAATGTCATTTTTAAAAATCCATAGAGTTGCGGAGTGGACTACAATTCTATTAATGGAGAGAATGGCATGGATATTCTACTTTGCTTAATATTTGACAAATTTTTTTCTAATGCAAGTTCTTAGGAGAAGTTAATGAGAAAGTCAGTTACTACACTTTGGAAGAAAAAAAATAGACTGTCCGCAGGACAATTTTGTACCTTGTACACCAGAGGACTGAACTGATTGAGCATAATGAGAATGCCACCTAGAGATGTTGTCGACAAGAAAGAGCTTTCTAGAATGGCTTAAATAGTCCTGATTTCACAGCAAAAATAAACAAAAGAACCTGGTCTTGTCATAGCCATGGGGATTCTCTACCTACAGTAGCATTATCCTTTTGAAAATGGGCAGCCTTAGGTTGAAAAAAAGCTCCCGACTGATTCAGCAGTAGGTAAATGCAGAAATAAATTACTTCTTATTGGTGTTTATCTGTACTGGCTCAAGGCAATGTTGATATTTTACCTTGCGCTGACAGCAGAAAAATTACGGCATAAGAATTTCTATATAAGCCATGCAGTGAGTCATGCATTAAGATAAGTCAGACTAGGCACAGTGACTCGTGTCTGTAATCCCAGTGCTAGGAAAGTAGAGACAGAGGGTCTGCCAAGAGTTTGAGACTAGCCTGGGACACAGAGTATAAGATCTTGTTTCAAAAGCAGAAAATGAAAAATAATTACTCAGAGAGTTGTCCCTTAGTGGTAGTGATATGCCCATATAATTGTGGATTTATGTGACTCTCCTAGCAAAGGGCTAGCCAAAATACTGTTCTCATGGAGCCTGTTTTGTAGAAGTTTACTTTTAGTTATGTATAAAATAGTTGTTTGTGCCCTGTTGGGTGAAGGGCTCCCTCAGTCATGGCATTTTGTATTGTTTGCAGGTGCTAGATTTATGTGGGGGATGTTTGATTGCTTATGATCTGCATGTTCTATCAGTAGAACACCTGAGGAGTTCTGTATCAATATAAACACCTGAGCTGGGATGCTGAGGATTCCACTGTCCAGTATGACACTGGCCAGGATAGTGGGTCCCTCTGCTGAAGTCTGGAAGGGTTTGTTCCAATGAATACACCTCCTTGTCCTGTGTCTAGTCTACGCAGTAAATTACAAGTAATCTAGGGCTACAAAGTGAGACCCTGCCTCAAAAAAGCAAAATCAAACAAACAAAAGACTTAAGGTATTAACTGTGAAAGGAGTTCTGTAATCCTGTTCTTAGGGGGCAGAGGCAGGAGGATTGTCAGGCAGGCTAGCTTGGGTGTAGCACTTTTAAGGTCCTCAAGATGGCTCAGTAACATATGTGAGACTAAGTTCTCCCAAAGTTGTCACAGTTTATCCTGCAGAACCTGTAACTGCATTGCTCTTCTCTATACAGTGACTTCGTAGGGGGGGCATTGAGGGAGGGATAATACAACTCAGATAGCATCTGTATTATCTGGGTAGGTTCAGACATGATGTCTGCATAAGAGCATGAAAGAAAGAACAGGAGGTGGCTCAAACCTGTAATCCCAGCATGTTGGAAACTAAGCAAGAAGTATCATGGGTTCAAGCCTGCCCCAAAATACTTATGGAGAGGCTGTCTGAAAAGAGGAAGAGAGAGAATGAGTGATGGAAGGGGATGAGAGTAATTTTTGAAGATGGAGCTTCCAAAGGAACCAGCTCTGTTAATGGTTTGCTTTTAGTCTAACAGCTGGTTGGGACTTCTGGCTACAGGAAGTGTAGTGACACATATTTATCTCATTTTAAGCCATTTAATTTGTTATAGAAAACAAATACCAAAGGAATTCTGGATTATACAAGAACTAGACAAGCACATGTACATCTATGATTCTAAACACTTAAGTGCAAATTGCTAAATAATAAAATCACACACAAAATCTACACCTCCCATGTTCTTTCTAAACCCCAATCTGACATTCCTTCTCAATTTCTAGTCTTGGTATTTGTGGGAGGTGGACAGTCAGAGAAGAGTTCAATAAATACACAGCATACAACAATTTGTAAAGTGGTAAGGTCAAGATGCAGACTGTGATAACCTGAATAAGATCTGTACCCTAAGACTCACCTGCCATAACCAGGGTTCCCCATATGGTTTTAGAAGATGTGGCACCTTTTAGAGTGAAGCCTAGTGAGAAGTGACTGATTCATAGGGATATCCTTGGGAAGATTAAATGGCCCTTCTTCTGATGGGATCCCATTGAGTTTCTACAAACAGAAAGCTTGGTCCTTCTGCACTCTCTGGCCTCTGGTGTCACCCTGTGATCTCTCCCTCTCCCATGTGGCCACTTGTCTTACTGTGATCTCCTCCTCTCACATGTGACCATCTGATGTGATAAGATCCTCTCAAAACAAGAGGGGCCTCACCAGGGGCCAAAGTGATAGAAATGCTCAATCTTGGACTTTCTGCCTCCCAGACTCTGAGCTAAATAAACCTTCTCTTTGGAATAAAAAATGCCCAACTTCAGATATTTTAGAGCAATAAAAAACCAAAGTTATTTCCAAACAGAAACCATAAGCCATCTTCTTCTTAACTGTTCTCCTCAGTTCTTTCCTTCCTCTACTTTGACCATGGGAAAATAATGTTCATTTAATTGAGAGGGTCTATTATTATATGTATCCATATGCCTTTTATCAAGGTCTCACTCTTTTCTACCAACCTTAAGATGATTCCCCTTTCCCCAAAACCTACTATCTTCCATCTACTTCCAGGAAGTTGGCCATTTGGCAGATAAATTAGCTAATCCTTCTTATGAAATCCAGAGCAACTGTTTTGAGGGCCCCTTATAACTGGAGTGCAGAGTAGTCTGGCTAATGCGGTTGGCCAGTAAGACAGTAGTAGGAAACACATAGGAACATTAACTGAGCATTGCTCCATACATGAAGTATTATATTACACCTTTCCTTTTATCTTTAAATAGCCTCTTGGAAGACTGTTTTCTTATTGTAGATGAAGAAACCAAGCAATGAAAGTTTAATAACTGGCCCAAGTCTATTTAACTAACAAAACACAGAATGCAGACCTGAACACAGTTCCTTCCCAAGTTTATTTATAGCTAATTAACCATTCTTCAATTCTCACCATCTTCTTATGTGATGTACCTTAAGTTCCCATATGCTCAGGGTCAGACACCTGCCCTTTGATGCAATCTCCGTCTTCACCCTCATTTCAATACTTAAGTTTGATTCTATCCATTATGCTCAGAGAGTAGGAAATAGAAGATACTTTATTCAGCACTTAGCAGTTGGTATTTTGTAACAAATGCAAGCCCTGCTGGTTTTCCTGGGGACACTTGCTCTATGTAAGGGCTCCACAATGCACTCAGTACAGAACAACAACAACAAAACCAAAAAATGTGCAAAAAAAAAAAAAATCACTTCTCTGTGGAATGCTGAGCTCTACCCAAATATACCAGAACAATTTCCACAGCCTCATCACAGCAGAAATCCCCCAGCCTGAATCAGAGGTGATTTAGAAATGAAGACAAGCTATTTGTTGCTTTCTCATTTTGTAGTCTCCAGGCCAAGTATAAGTCCTGGAGGGATGGGGCAAAATGATTCAGGATGCGAGAGAGACCCTTAGGCCAACAAAAAACCAGCCGCTTTTCTTCTCTTTATTTATCAGAGATACACCAGAAGAAATATGTTGCTCTTCCTAACCCAAAATTCCCAGTGGAGGCAAAAAGAATCACAAATAAACATTGCCTGAAAATCAATTTTGAAAAGGTGGCTCCACAAAATATTGAACACACAGTTTTGTATTGCTTCATAAGCCAAGGTCAGAAAGTTTTACCATAATTGGCACATTGTATTCACATCTCCAGAGCCTAAATGTGTGAGGATGGGACAGGCGAAGTTAAGGACTCTGGGTTCTAGACAGTGGCTCACTCTCAGCTTATTTATATCCCACCCCAAGCTGAGATACCAGACCCATCCACATAGGCATATTGTGCTTTGCTATGCCCAGCTAATGCCTCCCAATCTGTTACTGATTTGGGGCTAAAATCACTTACAATGAAGACTTTCACCAGCCTCCAAAGTCTCTGAAATAATGATGTGCTGAGGATAAAGACACACCATTTATTTTATTCTTCTCTCCAACAGAGAACCAAAAAGAAGAAAAAGAAACAGTTATTCAGAGGCAAAGATAAGGCAGGGGCTCTTTTTAATACAATTACAATTTCAAAGGGCTTGCCAAGAAAATATTTCCAGCTGCCAACTCAGCAATTTTCCAAAGATTTCCTAACATACACAAAAAAAGATGGATTAATGGGAAAGAAATTATCAGGGGAAACTCGACTGCAGCTTACACAAGACCAGGCTATATATAATACATTGTTGTTTTCCATTCTTTGCCTGCCTTAGAGGGTCCCCAAAATCTGACCAACCTGCCTAATGCTGTGATCTTATGAATACCAAATCTGTTCCATAATAATACTATCAGGCCTTCTGGGCTTTGCTTGCCACAGCCATTACCATGTTCTTGAAACATATACTGGGTCCTGGTTTGCACATAATACAATCTGTAGATGCTGAGAACAGAAAAAAGAAAAAAAGAAAAAGAAAAAATAAACCTCCTCAGGATGCAGAAAAGGCACAGGGTGAGAAATAACCCCTGTGATTTCTTTACCCCACCACCAGCTCTCACTCTTAGATCCCTGTTTGTATACAGACTGGGAAACCAGTGGCCCAGTTTGAGCCATTGTTTTGTGAGTTCTGAGTTTTCCTTGAAGATTTTAATTTGGGGAGTTAAGATTTATGTAAGAGTGATGGGTGAGTATTTTTCATTGTGAAATGCACATGAATTTTGGAAAATGGCCATGGGAAAAATAAGAGTTCTGTTCCTGAGCTTATATCAACTTTCAATTTATTTAAGAGCCATTTATCCAGTTTGGGCATTATTTATATTTTTAATTTTCCTCTCTTTTACTCATTACCTTTTAGGTTATTTTATGTTCTCAGAACATTCGTAAGAGCACACAGAGGAATGTATCTTACTTCTTAGAAGATGCACAGAAATTTAAACTAATTCCTTCTTTACATCAGCTCAGTACCATACGTGCTGGCTAGTTTTATGTCAACATGACACAAGCTAAAGTCAGCTGAGAGTAGGGAACCTCAATTAAGAAAATTCTTCCATAAGAGCAGGCTGTAGACAAGGTTGTAGGGCATTTCCTTAGTTAGCAATTGATGGGGGAGGTGCGCAGCCCTTTGGGGCTTGGACCATGTTTGGGAGGGTGGTTCTGATTCTATAAGAAAGCCTACTGAGCAAATCATGAGAAGCAAGCCAGTATGCAGCACTTTACCATGTCCTTTGCATTGGCTCCTGCCTGCAAAATCCTTCCCTGTTTGAGTTGCTGTCCTGACTTCCTTTGATGATGGACTGTGATGTGGATGAGTAAGTCAAATAGCCCCTCTTCTCTCCAACTTGCTTGGGTCATTTTGTTTCATTGCAATAATAGTAACCCTGACTAAGATACAATACATGGTAGGAAAGAGTGTAAGTCAGTGCTATAGTTAAAAAAATGATTGTCTTATGTTTTATTTGGTCAATCATAAGTCATATGTTTTTTCATACAATATATTTTGTTCATGTTTTGTTCTACTCCCCCAAATCCTCCCAGGTCCTCCTCAACTCCAAACTTCATATTCATTCTCTCTCCTCTCTCCTCAACCCCTTTCCCGTGCCCCCTTCTCTCCCCAAAATCAAAATGAACCAAAAAAAAAAAAAACATCAGTAAGACAAAAAAATGTCAAAACAGAACAAAAAAGCCCACACTAAAAAAAAACAATGTTATATAGCAACTTCCTCTTATTTTGAAACATTCCATCTTCTGGAAAGCTCCTTAATCAGGAAAGCAAACAACTCAAAAGAGCTTCAGGAAATCCCTAAAACTGAACAGATTCATAGGTCCCTCCCTATACAAAAAAATAAAAAGCTGAGAGTTCCTCACGCTAAGCAAAGCCAAGCTGCAAAACAGACTCTCAGATGAGTAAAGCTGCCAAAAAGGCTGAAACCAGTTGGAAAAAACAAACACCAGCCCAGCTGCCTGGAAGAGGATTAGACCAACTGAGGCAACTGGAAAGAACTCATTCCAACCTACTGAGCTGCCTGCAGGCTGTGCAGTGTGCTCTAGGTTCCCAGCTTTGTGAACTGTCAGCCATGCTGCTGTGGGCTTGGTGATGCAGCTGTCTCTGAATCATCTGTGCTCCTGTAAGTAACCTTACTCATATTCCTGTAAGTAACCCCAATAAAAACTCAATGGTTCAGCAAGTTGGACTTTAGTGGTATCTGTACTTGGTCTGTCATGGGTTCCCTATCTGCCATGAGTAGATGTCTGTGTTATATCTCTTTAGGAAAAGTTTTATCACAAAACACCCATGAAGTTTGTATTTGTTAGCCAACTGCTCCTGGACATGGGTCTTGCCTGGAGTATGGTTGATATACCCAGTGACATACCATTGGAAAAAAACTGATTCTCCCTTTGCCAAAAGATATGCCTTACAAATATCATCTTGGTGAGACCCTGTGTCCACTTCCCTCTCTCAATGCTGCGACCCCTTCTGGCTTGAAGCTTGTACAGGTCTTGTGCAAGCTGTCATAGTCTCTTTAAGTTATTCTGTGCATCAGTCATGCAATGTCTAAAAAATACTTTTTACTTGGAGTCATAAACCACTTCTGCATCTTACAGTCTTTCTAGCTCCTCTTCCACATAAATCCCTGAGTGTTGGAGGGATGAGTGTGATGAAGGCATCCCATTTAGGACTGAGTGCTCCAAAGTCTCTCACTCTCTTCACATTCTCCAGTCTGTGTCTCTGTTAATTCTCACCTAGTGCAAGAAGTTGATTCTCTGTTGAGGACTGAGCTTAAGTGAGGCACTGATTTATGGATATAGCAATCAGATGCTATTTTATAAAAGTTTTCATATATACAAAATATTCTGAAAAAATATACACAGAAGCAAAAGAAGAAAAGGTTATGATCTGATGATCACATTTTGTATTGGATATTGAGCTTTAGAAATGATGGATTACTTATTTCTTCAGTGAGACATACAGAATGTCTGCTATAGATTTGATTCTTAGACAGATTCTAGATGTTCATGAAATTGCTCAGAAGTGAGTCTCATGGTGGTTAAGTGTAGGTTCAGTTCTTAATAGTGAACATCTTCCTGACTGCTTATTATACTTAAGGTCCTACATGAAGTACTACTTTAGTCACCTCAGAGACAGTCAAATCTCTGTGGGCTTATCAAATAGGTCACTTGCATTTCTGTACATATTGCAAACAGAGACCCTGCTGCTTTTGATCTGGAATTTTCTTCAGTGAGGGTTACAGAGTCAGCAGCCTTGAAGGATAGCATGGGTGCATATTTATCTGCCTTGAAGGATTGCATTCTTCCAGGACAAAGTACATTTACTTATTTTTCATCATTTTAAAAGTTTATTTTCTTCAGTGTGTGTGTGTGTGTGTGTGTGTGTGTGTGTGTGTACCAATGTGTAGGTTCTTGCCACAAAATATGCATGTTGAATCAAATAACAACTTCTGGAAATAAGTTCTCTTCTTCAACTGTGTGCTTTGGGGTTCGAACTCAGGTTGTCAGGCTTGTACAGCAAGCACTTTTGCCTGCTGAGCCACATTACTGGCTCCATTATTTTTTAAAGAGGTTTTCTAAGATCATATATTCTTTCTGCAATGTCACCTATTGCATGCATAGGATCACTTGGCCCTCAGCTCTTTATTGTGAGAAAGGGAGTTCAGCATAACTGTAATTTTCTGGCTGTTAAGTAATAGTCTTCTTCTCTCACAAAAGGAAACTTAGATCTTTTGTCAGCTTCCGTGAAAAGTGCCAACCTTCGTGTGGAGTCAAATCCCATTCAGATCCTTCCATATTTCAGTGGGGTTTTACACATGTGATTTCACTAAATCTTCTCAATATTATAATCATAGTATGTCTATTTTAGAGTAAAGATTTCTAGGCTTCAAGATTTTTGAGAACTTGCTCATGATCAACTGGCTGATCTTCTCCCACCCACTTTCCAATACACTGTGTGCATAGCAAGAGCCCTGATTCTAAGTCGCAGGAGATCCCAGGGTGTGAGCAAGAGTACAGCTCTGAGACAAAGCTGCCTACAGGGCTGGAACCAGCTTTGTAAGACAGGATGCAAGAAGAGCTTTCCCAGTGAAATTATTGAGTCTCTGCACTGAATGCCAACCTCTGGGTTTGGCTCCAATTAAAATGAACAGTTTTAAAGTCCTCAGGAAGAGGAATGCCTGAAAGAGTCATGCCTTCCATGGTGGGTCTACCTGAGAAGTGTCATCAGGAAAAGATTAGACTGTGGCAGTAAGAGTGGAGCCAAAATCAGACAAGGGAGAGAAAGAGGCAATCATGGAGGCTATTACTGCCACTCACACCCTGGCTTGATAGAGACTTGAGACACACCCAAAACAAAAGTCCCATCTTACAGCTGAGAGTAAGGTGGCTTGTTAAACTCCCTGCTGTGACTCTAGAAATGTTGCTCTAGAAATAAGTAAGTCCCATCAGCTGCCAAGCCTGTTAGCCTCTAGCACCTTTCCAATGTGACTCAGAGGGGCAACATAAGCCATGCAGATGAACCTCTTAACACATTGTCAGACACAGATCTACTGACCAGCAGGCAGCACAGGGCTGACCGCTTGAAAAGCTAATGGTCCTGTATACCCTGAGAGCAGCCCCTTCACCGTGGATGAAAACAAGAAGTGGGTCCCTCGGGTTTACTCTCTGCCACTGGATGACAGTTTATCAGTGAGGCAGCTGTGTGGATGGATGATCAGCAGAGCTTTGCAGTAGAAGAATGTGGGCATGCAGAGACATCCAACGATTTTCCTTAACTCTTGGTGACTTAGCACATCCAAAACTTAGAATGCATCCAGGGATGACCCAGAACATTAAATGTTTGGGATGACTGAACGGTTCAAAAAACTTTTTAAGGGTATATAACATCCTAGACAGCCAAAAACACATAGATTATCCTTACTTGCTCATATTAGTAAATTTTTAAAACCTCCTTTGGGAAAAATATCACAAGCACTATTAGTAGCCTTTGACCTTAGATATATATCATAGTGAAACAGAAGTTATAATTAGGAAGTGCAGCCTAAGAGGGAAAGGTCAGACAGCATGCTAAAATACTACTTGATATACAGGGCACTGTGAGAAAGAGCTGATGCCAAGGAAATGACTATTGATTCAATCTGGCACTTCAAATCCCTGACTAATACCATAAAATTTAATAGATTATAAAGGGAACACACAAACTGCAAAGAACACTCTGGGAAGCCCTGCTTTGGTGATTCTCCTAATTAAAGGAAGTTAAGAAAACATACATGGAATGGTCTGCTTAGCACTCCACACCGGGCACTCCTCCTACTGGACTCTCCTTTTCTACCTTCAGAATTAGAAGTACCCAGGTTGAAGCAACCACTCAGAGAACCTGGATTATACACATGCCCTGACTTTCCTGGTTGCAATAGATGGAGCCTACTCCTAAGAGAGAGGACATCTACCTCCAGGTTCTAGAGGAAATGTGAGGCTAAGCAGCCATGAGTGCAGAACTCTTCAGTAAATCTCTATTGCCTATAGTAAAGACCAATCTTCACCTCTCTCTGGTGATGATTTATCTCCATTTATCTCAGCTCTAGCTTTCTTTTGATTCTTGTCCTAGAATAGTTATTAGTGAGACCCCTTTTATCTTAAAAAGGTCTGTGTTTGGGGGAAAATGATGTGGTCACCTACTTGCCACTTCTTCATGATAAGGCACCACAGCTCTTCCCTAGTCATTCTCCATTAGTTCCTGGGTCATCTTTATTCCATAGCAGAAGCGCCTATGGTCTCTTACATATAAAATGCTCACATTTGCTTTCTGTCTATGCTCTCATTTAGATAGCTCTGTCCCATCTTTTCATATCCAAAAGTTTCTCTTGTGTTATATATGTGACTGAATTACGTATCTCACCTCACTGGTTAATCTCCAGTTCATACATGTATCTATCCTTGTTCTTAATAAACTATAGCTTAAGTATTTCTGACTCTAACTGCTCTCTCAGACAGAGTCACTCTTGGAGAGGCTCTGACTCGCTAATCATCAATCCATCAAGATCTAGCATACGCACGGAAAGTGATGTTCTCAAAAGTAGCTGATGGATAAATCAATAGCTGATGTTTGAAATAAGTGGGTATTTCAGGAAAAGACCAGAGGTAGAAAATGAATGTAAAAGAAAGAGGGACAGGAAGCATACGAATTAAGGGGAAGCAAATGATGGAGTTCTCTACTCAAAGCAAAGATGGCGGGCAGACCAAATCAGAACCATTCTACTCACTATCTAAACTCTATCCAATATGGTAGGGAATGGTCTTTTAGGTTTTAGAAGAAATCAAACAAGCATTTGGAGGTACAGCAGAGAGGTCAAGATTCTCTAGAACCAGGGAGTGTTGAGTCCCAGGCAAGACATTGAAACAGACCACACACTTGGTCAAAGAATAAAGAAAGAAGAAACTTGAGGTATAGGAGATGATAATGAGATGCCTACAGCAAAACTACATCCTTTTCCACCTGCCATTATGAGATCTGATTCCAGCAACTGCAGGTTACAGAGCCACTTAGTACAGGGAAAGCAGAGCCTGTCACCCGCAATTAACAACAAGCACAAACAAGACTTTAGACAAACAAGATCTATTTGGAGAGCATGCGGAGCATCCACATGCTACCCTCTGAAGAATCCAATACATAGGTTTTGGTCTATTAAGCTACATGTTTATCTCCCTTCGAGGCAAAAAAGAACATCTGTCACCATGCCCTTGTATCTAATTTCCATTGTGAATCCTCAGTTTTCAACAGATGCCCAAGTCAAGGCAGAGAAAACAGAAAGCGGGAAGCCAACACAGAACACCCCTTCTGAATTCAAGAAGAGCTGTCAGGTGGACCGAAAGGGTACACTCTGTCCAGCACTTCTTGACCCAATTTATCCTCCCTGTTCCTTTTGCTCTGTGTTTGGGTTTCTCTAACAATAAACTAACATCTTCTTCTCTCTCTTCTAACACTGCATCTCTTTAGAGAGGATAAAGAACAGAAATGGCTGGAAGACTGCAAAAGGATTACAGGAAAGTTGTACTTCTTCCTTACTTGTGCTATGATGGGTCTCAGAGTCAGGTGGCTCAACTTCTGTCTGGCTGAATGTTTTTGAATAAGCTACATCCCAGAGACTCTACATAATTGACATATGTAACTGACTTTATATTAACATATCTCATAGCACACACTAAATATTAAATATTGACTAGGTAAATAGTAACTCCAGCCCTTTAATCGTGTAGTTTGAAGAATAGTCTCTGAACTAAGCTTTGAAGTATATGTGTCTGATTGTGTCATTAATACTTCCAAAATTAAGCTGGAAAACTCAAACTTTCATAATTCAAGACTTTGAAATAGTGACCAGAGTACCTGACCTCACTGGTAACTTAGGGTTCTGAGCCTTTGACATCTAACATTCTTTTGGCTGCCTATATCTCTTGGTTATTTTAAGAATCTAACCAAAAACAAAATAGCACTCCTGCATGCCTCTCTTACTTCCAAAGACTCCTTGTGGGAAAATCAAAAACTCATTCAAAAGAAATGATGGCTGGTTGGGAAGAGCCAAGCTATTGCATTGGCAAAATTCTATCTGCCCCAAATTATTTTTTTTTCTGCATGCAAAAGTTACAGTTGATTAACTTGCCCTCTAATAAATACCAGCCAGACTGTCCTATGGGAAAACTTAAAAGCTTACAGATGGAATGATAATTTAATTACCACAATCATCCTCATACAAAATACAGGTCAAAAATGCACCCTATGTATCAGGCTTTGTTTCCTCAACAAAACTGAAAATAGATCTGTTCAAAGCCTGTAGGTTATAGCACAAGCATCCATCTATACCTCACCCCTCCCTCTGTAGCCTGACTCCCCACACACTGACTACCCTTCTGACTTTCTTGTTAGTACAACAAACATCATTCGTCATCACAACTGGTATGTAACAAGTAAGTCACTGGTACATTTACAAAATCAAGGTGTCCTCCTGACCCAGGACTGCAGAGATTGCTAGGAGTCCCACTCAGCTCTCTAGCTCCTATTTTCTGGCCTTTTAAAGGTCAAGTAATTCTCTGAGCTCCTGGTCACTGCAAACTCAAATGAGTTGAACAAGCTTGACCTTGAGAATAATGGACTGTAGTAGACAGCCCGCCCATGTGGCCTGCCTCACTTGTGTTCTGCTAATGTGAAGCCTATTTAAGCTACATAGAAATATGCTCCTAAAATCCCATTATGCAATTATCCACACAAAAACTTTAAATTAACACTTCAACCCCTAATGTTCTGACCCACCAAGAGCTCCGAGTTCCCCACTCCTTCAGACATGAACCATTAAGCCCAATTGCTTCCATTTATTAAGACAGACTGCTGGATAGTGCTGACAAAGCACAAGTCTTAATCTTTGAAGAATTTTAAAATGCCTACTGAGTATGGCAGTGCATGTCTATAAACTCTGGCACTCAGCATCTAAGGCAGGAGAATCAGGAATTCAAGACCAGCTTGGGCTACATAAAGAAAACTTCCTTGTGTGTGTGTGTGTGTGTATGTGTGTGTGTGTGTGTGTGTGTGCTGAAATAGCTCTATGGACAAATGTACTTGGTGCCAAGTCTGATGACTTGAGTTTAATCCCTTGAACCCAAATGGTAAAAAGAGATCTTCCTCCCAAGAGCTGTGTTCTGACCTCTGCACATGCCCCCATCCCTCTCTCTCTCTCTCCCTCTCTCTCTCTCCCTCTCTCTCTCCCTCTCTCCCTTTCCCTCTCTCTCTCTCTCTCTCTCTCTCTCATTCATACACACACACACACACACACACACACACACACACACACACCACAGCACATACACACAATTCATTAATTAACTTAAGGATGTTGTATCAGAACTAAAACTACACTTTTACCTATCAACCTAGTACTTTGAGAGTCATATTATACCTAAAAATAATACAAATGGGTTTTCTCAAAAGTTTAATCCAGATCAGCCAGGACTCCTAGTGTTAGTGGTGGTTAATATTGATTGTCAACCTGACAGATCTAGAATCACTTGTGAGTCTGGCTTCTGGGAATCCATGTGAGATATTATCTAGGTTAGGTTAACTGCTAGATATGCCTGTGAAGGATTAGCTTCATAAAGTTAATTAAGGAGGAATGAGACACTCTAAGTAGGGTGACATCATTCCATGGGCTTGATTGAGTCATGAACATGAAGAAGAGAGCTAAGCTAGTATTAGTCTCCCTCTGCTTTCTCACTACAGATTTAATAAGACCAGCTGCCTTGAGCTCCTGTAACCATGACTTTCCCTCCATGGTGGACTGTACTCAACAACTCTGAGCCAAATTAAACCCTGCCTTCCTCAAATTGCTGTTGTCTGGTTATTTTATTACAACAGTAATAAAAAGTAACTAATGTAGTATTAGTCTGTTTTGTGTTATTACAAAACACTTGACACTGCATGATATACAAACAATAGAAATGCATTTCCCAAAACATGAAAGGGGAGGTTCAAGATAGGACAGCTGCAGGTAGTATGTACAGTGAAGGCTCTCCCTGCTTTCAAGATGTTGTCCTGATACTGTGTCATCTTACTGTAGAGTAAGAATAAGAGAAATATTACTCCCATGAAAGTTTTAAGAAGACACTAGGCTACTCATGAGGGCAGAGTCCATGTAACTCCTTCTCTACTCATAGAGCTCCATTCTGAATATCAGCACCATGAAAATTGAGGTTACATGTGAACTTTGTTTAGAAAGGACACAACTTTCAAACCATGACACACAGGGAAAAACAGTTCCTACCCTTCTAATGATCCAAATTATGGTAGTGTTTCATATCGCAGAAGTCAGCCATTTGCCTTTGCCTCTGTTTACTTTTCTTCCTACCACAGGAGAAAGTGGGTACAGCTCAGATGGGAGTGAAATAAAACCCAAAGGAGCTCCTCCTTCTCCCAGAGCTCACACTTGGGACTAATGTCCCCCCCCCCTTTTTGTCTTGCTAGATTCCTATCTTTTACAACTAAAGCTGAAGTTATGGCTTGTATGTTCTGGCATCTCCTCCAAGCTCTGCTTTTGGATTGTCCTCCCTTCCCTGGTGTTACAACTTACCTTTGCCCTATCTACTATGGAGCCAACTTCCTTTCAGTCTCTTACACTAATTCTGGACCCAAGCACACAGAACTCCTAAATGTAAAAGGATCAGGAGACTTTTCCTGCTTGCCTAACTCTGCCTGTTCCTCTTAGATGCTTATCCTGCTGGAAACCCTGCATGGAGCTGCAGCAGCCTTGCTATTTAAGAAGACAGACTATATGAGAGATGATGAAAGTCAGATGGTAATGGAATGGTGAGATGAGGAGACATCTTTCGAGAAATGGCACCTGGACATCTTCCTCCTTACTTCTTTTCTCTTCTTGTCTTTCCTCTGATCCTGTCACCATCTGGACAGTTTCCTGTCATGACTACAGTACTTTCACACTGAGCATCTCTGCTTCCTTCTCCTTAGAAGAAATTCAGGAGTCACTGTCCTTTTACAGTATCCACTCAGGCAGGTCCTAGGATGTTTAGAGTTCTAGCCAGGTACAAGATCAAGAAATACCTGCAGGGATAGTTATATAGCTCAGAGATAGAGCACTTGCCTAGCACATACAATGTTCCAATGCCTCACAATGAAAAATATACATGCCTCCCAGAAACATCTTGGTTTTTAGAGGCAGAGTCTTGCTATACTCTCAGAAATCTTCCTTTCTAGACCTCCTTAGTTTTGGGATTACATATTGCATCACCCTATCTAACAGTTGTTCTAAATATATTGACTAAAATTATATATTTTTATTGTATTAAACTGACTTACATAGAGCCACTTTCCATGCAAGTGTATAATGTAGTTTGAGCATAATCTTCCCCATCCCCACTACCCTCCTCTTCCTCACCCCTCCCCTCCAATCTCTCTCATCATTCTATGGAGTTTCTTTAGGGGTGACAGTTGCAGGCCAACTTGTGGATACCACTACAATGGAGCTGCTGCTGAGCCTGTGTAGTTTTCAGAAAGGGATGCTCCTCACATTCACCTACAGACCTTTAAGAAATGGAGTCTTAGATCTATCCCAAGTTTATTGAATCATGGTCTCAAAGTTTGGGGCAAAAGACCAAGTACCAGAAGTATCACCAGTGGTTCTGATATATAACCCCCAAAGAAAAAGCCTTCTTTAATGAGCAGAAGTCAGGTAACAGCAGATGGGACACCTAGATCCAAGATGCATCCCCACAAGTTACCATATGCATGTCTCAAAGGAACCATTAGGCCCATAGAACAACTCTTGTGTGAGTGAGAAGAGATACCTAATAATGTCTGCCCTCTTCTAAGAACTTCATCCAAACCAAGCAGATGATAGCCAAGAGCTCCCCACAGTTTTCAGAGCTCTACATCTCTGTCCAGGTGTAAATGTGGCCTTTTGACAGACCTGGTTCTCACACTGCACGGACTCAGAGGGCTTCTTGATCTAGCATCTCAGGGACTCCTGTCTTTCCCTCCATCTCTGTTTGGCCTCAACTCTTTAAGTTATAAGAAAGAAATGCCTACAGTTTGCTTCAAGAAACAAGTGTGTTTTGAGACGCAGATGTGGAGTACATTTAGAATTGTGTCAATAACCAGGAGGCATCAGAACTATGCTCAAGTCTGATGTTTTATCTCAGTTGTAGTCAGAGCCCAGGCATAAATATCTTGGGTTTGTTTAGAGAAACTTCAGCTCCTTAATGAGCTGCCTGCTCTGTTGCTGACTCTTCTTTACTCCCTCTCTCCTAAACCTGAAGTAGATTTTCCCTAAGCTCCTGAGTCCTTCGGGATTGTTGATGATGGCCTGAGAGAGATTTGCTCAAGTCTCTCAGGAAAATCACAGCTTTTCCTGGTTTTCTGGCATGAATTTATGCAAACGACTTTCCCTCACTGGGCTTGGGACTAGCTAAGAGCTCAAGTTTATGTCAATATAATACTCCTTAGCTTCCAAGCTGCACCGAGACCTCATTTGCATTGTGCTGGAAAGCAAGCTCTACTCCATCTGACTTTCATTTCTAGGCTTCTCTCTTCACTAGGGTCACCAGCTCGCTCAAGAAAGGCCTCTATCCAGTTACCTCTGTTCCCAGGTGTTCTGATGCTGTTCCGTTCTCTACCACTTGGTGGCACTGTTCTCCGGCACTGTCAGTCCTGCACCTGGATTTAAAAATGAAACTTCCATCTGCGGTCTACCCTATATTATAATTGCAATGGTAGCGTTTTCTTTGATTTTTTTTTTTACTTCCTCTTCCCCGCTTCTGAAGCTGAATAAGAAACTGTTTAAGAATATGTAGACACACCCGCCTGCGTCGCCTTTTAAAAGAGCCTCCTCCGCAAGGATCATAAACCAGGACCAAGGACAGGGCTCCTTCCCTTGAAGCGTTGCCTGAAAGTAAATAATGGCTTCCTAAGGACAAACTTTTGTCAAGAGTCATGTCCACATCTTCTCCCCGCTCAGGAAGCACTCAGATAAATAAGATGGTTCCACTGATGTCTCCATTCAGTAGGTGTCCATGTGCATTTCGCCACCACCTTCCCAAGCAGAATAGTAGACTGTGGGAACAAACCTGCTCCTGAATTCTCACTTCACACGTGCTGGGTACAGGCCAAATTTTTCCAGTGTCTCAGTTTTCTCAATTACAGAATGGGGATTACAATACTAAACTGAGGGCAGTTCAGGGGGTGTAGACTAAACTTCTCGGACAGTACTGCATGTGCAGAGAAAGCTCCAAAATTGTAAGCTCTTTCTGGAAGGGAGTTCTAAGAATTGGGATCTCCGCAAGAATACTATACTTGGGGTGCAAATGGCCTTCAGGGATCCGAGGCAGTGACTTATCTCCCAGGAGAACAACCTTCCTCTTCTGGTAACTGGGGTATGCAGCTATATTTACATATATGCATTTCCTAGCTCGTTCTCTCTCTTTCTCTCTCTCTCTCTCTCTCTCTCTCTCTCTCTCTCTCTCTCTCGTGTGTGTGTGTGTGTGTGTGTGTGTGTGTGTGTGTTTTGTGTATGTGTTTGTTTTCTATAAGTTGGAACACAGCTATGGCTAAGATAGATAGATACTGAGTACTTCTTCATGATTTTTGCCCAAACTATATGTTTATTTTTCCATTTACATGTTTATTATATTTTTGCTTAAAGTGGACAAGCATTCAGACCCACAGCTAAGCCTTATGTCTGGAGGCTCACATAACACTCTGCCTTATCTCTTGTCAACACCCTGACTCCTTTATTCTAAAACCTGTAAATGCCCAGGCCCTAGAACCCTTTTCATTGAATTCATTGAATACATTTTCTTGTATAACTCTATTTGCCTATTGTAATAGTGATTGCCAACATAATGCACAGAAGGTAGGGTTTTTTCCTACATGATTATGGGAAGGGTTTAATATTTTTAAATACAAATTTAAGTATTAAGACTTATTGTCATTGAAAGTAGTAAATTAAGTAATAGAAGCCCAATTCATGTAGGGACCCAAACTCCTTCTAGTTTGTTATTTATCCATCTCCATTATCTTCCAATTACCTTTATAGTTCAAGTGCATCCTGATGTATCAGCACTGCAGCTGTCATAGAAAGGAAAGACTAAAAACAAGCCACCTCCCCTTAAGGACTCAGAGAAGTCTCCCAGATCCCATTTCCTGCCAATTTGTAACTCAGTCAAAGCCAGATCCAAAAGGGCTAGAGGGCTAGGAAGTCTACTGGGAATCCACCTAGAAATGCTGTTAGTATGGAGAACGGGGGAACAACACCGGAAATGTCAGCTTCAGCCATGATGCTAATGGAGGTATACTACCAACACAAATACCCAAGCCAATAATCCATGTAAGCTGAAAACCACTGAGGCCACAAATAACAAGCTACTTATTTCAAACAAATCCATACAGAAAATTTAACATCAACCCAGACGCATGTCTAAGACAAAGAGCTTCAGCAAAATCAAGAGATTATAGCTATCTAAGGAAACATTAAACGTTCTACTCTACAAAATTACCCATTTTTAAAGCTGGTAGGTATCGTCAAGGTGAGTTATTGTAAGTTCCAGTTATTGCAAGAATTCCCTCCGTATTAATCTTAAGTGACATTGTCTCATCTCTGCTTGAATGTTTTGAAGTAATGGTATCTGTGTCTTACAGGTCTGGAGTTGATGACTGTGGACAGTAAGAACAGCAGCTGAGGCTCAGTGTCTGCCCTCAGAAGACAAAACCATGACTATCCTAGAGTCAAGTTGTAGTCAAGACCAAGGCAATGTCGATGACTCAAGCCTAGATGTGTTTTTACCAGAACGACATGTCCTTACTGCGATGAATATTGCAGTGCAACAAGTATACTGGAGTATAGTATATAGGTTTCAGAAGCCTCAGAGCATGCAACCTCCTAGCTGTCTAAGCCAGGAAAAGAGTAGCTTCCAATAAGACTGATTGAAAGGACTGGGGAGACAGACATTTGGGTAATGCAACTGAACATCTATCAGAGAATATCTAGAGAAGAAGATCAAAACTATATATATTTAATCAGCTCCACAGAGTTCCATTTGAAATAGTGAGCTATGGGGAATAAAAGAAAGAGAAGCTAGGAAAGGAGCTTGTTTTTACAGAATAAAGACAGAAATGCCAGAAAAGGAGAACAATGAAGAACAGTTTTACAAACTGTTTCATAAACAGAGAAAGAGGAGGGAGGAAAGAGGAGAAGAGTAGGAGAATGAAAATGAGGGGAAACCCAAATGTTTATAATATGATGCCTATGTGCTTCAGCTTTCTATTACTGTAACAAAATACCTGAGACAATCAACTGTTTCAAAGCGTAAAGTGAACAGGGATGTAGACAAGGGACAACTACTTGCTTAACATGTACAAAGATGTGGATTCAATTACCAGCACTGCAAAAATTGAGAAAGAGTAAAGTTTTACTTAGGAAATAATACTTTAGAGACTCCATTCCATAGTCTGTTTGCCCCATTACTTTTGAGCCTGCGGTAAGGCAGTACATAGCAGCAGTAGTGCATGATGGAACAAGTTGTTCACCTTGTAACAGCTAGGAAGCAAGAGTGAGAGAGTAATAGAGTCCTTTATTCCCTCTCCTCTAAGAACATGCCCACAATGACCACAAGATTTCTCAGGAGGTCCCACTTTGTACATTTTTCATCACCTCTCAATAACACCACACTGGAAAACAGAATTTTAACATAGGCCTTTTGAGAACACTCAAGGTCCAAACTACAGCAAAATCTGTGGAAACATGATCACTTTAAAATTTCCTTTGAGTTGCCAAGGCTATTCAATTGCTCTCCACAAACTTACACGAAGGCCATATTGCTAGTGACAATATTTACATATTTCACTGAACATGGAGATGTAAAGCTGATGCCTAACTAAAGCCTTCACTACTCTGACTAGTGTTCATAGTACTGGATAGGTCCCTGCATTCTACCAGAAGAGAAAGATACAATCAAGCTACAAACTTTGCAGTCTTCAACAGTGACCTGCCTATGTGACATGCTGCTGCAGTAGTGGCACAAATGTTGTGGGGGTAATCAACCACTATCAAATTGGATTTGAGACCATTTCATGAGATCAAAACCATGTCTGACACTACTCAGTTGCACAAGAACCTGAGCTAGATATGTCATGGGCCTAAGAAAAAACCAAATACTATTGTCCTGTTAAAGGAATGGTATTCTGCTATACTCATTGATCAATACCTTGTTCAGCCATCATCTGAGAAGCTTCCTCTTGCAATAGATGGGAATTAACAGAGACTTACAACTGGACAATGTACATAGCGTGAGAGACTTTGAAACAGTTGGTCCTAATGAGATGCCTTTATCAAACTCTTCCCCTCAAATGTCAGGGAACTATGCAGAAAAATTGTAAGAGCCATAAGGGTTGGATATTACCAAGGAAACAGTGTCTTCCAAACACAACAGGACTTTTGCACATATGAACTCACAGAGACTGTAGCAGCACTCACAGGGAATGCACAGGTTCAAGCCAGATGGGATCCCAGTACAGGGAGGCGAAAGCAGACATGAGCCCTCATCTCTAACCAAGAAGCTATCTCCTATTGGCACTGACTTCCAAATGAAAAATTACTTCTCTCTCATGTAGCCTCACTGGGAATTCAAGCTACTCTTAAGGGAAGGAAGTATGCCCAACAGTAGATAACCAAAACAAAATGGTATTTTATAGACATTTTGTCTCATATTACATTGTTTGGGTATTTTTTGTTTCACTTGTCTCTTGTTTGTATATTATGGTTTCAGATTTTGTTTTTATGAGTTATGCTTGTGTGTGTGTGTGTGTGTGTGTGTGTGTGTATGTGTGTGCGAGCGATGTGTGAGTGTGTGTATGTTTCTTGTGCTTTCTCTTTGTTGTTTTTCTTCATTGATTTTTTTAAAAATACTGGTTTGTTTGCATTTTGTTTCCCCATTTGTTTTCTAAAGAGAGAGAGAACAAGGCATAGTGTGGGTGGGGAGATGGGAAGATCTTGGAAAGGGAAACCATAATCAGAATATATTGTATGAAAAATATTTTTAATAAAAAATAAGCACTTCCTATCAGGGTCTATGTCATGAACCATTGTTTGAGATGGCATTTGAGTTGAGTGATGGTTTATATAAAAACTAGAATAGATCCTTAGTTCAGATCAATTTTACATATCTTTGTTCTGATGGAAGAGCTCTTCCTCCAAACTGTAGATAGGTCTGTTTTTTAATAGACGTATACTGAGGTTTTGCTATAGGCACTAGAGACCAAATAGGCTCATCACTCAAGCTAAGTCAGTAGCTCTAAAGTCTTTCAACTGAAGCTGGAACAGAGATACTTTCCTCTTCATTCTCTGTGTCCTAAGGGTGTGGCTCTGGAGTGGCTAATGGACATACTACCTACCCATGAGTAAGGCTGAGCCAATTAAGCTAGATAGCAAACACATAGAAGTAGAGACAAGAGATGGAATAAAGGCCGAGGTAAGGAATGACACCAACATTGATGAAAGTATGAATTCCCACAGGAGCCCTCTTTGTGGGGCAAGGTTCTCCTGACGACCAACCCAAGGTATTTCCTGAGTGCCAGGCCAGACTAAAGGCTGCATTTGAGCTCCAAGAGAAATCATTGTAGTAGTTATTGAAGGATATGTCCACATTTCAGAGAAGGTGGTTAAGACAAGGAATGTCCAGCTCTTAAGACAGTACACGAATAGAGCAACAGTCGCCATCAGAAGATATCAGCACCTGGAAAATAGAATGTCATCAAGGCTACTGGTGGTAGAGATGTCTGCACGGCTGTAGGAGACAAAAATAGAACATGGAGAATAGAAGCAAGAAAAGACTTGCTGGAAAATGACACCCCAGTGGCATGGTGTTTGGACAACTAATGTGATTCATGACAACCAGAACAAAATCCCTGCAACATTAAAACATTCCCTGAAAATCCCTCCTCCCCTCCAAAAATATGTCGACAAAGAAAATGCAGCAAAACTGGGGTTTCTACACAAAAGCCATGTTTGTCAAATATAACAGTTACTTTCTGATCATACCCAAGCAAGAGTTAGGATATACAGATAATAGGAAAGTGTAAGTGGTGTCCCAAGATTTAGACAGAATGAGAAGGGTGAAGACCCTGACTGTGGCACTAGAAGGTGTTACTGCTTTTATTGATGCCCTTTAAGATTGTTACTGAATCCTGTTGGATTGGTGATATTGGGAGGGCTGCTTGTTTCTGAAGCAGGGAGCAGGGAATCAGAAGAGAGGGGGAAGGGGGGAGGATGAGTTGAAACGTATTGTATGAGAGAAGAAAATAATTTAATTTGATTTTTAAAAAATTGTTACTGAAGAAATAATAGGGCATAAAATGTTCAAGAGAATTAAGAGGTGAATAAACGCTGAAGAGGTATAGGTGAGAAGACCTCTTGTGCTCTCTAGTCTATTTCTATTAAGAGGCACGGGAGTTAGAATTAGACAATAGGGTATGTAAACTGAAGAGATTGTCATCAGCATAGGGAATGGAACAGGGGTTAAGAGTGGAATGCAATGATCCCATAGGAGCCTGGCTCAGCCTCTACAATCAGGTCCAAAACTTAGTCTTGGCTCTGCCCTCTAGGAAGTGCATCTCCAAGGCTCCAGACTTAATAAGCACATGAGACTGTTTCTTGTAATAATAGAGATATAGTGTTATGGACATGAAAGCAGGAGCATGGAGAAGGAAGGTGTAGGAATAAAACTGAGAGATGCAAATCACAGAAGTACGCTCCTTAATTTAGGTCAAAGGGGAAATAAGGAAGGAAGATTGAAATCAAGATTGATTGATTTCTTAGGACAAGGGACCTTTATGAAAGGGTCTTAATACTGTTGCCCATCTTGCAGGCTGAGCAATAGAACAGATAAGTTTGTAGGCCCATGGTTTTCTCTGCTAAATGAACAAGTACACATGAGATACCCCGAAAGGCTCCACTAGCTTTTCTTCAGAAATCCTGTTAACAAAATATTAAGTGTGATGTGATTTAAGGTTGGCAAGGATCAACAGATGAGTGGACAAACAAATACCAGGAATATTATTCAGCCTTGAAAAGGAAGTAAGCTTTGGTATGTGTTACCACATGGGGGAGCCCTGGAGACATTGTGCTGAGTAAGAAAAGCCAAACACAAAAAGGAAAATACTTTATTATTTACATATATGAAGCACCTGTAACATAAATTTGTAGATGCAGAAAGGAATTAGAGATTGCCAGGAGCTGGAAGAGGACTAGGTAATTATCATTTAATGGCTGTAGGATACTGCTGAGAATAATAAAATTATTTTCAAATAATGATGATTGCTTATAGCACTAATTATAATCAGTTCCATTGAACAATACACTTGAGTGTCTTAGTTGACAAACTTTTATGATATAGAAACACAAAGAAGCCAAGTGATGGTGGTGCACACCTTTAATCCCAGCCCTTGGGAGATAGAAACATGCAGATCTCTGTGAGTTCAAGGCCAGCTTGGTCTATAGAGGGAGTTCCAGGACAGCCAGAGTTACAACAGAGAAACTCTATGTCAAAACAAAAAAACAAACAAAAAAAGAGGGAAAAGAAAAAAGGAAAAGAAAGAAAAAAGAAACATAAAGTGTTTCTGTCTACACACATTAAATAAAAAAATTTAATGGATGGAACTGGAAAATATTCTACTGAATGAGATAACTTAGGCTCTGAAAGACAAATCCACATGTTCTCTCTCATATGAGGACCCTGGCTTTGACTTTTTAGATTTGTGTGTTGGATTTGAAATGCCTGTAGAGGCCAGGAAGCTAAAAAAGCACATGGAGAGGTAGGAGAGGGAGAGGCTATAAGGAGTGGGACAATTGTAAAACATACAGGGCGTGAAAGCAGAAGTGGCTACTGGGGGTGAAAAGGTTTGAGCAGAGATGGGTGGAAAGGTAGAAGAAAGGAAGGAGAGGGGAGTGAGCTAACCAAAATTAAGAATGTATTTTAAAAGCCACATGAAAGAGCTAATTATATATATATATATATTATTTCAATTAAATTACTTTGAGAATTCCACACATGAGTACTGTATCTACTGTATCTACATCAATTTTATCTTCCCTTTTTCCAAAACCCCTCCCATGTCTCCAAACCCCCTCTCAAATTCATGGCCTCTTCTTTAATTATTGTTATACATATAATGCTGCTCTCAAAAGCTATGAGATAATAAATGAAAAATTCCACTGTCAAGCATATGGTATCTCCCTTGGAATCGTTAGTCAGTAGATACCAAGGCCCCAAAACAATACAAGCCATTTGCCAGTGCTCTTGGTTGCTCACCAGAACTAAATGGTAACACTCTATTGCTGAAAGCACAGTACATTTTGATTGTAGGACATGGAAAAAATCAAGTTAGAACTGAGCTGCAAGCCTGTTCCCTTCTGGCCAGCTTTCAGAGGGCCAGGAAATGGCTATGCAGGGTGCTTTGGGGGAAAAGTTACCTGTGCTTTTTAGATAAGATATGCCAATTGGTGAAATAATGACATGGGTATTATGGGAATAGCCAACTACTTTCAGATTTGATCTGAGGACTCATCCACAGAAGGTAATCCATGAATGGTATTGAACTCTAGTCAAAAGCCCATAGATATGGAGGTTATGGGCCCTGGGAAGGAACTACTGTTGTTTTTGCTAAATGGAACTGTTGTCAAATTGCTTTCTAAGTGTTTGTTTATTCCCATTTATAAGTACTACTGTCAACTTTGTCAAAAGCTTCTTTTTGCAGTGTGCAACAGTTAATGCCAATATTCATAAATGGCCAAAAGGCTGAGAATAAGTAAATCTTAGAGCCATAGGATTGGGAAGCATGATATGAAACACTGTCATCTGGATATGAGAAGGCCATTGCACTCATAAACTCATAGCAGCTGTGGCTACCTGCATAAGACCTGTACGAGATCAAGCCATCAACATTCCAGCATGGACAGAGCAGGTGTGTATGAGGCTCCATCACTAGGTGGGGAGCTATCGGCAGTTAGTAGATTCTGGAGGACAGGGATTCATTTCTCTGCACTGTTGTCCTGGACTGTTGCCTATGATCCAATAAACGACTCCACACTCACATACATGCTATCAACCCCAACTAAACTCAATCAGTCATATATTTTTTAAAGACATAGAACTAGAAGATGGCATGCTTGGAATAAGAAATTGTCTAGAGATGGTAGGGGTATAAATATGGGAAGAGGGGAATATGAATATGATCAAAATACAATACATTAAATCCATGAAATTGCCAAAGTATATATTTTTTAAAAAATTATTTTTAATTGTTAAAATGGGATGTGTGTACCTTTATCTTAACTGGTTTATGGCTCCCAGCACAAAATAGCAGACACCAATAACAAGGTCTTCAGAAAGTCACTAATAGGGAAGGGCTAAGCCAGTTCTGAACATTCCAGTTGACCTTTTCTGCCTTGCTCTGCGCACACTAACCTGCCTTCTCTCTCTGCCAGTCCCCCGGGCCTTCTTAATTACTCTTTCCTGTCCTCTGATTTCAAAGCTGCTCAGTTTTATCCCAACAAAAACTACTGCCCTTGCAAATGTGTTCACCTTCTGGTGCTGCTTACACACAATTCTCTCCAAGTATGACTTCTGGCAAATCACAAGAAGAAGAAGAACGGTGTCCTAAGATAAAAATAGATGTGCAATTTGCCAAAAATAGATTAACAATAACAGTTGTAGTGATAAATAATGATAACAAATACAAAACATCTCATAGTATCATGAAAAAGAACTTACTGAATTATATAATCCTAAATTGTCTCATAGCATAATTCTTACTTGAGTTTTTGAGTGCTTAACCCTTTACTGACCTTCAGTTGCATTGTGATAATCTCCTTTATCACTGATAGAAACAATTTCTCCTGTTTACTTTTGAATGATTGGCATAGAGGTAGTGCAGAGTGAGACTAGGAAGGAGGATTTATGAATATATATATATGTGTGTGTGTGTGTGTATACATACATGTATACATATCCATATGTGTATATATATATATATACACACACACACATATATATACATGCATATATATGTATATATATTGGGAAAGCAAATATATATCCATATCTACATATACATATATCACATGTAATATATATGATACATGTATATCACATAGCATGAACAACACACACACACATACAGTCCAAAATAAGATAGGATGGATGGAAATAAAAGCACCAGGGTTAATTGTGAAATTTAAGTGACATTCTTTTACTCTGAGTTGAAACAATGTTAAAAAAAAAGTGGGTGAAGATTAATAGAAATCTTGAGTCAGAAAGGAAGTAAACTGAGACTCAGGTGTGGTAGGCATACCTGTAAGTTCAGCACTCAGAAAACTGAGGCAGGATGAACTTGATTTAGAAGATAACCTGGGTTACATATCTAGACTCTGTCTCCAAAACAAAAATCAGAAAATGGAAGATGGTGTCATTGGTGGGAAAGAACTGGGAAGAGAGGTAGGCTATATGATTTCAGTCACCAATTAACTTTTTTTCTGTGGGTATCACTGTTCAGGTATGGATCCAAATTCCTTTATCTTGCTGGCAAAAAAAAAAAAAGATCCCTTTATATCTTGATTTTTAATATTAATTGAGCAATGGGCAATACATATGCAACGTGTTAGGTGTGGAAATTTATTTTTAGTTATGTTTAAAATGGTTGTTTTGTGCACTGTCGAGTGAGGGGCTGTCTAGGCCTTGGTATTTTACATTGTCTGCAGGTGCAGGTGTTGGCTTTATGTAAATGATTTCTCATGATCTGCACATGCTACCAATAGAATACTTAGGTATCAATAAAACCCCCTGCAATGAGACACTTGGATTTCACTGTTCAGTATGGTGCTTGCCATGATAGTGTTTCCTCTGCAGAGGTCTGGCAGGGTTTGCACCTATGAATATGCCATCATGTCTTCCTTGGTGAGCTACCACAGCAGTGTACTGCTACAGTTAGGAACCCCAGGAAGAGAAAGAAATGTGTTTGATACTCTATCTCTTGAAAATCTCAAGAGCTATAGGAAGAGGAACTGCAGAGAACTACCTTCTTCCCATCTGATAAACACAATAATATAATGTGAATACACCATTGTATGTATTTCAAAAGAAAGGAATAGCCAGCTCATCTGAAGGAAACAGATCACAATTCTCGAAGATAACTTGGCTTGGCTTTAAGTCACAATGGGGACCATGATAAGCAGAAAAGGATAGCAGGATGCAGAAAGCAAGAAGAGCCATCAGACAGGTAAAGAACTAAATGTACCATGTGTTGAAACCAGGGTAAGGAAGGGCTTAGTGTAGCAAAGTGTCTCAGGCAAGAGCACAGATCTCTGACACTGGAGCAAGGCAAGACTTCATCAAAGTGTTATCACAGCACTCCAGAGATGAAGAGCAAAGCTCCAGGGCTCCCTCAGAGGACTGAACAGGAGACTAGCCAGCCAGTCTTCTCACTAAATCACAGAGAAAAATCTTCTGGAGGAGAGGAGGAGTTTAGAAAATCGGTGGGGGGTCATGCATGCTGTGTTAGAGGAATGAAATAATCAGTAGACATTTGAAAGGGTATCATTAGGCAAAGACACCTTAATAAATCCATGATGCTCTGTTCATCTCTTCATTGGTAACTTTTCCAAATCAAGGATGAGCTTGGTTTGGTGTGAATCACTTTTAGTGATGTGAGTGTCACAAAATGGACACGACAGCAGGTGGGGACAATGGATGTCAATGAATGACCAACACTTCATTTTCTCAGTGTTTGTAAGCCATCTGCTTAACAATCTGTTTAATAATAATAATGAGTGGCTGGCTCAATAGTGAGTAATTCTTATGCAATCGCTTTTGGCCCTTTGGAAAGCAGATGCAATGCTGTGCATCTTCAACCATCTTCACCTTGTGGTTTGCCACTTTCCTACAGAGATGGATGCTGACAGTCTGCCTTCCCATTTACATAGCCCCTCACAGCCCAGAAATACCCAGCAGAGACTGAGATTTGACCATTTTGAAAGCAATTTGTAAAAAAAAAAAAAAAAAAAAAAAAAAAAAACCTTGACCTGGTAAGGATCACAATTCCTTTTTAATGTTGTAGTTAAATCTTTTCAATTTCAAATGATTTGTGTGTGTGTGTGTGTGTGTGTGTGTGTGTGTGTGTGTGCAAAGAATGTGCAAGCAAAACAGAACCGAGGCATTTTGCATTCTCTTTATTGTCTGCAGTCAGCACTACACCATCTGTTTCAAGAGGCGGGCTACAGAGAGGTCAAAAGCAGCCCTTGTGTTTGTGTCTCCAGCAAGTTCAACCAACATCAAAACAAGCTATCTGACCCTTGGCATTTGAGGGAGTCTAGGGACATTCTTGCCTACTGCTTTGCCTGCACAGTACTTATTGATTTATGCCACACTTTTCTATTTGTTCTTGGCTGTGCGTCTCTCCCTTGGTGTTTGTGAAGATGCTGCCTATGCACCCCCCCACACACACCCATAGCTTCTCTTTATACCTTCCTTTAAGTCAGTTTTAAATGCAATGGCAGGATTATGATTTGGAGCCCTACCTATATCTCTCCTGGTAGGAGTTTTTGATACTTGCACTCATACCTATTTTCTCTTCCCAGGTTTCAGTCTGGTTTCCCCAAGTCTTGTGGATACATCCGACAATGATCAGCATTCTTGACCACTCCAAACTCTGCAATGACAGGGTCACTTTTCTTTAAGCTTCACATCACTGTCACTTTCCTTTTATTATCTCCTCTTTGTCCATCATCACAAATTCCAAAGTTGCTGGGTATTGAATCTCCAGACTCCCACAAGGTGAAATTATTGGCAAGACACAGGCTTTAAGTCTACTGTTAGACTGAAACTCTCAGTGGCTGTACAGTGACTCCTCTCATCAAATCAATATGTTATTTCCATGTCTCCTTTAAAGTTTCCCATTAAGAATTTATCAGTAGGTTTCCACTATCTGTTATCCTTGCAAAATGTCACTTAGTACTTATTTACTAATTTAGCATACGTAGTAGATGCATTAAACAATAATAATTTAAGGCTGGCATGATCACACACACTCATAGTTGTGCTCTCTCTCTACAGTAATAATAAGCCAAAACTTAACTTTAAATAATTTTAACAGAAATTAATTTCCCCACAGTTATGGAGGGTGGATGTCTGTCATCAAAGCATCAGATTGCTTTCTTCTGGGGGTTATAGAAGAGTTCTGGTCCAGAGCCCTTCACATAGATGACCATCCCTCTGTCACCACATACATGACCTACCCTCTGTATGCATTTTTGATTATGTGGTCTCTTTTCATTAGGATTCCAGATTGAATCATGACTCCACCCTAAGACCTGATTTTAATTTAACTACTTACATAAAGAGCCTATCACCAATTTGTCTATGATTGATTTCAGAGTATTGAGCTTAGAAACTTTAAGAGAGAACACAATTTAGACTAAAGGCTGCTGAGTGTACATATATATGCTGCAAGCCAAATATTGTTCTTGGCCCTGAAAATATTATAGTGAATAAGACAAAATCCTTGACCTTGTGTAGTTTATTTATATGCTGAGGGACAGCATGGCTGCAAGTCTAAAACACTAAACAGTAAATATGTGTTATGATGCCAGTTGAAATTTCTGAAGAGAAAGAAGAAATATAAGATAGGAAATACAAAATAGGGCTGCAATTATACATGCTGTCGCACAGAAACAGATGCAGGGACAAAGAAAGGGGAAAACCACGTAGTTATATAGAATGTGTAGTTCAGTAGAGGAACCAACTAGTACAAAGCTGCAGCTGGAGCGTGGTTGGCATAATCAAGAAACAAGAAGGAAATACAAGGAGTCAGAAGATGCTGAGTGATAGGAAAATATTTCCTGGAGGTAAAGGGTCTTTTAAGGATTTGGATTATATTATTAATAATAGGATGATTTGTGCATTATAAGCAATGAGCTATTGTGAGAAGAAAAAAATGTATCAAATCTAGACTTTGGTAATAAAGGAGAAACTTCCAAATAAGATAGTGAATTAGAAACTATTTTCATGCTGAAAAGTCAGAATAAGAAAGACTAGACTCTATTTCAAAGCCAGAAATAGGGGAAGCATATCAGGAAGTCACAAAGCAACTGATAGGACAACTGGAGTATAGAAAACAAAAACAGGCAAGCACCATGCAGTCTAAGTAGTATGACTTCCTCAAAGGGGATCACAGAAGCTGCATCAACAAGGTAAACCAGATGGCCCTGGTAAAAAGAGACCTGCAGTGTGCCCCCAGGACATGTCCAGTTATTCAAAGCATAAAATCCAGTTATGAGTATTACAGAAACCATGACTTTTCAGACAAGACAGCGCAGTGGTGGAACAGAGGCCTAGTTTGACATTTCCCGTGTCATGGCCATGTTCCATCTTGAGTGGTAACTTCTTGTTTAAAAATAATCTGAGAATATGAAACAATCACAAGTCAGGGGATCTAAAGTCAACCTATCATAGCACCTGGGTGAAAGACCACTACAGGAAGTATACATGGAAAGAGACAGGCTGGATTTTGACAGGTAAAAACATACAGGCAGGAGAAGACTCTGCTTAGGTAGTAAAGTGTACAGAAGGAGATAGCAGTAGCCTCGGGCACTAAGAATCAAGCTCATCACCTGAGAGTAACTTTAAAGCCTGGGTCAATGAGTAGATCAACTTCTTTAGCCACTTATCTGTTGTGAGGTTTATGTCTGTAGAGACTAGAACTCTGAAACAAGGCACAGTGGACATTTTAACACATACAGCCTCATCCTTCCAGCACAGCATTTAATGCTTACTGGGTTTTAAAGTTACAAATACGGGTTCACCTACATAAATCTTAAAGCTGTGGTTGATTCTCCTAACTGTGAACACACTTGGGGAATATATTTTAAGTAGAATAGATGAGAATCAAGGTATACCAACTGGAAAGTATTGGGTAAGCTGTCCACTAGGAAGATATCCTAATGAAACTCAGTGTTGTGTCCACACTTGTGTAAACAAGTTTGTTCACACATGTATAAACACACAAGTCACAACCTAAGAAATATGAAAAAATCATATTTGATAGCTCTCAAGGATTATGGGAAAACCTGCCTAGTCAATGAATTATAAAAGCTCTGTGGTCAGCAGATAACCCTGCTATATAGGGATGAGAAGCTACTAAAAAGAAGGCAGTTCTGGGAAACATGACACTCTTCCTGTACAGGCTCAGCACTAACATAAGTCATAGGAATGGTAAAGTCCATGAGTTCAGATGACTCTCAACCTTTCTCCTGTCCACCAGGCATCAAATTTTAGAGGACACAGAAATTAGTCCAATGCATCATTTTTTTAAATTTTCTTTACATATTGTGTTTCCTTTTTTATTATTATACTGTCAGTACAGTCTTGACTCTATCTTATTTTTAAGCTATTGTTATTTATCCCCCTTCTTAGAGTTAGCTAATTTTTTGGCAAAAGTTTTTAATAGATAACCTTTTTTTCTTACTTTTCATTCCTTATGTTTTACTCTTTCTCTGTTATAACATTCTTTACTGCTCTTCTTTGTTTGTTTGTTTGTTTGTTTGTTTTTGATGTATTGGGGCTGAACCTAAGGCCTTATGCACACTAGATAAGCACTTATCATTGTGCTATGTCCCCAGTCATTTTTCTTTCCTTTAACCTCTCTTCTCCACCATTTTCCCCTTTTCCTTACCACCGCTTCTTGATCCCACTCATTCACTATTTCTACATTAAATAGTTGTACCGTCATAGCACACTCCAAATGTTACCATTTCTATTCTGTGGTCACTGGCATTGTATACGTAAGTTTCAGTCAGTTTTAGATATATTTCCATACCTCACTCAGTTTCATGGTGTTGCTGTCGCAATAGTTTGCTTCCTCCTTTCTTATTGGTGGTGGGAAATGAGTCTGCATGAGTGGACTGCTTGCTAAGAAGATATCCTTATAAAGCCGAGAGAGATATCTACATGAACAGACATACAAATTTCCACACAGAGAAATGTTTTTTTTAAAAAAAAGTAGGACAACATGATTCCTCCCAAAGTTCCTAAGTTTTCAACTATCAAGTTCAAAAATATAAGAGTGGATAAGAAGTCAGATTCAGAATTCAAAAGTTTTCTCATGAAAATGATCAGTTATCCTAAAAAGGACCCAGAAAAACAGAAGAATGAAGTAGGAAAATCAATCTAGAGCCTGGGAGGGAAAGCCAACAATGTAGAATACAGGGCCAAAAAATAAATGAAAGGAGAAGTAAGCAAGGAAAAAATAAATAAAAAATGTTGAAAAGAAAAGCTCAATGAATGAGGTTTTCAAAAACATAGCAGAAAGCATCGCCAGGGAGCCGGATTAAGCAGATGAAGTCCTATAAGGCATGAAGGAATATTATACTCATTATCAGTAAAGAAAAGGGATGACCTAGCAAGACCACAAGTTCTAAGAACTCTGGGAAATGATCAAAAGATCAAACCAAGACTCCATGGACAAAGGGGAGAGATGAAATAAGCTAAATAAGCAAAGGCATAGAAAGCATACTGAATTGAAATCATAGCAGAGAATTTCCCAAATCTAAGGAAAGAAATGGTCATCAAGCACATGTGAAAGAACCTTGGCTACACATGAACAAAGAAAAACTCTCCACAGTGTATAGTGTCAAGGGGCTAGAACCTCAGCCAGACACAATCAGAGAAAAACCTCTCCACAGTGTGCCATCATCAAGATGCCAAAAGCACAAAACAGAGGCCATATATACTCCACAGAAAGGAGAATTACTTGGGGGAGAAGGGAGAACAGAGAGAAAGAAAGAAAAAGGAGAAGGAAGGATGACTGGGAAGCAAAATATGATACGTGTGTATGTGTATCTGTAAAAACATCAAAATAATACAATAAATAATAGAAATATATGAAGAGACATTCTGAGATATTAAAATATTTATATTTTGTTTTACAAAACTGGATACATGAGCCATAATCTACAGTACTTCCTGAGAAATATATAACAGCTGACAAAATGTTTGAGTATTTTTCTCTGAATTTCTCTGAACGAAGTTTTAACCTAATGATAAGTCTAACAGAATTCTGGTCTGTCCTCAAGCCTGAGCATATGGTCTTTGGGGGAACATGGCAAATCCAAGTCACAGTCCTGGAGCTTCCATATCACTGGGAGTCAGGATGGGGTGAGTTCTTGGTTATCAATCTTCAATGAGTCTACCTTCATCCACTTTGATTTTTTTCTAAGACAGGGTATCATGTAGCCCAGGCTAGCCTCAGACTCACTATTTAGTGTCACAAATGCCCTTGAATTCTGATTCTCCTGCTTCCAAAATATGAGATTACAGGTGTGTGCCATCATGCCCCATTTCTGCAATTTGAGTGACCAGGCAAACACTCTACTGACTGAACTATATCCCAAGCCCACTTTTCTTACTGAAGACTGAAGTACCTGTAAGAAACATTAATTAATTCTCTAGTTGAGAGTTTGCTTAGCTATGAAAACCAAATCAGAGTAAGAGACCCCAGGAATGGGATGGAAGGGGCAGGCAAGAAACAAAAAGATCAGAACAAAGAAACAGACTAAAAAATAAATAATTTAAATAAAACCAGCAAATGTGAAGTAAAACATTGGTAAATTGAAACATTGAGGTAAATTGTCCTCAAGGGATTATTTTCTCTAAGGTAAAATGATATGAACATATTTCAAGTTTTAAATTACTGGTGCCATATTAAGCAACTAAGAAATTAAGGTCTTGCACTGATAGGTAACACATACTAAAAATTGTAACTTGGAACTTAGTAAGTAATGTCACAGTTGTAGTGCACTTTCTTCTAAACGAGGTGTAACATTTCTGCGTAAGGACTGAATGTTGTGGAACTGCCTCTTACCCTGTCCCCAGAGTCACGTGGGCATCTTGTGTCATCAGCAAGGAACCTACACATAGACCACCCTACCCCTCTACATAATATGACCCTGTGGGCCACAGTCTCCCTACCCCTACTCTCCTCTCTCTCTTTCTCTGTCCTGTTGTTCTACTTTTTCCCATGTTGGTGCCCAGAGACAGCTGCAATGTTTCTTTCCTGCCTTTCTCCTTCCCTTACCAAATAAACCTTTGCCATAGAATTATGATGTGTGTACAATTCTACTTATAATATTCCAACTAATTATACAGCATTCTGTGCTACTGTCAGTTAATCCAAGCTAAATATTTCTAATATGTGTTATACAATACATTTGAGTCTCTGCTAGTATTTTGTTAAAATCATTAAAGAAAATGTCTTCACATCTTGTCTGATTTTTAGTTCATAATCATTATGTGACAGTCAACACTTTATAAAATTACCTTTGATGCAGCCTTTATTGTAAAGATAAAATTTTCATTTTTGTCCACAGTGCTCAGTTAAAAATCTACAAATCAAGGTTGGAGAGATGACTCACTGGTTAAGACCACTTTCTGCACAAGAATGAGGACCTGAGTTTGGATCCCAGTTCCCATGTAACAAGCCAGAAGTGGTCTTGTGCTCCTGTAACTCCAGTCCTGGGGCTCAGAAATAGGAGGATGGCTGGGGATTGCTGGCTTACAGTCTAGCCAAAAAAAACACAAGTTCAAGGTTCAGCGAGAAATGTTTCTTCACAGATGTAAGGAGGAGAGTGATGGAGGAAGACCCCCAAAGCCATCCTCTGCCCCCCATACAGACAGAAAGATGCACTTGCACGTACATGTGCATATAACACACACACACACAATCTACAAATCACTGTTATTAGTACCTGAGAAGTAAATTAGATTTTATATACCACAAATCTTTAAGTGGTGTTGCTGTGACTTCCAGCATCCACACCGTCCTCTCAGCATAAAGCCATCTATGTGGCTCTTTGGTGTCATAATCTTCTGCTGGGTAGGACTGGAGTTAGGTTAGATTAAAGAGTCAAATGAAAGGTTGTTTATCTTTCAAATGCACACAGACCGAAACAAATACATATGAGATAACTTGCCAGTAGAATTCAATCATTCAATCCACAGATTTTAAATACCAGAGGGGTTGTAAACAACCATTTGAATTGAAAACTAAGAATCCAATTCATAGTGCAAGATCTTAGGAACACTATGAAAAATACTTTCTACTTAATCTGGGCTGGTCATTGGCATATGAATGGTTAACTGAAGCATCTGGAAAACTTCAGTATAATACTGCCAGATTTGGCCCTGTTTGAATGCTGAGGTTTTCTTATTGACTAAAGAATTAGTAACTAATTACTCATTTTCACATTTTAAGGTAATTGCAAAGTAGAGACACTGAAAATAATTGCTTTGTTCATGTCTTGTCAATCACATGAGTTTGTCAGCTTCAACCACCCTGGTTCCATGTCAAATCAGGATGTAAACCAATTTATGCATGAACACCCACTTATTTTCTCTTTGTTATGCTGAAGAAAGCTTAGTGGTAGACTCGGTGAACTAAAATAGCTTTGATAAGCACTACCAAACCCATTTTAAAAATCAATAGGATTCCAGCAGGCATTTCCACTGGACATTCAATTGAAAATTTACATGTAACCCAGGGGTTCTTGTTTTACTCATGTTTACTGCTTAAATGTTGTATTGATAGCTTGACTGTGGTTACCCTAACCTGATTTCTGGTTCTAGAAATTGTCACTCAGGTCACCTACAGCCCCAGGTCTCCAAATTGGAAAACTCTTTTAAATTGAGAGGAACAACAGACAGTCTGTCTCAAAGGATCAGATGCAAATCTCACTATCATCTTTGTCTGTTGTAGTTTTGAGACTAGATGGGTGCAGCTCAGAGTAGAGTCCTTCCCAAAGCCCTGGAGTTCCCTCCCAGCCCTGTGAGAAAACAGAAATAATGTGTTACTAGCTTTCTCCACACTTCTTAGTCAAATCAAGTTGACACAAATTTAAATATCACAAGTCTACTGTGACAATTTGGTATCCTTATGAATCTCTTAAGACATATATAATATGCAAATAAATATATAATAATATAATAATTGTACCTAACAGGATACCACCATCCTCAAACAACCAAAGGCAGAGATGAAGTCTATGCATGGTAGTTTTTATTCTTATGCAATATGTTAAAGGTACCTAAATATTGATACAAAGTCAGTATGTCTTATGTCATATAAGAACATAAGAAAAGAAAGAAAACAAAGATACAGTTACACTTCGCCACTAACTTAAGAGTAGATTCACCATGGAAACACATCTCTGAGTGTAGCTATAAGGTTGTTCACAGGAAAGTTTAGCTGAAGAAGAAAGACCCACCCTGAATGCAGGTGTAATCATTTCGTGGACCAAGGTCTCTCAAAGAGTAAGAGAGATTAAGCTAAGCATAGTCATTTGTCTCTTCCTAACAATGTAAACAAAGTGCCCTGCCCATCACCTCATGCTCCTGTTGCCATGCTTTCCTCACCAAGATGGGCATACTCTTAAGCAAAATCTCCTTTAAAATGAGTTTGTCAGGCATGTTGTCAGAACAACGAGACAAATAAATCCTACCAAAAATTAAATATATGTATAAAATACATGAATGAACCTTAAGAAAAACAGGGAGAAAATATTCATGACAGCTAATGGTCCTCACTCCTTTAGCATGGCATGTGGGTCTGGCTGATATTATAGATATTTTATTTCCATACCCATTCTATATTCTCTCTATGGTCAGCAAGGAACTCAGCTGATGATAATTCTTTCTTTACCTGCTATTGTAATGCAAGTCTTCATTCCTGAAGAGTCTGAACAGTTCTCTGTTGGAGCTGGATTGGATTTTTGTATATTTCCGTGGATCTTGGTCACAAAGCAATGTGACAGTAAGAGGTTAAGGATGTTCTGCACACCAGACATCCTCATCATTGCCTCCATTGTGGAGCAGTAGTACAATTTCCCCTCATTAATCAGAAGTGATCACACAGGCCAAGATGGTAACTCTCTATTGACTCAGAGGCATCAGGAGCCCAAGGTATGTGGCAATCTTAACTTCTAGTTAAGTGAGATCTTTGCTGTTCTTCCTAGCCAAAGTATTATTCCTTCTGAAATCAAGTTCACTGCGTCAAGTAGCCGAAGTAAGCTAGCCAAGTAAGTAGCCAAGAAAGCTACTGGAACAAGTAAAACATTCTGGTAATGAGTCACCTGAGATAATAGTTAACTGTACCACTTTCTAGCTCTTGATTCCTGGGCCCATGAATACTGGCTGTCAGAGAAACAACACTGTATATTGATTGCTAATTCAGGACATAAATGGCTTTCAGTCAAAATTCACCCCAGCCCTGAGATATATTCCCACCTGTCTATTGCAGTTATAATTCTGTCTCCAAAAGGCCATTCTGTCATTCTTTTATCACACTTGCTTCAGGATGGTAGAGAGCACAGTAAGTCCAATGAAGTCCTTATACATAGGTCCATTGCCACGCCTTTTTGACTATAACATCAGAAGCAATATTAGATTAGGTAAACTATTAGATTGTTGGTGGCATAGTCTATAGCTATACAGATGATCATTTTTTTAAGAATATTGTGAGCAAGGAAGCAAATCCCTTTCTAGAGTAAGTATTCTAGTAAGAACAAAACAATGCCACTTCCACAATGCAAACAATAAACTCATTGACAGAAAGCTGGCTGTTCACCCCTGGGAATGGTGCCATATCAGAGATTCAATATTGATCTCTGTTCCTGGTAGATGGAACACTCAGAGGGCATCATAACTAGGTTGGCCTTGGCAAGGAGAAATCCATGCCATTGAATCTAAGCATAGCCTCCATTCCTGCCACGATGATATCTTTGTTTATGACCTTTAGCTCACCAAACAAAGTCAATGACATAAGCAATGAGGGAATGAGCCTGGCTTATATCTAAAAACAGGCCATCTTACCCACTTGATTATTTCAATTCTTTTTGACTAAGGCAATCTTTTTGTGAGCATTCACATGATACAACAAATATATACACATTTTTTGCCCAATCATAAAAGTCTTATCCATGTATCCACTCATATGCAGATCCTAAAAACAAGAAAAAAAAAGAAAGTAGAAAGTGGACTCTTAGGGGATGAGACACGAGGAAGCTGTGAGAACACGACCATGACTCAGCGTTCACTTCAGGACCTGCTGCAGAGGTTGATAGCCAAGAGGCAATCCTATTCCATGTCCCCACCCCACTCTTCCTGTGATCATATTCCAGCTGGAATGGCACCTATTTTCTGCACCTAGAGGTTTCAGTTTCCCAAAGTTCCCCCAAGTCAACACCATTGATAGCATTCCTGCACATCCTTGTTTAACCATTAACATTACCTGGCCAAACTGTACCTCAGTTCTCCACTTGGATTAACCTCCCACCCCAACATCATAAAAGTCCCAGCCTGCAAGAGAAATGTGCTGTCTTATGAAATGAACCTGTCCCTGCCAGAGAGCTGCCTCCTCCTTTCTTTTCTTCTCTCAGAAAATGGGTTAAGAGAAGATAATGGAATGGATAGAATCAAAGTACAATATGAGTACTGGCAAGATGGCTCAGTGGGTAAAAATGCTTGCCCCCAATCCTGATGACCTGAGTTCAATACCAAGGACCCACATGCTGAAGGAGAGAACCAACTCCTGCATGTTGTCTCTGACCGTCACATGAGTGACATGTCATGTACTCTCACATACACAGACATGCATATAAAATGAAGTATTTGAAAGAACAAGTTAGAATGTGAATGTATGAAACTGTAACAATGAGACTCTTATTTTATATAATTAAGATTTGTTGATTTAAAAAAAAAATCCTTCCTAGCTGGGCGGTGATGGTGCACACCTTTAATCCCAGCACTCAGGAGGCAGAAGCAGGTGGATCTCTGTGAGTTTGAGACCAGCCTGGTCTACAAGTGAGTTCCAGCACAGCTAGAGTTACAACAGAGAAACCCTGTCTTGACAAATAAAACAAAACAAGATGAAAGAAAACCTTGCCTTGCTATTTGTTTCATCCCCAGATTATTATGTCACAGCTCTTACCCAATGTCCCTACAATGAGATAATTACCTTAAACCAAATTACACATTAAAGTCGTTGCCTTAAACCATAATACAGTAGTCTGGCTTGCTTTTCCCTTTCAAGATACATCAATGTTCTGTGTTGGTAGTGGACATTAAACTAATTTTTGTCTTTTGAAAACATTGTGTTGGTGATGTCTGGATGCATCCAAGATGAGCATTCAATTTTTCAGACTTAATGAGACAACAAAAGCTTTCAAAAGTGTGTCTCTGATGATACTTTGAGCTTTGCTCAGCTGTTTATATCTCCCATTTTACTTAATGTCCTCGTGGCTATTTTCTAAGGTAAACTTAAATTAAACCTCCTCCATGAAAATTTCTCCTAGAAGTTCATACCTTAAAGGTCTGTCCCAACCATAATATCTGAAGGTATTTCAGGCTGAAGCCATCTGTAATGATTCTCCAAGCACACATGCTCCTATGCCCTAGTGTATGCTTTCCTCAGACCTGGAATCTCTTCCTCTTATTTCTCTGCTTGCAGCTCTCGCTTGCCCTTCAAGGTGAGTTTTAATTTCATGTCTTTTCCTCTTTGAAAATCTGATGAGTGTCTCTTTCTTCTAGAGGTTGGTGCTCTCTTCCTCAGCCCTAAAGCATCCCGTACTCCAATGCATCATAGCAAATATCACACTGCCATATGCTATCTAATAGTCATTCTTCCCCAGAAGGCATGGAGTCCCTTGAGGGCTGAGACTTGAATCCAAAACACCTACCACAGTAGCAGGTACAGAGTTATCCTCAGATGACATTTGCAAAGTTGAAATAAAATTGGCATGAGCTTACATACTTCAGCCTCCAAAACTAGCCCAGTCTTTATAGTAAGTCTCCTTTTCACACAATCGTATTCTTTCTACTGAACATAATTCATTAATATGCAATTGTGATTTCACTTATATAACCTCATCAAGTTCTTTAACCATGAAATCATAAGTAGGTTAAAACATAGAAGTGTCTGATTTCTCATCTTTGCCTTGGTCCATACATTGATACTGAATGTCGCAAAACTGTATTGTTTCTGAGAGAGCTAGTCTGGAGAAACATGAGCTGCGTGTTCCTGCTCTTCACTTTTCCAATAACTCATCTGCTGCTGCTTAATGTGAACACTGTTAATGTAGAGGAACAGAGGAGGGAGGCTAAGGGGTATAGTCCTATAGCCCCGTCCAGAAGCTGAGGCAGGAAGACCTCAAATTTGAGGCCAGCCCAGGGGAAAAGGAAAAACAATGACCGTGTAACGCAATGACTAATCAGGAATGATCTCTCATGTAGGCGTAACAGAGCACGGACAGGTGTGGAAGAATCTGTCATTTCACTTACTGCAAAATGTGGGATGCTTGAAAAGAACATTCAAGAAAAAAATTGCAAACTGATGAACTCTTTGGAAATACACTGCATGGTTTGTCAAGAGCAGAAAGGAGATGGAATCAGGTGTCTCCTTGAGTAATCGGTTTTTTGCAGTTGGGTGATTTTTTTTAAAAAAGGAAACTGTAGAAATTGTTTAAAACAATTTTAAAACAGCTCCCTAAGGCCTGTTTCTCAAACTATTTTTCAGATTCTGAAATTCAGAAAGGAAATGCTACTGGAATTAAAATGTTTTCTATGTAAAGATAATCTGCAGCTTCCCCTTGGTTGAAAAAGCTCAGAGACTGCATGCAGCCACTCCTGGAACAAGACTGACATAATGACAGAGCTCCAAACAGCATCAGTCATCACCTCTCAATCTACTTTCACCATTATGGTAGCCAAAACAACTGGATCAATGATTTTAAAGGCCAATTGTGTCAAACCGCCTTCTAAATGTTCATGTTTATACCCACAGATTAGTGCTGCTCTCGGCTTTGGTGGAGAAGCTAGCTTCTCTTTGCACTGGGCAATGTTTAGTGCAGGCACTCACAAGTCTAAGTGCTAGGAAGAAGTAAGTGCTCTCCTCTAAATGACAGATCTGCATCATCCCCTCCGAGAATCAGGGCATGTTGCAGAAAAAGGGGCAGAATGAATGTAAAAGTCAAAGCATGAGAAGGGACAGCTGTGAAATGGTGTCTTCTGGATATCACACCCATGAACTCACAGCAGAAATTGTGACTACACAGGACCTATACAAAACTTAGTCTGTCCATAGGTCACTATGAATGGGGAAAGGGCTCATGAGGCCCTGACCCCCTCTGAGGAGCATAGGCAGTGAATGGTTGCTGGAAAAACTGGAGTCATATTTTTCAGTGGTGTAGCCCCTAGTAAATTGCCCTTACTCAAGTAAATAGCTCCCACCCAGACTTGTGCAAACAACCCTAATTAAATGTTGTGGAGCCTTACAAAAAACAGACATGAAAGTGGGAGGGGAACTTGTTGGAAAGGAGAAGGGGTTCAGCATAAGTGGAAAGGATTAAAAGAAGAGAGTGAGGAGTGATCAAAGAAGTTGTGTGTGTGTGTGTGTGTGTGTGTGTGTGTGTGTGTGTGTAAGAGTAAATAGATAATATTTTTTTTGTTTTGGTTTGTTTCCAAGACAGGGTTTTTCTATTGCAACTCTGGCTGTCCTGGAACTCATTCTGTAGTCCAGGCTTGCCTCAAACTCACGGAAATCGGCCTGCCTCTGCCTCCCAAATGCTGGGATTAAAGACACAAGACCCCCACTGCCCTGCTGGATAACAATTTTAAAGTCCAATTCTGTATTGTCTTAGAAACAGAATGTCTCAGCCTAGAATAGAGCTTACTAATTGCTCAGCATTCAAACTGAAAATAGTAATTGGTCTACATTGTAATTTATGGCAGTTTATGGATACAAATGTTATTAAAAATTCTAGGCAAGATCACCTATCACAGGAAGTTAAGGAGGTCTTACCAATACAAAGAAAGGATCAAGGTGTCATAAATTTCAAATTACTCAATTTTCTAATTCGTGTGTCCTTTCTGCATATATATAATTGTTTTCAATAAAGTTGTGTGCTCCATTGATTCTTGAGAGGTAACCAACAAGATTGCCTCTAAACCTAGGAACCGATGTTAATAATTTTAAATAAATTTGAATCACCTGTCATACACACACACTATCTGAAAATCTAAACATACCTCTCTTTCTCTGTACTCTTTTTGAAATTGTATAAATATTTGGTTAGAAAGGTTAATTATGAGATGCTAAGCAATTTACCTCAGTTCCATGCAGAAGGTCGTAAGTGAGAATTCAAATAAAGGAAACTGTTAATGAAGCTGTTGGGATCAAAATGAGGGTCATGGGAAATGTGAAGATGTTTTCAGTTCAGAAGTGTGCTTCAGAAGAAGATGGAATAATAAGAAAAGCAAAAGAACTGAGAAAAAAATATTTTTCCCTAAAGCCTAAGATTGGAAGAATTACACCACATAAATAATTATCAAAAAAAAAAAGCAATGAATTCCTACATAAGCATATTTCAATCTCATTCTTCAAAGAGAAATAAGCCTATTCCTGGGCCAATGGAACTTCTATCTTTTATTAAAGCCAACCTCTCCCTTTCTGTTGGATCTGCCCTTGAACAGTTACACGTTGTGAGAATTATCTCACCTTACAAAAAAACCTGAGTATCTATCACTCTACAATACTCAATTGTTCTGTTGCCCTTTACAGCAACTTCTTAAAATAGCTTCCTAACCCAGAGTTTCTACTTCTCACCTTCTACTAGTAAGTCACACCTCTGTGGCCGCTGTGACCAGTATGCCTTTCAGCATCTGAATTATATGTCATCAAATCCAAAGAACATATTTTAGAGTTTGGCCTGCCTGACCGTACATGACTTTCCAACCATGTCAGTCCACTCATGCAATTACAGCAAATTACCTTAGACAAGGTGCAGGTGCTATTGGTGTCATTGTTGTCTCGTTTTTCTTTTTGCTTTTGTCTTTGTTTTTTTGTTTTTGGCGGGGGTGGGGGTGGTTGACAAGGTAGCATGTGGCCTAGGCTAGCCTTAGGGTCCCTGCATAGCTGATGATTACTGTCAATTCCTTATCCTCTTGCTTCTACCTCCCAAGTGCTAGAAATGTTTATACCACCATGTCTGGCCATAGACATTCCATGAATCAAAATTTCTTTCTCCTCCAACGGAGGCATTAGGAAATCTGATGATGTCATGTGAAGTCTTGTTCTCTGCTTTTAAGACGATATCTGTGATGTGCTAAAGAACCGGTGAATACTGACTCCTTCCCTGGGAAAGAGATGGGAAAATCTAGCTAGTTCCCTCAGGCCTTTTTATAAAGACTCTTTTCCCAGTCATGAGCATTCTGCTCATCACTTTCCAGAGAGATCCAACCCCAACTACCACTGGCTTAGAAACAAATACCGACAGACCAATTTTAGGAGACCTCTATACTGAAAGAAGAGAATATTCTTGACATCTCACTACCCTGCTTTTCTCCAGTTTCTCTAATTTTTTCTTAGTCTGAGTCTCACATATGTAGTGTAGACAAGCCTGAAACTGACTAAGTATTCACTAGACGTGATGATGAAACTTAAGGACTAATGTAGGTAATACAAGGAACACCTTAATAACTCAAAAAAAATGTCTCTCGAGTCCATCTATTTCTGCCGTCACTCTCTCTGCCTCAGTTAAGATTATCACCTCACATATTGTAAGAACCTCCCACGTGGTCTCTATCTCCAGTTGCTTCAGTCCCCCATCACTTGTACAATATTTTTCAGTGTCTTCACTGAAAACTACAACGGCACCCAACCATTCCGGCAGTGATTTAAAATCCTTATCAAACAGTAGAATTACTAAAGCATTCAATGGGCAAGCTCTATCCCAGATCTCTGGACACAGGTTACTTTTGATGGAACCACCATTTTTTCCCAATTTCCAGGTGATGTTAATGTGCAACCAATGTTGAAAAATCTCTTGTGTTGTTTAAGAGGTTTTACCTGTTGCTGAATCTAGTCCCCGGACCCTTGGAAGCAGAGGGTGAGCTGGCACAGAGTCAACACAGACTCCGGAAGTGAGGTAAGCAGCAAAAGCAGACTCATTTATTCCAGGAAGAGGGACTCCTCTTAAACCCCCACCCAGCATCCCATTGGCTCCTGGATTGTAGGCTGATGTTGTGGCTCTTTCGCATTGGCTTGCGTCTCACTACGTCATCTGTCTCTGGACCCCTCAGCAGGTTTTTACGTTGACTCAAACAGGGAGGCTTAACTGCGCATGCATCAATGGCAGGCGCACGCACTGTTTGGCAAGCCACACATACGTTGTCCCTGCCACACTCTTGTCTGCCAAGCAAAGGTGAATCCTCTGTGGAGTGTATTTGAATACCTTTATAATCGAGCAACAGTCTATACCTCCTGTCTCATAGATTCCTATTTTTACTTTTACCAATACAATACTAGTTATTACAACCGTATTTGATGGTATTTCATATCCTTGTTAGACATGGGAGCTTATTAAAAGCAAAACTCTGCCATTCATCTCTGTACCATAACTGTCAAATATAGTGCTTACGGGATAGCAAATGCCGCAGGGGTGTTAGCTGAAAAGGAGGAGAGATAAACGCATGGAGAGAGAACTGAGAGAATGGCCTGGAGGTCTAACTCATAGGTAAATTCTGAATCAATCTGAGTACCTCATGGCTAAGTCATCAGGAATAAAAACAACAGCTCTTGCATTAATATATTCCAGAAAGTTCCTGCCTGGGAAGATAAAAATATACCTTCTTGGTGCATATATCTTAATCAAACAAAAGCCTTTTCCTGATATCAGTTAGGATCACGCCTGCCCCAACAGGCATGGAAATTCCACGTACTTTCAATTAGGCCTCCAACAATCATAACTTCTGCCCCTAGTCTATCTCTTCGAAGATATTTCTCATTATTAAAGGAATATTCTCCATACTTCAGCAGTAAACTCAGCTTTGCTTGATCGACAGGCTAGTGAAGTCTTTAGGGAGTGATTGAGAATCAAGACCTGTGTTCTTTTCTCACCTTACAGTGTAGCTTTAACATCAGTTACGTTGTCAAAGTTTCCTCAACATAAACCAAGTGAAGATGCAACGCTGTGTCATAAGTTTTCCTCAGTCTCTACCGCTCATTCTTTCCAAAGATCTCAGCGCATTTTGTTTCTGCCAAGAGCATGTACATTACGTGATTAACAATACCACGTCTGGAACTGGCAGAGGAAGGGATTTCATCACTCTGAGAACTGTGCCATCAAACTGAGTTTATCATAGCGTTACAGAGAGCAGTGTTCTAGGAAGGCTTGAATGACAATTATGACCATTAAATATGCTGCTAGTTTCCTAATTAAGAACTGAAAAATGCCTCCTGACTGCTGATTTCTTTATTTGACTTCATTAGAAAAGTCTCACATGGATGGATTCATAATTACTCTTAAATTAAAAGCACTTGTTTATTAATGCTACCAAGCTGGGGAGTGATGCACCCTCTATGTTAAGTCTGCTTTGGAGACTGTGAGGCAGCTCATCTCTGTTCATTACATGAAATCTTTCCCGTTTTGGATTCTAAACAATACTTTTATGAATTTGTGGTTCTCTATTCTTTGCATCACAGATAGAGAAAACAACCTATTGTTCTTTATATAACAAATGAGGAGATCAAAAACAGAACGAGTAGTGGGACATGCTAGCCCTTGCCTGTCATCCCAGGACTCTGAAGACTGCAGCAGCAGAACTGCTGCGAGTTCAAGTCTAGCCTTAGCTACCCTGTCTCAAAAATAAAAATCCAGAAATAGCTTATACTATTTTGAAAGATTGTAAAGCAAGCTATGTTAAACATTAATAATTCTGATTACAAAACAGATCTAAATTAGAATTTCTGTCCAGGAAAGAAATATGACATTGAGCTGGTAAAGTGTTCTTTTGCTGCTTGGTAGTGTTGGCACATGCTTTTAATCCCAGTGCTCAGAAGGCAGAGGTAGGCAGATCTCTGTGAGTTCAAGGCCAGCCTGAGCTACAGAGTGAGTTCCAGGACAGCCAGAGTTACAGCAAAGAAACTCTGTCTCAGAAAAAAAAAAAAAGAAAAGAAAAGAAAAAGTACTCATTTGCTAGTTTGTGTTGCCTGGGGGTTCAAGATGCAAAGAAAAGGCTCAGAATTCCACAGCTGTCTTTAGAGATTGCTCTACTGTGTTTCTGAGGCTACCCAGGCATAATGGGGTGTGCAATTCAGGCAATGTTTGCTTGTCACTTTAATTGTTGAAGATCAATTGTTGAGGTTTTTGTTTGTTTGTTTGTTTTTTATTCTTGTTTTGTTTTTTTTTAATGGAGCCAAGGCTGGCCCTGAACTCCTTATTCTCATGCTTCTGCCTTCCAAGTGCTGGGATAATAGACATTTCCCACCGTGTTTGCTTATACCAAGTTATAATTTTTAAATGGGCAAAATATAGGCAGTGAGATAGCTCAGGGTAAAGAAACTTTTCACCAAGCCTGACAACTTGAGGTACATCCCACGCCTCAGCAGGCTGTACTCTGACCTCCACCTGAGTGTCCTAGCACACACAAATAAATAAATATAAAAGGTGAGGGAAATGTGAGGTTTTCTATGACCTTTCAATAACTGCTTTGTTATTTTTCAAAATTTCCTAAAACCAAAGCCTAGCATGGTAGCCCTGGCCTATCAGCCCAGAAATGAGGAGGCAAAAACAGGAGGATCAGGAATTCAGGGCCAGCCTGAGCTACATAGCAAGACCTTGTTTAATAACAACACAAAACAAAAACAAACAAACAAGATTTCCTGAAAATGCATTTGTAATTACCCAAGCAGATTTTGTAAGAAACAATTCTGTAGTCTACTGGAGCTTTCTAACTTGTACCTGACTAAAACACCCAGAATAAATTACAAAATTTTGTGAATTGGAGAAAGAGATTGTGTGATTATTAAGACTGTGAGGCAGTGAATCAAGGCAAGTGTCTTCATTGTGTGGAGAACAATGCACCTCAGCAGTGACCACAGGTATCCTAGCAACATAACAGCACTTCACCAATGACAAAGAGCACATGATAGTTAAAGAAAATAACTGTTCTTCCCTTTTTGTATTCTATTCTTGTCTCCCCTACTAATTTATAGTCCTGGCAAATCACTGTACACCTTCCTGACTCCATCTCTCTTTCTATAGCCTTAAAGGAAATGTGGAATGTTACCAAGAATAGCAAAGGCTCAGACTAGGTTGGAGGAATAGGAAATAGACCCAACCCTTAGAAGAAAGGCCAATGTCAAAAGGGCTCAGGCTGCCCTTAGTTACCAACACAGCATTTCTTAAAACACTGTTTGTCGTTGGGAAATCTCTTGAAGCCAGCCTCTATCTTCTCATTATAAAGTATTGGTATCAGACATGATGGCTGAGGCCCATAATCCTAACACTTAGGAGATAGAGGAAGGAGGATGAGGAGGTCAAGGTCATCTTGGTCTACAAAGTGAGAGGAAGGAAGGAAGGAAGGAAGGAAGGAAGGAAGGAAGGAAGGAAGGAAGGAAGGAAGGAAGGAAGGAAGGAAAGAAGGAAGGAAGGAAAATTACCAAAGCAATAGTATATTTTTTTTTTCGACTCATTAGCCTTGTTTCATTTATTTTCTTGCTTTCTTTTGCATTAATGGTAAGATAATTTCAGAAGAAAATAAGGAGCAAGAGAGAAGACTCTACTGCCATGTCTACTGTCCTCCCAAGTCCTCCTCCCAGAAAGCAGCCTCACTCTTTGTACCACTCTGTCCTAGAAAGGAAAAGCTAGAAAGCTGCTGCTGCTGATGCCTCCTCTGTCCCACACCCACCCACCTACAGAGAAACTCATGGCATTTGGACTCTGTTCTTGGGAACTGTAACTGGAATGGTTAAAGTACTTGCTGTGTAATCTGAAGATCTGAGTTCAATCCCTGGAACCCATGTAAATGTGGAAGAGAAAAACAAACTCCATAAAATTGTTCTCTGACCTCTACATGTGAGTACATATAAATGCATGTGCACACACACACACACACACACACACACACAATAACGATTGATTGATTTGAGACAAGGTCTTGCTTGGCTGACTAGAACTCACTGTATCGACTAGACTGGCCTTGAATGCATAGACATCCTCTTGCTTCTGCCTCCTAAGTACCGAAATCAACAGCAAGAGCCATTATGCATAAATCAGTTTTCAAAAAGCACATTGCCTTAAATCTCATCCCTAGGCAGCAGGCTCTAGGGGAGAGAGATAAATACAGTCATTCCAAAGCTCAGTCTTGCCCCTCTAGTCCAGAGGTCAACCACACTTCTCTCTGAGACTTGTGGTATCCATGTGTCTCTCATATCATCCTTTATACTTTACCTTCTGTCTCTGGATGTGCGGGCTCAGGTATTTCATGAAATGCCAGGGCTAGTCAGTATCTGCTCCTATGAACCCTGTACTTAGCCAGGGGCTGAAGGTGAGGTTAACTCAGTGTGAACATGATGATCTATTAACATGTGTGTGCAGATTCTGCAATCTGGAATACTAATGTATCATTACAATATGGTGTGTAAAAACACTCCTATACCTCTCTCCTAGCCCCTATCTGAATAGTATAATAATAAGCTTTCAGAAAGCATCTAGTGAACTTTTTCAACTCTGTTAAAAAACTATTATTAAAAAAAAAAAAAAAAAAAAAAAAAAACCCTTCTGTTTACATCCTAGGTATTTTTTTTTCACTGCTGTTGAATAATCCAAGCCCAGGGTCTTACAGTAGTAAAACACTTAGCTAATATTCACAATGCCCTTGGGTTTGATCCTCAGCACTGGGGTGATAGGGGTGGGGGTGGGATCACTCCCAAGTCCAAACATTTCAATAGGTCCATGAGAACCCAGCTGTTCTGAGCTGGACTCACATCTCACCAAAGGTGTCTCAACAGTGGTCATCCTCAGCACTCCTTTCAGCAATTGAGAATCTGTCCCTGAGAGAAGCAAAACACTCATTTACAAATTAGTCCCCTTGCAGTTAATACAGTGTTGCTGGAATTTAATGCTCTCATTATCCTTCATTATTTACAGCCTATGTATTAATATCCCATGAAATGTTTCTTCCAAAACGATTTTAATCTTCTTATTTAGCTTGTTCTAAACTCAGCCACTTTTGCAGTAATGAACCTGTTCCCCATAATTAACTGTTCGTGGGGAGCCCACACTACCCTGCAAGGAAGTTATAACTAATATGAAGTGTTCAAATGGTCCCAGTCAGGGGGCCAGGATGCCAGCAGGCTCCATAGTCATCGTCTCATCAATTCCTTCATAAGGGTAAGCTTGGATGCTGAGTAGGAATCCCTCCTAATGGGTACTTTAAAACCTGTCAAATGAAATGTTTACGTGTCGCAAACAGGTCCCCATCACTCCCTGGCTAGGACTACAGCAGTCAGCACTAGCAATATGTTTATTAAATCAAACAGGTTTGATTGATAGGCCTCCAAAGAAGCCATCCATCACCTAGAAGGGCTGTGGAGATTAAAGGATGTGTAAGACACAGTCACAGGTTTCCAAACCTCACAGGCAAGCAGCAGAAACTCCACAGGAAAGTGATTTCTAACAAAAGATATCGTTAAAAGTTCTGTGCACACGTACATACACAAAAAAAAAAAATCATAAGCTACTACAAGATTAATTGCCACATAAGTAGACTCGACAGTTCAGAACAGTAGGAGATCACTTTGGGCCAGAGTGAGCTGAGCAGGCTTCACATTTTTAAAGACACTTAAGCAAAATCTTGATGAAAGAGAAGAGGTTAAGCAGTTACCGATGGAAGAGGGCGTTCTCAATAATTACAAGCCATCGGAGTACTGAGTAGCAATTATGGAAATACCAATCAATTCAGGCTGTTAGTTATGCTACCTTGTTTAATTTCTAGTCTGCAACAGGTGAGTTTTATACCTTCATTCTCCCACAGGGAAAAAGTATGCGTGTATCTGTGTGTGCACATGTGCTTGTGTGTGTGTGTGTGTGTGTGTGTGAATGTATTTATGTATGTGTGTATGTATGTATGTATGTATGTATGTATGTATGTATGTACGTATGTATAGGTAGATATAAAAGCCACACAATTATGTGGCCACAGAGCTATAATGTGGTCATACTCTTAACTCCAAAGTCAGTCACCATTCTACTTTTAATATGTCCAGTTGAGTGTTAGATGGAAGTAACCGAGTAAGAAAAACCCAAATACTAAACACTTTAAGAAACTGAGTTTGACCTATCAGAAGGGCCAGAGGAATTAAACAAAGAGGTCTGAGGGTTCATGGAAGCTTTGGGGCCTCTACACACAGCAAAGCATGTAATAACTGAGTCGACTAGAACATGCACATCAGAGATTGTGTCCAATTCATTAGAGAAGTATGGAGTTCTGTTCACCCATGGAGAATGTCATTGTGTCATACTGGAGATCATCGAGTTAAGTGAAATAAGCCAGATGCAAAAAAAAAAAAAAAAAAAAATCACATTTTCTCTCATGTGTAGAAAGAATCTAGGTTTGAAAATATCCAGGAGGAATAGAGGGAAGACAGAGGAAAGCAGACGAAGGGGTGATGTACAATGTATAATGTCATATGTATAGCACAATGAAACCTGTTTTAATAGTTTTTGTTTCTGCTTTGGAAAATTTCACACGTTTGTACTTTGATCATATTTGTCTACCACTACCTCCTGCCAGCTCTCCTCAAAACCCTCACCCTGTCTCCCTCATAACTTCATATTCTTCATATTCTTTTTTTTTTTCCTTTTTGGTTGTGAAACTTATTTGTTTGCATGCAAACCAAAAGAACAGTTTAAAATGTGCTCTCACACACACTCACACACACACACCTCATAGAAGTATATGGGGCAGCTGGGAGGAGGAAAGGTAAGAGGGAGTGAAAGAGAGTAATACAGAGAAAGAGAAAAGACCAGCATTGCAAGTTTTCTCATTTGGCAGTGCACATATGTAAAAGATAAGAAAGCAGAAGACATACTATTTGGAAAGAGAAGGAACCATGAGGGAGGACAAGAAGAGGTGGTGAAGGGGTGAATATGGAGCAAACAACAATGATACACATGTATGGACTTGTCACCACTGACCCCGTTGGTTTATACACTCATGATAAAACGAGGCATGGTGGGGCAGAGATGGCTCAGTGGTTAAGAGCTCAAACTTCGCCTGCAAAGGACTCGAGTTCTATTCCCAGAACCTGCATTGGATAACTCACAACTGACTTTATCTCCAGCTCTAAGTGGATCTAACACCTCTGGCCTCTGCGGGCACCCACACTCATGAGAATACACCTACACAAGATACATATGAATAATTAAAGATAAATCTGAAACATAGTAATAATGATATATTATGGAAGGGTTGCCTGGAAGTGAGAAGATAAACTGAGATAAATAATTCAATACACAGTACAGTGATCTGTACACACTGGGACAATGGCTCCCAGGACAGTAGCAGTGGAAACATAACAGCTGAAGAAATAAACATAAGAAACACTACCAAAGAAAATCATCAGCAGAGTTAGGCGGCTGGTAAATAATGGCCAGCTTTTCTGCATTTCCTCCTCCCTAGACCACCAGCTAAGCTATCTCCCAGCCACCTTGGTGGTTATCCTGGTCAGGTGCCAGTATTCCAGCCAAAGGAGACTAAGATTAAACAAGAATCCAGAAACCACTTTCAGATAAGACCCAGAACCTCCCACACCTCTCTCCAAATTTTTTCCCTTTTCTATGGTGACCACACAGCCTGTGCTGGATTTGTTAGAGCCAAGGCAGAGTCAGCTCCAGTCCTTTTTCCCTATGCAACACAGTGATGGCTAGTGATCAAGAAGGAATAATGGCTTGGTATCTTCAATAACTGAGAAATGTACTGCAAACAAGAGCTATTAGCCATGCTCTTGTGTATTTTTACATCAATTAGTATTATCTTAACTAACACAGTAACGGGTCAGATGTAGTGATGAGATGATCCAGAAGAGTAATTCTCACAATTTGTACTTCAGTGCTGGGAATAATCATTGCTAATAAAGAGCTGGTAGGAGAGGAGGTAAGCAGCAGGAGCATTAATTAATTGGCAACTTCCCCTTAAAACCTGTCAAAAAAAAAAAAAAAAAGGAGGATCTAAACAGAAATGCCTGCTGCATAGCTGTGGGGAATGTAGAGAAGGCTAGACATAAAAATTTGGAAGTTGCCCCTCCCCCTCAAACACACACACAAATATAACTAATGTTGTAGGAGAGGATGAGTTCCCAATGGTGTGTAAAAAAAAAAAAAAAAGAAAGAAAGAAAAAAGGAAGGCAAGGGGAGAGAGCCACCTGGATGCAGACAAGGGGAGGAAAGCTGCACAGTACAGAGCTGGACAGGCGAAGCCAGGGCCCCGTGAGTATTAGGCCAGTTCTCCGCTGTGGAACCCCAGCCCTATTTTGGTGCAGGATCTTATTATTGCCCAATCTGTTATTAAACTTGATATCATCTCACCTCAGCTTTGCGAGTAGCCGGGATTACAAATATGTGCCCCGGTACCCATAAGACTTTGCTTTTAAGGAAGACTGAATGTCACACAGAATCACCTTGGCACTGGTATGCAACAGATGTAGTTATTTTTAAGTGAGTGAAAACAGTATAAGACCTGCCCCCAACTCCAGGAGCTATTTTAAAATTGAAAATTGAGGGGAGAAAGAAATTGTAGTGCAGTAAAAATGAAGGTGGAACCAATGATCTCAAGTTAGTGAATGACAAAATGCCTCTGGCCAAGATCCTGGACCCAAACATTGAAGGACAGCGTGGTATTTGTTCACTCGATGATCTATAATGGGGTTGTATCACTTGATCTTCGTTTCATGTTTTGTCTCTTAGAACAGACAATGCAAGTTTTACTAACAGAAGTTGCTTTCCTTATCACCAGAGATCTCACAGAAACTGAACTACAAAAATAAGCATTGTTGCTAATACCTAAGGGTCCTTTAAAGAGGTAAAATTGTGCATGCTATAATTGGAGCACTTGGGAGGCCGCAGCAGAAGGATCAAGGTTTAAGGAGATCCTTGACAGTACATCAAGTTTGAGGACACCCTGCAGTATGTGGGACCCTGACTCAGGGGAAAAGAAAAAGAAGACAAGAAAAGACAGACCTATCTGCAATGGGAGCTTAAGTACTGACAGACAGAATTGGATTTCTATGTATGTAGAATAGAAAGAGGTATATAAGGAACAGAGCGAGTAGCTTGGTTAGCAGACTGTTTGCTAGTCTGCACAAAGGCCTGTGTTCCATACTCAGCACTAAATAAGTGGGCCATATGTGTTACACAACATCCCCACACTCAGGAAACAAAATCAGGAGGGTCAGATACTCAGTCGTCTGTGGTTCTTTAACAAGTTGGAAGCCAGCCTGGGCTACATGAGACCCTGTGTCAAAAGAAAAAAAAGATATATATGAAATTATTGACATGGAATGAAATTTAGAGCAGCGAAAAGCCAAATATAATGAAAAGGGATTTTATCAAAAGACATGTATGTTATTATTGCATTCATCGACTTGGGAATAATTATATATGTATGAACATTGATAAAACTGAATTGAATTTAAATTGAAGCTAGTGGTTATATAGTTCTCATTACAAAAATTTGCCTGCTAAAGGAAAGAGCAAAGTAACATATTAATTATAAGGGAATACTGGGCAAATTGAAGGTTAGAAATTCAATAGATGAACTAGCAATGATTTTATGTCAATTCTTATGATTAATATGAAATACGTGAGTTTAATATTAATATAAAAAGTTTCATTTGAAGAAAAAGAAATCAACAAAAACTGTAGTTTAATCTGGGTATGGTGGCTTCACCACTAATCCCAGAACTCAGAGTGCAAAGGTAAGTTTCAGGCCAGCCTGGTTTACATGGTGAGTTCCAGGCAGGCAGGGCTACTGTGAGGCCCTGTCCCCTGGGATGTGGGAGGGGAATGTTGTCTTAGTTACTTAATTAGGGTTACTATTGGTGAGGGGAAACAAAATGACAAAAGCAAGTTGGGGAGGAAAGGGTTCATTTGGCTTACACTTCCACAACACAGTTCATCATCAAAGGAAGTCAGAACAGGAACTCAAACAGGGCAGGAACATGGAGGCAGGAGCCATTGCAGAGGCCATAGAGAGGTGCTGCTTACTGGCTTGCTCCTCAGGAGTTGCTTAGCCTGCTTTCTTAAAGAACCCGGCACCACCAGCCTACAGTGAGCTGGGTCCTCTCCCATCAATCACTAAGGAAATGACCTACTATAGGCTTGCCTACAGTCCCATCTTAAGGAGGCATTTTCTCAACTGAGGCTCCCTTCTCTAGCTTCTGTTAGGTTGGCATAAAACTAGCCAGCACAGTCATTTATTTCCTTAACTATCTTATTTTCTATATATTTTAGAACAAATTGGTTCTATAAACTTATGGCTAAGGTTTAAGTAGTTCACTTGTAGTAGCTCACCTACTGTGGCAGCTCCCCAAGGAAGACACAGAGGCATTTTCATACATGTAATCTCTGCTAGACCTCAGCAGAGGGAACCACCATCCTGGCCAGTGCCATACTCAATCAACAGTGAAACCTCAAGCCTCTGAGCTCAGGTGTTTTTATTCTCTCAGAACTCAACAGGTATTCTATTGATAGCACTATTGATAGCAGATCATTAGCAATCAAACATGCCCCATATAAATCCAACACCTGCAAACAATACAAAACACCAAGGCCTATGCATCCCTTTTTCCAGCAGTGCACAAAAACAATTATTTTCAATACAACTGAAAATAAACTTCTACAACAATCATTTATTGGCCAAAATGTTTTCAAGTGTCACCACCGCCCACCATCAGTAACCTAAGCAGGGGCCCCTGGCTTCAAGATCTCTTTGCAGGCAGATATGCAAAGGCCATTTGGATGATTTATGTCCAGTCCCTCAGCATCCTTACCCTATGCTTTGCAGAGTCTACCTTACATTCTTGGAACTAAGGGTTGTTTCAAGTCCTGAGCCCTCAAATAGTGCTTGATACAGTTATGAATACTAAGGAGAAGATGGCTCCTGAACAGATCCTGACACATCGTTATAAATAAAATCCCTTCATCAGCTCCTAAGCCATAAATTCTCTAGTCAGGTACAGAGGCTGTTTAGCCTGGAAAAGTTTGGCATTGTTCCTTCTGTAACAAAGAAAAAAAAAAATGATATCATCTCCCCCATCGTCACAAGGTTGGAGGCCATAACAAAAGACAGATAACAAGATGAAAGCGTATCGGACTTACGTAATCAAAATTTAAAGTGACATGAATGACTTCAGAAATGAAGATTTCAGAAATAAGAAAAATGCAATATTTATAGGCAGTGAGTAGCAGCGTGATTAGAGGCAAGGGATATAATCTAGTGGTGATGAAGGGCTGGGGACTTAGCAAGCTCTGCTTGTCAATTAGAATCAACCCTCTGTGTAAGGTTAGGCCCCACATAGAATAGGAGTCCTTTCACCTCTTTCAGGGAAGGCAAGCGAGGGAATCTTTCCAAACCTGTGCCAGAGGAGAGAGATACAGAGAGGTCAGATCATCTTCCTGCCTTCTCAGTTCCTCCTGCTTAAAAAAGAATGAAGATTATCTACAAGCTAGCACTGTAAGTATTAAACTCATCTCAGGGTGATCCTCTGAAGTCTGGTTTTCTCAACATTGGGTTTTCTCTGCTTCATACTAACTTCTAACTTCATACTAACTTCATCTGGCAAGGAGCAAGATGTAAATACAAGAATGGTTTCCTGACTGCCCTCTTGGGCCCATGTGACCTTGAACCCAGAATTTGTCCATGATGTATCTAAATCTCTCTGTGTAGATAGATGATCACTAACAAAAACTACCCATCAGCTAATGCAGTATCTAGCATCCCTTCAGTATCTGTTAGTCTAGCCCCTGAAATGCTCCTGGATCTTCTCCAGGGGAAACCATACAGGGGAGTTTCCAAAGCATTTGCCCAAAAGAACCCCTAGCTAACACTAGGGTTGAGGGCCAGCTGTGGTGCACGCACCTCAAATCTCAGCAGCCAAGAAGATGAGAAGACTGAGAGTTCCAGAACAGCTCCAGCTATATACAGAAACCCTGTTGCAAACAAAACAAAACAAAAAGGTTGAGAGTCCACTGCAATTATGACAGATGTTTGCTTAGTATCTGTTGACTGAAAAATATGACCAAAAGCTACCACTAAGTTAGGGGTGTGTGTGTGTGTGTGTGTGTGTGTGTGTGTGTGTGTGTGTGTGTGTATGTATGTACTATACAAATAAATGTGACATGTAGGTGCATGTGCCTATGTGGAAGCCAGAAATAGACACTATTCACTGCATCAGTTTTAAAACAGGGTCTCTTACGGAACCTGGAGCTCAGTGTTCCAGCTAAACTAGCTGGCCACTGAGCCTCTGTGACCTGCTTGCCTCAACTCCCCACCCAGCACTGTGGTGACAGATGTGCAAATTTACATTTTTACAAGGGTGCTGGAGACCCGAACTCAGGTCCCCACTGCTTGCACAGCACTTTACTCACCGAGCTATCTCCCCAGGGCTCAGTTTATCTACATTTTGATGATATGGTTCCTCTTCACTATGTGAAACAGCATCTTTACACAGGAAAATTCTCAGTCTGTGGAATATGCTCTGTTCATTGAAGCTGTGGACACACTTAGCATACCCTGCCTTGATATTAAGGCTCTTCCAAAGAAATTCAGTCCTTAGACCAGGAGTCATTGACCAAAAAGGTATTTAATTAACTGAGTAATTATTAGGCTCAGAAAGTTAATTTGTCCAATATAGTTTTCTCAGTTAATGAAAGGGGATATTAAACAGTGCTTCAGCTAACGAAGCCACCCACTCTGACTCACTTGCCATGGGTGCTGGTTACAGCACAGACATCCTTAAACTCACCTTCATCGTACAGCTGTATTCTGATGAAGAATTTCGAAAGCAATTGCTTAAAGGGCAGACCTCGTGTTTTGTGTGTTTGCTGGTTTTCCTTTTTGAAAAGCCTCATTAAGCACAAGAAGCTGAACAGTGTTTAAGAAAGTAAGGGGAGGGGGCCCACACTGCCTTCCCCAATCCCAGAGTTCAGTTGAAATTGCACACAAATGGCCGAAGACTCTCTGCTCTCAGCCTAGCAGCTATTATTCCAGCGTCTGTGTGACTTGCATGGCAAATAAAGGAAGAGAACACAGAGACAAAGAGCTGCGGCTGCTGAAGACAATAAAATCGCTGTCGGTTTGCTTGGGCAATCTAGCAGGCTAGCCACCGCTTTAAATGTTTCCTCCGCGTTATGCTGTCCATCACACAGGCAGCTTTTAGGAAATGAAAACCAAAAACAAAGAAAGAAAAAAAAAGCCATCAGTTGTCATAGAAACAATAGCAATTTGTGCCACCTTTGTGCAAGTAGAGAAGAGAGGCTCACTGCTGCTGATGGGCCATTGTCCACGGACCCAGACTGAGAAGTGTCAGCTTGAAAGGACACCCCAAGTTTTGGCCACACATGCAAATCTGCACCCTTCAAGTGGAGTGTCAGATACTTGCATGGAATTGAAAACTAACTAAAATACAGTCCCAGATGGGGACCACATTGAGAAAGACAGGTTACTCAACCTGAGATTCCCCTCTCTGAGGCCTAATGAGGGATCTGTAACCTTTGTAGATGGAGGTCATCCCATGGGGAGCAACAGGGTGCAGGAGGCTAAGCCCTCGGCCTGATGGGATCTGATCTCATCAGAGAAAGCCATAATCATCTGTAAAAAGCGACAATTAAGCTGGTGATTAAGGTTAACATAGGGAAATGAACCTATCCCAAGGGGAGACTGAGCTGCCGGGAACCATGCTGATGGAGTGTAAGGCCAGGTGGCTGAGGCTTTCCCTCAACTGACATCCTCTTTAAGACTACTTCACAATAGTTTTCATCATAAATCAGTAACTGCTACCATTCAGCAGGAGACTCTCAGGGCCTAGCAGTCCCTGGTGGATCACCTCGAACATAAATTATCTGCCTGAGAGATGGTGCACAGCTACCTTAAATCTATTAAATCCAGATCCCATGGCTCCCATACAAGTTTTCCTTGGCTGGCTTCCCAGGAGTCTCACCTTCCTCAGCACAGTTTCATCTCATGGGCACTGAGAGAGAGTATGTATCTGGAAGTTGTAGACACAGATCAGCAAGCCAGGATTAGAGACTTGGGCTTTGGAAGTAAAGCCAAGGATGGTACAAGTTGGAAAGAGGGTCTGATTCTATCAAAATCTATCAAACCCAAATGAAGGGCAAAAAGAAACCAAAGAGTCTAGTAAAGGGGTCAGGAATCACAGAGGAAGAAGGGGAAGAGGAAGAGGAGGGAGAAAGATACACAGAGGCTTGCTCAAGGTTTCTAAGGACTTGGAGTCAACACAGCCTAGAGCATGCAGGTGCATTGATCTAAGGCTGGGTTCTGAGAGCTGGTCTAAATTCATCCAGAGTTTTCCCCTGGGCTCCTGCAAGGACAAAAACAAGTGGCACACCAGACCAGTTGGATTTGGTTGAGATTCACAAGACAGAAAATTGAACAAGAACCCCAGTAAAAGCCAGGGATGCTACAAACACTATGATCTAAGCCCTCTTTTGATTTTCATTCTATTCTAGGTGGAAGGCTTTGGCCTTGTGGTCTATCGTGGCTGTTGTAGCTACATCACAGCACACTCCAAATAGCAAAATAGAAAAATAATGGTGCAAGCTTCTCGTTGTATGAAGATTGCGCCAAGTAACAATTAGGGCTTCCATATAAAGATCACTTGGCAGAGTCTACGAAGATGGACACAACCAGCTCTAGTGTGTGCAGAACATGCAGCCTTTATCTTGGATTCATTACTGCTCTGTATAAATTGCTGTAAATAACTAAAAGAATAAGATAGGGATAAATAGAGATTTCTTCAATCACTTTTTCTAACAATTGATTTCTTCAACCAGATTTCTTTGTGGATTTCTTCTGCAAACATGTCAATCTCAGTCACACCTTCAGCTGCAAAGAGCATTTGAGTTGGATGGTGAGATGGCTCTGTGGGTAAAGGCACTTGACATTCCCTGCAACCTAAGTTTGAATCCACAGATCCACATGGTGGGGTATGAGAATTAACTCCTACAAGTTGTCCTTGGACCTCCACATTCACTATGACACACATACACACACCTCACACACATCAATACATATAATACACATAAATAAATAAATGTAACAATCTTTTACAATTTTTCAGTCTGTGTGCATGTGGATACAAAGCACCTTCTTCCTGAGTTCTGCAAGGCAGTGCAGGCTCCTACTTCCAATGGGAGGCAAGCGATCTGAGGCTGTCTTACTCACGTTGTTGCAAAATCCCTAACAAAAACGACTTAAGAACTAATTTCAGCTCACACTTTAAGGAGATCATCTGCCATAGCTGGAAAGTCATGGTCCTGCAGACAGGAGGCAGTTGGTCACAGTGCATCCATAGTCAGGAAACAGGTGAACTCTGAGGCTCAGCTTGTTTTCCCTTTTTATTCAGTCTGGAACTCAGGTCTCCCCACCTCAACCCATTCTGAAGATTCTCACAGACAGACACAGAAGTTGTCTCCTAGGTAATTTGTCAAGGTAACAATCAATACTAACCATCAAAGAGATCTCCTGTGTATCAGAAGGGACTCTGAAAAGTACATCTCCTAAAGTGAGTCATCACAAAACAGGTTTGGTCTATGCCACAGTGGTCGGCGGCTTAAGCCAGTTGAGGCTGACACTACAGGATGGTCAAACTTGGCTTCTGTAGTTGCCTATGAAGGTAAAGTAATAGTCACTTTTCAAAGAATGAGACATGTCACTGTTTATTCTCTGCAAAGGCTATTCTGCAGCCTAGAGATTCAAAGGCTGAGAAGCCTGCTCTTCCTCTGATGACGGTCTCCTGGTAGCAAGGAAACAATATGTGAACCACAGGTTAAAAGAAAGTTGATTGGAGGTGTTGCTGATGTGCGATAGAGGATTCATCTGAGTTGCTCAAGTGGAAGGAAATCTCCTAAGGAGAAGTTCTGCTAGATTTTATCAGACAGATAGACTCGGGCTAGCTTCAGAAACAGGAAAGAGGTATCGCAAGCTTGGGGAAAAGACATAAATATACAACAAGATGCTGCAGGGGAACATTGGTAGTACAGTCTGAATGGAGTGCATGGTGATTTCTGCAGTCTGGAGACTCAAGCTTGAAAACTAATAACATGTAACACTTAAATGATGCCTATTGTATGCCAAATCATATCTTAAATGTGTTAGGCACATTAGCTTGTTTAATCCTCGCTAGAACTCTAAGTGAATATGACCTTTCCACAGACAAGGAGATTGAAGCACAGAAAGTGAGGTCCTACAGCTAGTTTGAACTAGAGCCAGTGTTTGAATGCAGGTAGTCAGACTCTGGCTTCTGTGTTTTTACCCACAGTGTGTAACTGTTCCATCCTACAGGCTGGTGAGGGACAGCTACAACTAGGCATTGGCATCTTACCCCAAAAGACCTAGGACACAGATTCAATTAGAATATAGAAGTAATCTGAGTGAGCTCACTGGAAAGTTAGAGTGTCTGAGCACAAAGACCTGGAATTAGAGTTCTTCAAAGAGTCAGAAGCAAGCTCAGACATTTTCTCATGGAGAACACCAAAGCCAACAAGGAGTGTTTGAAGGGTTTTAAGATGAATGACAAGAACACATGTGTCTTTAGATGGTTTCTCTTGAAGTGTGTGAATGTAAAGAAGACTGGGGAGAGTGAGACAGAACTGATGTGCTAAACCTAGGAACAGCTGGCCCCTGACAGCACACAAACCTCTGGCTGAAGTCCCTACCAAGAGGAGATACTTGAGAAAGTCAATGTGATGAAGTCCAGATGCTCCTGACAGGACAGCTAGGCAGCTGGAGCACTCTGTGCCAGGGAGCACAGAGTAAGCAGAGCAGCAATTTGCATCGAGGGGATGAAGGAAACCAGAGCAGTGTCCAGAATTCTGCAGCAAAACCTTGATGGAAACATAGCTTTGAGACAGATGAAAGGACATGGTCAGAAAACTCCTGAAAGGCTGCATTTTTCTGAGCAGGGCAAGGAGACAGGAGCTGAGGTTCTGAGGGGAACAAAGGATTCAGTCACCAGACAAAGGGTATGACACATAGTGAAGGAAGAAATTGTTTCCTCCAGTGATGTCTTAGAGCCTTATGGAGGAAAGGAAAAATGCACCCAAGGCTGACTGAGCAGTAACACCAAACTCCAAGAGTGAAGCTCCCACTGGCCTTTGGTTCTTGACAGAAATTTGAGGTTTGGCTTAAGTTTTGGTCCAAAAGGAGGTTCCAGAGTCTTGATTGAGTTGGAGGAGAAGCAGCCAAGCAGTACATGGTGCTGAATCCCAACCCAAACCTAGGTCAAAGCCCCTTGAAACTCCATTCTCACATGTTTTCAATCACAGAGCCTAAGACACTTGAAACAATAACTCAAATAGATATTAGAAGAGAGCACACTGGGAAAGCACACTGGAAAGATTAGAATGTCTGAGCCCAGGGACCCTGAATTAGCATTCTCTAGAGAAGCTGAAGCATGCTCAGAGGTACTCTCACGAAGAATCTGCTCACAGCATTACAGAGGCCAAGGAGACTCACAGTAAGCTGGAATACCAGGGAAGATAGTTGTCTTGCTCTGAAACAAGGGCATAACCCCAAGTTTAGAAGTCTTGATATTAAACGGCAGGAAAAACTGGACACGATAGCCAAGCAGGGAGCAGATTCACCCTTCCTATGACTTTTTGTTGTACCCAGGCCCTGGCAGGATTGAACAATGCCTACCTACATTGAAAGGAAGATTCTTGCTCAGTCTACTTATCTGAATGCTAGTCTTTTATGGAAACACTCTCCCTGGCACCATTAGAAATAATGATTCTCAGATTCCATGGTATCCAGTCAAGTTGATGCATAAAATTAACTATCAAAGACTTTAAGTCCTACAATGGGATTTTAGATACCATCATACAAAGTTGCTGTTCTTGAGTCTGCTCTGTCAAGTGAAACAGTTTTATCTGGCTTCTCTCATCAAGACCAGCAAGTACTGATAACCTTGCTTTCCTTCATTCCACATGAACAAGGAGATTCCTGGCATCCAGCCTATAAAAGGTCAAGCAGGGGAAGAAGTTCAGAGTGGGCAGAGTGTCCCACAGGGATTATGACAGTTAGAAAGTGTGGCACAAACATGTAAGAGCTACAAAACCAAACCATCTGGGACTTGAGCAAACAGCACGTTCTCCTAACTATCAAGAGGAGATTCAATAGCTGAGAGATTAATGAGGGGCAGATTCCACCCCTACTCAGAAAGGCAAGCAGCAAAAAGTCAAAGGAGCTGATATGGTGGAAGGATCACAAGCTTTGGGCTTGTATTTTTGACAAGTATTTCTTAGTCTGCTTCTACTATAACAACACAATTGGGATTGCGTTTCAGAGGCTGTAAAGCCAACAAGCACAACCTGGAGATAAAACAGTAGGAAGAGATTTATTACTTACAACAGGTAAGGAGAGCACTAGAGTTCTTTGCAAAACAAAGAAATTGGCATGAAATTTTATTGGGGAAATTACGTATATTCATAGAGGAAAGCACATGTAAGGGTTAGTCATAGTGTTTGTGTGACTCTGAAATGTCCGTCCAAGGATTCATGTTTTCAACACTACTGCTGCAGCTGGAGGCACTGTTTAGATGGCGTGGGGAGCTTTTAGGAGATAGAGCCTAGCTCGTGGAAGTAGATGACTAGGGGCAAGTCTTTGAAAGTTAGTAGCCTAACCCCCAGTTCTGTCTACTGTCTGCTTCCCAATTCACCATGATGTGAACAGGGCCTCTAGACTCTCCTGCTAGCATGAACTCCACCATGCCTTTCCTGCTGAAATAGAGTGAGACCCTCTGAAACTGTGAGCCAAAGAAAAGTCTTTTCTCCCTGAATGTTTTATCAAGTCTTCTGACTCAGCACTGAACAAGTAACTAAAAGAGGCACATTTCTGAGCATGCTCAATTTAAGCCTCATGTCTAAAGAGGAAAGATAGCAAATAGGAGTGCTTCTTCACTGATAATTTACTGTGATAATGAGCAAAGTTTATTCTAAGAATGGATAGCGTTTCTCCAGGCCTGGCTGGTTCATCATAAAGTTCTTTCTGTTTCTCTCTCCCCCTTCTCTGCCCCTCTCTTCTCTCTCTCTCTCTCTCTCTCTCTCTCTCTCTCTCTCTCTCTCTCTCTCTCTTCTTTCTCTCTTTCTCCCTCTCTTTCTTTTTTTCTTTCTTTTGACAGTGTCTCTGGCCCAGGCTGACTTCCTTGTATAGCCAAGAATGGCCTTCACCTTCTGATCTCTCTGGCCCTGGATTGTGGAATTACAGGTGTAGGTCCACACCTGGTTAATCAAATCTAGGGCTTCCTCTTGTTAGGTAAGAACTCTACCAACTGAACTACATCCCCAACCCTTTATTGTAAGATTCTACAAAGAATTTTAACTGAAACAACAGAAACAACAAGTTGGTAGGTACTTTAGCAATGTTTTTAAATAGCTCTTTCTACAGACACACACAATTGTAGAAATTTTTTCCTAAAAGTGTCCACCTCTCTGAGCAGCTACAACTAACCACCACATTTTTGCACACACTGTAGAAAATGGTCTTTCACTGGCTTGAAGTCAGTATGAAATGGTGTAGGGGACATGTAGGTCCTTCTGCTCATAGGTAAGCACTAGGGGAACCAGTAATGGTAAACATGCATGGTTGTCTCTTCAAAGGAAGAGATGTATAGCCTGCCTTTTGCCCAGAAGGCTGAGAGCAGATGTGCTTTAATAACCTGGTGAACTTACACTACCTTCAGGCCAGACCACACCATACCCTCCCCAAGACCCTTATCTTGTGCTTGTTTGTCTCAATTATCCTATAGAATCTATTTTCATGGAAGATGTCACTTGTACTTTACAAAGAGTTTTGATGTAGTTATGTCTAAAAGGCTTTGTTGTGTGCACACAGGATTGAATTAGTTATCACCAGAAAACTTTTTCAAAATCATGCTGTCCTTTAATGCCTAAAATCAACTACTTGAGGTCAGACTCTTGGACTTTGAACAAACACCAGCTACTTGGTCATGTTGAGCCAAACTACCCTCTTGTCTCTTGCAGGTGGACACTTTGCTTAGCCCTGCAGAATGGCAGTAGAGAGATATAGTTCTCTGATATCTAGAAAAGAAAGAGACATATCAATAGTAAGGGTACAGAGACATAGCTCCACACTGCCACCCTCTCTACCCACTGCAGCCTAAGGAGTCCTCCTAAGCCTTGAGGACCTCAACTCAAGCCAAACTTGGTTTTGTACCTTTGAGGTTGAAAAGAATGTCAAAGCTAGTCGGGTTATGAAACAAAGCCGATGACTTCATTAAGCATATTTTAATCCAGGGTTATACATAGTAGTTAAGAGAAAGAAGGGTTCTCAGAATAAAGTATGATATATCTAAGTGATATACCAAGTGCTTCCCAAGGGAGAATAGGGGGAAGTAAGTGGTACCTAGTATTGAAATGTGTTTCTCAAGGGAAAGGAGGTCATTGTCCTAGCATTAGCTTTGTAGACCATGTTGGGGGCTCTTAAGCTGCATTTCATATTGTTGCTAAGAAATGCCCCCCTCAGTTCTCTCTCTCTCTGTGTCTCTGGTTACAGTGATATAGGAGGTGGCTCCAAAGGTGCCTCCGATGGAAATAGAATCTAATAAGGTAAAGCCAGAAGTCAGGAGTTTGCACAAGGGGGTTAATGCATAGTAGAACTAGGGTTCTAGTATGATTCCATGGAGTTTTCATCAGCCTGGCTGGGAAGAATGAAAGGTCCTGAGCCAGAATTCTTTTTTCCGACCCTGGCAAAAGGCTGCAACCAGATACATCTGAACTGGGCTCCATCTTCATATCCCTTCAGTTTTCCCTGTGTTCTCATCCTGCTTCTGACAGTCTCCGAATTTCAGATCATTGCAAGAGAACAACAGAAAACGAAACAAAGCAAAACAGTAGCCAAACCACCACCAGAAAGAATTTAAAAAAAAAAAAAAAGCATGATTGTATCATATTGTATCATAATGATAAATAAAGACAGCTGTGGGGTGTCCTTGAGCATGCTGCCTATACTTTCTTCCTTATTGCTCTAAAGTCAAGATAACAACTGGGCAGTTACAAACCATGATTTTAATATGCATCCCTACAAGCTGGAAGCAGCTTGGTCCTAAGAGGCAAAGTTTCCTGTGTGCTTAGTGCCTCAAATCTGTCAGTACAGAACCAGGCTTAAGTGCTTTTATCCTTCCTTTCTTTCCTCCACTGGCTGGGAGCTGTGGAGCATTTCCATTTAAACGTGAGTTTAGAATAGATGTGTGAAGATCTCACTGTAAATTGAGAAAGAATCTCATATAGCCTTAAAGTTATAAAATATGTCTCCTCAAATCGACAGGCAAACCGCTTCCCCACCCTGGCATTCCCAGAGCAGGAAATGTTCCGAATATCTAAATTGAAAATGATAATGAAACAATTACTTCCTATGCTAATGTTAAAATTGAATGAAAAAGCAGGTGCCCAGGAAGTGTGAGACCAGCCTAGCCTAAGCCAAACTACATAGAGAAACCCAGTCTCAAAAAGACAAAAAATATAAACATTTTAGTGGTATTTTAAGTCTTTTAAATTGATTTTGTAAGCATACAAAGAAATGGGTTTCATTGTAATGTTTTTACTTGTGTGTGTGTGTGTGTGTGTGTGTGTGTGTGTGTGTGTGTTTTCCCACCCCCATTGCCCTCTCCCATCCTCCCCCTTCCCCTTGGCTGTGTAGCAGTGTCCTCCTGATTGAATCATTCCATCCTGCAGGGAAGCTCATTAAGACAGGAAGTAAGCAACTAACACACATCCTGCCAGTGGCCTCCTGGTCATTCCAGGCAGCTGCAGCCGGCCAGCAGCTGTAGCAGCTCCCAGGCAGGAAGCCTCAGGAGACAGGGACACAGCATACACATCCCGTCTTTGATCAGAGGCCTGTGAGCCGCCAAGAGTAAGATCAGGACTCTTAGGAGGTGTTGTCAGAGGAACACCTCTCTCCATTTAAAGCAAGGGTCATTACATTTATAGGATGAGAGCGAGGGTGGGTCTTTGGTACCCAGGGATGGGAGCCATTGGTTAAGACAGGGATACCGTAATAGCCATGTTTATGTTCTGGGGTGCTTTGGGCATATTCCAGGGAACAGGGACGTAGGTAAGCAACTCTGCCAGCCTCTAGAAGGGTCAGAGTTTTGCTGTGGCTTGTGGTCTTTCAGTAGAGAGAGGAGAGGCAAACTCCCACCAGCTCTTTAGAATGAGAGCTGGATGGTCACCAGCTTCTTCAACCCATAACTGCGTGATCCATCCACGAGGGCGCCACAAACGTAGCTTTAGGAAGTCCCTGAGACTGACCAAATTCACTGGTTCCCTCCCACCCCACCTATATAAATAGTATAGACTGATGAAAGAGTAACTCCCAGACAAGCCCAGCTGCCTGGAAGAAGCCTCAGAGATAAGACCAGCAGAAGCAGACACCAGATAAACTAGAAGAAACAAAGACCAACTGAGCTGCCTGGAAGAGGCTCAGACCAACTGAGCCACCTGGAAAGGATACTCCTCAACCTGTTGAACTGCAGTGTGTGCCAGCTTTCCTGAGCTGTCTCCCATGCTGAGGTGGGCTTCAGTGATACAGCAGCCGTTGAGTCATTTCTGTTCCTGTAAGTAACCACTTACCATACTCCTATAAGTAACACCAACAAAAATCACTGGTTCAACCACGTGGGACTTTAGTGGTACCCAAACATCAGTGTGTTGTTGGTTCCTTATCTGAGGAATATAGATGTTTGTTCAGGTTTCTGCAAGAGAAATCTGCCACACAACACTCTTGGTTTCCTTCCACCACCACACCCAAGTATCCCTCCCTTTGTCTTCTTTCTCCCTCCCACTTTGTATTTTGTTTTCTGACAGTTTTATACACCTACACAATTCATTCTGATTCTCCTGCATCCTCTCTTATCTCTCTCATCCCTGTCATAATTTCCTCCTCTCTGCAAGTCCCTTACCAGTTCATGTCTTTTTGTTTTGCTTTGTGAGCCGCTGATTTAAACCAGGGCTATCTGTATGACCGAATAACTATCCACTGGAGTTGAGTTGGCTTACCTTGGGCACACGACTGAAGACATGACTATCTCCTCTCCAGAATCCATCAATAGCTAATAGTTGGCAGAGACAGTAGGTTGCCACGAACCTTTTCCTAGCCATGGTTGGCTATTAGTAAGCTGCCACCTTTGCTGTGAGGTCCTGTTTGCAATAGAATTTCTGTGCAGGAAGATAGCATTTCACAGCCCCTACCCCCTATCTTCCTGTACTGCGTTCTTCCTGAGAGTTTCCTGAATCTTAGAGAAAAATTATATAAATGTCCTATCAAAAAACTTAATTAAAATTTTATAGACAAATCTAAACAAATGAAGCCTCACTGTTGTTATTGTTGTTGTTATTGTTTTAATTACCCTTTTCAGAAGGGAGAATTTTTTAATTTGTGTTGGCCTGAAATATGCAGAATGTGATTGCTTAGAGTTCTCTTAAGTTCATTTCCTGGGCACTCACTGTGAGGAGCTGGATGAAGCTCACTCTTTCGAGGAGTTAAACGTTTTGTTCCGAGAATAGATCAGACAAGGGAACCCTCAAGTTCTCCTATATGTACCCCTTCCCCAGGCCCCGATATCCTGACTTGGGTGTGCCTCAGTGTAAAGGCCAGATACACAGGCCAAGCAGAGAGAAAAGATGGAGACGTCTTGAACCCACTGCCCCATCACTCAGTGCCTTATCAAGATCTGGCCCCACTGTAGCTTGGTCCTTGCAGAAAGTCCGCTGGTGCAGGAACTGAGCAGCTCCAGAGTAGAGGAGAAACAAGCAGGGCACAAATGCCACAAAGATCAGAATTTTGTCTGTGCGGAAGGTGGCGCGGTGCTGTGGAGGAAGTGGGGAGGAGGGACCTTCCCTTGTCTGCGTTTGGCGGTGAACCCTTCTAGGGCCGCAGAGAATTGCGGATCTGCAGCTGATGGTGCTGCGGATCTAATATCTTTGCGGGGAAGCTCGTCAGCTCTAAAACCTGATGAAAACCTGACGCGTGGAAAAAGAACAAAGGAAAGTCGGGAGGCTCATGCATATCAAAGGAAAGGGACTCGAAGAAATACTGAAGAAGAAAAAAAAAAGAACTGCTTCAGCCCTAAATGCTTCGGAATCCGAGATGCTGATGCAGCCTCTGTCGATACAGCTGTGACTTTGAATGTCGCCTTCGCTTTAACTGCTGCTTTGATACTACGGCCTTTTGAAGTCTCCTTTTATATATTTGTGATTTACTTGGGCAACGGATAGAACTTGCAGAGGCTGCTGTTTACCCTCACGTTGGGCTCGGCGGTTCGGGAAGGCAAAAGGCAGGTCCGCCGCCGCCCTCTCCTGGTGACTCCGCGGAACTTTGGCGAGGAGATCTGAGATTAAGTTTCTTGGGTACAGCAATCTTTTATTGAAGTTTACCCCTTAGGTGTGGTCATCAAGCTTTAACATTCGACAGCGTCTTCCCGGAGGACTCCTTAAAGCTAGAAGCCTGGGTTCCACCCACAGAGTTTCTGATTTACTGGCTCTTGCGTGGAGCCCAGTAATTTGCATTTTTAGCGAGTTCCCAGGCAGGCTGGCAAAAAGTGTTGCTCTCAGTACCACTTCCTGTGCACAAGTCACTGGGCAGGGTGGGAGAACATTTTACTAAATTGGTCGCCCTTATTCTGTAGTAGAAGGGCGCTGGGAGAAGACCAAAATGCAAACCATTGCTCCTTGCTAGGGTGTTGTAGGAAGCGAGGTGTTTTCTCAAACGCTCCCAGGTTTAGGAGTGAGGGGCCTTTAACAAAAAATTAACAAAAGAAAGCATTCCAATTTATGCAATATGAGTTTATGTGACCTGAGAATCTTCAGATATGGAAACTCACAGGAGAATTATTTTTATTTTTTAATTATGTATATCTGTATACATGAATGCAGAGATCAGATGGATGGAAGACGAGTTACAGGTGGTTATGAGCCACCCGACATGGGTGCTGGAAATCAAACTAGGGTCCTCTAGAAGAGCAATATGAGCTCTTAGCCCCTGAGCCATCGCCCCAGCCCCCCAAACCTGTATTTTAATGCATAGGTCTGGTGACGACAGGACAGGAGAGGAGAAGCAGGATGGGACAATGGCTCTGATCTGATGATAACAAAGCAGGGAGAACTCAGCAGTTCTGCTGGGATTCTTGTTGGGACCTCTGTGTCTTCAACTTCTTTGTTCCCAGTAAAGAGTAAAGATCTATCCCTAACCTGCCTGGGAGAAAGGCCAGAAAATTCTTAGTAAGTTTGAGGATCTCTATCAAGGGAGAGGAGAAAAAGTCTACTTCTGTTTTGTCAAAGGCCCAGGTACCGTATTTGGAAGGAATGTGTCCTGAGCCCCATAGGTGTCAGGAACATAAGTCTTTTACCCAGAAGCCAGTGCACTTTCCGGTGCAATATATTGAGCTTTAACCCTAACATGAGGCAGATGTCAATCATTCCTGTACCGCCACCTAGGAGGGAAAATTCTCCTCAGAATGCTGCTGAGATGGCTGACTCAGCAAGCAGTCACCCACTGCCTTCTGATCTCATCTACTCAGCAGCTCTCCTCTCTCATGTGAATAACTAGGCACAAGTACCCAGTGATAAAAACATGGGCATTGAAACTTTGATGGCTATAAGGAGTAGCCAGTGAGCAGGAGAAACCATGAGAAAGCTATGCCTTTTTGGTTGCTTTCAACCATCTGGTGGCTTCTCATTGCCCTGAGTGAAGGCTCTTAGAGGTTGACACTGCAGTCACACCCCGTTAACTTCCCCTTTCTTCTCACTTTATGCTTTGCTTGCTCTAATTTTAACTTCTCTCTTGACCCTTATGTCTGCATGTCACCCACCTGAGCCTCTGATGCCTCTCACCATCACACTTATTTGAACAACTTGACAATTTGGTCTCATTCATCAGGATTCAGTTTAGACTTTTTTCTTCACCACCATGGGTTCTATGACCAAGAACCCTAAAACGAAAGATAGATCAATTAGAGAAATACATACCCATTTACTTAATAAAAGTTTTATGTGGCACAGAAGCCTTCAGAAACTAAACTCTGTAGGGCATAGAAGCCTGTATGCACACCACATGGGAGACAGTAGCAGGGGGATCAGGAGTTCATGGTAACCCAAGTCATCCTTGCCTAGATAGAGAATTCAAGGCCAGCCTGGGCTGTATGAGACCTGGGAGAGAGATAGCAGAGAGAGTAGAGGGAGGGAAGAGAGAGATAAAAAGGAAGGAAGAGAGGGAGAGGAGGAAATTAAGATTCATTGGAATCTTAATGGTGCAAGGTGATGGCAAGTTGAAGGGAGCTTGGCCAGGCCTGTTTGCTCAGCTTCTTTCTGAGCTTGTGTGTCTCCATATATAACAATATTGCATCCCTCTGGATTAATGAAACCCGCTCTGACATGAGGATTTCATGACTGTTTTAAGGACACACCAGCTGGACTTTGCAGAGCACTCAGGAGCTGGGGGCAAGAGTGAGAGGAATTCTCTCTAGAGCCTTTCTAGAGCCTATGACCTGCTTCTGTTGTTTTCTGAGATGCCAAGATTCTGTATTTCAGAGTAGTATTCCCAGATTTACCAATTTCCAAAGCAACTGAGTTTATAGTGATTCATTTTGGCACTGCCAAGTTCATGGTGGTGCCTCCTCTAGACCCATTCCCCACCAGGAATGGTCCCTCCTCTAGACCCCCCAATCAAGGATGTCTGTCTTTTTCAATCTTTGCCCTTTCGTTTTTAGTACAGCATCCATGACATAACAAACCTTCGTGACAAGAAGAGTTGGGGAGAAACCAACTTGAATGTCTCCCAAATATCTCTGCAGTCTGAACTCTAGCAAGCCACACACAATGCCAATGACAGAAGACGTCAGATGTACCCCATGTTTTTTCCTAACTTCATCCTCACAAGCTGAAATACTTTCAAGATTCTTGTGATAACACAGAAGTGGTAGCTTATGTTTATTATTGACATATTTTGGAGGTAAAATCAGGAGGATTGCTGTGAGTTCAAGGCCAGCCTGGGCTACACAATGAGTTCCAGACTAAACCAAAGATTCTATCTCAAACCAAACTAAACAAAGTTTCTATCTCAAAAAAACAACCAACCAACCACACATGCCTAAATATACACACATCACATGAAACAATTCTCAGGAGAGGACAGCTCATCCCAGTCGAGAACAGAGTAGTTCATATCAAGAGCCCCTGGTTGTTAACCAAGGAATCAACCACTCAAACCCACCGTATGTTACATCTTCCTGATGGCCCCAGTCCACCTTACAGTATTTGGGACTCTAGCTTGTTCAGATTTTGATTCAGATATTCTCGAGACAGAGTCTGTCCCTGGAACCCACTATGTAGCCCATGCTGGCCTCCCACCACCTGACAATCATCCTGCCTCAGTCTCATGTGTGCTGGGATTATAGGTATGAGTCACCATGCCTACTTGAAATCTAACTTGTTTGTTGTGGGATATTTTACTATTGTGTGCTGTTTTGGTTTTGATACCTTGTAGCTGGGAAGCCAGATGCCTTGCAGCAGTGCAGGCCTTGCTTCCTACCTAGTCACACCATCGTGCTAGCCTTGAGATCTGAACAGATAGACAATGGAAGGTGACCTGTCATGTGCAGGTCAAGAGCGGGTCACAAGGAGGTCACGAGCAGATCAGGAGCAAAGACTCTGATCACCCCCAGTGTTGTAATGAAGGCCTAAAAGATAGAGGGGGTGGGAGAAAAAGTTAAAAGGGCTAAGGCAGGAGGAAAGAGGTGGTTTTGGGGGAAGAAAGATGAAGACTCTGCCTAGCTGCCAGGTATAGAATTCCCTGAGATTTGACATAGTGTGAGATTAATAAAGAGCATTGGAAAATTCAGCGCTGGACTCTCATTAAGAGAATGAAAGAATAAAATAACACTTGTTGGACTAGCCCAAACACTAAAGAGATGTCTTTTTCATGTGTCCCTACACCCCTCACCACAGCTTTCAAAGCATCTCCAAAAGAGAAAGCCAAGTCCTTCTTTATTAAGTGAGAATTTCTCCATGAGGTCCAGGTTGCCTCATTTTCTTAAATTTCTGACTTGTGCCACCATATCCACGTGTTACTCCAAATGGATCTGAAAGCAAAAGGTTTTAGTTTGAGCAGATTGAGGGGCATACATTGAACTAGACAGTAACTCTGTTTTAGTTCCTCCCATCAGAGACAGCTTAGAATGAGGTCCATTTTCTATGCCTCTAGGCTTCTATAGAACTCTAGGAGACCAAGGACAGCTAACAGAGCATCGAGTTCATAGGCCACCTTTAATCAGGGCTGTGCTGCAGCCTTCCCAGTGGAGGAGAAACTATATTTAAAAACAAGTCTCAAGATCCTGAGTGAATAGAAAAGGTCATTTCATTATTTAGTGAGTAATGGCCATTTGGCTGTTGCCTGTAGCAATCCAGGTTGCACAGAAGTGCTACTCGTAGGTGTGTGATCTCATCTGGGACACATCAGGAGACATGTGCCTAACGAGGCAAAAGCTGTGGAGCATTTCCTAGCTTGAGAAATGAATCAAAATGACTTTCCAAAGTCTTCAGGGAACACACACAGAAACACGGGCAGGGGAACATCCTTCTCTTAGTGGCTATGATCAACTCCTGAGGTATTTCCTGGGAATTCACAGCCAATTACGCATGTCATAAAATTAAGTCAAAAATGGACACTCATTTCATTTCCAGGAAATGTATTGTTGAGCTTGAATCACAGTCACTATAATAATCTTAAAAGAAAGGGCATGAGGTGCCTGGTTCTTTGTCAGGCATCAACCTGGAAGAGTTCTCCCTTTTTTTATAATTTCTCAAAGGAGGCCAGTGGCTTGTTACTGACACCACTGGCAATGAATGAAATCATGTGTTGTTCCAATGGTAACTGGTGTCATTGAATCTGGAATCTGGAATCCCAGATTGATGACTTACTACATGGGCATATCTGGAAAAGCTGTCTAACATTTCATTTTTCTTATTTATTGTCATTCAGTGAGGTGCACACATAGAGGTCAGACAGCAACTTTGAGGAATCGGTTCTCTCCTCCCACGTTGTTGAGACAGATTCTCTCTTCACTTCAATCCCCCCACCTTGTTGAAGCAGGCTCTCTTGTTTCTGCTGGTCTGTGTTCTCCAGGCTTGCAGCTCCTCAAGCTTCTGGGCAGCTCTTCCATCTTGTCACAGGAGATTACAGGTGCCTGTGCTCCACTACAGCTGCTTTTTAATGTAGGCTCTGAGGCTGTCAGGCTGCAGCACGTGCATTGAGTCATCTCACCAGCCCTGCTCAACTTCTTGGAGACTTAGTTTTCTTATTGTAAAATGAAGTCAGCGTCATCTACCTTTCACATAGTTGGGAAGACTGAGGTGTCCAAAATGTCTTTCTACTAGCAGCGAGATTTTGGACGGGTTAGTCATCTTCTTCCCTGTGCTTCAAATTCCCCATAATAATTACATCTAGAGACAAAGGCTGAATGTAGCTCAGTGGTTGCAGTACTTGCATGCAGGAAGCCCTGGGCTCCATCCCCACTGCCACACTAACTAGGCATGGTGGTGTACATGCCAGCATTCAGGAGTTGATATAGGAGGACCAGAGGTTCAAAGTCAGAGTTGTGGAGATGGCTCAGTGAATGAGGAGCTTGGTGAACAAGCCTGAGAACTAGAGTTTGAAGCCCAGCCCCCACTGGGACAGCCACTTAGGACCCCAAACCTCAGGAAACAGAGTCAGGAAATCCCCAAGAAACAGGCTATCTAGACTAGCCAGAATTGTCAAGCTCCACAGGGTTCAGAAAGAGAGCCTGCCTCAATAAATAAGGTGGAGAGCTACTGAGTAATGCACACACATGCATCCATACATGTGAGAACATTACACACACACAAGCACAACACACACACACACACACACACATGTGCATGTATACACAAACACAAAACAAAAAGGAATTCAATATCATCTTGGCTACAGAAAGAGTTTGAGGCTAGCCTGGGCTACACGAGCACTTGTCTCCAAAAAGTAGCAAGTAGTTCACCCTACCTTACAGTGTCCTTGTAAGAATGAGATGAGTGAGCACAGAAGAAATACAGGCCTAGAGTGTATAGTGTATTTAAAAACAAATCTCAAGTGTATGTACTAAAAAATCCAGAAGTGTTGGTTTGTACTGTTATAGGTGCAATGCTACGCACATTGGACAGTCTAGACACGTAATAAGCATGACGTACACACACATGCCCTCTCTCTTTTTCTCTTTACTGTTCTTTTGGCAGACTCCCGGGGAAATGTTAGGCAGTATTATTTAGTATCTCTTATTTGCCATTCTCCTTCATAAATCAGGATTACTACAAAAGATTGTTCCGTTATCTCCATAGACTCTGACACTTGTGTTTGATTTCCCAGTGTAATCCTTTCAGATGGGCTGACCCTAAGCCTAACAGAAGTAACTCCTAAAGCCAACCTGTCAAAAATATACACAGTCTTTCAACTTACCCTCCCCAACAGAGAGCTACACCCCCCTCCACAGCCCATCAGATGTTACCAATACTCGTTTCAGAATCCAGAAAAAAAATCTGTTTAAACCTAGCATATATGAAGCCCTAAGATAATAGCAAAAGAAAAAGGTCCTGGGTTTTGCTTCAAGGGCCTAATAACAAAAGCAGGAGAGGAGGAAGAAAAGGATGATAGATGCTAGGAGAGAGCAAGTGCTCAAGCAGGAATGTAGGACAGTGGTCACGGCAGGAATAATCCTCGAAAGGAAAGAAATTTGGACCTCAACTTAACCGGTGAGTAAAGTTTCAAGTGGCAGGAATGTGAAAGGGGAATTCTAGAAGGAAGGAAAATCGAGAGCGAAGACTTAGCTGCTAGACAGCACAGGCTTTATGCCAGGAAACGTGTGTCATCTTCCCAAGTGGGAGCTTAGAACAAACAAAAGTGAGAACAGAGGCTGGGGTGTAGTTAGCTCAGCTGTTGAGCTCCTGCTTAGCATACACAAAGCTCTGGATTTCACACACAACAACACACACACTCAGGGTACCGGAGGGAGAGAGAGAAGGGGAGAAAGAGAAGTGAGGGAGAGGGGGTTAAGAGTTGAAGATTTTTTTAACTGAAGATATTCAAAAGAGAGCTGGGAGAGAATCAGAAAAATAATGGGAGGTTGATAAAGATTAATGAATGGTAAAAAAATAAAAAATTGGACAAGTGATGACTGTTCTTGACTGGTAAACCTGACTATACTACAGTTGGAACAAAAGAGCTAGGAGGGATTCCTAACAGGATAGGTGTGAAATTAGGCTATTTGTAGGGATAGAATAGGAAAGTAAAACATTGTATGTCGAATGTACAGATCTTGACCAGTAATTGAATTGGAGGTGAAAAGGAAGAAACCAAGGATGAGTCCCAGACCTTGTAAAGAGCTGCTTGCAAAGATCTCGGCTTTGCCAAGAAATTGTCAAAGTTGGGTATGGTGGTACAAGTCTGTAATCCCAGCGTGGTGGGTTTGAATGAAAATGGCCCCCACTGGCTCATGGGGCATGGCACTATTAGGAGGTGTGGCCTTGTTAGAGTAGATGTGGTCTTTTCGGAGTAAGTGTGGACTTATTGGAGGAAGTGTGTCACTGGGGGAGAGCTTTGAGGATTCAGATGTTAAATTCCAGGCCTAGTGTGACATTCTCTTGACTCTCCTGCTGCTGCATGCCGATCAAGATATAGAACTTTCAGCTCCTCCTCCAGAACCATGTGTGCCTGCACGCCACCATGCTTCCCAAACCTGACCATAATGGATTAAACCTCTGAACTATAAGTTAGTCCCAATTAAGTGTTTTCCTTTGTAAGAGTTGCCGTGGTCATGGTGTGTCTTCACAGCAATAAAACCCTGACTAAGACACCCAGCTCTTTGGAGATGAATAAAGGAGGACCGAGAAATCATTCTCTGCTACTAATGAGTTCAAGGCCAGCTTGGACTACACGAGATCCTGTCTGGGAAACAAAAGGGGTAGAAGAGGTTGGGGGAAGAAAAGAGGGCAGATGGGAGAAAAGAAGAGAGAAGAAAAAAAAGAAATAAAATAATGTCTTGGCTTATCCTTCTGAAAAAGCTACAATAGTATGCCATTTCTGAGGCCTGTTTTCAAACTGCAAAAGGTAGGAATTGCTTTCTCCATCCTTTACACACAGGAGTACTGTCTGTGAAAGTCTGGGCTTTGGGACAGTTGATGAAAGGAGGGCAGACCCACAGGCAAAGGAGGGAATAAATCTCTTCCTTTCTCAGGTTTGTCTGTCTCTTGTTCACAAAGGCATCAGAGATGGATACCAGGAGGCACTTCCAACTACAATATATAATCCTTGAGGACAGGGTGGCTTTTTTATTCCTATTCACTGACATATTTCTAATATCAAGAGGAGTCCTTGACAATGAGTCTAATATATGTTTGTTGAACAAATAACACCTCATTCTCATCACATGAAACGAAAAGGCATGGAGGCCCCTCAAAGCCAGTTCAGGCCCACACCCAACTCTCGCCACCTAGACTGTCATTCTTCCAGTCTCTTCCACCTTTGTCCAAAATCACCTGGAAGTTCTCACATTCTCTCAAAGCTGTTGAGGTGGTTAATTTCAGAAGAATCAACCAAGGAAACAGCAGCTCTTGGCAGCAACTTATTAATGAAGCCAAACAAGTTAGTCACACATTAGGACAGAGTTAAGACATGTGTAACTGCTTAGCTCCTTTTTCTCCAACCATTTTGTATATATAGGCTCACTGGATTATAGGCATTGCTCAGTGTCCATAGAGGATTGAATCCACGAGTCCCTGTGGATATCAAACTATGTGGCTGCTCAAGTCCCTTCTATAAAATGACAGTATTTGCATATAATTTACATATATGCTCCCTGTCTTTATATCATCTCTATGTTACTTATAATATCTATTATAATACAAATGCTTTTGAAGTAATTATTACAACATAGTGTTCAGGGAGTAATGACAGGAAAATGTCTGTACATACTTAATACAGATGCAAGTTTTCTAACTATTTCAATCCACAACTAGTGAAATGCATAGACATAGAACTCCTGGATACAGTAGGCCAAATTTATAGTCATCTACAACCTTAAAATATGAATGGTGGTCTGGAGGCACAACTGTCTGAAAAGTGCTTGCCGTACTAGTGTGAGGAGCTGAGTTTGATCCTTAGAACTCCAGTCAATATCTGAACATGGGGCCATGTGCTTGTAATCCAGGATATTGGGTGGTAGGGACAGGGAGACCCCTAGAAGTCAGAAGCCAGTCAGCCTACATCAGCTGGCAAGTTCTAGGCCAAGTGAGAGACCCTGTCTCAAAAAACAAGGTGGATGGTACTTGAGGAATGGAATCTAGGGTTAACCTCTGTCCTACATACTCACACACATGCATTCACACACACACACATACACACGTGCATAAGCAAACTCATACACACAAAAAAATTAATAAAATATGAATGGTAGAATTTTCCCCTTAGAGATTGAAACACCTTCCAGAATCATGTACATTTATTTGGCTATTGCAAATGCCTACCTTACAACCATTTTTGAAGAATCTGAGGGGTATATTCATGTAGAAACTCTTACAAAACATCACAAGGCCCAGGGGTTGGTATGGAGAGAAAACATTAAGGTAGATACTTTGGACAAACACTGAGCAATAAAAGGATATTATTCCAAGGATAGTTTATGAGTCAGGTTGGTGTTGACATCAGAAGCCTTTAACATCAGGCCCACCCATCCGGACTCATTAAATGAAATTGTGTCTATCTTCCTTTTCTGTTTCCTGAGACTTAATCATGGCTTCCTCAGGTTGGTATCATCAGTTGCCTAAAACTTTTTAAGATAAAAGAGATGTTTCCTTTTCTGAAACCACCTCCTAAAGGGCTAAGTGAGACTTCCAAGCCTTACAGTTTCAAACCAGATAATACTTGACAAGGATGATTCATTCCATTCTGTTTGGTATTTTGTCCTAAGGTTAACTATTATGTGCCTAGTGCACATGTCAAGAGAATTCTGCTACAGAGGTGAATAAGGTTGCTTGTCTCTGCCTTGAGTATAAAACGCCTTTTTGTGTATAAAACAACACATAGGTAGGTAATCTATAAGACCCCTGATCAGACACAATGGGGGAGCTGAGGGTGTGTGAACAGGTTCATGTTCATTAAACCTGGGCCTTTGTGGATGCTTGACTTCATCTCTGTCATGGCTAACTCCATGAAGAAGGACAGGAGAGCAGACAGATCCACATGTCTATTTTATAAGTTTTCATTGTTGAGTACATACCAGAAAATTGTTGAGTTTCCCCTTTCTAGATAAGTCCTGAAGAAGACTATGCATACTGGAGAGCAGAGTGGCAGAGATAGAGAAGAAGCATAGAGATGACCATAATCAAGTTCCAAAAATTATAACAGTGAGGAAACCAGAAAAGAGTGAGGAACCAGGAAGACATGTGGCAGGCAGTATCTATGAGAAGGAGACCATCTAATTCTAAAAACCAAGACAGGTCAAAATGTGTGTGTCTGATATGGCACATATGGTATTGAATGACTAGTTGCAGATGAAAAAACTTAAAAATAATCAGATGTAAATTCTTAGACTTATTATTCACACTTTTTTCTCTTTGGAAATTCAGTATGAGCTGTTCTTCCCTGCACAGATGTTTGGGGCCTTTCAAATCTCATGGCAATTCACAGCTGTATGCCCATCTACCTCCATTGTGTCTACAGGTAAACTCCTGGAGATGGCCTAAGAAGCTCAGAGGGTGGCAAGCACTTAGGATTTCAGAGATTTTTCATGAGGCATTTTCACCAGACATGTGAGCAAAGTGGGGACCACATAACACATCAACGTCTCTAACATCTGAAAAGCCAGGTCACACACACCTGCCCGTGGGCTTCCTCATCTCAGTTGAAGTCACTTCTATCGTTCCAGTCCCTCAGACCTTAAATTGTATTTGTCCTTGTGTGAACTTGTAGTCCCTGTTCCTGGGGGGAAGGACGGGGGATCCTAAAACTAAGGTTTCCGTTTGGCCCAGAAGTTTCACGCCATCCTGCGCATCAAAATGAAACCCACCAATCTTGAAGCAAGCAAACATTTTCAGGCCAGTTGTGGTGGCACACACCTGTGATCCCAACACTTGGGAAGCACAGGCAGATGAATCTCTGAGTCTGAGGCTAGCTTGGTATACATGAGTTCCGGCCAACCAGAGCTACTCAGTGAGACATTATCTCAAAATATAGCTTTTTAGTTCATTCTGATTCTTCTTTCTTTCAAACTCTACATTTGATATGACAGATCCTGTGGATCCCATCATAGAACAGGTCCAGAAATCTACAACTTCTCAAAGTCTCCTCCTGTATTGCACTGTCCAAGCCACCATCACCTTAGGCCTGGACTGACAACACTAGACTCCTAATTGCTCTCCACAAGCCTCCCTTTGCTTCTTCTGTGCACACCACCAGCGTATTCACAATGAAAAACAGCCAGCATCATCCTTTAAACACTGGCCAGATTGTGTCATCTCATATGTCAGCTCAAAACTCTCAGGAAAAAACAAAACAAAAACAAAACCCCTTGTGGTCAATAAGACCTCAGATGACATGATCCTTCCTACTTCCTGTCTCAGCATTCTCTCAGTGTCAGCCATACTTGGCCTCTTGGAAGTTTCTGGAGCAGAGGATACTCTATATCAAACAGGTAGAAAGAGAACAGGTAGATAATAATAGGTAGATAGACAGACAGACAGACAAACAGATAGAGGAGGAAAATAATCCTCCCAGCATTCCTCACACACTTGGTCTATGAGATATTTTATAATGTGACATAGTTAACTTGTTTACTCTCTTTGGGGGGAAGGAGGAAAGGAGAGGGGGAGACACTATTCCTAGGGAGATGTGAATAAACACCTATCAAACCCAGAGAGGGAACTAAGGACAGATGAAGGTAATGAATGCTATCACCGAAGTCCAATTTGTCAAACCAATTATTTTATTGGGGTTCTTTACAGGAGTATGGACAGGAATTACTTACAGGAGCATGGACAACCCAAAGGCAGAAATAGCACTTAAAGTCCAGTATGGGTGACAATCATGAAAGCTGGAAACCTGGAGCTCTCTGCACAATTTGTAGGCAGCTGGACAAGTCAGCGAATCTCCTCTCCTCAGCAGTCTTTACTTCTTGTATAACCTTGGGGAGGTCAGGGCCTTATAAATCGAGTAAGTGTCATGGACTTCCTGGTACTTCTGAGTTGTTTATTCCTGAGTCCTAATGGGCCTTCCTTTGTAACTTATCTGAGTCTTGATGATATTGCCTTCAGGATTTTACCTTTCATTACAGAGAAAAAGGTACATAGAAGTGTGTGTGAGCACATGCGTGGTCTGTGTGTGTGTGTGTGTGTGTGTGTGTGTGTGTGCGCGCGTGTGTGCTGCTCCTTGAGTTTGCTTTATTTTTGTCTCCCCTGATAGAATGAAAGCTACACTGGAAAGCCCGTACCAATCTCTGCAACTTGTAGATGCTCAATAAATATTTGTTGATGGATATCTGATACTCAGGAAAACTGAAGCAGTAACTATCCTGAGATGATGAATTTGAAGGGAATAAATGTTGTGAACATCTGAAGTTTAAGGTTTGTGGTTGGGAGTTGAAGAAAGTCATGATTACTATCTCTCATCTAATAACTAATCTGCTCTGATGATGTCATACCCACACCTAGTACTTCTCACAAATAGATGCAAATCAGGAAGTCAGTCTTTCAGCTTAATAGACGGATTACTGTGGGACAGGTGGAGAAAGACACAGTTGTTATCTCTAGCAATTTATATGGAGTGTGCTTCATTTATTCCACTATATTCAGGTGCAAGAAATGTCATATCGTTGATTTTTTTTGTTTTGAATTTTGGTTTTTGGTTTTTGTTGCTGTATGTTTGTTTGTTTCCCGTCTCTAAATCAAGTTCAGTCTACTTCACTCCATCTGGAACTATACATGAACTGAATTCCTGTGCTGAGTCTCAAGGTCAAAACTCATATTATTCACTGGTTCTGGCCCCATCAGCAGCTCTATCTACCCTTGAGTATTAGGAGGAAATGTGATACAGGTGCGTGACACCCTTGGACATGTCTACCAGACGCGCTGGCACATGACTGCTAGCCCAACACTCAGGAAACTTAGAATAATCAGAGCAAATTCAAGGCCACCATGGGTTACATAGCAAGAGCCTTTCTCAAAAAAAAACAACAAAACTTTTTGTCCTACAACCAAGTAACCTTCTTACATATAAGAGAGTCTCCTGTTCTATGGGGTCATTATTTTTTAAAACAAGAACAACCTGTAATCCCACCTACTCGATGATCCTGATCCCTGACACTTTGCAAGTTCAGTTTGAATGCAGTGTATGTATGTGAGAGAGAGAGGGAAGAGAGAGAGAGAACATGTGCTATGTAACAGTATGAATCTAATCTAATTCTATTTTTCATTTGTAGTAAGATATATTAAGTAAAAATATAACTTCAAGCTGGGCAGTGGTGGTATAAGCCTTTAATCCCAGCACTCAGGAGGCAGAGGCAGATCTTTGTGAGTTCAAGGCCAGCCTGGTCTACAGAGTTCCAGGACAGCTGGAGTTACAACATGCTCCCCCCGCCCCCCCACCAAATGAATATATATCTTCAAAAATGATTATAGCATAGCTGGGTTGGTAATCATATCTTTAATCTCAGCACTTGGTAGGGCTCAAGGGCAGGTCAGTCTCTCCAAGTTCGAGGCTACCCAGAGTTACACAGTAAGAACCTGTCAAATAAATAAATAAACAAACAAACAAACAAATAAAAATCAAGTAGAGTTTATGCCTGTGACCCCAGAACAAGGGAACATGAGGCATGGATACCAGTCTGGTTTGCATAGCAATACCTTGTCTCAAAAATAAACAAAAATGTATACTAAAATTTCTAAACCGAATGTACAAATTTGAAGACAATACAAAACTGATAATTGATTCAATAGGGTAAAATTTATCAGAGAAGTATTCCTGGAAGAAGTGGATTTTGGAACTTCCCAATAAAGATGGGACTATCTCTATGGCATATCACAGGGGAAACAGAGAGGGCAGAAAACCAGGAAGTGGTGAGTCAAGTATTGGGGAGAAGAGCTGGAAGGTCATGATGTGAGACCACAGTCAGGGTGTTCTTCAGCATGGCAGAAAGACAAATCATTGGTGTGGTGGTGGATTCTTCTGGAAACCCGAGCACATCACGCATGAGTCAAGAACAGCTTGATTCTGGGAAGAGAAATCAGAAATTGAAATGCTCTCATGAAGCATCAGTAAAAGATTCCCCATAGGGAAAAGAAAACCAAATACCACAATGAACTATCCTAAATGCTGGCTTTGGCATCTCCATACCGACTGAAACATAAGATTTCTAGCACATTGCTCTCCCAGAGCTGCTTCAATCACTGCATTTGCCAAATCCAGTTCCTCCTTCAGGTTAGCCACAGATGTGTACACAGAGACTCAGTGACAAAGAAAACTCTGAACCATCTATTCCAGTTTTCTGCCACGACACTAGACTTGGTAGCATTTCCTTACCTCAGGAGTTAAAACCCTTAAAAATGGATAGATGTCTCCATAGTTAAGAGCACAGGGAGCTCTTCCAGAGGACCCAGGTTCTATTCCCGATAATCACATGGCTGCTCATAACCGTGTGACTGCATTCTCAGGGGATCTGGTGTCCTTTTATGGCCTTCATAGACACTGTACACACATGGTGCACTGGCATACATGTGGGCAAAACCAGCATACACATAAAATAAATCCACAGCATTAATGTCATCAATGGTGAACTTCACTGAGGGGTCTGGTCTGGAGCTTGGTTCCAGTTGCTAGGACTCAAGTATGCATCTTCTTATTCCTAAGATGCACTCACTGAACCTCTGAGGTGGATGATTATGTAAAATAGCTACAAACTCTTCAGTTCTATAGCCCATGTGATTGAGAGATGTGATCAAACTGAGTATTATGCCATTTGTTATAATAAGCTGAATTCATTGATTTCTCCCAAGATGCCTCTTTGCAAAGAGCTATTGATCTATGATTCTTTGTTGGGTACTGCAGAGGGAATGGATCTTTCCACAGTCCCTCGTGTCAAAGAAGCTTACCTGGGAAGGAGATATTTACTTTAGCAACATATTTAATGGCAGCTAAACAAAAGATAGTGGCATATGAGGAGAGAGAAAGCATGGTTTTGATTTGAGGAAAGAAAAGACTTTGTGGGAAGAACAGCATTCTAACTGGCAATCAAAGGATAAATGGTCTGTTAAGAAGCAACGAGAGGCATAACAAGAGCATTCCAAATGGAGTAAGACCAACAGAGCAGTGGAATGTGAAAGCACGGGGTTAAATTGAAGAACTTGCAAATTGTTCTGTGGTTGGAGCAGTGGGCACTGGGGAGATGGTGGGAGAAGATGAAACCAGACAACGGAGCAGCATGAACCTAAGACTGGGGACAGTAGCCAACCCAGAAGGGCATTCCTGACCAATGACAACCTCACCAGCATAAGTAGGTGGCTTCCTAAGATGGCTATTTTGAAGGGTAACATCCCTTGGGATGCTTAAGTTCTCACATTACTTAAAACCAAATCAGTTCACGTTACTTGATAATCACAGCTGATAATCGTTGTAACACTGCAGAGGAAAACTCAGCACCAATTAGGTAAGAAATCTGCTTCAGACCGCAAAATGAGTTACCAGCATACCCACAGGGGAGGAGGCTCAGTCATGCCGGGCAGCAGGTCAAATGAGATTACTAAGTAGAAAGGCAAACTTTTCCAAGAAAGCACATTGGGAAATTCTGTTTCTGGTTAGACTGGTTGAAGCCTTCTCCTGCAGGATCAAGAGAATGTGGGGATGAGGTGGGCCACGGTAGGAGCATAGGGTCCGAGTGTGTGAAGAGCCCAGCACAGTGAACTGTGAGGCTACAAGGCAGAGAAGTCAAGAAAGAAGGGCCATTCACTCTCCAGCACTGACCTAGGTTTGAACCAATGGCAGTTTTATAGAAGACTGCAGCTTGCTCAGCCTGTGGGCACCCAGTAGGCATGTTAAAGACTCAGGATAGAACCTCTGAGTGGTGTCTGCTGACGGTCCAATATAATCCGGTCCCCTGGTCTGAATTAGCCTCATATTGGTGACATTTAAATTCTAAATAAAAATTTAGAATGATAGGGCTTACCAAAACTGACTGCCTGGCCCCACATGCAATGTCTCTGAGTCAACAGGCTTGGGATCTGGTAAGAATTTGGTTTTGTTTCCTTCTCCTAGACCTCTTCCTCTCTCCTCTTCTTCTTCTTCCTCCTCCTCTCTATCCACCCCCATATATATATATATATATGTATGTTTTTTTTATGAGACAGAATCTCATGTGGAAGGCCCTGAATTTCTGTTTCTTCTGCCATTGTCTCCTAAGTACTAGGTAGGATTAAGGGTGTGAGCCACCATTCTGACTAATAATTTGGTTTTCCAAGGACTTCTCAGGTGGCACTGATGCTCCCCAGTCAAGGTACCTGGGGCTTGAGCATCATAGGGCTCAGGCACCATCTGCAGCGCTGAATCTTACAGGGATTGCAAAGTGTAGAAAGTGACGGATTGATACATACAACCCGAAGGCTCTGATGTTTCTAGAAGAGGGCTGACAAACAAAACAAGCAACAGCGCATGCAGACAGCAATAACGCCACAGAACAAGGGAGGAAGGGTCAAGCAGACAGAAGGAAGGAGGTCAAGAGGCGGTCTTTCCCAAATGTGCAGGTGACTGTCTATGATCTCAGCATTTTGGAGGCTGAGGCAGTGTGTTCTCAAATTCAAGGTCATTTGTCTGAAAAACAACCACCCTGTGGAGAAGGAGGAAGTGACAACATTAACCAGTCACCCAGCATCCACAGCTCTGTTGTCACCTGGCTCCCTCTGGAGTCATCCAGAAAGTTTTCCAAAAATACCAAGTCTTGAGTCCCATGCTCAGAATAAGTCAGAATCTCTGCAACTGCGCCCTGACAGTGGGATCTTTTTTTCCCCCTTTTTGCAGCAAAGGGATCAAACTCAGATGCCATCATCTGCCCTGAAATGGCCACATAGATAAAGAATGGCCTCCAACTGATCCTCTTGCCTTTGCCTCCTGGGTGCTATGTTTGTTCGTTCTAATGCACGGGACTGTTTTCCATCTAAGGACCTATAAGTTTTTTTTTCTATTTCCCTTCATTACTTGTTTTGATTCCAGATATGTCTATTTCTATTCTTGTATCTGATTTTCCCTATCATACTTTCCATCTCTTGATTTTTTTAAAGATTTATGTATGTACATGAATACTCTACCTGCATGTACACCTGCATGCCAGAGGGCATTAGATCCCATTATAGATGGTTCTGAGGCACCTGTGGTCACTGGGAATTGAACTCAGGTCCACTGGAAGAGCAACCAGTGCTCTTAACCACTGAACCATCTGTCTAGCTCCAGGATTCTCTTTTTTAAAGGTCTTAAGTAATTTGTATTCATAATTAGAGTTGAAACTTACAGATCAAATGAAAACCAGATCCTGTTAATTAGTAAGAGAAATGCTGTAATAGGTAATCTACTGAAGGAGAGGCCCTCCCAACTTAGAACTGAAGAAACCATTGGTCTTCACCTTTTTGCTGTCCATCAAGTTCATTTGTTGCTGTGGATCTATCCAGAGCTCAGCATGAGCAGTTCCTTGCCATGCTTTTGTATGATTTGCTAACTGTGGATCATGATTACAGACTTTTGTCAATCTCAGCCCAATAAGCCTTCCCCACTAGAGCACCGAACAAGCTCCTCCTGGATTCACTCTTACCTTATCTCTCAGAGGTCCCTGCTGAGAGGAAGCTCAATGAGCTTTTGTTTCTGCATAGCTGCAAGTCTCTGTGTTAGTTATTTTGCATCATACTAAGATTATGGTAGGTCACGCACATAATCCCAAAACTTGGGAAGCTGAGACAGGAAAGGCACCATGAGTTTGAATCCAGCACAAGCCATAGTTTCAGGTCTTCCTGGACTACAGAGTGAGACTCTGGCTCAAAAACAAAAATAAATCAACACAGAGGGAAGCAATATTGAAGAATGAGGAGGAAAAGGAGGAGGTAGAGGAGGAGGGGAGGAGGAGAGAGGAAGGGAAAGGGGAGGAGGAAGAGAGGAAGAGGAGAAAGAGGAGGACAAGAAGAAAAAAGGAAGAGGAGAATTATATATTATAATGAATTTGGCATGAGGACACTTATTGGTGGTCCAGGAGGATTTGGATGCATTAAATAGGTGGACATAATCATAACACAGTGAATATAATTGTCAAAGAATTATTTTTAAAACCTCCAAAATGTGAGTTTAAGAAACAAGAGTAGCTAGATATGGTGGTACACCTCTGCAATCACAGCACCTGTAAAATGGAGACACGAGGATCCAGCGTTCTGAGCTATTTTTTACTGTATGGCCAGTTTAAAGCTAGTCTGGCTACACAAGACCCAGTTTGGAAATATCAAAAATAAATAAATTAATAAACAAACAAGACCACAAATGTAATAAAATGTCTTCACAGAGATTTATAGACCATCTAACCAAATAGTACATAAATATTTATTGACTCAGCAGAGTGAAGTATAAGTAAACATTTGCATGAAACTCCAAAATACAAACAAAAGAGTTTGTAAAAAGAGCCACCAGAGAACTGCATGTGAATGATACCTTTTCTGCTCATAAAGGAATCAGCACAATATAGGAAAATATCCCTAGACAGTCATACCTTTCCCCCAACCCTAAGTCCCAAACCCAGGCAAATACCCTTTGCAATTAACAATCCAATTACATTCCTGAGAATAGCCCCCCACACACACACACAAAGTAGAGAAATGCTGAACTTTATTAGGCCCCCCCTTTTTTCTTAGTATTACATAGTCTAAGTTAGCTTTGGACAGGGAATCCTTCCACATCTACCCTGAGTATGTGTTTCACACATGGCACAAATGTACTTTTTTTTTTTAACAACTACAACTAAGGCCCATAAAAATATGGAATCTCCCCCCCTTATTCCCGCAAACATTCCATCTCTCCCACATAGCACCTCAGATCCTAGTTGAGCTGCAACAGTGCCCAAAGAGACAGCATGACTATAGACTCCCATCAGTGGCATGGAAAACACACTAACTGAACAAGCCCAAGCCTCAGACTCACAGTATGACAGAAGTAACAGAACTATAATAATGCTGTTTGTAAAAGACAGCATCAGTAATAACCTCACTGTACAAAGGATCCTGTAGCCTATTCATTTGAGTTGTTTTCAGCATGAGTCAGAAGACAAAGATTTGCACAATGAAAGCTCCCATGCAATTCCTTTTTTGATACTGGCACAGGCCCTATGGCCACTAGGTGGCAATGGCGTCCTAAAAACAAGATCAATGCTTTTAGATGTACTGATGCATAGGTAATACCACATAGCTGCCCAGCCTGACTCACAGCCATAGCACAACGCTCCAATTAATTCACTCTCTTGGTTGGCTATATTCTCACTGGAATAGTAGAGAATTGGCGGAGGGGAGTGCTGTGCTATGTTTTGAGACAGGGTTCACACTATAGCCCAGGCTGTCAAGGAAGTCATCAGGTCTCCCAGGCTGATCTCATACTCAACAGAACCTTCCCTGCACCAGTCCCTCAACTGCTAGGATTATAGATGTGAGTTGCCATACATGGCACCAATAATGTTTCAGCTTATGTGAAACAGGAAACACAGACCAGTAGAATTGGGTCAGTAACAATATGTTTGCCAGCTGTTGTGTTTGTTTATGCTATTGTTTCATTTTCATGTAAAGGATTTTTGTGGGATAGTCCCTCTCCAGTTGTTAGAATTCTATCACATTTTAAGATCCTATTTTAGAAGCTAATACACATTTGCATGGCTCTTGAAGGCACTGGAAACTGGGAATCCCAGCTAGCGTATTCTTTTCTTAAGTACACACAGAGTCCATATACATGTATAATGTTCAAACGTTTCCTCATACCATTTCCTTTTTCTGTGCATTCTTCACTGTTGAAAGCAGGAAGAGCAATGTCACCTCTTTCCTTAGTTACACAAAGCAGCAAGCCTGTCTGTCCACTGACCTCGCACAGTACAAAGAGCCTCGACCGCGCTCGTTTCTCCTTTTCCTGTTCTGTGCCATACCTACTTTCTTGTGCATTAGCTCCTTTTAAGTTTTCTTGAGGAAAGCAAGGAGGCTCCCTGCTATTTTGAGTGTATACAATGGTACCTAATACAGCGCCTTCCTTGAGATTTTATTTCTTCCAGCTCAAAAACTATACAATTACCGTTTTAATGTGGACTAATGAGAGGCAAGATGGTTTGGAGGGACAAATATCTTCCAGGAAATCACTAAAGGAATGTAATTTATTGGTATAAATACATGAAGATTTAAAAGTAAGCTAACTGTACCATTGTCTCATGGAAACGCCTGGGATACATTACACAGCCTTGTATAGGCTTGATGGTCATCAGATTAGGAACGTATATCCCCATCCTTAACAAGCTAGGTTGTCCCAAATGTTAGATCCAAAACAAGCTCCACAATCACAGTGCTGCTGGTAATGTCCTAAGATGATGGCTCAGGCCCAACTCAGGCTAGATTATTACTGGGTAAACAGAAACCTAAACTCAGCACTCCTAAGACACCTCATAACACGGGTTTCTGTTTGTCAGGAAAGTCATTACTTTCCTTCTTCAGTCTCAACAGTCAACTGCTGTGGGCAAAGTGCCAGTTAACCCAAACACCCTGCATCAGCTCAAAGATCCCCACCACCCTTCGGGCTATCATATAAAATCTGCTCATTTTCCCACTGAACTGCAGCTCTAACTCTCTGAGCAGCTTGGCAGTTACTTTTCCCTCCAACAAACTGTTTCCTATCCAGAGAGTGGTCTAATTCAGTGGTTCCCCTGAGCTCACTTACATGGATCATGTGAATTCACTTTTAAAATATGCAAATGTTAATATTACCTAACTCGGGGTGGGGGAGGGGTGTTCATTTGCCTTTTTATTTTAAAAGAATCTAACATGGTATCAATTCTCTTGAAAAGATTCTGAATCCATTGCTGAGACTCAGAACATGGTACCCCAAAGTATGTATGGCACCTCGACATGCTGCTGAAAAGGCTCCAACTGAAAGGCTCCAAAAGCAAAGTCTCCCTGACTTTCTCCTGTCTCCTAGTCTCTGCCTGACATTCTTCTTCCTGAGCAATTCATAGACATCAGAAGTAAGGGGCTGAATATGTAGCTCCATGGTAGAGTGTTTGCCCAGAATGCATGAAGCCTGTCATTTGAGTACTAGTGAGGTAGAGGCAGGAAGATTAGGAATTTAAAATCATCCTACATAGTTCAATTTGCAGCCAAGCTTGGCTGCATGAGAGAGAGTAGATTTCACCTGAACTATTAACAGTTCAGTAGCCACCTTCATCTTTCAGATTGGCTGTATGATATGGCAGCGCTTCTGATCAGGTAGCCCTCAGCTTAACTAATGAGCCCAAAGGACCAGAGTCATGATGTACCAGAGACATGTGGGTACAACAAATGGAAGACCAGGGTAATGCTGGCACTATGTAGTAACAGTGCAGTCAGTATATACAGGGTGTAAAAATGTGTATATGCAGGATTCAGTGCTATCCACAGATTCAGAAACCCACCGACAATGGAAAATGTCTACCACAGATGAAGAGGATTACTTCACCAACACATAGCCATACTTAGAATTTACTCATCTTATATAATTGAATTTGTTAAGGTTTATTTTATTTTTAATCATATCATTTCTGTGTGGAGGTATATGCACTTGAGTGTGGGAACTCACAGGAGCTAGAAGAGGGCATCAGAGCCTCTGGAACTGGAATTTGGGGCAGCTGTGAGCCGCCTGACACAGGTTCTGGGAATTGACCATGGATCCTCTGGAAGAGTAGCAAGTCCACTTAACTGCTGAGCCCTTCTCTCCAGGCCCCGTAATTGAAAATTCATGCCCATTGCATAAGAGGGGTTGTTTTTTCTACTTTGTAATAATTTTAACTTTCTGTAGGTTTGCATATAATAGGGTCTGCTGGCAGATTCATCTATATGTTGTTACCACGGCTACATTACTTTACTAGTATCACAACCAGCTTCTGGGAACTTCCAGTGTAGACTAAAGACTAGAAGCTTTCCAGGAATCTTCCAGGCCTTCAGCACCAGATCAGCCTCAGGATCTGAGCACTACCTGATTCTTGACCTTCCTATTGTGAAACAGGAATTATTGAACTACTGAGACAGTATTATATAAGCCAATCTAATAAACCCTTTTAAACATATTATTCCATCAGTTCTGTCCCTCTAGAGAACACTGACCAATATAGAGTTTGACACCAAGAGTAAGTAAAGAAACACAGTTATAAGCATGTAGTTTTTCAGTGGGCTGGATCTCCAACTCAATAAAGCCTATTTTTACTAAAGACTTCTCTGTTAGTATAGAGAGCACTGAAAATCCATGGTGTGATCTATCTAAAAAATTACACATGATAAAGTCATTCAATACCTCTTGAGAGCAGCAAAGAACTTGATAACTGTGTGTATAAAGCAGTATGCTTCTAAAATCAATAAATAAAATGACAAAGGAAAAGAATGAGTGGTAAAATTATCTCCAAATGTACATAAACAATCTAAATATTTTTAAGTTCACCCTAAGAGAAAATCTTCTCTACAATAGCTATATGGCTTAAGTTGCCAAAAACAAATCCGTGATTGGATGACTTGACACAAATTCTGAGACCCAGACTCAAATCTGCAGTTAAAGTGAAGAGCCCTGATTGAAACAGAGTGGTACCTTCTAACTTTGGATGAAGATGTATGAGAGGACTAAAGAGGTTGAAGGCATCGAACTCTCAGATTCTGATGAGTTAGTTTATTTCACCTGAGGAAATAGACTCCCCATTCTTAGCAGAGCTGCATCCCCCCACCCTACTCCTGGTACTGATTTCTGTATCAGTTACTTTTCTGTTGCTATAACAAAATAGCATGACAAAAATCAAGCTAGGGAACATGGTTCACTTTGGCTTATAGTTCCAGAGGAAGTGAGTCCATTGGCAGAGAAGACATGGGCAACAGGCAGAGAAGGAATGACAGCAAGAGCAGGAAGCTGGCTGATCGCATTACATCCACACACAGGAAGCAAAGGGAGAATAGGAAGTTTGATCAGCCTATCAAACTTTAAGGCCTGCTCCTAGTCATATATTTCCTCCAGCAAGATTCCAGTGCCTAAAGTTTCCTTAGCTCTTGCAAACACCACTACCAATTGAGGACCAAGGATTCAAACAGATGAAATTCAGGGGTGACACATTGCTCACTCAAAGAACACCTACTCTTCCTCCTCCTCTCTCTCTCCTCCTCCTCTGTCTTCCTCTTCTTCTTCCTCTTCTTCCTCCTCCTCCTCCCTCCCTCCTCCTCCTTCTTCTCCTCCTCCTGCATCTTCCTCCTCCTCCAGTCTGTGGCACTATAGAAAAGTAAAGACCACTTGTTTTCAAAATATCTCTCATGTTTTCTTAGGAATAGATTGTGGTTATCCATGTAATATCCTTTTAGTACAACAGATTTGAGGATATATAGGGTTGTTATGTTTTTATTATTACTGATTAGGTTAACCTTGTCCCTTTAGATAAAAGATGTATGCTGGGTTTGCAAGTTACTCTTTTTTCTATTTGATAGATGATGATAATAATAAACATCTTGTAGGAAGACACTTTGAGATAATACAAGTATTTCTGGTATTTTCACAAGCTAATTTTAGTGTCCTTCAATGGTGCTTACCTACACCAATTAGTACAAGTATCTGCTGCACAGAAATCTATTTCTCTCGTTCTTCTGCATTTGCACATCGGGAATCGACTGTAAGAAGGACTTATTTCTTCTCCCTACTTACTTATTTGGAGCAGTTCCAAAAAGAATTAAGAAAGACACAACAGTCCCTAGACTATGGTGAAGGCTTGGCAAATGTAAACCATCACCTATCACTGCTATTGCTATTGTTGTTACTATTATAGCTGTTATTGCTGAGTCTGTAAAAGTAATATAACTGACAAAATATTTAACCAGATTTTAATTTTAATTATTTTAACCCAGATTTTTCTGGTTAGGAATGAATAGATATAAAATAGTTAAAAGATGCTTCTAAGAGGTCTGCTATACTGGTTGGCTAAAATTGCCGTAACAAATAATCACAGTGCAGGTGGCTTAAACAACAGTAATTTATTTCCTCACAGTCCAAGGTCATGGTAGGACAGGTTTGGGTTTTCCTGAGGGCTCTCTCTTTGGAATGCAGACAGGAACCTTTTCTCTGTGTTCTCACAAGGTCTTTCCTCAATATATCTAATTCCTTCTTCCAGGAGCCAGTCAGCCTGGGTGGGGACCCACCCTGAGGGCTTCCTTTTAATCGATTCTTTCAATGCTGCTATCTTCAAACACAGTCATCATATTGGCAGAGGGGTACTGGGTTAAGGCTCCGATTTACAGATCTGAGGAGTGAGGCACAATTCTCTTATTTGTACTCATTTTGAAGAGCTTTTGTGAAGAGATGACTACACACGTGAGAGGACTCTCACAACTGGAAAGCACTCCTCAAATGCACCGAGACTCTCGATAACCATCTGCAACAATGCAGTTAGCATTTTTACTTTGACTCCCATTTCATGGCTGTCACTGATCAGTGGAGGTCAACTTCCCCTTAGCCTGTCTGTGTTATCACATGTCCTCAGCGACTGGCATCCACGCTGAATTTTGCTTGAAATTCTTTTTGGCTTTCTGAAAGGCTCAGGGATTTTGAACTTGTCTTCTGGTTATAACAACATCCATGTACCAGGCCCAAGGCTTTTTCCTTACCTCAGAGAGAAAGGCTGCCTGTGAGTCAGCCAGCCTGATCTTTCCATCACCCAGATGCATAGCCCTGGGCTAGGCCCCACTGAGTAGCACAGCTGAGAAATGAGGATAACAGTCCTCCCATAGAGGCGATGAGGATTAATGAGATAGTCTTTATAGAGTATCTGGATAACGCAAAATGTGCAAACCCTTATTCACCTCCTCCCAGAACTCACCCACAGATGAAGCACCTGCTAGGAAACTGGAACCCTCTTACATTATTTTTACTTGAAAGTGGCAATGCAGGGGTTTCATAAATCTTAGCTTCCAAGAGGTGGGTAAAGGACACATGAGATGCTATCTATGTCTGACTAAGCATAAAGGTGAAAGAACTCTTCCCACTGAAGTTTTGTTGTTGTGGTTTTGGTTTTTGTTTTGTACCAGAGGCTAACTGAGGCCAGAGAGAAGCTATGATGTGCACTAAGTCCCTCCTCAAGGCTGGCTGGCTTTCTTTTCTCTTTTTTCTCTCTCCTTTTTTTTCTTTCTTTTTCCTTTTTTCTTTCTTTTTCTTTTTCCTTCCTTCCTTCCTTCCTTCCTTCCTTCCTTCCTTCCTTCCTTCCTTCCTTTCCTCCTTCCTTTCTTTTACAGGGTCTCATACTCTCATATGTCACAATATAGCCCAGGCTAGCCTCAAACTCATGTTAATCATTCTGCTTCAGCCTCCTAAATTCTGAGATTACAGTCTTAAGTCACTAATCTTGAGTATTTTTTTTTTTTTGCTTGCTTGTTTGTTTGAGACAGAGTCTCATTATGTAGACCAGACTGCCCTTGAACTCACAGAGATCAGCAGGCCAAGTGCAGGGATTAAAAGCATACACAGCCATATCCCACTTGAGTATCTCTTAAGGTTCCAACATTCTGGTTGTCTACAGCCTTCGCACTTCAAGTGTGTTTGAGGAAATAATGAATAATTTTTATTTATCAAGCCTGTCATCATTTTTTGCAGACTAACAAGGAACCATTTCTTCTTTAAGAATAATTCTTTAGGCCTGTGTATAGTAGGACATGCCTTAAATCTCACCACTCAGGAGGCAAAGGCATCAGATCTCTATGAGTTTCAGGCCAGCCTGGTCTTCATAGTGAATTCTAGGCCAGTCAAAGCTATATAGAAAGTCACCATTTAAAAAAAAAAAACAAAAACGTATTTTAACTAGACATGGTGGTTAAAACTTACAATCACAATTTTCAGGAGGCTGAGGCGAGAAGATTTGCAGGCTGAGGCCAGGCTGGGGTATATATCAAGACCATGTCTCAAAAAATTTTTTTAAATTTTTTATTTTAAAGCCTGTGGTGTTTGTTTTAATTGTCAACCTGACACAACCTAGATCACCTAGAAAGAGAGTCTCAATGAAAGACTTATATTAGGCTGGTTCGTGGGCATATCTATGGGAGAGTGTCTTAATTAAATTAATTGATTTGAGAAGACCCAGCCCAGGGTGAATGGCACCCAGTCCTAGGCAGGGCATTCTGAACTGTATAAAAGTAGAGAAATTGAGTTGAGCAGAAGCAAGCAGATGAGTGTCCATCTCTTTCTGTTCTTGACTCTACATGTGGTGTAGAATAACAGAAGTTCCTGCATTAACTTACAATGATGGATGACAGCCTGGAAGAATATGCTGAAATATACCCCTTTCTGCCCTAAATTGCTTTTCGTCTGGGTATTTTATCACAATAACAGAGATAAAACTAGGGCAAAGCCTTTCAGAGTTACAAGTACATAATGCTACAATGAGAAGCCTTTCTCCAAGGACTACTTCCAAAATACTCTTAGAAATTTCTTGGCAGATGCTGTCAGTTTATGAGGATACATGATCTCTTTGCTCAGTGTTAGCCACTCCGCTTGTGCCAGTAAGCACCAGTCTTGTTCAGATGGAAAGCTTATCCCTACCCCTTTTCTTTCTTGTCTTGTCCCTGTACCAGGCAATCACTGCAACTATCCAGATGATCCCCTCATTCTGCTCTCCTCTGAATCCTGCATCCTCTTTGCTCCTGAAACCCCAGTCTCTGCTGGTTAGTTTTTTGTCAGCTTGACACAAACTAAAGTTATCTGGGAAGAGGGAATCATAATTGAAGAATTCATCCATCAACTTGTCTATAGGCCAGTTTGTGGAGCATTTTCTTGATTGATATGGAAGAGCCCAGCTCACTGTGGGTGGTGTTACCCCTGGGTAAATGATCCTGTGTGGTATATGAAAGCAGGCTGATCAAACCATGGGAAGTAAGCCAGTGAGCAGTGTTCCTCCATGGCATCTGCTTCAGTTCTTGCCTTGAATTTCTGCTACCTTGCCTGGTTCAGGTCAGCCAGATATTCATGAGACTGTCTCAGAACAAAACAAAGTAAAATTCAAAAGAGAGAGAGAAAGACAGAGAGACAGAGACAGAGACAGAGATAGAGACAGCGTTGTAGGGTCCTGCCCCTCCCTGAGCATCTATAGGAAGTTAATGGTTGCTGAAAAATGGATAGACACTTTCTTTCATGGAGTAGGCACTGGGAAGGTGGCCATGCTCCTCTAAGTAACATCTCACCCATATGCCTATAAACAGCATCTCACTCAAGCTCTTATAAGCAACCCTAATAAAACTCACTGGGACAACAAAGAGACATTAACCATGAAAAAAAAAAACCATGAAAGTAGAAGGGGGTCTAGTTGGAGAGAGGAAAGGGGTCAGCAGGGGCGAGACAGGGACATGAGAGCGTAATGGGAAATGAATATCATCAAAGTGCATTATATACGTGCATGAAAATGTAACAAGCCCATTGTCATGCATAATTAATATATGCTAATCAAAACATCTATATCTATATGTAAATGACTTCTAGAGAAGAATAAAATAGCCCCATTTTCTCAAGATTGAAGAGTTTCCCCAGTCACTGGACTTTCTGTCTTGAAATGAGTCCTGCGCAGACTACGATAGTGATGTACCCTACATCACACAACTCATAAACAACTGGCTAGGATTTGAACCCAGGGCACCTGGCTGATACTGTGATAATTGGGCTAAATAAATATTTGTCAAATGAATATTTGGTCCCTTCTTTCCAAATCCTCTGTGACTCTCCAGACTAATGCATAAAGGTCGTGTTTGCCTTCTTTCTTCCTGAGATGGCACTTTGAAACAAAAGATGAGGAACTGCTGTTTTGCATATGAGAAAAACATCCTTGCATTAATTCAAAGGTCACAATAAACACCCACAGTAATGATGTCAATAAAAGGATTAATTGAACAGAGTTCATGATTATCTTAACAAGACTTGGAATCAAAAGTGATTGTGAATGGGCCACTAACCCAATCAACAATCAAACTACCCCTACTCCTGGATGATCAAGTACTGATTGCATAAATGAATATTCAGTACATGCAAATTTTAAGGCCCTATTATCAGGCACAATCAAGGGTTGTAAGCGACGTGAAATGGTCAGTAAATCTCAAATTCATGGGTAGCCTTGCTGAAACCATCTCAGGAAGAATCTTCTAGAGACTTCCAAATAAGGAAAGCCCAAGAGCTGCTTAGATTTTAACATTTAGTCATCAGGAAGAATAACAGAGAAGGGAATTTGTAGAGGAAAAATATCTAGCTTAAGATGGAATTTTTTTTCTTTTCTCCTTATCCACCAGGTAGCTGCCATCACTCAACTGTGTGTGTTTGGGAGATAGGGGTGCATTGTTATCTAGAGATTTCATTTCTTCCTGTTGTGATAGATATATGGAAGAGGACCAGGGTCTCTATAAATTTAGCATTAAAAGCATCCAAAGGAACTCCAAATATACATCCAAATGTACAAAGCTAGCCAGGGATGTTTGTCCAAATCTGAGAGACCAAGCAAGTCACCTCATGCCCAGGGCTAGCACAGTTCCTCCTCAGGGCGTGCAGTTTAACTTCCAGGCTAGCAGAGAAGGGCCGAGGTCAGTGCCCATTCACTTCCCCTTTGGCAGACACTACAGGGCACCACCCTATGTCATCAGACTGCCACTGTTCTTCCATATGTCCAGCCTTCCTTTAGACATTAGTTTACAAAATCTTAGGAGATAATTCATTTCAGAGGCTCAACTCTACTATAAACCATCCTCTGTATGCTCCCAAATTTAGCTTTTTTTTTTTTTCTTAACAAACTCTGTAACAGTATCAGGAAGATACTGAACAGACACCATTCGCTCAGTCTGCAACTGCCTGACACTGTGCTGGTACCAAGATCAGGGTGGAGCAGTGACAAGTACCCTCCTAGTCGTGAAGGGAACAGGCGTGACAAAGCCATTTCAGAAAGATTGGGCCAGCATCACATGTACTTTTCAGGACAAGTGAAAGATTACTACAGATTAGTTCAACAAGGTTGGAGGAAGGAAGCCTAGGAGTTGGCAAACCTGCAGCTGGATATTTCGGTACTTTTCCAGGAAATTTTCTCTGCCTGATTCCTAGAGAAGCAGCAGCTTCTGCCCCCTCACTGCCAATAATCAGAAAGCCATTAGAGCGCCTGACATCCTTCCTCCCTCTTATTTTCCCATCTCCAGTGTTTTCCCGCTGACGAAATATTTTAAACCCTACTTTGCATATGCTTTTGTATCTGTCTTCTGTATATATTTGACACACTGGTCCACATCAATGTTTTCTGCTAGTAACCACTGTCAAGGGTGGAGTTTCCTGTGACCCAGGAAGAAGAGAAAACATGAGCTCGTCAGCTCTACACCATGGTGAAGCCACTGCATACTATCTCAGAAGTCTGGTTGATCTGTCTGAGGACAACATCACACACCTGTCTCTGCCCAGCAGGTCGTGTTAACTGAATGGACACAACCCCGACACTCACAAAGGTGCCCTTCAGTGGCGCAGGTGGAGCTGTGCTAGTCACTTGTCATCTCTGTGTTATCTGTGCTGAAAATACCTAAGAAAAGGACTTTAACAGAGGGAAGGTTTAATTTCGATTCACAGTTGAGGCCCCAGGTCACTTGTCCTGTTATTTCTGGACCTCCGTGAAGTGAATCAGAACTCTGTGGTGGAACTGATGCAAGTTAAAGGCACCGTGACTCAATAGCCTTTCAAATCCCAGCAGCTGGCAACAAGCCCATTCGAACACCTGAGCCTTTGGGGGGATCATTCTGAGTCAAACCACAACAGGTGCTAAGTAAAGGGCGTGGTTAAGTCAGGCACTATGAAAAATGCTAGCGGGCAGGTGAGGTGGCTCAGTGGGTAAAGGCACTTGCTTGCCAAGCCCGAGGCCCTGAATTCATTCTCGAAACACACATGATGAAAAGAGAGAATGTTTATCCTCTGACTCTCACATGAGGGCTATGGTACAACCTCCCCATAAATACATAAATATTTAAAGCAGATGATAGGGAGAAGGAGGAAGGGACTTGGCAAAGCCTAAGGGAAGTAAGGGTGAAATAGAAAGCAGCCTGTAGATGTGCACTTGACTTTCATGCTCTTGGCTTTCAGCCCAAGTATGGACACAACAAGCTTAGTTTGAACCTCTTCCTCCCCAGCCACAGGCTGAGCTGACTGGGACAGTGATAGGCTGTGACCCAGGGACTGTCACCTCATAGGCTGGATGGTGATCACTGAAAAGTTTAGAGTGATGACAGGGAGATGGTCAGAGCTGCAGCTCTGATGGGTTGAGGGCTTCCAGCAGATCCGATGCTCTTTCCATTTAGCTGGCACAGCTAACTTAGCTCCCTTTTACAGATGGGGGCCGAGGTAAGAGGTTTCACAGACTTCCAAGATCAAAGTTGAGTGGAACCCTGATCTGAGTGTAGACTCAAACCTTGCCTCTCAATTCAGCATTACCTTTCATTTATTCATTTGAAACTCTTGTGGATATCTGCTATTAAAGTACTATAATCACCTTTTGGTCTTTGACTGAGTGAGTGAAAGTAGAAACCCAGAGCTACCCAAAATGCTGAAGATACAGTAGAGTCCAATTAGTAAAACGTCCCATAAGACTTCCTTAGAGCTGCTACATAGAAGACAATCAAGTGACAACCAACAAAAGTAAGTACCGGTTGTGTTACATGCTATTACAGGCTATGGAAGTAGGAGACGCCTGCTTAGGTAGTCAGGGAAGGCCCTGGACAGAGGAGTCTGAGGTCTGAAAGATGCTACAGAGTCAACTGCCATGGGGCAGCTGAGGGACAGATTAATAACCAAATGCAAAGCAAGATGGTCAGGGTGACTGGTGAAGTGTGGAGAGTTTAGGGGGACCCTGTCCATGAAGGGACTTCAAAGCCATCAAAGGACTCAGTGTCTTGGTGCAATGACAAGTCACTAGAGGATGCTAAGCAGTGGAGTGGTGGCAGCTTTACTTTTTATTAAAATGAGGGAGTAATAGTTCGGGGCATAGGCTCTGGAGCTGGAACACCTGGGTTTAAACCTTGGCTTGCTATTCACGAGCAGGATAGCCACAGGCCACTTCTTTTGTGCTTCTGTTTTATCTTTCAAGTGCAGAGTCTAGCTGGGGAATGGTGGTGCATGTGCATAATCCCAGCACTGGAGAGGATAAATAGGATGAAGGCAGACAGCCTGAGCTACACAGTAAAACCACATCTCAGAACATAAACATAAAGCTCATCAAATGTAGAATCTAGTAATACTTGCCTTGCAGGGCTGTTAGAAGAGTCAAATTTGTTATCATTTCAATATACTTAGAATAACTTTCAGGTTGTAATAAGATACATGCTTATAAAATACATAAGCAAATAGGCTAATAAAGAGGCAAATGGATGTCTTCACACAAACAGCCATACAAATATATTTCTACATCAACTCAGAAATGTAATATTGAAAGCATGTTTTCCTTTTAGTGCAATACATTTGATTTCTTCTTCCCCTTGGCACACATCAGCAACCTACTCATGGATAACTTGATGCTTCTGACCACATAATACTAAATAGGCATGCATAAGATGTGTGTATGCATATGTATTTTAGCATGCTGTTATCTTTGTTTTGCAAAAATTAAGTTATATACTATAGATTCATTGGCTCAATGAGTACTAACATGTGGAAATGCTTTCTAGACAGCAGGTATAACTCTGTATAGCTCTTCTTCATCCTTCAAATGGTCACATCCTGATGCCTGTGGGCCCATGTGCTATAATTTGTGCATCACCTCCTCTCCTGATGCACATTTGTTCCCAGTTCCTTTGATAGTACTAACATTTTCCGTATAGTTGTCAATACCTAAATATCCTTGCACTCTTGTACTCTCAACAGATATCTGGGAGAGGGGTTGCTAGACTACAAGATACCAGTGGTCTCCCTCTCCCTCTCTCTCCCTCTCTCTCTCTCCCTCCCTTCTTTCTTCTTTCCTTTCTTTCTTTCTTTCTTTCTTTCTTTCTTTCTTTCTTTCTTTCTTTCTTTCTTTTTCTGGCAGGATCTCAGTGTAATAAAGGAGTCTAACCTTGAACTTGCTAAATAGTCAAGGCTGGCTTTGAACTACTGCTGCCTCCACTAAGATTACCAAGTGACTTTATTTTTTTGTTAGTTTTTTTTTTTTTTTTTAAGGAATCTCATATAGCCCAGGGTGGCGTTGAACTTGTTATATAGCCCAAGATGGCCTTGAACTACTGATATTCCTGCCTCTACCCTCTAAATTATGGGATCACAGGCATGTGTCACCACACCTACCTAAAATTCCAGGAGTTTTCATAATGGTTTTACAGTATAATCAAAACCATGATCAAGAGAGGAAATATTCATCATCCTCAGAATCTAGCAAAGACAATCACTGATTTGATTTCTGTTATCATATATTAGTTTCATCTGCAATTAAATGACATATAAATAAAACTACATAGTGTACGTTTTAGTACCTAGATTATTTTACTCAACATCTTTTTTCTTGTTACTGTTGGCCTTGTTATTGTTGTTTGAGACATGATAAATCATATTATATTAGTTCAGGCTGGACTGGAACTCCCTAAGCAGCCCAGACTAGACTTGAATTTATCTTTCCATACTGGGATTATACTTATGAGTCAACAAGCCTCGTATTCAGAATGATTGGATATGTGTGTGTGTGTGTGTGTGTGTGTGTGTGTGTGTGTGTATCATAAGCATATGAATGTGCAAATGAGTGTGACTGTGTATACTGAGAAAGCCAGAATAGGACATCAAATGTTTTCCTTTATTGCTCTCCTAATTACTGCCATGAGACAGGGTCTTTTAGTGAAGGCTCCCATTTCAGCTGGGCTAGCTGCTCAGAGAACTCCTGGGATCACAGTGCCAGACATGCACAGCCATGTCAGCTTTAAAAAGCAAAAACAAAACCAGGCAATGGGTGGCACGTGCCATTGATCCCAGCACTAGAAAGGCAGAGCCAGGCTGAGTTCTATGAGTTCAAGGCCAGCCTGATCTACAGAATGTGTTCCAGGACAGCCAGAGTTACAACAGGGAAAGCCTGTCTCAAAAAACCCAAACCATAACAAAAACATGGGTATCAAGGACTTGGACTCCGGTCTTCATGTTTGCACAAAAAATTCTCTTACCCACTGTGCTATGCCTCTGGCTATTCAGAGAGCTTTTGATATTCATCTACATTGTTGTGTGTATCAGGAGATAGTCAGTATGCCAAGATGGGGGATATTTTAGTTATCTATAATTTATATACATTATGTGTATATAATATATATAACATTATATATACATTATATTTATTGTTATTATATATAACATTATATATACAGTTATATATTATTTCAATACAATAAAATCCAAAGATTTTCCTCACTGTGTTGAGAAAATGTCTAGAAGGGAGTAGGGAAGCAAGAGAGGGCAGAGGGAGAAGGTGGACTATAGTGTTCTTGTCACAGACACCACAGCCAGTCCCACATGGGGCTTTGACACCAGCATGGCCTCTCAGAGTTGTCCTGAACTGTCAAACCCTGAGTCTTATTGCTACCAGCATTAGATGCAGGCTGTTCTTGGTGAGGAATGTTATCTGGGATAAGACAGTATTTAGGAGGAGAATCAGCTAGGCTTGATGGGACCCTCTTGCAATCCCAGCACTCACAGCCTGAGACAAAAGCATTGCAAGTTTGAGATTGACCTGGGCTCTGTAGTGACACCCTGACTCTCAGAAAACTAAGAGCTGGTGGTGTAGCTCTGTGTCAGGGTGCTTGCCTCGAATGTGAGAGGCCCAGGGCTCCATTCCCAGTACTCCAAAAACATAAAAGAGGAGAAAAGAAACAAAATGGGAAAGGGAGGTAAAGATGGAAAGGGAAGAGAAGAAGGAGAAAGAGAAGAACAGGAGAAGAATCAGGAAGGAGAAGAAGAAAAGAGGGAGAAGAAAAAGGCAAGTCACTGTGAGCAGCCAACAATGAACCCTTCCAGCAGGGAGTGGGGAGGGGGGTGTTCAGGGGGAGGAGGGATGCTCACCTCACGTCAGGGTCTCCTCTAGCAGCAATCAGCATATACATGGTAATTCAAACCCTGAATGCCAAAGCGATTACTAGGGAGAAAATGCAAACAGTAAAGAGAAGAGGAAGTTGAGCACAGTGACACATGCTTGTAATCCCAGTTAGTTGAGAGGCTAACCCAGAGACTCCTTTGAGCCTAGGAGTTTGAAGGAGAAAAGGAGGAAGGCCAGGAGTTAAGTGTAGGCTGTGACATTACAGATCTGTTTCCACACTAAACCATGGTGGCACCAACCCAGTTCTCATCTTTACACAGGAAGAGACAAGGTGGGGCGTTGCAGAGCTGACAACCACCACCTGGCACAGTTGCTTTGCCTCTTTGCTGGCTTTCTTTTTCTTCTACTCACAGTCATGTGTGCCAGTCTTCACACTGGTAAACAGAGGATGGGGCAAAAGGTCAAAAGGGGATCAGATCTCAATCTGAGCACACTGGCGTGATCAGCTGTGTTTCCTCATCATAATCAGAAAATCCTGTCTTCAGCCAGCCAGGGAAGGTACAGCTGGAGAGACAGCAAGGGTGGGGAAGGGCAGGGGTGGGGAGGGAGGGAGGGGTGGGGTCGGTTAGCAAGGAAGGGAAAGACTGGTCTCTCCTTTCTGGGTTCAAAGTGAACCTTCATTTCTTGAGTTCTCTTATGTGTACATCTAGTCTCCCCACACTTCTTTCCCTATAAGCCTCTGCTGTCTTTGTAATTTCTTTACTAGCTAAAGGGTATTTCCCTGCACTTAAAGAGAAGAAGTGTGAGTTCTAGTCCAATCTGGGCTACAGGAGACCCCATCTCAAAAAAGAAAATAAAAAATGTAAAGTAATAAAATGTTTTAAAATATGAAAATGATTGTGTACATGTACATATGAAGTACATATATAATCAGATGTGGTAGTGTGCACTTACAACTCCAGCAATTGAGAGGTGGAGGTAGAGAGTTCATGAGTTACAGACCAGTCAAGGCAACATGGTAAGAACCTGTCTCAAAAAAAGGGAGAAGAAACAAATTTTATATACATACATATTTATATTTTCATAACTTTAGGGGGTGAGATGCAGCTCTGTTCATAAAAGTGCTTGCCTAACCTATATAAAACTTGGGTTCAAGTCCCAGTACTTCCTAAACCAGCATGGTGGAAGTAGAAAGATCAGAAGGAAGTTCAAGGTCACACTCAACTACATAGGGAGTTTGAGGTTAGCCTGGAATACATGAAACTGTCTCAAAAGAAGCAAACATACAATAACAGCAGCATCCCTAACTTTAAATGGTTGACTTTTGTAAAGCGGTTACCGCATGCTAGCTATGTGAGCTCAGGTATGAAAAATAGAGGTTGAATTTACGTTTAAAATTTTAGCAATTGTCAGGTTTTTATTGTCCCTTCCTCCAGAGTGCCAAGAATTAAACATTTCCACCCAAGCCCAGCTTATGTGGAGCTAAAGATTGAATCCCGGATTTTGAGCATGCTAGGCGGTCTACCAGCTGAGCTACATCCTCAACCAATTGTTTGTTGGTTTATCTGTTTGTTTGAGAGAGGATCTTTCTGTGTAGACCAGGCTGGCCTGAAACATCCCTGGGTCCTCTTTGTCTCTGGCTCCCAAGTGCAGCAATACAGGCATATGCCACCACGTCTAACTAGTCTGACAGTTTTCCTTTGTTCTGCTCTCACCTGACTCAGAGATTTTCTGCACTATTTGCAACATTAGCTATTACTCTCTATTGAATTTCGAGTGTACAAGAGACCTTGATCATTTCCAGAATTCCTTATATGACAACAGTGATATTTCATGAGTTTAACAATATTTATTAGCTTAATCTTTGCTAAAAGAGTGTCTCTGTCTCCTTGACAAGCCTTTCCATTGCTTCAGTACCTAGAACTCTGAGAAGTATTCACTACTGTTTTGATACCAGGAGCACTTCCAACATGGGCCTGCCTGCCTGAAGCTTATTGGAAAGAAAAGAAATGTGGCTTCCACACCTTTGTATTGTCTCATTTTCCACTTGACAACTCTTTGTACAAGGAGAAGAGCTTTCACCTCATTTCTCTTTTTATTTTATTTTGTGTAAATGGATGTTTTGCCTGCATGTATGTGTGTGCACCACACACTTGCCTGGTCAGAAGATGGGATACCCTTTAACTGGAGCTGGTTGTAAGCTATTTTATGGGTGTTGGGAATCAAACCTGGGTCTTCTAGAAGAACAACTCCAATCCACTGAGCTTCCCCTCCACTCCTCACCCCTTCTCTCTTACAAAGTAGGAGATGCTGAAAGTGTGCTTCCAAGAAACAAAGTCAATTTTTACATCACATGGCTGTCTTGTTCATGTCAGGAAAGGTTGTTCTGGAAACCAAACAACTGACTTGTTTTAAAGCCTACCCTTTTTGTCTTCTATAAATGTAGACTCCAAATCAAGTGGACCTGAGCCATAGGATTGTTAAGCCTGCTGGCAAAGACAGGCATTAAAATTGATACTATGATTCTGATCTTCTCTCCCCCCTCCCCTCACTCACATTTGTTTTCATTTATTTGGGGTTTCTGATATTGCTGTTTGTCTTTGAGACAAGTTGTCTCCATGTCTCCATGGCTTCAAACTCAAAATCCTCCTTCCTCAGCCTCCTGAATCCTGAGATTGCAGGCACACACCACCATGCTTATTTTGACTTTTCTCCACTGAAATTAGAAATTCTCTGCCTGTCAGCATCTCAACCTTCTTGAAGATCACAACTCAAGGAAGGGGACTGGCATCTATCCTTGAAGGTAACAATTTAGGAAGTGTAGATCCCAGCAAGAGGATCGCTGAATGCTTTACTGACACCTTAAGGCTTCTCCACTCCCAGTTGGCTCTCCTGGCGCTGTGTCACTTTGCTATAGTTTCCAAGGGAATATTCCCCCTAAACTGATGGTGTTTACTATGTAACAGGAAAATATTTTTTATGATTTAAACCTGCTTTACTAAGTTTTATTTATTTATTTATAGGAAGTCTTTCCTTTAAAGCTTAACCACTTTGAATGAGGATCCACCCCATCCACAATTTGAATTTTTTAAAACTGAACTAGAAATGTCAATCATAGGTTAAATTGTTGTCCTTTCTTCTCAGCTTTCAAGGATAATACTCCTGTTTGATCCTGATGACTAAATTTCCCTGCAGTTATTTGAATCTGATCACCACTATGGGTTAGTTGGTGATCCTCAACACCAGTCCACATATTTACTATTGGAACAGTAAACAGGCTGACCAGCAAAAGCTGAGCCCTAATCACAAGGAAAACAGTGAATTTATGCCCTTTTCCAAGTGGGCTAGTGACCACTTCTTTGACTACAAAGGTCAGTATACTTGTTGCTTTCTTAATTTTCCTTTTTCTACCTATCCTCATGTCCTGAGCAGTTCTCACACTACTTCCAAAGAAGCCAAAACAGAATAGATAGAGAAGCCACCAGAAGCAGGTATGCCCAGATAACACACTTTTCTGCTCAATGTTTAGTAGATCTTTTAGTTTAGATTTATTTATTTTTATTTTATGTATATGGGTGACACATGTGTATGGTACCTTCAGAGGCCAGAGAGGGTGTCAGACCCCCTGGAACTGGGGTTACAGATGGCTATGAGCTACCATGTGGGTGCTGGAAACTGAACCCAGGTCCTCTGAAAAAGCAGCAAGTTCTCTCAACAGCTGAGCCATTTTCTATCCCAAAGTTTAGTAGAGCATAAGAGTTGTCAATAAAGATTTATTACCTGAGGATGACATTGCGACTACTCATAAGATTACTATCTAAGGCCAGGGGATGGTGGCACACACCTTTAATCTCAGCACTCGAAAAACAAAGGTAGATGGATCTCTGTGAGTTTGAGGCCAGCCTGGTCTACAGAGTGAGTTCCAGGACAGCCAGAATTACAACAGAGAAACCTTGTCTCATAAAACAAAAAGCAACAAATACTACTGAAGAGGCACTTAAGGGATCCACAAGACAAATAATTTCTTATAATTTAACAATTGAATATATATTGCCTATGGAAACTGACATGCCCTGAAAGGTGGCAGGTGCCTGTAATCCCAGCTCTTGGGAGGTGAGAACAGGAGGATCAGTTTAAGTTCTTCCATTTTATATGAGGGGTTCAAGACCCTGTCTCAGAAAAGAATAGAAGAGAAATTGCTGTTGCTGTCACGCAAAGATTAAAATGGATTAGAGGGGCTGTGTCTTCAAGGAGTCTGTGGTACCTTTAGTGACACTTCCTGAATGTCACAGAACCTGAGGGTTAAAAAAACAATCTCTCAAAATAACAGACAAATGCAAGGAACTAACCTGGGCCTCTTCCAAACAGAAGAGTCTACCCTCCTTCCCCTAAAACAGGAACTGGAGCAAGTCCTCCTTTGTTGTGAGGCTGGAAGCCCTAAAAGAATCCTCCACCTCTCAAAGACAAACCAGCCCAGGAAACCAGTTCTGGGTGTGTCCTAGTGAGATGGAAGAGCTGACTAGACTTCAGTGTATGTTTTTTTGGTTGTTATTGTTGTTTGGCTTGGTTTTTTTTTTTCTGCTTTGACCCTTCCTTTTATTCTTCCTCACTAACCCATAACCACTATAAATCAATTCTCATTTTAACCTGATAGAAAAGTCCATTTTCATTCAAGAGAAAGAAGAGAAAGCTGAGAAGTGGTTTGTAGCAAATAACTACGCATTCTATGTGTCTCTTTATTTGGCACACAGTGATAATTGGTATTTGTGGGTTGATGTTTCTGGCAGGGAGGTATGGCAGCAGGGACCTGAGAGTTCACATCTTCAACAGCAAATATGATGCAAAGAGAGTGAAGTGGAAGTGGGGTGAGGCTGTGCGCCCTCAAATCCCACCCTCAGAGATGTACTTCTCCTACAGGAAGGCTCCATATCCTAAAAGTTCCATAAACTCACTGTCAAATGGGAACCTAGTGTTCAAATACCTGAACAAGATACATTTCTCATCAAACTACTACAAAGAAGTTTATTTTAACACATGAATGCAAGGTGCTATGATCAGATCAGGGTGAGTAGCTGACCTATCCATCACTGTGAAGTTGAATCTTTCTTTATGCTGGAAATATTCAAATCTTTTTTTTTGTCTATCTTGTAATATTCGGTTAATTATTGTCAGCACAACGCTACATTTTAAAGAGTTTGTCCTCTAACCAACTCCCAAAGATACTGCATACTCCCAAAGATAAGCATACAGGTAGACGCATGCCCATACACTCTGAGTGACAGACTAATTTTTTTCCTTAATTCACTGATGAACTTTTAGCAAAGCCTCACAGAAATATAAACAACAAGAGTAGCAACAAGAAAGCTTGGTGTGATGTCCTGCCTGTAATCCCATCACTCAGTGAAGACAAAGGCCAGAGTCAGAGTGATGGCAATCATGTTAATACCCTGAGAAATTAAACTGACTCACTCCCAGTTTTCCCTAACATGACACGTTTCACACTTACAGGCATCTGTGGTAATGTAACAAAACCTGGGATTAGTATATGATGGCCACTCACTCTAAGTTTTCTCTCCTCTTGTTTGGCTACTACTCCATCTTATAAAGCTTACACACTTCTTTTCTTCACTCCTGTAAAGGCCTTGGCAATTCCTGATCCTTTCTCCCATCAAGCGACTTTCCTTTATTATTATTTTTTTGCAAGGGATAGTTCTAAACTTACCACAGGATCTATGACTTAAGGAATTCAGCATCTTTCAGTATTTCATGTCATAAGATTTTTAGAGTTCAAATTACAGAACTTGCACAGGCTTTGAGTGATCCATCCTCTAATTTCCCCCAAGTTATTCTTAGTGCAGGAAGGCATACCTTATGTTATACCTTTCTGTTTCTATTCAGTCAGAATATAGTTGAATAGCCACGTGGCCTGACTGTATAATATTATCATGAATTAACTGCTTGTTAAAAGCTGCCTGAGGCCAGCTAGGACTACATGGCAAAACCTTGTATTTAAAAAAAAAAGTGGTCAGCCCTGAAATCATACAAGTACATTGTGCAGATTGAGCAGATTTAGAAATATATATGTATGTATATATATTTACATATATGTGTGTGTGTGCGCACACACATATAAAGACATATGTATGTAACAATTAGAGGCCATGAATTTCAGCAGAGGGAGGAAGGATCAGTACTTGGAAGGGGTTGGAGGGAGGCAAACAAGAAGGAAAAATGATGTAATTATATTTTAATTTCAAAAATCAAAGAAATGAAGTAAAAAACTATAAACTTGATATGGTGTATATATAAATGTTGCAAGAAATGAAATATATTGAATAGTAAAAAGGAAAGAAAAGAGAAGAAAAGAAAAACAGAGGTATGGCTTCTGAAACAAAAGATAGCTTAAAGGCAAAAGGGAAAAAATAATTACATCTGCAAGAACCAAAACTGACACTCAGAAGCAGAAGTGTTACATTAGCCCAGGAAAATGGCTGGAACCAAAATAATACGGAGACCTCTGATGTTAGCATTTTTCTGAGTGGCTGAGCTGTGCTTCTTCCCATTCTCTGACCTGTAATGTCCTTACACAAACACCAAGATCAAAAAGGCAGTCAGCAGACCGTGAGTCAGCACTTCTAAGATAACTGAATCAGGACTAACCGTTACCAGCAGAGGAGTTCCCCATTCTTCCATTCAACACAATGGATTAAGAAACAAAAACAACTCATGGTTTTAAAACTAGTCAGGAATTTTTAAGTTCCAAGTTTAGAATTATTATGGGATAATGCGGTTCACCTAAAATCTTCCTTCAAAGGTCTACATTGTTTTTCATGACAATGGCTTTGAAGTCACGAAGCCTGAATTCCACTAGCTTCTACCAACAACCATAAAAAGTGCTTGGAGAACAAACAAAGAGAAAGGAATGCCAAATACATTTGTGTATATGAACACAACTGTGTGTGTGTGTGTGTGTGTGTGTGTGTGTGTGTGTGTGTGTGTTATAACTTAGCTTGATTTTTTTCTGTTTATTTGTTTTTATTAGACAGGGCCTCATGTAGCTTAGGTTGACCTTGAACTCTCAGAAAATGACTTTGAACTCTAACCTTCCTACCTTCATCTCCTCAGTGATGGGCAGTTTACAACATAATGTTGATTAAAGCCAATCCTTCCTACATGCTAGGCAAGCATTCTACATACTGAGCCTCAGCCCAGACTTGGTTTCAAAATCTTAAGATGAGGGCTAGATAGATGACTCAGTGGTTAAAAGCACTTGCTGCTCTTCCAGAGGATACAAGTTCAGTATCCAGCATTCATGTGAGACAACTTACAACCATCATCTCTAACCCTAGCCCCACGGAATCTGATGCCCATGGCTTCTGCAGGCACCGGCACTCTCATTCACATACCTGTAGACATACATGTAGATTCAGGGCAAAAGCCAGTTTAGTCTTTGTCTAATTCAATCCCCAGTCCTTAGAAGGTTTTAGCCTTCCTACAATCTAATCTTCAAACCTAAATCTAGAACGTTTTAATCTCTGAGACTTACTGCTGACTGACTGACTGATTAGCTCAGAGCTGTATTGAACTCAACTGTCTCTTCTGGTTGGCTCTTTCAACTCACTCACTATTCTGGCTCAGACTCTTCTCTAAGCTGACTGGTTCAAACTTACCTTCTGAGCTGACTGTTTCTGACTGAACTCTTTTGCTTCTGACTGGACTCTTGCAAGTTCTCTGACTGAACCACTCTGCTAGACGTCAAACTGATTCTCACTGTTAGTGGACTCTTTCTCCCAAACTCACTTTCCCTTCTGCTGAACTGTTCCTATGTCTGCCGCAGACTGCCTGCTTCAGACTGCCTCTCTGAGCTGAGAGCCTGCTTTTATACTGTGAGAATTGGGCATGTCCCGACTCTGACTCACTCTGCTAACTCTTCCTCTGATTTTACCTCTAACTTTACCTGCTCTTTGCTCTGATTCATCTTATATGTCACTTCCTATCTGACACTGACTTCTTCTGAGCTCTGCTTCCTGTCCCTGCTTCTACTTGCTTCTGTCTTAGGGATTAGGCAGCTACCACTGCCTTCTGAATACTGGGATTAAAGGTATGTACTAACATTATTTCTGCCCTAGAGCAGTCATGCTGTCTGATTAAAAGATATGTATCTACACATATCCACATGTAGATACACACACTTTACATAATTAAAAGTAATAAAAACAAGTATTTTAAAAGTCTTAAATGGCTTTATATTTAATCCTGAAATCCTTCAGGAATTCATCTATCAAATAAATGTGATTGTTCCAAAATTGAAACAATGGAGTAAGCAACCTTCAAGAGTACAGAAATAAAACCAAAGAGCATGCTGGGCATTTCAAAGTTATTTCCCATACAAGACAGGGATGGGGAGTCCTGCCTAAAAACAAGTTTTGTTTTTTTAAAGGAAAAACAAGTTCACTAATATTATTCAGGTTATTTCTTCTGTGTGATAACAATTTCACTGTCAGATCAATTAAAGCTCAACAATTCTGGTTTTGCAAGGGTCTAACAGCTTAGATTTCTACTTGGTGGGATTTTAGCATTCATGACTCCATTTTGGTTTTTAATATGTACCAAAGTTCTTAGAAAAAAAAAAGCTGTGCCTGTATTAAAAATTCTATGAGGCTAATTAGAACTTCTTATTCATGCAGAATGTTGTAGATTCAGAGCCAAACTATCTTGGGCTGTCTTTAGGCTCCTTAAAGACCATGTATTGCTGACCTAACGTGCTCATGATTATTGGGAAGAAGTTTTTGGGATGTATTACAGACCACTAACTTCACCAGCCCAATAAGTAAAAGGATGACTTAAAATACTGCACCCCATCACCAATTCTGTATCACTGCACAGCTAGAGCAGTTCCCAGGGCCACCAGTGTCTGCATACAGTCCAGTCATCTAAAGCCTTTAAACCGTGGGTTTCTAGAAGCCCACAGCCACAGCTTTGTAACAAGGGGGGAAAGTTACATTTTAAAATCAATTATTTCTTTTGCTTCTTGGGTAGGATTCTTTGCAGTAGCCTGCCTTAGGTAATGATTTGCTGAAGAAGGACAGGAGGCTGCACAAAGTTCTGCTTCAGACTTTCCAAAAGCCAAGTTTCATACCCACCCAGTAAAGACCATTTGGAAAACATCTCTGTGGAGCATTGGTACTTTAACAACCAGGCTTAGAGACTTCAGGTAACAGAGTTTACTCAGGAATATGCATGGGAGGGAAGGCCACCTGTGGTCACTAAGATTTAGCCAGGTGGCAACTGTAAGAAGATACCATGTAAAACCATGTCTTTTGTGGGATGATGAGTTTGAGGATAGTCTGGTCTACATAGTAAGATCGTGTCTCAAAAAAATAACCAATCAAAGCATATACATACACATATACATATACATACAAAAGAAGGAAAAGAGTGAGAAGAAGAGAGGGAAGGGAAGGAGAGAGGAGGAAAGAGAAGACTTACTTTTTGTTAATCTGAAGAATTTTAAAGTGTATGTGTGAATGTGTGTGTGTGTGTGAGAGAGAGAGAGACAGAGAGACAGAGAGACAGAGAGACAGAGAGAGAGTTGCTGCTGTTTTTGTGAATGAGACATAGATAGTGAAAGTTGTCTCATGGTCCCCTCTCTAGCCCTTCTGAGGTTGGCCCCAGGTAAGAAAAGCTTTGTTTTGAAGGCACAACAGCAATCATTACTGGAAAATCTCCCTGCAGACACTGAACAACAGTGGCCCAGTGTGCAATTGGCTCCCTTAAAAACTTAGGATACCAAGAAATTCATTTCAGTGTCCTCCTGGCTATAGAGAACTGTCTCTTTACTTCTCAATAAGCTTTGCTTGCTTCCTTGCCCTTAAAACAAAACAAATCATCAGACGATACAAAAAGAGCAATCCTCAAAGGATGATTATCACTGAGGGCAGGGGCTGCAGGACTGCATGAGAGGCCAGCAAGACTTCCTATATCCCCAGCCCAGGGAAGACAGAAAGAAAGTCATTTTAGCCAGGGTCCAACTTCTGGATTTTGACCAAACCCAGCCAGAGAACCCCAAGTCACACTCACACAAAAGAAAGCCCCAAGTTTTTCCAGCACAAGCAACAACAAGTCGACAAGGGCCAACAGCCAGGGCAGTCAGGGAGCAGCCTAAGGACTTCAACTCCTCCCTCCTACCAGGGCATTACATAAACCACAGCCCTTCCCCCATGCTCTAGGCTCTTTAGAGGGCGACAGTGGCAGATGAATGTCTTCTCCAAAGTATTACATCAGCAGATCCCAGATAGGACAGCTTTCCTTTTTATTATGTGCTGAGGATTGAACCTGGGGCCTCATGAATGCCAATCATGGCTCCAGGAAGTGACCTACAGCCCTTAGTTGGATTGTATTTTATGTTGGGTTTTTATTGTTTATTTTTTAGGCAAGTTTTTTTTAATTTTTTTGTAACCTAAACTAGCCCAGAATTCACAATTCCTCCTGTCTTAGCTTCCAGGGCTCTGGGATTACAGGCCTGCACCATCACAAGGATTGGGTCTATCTCTGCTGTTTACATCATAATATTTTGCTCCACCCCTAAACGAGTAGGAAGGGCTTGGGAGGGAATCCAAAATACTTTAGACTAAATAACATTCATATTTTTGCACATCCAAATTGTAACACAGACAAGAGTTGCAGTCCCAGTCACTCATTCACTCATGGGTTTCATGGAAAAGACAGTCTAAGCACAAAACGTCATTGTTGACTGGCAGAGCTTCCAAAGGAATGAGTTCTTTGAAAGACCAAGAATAGTCTTCCTATGTGGTCTGGCTTTAGTGATCCTCATCTGAGGAAACGAGAGGGGGAGGCAAGGAAATGGCTGTGGCAAGGGTTTAGTCTATTTTCTTCATGGCTGTGTGCAGAACAGTAAATATCCCATAAACATATGCTAAAAGAAGAGTGGTGAACACTTGAGCATCTGCTTGTGCCAGATAATGAAAAGCACTTCATTTCATTCACTGAACAGCCTTTGAAGTTGGTACCCCTATCGCTAGTTTCTAGATAAGAACATAGATCCAGGGCTGGGGGAATGTAGCTCAGTCGGTAGAGTACTTGCCTAGCATGTACAAAACCCTGGGTTTGTTCTCCAACAGCGCATAAAATTTTGTGTGGTAGTTCATGCCTGTAATCCCAGCTCTTAGGAGATGGAGGCACAGGGATCAGAAATTTGAAGTCATGCATAGCTACATGGGAATTTCAATGTCAGCTTGAGGTATGTAAGACTCTGTCCCCAAAGAGGGAGGGTGAGGTGGACCGGGAGATGGATCAGTGGGTAAGTGTGCTTGCATCAGAGCCTGATGACTTGAGTGTGATCCCCAGTTCCTTTATTGTGGAAAGAGAGAACCAACTCCTGCAGGTCATTCTCTACCTCCACATGTGCACCATGGAGCATGCATCCCCCCACCCCACCCACACACAGACACACACTTATAAACAAATAAATGTTAACAAAATTATTAAGAAAGAAAGAAGGAAGGAAGGAAGAGAGAGAAAGAGAGAAGGAAGGAAGGAAGGAAGGAAGGAAGGAAGGAAGGAAGGAAGGAAGGAAGGAAGGAAGGGACGGAGGGAGGGAGGGAGGGAGGGAGGGAGGGAGAGGGGAGAGGAGGAGAGAGGAGGAGGGAGGGGGAAGGGAGAGGAGGAGAGAGGAGGGGGGAGGGGAGGGGAGGGGAAGGAAGGAAAGATGAAAAAAAAGGCTGGAGAGATGAATTAGTGTTTAAGAGTGCTTGCTGCCCTTGCAGAAGACCAGAGTTCAATTTACAACACCCATGTTGAACAAGTCACAACTACCTGTAATTCAAGCTCCATGGGATCTGGCGCCATCCTCTAGCCTCTAAAGGCAACTGCATTCATGTATATATGCCAGTCACACAGATAAACACATAATGCATAATGATCACAAAAATCAAAATAAATCTTAAGAAAAAAAAGGAAGGAAAAAATTAATTCAGGCAGGTTTAATAATTTCTGCTGGGTCACACTTAGTAAGTGTATGCTAGGACCAGGATTCAAAAACAGGCCAAACTATACACTGTGATCTCTAGCTACTTTTAAGTTTTTTTCTTAAGCAGATAAAATCGTCATATGAAAGAAACATTGATGACATTCCTTTCACTTTATCTTATAGGAAAGATTTTGATATTTTCTGTAGCATCCAGATTCCTAATATTCCTAATATATATATATATCCTAATATATATATATAATATATATTCCTAATATATGCATATCTATACACACATATACACATGTATAGATGTGTATATATGTGTATATATATATACAAACATATGTACAAGGAAAGTATATAAAAATATGTCTTTACATACTCATAAGGAAAGTCTATGTATATTAAAAGCAAAAGCAATACACAGTAATTTTCTCTGCCAACTGTGGTCAAATTGATACTTTTGTAAGCTGGGGCTGAACTGCCATGAGCTTCAGGATAGCCTGAAGTGCTAGTTCAAGGTCTGCCTCAATCAAAGAGGAAGAAGAAAGATTTGTCCTGCTGCCCTGATGTTATTAAAATAAAGGATCCTGCCTCAGCTTTCTGGTTCCTTAAGGCAGCTCAGCTATCTGTCAGCCCGCAGCGGCTTGATTGGAGAAACTATGAGACAGAATGCACAGAGTTTCTGGGAGAGTGTTGTCAGTGGAATATCTCCATTTATTGAAACAAGGGTGGTTACATTTATAGGAAAAAGAAAGGGATGGGTCCTTGGTACGTAGGGCAGGGGGCCATTGGTTAAGACAAGGATACTGGAGAAGCCCCATTTGCATGTGGAGCTCAAGTCTAAGGATCAAAGTCCTGCAAGGGCACCTTCTGCGTAAGGTGTGGTTCCATAGGGAAAAGAGGAAGACACCTTATCAGAAAATGGGTTCAGCCCTAGGCTTCCAGCTACATCGTAGATAAGTGCTAAGCAAGCTATTTCCTATGCCAATGGCCTTCTGTAAAGCAGGCAGTATTTAGTATTTATCTGGGTTTTGCCAGGGCTAAAAATGTGGGGAGCAACCGAACTCTCCTGCCACTCTTAGGGTGAAAATCCAGGGTTCAAGGCACGCTTCAACCCATTTTTAACTCTAGGACAGCCCCACACTGCCCTAACTTCACTGGAAAGGCAGCATTGATGTTGTAGTTACTGTATATCTAGGTTCAAATGCCAATAATTACCTAGATAGAAAGGAGTCACAGGAATCATAGAAAGAACTGTGCAAGAATCAAAATGAAATTCCAGAAGGGGAAGGGGGACTCTGGAAAAGGGAAGTCATAACCCTAATCAGTACTTTAACTGACATAAGCATTTTTTTAAGGTCAAAAGAACCCCTGAGTTTTGTGCAATCAAGGCTTAGGAAAACAAAATGAGCCAAACTGCATAAAAATAAGTCCTTTTTTGGATTTCCAGTGACGTTAGAAACCACAAAAGACTTCACCATCTATTCAAATTACAGCCTTCTTCTTTCAGCCTCTGGGGAAATGCTTGGTCAAAAACCATCATCTGTTCATCTACATTAGCATTCACCACACCCTTCATCTTTGATCTCCTGTTCTCTCTAAATTCAGTCACACTGCAGCCAGAGCAGAATCATTGTCTTTCCCAAGACTTGTATTCCATGGATCTGAAGCTTCCAAAGAAAATCTGGCTGGATCCAAACAAAGTCAGGCCAGAAGCATGAGAATGGAAGTGTCACCTACAACACAAACAAAACAGTTCATTTTTAACCACTGCTCTTGTTAATATTACTGTGATTGCAGAGTAGTGTGGGGAAAGAGCAAGAATTAAGCACCAAAGGAAGTCACTGATTTCTACAATATGACAACTGGATCTATCTTGGAGGTTTCTTCTAACTTAAACATTCTGTGAGTCTAAGTCTAAGGAAGATTTCCCAACTTCCTCATGGAAGGAAAACTCAAAGTTCTCAGCTTCACTGGTCATCTTGGTCTTGTGTCTCAGGGGAAGTCATTTAACACTCAATAGTCCCTGACTGATGTTGCCCAGGAGACGACAACATCTACTTCACAGAAGCACTGTATATAGCTATTTGGAATGGGAAAAGCAGACCTAACAACATACTTTATTTAAATTCTTTTTTAGAATATTTTATATATGCATGGGATATTTTGATCATATTTACACACTACTATCTCTCATTCTTCCTCCCACTCATGCTGAACCCTTCTTCCAAACAAGTTCTCCTACTTTCAAGTGTTTGGAATGGGGGGCTTGCTAAGTTAATGCCATTTGGGTAAGTATTATTAATGTGAGAGTTTTTTATTGGAGCATGGGCAAATTGCCAGTGGTTATTCCTCCGAAGACAATGACTCCTCTCCTACAGCAGCCATTAACTGTCAATAGCTACTCCTGGAGGAGTGGGATCTCCCAGACCCCTCCCCCATCCATGATGGACTATTGATCTCATGCAGGTCTTTCTGCATGTTAACCACAGCTGCTAAGAGTTCTTGAATGCAATGGTTATATCAGATCCAGAAGATAGCATTTCATAACACTCCTCTCCACCCATTCTTCAGTACTTCCTCATGCTCTGTCTTCTGTAATTGTAGTCAGTGCCTTTTTCTATTTTTTCTTGCCCCATGTTGGGTACCAATTCTAGTCAGTTATTAAATCCAGCATTATATTAATAAAGACACATGAAACATGCTTACATTCAAGCCTGAAAAACCTCACCAAGAGCCCAGCAAGCCATCCTCCAGCTCCTCTGCCTGTAGAAGCAGAGTGTGGAAGCAGAGCTCAGAGAGAATTCAAAGAAGTAACAGGGCAAAAGCAAGTAGAAACAGAGTGTGAAAGCAGAGGCAAGAGACAGAGCTCAGAGAGAAGCACAGAGAGTTCAAAAACAGAAGGAAAGTTAAAGCAGAGGTGAAAATAGACAAGAAGCAGAGAGCTCGGAGAGGGAAGTGGAGAGTTAATTTAGGCAGACAGTTTGAATGCAGCTCACAGACAGAAAAAGCTAAGAAGAGCAGAGTCAGTTCAGAATAAGCAGAGAGAAAACAAAGTCAAAAGCAAATACATGGTTTACCATTTACAGTTCAGAGTTCATAGTGCAGCTCAGAGTGAAAGGAGGTAGTTCAGAAGACAGCTAGTCAGAGTGAGCTCAGGCAGCAGTAAGTCTGGGAGGCTGAACCACTCTAGGTTTAGGTTCACAGATTAGATTGTTCAGAAGCAGAAACCCTCTAGGACTGGGGATTGAATTAGCAAGAATAAACTGTTCTCTGCCATGACCCACAAGAACAAACAAATAAAATCGAAGGTTAGATCTATGCCTACACATGATGGTCACTGATCTTTGTGGGGAGAGAAGAAAGATTCACATAGATGTCCCATTTAGAGTTGAACACTCTGCCATCACTTATTCACAGCACTTTGACCAGTTGTGAGTCTTGTCGTTAGCCAATTCCCATAGCAAACAGAACCTCCTCTAAGCAAGTATGAGAGCCACACTAACCCATAGGTACAAATATAAATATTTAGAAGTCCATTGACAACATGTCCATTAAGCAAAACTATAGTAGGTTTTCCCCACTCCCAGGGCCCATAACCTACCCAGATATAAACTTTTGACCAAATTTACAATGCAAACATGATCTCACTCCTGTAGAATGGGCCTCAAATCCATTCAGAAAGTGCTTGGTTACTCTCATAACAGTCATAACTATTGCTAGTGGGCACATATTCCCTGGCAGGTCAGTAGTATAGCACACAGGGCCCACATCTCAGTCAAGATCATAGATGACCTTTCTTCTCCAACAGCCTATATAGTTCAGTACCTTCTGGAACTATGAAAGCTTTACAGATTTATTTTCTAAGCATTTAAACCATAAATTTTAGAAATGAATATGGAGAGCAGGCTAAGTTCACATTTGTAAAGTGTTTCACATGTTTCATGCCTTTTGCCTGTGTGATTTTCCCATTATGTGAATGTATTAGGACAGCATCTTTTAGAGTGGTCAAGTGGCTGCTTTTTGTGTGCCTGTCACCACCACTCAGTGGAAATCAAGGAACTGTAGCCCCGTACAAAGATGTTCACTTATACCTGCCAAGGAGAATACTCAACCACACAGTCCTAGAACCTGATCTAGCTTGTTCTCCTAACCCATCATACTTAGGTCTGAGAGCTCACCCAGTTACACCAATTTATATTGATGGCAGAGTAGGATCCCTGAGATCCTTTCTATTAATCCTACTTTTAAAGCCACTTCAGTCGGAAGGACTAAGAGTCAAGGTCATCCTTGGCTATGTATTGAGTTTGAAACCAGGCTATTCCATATGAGACCCTATATCAAAAATAAACATAAACAAAGGACAAAATAAACAAAAATCTGAATATAACATACCAACCACAGTTCCTTTTAACATACCTAGCAGTACTGCGCTTACATTCCCAACAGACCACAAAGGCCAGGCTGGGAAGGGAGGGGGTTAGGGATGGATAACAGATTTCTCCACTGGGCTAGGTATTTATTCTCAACTTCATTGCTTCCTGTATCATTCCAGTGAGTTCTCCGCCTGGTTCTGTGAGGTATTTGAGGTAATCATGGTTCAGAATTGTTAGGTCCAAATGAAACACTAATTCCCCAAACTCCAAAAAGCCGTCAGTTTATTCAAGAATAAGTGAGCAGAGAAAAGTTACATCTAAATAGACTAAGGAACACTCCAGAAGGCTCTTCAACTGGCTATAAGGGCCTGCAGGTTTATTCAGGAAGCTGATCTCACTGTCTGTTCTGCCCTTAGGGACCCAGGGACAAAACAACAATGGCTTCACACAGTCTCGGAGGCCACTACATTCCACAAGAAATCAGCCCAAGCCAGAGGCCTTGCTTGAATTCCACAGTTGCTCTTCAATTCCTCTGCCCTGTGTTCTATAAATGCTATTTCTAAGGTATGTTAATTACCTGGAGCCATTTTCACTGTTTCAGGGGATATCTCAGCCTACTTAAAGCAGAATTTAGACAGATCTTGGCTAGAGAATGCTTTCTAGCTATTTCAGATCCCTTCAATAGCAATGTATCCAATCCAGAAGAAATATAAGCATGAAGATTCCTTGTCTTAACAAAGCTAATCAGAATAGGCTCCTATCAGGAGAATCCCTGTTGTTTCTCCCCATCACTGGTTCCTGGTGCACATTGGTTGTCAGGCTCCTGCATTGGGTCTTCTTGTGGGAAAGAGCTTGTGTGCTTACACATTCTTATTAGTTCATCCCATTAAGGGGCTTATGCTTTGTTTCCTTTTCTGAACCTTGGCAGGGCCTCCTCATTCTCTCACAAGTGAAAAGCAAAATTCTGCCCTAGGCTGTTAATGATGCCTACTGAGAGCCATGGAATGTGAGTGACACTGATCCTGAGAGATTACTGAAGGGACAGCCACAAGTCCTCTGCACGTCCTGCTGCCTCCGAAATATGGGAATCAGAGACGCACCCTCAACTTATGCTTTACCAAAAAAGGAATTAATTGGGAAAGGAGAACCAATGCTCACCAAGTTTGTTTGTTTTGATCTAGGATGGTATTACAACCTCTGAAATAAGGGTGAATGTTATGGATTTCCTCCAAATTCCAGAAGAATCCATACAATCAGAGGTAAAGAATGCAAGTAGCTTAGAACACTGAGAAACTATAGTGACTCCTTATGTAGGAAACTTCCTTTGTATGAAAAGTCCTTTTTCCTGTAGGTAGATTGGAATGAAAGCGGAGTCGAGGGAAAGAACTTTAAACAATAATAAAACGTTGTTATAATTGACTTAGCTCCAACTATGAATTCCCGCCAGTCAACTCTTAATTGATAGTGAGACGTAAAGTCTAATGTAAACTTGCTGTGGTAATACACACAGTTCTGAGTCAGACTTCCACAAAGCACAAAGAACTCAGGCGGCAGTGCCAGAACTCAGTCTCAACGTGACCAGAAGCAGCTGTGGTGGCCTGAAAACTATGCTCTTCAGGGAGCACACCACAGGATTTGATCACACAGTGGCTTTTTGTCTTGCTTTAATTTTTTCATTTTTCTTTTCTTTTCTTTTTTTTTTTTTACAAAGCCTAACTCTGTATTAAGCTGGTCTGGAATTCACTATGAAATTCAGCCTCATCTCTCATTTGTGGCAGTCCTTCTGCCTCAGCCTCCACATTGATAGGGAGTTGAGCCACCATACTCAGCTGTACAGTAGAACTGTCTAATGAAAGCCATCTCTTGGGTTTCTTTTTCTTTTCTTTTCTCTTCTTTATTTCAATGTGTATTTAGCTCTTTTAAATTCCCTATAGGCCTATTGTATCCTTAGACAAAAATTATGTAGACAGATTTGTTTCTAAGAAAGGAAATTAGAGAATTACCAAATCACTGGGGCTTTCAAAAAAATCAGCTATCTGCTCTCTCTCCCTCTCATTACTCCCCTCCCCTCCCCCACCCACTTTTTTCCCTCCCTCTGTACTTCTATCATGTTATAATGGAAGACAGTCTATGAAAAATCTGGCCTAGTGCTGGAGCTCAGTGGTCAAGAGTGCTCACTGTTCTCACAGAGAACCCAGGGACAAGTCCCAGCATCCGCATCAAAAGGTTCACATCTGTCTGTAACTCTAGCTCCAAGGGGTCCAGTGCCCTCTCCTCTTTTGGCCTTCAAAGGCAACTGAAAATACACACGCACACACACACACACACAAATAAAAAATAAAAAAATCTTTTTAAAAATATTGCACTTGAAGCTTTCAGAACTGTGACTCAAAACATTTCTGTTCATTGTATATACAGTTTTCAATTGAGCTGGTATGGTGGCACATGCCATATATAATCCTGGCACCAGAATCTGGAAGGCTGAGGCTAGATGATCATTAGTTCAAGGCCAGTCTGGGATATAGAAGGAGACCATGTCTCAATAGAATAAAAATTTTTAAAAAATTAAAAATTGCATTTAATATCTTGAGGGGAGGATGGTGACATCCAGGGATCTCCATAGTGACAACTGCTTTCACAGTTTAACCCATATCAGCTGTGGGTCTATATATCTACCTGTCCCCATCCATCCCACCATATGTTTATTTGTTTATTATTTATTTAGCTATGTATAGGTACACATGTGGAGATCAGAGGATCATGAGTTTGAGACCAGCCTAGACTGTATAGCAGCTCTGTCTTTAAAACAACAACAACAACAAAATCATTAACTTTTATCAATGAGGAAGCGTTTCAATAGCAACAAGTCCACTCATGACAACAGCCAGCAGACATTTGTCTTAAGCACGTTTTCTTTTCTTTGTTTAGAGACACGGTCTCAATAGGTAGCCCTGCTTATCCTGGAACCACTCTGTAGACCAGGCCGGTGTCACCCTCACAGAGATCCGCCCGCCTCTGCTTCCCAAGTGCTGGGGTTAAAGGCGTGCGCCACCGCATCTGGCTACTAAGTTAAATATTAAAACTGACTCAAAACCTTTGTGAACTAAGAATATTCTTTCTTTCTAGAGGGATTATTTCCAGTAGGGAGACTTCCAGTGAGTCAACTTTCTGTGTCCCTTTTCAATATACAGACAATGAATTCCTCCCTGGGCTAGAAAAAAAAAAAAAATCGTTCATCAAAATAGAAGTGCTTGACAGATGACTCAGCAGTTCAGAGCCCTTGTTGCTCTAGCAGAGGACTCTGGTTCAATTCCTAGCCCCCGCATGGCATCTCTCAACTGTCCATAGCTCCTGTTAGAGATGATCCTATGCCCTCCTCAGGAACCAGCACGCATGCAAGCAAAATATTCATGCATATAAAATAAAATACATAAATCTTAAAAAATTAATGTTCTTTTCTTTACAAAATTTCTTTTAGAAATTTATTTATGGGGTTGTCAGGGGTGGGATGGGGGGGGGATTCCACACATCCCACAGCCAGTGCATGGGAGTCAGAGGACAGCCCACAGGACAGTTTTCTTCTTCTACCATGTGGTACCTGGAGTTCTAACTTGGGTTGTGACTCTTGCCTACAAGACTCTGGGAATCACTAAACCATCTTACAGGCCCTCCTTTTGCTTTTTGTTTTTGAGACAGAATCTCACTCAGTTGTTCAAGACGGCTTTGAATTTGCTCTGTAGCCCAAACAGGTCTTGGACTTTCTGTTTCAAGATGAAGTTTCATGGAGCTCAGGTTGGGAAGTAATTGTTTTGAGGCCAAGAATGATCTTGAACTCCTGATGTCCTGTTTTCTGGAGTGCAGACATTTCAGGTGCATGTATTCAAACACCCTAGTACATGGTGTCAGGGACTGACCCTTGGGGCCTGCCGCATGTTGAACTGTTACTCTGCCAAGCAAGCTACAGCCCTGGCAGGCCTTGAACTTTTGATCTTTCTGCCATAGCCTTTTGGAACGGCGATTACAAGCATGTGCCACCAAGCCCAGTTAATTTTTTAATTTATTTTTTATTTAGTGTGTGTGTGTGTGTGTGTGTGTGTGTGCCACATGTATGTCAGTGCCTGTGGAGGCCAGAAAACAGTGTTGGATCCCATGGGACTCAAGTTACAGGAGGTTGTAAGCCTCCTGATGTGGCACTTGCAATGGAACTCAGGATCAAACATTCTTAACAGTTGAGCCATCCCGTCCATCTGCTAAATTCTTTAAAATTGTTCTATTCTCACTATAGTTCCTATCTCAGGATAAAAATTCAGCTAGGAAGATGGCTCTGCAGGTAAAGTGCCTGTCACACAACCGTGGAACAGTAGTTCAGATTCCCAGTGTGCACATAAAAGCTGGACACACTGGTTCTTTTCTGTAACTCAGTGCTGTGGGATTTGAAGGTATGATAGAACTGAATCACTGAATTCCAGGTTCAGTGAGAGATCTTGTCTCAAAAGATAAGATAGAAAGCAATGGAGGAAGACACCTGACAAAACCTCTGACCTTCACATGCACCACAGGCATACACATGTATGAATACATGCATACATGTGCACCTGCACGAACATGTACATCACATACACACACATACACACACACACACACACACACACACACACACACACACACTTCAGCTAGGAAAGGTAATGACATAAAATATCCAGTTAGCTGTTGAAAACTACTTACATTTTTTAAAACCTTGTTATTATTATTGATGTGTGTGTGTGTGTGTGTGTACGTGCGCACGTGCACAAGTGCACCTATACTACTAGAGAGCACACATGGAGTTCAGAGGACAACTTTGGGGAATTTGGGGAATCAGTTTTCTCCTTCTACCCTGTTGAGGCAGGGTCTCTGTTGTTTCCCACATGCTTGAGGGTGATTCTCCTTTCTCTGTTCCCCATCTGGTAGTAGATGGGCTGTGATTACAGATGAATGCCACTGAGTCCAGCTTTTTAACTCAAATTAAACAAGGATTGAACTCAGATCATTGAATTTGCATGGCACCTTTACCCTCCAAACCATCTTCTTGGCCCTGTGACAAAATATTGATTGACAGCGTAGGAAATTCTTTGATACCCCCAGTTCACTTCCACATGAGAACCGGAGTATGAAATTCTGTGCAGACTGGCAGCTAGACAAGGAAGAGAAACCAAGGACTCTCTCTACAGGTGGCCACATCCAGCTTGCTGAGGCAGAACAGCATGTGAGCTAACCAGTCTCTATTTCTGGTACCGCAGAAGCTGGGTGAGCAGAGTCACCAGGCATCTGATATCTCATGTTTTCTTAAGTGATTTCTCACAAATATTCTCTTATTTTAGAACATAACTTTACTGGCGATCTAAGTTTGTTTTTCTCTGAAGTGTCTAGACAGGAGCAAGAGAAAGTCTGAAATTAGAAATAAATATTTTCTCTTTTGTACAAAACAGTGAAGACACTCCTCCTCTGAGGAAATGGTATGCTTTGAGGGGCAGAGCTAGTTATGGGGGAGCAGGCATCTGAGTGATCAGCGTTCTTAAAATCTTCATCGTAAAAGTAGTGAATGGGAGCTGGGCAGTGGTGGCACACGCCTTTAATCCCAGCACTCAGGAGGCAGAGGCAAGTGGATTTCTGTGAGTTCGAGGCCAGCCTGCTCTACAGAGCGAGTTCCAGGACAGATAGAGTTACAACAGAGAAACCCTGTCTCTAAAAACAAAGACAAACAAACAAAAAAAGCGAATGGGGATGGGGTGCAGCTCAGCTGACAGAGTGCTTATTTAGCATGAAGGAAGTCTGGAGTTCAATGCTCAACACCACATCAAACAGGCGTGGTGGCCCCACACCCTATAGTCCTAATAATCTAGAGGTGAAGGCAGGGAGATCAGAAGTTCAAGGTCATCCTCTGCTACATAGCAAGTTGGAAGCCAGCCTGGGACACATAAGAATCTGATTCCAAATTAAAAAATAAATGAACACATAGCAAATGGAGTCAGGTATGGTGATGCCTCCTGTAATCCCAGCACTTGGGGGGTTGAGGCAGAAGTAGCCTTTCAAGTCTTCAATATACAGTAGGATCCTACCTACAAAAACAAAAGTACACAAAGGCTATCAAATGTGATATGAGGCCAGCTGGCATTCATTAGGGTTAGAGTACAGGACTGGGGTTCACAGCTCCGGGGTTGCTGGTGGAGTTAACCTCAGTGCCCTAGCACCAAGGAGTCACTGAGCAGGAAGCATGCAAGACACCTACTGAGATGCCTCTCTGAAATTCATAGATGATCAGCAGCCTTTCCTTTCCACCAGTTGTGTCATCATAATTCTGACCATTAAAAGTGCGAGTCATGCTTCATCTTCTGAAATGTTATGCATTTTAGGGGCTGATGAAATGGCTTGTTGATCTTCCAGAGGATGCTAGTTCAAATCCCAGCACCCATGTCAAGCAGCTTCTAACCAGTAGCTTCAGGGGATCCAAAGCCCTCTTTTGGCCCCTGCTGCACACACACACACACACACACACACACACACACTTGAATAAAATAAATGTTTTTAAGTTAAATATTTTATCTCCTTTATTTATTATCTGAATTGATTTATCTGGTAAAAGATCCTACCTAAGTTATTCAAATGGCTTAATTTGACCTAATTTGTCCATTATAACCCACATGGTTCTAGAACTACCAAAAGAAAAGCACAAACTCAAGTTAAGACAGAAACTGACAACAACGTAAACTGTTTTGATCTAACAGAAATCAAATGCCTTTTTATCACAGAGACTATAAACAACCTGAAAAAATCTCCATATTGGCTTTTACAAGTGTCTAGTATCTCTCTCTTCTAGATGAAGTAATTCCAACTCACTTAACATAAAGTGATTTAGAGATTCAAAGCAAGTCAGGGATGATTAAGCACACTCTGTCTCCTTTGTATTCTGTTGCCATTGTTGTTTATTAGTGTGCCTTTATTGTGTGTATCTGTGACCACCCATGCCGTGACACACGTGTGGAGGTTAGAGACCGGTGCTGTGGAGTCATTGGAGGGAACTTTCCACTTTTACATAGGAGCCAAGAATCCAACCCAGACCCCCAGGCTCGAGAACCTTTACTTGCTGAGCCATATAGCCAACTTTTCAATTGGTTTTTAAACTCAGGTTCTTACTCGATGGCCCAGACCAGCCCAGAGAATTCATTATGTAGCCCAGACTTCCTTCTGCCCTGTTTTTCTAAGTGCTGGGATGATAGCATAAGTAGCCATGCCTGACCTAATCATTCTAAGTGAAACATTGCAGAAGAACTAAAAATATTGGAGGAAGTACAGGACAGTGAATATATTCCTGCAAAAAAATAAATAAATAAAAGAAAGAAAGAAAGAAGTATTTCTTGCCATCTCATCACTCCTTAACCTCAAAGGGAAGTGGCCACTGAAACACCAGACCTAGAAGAATAGATCTCATACCTTCTAGAAAGGCAAGGACCCTGCTCATCATTTTCTTGTATCACAACACACAACATAGGCAGGCATTCTGGCTGAATGGGGGGGGCATGGACAGTATAGCTGTGAGGAGGTGGGGGCAGAAAGGTCGGCCACACCATGCTTTTGATTCCTCTACAGGAAACTGATAAGCAAGCAGTTTACTGCCTTCTCCATCCCTTTGTAGGCCCAGGCAGCGTTTCCCCCTATTTCCTGTTTCTAGCTCTGATTAGTATCTAATCAGCCTGTCACAGACCTGAAGCATGTCACCTCTGCTCCACTACACCTAGAGCTGGCCGAAGGTCAAATCTCAGACAGGGCTGAGCACAGGCAGACAACGTACCTGGCTTTGGTGTTGCCTTCCTACCCTTTAGATGTCTGCCCATTGTTTCTATCTGTGCAGAGCTTATACCCACCAAGCTGCTCTTGTCTGAACATTTTTTGTAGGCTTGCTCATGTGGCCATGGTTTGGTACACTTCAGTATGTGTTTCCAATACTAACATACTTCAGCATCTTACCCATCTATAAATTATGCTCTTGCTAACATTGTTTACAGCCCTTCATAAATTCATAAGAGTGGAATCTAATGTCAACGAACTTCTATTGTGACAGTTTCGTTGTACCCCTAGACTCTCTCGACAAGCACAGATTCTTCAGGGATTACAAACAGCAAAGCCAAGCCAATTTCTCATCCTATAGAAGCAAAAGAACACCAGGTCATGATTATTTAGTATTTTAATACAAAGAGATCACATGACCTTTTATGGAATACTCCAGGGCTTTTGCCACTTTCTCTTGAACTCCATGGAATCCTCCCAGAATTCCAAGAGAAGCCCACGCATTTCCTTTGTACTTAGAGGCAGACTTCTGCCATCTTGGAGTTTTAAACTTTTCATTTGTCTTTAGAATGTGGTTGGATAAATTTATATATATATATATATATATATATATATGTCTAAATAAACAATGTTCTTTTAAAAAGAAAAGACATAGAGCATTCTTAACAACCTGGAAAGTTCCTTCTTCTTCCCTTTCTCAGGCTCCTGCTCCTGCTGTTTTCCCTCTGTAAAAAGATATTTTTTCATTATCTTTAATTATATGAGTGAGCGTATGTGCACACGAATGTAAGTTCCTCAGAGGCCACAGGTGTTGGATCCTCTCTAGAATTAGAGAAGGTTGTGGGCCACCTGACATGGGTCCTGGGAACCTAACTCAGATCCTCTGTAAGAGCAGTGAGCACTTTTAACCGCTGAGCCATCTCTCCAGTCCCAATTTTCCTTTTCCCTAACCTCTACTTCATGGGCTTATGCAGTATATGACTGCTTTTTTTTTTTCCCCCAACATAATGGTTTTGAGATTCATATGAATTGTTGAAAGAATTAGTAGTAACTGAGTAGTATTCCATAGGCTGGGGCTATCATCAAAAAAAGCCGCTGGCTGGGGGTGTGGAGGTACTGCAGTAAGACACAGTCATTTCTGCACCCTCAGATTCACAACCCATACTGGGCTTTTGCTTATGCCTCTACGCAGAGATAAGTCTGGGAGTTCGTTTTTGAGACCTCAAAGGAATAAAAAGGAGAACATGGGAAAGTTAGGAACCATGGGAACCTAAATCCAAGAAGTGAGGACGAGACTCGAGACTAGGGTGCAGTAGGAGGGATATTTCTCTCATGAACCGGCATCGCTGTGGCCCGGCTCCCATCAAGGACTGTGAAAAGCACATGCTGCAATGAATGACCGTAGTTAGCACGTTGATCTCTTCTCTTCCCGGCTCTTTTGACTTTCTTTCTCCTCTTTTTTGATTTTGTCTTTACGTATTTTTCTCTTTTATAATTTTTTGTACATATATTTACTGTGTACTGAGCGTATCCCTCAAAATCCCCTCAACCCTGTTTTTTGAGGTAGGAGTTCATTTGTAACCCTCTTACTTCTGCTGCTCTGGACAGGTACCACCATGCCCAGGAAAAGCTTTTGTGAGTGTGTATAGAAACTCTGAAAGTTTTTACCTGCTCGGGTCTTTTTTTCCCTGGGATGTTCTGAAAGATTATTCTAGATTCAGCTACCACATTGAGTCCTTTCCCTTGTGTGATGCAGCGCATCATAAAGGTAGGAAGGAAACTCGGGGGTGGAGGATGATACAATTTGTTATGATTTTGTCATCATTCAGAACTTACCGTGCTAGGCAGGGTAACTCCCATCTGTCATCCAGCACTCAGGAAGCTAAGGTTGGGGAATTACAGTAAATTCAGACAGCCTGGATTACAAAATGAGACCCTATCTCAAAAGATACATTCTTTCTCTCTTTCTTTCCCCTCTCTCCCTATCACACACACACACACACACACGCGCGCGCGCGCGCGCGTGCACGCACGCGCACGCGTGTGTGTGTGTGTGTGTGTGTGTGTGTGTGTGTATGTGTGTGTGTATGTGTGTGTGTGTGTGTGTGTGTGTGTGTGTGTGTATGCATGAAAGAGCCCTCCACCAACCCTATTTACTGTGTTCACAGGGAAAAGATCCTGTTTCTGTAAAGCTTTCTTTTGGTTTTCGGTTCCTGCCTCAATATGTTTAGAAACTATTCATGGGCAAAAATGCAAACAATGCAAGTCTAGAAATAAATGAGATCAAATTTAGTTTGATAAAGTTAGTTAGGTGCCCTTGGAAAACACCACGGATTAGAAGAATGGGATGGAATGAGTCATCTGAAATTTAAAAAAAAAAAAAAAAAAAAAAAAAGAGTTCAGTTGGTAGTGTCTGTCTAGCACGCAGGAAGGCCTGGGTTGTGCATCTAGCACTGCATGAACTGGGTGGGGTAGCATCCTGGAACTTTCTCAGTCAAGACAAAGTTATAAGCTCATGCCCATCTTCAAGTAGTGGAGGCCAGCCTGAACTACAGGATTCCCTGCCTCAAAAACAAAATTTTAGAGAACTCCCAGTAATCCTCCTGCCTGAGCCTCCTGAGTACTAGGGTTATAGCTGTGCCCCAGCTGCTGAGCCTGTGACTATTAAAAAGGTCTTGAGCAAATCTATACACAGAATGCTTTCAAATGGGCCACTCCAGCACTATAGCCTACTTTCCTATTACAGATGGGGTTTCCACCACTGAGAGTACTGGATCCGCAAGTGCTCATTTTGTACCACTTCCCAAGAACATCCATGATTTGTCTATGTCTTCCTTTCCAAGTAGCACCTCCAAACAGATCCTTAGAAGTGAACAATCTTAGTGACATGCCTATGAAAAGCACGGTCTTGGAAGTACTAAAAAGATGAGCACTGGGCAGTGTTCCTTAACACAGGCTGTCCAGAACAGAGGTCAGCATAATTTCAAAAGGACTAAGAGGATGTTTTATGAGCAGACTTTAGCATTGATGGAAAATAGGGATTCTAGACATTACAGATGAAATGCCGTTATTATTCAGTACAATTTAGTATCTAATAAGCATAGACACATTAATTCAAAATTTGCATTTAAGCTTCTAAATTCCTAGTAATATTATAAGATTTAGTAGTAGTAGTTTTAGTCTTTTAAGACAGAGTCTCACATCACTCAGTTTGGCCTCTGTGATTCGTCGTCACTTGGCCAAAGCTGGCCATGAACTCTTTATCTTCCTGCCTCAGTCTCTCATTTACTGGGATTATAACCATGAACCACCATTCCTTGTTTCAATGTTTATCATTAAAGGGCTTCTGGGGACCAAACTCAGGCCACTGGATTTATGTGGCAAATGCCTTTACCTCCTAAGCTGCCTTGACAGCCCTGGATAATGCTATGTGATTTTACTAATCAAATTTTTACATAAATACATTAAGTAGTTCCACTTCTCTTGAAGAAGGCTCTTTTTATTTATTTATTTATTTATTTTTTAGACGTGGTCTCATATATCCTAGGATGGCTTCAAACTCAATATTTAACCGAACAGCTTCCTGCCTCCCCTTCCTGGGATTACTACCACACCCACACTGGATTTATGTGTCACTGGGGATGGAACCCACAGCCTTCTACATGTTAGACAAGCTCTCTACCAGCTAAGCTACATCCACAGTCATATATGTGTATATTTTAGTGTGTGTGTGTGTGTGTGTGTGTGTGTGTGTGTGTGTGCACATGCGTGCACAGCCAATTTCTAAGAGTTTTTTCTCATCTTCACTCCTTAGAGTATACTCTATTGAAATCAGATATATGTGATGGGATATAACTAAAGATTCTTTCATCATCACCTTTGCGTCTTGACTAGAACCGGGGCTTCCATACCTCTACAATTGCCTGGCTTTCTCCAAATGAGATGCGCTGTCTGGCGGCACTGCGAAGAAAGCATGTCCACAGGATACTGTGCTCAGAGGTGGGCAAGGAGATTGACCTCCTGTCTCCCATGAGCTCCCAACTGCTCAGCAAAGCCAGATGCCCAAGCCCATCTGCTCCGAAGTCGTGAGTCAGCCTGTGCTTATGGAGATAAGTTAGAAAGTAGAGTTTTATCATCCACTGAAGCAAAATGTACGCACGTTTCCATTATGCCTGTGTCTGTAATGAAAGCTCAAGGAAGTGAACGGAACGTGAAGTCACCCTTCCGCCTCAGCAGACAGATGGATAGAGACATTCTCATTCGTTTCCAGCCCTTTGTCTTCCAAGCGCTTTTGGCATTTCCTTCAGGAAGCTGGAGGTTATGACCTAAGGTTTCCTTAGTGAACACACTCTGTTTCCCACAGTTAACCTTGCCCAGAAATGACATCTACTCTAGTAGGTAAGGTTTATCTTCATGTCCCAACTGTGTCCTGTCCCTGTGCATATTCAATGACACTTGAAAACACAAATTCTGAAAAGTAACAATAGGCTGGAAAGTCAAATACACCAACGTACTCTGATTGAATCTGCAGTTAAAGATGACAAAAGTTAACTGTTATAATCATTTTGTGATGTATGCTTTCTTTTCACAGTGGCTTTCGTTTTAGTGGGAATATTTAAATGGCTGCGGATTCTGAGAAATAAAAGGTTTGTGAGAGGGGTGAGCACCCACCCTATATTCTACTTGCCACTTGTTATAATTGATATCTCATACTCCCATATTGCTCTCGTAAGAACCCAAGGTGGTGTCCTAGGAAACAGGGTGACTTAGAGGCTGGAGTTGTAGCTCAGTTGGTATAGTGCTTGCCTCGAATGTATCAGGACATGGGTTCAGTCCCCAGCCCAGCTTAACAAACCTGGGCCCAGCACTGAGGAAGAAGCGGGAGCAGGAGGATCAAAAGGTTACATTCATCTTCATAGTGAGCACCAGGCAAGCTTGGAATACATGAGACCTTGTCTTAAGAACAGACAGACAAACAAACAAGAAAACGTAGAAAGTACTGAGTGAGTTAATATTATCTTCTGTAACCACATTTTCTTTTCCCCAACATATTGAGGAAAGACCAAGGATGTACATATGCTTTTGTTGTTGGGTTTGAAATCATCATTTTAGTCATAATTTGAAATAGATGGAAGACTTCATTGCTGTATTTTAAAAGATTCTATTTTAGGGTAGAATTATTATTACATTTAGTTTTGTTTAGTTCTATGCACTTTAAAATCCAAATAGTTACATTTATTTGCTGTAGTAGTCTCTAGAAGCTGATGGTTGTTCTCTTATTGTCTGTGTGTCTTTGATGTTAATTTATTGAAGTTTCTCTTCCTGAAAAAGCCAGAGTAGTTTCTAAACAAACCACGTTTTTTTCTGTACCCGAGCTTATCAAGGTAAAAGCTTTTAAAGAGTAACACAAATTTGCCCTTAACTTTAATTCCAAAGGGCCACAGATATCTCAGTGAACGATTTTTAAAAAGTTCTCTTTACCAAAGGATCTTTAAAAAAAATCAGTTTATTAATGTTTAAAAGTTGATAAAGCTATGTGCAAAATAGTCCACAAAAGTCAGAAACCTATTAAATACTTTTTTTTTTAAAAAAAAAAAGACATGTCTTGGTTTAATTGCACTGAAAACCATACTAAAGAGACAGTAAATATATTTTTATTCTTTGTGACATTTACGCCCATAGTCAACATCTAGTCATAGCCAAAATGAAGAATTTCTGATCCTCCCTGTCAGTGAAAATAATGCTTTTTCGGGTATAAGAGGGTGGTACTGTCTTAAGAACTACACATTCAACGATGTTAACACAAGTTAGCAAAAGAATTCAATAGGATGACCTCAAAGAAACAGATACATTCAAAAATCATAAATTGTACTTTGAGCAAGACAAAACCATCCGCCAGTTGGTTGAAATGGATCACAAAATGCCGAAATCATTGATAAAAGTGCCAAACACAATGCATTTGTTAGATCAAGACTTTCAGAAATAGCTCTTGGTTTGCAAAAGTTAATTCCACTCTTCACCCCACTTTGCAGTTTTTCGCCTTTATGAAACATAAAATCCTGTCTGATAGAATTTGTTATTCCCATTACAAACACATGTCCACTGTGGTTGTCATGAGAATAAGGAATTCGTAAGGAATAAGGAACACATTTTCATGTTAAAGGTGGCCTACCAAGTCACAGACAACTTGATCTACCTTACATGAAAACTTTGGCCTCAGCAAATAGTCTTTCCCCTCGACAACCTGTCAGCTTCAGACAATCAAGAAATTGACCCTGACAAAACCTCCTTCTGAACAAAGGTCAGGCAGTTAAGATATAAAGTAAAAGAATATGAAGTAGGGGTTGGAAGGGGAGAGAGGGTGGGACATAAATACCACCCTACCAAACAGGTCACATACTCACTCTGCCATTACACTGAATGATCACATCTCAAAACTCCAGGGACACAAGGGACCTTAGTCTTTGAGGAGAGGCCAGATGAGCCCTTGAGGAGCTTGACAATGTTAGACCTTTGGCTCAGTACAAAGTCAAAGCTCCAGGGTATTGGGGGAGGGGGGGCAGGAAACCCACTGCAGGCTAAACCTGATCTCCACCCTTCCCGGTGCATTGTTCACAAGAACTACCTACCTACATCATGGCATCACCAGGCTGCACATTCTCCCTTCCCTCCCTCTCTCAGGCTCCCAGTAGCTCATTCCCCACCGCAGTGGAGAACAAGAGACATTTTTGAAATGCTGGAGTAGTGGGTGACCAAGTCAGAATGCTTCCCCAGTATCTACAACTTCGGGTTTTAAGAAGAAGAGTTGACATTTCCAGAAGACATAATGGTCTCCGGGTTGTCCCCATCGTCCTTCTGGGGGTGGGAAGAGTTGTCTGATTTGCTGCGGCTAAATTCCATGCCTGGGATGATGGGCCGCTTAAATTTGCCAGCGGAGTCTCCATTGGGGCATTTGCAACAGGATACGATCCGAATGAAGGCCCTGCGCATCTCCTTGTTGGTCAGAGTGTATATGATGGGGTTGGTACCTGAGTTCAGTACAGCCAGAACCAGGAAATACTCTGCTTTGTACAGGATTCTGCAGGTCTTTGCCTTGCAGCCCACATCCAGCAACAGTAGGATGAAGAGAGGGGCCCAGCAGGCAATGAAGACACTCAGGACAATGATCACCGTCTTCAGCAAGGCCAGCGACTTCTCAGAGCTGCGACTGGCCTTGGAAATGTTCTTGCGGAAGGTCAGGCGGCGGCTTCGAGTCCTGACCAAGGAGTAGATCCTGCAGTAGAGGATGACAATGGACAGCAGGAGCAGAGTGAAGACGGTGGTGCAGAAGAGGATATAGTGCTTGTGGTAGAGCGGGAGCACGGTGGAACAGCTGGACAGTGAGCTGATGCAGTTCCAGCCCATGATGGGCAGGCCACCCAGAATGAGGGAGATGACCCAGCAGGCGCTGATCAGCAGAAAGGAGCGCGAGCTGTTGCTTCCATTGTGTAGTTTCATCTTCAGCATGGTGATGTAGCGCTCGATGGCAATGGCGAGAAGGCTGAACACCGAAGCAGACAGAGCCACAAACATACTCCCTTCCCGCAGAAACCACTGGGCGGGGGTGAGCTTGTAGGTGGTGGCTCCAGACAGCAGCAGGTTAGCTGTGTAAGCCACTCCTGCTAACAGGTCGGAGAGGGCTAGGTTGCCGATGAAATAGTACATGGGCCTGTGGAACTTCTTGGTTTTCCAAATTGTCAGCAAGACAAATATATTCTCAAGGATGATTAAGCAGCAGATGAGAATGAACACTACTGTAGTCAGTTTAATGCCATGGTCTTTCTCCACCCCGCTGTTCAACTTGCCTGTGTAGTTGTAATGAAGGACTATGATATCATAGTTGCCATAGTCGGAGACTGAGCTGCGGAGGGCCTTAACCACCGGGACGCTGGTGGACACCATAGCCGCACTGTGTCCCCAGGAGCCTGGGGTAGTACTTCTCCAGATGAACGCTAGAGGGCGAGGTTGAGCAGGCCTTCAGTTTCAGCAGGACCGGGTCAGCGAGCAATCCAAAGCTTTTTGTGTAGTTTTTCCTTGGCTAGCGAGGGCCTCCGAAACAGCAGCCTTAAACAAGTTACAAAGAAAAGAGAGTTAGGGGAAAGGCCCAGCACACACTAGCATAATTCATTCTTGCCAAGGCATTGCTCCAATTTTGTTGTTGATTTGTTTTAAGGAAACTTGGCCATAGCACAGGGAGGATTTTTTTTTTTAACTCAAATTATTTCTAGTAACAAAACAAAAATAAACAAAAGAGAGAGACGAAGTTGGAGAAGGAGAAAATTTAAAAATCACCCAGAATGAAAATTTTGACTAGAGGATAAACTTTCTTTGAGGCACTAAAGCCACTGAAATGGGAATGGAGAACAGTGTCTCATTCTAATTTTGGACACCTCACCATCTCTGAGTTCCAGCCCTGAGATTCCTTCAAGGGGTCACCAGCTCACCACCAGCTACTTGCTCACCATGAGTGCAAGGGCCTCTTCTCACAGAAGGCCCCAACTGGCAATTCTGAATTGCCAGTGCAGACATGCATACCCCTGGCCCCACACAACCCGGACGTGGGCGTGCACACACACACACACCACATACTGCAACACACACACCTACACACACACACACACACACCTCAAAAGAGCCCACCTCCTAATTACCATACAAGAAAGTAGATTTGCAGAAGGATCATTTGACAACTTAAGTCCTTTTCTGAGCTCTATTAATAACTCCCTAGGAGCAGGTGTGCTGAGGGTCTGGTCAGAGGGCGCAGCGAGGTGTGGGCTGCCGGGCCTTGAGGTAAACAGGAAAGCTTGGCGCCTCCGTGAAGCAACTGCCTACTCTTTCTTCTTCTTTTTCAATTTTGTTTCTTTACTCCCCCAACTCCCCACATCAATTTATTAAGTTTAAAGGTATTCATCGAGAACCCCTCCTGAGAGATTGCAGCAAATCCCAGAAATTTCTGCATGAACTGATTGCCTAAGTGTTTTGACTTTAGCCAGCACATGCAAGCACGCAAAAAGTCACTCTCTTAGCAATACGAAGCACGCCACTTTGTTCTAACTTCAAGTACATTGCTTTCCAGAAACACATACTGCTAAATTTGCATGGGCAGTATTAGTCAATGTTGACCCCATCTTGCCCCCTCCAACTCCCCAATATTGTCTCTTCTTACAGAACTAGTAATCCCTAAAGGAAGGACACACAGCTCTAATTCAGAAGTACTTTAATGACTGCGCTGTAATGGATCAGCATGATAAAAATGAAGTAAACTAATTTTTTAAAAAATCTAGAGCCATTACAGTCATTTCTGCGACAGAAAAGTTCACAAAACTCCATGTTTGCCCACCCTAATCCTGCAGTCCAGTCACAGGCAGTGGAAGTCATTGGCGTGCTGCCTGATAATTTTGTCCGTAGCACTCCCATAAATAAGCGTCCCTCCTTTTCTCCGTTCTAATGAATCGCAGCTTCTCCGCCCCCCACCCCAGTCTTTTCTATAATCCTTTTCTGAACTTCATAAACTCCGTGCCCCAAGAAGCCAGCCAAGATAGGCTCCAAAGTAGCCCGGTGATATACGTTTGCAAAGTTTTTGTTCGTTTCGTTCGGACTTAAAGCTTCGTCCTTGACACCTGGGTGCCCCTCAGCTGGCTCTGGAGCCCGCCAGCCACCCAACACCCCTCCTACCTCGCTCAAGCCGGCCGGAGCTGAGTCCACACGGCTCCGGGTCTACACCACACGATCCGCATCTTGCTGCTAGCTGTCCGCGACTGACGGCGACAAGCTCACTCGCAAAGTTCCCAGCGCCGAGGTCCCCTCCCTCCGCAGCCGTGCACTTCAAGGGCCAGCCCTGCCAGGGGCCGCCCGCACCGCTCGGCAAGGCGAAGTCTCTGAGCGCCCCGCGGAGGCTGAGCGGCTCCTCTAGGAAGGGACTGGGAGGGGTTAATGCCTTTAACTCCTCCGCCCTCTGCCAGCCCAGCAGCGGGGGCCCCTCTCCGGGTCCAGGCTGCTGAGAAGCAGCCTCCAAGAAAGATCTGGGGCAGAGAGACTAAAATAAAACGAAATGAATAGGCGCCCCTCCGCCCCAGCCAGCAGAGAGGGGGTGGGGGGAGAAGGGGCGGAGCCTGACAACCCCTAAATTCTGATTCACAAATCACGTCCCTCGCAGGCTATTCGCGCTACCCACGCTGAAGAGAACTCGGCTGAGCCCCGAAACTAGAGATGGGGAATCGCTTGAAAAACTTTCGTTAAAATCTTAGAGGGCAGAGGACGAGCCTGTGTCCCGTGGAGGACCTTCCTGGTCTCCGATCCCACAGCCCTGAGGATCCGAGTGGCCAGAGTGGCAGGGTGCCCTGAGAGCCACTTCCACGCGGTCAGGGGAAACCCGAGCTGCTGTCCGCCGCAGGGAGGAGATCCCGGGAAGGGATGCGAGAGGCCGGAGGCGAGCAGTCCTAAGACGCTGACATGCTTCAGTCTGCCTCCTCCCCCTCCTCTCCGATCCTGGTGAAGCCTTGAAAGTTGTGGTCTGGTGGGCAGAAAATGGCTTTCCCCGGGCGCACAGTGAAGTGGGCCAGCGCCGAGCTTGGTGTCGGGCCGGGGTTCCCCTCACTCAGCAGAGCGCAAAGCCAGGCGGTGTGCCCCAGATTCTGGAAAGCTCCGAGGCCTTTGAGGAGGTGGGCTGCTGTCCTGGCCTCAGAGATTTAAACAATCGGACAGCTCAGGAATTTCCACAGGGGAAAGGGCTGCCTGGCTTTGCACAGCTCAGCACCTTCTTTTCTACCAGAGAGACAACGAAAAGACCGCTAGATCTCAGGAGTCACTCCTCACTCACATTTTTCTTTTGCTAGATATACTACTAGAGACTGAGACTGAAGAGGCCTTGGACAGGTTTGACTTTATGCTTTGCCTTACTGTTAAAAAGAGGTTCCACCCAAGTCGCCTGGTCGCGTTCCCACCCTGAGCAGATGTGAACACAAAACTTCCTCTGCTGTGAAGTTTCAATTGACAGACACACCCTGTACCTGAATGACTCAAAAGAGGCTGAATGAATAAACAACAGACCCCTACCTTCTGGGATTTTATGAGATTGCAAAAAAAAAAAAAGTAACTGTTAATTCACATCTGCCTAGGAGCACTCATCAACAGCTTTGTGCTTTACATTACCCACAAACTATAGAACTTGCAAAACAATATGGAAACCAAGATAACAGCCATCCAGTCTCCTCCGGAAAAGACTTGAGATTGAGACTTGTTTTATTTGAAATAGGAGACAATTCAAGCCTATCAAAGCACAACAGAGGCAAAGAGTTAGCCTCACCTCCTCCCACCACTGAACCGTGGGGTTAAGCTCTGCACTTTGCTGTCTCAAGATGTGATGGACACTGCTCTGTGAAGCAAGAGAATATCGTAGCTCATTCTATCCATGGTGGAAATCCTCAGCCTGAGAGACCTATAGTTTGCCCAGCTAGTGTGTGGCAGAGCTGAGTTCCCAAATCTACGGTATTACCTGCTGGCTCAAGTGCAATCACTAAAAAAAAAATTCAAATTACTTTCCTGAGCAGAGCAGACTTCTGCATTTACACTTTTTAAGTTTGCAATTTTGATTGTCTTGTCTTTAAATGTGCATAAAACTGTTTGTATATAGTATATGTGTATGGGGGGGTGTTATTAAGTAGCCCAGGCTGCTTCAAACTTGAGATCCTGCTGTTTTAGCCTCTCATATGTGAGCTATCACACTCAGCTATGTATCCATATCATTAAGATATATACAAACAGCCAGGCACAGTGATGCATGCCTGTAATCTCAGAGTTTGAAGAGACAGGAAGATCAGGAGTTCAAATTCATCATCAGTTATATAGTGAGCTGGAGACAACCTTGGGATATCTGAGACCCTATCAAACACACACCCTGGGTTCAATTTCCAATACTGAGAAAAGATGGGCTAGGACTGGTGGCAAACGCCTTTAATCCCAGCATTCCAGAAGCAGAGTCAGAGTCAGGCAGATCTTTGTGAGTTTGAAGTCAGTCTGGTCTACATAGCTAGTTCTAGGCTAGCTAGGGATATATAGTGAGACCCTGTCTAAAAAAAAAAAAAAAAAGGAAAAGGTATCATATTGTACAGTCAGGGTTCTCTGAAAGAACAGAGAATTGGCCAGTTGTCAAGTTGACAAGATTAGTTATCACACATATATAGATATAGATCCATATAAGTATAGATATTAGAATCTTATGTAGCCCAGGATGGCCTCAAAATCCACTCATATCCACCAAAGACAACCTTAATTTCTGACCCCACCTGCTTCCACCTCCCAAGTGTTGGGACTATAGACATGTACCACCACATCTGGCTTTATTTTTATCCGGGCCTGGGGATTGAACCTAGAGCTTTATGCATGTTAGGCAAACACTCTACCAACTTAGCTACATCCTAACGAATGTTATCTAAGACTTCTCAGTCAGTGTCCACCTTATAGAACTAAAGTAAAGTTGTACCTTCATTAATTGTATACAAGAGTCTAAATTATATTTATATATACATACATATATATACACACATACACACATACGTTTATATATATTCCTTAAATGTATATATATATTCCTTTATATATATATATATATTTCTTTAATTCCTACAGCTTAATCCTTACAAGTTAAGTACTATTGTTATCCAAATTTTGTGAATAAACAAAATAGTCTCTAGATATAGTATGTTGGTTAATGTGAGATATGACCATAGATAGGCTGTAGAGACATAACCACTGCACCAAACCACTGAGGCAAACCTCAAGTATATCAAAGAATTACTCGGGGGAAATCTTTTCTGTTGTATATACCATCACCGAGGACAATGCGCAGGCCTGGCCCAGTGTTGTAAAGAACACACACCTTGCAGATGGTGATTTGGTAATGGTCACGGTTATCACACACCTCTGAGATGTAAAGTGCATAGGGCTGTTGGGCAAAAGAGAAAGTCCAGAAAGCTGTTCCCAGCCACAGATTTCTGGTCTTTCCAGGTCTCTAGCCCCATACTCTTCAAGACTCAAAGTGTTAAACAGGCTAAGAACTTTGCCCTCCAGCTAATTCCCTGCCAAATATTTAACCCCTTTTCTGCCTGGAAGCTAAGCCCTGCATTCCCACGTTACTATTTCACCTGAAGGCAGCATATCTGCTGTGTCCACTTCCTGTTAAGGTTCATCCACTTCAGAGTTCTGATTTCTCAGAGGTTTCCTGGTCCTTTAGTATTTTTCCTTAAAGGTTGTCAGATAAACAGTACATGATCTTTGAGCTTAAGCCATATACTACCATAAATATACTACAAAGAAGTAAATGTTGTTCATCTTGAAATCAGATGAAACAGAGTAAGCTATGTATTCTCTTAGCTAAATCTTACTACTCATTTTCTATTTACCCCAGTTGATTTTTCTTTTTTTCTTCTTAAAGATGGCATTTCTTGGTTGTAACTCTGGCTCTCACTCTATAGAATAGGCTGGCCTTGAACTCACAGAGATCTGCCTGCCTCTGCCTCCTGAGTGCTGGGATTAAAGGCATGTGCCACCACCACCTGGCCACAGTTGATTTTTAAACTCCTCTCAAGACCAAGCTCTTCTTACTCATTTATCCAGAGGAAAATAACCAGCCTCTTACTTCACAGAGAAAACTGTATGACAACCTCAACTTCCTGACTCTTCACATTCCAACTCAATAACAGTGTTGCCCTCAGCATGTCCTTTCTACCTGCTTAAGAAGTGAAACTAATTTTACTCTTTAAAGGGAAATTCTTTCTCATGTCAATTATCATGCCGCCTCCCCCAAGCTTTCTAAGACTTGGCTCCATTGTCCACTCTTTCTTGTAAACACTCTCTTGGTAACTTTTTCCCCAAAGATTTATTTTTGGTTTTATTTATGTGTACGTGTAGGTTCTCACGGAGGCCAGAAGAGAGCATCAGATAATCCTGGAGCTGGAGTTACAGGGTGTTGTATGCCATCTCATGTGGGTGCTCAGAACAGAACTTAGGCTCTCAGGAAGTACTCTTAACTGCTGAGCCAGCTCTCCAGTCCTTCATGCACAATGCTTGGCTACCAATATTGTTAGTTTGTCTGTCTCTCTCTGTCTCTGTTAGTGTGTGTGTGTGTGTGTGTGTGTGTGTGTGTGTGTGTGTGTGCGTGCATGTGTTTCTTTTGTTCTTTTTTTTCTTTTGAGACAGAACCTTATGTTGACCCCAACCTCAGAGCATCCTGCCTTCTTTCTGAGTGCTGGGGTTACAGGCATGAGCCATGTCTGGACTGGCTTCTGATGACTTTTAACCTTCAAGCTATATGAATATCTATGTATTTTAGATACCGAAACATCAATGACTTCTGGTCACCCAAGGTCCCACTATGTCTTCTTGCTTGTCAATAGTCCAAACTACACAGATATGTATGGTAGAGCCTTGCAAACAGATAGAATTGGGTTCAGCCTTAATATTGCCAATTTTGGGCTCTATGTCCATGTCTTTGAACTGTTTTCCTTCAGCTTCCTGTGTCTTTTGTGGGTGATGGCAATAACTGTGCTGTCGATGGAACTCTAGGCTTCTCAGATGTTAGACAAACTCTCTGCCAGTAAGCCATGCCCCCAGACCCTCCATTAACTTCCTGGAGGCTGTTTCTTCATCTGTAGAAAGGGGGGGGTATTTCTTCTTTTTAAGTCATTTTAAGATTTAGACTTCCTATGGCGGCCCCACAGGAAGAATCTCTCTGTCACACACACAGGGAGAATTCTTCTCCTTTCACCACCTGAACTTCCAACTCCATTAGCATTATTGCTTCCATGATCTCAGTTTCCAACTTCACATCCATTTTCTTTCTGATTTTCAAACAAAGTAAATCACTTTATTACATTTCTTGTGTGTGTGTGTGTGTGTGTGTGTGTGTGTGTGTGTGTGTGATACTCATATGCATGTGTAGATCCTGGAGATCAAACTCATTAGTCAGGCTTAACGGGAAATACTTATATCCACTGAGCCTTGTCTCTTGCCTTTGATCAGGTCAATATGTGTACACCATTTGGGAAACAGCATAGAGTACTCAGCTGGTAAGAAAAAGTGTCACTCCTTGGGTGCTCTCTGGTCCTCAGTTCTCTGTGTTCCATATGTAGAGTCCTGTTGGTGCTTCTGATGGCTATTGGAAAATCCTTTAATTCTATGCCTATATGTCTATAGCTTCATTATTAATTGTTAACGTTATCTATAGATTTCTGCCATGCTGAAGCCTTTTAAACATTTTTTCATGCTGAAACAGATTAAATTACTTTTAAAGACAATGCTTTTTCTGTAAACATTCTAACTCCTACATGGGCGCTATATATGTAGTGGGTGTATGTGTGTATGTATTATGTTACATATAGATGTATGTGCATATTTACACACATATTATACGTACTTTCTCCTGAGAATTAGAGACTTTACTCTTTGTCTTTAAATTTCTAGTTTAAAGCTTCCTGAATGCAAAACGTGGCATATCTACCTTTCTTCTCATCTCTGTGTAGTTCTGAGACCTCTTCTCGGTGTTCCAAAATAACATAACTTTCCCCCAGCGCTTTGCAGTTCTGAGTGCTATCTGAAATCATTTCTTTGTTATTCTGATCTTTTTATTTTTTTGCTCATTCTTTATTCTGTTGTGGATTATCTGTGTTGACATTTTTGATCTTTCTACCCCTTCCTCACAAATGCTATTCTTACAGACATGTGTAAGACTTTTTGTTTTTTTAAGAAAATAAATTATTATACAACCCTGGCTGGCCTGATACTTACTTTGTAGACCAGGCTGGCATCAAGCTTACCACAATTCTCCTGCCTCACACTCCCCATTGCTGCAAACATGGGTGTATACCACCATGTCTCACCACCATGTAAACTTCATGTACATTCTTTTTAAAAATTACATTTATTTATTCTATGTGTGTGTGTGTGCACACGCGCTGGTGCCCGAGTGCATGTGCACACAGTGAAAATGTGTGGAAGTCAGACAATAAATCGAGAAAGATGGCTCAATGTGGTTCCACAAGTTTCACCACATAGCTTCCAGGTGAACAGGCTCGGCAGCATGTGCCTTAACCCATGGAGCCATCTTACCAACCGTGTATATTCTTCTCTTTTTTTTGCTCAATTTCCTGTATACTTATCATCAATTAATGCATATTCACTTAGAAACAGTATTCATTCGAATATATGAGAAAACATACCAAATTCATGCAGACACTTTTCTGGAGCACTTGTCTTCTGCAGTCCTGGCTGCTGCCCAGCTGTCATCCTGAGGTTCCCCTCACATCTCTCCTCACTGGAGCTTCATGTCCTGGCTCTTTCTCATCTTACTCGTGCTTCATAACTGATGGAGCATCCTAGAAGCTTTCTAGTTAAGGTAATATGGAAAGATTAATTCCTCGAGAAGGTACTTATATACAAGTGACTTTAGACAGTGTTCATTCTTTGTCATTCAGCTGAGTGTAGAATCCTGAGAGAAAGTTATTTCCTTCAGGATCTGTAAGCCATTGCTCCCTTGTTATCTGGTGTCCAGAGTTATGGATAAGAAGCATACCATTCAGATTCCCAAAGCTTTGTGCAGAAGCTGTGATTCTGTGGTTCCCTCTCCCCACATTTCCTTCTTACTTAGAATGTTATACTTTCCCATCAGAGCTAGACTCAATGGGGCCTCTACTTGAACCTGGACTTTTGTAACCAGCATGAGGTAGAAATGATGCTAATCATCCAGGGTAGGTCATAAAAAATAGCCTTTTCTTTCTAACCACCCTTTCTCTCTCACTTCATTAAAGTTGACAGCATGATTGTATTAGTCTATTTATAATATAACAAAACACTTTGGACTGAGTAATTTATAAATAACACAAATGTACACCATTTCTATACACTGGGATGCCCAAGATCAAGAGAGAGCCAAATTTAGCTGGGCATTGTTGTGGAAGTTTATATTTAGTTATGTATCAAATAATTGGTTTATGCACTGTTGGGTGAAGGGCTGCCTAGATCTTGAAATTTTGTATTGTCTGCAGGTGTTGGCTTTATGTGAGGGACGTTTAAGTGCTAATGATCTCCATGTGTTATCAGTAGAATATCTGAGGAGTTCTGGATCAGTAAAAACGCCCGAGCTTGGGGTTCTACTGTCAAGTACCGCGCTTGCCATGATGGTAGTTCCCTCTGCTGAGATCTGGAAGAGTTTGCAATTATGAAATATGCCTCCTTGTCATCCTTGGTGAGCCACCACAGCAATGAACTGCTACAGTGCATGATAGCACATGTTTTAACCCAGCACTTAGGAGGCCAAGGCAGAGACCGAGGCAGAGGCAGAGGCAGAGGCAGAGGCAGAGGCAGAGGCAGAGGCAGAGGCAGAGGCAGAGGCAGAGGCAGAGGCAGAGGCAGAGGCAGGAGAAGGATCTCTGTGAGTTTGAGGACAGCCTCATCTATAAAACATGTTCCAGGGAAGCTAAAGCTAAATAATGAGATCATTCCTCAAGATAGATAGATAGATAGATAGATAGATAGATAGATAGATAGATAGATAGATAGATGGTAGATAGATGATAGATGATAGATAGATAGGGCAAATTCAGTATGTGGTGCATGAAGGGATGGGGGTTGGAATCTCTCTTTCTATGGCACCTACTCTTAAGTCTTCAGATGGTGACAGGGGCAAACTTTGTGTGTTCACATGGCAAAATGTGGAAGTTTCATACTGTTTATTTTTTTGTTTTGTTTTTGTTTTTTGAGACAGGGTCTTATATAGCCTATGCAGGCTGTTAATTGCCTATGTAGCCAAGGATGGCCTTGAATTCCTAGTCCCCTTGCTCTGCCGCTCAAATGCTGGGATTATAGGCTTTCATTACTCCAAAGTCCCCCCTTTAAAAATAAAAGGTATTTTTCTGATGACTAGTTTATTCTTTGAAAAGTTCATATATGTGTACAATATTTCTTAGTGAAATCCACCCTCAAAGTCCTCCAACTCCCCTTTCTTTCTTAGCACATCTTCTTCCAGCTTTACATCCTTTCTATCCTTTTTATTTTGATGTAATCTACTGATTACATCAAATTCAGACTGCCGTTATGGACATGGGGCCATCCCCTGAAGCATGGGTAACATATCAGTGGCTATGCCCCAAACAAATGTGACCCTTCCTCCCCAAGCAGCCATCAACTGCTAGTAGCTTCTTAGCTAAGGTTCAGCCTCAGGAGCATTTCCCTATCCATAATGGTATGGGAACTGACTTGACCTTGTCCATGTCTTATTCAGTAGCCACTGCTGCTCTGAGTTCAAGCACACAACAGCCATGTTATGTCCAAAGGACACATCACAGCATTCCTCCTCATCCACCAAGCCTTTCCATCCTGTCTTCCATGATGTTTCCTGAGCCATGGGGGTGGGAAGTTGATATAGGTGATTGATCTATGGCTGAGCACCCAACAGTTACTTATTCTCAACAATTTGATCAGTTATAAGTCTCTCCATTAACCACCAGTCCTAGCTCCTAGCCCCGCTTAAACATTTTTTGTTTTGTTTTGAGACAGATTCTCACTATGTAGCTCTGGCTGTTCTGCGACTCGCTATACAGAGCAGGCTGGCCTCACAATCATAGAGATCCACCTGCTTCTGCCTTCTAAGCGGTAGGATTAGAAAGGAGCACCACCAAGCCCATACCCCACTTAAACTTCAAATGCCCAGTATTTCCCCACTGATTTGTGGTCATATCACAACAGGAGTGATCGGATCACTCCTGTTCTACTCTCTCTTCTTTATAGTTCTTATTTAGGATTTAAGATAGTAGGTTTCCATACAGCTTTTTCATACATCCTTTGTTTTGGTTGACCTTTCTTCTGGTCCCTCATTTCCCTGTCTTCCCACTGCACCCCTTGTTTGAACTTTTCCATTCCCAATATCCCCCTTCTCTGCCTTGTTTTTACCTATATTCTACTATCCTTTTCATTATCGCACCCCCCTGTCCTGTTCATAGTTTCTGACTTTCACATATACTCCAAGCTGAAGACACAAAATTAGAAGCTAGCACCCACATGAGAGCGCATGGACATTTATCTTTCCTTCTTTATTTCTTCAGTGATTAATTTATTATCCAACACTGTGTTCGTTAATCTCCGTGAGTTTGTATGCTTTCTATAGTTTCTATGGCTGTTGATACCTAGTTTTGTTCCTTTGTGGCCAGATAGAATATAAGGTGCTATTTCAATTTTCCTGTATTTGTTGAGACATGCTTTGTGTGATCAATTTTGGAGAAAGTCCCACGAGCTGCTGAGAAGAAGCCTATTCTTTAGTGTCTGAGTGCAATGCTCTGTAACGTCTATTAAGTCTGTCTTATTTATGATGCTATTTAAGCCTAGCAACTTTCTGTTTAATTTTTGTCTAGATCAGCAATTCTCAACCTGTAGGTCTTGACTCCTTTAGGGCTCTCATAACCCTTTCACAGGGCTCGCCTAAGACAAACTGCATATCAGATATTTATATTACAATTCATAACAGTAGCAAAATTATACTTATGAGGTAGCAACCAAAATAATTTTATGGTTGGGGGTTACTACAACATGAGGAACTGTATTAAAGGATCACAGTATTAGGAAGGTTGAGAACCAATGTTCTAGATGATCTAATTATTGGTGAGGGTAGACTATGAAGTCACGTACTATATCTGTTTTGGGGTTAACCTGAAATTTGGCATCTAACAGTATTTCTTTTGTGAAACTGAGTGCATATGTGTTTGGTGCATTAATGTTACATTTGTAGCTTCTTCGTGGTGGATTGCTCCTTTAATGATGAGATGACTTTCCTTATCTCTTCTGATTAGTTTTGGTATAAAATCTATTTTGTCAGATATTATGAAAGTTACAACTGCATGTTTTCTAGCCACATTTGCTTGAAATATCTTTTATCATCCTTTTAACCTAAGTTGAGTTTTGATCCTTGATGATGAGATGCTTTTCTTGGAGGCAACAAAAGGATGGATTTAATCCAGTTGGCTAGTCTGTATCTTTTTATTGAGGAGTTGCAACAATTACAATTCAGAATTATTATTGAAAAATTCATATTCATTTCTGTCATTTTGTTGATTTTGTGGTGCTTTCTCAGACATCTTTTGATTAATTGTTCTTGAGTTGTTTATTTACCCCATGTGACCTCTTATGTGTATTTATTCTTCTCTTCAGTCCAAAGTATTCCTTTGAGTATCCTCCGGAGATCTGGTTTAATGATCATAAATTCTTTGAAATCTGTTTTCATCAGGGAAAGTTTTAATTTCTCCTCGACTTCAATAGATAGTCTTTTTTAATATAATGGCTTAGGTTGGAAGTAGTAGTCTTTGAGACCTAGCAATACATCTTTCCAGGTTCTTCTGACTTTAAAAGTTTCTATTCAATGATAAGCTGTGATTCTTATGGGTTTTCCTTTATAAATGACTTAACCTTTCTCGTGACATTTAATATCCTTTTTTTTTGTCCTGTATTTTTAATACTTGGGCTATAATATGTCATAGAGTTTCCTTTCCAGTCCTATTTATTTGGCATTCTATAGACCTCTTGTACGTGAGTGGTCATCGTTTTGCTAGACTTGGAAATTTTTCTCTTATGATATTATTGGACATATGCCTGTATTATGTATTCCTCTCTTTCTTCTAATCCCATAATTTAAGGATTAGGTCTTTTCACAGTGTTTCAATGTTCCACTCGTGAGTGTGTGTGTTTTAAGCTTGTCATTGATCATACTGAGTGACCCAATTCTTTCACCTTGTCTTCCAGTCCCGATTCTGTTAATGCAATCCATTCTACTGATGAGACTTTCCATTGCAGGTTTTATTTGGCTTATTGGACTTTTCAGTACCAGCATATTTCAGTTTCGCCTTTTTTCAGCACTTCTTTCTCTATTGAATTTTATTTTTGTATCTGGTATTGACTTCCTCATTTCATTCTGCTCTTTGTTTTCATACTCTTGGAGTACAGTTTGTGTCTTCTGTGTGTCAGTTAAACATAGCTATGCTCATCCTCTTGAGTTCTTCGCCAGGAAGTCCTTCTAGGCCATTCTTACTGGTGTCTATGGGTTAGTAATTTTTGGAGGAGACACGTTGTCTTGATTTTCGGTGCTGTTTTTGTTTCTATGCTATCACCTGTGCATCTGGAATTAATTGAATCTTTTTTTTCTTTTTTTTTTTCATGTTTTTCTCTTTTCAGTGGAGGCATTTACAATGTTCAGGAAGGAAAGTGAGACATAGTAGGGTTGAGATGCCACTTTCTTCTGGGAGAGCTGGTATTGACTTCTACAAAATCTATACAAATTTTCTTCTGAGAGTCAGCACTGTCTGGTGGCTGTGGCTTCTAAGACCAAGTGTCTAAGTGGAGTTCCAAGGGCAGCTTACCCAGGCCTAACTGGGGGAAGTCAGGTCTCTCACCTGGTATAGGAAGTTGCTTAGGCCAAGAACCTAGAAAAAGTTTGTCTGGGGTAGTCTAGATGGGTCTAAGTAGAAGCCAAGTCTTTCACTTGGTGCCTAAAATGTGAAGCAGGCTGGGAGCCTGGAGTGAGAGTGTGTGACTCTATGGGCTGAGTCTAAACAGTCAAAGGCGGCAGATCTTTTACTTGATGGATGAGACCCTGCACACAAGTAACCGGCAGGTGATAGGAGGGATTTTAGGGAGTCCCTAAAGAAGAGGGGTGTCAGAAGAGGTGAAGGGTTCCAAAGGGGCAAGTGATAGGCCTTTCAAGAGTCTCTAGGAAAGACTGAAGATTTCTGGAGGAGGAGGTACAGAGTCATGGTGAGCAGAAGGCTAATTTGGGGGCTCCTTAAGGGAAAGGGGTCAATAGGAAGCCAGGGGTAGGGATCCCCAGAGGGTTGTTGTTGGAGTTTGGGGTGACTTTTTGAAAATAAGAACATTAAACCTACTCCTGAGGATGAGCCCCCCCATGACTCGAAGACTTTGAAATGTCCCCAGCCCATGTCACTATCTAACTGAAACCTCTGTGGGAGACACTGAGTCAGAACCACACATGCAGGGAAACCACTTCTGGATTCCTCTCTCTTGGGATTGGCGGGAGATAAGTATGCTATTGTTTTAAGCTGCTAAATTTAGAGGCGGTTTGTTGTTAACAAGCCAAAATAAGCCAGATCTTCACTTATCACCCTCTCTGTGCCCCTGTCAGAGCCTTTAAGATCCTGTCTTTATCCTGAATATTCTCAAAGTTCACAAAGATCTATCCTGGTCAAACTCTGTCTATTTTCCCAAGGCATTTATTGGATACTTCAACTTAGAAATTTAATTCTCTCAGGTAAGAGTTAGTTCTTTGGTCTGGAGGTATGGCTCTGCAGATGCTAGCCTCACTTCTGCAAGTCTGAGTTAATCCCTGATACCACAAGCAAAACCTCAATTATCAACTTAGTTCTCCATCCAAATGGCATGGGTTTCTAGTAAAAAAAATTAAACACGCGGGAATTGGCAGATTCTTGAGTACTTCCCTATCTGTGTACAGTGAATCCGTAACTTTACCTTCACCAGCCTTTAGTTGCACATTCAGAAAATATTTGCTAAAAACCTCTTTTTGTTGAAACATGACAAGAAGAAACAAGAAATCTGAGATGTTTGTTTGCTTGTTTTATTTATTTATTTATTTATTTATTGAGACTGGTTTCATTAAGTAGATATGGTTGGCCTTGACCTCACAGAGATGTTTTTACTTCTGCCTCCTGAGTTTTAAGATTAAAAAAAAAAATCTTTGTACTAACAAATATTTAAGTCCAACAACTTAATTTTGTTGTTGTTGTTGCTGTTGCCAATATTCTATTTACTATTTTTCTTTCTCTTTTCTTTTTAAAGTTTTCTTCATCCAACACTCTCTTGTTTTCCTTCAAGGTCTTTGTTTCTTTTGGTTTCTTTCATGTCAGCAGCTTAGCTGAGTTCACTGGTGGTACTTGTCTGCTGTCTGTTAAGACTTTAGTCAAACCCCAAAATGACGAGGAGACATCTGTGTGCCTGAGCATGAGAACGATGAAGCAGTGACCACTGTGAGGTCATTGGACTGACCCTTTCTGTCAGAGACTCCTAACCACAACTATCTTCACCAGTGATTTTCAACCTTCCTAATGCTATGACCCCTTTATACAGTTCCTCATTGTGGAGACCCCCAACCATAAATTTTCTTTTTTCCTCCCTCCCTCCCTCCCTTCCTTCCTTCCTTCCTTTCTTCCTTTCTTTTCAAGACAGGGTTTTTTTTTTCTGTTGTAATTCTTGCTGTCCTGGAACTCACTCTATAAACCAGACTGGCCTTGAACTCACAGAGTTCCACTTACTTTTGCTTCCCGAGTGCTAGGATTAAAGGCGTGTGCCACCACCGCCAGCTATAAAATTATTTTCAATGCTACTTCATAATTGTAATTTTGCTACTGTTCTGAATGTAATGGTATGCAGATGAACAAGAAGGAGCATTGACCCATGGATTGAGAACAGCTGCTTTAGACTACTTCTTTTGGCATATTTATGTACGCAGACAAAATCATTTCATCCTTTCCAGAAAATGCAAAGCTGGCTTCAGCATCCTGGAAACAAGAAGGCAGTGAGCCTGGAGTTATTTCAGCATTCAACTTACAGACTTCCCCCTAAGCTGCTGTCTTCACTTTGGCGTTTTCCCCTCAAAGTCATTGGATCAGCCCCTCTACCCCCAGCCTTCTGCGGTTCAGTAGACACAACCTACCTCCCCACAGGGCTGGGAGAAGATCTTAGTGTGGCAGAAGGTTCTACTTTTTTTTGGGAGAACATTTACTTACATAACAAGACTGACCTTAAACTTTTGATATTCTGTCTTCAACTTAGCTTTCTTTTTGAGACAGAATTTCACTCCTAGCTAATCTGGCACTCAATTATGCAGCCCTGGCTAACCCGGAACTCATGACGTTCCTCTCGCTTTTGCTTCCTGAATGCCGGGATACAGGCATGTGCCACCACACCTGGCCCCACCTTAACTTTCTAAGCCTGCATACAATTTGGGGTCTCTATGCAGTCCTGTGAGCAACTCCACTCGCTTCTGTGACTGTTTGCCGCTGACGCTTTTGGCTTCCTTAGTTCCGTGGTAAGCATTCATCTATCAGCTCCCAGAATTTTGTTGCCGTCATCTCTTATCTGCCACTCTTCTTTGTTTACGAAGAAAGAAATCCTGTTACCATGACACCACCGAAAGTGTTAGCTTGGAGGGAAGTGAAAGTGTTCACTTCATCTTTGAGCAGAGGTCATTTCTATTCTCTCTTCAACACATGCCTTGCCCTCTCTGACATCACAAGGCCTCCTTAGCGAATTCAGTACAGGCTTTTCTTGTTCTAAGGGAGCTTGGGAGCACTGAGCATGGCTGATCACCTTCATCCAAAGCCTCCCCACTGCCCTTCTGCAGCTGTACTCTCTCCTTTTTCTCCAACCCACACCACTCTTTCCCAGAACTCTGATCAGGACCCTTGTGTGTCACCATGCTATCCTAACTCCAGTAAGGCACAGCAGTGGCACAACCTGAGTCATGTGTTACGCAGTGTCTAAATAAGCCACGTGCAGGTAAAGAATTACAACTCAACGACTGAGGTTTTACTAAAGAGCGCATTTTACAGGTGAAGGAGCTAGGCAGAGAGCTTAAGTAACTTCTCCAGTGTGCTGACTTTTTCCCAGTGAGTATATTGCCTCAGCAAATGTGCCCTGGGTTTCCTTTCATAGCCACTCGTACTTTCCTGAACTTGCTCATTTGCCCAGAGTCTGTCTACTTATCACATATGGTCAGACAACTCTGCTCTTATTTTTTAATTTTTTTGTTTAGTGTGTGTGTGTGTGTGTGTGTGTGTGTGTGTGTGTGTGTATGCGTGTATACAGGTGTGTATATGTGTATGTGTTTGAGTCTATGTTTGTGTATGGATGTAGGTGTGAGTGAATGAATGTGTGTGTGTGTGTGAGTGTATGTGTGTGTATGGGTGTATGTGTGAGTGCGTATGTGTGTGTGTGTGTGTGTGTGTGTGTGTGTGTGTGTGTGTGTGTGTATGTGTGTGTATACTCAGCTTGTTGGAGTCACTTCTTTCCTTCCACCATGTGTGTCCTTGGAAATAAATTCAGCTTGTTGAGCTTAGCAGTTGAGGACGTAGAGATCCACCCTGAATGTGAGTGACAGCATTCCACAGGCTGGGATTCCAGCCTGAATAAAAAGGACAAAGACAACTAAGCACCAGCGTCAGTCACTCTCTGCTTCCTGTCAGTGATGAACTGTGAGCAGCTTCCTCAGCTCCTGCATCATGCCTCCCCACCAGGGTGTTCTGTACCCTCAGTCTGTGAACCAAAATAGATCCTTCTGCTGTAATTTGCTTTTGTCCAAGTATTTTCTTACAAGGAGGAGAAAAATAACTAATATAGCCATGAAGTAGACAAACCCCACTGTGTGCTCCTGCTGTTGAGACTAGCTCAACATGCCACCCTTAGCACAATGACCTGGAATCTCTCTGCAACTGTAAGCTAGTATAAGCTTTTGTTTTGTTTTATTTACACATTTTGAGATGGGGTCTCAATGGATAGCACAGACATACTTCAGTCACACTGTGCTGCTGAGGCTGAACTTGAATTATTGATTTGTGTGTGTGTGTGTGTGTGTATAAAATTGTGCATATTGGGTCTAGAGAGATGGCTAAGTAGTTAAGAGAGCTTACTGCTCTTGCAACAAATTCAGGTTGGGGTATGGTACCCACAAGATAGCTCACAACTGCCTTTAACTTCATAACAAATGATTGTAACAATGAACGTGGGAATCCAGATGCCTCTTCAATAAACTGACTTCATTTCCTTTGGACATAAACTCAGCGGTGAAAGCACTGGATCTAAGGCTAGTTTTCTTTTCACTTTATTGAGGAACTTCTGTGCTGTTTTCCAGTTGTTTCTCCTTGATTCCTGCCAAGGATCTAAAAGGACTTATTTTCCTCACACTCTTGTCAGCACTTGTAACCTACTGACTTGAGAATAGCCAGTCTTACTGTGGTTAGACGATACCACCTTGAGGTTTGAGCTTTCATTTTCCTGGTGTTGAGTGATATTGAGCATTGCTGCATCCACCTCCTGGATGTTTCTATGTCTTTTGTGGGAGGGTTATTTGGGTTTATTATGCTTTCTCTCTCGTGTTTTTCAGATGTAGTTTTCTGCTGTAGAAGTTTATTTTTAGTTATGTTTAAAATGGTTTTGTGCACCTTTGGGTGAGGGGCTGCCTAGGTCTTGGCATTTTGTGTTATCTGCTGGTGTTGGGTTAATGTGGGGGATGTTTGGTTGCTCATGATCTGCACGTGCTCTCAGTAGAACACCTGAGGAGTTCTGAATCAGTAGAAACACCTGAGCTCAGATGCTCAGGGTTCTACTGCCCAGTATGGCACTGGCCAGGATGGTGGTTCCCTCTGCTGAGGTCTGGCAGGGATTCCACCTATGAGGGCACTTCCCTGGGCTGCCACAGCATCATACTACCACAGTTTTCAAATATGTTCTCCCATTCTATAAGCCACCTCTTCTTTGTCCTATTGACTGTATCCTTTGCTTAAGAAATATTTTTTTAAATGTGTGTGTGTGTGTTTGTATGTGTGCAGATGCACACACATAAAGGCCAGAAGTTGATGTCAGGTGTCTTCCTAAATCATTCTGCCCTTCAGTTTTTGAAACAGTCTCTCACTGATCCTGAAGCTCACAGATGGAATTAGGGTAGCTGCTTGTGTCTGCCTCCCCAGAGCTGGCATATTTGCCTGGGTGGTAGGGTGGTAAGGACCCAAACTCAGTCCTTATGCTTGCCTGTAGTCCATTTTAATTATTTTTGCTGTCAGTTTGTTTCATTTGTTGAGAGAGGGTCTCATGAAGCAGGCTAGCCTCAAACTCCATATGTAGTCTGGAATGACTTTCAACTTCTGATCCTCCTGCCTCTACTTCTCAAGCGCTACAATTGTAGGCATGTACTCTGTGCTGGTTGTGCTGTTTTTATTATTATGTTTTGCTTGTTTTCTTTGTTTTGAACCTTGACACAAGCTAGAGTTATCTTGAAGCGTAACCTCAACTGAGAAAATACCTCTGTCAGATTGCCCATAGGCAAGTCAGGAGGGCATTTTCTTGATTCATGATTGATATGGGAGGCCCCAGCCCACTGGGGGTGGTGACGCTCTTGGACAGGTGTCCTGGACTGTATTCTGTATACTTCTATTGTTCCTTCCTCCATGTTTCTGACTTGAGTTCCTGACATGAGTTTCCCTTCCTAAAGGACTATAACTGTAAGATGAAATAATTGGTTTGGGTCTCTTTCTTGGTTACTGTTCTGTTGCTGTAAAGAGACACCATGACCACTGTAACTCTTATAAAAGAAAGCATTTAATTGAGGCTTGCTTACAATTTCAGAGGTTTAGACCATTATCATCATGGTGGGGACCATGGCAGTATTGAAAGCAGACATGATGCTGGCGAAGTAGTTGAGAGTTCTAAATCCAGATCTACAGGCAGCAAGAAGAGAAGGACACTGGCTTGTCTTGGGCTTCTGAAACCTTAAAGCCTACCTTCAGTGACACACTTCCTCAGACAAGGCCACACCTACTCCAACAAGGTCATACCTCCTAATCCTTCTCAAGTAGTGCCACTCCCTAAAGACTAAGCATTCAAATATATGAACCTATGATGACCATTTTTATTCAAACCACCACAGACTTTATCACAGAAATAGAAAGCAAATTAATACACATACCTATATCTGGTTTTTGCAGTGTTGGGAACCAATAGCAGGGCTTCATACCTGCTAGAAAGTGGTCTACCAGCTGAGCTATATTCCCAGCCTTGTTTTTTGTTTTTTTTTATTATTATGGTTGTAACCCCTGCCCAATACACTCACCTCCTATTCTTGTGTTTCTACTGATTGCAAGTTTTTATCTTGGTTATAGTGTAGAAACATATGATTGATATCTGTTCCTATAATTCAGCTAAGGATTACCACAAAATGTGAACTGTTTTAAAACCTAAGAATTCAGTTGGTCACGGTGGAAAAGGCCCATAATACCAACACTTGGAAAGTTGAGGCAGGAAGATTACAAGCTTTAGGTCAACTTTGGTAACAGAATGAGTTCTAACCTGGACTACACAGAGAGACCTTGTCTCAAAAAAAACCAGAATAGAATAAAACACATGGCCAGGCATGATGATGACACTGTAGTGATAGCACTTGGGAGGCTGAAACAGAAGGACTTCTAGCTGAGGGGCAGCCTTAGCTAAAAGAAAAGAGAGAAAAACTACCAGTAAAGTCCAGGAAGAATTTCTAGAGAGCTGTCACAAGAGAGTTTATGAACATTTTTCAAATCTACCCCCTAGAAGAGGGGAAGTCATTTAATTATATCTGAATTCCTAAAATCAATCAAGTCAGTGTGAGAAATCAGTCTCTCTGACTGTTTGCCCTGTGGAGGAAAGAGTAAGTTGCTTGGTTACATTTCACCACAGACATGACTTCAGGTAAGAGTACTGGATTCCTCACAGGAAAGCCTGCTTGGCTACCTCCCTTTCTTATCTGTCTTTCTTGTTCCCCTCACTTCTTTCTCTGCACTTCAATTATTGAGGTATGAGTTTAATGATGTTAAGGGAGGTTTTTATTTTTAACTCTATAATACTCAAGTATTGAATACTGCACAGATGCTAGTTCTTAACCTACCCACAGCACATCTGGGATGATAGAGGAATACACAAATATTTCCCAGACCATGTGGTGTCATGTAATCAGCCTGAGGGTTTGGACCCTGACAGAGCTTCCATTCTGGGATATGCAGGTTCTAAGACTGCTGCTTTCTACAGATGTAGAAAGACAGAGAGACAGAGACAGAGAAAAAGAGAGACTGACAGAGACAGAGACTGACAGAGACAGAGAGACAGAAACAGAGATGGGGGGCACCTGAGGTTGAGATGTCTCAAATGCGGCTTTCAGGCTATTAAAACCTCAGTGGGGACACAAAGGGAGCCTCAAAAATTCATTACAAAACTGCAAACAATTTTCTGGAGAACCTGACACTTGAGTACGCCTGAGTCAGATTATTCTATTCTGGTGAGAAGCCATTTAGATGGGTCCTTCAATCACACAAATGAAAAATTAAGTCCCAATCAGGAGAGATCTCCTTTGAGAAGCTTTAGGGAGTCCATTGGTTGCTGTTGCTTCCTGTAGTAAACAGACTCCATCTCAACCATGATGACTGAACTCACCATAATCCCTGGCAAGAAACCCCTGGGTTTGGCAACCTCCTGTACCCCCATCTTCCTGTTTGTTCTCAGTATCATCCTCAGTTGTCCTTCCTCTGTACCAGCAGGATCATTCCCTCAAAAAATCCCATCATTTCTATCCCTAAAATATAACCTCACATCTGTCTACATGCATCTTTTTCTACTGCCACCCAGGCCACTGTCCCTTCTTAGTCACTGTGATGGCCTCCCCGCCTTCAGTGTCCAGATGTACTGCCTGCAGCTCACCCTCGATCCAGAATCCAGAAGAATCTTTTTGTTTTTGCCTCCTCTTTATGTAGATTTCATTGTTTTCAAATGATAAGCTTTCTTTCCTCTTTAGAACTATTTTAATCTTATGTAAAACAGAGTTCCTGGGAGAAAGAGATGACTGAGGTCAAAGAATAACATGGGGCAGTCCATTCATTCTCTCCTTCCATCGTGTGGGTCCCAGAATCCAGTTCTGGTCATCAAGCCTGGCATCAGGCCTTCACTCACTGAGCCATGTCAACAGTCCTGTAGCGAGTATCTTAATAATGTGTCATAAAATGCTTCAAGAACTTTTGCAGCAGAGTCTGTTTTTCCTGACAGCTCCAAATCTCATTACCCTTCCCTCATCCCTAGTATTCCACTTTTCCTTTTACAAAGCAGCACTCGCCATCCCTGTGCCACAACTGCCAATCAAATGAAGTGAGTCTTTTGCAAAGGGAGTATCTGTGACCCTAGCCAGGCCAGTCTGATTTTCCTGAGATTTAATCTTCAAAAGAATGACTCAAGGTCAAAAACTACTTTCAGCCAGGATCTTCTGGTGGCAGAATAAATTGTCTATTATTTCCAGCCACTAGATCCTCAGGTATAATTGAGCTATCCCATATAAGCCCTTCTATTTAAATATGTCTTAAATATTTACTGTTGTTTGCAGGCAATGAATCCTGATAGATTTACTCATGTAAGTGGGTAGAAGTAAACAATTAATTCGTTATTAGACATGTAAAAAACATAGAAAGACAAGATCTCATGTATCCCAGGCTGGCCTCAAACTCTTGATGCTGGAATTACAAGTGTGTGCCATCACATTCAATTTTAGACTTTTAAATGTATACATATATCTGGGTTTGTAGCTCGTTTGGTAATGTGTTTGCCTTGCATGCAAAGGGCCCTGAGTTTGATTCCTATTATCAAATATACTGGGCATGGTATGATGGTTTGAATGATATTTCCCCCTGTAGGCTCCTATATTTGAATACATAGTCCCCATTTGGTGGGAAGGATTGGGTGGTGTGTCCTTGTTGGAGAAGGTGTTTCACTAGGAGTGGGCTTTGAGGTATTATTTCCAGTTAGCTCTCTCTGCCTCGTAGCTGTGTTTCAAGATGTAAATTCTCAGCTACTGCTCCAGTACCATGCCTATTTGCCTGCTGCAATGCTCCCCCATGGTGGTCATGGACTCTAACCTTCTGGAACCATGAGCCCCAAATTAAACCCTTTATTCCATAAGTTGTCTTGGCCATAGTGTCTTAGTACAGCAATAGATAAGTAACTAGACACAAATAGACAAGAGACATGTTGACACACATCTGTAATCCCAGCACTCAGGAAGTGGAAGAAGAGGATCAGAAGTTCAAAGCTATCCTTGACTATCAGCAAATTTGAGGCCAGGCTGTTGCTACATGAGACCTTGCCAAGATAAATAAAGTATTGAAAATAACAAAGAAATTACTTTGTTTCTTCCCTCAGACAGATTCCCAAGTTTGTTCCTCAGGGTGAAAATATTTAGGTTTGGACCGGGTCTTGACATGCAGCCTGGGCTGTCCTTGAACTTCAGACACTATTACTTTAGTCTCCCAAATACTGGGATCACAAAAAGCATAGTTTGCGTGCATATGTCACAATAACAACTTTTTTTGTTGTTGTTTTTTGGAGACAGGGTTTCTCTGTTGTAAGTCTGGCTGTCCTGGAACTCACTCTGTAGACTAGACTGGCCTCAAACTCACAGAGGTCCACCAGCCTGGGTCTGGGATTAAAGGCATGAGCTACCATTGGCTTAACTTTTCTTAATATGCTGAGAAAAAAATGTCTTCATAAAGATCACCATTTTAAGGAGAAATAATATGTAAACTAAAACTTCTATTTTGAGAAAAAAAACTACAAATGTTCAAAGTATCCTATAATGAAAATAAATCTACCTCCACAAGGAGACACTGAGAGCAAAAGTAAGTCACTATAACAGCTGTATAGTAAGGGGTCACTGCCACAGGCTCTTCATGGAAAGGGTCCTCTGTGGAAATGTGCGTACAGATGGATATGCAATTACTTTGTTTCTTCCTTAAGACCGATTCCCAAGTTTGCTCCTCAGAGTGAAAATATTCAGGTACGTGCATAGAGTCTTGACATGCAGCCCGGGCTGTCTGTGAGCTTCACATCTTCCTACTTTAGCACGTCTATTCATGGCAGCTAGAGCTAATGTCAATATACTTAATAGCACTGATCAGATCTGAGAAAACCCACATTCTACTTAGTCTGTGGTTGGGTACCAGTTCTGGAGGCTGAAGAGTGGAAGTGTGAATATGAATCCATCTGTTCTAACAATTGTCTAGCATCCTGATAATTCCCTAAGTAATCAAGAGGAAGCAAGGCAGATACAGGTAAAAAAGTCAATCCAAGCTTTATCACTAGCCTTTCTGGGCCATCACAATACTTAGATACAACCAGGAAAGTTATACAATCCTGACTACAGTTTTAATGTTGAAAATATGGTCACGCAATAGTAGATGACACTAATTTGATGGCTTGTGTTTTTATAGTTAGTGCTTTGTAGTTTTGAAACTGTTTTGTGCAGCATACCAGCCAGGTTCTGAGACAGAAATACAACTTGCTCGTATGAGGGGTAGGGAGTGTCAACAATGGGACTAATAGAAGGGATGCTTACAGGGGTGGTGAGCGGGTTAAAGAGCAAACAAAGGATGCTGAGGCACCCAAGGGGTAAGAGGTGGAAATAGTGCTCCCCAGAGTCCACATAAAGCTAGTGTCAAGGGAAAGGGGCCAGGCTAGCCAGCTGCTGCCCAGGACCTGATACAGAAGTGGTAAGAGGTGGGGGCAAAATTATTCTCCCTCTCTCACTACCCTGTCATATGCTGCTAAGTCAGCTAGAAGCCAGATGGCTAAGGAGTTCTAGTAGTACAGCTATTAGGAGGTAGATCCTTAGGACATAGAGTGTGTGTGTGTGTGTGTGTGTGTGTGTGTGTCTGTGTGTATGTGTGAGTGTCTATGTGTCTTTCTGTGTGTCTGTCTGTGTGTCTGTGTGTATGTGTGAGTGTCTATGTGTCTGTCTGTGTATAACACTGTGTGAGCGTGTGTTGAGTGTACATGATGAAACAGAGGCACTAAACTGCCACACAACTTAACCCAGACTACGGGAGAGTAAGAAGGATTGAATGCCTGATTCAATTTACACAGCTCATGATCTGGGACCTGGGATTTAAATACAAGTTGTGTCAAGGATCTCCAAAGCCAGATTTTTCACTATACCAGATACTACACTTGGCAGCCAATGACTGAATACTGTATTGTGTTGCTTGAGTAAACATAATTTGGCTTCACACTGAGGATTCCAGTGAGGTTCCCAGAAGAGACTGCTTGATTCCACATCTACTGTGGGAATTCGGCCCCTTAGGAACACTGTCGCATAAACCAGGTAAGCTCAGTGGTCGAGGTGGTGATACCTGTCCCGTCCTGCTATAGTCACTCTCTGGTGCTGCCATAGAAGTATCTTGATGTGAATGCTTCTCACTCTCAGGCACATAGATTAGCTAATCTGAGTCTCGCTTTGCTCTCCTATTATCAGGGTCAAAGAATTAAAATCATATTCATGAAGTGTTTAGTATGCAACTCAGCTTATAGCAATAACAGCTACCATTTACTGGCCCTTTGCACATTATTGTTTTCCACAAAATGAACTTAAGGTGGGTTCAGTCTCACTCACTTTAGAAATATGGAAACTGGGGATTAGAAAATGATTTGCCTAAGAACTCATAATCCACACTGAGTTTAAGATCCCCATTTAAAAGTGCATGCCTGGGAACGGGAGAGATGCCTCGGTGGGTAAAGTGCTTGCTTTGTGAGTGTGAGAACCTGAGTTTGGATCCCCACCACTCATGTAAAACACCTGGCATGGTGGCTCCCACTTGTAATTCCAACCCTGGGAGACAGAAACAGGAGAGTCTCTGGGATTTGCTTGCCATTTGGTCTAGCCAATTGGTGGCCTCTAGGTTCCTTAAGAGACTCTGTCCAAAAATAAGGGAGAGAGTAATAAATAGAACAAGATATCCAATATTGACCAGTGACCATACCCAGGCATACATGTTCATATGAAGGCATGCACTTGCGCACATACTCATGGACACTAACACAAAATAAATAAGAAAACAATAACCATCACTTGGGAGGAAGAAGCAGAAGAATATCTGTGAGTTTAAGGACAGCCTGGCCTACATAGCAATTCCAGGTAATCCATTGTTACATAGTGAGACTCTGTGTAAAAACTAAAGAAAAGAGAAAGAGGAGGGGGAGAAAGGGGGGAAGGAGGGAGGGAGGGAGGGAGATAAACCCACATTTCTGTTCCATTATTCACTACCAAGTAAGATGAGGTTTCAGTTTTGCTAGTGGGAGCCCAAGCCAAAAACTTAAAAATAAAAACACTTACATGCTTATTTTCTTGATTTTTCCCAAGTTGGTGCAGTGTGTGATTATGAGGTCTACCCCTTGCTTCCCGGGTTATTCCTCTTGTCCTTTTGCCATGATCACTGTTGACATTTCAGGGTACATTGCCATCAGCAATGCCACTGCTTTCAGGGTGCCCTTGAAGAAGATGCCTGTCACCATGGGATAATTGGTTTGGAATCCCGATGCCTTTATTTATCATCACATGGAGCTGATTTGCAAGGACTAAGGCTTTGATGCTTGAGGGTTGGCTTCGTGCCAAACAGTCTTTGTCGGGGATTCTGGCTGTTTGATGTTCAGATGCAATCTGCTGAGTACCGACTAGGCAGAATAATAGGAGTTCAAATACAACTTCACAAGCATCCCTGTGAGGTCCTGGGAGGACAAGCCTCGGTAATGGTTCAGACGGAGTCAGGAGGTGTCATTGGACAGGACAGTATGCCCTTGACACCATGTTAGGAACTTACAAAGGCATCCAAAACACGCCAGCAGTGCCCTTCATGGCCTCTCACTTAAGCTCACTATTTTGGGCACATGATATACCCCAATTAGGTGTCTGTGTTTCCCACAGGATTGAGCTCTTTAGAGGCAAGGATTATGTCATTAATTCAAAGAGCGCTTATTGAGTGCCTCTTGCTATTGCCAGGCATTGGACAAGGAGCCAGAATCCTTATTCATTCTTGTACCGAGCACCTTGCAAAGAGGCTAGCACATGGCAGGCATTCAATAAGTATTATGGGTAAAACATTGCTCACTGTGGAGGTGAAACACAAGCACCACATTGGCTTTAAGGATAAAGATTTTTCAAATGCAGTGTTTTCTTAAGGTTTGCAACAATACCCAAATCTGTTGTGTCAGAAAAATTGATAGTTTACGTTGGGCAAATATGGTAGACATTTAGATGTATTTCTATGTACTTCATAGTTAAAGGCTAGAGCGTTACAGTCTACCTAATACTATGGTTGTTTGAGGGTTAAACTTACATTTGTACTATCAATTAAAAAAAAAAAACAACAACCCATTATCCAAACAAAACATAAATCATTCCTTGATGATCAAAAGACAATGTGAGTCTCTCGAAACTGTCATTAGGGAGCCATTTGTCATTGGCTGGGCTCTAGCTGTATGTGGGGTTAAGAGTCTAGATTAATAAATGCTTTCTCTATTACTATGATTTATTTTTTATGCACTGTTAATGATACATAATTATGAGAACCCCCAGGCTACAGTCAATCATTTAAAAAATAATTGAAGAAAAGGAAATGGGTACCAATAAAGGCTGTTCCTTAAAGCAACAAAAGCCAAATTCATTGAAAGAGATAGATAGATAGATAGATAGATAGATAGATAGATAGATAGATAGATAGATATATAGATATATAGGTAGATAGATAGATAGATAGATAGATAGATAGATAGATAGATAGATAGAAAGAAAGAGCTCTCTGAAGGGAAGACTGGAGCCCAGGTTCAGGAAAACAACAACAACAACAGGCAGGGATAAAGGGAAGCCAGGCAGGAGGAAAATTAGCCAAGAGGCTGTGCGCATATAAGACCTCAGACCTGCTGTGCCACCTTACCAAAATCTGCAAAAGGGTCTCAAGTGACAGGGGGTGGAGCCCACACAGTCTGAACCAAGATGATGGGAATATGGCCCACCTTGCCAGGAGATGGGGAGATGCACAATTTGGCCCCTTGAACTTCTGTAGCTCTTCCTTCAGCAGAATCAGAAAAGGACAATGATTGTTCCATAAGCAGAGATTTTAAAGCAAACCCAAGCTATATTGCTTGTTATGACAACTTATGGCAAAAATAAATTATATATATATTCTTATTTTGTTAATTCAATAATAGGGGCTAGGGAAAGGGTTCAGTTGGTGAAATGCTTGTTCTACAAGTATGAAGGCTTACATTTTATCCGCAGAATCCATGTAAAAAAGCCAAGTATTGCGGCACTTGCTTGTATTCCTGGTGATGAAGACATGGAGACAGGGGCATCCCTGGGACTCAGTGGCCAGCCATCCTGGCTTAATCAGCAAACTCCAGGTAAAATTGAGAGAGAGACCCTGTCTCAAAAAACAAGTTGGTGAGTTACTAAACAAAACACCTGAGGTTGACCTTGGGCCTCCACACATGTGGATGTGTACACACATGCACCCACACATACCAGAATACATATACATTTGTATACTACAAAATAAATACATAAATGCAAAGTAAAATAAGATCCAATAAGAGAACATGGTAGACTGAGTAATCACACCTGCTCCCTGACCAAAGATTCTACACTCTATTCACATGTGATTGAGATAAGGGAAACAGGCACTAGCAGGTGGCTTTTTCCTTTTGCTAAGCAGTACTGGCTCCTTATGTAGGACCACAAGCTAACTAAGGGCAGGAAGAAGGACTGCCATCTATATCTTCAGTCTGTGTCCATCTCCCTTATTTGGGCAGAAGTCATGGAAGCAAGTTGTTATCTGTAACTGTACTTCATAAGTTGCTTTGGATTCCAAGAACAACAAAACTTGACAAGACAGAGCCCCCTCTCCCTCCCACTCCTCCAAGAGTAATTACGGTGAAGACGAGGCTGCACTTTGGAGCAGAAATACTCATTCCTGAGAATCACCTTGTCTCCCCAAGTGATAGGGACTTCTTTGGTCCACCTTCCAGGACCAGAGCTGAGATATCAATGGTGGAAACCACACCCTAGAACAGGGCTACTAAATTACACATGCTTTTTTGCTTCTTGGTTCAATCTTTCTCCGTTTAAGTCTGCAACTCATGTTAATTCCCTACATAGAATTTAGAGTTACTGGACCCCTTCATTTCTTCCTCTTTCCATTGAGTAAAATCCCTGTGTATTACGAGTATGCGTTTCTTTAACTGGTATTGGGGATGCATGGCCAAGCATCATTTGTTAGGGATGACAGATCCTAGGCTTTTATCCTAAAAACTCCACTTACATAAGAATCTGAACCAGACGAGATAGCATATGCCTATAATCCCAGCACTCGAGAGGGAGAGGCAAGAAGGCTTCTGCAAGTTCAAGGCCAGCCTGGGGTACATAAACCTGCAAGCCAATGGGAATGTCACATAGCAAGACCCTAAGATCCTATCTCATGCCACACCAAGCAACAATTAAAAAAAGAAAAAAGAAACCAGGATTATTTGTATCTTCTACCAACTACAACATGAAGGCAAAAAATGTTTTAAATTATATTCTCTGTTTAGCTTTCACCTGACTTTGATAATCCTAATGTCATTAAACTTTTTCACAATGGTTAACCCTAGAGAATGTAGCTGTTCAAGTGTTTACAAACACAGACTAAAAGTTAAATACTTAAATTTCATATGTATTTTAAAGATTTATCATTTTATTTATGGGCATGTGTGTGAGGATGCATGAGCTTACATGCACACATATGGGCATATGCCAACGGAGGCCAGACGTTATCAGAGCTCCTGGAGTTATAGGTGGTTATGGGTGCTATGAACCAAAGTTAAGACCAACAAGTGCTCTTAACTGCTGAGCCATCTCTCTAGCTCCTCACCTTACTCTACCTCCCTTTTTGAGACTTATTCTCACATGTAAACCAGGCTGGCCTGGGACTCGCAGACATGCATCTGCCTCTGTTTCCCCAGTGCTGGGGTTAAAAGCAAATGCCACCGTGCCCAGCTGTCATGTATTTTGAATTCAGTAAGCCCTGAAACTAAGACAGAAGGATAATTCTCCTTTCCAGAAAGACTGCTCCTGGCAAAGTCACGCACAGAACGGCAGCCATACACTTCACCAAGTCTGCTCAAAGTCTAACTTTTCCCTTTCTTCTTCCTATGCCTTTACTAAACAAGCTTCTGAACACACCAGCTTCACTCAAAGGGCGTGATCTTCTCTCGTTCTCTTTCCACAGCCCCCTTCTCTGGAAAGCTCTGAAATTCGCATGGGGTTTTCTTTTAAACCTTAATAAAATTTTCCTTGAGCTTTCTTCCGAGTCCATTTTTAAATTCTTTTATTAAGGAGACTATGAACCCTGCAAGGGAGCCCATTCTCCCCAGTAGTGTGTGGTACCCCAGATGGGACTTCCCAAACTTTCCAATCATACTAACAATGAAACTGATCATTAAGAGACATGTAGAGATCTTTCACAGTATGTTTTATGTGCATGTATAACTCAAAGAAAGCTTTCTTCAATAAGCTAGTTTGAAAGGCTTCTGCAATGAATGCCTTCCATTTATCTCTTTTCAATCATTCAAAGTCATTTCCACCAAAAGAGTTTCTGTCCGTTTAAGATGTTTCTCTTCCTTACTCCTACCCTGCCCCCCTCTCAAAAGAACCTGTAATATTAATGTTTTCAATCTGTGTCAAAAGCAGTTGGGTTACTAAATGTAAAACTTACCTCTGGGGCCAAAAAATGGCTCAGTGGGTAAAGTCACATGCTGAGCGTGCCTGATCCTGACCTGAATTTAAGCTGAAGAACTCAACTAAAAGGTAGAAGGAGACAACTCCACAAGGTCTGACCTTCACATGTGTGCAATGGCATGCATGTACCTGCTTGCAAAGACAGACAGAGAGACAGACACACAACACATACATAATACACCATATGTATACTGATAACAATAAAAACAAATTTAAAAGATCATATCTCTGCACAACTATTTCCTTCCCCCATCTATCCACATGTCATGATTACACAAATGGACTTTTCAAAAAAGTATTTTGCTTTGTTTTAATTCTTGAGACAGAGTCTCTCAAAGCCCAGGCTGGCCTTAAACTTGTTATGTAGCTAAGGATGAACTTGAACTTTCTGGTCACCCTGCCTTTACCTACAGAGTGCTGAGATTATAGGTATATACTAACAAGGTCAGTTTTGTGTGGTACTGAGAATCAAACTCAGGACTCCATTCATGCTAGGCAAGTACTCTACCAACTGAGCTACACTCCTAGGCCCCAAATGTTCTTTTTTCTACCTATGGCACCTAAGCTGAAAGTAATCTCTTTGGCTGAAATGTTGTACAGTGGAAGAACATACAATCGTTATGCATGAGACACTGGGTTCAATACCAGGACCAAAATATTAAAATAAAATATGATAGATTAATAAAAAAATAAATAGGAAGAAAAAGGTACAAACCCTTTGATACTTGAAATAATCTCATTGCAATGAAGTGGAAATAGCTTTAGTTCTTTAATTCTAAAAATCTAAGCCTGAAAAATGCAATATTCTGTCTAACAGAGATACAGATGAGAAAGGTAATTAGCAATACATGGATCACACGAAGGAGTGGTGTTGAGTTCTTTGAAAGAAAAGAACAAGTTGGTAGGAAATGCCCTGTATTTATAATAATAAAGCTGGTTTTTTTGTAAAGCTCAGACTCGGGTTTCTGTTTTTCTTTTCTATCATGCTAAGATGGATAGATGCTAGGACAGCTAAGATGGATAGGTTTTTATAATGTCTTTCACTGAGATAACTATTCCATATTCTTTTAAAGAATATATGCCTAGTTCAAAGCCCCTCTTCCCCTCCCTCCCTCTTCTCTCCCTGCCTCCCTCCTATCTACCTTCTACTCTTTCCTATTTGAAGGACTCTCTCAATTATGTGTCTCAGGGTGGCTTCAAACTTGGGAACTTGTAATTCTTCTGGCAGCAGTACCCGGACTGCAGGCATCCTTCACTCCAGCCTCAACACCTACTTCAGTTACATTTGACTCATGAACCCCGTGAAACTTAGAGACATAATTTACTTTGCTTGTGTTGCTGGTTTCAGACAGGTTCCCACTTTATAGCCCAGGCTTGCTTGGTACTTACTATGTAGCTTAGACTGGCTCCAGTGATTCTTTCTCCGGTTCCCAAGTGCTGGGATTACAGGTATGAGCCAACACACCCAGTTTACACAGCGATTTTAAAGAGTCAAAGCCTAGTGTTTAGCAAGGCCATGGTGGCATACGCCAGTAATTCCAGCAAAAGAGTGCAAGACCAAAGTTCAAGGTCAGCCTCAACTACAATCCTGGGAAAAAGTAAAGTCTAGTGTTGCTTTTTCTCTCAAATGAAGCTTCTGGAGTGTACCTAATCACATAACCGATGAAGATCCTGTACAAAGAATAAAGCAATTATCTCCCTTTCTTTGAGTAAAATTTTGCTCAAATAATGTTTTCATTTTTACCAAATCTCAAAAGTGGTTTTTGAAAGTGGGGTGTGCCTGTAATCTTAGTGCTTGGGAAACCGTGGTAGGAGTGTGGTACACCGAAGGCATTCTGAGCTACACAGTAAGTTCCAGACCAATCCCACACACAAAGTGAGACAAAAACAAGCAAGAAGAATAGTGTACTGTTCTAGAAAGTAATTATTTATGTTGTACTAAGACACATCCATCTCTTGGTTCCCATAGAAGGATGCTTCCTGGATTCGATTTGCATACCAGAAGCCATGGTGAACAAGCCTCTTATAGCAAATGGCATGTATTTCTTTCTGCCATGTGGGTCCTGGAGCTCAACTGGAGTCATTATACTTGGTGGTAAACACCTTCTTCCACTGAGCTGTGACAACTTTCCTGACAAAAACAAACAAGTAAGGAAGGGCTTGTTTGCTGCTTTTTATTACTGTGTGTGTCCATGCACGACATGCATGTATGTGGTAGTAGGGTACATGTGTGGCTCAAGTGTGGATGTCAGAGAACAACTTTGTAGGGATGGTTTTTACCCTTCTACCTATGTGTGGATTCTGGAGACCAAGCTGACGTCACCAGCTTGAGCAGCAAGCACATTTATTGGATGAGCCATCTCACTGGCCCAAGAAGGGTTTACTTTGATTCCCATGGCAGAGAAGACTTGATGACAGGAGCTGGTTACATTTGCATTTGCAATCAGGAAGCAGCTAAAGTTGCTCCACTTGCTTTCTTTTCTTTATTCAGTCTGAGTCTAGCCCATGGAACAGGGCTACCTATGTTGAGGATAGGTCTTCCGTTCTCAGTTTACTCTTTCTCAAAAACATCCTCATAAACACTCAGAGGAGTGCTTCTTGGTGATCCTAAATCCAATCAAGTTGACATCGAAGAGTAACCCCTATAGACAGTGAGCTAAACATTTTATATTTCCACATTTTTTAACAGATCTGAATTTTCTAGAATTAAATATTACCTCTAACTATGCTGATTCTGGATTTTTTAAAATTGAGATGTATTATCATTCCAGAATCAATGAGCTGGAAAGAGGTGGTACATTCTGAGCACCAACTCCACTATGGGGAAGAAGCCCAGAGCTATCCACCCAGAGGAACCTGAGGTGCAGCCTGGGTGCTGGGGATGCTGTATTGCTGCACCATTTGTATGCTGGGCTGAGTCAGTCCTCGGTTTCCTCGACTACCCCAACATTCACCACTGTGATGGAGTTCAATCCTGGATGTGAACCTTACAGTTATGTGTCTTGTTCTCTCTAGCCTTGACTATACGTGCATGAGAAACTGGCAAAAAGGCATGGAACAGTCCAGCCTACATTTTGAACTTTCTTCGGCCTCAGCTTCATTAATCTAGTTTCAGAAAGTAGCACAATGGTGTGAAGAGGACTTCATGGATTTGTTACCCAAGCTGAGTGTTGTGGGCTGAACTGTCCTGCCACAGAATTAATATGTTGAAGCCCTAACCGCCAGTTCTTCAGAATGTGACTGTATTTGGAGAGAAAGCCATGAAAAAATGAGCTACGAGTACTGAGGTAGCTCAGCACAAAGAGGAACCCACTGCCAGGTCTGAGGACCAGAGTTCAGTAATGGACACCCATGTGATGAAAGGATCGAACCAACTCCTTCAAGTTGTCCTCAACCTCATAACCACACAGTGGCACGTGTGTGTACACATACACACAGAAAGGATAAATACATAAGTGAGAATTTTTTCAAAGAAAAAATTAAGTTAAAAATCAGACTATTAGGTCTCCCACAAGGGTAGCCTCGGGGAGAAACAGAGCCTTCTTGTCTCCAGAAGTGTAAGAAAACGTGTTTCTGTGGTTTTTGCCATCCACCCTGTGGTGCTACCTCAAGGGCACTCTAGCAAAGTAGCACCGGAAACCTGTTGCTGTCAAATATAGTGACATGATACACTGTCAAATGTAGTGAGATGTTACATTGCAAGTGGATAAACCAGGGCAGATCGTTAAGTCAATCAGGGTTCTAGGGCAGTGCTTCTCCTGTCCTAGATGGTGAGAACAAGCAGAAGGCATCCCAAACTGTGGGATGAGCCTGCAGCAACCTGGGTACATTTAAGAAATCTAGAATTTGTGTTTTGGAAAGGCCACTCTGGTGGCACATGGTAGAGGGGCTCTCGATGTAGTGTCAGGGTAGAGCAGGGAGTCTGTCACCATGCCTTAGGAAAAGGGAAGGGAAAAGGGAAGAAAATTACAGCAGGGTTGCAATAGTACAGAGAGGTCAAAGAAAGAAAAACGCAAGAACTGATCACAGAGTCAATTCATATAATGGGTTCAACCCACTAACAATGTAGTAGTCAACTAACTATGGGGCCAAAATAATTGAAAAAAACAAATATATCTGTGCTGAGCCTGGGTGGACATTCCCTTTCTCATTGTTTATGTAGCATCTACATTGACTTGGGCAACTTGGATTTTAGTATTAGTGGGAAGCTTTGTAACCAACTCTCTACTGGATACTAAGGGACAATTGTACATGTGAGGAATGAAGGGCAAATCAAGGAAATAAGTTTGGTTTTGGGTTTCCTAGGCAATGGAAATATCATTTACTGCAATTGAAAACAGAGACAACAATCTGTCTTGAAAGGAACCTACATTCACTTTCTAAGGCTGTTAACAGTAGTAGTTGTTAACTGCTAAATTTTAGGTCCAAACTAGAGACTTAAATTAAAATATTTTTGTCTTTGAGCCGGGTTTCCTTATTTAGCCCAGGCTGGCCTAGAACTCACAATCCTCCTATTTCAACCTCCTGAGTGCTGGGATTACAGGCATCTGACACCAATCTGGCTACTGAAATAATTATTTTAAAATAATTATTGAAAGTAGAATGTTTCAGACACTTATTTGAAAAGATCAGTTAGGTAAGTAATCAGTAATAATATAGCTACTATAATTTATATTACTCTAAATTGCTTCTGGACAGGTAGTATTGAATTTAAATTTAATTACTTATTTCTTATTTAGAAATGGGAAGTTTTATTTTACAAAGTACTTAGGCTAACCCACTCTTGGAGCAGACAGTTCAGCTATATCAAGTTTTCATAGGAAGACTTGGCCAATCAACCTTGAAAATAGTTGTTTATTCGATTCCTGGGTCAGTCATTAATCACCGTCTTTCTCTTTTCATGACACAACAGTTTGTGGTTAGCTTTATCAACAGAAACTCTTCATTGATCGAATCAGTAAACAGATGCAAGCAGCCAACCTGCTACCTGGAAGTCACTGGTAGGTTTTGGGGATCTTTAAGGGGATACCTACTATTGTTCTCAAGATACTCAGCCTGTCCTGAAGGAACCAAAGGAGATTATCAGCCATGGCAGTGATTTCAGTTCTTGTAGCTAATACCTTAGTTAATCTCCAGACAATACACAACCCATCTCTCCTCACCCCTGTCTTACACAAACTCAATTTTTAAAGAAGACTCAAATTTCACATTTGTTAGAAGGAAGGTGATGGTTCCACCTAAAGTTCATTAGTGAAGGACAACTTATAACATACTGTTTCAAATGAATTGACTATTAGAAGTTTTAAAAATACAAAACCCTCAAGTAATGGTGCCTGGGTAAGTGGCTACAGTGAGAGATGAGGCCAGGCTTTCTGCTTTTCATTAGAAAAACTTTTTCTCTTCAGTCTGTCCTTCCCCTATAGCTTCCACCACTATCCTCAGCTGTTGGAATGAGGAACAGACTGACTCTATAGCTCCCTTGTCGCCTGTACAGATTCAGTTCACACTGCATTTCTGCTTTCTGTGTGCCTAGCACAGCAAGTAGGGTGACGGATGAAAGGGACACCATCCTCGCTCTCCGGGAAGAATGGACATCATCCAGTTGATGCTTGCTTTCAGGCTTGTTTTTCTGTCTGCTCAGTCCCTCCCTCATGTCTGGCTACTATGACTTGAATTTGACAAGATCTAGGGAGATGGGTGGGGTTTTGATTGGAATAGATAACCACGATGGGCAGAGTAAGCTGAACTGGATTCAGTATGAAAAGGTAGGAACTGTCTGGGGCAGTCAAGAGTAAAGTTTGAAGCATTGTGAATAGACTTGAACGCTTAATAGAAGGAAAGTTGAAGACTTGATCCAAGAGATAGTAGGGAAAATGGAGGGGGGCGGTCTTATAGATGTGAAAAAAAAAGATGTTAATTATATCGAAAAAGGTAAAAAGATTGAGGTTTGGTGTGATGGTGCAGAGCTGCAATCCTAGAATTTAGAAGGCAGAGGCAGGATGTTTGCTGCAAGTTTGAGGCTAGCCTAGTCTACAGTATGAATTCCCATCCTGTTGCATAGCAAAACCCTTTCTCATGAAAGAGATTTAGAGATAAATAGATAGATAAGTAGATAGATAGAAAGACAGAGAGATACATAGATACATAGATAGATACATAGATAGACAGATAGATAATAACAGGAGGAGGAAGAGGAGGAGGAGAAGGAGGAACAGGAACAGGAACAGGAACAAGAACAAGAAGAAAAGAAGGACAAGAAGGGAGAAGAGGCATGGAGAAGGCTGGTGAGATGGCCGAGCAATCTCGTACCCTGAGTTTGATCCTTGGAATTTATATAAAGGTGGAAGGAGAATAAAGGTGTGTGGAGAACCAACTCCACAAAGTTGTCCTTTGACCTCCACACATGCATCATAGCATGCCCCATCCCCATACATATCATGCATACATTCATACACAGTAATAGTAGTAATAAATAAATGAAAGAAAGAGAAGAGGAGAAGGTGGAGGATGACGAAAAGGAGGAAGAAATGTAGATAGAAATATTTACTGACCAATGTTTTTCAGAAGTAAATTTTTAGAAAATGATGATGCAACATATGAAGTCACCACGAAAAGTTACTTAGCAAAGATAGTAGATAGGACTGAATACCTAGGCAGGCATCTGAACAAAACAGTTGTAAGTCTTTTGAAGATTCATCATTTAGAGTCATCTGCATTGAGAAGAACATTAAAAATGTACATGTGGATATGATTGTCTGAGAGGAAGCAGAGGAGATTGATGTCCTGGGGATGGCTTATTTTGAAGATGCCAGAAGATTTGAAAAACTAGTGTGAGACAGAGAAAGTCACCTAGAAAAGTAAGAGGAGAGCCAGGGCTATGGACCCAAGGGAGGCTGAGAGCAGGGTGCATGCCTGTAATCTCAGCACTCAAGGAGGCTGAGGGAAGAAGATCAGCGTGAGTTTGAGGACAGATTAGGCTACATACTAGGTACTAGGCCAGCTAGAGTGAGTTGGAAGTTCCCCATCTCAAATAAATAAGCAGATGGATGGATGGATAGATAGATAGATAGATAGATAGATAGATAGATAGATAGATAGATAGATGAAAGAAAGAGCAAAAGAAAGAAAGAGAGAAAGGAAAAAAGAAAGAAAGAAAGAGAAACCAAGGGAGAGAGAAGAGTACTTTAGGAAAAACCAAAAGACCACAATAAACAAAATAGCAGAGTTAAGGAAAAGAGGGACTGAAGGTGGCTGATCAATAATTCTGTCACCAAAAATATAGCATTTAAAAAAGTAAAGTGTCTTAATTCATTTTAAAAGTTAAGATGACTTTTAATAAAAGTATCTGTAGAGTTTGACACATGTTGGAAAGCATACGTCTGTGTGGCTTCCGTATTAAACAAGACAGTGACCGGCCAGGTTTCACACACACAATATCTGAACAGGTTTTTGGCTTTTCCCAAGTACCTGTAAGGCAGGGGTAGTTAGGCAGAAATAGGGAAGCAGCTCATAGACTGAGGCCTGCACAAAGGATCTTGTTGCCTGAGGTCAGATGAAGTAAAACATCAGATACTGAACTCAGGGTCATCAGGGGCAAAAGGACAGTATTTTGTAAGTGCGACTGGGTCTGAGGTTGTGCAATCCTGCCTGGTTTGCAAGAAAAAGCAGGTGACTGGCTAACTGGAGGTTGACATCAAAGTCCTCTGTCATGCTGTAGAGATGAAGGGGTTCCTGCCTGAAGTCTGAGGTGATAAGACTTCTGGAAGCTTCTTTAATGAGTTTGCTCTCTGATCCTTGATAAAAGTTGAGATCTTGGCTGATACTTGATATTGTTGTTATATTACCAGATTGGAACTGCATTTAGCTAAGACTGTGTTAAAAGGCTAATAGGCTTATCCCAGCAGGATCCTTGTCTGATGTAACATGGTGCTTTCACTTTATATTCAGAGCTGTGTGTTGTGAGATATGGAGGGGCTTGGGTCCCATCTGGATTACTAAGAGAGCTGACCTCTACCAATTTACCCTGCTTTTTCCTTTTGCTTTAGATGGGACATTCAGTTGCCAATATGAACTCTAAGCCCAAATTCAGGTTGACCTTCATCATATTTAATCTAAGGTTAATGGAGACCAAGTGAATATCCATGACGATGCCTGTGATCCATGCTCCCTCCACACAAGCTGGACTTAATTTTCTTTCTTCCTTTCTTCCTTCCTTCCTTCCTTCTTTCCTTCCTTCCTTCCTTCCTTTCCTTTCTTTCTTTCTTTCTTTCTTTCTTTCTTTCTTTCTTTCTTTCTTTCTTTCTTTCTTTCTTTCTTTTTTTTTTCGGCACAGGGATGGGAGTGTGGACCAGAAAGAAAGAGATTGCATGAAACTCAAGCTATTAATAAAAGTATTACATATAAAAAAGATCAAAATAGGTAGATGATAGATAGATAGATAGATAGATAGATAGATAGATAGATAGATAGATTAAAAAATTATAAATAGGACCAAGCCATTCACCTCTTAAAATTCCTCCATTGCCTTCCCTATTGTAAAGCAAATCTCAAATTCTTACCTGGGCAAGAAGCTCAGGCAGGTCTACTTTTCACGGTGACTCACCTTAGGTAGCTGTAGGCTTTGCACTGGGTTTTCTTCATTTTTCCCTTCCCAGTGTTTCCTAGACAGGCCAAGTGATTCCTGATATATGCCTTTGTGCTAACTGGCCATCTCCCCAGGAATGCTCTACAGCAAAAACCCTTTGCACTAAACATCCTCATCAGACTCTCCCATGGATTCAGAAAGGAATTTGCCCAAGTTACCCTTTTTTCTCCCTTCTCACCCATAGTATTTTTTGTAATAGTTCTTATCAGCCCAAAAAATTACTATGAAATGAATCGTTCACTTGCTTATGATCTGTTTCCATCACTATGACAACTACTTTCAAACACTGGCTCATCATCATACCCCTGTGAGTAAAACAATAACTGAACATCACAGGAACTCCATGTGTGCTACAGAAATGAATGGATGAGATAATTTTCATAATTTCCAAAAGTCTTTATCCATCATCCTTTACTCATCATTTAGTTCAACACCCTCATTTCACAAGAGAATAAGCATCTTTGTAGGCAGGAAAAGTTTCCTTGGGAGTACCTCTCAGAACTGCTCCAGGCTTCCTATTATTTCATTCTCTCTCACTGCACTGAGAAGGTGTTAGTGAGAGAAACCGTCTAGATCAAGTTGGCCTATGAGCATGTCTGTGGGAGGCTGTCTCAGTTGCCTTAACTGCTATGGGAAGGCTCAGTCTGAAAATAGGCTGCTCCACTCCCTGCTTTTGAGCCTTGTGTTACAAAAAAAGGGCGTTGACTGAATGCTAGGCATGCATGCATTTATCCACTGTCTGCTCTTTGATGTCATGACTGATTTCTGACATCATGACTCAGACTAATGTCTGAGTTCTTCCTTTGACTCCCCCACAGTGATGGTTATGTGGTGGTTTGGATGAGAAACATTTCCCATAGCCTTTGACATATGAACACAGTCCTGGGCTAGTGGTATTGTTTGAGAAAGCTTAAGTTTGATGACCTTGCTGGAGGAAGTACGTCATTGGGGGAGGGCTTTGGGAGTAAAAAGAATGGGGTGCTTTGAGTCTGCTCTCTCTGCTCTGTGTTGGCAGCTCAGTGAGCTTTTAGCTTTCTACTCCTGCCAGCACGCTTGCCACTTGCTACATTATTGTTCCCACATTATCAACTCTAACTCTCTGGAACCATAGGCCAAAATAAACCCTCTTCCTTAAGTTGCCTTTGGTCATATCTTATTGTAGCAGCATAGAAGTAACTAATATAGAGTGCAACATGAAATTGTGAGCCAAAATAGGAGAACTGGGCCCATTGAACCAATGAAGCAGGGCTCAAATGGGCTCCCGGAGACTGAAGTACCAAGTGTAGGACATGCATGGGTCTATACCAGGCCCTCTGAGTATATGTCAGGGCTGTTAGGTTAGTGTTTTTGTGGGACTCCTAACAACAGGAGTGGGTGTGTCTCTGACTCTTTTGCCTGCTCTTAGGACCCCCTTTCTCCTACTGGATTGCCTTGTCCAGCCTTGACATGAGGATCCATGCTTTGTCCATTTGTATCTTGTTATGGCATGTTTGACCAATATCTCTTGGAGGCCTGCTCTTTTCTGAAGGGAAATAGAGAGGGAGTGTATCTGGGGGAGAGTCGGAGTTGGTGGGAAGCTGGCATGAGTGGAGGGAAGGGAAACTGTAGACTGTGGTTGGGATGTATTATGTGAGAGAAGAATCTATTTTCAGTAAAAATAAATAAACCCTTTCTCCCTAGAGGTTGTTTTTTGTTTTTGCTTTTCTGGTCAGAGTATTTTATCACAGCAATACAAATGAAGCTAGGACACTTACTTTCTGTAATGCACAATCCATTGGACCCCAGTGGTATTGACAGTATGTTAGTATCATAAAACATAGTAGCTTAAAAGCATTTTGTTTTTCAAAATGTTTTCTATTGTCCTCCTTCTGGAGTCATCATCTCTTTTCCTTCTCCCCCTTGTGTCATTTCTGGGATTCCAATCTTATTTATTTATTTACTTACATATTTAGTATATGTGTGTGTGTGTGTGTGTGTGTGTGTGTGTGTGTGTGTATAGGTATGTATATTCCATGAGATGTATGTGGTGGTCAGAAGTCAACTTTCAGCAGTTGGTTCTCTCCTTTCACCATAAGATCCTAAGAGTTTAACTCTGGTCATTAGTGTTGGTAGCAATCACCTTTACCTACTAAGCCATCTTGTAGGCCCTGAGGTTCCATTCTACCTACCTTCCCCAAAGCTCTACTACAAACCAATCTATCACCATGACCTCAGCTGCAGTCTACATTCTTATAGATCTACACCAGCAGACCTTATTTCTCTACTCACCCCAACTCATGTTGTTTACAAATACCTCTACTCTGGAGTATAAGAGCAATGTACTTTACATTCTCAAGGTAGAATGCACTGTCCATCAGAATTTCTCTTCCTCCAGTATTCCCTGTGAGTGGTGACTGGTTGTTCAAGCAGAAAATATCCTTGCTCTGTTTCTTTCCAGATTTCTCATAAATAAGTTGAGTCTACTTCCTAGATAATTATTACCTCTGCTTCTCCCACCACCGCTGCTCCTGCTTTAGTTATAGACATATCCCATTCTCTCCTACATGGATTACTGTAACAATCTCTCAATTTAATATTGTTCCAAATGTGGATCGTGACGTCTTTAGTGAGGTGCCAGATTAATGTAGATCATATGAAGTTTTTCAAAGAAACTTACATCCACAGCCCGCAGACTATCAGGGCCATTGTTAGTAGCAAACACAAGAGAGTTTTTTTGGGGGGTGGGGAGGGCAGCTTTTCCTCTTTTGCTGAAGGTCAAAGGACTTGGAATATTTTCAATGACTCAAGGGAATATTCACCTCTAAGTAGACGGATGTCTTCTGGGAACAGCATTAGGTGAAATGCAGTACTCATTTCATCCTAGCATCATTTATATTTGCATCATAATTGTGAAAAGACATTTGCATCAAGGAGAGCTCAGTAGGCAACAATGCTTGCTGCCAGGTCTAATGACCTGTGTTCAATCCTTGGGACCTACAAAGTGAAAGAAGAGATCTGCTACAGCTGTGCTCTGACACTCAGAGGCAACTATGGCACACACACACACACACACACACACACACACACACACACAGGTTAGTAAATGTCCCATGTGCCTCAACATCTACCCAGCCCCATCCCTATGATGGCTATGATCAGAATTTTAACTTGAAATAAAATGAACGGCAGGTAAGGTATCTGGCTACAGCATGTGAAGTAAATTCAGCTGTCTTGTGTAGTTTATGCATTCAAGGTTTACTGTGGGCAGCGTCACACTTCTCTGACTTCATTTTTGCCTCCTCCCCATTTCATTCCCATTTGTTTTGAAGAAAGAGATTTGATTTTAATTATGTGTACCTATGTATGGGGAGGGCATGTGCACATGGGAATGCAGGTGCCCCAAAGTCCAGAAAAGGGCATCAGGTGTTAGTGGCCCAACGTGGGAACTACCAATCTCAGATCCTCCTATATGTAGCCTGCCCCAACCCCCACTCCCATTTTTGTTTTTTTTTGTTTTTTTTTTAAAACTGGCTCTCATTGTCAAGCTGGCTGGCCTGGAATTCTCTATGTAGACCAGGCTGGCCTTAAACTCACACAGAGTTCCAGAGACAGGATCTCATTATGTAGCCCATGCATACTTGTAAAAACTTGGTTTTGTAGCTCAGGCTGTCCTTGAGCTTATTAGATTATAGATATTAACACATTTGGCTTGGCCTCGGTGTTTATCAAGATAAGAAAGAGGGCTGGAGAGATGGTTTAGCCTTTAAGAGATAATACCTTCCAGGGCATTGTGGCACATGCCTACCTTTAATCCAAGCATTAGGGAGGCAGAGGTAGGTGAATCTCTGTGAGATTCAGGCCAGGCTGGGATACATGGAATGTTTTAGGCCAACCAGGACTAAACAGTGAGACCTTGTCTCAAACATAAATAAATTAATTTAATTAAAATTTAAAAGTTAAATTGTGTATCCCTAATCTTTCCAAAATTCCAAGGTATATATTTACTCTACTCTTGTTAAGGGAACAAAGCAAAAGCAGAGGCTTCAGTTTAATGTCCTCCCAGTTCTTTGTATTGAGTATGGATTTTTATGTTTATAAGTCTGCAGCTTGTCAGCCCATGACCTCTCCCACATTTCCATAAGTCAGTCAAGAGTGCATCAAGCATCCATTTGCATATAGTACTAATTTGGGGACTAGAGGGGAAAGAGAAAAGAGAAATGTGGTGTGTTCTCAAGAAATGTACCTGCAACTTAGAAAACACTGAGGACTATAGATCGGCAGCAGGTCTATTGAACCGTGCTTGGATGCTAAGCATGTTGGATAGCTCAATATGGATCAGATGTTATTCTTTTATAAACTGAATTATACGTAAGGAAAGAAATCAATTTGTGTTTTATTCAGTGCACAAAGGTTCTGGTTTGATGATCTAACTTATAAGTGAGAAATCTATGTTTATATGGATGAATATAAGTTGCCTACTTTAATATTCATCAGAGATGCTCCAACTCAGAAACCATGACAATGAAATAACATGGCTTCTTTTTCATTTTAAAAATAAACCACACATGCTCGTGTTTTACTTAATTATCAGCTTCTTCACAAAGCAAATTGGCCTGCTTCCCAGTTAAGAACCAGAAATAATGATAAATACTATGTGTCAATGCAGAATAAAAATATATTTTAAAAATATGATTTGCCTATGACCCCCTAACAATGATGAAATCAAGTCCCTTGGCCCCCAGTTTAAATATTACACATATATGAGTAGTAGGGAGAAGAATTTAACATTAGCTGTTTTTTCAATCTAATTTTTCTCAAAGAGACAGAAGCCTCCATTTAAAATAATCACAGGTACAGCTGTGTTTCTGATTTCATACACTAATTAAGTCTTGTTGAAGCTCTTTTTCTCTTCTCTTCTTATTTTATTTTATTTTACTTGTGAGGAGGTGAGGTGGGGAGAGTAGAGACAGGGTCTCTTTATGTAGCCCTGGCTGAACTGGAACTTTCTGTGTAGACCAGGCAGGCCTCGAACTCACAGAGATTCATCTGCCTCTGCCTCACTCCCACCCCAGTCTCCTCCATACTGGGATTAAAGGCATTTGCCACCACACCAGGCTGGTTGAAGCTCTTCCTACCATTACCCTCATTCTAGTGCCAAAGAAGTTATGCTGTTTTGTCATCCTTGAACTATGGTGGTGTTTTCTTAGCTATTTATTTCAGTTTAAAAACAGCTTTAGGAGCCTTAGGAAGTGGTGTAGACTTAGCACTCTGAGAGGCTGTGGCAGGAGCATCATGGTGAGGCCAGCCTGGGCTACATGAGACTCTGTTTCAAAACAAACAAAAAGCTTTAAAGTAGTTTGTATGGGGTTGACCAGATGGCTCCAATGAAGACCTGAGTTAGATTCCTAGGACCCATTCCATGGAAGAAGGAACTGACCCCCACAGGTGGCCCTCTGCCCTCTACAGATGGCACACATGCACTCACACACACACTCTTTTAAACACACACATAAAAGATTAATAATAAGATAATTTGTATTCAAATTATGAATTACTTTTATTTTTCATTCCACATTTTCCATGAAGTGTTTTTTGGGGTTTTTTTTTCCTGTAAATGGGTAAAAATAAATATATAATGGATTGTGGAAAAAAACGAAATGAGTAGGGAAGGGCATTTTTCAAAAAATCTTTCTTTAAAGGGCTCACAGGAAGCTGCCTCATCAGAACAAGCCTCACCCTTCCACATTTTGTTTACTTCTTTTGCTTTCCCTGTTTATTGTGTTAAATTGACTTTCTATTCCTCTATTGAGCACTTGGTACCAAGTAATGCTAAGAAATTCGGCTTGTACACAAAATACCGAGTTATCATTTTTTCTGTCAGAAATTGTTTAATATACATAAGGCGACAAGTTGGGGTGGAAAAGAATTCAGCGGAAGCTCTAAGGGCTGGACATTGGCACTTGAGTGGCTGAGAGATCACAGAAGGGTGGTCCACCTTTGTGGTGCAGGCAAGAACCACTAGCATTGTGTTCTGGGACCTTTGTGATAGTTGGAGTGACCGAGTCAGGCAGGATATCTCTTTGAAGTACTGAAAAGAAAAAAAACAGATGACACGAACTGTATCATTATCTTGACCTAACTGATATTTAAACATGATGCTCAGCTGTTATCATTTCATGACATAAGCTCTTTTGTTCCTTAACTACAACCTGGGAGAGAATCCTGGGAGGAAATCTCAGGAGGAATTAGCTTCTCAGTTTTCTCTCTTTTCTTTTAATCTCTTTGTTTGCAAATAAAATTAATATTAAAGTTTTTAGAAGAAAATCAGTATTGGTCATATGCTATTTTATGAGCTGAGGACAGAAATAGATACTGATCTGGAAACAGAATTCATCTCACTATAGCTGTTTACTACATTAAAATTTCGAAGGATCCCAGCACATTTCTGCAGTAGATGAGAAGTTTTGTATGCTGATACACCAATTCAGGGGTACTCCAAAATTTGTACTGAGGCTTATATTTCTTAATTCTCTGGAGAAACTTATTAGATACAAGATAATACACATAGAAAGAACCTTTAAAATCGTTGTTCTAAGTATGAAAATGAGACAAAAATCTTTGACAAGAGAAAGAAAGCTTGAGTTATAACTCACACAAAACGCCCAGCTGCCACAAGATTCCTGGCTAGCCCAAGATAACTGGATTCCATTCTTGCTATATGATGAGTAGGAGTTAATACGTATAAAAGAGCTATGATTAGTGTAGGCAAGGTGTAAAAATTTACACATTGTATCATCATTAGCAGACAAATAGTCTGCCAGATTTCATCCACTGTGAATTAACTGTAAGGTACATTGTACCACGTCCTATGAGACCAAGAGATTAAAGTGTCCCTTCATGGGCTATTTGGGTTAACTGGGCTAACAAGTTTGTCTGAAGTTAAGCAGTATAAAACACACACACACACACACACACACACACACACTCACACACAACCCCCCCCCCAATCTTTTCTCCAAAAAAATATGAAAAATTCTCTATTATGTCAAATAAAATTTTTAAAAAATCTAGCATATATACATTAAAAATGTAGTAATGAGCTATCAGTCTAAAATACTATCTTGGAAATGACATCATTATGTCACAAATAAGAGTCCCAATATCTAGGGAAATGCTGTCAAAAGCAGAAAGCTCAGTCTCAATTCAGTTGAGAAACAGACTGATCGCCTCAGGTAGCTATCTTGCATGCACACAATACACATAAGTTAACAAAGGTACACACATACACACACAAATAAATAAATCTTTTTTTAAGCTGAGGACACTTAAAAGAACACTTTTAGTGTTTGCATTAATAATATATAGTATATAATACATACTACAAATGAGATTTCTCATGTATAGTATTAGATAACATATAAAATATTACACGATGAGACACTTTACATCTAGTTTTTAGAAGTATTATGTTGGAGGGAAAACCTTGATACAGAGCAGTACACATTGTATGAATACTTTTTTTTTTTTATCAAATTCTAGGCAATGTAAAGCCATCTACAGAGACAGAGAGAGGTCAGGTGTTGCCCAGGAAGGAGACAGAGAAGCAAGAAAGGAAGGGGTGACAGGGTAACACAGCAAAAAGTGTGCTCAAAATATGTGTCCTTTTGACGTTTGTCAAAGGCTTCAAATGGCTTCAAAGACGTATGCACACACTAAAACTTGCCCAAATTGTACACTTTGAACATTTACAGGTTGTAAGATGATTATTATACTCAATAAACCCTTCTAGAACTCTAATCTTGATGGTTACATTATTCTTGTTCCGATGAACGTTGCTAATATAGTCACCACACACATATCTATCTCAGGATTAAGGTGACACATGGAAATAAGAAACAGAACGGCAGCTGTGAATGGCAGGACGACAGGTCCTTCTTTTGATGTGTAGAGGTCAAGGCCCTAGTGACTTATCTTAACCTTTTCCACCAGCACTCATCGGCTTACTTTTATCACAGACATCACTTTCAGAACTCTTGCTCTTGGTGTAGCTCGAAAAGCTCTTGCTACATAGTTCTAGAAGATATCTCATAGAATTGTAGCTGTATAAGCCATGGTGTGGGTTTAATAGCTTTCATTGATAAGGAGGGAAAAAAATGAAAAGCGATGATTGATGATTCAAGGACATGAAAAATCTGGGTTTCTTTACTTTGTCATTGATAATTGAGAAAAATAAATCTAACAAGAAAAAAAATCACTTGTTAGTATATATTAATCGCTTAAAATGAGTTTTATTGTGACATTTTGATGCATGCATATGCACTGCCATTACCTTGAAAAATGGCTTTTGAGACGTTTTGGGCTTGGAGTTCATAGCACTCCCTCAGTCTGTTCTATCTACACTGATACAGTGTGGCCAATGCTTTAATACAGACCCGTGCCCTTTCCTGTGGTTTGGCCATGCTTCTCAGCTCGTCCCTGTCTTCCTCTTCACAGTCACTGGTCCTCAGTCACTCAGTACCTTTCACTATCTGACTCATGGGGGCTTTTCACGCTGTGAAGCAGCACAGGTTCTCCAGGAAGCGGATTCAGGCAGAGTTAAGAGTTTAGAGTTCCGGATGTTTACCGGGGAGTGGTGCTTGAGTCAACACCCACACAAAGGAGGGGACCACGGGCTGAGGCAGGATTGGGAAGAGGGAGAAATCCAGCTGACATGCAAGCCAGACAGCGCCAGCCAACATCACAGGGTGCTCAGGAACTTGAAACAGCACAAGAGGTGGCCTGCCTGTGGGGGGAAGGGTGTGACCTTGGCTTGCTTGTGGGAGGAAGGGTGTGACCTTGATATGGAAGAGGGAGGAAAGGTGTAACCCAAGTGAGGCTTCTGAACAGCTGGGGCAATGTCTGCGAGTGCTGGCAGGACTGCAGGTAGGAGGAGCAGCAAGGCCCTCCTCGGAGGGGGATTTGGCCTCCACCTATTTCGCATGAAACTCCAGACTCTTATGTCATTTCAGAGCACCTTTCTATTATAGTGCAATATTGGTGTCTTTGAACAAGGCCTTCCAGATTCTTAAACTCAGTTGGCTTCTCTATCAGGTACAGCTTCCCGTACGCCATCATTCCATCCTGACATAGTCTTCATCATACTTCATAGTGATTTGTTGCTTATGTATGCTTTTTTTCCTTGAAAAAATAACTCCAAGGGGCCATGGTGCCTGCTTTAGCAGTCACCCCTCTTTTCCAGTGCCTCATGCTGACTCAGGAGGTACTACGAATGATGACTAGAAGTGGTGAATCCAAGTTCAGAGGGCACTGCAAGAAGCAGGGGGTCTTAGCCATACATTCGCTTTGGTGTATACTAGAATTGGTGACAATAGGATGGCAAGACAGATTTCAGGCTCCATAATTTCATAGCCTAGTGAGACAGTTCCAGCTCCATTATACCTCAGGGAACGGCTCTGGACACTTTGCCCCTCTCCCTGACTATAGGCTTCTAGCTGAAAGGGACATTTTCTTCAGTGGTGTAGTCACTGGTAAGGTGTCTATGCTTTTGTAAGTGTTCCTACTGAAACTCACTTGTGTGTTCTCTCTCTCTTTCTCCCTCTCCCTCTCCCCAACCCTCTCTCTCTCTCTCTCTCTCTCTCTCTCTCTCTCACACACACACACACACACACACACAACAGAACACATTTGCAAAAAAAAAAAAAAGATATGAAAATAGAAGGAGGACTAGGTGGGAAGAAGGGGATCATAAAGAGTGAATATCATCAAAATATACATTATATGTGAAGAAGTCATAATGAAACCCATTATTATATATAATTAATATATGCTAATTGTGGTTGGTTCCCAGTTGGTGAAACTGTTGGAAAGGATGGCTGTGGCCTTGTTTGAGTAGGTGTGCCACAGGGATGGTGAAGTTTCAAAAGTCCACACCATTATGAGCATGTGCTCTCTGCCTCATGCTTGTGATCAGATGTAAGCCCTCAGCTACTGCTGGAGCACCATGCGTGCCTGCCTGATGCCATGCTTACCATGATGGTTATGGACCCACCCTCTGGACCCGTAAGCCCCAATAAACTCTTCTCTAAGTTGTTTTGTTTATGGTGCTTCATCACAGCGGTAGAAAAGTAACTAAAACATGAATGAAAACATTTTTAAGTACCTCAAACAAGTAATCTCAGTTTAAAAAAAAAATTCAGAACCTTGTTGGATTTTCTACACTTTCAAGCTTAATATTGGTTTTAGTTTGTGGTTTATTTGGCTAATAGTTTTGTGTGTAGGAGGTGGCAGGCAACACTGCCTTCTCACTGTTTAAAGTCTTTTAAGGGTTTAAATAAGCCCATTTCTACACTCTCTACTTACATGACCTAGAGATTTACAATGCAGCAGTACCAATATGCTTATAACTTTCAACTTCCTACAGTGAAGAAGTGTGTACATGCCTGTGGCTGAAATGCCTTCTCCTACATTAAGTTCCTACTGGAGTCTGAATTGGCTCGCCGGCTAGAAATTTTCCTCCTGAACAAAGCCTCCCCTTAAATCTTCCTTGCTTCTACTGACTTACCAATTTCATCAGAATACCATGCACATTTTTTAGCTTGCTGCTGTAGGCCCCAAATTATGTTTTTCAGTTAGACTGTAAGCTTTGTGAGAACAGGTCTTCTTCATCTCTTCTGTGTTACAAATCCAGATCCCCCAATGAATGTTTCATGACGTTACTTAGAAGAGAACACATCAACTCTGTTTACAAAGACAAAAGTGAAAGAGTTTAGATCATCTGTAGTGTGCTAAAAATAAAATAGATAAATAAATAAATATAAGTTGTACAGGGTTTAGTAAGCTGGAAGTCTAATGTTCTTGATCACCCCTTTATTTTGGACTGAAATGTAATGTCCATATAAAAAGTGCACCCAAATATGAGTGTCCTGTTCAATGAACATCACAGAATGAACACTTGAAACCACCTAGGCTGTGAGTTAGAACACTGTCCTGGGAAGCAGCCAGCTTTGCATTCTCTGTATACCAGAAAATGTATCTGTGCCCTCAGTGGTTTTTCTGCCTAGAAATGGGTAACTGTCACTTTTGTCTTCTTTATACGTTGCCAAGGCAGTTGCAGATGGCTAGACATGCTAGTCATGTCTACCCAGCCTTTTAATATCATGTGTTTTGAAACTCTGCCATCTTTTTGAAAAACACACTCACATGCACACACACCATTATGGCTTACTTCAGAGGGGCCCACTTCTTCCTCTGTCTCTCTTTACTGTGTTATTTTTGTCCTATATTCTTCCTAGACGAAGCAGTTTGCCCACTTCCTGTAAATCTTCTGACCTCTCTTCTCACTTTAACCCCTTTGCTATATATATATATATATATATATATATATATATATATATATTCCAAAATGAATTGAAGCCTTGATAAGTACTTTAAGTAAGACTCATATGTGAATTCTTCATTTAATCTAGACTTCAGAGATTCACGTTGGGTCTATGGGGCTGACAGGAGAAGATGATACATTTAGAGAAAATGGTTTAGTTTTCTGGGTGGGTGACAGTTACAAGACTGTGAAGAAACTGAAACTGCCTGAGGACCTCGAAGGGTTAATAGTAAGAGTTGTACCCAGGAGAGGTACGTCACAGCTCTATAAACAGTGCTGCTACAGAAACTCTCGAAAGAACGAAAAAGACAACTAACTGAAAAATGTCATTCATTAGTCAGTCTAGGAAGAGAATTAATAATCGCAGAACCAACTGCTTGTTTGGAAATGTCTCATCTTTGCATACATCCCTCTGAATTAGCCTTTTCTTCTTTTTTTTTTTTTTATGATCAACGTCTCTTCATTTCTCGCCAATCTCTTATCATTTGGAGAATAGATGTCTGTTGAGATTCTTGATTAAAAGCCATTTCGGGCAAAGCATAATATTTTTCTCTTAAATATGATGCTCTTAATTCTGTCCTGAACTTGGGGTATTTACTGGTTTGAACTGGGCTGTGTGAGGGCTGAAAGACTTACATGAGAAGTAAGTGTTAAGAATCATGTGAGAATAGTTAATAGGAACGAAGGCAGGAAGAGTCCACACTCACAGGGGTGGGCAGGAGGATGGCAAGCTAGAGGCCAGCCTGGCTCTAACGTAATGAAGTGAGACCCTGTCCTGATGTAGGGACTGGAGAGAGGGCTCAACAATTGCTGCTTTTCCAGAGAACCCAGATTCAGTTTCCAATGCCCCTACATTGGGCTGCTCGCAACCACCTATAAATTCAGCTAACAGGGGATCTGACACCCTCTTCTGACCTCTATGGGTACCACAAACAGATGCACATACCTACACAGAGACAAACACACACTCACATAAATAAAAATACATCTCAAAAAGACTAAAAAATTGCAGATACTGGGATCTGGTAAACTCACATAATTTAGCAACAGTTCATTAAAAGGGTCACTGTAAAATAATTTTCCCTTTTAGAAAAGATATCCTGGGTAACACTCATACAAAACCCCATGTAGAATATTGTTCTTTATAGTTATTCTACTTGTGGAAGTATCCTGTCTCCCTAGGAAATTTTGGGGAAATTCAATGAAGAAAGGGTGTCTAACTCATCCACAGCTCTGAATACAGTGCTTAAAATGCAGTGTGTATGCAGGTCTCTAAGTTGAATTCTTCTGTCTCTTACTGACTACTTGCAAGAGTCATAGAATGGATTGGTTTTTTTTTTTTTAATTTAATTTTTCTTTATCTCTCAAGCAACAGGCCCACACCCTGGCCACCTTTCCATCCCTATGTTTCTCTCTAGATTTGGTTCACTCTGTCCTCTACATGGACCCATGGAGATACATTCTTATTTAGCAAGAGGGAGAAGACACTATTAGTATATTAACTACATGCTGAGTGCAGTGCTGCACTTTCAAAATGCTATTTCCAAATTCAACAATGAAATCACAAAGCCCGTAAGCAGCAAGATTTTAATTTCTTCAAAATTAAATTAATAAAGATTCGATTGTTCCTACACTGATTGTATTCCTCCATTTCGTGTGTAGCCATCCTACCTTTTTTTGCTTAGAGAGTCACTTCTGAGCCAGGTGTGGTATCATAAGCTGTAAACTGGGAAGACTGAAGCAGAAGGATCATAAATCCCATGTTACACTTGGCTACATCATAAGAGACCTTGCTCTCACAAACAAAAAGCAACCAAAAATCTCTTCTGGGAAAAAATTATGACTAGCTCCTACTTATAGAACTATGTCCAAACTCACAGTGTTTGGTCATACACACCTGTAATCCTGGCATGTAAGAATCAGAAATCAGAAGCAGAAGGATCACAATGATGGATTCTATGCTAAGTTTTCACAGTGAGACTCTCTCTCAAAATCAACCAACCAATCAACCAACAAATGATATGAACAAAATTATGAAGCTTTCCTCTGTTTTCTACACAAGTACATGCATGTGCCTACAGAGGCCAGAAGGGGTGTCATATACTCGAGATCTGGAGTTACAGGTGAATGTAAGTCCCCTGACATGGGTTCTAGGAACTGAACTCAGGTCCTCTACTAGAAGAGCAAACACTGCCGAGCTACCCTTCTGGGCCCTCTCCTCACTGTTCAGAGCTTTTGTTTGTTTTTGAGACAGGATTTCATGTGGCTCTGTTGACCTCCAATTCTCTGTAAGATAGGATGACCTTGAACTCTTGACCCTCCTGCCTCCACCTCCCAACTGCTGAGATTATAGGCATGCATTCCCTTGCCTGCTATGTGTGGTGCTGTGGACTGAGCCTGGGGTTTAAACACGTTACATAAGCACTCTACAAACAGAATCATGTCCCCAGCCCATAACATTTCTTTGCCTCCACTTCCTCTCTTGTTGGGGATGCAGTAAACTCCAGCAGTCTGGATTATCATCATCCTCCAACTCCATCTGCCATTCCGTGATTCTGTGTTTTTGTTTGTACAGGTTTCTGTCTGCGTTGGCTTTTCTTTGCCAAGAACATTCCTCTTCGACCTTCAAGACTCAGCTCCTGTAAGTGGACTGTTTCAAGGTGTCTCTGGATGGTTGCTTGATCCTCTGACCACATGAATACACTGCACACTCCACATCACATCATCTGAAAGATTATGACCCTCACTGCATGAGTTTTCAAGGCTATGGTCTACGGGTTTATTAAAGGATGTTCTTGAACATTGTATAAAATTTTTACTGGAGAAAAAGAAAAGGATTAAATGCTGATACTGGAGAAATTATTGGTTTTTTTTTTAACTCAACAAAAAATTTGAAAATAAGCTTACTAATGAAAGACATCCTCTTACACAGTTGTCAATCATCAAGAAGATATAATGATCAAAACACTGAAAACTATAACATTCAAATAAACAATGCAGCAATAATAGCTGGTGACATTTATTGTTCAATCACCAAATACTAAGGACTCTTATGATTTGCTTTTATAAGCAAATTTATTTAATCCACAATAACAGCACAGCTGGTTATTATCATCGAGCCCCTTTTGAAATTGGAGAAACTAAGGCACATAATGTCTCTCCACAAATACACACAGTTCATAATGGCAAAAGTGGAATTAAGCCCAAGCAGTCTGCTTCTAGAGACAGGGTTTTAAGCCTCTATTAACAAACCAAATGACAGAAAGAGGAAGGGAGCAGGGAGAGAGAGGTAGAAAGGAGAGAGAGAGAGAGAGAATGAGAGTTCAAAGAAGCTTACTGAAAACAAAAACAAAATTGTATCTCTGGCCTATTTCATAGGAAAAGATTCGAATCAGAAACATTTTATACACAAATAGACAGCAAGCAACTTAAGACTCAGGCCATAAGAAAGACCATGTTTCAACAGAGTAAGGTTCCACATTATAAGAATTTATTTCAAAGTTTGCAAACCTGAATACCCATTTATCAAGTAAGCATCAACAAATACTATCTATCCAAAACTAGGGTTCTTGAAGAAGGGGTGTAACTCAGTAGGTGTCTGTCTAGCATGCATGAGACCCTGAGTTTTAATGCCAGCACTGAAATCAATAATCAGTTACTCAATTAATCAAATCTAGGGTTTCTATGAATGAAAAAGAACTGTGATATACATTTCTTTCAACAAAATGTGGAAACAGCCATTGCAGAAGATATGACTCTTCAAGGGTGGGTATTTGAGAAGGTTTTGAAGGAGGAAATAAAAGATTAAATGATGGAATTATAATTTCGAAAACAAAAGAAAAGATTTTTTAAAAGATATAACTCATAAAGTCGTTAGAGTAGATGATAGACAGTAAACGACATTATAGCCATTAAGTGCAATGACAGAACAACAAATACATTAAATATTCCAGTTATTCATTTTTAAAAAACGAACTTGAACATTGCATCAGAAATTCTTTTCTCAGATATTTCTCAAGTATTCAGAATCAAAAATTCCACACCCCACAGGAGAAGTTTTACAATATAAAATTATGACCTCTTTAAAATGTTGTGAAAATTAAGTTTAAGAAAAAGAGAGCAAGGCTGGATTAGAATGTTCTAGACTGAATTTTTAACTAATGGGGCAGTGGCATATGAGCAGACTTCATTTCATGCTCTGACTGAAGTAGAACGCCTTAGGAAAACTACCTCAGGAAGTCAGAACACAATATGAGCCAGTAAGACTTTCCATACCTTGCCAGTCACAGGAAATCTTAAAATACCAGTCCATTCTGCCTGATGCCATAGCAATGGCACAGTGTTCACAGTGCTATACCAGGCAGAGATACTATGCTTTGCCTGGTTTGTCAAACTAAAGTAGCATTTTATGTGTTAAACTTACTTACACATTCATTTAAAAAATATGGTAAGAGACAGTCTTATTGGGGCTGAATGAAGGGAAAGACTATTAGAGACGAGATGGAATAAAAGTGAACAAGATCTTTTCTGATGACAAGGCTAATGAGTCTCCTGCTTCTTGAGATGGTACTTATAACACCAGGGCAGCGTCCAGAAGTAAACTAGCAGATGTGTTGCTGCAAGCACACAAGCCAGGGGGCTTTCAGCAGTGCGGAAAGAAAACAGAGAAAAAGCTCTTGATCAACCCCCAGCTGGTCTAACTGAACCCAGGAGCTGACACAAGAGCCCAGCTTTCAGATGGCCCTGTGCACAGATGTCATCCTTGCGCAACCATCTGAAGGACCCAGCTTTGTCAACTCCCAGAAAGATTAACTAGCCAAATAAATAAGTAAATAAAGCATTCATTCTTCTGTTGGTTTTTTGGGGACGGGATCTCATGGAGTCCAAGCTGGCATTTGGACTGGGAACTCTCTATGTAGCTGAAGATGACTTGAATTCCTGATCCTCCTGCCTCCACCTCCTGAATGCTGGGATTATAGGTGTGTGCCACCATTGTAGTTTCCACAGTGTTGGAGGTTTGAATCCAGGGCTTTGTGAAGCCTAGACAACTTCTCTACTGACCCAGCTCTAGGACGGCTGTTTTAAGCTGCTGAGTTTGGGGATTATGTGTTATGCACAGCAATAAATGAAATAAATGATGAGAAGTGTAATCTGAAGCTCCAGTTAATAGTTCTGAATTCAGTCATTATGTTTATGATAAAATTCAGCACTACTGTGTTGTTCCGGAAATGTAAGTAAGCCCCTATACATATGAACACACATTTAAATTAAATAATTATTGTATGTGTTTAAGTATATGTTGTATTATTTTACTGAGCACAAAAATAAGTTGCTAGACTTTCTTGAAACTTTTAAGGGCTATCAAATTATAAACTGAAAGTGTTACATAATATATATATAGATGGAATACATAATACATAATATGGAATACATAATATATATATATATATGTATTTAGTAGACTTTCTAGAGCATACTAATAAGAATGATAATAGCACGGCCGCTTTAAGTTTACAGCAAAATGGGGTGTAGATGCTCATTTGCCCTCATCCCTAGTCGTGCACATCTTCTCGTGTCTGCATCCCTTACATTAGTAACAATTGGTGAACCTGTATTGACATACCATCACCACCCAAGGTCCATAGTTCACATAAGGACTGATACTCTGTGGTGAGCATTTTTATGATTTGGTTGTAAAATGCTCCCACAGGTCATATGTGTGAACACTGGGTCTCTAGTTGAGGACATTATTTGGGGAGGTTATTGAGCTTTTAGGAGGTGGGTCCTAGCTAGAGAAAGTGAAGTACAGTGAGGTGTATAGCATTGGAATCTGTAGCCTGGTCCTGACTCTGGCTCTTTCTCTCTGTCTGTCTCTGCTTCCTATTCTATGGAGACGTGCAGAATGAGGAGTTTCAGCTACACAGTCCCACTGTTATGGAGCTTCCTGCAGCTGTGCCTTTCCCTAGGCATGCATCTCTTCAACTGTGTGTCAAAATAAATCCTTCCCTTAAGATGTCTCAAGCCATGTGTTTAGTCACAGTGATGAGAAAAGTAAGCATATGTTCTGTAAGTCGTCAAGAATATATGATAATGTGCCCACCATTACTGAGTCATACAAATAGTTTCACTGCCATAAAAGTATTATTTTCCCTGCTCAATCTTTATAACCACTGATTCCCTCCAGACACGGTCTTGCTTTTCCAGAAAGTCATGGAGGTGGAATTACAACATACACAGCCTTTCTAGACAGGCTTCTTCTGGTTTCCAGTAGGTGTGTAAGACTCTTCCATATTGTACCACAGAGTGATTATCCATTCTTTTTGAAAGACAGTTGTGTCACATTTTCTTATTCTTCCCTTGTTCTTGAATCCTTACATTTTGTTTTGGCCCTCACTCCTCCATGGAATCTATGTTCATTTTTGTTTGTTAATTGAGCTATTTCTTGGTATATGGCCCAGCTGGCCTTGAATTCATAATCCTTGTCTCTGCCACCCCTGTGCTTAGCCTACAGGTAAGTACCACCATGCCTGGCCTTGACTACTCTGATTTTAAAGGTCACAAAAGACTTTCTCCATATAAAATCCACAGTTAATTTCTACCTACTTCTATATTTGCTTACACACATAGGTGTGACTACGAGCCAGGGATGAGACATCAGCTGACATAAACATACATGGGTGGGAAGGATTCCAAGGGCAAGTAGCTAGTAACACCTGTGTTTTGAATATTTGATACTTTAATTTTTTTCTGGTTTTTCGAGACAGGGTTTCTCTGTTGTACTTCTGGCTGTCCTGGAACTCACTCTGTAGACTAGACCAGGCTGACCTCAAACTTACAAAGATCCGCCTGCCTTTGCCTCCCAAGTTCTGGGATTAAAGGTAGGAGCCATCACCACCTGGCTGCCTTAATTATTTTATCTTTTCTTTATTTATGATTCTTATAGTGGCTCAAATATATAATAACTCTATTTTTGCACATAAGCTTGAAGCTTACTCTAACTTTAGATGATATGCTTTTATTATATGAATGTATGAATGATTTTATTGCAGATATGTATGTTAGTACAGAAGAACTGTTACACAGATTAAAATTACATTAAACCATAAACACTATGTGTGTGTGGTGTGCATGCTGACATCACACTCACATGGAAAATGTCGGGTATCCTGTTCTGTCACTCTTCTGTATATGCATGTCATGCCCTACTGTTTACACGGGCACTGGGACTTGAACTCAGGTCCTCATGCTTGCACAAGTGCTCTTACCCCTGAGCCAATACTCCAGATCTAGTCTGTATTTATGTTGATATTTTTGGGGGAGGGTTTGAGACAGGGTTTCTCTGTTGTAACTCTGGCTGTCCTGGAACTCACTCTATAGACCAGGCTGGCCTCAAACTCACAGAGATCCACCTGTTTCTGCCTCCTGAGTGCTGGGATTAAAGATGTACACCACCACTGCCCAGCAAAGATATATTATTTTTGTTCTTTCTGGGTAATAAGACATTTTTTTATTTTATGTTTTAAATTTTTATCTGCTGTCATTTAGTCAACTATTTTATCCACTTTCAAGTGATTAAAAGCTACGTGTTAACAATTATGAGAAAGAAGAGTCAGGATTAATGAACCTCTTAAAAACTAGAACATAAATATTTGGTCAGATTTTTTAAAACATCAATAATAAAAGCAAGAATAATATATTTCCTGTCTCTTAGATTAATAAATCATTATTAATTACTCTAGCATTTATACTATTAAAATAATAAACATACATTTGTACTTTAAATGACATGAAAGTGGGTATCTTAGATTTTCTGTCACGTTACATTTTGCTTTCTGCTGCCTCCTGCCTCGTTAAACTCTTGCCTTTAGCTTTGTAGCACACTTCTTCTGCTTGTCATCTATCCACCAAGCACTGCAGAGTCATCCCTGGCCAGTCACTCACTCATCAACAATAGGCATTTTGAAAACTGTGCTCTACCTTTCCCACACTCTTCACCACTGTTCAGCATCTTTACATCATCGCCTAACTGGAACATGTAAGAATCTTTAATAATGTCTCTTGTTTCTTTTATATTGTTCATTATTATTAATTATTTATTATTATTATTATTATTATTTCCAGGGTCATAAGATGGCTCAGCGGGTTAAAGGCACTTCTGCAGAAGCCCGATGACCTGAGTTCACTCTCCAGAATGCATCTAAAGGTGGAGGGAGGAAACTGACCCCATGAAGTTGTTATCCACCTCCACATATGTGCTGTGACACCCCCACCACCCATCACGGGCGCACATACGGTAATAAAACACTTAATTAAGATTTCTCTTCATCGTTTTTTCTGATGGGATACAATGTAATGGATTCGGCTGGGACACTTTCATCCTTGTGAGCTGTCCTTACCTATCCTCCCCCACTGCCCTTCCCCATCTCTTGTCCTCTGACTGGTTCCCTTCCTCTCCCGGAACAGCCTTTCCTTCTGCATTCATGTTGTTCATGTTCTGTTTTGTCTTGCATCATACAGTCCACCAGTTACCAAAGTCTGTAAGTTCTTCCTCCGTATTGTAGCTGGCCTGTGTCCCTTCTCTACTTTCTTTTCTTAGCTGACAACCTCATTAACTTTTGTTTAGATAAGGGCCATTTTGTCCTAGCCTTAATTCTTTGCCTTAAGCCTATTTTTTTTTTCCTCTTCATTTTATGCATCCCTACCAGGTTATTGTTTCCCCAGATTACCTGGCTGATTGATATCCACTTTAATGCCATTTAATGTCATATCTATTATTTTAGTACTATAAATGCTCGAATAACTAATGGTGATTAATTAATCTAAGAGCCAGAAAACATGATATGATGTTTGTTTGTTTGTTTGCTTTCAGGACAGAGTTTCTCTGTTGTAACTCTGGTTGTCCTGGAACTCACTCTATAGACCAGGCTGGACTCCAACTCTTAGAGATCTGCCTGCCTCTGCCTCCCAAATGCTGAGATTAAAGGCATACACCACCACCGCCTGGCTCATGATATAATTTTTTTAATGTGACCAAATATTTATGTTATAGTTTTTAAAATAGGTTCATCAATCCTACTCTTCTTTCTCATATAGTTACACTTAGTTATTAGACACTTGGATATAGATAAATAGTCAAATAAATGACAGCCAGGCCAGTCAACAGAGAAGGCGAAGGTACTCCTGAGAACTTAAGTGTCTGTTAAGTAGACCTGTTCAATGAGAGGCAAGGGGATCCGCAGCATCATAGTCTGTACTGGGTTCCATACTTGGATACTTAGGTGAGGAAACATCTGAGTGAATGTTGTCTTTCCTCTGGCTGTGAACTTTCAAAAACAGCACCTCTCTTTTTAAAACAACCTAATAGTCTCTGATGCCTTTGGAAACAATGAAATCCAACTGCTAGACTCAGGTTAGAGTCAGGAGAGGAATCCTGAAAACAAATGTCTGTCAAGGTTATTTTGTCAGATGTGTAAGTTCATGTGAGGAAGCAAAATGAAACAATTATGATAGGTTGGAACAACAAATCACAGCCCAGTCCAGAGGAGGCACTTGAGGACCGTGTGTGCGCGGAGCCCTCTGACATAGGACTTCCTCTTGCTCGGTGCCCCACACCCACCCTTCTTTCCTAAAACAGGATTCCCAATGACCTCACTTACTTCTGAAACAGCCATCCTTTAAAAACAAAACTGTTTCTCACACAAAGCATTTTTTTTTTTAGTTAGCTATATAATAAAAACTTAAACTTCAATGCACTCAAAAAACACAATGAACTACAGAAAAAAAAATTTTTTTCTAAAATATACACATTGGTAACTTGGGGCCACACAAACAATAGACTAACTGAACTTTTCTCTTTTTACCTGATTATTTTCGGTCATGGAAAGACATAAGCAAAGGTTGGCTGGAAACCAATTCTTAAGTCTTACTACTTTAGCCTGCCATGCACATGCTTGTGGTGCAGGGGGAGGGAGAGCGAGTTCCTTCCTACAGATTCTAGGAGGTTCTTGGGCTCCACAAGAACAGAAGCTAATCTCTGGCTTTGGATGGCTGCCAGCCTGTGGAGAGCCCACCCCCACCTGCCATCCTGAACTGTCATATCTGCTTGGTGACAGGGAGGAGGGACAAGGATACTGAATATGATCACATGGTATTGGGCTTGAAATTTTAGTGGTAGTATAGGGAGTCTGGCTCAGTGCACTCCTATCGGTTATATCCTCAGTTGAGTCGTGGGCTGAGTACACACAAAAAAATGTCCGATGGCTACAAAGACTTGGCTTCGTTACTTGCTGTCCCTCAGAATCAGGTAGATGATTCTAGGTTCTTTGGAAGTGTTCTTTCCTTATACTTCTCTTTTGGGAAAGATAATTTCAATAAAATAACGATTAGTGGACTTTGAAATTGGTCATGTTTTGAAGATAGATGACTCCAAGTAAAAAACAGGAAGTTAAAAAGGATCCAGAAGCCTAGATTTAATAATTACACAATTGGGCTGGGGAAATGGCATCGTGAGTCAAAATGTCTGCTGTGGACACTGAAGTTCTGAGTTTAATCTCAGGTTCCACATGGTAGACAGAGAGAATTGACTCCCTCATGTCGTTCTAAACCTCCCCACACCCCATCTACAGAAATAAAACACAGTTAAACAAAACTTTTAAAAACTGCTTAGTTTTCAAGGTTTTAAAATTTAGTTAAAATATTTTTAGAATTTAGCTAAAACATTTTTATTTTTGTAAACTTTATTTTTAAAAGTTTTGCAAGCAAATAAAGATATTATACACCAAAATTAAATATTAATTTTTAATTAATTAACTATTTAAACAATTAAATATTATACACTAAAGTCCATATAAGTTAGAGTTGATATAATGAACAATTAATGAACCCTTAGACTTGGCCTTGCATCTTTATTGTTAAAATCTGTATAAAAATTTAGAAACATTAACAGGTGAGAACTGTGTTCACTAGTGATGACCTTTCTCCCTGTGAGTGTGAAATATTGCTCAGAGGCAAACATTTTGTTTTGACTATTGTTCATTTCTTATTTAAAAATAAATTCAATTCACAATAGTTATAAAAATAAAAATTAAAAAAAAAACTCACTCCATACAGAGAGTGTCAGAACTTCTGTAAAGAAATTCACACACATGACATTTGAAATAAAACTGTGATAGCATTTTACTAAAAACTGGAATTTTCAGACTCTATAAATCTGGAGAAAACAAGCAACTGAAAAACGGGATGACACAGAGCCTGTCAGACACAGGAGCTTTACAGCAAAAGATGTGGGCTGTAGTGGCAAAGACCTATAATCCCAGCACTCAGGAGGCAGAGGCAAGAAAGTCTGGAGTTCAAGGTCATCCTCTGCTAGGACTTTGAGGTCTGCTATTTTGTCGATATGAATAAGGGGGAAAAAAGACTTGATCATATGTACATTAGACGTGAATGCACGCTTCCCTGTGTAATGAGGAGTAGATATCACACTGAAGTATGCTGGAGAACTAAGACAAGCTGCCTCTGCTTTGTCCAACAGTGCTCTTTCTTTTGTGGAGTTTGCCTCACAGCCTTATACTTCCTAACAAGAACAAGAACAAAAACCCACCAGGTTTGTGAGGGTCCCTTCCCCTCTCATCTTATTCCCCGACCCAGTTTAAGCTTTTGCTTTAATCCTTATCCCTCCGTGAGTACAGCATTTCCATTCATTCCGAAGTGCTGTATCGATACTGAAGAAAGTGGGACCAAAACAAAAAGAGAGATTAGCTGTGCTGAGAAGGGCTTCTCTGAGTACTGCAAGGACACGGAAGCAACAGCCAGCCTCCCCGACTTCGTTTGCCGCCGAGGAAATTGTATGGAGCATAATCTTCAAACAGAAGAGAACAGGGCACGTGATTGTGGCCACTGATGACGGAGAACACACAATCCTGTGTAAAATACACTGAGGACGCTCCGAAGAAAATGAAAATTAACACATACAAAGGCAGATACTTCACACACACAAATTGAGCCAATGAAAAGGATTCCCTAAAACCCAATTAAAATATAATGTAAGATTCCACTTTTCCATCTACCTTGTTCTACTCCTCTAAAAGAGAAATAAAAAGTTATATGATATGCCTGTGATGGTGAAGACAATGGTTGGCTCGGGGCTGGGAGTTGGGGGGAGGGTGTATTGAAATAATTACATCAGCATGTGGACGCTGGAAAATTTTTTCTCCCATAATCAGATCAGATGGATGTTTCCTGTTTCACATTTCTAGTACACGCTGTCTTGTACACAATAGTAGCGGGAAACAATAGCTTGGCACGAGTTCAATGCATACTAAGAAATGCTTTGGCTCTTGAAAGCCTCAGACCAGTCAACCTCAAATGGCAAAGATTTCAATGACGACAAGCAGGGCTGAGACAGTGGCTGGGGAGTGGCGGCCCAGACAATGAGCTGCAGGAAGGAGATACATCCTTGACTTCCATCTTCCATCAGTACCCAAGTCCGTGACCACTGATGAGCTGTAACGTCGGATATTTACGTTTACACACAAGTATATACATGTGTCTGACTAGCCTAGCCTGTTTGTTTGTTTGTGGGGATTAGTTTGTTTACAGAGCAAAACTTCAGTAGGGAAAATGTCCTTCCCAGACCCAAAAGACCTCACAGCTCCTTGGAACGGCAGGAGGTAGACCCACTCAGTTATCAATCCATCTCCCATCCTCTCTGATGCTGTAGTGGGCCTTCCAGTACATCCGGGACCTGCTGGTACATTGCACCTGTGTGGAAATGTTCATGCCAGTCACCCGCAATGGCCTCTCTCATCTGTAATCGTCTGCCACTCCGTTCAAAAATACACATGGAATGACCACCCTACCGTGAGGCTAAATGAGGGTTTGTCCTCTGCTGTCTAACACAGCACTGTCGCAGAGGTGTCTAACAATTCAGGAAACATTTCAGAGGCTGTAAGGACAAAGACAGGAGATGCAGAATTTGGGGTGAGAAGTTGCAACACAGAAAGAGTAAGGAAGGGCAAGGATGGTATGTGAGAGGAACTGGCCCTAAGAACACAGGATTGAGAATGAGGTGGTGGGGGGAGGTCTTCCTTTCCAACACTTCTTTTTCCTTTTTGCCAAAAAGCTGGTCACCAAGCCCTCCTATTTGTTAAAAGTAATAAAAACTTACTCACCTGAAAGGAAAAAAAAAAAACTACAAATAAAACATTCTTTTGAAATTACTAAAAAATATTGAAAAAATACAGAGCAAACAGAAAAGCCCTGTCTAATTGTCTCCAGAAAGAAACAGTGTTTTGATAATTTATTAAAGCCTCCTGAATGTCTTTGTCTAAAGACATGCGCATATTCTGGCACATATATGTAATTTTACTCAAGTAGACATATATACACACAAAGTTCAGTAAAATGTCTTTTTGTTTGTTTGTTTGCTTGCTTGCTTGTTAGAGTTGTTAGCTGCTGTGGCAGCTCACTAAGGATTACAGGGGGGCACTTTCATAGAATGGAAACCCTGCCAGACCTGAGCAGAGGGAACCACCATCCTGACCATCACCATACTGGACAGTGGAAACCCAAGCATCTTAGCTCAGGTGTTTTTATTATCCAGAACTCCTCAGGTGTTCTACTGATAGCATGTACAGATCATCATCAATTAAACACCCCTCACATAAATACCTGCAATACCTGAAAACAATACAAAATGCCAAGACCTAGGGAGCCCCTCACTCAACAATGCTTAAAACAATTATTTTATACATAACTAAAAATAAACTTCTGTAAGCAGCTTGTTTTTGTTTTGTTTTTTAACAATAGGTCACTGGAATCCATTTAGATAAATGTATATCTACAAAATGAGTATTTAAAGTTTCATTTTATTTTTAAATTTTAAAATTATACATGAGTGCATCTGAGTATGAGCATGTGCCCATGGCCTCAGAGTCCAGAGGCATGGAGTCACAAAGTGGGTGCAGAGGAACTCCACTTAATCACTGATCCATCTCTCTAGTTCCCTACAAAACGATTTGTAATGATTGTATGATATTCTCCTGAGATGATATATCATGCTTATTTCACAAATCTCCATCAGAGAACATTTTCAGTTTTGATCAGTGTTAATACACTGACAAGAAAACTTTGTGCACAAATTTTTCACTATGTGAAAAGAAATAGCTCCTGTGCTTTTATTTCTAATTTTAATCTTTGGTGAGGTTCTAAGATTCTGTAGACCATTCAGTGTTCTTTGACAAATTACTGTATTGGCTTTTAAAAAAAAATGTTTTTATAGCCAGGCAGTGTTGCATTCAGGAGGCAGAGGCAGAGATTACAGAGATCTCTGTGGATTCGAGGCCAGCCTGGTCTCCATAGTGAGTTCCAGGACAGCTAGAGTTACAACAGAGAAACTCTGTCTCAGAAAACAAAAAACAAGACAAAACAAAGTATTTTTTCATATGGCCTCTTCATATTTCAGAAATAATAGTCTTTAATAATTCTACCATCTTTCATATCATATCTGTCATTTATTTCTTACCCACCCTCTGAGTATGGGCTTTGTGTGTGTGTGTGTGTTTGTGTGTGTGTGAATGTGATTCCTCTGGAGTTATCTATCTTGGTTTTTCTGAGTCTCACAAGGACCTGGGCTTACCAATCAGGCTAGGATGGATGGGCTGTTAGCCCCAAGCATCCTCCTGTCTCCTCCTCCCCAGCACTGGGATTACAAACCCACATCTAGTTTTTATATGGATTCTGAGGATTGAACTCAGACCCTCAAGATTGCACAATAAGTACCTTACAGACTGATCCATATTTCCAGCCCCATTTCTTAATTTTATATTTTTGCTGGAATGGATCCTTTTTTATTTTTATGAAGTCAACTCTTATCAATAACTTCTTTTTTGGTTTAACACTACCTGATTTAATCCCAAAATATTCCTACTATAGGTAATTTGAATCAGATTTTCAATGATCTTTAATCCCAATAGTTACAACAGTCTAATTTGATCTCCCTCCCAGCCTTCAGCCTCTGCCTCCTGGCATCTATACTCCATGCAGTAGTCTGCTCAAATGATTCTTCTGCCTACGACTGTTGAGGGGAGTGATGTATAACCCTGGTTATGTTCCCAGGCAGTCATGACTATGCATTGTAGCTTTTCCAACAAATTAAAATCAAATAAAAAGATGAAACACCAATGTACTTATTTGACAGGGTTCTCTATAGGAGCAGAACCAGTAGAATGAATATATGTTGCAAATGGGATTTATTAGATTGGTTTACATGATATGAGCTACCAAAAATGGCTGTCTGCATGCTGGATAAAGTGAGAACCCAGAAGTCCCGACCTGGCACTGAGGATCTGGACTCAGATTCCTGGAGAATAACTGGTCTTCAGTCTGCATAAGAAGACCAAAGAAGCTGGGTTCTGGCAGCATCGAAGGGTGGCAGCAGGAACAAGGTCGGTGCACTCACCAGCAAAATGTGAAGGCAGACAAGGAAGCAGAGTTACTTTGTCCTTAGACCTCATTACATCTGGGCCACCCAGGAAGCTGCTGTCCACTCTGAGGGAAGTTCTTCCCTCCTCAGTCAATCCTTCCTGGAAATATGTTCCCACATCCACCCAGAGGCGTTTCTCTTAGTTGATTTCAGATCTACTCAAGTAAACAATTAAGATCAACTATCACAATAGCTACTGATCCTGGACCTTGAGTATTTTTGAAGAGTCCTGAAGAAAGTACATCATTTTTTTTAAATAAAAATGCAATATTATGGAGCAGATGCAAAATTTCAGATGGCTTAGATAAGCTAGGAAGCATTGTGATGGTTAGCGTTGGCTATCAACTTGTCAGGATCTGGACTCCCATATGACGCAAATTTCTAAGCACACCTGTGAGGGCTGATTTAATCTCTGCACACGGCTGTGAGGAATTATGTTGAGTAAGTTAACTGAGGGGGGAAGACCCATCCTATAAATGGGTTGCACTACTCTTTGGGCTTAGGTCCTGGGCTGCATAAAAACGGAACAGTAGCTCAACACTAGCACTCATCGCTCCCTGCTTCCTGTTTGTGAATGTGATATGACCAACTACTTTAAACTCCACTCCCTTTACTTCCTCACCATGGTGGACTATACCCTCGAGCTGGGAGCCAACCCTTCCTTCCTTTCTAAAGTTGTTTTTGTCAAAGTATCACAGCAACAGGAAAGGAAACGAGGACAAACATTAAGGCAATACCTGTACTTAAATCTTTAAATGGCAATGGATATGGAGGATCCAGAGTCAGGCTTTCTGGCCTGACCTCTGGTCCTGATCCTGCCTTCCATCAACCTTGAGCTCCATTGAGCTGAATTGCGCATACACCATGAGGTACAGTCAACCTTCTGTCTTAAACATGCACAGATTAAACCAACCAGAAATCAGAAGTATCCAGAAAAACAAACCTGAATCTCTACTGAACATGTACAGATAGATATATGCTCCCTATTCATTAAGCAGTGATAGGATAAAAATTTGACTGACATTTACATTGTATTATGTTTGGAAAAATCATAGAGCTGAGTTTTAAAGTATAAGGGAGGTGTACATAGACTATGTGAGCACACTAAAACACTATGTAATTTACATAAGGAACTTGAGCCTCTGCAGATTACAACATCTGCAGGATAGAATCAGTTCTCACAAATACCAAGGGACAATTTATTCATTACATGTTTTCCCCATTAGTCAAGAAGCTCTTTGATAGCAAACATTATCTAAATTATCTCTGTAGTAGCCCCTTCCTGGTATGTGATAGATTTCATAAATATCTGTTGAATAAAGAACTCTTAAACCAAGAAAGAAGATCATCTTCCAACAGTGACTATTTATTCTTATAATAAGAAAATCAGAATTTCATATCACAAAATAAAGCATACTTCTGCTGAAAAATGTCAAAATTAATGCCTAGAGATACGAGCCACACATTTCAGCAGTCTGCAAACCCAGATGCGTTCTTCCTACTCTTCCTACTGACTCTTCATATCCCTTAGTTTCACCTCCTTCCCACTCCATTTACAAATTCACACACTCGTTTGCTCATCTCCCGGGGGAATGTTGGACTTAATTGACAATAGTAGAATAACTTTGACAGAATAAAAAGGAATTAAGATTCCAAGTTCAGATCCCCAGGCTGGCCAATAATCCCCCCATGAAGTGCTGGCGCTCAGCAGTGGGATTTACTCCCCTGGTTTCCCAAGATGATTAAGAGTTGATTCGTAATTGACAATGATGTACACTGGAGCATGTTATCAACTCAAGAAAGGGGCTGTATGATTCTCATTAACATGAATAGTGGTTAAGCTTCATAGACAGAGCATAATGTCCACTTTGCTCTACAAAGAGGAAGCTTTCATTGCCGAGATTATAAAATATTGATTAATTCGTATGTACTCAGACATCCATCTAAAACTGGAATCATTCAATCTGTCACCTTTCCTACATCCACCTAGAAAACAGCAACCCCAAGGAGAACAAAAGGAGAAGTGAGGGGCTGGAAATGAGGAAGGAGGGTAAACAGGGAGGAAAAAAGAGGCTGCAAATGAAGCCTGACAAACTTACACTGTAGACAGACACAGCACCCACCTGCAATCACACACACAGAGGCCCCTCTCCTAATTAATGCAGCTTTGCTTTCATGCCAGATATTAGGGAAACATTAATGAGAGAGAAATCTTGTTAATCCATTTCCCACTTCATTAATTATGCATCAATGTCAAGTTTGTGTTGGCCTGCCATAAGACAAGCTGTTCCAATAAAGACCAATGCTGCATGTTATGCAACAGTTATGGGACTTTCCTGACCCTTTGTGACTGTTTTGAGAACATACTAAATGCTTCTTCTACACGTGCTTGTGTTCAGTAGTAGGTATTTTGTGGTTAGATTATGAAATGTCCTTTATGCTGACTACAAGTGTTTCTTAGGGAATTCTTCATTCACCTTTTCCCCAGGCACATTAAAGATTCTCTTCAGCTAGAGAAAAAGGCAATGAAACATTGTGAGTGTACTTAATGTCACTGAATTATACACATAAAAGATGATGAAATGACAAATTTTATCTGATGCATATTTATCACAATAAAAAAAGAAAATGCTTTTAAAAGTAAATCAATCTTCTAGAGACCTTTAAAAAGTTGAATTACACTGGAATTACAAAAGTAGGAAAGATGTTTAAAAGTTCTGAGTCTCAGGATGAAGAGACGGCTCAGTGGTTAAGAGCATGGACTGCTTTTCCAAAGGACCTGGGTTCAATTCCCAGCACCCACATGACAGCTCATAATTGTCTATAACTCCAGTCCCAGAGGATCTGACACTCTCATACAGATATACATGCAGGCAAAACACCAATGCACATAAAATAAAAATAAATAATTACTAAAAAAATACGTGCTGAAGGTAAGGCTAGAAGGATAGTTCAGAAGGTAGGTGCTCTTGCTGGACAAGCTGTGATATGAATTTGATTAGAATCCCCATTGAAAGGAGAGAACTGACTCCCAAAATTTGTTCTGTGACCTCTACAGAAGTGTCGTGGCATATGTGTGCCCCTACACATATCACACACATGCAGAAGAAGTAAAAGGGGAAAAAGAAACAGGATGAGGAGCAAGATGATCACCTCAGGATGTGTTTTCTTTTATACAGAGAAATATAAAATAAATTTCAGACCCAGCAACCTCCATTGTACTGTCTGCAGAAAGCAAGGGATTTTGAATGGCTGCACCAACAAATACAACTGAGCATATAAAGATGTTTGCCACTGTATTAGTTAAATCAAAGTGTCAATAGCTAATTATAGCCACTCTCCTTCCCTGTCATTCTTTGTGTTCCTAGCTGATTGGTTTATCATTGACTGGATGTTATCTTTCCCTCTAGCCCAAGTGCTAAGCTAAGAAATTCATCCAAGTTTGACTAGTAAGCATATAAATGCTATTGTTCTCTTCTCCTGCTGAACAGGGTCACTTCTCTTCATTGAATGATTCTCACTTTTGAGGAGTTCTTCAGAGTCACAAAGTGCCTCAGACTTCACACTCTCAGAGGATAGAGAGTAAATGTCAACCAATCCAGTAACCTTTTCTCTACCTTTGAAACAAGATACTGGGTATTAAAATGTCTCCAGAGCTTATCTTCAAGGTGCAAACTGATTGACACCAAACTTGGTAAGAAATTTTCATTCATTATAAATAACTGAAATTACTTTATCAGTGGTATAGCATTGATTTGAGACATAATTTTGATGGGTCAATCAAAATGAAATTTGAAATAAGAAAAAACATACAGTGAAGTCTTCAAGAAATGTTTTGTTCTGTATCAAAATTCCCCCCGTGTAACAATGGCTAAATGCTACTTTTAACTAAAAATAAACCATCAGTACACCAAACAGAACTGCATACTGTTAATTCAACTCTGATAATCATTTCTCTTAAACTTTTTAATTTTGTCTAGATTTATTCATTAAACAGGTTGAATTATTTTGATTCCTTTCTTACATCTCCAATTATATCCATACTTGTCCAGTTCCCCTCTCCTATAATGATTTATTTGGGATTGGTTCAGCTTACAGGAGCACCGAGAATGTCAGAGCGCCTGCACCTTACCGCAAATTATGTGGGCAAGGACAGAAGCACCAAAGGGTTTCTAAAAGTGGCAGTGCTGAGGGAAGGGGCTCTCCGAGTCCGGTGCTTCTCAAAACAGGAAGGACTCCAAACAACAGGGAGGACTCTGCCCAATGAGATCCAGAGAACAAGCACAGAAGTCCCTGTGGGTGGGCTGTGGTTTAGCGTGCCTTCTTACACCTCACTGTGCGCAGACTCTATCCACCTCATGACAAGATCATATCTTGGGAAAGATTATGTCAAACTCCCTTCACAGAGAACAATTCATGTCTATATAAACATTGTTCAAGTTCCACAAGATCTCAATAGAGCTTTGAACCAGCACTGTGGTGGTACATATCACTATTCCAGACATTTCCAGTATGTTTTTAAATTTTTCATCTTTGTTTATGTGTGTACACGACAGACACATTAATGAGAGAGGGGATCAGAGGACCATATAGGGTATTGGTCTTGCTTTCTACCTTGTCTGAAACAGGATCTCATTTGTAGTATTTCTGCTATGGATACCAAGTCAGCTGGTCCATGAATTTACTGGGATTTTCTTGTTTCTGCCTTCCATCTCCCATAGGAACCCTGAGATTACAGCCATTTATGCTGCAGCACCTGGCTTTTACACGGGTTCTGGGGATTCAAAGTCAGGTCTTCACACTTGTATGCAAGCACTTTTGTCGACCCATCAATCTCCACAGCCCATTATTCATATTTAACAACTAGGATAGAGGACTGCAACGTCATCAGAGAAATCATCGGGAGCTTGTCTTCCCTCGTCTGGTTACTTACAGTGGTGGCTCCATCTTGGAGCAGAGACACCTCTCCAGTCATGACAAGTCTGTAGATAACTGCTTGTGGTCTGCCTACTGACTAGCTGTCGGAGAAGGTGCAGCAGGAGACAGGACCAGCACCTAGGCTGAGAAAGGGCTGGGATAAGCCAGCGCTTGGTGAAATACTGTGACCTCAGCTTCTCACTGACGAGTTCCCAGTAGAAGCGCTGTGGGAAGAAGAAGAGCAAAGTGTCACTCATTCCTCACTCAGTCGGCCACTGTTACAGTTCCAAAAATCTCAGAGGGGTTCTGTATGTGACACAGAAGCATTTTAAATAATTTTTTAAAGTTTTAATTTAAAAGCTAGAAAACTTTGGTAGAGCATTTACCTAGCATGCGTAATCACCTGGGTTCAATCACCACCCTCACACACAAACACACACACACACACACACACACACAAATCATGCTACTTTCAATACCATCTACTTATGCACATGAATAATGCTTTTCAGGATCTGCATCAATAAAAGTAAAACCTAGGGCTGACTGTGGTCGCATACACCTACAGTCCCAGCACTTGAGAGGTTGAGGCAGGAAACCACCAGGACTGTATAACAAGGCTCTTTCAAAAATAAATGAATAAATAACAATTGTTGACTTTATTGACGCTGAACCTATCTCCTCCTAGTAATGAGCAATAAATATTCATGAATATATAATTGAAACACAAAAATATAAGTCAAAGCAAAAGGGAAAGCAAAAAGCCCAATTCCCCACACATTTTCTTCATCAAGACACACTTCTATAGAAAATTCTATTTCACCAATTAGCTGAGAGTTGTTAAATATATAGGTTTTATCTTTTGTGTGTGTGTTTGGATACTTTTATATTAATTATAATGGCACTAGTGGCTGATTCCAAAAGAAATTTGGGTACCATGATTACAGGAAATTCTTATAATTTGAACTATTAATTTACGTAAATATTTTTGTTGAAGTGAAGCATGATGGGATCGCTGAATTGTTCAAAGATAAGCACAGAATAGAACTCCATGAGAAAGAGAAATAAAAACAAAGAAGAAATATAAATATTTATTAAATATTTATTTATTAAATAGGGCTTAGCTTGCCTTTCAAATTTAAGTTCATTTTCTAACCTTGAAATGGGTTGATGGCAGTATCACATTGCTGTGGTATTTAGACTATATGTCAGTATTGAAAAAGCGATATAACCACAATATTTATAACATGAGAGAAATTGCATCTTCTGTCACTGAGTTTACAATGAAAACATCTGACAATTTGTAAGGGGTACTCACACACACAAAAAATCCAAACTTCTACTGACTCTATGAGAGTAGGAAAGTTTAAAGATCACTGTGAGGACTAAAGAGAGATGACTCAAGAGCTCAGAGTGTGTAGTGTTCTTGCAGAGGACCCATGTTTGCTTCCCAGCCCCCACACTGGTTGATTCCACACTGTCTCCAGCTCCAAGAGATCTAACTCCCTTTTCTGGCCTCCTTCAGCACTGCATTCCTGAGCGAAAAGTACACACACATAGTTAACAATGAAAATAAACTCATTAAAGATTACTGATCACTATGCTATGAAAACACCTCACTATGTCTATTATTTGTGTAAGGAAGGCAGAGATATTTGGGGACTGGGAATGTAGTTCAGTAGAAGAGTGCTTTATAGCATTAATACAAGAAGCAGCCAGTGGGAGGAAGAGAGAGCAGTAAAATGATTTCCAAAACTTACAAGAGGCAGCAGAAAACAAGTTGTGAGCGATGAAATCTCGCTAAGTGATCAGTAAAGCAAGTAAAGCCATCTGGAATATTTTTCCTCACTCAAGAGCTGTACAGTCCTGATTCCCTACCCTTGCTCCCTCTCATGTGCACATCAGGCAAGAGATAAGAATGTGAGAATTTGAAGTGCAATAATCCACAGTTCTGCGTGTCTGAAAGTGATAAGCCCATATAATTTTCTTTCACTGAAAGAACTAGCACTACACAGGACCTGAGCACAGAAACCTTGACCCCAAATGTAACTCACCTAGCTTCTGTGTGGATTGACATCACAGTGTTCCAGGAATTGTTATTAAAGACTAATTAGGAAGTCAGTTAGCCCGATGGAATCACATAGACCTAAAAACAAAACAAAACAAAAAAACGAAAACAACCTGACATCATACACAGGAACACCACTGCACCAAACAGGATGTTGCAATTTATCTATGGGGCGCATATACAAGAAACCATCAAAATGAAAATGGGACTCAACTTTAATGAATACTCAGAGGGTAAGTATTAAAAAACAGCTCTGCCCACAGTATCAGAACATGGAGTTCTCTTAACGAAAGTGTGTGGAAAAAGTATACAGCCTACACACATTGTAACTCCCCAGTGTAAAACACCACGCTGGGTTATGGGAAAAGCCCACGTCCTATCAGCCCCAGTCACCCTACATTGGAATGAAAAGAAGGAAATGTTGTTCTGAGCAGCTTGCCAAGGCTAAGGAAAAGTAGAGAAGTTGCTGAAAGCAAGTTTGTTGTGATTGATATAGACAAAGAGGTGTATTCTAAACTACATTTGCCACCTAAACATTGAAACTGGTCACTGTCCCAAACAGAGCATGAATAACATCAACGTAGATAATAACAGTGGGGAAGAGATGGGCTGACTGGAGAGGTTTAGCAGGCGACTTTAGGAAATGCATTTTGATATTTAGAATGTTTTTCAAGTGGTATGGTTTGCTTTAGCAGATACATTCACACAGCCATGGGCTGGATTCCTCACCCAGGAAATCTTAAGTCTAAGATTACTTGTCATCTTTTAAAAATTAGTGCTGGGACGCAAATCCAGGACTACACACATGGTAAGTGCATGCTCTAGTAAGCTACATCCTCAGCTCTTCATGCTTTAATATAAAACAGTGGTTCACAGGTGCCATGAGTATAAACTTTGAGCTTATCAGGAAAATGGTCATAAAATAGAGGGTTAGAGGGCACTGTAATTATTTCCACATGCCCACCACCAGGCATGCCCACCAATCATGAGTTCACAATTCATTTTACTTCATCTGTGATTTACCTACTCCCCCACCTCTGTATTACTGCAGAGCAAATCCAAGATATAAAGTGGACTTTATATCTTGTCTACTAGTCTACTTGTCTACCACTTGTCTATGCACACAAATACATTGCTGCTTCTACTACATATCCCTTGGGAAGGTGTTTATCACTCCAGACTTAACAAGCCCGTGAAGCAAGACAGCTAAGTCTTAGAATTCTCAGTAGAACGTTTCTTTCCTCATCTTCAGCAGAGTTTCTTTGCTAGAACAAAGTGCTTACATAGGCCATTACTGTCTAGAAAATATTGCTCCCTAACAGCTGCTGAGAAGGCTCCGTGGCATTGGCATCACCTAGGAATAGAGGCCAGGCCCGTGTGGGCTGGCCATCTTTGAAGCTTGAGAGCTGGCATGCTTGTTGGCAGCAGCCCCGAGAAGCAAAGGAACAAACAAGCCAAGGCTGTGTTCACAGTTGAAAATGGCAACGCCAGGCCAGAGTCACAGGCCTAAGAAAAATCTGCCTTGGTCCACCCATTGCGTTTCCTGGTAAACCAGGACATCTTTTCAGTTCAAAACTCACTCTTGTTGGGAAGAAGGAAAAGAACATGCGTCTCTTCACAAAAGTCAGGTCCTTTCTCCGTTTTCTTGGTGAAGGAGAATGCAAAAAGAAATCCCTTCCTGTTTTCTTCTCGGTGTGCATGCTGCACACTGATTAATGCTAATGGGATTCATGCATTCAGACAGGAGTGCAGTTGGCTTCAGGATTGGAAACGCCATTCAGAAAGTTTGTGATTGGCATTGATCGGGATGCATTTAATCCAGATTGAGTTTAACCTTTTATATTTAGACAAACAGAAATCCCCAATGAATGTATTTACCACAGTGGTATTGTCTGGGCTTGGCAAGAAAAAAATAAAGCATCTCTGAATAAAATCTCTCTTTTTTCCCAGCACATAAAATATTTTCTTTGGTAAATTTTGAAGAGAAATGTTATCGTTTTGAAGATTCCAATTTTGGTCTTATTTTTCTAAACATGTTTGTTATGGGGCTGAGCAAACAGAACATGGAAGATAGGGCAATTTTTCTTACAGGGGACAATGTTTTCCTAAGCCCTAGTTCAAACATGAAATAAGACAATCTCGTTTTCCACCAGGGAAATTATTATCTGTTTCGTATGTACTATACTAATTAGATTAGGCCTAAATCCTCGTAGTTTGCATAATTTTATTTAATTTGCCAGAAGGGGTCACATGTAGCATCAGACCTCTTCTGAGAGGTGATGCTATTTAATCTGCAAAAACGTATCCCAGTCTACAGAGCTGAAAAGCAATTTTAGAGGAAAATGTACAGTTCTCTTCAGAGATACAAATTCTACCATTTGAGTAAGAAAAGCCTAAGAAGTGTACCCAATTAAAGGTGTATAAACACGGAGTTGGTAAATGTAGAGTCTATTCCAAGTCATTCCTTCCAGGGTAGTGCTGTTTCCTTAAATGACTTTTCTGAGTATTTACCTAACATATCATTAACTTTTAAATTTTCATACTCTGGCCCTTGGACTGTTACTTCTTTCTTACCATGCGTCCTTCTCTCTGGGTTAATGTGTTTTTCTCCACACTAAATAAATTGTTTCCCTCTCCCTCCCCATCCCTCAGAATCAAAAGAATAAAAGAATGTACACTTTTTTTTTCCTTGAGAAAACAAGACAATAGCTTTTAATTTAACATCACAGACGTATTCTTGTCTTATTTTTTTCAATATCTATGCATTCTGAATGCTCTTAAAACAAACAAACAAGCAAAACCAAGGCCTTACTATGTAGTCTAGACTGACTTCAAGTTCTTTATCGCTCTGCCTCACTCTCTGTGCTGGGATTTCAGGTGTGTGCACCGTCACCCTTAACTATATCCCACATACTCTGTCTTTCAAAATTTCTTCTCATATAGATCTGTGTTATTGTATATATGCATGCATAACTATACTTAACATGTATTACAGCTATGAGATATTCTAGGTATTTTATGAACATTAATATGGGAGAGTTTTCCTTAGCCTTACATGGTCAGCTAAGATATTTGATGCTTAGTGTCACCAAACTGTGATTCCAGTCACACAGAGCAAACAGCAGAAACCGAGCTTCTTAAACAGGACACTGAGAAATTTCTCCCTCATTATCATTGTTGATAACATAGTAGAGCTTCAGAATGAGGATTCTGGAGTCTCAAGGTGCTTTCAATAGTGACAGACTAAATCCATTTTCTCTAGTCAAAAGGACGAAGAAGAACGCTCTGGAGAGGCGCCCTCGGTCTGACTGCTTTCAGGATAGTCTCTTTCCATCGCTCTACATGGTAGGAACACCAACTTTCCATTTTTCTTTTAAAGGACAAGATAGCGTTCCAGACTCATTCTGTGGTCTGCGCTGTCGGGTTTACTCCCATAAGGGCCACCTCATGCTACTGAGAGACCCCTGCTCTTTCTTACAAAACAGTCCTCTCCCATGGGGATCCCTTTCCTTTTGAAAAGTCCAGTCCCGGCTCCTTTCTTTTTGTTCCTGAAGTGGCTGCACACTGTACAACACCACACCTTGAACATTGTTTAAACACCAAACAAAAAGAGAGGAAAAAACAAAAAGCAGCATTTCAGTTCATACTGTTTTTCAGACTGAGTTCTGTGGAATCCATTACAAGACCCAGGAGAAGGGGGAAGGAAGGGATTTTTGTACTTCACACCCTGATTTTTCAAAGCAACCTGAGTTTTCAAAGCATGGTTGTCTTATGTATTTGCTTCCTATTTCGTTTATTTTTGGTTTTTCATTTTTTTAAAGACTTATTGTTATGTGTAATTGTGTACAGATATGTGTGTTTGCATGTGTTTAGTTCATGTGAGTATAGCACCGAAGAATGCAAGAGACACAGGATCCCTTAGAACTGGAGTGGTTATAAGCCATCTTATACGGGTGCTGGGAACCAAGCCCAGGCCTTTTGGAAGAGCAGCCAGTGACCTTTGAGGAGCCATCTCTCCAGCCCCAGGAAAGGTTGTTTTAGAGACAGGTTCTCACTATGTATTCCAGGCTAGATAGAACACGTGATGCTCCTGCCTCGGTCTCTTAGGCATGCATTACCATGACTAATTTCCTTGACAGGAAAGAAAAGATCTGAAAACCTTGGTGTCACAGTAAGAAAAGTCTGGGAGGCAGACCAGAGTAGGAATCCCAAGCATACACTACCTATCCCTACCCCAGCTGCGCACAGTGAAGAGCATGGTGCAGCACACAGAAGGTTAACCCACTTCCCTCCAGTACTTATCAGAGTCATCCTTTTATTCCCCTGGTCTTCTTAGCATACGGCCTGAGTTGAGCAAGAAAACTTGGTGTGTTACCAGGCTGCAATGCTCAGCATCCTTCCTAAGGTTAGAAATGGGTTATAGTTTTGAATGATAAGCTAAACTTTAAACTGAGAGTCTTGAAAAACAGAGGCATGACAAAGTATATTCATAGATCATTCTAGATTTTTAATAACAGAATGTACTGAGGCCTAGTTTGGCTTCATGCTTAAAAGGAGAGGATCTGAGCTCACATCACAGCTTTGTCGCTTAGTCGCTGGATAGCTATGGGCAAGTCACTTCGCCTCACTTTCTTCATCTTATAATTGTTTTAATCACAGCATTCACAGACATCAGTGAGCTAACATACACTTAGAACAATGGAACACAGAAAGCCACGTATCTTAGAGTGATAATAAAAGGCTTACTGTTGTTATGATGGCCTGCCTTTTACAGTGGGTAAAACAGGATTCCAGAATCACTTTAATTATTTCACAGGGAATTCAGTCTCCTGGCCAGAACTTCACCCTTCCAGGCCACCAAACTGTCCAATAGTGCAACCAATGGATCAGTCCTAAGAACAATAGCTACCATCAGTGAGGTGTAAGTTTGACATACCTGGATGAAACTCACTCTTCATTGGAGACTGTTTAAAAGTAGCTTTGCAGCTGGCAAGACAGCTCACTACATAAGTCTGGTGACCTAAGTTTCATCTCCAGGACCCACATGGTAGAAGAGTACTAATTCCTGCAAGTTGACATTCTGAGTAACATATATACAAAGTGGCATGCCCCTGCCTGCACGTGCGCGCGTGCACACACACACACACACACACACACACACACACACACAAACAATAAATAAATGTTAAATAAAATGTAAGTAACTTTGAATGCTGGGGAGAGCTGTTTAAAAAACAAAAAGCAAAACAAAACAAACAAAAAAACAACAAACAAATAAACAAAAAGCCATGGGTACCTGAGATAGGATCCCAGCAGCCATATTTAAGAATTAGTCATGGCTATATATGTGACTGTAATCTTAGCACTATGCAGACTGGAGGAGAACACTTGAGGCCTGCTGGCCATCAGCCTTAGCTACAACAGACCTAGGGAAAGACCCTGAATCAAAGAAATATGGCAGAGAGTGATAAAGTGGGACACTTGACATCTTCCTCTGGTCTCTGCATGCCTGCACACACATCATACACACATACACCACACTCACACACAGAAATACACACACACTAAAATAAATAAACTAATTGAAAAGGTAGCTTTACCCCTCTAGCAGGCCTGTGCCTATTGGTAGGTACTGTGTGGGTAGGCTTCACTAGGATTCGAGAAAGATTCTCTAGTCAAGCTACTTACTTATGGAGATTTGCTGTGGTTCAATTCAATCCCCCAGGACCATCTGTAACATTCAGACACCAGAGCATGGGGTCAGGAAGCCAGGAGGTCCTCACTGACTGATGGAATGCCCTAATTAGGAGAGACTAATAGACCTTTGGACAACAGAAATTTTTACCAATAGGTTGTACTTTGTACCATCTCTGCAGTTTCCCTTGGCTAGGCACCAAATATCAGTAAGCATGCCATTCCACCACCTATAAAGAAACAGCTGCAGGAATGAGCTGCTGAAAACCCCACACTAAAAGCAGAGTTGTAGTCATCAGTCTCCCTTCACCTATTTCCTGTGTATTCTGTGACATAGGCAGAAGGACTCCCAAAGATGTCTATGACACTTGACACTAAGAGAATCTGAGATGTGACTAAGGCTATGTTCCTTGAGATTGGGAGATGGCTCTGTCCAGGTCATCTGTATCATTAAAGCTTGCCCAGCCTAACCACATGAGTCTTCAAAGGAAAGAACTTCCTCTTCTCACCATAGAGAGCGAAGCAACAATGATTCAGCTCATCAAATCTAGCTTTTCAGGCAGAGTAGTAGAGTCTTGAGCAAAGCATGGTTTGTCTTCTAAAAGAAAATACTAGCTTTCAGGAAAGGCCAAGAAATAAAAGTGGGTGACAGGAGGAACTGCAATACCTCAACCACACAAAACTCAATGTTTTCAATATTGAGAAAGGAAGTTATTTGTCTGCTGCAGCCCATAGAGAGGACTACACTGTGATTTTTTAACCCAGTGAGGCCCACATGAGACTTCTGACCTGCTAACTATAAGATTAAAAATTTGCGGCTGTTGGGAGCTGGGGAGATGCTCAGTGGTTAAGAGTGATTGCGTAAGCAAGAGGACCCAAGTTTGAATCCCTAGCACCTGTGATACTAAATATTGGAATAAAAAACGATTTTTCAGTAGCCGATGAAAATGTACAAAAATGCAATCTAAAACTAGTTATTCTAAATTAAATATTAATTTCTAATGCTATTGTATAACTCCAAAACATTTTAGTTCAATTATGAGACAGTGGGGAGTTTTTAAATCTCATAGTTTTCTTCTATTTCATAGTTTTCTTCTGTTTCATAGAAGTCATTCGGAGAAAGCAGTCTTGTGCTCTTTCCCCAAGTGCTTGGCTAGCTTAATTTAATGAAAGTTAATCAAACATATACTCAAGTGAGTGACAAATAGGATGCCAGCTAAAGGAGCTCCTGTTTAATCAAGCAGTCTCATCATACATAGACTTGAGCAACAGCCCTAAATTACTGGCCTCGCTAAAAATGACATCATCACTATAAGGAATATCAGATACAAATAGGGTTTGTATTAGGGCTGGAGAGATGACTCGGCAGTTAAGAGAGTTTGTGGCTTTTACGGAGGGCCTGGACTTGCTTTCCAGCACCCATGTTAGTCAGCTCACAAGACTTTACCTCCACACATGAATGAATACTTGCACATAGACTCATATATATATATATATATATATATATATATATATATATATATATATATACACATATAAATAACAATGACATAAATATTTTTAAAATTTTATGTACAGAGAAATCGATTTTTAAAAGTCATGCCTGGGCATTTGATAAGACAGCAGACTTGACTCTAGGCTTCCCAGTTCCTCCTGATCCTCTTTACTAGAATCCCACGTACTTACAGGCTGTTTGTCATATGAATTCTATAGACACATTTCTCAAAGTACTTATCGCAGCAAAATCTGAGCTATAATACTCTTCATACTCAGCATCTGATCATAATTCCCTTGTTTAAAACAGCTGACATTCAGTGTACTGCAGAAAGAACTGTACATCCATGATTATTGCAGTTCTATGCACAATTAGCACAATGTAGAAACCACCCAAACCCATCAGAAAAGGAATAAGTAAGAAAAATATGGTATATGTGCACAATGGAGCTTTCTTCCACCATAGTGAAGAATGAAGTTAATGCCATTTGCAAGAATGGATAGACCTGAAGATTATCATGTTAAATAAAATAAACCAGACTCAGAAAGACAAATATCACATTCTGCTTTCTATGTACAGATTCTAGATTCATACATGAGAAAGAAAAAGAGAGAGAGAGAGAGAGAGGGAGAGAAATGGTAGATATAGCTAGATAGGTCATAACATTAGAAGGTGAACTATGTGGGGACTAAAAGGAGGCAATGAGGAAATAAGAAAACATATTTTGAGGAGAAAAGGTAAATGTCAGGCTGGAGATACGGGTCAATAGTTATGAGTACTTACTGTGCAGTCACGAGGACCAGATTTCAGATCCCAGCATCATATATCAAGCAGGACATCCCACAACATCTGTAACTCCAATGCCCTTTTCTAGCCTCCTCTCATGCATGGGTGCACACACCTGCAGACACATGTGCACAACAGACACATAACACCTAACAACATACACATAAATAAAAATAGATATCAAGACATTACAAATTTACCTGTTATGAAGAATCTAGACTTAAAAAATAGATATGTACACCACACATGCACACGTAAGAAAGTTGAAGGAGGACTACTTGAGAAAAGAATGGTGCTCTTCTGAAGGAGGAGAAAGGCCAAGGGAGGGTAATAGGTAGGAGAATATGAGCAAAGTACAATGACAAATATGTAGGAAAACAGCATATTGAAACAAATGACTTTGTGAGCTTACTAAAGAAAGAAAGGCAGGGAAAGCAGAAGTTGACATTCCATAGAAAATTCTGTCCAATTTAAATGAATATCCTATCCTGGATTAGATTTCTGTTTAAGCTTATTACACGGACACTAGTTCCTTTATGGTTTGCTGGGCATGGTCCACCTGGATGCCATGCCTAGATTTTTCTGCTTGTTCTCTTATGAAAATGAACAGTGAAGACCTGGGAATAAACCATGTGCATGGATAAGCATCTTCCCTGCTTCAGGACTGCACTTACCCCTTCTAAGGGCCTTGCATTTCTTGCTCACTAACTCTCCTCTGTCAGAACAGGAAAAAGTTTTATATCATTACTTATTCCTAAAACAGATTCATAAATTTGTGCCTTTAAGCTTTTTATCAGTGAAGGTGTGGGATGAAACCATTTATCTACAAAGTGCTTTTGCTTTGGTTTGCTGGCAAAACACAAACAGTGGAAGAGAAATGCTGGGTTAGACGCTGGCCCTGATCACAGACTGTTCTACTTGTATTGGGTACTGTGTGCTGAAGGGGGAGAGATGAGGTCAGAGTTTGTGTGAAGAGAAGTGATCATAAAGAACTTTAAGCCAGGCCTGCAAGACAGGAACTTGCCGCCAAGCCTGGTGATCTGAGTTCTGTTCCAAAAGTGACCTCTGAGCTCAGCACGCAAGTGCATACAGACACAAACTCACACAGAGACACAGATACACACAGATACACGCAGAAACAAACACACAGTCACAGACATACATATACACAGATACATGTAGATGCAGATACACATAGACACATATAGACACAGAGACAGACAGAAACAGACACCCGCACACATACACACATGCAGAGGCACAGATACACACAGAGAGATATAAACACATACAGGCACAGCACAACACATACAGAGAGATGCAGATATACTACACACACATACACACACACACACACACACACACAGACGTGCAAATATACACAGACACCCAAAGACACATACACACAGGCATACGCATTCATGGACACACACATAATAATAATACAGAATTTTTATCCATGTCTTCTCTTACAATTAGTGTTTCTATTATCATGCTTTCACTCATACATAGTAAAATTTGGACTCAGGCATCCATTTCCCTTGATGGAGGAGCAGGGAGCTCAGCACTTTGACCTGGAGGAGCAGGTTGAGCCAGAACAATGATGGAGATGCTAACAATCTGGTGTATCGTGTATCCTTCGGAAGCCAGTGACATGTAGCATCCCAGCATAACTCAGCAGTCGCTAGAGGGAAATACAGTCCCAGGAGCAGGACTCTGATGCTATAGGGGTTTGAAATGAGGTTTCAACACCAGGAAGGAAACTGGATTCTTTTTGTTAAGTTAATTTAAGGGAAAATTCCTCATTGCTCAGCTGTAAGGGTAATGCAGAATTTCACAGAATGAAGAAACTACGAATTCATAGTACCCATGTTAAAACAACAGTAATAATGAATAGCCAATATTTACTCAGTGCCTTAGCCATTTCTTTAAATTGTAATTTAGTTTACCCAACGTCTCTCTTAGGTGGATGATTTTTATTATTTGCAGATGAAGAAGTCAGGAGATGGGGAAATTACATAACTTACACATGTTCACACAGTTAATCAATAGATGATGGCGTCTAATTCCTGAGGCTTGATTGCCACAGCATATGCTTTCAACATTGCTGAACGTGCAAAATGAAACAAGGCTTATGGAATTTTTAGGTGAGCTCCGGTCATCAACACTCCGTAAATTTAATCAATTATCATGACCAGCAATGGTGATCTGGTATTGAAGTCATATTGCTAACCGTAGCAGCAAGGGGGTTCTGCTTCCCAGGAGAGGAGTGATGAGGCAACCGTGTGCTCTTCAGCACAGAGGCTGCAGTGTCCAGAAACGGGAACGTGGAATGCAGAACCTTACCCTTTTAACCGATGTAACTGGGCAGTGACACAGAGGGAGGCTAAACCATAGACTTTGGTTTAACAGCAGCCTATGCTCTGTTGTTTATTGGCAGTGAGACATTGGGAAAATGACTCAACAGATGTGAACATCTAAGAGCTCACATCTGTGCCTAGCAGACTCTACTGCATATATGCTCAGTGTGTAGAAGTTACTTCCTGCTTTCTGGCCTCATCCCCTGCCATAAATTACCCTGTAACGTGGCTGCTGTGTGAACTTCTAGTTACAGAGGCACACTCATCCTCAGTTGGTACAGTTTGTCATGCACATCCACCTGATGCCTTGAGTGGTATACATGATGATAGAGTCACAGCCTGGTAGAGTTCATGGACCAGAAGCTGTTTGGATTTAATCAGGAGGAAGAAAACTTGAAAAGTGCCTATTTGACACCCGCCCCCCCAAATGCAGGTCAGTTTAGAAAGAAAAAAACTTCCTTTTTGACTATGGTACAATTATGCATAAAAATAAAATATGTATTAAAAAGATGATGCCATATTCTTCATGGGTAACATTTATTGTCAATTTAAATTAAATTTCCCAGGCCTCAGAGAAAATGGTGTGTGTGTGTGTGTGTTGGGGGAGAGCATGACTGCCACCTCTCGCTCGCTTCTCTAGAACTGAGAAAGTGCAGAGGAAGCCAGGCAGCAGCTGCTGGGGGCTCACAGTTTTGTTTTTACTTCCATGACCTTTAATGGCTCTTGGTGCAGTCGAGCCAACTCTGCATGTATGTTGACACTCTGAAAACCACACAGATAAGCAACTCTGTGTCGGCCTGCTCTATTTACTTTGGCTGTTACTACTGATCACATATTTCCCTGCTAGAGCCCTTGAAATCTTCCTTCTAATCTGGAGTAGATTTTCTTTTGGATCTTTCTCTTGGTTTCTGAATCATTTTGCCTTTTCAAAGTTCTTTCTTGTTGCCTATGTATGGTTTCTGCCTTGCTATTGAGTGCACTGCACTGATAGATAAGGGCTTGTTCAAGATAGGAAATGCACATCTGCTGAGAGTCTGGGAGATGCAGATGAGGAAGGCAGGGTCTCCACACTCCTCTTCGCAGTCAGACACTCGGCAGGGATAAAGACTGCCTCTGTATCTTTCCACTTGGGAGTGTCAGAATCCCTTCCCTCTCTGCTTTTTAGAGCTAACCCATGCTATCTGCTGTCTTCAGTCCATTCACACCCACTACAATCATTTAAGACAACTAAGTTCTCCTGCTGGCACTCTGTTGTAGAAGTTTATTTTTAGTTATGTATAAAATAATTATTTTGTGCACTGATGGGTGAAGGGCTCCCTAGGTCTTGGCATTTTGTATTCTTTGCAAGTGTTGGATTTATGTGGGGGATGTTTGATTGATCATGATCTGCACATGCTATCAGTAGACTACCTGAGGAGTTCTGGATCAATTAAAAAAAAAAAACCTGAGCACAGATGCTCAGGGTACTACAGTCCAATATGATGCTAGCCAAAATGGTAATTCCTTCTGCTGAGGTTTGGCAGGGATTCCACCTATGAGGGCGCCTCATTGCCTTCCTTGGTAAGCCGCCCCATAGGCATACTACTAAAAATGGAGCACCAACGTGGGGCACTAATATCACACCAGCTAATCCAATGTGGAGACAGGGAAGAGTGAAAAAGGAACCCTAGACCCTGCAAAGTCTGTTTTGTCTTGTTTTGTTTTGCGCAAACTTGTCCAGATACTGGTGAAGTAAGGCAGTCCTGACAAGACATATCTGCTATGGTAATGAGAACTCAGCCCCAAGAGGGAACTCGACCTACAGACAAAATTACAAATTGTTTTTCCTGCAAATCAGACACTATCTTGAAATCTGGAAAGGGTTTCCTCAGGGTCAGCACACAGGAAGCTGCCTTCCAGAACTGGCTAGGTTGTATCTCATGCTGGTAGTCGAACTTGGTACTGTAAGAGTCACCCAGGTGGTACTGATTTTGAAGGCATGAAGGGTTCATGGATAGCAGCTGAGGTTGGCACTGTGAGAGGCCAAGAGAGACCATTAGTAAAAGTGCAGTTTCAGTAGCAGTTGAAGGCCTAGATTGAAGGGGTTATGTAGATAAGTTGAGGCTTGGCACCGTGAAGGGAGTTCAATAAAGGCCATTAGTGAAGATGCAGCCTCATTGGCAGTTGAAGGCTCAGATTTAAGAGATCCTGTAAAGAAGTTGAGGCTTGGCACCAGGAAAAGAGCCTGGGAGAGGCTACTGTTGAAAGGGAAGCACAGTTGTAGCAAGGGACCCCAGTGTTCTGTAGATGTCAGGACCATGGGATGACCACCAAGAACAGCAGCACCAGTGGAGTGAGCCAGCCAGTGCCTGGAGGACAAACTGTGTGTGCTGCAGAAGGCAAAGTCAGAGAAGTGACCCAAACCCTTTGGAGGATCCTAGAAGATCTAGAGTGAATTCCAGATAATTGGACATTGATAATGTTTTTCTGCTGTCCAAAGACATTGTGAAAAGCTTGATAGATTGGTTTCATTTGGTCCTATGCATTAGCAACCCTCGTGATTGTTCCTCTTGTAAATAGTTTTGCTGGCGTAGTGTTAAATTGTGTTGTAGAGATAAAGCATTTTTTTATTGATTTATACAGAAAAGGGGAATTGTCTAGACGTTTGAGTTTTGCTTAAAATAATTGTTTTGTGTATTGTTGAGTGAGGAGCTGCCTATGTCTTGGAGTTTTGTATTCTTTGCAGGATATATGTGGGGGATGTTATATTGCTGATGATCTCCATGTGCTATAAGTAGATCCGAGGAGTTCTGTATCCATAAAAACACCTGATCTGGGACTCTCATGGTTCCACTATCCACTATGGTACAGGCCAGGATGGTGGTTCCACCCGCTGGGGTCTGGCAGAGTTGGCACATATGAAAATGTCTCCTTGTCTCCTTGCTGAGCCACCACAGCAGCCCAACAACTACAGCACTCCAAATATATTCTACCATTTTTACAATAATAATATATAATTAAGCATAGAGTTTACCATTTTAATTGTTTTAAGTGCAAATTTTAGTGTTGATAAGTATGTTCACATTGCTATGCAAACACCACCGCTGTATTCTCCAGAAGTGTTTAGTAATTTTAAATTGGAACACCACTGAAGAGACAGTGACTGACTGTGAGCCCCTTCAGCTATCTGCAACTACTTTTCACTTTCTATTTTTATTAATCTGATCTCATGGTATCTAAGTATCTCATGTCAGTAGAGTCCGCTACATTTATCCTTTTGTGTCCAGCTTATCCCATTTATCATAATTCTGTCACTTTTTGTCCATATTAAAGGCTCATCCATGGTATACCACATGCCAGAATTCCATTCCTTGTTCAAGCCAAATGGCATCACGCTGCACCATATTTTGTTGACCCATTCCTCTGCTGGTGGTTATTTGTTTTATTTCTCCTTTGGGCTATTGTGATTGATGCCACTATGAACCCTTACATACAAATGGCTGTTCTAGCGCCTGCTTTACATTTTTGGAGTATTTACCTAAATGTGGAATTGCAAGATCGTATGACACGTCTGCGTTTTAAAAACAATTTTTTTGAGGAAATCCCAACTCTGTTAGCTTCACTCTTGTCATTGTGACCAAATACCTGACAGAAGAAGCTTAGTGAGGAGAAGTCCTTGGTGGCAGGGAGGTGGCAGGGAGGTGGCAGGGATGTACGCTGGTTTGAGTGTGTAGTTGGGCCTTCTCACAGCTTAGCAGATCAAGAAGCAGAGAGCCTTGGCAAGAAGTAGGATCAAACTGTAACTGTCGAAGGCATAGTCTCAGTGAGCTACCTCTGCCAACTGTGTCTCGTGCCCTAGAGGTCCTACAACACCCCAAAACAATGTCACCAGCTGGGGACTAAGCGTTTATCCATAGGATCCTGCAGGGGACAGTTCACACTCAACCTGTAACAGCACCACAATGCATCCACAGCAGTAGCACTATTTTTTTTTTTCCTTCTTCAAGTTTTTTATTATACTATTTCTCTCTTTTGAGAATTTCATAGACAGTTACAGTAAAATGTGATCATATCCCTCCCCCATTTCTCTCCTCCAGCTCCCCAAGTATCTCCCAATATGTCCCCTTCCTAACTTCATACCTCTTCCTCCTCCATCTTTCCTTCTTGTCCTTCTAATAACCAACCAAGTCCAGTTAGTCTTGCCCACTTGAGCATGGGTGTGGGCGCCCAGTGGAGCATGGGAAACATGCCAGCAAGAATACTCTGAAATGATTCTTCCTCCCCCAGGTAGCTTTTACTTGTCAATAGCTCCTTAATGAGGACTGGGGTCTGAAGAACACATCCCTATCTATGCCAGCATCTGGCTGGCTTGAACTTGTGTAGGTAACCTCAGTTGCTGTGAATTCACGATTACAACAGTCATGTGGTGTCCAAGAGATGCCATTCCAGATCACGTCTCCCCATCCTCTCCGTCCTACATTTTTCTACATCCTCTTCTAGGATGTTCCCTGAGTCTTAGGGTGCTCAAATTTGACAAAGACGTCCCATTGAAGGCATGATGCTCAGTTTCTTATTCTCTGCACATTGGCAGTGACCCACTGCAAAATCGATAGTCTTTGGTCAAAGTTGAGAACAGGTCTATAGGTATACACAAATGTTTATCAGGCAATTTCACAGTGTGGCCATTTAATAAAATAACCATAGCCTATGACCTCCTCAGCCATTAAAGATATGTCTGGGAGGGTGCTTCCAGAGATGATTAGATCCTGAGGTTATATACCCTAAGTAAGTGGAATCATGGGGCAAGCTCCCAGAAAAGGAGACCTGAAAGGTAAAGATACCAGAACTCCCAAGCACACAGGAGTTGCTATTCACATGGCAAAGGCAATGCCATCTTTGGTATGTCTGAAAGCAACACATCATTGCTCCCTTGGTCAGGAGTAAGCCAATAAAATAACCAAACTTAAGACCCTCAGTTCTACATCTGAGTGCAGTGAGAAATTGGAGTTGATAGAGCAGCTTGTGTGTGAATGTCTTAATGTGTCAAAGGCCTGAAATGCGAGCATCAAGAGGCTTTCCAGAGAGCAGAGGTGACATTGTAATTATACCATCAAGGATAAAGTCAGAGTTTTATGGATAGAAATGAAAATATAGAAATTATCTAGAAGACAGGTATTAAACACCAAATGCAGAAAAATCCCTGGCATATAAAGTGAATCAGGGGCCTTGTTCTCAAGTAGCAAAAAGTCTAATGGGAAGAATATACATAGAATTTACTATAATAAACCGAAAGTTGTGTATTGATGTAAATATTGTGTTAACTAAGGTAGCACTGTAAATTCTAGAGCAATGAGGTCTCATGGGAGAATTAGGGGATGTTCATGGAGAAGTGAGATTGAAGTAGGGAACTAAGGGATGCAGGGGTTTACCATGCAGATCCACAACGGCATCCCAGTTTGATGCTAGCCCTGTGTCAGCCATGAACTTAAAAGTACATCTCAGCAATTAAATGATGCCATTGAAGCTTAATGTGAGAAGTACCAACTAGGGAAGATAATGAGGACAGAGGCTGAAGAGCCACAGCATGCTTAAAGAATGCCAAATAATTAAGGCACATGAGGAAAGTGGATGCTACTGAGGTGGTAAATATAGAACAGATTGGGGTGAATGCAAGCCACGGAGCCGAAGCTCTTTAACTATTGGCAGAGTTTCCTTGAGAATAGATCATTCCTATGAATCTGCTCTCTAGAAACCCAGGGAGGAACTCAAATATCCATTCATTGTTTTCCCACGGTGGCCAGGTTTCAGTAAGCACATCTCAGTAATGCTTTGAAACCATTTAACTAGCAGACTGCATTTTGACGAGGTGACAGCTGGGTAGTGTGCTGAGGTTACCAAGAGAAACTACTTGAGGTTAGACACAATGAAGTGGGGTTCTGGCTACTTCCTCCCACATGACACCCAAGATGTGTAGTGATTAAACATCTCGTCACACCTGTTGCCCATTCTGGTGAGCTCTGAACCACTGAAGGTTTCTGCCCAGAGAAATGAAGTTATCAGAGCTCAATGAGAAGGGCAGTTTTGGCGGCAATGCAGGACAGGCGGCAACCAATCAGGTAGCAGCTGCCTAGAAGAAGGCAGAGATGAAATTCTAAAAGCTTGTCATGTAGTGATGATTGAGAGGTCAGAGAGGAAGCGATGTCAAAGATTTTTGAAGAGACAAAAGATATGGTACCAGTGAGAGCTTGAGAATGTTTATACAGCAGGAACTCAGGAGTAGCCACTGAGTTAAGAGAAGGACTTGGGGACTTGGAGGTCCATCAGATATGCTTATGTAAACTACTTTCTGCACAGCTTATGTGAAGATTTAGCTCACTAGTATATACTAAATAACCGACAGGATCATTTGAAATGCAAACAGCCAGGTATGGTGGCAAGTGCCATGATCCTTGCACTTGGGAAATAGAGGCAGGAAGATCAGGAGTTCAAGGTAACCTCCAGCTCCACAATAATTCAAAGCCAGCCTAGGCTGTATGAACCCTTGTCTTCAAAAACAAAACAAAACAAACAGAAAGAAGAAAGGGAGTGGGGGAGAGGGAGAGGGACAGAGAGAGAGAGGAAAGTCTTCTTTACAAGAAGACTTAGATGCTGCAAATTTTAGTTACTCCAATGAAAAGTAACTTGATAATCAAAATATTATTTAGAATGTTCAGATTCACTAAAAAGACAAACCAAAAACTTGGTTGTTTTCCTTTTTGTTGTTTCATGTCTTCTGTAGTTTCATAAATAGCAGTTTATGAACATAAGGGTTTTAATTTCCTCCCTTCATCGTCATATTTTAGTTTTATCTGATCAAAAGGGTGCGGCTCTTGTCCACAGTAACCACGAAGCTAACAGAGAAAGAGCAGCCCAGGGTGGGAAAGCCTTCTAAGGGCACAGTAGTGAGTACAAGTCAAGAAGTCGGTAGCCAGTCCCTTTGTCCTTGACAATCTGAACATTAACAACCCAATTTAAAGTATTACCGGCACTTCTGCATTATTTTCTGTCATTCACACAGATGGGACATAGACATATTTTTTTTTTTTCTTAAATAAAAGTCTTAAGGGGATTTCCTACCTCCTTCCTCTTTGATTTTTCTCAGAGAGAGTTTCAGATAAATTTGTTGCCATAAATGAGTACTTCGAATTTTAAATGGATTTTCCCCTTTAACTAGAAGCAAAATGCTACAGTTGAGATCACAGAGACCCTTGATGTCCCCAACCACAGGAGGGAAGGCTGACCACAGTGGGCCATGCTTTCGTGCTTGCCTGTTATCTGCTACAGGCAGCTGCTCCACGTTTTTTTTGTTTGTTTTGGTTTTGTTTTTTTTTTTTTTTTTTTTTTTGTTGGTTTGGTTTTTTGCACAATTTGTTTGAAGACAAAAACGACAAAGCAAAACACACAAAAAGGCAAAGCAGATCATGTCAGAAGAGAATGAACTTGATCTATTGCATACCTCACAAGAGTGAGAAGACAAGACAGGAAAGTGGAGTGGTTTCCTAGCGATTCCTAGGGCACTTCACAGCAGGAAGGAAGCCTCACCCTCAAAGACACAGAGGAAAACAGTGCTAGATGGGCTTTCCTGCACAAAGCGCCCTACATGCAGAGAGAGAAGGTGAATTTGCATAGACACACAATGCAGCGGGAGCCATAACTCAGTGGTGGAGTGTTTGCCTAGACGCATAGGGCCCTGGATTCAAACCCGAGTATTGCAACAAATCAACAAACAAGCATCCTCATTGCCCATAGCACCTCATAAATGCTGTTGAGTGTCATGTGAATTACAGCTGCCCTGTATGTAGGACAGCTTGCTGTAGCTCTCCCCACATAGCTCTCCCCACACAGAAGGTATCAGGGCTTTGTGTTTCCCCTGATAAAGCAGGTGTATGGGGTACTTGTGATCATACTCCCCAGAGCATGAATCCTGTCAAAAAGGGATATGAAAAATGTATAGATTTTATACTCTAATGCTGACCTAACTGTTGCCTCCACCCGTGGATTTTCCAAATTAGCCAATATTGTGCTATAGCTGCAACATTTTTTTTCACTTTATGTATCAAAAGTTTAAGACCCAAGATTATTTTATCTAGATTTAGATTTATCTCAATTAATGTCCATCAGAAACATATGCAGATTTTACTAGGAGCAGGGGGATATTAGATCTACTTAATAAACAAGTAGCATCTAACTAGGAATGGTACAGGAGGTTCTAGCATACTATAATATATTAAAAAGCAAATCAAAATTCCATTGCTATGGGAGAAAGCATGTGCTCAGGTGGTTGAGTATGCAGGAAACCATCAGTTAACTCCCCAGTACCACATAAGCCTGGTGTGGTAATGCATGCCTATAATTCAGAATTTGGAAAGCAAAAGCAGGAGGATCAGTAGTTTAAGGACATCATAAACTACATAATTTTATTGCAAGGGGAACTCAGGTTTGGTTCCTACCTTCACCCCCATTTTCTGATCTAAATTGCAGCATGACTGGAGAGAAGATCAGACATTATAATCACTAATTTCCTAAAGGTCCCATATTGGAGCCTTTTATGTGAAGATACTGATGATATTAGAAATGGAACATTATTATGAAAATGGAAACCTAGAAATACAGCATGTGTTATGTCCAGTCCATGTGATACCCTTTTCTTGACTACTCAGGTAGCATCCATTCCTTATCTCGCCCAGAAAACCAGTGTATTCTGTCCTTGTTTCAAGCCGATGTATATGAAGATTGCCTTCATCACAATCATCTGTCGGGTCACTCTACAGCCTATAATTGTGAAAAAGACAGGGAAAGGATTGCCAAGAGGGAATTTTAAACCTAAAAATAAAGCCCAAACTCATGTTTCTATCAACTGAGTTAATCTTCCTTCTTACAGTTGCTAAATTCCTTACAGTAAAGAGATATGAACACATTGAGAACACATGAATACGTTGAGATTTAGCAGAGACTTTAAAAGCTGGAGTCTTGCACACATTTACTAGTGTATTTGTGAACTAAGTTGTTCTAATAGAATAATTTTTCAGTTTAACAAGGGTAAGACAATGTGCTTGTTTTGACCTCTGCATAGAAAGCACACCTACAGTATTTTGGCATACTGTTTGTTGCCCCTTAGAACAAAGAACATGAAAACCATAAGGAAGCTTTACTTTCCCTAACCCTTAATTCATTCATTTGACAAGTGTTTGCTGAGCAGCTACTGTATGCCATGGACTGCTCTGTACGTAAGCTCTACTTTATAAGTATTGCGTGTTCTCTAGAAGACAGTGGTGTAGACAATGGAGACCATAGAGATTCTGAGTTATATCTTAAAATTTCCAGCCCAAGTGACAGCAGGACGACTTGGTGGGTATGGCAGACTGCTGCCAAATCTGACAATCTGAGTTTGATCCCTGGAATGCACATGGTAGAAAGAGAGCACCAATGACTACAAGCCGGCCTCTGACCCTTACACATGTGCCATGGCAACAAGTCTTCCCCTTTCCTCAAAATAAACAAATGTGAAAAACCAAACTTACTGTTTAGTTTTTGGTAATGTAGTTATTTTGTCTGAAACATTACAAGCTTCTCCTCTGTGTGCTCTTGAAATAAGCGCAGTACGACTGAAGAACTGGGTTAGTCACACTTTTACCACAGTACGAGATGATTCTACAAAGCAATAGCTACAATCTCATTGGAACCAAAACCTATTTATTTGCGCGTGACTGGCAGATTCCATTATACAATCAGCAGCCTCTCTCCAAGAGAAAAGACCACGTTTTAATAAAAGACAGGCAGTGAGACACAGAATCAGGAGGCAGGCAAAGCTGGACACTGGTCTACAGGGAGAGTTCTTCAAGCTCTTTTAGCCTGAGTACCCTTGCCAGAAGAGCAGGATAATGTCTCCCTGAAGCTACTCTAAAGAACTTGAATGATGAATTTTGATAAGGCAATTCAGGTTAATAAATATTCCTCAAGTGCTTTATCCAGAGGGCAAGGTAGGTCTAAAATGCAGTTAGATTTGAACCTCTGGGGGCACCATTCCAGCTGCGGTTGGGTGAGTGAGTGAGGGTGAGAAGAGAGTAGAAGGAAGGAAATCAGCCTGCAGACTGTTCCAGAGAGGAAAGTAGCATCTGTTGAGAGGAATAAGGACAAAAGGAAAGAAATGGATGGATGCATTAGTGACAGGCTTTCAGTGATTGTTGAGGCAAGGAAGGTACGCTGGATGCAGATGGTGAGAGCAAGAAATGGAAGACTCCTGCCTGACTCCCAGAGCAAGCAGTGGTGCCCTCAGGTAGGAGAGGAGACATAGGAGATGCAGCAGATCCTGTGGGAAAGATGGTGTTATGTTCTGGAAAGGCTGTGTCTGAGACATCCATGAATCCTCAGGTAGTGATACATAGAATGTGATTAGGAATACAGGTCTGGAGATGACGAAGAAGGACCTGACACGGAGCAGAATCCAGTACTCTGTGGCTGTTGTTGTAAGTCCTCCATGCTGTCTGAGCACATCTCTGCTTACCTCACTTACTGCAAACACTCACAGTTCAGGAACCAAGAATATGCTATTTTTGTATATGTGATAGCTTTAATTGTCAACTTGACAACAACTTAGAACAGCCTGGGAAGAAAGTCTCTGTAAGAGACTGTCTACATTGACTTAGCCTATGGGCATATGTGCGGAGAATTTCTTAAATTGGTTAATTGATACAGAAAGACCCAGTCCAGTCTGAGTAGTACCATTTCCTAGACAGGGGATTTTGGTCTGTATAACAGAGGACAAATCAAGCGGAACACAAGCAAGCAAACAAGGGAGCATGTGTGTATTCATTCCTCTCTGCTTCAAGCTCCTGCCATTGTGACTTCCCTGAATGGTGGACTGTAACTTGAAATTGTAAGCTGGAATGAACCTTTTTCTCCCTTATGTTGCTCTTGCCAGGCATTTCATCACAGCAACAGAAAAGAAACTAAGATAGCGCAGTTCACCGTCTGGATCTGTCATGCAACTATACTTGAAAACTAACCAAGATCATGTCTCAGCCCCCAGTTTTCCCAGTGCTTTTCAGAAAGTCTCTTATCTTGTTTCACTTCTAGTCATCTGTAACCAGTGCTGTGGTTTGGACTGATTTGCTCCCATCTGAACTCATGTTGAAGCTTAATTCCTGGGCACAGTGGTGTCAGGAGTTCAGGCCTTCACCAAGTAATTAGGTCATGGTGTTGGGGGCTGTTTCCCTCAGAAGTCAGTTAATGTCTGTCATGAGAGACTAGGTTAGGACTTATGAGATTAATGTGAGTCTGTGGAATTGGAGCAGCAACCATGAGAGTGGGTTACCACAAAGCCAGCGTGCTGACTAGCCACATGATGCCCTGCACTAACTCAGAACTGTACAAAGTTCTCACCAGCAAAGCGGCTCTTACCAATATGGAGTGGAAAAGACCATCAGCTGAACCAATCCTCGTCCTTGTCATTTATTCAGTCCGTGACATTTGACTGAGAAATAGAGAACAGACATAGAAGTCCTGACTTTTTTTTTTGTTTTGTTTTGTTTTGTTTTTTTTTGTATTTTAAGATATACAGGAAGTCTATAATCCACTGCATTTTATTGTTACGGTCCAGCTGTTAGAATCTTGTAGAGCCACCTCCTCAATATGGGGGCAAATGCAAATTAGTTTAGACACAGACAACCCTCACTTACATTATGTTTAGTGTGCTTGTTGTCAGTGTGGATGAGGCTACAGTGAACAGAGAGAGATGGGAGAGGGTGACAGGGGCAAGCAGGAGTTCTTCTGGGAAACATGCAAAGATCCAGAGTTAAGAACATCACATATTGGAAGATTTGTAAGTTCAGAGCAAGGGGGTGAGGCTGGACAAGAATTGTTTGGTTAAGGGAAGAGATTCAGATCTCAAGAGACTCACAAGCTATAGAAACACTTGTGATCTCTTTGGCCAAAGCAGAAAAGTTTCAGCTAGTTTTATACAAGGAGCTCTGTGGTTTGGAAGGATGGTCGTTAGTTGTCACACAGAGAATGAACTGATAGAGGCAAGGGTGCTGTCTGGGAGGGATCTCTCAGCAACATTCCTGGTGAATGTGAAATGCAGTTCTAAGAAACTCTTTGGGTCACAAAACCAACAAAACAAGAGGTATGATAGTAGGAGATGGATTTATTGGAAAATGAAAGGGATTAGTGGAGTGGAGGGAGGGTGAGAGGGTGAGAGGGTAAAGAGGGTGAAAATTATACACATATAGGACATTGCCATAGAACTAAAACAGTACAATAAAAAATAATAAGAACACAAAAACAATCCAGTGAGATATGAAGGTGGACAGGCCTAGGCTGGAGGTGCTCTGAGTTGAGGGGAGCAGAGGATGCATGATGAGATACTGAGCAGACATGATTAGGGACTAGAAACTGTAAGGATGGAGAGAGAGAGGAGGAAGGAGGATCACCCACAGCCATCTATGCTTCTGAAATGGGTAAGAGGTGGTGAACTCATCCTAATGTTCCTTCCATGGTAGTCCCTGGGATGCCTTATTGTTAGGGAATCAAACTTTGTTCAGTTTAAGTTACCTACTCTTTCCACTAAAATAAAGCACACAGAGAAACAATATCTTTAAAGTTATAATAATGTGTGCTCCTTTCATCACATGCTTTAGAATTCTGCATATTTGGTTACCAAATATGAGAGGAAGAGAGGAATGAGAGGGATAGAGAGGAAGAGCTGCACTCACCACCTTCTGGGATTTAATTTATTTAAAGCCTAAATATACCCAATTGTTCACATACAGACTCCTAGAATGAAACAAAGCTTTCTATTAAACAAGTATACTGAAAACGGTGGCATGTCCCAGCACCTCAAAAGGAACTATTTTTCTGTTCTTATAATAAATTCTGTCTCTCTTTTATATTAAAAACATATCTTTTTGTAATCTCTTATTCGCTTGATTGTGAACAGCAATTTATGTAGTTCAGGCTGACCTTGAACTCCTGGTCCTCTTGTCTTCACCTCCCCAGTGATGGGAGTTCAGGCGTGGGCCACCACACGCAGCTCCCTAGTCTGTTTTTAAATGAGGTTACCCTGAGGTGCACGCTTTAGTCTGCTAGTAATTCTGCTCAGACAGGATGTTCTTCATTTGAAAACCAAAGGATTGTAAAGGGATTCTTCTCACAAGCTTATTTCTCTGAGATCATTTTAAGAAGCAATGCATAGTCACCTTTTTCACCCTCTATTAACACAAAACTAGTTTATAAACAAATTCTGTACAGAAGATGTGTGTAATTAAATAAAACAGTACTTGAGCCTATACTTGCTAATCTAGTATTTGAAAATTTGATGAGAGGAGAGAAAAATACTGCAGAGGGATTCTTATCTGAGTCTCTTGTTTATCTCTGAGGAAGACGATGACGATCCCTCTCCATCCAGGGTTCATTACAAATTCACTCATTTTAAGAAGGATATTTTCAGTGGCATAGAAACTAGAGTGGGTTTCTGTCGCTTTGCCTTCAGGTTTTGTGATTGTTTTGCTTTGTTTGAGACAGAGTCTCATTATGTAGACTAGGCTAACCTCAAACTCACAGAGATTCACCTTGCTGGGATTAAAGGAGTGGGTTAACATGCCAGCTAATGTCTTTAGTATTTTATAAAACATTTTTTTAACAAACATAGTATATGTTCCATGTTTTCATTGTTCACCAGTAGAGACAGTTACCATATGACAGATGAGCTTGGCTGCAGTTAATGCTTATTTTATCTCGAGTATATTTTCCCCAAATCAGTGACTTTGATGAGTTGCTTTTCTATTGTGATTCATTTGAGAAATTTAAAGCAAAAACCATGACACACTTTATATCCATTGATAGCAAATAGTTTGCTTTTATAGTCTTAATGCTTGTTCTTACCTCCTGGGTTGCAGAGGACTACGGAAAGTTACATTTGCTGGATGCAACCAACAGTTAACCCAAATGTTTGGTATCAAAAAGTTAACGAACGCTTTCTAACGCATCAGTCAAGACTAAGTTTCAATACCCTATGCTATGTGTGTCTTGCATATATCACTTGGTGTCGTCAGCAGAGGACCTGAGGTGAGGGTATCTTAGAATATCCTTTCATAAATTTTATTCATTGTTGTGTGTGTGCCCACTGTTGGGGGTGGAGCACATGCCATGGTGTGCATGTAGAGGTCAGAGGACTTCTTTGTGGAATTGGTTCTCTGCTTCCATTTTAATATGAGTACCAAGAATTGAACTAAGGTGGCCACAATTGCTCAGAGAGCACCTTTACAAACTAGCTGTGTCACTGGCTCCAGGACATCTCTTTTAAAGAAATATCTAAGAGTCAAGTTGATTTTCTTTGTTTTGGTCTTTCCACTAGTTTAAATCCTAACGGAAGTTAGTACTACCTACGCATTGGGAAGATAACAGTGAATTTTGGAGTTCATAGCAGAAATTTTACATTGAAACATATAAAGAAGTTTCCAGAATCAAATGAGTATTAAAATACCCAAGTACACTGTGAGATAGTGTACATAGTTTGTCATTATTTTACAAATATAAGATATTTGAGAAAGTTTAAGTTTCTTTCAATGCTTTAAGTAAACATAATATCAAAGCAGCATACTATTATAAGCAGAGCTGTGTTTATATAGATATTAGCCATTTTGTTCTCTCAGGGGCTATATCTGGAACAGGGCTGAATTCACAGTAAAGTCTCAATAAACATCATCAAATGAATAAATTAATGGATATATGACTCAAACTATAGAGAGAATTCTACAGTGAGAAATAGAGTTGAGGGACCTAGCTAAAAAAGAAAAGAATTAAATACATGATTGTTGGTTTCTCCCTTGGGTCCCTCATGCGAACTGTGGATCAGCCACTCCCCTTGCTGGACCCAGGCCTCGCTCTTTGGCCAGGAGCGCTAGGGCCCAGGTTTGAGCTGCAGGGAAGCGCTCTGGGACCAGGACGGTGTGAGTCTCCATTGATTTCTTGAGGGTTCTGACCACCCGCGGCCTGAGAATAGGGGATGAGACGCAAAGAAGCCTTGGAGGATGAATCTGATGGATCACGAACTCCTTTATTGGCAGGCTTTTCCCTGTTTAAATATCTTTCCCCAAAGAAGGCAGGGTCCAGGTACTCCGGGGTGGAGAAGTCTGATTAGCATGGGGGCAGGGCGGGCACCGGGCCTCATGGTCTTTGCAAGGGCGAGGAACCTTTCTGCGCTTCAATTGCTCTTCAGCCCCAAAGGTCCCACACATGATAAAGAAAAATTATTGTGCAGAGCGAGGAATACTAAAAATGTGTCTGTGTGTGGGAATGTGAGCTTGGAAAGAATCATATTATTGTGACTATATCATGCCACCTATTGTCATGGTTCAGTAAGTTGATCACAGCAAAGAAATGTATAAAAATCAATGACCTGCTGATGCAAAATATTACCTGCAAATATGTTATCAATAATAGAATACATACATAAATAAATAAAAATTAGTTTCACTAACGTATCAAGGACCTACATAAAAGCTGTATGTTACTACTGAAGGCATAAGAAAGATTGGAATATTGGAAGCCAACCACAAATTGAATAACAAACTCTGAGATCAAAAGCCACAACCTTCTGCTCACCTCTTTGAATGTCCAAACTTCTAAACACTGGCCACAATGAATATTGATGTTGAGTGTAGAGAGACAGCTCTCACTCATCATAGCAGTGAACTCAAAACCACAGAGCACACTTTGAAGACAGCCTGTCAATATAGCAGAAATAAGCATACTCAACATGATCAAGGAATTGTGCTTCTCAGCATTTACCCAAATAAAAGCCATACATAAGCCTGCACATAGGTAAGATACTTATAATAGATTTATTAATAGTTACCAACACTTGGGTAGACAAGTGGTGACATATCACAATAAGGGAATATTATTCGATGTTAAAATGAGCCTTGAGAATACATAGAGGAAACATTAACATTATTAACTGAAGGAAGCCAATCTGAAAAGGCTCCATGTGTCTAATTCCAACTGTATGACATTCTGGAAAAAGAAAAGTGATGATGATGACAATAAAAGAAAAAGTCATGGTTAATGGGAAAGGATGGCTGAATCTGCAGAGCACAGAGATTGTTTTGTGGCTCTGAAACTACTCTGGGTGGTGGTACTGTGACAGATAAGTGTCATTACAGCATAGGTCAAAAACGAGGACAACACCAAGAGTGAACCTTAATGTGAGCTGGAGACTGTTGATAGGAATGATTCAACACAGGCTCATCGATCTGAACAAAGTTACTGCTATGGGAAAGGATATCGATAGTCCAAGAGGCTACTGGGGAACATATGGGGAACGGCACGAGAGCTAGACCTAAAATTTCTGCTCACTCTGCTGTGGATTGATAACTGCACTAAACAAAATAACAGTCGCTGAAAAAAAATCTAACAGACTTCATATGAAACTTGAATAAAAGATTCTAACATTTGTCTATTGTAATACAGATACAAGTTTCTAGGGAAATTCTAAGAAGGAAGTCCTAGCAATCGGGAGATGCATAACGAAGGCAGTCCTGTAAAATATCAAAGCACGATACAGAGCTGCACCGTATCACAGCAATGCAGGGTTTGAGTAGGGAGAGGCATAGGGAACTGAGGGGCAGAGGAAATTTGGAAAACACCTAGATTTCCTGATGAGATAAAATATAATTACAGCGTAAACTGTGTCAGTCAGTGGGTCAAAACTGATTAATCATTTAGAGAGTTGTTTAAATAAAAAGAAAGCAAGTTCATTCCTAGCTAATTCCTTTGAACAAACTGCAAATGAATTCAAGGCTTCTTATATTGTGTGACTAAACACATATAACATACAATGGATCATTTTGAGTCTACAGTTCACTATGCTATCTTCTCAGTGCCAGCTGGTTTTATGTCAACTTCACACACAGTATAGTCATTAGAGAGGAGGCGGCCTCAGCTGAGAAAATGCCTCCATGAGATCAGGCTGTACCCTAGCCTGTAGGGCATTTTCTTAATTAAGGATTGACGAGGGAGGGCTCAGCCCATTATGAATGTTGCTATCCCTGGGCCAGTGTTCCTGCATTCTATCAGAAAGCAGACTGAGTAGCAACCCGTGAAGAGCAAGCCAGGAAGCAGAACCCCTCCATGGCCTGTGCATCAGCTCCCGCCTTCAGATTCCCACCCTGTTTGAATTCCTGTCCTAACTTTCTTCAGTGATAGACTTACAGATATAGAAGTATGAGTCAAATAAACCCTTCCCTCCACAACATGCTTTGGGTCATGGTGTTTCACCATAGCAATAGTAACCCAGACTAAAATGCTCATCACAGCAATTTAGCTTCTGGTCACTTCCAGCACCCTAAAAGAAAGTCCTTATTCACTTCCTCGCCCCAGGAAAACATTTACATACTTTCTGTCTCTATGGATTTGCCTGTTCAATGTCATAAAGATAAAAGTGTGCAATAGACCCTGTGATTGGCTCTTTTCATTAACACAATGCTGTTAAGAGTCCCCCACATCTGCAGTGCTTATCAGTACCACAGGCTGTTTTCTGGACCAGTATATTTCTTTATATGAACATAAGACATTTTGTTTATTGATTTATCAGTTAACAGAGTTTTTAAAAACTGTCCCCTTTCGCACATGGAGAGACCCAGGGTCCAACATCGTGCAGAGATGGGGGAATCCCACTGAAGAGCTAGGGAAGGGATGGAGGAGAACAGAGGGATGGAAGACACAAGGAGAAGCCCCACAGTACCAATTGACTAGCACTCTTAGGGGCCCACAGAGACTGAAGGGACAGATCCAGAAACTGCAGGGTTCCCTAAACACATCCTATGGCTGTCTGGATTAGTGTTCTAGATAAACTCCTACAGGCCAGAGTTGGTGGAGTCTCTGACTCTTTTACCTGCCCTTGGTACCTTTTGCTACTGTAGGTTTCCTGGCCCACCCTTGATGCAGGGATTAGCGTCTGGCCTTGTTCCATCTTGCTATGCCATACCCTGTTTAATCAGTAACCTTTGGGAGGACTGTTCTCTGGGGAGAAGCGGCAGGGGTAGGGTGGGGGAGTGGGAAGGTGTTTGGTGGTGGTGTTAGGGGAGTAGATCTGAGGGAGAGAGGACAAACTGGGAGGAATGGAGGGAGGGAAGGAGGGGATAGGGATGTATTATATACATTGTATGAGAGAAGAAAAATCATTTTTAAAAACTGTTTCTTTCAAGATGTAGAAGAAAATATTGTTAATGGTCAGTGAGATGGCTCAGCTAGGAAAGGAGATTGCTACACAAGCCTGAATTCAATCCCTATATCACAAGGTAGGAGAGAAGCAAGGCACAAAAGTTCAGCTGTCTTCTGACCCCTACTTGGCAGCATTGCATGTGCCCTACACACACACACACACACACACACACACACACACACACACACACACGTACGCACACACACACTGAATAAATAAAATTAAAAATAGGGTTTAAAAAGGAAAGCATACTTGGATATTTCTACAACTGATTCGCAGGGAAGGCTTTGAAACATAAACTATAAACCCAGGAAACAAAGCATGTAAATGAGAAACATTCCAAACAAAGGCAAATGGGAAGCTCTATTCTTCTAAGATTTTAAGGTCATGAAAGATAAAGAAAAACCACAGAGAAGCCCCAGGTTGTAGGTACTATGACCTGAATATGAGGTGCGTCCACCCTGTCCTCTGGCTCATGTTCTGAATGCTGGTTCCCAGTTGGTAGCATTAATTTGGAAGGCTATGAAATGTTTAGGAAGTAGGCAGAGCTCCAGTGTGGTCGATATAGTCAGTAGAGCTAAGTGATCCTAATACACTGAGCCATTTCTTCAGTCCTTCCACTGCTCTGTAACTCCAAACTCTGGCAATTCTTTCAAATAAGACCATCATAATTATGTAGCTAAAACATCCTGCAACATGCTATCCTCTAAGTTGTAAATGTGGTGTCTGCAAGACAATAGATACACTTGGAGTGATGTGTATAAGTGTAATTTCCTGTTGATCGGTTATCAACAGAGAGAATCTTCTTACATATCTTTCAGAGCATAGCTGTGAGCACACAGCTTACAGAGACAACATATCTCTAGATCTGAAATCTTTTTTCCCCTCACTCAGTCATAAGGACTAAGTTCTGGATATCTTTCCAGGTCAATGCCTATACAACCACTCCATCCTCTTTAAAAGCTGTATTTGAAAGTAATTTCAAATTTACAGAAAAGTTCCAAGACCAAGCACAACAAAGAATGCTAGCACACTCTTCAACCTGACATCTCGCTACATTTTTGCATATGTGTGTGCTCTCCTGCCTCTGTATCCCTATTTTTAAAAAACACTTTACATATACCTTTGTCCTTATATTATTGCATACATATTTTCTTAAGTGCATCAGGCTGGAGAGGTGGTTCAATGGCTAAGAGTATGCACTGTCATTCCAGAGGACTCAGTTCAACTCCCAACAGGGAGCTCACATCCACCTGTAACTCTAACTCAAAGGGAACTGTTCTCATACACACATACACACACACACATATACACTTACACATAAGTAAAAAAATAAAAATAAAATTTTTAAATTTTACAGGTGTTTTAAATTTTAGTGTGTGTTCTCTTATGCAGGTTTTTTTTTTCTTTTAGCTTTGGTATATTTAACATTGATAAAACATTTTAGTCTTCATTTGTGTTCCAGTGTAGTCAGTTGGTCCAATATGGTAGTTACAGAATTCTGTGAGTACCTCCCTAAACGGAACCCATTCTAAGGATAGAAGTCATGTTCAATTGTCACATTGCTACAGTTTCCTATGTGTGTGTGTGTTACCTTTATGCTGTTTTGACCGCAATACCTGACAAACAGCACCCGCATCAGGTGGCTCACAACCACCTGTAACGACAGTACCAAGAGATCCAACATCTCCTGACCTCTGAGGGCTTGCACATGCATGGGGTACATAAGTCACATGGGCACACACAGAGACACATACAGTTTTTATAAGATCCTTTAAAAAAGGAACAGTGAAAGACTGATAGCTCAATCACAGCCAGATATCAGGTTTAAGGTTAGGAGTCCACTCTTGACATTCTGTGACTCAACAACAGAAAGGTAGCCTAAGGGGCACAGCCCAGTGGTGCTGATGCTGGTGATGTTGACAATAACCGACATTTGGTGATGATCTACCGTGTACAACCTGCTGTACCTGTGATTCCCAATTCAATCCTTACGACAAACCTTTAAAGATTTCTATTTTTATTTATTTGTTATTGGTAGAGGGGTGGATGCATGCATGACAGCACAAATGTAGAGGTCACTGGACAACTTTGTGGGGTCAGTCTATCCTTCCACCGTTCCATGGGTTCTGGAATCAGAAACCTAGGTTGTCAGGTTTACATAGCATACACCTTTATTGGCTGAGGTATCTCACTAGCCTTTTTTCTTTCTTTTAAAAGAAGGTTTTTGGTTATCTTTAAAGCTTTATAAACAAGGAAGCTGAAATTAAGAGAAGACAAGCCACAGTTTGGGACTGACTGTACAGTGTATGCCAAATTACTTCTCAATGAAATGCAGAATGCAATACACTGCACCTTTTGTACCTTTTTAAAAAAGACAGTTTCACTGTGTGGGTCAGGCTGGCTTCAGAGTGGTGATCCTCTTGTTCCAGGATCCTGGGTGCTGAGATTAGGGATGTACCAGCACCAATAACTCACTAACTTCTGATCTTTATTTGGATATGAGCTATGGTTACTGAGAATTGAACCTGAGGACTTACACACCATGCTAGGCAAGCATTCTACAACAGAGATAACATCCTCAGAAAAATACTTATTCAAAAAAATATTTTATTCTAAGAGCGTGCCCACACAAAGACCATTTAATGATAACACTGATGGAAAAACTCATTTCCGTCATCTACTTTATCCATGGCTGTCTATTTTGCCGTTTGACATTCCTGCCAACTTCCACTAGCCACTTGTCCTGCAGGCATGTGCATCAAATAAAGATTTAAAACCAACACAAAATTACTTTTCCATCGGTAAAGGGTTTTTAACTGAGGGGGAAAAAAAAGAATTATCCTCCTCTGCATGCATGGGAGAGGAGGCACGTTTGCCCTCCTTATTCCTCCATAAGAACTAATCCAAGTCTCATTACCTTTGGCTCCTGAACATTTACATAAGTGATAGCTTCGTTATCGCTTAGAGTGGGATGAGCGGATTATATGCAAAATGTGTGAAGACATGATTACAAAAATCTTTGATCTTTTAATCAAAAGAGTAAGCAGTATTAATTCGTTCAGCAAGTGAAACACAAATACTTTATTGTAATGCCACGTTGAATTTGAGATACCAACATGCAATAAGTACTTCATTAACACAGGCTTGTTTCTGAATAATTTCTCGGTGGTCCTAGGCAATGAAATTGTTTCCAAAAGAATCACTAAAACATGGTATCAAATTATTTTATAAAATGGGATTATGATTTATAAATAAAACTATCCTAACTCCATGTGTATGTTTCTTTATATCTTATAGGCAGAAACATCATAAATATATCAAATAATGAAAGAATAGAGTAGCTTTCAAATGGAATAAGAAGTAGGCCTTAGATTCAAAGCCCATTATTTTTCCATTAATATTCACTTTGTGAAACCAAATAATATTGTTTTCTAAATCTTATCCTTTTCTCAATTTAATGATGGAACTAAATGTGTACATAAATCATTGTAGCATAAAGCAAGATACACATTAATGCTGTAACAAAGAAATAAAATGCTAATCACGTCTAGAAGGAGCCTGGAAGATGTCATAGAACAGAGGCAGAGAAGTAGGTAAAGTAGATTTAAATGTTAAGAGCATACTCTTGACTATCAGTCTACATGGTGAATTTTTTTTCTGCAAAAATATAAAAACTTGGAGAGTTATCAGCAAAAAAAATCAATATCATCACACTTATGAGGACTGTCCTGAGGATGACTGTGAAGGAGGCATTAAAACTAGGAGAAAATTATGGGCTGGAAAACCCAGTGGTTTTCTAGTTACTTCTGTCATAGGTTGGATTGCCTGTCTGTTTGGCCAGTGAGTTGTGATGAGATCCTCTAGGCCAGACTGCATGTTTTCCACAGCTGTGCTGTGCCCAAAGTACACATTAGCAAATGCTGCTGAATACGCACTTCAAAGGGAATGATGTACTATGCTGATAGTGGATGTGTGGTGCAGGATAGTGCACACCTTAATCTCACCGCTCGGGGGGCAGAGGCAGGCAGATCTCTGTGAGTTTAGAATCCAGCCTGGTCTACATAGTAAGTTCCAGGCAACCTGAAGCTACAGAGTGAGATTCTGTCTCAAAAACAAACAAATAAAAAAAAAAGCAAAGCAAAACAAAACAAACAAGCAAAAAACAAAGGAGATAGACAGACAGACAGAAAGGAAAAGAGACAGAGAAACAAAGAGAGAAATATAAAATGAAATATAAGAACAAAAACAATCCCAAAATAAATGAGGAAATGAGGAGGTAGCATTGTAAAGAAATAGTAATGGCCGGGTGGTAGTGGGGCAGACATTTAATCCCAGCATTTGGGAGTCAGATCTCTGTGAGCTCAAGGCTAGCCTGGTCTACAGAGTGAGTTCCAGGACAGTCAGAGTTCCAGCAGGGAAACCCTATCTCAGAAAAAAACAGGAAAAGAGAGAGAGAGAGAGAGGAAGGAAGGAAGGAAGGAAGGAAGGAAGGAAGGAAGGAAGGAAGGAAGGAAGGAAGGAAGAAGAGAAAGAAGGGAAGGTAACTGGGTAACTGGTTGCTATGGTAGCTGAGGGAGAAAAGCAAGTCAAGTTGATAGAATAAAAATGTACTTATTATGGGCCCATAAATTTGGGTGGTGAATATATAAAGATGAATTAATATTTGGTCCATTTTATCAGAGAACTGGAGGTAATGTTTTAAAGATTTAAAGGTAATGCTATAGTTAAATAAAATGATGTACAATGTCATATTCTTTCCTTGGAACTAATCCTACTGTCAGGACTTCTTTTCTCAGTCTTCCTTAATGAATCTACATTCACTAAAAATAATGTCAAACATATGTATACACGGAGTATGTATACAAAATTTACAAATAGTAAAGAAAAATGTAACTTCTCTTGTCTGGAGAAATTGGGTGAAATCCTCATTAAGAAACAGATGGCTTCATAAAACTTTGAAAAATAAAAAATAAGAACTTTCCAAATCAGGGCATGAGAGATCATCTCCCACAGCAAATTGATATTTTTAAGTATGTGGAGGTCTCAAAAAACTTCATCCCTGCGTGTGTATATGAGCATTCTGATGGGAAGTGGGAAGTAAGGAGAAAGGATGCTGCGGAGGTGACCAGGAGACGAGAAGCCGGAGGGCTGCTGAGCATCCCAGTACAACCTGTAATCTCAGCAATCGAAGGGCTGAGGCAAGAAGGATGGAAAGTTTGAAACCAACTTAAGCTATGCAGCAAGATTTGATCTAAAAAAAAAATAGCTATGCTCTAGAGGAGAATCTCTGATGATGGATTGCTTGCCTAACAAGCACAAAGCCCCAACGCGGAATAAACAAGCCTGGTAGTGCATTCTTATAATCCTAGCACTCAGGAGGTAGAAAGCAAGAGGGTTAGAAGTTCAAGGTCACTCTGGGCTACAGAATGTGCCTGGAAGCCAATCTGGGATCAATGAAACCTTGTCTTTAAAAAAAAAGAGTCTTGTGCTTTAAGGAATTTTCTTTTCTTTTTCTTTCTTTCTTTTTGCATGAGTCAAGTGCATGATAATGGCCCGGTTTGCTCATAAGAGAAGGGCAGATGTGAAAACACATTGATAGGAATTTATTGAGTGTATGAGGGCAAGAAAGAAAGAATGTTAAAAAGATTACTGCAACAGGTCAGACAAATAATAATGAAAACTTAGTATAAGGTGATGATAACATAGTGTTCGGGAGCCATGAATTCTCGTGGAGACTGGCCAAATCAGTGAGACGTACCACCCACAAAAGTGTCTTGGAAAACAGCATGAAGATGACATCACAGAGCTATGCATCTCTTCATGGGGTGGACCCTAAGCTGCGGAAGGGCATGCTGTTTTGATCGTATTTCCCATGATGTTGTAAAATAACCCTGATGGAGGCCATTTAGGGAGGAAGGGTTTATTTTGGGTAACAGTTGGACAGTACAATGCCTTGTGCAGAGAGGCCAAGGAGCTTGAAGCAGCCGCTTACGTTGCATACACAGTCCAGAAGAAAGGAGTCATGCATGCCCTATGCTCAGTTAGATTTCTCCTTCTTATGCAATCAAGCACCTAAGCCCACGCAATGGTGCCATTGACTTTTAGGGTGTGTCTTCCCACCTAAACTAACCTTCACAGGGTAGTCTCTCAAGGTGTCCCTGGAGGCTTCTCTCCTAGGTGATGCTTGATCCTGTCAAATTAACCATCAGCACGAACCATCACAGGTGCTATTTCGAAGAAACATAAACATGGCTTAAAGAAGATACAATGAAAGAAGATACAAACAGAGCACAGGCAACAAGTGCACTGCCAGGGCCTCAGGGCCCTTTTAGAGTCCAAGATCACAAAATATGTCAACTACAAGCCTGACTGACTTGTTCTCATTGCCAGCCTCGAACTTGGAAAGAATGCTCGTGTCAGCACTGCCAGTGTGCTAAGGCTCTGATGGCCAAAGGCCAAGACCAAGATCCAGGCCAAGCTGCAGCTCCAGTGCCAGCTCTGGTTCCCAGAGGTGTATCAGCTTCCAGAAGGTTCCTATAGTAAAGGTATGTAGCTAGACTGTGAGAACAGAAGGACCGGGGTGACTCTGTAGTTGCCATCCACGTGACCAAGGGTTTATTTCAGGAGTATGGGCACCTTAGCAGTGGCTTCACTACTGAAGAAAATGCCTCTCCCTCTCCTACTCTTAACTACCTATAGACCCTCAGGTAGTGATGGGGTCTTGTGAGTCCCTCCTCCCACCATGGAGTTTTTTAAAGGACTAGGTAGCTAGTCCATTGTCCAGGAAAGATACGCAAAATCTGCAGTAAGTTCACGTATTTTATTTTTGTGTATGAATGTTTTACCTACATGTATGTATGTGGACACACGCTGCCCAAGGAAGTCAGAAGAGGGCATCAAATTCCCTGGAATTAGAGATAAGGGAATTGAAACCAGGTCTTGCAAGAACAAGTGCGCTAACAAGCTGAGCTATTTGTTCATCCCTGACAATTATTTTGTAACAAAATATGCACACACGTAGGAGCATATTTAAATGACATAAGTCTAAAAAGTAGGAAATCTATAGAATGGCGAGGAGAGGGTAAAGCAGGAAAGCATAACACTGCAAATTTAACTACATGTGATGTTAAATTACCTGTAAAACTTAATTTGTATTTTGGGATTATACATAATGCCACAGTGAAGTTTGCTAATATGTAAATAACATGCTATGAACATGTTTTTCCATGTAAATACACACACACACACACACACACACACACACACACAAACACGTGTGGGTTGAGGAGAAGGCATCTAATTTTCTACTCAATAGTCCACCATATTCTTCATAGTGATACAATGAACATTCAAAATTTTGTGGTTTTAAGAGTTACAAAAAAGAGATCAAAGAAAATGATTGTTGTATGAGAGTAGAGAATGGACACATGGGAGCCCAAAACAGGGACCTGAGAAATGCTCAGATCACAAATAAAATTGAAACTGGGAAGCAGAAAGAGAACAGAGATCTGTGTGCTAGCACCTAAGGGCCATTGGTGTTCTTGACACCCAAACACACAGGTGGCCTGGAAGTGGCTAATGTCATGGGGAAGTGGGCAAGCTTTGACTAAGCAATTTCTTGAGTGCAGGGTCAGATTGTCCTTGTTGAATTGAGCCACTGAAATGAGGACACTGAGGTAGCCAGGCAACTTAGTCACCAAAAGTGTTTCAGGAAGAGGAAACTGGAGTGCACTGTAATCTAAAGCTGGAGAGCAAGCAGGCTGATAAAGGCTGGAAACTCAGGAGGGAGAGGGCGAGACTATTGCTGTCAAGTCTGTTTAAATTTCTCTTCAAGAGAAACTAACACTATATACTTAGTTTGATTTCAACCCAAGTACACACTTCTAAGCATTTTTTTTTTTTTTTACATTTGGTCATAGAATCAGAGTCAAGGGCTTTTATGAACAATTTTAATTCCAAACTTTGGCATTTTTAGACAATAACAGGAACCGGAAAACAGTGGCTGGGCAGGCTGTCTGTGGTGTGACGCAGGTTGCTGGTCCGACAGCTATAGTGGGTGTTGACTTGGTTCTCATGAAACACAACCTTCTAATGCTGGATCAAACAACCCTGATAGTTCAAAGTGACAGTAAACGTTAGAATAAACCGCAACTAAATCCGTTGGCAGTAACATAGCCCCACCCAAAGGTGTCTTCTAACACACTGGGAGGGAGCATTGCAATGGTCTGCACTGCACACCTCTGCCCTATAGGAGCTAGATTGTTTCTGTGTGAACACAGACTAAATAAAGCTGTGGCTTTTAAACCTGTGTTTATTTATTAGAATGGGGATAGTGCAAGACAGACTTTCCACCTTAGTTTCCTTCCTCACCATCCGTCAAAAACTGTCAACCTACCCATGTGGTTGGGAAACACATGTTTAAATGACTTCAGCCTCAAACAGGAAGGAGCCATAGAGTGCAGAGAAGACGGTGGGACAAGAATGACTGAAACGCTTTCCACATCCAGCAGTACATGATTTTGCATCTTCTAGAAGACTCGGTTTAAACTGTCATTAGGGATTGTACGTGGTATTGGTAGAGGGTAATATATTTAACACCAACTCATGCTGTCAAGGTTCCCAAACAAAATAAACCAACCTTGCTCATGGTTTTGAACACCAGAATCAGCTGCTGCCGTGGTTCTCTTCATATCTACTGCACTAGGGGCGTCTTCTTGCTTGGTGGGGTGGCACACGCCTTTAAATCCAGCACTGGAGAGGCAGAAGCAGGTAGATCTCTGAGAGTTAGAGGTCACTCCAGGCTACGCTCTGAATCCCTGTCTCAAATAACTTTTTTTAAAGTCTTCCTGTCGAGTATTATTTGTGAAATATATGGATGAGATACTGAGCATGTAATAAGATAATGAAAAAGATTGGGAAGCCTGAGATGGAGGAAGTTGTGGAGAGCCATGGGTAAGATTTCTTAGGCAGTAGAGGTCACCTTTAAAATAGTATGAGTTCTCAAGTCACCACTGAACCCTGTGTGTTCCATTGACATGTTTATCTTATGAAGATTGTCTTTAATGGGACCTTTCTTTTTCTCAGATGATAAGCGGTATGGAAAAACACAGATCTTTATTAGAAAATCTTTTGTTCTAGAGATTAGCAGAGTGAGTGGTGATCAGAAAAAGAAAGTTTATGAGACCAAGAAAATGCTGGACAAATGCCTGTATATGTATGCACATGTGGTGTGTGGACACGAGGCTACAAAAGTTACTTAAAGCAAAGAGCTTCATCATTGTGGTTGTACTCTGGACTCTCTCCCATAACTTCTCTCCCCTCCCTCCTCTTTGTTTGTTTGTTCATTTTATTTTGTCTTTTTGGAACAGAGTCTCACGATGTAACCCTGCCTGACTGGTACTAGCTATGTAGACCAGAGTGGCCTTGAAAACTCAGAGCTCTACCTGCTTCTGTGGTTTCTTCTTTTTGGAAAGTACTCATTTGAGATCTGCCTAATATCTTTCCTTTTGGCCCCAAAGCAATGCAGACTTGGAGTACCAACAACAAGGGATAGTGCCAAGGTCAAGGTCAAAGGCAAATTTTGGGTGTTGTCACTGGAGCAGCAGGGAGAAGACAGGAGAAACTGTGTAAAGAGGAACATGGAGGCTTGCAATGGAATTGACTCCAAATCCATATAACACTTTATCTTTGAGACATGTCCTGGTCTAGCAATGAAAGCAGGTGGAGAGCACCTCCCAGATCAATACATTAAGTAGCAATCACTGTGGCAAGGCAGAAAGAGAGGGTCTAGAATTTGTGCTGTGATGAGAGTTGCTTTCCAGATCTTCCTTTGCCTTGGAGGCAGCATGAGTGAAAGGCACATCAGGAGCACATATTCTCTCAGCTTGGTGTCTGGAGTTTCCTGCAGTCTCATGTCCATCCTTTTCTGCAGTCTCATCTCCAGCCATGTGTGCCACTCACTGCCACCTGCTTCATTTATTTAAACAAATACATTTCATTGTTTCTGCTGTACCAAGAATGTGCTATGTGGAGAAAACACAACTGTGGATGAGTGTGTGTGTGTGTGTGTATGTGTGTGTGTGCTGTATACACTTAAAGAATTCAATAAAACAGACTAGAAGTTTAAACAAACAATGAGATAGAAATATTAGCCAGTTTAAAATCATATTTAAAATGTCAGGGCTGCCAATGTAGCTCAGTGGTAGAGCACTTATCTGGCATGTGTAAAGCCCAGTAAATCCTAAACACACACACACACACACACACACACACACACAAATTGATTAGTTGGAAATCCATAGTATATTCAAAATTCTGGTAGTTCAGGCAAGTAAGATGGCAAGAAATGATGAGATGCATGGCTAGAATTATCGCCCGTGGCCTATGGAACCAGCTAAAGCTGAGTAAGACTAGAAAATCAGTGAGGAGTAGCACAGATATCTTGACTCTGAACCAGGACTTTGGTGAAGGTTAATAGAAAGACCCATAGTCAAACAGCAAAATAAAAAAAAAAGAATTGAGAAGGTCTGCACACAGACGATGAGATAGAGTCCCGAGTCTCTCAACAAGGCGGTTAGACTGAAAATGATGCAGTTACCAAAACTGGGGAAACAGAAAAAGTGCCGGGAATAGAAAAGATGAGTTCATTTTTGAACTGATCCCTCTGTGGCTAAATGAAGCCTGTTCCCGTTGAGTGCAAGTGCTACAGGCTTAGTCTCTTAGGAGTCAGGAGGTGGAACCTAGAGAAGGGTAATTATATCCTAAAGAACTATACTTCACACATAAATTAATGCTGTCTCCTGGGGGGGTAGGTTAGGTCTCACGGGAGTGGGTTAGTTCCTCTCATTTCTCTCTTGGCTAAAGCAACGTTCCTCTCACTTCCCTTCCCTGTTGCCACATAGCTGGGGGTCTTCTTGAGATGTCAGAGCCATGCTTTTTAGACTCTTCGGCTACCAGAACCAAGCCAAATAAAACTCTTTATAAGCTATCTACCATCTGACCTTTGGTTATAGCGACACAAATTGATAAGACAAAATCAGTATGTCCAGAATTACACTTACAGTCGTGAATACCAGGTACAGATGCCAGTGGTTAGTTGAAAACATGTTAGGGTCAGACCTATCGGTGTCAAACAGCATCTCTACATCTGCTAAGAACGTGTGATACTCTCTTGCATTGGATCTTGAAAAGGTGGTTTCATAATATAACTCATTCATAAATGTTTTCTGTGTATTTTAGTCTCAATGACAAGACACACTTTTATTTTTTGCATAATGTCTAAGTCAAAATAAAAAATGTTTGCCCTGATGTTTGTGGGGTAAAATCCATGTCATGAACACAATTATATTATTTTGTTGGTTTTTTTAAATTTTGCTTTTCAAGACAGGGTTTCTCTGTGTGGTCCTGTAACTCACTCTGTAAACTAGGCTGGCCTCAAACTCAGAGATTTGTCTCCCTCTGCCAAAGTGCTGGGATTAAAGGTCTATGTCACCACCACCCTGTAATTCTTAAGTTAGCAAATGTGCCAGCATGCACCTCTAATTTTCCCTATGGAGAAGGCATTTGGGTTTGGCTTGGAGACATTCACCTGGCCTGGGATCTCGCAAGGAGTTAACTGTGTGTAATCCTGACGTGGGAACGAAGATGTGGAAAGTGCTGCACATGATTAACCAGGTTAATCAGGTTTCTCATGGGACTCTCCATTGTATGTGCAATGCAGGGCCAGGGAGCAGTTGTGACCAGAGCCTTGCACCTCTCCACACAATCCAGAAACAGAGGGATGACTGTAGTCTGCTCCTTGCTTCCTGCTGGTTTGCACACCTCTCCGCCAGTCTCCTGTAGGTTCAGCAAGTCTGATACGTTTTCAGTAAGTTTCCTTTACTTCAATTAGCCAATTGGTCTCTGCCTCATTTGATAAGAAACCTGGCAGAACATCAGGATACATTAAGTCATTCCATCAATAAGAAAACACAGAGTATTTATTTTCTCAGTAAATCTCCAATTGGAAAAATGATTACTATTAAAGCAGCTGAGTGTGGAGGACACCTCAACCATGACTTCTTTCCAAAAGAACTTTATCAGCTTATCTCCAGCTCACAGCTCACCACATTCCTTCCTGCCAGTCTGCTGTCTTCCCTCCACAGCGAGACAGGCCTAGCTAGGGGGATTCTAGTAATGCCTGTCACGTTAATGGAGAAGCAGTTCCTCTAATTTCTTAAATTTTGTTTAAAAATTATAAAAAAATTATTTTTGTGGATGTGAGAATCCACTTAGAAAAGAGATCACAAATATTTGAGAAACTGAACGTTGAATGGTTATTAGGGGCATAGCTGTGTGCCAAGGGCTGAGTTCCCTTTCATCATTTTACACTGCAGTGTCTTTGCATGTTGGCACTTTGCCAAGTGCCTGTCCTCACAATACTTACACTCCAGAAGAGGAGACAGGGAGAAGGGATGTAAAAATAATAGCAGTATGTTATGACATGCATGACAGACACCAAGAGCTCAGACAGTGACTGACAGAGGGATTCTGCTCCTCTCCCTGCCCTGAACCTAGACAAACACATTGGTCAGGAAAGACCTCTCCAAAGATAGGACTGATGAGCTAGGACCCAGAGCAAGAGAAGGAGCTGCCGAATAAGAATGTGGAGAAGCTCACTGTGAGTTCACCCACTGTAAGCTGTGGGACATTGGGCTACTGGTTTGGCCTGTCTGTGTCTTAGCTTTCTTATGCATGAGATGTAGAAAACATGTGACCTATCCCGCATAAGTTCTGAGATGAATGCATGCATTAGTGTTTTGTTGCTGTTGTTGTTATTGTTGTTCTACAAATATTTTATTGAATAAAAAAATACTAGGGAGTTACAAAGGGAACAAGAGGTGAGCATCGGTTGTTTGCTTTAATACCAACAAGCCAAGTGTGAGGCCCCTGACGGCCTCCCCCTCCTTCCCATTGCCACTGAGTTTGCAGAATCCTAACTGCAACAAGTTATCTTCTCTAAGTGTGTTCTGTTATATTCCCTAACTGTAAACTCCTTTTTTCTAATGAAGTCCTCAAAGTAACTCTTGCCATTCCCATAGTCCTCAAAGCTGCTAAGGACATAGAGCCATGGCAACTGGCCCTGGGACATATACCTTTGATTTAAGAATATGGAGAACACTCTGCATTAGTGTTTGTAAGGTATGATGGGCCCCCAGCACATCACATAAGCAATGAGTTCTAGCTATTATTGGATTATTATTAATTGGATTGATAATATAATTATTAGATTGTTATTATTTATTTTATGTATTATTATTATTATTATTATTATTATTATTATTATTATTATTATTCCAAAAGAAAAGAAAGCAAATGTGAAAGCCTGAGGCAGACACGATCCTCAGCACATCAAACTGAAGTAAGTTTATGTTGCAATAAGAGTGGGTGAAGAGACCTTAAATGGTAAAATGCAAGGCTGGAAACAGGATCAGACAATGCAGAGCCTTCCAGTTCTTAGCAAAGTGTTTGGGTTGTTTTCCCTACGTGAAATTAAGAATGTAAGCAGGAGACAGATGGTCCTGGATTTCTGCTTTAAGATCATTACTTCCTCTGCTATGGGGCAAATGGACCGTGGAAGCAGCGGCGGTAGTAGAGTGGCCAACCAGGAGGATCTTGCTCAGTGTTCAGAGGGAGAGACAGTGGTGGCTTTGGCCAAGAAGGAAAGAGCAAAGAAAAGAGCAAGTTCAAGATGTATTATGGAGATAGACTTGGTAGCACAGTGAATTAGCTGAGATTGAGGAAGGGGGTGGGGCAGCAGACTTGCATATACAGCTGTGCGAATTTTCACTGAATCAGACTAACTGAAATCCAGCTCACAGCGCTGAGAGGTGGCAATGTGGGTAAATGTATGCGAGCCCGAGCTCAGCTCCCCAGAATTCATGGTGAAAGGAAAAAACCAACTCTTGAGTGTTGTTCTCTGACCTCTATAAGCAACACACACACACACACACACACACACACACACACACACACACACACACTCCTTCCACAAAGCAAAAGAAGAAGCCTTAAATTAAAATAAAATTCAGGTCATACTTGTCTCTCAGAGTCGTGTCGCCTGGCATGGATTCCATCCACTTACATGACAGGGTAATTTGTACAAAGTCAGTACACACATTAGAAGCAGACCCATCTTTAATTATGGTCTAGGCAACCAGATAAATGGTCCTGCAAAAGGTGGAAATAGGTAGAAGGAGACCACGCACAAGATGCTGGATTTGATCCTCAGCGTGACTGACTTCCACACTAAATGGGCACCGTTACTGGTTCCTTCCAGTTTGTTTTCCTCTCCCCTTCCTGTGTTTTCTCAGGCCTCCAGACAAGGGTGATTGTGCAACTACGCGGAGCCATCTTGCCAGCATTTCTAACGTTTTAATCAACTATTCCAAAGTTGATTAAACTTTGGGACTCCTAATGCCGAGAAAGGAGCTTCTTGAACTAAAAAAAAAAAAAAAAAAAAAAAAAAAAACCTTATGAATTATAGTGTTGATGTTGATACAGTTACATTAGTATCTTAAAACCACTGCACGGTATGTATTAAAACATGAATTTTAAGCCTGGTGTGGTGGTGCACACCTTTAATCCCAGCACTTGAGAGGCAGGGACAGGCAGATCTCAGAGTTTGAGGCCAGTTTAAGATCTACAGAACTGCCAGGGCTACACCTAGAAATCCTGTCTCAGAAACAAAACGAAAAAGAAAGCAAACAAACAAAAAGGTGAATTTTATGGATGTGAATTATCTCAAGAAAGTTTATATAATTATCTATAATTTTACCTATATAAAATAACTTGATTTTTACGACCTGTGTAGGTAGCAGTGGCGCTTAAAAGCACCACATCAGACCTGCCCATGATAGTAAACTTTCCTTTGTTTTTGTTAATCATAGGCTCTTATCATCTTCTAGGACTATTTTTGAATTTGAATTTATATCTCAAAAAAACCACGCATGGGAAATTTAATTCTCTAATTCTTATGCTGTTGGTATGTAGAGATGGGTCTCTGTGGGAAGTAGTTAAAATTAGATGAGGTCATAGGGATATGACTGGATTATACTGGTAGCTCAATGAAAAAATTAACAGGAAGAGCCAAGCTAGGGCACTTGCTCTGTCTGGCCTTGTATCCTCCATCATGTTAGATGACAGCAAGGAGGACCTGGCCAGATTCCTATGCCATGCTCTTATACTCTCCAGTCTCCAGAGCCACGGACTAAGTAAATCCCCATTCTCTACAAATCACACTGCTAGCCAGAAAAAAAAAAAAAAAAAACTAATACAAAGTTTTGACAAATTAACTATATTATTAACAAGATTACTGGGAAGGTTAGAACCATCAATATATCATCCTTAAAACCTTCAAGCTTAAGCAATGACTGCTTCTAGTATTCAGAAGATGTGAAAACATGTTCTATCTATCGAAACAAAGCTAACATAAAGAAAGTAGGTCTCAGAACACAGTCTGGCTCAAACTTGGCATCAGATGACCCAGGGTTTCTTTCTCCACAGAATCTCGAAGTTCTAATCAGTCTGTGACTCTGACCTTTCAGGCAGCAGGCAGCCTATTATTATTAGTGGCTGACGAATCCAGAGTCAACATTTGGAAGCTGAAGACTGCCCATCTCCTTTTAGAATCTTTTGGCTTGGGAAAAGCTGAGCACAGCAAAAAGCTTTGCCAGCAGTCAGCTCCTTTATGCAAATGAACTAATCCATAAACACGGTACCATTGGAGCATGAAGGAAACTGGAGAGCGTATGTTTGTCTTGTGTGGTAAATAGATTTAAATGCAGCAAATGTTCTGGTTGACACTTGTTTTTAAAAGTAGGAAAATTGCAAGTTCTAGACCAGCCTGGGAAACAAAGGCAAATAGCAAGATTGTCTAAAACAAACAAACAAACAAAAAGAGAGTTACTGTGAAGCTGAGAAACGTTGCGATCTTGGGAGACTGAAGAGCTGATTTCCCTATCCTGTGATGTTTTTATTTACGGACACTATATCAAAAAATATCTGAACCCAATTACAAATGTTAAATAAAAAATTTCAAATGTCTGTTAGATCTTTAGGCTATCAGTGACAGCATTCCTTACTCAAAAATCCATCATAAATAATCAACCATGATTATAAGATAGTATTTCTTGTAAAAACATGTGTGTCTGTTTGTGTGTGTGTTTGCAAGACTAGAATTAAGGATAATTTCCTTTTTGCTAGAAGATATTATGTTGGGGAAATTTATTTTTAGTTATGTTTGAAATCGTTTTATGAACTGTTGGGTGAGGGGTATTGTCTGCAGCTGTTGGATTTCTATGGGGGGGGGATGTTTGATTCCTTATGCTCTCCACGTGGGGAGTTCTGTATCAATAAAAACACCTGAGCTGGGCTGTTCTCCTATCTTTCTAATACACCCAAAGTTTTCTCTCAATTAACAAGTTCTACAAACATACAGCACCGTGACACATTAGAAATATCTGTAAAACTTCTCATTAGGAAAGATTATCTGAAATCTTGAAAGTGCATTCAACTCCAGTTGTACTTGTAGAGAGGAATTGGTAGTTTCCACAGAAGAATTCATTTAACAAAATGATAAAACTGCCTCTTTGGAAAACTGGACACAGAACTCGGAAGGGATCCCAAGAACAGTAGGCTCCCTAAGAATTTATCAGCTTCTGTTGATGAGAATGGAAACGAAATGCAGAGTGCTTAGTGTGCAGGTGCAAGTGCAAGTACGGAGACCTAGCAGCATCAGAGACACACGTGATTCAAATAACCTTTGCTCCGAGAGGTTAAGATACTGTGAGAGAATGCAAGTCTGAAAAATAGCATAGTCAATATTCATTCCTGCTTTAAGTGTTTTTATTTTTATTTGTTTATTGGGGGGGGCAGTGCCCCAGCATTGCCTGTGAAGATCAGAGGACAATCTGTGGGAGCCGGTTTTCTCCTCCCACCATGTGGGGTCCAGGTATCAAACTCAGTCCTGAAAACTGTCCTCTGACCTCAACACAGGCACTGTTGCAGAAGAAGGTACACATAATGCCTGTGCACGTACACACACATACATACATACAAATGTAATACAAATTTTTAAATAGAGAAAACTCATGATAACGCTGCTGCTAATAGCAAAAAAAAAATAAGGAATAACTTAATTATCTGTTGATAACTGAGTGTAGAACGAATGAAGGTACTGATGTAAGCTACAACTCTATTGGATGCATTCACAGGTAGACAGCGTTTCTAATGTCTCTGTGGTATTTTATCCTGAGAAGTGAATGAGGAGTATTCATTCATATCTAAATACATAACTATATTTTATGTATGTTTTATGTTTTACGTGATTCTGGAAACTCACACAAAATGATTGTATTTATGTGTATATGTATATACATACATATACACACACACACATATATACCACTTGGTATATTAGGCAAATATCATATATATAGTATGTTAACAGAAAGACATAGTAGATAACTATTCGGTATAAATAATTTAATTTTATGAGGAGTCCCGTGTGTGCACATGCGCATATGTGGCTATGTTTATACATCACTGACAGCATCACGGAGGATATGGAACACCTTAGCTCATCACTTAATCTCTGGAAAATACATTTATAAAACTGCATATTGGAGGGTATTGAGGTTTTATAACGTCATAACTTTTGCAAAATATGCTTTTAGTAATATGTATCTTTTACTTTTGTGTCTTTTTTTTCCTTGCCTCTTTCCCTTCTGAGCAAGTTGAGGCATGGTCTGCTGCGTAGCAAGCACACAAGTCTACTAGTCATAACTCCGGTCTCCCCGCTCCTAGGGCTGGGATTACAGTAGTCACCGAGGAGTGCGCCACTAAGCACAGCTGTGTCTGCTTGTCAGCTGATTAATGCAAAATAAAATATAAGCTTTCCCCGGCCACTTAAACAAGCAAGACAAATTTAAAGAAGAGACCAAGTTTGAACATGTTCCAGTGGGTATTTACTCAGCAATAAAGTGAGTAATTATACATTTAGTTCACGGTAAGCAAGAATTTATTGGAAACATAATATTAAGAATCATCTATGCACAGTGAAGAATGGTCTGAAAGAAAGATTAAGTCCATGTGGTCAAACTTGTTCTTGCATTGTAACTAGGAAGAAAAAGAAACTTTTTTTCAGTTATAGAGTACCCAATTTTGTATAAAACTTCATCTGAATTCCACCAGAAATCATAATATATTGCTTTCCCTTAATATGTTAATTAATTTATCGGAATGATTCTAAGTGTTTTCTATATTAATTAATTAATTAATTAATTACAACCAATTATTTTACAAAGGAGGAAAGTGAGACACACACAATTTTACGATGAAATGCCTTGACAAAGGTCACAGAGCTTCTAAGTTAGGGGGATGGGATTCATAAAGAGGCAAACCTGTTCGAATAATGCCATCACTCCTTATTATCTTTTGAAGAATTCTGAGTAAAATTCTTTTTTAAATAGTATTAAATGATGCTATCATATCAGTTTTGTTTCACTATCCAAAAGGCAGTAAGGATATTTGAAAATGTATAACTTTGCCAGAAATAAAATGTGTGGAGTGCTGAGACTTGAGAGATGACAGCAGTTACGAGCCAGTGCTGCTCTTGCAGGGGACCTCAGGTGGCTTCCTGGCACCCACATCAGCTCCTCACAAGTGCCTGTAACTCCAACTCCAGACACTCTTGACATGCTCCTCTAGCCTCTTCCAATACCTGTGCTCATGTGTGTGTGCACGCTCATGCACACACACACACACACACACCACCACCATACCACACACTAAAACTAATATACAATGCTTTGATAACAACTTTACTTATTTCCTTCCTCCCCATAACTCAAAGATTCTTTGCTTTGATACTGCTATGCCATACCCTGGGAATCAACACTTATAAAAATACATTCTATTTGGAAAGAAATAGCAGTAATTTTGAGAAACTAGTTAGAAAGAACTGATTCTTGTTTACTTAAAGAGATGACTATGAATCAACTCTTTAATTCTGTTTATACTGTCTGATGCAAAGACTCACAAGGCAAATTAAGTAGTGAATAACTTAAGGGTTTTTTTGTTGTTGTTATTATAAAATGAGGTTATGTGAACTATTGTCCTGCTTTCTTTCTGCCAGCTAATAAAAAACTCAGTTCTGAAGAGGAATACGTTGTTGGGACACGAATTAATGACCGGAGTGTTTACATCTGCTGTACAAAACAAAATTCACCTACAAGGTAAGAAGAAATGGAGGAATCACAAAAAGAGGATACTTAAGTTTTTGGGTTTTTTTTTGTTTTTAATCAAATGAAACAAATATAATTATGACAATAGCTTGACTTTACTTTTTTATTTTTTTAAATTTGTTTTTTATTGGTTGATTGATTGTTAAACTGTCCTGACTTGAAACTTACTGTAGACTAGGCTGGCTTCCAACTTTGGCTCTCCAAAACTGAGACTATAAACAACATCATCACACCTATAGTTTTGGGATCACTGAAAAGTAACTACTATTATGGAGACACATTTTGTAAAAAAAAAAAAAAAAAAAAAAAAAAAAACTTACACGATTTTAGGAAAACCTCTCTCCCCCCCCTCATATTTATATAGCTGATATCTGACTTATGATACAAGAAAATAGATTTCATCATGAACTTTATACATACGAGTTATTATACTTGTTCTCAGGGAAAGACTTTAAGTTAATGATAGTGTTTGAAAAGGATCGTTCTTTAATTCTATCTAATTAACTGATGTGTACTTTCCTTTGTGATTTCTTTGGACTTTAATTACCCATCATTGTTTCTGAACTTATAGTAGTACGAACAAACTTATCAGATTTCTAATTATCATGTATACATTGTACCAGTGAGAGGTGGAAAAGTTATTGTCAGTCAATGGTTATCTGTTAACATTCACAAATTCTAATTCATAATCAAAAGCACCACCGCAATGGACATCATGATAGCCTGAAGTTGTGAACACCAAGCATCAGAACTTTCAGATTAGTAAAGGTTGCCAAAAACCACCAGGGACTCTATGAGCTTCAACTCTGTATTATTTACTTTTCTATTGCTGTATGAAGCACCATGACCAAGGCAGCTTATGAAAGAAAGTGTTTAATTGGGTTTATGATTTCAAAGGGTCAGAGTTCATGATGGCAGGATAAAGGTACTGTGGCAGGAAAAGCTGAGGATGCACATCTCGATCTACAACCAGGAAACAAAGAGGGGACATTGGGAATGAATGTATGGTGGAACCAGTTCCACCAACTGGAGACCAAGTGCTCAAGCATATGAGCCTCTGTGTGTGTGTCAGGGGGCGGGGGGCCGCGGCACTTCTCATTCAAACCATAAGTGCTGCTCAGGTTCTACCATGTGAATAGAGCAAGAAAACTCACTTGAGAAACATATTTTATGGGCTGGGGAGATGGCTTGGTTGGTAAAATGTCTGCTGTGCAAGCAAAGCTAAGTTCAGATCTCCAGTAGCCAGGTTGGACATGGTTGTATGTGCCTGTAACTCCAGTCAAAGTAAAGTGGAAGGGACTGAGGAAGACACCCAACAGCAACCTCAGACCTCCACATGTGTACTTTGCACCTGCACATACCACACATGTACACAACACTACAAACACATAAAAGGAGAAAAAATATATACTTTATATATAATAGCATATGTGTATGAAGACACCATGATGAAAAACTCATTGTTTTGTAAACTAATCAAAAAAATTAATTAAAGAGAACAGAAAGAAAATTTAGCTTATTTTGTTCAAGGGGAGAAAAAAGGTTGTATAAGAATTGGCCACTGAGCTAGAGAGATGGCTCAGCACTCAAGAGCATGTATTAATCTTCCAGAGACCCTGAGTTCAGTTCCCAGCAGCCATGTTGGGCAGCTCACAACTACCTGCAACAGTTCCAGGAGAGTCTGATCCCTCTGGCCTCAGCCAGCACCCACACTCACATGCACATACACGAGTATACATAATTACAAATAATAAAAATAAATCTTAGAAGAAGAAAAAAAAGATCATTAAGGCAAGTTCCAAAGACAGGCCAATTTAGGGGTGAAATAAATGCCAAGTTAGTAGCTTAAGAAAACTTTATTTCAAAAGTAGTAAAACAACTAATTTTATTATCTGTAGTAAAAGCCATAGACTTTATCTATTTCTATCAGGAAATTCTACATATATTTACTTTTACAGAGATTCTTAATTCTGTATTGTGAGGAAAGATGTGTATTGGCACCAAGAGACCCAGAACTTGCCTCCACATAAATGCCTGGAAAAAAAAAATTCAAACTCTTGACCATCAACATTCAGCCTCTTTACAACACAAGCAAAAAATAAATAAAATCAGAAAAAAAAACAGACAAATGAAAGAGAATCATCAGAGAACAAGAAAGAGTTTATTTTTAAAGTGAGTTAGAGGAGCCAGAGAGGTGGCTCAGAAGTCAAGAGCACTTGTTGCTCTTGCAGAGGATCCATGTTCAACTCCCAGCACCCACATGGCAGCTCACAACCATAGGAAACTCTAGTTCCAGGGATCTGATGCCCTCTTCTGGCCTCCTCGGGCACAAGGCACACACATGGTGCAAAGACATATATGCCAGCAAAACACCCATATACATAAAATAAAATTTGAGGAGGTTGGAGAAAGGTCAAGACCAGCTTTGTATCAGATCATCCTTCTAATGACATAAGACTACAGTAAAAGCAATACTGAGCAATAACCTACCACCTTCACGCAGGAAGTGAGGGAAGATACTGTTCATTATACTTGCTCATACTTTGATTCCTCAGGAAACTGAATAATACTGAAATTTGAGTGGCCTGGAACATGACCCCAAATGCAAAGTGCAACCGAAAGTTTCTCCTTGAATTTTAGTCATCTACTGGGAGTTTTCTGCATGTAGATTTTTTTCAGTCCAGATTTTATTGTTTCCATTAATGAATGGACTTAGAAATCAATTTAAAAATATGCTTTGGGAATCATTTATTATCACCCCCCCGAGTTATGTCAACAGTATAGATAACAATCAGTGTAACTATTTCCTTGAACTCTGCCTTTTAAAGTGATATTCTTTCTCTACTCTTCTCTGTAAAATCTCCTTTTCACCAACAAACACAAATATCACCTTACTGAACAAACAGTAAAATATACTCATGCTCATCTCCCAGTTGTGGATACATAAGTGTGAAACAACAACCCAGAGTCCAGAAATGGGAATGTAAAATGATAAAACTTAGCAAAGTAAAATAATAAATCATGTAGTTTATGGGCTCTAAAAGATTCGGAACAATTATGATACAAAGGACAACAAAGAAGAGAATAGGAAACCAGCCCACGGTCTAGTTTTATTACTGTGTGCAGGGGATGCTTTGAACCTACTTTTGACCTTTATGAACTGACGTTAAGCATGGTTGATGGGGCTGGCGAGATGGCTCAGTGGTTAAGAGCTCTGGCTACTCTTCCATAGACTGTAGGTTAGAGTCTCAGCATCCACACAGAAGCTTACGGCCATCTGTAACTCTGTAACTCCGGTTCAAGAAGATTTGATGTCCTCATCTGACCTCCTCAGACACTTCACACACAGAGTGTTACACACACATGCAAGCAAAACATACATACACATTAAATAAAAATAAAAATTTAACTATCTTTTTAAAAAAGTGGTTGTGAGGAACTAGATGAAGATCATCAAGAAATATAGGTGTGAACAAATGCTGAGGTGTGTGTGTCTTCTAGACATGGCAGGGATGCTGCACTCATGAAATTTCAACAATATAGTTGAGTAAATAAGACTCTCATCAGGACCATACGACTAGACATATCAACATGGAAATCTCACAAAGTTCCACCTTAGTTGAAGAGCTACTACAGGCTATCAATGGCTGCTGAGAGACACCCCCTGTTAGGTTATCCAATTCCAAGCAGTCAGCCCTAAAGACACACACACACACACACACACACACACACACTCATACACACACACCTCACTAAATAAGTAGGGGCACTGGAGAAACTAGAAGGGGAGGAGGGGTAGAAGTGACTCATATTTGAACTTCTAAAATAAGTTTTTATTAAAAAAAAAAAAAGCAGGCCATCGTGGACTCTGTGTTCTTCCTTTTACCCTATCAATCAGTATGCACATGCAGTCACTTGTAGAGTATTGGATATAAAATTTGAATTCAGATTCCTCTGGCCCTCATTTTAGCTATACAAAAAAGTGATGCTACCTATGGTTTATTTGGTAGTTATTGCATCAAATAAAAGGCTTACACAGACTTGCTTAAGATTTTTTTCTTTATACATCATTTTTTGGTGTGTGTTCATGTATATGTGAGTATGTACATGATCATGTGTATGTGGGCACATGTGCATGCAAGTATGTATACGTGTGTGTACCTGTGTGTGGAGGCCAGAGGCTCCAAAATCTCAAGATGCCTTAAGTAAATTTATGATTTTTGTATTGGGCTGTGTGTTCAGTGCTATCTTCAGCTGCATGCAAACTCATGCTAAAACCAATGACAAGAATCAGGAATAGCTATTAATTTTAGACAGATTAGACGTCAAAGCAAAGAAAGCTATCAAGGATCAGACAAGAAAGACACTGGTTGTAGAAGAAAAAAATAACAACACTTAACATATATGTGCCTGACAACAGACACCAAAATGTGTGAGACAAACCTTGAAGGAAGTATAAGGAGGAACAGAGGAATCCATTATTATAGTTAACATTTTGACACCTTTCTGTCAAAAACGGACAAGTTCAGTGGGCAGAAAGTCAGAAGAACACAGTCAAAATAAGTCTACTGGATATACTCATATCTATGGATTAATCCGTCAGAACTACACACTAGACCTTCTTCTCAAGCTCATTGAAAACTTTCACCAAGACAGAGCACATTCTGGGCCATCAAATATGCCTGGACAATTTAAATGAAAAGAAAGCATACAATGTCAACTACCAGACACAATGGAATTAATGGATTAACCAATAACCAAAAAAAAACAAAAACCCTGAAAAATTTTCAAATAAATAAAGTATAAGCAACACACTTATAGATTAAAAAATGGGTCAAAGAAAGGTGTCAAAATGTTAACTATAATAATAGACAAAGAACAAAACTCAAGGGGAAAAAACTAAGTATTTAAAACAAAATACTGTATAACAGTGAAAACTCACTTTATCCAAATTTGTGGGCTGTGGAAAAGGCTGTGCGTAGAGCGAAGCTGGCAGCACAGAGTATAGACACACGCAGAGCCACCCCCTTCTTCAGAAAGAGCAAAAGAAGTTAAATCCCAAGGCAGCAAACGTGAAAATAGCGAAACCTAGAGCAGAAAGATCAATGAACTTACACAGGAAAAGGAAATCCACTGGGATATCAACAAACCCAACAGCTGGTCCTCTCAAAACATCAGTTTAACGAGAAATGCAAAAGAGTTGCCACAGATTCTATGGCCGTCAATATTTAAAATGGAATAATCTGAACAACTTTCTCACAAATTCGATAATATAGACTAGCTGAACCAATGTCTTGAATGACAATCTGCCAAAGGTCATGTAAGAAGAAATGGCCTATCATCTATCTATCTATCTATCTATCTATCTATCTATCTATCTATCTATCTATCTATCTATCTATCTATCTATCTATCCAGGCCTATATCTATTCAAGAAAATGAATTTTGGTTATCAGTGACTTTCCTACACTGATTCAATCAACTACTGAAGGAAGAAATTGTACTGATTTCTTTCCTAACAATCAGTATGGACATTTTTATTGACAGCTCACTAACAATTTTCATCTGTGGAATGACATTCATGATGGTGCTTGGAAACCATATATCTCACTAAGACCTCTGCTTGCTCATCCAATCATCATTTTCAGGCTTCTACTTTAAGCCAAATAGTTACTGGGCAAGAGGCAATAAGCTTTTGTATACATCAAGGCCTTTACAGTTTGACCTGCTGTGGTTAATAGGAATCGTTTTCAACGAACTAGGTAGTCATCATTTCGCCATTCATTTAATAAATGGGCACTGTGCTATTAACCGGTTAGTAAAGCTTTCTGAAGAAAAAAGTACTGTAGTTGGTGCAGACTGAGGCAGAAATTGTGTTTCCTAAATAATTTCTGTTTTCTATTCTTCCTCTGTAAAGGTTTAGAGTCAGAAGGGTGCTATGTTTGATCACTCATAACAGTCATGGGTGACAGGTTAAGAAGAGAAGAAGCATAACAAATTCATTTAGCTAGAATTGGTCCACCGGAGAGAAAAGACCCAGGGGACACTGTCTGTTTGCATACCTGGGAACAAGAAAGAATTCACAGCAGTGTCAAAGTGTGCTTGAACAAAAGGGTCCAGAGGCCCTGTTCAGGTTCCTCTTGCTTTCGTGTGATTGCAGCATTCCTACCTCCAGGGCCTGGGGCAGGACTCTGAAATGAGGGGTTCTGGTTTCTATGACTCAATTTAGGGAAGAATTCTGGTTTCTATGGCTTGCTTCATTGGAAAAAAAAGGGGTGGGACAGGAGGGTCAGGAAAGGTCAGAGAGAGACTATGTTTCTGAGACCATCTAATTACTGCTCATCCTCAGCCTATCAAAATACCACACTTAGGGATGTTATTTTCTGAAACTCAACAAAGTTTAATTCTTATCTGAGAAACAATGCATCCAGGCTCAGATAATGAATCATGATTAGTCTAAGCCCAAAGTTTCCACACTCTGTACTCATTCCCCAAGGGGCAAAAGACAACTCACTTGGGGTGATGGTGTCATGACATATTTCAAAATGTCAAGTGAAACAGTGGGACTTGGTGGTGCATGCACACTGCCAGTGTGGTGGTAGTTTTCCCCTTAGATCTTGCTGCATCACGTTCCTGGGCTATGTCATATCCCTGCAAAGCTGGGCTTCCATGCTTGCTGTGATAAAAAAGCAAGGACAGCAGGAAATGAGAGTGATATTGTCTGGTCTGATTCCAAGATTCCAGAATTACAAAACATACAATAGATGTTATCTATCCTTGATTTATCTATTGGTTGATTGATCTATCGCTCTATAGATATTTATATTTCACATTAGTAACAGTAGTTATTTTAAAGTAACAAAAAGCATCATTAGGGCTTTGAATCACTTGTGGTTTTAGATGGCTAGTAGGCTGTAATTGAAACGTTTGTGGATTTTTTATGATTTTGAAATCATAAAAAGTCATATTGAGTTCCTGATGGAGCTTGAGCAAAAGAGTCTATGGTTTGTAGAGGAACATTTAATTCTTTAATCTGGCAGGATGGCTGCTGTAGGATAGAAAAAAAATGTTAGTACATACCTTTAATCCTAATTCAGAAAGCAGTGGTGGTGAATGCTTTTAATCTCAGAATTTGGGAGGCAGAGGCAGAGCTCAGAGGGAGAAGCTGAGAGTAGAGGCAGAGCTCAGAGTTCAGAGAAGGAAGCAAGGAAGAAACAGAGAGTGGAAGCAGAGCTCAGACAGAAGAGAGGGGGAAGCAGATGGGAAGCAGACAAGAGGCAGTGCTCAGAGAGAAGTGGAGAGTTAGCTCAGTCAAGCAGTTTGAATGCAGTCAGCTCACATTTCAGTTCAGAAGGAGAAGCCAAAAAGAGCAGACAGTCCATAATAAGCTAAGAGAGAAAGCAGAGAGTCCAAAGCAGATGGTTTATGATTTGCAGTTTGGCAGTGTTCAGTAGACAACTTGACAAAGTAAGCTCAGTCAGCAATGAGTCTTGGTTTAGGTTTGAAGATTAGATTTTACAGAAGCTGAAACCATCTTGGACTGGGATTGAATTAGCAAAGAATAAACTGTCCTCTGCCATGAACCCACAAGAATAATTAATTAAATCAATGCATACATCTATGTCTACAGAGGTTCTAATGGTTCTAATAAAAGCCACACAGATTCTGTTTCCCTCTTCGACATGCAGCTCTGTGTAACCATATAATCTAGTGTGGAAAAGCAGAATCTGCCAGTGTTAGGCCAAGGAGAAGGGTTCAGAAAGAGCATTTGCTTTCCTGAAACAGGACAGCAACAACAGCCAGCACTACTAGTCCTCCTCCAAGAGCTCACTTTCAGTATTGGAGTCCTCCAAGTATCAGGTAAAGACTACATAGTCCACCATCATTTGTGAGTTATTGTTATCAGTAGACTTGGCTCTAGTCAAGGGCATGGGAACAGAATGGATTGTGTCAAAACTTGGGGTCCTACTCTTAAAAGGATTGGGTGTTGTATTTACTTCTATCCTTGCTGATAGAAGCCCAAAGAATTTAAAAGTTCCAATGAAACGTAGATAATATAGCAGGACTAAGATAAGAATGTAATGTCAAGTCTCCTTATATTTAATCTTCTTTCTATGTACTTTCTATGTTCTTTCTATGTAGTATAATCATTGAGGTCTTGAAAATTTCTTTGCTATCATTATATATACTATATTTGATATGTTAATATGATAAACTTCCTTTGATATGCTATTATATTGTTCAAAATAATAAAATAAAGTCACATTTTGGGGACAAAGTTGGAGCTTATTCCAAAAAGGTTTTGACATGAACCTAAACAAGGCATTAATAGAGGGAAAGAGCTATGTTAAGAGAAAGGTTAGCCACACCCAAGAAATGGGTGTAGATGTCTCAAGAGAGAAAGTCATATTTAAGGGACTTAACAATAACCAAGTGTATGATTTATATTGCTTCTAAAGTCATATTCTTCAAAGGTTTCTACAGAACTTACTTTCCTGAGATTTTTTTTGTTGTTGTATTGTTTGTTTGTTTTTTAATTTTTATTTTGTAAATGCAATCACAGGGTTGTTCCTACACTGGATAGGAGTACAAGCTAATAAAACAAAACTATAGGTCACAAGTGTCAAAACACTCCTTACTACAGTAGGTCACAAGAGAGATGAAACAAGTATTGACTATAAACAAAGTCCACAATGGTGTCTGTGAGGTTCTCAAAAAGTTACACGTTTTCTGCTGAAAAGCAGAAGGTTTAACTCAAAGAATTTAAGAATGGTTGCTATTTTAGCATTTTCCTATGGAATATAATGATAAAAAGAAATATTGTCTCTATGTACACAATTTTTACAGCAAATTTTGTTAGTTTTGTTGATATTCTTGACTCTCAGCAGGCAAGTGACTTCAACCAGATGTCAGGGTGAGGGACTCCTTTACTTCCTCAACCTCCTTTAGTTTGCCCTGTATTTCTGTCCTGCCTCAATTTCCCTCTGATATTTTGAGCCTTCAGTGCTAAAAATTGATGATGTCCAAAGATCCATTTTGAAACTTTATCACTGCTGAATCACATATAGACCCTGTATATCCATGGATTCAAAGTCTTGACTTGTCTCATCTGAGGGTAACATGAGAAAATCTCGGGCTGTATATAAAGGATCATCATTCCGTGGGAATCTGGGATTCAGGACTTCAAATCACACAAACAATAAGCATATAACAGATTGTCATTCTAATTAGACATATCAGGGACTATTTTTTCCATGAGGTACCTGAGAAAGATGATATAAGTAAACCATTAAAATTTAAGGAATAATCTGACGTAGGTTTAATTTGAGTATGCGAATTTTGGATTACTCAGGACATATGGACTCACTTGTCAATTATAATACAGTAATAATGGCACAGGTTCCCCTACTACTGTCAGATTTTCAAGTACCATATAGTCATAGAATGGTTGTTTGTCTTACTGTAACTTCTGGGTTTAGAAGTGAAGCACTTTGGGCTATAGAAACACTCACTTACACACACACACACACACACACACACACACACACACACACATACACTGATGGCTATATACAGAAACTATTGTAAAAAACAAAACTACCCTCCCTAAAAAAAACCTCAAGAAGGAACTCAAGAAGGAACCCATTATGGACTAGATTAAAAAGAAACTAGTGTCAAATTATAGACATTGAATGTATATTAACAGGGCCTAAAAGAAAACAATGAAATAAAGTTATAATTACTGATAGATTTATAAATGAGACTTTTTCCTCTTGTTTGAAGAAAACTCTTAAGCCTTTTATCAGTTCTTAGGTGAAAACAGCCTTATCTTTCTGCTCTTGAACTTTCAGCATCATCCCAGACAAGCTCCCAAAAAATAGAGCAGCAGCCAGAGCTGGGGCTACAACTTGTAGCATCCTGAAGTTCTCTGCAGAGATTTCTACTAAAGTGAAGATGGAATTCTTAACTTTGTTGGAGAAAATCATTTCAGGATGAGTTAATATGAAGCAAGTTTAGAGTATATATCAAAAGATTTTAACATAAATTTAAGGAGGAAGAGAGAGAGAGAGAGACAATGAGAGAGAGAGAGAGAGAGAATGAGAGAGAGAGAGAGAGAGAGCATAGAGAGACTTAGAGAAAGAACACTGCATATCCAAGACATGGGTGCCAGATTCTCAAGAGAAAGAGAGAAAGTTCTATCATCTTGCATCAATAATATTTTGAATAAGAGATAATATTTAGTTACTTGGTTTCTTTTTCTATTTTCTTATACATTGTTTATTGTGTGTGTGGATGCGCACACATTCATGCACACAAGCACCACATGGACAACTTGTGGGAGTTGTGTTTCCTTTTATCATGTGGGTCCCAAGGATTGAACTCAGGTTGTCAGGCTTGGCAACAAGTGCCTTTACCTGTACATCCACCATGCTGGCCCTAGTTATGGGGTTTCCTAATTTATAGGGCTGAAGAGGGGACTCCAATTCACCCCCCTCCAATCTTAAAACAGTTTATATTAGAATAAACAAATATGTACTGCAGAAGAGAATGTAAGATTTACACAGATTTTAGATTATGGGTTTTAGTTAACACTCTCGATTTGAGAGAAACGTCATGCTGATAAACTGGTTTGGGGTCCATCTTCTAGGCTGAAGTCTCACAGTCTTCACTCCAAGTTTCCTTTGCTAAATAAGTTTTCTGAAATACTCTGTCCTTATTCACACAAATAGTAAGTGCTGAGCAAGAATTTTAAACTTTCTAGACCTTGTCCTTAATCCCTTATGCTTTCCATATGACTCAACAATTTAATAGCCCTTAAATTTTAGTTAAGATTGCATTTCCCATCATTCACCAGTAAATGGCAATAGAAGGCAAATCTAGCAGCTGACATCTTCAATAATGAATTACAGAAGCTAAGAAAAGGCCATTTGAGCAAGCAATTCTTTGCAGTTCTTTGGTAAAGATTCTCTCCCCCAGAACTGAAAGCAAAAACCATCTTTCCTTCCTTAAATTGCCTTTGTCGGGGTGTCTTGTTATAGCAACAGAGAAGTAAATAATACAGAGATGAATAAATATTCTTTTAAGACCCAACCATCACTTCAAACTTAAGGCACAAAGTGAACATCATTTTCTGTTTACAACCTTGTAAAGGCAGTTTAGAAGTCCTTCACAATCTCATTTTAGAGTTTACCAACTGATCACCAGTCTCTGTTCTGATAACAATAAAGTTTAAACCACTGACTGAATTGATAACACAATTATTAATTCCTTAAAAAGTGACCTTAAGGCTAAAACTCCAGGGAGAGTGAAGGCTGGTCAGATTAAACAGGGTGAAAAGATTTGGGGAGAGAGATATCCGGGAATGAAAATGAGAGACAGGGCCAGGTTAGCTGAAGAAGGTTCAGTGTAGGCAGATGGCAGCAAAGAAGCTAAGAGTGGGTTTGCAGGTGTCAGAAGCCAGAAAGAGAGCTCTGCAAAACATGTAAACACAGACCTTTCCTTGAGGACAGTGGGAAGTCAATGTGGAATAATCAGCTCTGTGCTTAAGAATGTTCACTCCAGTCTCTGCTCCAGAAGTCACACTATGCTCCCCACCCCACCCACTTTTCCCTGTCTACGCCTTCCACTGAACACTGTGGGTAAATGTGGAGCGTGATCAGTGGCTTTGGCTAACAAAACCATCATTTTAAATTCTCATCAGACTTAACAAGTGCAATGAAAAACACAAGTTGGTATATCTTTAAACTTTAGTAACCTTAAAAAGCAAATTGCTTTGAATGCTTTCACAAATGGTTGTTCAATGCATGAAATGAGATACTATGGTATTATAAACCATTTCAGGACCTTTTCAAGAAATATGACAGATGGATACAGAATTACATAATCACCAAGAGAAAGTACTAGAGTTTTCATAATGGTCTCTTGGCTTTTCCTCCGCTGATATCCAAGCCAAAGAAATTAGGTTGTAGCTATTGTTGTCTTGGTGACTGAAAAGACTTTTCCAAGCACAGGATGAATGGGGCTCATTCAGAGGCCTTGCAAATGGGCTGTGGTTTTCTTTTAATGCATAATGGGCTCAGCAAGTATATTTAGGACAAAAAACAAATCTTAGTTTTAACCAGTTGTGAGATCCTCAGATTTTAAGGAGCCCCATTAAAATGCTGAGTTGCTTGGGTTTGTGTTCTTCATTGCAGGTCCTACTAGAGATTAGGGATGCCAGCCAGCCTCCCAGCCAGTGAGGAGAGCTACAATTGGTTTCGTTTTTTTTTTTTTTTTTAAATAACAGAGTAAATCATTTGCTGCTTAAGACCTAAATTACAGAGGATGCAGAAATTTCCCATAGACTAAACTTAATACACGGACATGAAATAAGAACATGAGAGAAAGAGAGAGCACCAGAGCCTCGTGGGAGAGTTGAGTTCTTCGAGGATGAAGGAGTCACACCTGTGCCAGTAGACCAATTTTTGTTATTGTAGCACAGCTGTATCAGGGCTTCATGTATTATTAGATGACTGTCTTAAGAGGCAAAACATTTTAACAGTGGGAGGTAAAGAAATTGGAACCAGTTTCCTCCACACCCTCTTGATACTTACATTGATAATTCGTGTGGTCTTTGGCTTATGCAGTTCCTTGTCTCATTATGACTGGATTAAGAAATGAGTAACTGTCAACAATACAGTATACAGTTGAAATTTCCATTTCCAGGGTTAGACATTACCCTTTTGTCAACTTGTTCAAAGGAGGGAAATAAACGACATCTTCCATATCATAACGGAGCAAACTCAGCACAGCTCGTCAAGTTAACGCGGGAGTTAACTGTAATCTGGTGCTGTGGCTTCCGACTCAGAGGTTAGCTACAATTTAATGATGTGGCTTCCAAATAACACAGTCAGAAGTTTGACGTGAAAAGAGAAAGATTCCAAGTCATTTGAAATAAAAATACACTATTTTTTTCTTCTTCTTTAGCAAGGAAACTAATATATTTCTACTTTGTCTCAAGGTGTCTGCTCCCCTCAATAACACAGTGAAGAGAGTAGGGAGGTCGCAGGAGACAGGTTCTTGGCATCTGCTCACACACCAGCCTGTATTTCTGCCCAGAGTGACTGTGGCCAGAGGAGCTCAGTGTCCAGGGGTTGGGGGTGAGGGAGAAACGTGTGTAGGCACTCCACTCCCAGCAGGGGACCTTTAATGCACTCTCACACTCTGTACTTTTGAAGCACTTGATGGAACCACTTGTTGGTGAGGATGTTAAGGATTAAAGAACACTTCTGAGACTGGATTGTTTTGAAGGGAAGAAAAGAAGGAGGAGAAAGAGGAGGAGGAGAGGAAGAAGAAAGAAGAAGACGAAAGAAGAGGAGGAGGAGAAGAGGAAGAAAAGAAAGGAGGAGGAAGCAGCAGCAATATAAGTTAAATAAAACCATCTCTGCTGGAAATTCTCCTTCAAGAAATTACAGCTTTTTCCACCTGCTTCTCAAAGGTCAAAGCCTGTCAAGGCAATGAGTGCAAAGTTTCCTTCATGTTTTCATCACTCAAATAGCAACTTAATTTACCACATAAGCATATTGCATAATTACTGTGCATGTACTCTAAGCATTTTCTTACATAACAATACACAATATAGGAGAAATAATATTCACAGTTGCTCCAAGTTGTGGACTATCTACTTCTGTAGGTGTGAGAATAAAAACCACAATGCTCATAAGTCAATCTTGTTGTGTTGCTCAGCAAATGGTCATTCGTATACACATTCACCAAAAATGTTCAAATGAGATTGCTATCAATGGAAATAACAGAGTATGTTGGAATTTGAACAGGATCTGGAAGAGATTTTTGATCCAGAAGAATTAAATAAAGGTTTTGAACCATCCTGAAACTTGTAAGTTTTGTAAGTAGTTTCATTACTGAAATTTGTGCAAAGAATTGTACTTTCAAGAACTTATGCTTTGGTGTTAATTAGGGAATCTGAATCCTGGACCATGGTTTACTTTCTCTTACTTCCCTTGTATGCAAGATAGGACTAATAATTCTATTCATACTATAGGGGACTTGGAGGATTTAGTAAGTGCGTAACACCGTGTGTGTGTGTGTGTGTGTGTGTGTGTGTGTGTGTCTGTGTGTGTAGGTCAGAGGACAACCCATGAGAATCAGAGCTCAGCTCTCTCCTTCCACCGTGTGGTCTCAAGGATCAAACTCAGATCATCAAGGTTGGCAGCAGGTGCCTTTATCTGCTGAGCCATCTCACTTTACTAAATGCACAACAGGAAAATGGTTGTTTTGTGCCACTGTCTATGATTACCTGGTTTTTCTGAATTTCTTGGTGTATAAGATGATCTTAATTCAATAATTGTATGGTTCAATAGTCTAGAACATGAGACAATTATTAGACCTCTTGCTTACAAAGTAAAAGATATTCTAGAACAAAGTAGTAACAAGAAAAACACATTTATCCACCAAATGCTTTGTTCAATGACAGATGGCAGGCATGGTGGTGGTCCTGTAAGTGTATAATAAAGCTAAAAAATTAGCTTCTGTCACAGCCACACTAACTTCATACTGTGATGAATGCATTACTCAGGTATCTGTGCTGGTTTTATAAACAAACTTATTGTACTCTCAGTCACGTACAAATACAACAATATAATCATGCACTTAATAACAAAAATATATGACCGTGTTAGTGAGTTTATAGGTCTGCTACACATCTTTTAAGAGATTTATTTATTTGTTTATGTGTATGATTGCCTGTGTGGTTTTATGTGCATTATAAAAGTGCAGGTACCCTCAGAGACCAGAGAGCATCAGATGCCCTGGGACTGAACTTGACAGTTGGAGCCACTTGATATGAGGGCTGGGAACTGAGCACAAGTCTTCTGCAAGAGCTGCCAGGGCTCTTAACCAATCTCCCAGAACCTCAGATCTACTTGACTTTATCATTATTTTATCATGTACTTCTACTTAAACGAAGAGTTGTCTACATTGGCAGCAGCTTTAGTCATCTCATGGATGGTTTGCTTGGCACATCTCTCGACAGTCTTATAAAGCCAAGTGAAATGATTTACCTATGTATCTGGGTATCATTGATCTATACATTTAAGTTTGTGGACATAGGCCTACTCCATGGTGTTTACACATCTACAAAACCATCTGATGATGCCTTTCCCAGACTGTGACCCCACTGTAAGCATCTCCTATTTTTTTCCTTCCATCACTGCTGGCTGTTTCCTTTGGTTCCCTACTCGGGCTCTAGTCTCAGTCTACACAACCTCTAAGCTAGAAGTCACCCATACTGTTTGTTTTTGGACTCTAAATTCACATTCTTGGGCAATAACCTTGACATCTTAGTGTGGCCTCAGATTACTGTGGCATGTTTGTATTTGTCTACCACCTCCTACACACTGCATCCTCTTAACTCTAATTTCTGATGTTTTTTTTTTGGAGACTATTTCATAAATTACAGGGTTGAACCTTTGAATCAGTGTAGCTTGATCCACCTTTTGGCGATCTGAATCTTGAATGCAAATGCCCTGAAGTGACCCAGCCACAGGATCCATGGGCTCCCAGGGCTTGAGTTCTCAGAACTGTCCTCTTTTCTGAGCTCTGTGTAGCTTGTTTTCTCAGAGATGCCTTCCAGTCTGTGGGCTACTCTACTCATTCTGTTGTGTAACGCAAGCGTCTGTTTCATAAGCACTTACATATTTCCTGCAACCAAAGATGCTAAGTAGCCAAACTCCCTTGGGGAAATACTAATCAGGTATGGCCAAGCATGGGCTTGGATGAGGCTTATTTCCCTGTAATGTCAACATCACAAGTAATTTGATCTATATTGAGAAAATGATGGTTATTAGAAAAGAGCAAAACTGTGTCCACATCTATCATAATCTTAGAAGTAATGAACTCTTTTAATTAAATTCTACTGCTCTTTGCTTCAGATAACATTTACATTTTCCTCTGGGAGACCATGCTCCCTGTACCTTCTGTCTTGAAGCTGTGAACAGAGATGAGCCCATGCCTAATGCAAGGGTGGGTGTGTAGGATCTATGCTTGGACAATAAAAATTGGAAAACCCTGGAAAGGTAAATCCTATACCTATTGTTATTTCAGGGATCAACATGCAAATGTTCTAATCAAAGTAAGCAATAACTTTTATAAATATATCTGAGGATAGCTCCCCCCCCCCTTTAATGCTAGATTGGCAACTAGTAAAAAGTAAATTTAGCATTGATAGGGCTATTATTGGAAAGAACATTTTTGAGAAACAAATAAAAACCAAGAGAAGCAGGCCAGAGAAATGCAGAGATCACTTCCAAAGAACAGAATTTGGCCCTTAATATTTTAGTCATGGGAGATAACTTTTAAATTTGTAGCCAAAGGCTGGGGATGTAGCTCAATTTGTAGAGTGGGTGCCTAGCACTAGATCCTCAGGCAGATCCCCAGCAAACATTAAAACTAGGTGTGGTGGTACATGTCTGGAATTCCAGCATTCAGGAGGTAAAGGCAGGAGGTTCAGAAGTTGAAGGTCATCCTTCAGCTCCATTTTTGATGCCAGCCTGGACTACACAAGACTGTCTCAGGAAAATAAATGTAGCCAGTTTTCTCCCTCCCTCCTCTTTTATGTCCGTAACTAAGAGTGCTCAGTTACAAGCATAAAAGAAAGTAAAACAATACAACTTATCTGATGTTAACCAATACATACAGTTTTCCTCTAATACACAAAACAACCCTATGGGTGGATATAATTATTCTCATTTTCAGAGAAGTCAATCAAGGAACACAATTGAACAATTGTGTTCACGCAACTAATACACCTCAAAGCTCCAGTTCAACCCTAGGCCAGTTTGGGCCCAGCTTTACCCACTCCCTGCTCTCAGATTCCTAAGGGAACCAAGGCTTAAGGTTTCAATGACAGAGATCTGCTTAAAACCTTGGGGACCATCTCTAACTAGAACCATAATGGGACCAGAAGAGATCTGCTCTGGCCAGTGATGTGAAAACAAATGATATATGTCTGGAAATGTAGTGAGTTTGTGACCAAGCTATAGGCGACTTTTGAAAAATTATGAAACAGCTGTCATATAGAAAAGTCATGTCTTAAAGCTATTTCTCTAAAGGAAAAATTGTGTTTTTCACTTTTAGCTTAATGTCAAGATCAGTTCTAAAAGAAACCCCTCATACTCTTTCCTTCTGCAACAGACATTTAACAGCAGTAATCCTGGCCATAGAGAAAGGTGCTAGGCTGCTAAGAAGAAAATTTGGCAGAGAAAAAGCCATCTTCAACTTATCGATCACCTGTTTCCAATGTCTAGCTGAAGTCATGATATACTTGAAGCTCTGGCTATAACACAAAGTTTCCTCTGCATGGAAAATCCCATGGAAGTCTTTTTACTTTTCACACTTAGGCAGTAGAAACACAGAGTAGTGAGCAGGGCTGGTGCTGGACTTCAAGATCCTTCTCTGGCATGTCTCGGCCTCATACCCTTGGGAGAGCTATTTCACATCTCTCTGCTTCACTTTCCTCATCTGTAAAATGGTAACAATAAAAATAGTGCAGCACTCATAGTGCTCATCACCCTCCCCTGGCTCTTCAATTAAATTAACTACAAACTTACTTCCAGTTTTTAAGTCTGAGTACTTATAGAACATGTTTTTCATAGACTATGATTTACTTCTCTTCTTTTGTTCATGCTCTTTCTCACACTCACATGTAAATATGCTGCATGAATTAGCTCACAAAATAAGCAAATTGTAAAATAAGCCCTAGCATTGTAAAACAGTTAATCCTGCTTGGGAGCATCCAGTGATCATTGAAGCATAATTTGGGGAAATTATCTCAAGACAGCCTTCATTATACAAGCTGTTTTAAACTCTTCCCCTTTTCAAATTTTCTATTAAGTCTGATTTATCCATATGGTTTAGGTAAGTTATAATAAAAGAAAACTGAAGTAAACTCTTTTATGCTATTTAAAGTATGATCAGTTCAAAATCACAATTATCATTTAAACAATGCTGCACATACATATCTGTCTTTTTATTGTGTGTGTGGCATATGTGTATGTGTGTGTTTATGGGTATAGTCATATGTGTGTGTATGGAGGTCAGAGATCAATGTTGGGTGTCTTTTTCATTCAGTTTTGAAGCAGTGTCTTTCATTGAACCCAGAACTCACCAGTTTGGCTAGGTTGGTTGGCAATTGAATGCTAGTGATCGTCTAGTGTCTACCTCTCCAGCACAGGGATTACAGGTGTATGTCACTGCACCTGGGTTTTTATGTGGGTACTGAGTATCCAAACTCAGGTTCATATGCTCATGTGGCAAGCACTTTATCAACTGAGCCCTCTCCACAGCCCTTTGTCTCTAATTTGGAGGTGAAACACAGGTTCAAGGGGTGGATTCTCTTAAATTTTAGAAATCAGAGAAATTTTCGTTTGCTCCTCCCATCAGAATAGATTGGAAAATATCATTAGATTCTATTTCAAACAAATCAAAGCTCATGTAGTGTCTTCTGAATACTAAGATCAAAATCTTTAGAGCAGCAGACAGCTTAGGCAACAAACATACATTTCTTTTGGTGTTATACATAGAGGAACATTTAATCCTTTAATCCATCAACATGGCTGCTCTAGAGTAGAAAGAATGTTAGTATACATCTTTAATCCCGGAGTTCAGAAGGCAGTGGTAGCACACTTTAATTCCCAAATCAGAAGCAAGTAGAAACAGACACAGGAAGCAGAGCTCAGAAGAAGAAAGTGTCAGACAGCAAGCAATGTCTGAGATGAGTCAGAGTGAAGGGCAGGCAAAGTAATGAATCAGAGGAAGAGTTAGCATAATGAGTCAGAGTGAGGGTACACACAACTCTCACAATAGAAAAGCAGGCTCTCAGTTCAGTCTGGAGTAGTCTGAGGCAGAACTACAGAGGTAGTCTAAGGCAGTATGAGGAACAGACAAAGAGGCAGTTTCAGGCAGTCTTAGGCAGTCTGAAGCAGAGACACAGAGGCAGTTTGGCAGAAAGAGACAGAAAGAGAACAAATCAGTTTGAAGCCAAGCAGAGCAGTTCAGTCAGAGAAGTTATGGGAGTCAGCCAGAGTCAGAAGAGTCCAGTCAGAAACAGCTGTCATAGAAGGTCAGCTTGAATCAATCAGCTTGGAGAAGAGCTCGAGTCAGAACAGCGAGTGAGTTGAGTCAGCCAGAAGAGTCAGTTGAGTTCAGTACAGCTCTGAGTTCAGAAGGAGCTAGTCAGTGTGAGTCAGTCTCAGAGGCTGAAGCTGAAGCCTTCTAGGTCTGGGCTTGTATCTTGAAGATTAGATCATCTGGAGGCTAAAACACTCTAAGGACCAGGGATTGAATTAGCCAAGGAATAAACTGCTTTTTGCCCTGAATGTATATCTACAGTTTAATATAGTGCTGAGTACACTGCACAATAGAGCCACATGCTGTCATCATTAACAAGAACATTAAGTGGGCAAGGTGGTGCATGTCCTTCGTTCCTGTGCTCAGGAGTCAAGAGCAGGCATCTCTCTGTGAGTTCAAAACCAGCCAAAGCTACGTATTGAGACCTTGACAAAACAACAAAACAAACAAACAAACAAACAAAAACAAATCAAGAACATGATGATACACAAAGCCAGCTTAGATTCAGACCAAGATTCTGGTACTCATTATATAACTCTTTATTTAGTGTCTATTTATGAGTATGTTCTCATGCATGAATGTGTGCATTCGAGTGTGTGGGCATGCACGTGTGTGTGTGTGTGTGTGTGTGTGTGTGTGTGTGTGTAGGTGCCTACAGAGGCCAGGAAAGGGGGTTGGGTCCCCTGGGGAGAATAATAGGCAGTTTTGAGCTGCCTGATAAGGGTTCTGAAAACCAAACTTAGGTCCTCTGGAAGTAGCATGCATTCTTAACTGCTGGGCCATTGTTTGAGCCTCCCACTATGTAACTTTTCATGAGGTCCTCACACTAAATAGATTATGGATGAAAAGTGCTTTGCACGGCTCCTTTAATTTAGTAAGCACTCAGTAAAAAGTAAGTGAAATAAAATTACACATATATACACTTATAAGTATACAGAAACAATGCCAGTGTTGAAAATAAAATTTTCAGAGAACATACCTCTGATAAAATATTAAAAATAAAAATAACCATATATCTCCTTAAAGCTTCTTTACCAGCAAATATAGAAAACCCAAACAACTCGAACTCTTACTACAGCTTCACTGAATTGCTTTGCACGCACACAGGTCTGGATAAATGCTAGGGGAATGTTGTCCTCCTGGAAAGTATTTATTTTATTAATGCCCAGTTAGTTGCACAGGACCATGTCAGTGTAAAGCTGACATTAATGTAATATATCTTATCCTACCTGATTCTATCTATATATTTACCTACCTATCATCTATCTACTTCTGAGACAGAGTCTTCCTCTGTACTCTAGGGTAGTCTAGACTCACTATGTTGTGCAGATTGTCCTCAAACTCACAATCCTATCTATACTTTCTGAGTACTGGGGATACATGCATCTTCCAGTGCAATCCCTAGTTTTGATGAAATTTTAAATAAACCATAATGCTGTTATAAGAACTGGAGTAATTACTTTTTACTTTTTGAAGGTGTTTACATATTGACAGTGGTAAGATGAGCAATTAGGATCTGCTTCAATTACACAATCATGAGATCTATTTTATCACACAATTATTTTTTAAAAACTGAATAGGCTCAGGAAATTGTTCAAAGTGTGGACAGCTGTTCAAACAGTAAGAGCTCTCTGCTTACGGACAGGTGCTGTAATAATCTCTAAACCCACAACATAAGTGTTAGTTTATGAAAGATACAATGAAAAAATAATAATTATCACACTAGTGAAACATAACAACACATTTTAATCTATCTTTTGTATAAGAATCAGTTCTTTAATAAAATGTTTAAAGAAAATTACAAAGGCTTTCCACTCATTGGAAGTATTTTGATAACACATGCTACTTAATTTTGGACATTTATTACAGATACATTGGAAACTACAGAAACATAGGACACTGTGTTCCACCTGATTTCAAACCCCAGGGTAGAAAGAGGAAACTCATGCTCTTAAGTTGTTCTCTGACCGCTACACACTACAAGTTACTTCAAGCCCTATTCATTGTGGTTCTTCTGATATTTGATACAAAGTATTACTGAGTACGTTTAAGAGCATCGCAGACTCAAGATACATATTCATCAGAAGACCACATTTTAGTCACATTCCATGGTGTCATTAGCTTAAAGTCAATGATCAGTTTGGGATGATTTTACTCCAGGAATATTTGGCAATGTGTGGAGACATTTTTGCTTGCCACACCTATAGGGTTGTTCTCACCTAGTAGACAGAAACCAAGAACCCTGATCCGAATCCTATAAAGCATAAGAGAGGCTTCTAGAAAGGAAGAGTTATTCAGCCCCAAACGGCAACAGGGCTGAGTATGAACCCATGCAGAGCAGAACTCACTACACCACACTTTGCTGAAATACAAGACCTTGTGCTACAGTTCAGAAGAAAGCAACTTTTACTTCTTTCAGTACTCACTTCTGAAAGAGTGAAGCTACTGGGATGAAAATGAGGACAGGGAGCAGGAAGCCACTCGTTTTCCAGCTGTTAGACCAAATCTTGTGTGTGTCTCTTCGAGTTCATCACCACATGTAATCTTTAGGAAGTAGGCAGGCATAGACAGGATGACGGTGTGTAACACAGGCAGCATTTCACCTAGAATACAAAGTGACATTTGTTAGGAATTAAATGTTTAAAGAGATAAATCCGGGTGGGCTACGTTTGGACCCAGAGTCTGACATGAGGACACCGAAACAGGAAAAGAAAAGGGAAAATGAGGAAGAAGATAGCATTATTTAAAGTACTTGATTAACATGTGTTAATTGTACAAAATAATGGCTTTCATTTTGCAAACTCCACACAAGCACATAAGGTGCTTTGGTCACATTCACCCTCCCTTTTATCTTCTCTTATTCTCAGTCACAAAAAACCTTGGATCTGCTTACACCTTACCTGTGTTACCATGTAACTGGCAGGATTTATCAATTTCAGAAACTTTTGAAAAGAACGTTATTACTCATTTCTATAAAATTGTACTGTAATTTCTCTTGTATACATTTCTCTCCTTGGCTAGACAGGAACTCTCTGGAAGGCAGGTTTTGTGTCTTATTTACCATCAAAATTTGACGCTTTGCCAATGAACAGGACCCTTATTGGGGCTCTGTTACATGAGAACGCAGCACTGCCCACACACCTGGATCCTCTAAAACCTCCTAATTCACAAAGGTTGTCACTAGTCACATCTTTAGCCCTTCCACAGGCAAGATTCAGTGGGTATTCAGTGAGTACTAGAAAGCCTAGCACACAGTACTCAATTCATTAGAAAACTGAATTCAATTTATCTTGACTAATTATTTTTGATGTTCTGTAGGATGAGACAATGTGATCTTTACATGGACCCTCAGTCAGCAAACAGTGATGACGTTTTTTCTTATTTTAGTTTTTATTTACTCTGTGTGTGTGTGTGTGTGTGTGTGTGTGTGTGTGTGTGTGTGTATCATAGTGTGAATGTCAAAATCAGGTCTACTTACAGGAGTCAATTCTCTTCTTCCACTGTGTGGGTCCTTGGATAAAACTTGGGTCTTCAGGTTGGGCAGCAAGAACCTGTACCCACTCAGCCGTCTTGCTGGCCTGGTGCCTTCTTCTCTTTCCTCGTGGATTTGTTTATAGATTTTATGTAGTTTGGCCTTTTAACTGTTGAACACTTCTAATGGAAGTATTCAGAAAAGAAGAAATGTTTATCTGGACTGTTTATTCAGGCAGCCTTGGATGCATCAGTGTGAGATGCAGACTGGGTACCAAAGAACAGCATCCTTCTAAGTCTGACACAGAGTTGCCTGCTTAGATTACCATCTTATCTGGGGAGCCACCCTGTGGTAGACAGTGTGGGAGAATGAAAGAGTAAAGAGAGAGAGAGAGAGAGAGAGAGAGAGAGAGAGAGAGTTTAATGTGCTGAGAGAGAAAGTCATTCAGACATCAATCTATGCTGGTGTTTTCTCCATGGATACAGGATTTACTTCTTTTAATCTACTCTAGAAAGATCTTCCTCAACCCCCACCATCAAGCATTGTGGAATGACAACATCAGCTATAAAGTAATTTTTTTTTGTTGTTATTTTGATTCAGAAAATATATTTTCCTCATTCTCTCCATGAACTAATATTTATGAGTTATGCTCACATACACACATATCTATGGTATATCACTCTGAAAACACTGACTAAAGAGCCTTCTGCCCTCTGTATTTTGTCTATTCTGTTTAAGGAATGAGAGAGAAAAGGTCGGATTCCCTCAGTCACTAACATCCCAACAAAAATACCATTTAAATTATGACTGTAAGCAGGTGTGGTTGTGGGTGATTACAACCCCAGTGTTGATGAGGCAGATGTGAGGGGATTACAAGTTTTAGGATAGCCTGGGGTACATAGTGAGAATCTGTCTGAAAACCAACAAAAGCTGCTCTTGTAAGCTATAAAATATTGACAATAACGTATGTCTGACCAAAACAAATACATATTCTCTTTCAAAACAAATGGTTTTTGAACATGTTGATTGTAAAGTGAGGGTCAAAAGCCTCTTAGGGCCAATATCCAGCAGCGGATCCCTCCTTAGGCTCCTACCCAAAGGACAAGAAACCCCAACAGTGGACAGCCAGAGAGCTGCCACCCATGCAAAGTGCTTACAAGCCTACTTGTTTTCTGTTTTCATTGGCAGAACTTGCCCCTATCCAAAGCAGCTACAAATGAAAGCAGCTGTCCACAGTGGAGGAAGTTCAAAGACCAGCAGAGAAAGAGAAAGGAGGTAGGGGTTAGATGAGGAGAACAACCAAGGACAAGAAGACGCTTGGCAGCTCTCCTGCATACAGAAGTCTGAAGCAGAAAGCATATTTGCGGACAGATGGACCGACGGCAGCAATGGACACAGCAGTGCCTGGTTTCCAAGTGACTCAACAACTGACAGGTATAAATTGACAAAGACTTGAAAATGGAAAACACTCCCAGGACAAAAGAAAAAAAGATTTCTAAGTATTTTCTTCTGAATTTGTAATGGTGACTTTTTTGGCTTCTGGCATTTATTCATTCATGTTTTTGAATAAGGCTTGAAATGAAAAAAAAAAATCTACTGAAATTTGTGAATGAATTTCCTTTGCTTTCACTGCCTAATGGTTACCAAGAAAGTGCAGGCAGGGCTTTTTGAAATCTGACATATCAGTAAGAATTGAGGGTAGCTAGCACCTGTCTTTTAACTGCAAGGCTGTTTCATTATATATTTAAAGGCATCATGAAGTTATTGAAAAAGGATTGTAGTCAAAAACTGCAATTAATTATTTTTTGGTGGGGGAGAACTTGAAGTAAAATAAAGACAACTAATTGAACACTTCAGAATACATTTTAAAAACAAAATTAAAGACAAATTAATGCCTTCTAGGATTTTTAGATATATTTTATGCAAACAAATTAATATTTATAATTCAATGCTAACATGCAAACCCTACAATATTGCATTCCAAAACCAAGTGAAAACCTCAATGGAGTGGCCAGAATTGGGAATGCAACTTGTTTGAATGCATTTGCAAGCTCATTGTCAGTGGGAATGTGGGTTTGCTGTCCTAGCTGCCTTAGAAAAGTATACTTCTGAGTAAGAACGACTGTGAAACTGGACCTAAAAATGTTTACTCTGGGTAGAAATTTCATGAAGGTGACTGTAGAACAGTGAACATTTTTACAGACTGCCTGCCCAGTCTAGGAGCCTTTTCTTTTAGCCAACACTTTCCCACCGTGAGAAGGAGCTCTCATTAACAACCAAATTGTTTTCTGAGGCTGTGGGGTAAGGGGTTTCCTTAGAAACCAATTGGTAAGAACTGTGGCTTTCTTCCTTAGAAATCTCAACAGTGAAAAGACTGATTTGCTGGCATAAATCAAACCCAATTTCTAGGGTTCACTAAACCTTTTCTCCTCAAAATAATGTTTTGTGACTTGATCTTAGCTGTTAATGGTACATGCCGAAGAGCTGGTGTGAACCAGTTTTAAATGAATTTTTGTTCCATTTCTTTTGTCATTCAGTTGAAATCACTTCCAGAGTTTGTTATACCTGTTGAAGCTCAGCAATGAATGCAAAGATACTTCATTTCACTATGTGGCAAAAAAAAAAAAATTTCTATCTAGTTTACTCAACCAAATAGATCTTTATTGTGAAGACTATGTTATCTATGCTGATCTTAGGGTTGTTTTTGCTTGAAAACAAACTAGTTAAAGGAGCTTGGAAAACGGAAATTTCTATGTTTAAAATGTAGGTGTTTCAGCAGATCTACTGAGTGGAAAATTTATTGTTACCAAAGAACTGCACATGCGACATTGTCATTTAGTTTGTACTTGTTCCAAATGTTAGGTCTCAAACACCAGACAAAGGGCTACCTATGGTGCTTATTAACATACCAAAGCTGATGCTGGCAGCTAGGGTCTCCCAGCATTCCACAGTCCTTACCTGTTACAGGAGTCCTTCTGGCTGCGCGAGCACACACACACACACACACACACACACACACACACACACACACACACACACAACCTTCTGCAGCACAGTGGCTGGACAGGGCTTTCCCTTCCCTCAGCTCCTCTGATTCCTATATAACTCAGACATTTTGGCGATACCCTGGCCCTTTTTCTTTTTGGCTCTTTTTGGCCTCATGCCCTCTTGGCCAGTCTCCTGGCCCAGGCCACCCTTCTTGGTCAGCAGCTCCGCTCTTGCTATCCCTCCTCCTCTCTCCTCACAGGGCCAGGCTCTGTCTGGACTCTTCCAGATGCCTCTGGCTGCTCTCTCCCTCATATCTACAATAAACCTTCTCCTCCACCATACATAGGAGCAGTCATGTCCTCCTCTTATTTCTTTTTCTCGTTCGCTTCCGCTTGCCAGTAGCGTGAACTGCCTCCCAAACAAATCTTGTAGCCTCCCTCACTCTACACAACACCTCGTTCATCCATTCAATAAAATTTGACTGAGCCTCAATTGTTTGCTGTATTCTGTACAAGGTCCAGGAGAGAAGAAGATAAATGGTCTCCCTTCTTCGTGAAGCTAATGGTCAACCATCCCATTCTGATGTCCTCAGACAGAGACAGCACTGCATTCTCACCATGTCCATCGGCCATCCACTCGACTGTCAATCTACTACACATCAGGCACCTGCTACATCAGCCTGTAACTCCGCAGTTCTCAACCTGTGGGTCACAAACCCTTTGTAGATAGAATGACCCTTTCATAGGGGTTGCCTAAAACCATCTGCATGTCAGATATTTATATCATGAGTCGTAATAGTAGCAAAATTATAGTTATGAAGTAGCAACAAAAAATAATGTTATGGTTGAGGGTCACCACAACGTGAGGAACTGTATGAGAGGGTTGAGAACCACTGCAACCATTTCTAAATCTGACTCCCTTGACTGTGAACTCAGAAGGAGTCACTTACATATCCCTGTGATGTCAGTATTTTACATGGTTCCTGGAATGTGATTGGTACAAAGTAGATACTTGTTGGATATGTGATTGAACAGCTAGTAGAACAGGCTCTCTGATATGTGAATAATATAAATGATATACCATACGCTTAGAAAAATACCAGTATTCTTTTATTAAAAATTTCTGCCAAACACTTAAGGGAGGTGAAAGACAGAAACCTGAGAAACTGTCAAGCTGTTCTAAGAACTCTGGCAACCACAGCTCCTGTCATGCCACCAAGCAAGTCCTCCTTTCTCAAGACAATCATCTGCATTCAAAAAAATCATTCAGTGTAGAAGCTGTTCTCCTTAACTGGTTAAGAGGGGTGTTGTGGCATTTTGGTTTAGGGCTACTTCAATTTTAGAAGGACTCTTTGCTTCCAGAGCCATTTCACTGGACACAAATTTACAAAATCTCTACTGTAGCCTCAGGCCCTTCTTACTCTGACAACTTACCCCCGCTAATCTTACCTGGTCACCTACTATTATTCCTTTCCCCTGCTCTCCCATATCTACACCAGCCTGCTTGCTTCCCTCAAATATGTTTGGCAGTTCTGCCTTAGGACCTTGGTTCTTGCTGCTTTGTCTCCTCCTCAGATGCTTTTAAGGCTCACTCCTTCGATTCTTTCTGGCATCTGATCCAATATTGCCTTCTTTGCACATTTCTCAGTGAGGTCCATGCCATGCATCAAGCAGCAGACTTGATCCCTTCACACTGGATTCTGGTTCTGTGCTTTCTATTCTCTCCCCAGGGCAGCCAAGGCTTGCATGCTGATGGTTCAGCTTTGGGGAAGGAGAGTCATAGTCAAGAACCATCCAGTCCAGAAGGTCTTGGGTGGAAATGAAGAAAAGCCAACAGGAGAAAAGACTTCCTGGGAGACCATGTCAGTGCATACACCTTAGTTTATTGAAGCAAGGGAAGTGACATTTATGGGTAGAAAGGAAGAGGGATGTTTATGTGATGATAGGTCACAGGCCGAGGGAGTGATACTAGGGTAGCTCCATTTGCATTTGGGGGCTCGGAAATCAGATAAGGGTGATCCTATGTTTTGGACAGAGCAAAAGTACAGAGGAAGCCTCCTTTACATAGGCAGAAGTCTTACAGAGGCCAGAGGAAGAGACCTTATTGCATCATATAAGGAGAGAAGTCCAGCCTAGGTCCCTCCAGCCACAGTGGTCAGACAAACAGCAACCAGAACAGATTCCTTGGAGAGGCAGGATCTTATCAGGTGTTGCGTGTCATAAAACATGGCAGCACTGGAGGATTTTTGGTAGCTGTTAGTGCTAGCTGGGGTCTTGGTGCCAGAGCAAGAAGGAGAAGCAGGGAATTCCTACAGCTCTCAGGATGAGAATTCTGGGGTTCAAAGCATGCTTCAACCCCCTCTTAGCTCTAGGTGAGCCCCACACTAGATCACTTTCTGCCTCCACAGTCCACTTCCTTTATAGCAATCTGCCGTAAAGTGAAGCAGAGTGTCGGGTTAGAAAGTGATCTGCGTAGATTGAATTGTAGGATTGTTATTAACTTCGTCTTAGCTGTCAGGTACAGTGACTATTCTTAATTTTTCCATTAAAAATTAAATATTCTATTTACTTAGAGTCTATATATGGGGGAGGAGAGCTCGTTAATTTTTAGGTAACTCCATACTTGTGGATACACTTGAGACATTTTCCTTTTTTGTTCTTTGGGAGGATTTGATTTCTGCTTTTGATGATAGATTCTTACTCTGTAATCTAGCTGGCCTTGAAATCATTGAAACCTCTCACCTCAGCCTCCTGCATGCAAGGATCACAGGCTTGAGCCACTTTGCCCAGCATAGAAACTTAGTTCTGATACGTATTACATCTCTAACCCCTGAAATGTTAAGACTGTCAGGCAGCGAGGTAGGGCGCTAATACCACTCAACAGACAGCAAGAACTGCAGCCCAGTAATCCTCACTGAGTATTTGTGGGGCAACAAGATACAAAGCCTATGGCCAAGAAAGATAAAGCTAGCCCAAGTCCCGTTAATTTCATATTATGATGGTAGCAAAGTGTTTCCCGAAATGGTGCAAATGAGCATGCTGGTAAAGAGCTTCTGGTTATATCCATGACATACAGTAGAAGACACAGATGAAGCCATGGCTACACAAGGCTCCAGGTCACATAGTTAGGAGGAAGGAAGAGTTAAATTTTACACTTGGATCTTTCTGACCACAGCCAGTTGCTCAGGAGACCTTTAAAGGAAGGGTTATGATATAAATTCTATTCCTAGAACTCTTCTCTGTTACAGCAGTTCTCTCACAGTCATTCTCAGACTAAGTTCTTGGTGCACAAAGATCATTCATGCTTTATCTTTGTATCTTTTCATCAACAAAACACTCGGAAAAGAATACATTTGTGGTACATGCTGTTGACTAAATGAGGTGACTTCCACAAACCTACATTACTCTACCCTTTAGATTTTTGTCTTGTTTGTTTTTTGCTGCACCTAAAGACTGTCTCTTCGACCCACTCAACTTAAAGCCCAGTTTAAGTTTTAGAATTGTTTTTTTGACAGGGTTTCTCTATTGTAACTCTGGCTGTCCTGGAACTCACTCTGGAGACCAGGCTGGTCTGGAACTCACAGAGATCTGCCTGCCTCTGCCTCCTGAGTGTTGATTAAATGTGTGTGCCATCACCGCCGGCTAAGTTTTAGAATTCTTACTTGAGGTCACAGAGATCTCTCCCATATCTGAATCATTCATTGTTCTTTATCTTTTCACTGATGTAAAACCTACAGTTTGGGAAGGTATACGTTTCCTGTGAATCCCTTTCTGCAACGCTTACAAATGTCAGCCATCCACTCCCGGATGCCTGCTGTGCTCACCACTATATCGCTAATTACACAGCCAATCCACTGATTACTGAAAATCCAGAAGCACATGTTTGTATATAAATTTATTCTCTCTAACAATAGAGAACAGGAATGGACATTCAAAACAGGAAAAAGGTTTTAAACTTCCTACTATCATGCAGACATTACTATAGTCTGAGTATTGAAGTCAGTGTACAAAGAGTTTATTTTGCAAAACAGTTGGTGAAAATACTTTTGTTCTAATCACTTTTCTGTAAGAGAAAATTATTAATGGTTGAGACCAAAGCTGTTAGAAATTGAACAGCTGCTGTAAAATCTAACAAAAGTGTAATTACTTTGGGGGAAGCATGTCGCCACAAACCAAGTTATTTTATCATTCCTTAGGAATGGAGTCAGAGCACGGATGACACAATAAACAAAAACTATGCCATGCTGTAAGTACAAAAGTCAACTCGAACCCTTTGTGGGTTTTAATAAAAAAAAAAAATGTGCCTAACTTCATTTTGTTTTGAAATAATCAGATATTTAAGCATACATGGGAATGTTTTTTCTTCACCTAACCCTTACTAAATTTAACTTTTTCAGAAAGATGGGGGAACTCAGTAAGTAACTGAGCATCAGATGTCTGCAAGAAGGGCTATATAAAGCATGCTTTCTGATTCTCCTTTTCAGTGCTTAATAAATAAATTTAATGGCCTAAGATTATAACTTTTGGGAAAAGAATCCCCAATTCTGAGTCTGTATGTGGGATAAACTTTCTTTAAAAACACTAATGACAAAGTTGGGGGCAGAATAAAGTGAAACAAAAGAAGCTCAAGTGACCAGCGTCCTTTGTGAAAGCCTTTTCCAAGGCCCTAAAAGAGCCCCCAGCAATGTACTAACACTTCTGTACAATTTGTAAAAGTAAGATAAGTAAATGCAATTGGTGAAGACTAATTTGGATTATGACTCTTTCATTTCCTCTCTTCCTGGTGTGTTGAATTGACTACAGACAGCTTAAGATATAATGAAAAAGGGAAGGAGAGTTGGAGATAAATTAAGTGTGGAGTTAATGGAATAGATTGATGTGGTCTTCAGAGTTGTATATGGGATAAGTTGCAATTAGCTAAATGAGATCAAGACTTGTAATCCCAGCATTTGGAAGTCTGAGGCAGGAAGATCACTGCAAGTTTGAGCTAGCCCAGACTTTATAAAGACTGTGCCTCAGACAAAATGCAGGTCAATAAGTCATATCATATTATGAACATACCCCATGGTTCCTTATACTGAAAATATGAGGCTAATTCAAGAAAATATGTAAAAGATGTATTATATCTTTTGACAACAAGCTTAATATTTTAGAAAACCATTATTAATGATAAGGTTTTTTTTAAAGATCAAGATCAAAAATAGTTCTTCTGTTTCTACATATGAATATTTCCTACTGCAACAGTTTGAATAGCTGTGCCCCCTCCCCCAAATCATGTCTAACTCTAATCGCCAATATGACAGTATTAGGAAACAGGGCTTGGGGAGGTGATTGTCGTGCCTTTTAGAAGGGATTCCTGGGAGCTGCCTTGCCATTTCTACCATGTGAGGACATGATGAGAATTACCTAGTTAGGAGGGCAACCCTTGCCAGAAAACAAACAGGCTGGATCCTTGGTTGTGGACTCCAGAATCAAGAAAAAATACATTTCTGTTGCTGATAAGCTACCCATTTTCTGAGAGTTAGTTATAACAGCCAAAATAACAAAAACAAAAACAAAACAAAAAAACAAACCTAAAACATCTGCCATGAGCCTTGTTTTACCACCAAAAACAAGTAGAATAACAAAGTATGAAAAACAATAGTGCTCAGACATTGCACAATAGGGACCTCTCTGAAAACGGGGCTACCCATTAGTACTGAAGTAGAATTAATTTTAAATAATTAATTTTAAAATAAATAATTAACTTTAAATGCAAGTCTTAAAATGATGTAATTGATGTGCAAACTATTTAAATGCACACCAGAATGACTTCAGCAGTTTTTAAACGAACACAACAAAATTCAGTGACCAACAAGAACATTAACAGCACAGCAGTAAAATTCATAGATGAGGTATCCAGCCAAAATGTATTAAACAGACAAAGAAGTGAGAAAAGATAACGCATAACAAGGAGAAAGAAGAATTAGTAAGACACTCAGAAAAGAAACAAATGATTGAAAGAACAAAAGTTGTTAAAAGTAGTTTTAAGTAGGCTCAAAGGTGCAAAGTCAAAGGTGTAAAGGAAAACATGGAGCTTGGGGAAAGAAAATCTATGATGTTCCCTCTAAAAATAATCCAACTAGACTCTGGAAGGTGCTGAAAGGGAAAGACAAAACCATTAACCTACTAGTGCAGTCCCATAAAGCTTTTCTTAAAAGAGAAAAGAATGCAGGCAAAATACCTACAGTTTTCAGATTAGTACACACTGTGCCTTCATTTAGTATTTGAGCATCCTACTGTGCCTTGCATGTGGGTTTGTTGCTGTTGTTAAATGGTAATTGTGATGGTTGGAATGAGAATGGCCCCCACAGGTTCACATGTTTGAATGCCTGGCCTGTAGTTGGTAGAACTGTTTTAGGAGGGACTAGGAGGTGTGACCAGGTTGGAGGAGGTGTGTCTCTGGGGCATTGAGGTTTCAAAAACCCACACCAGGCCCAGTCTCACCCTCTATACCTCCTGGATCAGATGTAAGCTGTCAGCTCCTGCGCTGGCACCATGCCTGTTTACCTACTGTCCTGCGTCGCACCATGATGGCCATGGACGTATCCTCTGAAAATATAAGTAAGTGCGCAATTAAATGCTTCCTTTTATCCATCGCCCCAGTCATGGTATCTCTTCACAGCAATGGAACTGAGACAGTGATTTTGACAGTTAAGTAAATGAGTCAATATGTAAAAATGCATGTAAGCTGCTTGGAAAAGAGCCTGGAGGATCCCCAGCATAGATATTCTTGGCTCAGGTTAACCCACTGCATTGCCTTGCACAATCACGTTTCAGTCTGAAAAATGGCACAAACACTGACCTCCCTGATCCATTACAAATATAAATCTTAATGCTTGCAAGCCTCAATCTTATAAAATATAGGCTGTATTATAGCACAAGAAATATCTTAGTAGAATAAAATGGTGTTAAACTCTATTATTTAACAAAGCTACTAGTGTCAAAAAACAGTCCGTTATCTCACTGTAAATCTAGTGTTTATCAAATTATACTTTTAAAATCAGTATTTTAGAACCTTCATTTCTTTATTTTATTAGAAGAGCACATGTGTGCAGTGGTACACATGTGGAGGTCAGAGGATGACTTTTCAAAATCAGCTCCCTTGATTTCGAGGCTACTGCAGTGCATACAGACACCACCACCACCACCACTACAAATTTGGGTTTTTAATGTGTGTTCTGGGAAGCACACTTAGGTCCATCAGGCTCCTGCAGCTAGTGTTATTACCCAATAATCCACCCAGCCTTTAAAATATGTTTACTTATTCTCTGACGCTTTCATACATGTTTATAATTTATTTTGATCACACTCGTTCTCCTATTACCCTTTCGTGTTCCTTTCCCATGCCCTCAAAACCTAATCTTCCCCCCAAACCCCCTCCTACTTAAGTGGCTTTTTCTAAGTGATCCACTAAGTTTGAGTATAGCTGCTTGCATGATCATGAGTGTGAGGTTATTTATTGGAACATAGGCAACTTAACAGTGAATACAGGACTTAAAGAAAAATAAAATTTAAAAAAAACCCACTCCTCTCCTCCAGTAACCATTAGCTGCCAATAGCTTCTAAGTTGGGAGTGGAGCCTCATGAAGCTCAAGCTTCATCTGTGATGGAATGGAAGTGGGACCAATCTTATGCAGGTCTTGAACTAGCAATCACAGCTGCAGTAAAGGCAAAAGTTCAGTGGCCATATTATGTCTAGGACACAAAGTTTTATAGCAGTCCTCTTCATCTTCTGCCTCTTATATTCTTCCTCTCTCCTTCAGCTTTGTTTCTTGAGCTTAAGAAGAGTTGATAGAAGAATCCCATTTAAGGCTAACTTCTCAACGGTCATTTGTTCTCAGCACCGTGACCAGTTATGAGACTCTGTCTTAACTGCTTCCCACTGCCAAAAAGAAAAAAACAAAAAAAACTTCTTTGACCAAGGCTGAAAGCTATTTATAAACACAAATATTTAGAAGGCAGTTTGACACCAAATTCTACTCATTTTTAAAAGTTGATGAAATAAGCAAGATTAAAAAGCTAGAAAGGAAGACTTTCCATATAAATGTATAACGTGAATATGTTTATTTTCCATGGACAAGTTCATCATTGCTTATGTAAAATCAAATAACTAAATCAGGGCCCACAAAACACAGCCATGCTATTATCAGGAAACTTATATCCTCCTTCTTACAAAGGATGACATTACACTCAATCTCTCAGTGTTAAGGATAAACAGGAAACTCGATGTTAACGTTTCCAAAGCTTTGAAATACACACATCATCACGGACATACATTTCAGCTGGAATACAACCCCATAAGTACTTCTATTTTTTAGTGTATTTTTAAAATATGTTTAGACATCAGTAGTATGAAATTACAGGTTTCAAGACTCTAAACTAAGCTTACAGTGTGTCTAAACTGATTATTTTCTTTATGAAAATTACAAAGCACAATTTGGATTCCAACATGTTGGTTATAGTCAATTCTAATTGCAAGTGATTCTTTTAAGATTCACTTTGTGCCGGGCAATGGTGGCTCTTGCCTTTAATCCCAGCACTTGGGAGGCAGAGGCAGGTAGATCCCTGTGAGTTTGAGGACAGCGTGGTCTACAGAGTGAGTTCCTGGACAGCCAGAGCTACAACAGAGAAACCATGTCTCGAAACATCAAAAAAAAAAAAGAAGAGATTTATTTTGTGAGAAAAAGAAAAGTGTTTTTTTGAAATATATAACAGATAGCTACAAAGTGCTGTCAGATGAAACACTGAAGCAGATAGCATTTTGAAGAATGTAGGATTGATTGCAGTCATCAGTTTCTTGAACTGCAAAATGCAATCTAATCTCAGAGGAACATTTGCCTAACTCCTTTACAGCTAGACAACTCTCTCTGTACCTGGTAACCCTCCCTTCTGCTACTCAGTTTTGACTAGAAGTATGTTTAGCTTTTATAACATATCTCAGAGCCCATGTTTATCTCTATATAACTTATCAGTATATGTCTTTCTCAGTGTAGCTTTTATCTCAAACTGCATTCCCTTCTTATCTTTTTCTAACAAATATCCAGTAAGGAAAAAGTCATTTTCTTTTAAAGAATAACTTCTCAGTACCTTGCAGCATAGTTTCCCATTGCTCTACGACTCTGAGTTCACTATGTGCTACGCTGAAGTGTCCTCCAAAAATTCTTGCCTACCTGGAACCTGTAAAAACTATCTTATTTGAAACTAGGGTATTTGCATAAAATTAAATTAGGATGAAATCATGCTGGCTTGAAGTGGGCACTGACCAAATAAACGTCATCTCAGGAAGATGGCAATTTAGACATAAAGGCAAAGACTTATAGAAGAAACATGTCATGTGCAGGAAGAGGCAGAAATAAGTGATGTAGCTATCAGCCACAGAGTGATGAGGACTAAGACTACAGACAGCAAGGTTCTACTGACAACATAGTTTCAGGCTTCTGTCCTTGAGAAATGTGAAAAGTTCCTCTTGCCTAAAGGCCATCTGTCTGTGGTCATTTGTTACTATGAAATTAACATACTCTCCTAACCACATTAATCTAGTTCCTCCATATTCTTCCTTTTGTTTTATTTAAGGAAGACTTAATCATATGTTTTTTGAGATTCCTGCATTGGATTTTAAAGTGTGTACTAACTTCATGCCCTCAACTCACTAAGATACACCAGCTGTGTGGGTGCATTAAAAAACAAGATCCAACTAATTGCTGTCTCCAAGAAACACATCTCTCTGGCAAAGACACCCACAGACTGAGAGTCAATGAACAGAAAACAATCTATTAAGTAAACGGATACTCAAAACAAGCTAGGGTAGCCAGTCACTCTAGTGTCTCCATGTACTTGAATAGCTCCTGTAATTTGGTTTCTAGTTTTATTGCACTATGATCTGATAGGATACAAGAGATTGTTTCAGTACTTTTTTATTTGGTTTGTATCTAGAGCATGGTCCATTTTAGAGAAGGTTAAGGTGGAAGGAGACAGGAAAGAACTGACTCCACAAAGTTATCATCTGATCTATACACACACACATACACACACACACACACACACACACACACACACACGCCACAGTGGCACAGGTGCACCCCTACACATACACCCTCTGTCTGCCTTTCTCTGTCTCTGTCTCTCTCTCTCTCTCTCTCTCTCACACACACACACACACACACACACACACACACTATATATATATATATATATATATATATATATATATATATATATGAAAACTTTAAAGAAGAAGCAAATTTCATTAAATGCTAGTGAGAATGTGGGAAAAGAGGAACATTCACACACTGCTGGTGGGGATGCAAACTAATATAGCTACTATGGAAATTAGTGCAGAGTTTCTTTTTTGAAAAGATAAATATAGAACTACCATATGACTCAGACACATCACTCAGGTGTATACCTGAAGGACTCTTAAGTCTAAATCAATGTATCACAGACATCTTTGCTCATCAATACTTAATGCTGCACTATTCACAATAACCCAGGAAATGGAACCAGCCAAAGTGTCCCTCAGAAGATGAGTGAATAAAGAAAATGGCTCATACACTCAAATAGAATTTTATGCAGCCGTAAAAAAATGAAATCATTACATTTGTTAAGAAATGGATGGAACTAGAAATCATTAGCCAAATTCAGAAAGACAAATGTTTCATTTCCTTTCATTTGTGGAACCTACATTTAAATTTTTATTTGTGTATGTGCCTGTGAATCATAAGGAGATAGTGAGGTCAGGAAGGCAGTTTAAAGTAGAGGTGGAGAGAAGTTAATGGAATACAAATGTTATGAATGAGGGGATGGGGCATAGGGAGGACAATGAGAGGAAAAACTAGAACTAGGTACCATTAATGCAACATACAGAAGAAAATGCTATAATGAAGCCCATTACATTGCATGCTAAACAAAAAGTTAAAGAAATAATAAAAAAGAAAAGAATGAATACAACAATTTGGAGAGTTCTACTGAAGTATAGAAATGTCACTAATTGAGGTAGGAAATTAGAAGGGATAGGAGTTAGTGTAGAGAGAAGAAAACATTACATTAGGTTCAATTAAAAGTTAACATGGGGTTGAGGAGTTACAATTTGGATCTTGTATGTCCTTCAAAGTCTCATAAGTTGAAGGTTTCTCACAGTGGAGCAGTGTTCAGGGATGCCTTGATCATAAGGACTGAGTAGACTAATAGAAAGTAGGACCCATCTGGGAAAACCAGTTACTGGCAGTGTGCTTCTCAAGGCTATATTTTGTCCTAGGTTCCTTGCAGCTTTCTTTCCAGTTGCTGTAAGGAGTTCTCCTCTACTGTGTTCTTCCACTGTGATGTTCAGCTTTGTCTCAGCCTCAAAGGAATGTGGCAAGGGACTACAACTGAAGCTTCTAAAACCGTGAGCAAATATCAGTCTTTTTCCTTTATAATAATTTCCTCAAGTATTTTGTCACAGTGATGAGAAGCTAATATAGGAGGCATCAGGTGGAGACATCTGAACATCAAAATGAGATTTAGTTCAGGTAAGAAACTGGAGTAAATACCATGGATTCAAAGATATAGATGAATTCTAAAGATAGCATGATAATAAAAACAGAGGGATTTATATTTGTATTTGTAGTTGGGGCGGCTCAGCAAGGAGAGAAGGCATTTTTCATAACTGCAAACCCTGTCTGATCGCAGCAGAGGGAACCACCCTCCTGGCCAATGGATCAATTGTGAACCCGAGCATCTCAGCTCAGGTGTTTTTATTGTTTCAGAACTCCTCGGGTATTCTACTGATAGCACATGCAAATCATTAGCAATTAAACATTCTCCCACAGGAATCCAACACCTGGAAACAATATAGAATGCTCTAGACCTAGGATAGCCCCTCACCCAACAGTGCATTAAACAATTTCAAACATAACTAAAAATAAACTTTCCCCACAGGGATCTGTAATCAGAGCTTTCTAGAGAAAGAGGTCCAACAAGATAAATATCTGTAAATGTATATGTATATGTATATGTATATGTATATGTATATGTATATGTATGTAAAGTATATGTTTTCAAAGAAATTTATTCTAAGGAACTGATTCTTGATTATAGGGGCTCATATCCTAAAATGCTGTAACCAATAAAGTGGTGGTGTGTAGGAGTGGAGGGGGTTAGCCTGAGATTATTAGTGTAAAATGATGAGCAGCCTGGAAACGCAGAAACTCAGGCAGGTGTAGGCACAGTACTATTGAGACACAATTTTTTTCTCTAGAATATCTCAGGTTTGGGTCACACTGCCTACCAAGTACTCAAGTCAAATGGAACCAGGAAGCAAGCAGGCATTGCTATCCTAATATCTGACAAAAGAGACTTAAAATTGAAATTAATTGGAAGACATAAAGAGGGATACTTCATCCTAATCCTGGCAACAATTAACCAAGAAGGCATTAATATCTTAAGCATACATATGCCAAACTCTGTGCACCCACTTTCATAAAAAGAAAAAAAATTACCACTGGGTTTAAAGACACAGATTAACACCAATTTATTAACAGGAGGTGATTTCAATACACCTTTTCTTCAGAAGACAGGACCAAAAATAAATAAACAAACAAACAAACAAGCAGATGTTTCCCTACATGAAAATTAATTGACATCATACATCAAATTGACATAACAGATATCTATAGAATATTCCACCTAAATACCAAAGAACACATATTCTACTAAGTAGCACATGCAAGTTTTAAATAGACCAAATACTGGGACAAAAAAACAAATCTTTACAAATTCAAAAAGACTGAAATAACTTTTTGTGTCTCATAAAATCTTATCAACATGACTGCCTAAACATGTGCTGAACAAGGACAACACCAAGAGACATGCCCAAGTGGATGGGGGAAGCCCACAAGGCTTCAATCCTACACAAAGAACAGGAAACTAAGGAATGCTGAGAATGAGAGAAATAGTCTTCTCTAGGGAAGAGCACACCAAATGGTTATCTCAGCCCTGAAGGTGTACATACAAGTAACATTATACAGACTAATCAGGTTATACTTAGAAATATATATATATTTATATATATATATATATATATATATATATATATATATGTGTGTGTGTGTGTGTGTGTGTGTGTTATACACATAACAACAATTAGTGAAAAAAAGGCCGTAAATTTGAAAGGGAGCTAGGACAGGTATATGGAAGGGTTCAGAGGGAGGAAAAGGAAAAGGAAGATGATGTAAATATATTATAATCTCATAGATTAAAGAAAAAGAACTCAACATCATAGAAATGAAGACAGAGCCTAACACTCAATGGAGAACTTAAGGATACAAATGCTGACAAGTAGTCAGAGAGGCAGATAATGTAAATGCTCACAGAAGCCAAAAATGCAGAGACCATTCAGTGGATCAACGCTGTCTACCAGAGCAGCTTTCAATTTGCAGGTTGCAACCTCTTTGGGGGTCTAATGACCCGTTCAGAGGGGTTGCCTTAGACCATCTTGAATATCAGATATCTATATCACAATTCCTAACAGTAGCAAAATTACAGTTATGAAATAACAACAAAATTAATTTTATGGTTAGGGGTCACCACAACACAAGGAACTGTGTTAAGGCATCTCAGCACTAGGAAGGTTGAGAACCACCAATCTAGCACAATTACAAGGTAGCATAAAAGCCTTAATATATTCACGCTTGTTGGCATCTTCTAATCAGTTGTGACCCAGCAAGATCTGTTTCTGTGATGCTTAGGGAAAGGGTATTGACTAGAGGGGGATGAAAAGTTGAGAGCTGAGGAAGCAAATGTCTGCTTAGAATACATTTGTAGGAACAGTAACCGAAATGTTCCAAAAGCCGCTTTCTCTTCCTTCAGCTGGGGCTTCCCCTCCCATCACCAAATTACTTGGGTCTTCCCCAAAGCTCAGCCACTCCCTGAAGGGCTAGGCCAGCAACAGGTGCAGTCACGGCTGTTTAGATGCCAAGCATTATGGAAATTAGTTTCAGGTCACAGGAGAAAGATTAGACATTACAACAGAAATACTTGTCATAACTTTCAGAGAATCCACAGACTTATATTTATTTATTTTTTTGTTGGAAGAAATGCTAATGTGTCCAATACTAATGACAATGCCCTAAAAATATCTATTGTAGTTTAATCATTTTTCCAGTGGCAGGAGTCAAAGCATTCATTTCATAGCTAGTTTTGATAAGTGGACATACTTAAAATTTAGTTGAGTAGATATAAGCATATTTAATAAAAAGTGCTTTTAGGGTAAGTGGTTGTACAGGATTGATTTCATCATGATAATGAAATAGAAATTGAATTGGCTTTTAATTAAGACATACATTTGCTTGTCTGTAATAAAGTTAAGAGAAAATACTACTGGGAGTTAAACTGACATCAAAATATGTGCATTTCATAGTCACTAGAACTTTAAAAATGTTTTATTTTTATTTTATGTACACAGGTGTTTTGCCTCCATGTATTTCTGCGTGAGGGCGTCAGATCCCCTGAGACAGGAGTTGCAGACAGTTGTGGACTGCCATGTGGTGCTTAATGTCTTTTAGTGAAGTGATAATTTTACATATATTTCTTTAGCACTTACAATAGACATAAAAACTATATTGGTCTCTGTATTGGCTAAAACCACTGCAGAGGTCAGAAGAAAGGACATAGAATCTTAAAAATAAAACTGAAATTTAACAAAATATTTCTGTTTTGACCATTAGTACTAGACTGTCTTCACTTAACTAAGCATGATAAATATAAATTTACTACTGATAAAGATTTTTTACACAATAACTACTTCTGAAAACCCCATACATGTAAATTCTTGGGTAAAAAGTAATCATTTTTAAGAAGGAATTGTGTGTGTGTGTGTGTGTGTGTGCCTGTGTGTGTGTGCCTGTGTGTGCCTGTGTGTATGTATGTGCACCATTTGCATGCAGAGGTGTGCATTGGATGCCCTGGGACTGGAGTTACAGACACTTGTGAGTTACCAGATATGGGTGCTGGAAATGGAACCTGGGTCCTCTGCAGGAGCAGCAATTGCTCTTAACCACTGAGCCATCCCTCCAGCCCCACAAGAAAGTCCTTTTATCATCGTTATTTTTTTTTTCGTCTAAAAACAAAGACTAGGGGTGTCTCTGTAGCTCAGTTGGTTAGAAAGCTTTTTGAACACGTGTGAAATCCTGGCTTCCAATGCCAAGACCACATAAAATGGGCATGGTGACATACACTTATAACTTCATCACTACAGAAGTGAGGCAGCAGGATCAGAAGTTTAAGGACAAATTTAGCTACACAGCAAGTTGGAAGGGTAGCCTGGCATATGTGAGACCCCGTTTCATAAAGCAAAACAAAATAAAACTACTTGAAAATAGATTTTTTTCAAGGCAAAATACTATTAAGACGTATAATCAAAGACAAGTGTATTCAATGAATAAAAACTGAACACTCAAACAAGTAGAAATCTGGAAGATAATACGGAAGGAGCTCAAAACAACTGCCTAGAGAAGTGTTTCTTTTCTGTTCCAGCCAAGGCACACAGAGGCCACTCTAACTATGGTGGAAGGAGCCTGGCAGCAGGACCTGGCCCTGCTAGTCACATGTTGCTAACTCTGAAGGCATACAAAGTGCAAGAGTTATGGATCATGGAAGCTTGTGACAAAGATTCCAGAAAGCCCCTGAAACCAGGTGATAGGTAGCAGGGCTAGATTCCTTGCAAGAGGGCACTGAGAGGCCACTGAGCAAAGCTATATAGGTAAAATCTAAGTTGCAGTGGAAACTTCATAATGCTGGATGCCAGGACTATGGGTTATCTACTGAGAAAAGCAGAGTGGAGCCATCCTGAAAGGAATTATGTTTGCTGGAGGAGTATGTTGATGGAGGCATAGGGCTAGCAAAGCCCTTTGGAGCCCAGAAGATGCCACCCAGGGGCCCAGAAATTGGCATTTGCCTTGTTGGGCTTGGGTCTTGCTTTAGAGCAATCATCTCTTGTGTTCATTTTCTTTTTAGAATGGGAATATTTGTTCTGTGCAATTGTATATTGGAAGATAGGGCTCACAGTTAAAAACTGACTTAAGCTCAGAAGAGCTTTTGAACTTCTGAATAATGTTCATACTGTCAAAGACTCTGAGGGCTTCCAAAGTTGGACTGAACGCGTTTTGTGTCATGAGGTGGCCATGAGCCCACGGGAGCATCAATGGATGCAGATTTAAATTGGAAATAACCTTGAGAAAACAGTTTTTAAGATGGGATCAGAGCCACACAGATATCCATGAGGATGTGGAGTAGGCAGGATAGTGTAAGTTGAAATGAAAGAAAAAGGAAGTGGTGTTGGGGGAGATGCGGTTGGTAGACCACTTTTAGGAAACGTGGGTTGGTTAGGTCCGGAATGAGACATCTGTAAAATCAAAAAGCAGACTACATATTTCCAACATACAATGACATAGAATATATATTACCATTCCAAAATGGAAGAATGGGGGCATAGTGAGGAAATACTAGACCAAAATAAGACTGAATCCCAGCAGGGCAAACTCCAAATCCTGTTCACTCTATGTCTGATGTCAAAGGGCTTAGTTGGCTCTTCTCTTCCAGTTTTGCCGACAGCAATATACTTATGTCTCTTCGGCTGGTTCCACTTGCTGTCTGCAGCTGTCCTTGGCAGGTATCCCACAGTTCTGGCATCTCCAACATCTTAGTGTCTCCAGTGCAATTTAGGCTTCTCTTTCACAGCTTCTGGCAATGGCCTCTCCTGGTCTCCATGCAGGGACTCCCCTACCATGCACACACACATGGGCTCAATGACTCAAGTCATTCCTTAACTCTGGGAGAATATTCCCAAACCTTTTTACTTCTGTATCCTTCATGAGCCTAAAGCCAGAACCACATGGCTGAAACTGCCTGCTTAGGATGGAATATACCCCTCTCCTTGAATTCCATTTGCCTAAGCTTTGTTTTGCTGAAGCTTTTTGAGACCAGAATATCCTCCAGGCATTTTCCTTTCACAGATTGCAGGCTTAGCTGGGTGGAATCTTGTTTTGAGTGCACAGTTTCCTTTATTATTTTTCAAATATGGGTTTCTTTATCTGTGTCAGCACAAGTCTTGGCTGCATTACATTCTCTGGAGCCTCACTTTCTCCTTAAACATTTTACATTGTACACTTTTTCTTGCCTCACTTGCTCCTTTTCATTATGTACCTACATTAGTGTAATCATTAGTAACAAAACCACAAAATCAATAGCAGGCTGACTTAAAATCTCCTCTACCAATGAAATTAGCCCCAAACCCTTCAATTTTAGCTTTGGGCATATTCTTAGGACAGGGGCAAAGAGTAGCCAGAGTCTTTCCCAAACTATAACAAGATTGGTCTATAGTCCATTTGCTAGTATTGTTCTCCTCTGAAACTCCTTGATCTGAGGGTTCACAGTCTATATTGCTCTCATCACTATTGTCTTCCAATCTCCTAATAGGATGGCCATTAAGCCCTACTTAGAGCATTCCTCCCCATACCAGCACGGTTAGGACTGGCAAGTCCAACAAGGTCAGCAATAGGCCACTCTGTGTTACCAACTTCTGTCTTAGTTACTTTTCTACTGTTGTGATAAAACATTATGATCAAGGTAACTTATAGGAGAAAGAGTGTATTGAGGGACCTACGATATAACAACAGAGCTAAACATTGTTGGTATCCTTGTGGACAGTATCACAGAACTTATAAGACAGCAAGTCATCCAAAAAGCAGATTCTAAAATCAAACAAATTTTATCATGTGCCTTGTTTCCCATTTGACAAAATGTAAACTAGTGAACTCCTTACATAGGGTTACATTGTAAAATCAGTGCTCTCCTTCCTCAAATAAAACCTCTTAAAAGAAACAAGGTTAGATGGATGGTTCAGTGGTTAGGAGTGATCGTTACCCTTGCAGAAGACCCAGCATCCACATGGTGGCTCCCAATACACACATGGTAGTCCCCACCCATCTTTCAGGGGATTTGATGGAATATCCTGGCCTGATGGGCACTGTATACAAATGGCGCACATATATTCACACAGGCAAAACACTCCCACGCATAAAAATAAAACAAATGTTTAAAAGAAAACAAAAATAAAACAACAACACAATCATAGATTTTGAGTAAAAGGGAGGTAATTTTCATATGAAATCATGGATAATTTCAAGATATATATTGAAACATAAGCAGACAGACACTACATAGTTTTAAAGCACAAAGCCAAGCTATCTATACCTTATTGTTTTTTTTGCATAGATTTTTGAAGGAATTACCAAGTACCAAAATGGCTTAGAAATAAATAAATAGCTAATACATACATGGGGGTTTGCAGGGAGAAGAACATCTTTTGGGAGCCACCTTACATAAAAACATGGGCTTCAGATGATTCCTTCCACCTGGTTACTCTCAACTTACTGAGCCAAGGTTACTGACAATAAAATATTCCTTATATTTCACAGATTTGCTCTTTTCTTTTTCTACACGTATACTTGACATAGTCATATAATGAATACATAAGGTCACTGAACAAATGAAAAGTGATTGTTCCCCTAAGTAAATCAATACACAATAAAGTAACTTCAAGTCTTTTTTTAACCTTAGTAAATAGTCTTCTCTAGAGTAGTGCTATCTTTAATTACCACTTATTTGTTAGAAAATAATGACCATAAATCAATTCAACGTCTCTAGACTCTCCGAATATTAATGAAGATTTCCTCTAACAAAGGCAATCTGTGGGAGTATGTAGGTTAAAAGGCTAGTGTCAGAGTAAAATAATATTCTCCATTCACAATAAGGTCAGATGGAGTTTAGTCAGTCCCCTGATGGTTTCTTTTCAATAGACAAACAAGCTCGAATAGGAAAACTGAAGGATGACTTCTTTTAGATGTACGGTAATTACAATTTGTCCATGATGTAATGAAGCATCTCAGCTATATTATTTCTTCAAAATAAAAGTAGCGTATGGTGTTGATGACAGTGGGGTGGAACAGCCACACGAACTTGCTTTACAGTGTGCATTTGCAGCACCCATTTTCTGACTACTGCCAGAAGATTTCAGGAAGGGTTCTCAGTGAGACACTGAAATGGGGTTACTGATGGTTATAAAAATATCTGAATGATCTCTCTCAAAAAAAAAAAAAAAAGGATTGCTATTTTTCTACCTGAAGGAAGGAACATGAAGAAGAAAATTCACCAGGATTTATTCATCCTTGTTATTTTTTAAGTTAAAAAAGGACTCCCCCAATCTTTCTTCAGTCCTGGAATTATAATTCTTTATAACTACCACACTCTCTCTCTGCTCCACAAGACTTGCAATTTACTCCAGTAATAAAATTTGTCTGCATCCTAACTGCTCTCATTGTTGTTAAAATAGTACAACATATGTAGAAAAACAGTGGCTGTTTCAGTGGAAAATATTCAAACCTCAGCTTGGATTCAGAGACAAAAATAATAGAACCTAAGAAATATATCAAAAATTAAGATGGGCTGACATCTTAAAGCTAGATGGGGAAATGTATTATGAAGCAAACACAGTGGACTCTTGACAGCTGTGGAATCTAGGAAGATGTGAAGGCTCAGTGTAAAAATGTTCCAACATTCTTAAGTTTATAGGAGTCCCTAATAAATTGTTGGGGTTGAGGGGGGAGAAAATTATATAAGAAAACTGTTTAAAACAATGAAGGATAAACAGTCCAACCCCACAGAATGGTTCTGCAAAAACAGACCAGGCAAGTTTTGATGCTTATATTTGTTAAGCCAAAGAGGGAAGATTGCCATAACATTTTTCTTTTGACCCTTAAGATAGAGGAAAGTACAGTCACCGACTTTATGGAATTACTTTCACAAAGAAAGGATAAAGGTAGATAATTGTATTTATTTTTTCATTGAAAATTTATACAGTATATGATTATGGTTTCCCCTCTCCCATCACCTCCCAGATCATACCCTCCCCCACCATCCGACTCCATACCCTTCTTTCTCACTTCAGAACACAAACAGATAAATAAAAAAGCAAACAAAATAGAAATTTTAAAATGTGAAAAAGTACAAGAAACATATAGACACAAAAACGAAACCCATAGAAACACAAACCTGGAAACCATAATATACTAGTAAAAAGACTTGTAAGATTAAAAAAAAAATGCCCTAACAGAGCAATATGAGACACATATCTACAAGTACACCGCTGAGTTTGTGTTTCCCATCTACTGCTGGGCATGGGGCCTACACAAGTAGGCCATTTAAGAGGACTTAACTCATTTGTAGACATAGTACTATAATAGAGGGGACTCCTTTGCTTAGAGGCTTAAAGATCTGCCTGAGTGTAAAGGATGAGTGGAGGTAATCTAGGCCTAAGATGGAAGGCAGGATTCCATGCTGAGCTGACAGTACAGGTGTACACGGCTGCATGTTTAGGACAGAGAACTACAGGTGGGTCACAACCGCTGAAGATAAGCTCACATGGTACGTAGCATGTAAGGAGGCTAGGAAGGCAGGCACTGAACACTCCATAGATGATCTTAGGATATGTAAAGGAAGAGTGGGATTTCTCTTGGCTTCCCAAGTGGATGCCAGTTTTAGGTTATATCTTTATCAGAACTCCCTAGTTTCTGTGAGGGTAAATTTGAAGGAGACAAGATGGCTAGCTTACAGAGTAATGGAATGCGGACCCAAACCAAGACAGTGATAGGAAGTCTGGTCTCTGAGAAGGAGTAGACATGACATTGTATGTGGAGGTGACTAATATCTGGCATGGGTGAATGTCAACCCTACTCCCACAGTACATAATACAGAAACAAAGAAACAAACAAACACCAAGCAGGCAGAGAAGATGATCAATTCAGCTCTGAATGGGTTGAGTTGGATGTTTCTGAGTTATCTGAGATTTGATTCCTAGTATTCATATGGTGGCTTATAACCATCTGTAACTCCAGTTCCAGGAATTCTGACGCCCTCTTCTGACCTCCATGGGCACCAGGAGCACACACGGTACACAGACATACATGCAGGGAAAACATTCACATACATAAAATAATTTAAAAATAAATTTCAAAAGTATTTCCCTGGAGTTTGTTTAGAAACAGTTTTTAAATGCTTATCTGCTATTAACATATCTTATATTCAAAATCTTTTGCCCATTTTTCATATTGAACTGTTTTCTTATTATATTTAAGAATTCATTACATTTTAATTCATCTTTAGTTTATTATTTGTGTGTGTGTGTGTGTGTGTGTGTGTGTGTGTGTGTGTGGTTATGAGCCTGTGGAGGTCAGAGGATAACTCTGTGGAGTTGTTTTTCTTCCATCAGTAATTGGGTTCCAGGGATCAAACTTAGGTTGTCAGACTTGTGTGACAAGTTTCTTAACCACCTGGGCCATCTTGCTGGCCCTGCCTTTTACATTTTAAGTGTTTTTTTGTTTTTTTTTTTCTCCACAAATCTTTTATCAGATTTTTTGGTTTGCAAACATTTTCTCTCAGTGTATGACTTTAGTCTTATGAAGTTTTTTTTTATTTTATTAAGGTACAACTTATTTTTTTTCTCTCTTTGCACTTTGTCTTGGATGTCATACCTACAAAATCTTTGCTTAGACAGGTCACAGATTTTTTCCTGTGTTTTCTTCTAATTTTAGGTCTTTCTATTAACAGCCACGATCTATTCTGAGGTGTGTGTGTGTGTGTGTGTGTGTGTGTGTGTGTGTGTTAATATGATGCAAAGAATAAACCAATGCAATGGGAACAGAGGGAATCAGCTCTGCAGGGCTAACACAATGAGGAAAAAGGCCAGGGTTAGAGAAGCAGGGCTAGGCAAGAAGGCACACTGCACTGAGGCCATCAGGAAAATATGAATAGCCAGCACTGTGTACCAAGACAAGCAATGAAACAGTCTTCCACCTTGGATGAAATTACAGAGCATCTTCATTCCAATTTTTTTTCCCCATAGTGGAACTGCGTGTAACAAATTCTTTTATAAGAATCTCAGCAACAATGGCTGAGAGGTCTGAAGCACTTTCTTTTTTTTGTTATGCCTCTCCTCCCATGGCATTACTTTCTTTTTAAAAATCATCCTTTAGTTAGCATACTAAGTAATGGGTTTCATGATGGCATTTTTCATCCGTATATGTCATTACACTTTGCACTTAGCCATCTCTTGAGCCCTCTTTAAAGGTCATTCTCGACAGAGGGTGACTAAGGCAGACAGATCCCTGGGGGCATTCCGGCACCAGATCTCGGGGACAAACCCCTAGAAGCAGTCACTGCCCTCCCCCGTGGGAAATTACAACCTCATTCTGCAGAGCTTGGTAACCTGTCCCCTCACCAGGGTGACCTCTGGTTAAACTGCAACAGATCCACAGAACGCGGATTCAAATCCGAGCGGACGCGGGGTCAGTGAGGGAAGTCCCTCTGGCCGTCCCTGCGAGCGTGCGTCCAAAGGATGGGAGCTGCGGCCATTGGCCGGGACGCCCACAGGCATGTTAGAGCCCGGAGTGGCTGGGAACACCTGCAGGCAGAGTCCTTCCCGGTGCACAGGTGGGCGCGTTCATGACCTTTGGCCTCCGCCCTAGCGTCCGCAGGGCTCTCCCGGAGCCGCCTGCCCCCTCCCCTCCTGCCAGTCGTAAAGTGCTGTAAAGAGTCCCGCGTTTACGACACCGTAGGTGAGGCCGGCGTGGTTTGTTCCTGCTGGGCGCGTGGTTATGGATCTGCAATTATAGAAAGACTGCAGTGAGACTCTGAGGGGCGTTAGCGAAGTACCTACAAGTCTCTAAGCTGGTAACTGGATCAATCTTTACTTAAAACAGTCATTCCAGGCGTTTCTAAGAGTATGCACGTCTCAGGCGTCACATGCGCTGCCGCGCCCCTGAAGCAGCTTTGGTATCTGCATCCTAGATTTTAGGTCCCTGGTGTTAGCTGACACTTTTGTTGTTCGCTTCGTCCCGCAGTCTGCCCCTCCCTGGAGTTTGAAATGCTTTATCTGATCGGCTTGGGCCTGGGAGATGCCAAGGACATCACAGTCAAGGGCCTGGAAGTTGTGAGACGCTGCAGTCGGGTGTATCTGGAAGCCTACACTTCAGTTCTGACTGTAGGGAAGGAAGCTCTGGTACGTGATTAAAGTCCTCAGGCCTCTGGGGAAGAAAACTAGCTTGCATCTGATTCTCGTACACTAGACGAGATTCTGCACAGAATCTAAGCGTCTGCCATTTTAGACCTTTTAAAACACACACCCTGTTCATTAAGGTCTGCAGAGAACAGAAAAGGCACTCATACACTGGGAAATGAAACGGTGGTTTTGTCCTACTTTACAAGTCTAATTTGGTGGCTTTCTCCAGTAAATACAAAAAGGAAAGTTATTTACACTCTTGGGGATAGTTATCAAAACCCATTATTTCATACCAAGAAATCCTTTCTGAGTTGAGTGCTAATGAGGTGCTAACAAAGCTTTAATGAGTTGGTTATACATTCAGCAAAAATCTGAAAGCTTCCTCCTTTGAAGTATTTCCACAGGGAATGGCGATCGCCTTTCTGTCTGCAACATATCCAAAAAGATTTTATAATCTCCCAGGAAGGCTGCCATTCCCACTAGTATGTAGAGACTGAGCCTGAGACTAAGTATCTAGAGGATTTAGTAGTGTATTATATTCCTCCAGCAGGTTCTTGTTAAAGGTAAATATGTAAGTAATAAATATGAGAGGAGGGTCAGTTTCTGGTTGATTGTCAGACACCAAGTGGAACATATATTGAGATAAAGGACTAATGGGTGTGTTGTGGAAGGAGGGAAGTGTTACTTAAATTGTCAAGTCTTCCAAATAAAAGTGTGAGCCACAGAATTTCTGGTCATTCCTCTCAGATTCACAATCCAGAGAATTCTGAAGGTTTCAGAGTTACTTTAAAATCTTGAAAACTAAGTTAAGGCTTGCTCTTGAATTAGCCATGCGTTAGAATAAAAATAGTGTCTAATGACCAGCTTTGACTTGTTGGACATGCATTTGTTTTTACTCTTCAAGGTGCTAGAAATGTGTCTCTGATCAGTGATCAAAAAACCATAATGAGTTTAAAACCATCTTAGAGGATAGATAACAAATCATCACATTAATAGAATAAGGTGGTGGGCAATAGCTTAGAGCAAAATTAGGACATAGGTTTTTGGCCTTGTGACGTTCCCTTGGCGAATTCCTTTACTTTTAATTTCTTACTGTATAAACTGAGGTCAGAAGCGTCTGCCTCCTAGGCTTTTAGAGCAGTGCCCAGCATAAACCTTTTCAGACATTTTAGTTGTCAGTGCATATATTTCCAAACTTCTGAATGACAGTTTCTTCATTTAAGAGAGAAATAGCCAATTTGGAGGGTAATGGTGTCTTATTAAGGTGTATATGAAATGCTTTGTAAATTTTAAGTGATAGTAAAGTATTAATTTTCAAGGTTCTTTTTTTTCCCCCTCCATTAGAACATAATGTAGTTATTCTAGAGTGAAAATCAGGGACCAAGTCCCACCTTACCTGTAAGTAAATTATGTATATATTTTTAAGGTTCTAAGGTGTTATCTCATAGTAATAGGTGTTAATATTTATAGAATATTTATTTTGCTCAGTTTTGTTTATTTTCCTTACAGTGCTAGGACTTGAACCCAGGGTCTCTCACGTGTTCCACAAGCTATTTACCATAGAGCTGTAGTACCTAGCCCTCTGTAGTTACTGTTCACTTTTTTTTTTAGGGACACAGACGTTTCAAGACTCGTCCAGTATCACGCAGATAGTGACAGAGGCAAGGAACAAGCTAAAGCAGTGCTGAGTTGAGAACTGCCGCTCCGATCTTTCCTACTGTCTCTCCGCATTCCTAGCACTCGATGAGAACTGTAGGAATATTTAACAAAGTATCACTTTAGGAATCACCAACAGAGAAGTTACATCGAGCAAAGTGGTTTGACCTAGATGCTATCTCATTGCAAAATTCCTTTAGTGTTCTTTCCATGTCCTCCTCCACGTTCTTAGTTCCTATTCTTCCCCGAGCAGCTTACTACAGGGTGCCGTCTACTTTAAGTCATTTAGAAGTTCATGCCTTATATTTCCAGTAAAATTATAGAGCCTCTTTCTTTTCAACCATGTTCTTCTGTCCTTCTTTTATCCCCTTTATTTCTACATTTTCTTGTTAAAACAAATTGATTTTTAGAATTTGTCGACAGGTACCTGTATAACTGGGTTCAATTATAGATAATTATATCACAGTAAAAAGTTAGGTAACTCTATTTTTTATAATGAACATAAGAATTCTTTTTATTGATAATCAACCAGTCAAGATTTTATAAAAGGCACACACCCACACACACACATGTTGCTAATAGAATTCCAAGCTTGTCTGTTCTTACATTAATCACTGTTTTCAAACAGCCTAATGGAAGTAGTATTAATGTAATCTCCAAAAGAAATTTAGGGACAGTAAATCTGGGGAAGAGTATTAGTTTTGGCATATGCAAATTAAGCTTTCTTTAGGTAATTTCTTTTGATATATTAAATCTTACATACTCATTGTTTGAATGTACCTGTGCATTTTCTAAGGATGTATAAGCAGCATAATCTTTGTACAAGTGGTTCATGATCTGTCTGCATTATACTGAAGAACACTAAATGTACTTTAGTAATTTATAAAAGTACCAGGAAGAAGAAACTATAATATGTCTGGAAATTGCTGAAGAGGTTTTATCTAAACCAGAACTCTGTAAACCTGTAATCTAAACCAGTCCCTGGAACCCACGTGGTCAAAGGAGAGAACCAACTCCCTCCAGCTGCCCTCTGACCTCCACATGGAGGAGATAGCTAACCACTGTTAGCATTACATTGGTAGCCCGTGACTTCTTGGTTGGTTTCAGGAAACATTAGTTCAGTAAAGACCATTTTTGCCTTGACGTCCAGTTACCATGTGAGTTCTCTTAGATATGTAATTGTGTAACTGTCCTGTGACTGAATTTTCTGGGTCCTAAAATCAAAGTAAAACACGTAAAGATCAATGATTAGGAAAAAGCACATAGTAAAAGTGAAAATAAAGGATGCGTTTTTTTAAGTCTATGTAAGCAAGTGTTATTAGGAGCTTATGAGACCCTTCTCTAGGGTGAAGTTGGTTTCTCATTTGAGGAACATATTTTGTATAAGTATTAGGAAATAATCACATTTGAATTGTAGCATTTATCTTTGGATGCCTAATTATTTGTTCATGTACTTCCTTGTTTGAAAAATAATGGGTATCACTGTTCTTCCACTGTAGCAGTCTCTGTAACTTTTAATAACTCAGACTTCTCAATATGAAGGAATAAATTTATTTATGCATCCTCTTTCATATTTCAATTGCATAGGAACTCAGTTATAGGATTCATGGTCTTGGATAATATCATTAACTAGTGTCACGTGACCACTAGTTCACTGGCTCCCTCTTCTGGGTTTGTTCTCTAGAATTGAACTGCAGGAGATTAATAGACAAAGCAGCTTGGATGGAAACTTCCTGTGTGTTGAGTAGTTACTAATATCTCCGGCAGTTTCAGTAAAGGGCAAAGATAACTTTCTGAGATGGAAAACCTGGACATCTAAGGCAGAGGGCCTTGCCTTACATGACTGACTGGCAGGCCTCAGCCTCTCATGGTTCTGACCTGCTTCTCCTAGGCACACATGACATGTAGATGTTTTATTGAAGGGAAGCACCATCCACCATAACTTTTACAGTAAGCCAACCCCCAACTTCAGCTGGCTGACATGATGCCCTTTTAGAGGCCAGTCAAATCCCTGGGCTAGGTCTTCTCTGATTGTGCTTAGGCTGAAGGAGGACCCCGGAAAGGTCCTCCATTAGCATTAAGTCAGTCTGATGCTTTGAACACAAATATCTCAGTGGGCAGAGTCAACATTAGAACAACAGACACTGCAATCAAGGGCCATTGTGTAGACAAGGGCACATGCTGGTGCTCCAAATTAGCACGCTTTCTGCATTCCAGAGACTACACATAAGAAACTGGTTCCAGTAGCTAAGGAAGGTGATCTTCTGGCAGTGGCTCAGACTTCTGAACATGCAGCATATTACTGCACAGAAGTGCATGTAGTTTTATAATATTTGAGAATAAGTTCAAATATACTGCAACACCTGTGTATTTAAGTTAATTTCTTTTCCTGTAATTATGTAGGAGTCTTAATCCTAATTTTCTGTCATTTCGTATTGATGTTGCCTTTTATTTTAGCCAGCACACCATTGATGTTCCTGTAGAAACTGGATGAAACATCTGTACCTCCATGTATCAGTATCATTATGGCTAATGTATTCCACGTTTTCATGTCTTTGCAATCGGGTTCATGAATACATATTCTCTCGTCATCCTTTGGTGTTCTGCCTAGTCTATTAGAAACAAATTTAGAGGCCTCAGATGTTAAGAGGTCTGCTTCCTCTAGGGATATGATGATAGCCCCAAAGACAGAGTTTAATTGCATCATGATATGGAGTGCTGGCTCACTGATGAGTTGTACTGAATGATCTGTATTTGGATGGTTGCCAAGATTTGCACCTAGTTCTAGACAAAGATTGTTTTGTGGTGCATGTGTGTGTTAAAGACTCACCTGCTGCCTCTCATTTTGACATTTTGATATTCTGCTTAAATCTGTAGGAAGAGTTTTATGGAAGAAAATTGATTCTTGCTGACAGAGAAGTAGTAGAACAAGAAGCAGATAGTATTTTTAAGGATGCTGATGTCAGTGATGTTGCATTCCTTGTGGTTGGTGATCCATTTGGGTAAGTCAAAATATACATTGTGAGTTATTTATTTATTTATAAGCAATGACTGTTCTGTTTAAAAATCTCCTTGCCAGGTCCTGATAAGTTTACATAATTTTGTATTTAAATTTTCATTGTGTTTGAAGATTAATGAAGGAAACTTATTGATAAAGATTCATCATAAGTATTACTAGCTTAACAAGGTCAATTCTAGCATTTATTTCTTTGATGCTTTATTTTTGTACAAGGTTATAGAAGGCATTAGATACCTTTAACTGGTGTGTCTTTATTAAAAGACATTTTATTTTTGATATTTATACTATCAAAAGTCAGGTCTGCCATTTGCTTTGATAATTGCAAGTGTCTTTGGCTTCCTTTGTTCTAGGCTCCTCCCCCCTTCTTTTTTTAATAATCTAATATTTGGTAATAATACTGTCACTTACTTGCCTTGAATTTATCATTTATCAAGCCTCTGATTTCAGTGTCTCATCCCCATTGGGAACATTGCTCTTCCTCATTACCAAAAAGATGGGTTTCTACTTGTCTAGTCAAGCGTCATCAATCTCTAGTGTCAAGCCAAACACAGGAGTCCTTTGTCTACAGCTGGTGACCCAAGATTTATGTCACAGATTTGAGGAACATAAGGACAATTAAATCACTCTGGGTCCACCATCAAGGACATTTCTTAAAACAATGAAGTTAACATGTGTATGCGTCTATCATAGAGAAAATAATTTATGTCGGTATGCAGGGCCAGAGAGTCTATATCATTATATTTGATTTGCAAATTATATTTGGTAATCACACATTATAAAATGTTTAAATTGTCTTACCGCTGCCTGACATTGTTTTCTATAAATTAAGGCTTCCTCAAATTTCATGGTTCCTTTCTTTTTCTTCTTAACAATAGGATAGTAAAATGAAATAAGGAAAATAAAAGTCTTATCCAGCAAACATCTTCTCTTAGGATTTTCTCACTAACATACTGACTCCTTCTAGCTAAAACCTGTGTCTTCTAGAGAGAAAGCCGCAGGCACACCTCCTAATATGGTGGCTCTGCAGTTCTTAGAGTCACTTGGTGAGCAGCCGCAGTTACTGACATGTCTGTTATACAATAAAATGGCCACTTGAAGTGAGGCTTATAGACTGGGAAGAGTCCACAGACTTCTGGTAGTCCAGATGAAATAAGTAGAGAAATTGAGAGCAAGTATTAGAAACCACAGTATCCGTTTAAAAGGCTAAATTTGTTATCTACTAAATGTAATACAAAAATTGAAGTTTATACTTTATATTATCTCATTTCATATTTTATTTTTTCAAATAGTTAATTTTTATTGTGTTTTTAGAAAACTTACTCCATGAGTTTATAACAGCAACAAAAAGTTTTCACTGTTCTTTGAGGAACACTACAGTTGACTTTTTACTATTTATTTATTTATTGGCCAAATTTTTTTTCCATTTCCCTCTATTTCTCTTTACTTTTAATAGCATTATTTTAACCAAGTTAGTATATTCTTTCCCTTTTGCCTGGTCTGCATACAGACTTATACAGACTTTTAATTCATTACCTGTGTTATGGTCAAATTTGTATGCGTAAACCATAACAATTTGGAAACCTTAACTGAGAACTTTAGAAGCCCCAATATTAGCCAAACGTTTAAAACTTCCCAACCTGTTCTTCAAGTCTATGTCCTTTCCATTCTTATATGGAGTCCACTTTCACACCAACTAGCTCATTTCATCATGCTTTTTCACGTTCGCACCTTTATTGAAGCTCCTTCCTTCACGAATGTCTGTCGGAGGCCTCCACATCTCTTCCTCACAGCTCTCTATGCTGTCACCCCAACCTGATGGTGTAACTGCACTTAACTGGTAGAGATTGTTGTTGACAGCTTTATTAGTTACCTTATGTAGCTGTGATTAAAGTACCCAAGAGAACAGTTTCCGAGAGGAAATATTTATTATGGTTCATGGTTTCAGGGGTTTCAAACTGAGATTGCCTGGCCCCATGCACTTGGGCAGAACATCATGGCAGAGGTAGCTTGTGATAGAGGAGCTTCTCAATTCCTTGCTAGACAGGAGAGAGAAAGAGATAGACACAATAAGGGTCAAAGACAAGATGCCTCCAAGGACCTGCCCCCAGTGATCTGCCTAGGTCCTAGGCAGATAGGTCCTACCTCCAGAAGTGCTCAGAACCTCCCAGATAGCAACAGCTGGGGAACAAGCCACAGTACATGAGGCTTTTCAGGGAACACTTCATATGTAGACCCTCACTCTGCTAGCTTTCTCATAGTTCCTTACATTTTTAAATAACTGTGCCTCTACTATTTCTGAGGATTTGTACAGTGTCCTTCATGTCTCTGGCTCTCTAATTTCATTCATAAGAACTTTGAGATAGCTTACCTAAAGTCAACAAAGAAAGACATGTGTATTTTGAACTGACTGTTATCCATTCACCCAAATACCTTTTGTACAGCTCTTGGGATAGGAACTAATTACTGAGTTGGCAAGATATGGATTTATGGCTAGTGGGAGGGGTCAGCAGTAGTCACAGAAAAAGAAAAAAAAATTAAATTTGAGGAAGCCTGTGAAGTGGTGGGGAGGGAAGTAGAGAGACTTACTTATGCAGAGGTGTATGGATAAGCCTTTTTTGAAGGTTATACTTGAGCACGTGACTGAAATAGGTTAGAAGGCAGAGCAAACAGACTGATTCAGGCAATGAAAACCACAATGACCAGAGCATGATGGGTGGTGTGTGTGAGAAAGTGTTATAGGGGTAGGCAGGAGTCATCCATCTTTAAGGCTTTGGAAGGACAAGGAACCTTATTTGAAATACAATGGTAATCTTTGGGAGGGTTTTTAAAGCCAGAAAAATAATAACTTCCCATTATTAAAAACCACTTGACTTGCTTAGTGTGAGTGGATTTTAAGGAGGCAAGGGTGTTTCTATTGGAAGAAAGAAGAGAACAATATAGAACATGCTTAGAGGGAAGACACCATATGGATCTGGTAGATAAGGAAAAAGAAGGAAGGGAATCTATCTGACTTAAGGGCGGGTTCGGGAAGCTGGAGAGAGGGTTGTTCTGGTTGTGAAGTCGTTGGTATGTGTAATATTTAAAGACAGAAATGGGTAAGATCACCTCAGAAGCAAGACAAAAGAGAAGACAGCCTAGGAATAACTAAAGCTCTAGGATAGGTGGGCATTTCATGCTCTATGGCTGGAGGAGAAGGGAATACAAGAGGATATGATTACAGAAGCTAAAAAAGACTTTCAAGTATACGAATGAAGAATGTGTGTGTGTAGGTGATTGGTGTTCATGAGTGCTGAATTGGATCTGGATAAGGTCTAAAGAGGAGACTGTAGGTAGACAGTGGAAAGGAAGAGGGGTGATGCCATGTAAGGAAAACTGATGTACAGAGAAAGGTAGTCCTCTTCCCTGCTAAACCTCAGTGACTTTGCCTTCATTCTTTGAGTCTGCACTTCTTCCCTGGCTGCTTTTGTGATATTCTAGTGCTAAGCCATACAGGATTTCATTTCTCAAGTGTTTCTGCAGCATTATCCTTTGTACTTGCTCAACTACCGGAGTTTCATGTGTTTCGTTTGTGTTATTTTCATTTGGACTGAGGCAGTCTCCTGTAACTCTGGCTACCATTGAAATCTCGGTGTCCTAAGCTAGCTGTGAACTCCTGTCCTCCTGCCTCCGCCTCCCAGGTGATACCAGTTGCTAATTGTAGGCTCTTTGGGATTATTTTACTGTTGTGTCCTCCCCCACCCCCAGCTTTGGAACTCTTACGATAATTAATTAACCCTCTCTCAGTGCCTGATCATCTGAAACCTTGTATTAGATTCAAGTTCAAGTGATGGTTATTGTACTGCAGCTGTTTTCTGGTTACTGTTGGGTTCCTGCTGGGACATAGTTGAATGGGATGATGAGAAATATATTATATCTAATTAATTCATTGATTTTGTTTGTTTCTGAGTTTTTATTTTTGTTTTTAAAATGAGATCTCATTTTGCTGCCCAGGCTAGCCTTGAACTCTTGGGCTCAAGTGATCCTCCTGCCTCAGCCTTCTCAGTAACTAACTGAAATTATAGGCACATCTCTACACTCAAAATTTGTCTCATTAGTCAGACCATAAAGATGTAGTTCAGTGACTTGATGAAACCAAGAAAAAACAGGAACTGCAACAAGATAAAAAAAAAAAGTTATTGCAATACGCATGACAAAAAGGCTTTTGTTTAATTTTAAGCATTTTTCTACTAATTTGAATGAAATATGAAAAGATGACTACCAAGATGGCTTAGATGGTAAAGTGTTTGCTGTGTAAGCCTGGTGTCCAGAGTTTAAGCCCCAGAACTCACAGAATGGAAGGAGAGAAATGACTCCACAGAGTTGTTCTCATATCTCCATGTTTATCCCATAACGTGTGCACATACACCCACACACACAATATCACACACACACGATTCAATAATAAAAAATTTACAACTATGGAAAGAAATTAAGATGTACAGTCTTAAATTCCTTTTTCCAGTAATTTTTGAACTGTGGTAAAATGTATATAACATAAAATTCACCGTAATGTACACAGACCTGGATTTAAGAACATTCAGTATTGTATCGCCATCATCACATACTGTCACTGTCTTCCACAGTCTTACGTCCTTTAGGAGATAATTAAAAGTCAGAAATCCCACTCCCCTTATATCTTATTGAAAGAGAAGTTGAAATTAACCACAGATAGATTGTACTGACTCCAAATGCTACAGCATCAATACCTGGTTAAGTCATATGGGAGATAAGAATATCAGGCAATCTATACCTTACTGTCCATAAAGGAGTTATCATTAAAGACCCTTTAATGATGGTTCTGTTTCATTATTTATGATGCATTTTAATGGATACTGTAACTATATAAATATATATATTGAACTCGTAATTTTTAATTTCATGGCGTGTACCTTGTCCTTAACGGAACATACATATAGAGGTACCTTTATTTACCTATCTTTTTTGTGACCTAATGTAGAACATTTGATTATTCCCACTCAATGTTATGTATTTGATGAGCACTTGGCACCCAATAACTGTCCAATACTTGCCGTCAATATTATCAGTCTCTTCCGTTCTCCACCGCAAATAAGCAGTTTGTTTCTCCAACATGCATAAAGCTTGTTATACAAATGTGTGCTGACATCAGTTCCTTTTCTACTTCTCTACATTTTGCACTGTCTCATTGTGGCAGATTGTCTCAAATAGGGTTTTAAGATAAAAAAAAAAAATCTGTAGATGCAGATATTTTCTAGCCTATAAAGCAACTTTAAGTGAGTTTTCAACTTATAATGCTTCTAGTAGCTCTTGAGGTTATAATTTTCACTGTGCACCTTGAAGCAGTAGATTTCTCGACTGCTGGCTGACCTCCCCATGTTGGCAGCACTGCTGCAGTCCGGTGAGTCCATCAGTTAAACCATTTGCCATCTTTTCTTTTGAAATTGCCTTTAAAATAATTCCAAATAAATGTGCTGTTGAGACAAAATTTCTTTACTTTTTCTGCTTACTCAACTCAGTCTCTACATTTGGAAATAATAAACCTATCTGCATGTTGTTCGGTCTAATGATTTCAAATGAGTTTGTGATGATGCTACAATTTTAAACCAGTGTTTCTTTTCATCTTTTTAAGTAACTCACCCATAATGCTATTTAAATTAAAAAATACTATCCTCATCAAATAACTAATTTACTTTCCGTTGTCCTTAAATATTAGGTTCTAAGATTTTGTTCAAGGTAATATTAAAAACATTCTTTACAGCTGGCATTCTTGTTATTTTTTTAAAGACTTACTTTAAATCAAATTACTGATAATTTTTCATACTGGTTTTATTTTATGTGTGTGATTAAAAACAGGCTTCCCTGGTGGGCATGTTTTAATCTGTAGCTGGTGCCTCATGGGGTGTAAGCCCTTGATCTTCCTACTTGGTATGCATTGACCAGTTGACAGATTCTGCTTATTTGTAAGTAGTTTCTCAAACATGCTAATGTTGCTTTCCCCAGTAGGGCTTAGCATTTTTATCAAGATGAAAAAAACCTTTAGTAATACCATTCTAAATTGATGTGAGATTACATGTCACACTATTCAATTTATATTTACATATATTCTCTTCTACTCCATCCTACCTAGTTAAATCACACTTTCAAAACAGGAAAGTTAACAGTTAGAACATGCACATACAGTCACTAACACACACATATACTATAATTATATACAGTAATCTGACTGAAACAGCTATAAATGGAAAGACTGCACTCAGACATAAATTCCAAGTGGAATTCTATCCAGCAGAATTTTAAGGGATTGAAGGACCAACAGGCTATGAAAATGTTCTATATTTTACCTTCAGTTTTAAGATACAAAAACAAATCCAAATAGGGCAGAAGTAAAGAATTTGGTTTAGTTGTACCACAATATAGAACTGTAAAGTAGAAAACTCATAATTTAAAGTATCCCACTTACATGTGGAAGCTAAAACACTAATGTATAAAAATAGATATTAGAATAATCGTTGCCAGAGTCTGGGAAGAGTGCTGGTCAAGGCTAGATTGAAAATGGTTATTGGGTACAAGAGAAGGCTGAGATGAGAATAGTTCTAATGATTTATAACATAGTAGAAAACTGTGGTTGATAACAATTAAGTATTTTGAAATAAATAGGTAGTAGAGAAGATTCTGACTATTCTAAACACAAGGAAATGATAAATGTCTGAGGTGATAAGTCACTTTGATCATTACTCATATAAACATACACAGATTGAAGTTGTATTCATTAATAATGGCCAGCTAAAATCTTAAAATTCATCTAAACAAGCCTTGAGACAAGAAACAAATTGCTGAGTTTGTATTCTCCAAATGTCTTTAGCAGATATCAGGGCACGACATGTAAATGTTCCTTTCTTCAATCACTGTCAGTGTTATAGTTAGAATTCCATCTTGTGAGGGATGTGGGTAGATGTACACTGCATTCCTAAAAAGCCCAAATAAAAGACCTCTGCAGGTGCGTAATAGAATTTGAGGAAGAACAGTTAACTCTTTGACTTGAATTCATGAGCTAGGAGAGAAGATTAGTGCCATTCACTCAACTCAACCTGTTTTCTCACTACAGGGCTACAACACACAGTGATCTTATTCTGAGAGCAACCAAGTTGGGAATCCCTTATCAAGTTATTCACAATGCCTCCATAATGAACGCTGTAGGCTGCTGTGGTTTACAGGTAACGCTGCAAAGGAAATGGAGATGGAATGTAGCAAAAATGTTCTATTTTCTTGAGGGCTACAAATTGATTTAATTGTTATTTCATGAGCTGTAAAACTTAAATTTTGAGAATGTACTCTTTAATATATGTTGAGTTTTTTTTACAGTTTTTCTATAGTTTATTATATTTCCTTTCTTGTAACCCCTTTTTTTTCAAACAGGCCGTGTAAAATTTTTAACTTTATATCCATCCTGTACATACATAAAAAAGAAAGAATAAGCAAATTGCATTAAGTATTCCTAAATGCTTTTTATATCCTTCCAGTGACTTCATCAGGACAGTCGAGCCTGAATTTTCCCACACAGTATCCCTTTCTTTTTCATTGAGAGCATGTGATGCTGCATTTCTTAAATGAGTACAGAGCTGTAAGCCAGCGATGCTAGGCGTTAAGGACACGTACAGTTGCTGGTGTGTAAAGTTAACACCCACAGTTGTGGCTCCGAGAGCCACAGAGTGACAGAGTGCACTAATGATGTCTCTAAGATTTTCTCTTAAGGTATCTGTACTCAAGTATGATCTCTGTTCTGATGTTCACATGTGCATATCCACAGTAACTGTGACCCCTGCGCAGCTTTGCTTTTTAAGACACTGCTTATGGAGGCTTATTCCAAGTCTGTCTATATATTTCAGTAGGGAAAATTTGTGCATTTTAGAATCCATGAAATAAGACCTTCCCTGATACATGTTGCTGAAATCCATCACTTATGGATAGATATTTTTAAAGAGATACATTAGGTACCATAAGATAGCACAGTGAGTAAAGGGACTGGGCTCCAAGCTTGATAGCCCGAGTTTGATCTCTGGATCCCCCACGTGGTAGAAGGAGAGCTGACTCTTGCAGGCTGTCCTCTGTCCCCTACATGCATACTGTGATGTGTCTTCTCTCAAATAAATAAATAAACTTTTAAAACAAAAGATATGTTAAAGCCAGCTCTTTGTCACTTAGGAAGAATAACTTAATTTTATCGACTAATACTGGCATTCATTTAAAGATATTTAATTTGTTTGTAAAGAATCAAATAAAAAGTGTGCACAAATCACTTTTTGGTACTTACCACTTGTTCTTAGTTATTATATTTACATTGATATAAGGAGTTTACATCTTTTTTGTCTAAAATGTATATTTAAAACAACTCCTACCAATTTGTCTTTGTAGTTGAAAGCATTTCTGTATTGGAGCAGAGTAAAAGCTGTTCACAGAACTTTAAATGTTATTGCTACAAAGAACATGTGGGGTAGAGAAAATGACTCCTAAAAATGTTCCTGAGTTGGTAACAGAGATGGAATAAAAACAACAACAAAAACCCTTCCCTTTGGTCAGTGATACCTTAAAAGATTTAATGGTTACTAAAAGAAAAGAAAAAGGAAAATAAATTAACATGTGATAAGAAAGATGTATAAACATTGAACTAATGGAACATATATGTTTTATTTTGGTTTTAATTTTAGGTCTTGTGAAGGAAGTAGCCCTTTCTCTACCATGTTTACCTAGAAGTATTGTTTAGTTTTCTTTTCATTTCTTTTTATTTTTAAATATGTTTCTTTTAGGAGGGGCAGACAGTTGAAACAGGGTTTCTCTGTTGTAACTCTGGCTGTCCTGGAACTCACTCTGTAGACCAGGCTGCCTTGAACTCACAGAGATCCGCCTGCCTCTGCCTCTGCCTCTGCCTCTGCCTCTGCCTCTGCCTCTGCCTCTGCCTCTGCCTCTGCCTCTGCCTCTGCCTCCCAAGTGCTGGGATTAAAGGCATGTGCCACCACCACCCAGCTTCATTTTATTTTCTTAAGCATTAGAAAACAAATACCTTCCACATGAATCTGCTGTGCAGACTAAGAACTAAATTTGCTGGGTCTCTCTCTCTCTGATTTCTGAATTGTCTTAAGAGGTAATTGTTCTCTGTCTAAAACGGAAGAAATTAGCTGTGAGAATTGATGGTTTCCATATAAGCCCCCAAGACTGTATTTATATTTAATATATTGTTTTAAAAATATTTAGCTTTCATGATTGTATATGGACTTTTTCTAGACAGCTGTAACCGTGTTCCCATCTTCATTTCATTCTCTAATCTATATGTGAAATGACAATATCTATGCAGAACAAGACATGCCTTGCTGTTCCCTCCAGTCCATGGTGAGCTTCTGTGGAAATAGACTTCCGAACTACCCAAAATATTCATATTCCAGGAAAAAGAGGGATTGATTTTTTTTTCTTTTACTGTCCTCTACCTTAAAACTTAAAAAGGCATTTTAAGAAATGACAATTGTCTTTTTTCATGAGCACTGATTCTAAGTCCCCTGAAAATCTAGATGAAGATGAGGATGAAGATACTAGATCTCAAGTCCCCTCTATAGGGATAGTATTTGCATTCAGCCTGCACATAGACCCTCATACACTCGGGTTCATCTCTAGAGTGCTTAGGATATCCAGTGCGATGCAGGTGCTATGTAAATAACTGTGTCATATTGTTCAGAAAGGGACAAGAAAAAGTAGTACAAATTAAATACAGAAGCAGCTCCCCTGACCCCCAAATATTTTTGCTTCATGGTTAGTCAAATTCATTGAATTAAGAAACATAGGTATAGAAGGTCAACTATGTATGCATGGCACACTAAGTAAATAAATGCATATATATCGTAGGTAATTAATGCAAGATTTTCAGTTGAATTCATTTCCTTTTTTTGGGTTTTTTTTTCCCCCTTTTCTATTTGGACTAGTCCTTGTGGAAGACACTAACCTAAAAAGTGACTCTCAGAGACAGTGTTCATTAGACCTACCTATAGAGCTCGTGGCTGCCAAGCCTTAAGACTTTCTAAACACAGTAGATCTGATACGGGGTCTGAGAATTTACATTTATTTATTTATATTACATTTATTTATTTATTAAATAATTTATTATTATTTATTTGTTTTTAAATTAAAATATAATTACATCATTTCCTTCCTTCCCTCCATTGCCTCCAATATACTTCATCCTCTTTTGTATACTTCCCTCATTGTGTGTGTTTGTGTGATGTGGGTTCTATATAATCCAGAAGAGCGCATTATAGGCACTTGTGAACCACCTAATCTGGGTGCTGGGAACTGATCTCAGGTCCTCTGGGAGAGCAGTACACACTCCACTCGTAACTGCAAAGCTTTCTGGAGCCCCAGAAGAATTTACATTTTAACAAGCACTCAAGTCCTACTGCAGCTGTAGGTACAAGGTCATGCCTTGAAAGCCACCAACCCAAGCAAGTACAACTCTTAGAAAGTGAAATACTTCAATATTCCCCTTTAGCTCATCAGGACTGAAAGAGCAGATGCTAATTACCAGAAATACACCTGCCAGATGGAGAATGTTATCAGGCTTCCTCATGTTCTCTTCCTTAAGTTGTTAAAGGGAAGTAAGCTTCACGTTTGGAAGGCGTCCTGTTATCTTTGAACGCTCTGCCATGATTTGAAAAACAGGCACCAAGTTATTGAAACCAGGGCTTGCTTTGAGTGCTGTGGAAGACCTGGGAAAAGCACACCCTTATCATCTGTGCCTCAAAGCATAGCAGCTAGAAATTCCTAAATCAAGAATGGGCACAGTGTCAGTTTGTCACCCTGCTGAAGCAGGTCTATTTCTGTTTTCTAAAGGAGAATGCGAGGACAGTTTCACAATCAACCCTGAGTAGTTTCCCTTAACTTGATAGTTTATTGGACAGTAGGAAATTCTTGTTGATCATTGTTAATAATGGCAAGTAGCTGTAGAACTTCTTAATACTTCTACATATGTATACAAACACTTATCCATAACACACCGATGAACATGCTGTTATAAGATTCTGTACCATAAGCCTCATCCTTAGTGAAAATTTCTAGTTGAAATATAATGTATATTAGAGTCTTGAAAATTAAGCATGTTTAAGACTAAGATGCTTCATTCATTCAATAAGTACTATATCTACTTAATGCTTGATAAATGCCTTTGGATGCAGTGATAAACTTGTTTCAAGGAGCTTGTGGATAATTGTATAATTTTCTTATGAAATACTTCCTTATGAAATAGTTTCCTTATGAAGTGCTTCCACTTTCTCTGGCTGTTGCATAACAGCCCTGAGTATTGCCATATGTTCCTTTGTTTATATAGTACATGTCTGCTTTAGAAAAATGTATATTACTTTAAAAAATAGCAACCCATTTCCTTTTTTCATTCCACAACAGTCTGATAATCAGCACTATTGGTGCTGTAGTATTCCTACTGTTAGGCTTCAAAACATTGGGTGGTTTTATTGTGGTGTAGGACCAAATGTAGTAATTGATGAAAATACAGCACAGCAAAGGGACATTGAACTAGATAATGAGAATTGCAAGCTCTGAATGGCTGTTACCACAGCCATGGTGAACCTACCTAAGCTCTGTCTTATTACTTAATAACTCACTAGCATATTTATTAAACATTTTTGCTTTCCTTTCCATTAACTCTAAATTATTTGTTTATTTTGATTTTGCTTCAATGTCTTAATTTTTTTTTTAATAATTTTTGTTTTGGGGGGCTGCGTGTGTGCCACAGTAAATGCATGTAGGTCATGGGAGGCTTGTATAATAGGTTTTCTCCTTCCACCATGTGGGTCCCAGAGGTCAGAGTCAGGTTGTTAGGCTTGGAGGCAGGTACCTTTACTCTCAAGCATCTTGCTGGCCCTTGTTTGATTTTCTGAGACACAGCCTGGTTATATAGCCAAGGCTGGCTTTGAACTCGCTACCTCTTAGTCTTGGGGACCTTAGTCTCCCAAGTGTTGGCATTGCATGCGTGTTATCACATCTACTCTACCCATTATTTTAGAGCGCTGATGCGTTAGTCCTCCTACTCAGTAATTTCTTTTTAAATTGTGTGTCTCACTGTGCCATTGTTCTACTCAGACAGCTTGGCAAATGCCACTTCCATACAGCGTGTCTGTGTTCACATTTTTACCATTAGTTCCTTGGCTCACTCATCTTTACTTTTTCTATTGCATTTATCACAGCTCCATAAAAATAATTTATTCACAACAGGTATTTCCTGAGTTCAATTGCATATTTATCTTCTGCCCTCCAAATTGGACATTGTCTTTAGAGTGATATGCTTTAAAATGTACTTTTTAATTAGTCCATAAATGAATTTCCACTTACATATGAGAACATAGACATTATAGTTCTTCTGTGACATGTCGTAGTCAACATATTACTTCATGTGCAGCCATGTCATAGTCTTTCTTAGTATCATCAAAAATCAGTATCATATCAGTGAAACAAAGGTTCATTCAGGATAAAATATCTACAAGATCAATACTGTGAACAGACAAAAAAACTAGTCATTCTTAATTATTTGGGTTTTGTGGTGAATATTTTTATAACAGTTCTACTGACTTTGCTTTCTCTTAATGTTCACAGATTTAACCTACATATGGAGCCTAATAGATTTCTTAGCAAGTTAAAATTTCTAATATATATATTAGAATATGTATAACATATATTTCTTAATAAACAGATTTTTTACGAACAATAAACCACAGACAATATTTCTAATACAAGATAACAAGTGTTGATTCTTAATTATAGAGTAGAGTTTTACAGAGTACCTATACTGAGCCAAAAAGATGACTCATGGTAAAAGTGCTTGCTTTCAAGCTTGGTGACCTGAGTTCAGTGCTCAGAACCTCCATAGTAGAAAGAGAGAACCAGCTTCCACAGGTTGCCTTTGCATGCCGTACCACATGCATATCTGCATGTATATACAAACACTAAATAAATGAATAAGTATAAAAGTGTTGTATCAGTACTTGTGAAAGGAAGGGAATGGTGGCAGTGAGGTTCCGAGGCTGTTGGAGTCACTCAGACAAGGGGTGTCAAGGGCTCAAAGCAGAGCAGCAGAGAGATAATTGAGTAGTCAGTTTCTGTGTGAGTTATGCAGCTGGAGTTTGTGGGAATAGGTGCTCGGTAAGATGTCAGAAATGTGAGATACAGGCTGGAGGCAGGTCAGATATAATCTAGATAGTTGTTTAATGCCATCCCGCCATGTAGTTCGTCTCTCTCATTCTTCCTCATGCTCACTCCCACACCTTCATCCTTTCTTTTAAGTTCCAAGTCACAGTCTGTCTTCCAAGAGAAACTTCCAGGCACTCTTTCTCTTAGTGTGGAAAATGCTGAATTCTTAGGATAGGTAGGGTCTGTATGTCATTTTGACAAGGACTGTTTATTGCATACTATTTACCTTTCTTGTGTATCTTCTTCCTCTGTCTCAATAATTAGTACCTTACACGATGGCTGGCTAGATGACTTTCAATTGAAGTTCTTATTTTCTTGTTTTATTTTCTACTTCTTTCTTTATCAAAACATGACCCAGTATCAAGTGAAATGGGCTGCTTTCTCTCTAAGTTATTCCAGATGAAAGAGAATAGATCTCTGTTTCCTCTAGTATTTCTGAGTAAACAGCTGATTTTGTAGCTTTCAAACTTAGGTTTGAAGCAGTAACGCTGTCGGATTTGAAGCAATAATATTGTGTAGCAAAAAGGTCATAGCACACGAGCCAGAGTTATAAGAAAACCTGCAACCTCAGACTTCTGCGACCTCAGTTCTTGTCACTGAGATTTGCTCCTGTTGCTTTTTACAGTTGACTGGTAATGGTATGTTCTTTGGTTGTGAAATACCGAGTGCTGGTCCTTCTGTTCTTTGAGGTACCATCTCAGTGGTGAAACTGTTTGCACAATGTTCCAGCATTCATTGAAGAAGTTTGCACCCTTGCCACAGAGCGGCTGCAGTTATAAATCAGGGTCCTAGAGGCAGCGCCTGTGTGAGGTTTTCTTCAGTCCCCCAGTTGGACAGTTCAGTCTTTCACACAGAACACTTCTGTTGGATTAGATGTGACTAGCATCTCAATTCTCTTTTCAAGGCTTAATCACTCTCTCTTTGAATGAAGAACCTAATTTCCTTGCTTCTGTGATTTTGTTTCTATATTTCTTAAAATATAAGAGCCTCTTAAGTATTTATACATAAATGAAAATATAGTTTTCATTTCATGAAAATAAGGTTCTCAGGAAGTAATTCTAGTGTTTCAAGTTTGAGGGAAGGTGACACCCCCCCTTTAAGATGTATAATTGAACTTGTCCATTTTAAATGTAGCTTACTAAGAGGAGTTTTGTATATTTAGTACTTTTTGAGTTCATTCCAATAGAGAGCAGTTGGATTCTGTCAGGACACAGCAGTTTAGAACATCATATAATCATCACGAACATTATCTCATCATATACTGAGCCCTGGCTGTATGAAGCACTAGGTACTCAGTATGCCTTTGGTTATTCAACCCTTAAAACTGTGCTCATTATACTCACAATGCATGAGGCTCTTGTCCAGGTCAGAAAGGTTATTTAACTTGTCAATGGCCACAGAGCTAACCAGAACCACTGTTGTGAGTCCAGAGCCTTTGTCAGCTCTGTGAGGTATCAGCTATTTCATGAGAGCCAGAGATCCATTTGCTTATTACCCGTGTCGAGAACAATGCCTGGCACATAGTAGATGATCTGCATTCATTATTCACTGAGTAGCTTTGCTTCTCATAGGATAGCAACTGTAACAACTCCTCTGCAGGGGTAGGGCTACTCCCACGAAGTTGGCCCTAGTGAATGTAGTCTGTGAATCCTATCTTAAGAACTCAAAATGTATTTTTCACAGAGAAATCCTGTTAAACAGGGCAGGAAGATGTGCGACTGAATACTTAGAGCAACATAGGTCTTTATACACTGTCTTGTGAGCAGGGCTGTTACTGAGTATTGTGGCTTCTGTCTGAGAATGCCTTGTTTAGATAACTTCCAAATGGGCTTTGAGTATAAAGCTCCCTGATAGGTAAATTGAAGTCTGCCACCTGTTAGGGACATGATTAACCATCTGCTTAAGACTCAGAGGAGCTATGGTGCCTGTTACAGGTTTAAGACCTCAGTATACAAAGCCTGAGAGGTATTAGCTGCTCTGGAGAAGTAGGGAGGGATGCCCCGAGTGCCCCACCTGCTCTTGCTTCCTTCCTGTCTGCTTCCTGGTACCTCTTGCCACAGCTTCTGAAGCTGAAGTGAGAGGGAAGCCTCCCTGCAGGAAGCAGCATCAGCAGTGCCCACCAGGACCCGTCTCTTTGCTTTTCACGGAAGAGCACAGGGCTTAGGAAAGCTAAATGACTTTCTAATCTGGGACAAGTTGCTAGCCGTGGCTTTTCAATGTCTGATTTGTAAGAACTTGTATCAAATTGAATTTGATTGAAGAATTAAATTATTCTATAACATTAGCATTGTGTTTCACTGATTATTGTCTTGGAAAACAGATCTCTTTTGTACAGTGCTTCTACAAAAAAAAAAACTATTATAATGATAGCATATAACAACTTCACCTTTTGAATAACTTTTATTGTGTGTCATTTTATCCCCACAGGCAGGGACAGGGTGGACAGTATTGGCACTGTTCCTGCACAAATATCAGGTTATAGAGCCAGTCCCCAAAATTGATGTTTCTTTACATAAGCTCTAGAGTTGGACTCGAGTGGACTAGTGCAGCTGGTTTGGTTAAAATGTCAAGCTTCTTAATTATAGCAATAGGGAAATGAGGTAGACCAAATAGGTGTGAAGGAGACTTGGGAAAAGGTCCTTACTGTCGGACTTTGACATGAAGGACAAGATATTCTTGTTAAATTAGGAGGGTATAGGTAGTGGTGAGTAGCAGAAGTGAGTATGTGGCTTATGGATTTTATTGAGCTAATATGGACAGGAGCTTTCCCTTAGACTCAAGTTTGTGTATTTATTTTCAGCTGTGCGACCTTAGGTAAGTCATCTGATCTTTCTAAGGCTTCGTAATTTTATCAGTGAAGCAGAATATTAAACTTATGACACCTGTTGTGAGTGCTGAAAGCTATTTTTATTTCTGTGTTCCTTTTTCTTGAGATTAATTTTTTTTTTAGTTCTTAGTTATGTACATGGGGGTGGTATATGTGAGTGTGGGTGCTCACAGAGGCCAGAGGGGTCAGATCTTCCTGGAACTGGAGTTAGAGGTGATTATGAGCTGCTCAGACTTGGGTCCCCTGCAAGTGTAATGCTAGCTCTTGATTACTGAACTTCTCTCAGCCTGAGATTTGTTTTCAGCCCTGTTTCAGGGTTATCGACCTATGAAATAGTAGTGATTGTTCTGTTGTTAAGTAATGTTTTATTTTTATAGCTGTACAACTTTGGAGAAACAGTTTCTATTGTATTTTGGACGGACACTTGGAGACCTGAAAGCTTCTTTGACAAAGTGAAGAAGAACAGACAAAATGGCATGCACACATTGTGCTTACTTGGTAAGCATCAGGAGGCTCCCTGCTGTCACACAGTGGAGTTGTTAGACTTCTCTTGTTTTCATTTTGTGATAGAATTAAAGCTATTCTGTGAATAACTAGAAAGAGGCAAGGAAAAAAAAAAAATACAGGCTAGCCACTATATGCACGTGGCTTTCTTTCCTATACTCTCAGCTCCAAATCCTATGTCCATACTGAGACTTGCTCTTCCCTGATATACTCTATAGATCCTTTCCAAGATTCTGTATTTTCAAAATTTCCCATTGTTATTGCAGTTCAGTAGACAGGTAATAAGCATTTATTCTTGTCACCAACCATTCTGTATCTTCTAGGATATTCTCTGTTAAAATCACAGAATGGTGCTTCTGAAAGATACTGCGAAGATCATCTTGTTAAAATCTGTTTTGCAAATGATGCTGAATATTGAGCATTTTCTCAGTACCGTCATTTAATTGTTAACAGAATAGAATCCAAATGACCCATTAGTCCCAGCTTCCTTCATTGTACTAACCTGCCCCAATTTTACCTCCTGTTTAACTGCTTTGTGCAGTAAGAGAGTACTGAGTTTTGGAAGGACATGGGCTTTTCCTTCTAGCAAAGAACCCCCAAATTGTAACAAGTCACATGTCTCAGAGCCTCTTCTAATCTTATATGTTGTAGAAAGAAATAATAGAAACAAATTTTCACTTCCCCCTGATGAACAGAATACGGCAGACATCTTAAGTTAACCTTGAAATGACACAGTTGGAACCAGAAAATAAAATCCCAGTGTCTCCTTATAGCTAGAAAATACTGAGAAGCAGTTCTTAGCCATTGTCTTCATATTATTAAATAAAAATAAGCCACTCTGCCTCATGGGGTTGTTGAGTGTAGTGCTTCTCAAACTAGTTTTGAATTCTTTTATTATTGTATGTGTATATATACATATACATATGTGTCTCTATATATATGTGTGTGTATGTGTATGTGCATGTGTATGTTCATGACCCAGCATGTGTGTAGAAGTCAGAACAACTGGTGGGAATTAGTTCTCTCCTCACACCATGAAGGTCCTGTGGATCAAATTCAAGTCATCTATGTAAGCAACAAGTGTGTTTATTTGCTTAGCCATCTCATCAGCCCCCAAGTCAAAGGTTGATATGTTTTGGTTGTTTTTGTTGTGGTGGTGGTTGAATAAGAATGGCCCCCATAGGCTCATGTTTTTGGATGCTTAGTCACCATGGAGTAGAACTTTTGAAAGGATTAGAAGGATTAGGAGCTGTGGCATTGTTGGTATGTGTCCTTACTGGAGGAAGTGTGTCACTCTGGGTGGGTTTTGAGGTTTCAGAAGACCGTGCTAGGTCCAGTGTCTCTTCTTCCTACTACCTGTGGATCAGGACGCAGACCTCTCAGTTACTTCTTCAGCACTGTGTCTGCGTGCATGCCTGCCATGCTTCCCGCTATGATGATAATGGACTGAGCCTCTGAAACTGTAAGCAAGCCAAATTAAATACTTTCTTTCATAAGAGTTGGTCATGGTATTTCTTCACAGCAATAGAACAGTTGTTTGTCTTGTTTTAATTTACTTATTTATTTGTGTGTGGAGTATAGGGTGCCAGGCTTCCAAATTCTCAAACCATAGATCTCATCATTTAAATGAGTAAGCATTTGTTGAAGGCCTGCTATGAATCAGCCCCTTTAAGGATTTGGGAGAAAAAGCATGGTAGGAGACTGCAGAGAATTTATGATATTACTCAGAGACAAGACCAATATATGTGACATAGCCAGAAGTTAGTAAAAGAACATTCATTACATAGACTTCTAAGTGCAAAGCACTAGAGTAGAAGTCAACATCTGTCGACATCTGTGCTTTACATGTTTTACAGTAGACGTGTTGCATTTTACAAGTTCAAGGTGAATGAATTAATGAAAGTGTCTACCTTAAGTGTTCAAGACATTGTTTAAAGTAAAATATAACTTCTACTACTAATTGTATTGGAGGCCATATTTTCAGTAACGTTCATTTTTATATGTGCAGGACAAGTAGAACTATTAAATAAGAACATTTCATATTTGAGAAATACTTAAATATTAGAGCCACAAACATTGAAAACCAGATACAAGATTAATGATCGTTATAATTTCTAAGTAAACTTTTTAGTATTTATCAATAAGAAAAGCTTTTACTAACACTTTAGAAAGTTGTAGAAGTCTGTCAGAGACTCTTCAGTTGTACCATATTTATTTTTATAAAAACAAACTTTGGCTGAACTGTTCATTTTGCATGTAAAACAGGAAGCAGCTGTTGCCCTTGTACGAAGTCCCTGTGAGGACACAGAGTCATTATGACTTCTCACTGTTTCCGAAGCAGTTCAGCTAGGCATCAGTAGTGAAGTGTAAAGTGCCAAGTCTTTGCCATGATATACTGTCAGACTTCCATGAGCACAGAAATTGGGCAGGTCCCTGCGGTGCCTCGTATCTGCCACAGAGCTCCGAAGCCCTGTTAATACAGTATTCATTCATTATTACAGTATGTCTTACCAGTTTTAAGAGAACAAACATTTCTTTTCAAAATGCGGTAAGAATCTTTTTTCTAGTTAGGTTTTGTCCGTCAAGGCTTTTATAGTCTGATGCCTGAAAAATAGATAAATTGGGAGTAAAAGCAGACATTTTGGGTGAGTCTGTGATTACCAGCTAGTAGAACGAAAATGAAGTTTCTGATTAGCTGTTAGGTAGCGAACTTGCCAACATTGTCTAATGCTTTCCCTCATCATCTTTTCCAACAGGAAACTAGAGTCTTGTTGGATGCTTTTGGTGCCAAAGTCCTGTTTCTAGTGTGGGGGCCTTTCCACAGCCACAGGCTTCCACTCCTCTCTAGCCTCTGTAGGAAAGTAATCACACACAAGTGGGAGCAGAGACGCCAACAACTCAGATCAGCATTTGCGGGGCTCTGGAAAGATTTTCAAAAATTAATGTGATCCTTAATGGAAGCTGAAAGGTTTGGGGTAAAATACATTAAAGAACTGTCTTTTCCTCCCTATAGATATCAAAGTGAAGGAACAGTCTCTGGAGAATCTCATCAAGTGAGTCCGTACTGAGGATGAGCACATCTGCTTTATTTCCGTGATACAGTCTCTAAGTTCTGCTTCAGTTACCCCAGGTCTAAGGATGACTGAAAAATGAGCTTTCAGACGGTGACCCAATAAGTATTGAAAAGATAGAGCAGGGTGATCAGGTGGAAGTAGCAGTAGAATTCATAGATCCAACACTGACAGCAGTGATGGGCATTTAATGGTCACCCAGTAAATGTGGGAGGAATGAATTAATGTGTTGGAAGTCCGGAAACTTGGATTTAAGTCTGATGTCAGCCTCTGGTTGTGGCTGCTCTTGGGCTTACTTCCCCCCCATGTACAAGGAGGATTCCTCTCTTAGTGAGGCAGGCAGTGTACAGTGCAATAGCTCCCACCCATTCACAGTAATGAACATTTGAATTGTGGCTGGAGAAAACCTTAAGTTCTCAACTAATTTTAAAGTAATAATTACAAAATCTTTAGACTGTTACAGACAACTTTAATATATAAATCTGTGCTTTACATATTTTTAATTCATTGAGAATTTCATATATGGATACAGTATATTCTAATTGTGCCCTCCTTCCAGCTTACCTCATAAATCTATTTTTATGACCATGTATTATTTATATATATATAAATAAAATATTTCTGCTGAAAACTTAACAAATGTAAACATGTTTGAAAGTGCTTATCAGATTGCAAAGACAGTATAAATACAATGTTTAAATCTTGTGAATTGGTTATTCGAATAAAATATTTTGGGGGTATTGGGTTAAATCTGTTTACATGTTATTAAAACTAATTTTGCCTCTCTAACTTGTTAATGTAGTACCTGGAGTGTTTGAGATTACATTGTGCTGTGCTTCTGATACATAGCATTAACTTGGAGAGTCAGTGTAGATTGCAAGTTTCAAAAGCTTACATTTTTGTTATGATCATTCAGTAAACTTGCGACGCTTTCAAGGCATACGGAAATAAACATATATCACTGTCAAAGATTTTCAGATCTTGATAGTTTACTTTTCTTAAAAGAAGTTAAAAAAAAAAGTATAAAGATATTGATAAAAAAAATGGCTAGCATGCACTAAGCCCTAAATTTAATTTCCAGCACCATGCAAATGAAAACAAAAAGAACAAATACTGATTCAACTAGGGTTTTGACGATGTTGACACAGTTTGGATTACATTTGCCTAAGGTGTTAACTTTTAATAAATATAACCTTGATTTAGACATGTATCTTTGTCAGAATATTAATCTTGCCATCATTTCAGTAACACTGAACACTCCAGGACACCTGGAGTAGAAAAATAGAAAAAAAGCTTTAGAAACTCAACTGGTCACTGGACCCATCCTGGTTTATACAGAAGTGGGTATCATGTGAAAACTTCAGAGTGTGGGCAGCGCCACTCAGTTATACCTGGAGGAACTGCATTGAGTGTCACACTGTAATTTCATGCGTAAGAACAATGACATCTAGTTTTATGCTTACAGGGGAAGAAAGATCTATGAACCTCCTCGATACATGAGTGTGAACCAGGCAGCCCAACAGCTTCTAGAAATTGTTCAGAATCAGAGAGCACGCGGGGAAGAACCAGGTACTTAGGACCCTGTGAGGCTCTCCTGTTCTCTCTCTACAGTTGCATTGAGATTCATACATTTTTATGTATCTGATACTCATACACCACACTGAAGCAAGGTCAGTGTTTTTACCTTGTTAATGTATTTTTTGTCATTTTTACTTTCTAAGTTTAAATCCCACAAGATTCAAGTTATACTGAAAAAAAAAAAAATGGAGTTCTTTACAATATAATTGTCATAATTTAAACTTTTAAAAATGACTTTTTACTAATTAAAATATAGTCATGGTCTATGTAAACATGCTAATAGAGCTACCATTTTAGTCCTAATCAATAGTATCCTACAAATAGTTTTATTCAGCTTTTTCTCCTCAACACTGAAATATAGAATAGTTTTCTTTAGGATAAAAACAAGAGCTTCTCTTACATGCTGAATAGGAAAATAGAGTATGCAGTATACAGTTAAGTGTGTTTGGACTGTTTGTGAGAGCTTCTTAAATGTACCTGCTCTCTTGTCATGGGTACTATCTTTTGAGCACCTGACATCTAGTAAAAAACTATATTAAGATGTTTTTGAGTGATCATTTTATATTTTTAAATCTTTATTACGTTATTATATTTATGTGTGGGCACACTTGCAATGATGTACATATGAGGGTCAGAACAACTTTCAAGAGTCAGTTCTCCTTTTATCATGTGGGTACCAGGAATTGAGCTCTGGCCATCAAGGCATGGTGTCAAGTACCTTTCCCCCGAGTCATCCTTTGGGCCCAGTCATTGCATATTTTATACCTATTAGTGGTTCTTATTACATTGTGAAACACTTTTTTCTATATTCATAACTAGGCATTGAGTTTCTTGCATGCCTTTGTATAAGTCTTTGCCTTATATAAGTCTTTGTCCCATTTCTTTTTTAAATCACTTTTGAATGAGAACAGCTTTCTCAACTACAGGGTAAAACCATTAAGAATTCAGCTCTTCAGCTGTAGCACCAAAGTGAATGATTCTGAGAAGATAAATAAGGATTTATATTCTGAATTTAAAAGTCTAAGAAATCCAGAAATGCCTATTATTTATTAAGGGCCCAATAGTTTACTAAATACTCTTGCATTAATTTTATTAACCCTGAGTTACCATTTAAGAGATGAACAGAAAACAAGAAACAAGAAAACTGAAGTTTCTCATGTAACTAATTACATTGCTGAGCAGAAACTTAGATCTGTTTCTTAGTGTCCTGATTTTTACTGTGCCTTGGTCAGTATGAACACACTCAAAAATTTAAAATATAAGTGTGTTGGCACAGGAGAGATGATTCAGTCCTTATGGGCACTTGTTACTCTTAAAGAGGATCCAAGTTAGGTTCCCAGCATCCACATTGGACAGTTTACAACCACATGTAATTCCAGCTCCAGGGAATCTAAGCCCTTCTTCTGCCTCCATGGGTACCTGTACACACATACATGCACACACACCAACACACAAATAGTAAACTATGTTCAAAATATAATGCGTGAGTCATAAAGATGTTCACTTAGGACCTGTTTTAAGGCAAATATTATGTCACTATGTGGAGTATAAATACAGCTAATTGTTTCTCAGGTTGCTAAAACAGAAGCTTGTATAAACTTTTGGAATTCTCAGAAGGTAAAATAACTGCTCTGTAGTGAATGACCAGGGAGACTAAAGACAGGGGCATTTTTCAATGTATGCATAGTACTAGAAGTTTTTAATGTTGAACAAGGTAATGCATCAGCTGAATTGATCTTCCGTATTTCTCTCTGTTTCTCCCTCCCACCCTCTGTTGGAAACAGCAATCACTGAGGAGACACTCTGTGTTGGCTTAGCCAGAGTTGGAGCTGAAGACCAGAAAATCGCTGCAGGCACTTTACAGCAGATGTGTACCGTGGACTTGGGAAAGCCATTGCATTCTTTGGTCATTACAGGAGGCAGCCTGCACCCACTGGAGATGGAAATGCTAAGTCTCTTCTCTATACCTGAATCCCAAAGTATTAATGAACTCTGAATGTGAACATTTTCTGCTGTCTCACATTAATTTCAGTAATACTGGGGTTTGTGATATTTATATGACAAATGGCATTGTTCTGCCATTTATCTAGACAGTATAACAGAAGTGACCAAGAAGAAGCGGGTTGACCCAACACTGCTTGGTTTCCTGCAGCAGTGTTTCTCTGTCTCATCATTAGTTGGCTATTTGTTAGGGAGTGCATACATGGGGCAGACCAAGCTGGAAAAGTGTGGCTGGGCATCCACACATGTTTTGAAGCATTTCGTATATGAAACTGGTCAATGCAGGGAGGCTAGTACCAATAATAACTTTGAGGAAACTGGAATGTGAATCACTTGAACCCTGCTTTTAAAGAATAAAGAAATAAAGAATAAAGAAAAGCCAATAAAAGATTGCTAACTATACATAGATTGTTTTATCATCCCTTTATAAAAAGCCAGCCATCAGGGACTGAGGACATGCCTTAGTTGGTACAATGCCTTCCATGCAAACATTGAGAGCTGGGATCCCCAGTGCTCCTGTAAAAACTCCAGTATGGCTATAACCCCAGGGCTAGGTGAGGAGCAGAGACAGGCAGATCCCTGGAACTTTCTGCCTAGTCTGTGTGACCTTATTCAACAAGAGACACTGTTTCAACAAAATAAGTTGCTAGCTTAGTGTTGTGTTACATTCTTCAGATCCCAGCACTTGTGAGACAGACAGGCAGATTTCTGATCTGCATAGCAAGTTCCAAGCCACCTCATGCTATATAATAAGACTTTCTCAAAAAAAAAAAAAAAGTGATCTAGAGGAAGAGGGTACCCAATGTTGACTTTGGTCTTCACACATGCATACACATTCACTATACACTATATTAATTTAAAAAGGTTTATTTGTTTAGTAACTCTAAAGTACTGTGCCTTTCTTTGGAATAGAATGGTTTGGAATAGAAGTAGCTTCTTTACATCTTAGTGTATTCATTCAAATTTTTCCTACTTTTTGGTATAATGTATCAGCTGAAGATTATTTTGACATTTCATTTAGGGTGAAATGTTTTAATGTGTACAAAACATTCCATTTTCAGTCTATGGTGTACACAAGAGGAAAGAGCCAAGTACCTTAAGTCAGTTCTATATTGTTTTTTTCAGAAGTGTTAAACTAAACATTTAAAAATTGTGAAAATAAAGGACTTCTGGGTTTGGTAGTAGAATAGCTCACACCCTCCAGTTGTAAACTCTGGTACAGAGCATGATTGTTGGAAGATATGGAGAGTTACAGAGCAGGCTGAGAGTTCTGCCCGCTTGCCTTTTCCTATTAAGGCATTCCCAGACCTCAGTTCAACCAAGTTGGAGTCGTACTGGCATGAGGTGGTAAGTGGATGGAATTGTGGGCTCTGAAGGGAGCTAGAAACTGAAGTAGAGTCCTTAGAAATTAAGATGCTAAAGAGTGGCAAGTCTTCTGATCTGTGTGTCCTAGATTCTCAGCTCACCTCTGTTAGTGTACATGTGTAGGAAGATCCAAGGATCCAGGTGAAAAGGCAGGCCAGGGGCCTAAAAAGCAGACATTCCTCCTTATTGCAAGAGAAGACAGCTTTAAGTGTGAATGCTGGCAAGTTAGAGGGACCTGAGAAATACATGGGCTTTCTATCAAAAGCCTGGAATGGTCGTGTACTAGTAAAGACCAGGCCTGGAACTAAACTAAGAACATAGTGTTCCACATAACATGAAGTCAGGCCCCCATAGAATAAAGGTGGTAAGCAAGTAGTTTAATGCCTTTTAAATCAAAGTTTAAGATGGTTCAGAGTATGGTGGCAAAAATTAGTATAACATCAACGATGGCTATAGAACAATATGAGGCATGGCTTTATGACTAGAATGGAAGAATGCTGGGTAATAGAGATGCTAACATAACCTAGGCTTTGGAATTAGTAGCTATAAAAGACTTTAGAACTGTGTACATAGATGAAAAATAAATATGATTATAATGAATGAATATAATGAAAACTGTCATCCAAGAGATGGAAATAACAAAAAGAAAACAACAAGCTGGGCAGAGCAAAATGCAGAAGAAAAAAATTTGTCCAACCTAAGGAAGAAAACTAAGGGGTGAAAATCAGAAGCATAGTGCTAAGGAGGCCGTATCAAGTAGTTCTTAAAGCTTCTACACTGTCCAGTCTGTAGAAGTGGGTTGCAGAGACTGAACTCAGGTCAATAGCGTTAGCAGCAAGCACTTTCATCCACTGTGCCAAGTCAACAGCTGTAATATCAAGCAGTTTTTAAAACATGTAAGTAGATTCTCAAAAAGAGAAGGGAGAAATAGGGCAGAAAAGAAAATGGAAATGACAGCCAAAATTCCCTCACATTTAGTAAACATGTCAGTACACTGATCCAGTGTACTCAATGAATTACAAGCAAAACAAATAGGAAACCCTGTACCTGTCAATTAAAACTGATGAAAACCAAAGGTAGTTGGGAAAGCCAGCAGAATGCTCGTAGGGTGGGAGCTCAATACATGTAATTTAAAATTATAAAATTTAGGTTTATTTATTGCTCAACCTGGCAGATCTGTATGTAATTTAACCTTAATATAAATGAAATTGTAAAATGAAAACTTCTCACCAAAATGAAGAGATGATCAGTGTTGGACTCTACTGTCCTAAGATCCCATGGTTAAAATAGAGATATTTGAAAGGAATGTATATTTGTATTTTCTTAGCTCTTTAATGCTTTTTTTTTTTTTGGTCTTGGTTTTTAGTTTCAATTTGCTTTTGATTTTACAGTGCTAGGGTAGAGGCTGCTTTATCCTTGTATCCTTGTATATGCTAGGCAAGTATTTCCACCCCAGCAAGTTTAAAATGTATCAAACTTATACAGTGAAGCTCCTCATAGTCTTTGATACATACCAGTTTCATCACCTATAAAAATTCCTTTCCATTTTCCATTTACCTTCTGCCCTACCTGTAATTCCATGAAGCCAGTGATGTATTGTTTTTCAACAGTTTTGCCCTTTTGAGAATGTCAGAAAAAGGAGAGTGGCTTCCATAAGCACAGTATTCTTGAGATTCATGCAAACTGTTGTAGGTATAAAGAGTATGTTCCTTTTTACTGTTTACTAGAGTTCTCTTGTATGTATAAACTGCAGCTTTTTATCCGCTGATCATCCAGAAGGTATTTTAGTTCTACATTCTACTTTTTAGTAATAATGAGAAATTGTTAAAGCATTCATGTACAGGCTTTTGTGTAGTTTTTCTAGAATACATACTCAGGAGTGGAATTTCTGGTCCTCTAGTAGGACTAAATTTACTTCTGTAAGAAACTACCTGTTGACTGGCCTAGCAAGATATGTTCATAATTGCGATAGTGGCATGAATGTTATAGGGATAAACAACCATTTTCTGCTGATTCAATTTAAGGTCCACTCCACAGGAGGAAATTTACAGTCTTGCACCTTAAAACTGGCTAAGAATCCGTGGCTGGGAAGCTCATATAATCCACAGGTAAAGCTACTACTATTACTTTGCTAAGTGGACCCAGTATCAAATTACCATTGCCACTCAGTTCTCATCAAAGAAAAGTCCTCGTGTAGTGGATAGTGGTCAATGCAGAGGCTTACCTCTGGCCAAAGTGCAAAGGCAAGTATGCCTGGAGTGTTCAGCCATAATCCAGACCTCTGCATCACATCCCCTTCTGTCAAGGCTCAAGTAACACAGAGAAAGGGAACAAGAAGGTTCTAAGAGCCAGAGAGCGAAAAGGATCAGACTGAAACTGTCTTTAGAACATGACCATTGTACCCATGAATTCGTGGCAGTGGTGGTTGTTTGCACAAAATCAAGTCAACCTTCCAACATGGATGGGGGAAGAGGCACAGGAGCCCCTACCCTAGCTTAAGAGCTATTGATAGTTCCAGGATACTAGGGGAGGGAGACTCAATTTTCTTTAGGAGTGTAGTTCCTGATAGGTAGGAATGACATTCCTATGTGTATATCAGCGGCACAAATTGGACTCTGGGTTATTAAAAAGAAAAAAAAAAGTTAAAAAAAAAAGGGGCTGTGGGAAATATCCATGAGGAGGGAGTTGGAGGTGGTAGTAGGAGTCACATGTGATCAAATTGTATGCAAATTGTATGTATCAAATTCTAAAAATGCATTTTTAATTAGTTGTGATAGTCAATTTTGAGTATCAGCCTGGTTGCATCAAGAAATGTCTAGGGCATCAGTGAGGCACACCTTTGGGTGTGTCTGAGAAGGTATTTCCAGAAGGTCCAGCAAAGAAGGAAGCACTAAGCGGAATTAGCAGACCTGTTCCACAGACTTGGGTTCAGGTCCAAACAAAAAAGGGAGAAAAAAGATAAATACTTAAACACCACCATTTCCCCTTTCTCTCTTTCCAGTCCATGTAGATTGAGTAACTAGCCTCACACTGCCGTGGACAAGATGCTGGTTCTGTCACAGTGTGGCCCACACCGTGATGGATTGTTATCACCTTAACTGTAAGCCAAAACAAACCTTTCCCCTGCTTACATTGCACACGCCAGGGATGACAGAGTGACCTAACACTGCCACAGTGACTTCCAAACTGGCACTTCCATTCTGTAAGCCTACAGTACTGCATGTGAGTTCTTGTTGTTTCTTGCAAGATGGCTCTTGAGTAATTGGCTGTCTCTCATCCACCCCAACCTCCAACCCCCTTTCATCAAACACTGCTAGGTGAAGATAAGATGTAAGTGGTTTTTTTTTTTTTAAAGGATTTTGATTCATCACCTTCTCAGATCACTGATCCTCTAGTAAAGTACAACTTAAACTCAATTCCCATGTTCCCATTGGCTTTGGTGGAGACGGGCAGCACAGTGTTAACATCCTCTTGATTTCTTTAGTTTTTTATCAGATCTCTTTTTAAAAAGAGATAGTGTGGTTCCTTTAGCTTTTCAAAAGTACTTGTTTTCTAGCTCCTTCACTTTCTCACATACCTGATAGAATGTCCTTATTTGTACTTGCATTGATACCTGTGAGAATTTGATTGGAAGTCTTCCAGATGGTAGTATATTTTTGGGTTTATCCCCTTTGAGATATGTTCATGTCACCAGATGTAAGAAGTATACATCCATTCTTCAAATATATTTTTTTTTTTGCACTGAGTGCTTTATCCTCCTCCTTGATCTCTGATGACTCTTATAATATGAACAGCAGACATTTCTTTTTGTCCCACAAGTCTTTGTTCTGTGTCTCTTGTTTTATCCATAAATGTTTTGTGTGTTCGAAGTAGTTGATTTTTCAAGGTTATTGACTCTTTGCTGCTTCTATAAATTTTGTGCACTTTTAAACTTTTGGTAACTGTCCTAGATTTCCATGTTTTAAAGATGTATGTGTGTGCAACTGTGTGAGTTTATGTGCACCATATATATGCACATATATATGCAGGAGACCACAAGAGGACAGAAAAAGATGTTGGATACTTTGGAACTGGAGTTACAGATCAATGTGAAGCCATCATGTGGGAAACAGTCCTGGGTCCTCTGCAAGGACAGTACCTCTTAGCCACTGAGCCATCTTCCCAGCCCTAATCTCCAATTTCCTACACTAACCTTGTTGGAAGATATTGTATGGTTGTGCATTTTTATAGTAGCTACTTCAGGGTCTTTATTAGTTTACTACAGTGTTGATGTTACAGTCTTGGTCAACTCACCCAGAATTTAACTTGGACATTTGAATAACATATATGAGATCTCTAATCTTCTAAAATTCTACAGTGAAGTCAGCATTTCTATTCTCGTAAGCAAGCAACGTGATGCTGGGCAGGACATGACTTCTATTTTGTCTTGTCAGTATACTATTCAAAGACTGTAGGTCTGGCCCTGTGTAGTTTGTTCTACTCAGTCTGGAACTTGGGAAGCTGGATAGGGTTTTAAGTTTGCTAAATAGGATCAACATCAAAGCATTAATGATTTGAAGGTGATTGCTGAGGTTTATAAAGTTATTTACAAGGTTTTCTCTATCATCCCTTAATCTATGACTTCACAGCTCCCTGGGCTCCCTTTCCCCCATTCATCCTCTGCCCAGAAACCTGACATTATAATTACTCTTTATTTAATATTTTCCCAAGTCGGAGGAGAAAAGAAAGAAATTTGTTTTGCCTTTTTGATGCCCTAGCTTTTCCAATCAGAAAATCTGCCCTCTTTACAAGTTGAGGCTTCTGTTAGTTTCCATAGCTATTGCCTATCACCACAGTACTGTCTCTGACGAGTCTCCTCAAGCTAACAGGACTGCAAGTGTGTTAACTTTGCCTTTTGAAGTCTGACTAAGCCAATATGACCTATATACCAATTACTACTCAAGGGGAAGTAGCATGACGTAAAGAATTTGTGACAATCTAACTTACTGTCTACATGAGAACAACGTAAGGCTATCAAATAGTCCCTATTTTACTTATAATTTCAGATGATCATATTTCTAAAAGTTAAAAAAATGGCAAAGTTGTAATTATAATTGCTGTGAACCTATATCTATGCTCACATGGAAATATGAATCTGCTTATAAAATGTTATACCTTCAAAGATAATATTTCTTGCCAGACTCAGGAGATATTATTTGGAATGTTTTTAGCTTCGTATTGCCTTTTGAAAAAGCTTTTAAATTTAGCAATAGCTGGCCTACCAAAAAAAAAAAAAAAAAAAAGTTCACCTTAGTTATTTATACAACATTTTTAAAGATTTAAATTTCCCATTAAAAAATATAATTCTTTTTGTGTTAGGTGTATGTATGTATATATGTATGTATGTATATAAGGTATTAAGATATAAGCACATATGTGGTAACCATAGGAGGGCATTGAGTGACTTTGGCTTATTCCTTTGAGATAGTCACTGAACTTGAAGCTAGGTTGTTTGTCAGTTACCCCCTCTACCTCCCAGTGATTCTCCTCTGTGCTGGTGTTACAAGCACTTGGGTGACCACGCCCAAGTTTTTATGTGGATGCTGGGTAGGATCTGAACTCATGACATCATGCTTGTTCAGCAAACCTTTTATCTACTGAACCATCTCTCCAGCTTTTTTCTTTATCCTTTTTTCTAGTAAATGTTGTTTGCCTACTGTGCTGGACTGTATGCATTCTAGTGGTATCTCATCAGGATCCTCTTGGTTTTAGGAATTTAGCAGATACACTTGAATTGTCTATTTAAATGTTGGCAGCACAGGCATGCATGAATTTCATGGTAGACTTTAAAAAACATGTTACTTACTATTTTAATGTATTTGGTTGTTTTCCTACATGTATGTCTGTGTACCACATGTATGCAGTACTCATAGAGGCCATAAGGGTGCACTGGAGCCCCTAGGACTGAGTTATAGATGTTTGCGAGCTGCCACTTGGGTGCTTTAAAGCTTGGAGGTAGGGCTGTGTGAACGGAGAGTGTTCAAATGAACCATCAGAGGCTGTTTTGCTTTTTTTTTTCCCCTCATGAAATAGAATACAAAATGCTGCCATTCTGTTTCCATCTGTTGCAGTGTTTGCTTCTCCATCTTGTTGTTTCTCCAGTCTAGATGAAAAGCTTGCTTGTTGCTATACTGTGAGAAATAGGAAAAAATAAGGAAGAAAACAAAAACTTGAGTTTCTAAAGGGGTTGGAGAGATGGCTCAGCAGATAAGAGTGCTGGCTACTCTACTTTTCTAGAGGTCCTGAATTCAAATCCCAACAACCAAGTGGTGGCTTACAACCATCTATAATGGAGTCCAATGCCACTTTCTGGTGTGTAGACAAAGCATTTGTATACATAAAATATGTAAACAATAAACCTTTAGCTGGGCCTGGTACACTCTGGAGGCAGAGGCAGGCAGATCGCTGTAAGTTTGTGGCCAGACTGGTTTACATAGTGAGTTCCAGGACAACAACCTGTTTCAAAAAGCAAAAATAAATAAATTAATTAATTAATAAAAAGTTTCCAGGGTTCATAGAAAGTTGTGTTTCATAACATTAGGTAGCTTGTTAGCACTATATATCGAGAATGTATACAACCCCCTGAAAAAAATCCAACCATAAATGCAAATTCAGAGTTTAAAAAAAAGACTAATAATGGTCATTTCCAGAGAAGAACCAAAACAAGGAGAAAGGAAGCAATGAGAAAAAGAACTGATATGCTAAGCTAGAGGACTGAAAGTTTACCTGGATTCTTGCTTTGGCTGCCAGGTAACTCAGGCTTCTGGGGAAGGAAGCAGATTCTTTTAAAAGCAAGGTTGGTGCAGCATTGAACTATAGTAAACAGCCTGAATCAACCAGTTGTGGGAGCAGAGACAGTTGTAATGTCCACAGGCCATTGTGAACTTTGGATCAGAGGCCAATCCTAGGGAGCACAGCAAAGGCAGAGATTCCCTGACAGGTGCTCAATACCTAGCAAGTAAAAGCGCTGTGTGTGGCAGGACCAGGTGCGGTGAGCAGGAAGTCTGAAGAGCAACGGCCTTGAAAGGCCAGCCCAGCAGATTCCTCATACTCCTCCCCCAGGTGCCAGTTCTGTGTTGGTGTGAGGGGCTGAAAGGGACATGACAAGCTGGACATGGACTAGATGGGAAAATGAGCAGTACTCAAATGTGATTCTGCTTTCAGTCAAGACAGGAGTATTCCTAGAATGGAAAAGTAGAATTTGAAAGACTTCAAAGGCAGGAAAGGACTTTCTGATAGGAGCTTGAGGAAGTAAAGGTGACCAAGGCCACATTTCAGTTTCTAAGGATTCTATCAGGAATTCTGAATAAAATGGTCACTGAGAAGCACTCTGAATGGGAGAATTTTACTTCTGTTCTGAGTTTGTATGTTGGTAGTTCTGCCATTAGCACTACCCATATGCCGCTGACGGCCTTTAAACAGCTCAGACCAAACAGAAGTGAAGCCAGAGTCCAAGGAGCTGTGGACACAGACATAGCAAGCAGTACATGTCCACTATGTGAGAATCAGTGCATGTAACTGAGGATGTCCCTATTGTACAGGTAAGATTGACAGTGAAGAGGCTGTTTCAATAAGTATCTTTTGGTTGAGATGGCTTGAGAATTTTCTGGAAGAAGTTTTTTTTTTAAATTTTATTATTTATTTATTTATAGATAGGCTCTTAATCTGTAGCCCTGGCTGTCCTGGAACTCATGATGTAGACTGAACTGGACTCAAACTCACAGAGATCCACCTGCCTTTGCCTCCTGGGTGCTAAGATTAAAGGTGTGCACTATCATACAGGCAAAAAAATAGTTTTAAAAGAAATTACTGTGATAAGTAGGAAAACTCTGGAAGAGTCATTTAATGACACCAGTCATTAAGCTGGTGTCAGATGCTTGGGTTGGCTTCATATGAGAAGTCACCCACAGAGAATGAGGTAGGAACAACTTAATGCTAGTAAAAATTTCAGGAAATAACACTATAATGGTGATTGAGCTAAAGTAAGAGTGTGTAATAAGAGACTCTGGGCAATGTAAAGACATGGCCAACACCTTAGCATCTCTTCTCTCCCTTAAAATCTTTAACTGTTCTTTCTAGTCCATTAAACTTAGAGACATAACTCAGTAAGACTTTAAAACAGAAATTTAATTGAAAACAAATTTTCAATACAACTGCTTATCATTTAAAAATACATTGTGGTTAAACAAACTCTGTGTGTGTGTGTGTGTGTGAGAGAGAGAGAGAGAGAGAGAGAGAGAGAGAGAGAGAGAATGTGTGCAAGTAGAAAAAGTGAAAGATGTTGTATCTTTCTGTTGTACTGTACTTGGGCAAGTCGTAATTGCCCACTGAAGCATTTTCAAACCTTCCAAGTCTCTTAAATGGGATGTTCCTACCTAGCCTTGCATGTAAACATTTTTAGAAATGTTTTGATGCTCTCATCTTCACCAAAGGAATCAACCCTAAATCCAGAATTGGCCGTATGTTTAAAACTATTAAGAGCAGGGAAGTGAAGCATTTTGGGCACATTCAGAATATTTGAAGAAGGGATCTGACAAATTTTCAGTCACATTATTTCCAAATTAGGGGAGAAAATAATTTTTAAAAAAAACATTTGAAGGGAAACAAGACAAAAGTAAATGTATTCTAAGGACATTTAAATCACTCAATACATATGGTGATTTCATTAGAATCACCTTCAAGAAGCACCTCTAAGAGAGATGACAAAATACTCAGTAGAGTAGACACAGTCCATAAATAAAAAGCAATATAGCAATTCTCCACCAAAACATGGGAGGCAACACAATCCCCAGCATGGCTGTGTACAGTCTAGAAGGTCAAAGTGCAGTCTCAGTTCTGCCAAATCCCCAACAACATGGAAAATGGAACACAAAGACTGAGCAATTCACAGGCTACCTGGAGGGAAATGGGCAGAATGAATGGAAATCCAGTCTGTACAAAAATACCAGAACTGCTGAGATGCTTCCTGCACTGAGTTTCAGCTTCCCCCATCCCTAACCTTCAGTTTGTGTCTACTACTATCCATCAAGACTTACCGGTAGCTAAATCTTTCATGAGCATGTAAGCATAAACTGACTGAGTTGGGGTATAAAAGGATATACAAGATGTCTTTGTATTTCTTATGCTTCCAAACATCATGATCAAGATTACAAATTCATGTTCAAAGCTGTGGTGAGAGCACAGGCTTCTACTTATAAAATAATTTCTCCAATTGAGAAGGCTTATATACAATGCAACATTGTAAATCAGATCCTGCTTAATCCTTCTGAAAATTGATCTGTGCTTTTTGGCAGACGATTCCCTAATGATGCTCTCTCCAGGGCAGGCATTCTGTTCATGCTGGCACAAAGCATGCTATCTTTAGTGATAGTCAGTGAACAGCTCCACCATGCCTTACAGTGAAACTTCCTCCTAATTGCCTTTTAAATGGATTTAAGGAGTTATAGTGCCATTTTTCCCAGCATGGTTTTGGATCAGTGGCCAAGTTATGAAGCAAACATAATAGAGCACATGAAGAAACGGGCTGGAGGTGGTTTGTTTGTTAATGTTCCTGTAGCTTTGGCACCGTGTCACTGATTCCAGTAGTCTATGTAGATCTACAACTTCTTGTATATTGGAAGTGTTGCTGACTGGCTTATAAAAACAGCATCAGGAAAAGACTGTGAGTCGCTGCTGTACCACAGTCTACCCAGATAAGGATTCCTTCCTCAGGCTGTGAGAATCACAAACTAGGTTTAAGATGCTGTCAATCATAAAATCATGCAAAATTCTCTTTATAAAATGTGAGGATTAGATATGAGAACATGAGAAAAGCCACCAAGTACCCAGACACAAATATTTAGCAAAGGTTATCTCCTTTGTATTCTGTGTTATCTGCAGTTAGGAAATGGCTAAATATAAAGCAAAGATGACCTCATCAAAAAAGTCACACCCACTTGGCCTTTAAATAGAGCTACGCTTCTCTGCTATGTTTCTGCAAACACTCGATACATAGTTTTTCACTGTCTGCATCTGTCTTGATTTTGCAGTAGATATCTGAAGCATTAAGGTGAACTCTGGAAATCACATCTTGACAGTCTTTCATAGAACTTTTACAAATGTTCTTCAGAGAATAAAGTGACATTATTCCGCTAAGATTCTTATGAATTGGAAAAGAATGTGTTTAAAAAAAATGGCGACATTTTATAGGGGAAAAAAAAGCTAACTTTCCCAAGGTAATGCATTTACAAAGAGTCATAAGCAGTGCCCTAGTATTTGGAGTTCTGATTGAGATTCACAATGTTAGCCTACCAAAGCAAAAGATGTATTCCGTACTGTCCCCCTTTGCACAGCTCTGAGAACTTTCGAAGTAAAAACACTCAACAGTGACTGAAAAGGAACGTGGCAGGCAGGCATGAAATGACATGACCTGTGAATCGTTCTGGTATCTAAAAGAAACCAGTTTACAGCACATAAGCAAAGTAAGCCAGCATTAAACTGGACTGAGCCTTGGGCAATTAATAAAAATTCACTCACAAGTTAAAAACATCTGTTGTACAAGTTTTCTTTTTTCAAGTCAAGAGCTGGTTTTGGAAGAGTAAAAAAGAATTATAATTTATTCCACAACAAATACTATGGAAATAACCTAAACTTTGTGAAATTATATGTGAAAATGAGACAACATTCCATTTATAAAGTGCCTTAATATACCAAAACTAGAGGTCAGAGTTCTTTATTTACAAGCAACATTGAGTCACATTTACAGAAAGGCAATGTCACATGGGGAGCAGCACAATACAGTTAAAGAGCTCTCGGCCTGGATGATTGCATCTGAACCTTGGCTTTCCCATTTATCCTGTAATTGTAAAGAGATGACAGCTTTTCTGGACCTCGGGTTTCTCATGTGAAAATGAGAGGTAGTACCAGACTGCTCCCAGCACAGTCTTTGCTTAGGTATGAAATTCTATGGTAATGTTTTACTCTACAATCCCAGCATTCTGCACCAGGTTGGTTCTTGGGTTACTCTCTGTGAAAACACAAGCGTTCTGATCAGCTACGCTGCTCGTTAGTGATTTGGCTTCTTTATAGAGGTACACAGAAGTCACAGTATTTTGGTTACCAGCATGTATGTGTAGACTTTCAAGAATCTAGATAAGGGAAATCACAATGACATCTGTTGCCATGTTCTTATGCTTCCCCTACAGAAGAGGGCAGGCAGGCTGACAGTAAGGACACTCACCTACACGTAAGATACTGTCCTTCAGAAAGATGCACAGGGAGTTTTCAGAATGAGGAAGTTAGACTCAGATCAAGTTCTTCATCAAGTAGTAAAATGAATTTTTAAAAAATACACCTAGTTGGGGATGTTTATTTGGCAAGGTAAACTTTCCCTGAACAGTGTAAATTTGTTATTCAGAGAAAAACTTTGGTTATTCATAGATTGGCAAATTTACACTCAGATTGGCTTTTTTTTGGGGGGGGGGAGAATATTAGCCTAATTCTAAATATTTATTACTATAACCAGATAGTATGTCTTGGTGAAATCACATAGTAGTAATACATCTGTGTCAATAACACTAAAAGGCAAGGTTTTTTCTTTGTTTTTCTCTTTCTGTGAAAAGATTTGTTTCTGCTCACACTCTTTTTTGTACACACAGCTTTACCAACAATTAAGCAAACATGTCAATGCTAACCTGTTAAATGTTATGAGCTGGCAAACTCTTGGAATAAAGTGCAAAATTAGTTTCACATCAAACATACTCTAACCCTCATCAATGGAGAAAGCAACATTCTTGGATTTGTGCACTGAGGGTCTAAACTTCACTTGGAACTAAAGGGTCAGTGGGAAGCAGATTTCGTAATCTCATAGCCAGCAAAGCTGACTCTACATGTGCAATGTCAACAGAGTCACACGGGATTAGTTTGTAAAGGTTCATATCCAGAGTCTGCCTTCACTGAGACCTATCATTTTCAACAGTATGAAATATGTTGAACCCACAGAATATGAAAAAGCAGTATAGTATCAGGACATTTCCATTTATCCTTGCCTCCTGAAATAACACAGCATGTTTCAATCTAACACAATCTACTGCAAGGATTCTTTGTTTTAGAACTCCCTGGCAGGAAGTGAACAGGTTTTGAAATTACCACTTGATTTACAAAAAGGGCACCGTTGACTTTGTGTGGCATTCTGCCACAGCTGAGAGTATCGTAGCTCCCCTAATATAGAATAGTTCATAAATTGTAGGTCAGAAGAAGGAGGAAAGGTACTTGAAAACTCAGGCAAAAATCAATACTGATTTCTGTCACCTTACGGATAAAGTGCCTGTCACTGACCTACAATCTTAATAATTTTTTTGCCTTCTAAGGTTTTCAAAACTTTGTTAACAATACCAGTTTACTTAAACTAAGGAAATACTTGTTGAGATAAATGAAGTATAATGGGAAAATATTTACCCAAACAGCTTCTCTTCAGAAAGCACTAAGGATACTTTCGTGCTAAGCACCTATCATCTCAAACTGCAATTTATTTATAATTTAAGACAAGGTCTGATTATGTAGCCCTGTCTGTCTTAGAACTCACTATGTAGACCAGGGTGGCCTTGAACTCAAAGAGATGTGCCTGCCTCTGCCTCCTTAGTGCTGGGATGAAAAGTGTACCACTATGCCCATCGCAGTTTTATTTTTCACAGACTCAAGACCCTAGAAAATCAACTATAAGATACCCATGTTAGAATTCTATATCACAACATTTGCTCCTAGAGATAATAGTTTACACTCAATTGAATGCTCTTCTAGGATTACTGGAAGTAATCTGTATTTGTGCAAACAAAACCAGGAAAACACACTGTCTACTTGGTACCTGAAAAGAGTATGAAGATGTAAAATGACACAGTTATTTCTGCCAGCTCTGCAGTGCCTTTTCTGGTCATTAGCAGACTATATAAAAATGGCAAGGAGAGCTACTGGAAAATTGACCATAGACAGGTGAAAGTTTTTATAGAAATCTGTAATGTAGCAGATGTTTTGGTTCTAAATAAGATCTCCTAATGATGTATTTACTGTTTTGAAAACTGTCTACAAAGTAATTTAATGTGATCACTGAATTTTTTATAAAGCAAAATAATGTCTTTTCCACAAGAAATTTAATATTTAAATCTATGCTGGAAGTACACAAAAGACAATTATGTATGTTACTAGCAAGTCTTATTTTGTACAAATTACAGAATATCCATTAAAAAAACATACATATGACCTTTGATAGTACATTTCTATGCTGGCAAATATATTTTCTGATACAAAGGCACTTTGAAAACCCAATATGGTTTGGTTCATAAGTTTGCAAGGTACAAACAATTTTACAAACATATGATTACACTGAAGAACGTCAACAACTGTGACATTACATAGAAAACAGACTTCTTTTTGTAAAAACAACACTTGTTTTGTGGGAATAAAAGCAGTGGTTTCCAGCAGCTTTAGTGAAGACGTTCCAGAAGATTGGAGGCCCACAGTCTGAATTTCTCACTGTCTGGGTGGGATGATAGATGGGCTGAAGGTGATCAGCAAGAACCCCCAGAAAAAGAGAGAACCCAACATCCTAGGACCCAGAAACCTTACTTAGCAATCAGAATGGCTTGGAGGGAAGAGCACACAAGGTAGTCTGAGCAGGATCTGGCTGGGATACCGAGCACACGGCTGACTACCTGCACTACTTGGTGCTTCCGAGTTGTAGTGATGACGTCTCTGATTTAGAGCACTGGGAGTACAATGCTTTGGATTGTACAGTACTGGATTTTGGTCCTCAAACAATTTCTTTTCATTGACTATATTGCTGCAAAGTCAATCTGTACATAAAGCTGCCTCACTCCAGCCTGAAAAGTTAGAGAGAAAAATTAGAACATCAAACCTGTAAAACCTGTAACAGAGGAACATTCTAGAAAAGCAGTAGAAAAGCAAACAACACACTCATTTGTCTTTGAAAATGGAATTATTTTTGTCTTCTGATTCTAAGAAACAATCTATTTTCATTGTAAGTTGTCAAACTACTATAGAAAAAAAAATCCATGCTGTTAGTCACATGCTCTTCTCACATGATACTAGATGGAATTATCCATTTGCCATCACTGTTATAAAATATGACAGTACTTGATTAGTTAGCCATCATTAAAAGCAGCTCACCATAGGCGAAATCTTCCCATGACAACATATGCATTTATTTATAATCACAACCAATGATTGGTTACTTATTTCACATTCCAGTTCCTTCAGTTTGGGATATGAACTTGCTACTCAAGAATATTGCTCTCTAAGTTGCCCCTATTCAATAGTATCAATTTTATTCTTTCAACTGGGTCATTTCTATTACTGTTCAAACACACTATAATTTCTTTTATGTTAAAAATCCTTTACTTTAACCCACCATCCCTTCTGCTTGGTATAGTCTCAATCTCTGCTCTTATGGATAGCCCAAATTTCCAAAACATGTTCATATTCACTGTCTAATCCTTTGTTCTTGCAGTCATTTCAACCCTAATTTTAGATCTTACTACTTTCTAAAACTCTGCCAAGCAACTTCCACGTTGCTTATACTATTCCATACCCAGTTCTCAGTCCTGATTCTCAGGAATAATACAGCTTACCAGTCTCCTCATGCCAAACACTTTCCCCTATGACGCTTCCAAAGAATATTACTGGTCACTCACTTGCTAAACTGTCAGTCTCCTTTACTGTTTCTTTTATCATTGAACAATAAACACTGACATACCAAAAGGCTTAGTCCTTATAATCTACACTTGTTTCTCTAATGAAAGATGAGAATCTTACAGCCAACTTACAGTCAACCTTTGTTCATACCTCCAAGTTTGTATGTACTGACTGGAACTTGCACCTACCTTACAGTTCTATTGGAGGTATCTAAGCAGCACAGGACCAAATTGAACTCATTCTTCCCATCAAACCTGTTGACCTACCCTCAGGAATGCACTATCTAAAGATCTTTCTGTTTCTCACATCCAACACCTAACCCACTTGTAAAACTGGTGGCTTTCCCTCCAAAATAAGTATCCAAACCCACTCTGGACTATTTTATATCATCTCCATCACTATGAACTTGTCCTATCTACAATCAACTGTTGTCTAGATTTTGTCAATGCCTCTTGCCTGGCTTCCACATTTCTGTTTATTTTCAATACAGTAACTAGAAAGGCAAGCATCCCTCTATGCCTCCAACCATCTAATAGCTGATCTTCCTTCGTCTTTACAATGGTCATCATGCTGCCACAGAATGTAGCTCCTGACTTCCAGTCTGATCTTACTGTTTATTCCTCCTCCCTTTGTTTATTCCCCTTAGCTACAGCGTCCTTCCTGTGAACTATGCTCCGTAAGAGGGCCACAAGATATCCTCATCATACCCCTACTCAGACCTTACAACCCTTAAACAACATGCATTCATTTTTTCAATCCAGCAAGTATTTATTTTGCATTTATTGTTTTCCAAGCAGTAGTCTCTCACCTAAGAATACAAAAGAGGTGGGGAAACATACAGATTTAAAAAAAAAAAAAAAGCCTTATGTTCACAGAGTTTATATTCTATTGGGGCCTGCAGAGGGAGAAGAGGTAATGAAAAAAGACAACACCAGTTGTCAGATGGTGACGCCCTAGAGGAAAAACAAAGCTTGTATGATAGGAGACAGACACTTCAGATGCCCCCAGCCTCCTCTCCTTTCACTTACAAACACACTTGTCATTTTGTTAGGTCAACTTACGACAACTACACTGCAGACTCACCTGCACTGTCACTTAAGATCAGGAAAATTACAGAGTTTATTTCTGTACTCCCATATGACAATCTCTCCAAGAGAAACATATTTGCCTTAGTTTGCATTCCAGATACCCAGAACCCTCAGTAATATCTGACACAGAGCAGGTTACCAATAAATAATACTGAATGAACTAAAATCCCATTTCTTTAAATAAAAAATGACTTAAAAGTTGGGGGGAGGGTTGGGAGAAACAAGATCACTCTTGCCAATACTTTAAAAGGAGAGAGAAGTACTCAGTAGGGGATGAAGAAGAATTAAATGTGACCTTATAACAGTAATCGCTGGGCTCCTCAAAACACTCATTTCTATTATGGCTTATTTTTCTGGAATGCAGGTGGAAGGGTTCTATGCAATATTAATGAGTGCATGAGTTAGCTTTAGGATCTATTATAGTAGAATAAAAAACTAGACAGACCCTAGGTTGTCAGCACAGAGGATACGCCTTTTGCCTCCCTGAAAAGCTGTCCCATGGCAGGCTAAAACTCCTTTACTTAACTTACAGAAAAAAATGACTTGTTCTCACTTCTCTTTGGCTAAAAGGCTGGTGGAGAACTTAGCACTTGTATGATTTTTTACCCACAAATTAAAACCGAAGCCCAGTTTTTCTCGCTGTGAAACAGTGTTGATAAAATCAGTGGTACTGATTTGCAGAATTGCTATGTGCTCATCTAATAGTTAACAAGTAGTTAATGAACCCTCACTACCCTACTGTTGTCAGGATCCTATGTGAATGTATGAGAAAACATTTCACATGCCACAAAGGCTATTATTTTAAATGATCCTGATCTACTAAAAGTATATGATTTGATTAACTCGATCCAGATGGCCCTGGGATGACTGAAGAACTATTCTACAAAATTGTTATATGTGTAATCTTAACAGAAAATAAAAATATTGCCCAAATAAATTGCTTAGTGTCTTTTCTTTTTAAACAAAATCACTAATGAGAGTAAAATGGTCAAAACAGTTGGGCTCCTTTTTATTGCCTACCATATTAATTACCCCCAGTCTTCACATGGGGAAGACAGAACCAAGAAATGAGTAGCCCAAGGCAATGAAAAGAAAAGAGAAAAACAAAGGCACTAGATAAATTATCTTTGCATAATCATGAGTTAATTACTCAAACTGGTATCAGCCCCCCAGGGGATAACAGCTTTCCACAAAAGCTCAGTCCAACAGCAAAGAAAGAAGTCATTTGCTGCATCCACCTGCCCCAGTGGGGATGGGCAGCTTGGTCCTCCAGCTCTCCATGTTCATTTCAATTCCCTTCAAAGAAAAGACAAAGGCAAATTTCCAAGGAATTTTCTGGCAAATGACCTACTCCTGCCTAATGCAAAGAGATCTAGAGTTTAATCACAGGAAGACATGACAGCTATCCCTGATGTCTACACCTTCTTTAATGGGAAAGATAACTAGTTACTTTAACTGTTTTAAGCTCACTACCACCCCCTTCACCCCAAAAGTTAGCCTGGTGTTATAGGCTTGGAATATCTCCCAGAAATATTCATTGTGCAAAGAAGTTAGAAAAACAAGCAGGGATATGATTGTAGGAATTGTTTGTATTATATTCTTTATGGACCTTGTATTTTTTATGTATTGTATTCTTTATAGACCAAAAGCCATAGAGACATTTTTGTTTGAGTTTCTGACTAAATATATTACTCTTTATTCTTTAAAATGCAAAGGGGTGGGGAGATAAGAGAGATGGTCTATTGGTTAAGAGCACTGGGTACTCTTCCAGAGGACCCAGTTCCATTCTCAGCACCCACTTGGTGACTCAGAACCATCTGTAACCATCTCTAGTCCCAGGGAATCTGATGCCCTCTTCTGGCCTCTGCTGGTACCAAGTACGCATGTGGTATACAGACATACATGCAGGCAAAACACACACATAATTATTTTTTAATGTAAAATGAAGTCATGCAAAACTATCTTACTTTTCCATGTGAGAGACTATATAATTATTTTATAAGTCAAGAATAACAATGTAACTGGTTACCATGACACACCTGTCATCCAGTGCCTCAGAAGCAAAGACAAGGGGAGGAGGACTGCAACTTTGACGCTGCCCTGGTTACAGAACAAGTTCAAGGCCAGCCTGGGCTACTTAGACACTGAGAAGAACCAAGAATTGGGGATACAGCTCTCTGCTTACCTAGCATACAGAACAAAAAAGAAGAAGAAAGAAAATAGGTCTGGTTTCTTTTTCTGAAAACTGTCCTGTGGTAACTAATACATTAATTCCTGTCACAGCACCTGGCACCTAGTGGGCTCTCTGTAAGTGCCAGCATTGCTACTGCTGCTGCTGCTGCTATCTGTTATTGTGTCTACTATTACCAACCAGTCAGTGAACACTTATACCATCTGGTTTAATGAAAAACAACACACCTACAGGATATATAAGATCTACTTGGTCTCCTGAATTTTAGGATGATAAAGATGATAAAGGCACATGATACAGAGAAAAGTTGCTAAGAAAAATTGTAGAGCAGGCAAGCAATACTCTCAAACATTGAAGTCCTTTACATAAAGGGAAAAAAAAAGTTGGAAAGGTGGAAAATCAGAAAACTACTTAGAGAAGGGAGGATGCCCCTTTCTTCTAGGTGTACTAGTCAAGCAGAGAGCACAAGCCTGGAAGAGGCTGCTAGTCAGACGAAGGAAGGAATATGAACACAGGAGACTGGAGTAGGAGGACAGCTGCTGGAATTTAGGGTCTCCGACTTGTATCTGGGGGGGAGGCTTTTTGATTCCTTCCTGGATATAACTGTTCACTTCTATTTTGAGGTCAGAAGAAAGAGCACAAATGCAGAAGCAGGAAGCTGGGGCTCAGGATGTTGGAGGCTCAGGATGCTGGGGGAATAGGAGGCTGAAGGCTTAGGACTTAACAGGCATAGTGGGAAAGGAGAGAGGGAAATGAAGTAGGGCCTCTGTCAGGAGAAAATGTATAGTAGGCCCGACTGTCTTTTGTGCTTTGAGGAACCAAGGAGCATAATGAACCTCAAGCATAGTCTAGATTTTTCTTTGAACATATTTAAGACCTTTGACTTCAAACATTATTTCTAACAAAACAAAGTATATTAAAATTTTAAGGCTGTAATTATAATCGTGAACTACAGCATTAAAAGATTAACAAGTGATATTGGCCCGGTTGAAACAAACCAGATCACTGAATTGCCTTCTAACCCATTCTCACTTTCTAAGTAAACACATAAAATAAACTTTCCATTTCTCCAGTTATTAACTGATAATTGATTTTGAAAATTAGTTTAGATGGATAACAAGGAAGACTTAGCCACACAAGAAAACCTAGGGCTCAAACACTGGATTACTCCCAACTCCTGTGCCCAGAGGCGTCCGAGCACCACAGTGACCTCCAGCAGCTCCTTCCCACACTACAACAAGCATATTTCTTGGCAGCTTAAGAGAATTGGTAACTCTGGAAAATGACATTAAAAAGGACAATGCCACACAGTTCTAAAATAACCACAGGCCTAGAATCGGGAAACTAGATAGAAATTTACAACTCTCTGACTTCTGTCTCTTTCAGTTTAAAGTTACCTTCATGTGTGCTTTCATAAAAAATCTTTTCTTTATCCAAACCCATTCCTTACATTCTCACTTATGGCCCACTATAAGAAAGATACTCAAAGTCCAAAAAACACGCAGGGGAAACTCAGCAACAGGTCCTTTATAACCAAGACTAAAAACTTTCTACAAGAGAAAACATCAGTGTGGGTTTAAAAATCAGATTTATTTCCTTTTATATCTGTTCACTCTGTGTGTGATGCTGTGAGGTCAGAGGAGACACTTCTCTTTTCCCACAATGTGAGGTCAGCCTGTCAGGCTCAGCAGCAAGGCCCTGCACCTGCTCAGACACCTCACTAGATTTTTTTTTCCCTCAAAGAAGCAGTGAACTGGGTTTCATTTTGATAAGTGAGCTATGAGTAAGACATAATTAAAAGTACAAAGTAATTTAAAAATTTACATTTCATGAAATGAGATTTGTGACAGCAAGCCCTGACATTTATTCATGCTACAAGGACACACATTATGACTCTGTAAGAAGAAAAGGAAATACATTATTTAAAAATTCTATCCTGGTATGTGAGAATTAAAAAAATAAATAAATAAAAATACTTTAAAATTAACTGTAGGAATAAATGTTATTGTAGTGAGGTGACCCTCACCTCTGGGGTGGGGTGGGGAAGGGGTTTGAATACCTTCCCAGCAAGCCTCAAAGAGAACCACTGGTAGCTACAAAGAATGAAATTAATTAGTCAGGACCTTAGCTGATAAAAAGGCATGAAATATTCAAAGCCCAAATGTAGCTTCTGAAACAGAAGAAGCAGCTGAAAGAATGTTCAAATTCAGCCATTTCCAAAGGTCAGGTTTAAAGCTTTGGAAGGCCCGTTTGCTCCTCTGGTTATAGTTTCAGCAGCCCCAGCAGACAGCTGAGGCTAGCACAGTTCTTAACTACAAACTGCAGTCCTTTTCACAGGGAAAACAGTGACTCAGTGGCTCAGTGCCTAAGTGAGAATGAGGACTGTCCTAGAGGCCCCACTATGAGAATGGAAGCACGCCAGCACTAGAAGAAGACACAGGGTAAAGGAGAGGACTGTGGTCTAGAAAAGGCAGTGTCCGGTCCCTGCTGCCTTGTTCTCCTTTTGCCCCTGAAGCATGGAGCCAGTATGAGAAGTATTCAGACACACTGCACAGGCCTGAGGCTTCATTATGAAAGCCATGATGATACACACTTATATAGATGATACAGATTTATATACTGTGTCTGCTCAGAGAGCTGTTAACATTCTGAACTAGCGCTACCAGCACGGGGTGTAGCAGTGTCTGAACTGCACCTAAGATTAGGATTATGTAAATCCTAATTAACATTAGATCTGTCAGTAATTCATTCATAAGGAAACTAAGCACGTGTGTCTCTCATCCGAAGGGAGAATCTCTATTTATATAATGCCTTGAATTTAACTAGACTGCATATTGTATTCGTGTCTGAAGATGTGAAGGAAGAAAAAAAGAGAAATATGTAAGCAGTGACGCATCACAGAAAAGTAATTCTACTTAGAGGACTCCAGTCAACAATAATAACTAAAGTACGAAAGCAGAAAGCCCTGGGTCAATACTGGAAGGAAGGGAGGGAGGGAAAGAGATTGTTAAGGAAAATAAAGATCTTCCAAATTTTGACTGATTGGAGAACAATGTTTAGTCTTCTTTTACTTTAGTAGCTTCTATGTTTGATGCGTTAAATATAAGACTTTTAAAGCCAGCAGATATTGAGAAATGTATAAAAGAAGTTTGTAACAAGTCATACCTGAGTAAAAATATTATGTGTTTGGCTTAAGATCCACCTGGCGTCAGCATCAGGGGCTACTACGAGTTTCAAGGTCCCAACGTAAACATCAGAACAGAGCGTCCAGAAGTGCTGTTCTTGTAAGCTGTAAACTCCTTGTAACTGTTGCACCTGAAATGGGGCAGACGTCAGCATCAAATCACAACAGAGCTCCTCCCACCTAAATACAACTATGCTGCACATCGGAAACTCGACCTCCTACTTAAAAAGGATTGTTCGGACAGATGCCTATGGAGTACTCATTATGTTTCAGGTTGGGGAAGGAGAATGAACAACACACATCAAAGCCTATCAAGACATCTGCATTAAAGGGTTGCAGCATTAGGAAAGTTGAGAACCACTGACCTAGAGGGATGTTCTAATTTCAACATATCAATCAGAGAAGCATAAGTACAGGAAAGGAGCTGGAAAAAGAATGACAAAGTAGGCCACAGAAATGAGGGGGAGGGCAGGAATCAACACACTTAGAAATGATAGAGTTCATTACACAGAAAAGGTTCCTTGAAAATGGTGATAGGCTAGAGGGATATTTCTCTTATTAAAGATACAATTTTGAATATCTATGCAAAACGGACATATTTTTGTAAATACAGGAAATGCAACTAAGAAAGTGTAGAAGTGAAACAGTCATTCTCCACTCCTGATTCTGCAGCTCGCCTATCTCCTGTCCTGGCTCTTTCACCTGTGCTCTGAATCTGGAGATAAAAATAGAGCGAGAGAACAGAACTATGTCCCCTCACAGGGTCACCACATGCCATCTCAACGCTCCAGACGTTCTGTCCCTCATGTCCCCAGGGCCTGAACATTCAGGACAGCACTCTACCCCTGAGCTTGCTTCCCTGACCTGACTTTAAATCTTATCTGTCCTATCAGTGCCCACAATTCCAGATGTGCTACTGAGCTGGCATTCCCCTAAATGTCTGTTGTGTATTTCAGTTTTAATATATTATAAACAGAATCTTACTCTGGAATAATTTCCTGCTCTCAAACACTTCCCACCCTAGTCTCAACCTCAACAGTAGCATTACCATACACCAAACTGTGAGACAATACCCCTTTCCCCCTTCACTAATACAATCTACCTCCAAAAACACACCCCAAATGTGTATTTGCCTCCATCTTGCTGCCAATGACAGTAATCTCAGCCAGCTTTACCCAAAACATGTTCTTTACATAGGACAAATCTTGTTAAAGCACAAGATTTGTTATATTCCCGTTGCCCCAGAACATTCCAGATGTTTCCCACTAAATGAGAGTCAAGTCTAAGCCTTTTAGTATGACCAAGTAAGTCCTCCTAACATCTGGCCCTTGCCTTCTTTCCAACCTTTCAATCACTTTTCCCTTTATTTATTATGCTGTAGCCACAAAACCTGTTTTGCTATTCTCCAAATACACTAAATTAATTCCAGCCATAGCTGCTGCACATTAGTGGTTTCTGTTTTTTTGGCCTGGAACATTCTTCTTGAGGATTTGTATATGGCTGGACGCTTCTGGTCATCAGGGTTTCAGTTTCCTTGGATATGGCTTCCTTTATGAATCTGATATAGCCATCCACAACTACCACATACTCATTTCATCTCCCATAGTGCACATCACTGATATTTTCTTACTATCAATATCACTTAACATCTACTGTGTCCCTACCAGACGGTGAGCTCCATGAGAGCACAGAGTCTTTGTTTGTTCACCATCTATCTCCGGTATCTTAAAAGAGGATCTGATACACAGTAGATCATCGACCCCCCCCCTCTCTCACACACACACACACACACACACACACACACACACACACACATCAAGAAGGCTGGAGAGATGGTTAAGCAATTAAGAGCACTTGCTGCTCTTCAGAGAAGTGAAAATTGGCACCCATGTCAGGCAGCTCACAACTGCCTGTATCTCCAGCTCCAGGGACTCCGAGGCCCCCTTCTGTCCTCATCAGGTACTCACATACATGTAGCACACATGCACAGAACACACACGTACATTTAAATAGAAATAGATGAATATGAATAGAAATAGAATAAATGTATTGATGTGTGTGATTGGTGTGAATGAGAATGGCCCCCATAGGCTCATGTATTTGAATGCACAGTCACTAGGGTGTAGGAACAATTAGGAGGTGTGGTCTTGTTGGAGGAGGTATGTCACTAGGGGTGGGCTTTGAGGTTTCAAAAGACCACATCAGGCCCAGTGTGTTTCTGTCTCTGTCTCTCTGCCTGAAGATCAGAGTGTAGCTCTCAGCTACTGCTGCAGTGCCACGCCTGCCTGCATGCCACCATGCTTCTGCCATGATGATAAATGGACTAAACTAACCTCTGAAACTGTAAGCAAGTCCCAATTAAATGCTTTCTTTTATAAGAGCTGTTTTGGTCATGGTATCTCTTTGTAGCAATAGACCAGTGACTGAGACAGTTGAATATATACTTATTTCATCTATTATCTATATTCTGTATTTTTTAATAGCTCAATTTCTAGACAAGGATAACATATACATTTTCTTTAGTAAAGTTCAATATTTTCTAATGAATTTACTTGGTTTTATATGAATGACATCCATGCATTCTTTGATTAAATTATATGCACATGCTACCCATATTTATGTAAGATGAAAACCCTAACAGTTTGGTTGGAAACAATATACAATTCAATGGTTTTGCAAAACTTACCCTCTGATAGCACTGGGGAAGCATATTTTCCAACGAGGGAGGAGTTCTTTGCATTAATATTCCAACAGACTCTCTTAAAAGAGGAATAACACTAAAGGGGGAAAAAATCTTTATTAGGTACATTTTAAAAATTCTTGCTTGCAAGATGATAATAATATACTTCCTTAAAGAACAGAATATGATTTATTAAAATTTCAGGATTAATCTACTGGTCTTTGTCCCAAACTTCCCACAGAATGAATAAGCTATTAAAGTAGGAGATAGAATATATCCATTAATGTATACATTGGTTCTTCTACTATTTCTAAATCTGGCTATTTACGAGTCAGAGTTCTAAAAAGTGTGTGTGTGTGTGCATGCATGTTTGTGTATGTTTGTGTATGAGTGTGTGCTTGCATGTGTGTGCTCTTGCATATGTGTGTGTGTGTGGGAGGGGGTCATGCACCTGTGCCTGTGGGTGCTGAGAAGGCCGGGAAAGGACTTCAGATCCCCTGGGGCTATCAGTTGTTAGTGGGCCAATGCAGGATCTGGGAACTAAACTCTGGTCCTCTGCAAGAGCAGCAAATGCACCGCACGGTGGTGACATACACCTTTAATCCCACCCAGCACTTGGGAGGCAGAGGCAGGCAGATCTCTGCGAGTTTGAAGCCATTATGGTCTACAGAGTGAGGTCCAGAGTTGCAACAGAAAAACTCTGTCCTGAAAAAAACAAAAAAACACCCAAAACAAACAAACAAAAAAGCAGCAGATGCTAACCACTGAGCCATCACTCCAGCCCATTTTCATTACTTAAAATATAGGGTAGCCCAATTACTCCCACAGATGGATGAGGACACCTCTAGGAATTGAGCCCCAAGGTCACTATGTGTTGACACAGCTGATCAACCAGTATTTGAATTACTGTTTTAGGTTATTTGGATGACTGTGTGTACAGCAGCACAATGACATCAACCTGACTGTCACTGTGTGTTTCACTATATTGTAAGATATCAGTTATTTCTGCCTGTTCCTATTGCTATTCTATCACAAAAGGGTGATGCGAGTGCAATGGCCCCTAACCTTGTAGACACCAAGTCCACCCTGGAACCCCTTTTGCCTTCAGTCACTAAGGAAGGTCCAGATGTCTATAAGCCTGCAAAGCTCTGCAGGTGATTCCAGTAAGTCAGACAGTGATACTCGGCTCTACTAATGCCTACAGATTAAGAGGAGAGGTCAGAAATAGCATTACTGCCCTTAACAACCGAAGCCACTGCTCACTTTTAACCTTATGTAATCTCTAAATGCCAAACAAATATAGAGTTGTCTTGGAAACAGCTGCAGGAGGTGGGGATCACAGGAATTCATGCCTGCGATTTCACAGCAACTCACAGAAGAGTGGAAGTGGACCTGCGCCTTAAGGAGATCTCTAACGGGTAAGGAGACACTAATGTAGACCAAAGGGAACAGGGGCAATGTCTTGCTCATACTCAGCATCATACTCAGAACTGTGCCTGAAGGATTCATGATATTTCTGACAGATGAGAAGGAAAGAGGAGATACTAATGCAGACTAAAAGAAATGGGGGCAATGTCGTGCTCACCATCATATTCCCAAGGAGGCCTAGTAAAGTGCTGGTCACCAAGTATGCCCGTGATAAGTGTTGGTTGAATGATTGAAAGATACATAGATACCAGGCATTTTAGAATCTAGATTAAAGAAAAGGACACAGAAGAAGAATTAGAAGTCTGTTCCCAAACGTGTAAGTATAGAGTGATTCTTGAATAAAGAAGAGTAGCAATAGGAACAAAGACAGAAGGAGAACTAAACAGGCAGAAGTAACTGGTATCTTACAATATAGTGAAAGACACAGCGACAGCCAGGTTGAGCACAAGCCTAAATTACTAAAGTATGGAGGCAAGTTAGCAGTGAGGGTGGCAATTCCCATATGGACAGAAGTTTCAGTCAAAAGTAAAAAAGATAAGTAAAAAATGTTTGTTTTGCAAGATAGCAACGAGAACCAAGAATTAAATGTCATCTGTGAGTTCTTCTTAACCCTTATAGTCTTTGTGCTTTATAAATTAATAAGCGGTCCTGATACTACACCCAAGGCAGGTTTTAACTTGTTCATCCGACTCAGTGGCCACAGTGATTTCCAGATCTTTCACCCAGATTATTGCATTCGCTTCCTATGTGTTCCCTGGTATCTAATCATATAGATTTAAGTCCACTTGGTGGGAAGCTTCAAAGATGGCACCAAGACCTTAGGATTCATGTTCCTGCATGATCAGGTTAGATGAAGACCTAACAACTTGCTACTGATGGACAGAGTATGACAAGTGATGAATGCTGCTTCCTAGTTAGCTTCAGCACCCTGGCTTCTTAGTGTCTGCTTTCAGTCTCACCTACTAACTCACAGCTGCCATACTGTGAGATCTTTTACCAGGAGGCCCATGGGGCAAGAGAAGAGGAGATACCTCTGGAGAGGAGCTAGAATCCAGTCCACTAGTCCCAAAGAGCAGAAGACCACCAGCAATTGCTACGTTTGAGAACTTCCAGTTAGGCATACCCACAGCCTCCTGAGCCACAGAGATTAGAAGATAATAATGCATGTTACTTTAGCTACTAGGTTTCTATGGGATCTGTTATGCATCTATACATAACAACTATTTTCTATAGAGCTATGAGGCTAACCACAAAAAAACAAACACTTGAACCTATCTGTTCCCTACTAAAAACTGGGTCACAAGCTCCCCACTTCCTAAGGGATGAAATGTAAACTCTTTAAAATGGTATTTTAGTGGGGAGGTGGGGGGGTGGGTGGGGAGTCTGTGATCCCCTCTACCTTTACCTCCTCTCAATCTTGCTTCATATTTTAACCTCTTCAAACATGATGTACCTTGTTTTGTTCCTTTCTTTCATGCTTTAGCTAATACTATAATCTCTGCCTAGAACATTCTTAAGTGGGCCTTTTGTTTGGCTTCTATTATTTCTTTAAAATTCAAGTCTGACTTCCTTTGAGCTATATTTTCTTATCATGAACTGTCCTCTGAACTATGAGATGTCTACTCTTTGCTCCTATAAAAACATGAATGATGCAGGACATGGTGGAACATTTCTTAATCCTACACTCATGAGGCTCAGGAAGGCTTGGGATACCTAAAAAGACTGTCTCAAAAAAGGAGGAAAAAATATCAATGGTATCTATGGAATTATATTATAAAACCATCAAGTTGTTTTCCTCTCTATATACTGAAAAGCACTTTATGGATTAGGACTTAGGCTTGTGTCCCCAACAAGTCAGTGTTTGGGATATAAACATATATGGAACAGAATTGATAGCTAATTCCACTGAACAAAATTAATTCAAGAAGTATACTTTAGGTCAAGGAAAATTACTAAATCTTTTTAGAATGCATGAAATTGTTAACAGAAAAAAGCACTAAAGCAGACAGTAAAAGCTCAGTAAGTGAGACACATGGGATTGTAAAAGGCATCTCCAACAGAATGCAGGACACAACGAAGGAAGAAAATACTAACAGAAGGCCATTATACAAAACAGTCAGCACTGCTCCAGGCCCTCCGTCACACATTTTCAGAAGCAATGTTTAGGGCAGAGAAGGTTGGAAAGGAAAAACAACCAGAGATAGAATTAAGGGGTTAGATAGTTAAGAACACTGGCTATTCATTCATTCACCTCAACTGAAGAGCAACACCTGTTTCTATCTACAGTTCATACATTAAGAATTATATGAAAACTCCTTGGGCAAAATAAAGGAGTGGGGACAAAGAAATCAGAGTGACTAAGGTTTGATTAATCCATACTTTTTTTTTTCTTCCTTCCATCTTGATTTCTCAAGAAAAAGAAAGGGTAAGTCAGAAAAGGCTCTGCATGTGGAAAGGGAAAACAGTTACCTTTACTGATTGGGCTCTTCTAAGAAAACTGGAATGACATCACAGCAAGCCCCTCACTGCAGCACACAGATATGCCACATGGCTTTCTTAACCATGGTTTGAAAGTGTGTCAGAATGTCAGCTGTAGGAGTCGCATAAGACACCAAACCGCTTGGGGAAAATAGTGCTTGCTCACTCACAGGGTGAGATGCAATTCAGAACCAAGGTCGTTTTCAAAGTCCATAAAATGTAAAAGAAGCCTGAGATTTTGCCTTTGAAAATTGTGTTTAGCTCAGGAGTTTCTGTCCATATTTTTCTGATTAACTATCATAACGGGGAATCATAAAACAGATTTAAGCATGGATCTATCTAGCCATAATGAAAGGATATGGAGGAAAAGACAAGCTTTGCAAATTCCTGACTGAGCTAAGACTTAAAGCTGCTTCCAAACCCTGCAGGAAAAGGAAAAGTTAGCATTTGGAAACAATTAGAGGCTCGCTTCTGGTTGACTAACTCAATTCTAGCTTTCACAATGAAACACTATTTTCCTATCATAAATGACAAGGAATGATTCATTGGATATGAATTTACCATTAAAACAAACTAATGGTTTCATTCTTCAGAAGCTGAACATAATTTTATAATCATATAATAAACATAAAAATTAATTTCAAAGCCTTTTAACAGGTTAATGAGCAACATTTACACTTTACGGCAAATAACTTTGCAAGGAAAATAAATGCAAGTTCTACTTCAGACACGATTTTTAGGGAAAGATATCCACCATATTTCAACAGAAAAATTAAGTAATCTAGCAGTAATTTAAATAAAGTAAACAAAGCACTGGGGTTGGTAAGATGGCTCAGCAAATAAGAAAACTTGCCACTCATGCAGAATGAGTAGAACTGAGTTTAGTTCCCAGCACTCATATCTGGCAACTACAACTACCTATAGTTACAGCTCCAGGAGGATCGGATGCCCTCTTCTGGCTTTTACAGGCACTCACATGGACGTGTACATACACACAGATGTACTTACATATAAATAAAAACAATTTAGGGGAGCTGGAGAGATGGCTCAAGGGTTAAGAGCGCGTAGTACTCTTACAGAGGACCAGCACCATCTCTCAGCACCCACACAGCAGCTCACAACCTGTTAGTGACAACTTAGGGGATCTACTCTTCTGGCCTCCTTGGGTACCAGGCATGCGTATGGAACACATACATAACACACATGTAGGTAAACACTCATAAACTTAAAAAATAAAAAATATAATTCTTAGGGTGGGCATGGTAGTGCACACTTTTGATCCAAACACTTGGGAAACAGAGGCATGTGGATCTCTATGAATTCAAGGCCAGCCTGGTCTACATAATAAGACCCTGTCTCATTAAAAAAAAAAAGAAAGAAAGAAAGCCCTTCAAACTCACATGATTCTTGAGACAATCTTGTGAACTGGTTTATTTACTGAATACTTCCTCCTTATTATCACCAGTTCTTATAATTTATAAGTATGGAGAGAAAAATAAAAAATTTTTTAAATTAATGTAAATATGAAGATCACATAAGTACATGTCTATCTACTAAAGGAAGTAAAACAAAATTATGCGTGTGAATGCCTGTGTGAGTGATGTATACCACATGCACATCTGGTGTTCACAGAGGACAGAGGAGGGAGCTTGATTCCCTGGAACTGGAGTTCCAGGTGGTGGGACCTCTGCAGGTACAGCAAGTCCTCTTAGCTAATGAGCCATCTCTCCAGCTCCACTCAAAAACTTTTATTACAAAAAAAAAAAAAAAAAAAAAAGACAAAGACATTCGATCTCTAATAGTATTGCAAGGTTGCAAGGTACATTTAGATATGTAGTTTCATTTAAACTAGTACAACATGGGTCACGGACAATTACTATTAACCTTGAATTTCATAAGAACAGATCCCTCAAAATAGCCCATCTGGGAATGTGGTTCACATACAACTATACTAAGCTTCTGGAACCTGTGGAACCTAAATCAATGCACAGTACAGTGCAGTGTTTCTTAGTAATGAGGACAGTTATAGACGCTAAGGAACCCCCACAGTCATGGAGAGGTTACCCTTTCCCTCAAGCATCTGGGACACAGTTATGACACTTTATGTGTTTGGTCTTTGAAACAAAAAATATCAGCATATAACATCAAATTAGTAAAGAATATTATTTTTGTTTATATAACATTTAATGGCTTTTAAAGTGATTTCACAAAAATTTTCCAATTTCATTCTCACAACAGTCCTTAAGAAAATGTTGGAATCACAGCACCTCACATGAAGGCAGGACCATGGGGATCACTGAGACCCAACTCCCTCATTTTACAGATGAGAGAACCAACTCAGAGAGGTTAAAACAACTTGTGGTTTGTTACAGCTGGGTAAGAAGTTGTTAGTGACACAAAGTCAAATGCTCAACCTTCTGAACAGCTTGCAAGCAGTTTCTCTTCATGGTTAGGTGTCCTGGAGTCAAGGTCCAGTCACACTTACTTTATTCCAAGGGCTTAGCATAGTATGCAATGAGCACCTATCTAATTACATACTGAATAGACAACACATTACACACATTATACACATCTACTAAAGATCCAAATGTGGGCAAGGGAGATAGTTCAACGGGTAAAGCAGATGGCATTCAAGTGTGAGGCCTTGTGTTTGAATTCTTAGAAGCCACACAGAGCAGAGTGTAGTAGAGAACATCTGTAATCCCAGTGAACCTGAGACAAGATAGGAGGTGGAGATGGGAGAATCTCTGGAAGTTTGTGGGCCAGCTAGTCTGTGATACACAGGAGCAAACAACGAAGACATTCAACCTCAAACAATGTGGAAGGCAAAGACCAACAAAGGATGTTGTTCTTTGACCCTCATATGCATGTGTAGTAACTGTTCACCTGCCTTTACATACATAAACTTACACACACAGACACATTCATACATCACACATAAAGATATGCAAGATACACACATGAGATTAAAAAACTCAACTGCTAATGGAGAATACTTGGAATACAGGATATGCTTTATTTATATGGCACTGAACCTTTCAAATTAAGAGTTAAATGGCCCCAATTCTGTGACTCTTAAAAAAGAACCTGTAGAAAACAGAAGGGAATGTAGCATTTTATTCTATACTTACATACAGCAGAGTAGAATTCTATTTAGGAATACTCAGCATTTTCAGATCTTGATGTATAATTTATTATCTTTGTTTTGTGTGTTTGAGACAGGATCTTAAGTAGCCAAGGCTGGCCTGGAACTCTTTATGTAATTGAGAATGACCCTGAACTGGATTCCCCCTGTCTCTACCTCCTAAATTCTGGGATTATAGGTTAGGCCATGTCCCACTTTAATTTGTTATCATTTTCAAAAGGTTTTTTTTTTTTTTCTAAGATTTATTTATTTATTTTTGGGAATGGGTATTTTTCCTGCATGTGTGTATGTGTACCACCTTTGTGCTTAGTGCCCATGGAGTTTGAACAAGGCATCAGATCCCCTGGAACTGGGAGTTATGGATGTTGTAAGCCAGCTTGTGGGTCCTAGAACTAAACCAGGGTCCTCTATAACAGTAACAAGTGTTCTTGGCCAGGAAGCCATCTCTCCAGACCCTAACTAGTTATCTTAATAACATATCTTTTCTTAATTTTCATGAATAAGAAACTAATAATCATGCTATTAAGCCATCAGTATAATAAAAAGGAAAGCTAAAAATGCAAAGAGACAAAACAGTCAACAAAAGGAACCGAAAGCTCCACAAAATACACTTTACAAGAAGAGGGGAAGAGCAAATTCCAAATGTGTATTAAAACTGAAGAACTAAAGGTCATCCTTTTCCTTCTCGCAGCAAGTAAATGAAGGGCATGCTAATATGCCTTCTACTTTTTAAGTTTTGCTTGTTTTTCAAAGGCTAAAACTGTTGCTGATTCTCAAGTCAAAGGACATCAAGGGGCCACCAATATGCTCAGAAGGTTAAGGGTGTTTGATTCCTGAAACACATAAAAATGGCAGGACAGAAATGTTTCCACAACAGTGCCCCTGACCTCCACATTCATGGTGGCACACTCACCTCACACACATTACACAAATCTACAACAATAAAGTAAACACTTACAGAGAGAGGATAGTAAAATGTATTTGAAGTCTCCCTTCTGTCTTCCTAGAGGTAGCTATGCTTACTTTGGTTTGGGCCTTTCTTTACTCCAATGCTTCTTTTCACAGAATATGTATGTCATTTTCCTCTCCATATAAATGACTATAGCACTCTTAGAGGATGTATGCTATACATCTCTCACGTGGTTAACCTTCAGTAGTGAATATCATGTTCTCAGAATGGTATCTTGGAAATCAAACCACATCATCAGACCTCATCTATATTCTTTTTTAAACTTTTTTACTGATGGATATTTGTGCTATTTCCAATATTTTGCTATTACAAACACAGCCATAAAAATAATCTTATAAATATATCTTTTATGCTTTTTGCCAATTTATCTCTGGGATATGTCCCAAGATGTGGAACTGCTTGATTATACAAAGGTTAGTATCTCAACATTTCTCTTTACAGGGACAATTCTTAATTCTATCAGCAATGCCTGGGTCACTGTCGTCTGAATCTGCCTTTTTGTTGTAGTTTTAGGAATGGGGACTGAACTACTTTTATAAGTCACTTGTAGGCTGAGGAGACAGCTCAGTATCTGTAGTGCAAGCCTGAGACCTGAGTTCAATCTCCAGGTCATAATAAAAAGGCAGGCATGGTGGTACATACTGAAGTCCCGAGGCCATGGAAGCAGATTCCTGGGCTTGCTGCCCAGTTTGGTCTATCCAGATCTATGTCCAGGAAAAAACAAGGTTGTCAATTAACCTTACACACAAGTGTATATACACGCACATATACCCAAACTCACATGAACATGTACACATACACACATTATCATTTGAGCATGTCTTTGCTGTAAACTAAATAAAACTTATATTTCTGCCCATTTTTCTATAGTGTTAGTCTTTTAAATTTTTTTCTGGCATTCTGGGTATTAAACCTAGGACTTCACACATGTGAAACAAGTAAGTACTCTACCACTGAGCTACACAGCTCCTAGTTTATTTTTTATTCTTAGAGGCTGACTTTATACCAGTCATATTTATCTAGGTTGATTATGCCTTTTGACTTTCCTTTTATACTTTCCCCTGTGCTAAATTCTTATTTATTAATTTTATTACATTTATTTATCCTGTGTGTGTGTGTGTGTGTGTGTGTGTGCCATGTGTATGTGGTGGGGAGAAGGCAACTTTATGAGGGTTGGTTCTCCTTTCACCAGAGGTCCCAGGGATGGAACACAGGTCCTCAGGCTTCGTGGGAAGTGCCCTTACCTGCTGAACTATCTTGCCCCACCACTGCCAATATGACTCAACTCATCCTTCATTTCCTTTAGTGACTTTCTAGGTTTGAGCCACACTCTTCACTAAGACTCTCATGTGGTTATGTAATTCAGCCATGCTTTCTTCTAGTGCTAATATGGTTTTACACTTTACTTTTATAGTTCAGAGCCACTGGCAGTTTCTCTAAGTCTAGAGAATAAGGTACAATTACAAATGTATCTTTTCCCACATGGCAATGCTAGAGTATAAGGTATAATTCCAAGTGGATGCAATCATCAAAAAGCCATCTTTTGCCCTGATCTGGGATGCTACATTTCTATAGCACATGCATCTATTTCTGGATTCACTGATATGCTAATCTGCTGTTTCGGGCAAATCATTTGTATTTATAGAAACCACAGTTTATTCTTTAGCAGAGTTTTCTTAGGCTTTGTGTTTGTTTTCCTTTACCAACCTTACAATCAACTTCTACTATCTTTCCCCTAGAGGGGAAAGAGAGAAACAGAGAAAGGGGACAGAGATGAGAGAGAGAGAGAGGAGAGAGAGAGGAGAGAGGAGAGAGGAGAGGAGAGAGGAAGAGAGAGGAGAGAAGAGAAAAGAGAGAAGAAAGAAGAGAGGACAGAGATGAGACAAAGAGACAGAGAGATAGACGTGATAGAATTTTTATTATTATAAGTTTCAAATTTGTAAATAAGCATAAACTGGCATGTTTATGATATTGATTCTTCTATAGTGTCACAGACTCCGCTGAAGTCTATTTTTGTGGGTTTTAGAAGTACTAATCTTCTCATGCAGTTTTTAGATATTTTATCTCCATATTGCCTTTGTTGTTGCTACTGATAAGGTTTCTTTTCTTTAGTTATAACATTCAGTTGTTTTTGGTTTTTTGTTTGTTTTTGTTTTCTTGTTTTTCCAGTGCTGGCAACGGATGCTAGGTAAGTGCTTAATAACTGAGCTGCACACTCAGTCTGATTGAGTTCCTGCTTGAGCTCCTCCCCTGCTTCTTTCAGTGGTGGACTCTGATCTGGAAGTGTAAGTCAAATAAACCCTTTGCTCCCCAAGTTACTTTTGGTCACAGTGTTTCATCACAGCAACAGAAATGAAACTAGAAAACAGGCAGGAATGTCTCTAGTGTTATCTAACAATGATAGTGGTTTTAGGGCCGTGACATATATAACTGATGTTAAAGTGACAGCCATTGATTTGCATAATTGAGTCTTTTTTTTTTTTTCAAATAAAAATGGACAATACAGTCCAGTGTGGTGGTTCATACCTGTAATTCCAGCACTTGGCAGAGGCAGAACTGCCACAAGTTTGAAGACATCCTGGGTTACAGAGTGAATTCTAGGCTGGCCTGTCTCAAAGTAAGACTGTCTCAAAAGCAAACCACACACACACACAAAACAAAAGGAAAGAAGGAAGTGCTCAATAATTGAGCTATGTACTCAGTCCCTTTATAACTTTGTATTTTGAGACAGGATTTCATTAAGTTGTCCAGGCTGGAAGGAAGGAGGGAGAGAAGGAAGAAGAAAGGGAGGGAGGGGTACTGCATTTTTCCAAATGTCTCTTTAGCATTCCTGGCAATGATCTTATGGTTTTCTCTCTACATTATTTAATAAGATAAATAATATGCATAAACTCTGTAATATTGAATAATCTTTACATTCTCAGAATGAACACAAATTGTACATGATTTCCAGAATACTGTTTGAAAACAGCATTGGATATCCTGAATTATAATACATTTGCAATTGAATAACTATCAGATAATTCATAACTCTTGTAGTTTGAAAGTCATTTCATAAACTACAAATCTGAGACCTCCGGGGATGGATTTGCCAATCATTTCTGATGGCTTGAACAAACAATGAAGAATGATACCATTACGTTGATTTATCGTAAGGATCCAGAGTCACGCTACTGCTTTAACAAGAAAAATATCTCCAGACAACACAAGCACTGCACAGGAAAACTCAGTAGAACAGTGAAACCACGACAGACCCTGAGGAAGTGGCTGGTACTCTGTACTTTATTCTCCTCTTCTACCCATTTAGCCACTCTACCTTTCCAGTCCACACTGACGAACACCAGCTCTAAGTATGGGGTTGGACATTCAGAAAACAGGAGAGAAAGAGAAAGTGTGAGTCACATACCTTAAAGTGACCTTCAGCGAATCACTCAGATACACATTCTTCCATTCTCAAGAGTGTACAAACCCTGTGACTTGCTTCTAATGCAACAGAATACAACTAAGGCAAAATGGATTTACAGATGTATTTAAGGTTCAAATAACTTGATTTTTAGTGCATCAAGGGAGAAACCCTGGGTATGCTTGGCTTAATCAGAACCAAGCCTTAAAAGAGGGAGTGTAGCTCTGGCTGAGGTCAGCTGCTCGCCTGCTGACTTTGAAGAAGTCAGCCACTATGAGCTCAACAGCTGCAAGTTCAGGGTTTCTGCTGACAACCACATAAGCTTGCAAGATGACCCTGAGCCTCAGATGAGGCTGTAGCCCCGGCCAACACATTAGTTACAGCTTTGTGAGGCCAGAGCAGAGAAGCCAACTAGGCTGTGCCCAGAATACCAATCATGGAAACTGTGAGATAACTGACCAGCCTGGGACAATTTGTGTAGTCAGCAGTCCCACTGCTCCCCTCCGACTTCACATTTACCCTGCAGCCACTTCATAAAAACAGATCTCACCCATCCCAAATAATACTGCACAAAACTATGCCAGGATTGAAAATCTTTGGGGTAGGAAAAAGGGGGAAAAAGAAATAGTGGTATCTTATAAGCCTTTAACAAAAGTAACAAATCTAAGGTAGAGTTTTATGTTTTCTCAGTAGTAATTCTTAAGAGTGAAGAGTGGTCAGAAATGAGGACTTCTGCCCTACCTTAGGGTGTCTGGATTTGGACATAGTGTATATTTTTACATTTCATTAGTGGCCTCCCTTCTATGTACCAGGTCCTGTCAAAGAATGCAACACTCTGACGGACGAGTGAAGCCTCTGTTAAAATAAGAGTAAAACTCTGTACTTCTTGCAATGTCATATTTAGGCAACATGCAGATCTTAAAATAAAGCTTTTAACTTTCCAAATGAGGAAAACTGGGAGGATTGATTTTAAAAAGTAAAACCTTGAACTTCAGGCTGCTGTGGTTGGCATCAGAGTCCTCATATGAAACACTGTTGTGACAGTAAGGAGATCATTTCTGTTACTGAGAACTTCCTGACTGTAGGAGACAGCAAAGAGAAAGGAAGGGAGAAAAGCCAGATGGCACACATATGAATGTGGCTCAGTCCACATCCAGATGCACTGTACATCGTAACATACCAAAGTAGCAGAAGATGAGCCCCAAATCAAGACACAAAATATCTCTGGCCAACTGATAAGCCCAGAGACACCGCCAGTAACTTAGACAAGCTACTCCAGTAAAAAGCAAAACAAAACAATGACATCATTGCACAACCGTAGCAACATGCCTCTGAATAAACTTGGGAGGAGATTTTCAAAGTTTGGATACTATTGTTCCATAATTTAGGGAACACTGAGAACTTGAATTGACTTAGCAGAAATAGGTTTCTTTAGTGTTTCTACTAATGTTTTATGTCCTTTATGTTCTACTTTATTTGGAAACACTTATTTCAAAACAAAAACAAACCCTTCAAACCAAAGAACTAGTTTTAGTTTTCAAACATTTAAACTGACTTCTATGAAGCAGGATGTCATTATTAAACAGTTACCCCAAGTACATGTCTTAAAAAGTGCTGTGCCTAGGTTTGGCACAGTCAAAATGAAATGCTGCCACAGGACATCTTAATGTTTAATATAACTACTCAGCCTTCTTGGAAGATCAGGTGTGAAAACTGAAATAAGACTTTCTCATATGGAAAAGACTCTGATAGTGGGATCTGACCAACAGGGTTGTCAATGAAGACTAGTTTTGATAGGTCATACAGAAGATATTTCCACAAATCAAATGAGTTGAATCTGCAAAGGTTTGGATTAAAATATATTATACATGTTATTTAAAGTTTCCAATACAATTTATGAACAGAAAAACTAAAGCAGTCAATGCTCTGAATTACAAAAGTCTGCAACTGAGTAACTTCATAACGGAGTACTTGCTTGAATTTATGACTGAAGATTTATATTAACTTTTAACACTGATTAATTGTTGGGCAGGCATGAACATGTGAAATATTAAATAGAAAAGAAAGGGTTATGCAAACATTTGTACAATAGTGTAATCTGGATGTACCCCTACCAGATGAATCCTGCCTCTTTCACTACACACGAGCCCGTCTGAGTACTCACTCAGGAAATACTTCAACTCAACACTGAACAAGGTGTAACCTCTGACTTCCGTTCTTACTATCATATGAAAATATCTAAGTTCCTAATACAGTCTATAAAGGAAAGATGCGATTCTCACGTCTTTGCAGTTCAAATCTAAATGACCTTGACTGCCTCTCTTTAAATCTGTAACATCATACGTTTGTTATTTAATAATTTTTGCTCTCCAGTTCTGAAAACTTACTCTGTATCTTAAAGCAGTCTATAGTACATCAATTCTTATTTTCCATTACTGCTTATAACATGCTGGATCCTGTATCAGCAATCCATGAAATGGTACTTCATCACGTAATCATTAAACTCAGACAACAACAACATAAATTCACATTCATGGATGACAGGGTCCAGAAAGCAGAAGCATAACCCAAGCCCCCTAATCCTTAGGCCTATAGCAAGGCAGCACTTCATGGCAGAAAAGGGACGGCAGAGGAAAACCACTCACCATTAAGAGAGCCAGGGAGCAAAGCACAGGAGAAGGGGCTGGAGTCCCACTGCTTTCTCTTAAAGAACACACACCCAGTGACCTGAGATCCTCCAGCTGTACCTTTTAAAGGTTCTTCCTTCTCCCAATTATGCTCCAATTAAGACCAAGCCTCTATCACATGGACCTTTCTTTGGTTGACACTTAAAGGTCCAGACACATACATATTTTAAATTATTTTTTTGGTGTGTGTGTGTATACGCACATGTACATACATGCACATGAATGTATGTATGCATTATAGCTCTATCCATGTGACATCTGATTTTAGGACAGAGAAAACAAAATGATGTGTCTGATGTTTAAAAGGCAAAAGAATCATTTAGAAGCTCACACGGAAAGATTACACCTCACAAAACTCTTTTCAGTTCACATACAAATAACCATTTTAGATTTGTAGCCTAGTATTTCCCTCAATAAAGATTAAAAACTTGAAGAGGAGTTAAAGCGACTCCTAACCTACGGTTGTGTCTTAGGGTATTAATTGGCTGTTTGAAAAAAAAAAAAAATTTCCCCCCCAGGAAAAAATGAAAAAGGTTGTGGGATCTAATGAGATTTGTAATAGGTACACAGCGTTAATCTCTGATGGTAAACTATGGTAACTGAGCTAGCAATGTTCTTTCCTATCATCCCAAACTGCTCCCTCTTCATTGGCTAGTACACAAATCTATCCTGAAACAGCCAATTCATGAAAAGGGTAGTTGTAACTCTTTACATACACTAATAATTGAGGAATATTATTATATTCCTCTGTGTGTGTGTGTGTGTGTATGTGTGTGTGTGTGTGTGTGTGTATGTCTTAGAGGAAAAGATGGAAATGAATTGAGAGTTTGCTGAACTCTAAATTTCTAAATATACTCATACTCATCATAGTTCATTGACAATGATAAAAACTGACTGCATTACTGCTCTGTATAGTGTCCTCAGAAACTGACAAAAGGTGGTTCAATAAAAACTACTGAATGTTTGTTAAAGGATAGCATTACAAAAATAGACTCTTAAACTGAAAATTCTTTTTAGCATTCCTGAGTCATTTGGTTTCTTTCAATATTTCTAAAGACCCTTTCTGCTAGCATTTCCTAACAAGGGTTTTTGATCTGAACCACTGAACACACACATGACCCAAGTGAGGACTACTCTCAAGAATATTCACCAAGAATAACAAAGGCCCAGCACATTCTAGATGCATGGGTGAGAAGTGCTAATTACCTGTAAATAGGTGCCTTATGGTACTAGGACCTTTCCCAAAATACTAGTTGAGAAAGGGTATTAGATTGCTAATCAATCTTTATCCTCTCACTATGGTGACTTTAGATATGATTTTAAAAGATAACTCCTGGATAACAGTGTTCCAATTTGTTCAGTTTCACAAGAAACTTACACAAGCAGCAGTTAAAATTCTAATAGGCTGTTTTCTTCTATTTCAAATTACCCAAAGAATAGTAAATGTAGCCACTTGAAAGGTAAACCACAACGGAAATTGTTAGGGAACACCCAAAAACATTTCTGTAAAAGATAAAATGCCTACAATTTCTCATATATGACATATGAAGATAGAGTAACTTCCTATATGTGCTTTTTGTTTATTATAAGCCACAAATAATTAGAATCAATTACAGTTTGCCAAAACTAGAGTCATGGTCAAATCATTTATGTATGAACAATGATTGTGTCCTTATAATACAGAATGTTGCCTGCATAACTTTATTTTTCTTCATGCACATCCTTTCTATTTCTTACCTCTAGTTATAACCATTGCTCAGCATTACCTCTAAAATCTGCCTGTAAAACCTGAGTACTTTCCCCTCAATATAAAAAATAAATGTATTATTTAAAATCTTCTTATACAAAACAAGAAGACGTTCTTTTGGTTGCAAAGTTTTCATTTGTACATCTACATGACTGTTTTTTTGTTTTAAGTAAGGGCAAAGCATACAAAGCACAATAAGGATGCTAATTAGTAAACCTAGTAAACTTCAGAAAACTGACCAAAAAAATCTAGCAAGGCTTCAGAAACACACCTGTCACACCAACCATTACTGTGTCCTGTGACATATTTCCATCAAGCATCAGCAAATCCTTTTTATTTAAGTGGTTAACACAGTCAAACAAAGTCAACGGTATCACTGAAAACTTGCAACAGCACAACTGATTTTCTCAGCTTTCTACTCCCTATCAATTCCAGCTTTTCTCATGGGAGAAGAAGGGAAGTTCCACTGTGAACCTCACCTGAACATCATTTCCCAGAAATAAAATCACTCTGTCACTGCTACATTACACCCTCTGCTTTTCTGTGGAAAACAAAATTCATCACAGCACAAACCAGGGCTACCCAGAAACTCTTACTACCCCTTGCTTGTGCCAGACAATGCTGAGAGGAAAAACCAAGTTTGGGAAATGACTTTCACTGTCAAAGTGAGAATTGAGTCTGGTTAGATGAGAAAGGACAGGGCAGGTTTCTACAACACATGTTAGCTGGGTAACATGACACAGAGAATATATAAAAAGGTAGAAAAGAAAAATACTTTTTTTCTTGAGATAAGGTCTTGCTATATAACACGAGCTAGCCTCAAACTTGAAGTCTGCTCCCTGGGCCTCCCAGGTGCTAGGATCATAGGTGCCTGTCACCAAGCCCAGCACCTATGGGCTCAATATTACACTAGAAAGTCAGTCTTGTAAGTGGAGTGGATAACTCTAACCCTCCTCTATACACTGACTGCTGAGCGTGGCTGGCGCTCATCATACAACCATGGTTTTAGAGGAAAGACAATACTAATGGTACTTTAGACAAAGTTTGGGATTTTTTAGGTAGGCTTATGAAGAGACAGAGGGAGCCTCCTTGCTTATCATTTCTACTTCTAACTCTCTGTTCACCCTACACCTTCCCACCACACAGAACACGCCCCTTAAAGGCCAAACCCATCAAATCATTTGATCGCTTAACAAATGAATGCCAGGGACACAATTCTTGGTAATTCCCCTTCAGTCCCTGAAGAGTTGAGCAACTAGCTTTTTACCTGTCTTTCTTTACTACTCCTTTCTTTCATTGCTCTTGATTTAAGTATCCACACCAATTCATGCTTTGGTTTCTATATGATGCTCTTTACTCCACCCCACTGATTATAGCTTAGACCTTAGATATCCATCTTAAGCATCTCACTTCTATTTTTATTTTATGTGTATTAGTGCTCTGCCTGCATATAAGTACACACACACATACATACACAGACACACACACACATTATAAAGTATAATTTGTGCTGGTTAACAACTCCTGAGCAGCGGGGGCCTGCTCTAGAGTATGGTTGACATACTCGGTTAACTTTCCTTTATTATATTCCCTACCTTGCCCCTTGTCACAGTAGCAGTTGTCTGGCAAAACTCCACACCTATTAAAACCAATTTTTTGTATCATTTTACCACTTTTACCAAGTAGCTAAGTAAGATTGGAGGAAGCATACACCTATACTAGATGTTTTTACATTAAATTCATGACCACAAACCTCAAAGTGAGTCCTGGGTGCTGCCAGGCAATCATACCTTCCCCCTTTATAGCGAAAGGCTTTGAAGGGAGCTGACTGTGGCTATTTCCTTTCCCTCCCCTCCAACTGTCTCTTGATGCTCCCTGATCAGGCTTTCCTTCTCTCCACTCTACCCAGTGTCTGGTGTAAGTGACCAATCACCCCCCAAGAGCATCTGATGGGTTGGTTATTCCTTCCTGTTGAACACACTTTCTTTGGAAGGCCTCTGGGGCAGTGTGTTCACGTCTCTCCTCCTGGCTGGCTGATCGTCACCGTGTCTGTCCTCTTGTCTACTTGTATACACATTTGCTTTACTTCTTCCAGTCTCCTTTCTCGGTGACACCTGTGACCATCCCACGTAAGAGCTCTGGGCATTGCCGCAGCTCTCGTTCACTCTACTCTGACCTCTCATCCATATCCATGAGCAGATCCCACTAGTTCTACCCCATTTTCTTGCTTTATTCCGGTCTCTCCAATGCTAAATTAGACCTCACAACTGTGGCCTCCCCCCTGGTCCATTATGGCAACTTCTAGACGGTCTACTCATTTGTGCTTGTACCCTTTATAACCTGGGCTTCAGTCAAAATAGTTTTTCTTTTATTTTCTTTTCTTTCTTTTCTTTCTTTCTTTCTTTCTTTCTTTCTTTCTTTCTTTCTTTCTTTCTTTCTTTCTTTCTTTCTGTCTTTCATTTTACTCAATTAATTATTTATTGGAGATAAGATCTTACTATGTAGCCCTAGCTGGCCTGGAACTTGCTATATAACCAAGCTGACTTCAAACTCACAGAGCTCTGACTGCTCCTGACTTCAAAGTGCTGGGATTAAAGGTGCCACCAACACAGCTAAAAACTATTCTTAAAAATTTCAAATCAGGAGGCTGGAAAGATGGCTCTGTGGCTAACAGCACGTGCTCAGTTCCCAGCATCCATCTGGCAGCTCACAACTATCTAAAATTCTAGTTGCAGGGGGTCTAACAAGTTTTTCAGGCCTCCACAAAACACCAAGCACATACATGGTGCACAGACATACATGCAGACAAAATACTCACACACATAAAATAAAATAAACTTAAAAATTACAAATCAGGGTAAGAGGATGTAGATGGGTGGCGGGGTGCCTGCCTAGCATGTACAGGCTTTGGTTGGGTCCTCGGCACCACAAAACAAAACATATGGACCAAGGGTCATTCTAAATGATTTCCCACCGCACTTGAAATTAAATCCGACCTCTAAGCCTGTAATTTTCCCTGGTATATTTCTTCAACTTCATTCCAAACCACTCTCCTCTTATTCCCTGTGCTTCGGCCACAGTGGCCTCCTTTAGGGTAGCTGTTTTTACCATACAGCCTTTTTATCAGTTGGTCCTTAGGCTGGAAAGCTCTCAGTGACATTAGATCTGCAGACTTCCCTTATCATGCAATCTCAGCTGACATGTCAATGACCACCATGAAGTCCTACCTAGGCTCTGCACAATATTAATAATCATTTCATATCGGAGTATCTTAACCTAATGATTTGATTGTCTTTCCGCTGTGGTAAGATAAGATCAAAACAGTAGGGATCAGGGTCAATATAAGAAGCTACTTGTATAAGACAGTTTATAAAGATTTTAAAAAATATATTAGACATTGTGGCAAGATAAGTTTGTTTTGTCTACATATGCATTTACTTACTATTTATTTTTGTTTGTAGAATAAATGAATAAAAACATAATAACGGAAGAATTTCCAACTTGGAGTTAGAAACTATAATTCCTTAGAGTGAAAAAGGCCTGAGTTCTTCCCATTCAAATCTGCAATGTCCCAGCTTCTTTGCCAGGAGAATCATACGGTCACTTTAAATTAACGGGACACAGTTTTCCCTCACAGAGCTGCAGAGACACATAAAGTTGACTCTGGACAGAGTGGTAAATGCCTAGGAAGGGCCTTGGTAGAAGGTGCTACACACAGCTTGGGAGGAAAGTCAGGAAATGTTTTCTGAAGAGGTGCTATTTGGATTAAGCTTCATGGGAAGGATGTGGAGTTGGGGTGCACACATCTATAGGGCTGAGGTCAAAGGGTTTTTCATCAAATGCAAGAAGAGCCTACGGAAATGCACAGAGTTCATATCATATTTAGGAAACTGTCACCAGAGAAGAGAATGAATTAAGGTGGGCAGGAAAAGAGGGAGAGGGAGGTTAACAGGAATAAACAATAGGAAGACTTGCTAAGGATTTTTGTACTTTATTCACAGAGAAAGAGTCAGAGAAGGATTTAAAGCAAGAAAATTGCAGTACGCTATGTAATCCTCATCAGAGAAATATCACTGCAGCATGAAAAGTCTAGAAGAAAATAGAGAGGACAAAGAGGCCAGCATAGATTTCCAAGCAAATCACAGCAGCAGGGGCCAGAATTCGTGACAATGGGTGGAGAGGGAGCAAAGGAATACTGAATACTCATAAAGAACTGTTAGGAATTACTAAGACTATAATACACATCAAAGCCAAATGCCACTGAAGGTGCTGACAGTAAGACGGGTAGTTACAGAAGTTAACGGCTGTGTCAGGTGTTTGTCACATGCAAGCTAATTCAAGACTGTGGTAAGACTTCCAAAGACAAAAGGCATCCTGAGCTTTAGAAAAGCTTCCATATACCACCTGCTTCCTTGTGCAAATACTTAAAGAATAATCTGCATGTTTAAAATAAATATCTTATTTTTAGGGTAGAAACTGAAAAACGTCCACTTTAGCACTGCAATTCCATTGCAATTTATCACATCAAGCCTAGTCAAGCATGAGTTATAAACAGTCATTACAGTCTCACTTCTAGTTAGTCTTCGCTCTCATTACTGAGAGGAGAGATATGGAAAAATGGTAATACTCCAACTGAGACATATTATGCAAATTTTAAAGTGATGAAAAGCTGCAATATAAAAAAACACATTTCTATTTTTCTAATAAAAATTAAGTCAACAATAAAGTGTGTTTTAGGGCAAAGGATGTTAGATGATAATAATATTAACTACAAAATACACTGTAGCAAATGCAATGTCTTTCTAAGGCACTAGCACCATGGTAAGTGAGAAAAAGAAAAAGAACGAAACGGCACAATCCTAGAAAGTTCTAGCCGAGGCAACATCAATTCTAGAGCTTGACACTTTCAGATCCAGATGTAAACTATAATAATTCTAGTTCATGTAATTTACACTGCCAATATTTTATTCTATAGAAATAATGTGTGATTTAAAATTTGAATTATGATCAAAGGCATGAATGTCAAATACCAAAAAAAAAGAAAAAAAAAGAAAAGAAAAACAAGACTCTAGAAAGATATAAATGGAAAATGCATGAAAATATAAAGTTGAAAAGAGAATTTAGACAGGAATTGTTTTAAAGACCAAAGGAAAACCCACATGATAATTTGCACTATAGATCACTAAGTAAGTACTTTTGTACTGCCTGCCTCTCAATTTAATAACATATAGTAACACAGTATGTCACTTACCTTACAACTATAAGAATAGCTATAAGAATTGAACAGATAGGATCTGCTATCATCAACCCAAAATTTTGCATCAGGATGGCAGAGGCAATTACACCAATACTCCCAAGTGTATCTGCTAGAATGTGTAAAAATACACCTAGAAGGAAAGCACAATAAAATTAGAAATATAAAGTAGGAATATTTCTTAGGACTATATTCGAAATTTCATATATAAAGCATTGTATATCAACTTGAAAAATCAGTAAGGAGGAGTAATGACTGCTTAGAAACTGCCTAACAGAATATTTATTACTGATATAATTGTACTCATATTGACCAGTTTAAACATCGTACTAGTACATTATACTCAATCTTATTAGAACAATACTAATGAAAGAGCAAAGAAAATTAATTTTAAATGCTATTTGTGAACACTCACCTTTACTTTAAAAAGGACAAAGGTTAATAATTTGTTCTGGGAAAGAAAGGGCATCAGGTGAAAAAAATTGGTTAAAAAAGTATTTTAATTTTGAATACATGTACACACAGAGCCCTCTGCTGGTGATTAAAAACATTGCCTTGGGACTAGAACTTCATATGGACCCTATCTACTCAACCTGATATTAATTATCCAAAAAGTTTCACTACCTAGATTCATTACTCTGCTCAAATTCACTGTGCAAAAAAAAAAAAAAGGCTTATGAATACTTTTAAATGACTAGAAAATACATCTTGAATTTTTAATATTAAATACTAAGTAGGACATTAACTGTTTAAAAACTCAAATTCACTATTAAGATTAGTGACAATTGTCTAGAAAACCAGAAAATATCTTAAGAAATTACATATACAATTTTTTCTGAAAATAGATCTAAGACAATATCTCACTCAACATGTGGATCTTTAATGAGTAAAATTTACCACACAGTAAAAGTCTTTAAACTTAAGTGCTTCGCTCAGAAAAAAAAGCCATTAGTCTTTAGCACCACCAACTGCTCTACATGAAAGTAGTCAAGATGGCAGACATGTGACCATCTTAGAAATTCACTGGGATTCCTTGAACAATAAAAGGTAAATGTATGCGTATTTAAACTAAAGGAAACTTTGTAGCAGCTTAAAATCTGACCACTAATGAGTCCCATTAAACCTTAATGTTTGCTGGGAAAAGACACTGCACCTCCCACTGTGTATTGACAGCAGGCAAATGAAGCTCCGCCCTTTCACTCCCAATTCCTTTTCAGACCACTCTGCAGAAATTTTTACATGTGTGCGCATATGCGTGTGTACATGTACATAAAACAGCACATGTGTGGAGGGTAAAGGACAACTTGTGGGAGTTGGTTCTCTCCCTCCACCAGGAAGGGCCTAAAGATTGAACTCAAGTCGTCAGGCTTGGTGGCAAGCCCCCTTACAGAGTCACCTCACCAGCCCCGAGCTGTTCTGTAACAAATAAACATTTTGTTGGCAAATACTTATAAACAACCAGCTTCCCCGGGGTACTTTAAATACCAAAGAATAAAATGTATTCATATCAAAATCACTTTGGCTTTAAAAAATAAAAATGAAAAAGATGCATATTAATCAATACAAATGAAAGTTCCTATGTTACAAACTCTTAAATGTGGTAACAGTTTTAAGCATTTATAGTCTTTAACCAGTGTTTTGGTAGGAAAAGAAATAAAAATAGCTTTGAATAATGAAAAAGGGGGAAAATAATTTGTTCTTGATTTTCCTGAGGCTGGAAAACCCCTGCCTACATTTACTTTCCTAGCTAGAAAGTAGGTTTTATTAACACACATCATGAATTATTGTATGTTATAGTAAATATTCATGAAAAAAATTACTAAAAAAAATATGAAGTATGTTTAACTCATATAAAATTGAAACTATACAAGACTTGTAACACACCAATGAACTAACACCTCTGAAATTTGGTACACTAGCAGCTGAATTGAGGACAGTTCTACAGATGAACACTGCATCAGCTCAAAGTGTGTTAGTGTGTATAGACCAGTTGGTAGGAAAGCTTTTATACCAGGCAGCGACAGCTCTCCTGCAGCTTCCTCCTGGCCTTGAGATCCACAAATACATGTATTTCAGAGACATATACTCATTTTCATAATAGTTTGTACAAAAGATGATAAAAGCCTACATCAAGGTTTTCCCTTCCTATTTATGATGATTTTTCATAACTAAATATAAATTATTATATATGATAGCACTTGATACAGTTACATCAAAAACATGCAAAGGCTGTTTTAAAGCAATTCCATATATTTTGTAACTGGAAAATTGGTGACTAGAAGGCAAATCTTTTGAAAATAAACTCTTCAGTATGGAGAAACACAAAAAGCTAGAATTAGACCAAGGCACAGTAGGAAAAAAATACTGTAAGAGAGGCTGGATCTAAAGCTACTGAGAAAACCAGACTGAAGTTACGTCTAAAAACAAAACAACAACAAAAACAAACAAAAAAAGGAGCAGGGAGCTGGGAGGCTGGAAGCCTTGACAATACAGTCTAGGGGAAACTGAGAAAGACTGGTTCACATCTCCAAAGGAAACTAGTAGAGCTCGTAGACAAATTGGCTTTCTCTGGCTGGTGTCATTTATATGACATTAAGCTCCTGTTTAGGTATCATTAATTGGTGCCTTCACACATGACAGAGGTTTCACTGGATTTCATTTTTAGGTCTAAGTTTTCCAACGTAAGAACATAATGAACGTTATACTTAGAAAAACTGTAATGATCCTAGGAAAGCAAATAGTCTATCTTGGAGTTATTGTAGTTAGGCCTAGTACTTACCTTTAGCAGGGTTCTCCAATTTCTTGCTTTTTAAAAAAATTAAATATGAGAAAACAATCAAGTGACAAAATATCGCAAATACACCCAACACAAGTGCATTCACTAGGAAGGATGACATTTAGAATATGACTACCATGTATTTCTTAAAGGAGAACTCCAGCCAACTGAGAACTCTAAAGCCACTTTCATGAAATCAAGAAATAGACAATTGCTGGACATACCTTGTAAAATCTGCCTGCTTGGTCCTGCTGTTTCTTTGAAGGATGGGCCATCTGTAGAGAATTATTTTAAAACATCTCTTCAATTCCTGATCCAAACTGTTTGCAATTCAGAGTCCTATTTGCTCAAGTGTGTAGAGGAATATTTAATCTTTTAATCTGGTAGCATGGCTACTAGAGTAGAAAGAATGTCAGTACACACCTTTAATCCCAATGTAGCACACACCTTTAATCCCGAATCAGAAGGTTGTGGTGGTGGTGCATGCCTCTAATCTGAGCACATTGGAGGCAGAGGCGGAGCTCAGAGCAAGAAGCAGAGAGTAGAGGTAGAGTTCAGAGTTCAGAGAAGGGGAAGCAAGGTAGAAGTGTGGAAGCAGAGCTCAGATAGAAGCAAGGTGGAAGCAGACAGGAAGCAGACAAGAGGCAGAGCTCAGAGAGGAGCAGAGAGTTCAGTCCAGCAGCTTGAGTGCAGTAAGCTCACAGACAGTTCACTTTAGAAGGAGAAGCCAAAAATAGAAGAGCCAATCCAAAATAAGCAGAGAGAAAGCAGAGTCAGAAGCAGATGGTTTTTGATTTATAGTTTGGAATTCAGAAGACAGCTAGTCAGAGTGAGCTCAGTCACAGTAAGTCTCACAGGCTGAAACATTCTAGGTTTAGGTTTGAAGATTAGATTGTACAGAGGCTGATACCTTCCAGGTCTAAACTTCAGATTAGATAGTAAGGAGGCTGAAATCCTCTAGGACTGGGGATTGAGTTAGGAAAGAATAAACTGTCCTCTGCCATGAACCCACAAAAAAATTAGTAAATCAATGATTACATCTGCATCTACACAAGTATATGATGAAAGTGTGAGTATACAGTCATATTAGACCTACAAAATTATTTTTTAAATTTGACCAAGTAGTTGAATAGAAGTGAATTTAGTGAGGACAAGTTTGAAATGTAACAATTTTGAGAATGCTCTCAAAATTATTTTATTAGAAATAAAAATCACAAGAAATTCAAAATATTATGAAAATGTACCAATATTATACTAACAGAATATCTTCTGATACTTTCACAATTAGAAAGTTCACAGAAAATGAAATTGCTACTTGGCATTTATAGAGGTTTATGAATGAAAGCCAGGACTGACAGTAAGGTAACCTGACTGTGGAACAGCAGCTTTCAGTAGAATCTACAAGACTGTGACATATTCTACACAAAAAACAGACAGATGCTACCTATAACACTTTATACACAGAAGACAGTCACTTTACTAAAACCCTTTTATCATGTGAATTACCTGAAGCATTTTCCCATGTCCACAAGGGCAAAAGCAAAGTTATTGCTTCAGATGTGCCCCAGATCACAAAGGGCAGAAAGGTTGTGTGCCACAGACCTGTGGGTGAGCTGCAAAGGATTTTAGCGGAACCATGTCAACAAGCGAATACTAAGTGTGAAGGCACACGGGTTCACTGCTAACTTATTTTGTGTGAAACGGGGAACTAGAAAGTGGACAACCTAAGTGACATAATCACATGCGTTGCTGAGCATAAAATGAAAAAAATTTCAAAATTTTAGATCAGTGAAATGTTCAGTAGGTTAATGTTGGAGGTGGGTGTTCATTCTCTTAATAAAATTCCTTTTGAGGAATGAAAATAAAATTTCCTTTATGAAAAGATAAAAAGTACTCTAATTTCTATACCTAAATGCATTAGAGATTACTAATCAGCTTTGCAATGAAATAAAAAACACACCTAAGTGGCAAAAGGTAGGCAGCATTTGTTTAAAAGGATCATTCACTGCAGCACAGCACTGTGCACTTAAGACACAGAAGCAACCTAAATGTGCTCAGTGAATGAATGGGATATCACTCTTCCTTATAAAAGAAGAAGTTGAAATTTAGAACAACATGGATAAATCTGGACGATGCAAAGGGAGTGAGACAGAATGATAAATACCAGATACCATGTATATGAGGAGGCTAAAGTAGTCAAACTCATAGAAACACAGAGAGGGCTGGAAGTTTCCATGTGCTGGAGAGTGTAGAGATGGAGAAGTAATTGTCAAAGGGCACAAAAGTCCAATTATACTATTTATGCATAAGGTGTAGAGAGCTGTACACAACACTGGAGCAATTATAGCTAACAGTGGACTGTACTCTTTCAGGAGGGTAGATAGAATGCTGTGCTCTAATATAGATGAATGAATAAATAATAAAGAAGGGGGATGAAACTGTTCATAGTGATGTCTGTAGCTAAAACTGAGGTAATGGTTCCACAAGGGTAAACTAATCCCTGAGATTAGGGCATAAACATTGAATATGCACAGCATTTTGTTTACCAATCATATTTCAATAAGGTGTTTTGAAATTTGAAGACTACAAAACTGGGCCTTAGAATATTCGATCTTTAAGACTCTTCTAAGTTTTTTATATGTAAAGCGTTAGTATTCTATCCACATGGCCAGTACTAGTCAAAATCTAAGAGCATAATTTATTTGAGGTATAGTCAGACTGTGTTACCTAAGCAGTTTCTATTAATCTATACTCATAACTCTTGTATAAATGAGCTGAAATAAAATATGCTGATAAACACTTTATAACTTAGTATCTACTACTATTACATAAAGCCTTCTGAAGGAACATGAAAGTAAATATTAGGCAGTTAGCATAAACAGTTATAATAAGCATTGAAAAATCTCTAGTGTTTTAACAGCATTATGACTACAAAAGGCCTTGGCAGACTTAAAACAATCATAGCTTTCATTTGTTAAACTTCAACTGTTTCCCATTCACACAATCAAATGACTCTCATTTTATTATTATATTCACTGAAAAGAAAACAGGAAAAAATTAAATCCACTGCCTTGTTTTCATGTTGTAGTACAATAAAAAGAACCCTGGAAACCATTTAGACAGACTCACTAGAAGCTAAGTGTCTTTTCAACAGACCGTTCCAGCTAGGACAGTCGCCTCATACATCTTGTTTGTTGGAAGGCTAGCCCTCTGCAGGTGCTCTGGCTGCACTCACCATGAGAATGGAAATGCCCGTGTCCGTGAGCGTGATCATGGCTGTGTGCAGCTCCTTGTTTGGTTTCATGACTATGGCAGTGATCTTCACAGCCATGGGTGTGATCTAAAGCACCATTAAAGAGGGAATGACTGTGTCCATGGCCTAGAAAACAAAGAATATTTGAACAGAAGATGTATAAGAATACAAAACTCATTACAATAATACTGGCTAGAAGAATCCTGTATCTGGAGTCAATGCAGGAAACTTTTGCTTCTAATAAGTTCTGTCAGTGTACTCAAACAATCCTGAGTTCCTACCATGGAGTACAGGAACAGACAGATGAAGATACTTCTGAAGAGGCCCAGAGATGGACTTGGATTTTAACCAGCTATTATAAACATATTCAATGAGCAAAAAGAAACCGGGTCTAAAAACTCATTACAGTAAGTCACTAACAGTAACAGCATCGAAATTATAAAAACAATGGTAGTAGCACACACCTACAATTAAGCACTTAGGAGGCTGAGGCAGGAGAGCAGCAATTAAAAGGCTAGCACGGGCTATAAAGCAAGGCCTTGTCTATAAACAACAAAATGTATAGTGGGATGGGCAGAGAGGAGAGAAGAAAAATTTAAAATACCAGAAATTCTGGAACTAAACAAAACAGCCAAAATAAAGCAGCCATTGGAAGGTTTCAACAAGAGTTCTGAGCTGCAACTGCTGCCAATGTACAGACAGGTAAAAGAAGAGATCATATCCTCTCTAAAGTGCAACAAAAAAGGAATGAAGAAAGACAGAGTTTCCAGAAAACGAGAGAAAGAGACAGGAAAACAGGAAACAATGGCTGAAAATTTGATGACCATATAGTCAAGAAATCCATCAATCTCCAAGTACAATAAACTCAGTCATATCAGATGCATCACAATTGATGAAAGCCAAATATAAGGAGAAAATCTTAAAGGTCGTCTTCTCTTACTGCATAGCGCTTCAAATATGAATAGCTCACTTCTCAAGAGAAATCCCAGATTCACAGAGCAGCCCTTGGGGAGACCAGATCATGGTGGATTCTCTTCCAAGTTCCTGTCTCAGTTCACACCACCTGTTGCACTGAGAAAAGGATTCAGGTAGATCTTCTAGATGGCAACACAATGCCCAAGACTGAGGGTCTCATTGTGCATTCCAGTTTGGCCCAGAACTAACAATCCTTTTGCCTCAACCTCCCATTGTTGGAATTACAGATATGACTCCTACTGTCTATATGTGATATCAAGCTGCCTCCAGGTCTTAGCTGAACTCCCACAATACACATGAGCATGTACATACATATGCAGCACAATCGCTTGCCTACAATCTGTTCCAAGGCAGATGCTTCCTGAACAAAAGGTGGAAGGAGAAGAAAGCTGATAAGCAAACAGAACATTAGATGCTCCTCCATATGTTAAACACTACCTTTGTCAACTATGCGCCATGGCGTACACACACACAGACACACACACATACATGCACACATTAAACAAATAAGAAATAAAAAAATGAAACAAACAAGAGAAAGAAATAATAGAGGCCAAAAGGCAATGGATGGATATTGAAATGGTAGTGGTGGGGTGCAGAGCTCAAAAATTTTATAATCCACAGAATTCTCTTTAAAATAAAGGAGACATTGAGGCAATCCATATAAACAGAAAGCCTGCCCCCTCAAAACATTAAAGGGTTTTCAGGGTAAATCAAAGGACATTAAAGAGTAGTTTAAACCCACACAAAGAAAAATAAAAACTGGAAAGATAACTACAAAGTCACAGAGTTTGCATTTACAACTTTGTTTGAAAAGATAGTGGCCAAACCAGTTAGTGCCAAACAATATTGATGGGTAATAAGCATACATTTCAATAATAATAAAGAAAAACAGAACAAAAGTACACTGGGGCAGAGTTTCTGTGTATTACTGAATTAACTTACTAAGCATCTGAACTAGATGCTGCTATTCCCAGGACGATCACTAAAAGTTTTTTTTTTTTTTTAAAGAAAATGACTGGAAAGATGTTTATTCATCCTAAGGGAGAAGTTATCTCAAACTCATTCATTACAAAGAATAAAGTATAATCGATGGAAGAACAAACCAGGTAGCAAGAAACCATCAAACCAAAACAAAAGCATTAATATCGAGGATTTGATATCCCTAGCCTGGAATAGGAAATCCCTGAAACAGAGAAGAAAATACACACACACACACACAACACACACACACACACACACACACACACACACAAAAAGACAAAAATCAGACTATGCTGTTATTTCTGTTTCTGTGACAAAAGACTCAGAAAGAAAGAAAGGAAGGAAGGGAGGGATGGAGGGAGGGAAAGAAAGAGTAAAAGCAATTATGGAAAGAAAAGGGTTGCAGTCAAGACAGGAACTTTAAGCAGCTAATCATATCATATCCAGTCTAGCAGAGAAAAACACATCCATGCTCATTTGCTTGCTGCTAGGCTCAATTCCAAGACCCCTTGCCTCGGGGATGCTGCCACCATATCAGTTAACTACACTGAGACAATACCCCTCAGTCATGTCCATAGGCCAACCTAATGTAGACAACTCCTCGTTGAGACTCTCTCCTCAAGAGAATATAGGTTCCATCAGTGACAATGCTAACCATCACAGACTACATACAAATTAATCCCTATATAAGAACTTAAATACAAACACCAACTGGGAAAAGATACTTACAAGACATAAAACAAAGGAAAGTAGCAATACTGTAAGTAACACTGTAACTTATAAACAGGGTAGGGGGGCAACAGAGAAGCAGTTATTGTCAGGAACACACCAGCAGAATGCTCAGCCTCACTGCATGAAAAGTTAGAAGCCACCTTTATCAAATGTGAGCAAAACCACTTAAGTTTATAATATTAAGGGTTGATGAGGGTTGGGGAGAAAACTAATTCTTGCATTTATTTCTGGAAGTGGATGTGAATGACAGTCATTTTGGAAGGCAACTTGAAAACTAAAAGCATGCATCTACGAAAAATGTATACATACTATATTTTATGAATTCTGCTTATACATTATCACACTGAATTAAAAGAACTGTTTATAATGATGGAATGTTCTAGATCTGAACTGCATTAACATGGAAGCGTCATATGCTCGCTTGTTTCCTCTATTGTTTTGTTTCCTCTGTTGTATTGTTCTTCTATTGTCTTGTTTCCTTTATTGTTTTGGCTTGTATTTTGCTTTGCGGTTAGACAGGGTCTCACCATGTAGCCTAAATACCCTGGAATTCACCATGTAGAACAGATAAGCCCAAAGCTAACATTAATCCTCCTGCCTGTCCCCTAAGCCCTGTGATTGTAGGTATGCACCACCAGGCCTGACTTCATTGAATTTTCTGCGGCCATTAAAAATATGAGTTTGTTACAATAAAGTGATTTCATAAGTTGATTAAAAATAAAAAATGCAAGGTAAGTAGACCAACATCTATCAAAGGAAGGATCTTAAAAACACATTATACGGTAAATTACAAATACACAAATTTTTTAGAAACTAGATTTGTGGTTTTCTGATACCTGCTTTTTTGTTTTGTTTTGCTTTAAATGTGAATTAAATATTACATAAAGCAGATGAGCTACAAAAGTCTGGAAAGATTCATTTCAATATGATAACATGCACAACAGCTCTGAAAGTAATGAGATGGAGGGCTATGGAGATAGTTCAAGGGATGTTTCAGGAAGACATTTCTGAATATCCAGACATTATACTTTTGTGACTTTGAAATTATTAATTTTCTGAAGTATTTAATGATGAAAACATGCAAAAAATAAATAAATAAAAAAGAAGAAATGATGACTGGAAAGGATATCTGTCCCCTAAGTCTGAAGACCTGAACTCGACGGACCAAGAGACCAACTCTCCTAAGTTGTCCTCTGACCTCCATATGTACGCGTACAGACGGACACACATACATACATACACACACACACGTTAAAGCATAAAGAAACAAATAGTTCTAACCATCATACCAGAGCCATGAGAATGTCCGTGACCTCCATGATTGAAAACAAATATTCCCACTAGGTTTACTGCAAATCCAAGAATTGAAACAAGCAGCAATCTCTCGTGGTGTACATCCGGAGGAGCCAACGCTCTCTAGGAAACATAAAACGCAAAGAGACAGCATTGATGTAATTCCTGATTGAGCAGCTGGTGGCAACATAATTTGGTGTTACAAATTTTAGTCATTTGCAGAAGTAAAGGTGTTCAAAACAACCTGCCAAAAGTTAAGACAGCCGAAACTGGTATTCACATTGCAGGAAAAGCAACAATTACTGTTTCTAAATAAATGTAAATACATGTGAGGATATTTGGTTCCAAACCTGTTCCTCCTACTCTCTCTAAGTTTACTAATCTTCATATTTTCTTTCCACTCTTAGAAAATGTAAAAAGTTATGTTAAAAGTTAAAATGTTAAAAGTTCTCTAGCAAAACTCCTAGGTTCTAGATTTTTTTTTTTTCACTAACAATCCCAAAGGCACTCCTGACCCAGACCACCTCTACTTCTCAGCGGCAGCACTCCCCTTAGTTCGTACAGGGTTACCATTTCATTGTTTTCCATCTCAAGATATTTCACATACATGTAATTTTTTTACTACTTTGTAAGTCCTCCTATACACATATAATATTTTGTCTTATCAAGATAAACCTCAATAAATGACAGTTGAAAATATCTCTATTGTTATGACATCTTTAAAACATTTTCATTGAAAAAAAAAGTGATTTCTTGATTCTAATGAGTATCTACTATACCTCAACTCCTTCTGAGAAAATAAAAAAAGCAGTGAAGATCAAAAATAGCCCATTGACAAAGCCAGCCAGAACTTCCGCTCTAACGTACCTAAAGAGCAAGGTAAACAATGTATTATACTTCTTAAAATCCAAATAAACGTATAACACATTACATGATTTTTAAGTGCCAACAAAGTCTTATTGCTTACAGAATACATTTTATATAATACTAAAAAATGAATGAGGAAATTAGAAATCAGGTTTTTAAATGTACATATACCTCCTTTTCTGAGAACTCATATTCTGCTTTGTACCTTATAGCTATGAAATCATCAGAAAATGAAGCATTGACTGAAAGTAGAGAAACTGTTATGTCAGAAAAACTTGAGACTTATAATTTTCATCTTTTTTCTAAAACCAATAATGAACTCATTCTCTACAGGACAGGTTATGGCTTAAAGCCACAACTTTAACTTTGTATTTTTACATGTCTAAACAGTATCAGCTGGTCCTTCATCAACATTACAAAGCTGCAAAACTGTTCTTTCGGACTCTGTGTGGTGGCATGTATCTGCAATGCCAGCAATGCCATTGCAGGAGGACTGCAATTCTAGGCCAAGTTAGACTATATACAGAGCCTGTCTTAAAAAAAAAAAAAAAAAATGCTTAGCCGGGCAATAGTGGTGCACCCCTTAAATCCCAGCACTCAAGAGGTAGAGGCAAGCAGCTCTCTCTGAGTTTAAGGCCAGCATGATCTATAGAGTGAGTTCCAGGACAACCAGAGTTACAACAGAGAAACCCTGTCTCAAAAACAGAAGCAAAGAAAAAAAACCTAAGATGTTTGCTCCAGTGTTTCTCATGAAACAAAAGAAAGGAACAGCAAAGGAAGGTAGATCCAGGTTTCCTACAGAGCTGAAAAGAGTCATTCAAGTCTAAACTATTTCTCTTTCATTTTGTTTCTACTCTGACATCTACATAAAATTATTTTGGCCACAGATTGATGATGTATATGTAGATTCACCAGATGTAGACATTGGTTCAGGGCAGAGGACAGTTTACTCTTTTGTCTAATTAAATCACTGGTTGTAAGCCTGGAGCCCAGGAGCTTTAGAGCGTTTTGTCTCCTTTACAGTCTAGTCTTAATCCTTGAACTCAAAGGTGTCAGCTTTCGTACAATCTAGAACATTTAACCTGCTAGCCCAGACCTAGAAGGCTTCAGCCTTAGCCTTCCAAGACCTACTATTGATTGAGCAACTCTGACTAGCTCCTCTTCTGGTTCAGCTCACTCTCTGTTCTGGGCTGCTCTAGCACAGCTCTGTTGTGTCTCTGTGTCTCTCCTCGAGCTCTCACTGCTCCATCTTGCCTCTATAACTGACTGCTCTGTAACTCACTCCAGTCTCAGCTTCTGTAACTCCTCTGCAACTTACTCTGTTCTGACTCTGTAACTGACTCCTGTCTGCCTCTCAACTGACTCCTTAACTGATTGAGTGTCTTCATCAACTGACTCCTCTTTCTGACTCTGTTAACTCTTCCTCTGATTAGTCACTTTGTCTGCCATTCACTCTGACTCATTATCAGGCATCATTTTCTGCATGACACTGACTCCTTCTGAGTCTTGCTTCCCGTGACTGCTTCCACTGTTTTTTCTGGGGATTAAAGGCATGGACCATCATTGCCTTTTGAATACTAGGATTAAAGGTGTGTCTACATTCCATTCAGACCACACAAGCCTCTGAATGTAGCCCCTGGAATGTAGACACTAGCTTTCACACAGGGCTATTCCTTTACATGTCTGAGTATCCAAATGAGGGAGAGAACAAAACCACCATACATAAGGGCAAAGCTAAAAAGATGAATAAAACCATGCTATGTTAACAGATTTAAAAAAAAAAATGAAGCAATGTGTCAAAGTCTAATATCTTCATAATAAAAATAGATATTATGTTCACTTAAAAAACATGTGATGAAATAATTTTAAATAAATAACAGCAAAATATCTCTTCAGTAAAAAAAAAAAATAAAAAGGAAGGAAGAAAGGAAGGAAGGAAGCAAGCAAGGAAGGACGGACAATGGACAGACGGATGGAATGGGTGGTGGTGGCACATGTATTTAATCCCAGAACTACGAGGGCAGATTTCTGTGAGAGCAAGGCCAGTCTGGTCTATAGAGTGAGTTCCAGGATAGCCAGAGTTACAATAGAGAAACCTTGTCTGGAAAATCAAAAAGAAAAAAAAAAAAAAAAAAAGAAAAGGAAAGGAAAGGAAAGAAAGAAAGTTAGGAATAAAGGAAGGAAGGAAAGAAATATGATGGGTTTCATATTAGTGTATCAAAAATAGACTACGAGAAAATTCCTATATAGCAACAATATATCTACTAAATTCTTTTGGTAAAACTAAGGGCTTATCCGTCAAACAAAGATTCTGTATATAAATAAATTTACACAGTATAGATTCTGATCATATACTTTAAAATATCCCCTTTTATTTTGAGGTTATAATATAAATATATCATTTCCTCTTTCCCTTTCCTCCATTCATATACTTTTAAAACTGGAAAATCTAATCTAGGAAGTTAAAAGGTAACCCTGAGGAAGGTACATAAGAAGGACTAAAAGAGGCCTGAGGGTGGTTTCAGGAGCTCAAATGAATTCAATTTGTAAAACTTCATGGTTCTAAGAGCTATTTTTCTGTGTACCTTATGGTGCAAAAAAAGTATCTGAAAGTCTTACCCATAGGAGAAAGCATCATTATCTCTCCACTTTGAAATAACAGAAGCTGCCAATCCGGCCAATATGGCAGTACTATCAAAAAACATGTGGAAAGAGTCGGAGATCAATCCTAGGCTGAAAAAGAACAAATATGACAGTATATTATAAAACAGAGTAAACAGAAAAGCATTTTCCCTAAAAAACTAAGGTTTATTTGGAATTACCTTCTTAGGCAGCATTAAAACATGACACACAGAAAGATCCTGTTAATTAAGCCCAGTGCTGCTGAAAATGGTAAGAAAAAGCTGTGTGCTGCAGCGTTGTAGGAATTGCTCACTGTCCTGTCACAAGCAAAAGTCAACTGCTATTAAGAGAAGGGCAGAAGAAATGCTGCCATTGGAGGAGAAGCTCTTATTCTAAAGCAAAGTCTGTTATCATTACTATTTCCCTTAAGATTTAATTTATGTGTATGACTGCCTGCATGTATGTATATGTACCACATGTGTGTCTGATGCCCATGGAAGCCAGAAGAGAATGTTAAATCCCTAGATCTGGAGTTACAGACAGTTACACGCTGCCACATGGATGCTGGTAAATGAACCTGTGCCTCTGCTAGAGCAGCAAGTGCTATTAACCACTGAGTCATCTCCCCAGTCCCAAGTCTGCTATTATTAACTATAGTGGAATGTTTGAACTTATTCTCAAATATTGTAAAGCTACATGCACTTCTATACAATAAAATGAACTTTAAAACATCTGCTATATCTGGCAGCAAGAGCTGCTTACAGAAGGTCATCTTCCTTAGTTGTTAAAACCAGTTTTCTGGGTGTGAATGTGCTGCAGCTTTCTTGAATGCGGAAAGAATGCTAGTTTTAGGTACTGGTAACTGTCTGCTCAATCAATACTCTTAGAAAAAGCAACTGATGTCCAAATTTACCTTGGCCTCTGCCATCTCAATGTGGAAAGCATTTGATTGTTTTAGTACCAATGAAATGAATTTCTGTGGTTCCTCCCACAGTGTCCAACATGGAGATATGGGAACATCTATGCTTCTAGGCCTTGACCTTCACCTAATGGCATCAAGGTCAGCTGTCCAGTGGAAATTGGGATATTTGAACTTTAGAGTTCTGTGCATTAAGGTAATGAGAGTTTTGTATCTATTGGTGTGTAGTGCCTTTCTTCATCTTTCCTCAATAAAAGGACCTGAAGAACTTGAGGTCAGGGTTCAGTCCATCATAGAGGTCAGACCCTTTGTCTAAGTCATTCAGGCTTGCATCTCTGAGAATTGTCTTTTGTTCTTTATTGAACCCGCTAGAGATATAATTACATCTATAATTAACTGTCCTGCTCCCAACTCTTGACACTCAGTGGTGGAAGGAAGACTGGATAAGGAGATGTAGGAACATGAAATACACCCTTCCCAAGATACCAGCTCTGTCTCACTCTGTGATGCCCTCTTCATGTTTCACCAGATGCCAGAACATTCATATTGGACTCCACAGCCTCTAGAACCACGAGCTTAACAAACCTCTATTCTTTAAAAAGTAACAAAGAAAGAGAACTAACAATTGAACTTTAACTCTCATTGTACCAGGACTGCCTAAGTCTAAAGCTGTGGTAGAACACATCACCATGTCTTCACCAAGCCTGTGACATGGCAATAGGAATCTACGAAGGCCACAGAGAGTCCAGGCTGCGGTGCAGGTACAGACTAGCTGAAAGCTGAAGACAGATCAAGTATAATGGAAAACCCTCTAGTATTCTAAATTTTACACTAAGCACAGGGTAGTAGGAACCACTGGAAAAACTAGAACTGCCACTTAGTGAAATTTACTAGCAAAAACAAATCCGCAGACTCAAACCTAAACCAACTACTAACCACACAAGCTTCAAAGCCCTACCATAGTCACAGTCAGGAAAGAAAACAGTGGGCCATTTCTAGATATAACTATACACCTCAGTCTTTACTTTAAATACAATACTAAATATGCAATAAATATTTATGACATAAAACAATAACTATACGAAATACTTAAAAGAACATGATGAAGAGCACTATCAAAGACTCACTGTCAAAACGTATAGCAAGCAACGGAATCAGAACCAGAAATAGCCCAAATGTTAGAACTGTCAGAGAACTTTAAAATAAATATGATTAGGGACTGGCAGGATGGCTCAACATTTAAAAACACCAGTTTAGGTTCCTAGTACCCACACAGCAGCTCGCAACTGTCTACAACTCCAGTTCTAGGGGATTCAGTGCCCTCTTCTGGTCTCTGTGGGCCTCAGGCACACATGTGTACAGACACAGAGGCAAATCACAAATACAAATAAAAAACAATTAATATGTTAAAGAATGGGTGTGGTGCTGTAAAACATTCATGAACAAATGGAGAATTTCCATAGACAGAAACTTTACATGAAGGATCAAATGAAGTAGTTGAGAATTATCCTAAAGTCCTGAAAGAAAGCCAATCACAATCCAAGATAATTAATGAGTACCCACAAGGGGCGGGTGGAGGGGCTAAGGGGGGACCCTACACACTTACACAGAACACCAAAGAGAAAGGGAAAAGAAAACTTGATAGAACAGAAAAAGAATAAGAGTCACAGATTATTCTTACTGGAAATGATTCAAGTCAGAACATAATATAACAATATCCTCAAAGAACATAAAAGAGAAGTTTTGCTTACCTCTAGTATCTTTAAGGACAACTGAGAATTTTTTTTAAAGGAAAGAGATTATCAAAACCAAAAGTTGGTTCTTTGAAAAGATCAAGGCAACGTTTGCATCAACTAATCCATGATAAAGACTCAAGCACCAGGCAGGAGCCTGCAATCCCAGAACTCAGCAGCTGAAGGCACTTAACAATGACAACAAGAAATTCTTACCACTAAAAATCAAGAATGAAGAGGGACACTGTTGCCTTTACTGAACTGGAAAGTGTAATAAGGAAAAGATTATGAACCATATGTCAGCAAATATCTAAAAAAATGGTACTCAGAGGCAACATTCTCACAAATTTGTCTGAAAGTTAATCATCTGAAGCCTATGATAAGAAAAGATTGACTAAATTGATTTAAAACTTCTAGCAACAACAATCTCCAACATGTCCCATGTTGGCTTCACTTAACTAATTCACAAACATTTAAAACATAATTAATATCAATCTTTCACAAGCACTTGGCAAAAACAGAAGATAAGAGAATGCTTCCCTAGCCAGGAGGTGAAGATGCACACCTTTAATTACAGCACTCAGGAGGCAGAGGCAGGAGTATCTCTGGGAGTTTGAGGACAGCCTGGTCTAAAGAGTGAGCTCCAGGACAGCCAGAGTTACAACAGAGAAATCCTGTCTCGAAAAAACAAGCAAGTAAGAGATACACCAGTGTTAACACTAAAACCAGATGAACCATTAAGAGAAAGAAACTGTGTACCAGTATCTCTTGTAAAAGTGAATCCAAAACCCTTCAACAAGACACCAGCAAGCAGGCCCAGTAATACACTTCATGAGTAAGCATACCTAACCAACAATGACTAAATCCAAGAATACAAGGATGGTTTAATATATTGAAAACCAACCATTGTAATCTATCATATAAATAAAGGACAAAAAAAGTCCAACAGATGAAAAACATTGCAAAAAAATGTAACATTCCTGATGTTAAAAATACACAACAAATTTAAAGTACAAAGAATTTCTTTAACCTTATATATGGTAGCTATAAAAATATACAGCTGATATCATCATTAAATAGTGAAATTAATTAACTAATAAGTTAATAGTGAAAGGTTGTTTTCCCCAAAGATCAGAAACATGACAATGATGTGCTATTTCATTTGCTCTACGTATCATTTTTCTGGAGAGTCTAAACAGAGCAACAAGGTAAGAAATGAAATCAAAGTTCCTCAGATTAAGAGAGAAGTAAGATGATACACACACACACACACACACACACACACACACACAAACACATAAAATATACTTGCAGACAATATTATCTTACATATAGAAAATATTAAAAGAATACACAGAAAACCTCTGCTTGAATTAATTAACTCAGTAATATTGCAGGATAAAAATAATCAACATTAAAATAATTTGCATTCCTACATGGTAACAAAGAAAAAAAGTTAAAATGTTTCCATTTACAACAGCACTCAAGAAATTAACATTTAAAAAGATAAATTTAATAAATTACAAAATTTATACTCTGAAAACTACAAAATATTGAAGAAATTAAAATGATCTAAATTCATGGGAAGACTTTCATGTTTACTGATCATGTTTATTGATCATTCATAGTGCTTATGAATGAACCCATGCTTCAGACCCACTAAATGTATGCTCTACCACTGAGATATACCCCATACCCACAAGACAATAGTCCTTAACCTCCCTTTTAGAACTAAGCAAACTTCATGAATGTGTGAGTCATTTCTGTTCAAGGACAGTGCTAATCCCAATCCTGGCATCATTTCAATTTCAGTAAATGTGAGAGATCAGCAAGGAATCAGAGGATGATACTTTCCCAAATGACCTACATTTCCAATTTATCACCTATCCAGAGAATGACAAGCCAATCCTAAAATCCATACTAAAAGAAGCACAGGGCTTGAGAGATAGCTCAGAAGTTAAAAGCATGTGTCGCTCTCTCAGGAAACCTGGGTGCAGTTCCCAAGCACCCACACAGTGGCTTCAACCATCCTTAACTCCAATTCTAGGGAATCTGACCCCCTCTTTTGACCTCCACCAGGCATGAGCATGGTACACATACACACATGCAGGCAAAACACTCAGACATGTAATGTAAATAAATCTAAAATTTTTTAAATTCATATAAAAAGAGCAGTGGTTCTATAAAACAATAATATTTTGAAGAAAAGGGGCAAAGACAGAGAATTAATACTTCCCAATTCCAAAAGTATCAGAGCTACATTAATCAAAACAGTGGGTGCTGGCATAAAGGCAAATGGAGACCAACAAAACCAAATCTAAGGCCCAGAAATAAACCATCACATACACAGGAGGCCAAATCATCTACCTTTCCACACAAGACTTACAAGGGGACCTCACCCACTGGTGCTCTAGCCACCTTGTCAGGGAAGTGCTTTCCAGCCCACAAGAGCTCCTTCCAGAGCAGCAGGCACACTGTGGCTCATGAGAGCCACTAAAGCTCTGTCCCATTCCCAAGCTCTACTGCTGAATCAACCTTTCCTGGGGAAAATCGTTCCATCTTGCCTGGGGAACTGGCTCTCATCCACCACTACTCACTTTCACCTGAGTTTTAACTATTTACTATCCAACTCTTCCCCTGAGTTCCATCCAAGGTTCTGGATCCCAGGAAGAGTCCCTTAACATAGACACGGGCTCTATTCTCTTTACCTTTAGTTCCTGCGGCCCTAAGCAGTGGCAAGCCAACACTTCACCTTCATCTTTCCTTTTCTCACTTTCCTTTGCAAATCAGAGGCTAGCCCATATGCGACAGTCTTATGTCCCTTTCCTGTTATAATTATTTCCTCCTTTATACAATCAAGTTTCCTCTGGACAGCCATCTGGCATCAGCTACACATCTCATTAAGTGAATCAGGACACTATGATTGCTACTATAGCAAAGAGGCACCCCATTCCTCATGGAGAAACACAGCCATACTTCTATTTATTTTTGTGGTCCTGGGACTCTACCACTGCATTATAACCCCAGGGCAGTTTTAGCATTTAAAAAAATGTAGCCGAACCTGAAAAACTACTTCCTTGTCTAAAATGGAAAAGCACCATGTACTCTTACAGCAGACAATAAGAAGCCTTCTCCTTGAACCTAGTGCCATGATGTGAAAGTTACTTAGTTACAGATGAGTAGATAAACCCACATGAAAAGTCATCTAGTTCTCATTCTCTGTAAAAATACTGGTGGGGAAATGTAAATTTCACTGCTCATCTTCAGTGTTACTGTGAATTATCATTTGGACTTTGTGGCACAAATTTCTTTAAAACATAAAAGGTGAGATGGTGAGATGATTTAGGAGGGAAAGGCACCTACCTAACACCAAGCCTGATGACCCGCCTGTTCAAGGCCCAGGGCCCACATGTACATACGTACGTGTAGATAGATAGATACACACACACACACACACACACACACACACACACACACACGACAATAAAAATGTAATAAAAACTTCTGAAAAATAAAAAGTAACTAAAACATAGAGGTAGCATAGATACACATCAAGTAAAATGTGATGCAGAAAAAGTAGTTCCTACAATCAGCATACTTGTTTTGGGTTCCTCTTTAAACACTAACTTCTTTTTTAAAGCATTATGATACTTTTTTACATGACTAGTTCTAAAGACATTTTAATGAGGGGAATTTCCTCTGGTATAAAGGAGAAACTCTAACACTGAAGTAAAATAGAATGTGAACAGACTGCATATGACAAAAGAAACACTTGAAGTCAGGCATGGTGGTTCAAACTTGCAGTCCCAGCATTCACGCACCTGAGGCAAGAAGAACCCTAGGAGTGAGCCCAGGCTACCCTTGGCCATAGTGTAAGACCCTGACTCCAAAGAAAAGAGGAGGGAAGGGGGGAGGGAGGGGGAGGGAGAGAGGAAAGGAGAAACTTTTGAGAAGAATTTCATATAACATTAGCAGTGACGATACATATCTATATCTAATCAATCTCAACACCCCCCCAACCCCCCCTCCCGGGCACTGTGGAGTTTGAAACTGGCCTCGTTTAAGACCTCTTTTAAAAAACAAAATAAGAAAAAGATTATGTTTAAGGTCTACTTGCAAAAATAAAGGCAGAAAGAAAACCTATGATTCCAAGAGACAAAATCTTCCCATATCACCCCAAAAACACTGTGTATGAATCCTATTTAGATTCTTATCTGGGTAATATAACATAAAACAAAGTAGGAGACAATAAAGGACATATGAGCACTTAGGAACTGTTTTGGTTCTTACCTTTTTAAAAAATTAGCCCTCAGCAGTCATGGGAAGACTGGATCTTGCATCTGTTTAGGTCAATGACAAAATAAGCGACCTGGGCTGTGTGTTGAGCAGATGTTTAAGATGAGTGACGGGTACATAGCTCCATTGTACTATTTTACACATGCTTAAGATTTCTGTGATAAAGCATTTCTTGAAAGGTCTACTGGTAACTGAGCCAGTATCTATTCAGATTAACTGGTAAATATCAATTCACAGTTGAAGATGGGGATCATCATAATTCACAGACTCCTGCCCAACTGATTTTTCATGATGTGGAATAAGAAGGGTAAGTATAAATTTAGTACCAAGAAATTAGGAAAGTAAGCTGGGGATGAACCTGTCTCAAAAAAATAAAGTGGAAAGTGACTGAGAAAGCGACTGAGTTTGAATTCTGACCTCCACACATGCATGCACACACACATATACAATCGCACACAAACAATTTAAAAACCAAAAAAAGAAAATGATGAGAATTCTGACATTGGTAAGGCTAATAAACTAATGAACTATAGTGAAATAACGTGTAACTCCACTCTACTCTGTAGTCCCTGCATGTTCATCAACATGGAATACTTATCTAAGGTTTTAAGGTGAAAAATAAAACTACAAGAAAGCAAAGGGCTTCACCACAGCTTACAGTGAGTTGTCATTTGCAAAGAGGAATCTTGATAAAAGACTAAAATATCTAAAATTATAATGTAATAGAAAAACGTGTGACTAATGAAAGCACTTTTCTTCACCAAGGAATTGCTTAGCAAACATCTTCTATACATGCTACATAAAACCAGAACCAAATAAAACCCCAGTATAGCCTTAAACATTTCTTGAACAAATGTTCATCAAAACAGAAACATCAACCATTACAGTGTGTTTCGTGATCTTCTTTAAAGTCTATGTGAAATTGTTTCTAACAGTTTTAGTAGATGATATAACTGAATTAAGTTTGTAAATAGATGGTGAAGCAAATAGGAGAAGAGCATGAAAACAAATAAAGCCAAACACAGTGACATACTAGACTATAAGGGGGTAGGAGGGACCACCATGCAATTCACATAAAGGTACTGAAGGCCATGCTGTAATTTTGGAAAAAAAGAAAACAAAAGCACTACACCTCAATTTTCTATATTAAGTGGGTTTCTCTCTTTCTCCAGTACATATGCCCTTTCCTCCTCAGTAACAAAGCCTTGACTTGCATAGGTCTACATGGTTGTGTGGAATAAACCACACTGCTTCTAGGCACAACCATGTGATAAAAGCACGAAGGACAGCGTCATGTGTTAGCACCCAGATAAGTCCTGAGACGGCATGTACATTCTTTGCCTCTCTCTTTCTATGCTCCAGGCATTCTGATGCAAGGAAAAGGTGGAACTCTGCCAACCATCTTGGGAATAAAGTACAATTTATTATGTTTGTTTTTTCTGTAACTTGGGAAAAAATATCCTCGATGATACAAAACTACATTCTTACATTACCCTGAATGATATAGTTACTCAACAATAAATGAATGAAAAATAACAGGACCTACACAGGTCTGCACCAGGTCTTTTGCATATATAGTATGGCTTCCAGTTTAGCATTTTTATGGGATGCTTATATGCAAAGAAATGGGTCTGTTTCACGTGCGTCTTTTCCTTCTGTTTTTTTATCCAATTCTAACATGTTGCTTTTTGTTTTAGCTTATATTTTATTCTATTTCATTATTATCCCTTAGAAGCCCATTTATTTTTTAATGAGAGGCAGAAATGGAAAGGCAGAAAGGAGGAGTAAAGGGAAGAGAAACCACAATCAGGATGTATTGTGAAGAAAAAGAAATCTATTTTCAATAAAAAGAAAAGTATTCTCAGAGGAAATAAAAAACATCAATCGTACCCCTATACTTTCCTCTCAACTTCTAAAAACCAAAGAAAGGAGCTTAACTTTTGCTTTCTTTATGTTGTTGTTTGTTTCCCCAAACAGAGACATTAGCAGTATAGACGGATGAACCTATACACTCGATCACTCATTCTTTCATTCAGCAAATAAGTATTAAGCCCCTATTCTGTGCTAAGTGCCATGATGCCCGGTACTATAACATCCAGCACATGCACTGAGCTGTAAGTAAAGCTACCATCTAGCTGAAAGGTGAAAGGGAGTAGACAGCCAGTGGTGGAAAGTGCACAGAACTTAGCTCTTGTTCCACTGATGATACCGTCTCCTCATCAAAAACACAACCCAACTATAACTAAGCTCTTCCTTGAAAATGGAGGCCCAGGAAATAAAATCAGAACACCTTAGATTTGTTGCAATTCTATCAAATGTTTCTTTACATCTTTGTGAGGGAGTGTTCTGTTTTGTTTTGTTTTTTCTCAGGCCCCGGTTTCTCTGTGTAGCCCTGGACTCACTCTGTAGACCAGGCTGGCTTTGAACTCAGAAATCCTCCCACCTCTGCCTCCCAAGTGCTGGTATTAAAGGCATGCACTGCACCACCTGGCTAGGGGAGTATTTTATCCATGGTTTAATCCTCTATATTGGGAAAAACAACTTCTTGAACTTTCATCTTCAATAATCTGAAACTTATTTTTATAGAATGAAGTTGAACACAGAAATGAACAAGATAAAGTGGAGTGAGGTGAGAAATGAGCACAGAGATAATCCATTCACAAAAAGAAATTAATAATCAAAGAAACTGAGAACTTTGGTGTATAAGAAGCTAGAATATGAAAAGATCTGAGTTTAAAACAAAACAAAACAAAATGTTTGAAGCTGGCTCCGGCTCTTATGAATTAAGTATGTAGCTGAAGATGAACTTTAACTTCTGATCTTCCTGTTTCCACCTCCAAAATACTGGGATGATAGGCTTACAGCATCATGTTTGGGGCAGTATGACAGGCTAGCACTACATTTCAAGTCTGAGCGATTTAACAACACAATGAGAGAATAAACCACCAGTGTACAGAAGAACAAGTCACTTGAAGACAACAGAGAAAGTTAGCCAAAAGTAGAAAAGCAAATCACCTAAGTGCAGATAACAAGTCATACACCACTAATATTTTCGATCAAAAAGGTAGTATACACCTAACTTTCTATGAAATAAGTGGTTTAGACACGTAAGATGTGAATCCCTTAAACAAGATATTCCATGACGTGATTTACGCCAATGAAAGGTCATAATGAAATATAATACGTAGCAATATAAAGTAACTACTAAAATGTATATATATAAACTATGTAGTCATAGAGTAAGCAACACATATGCCAAAATTATGACACAATTTAGAAAGAGGAAAATTTACAATATACTATAAATAGCATATATTCATGATTAAAGTATTCTATTCAAATACAAGTTAAGACTATAGTGCTTTTAACATATATGATACATTGAAGAGTATTAACTTCATGAAATTAAAAAAATCTGTTTTGTGGTATCCTTAAATATACACACAATTCTCAGGGGAATTAAAATGGTTATTAAATACATCAAGCTTTAATAATATCAGTTTGACTTCTGCACCCCAAGCAACAACAAAACCAATAATCTCTATAATCTACTACTTACTGAAGGTTTTTTGTTTTATTTTGTTTAGTTTCTTGGGTTTTTTGTTTGTTTGTTTGATTTGGTTTGGTTTGGTTTTTGAGACAAGGTCTTTTAGTAGATAGACCAGGCTGGCCTCGAATTCACAGAGATCCTCCTGCCTCAGCCTCTGCCTCCTGAGTGGTGTGAACCAGAGAATAGATGTCACAACATCTGATGAAACGATTACTTTGTTCAAACTCAACAGAGCTAGAGACCAAAGACTATCATCTTTTTCCTCTCTGAAAATGGACCTTAAAAGACAGAAACCAAGTTAGTTTAATAGAAGTTAACAAAATAACAAACCATAAATAGCAAAGGTTAATCTAGGATCCTATATAACTCTCCCTTGAAGATTCTGGGAGAGTCATATCCCCCATCCTTTATCAGATTCTTTTTCTTTAACATTTTTCCTTTTATTTGTTTGTGTGTGTGCCTGTGTCTGTCACATAAGTATGGGTACCTGCGGGGTCCAGAAGAGGGTTTCAGATCCTCTGAAGCTAGAGTTACAGGCAGTGTGTACCTCCAGATATGGTGCTGAGAACTAAACTCTGATCCTCTTCAAGAGCAGCCAAGCACTCAACTCTAGCCCCTCCCTTATCAGATTCTTTAAAGGGAATAAAATCTATGCATGGAGATCACACCTGAGAAGTGTGCAGATCTTGTTATTTGCAGAGCAATTTCACAAGCCCAAAAATTATCCCACAGAAAATACTTAAATACTAGTAGCTTTATTTCCTTAGTCACATTGGACTCTTCTCTACCCAAATCATGACACCAAAACAAAACAAAAGAACCAAAGGTGACACCAAAAGCCATCAAATCAAGGGGCACTTTCAGAAAACTGTATGGGATTTTCTACTGCAGTAAAGATAAGAGGAAAACCATGAGACAATTCCACCGTAATAGAGATTGGCATATGCCAAACGTCTCTTAAAAAACTATTGAAAGACAATCATAAATTGAACAGAGTCGCTCCGATCTTTCCTCGGGATCTTACAGATAAATCCAAAAATATCACACCCATAGGGAGGTTAACTAACAGGACCCTTCCAAGTTTTCCCGAGGCAAAGCTAAAGGCAAGCCATTAGTTAGAGAAGAGATTCACTCAATCTGCCAAGAAAAAAATGAGGAAGGGGCCTGTCAGTCCTGTCTGATGGAATTGCAGGAAATCAAAGAGGATGTACTTTATAGGCCCTGATCTTAGAAATGCAGCCCTTCCTCATTGGTGAGGGTATGAGAGAGCAACTCAGCAGCGGTAATGGCAAAGGTAAAACCTGAACCTCCCGGTGAGGAGCTACGTGGCACTAAGCAAATAGTAGCTAGTCTCCCTCACCCTCTGCTTCCGCCCCAATCATCTTCCCCTTTGGTTACCAGTTGCTCCAGATGCCGTAGAGTAGTTCCACAAAAGCGAAAGAGAGGTTCAGGCACAGGAAGAAAAACAGGTTCCGGGATGTCTTGTCCGACAGGATGGACCTAGGCACAATACAGGTAATTAGAGGCAAGCAGGATCCAAGGGTGTGCTGGGACCCTATAGTCGGGTCCCCCTTTCAAGACCCATCCAGCCCACATGCTCGTTCCACCACAGCAGGACGGTGACGCTCTCACCCGGGACCTCAGGCCATCCTTAGCTCCCAGCTTTGTCTCCTCCTGCCGGGCAGCCCCCTCCCAGCAAACACCGTACCCCGCACCTAAACCAGCCTGAGATCTTGCCGAACAGATTGAACTTGGGTGGTTTGTATTCATCATCCTTGATGGACAGGGGCAACATCCTCTCCCCCGGAGAAGGGCCGGGCCTCCGTCCCTCTGGAAGTGACTCAGTATGGTGGCGGCAGTGACAGCGGTGACGCCTCGGACGCGGACCCCTAAGTGCTTGACCGCGGCGACGCACCGCCTCGAGACATAGACTCAGACACACGCCCGGGAACTCAAGGACTTCCGGCCCGGGCCGCGCAACGCGTCCTGGGACGGGAAAGAGGGAGGTAGAGGCGGGGGCGGGGGCGGGGTGGGGCGGGGCTTATGGAGGGGGCGGGGCCGTGGAGGTCTGCGGAAGGCTGAGGCAATGAGTCAGGAGGGGAATCTCTAGCTGAGCTGGGGGTCCTATCTCCCTAACTGACGAAGGAAATCCCTAGCTGGCACTCTGCAGACGTGGCTGGCCGGGTTCAGGGCCCGCCGTCACCCACCCGGATCGCCCACTACCAACGTTCCCGGATGCAGTGCAGCCCGCGCCTGCCCCTTCTGCATTAACCCCCTAAGGACCTCAAATCCTTGCTCTGCCTCAGGCAGCATTACTGAAAAACCCGGGGGGGGGGGGGCCACGTGCTTCATCGCCACTGCGCGGGATGTGCGAGGATGGCTTCACGAGGTCAACCCTGAAGGAACGCACCCCACCCGCGGAAACCGCCACGCGGAACGCGATCGTTGAGTGCCTTGCAAAAGAAACACTTAAAGGTATTTAAAATAAGTCCTTTGGGAAGAGGACCATGGAGACTATGGCCTTGAGGTTCGCTTCATGCTTTTTGTCCCCAGGCAACCTCAATTGGTTGCAGCCCTGAAGACAGACACATACACATCCCTTTTTCTGTCATCCCGGGACAGTAGCTGCCACTATGGTCTATTTCAGGAGGTGCAGACACAAGCCGGTAGGGTGAGGGACGCTGGGGGATGAGCCTCCCAGGTCTGGGCAGGGTAGAGGGACATACTCGAACATCTTTCTAGGGGATTGATTAGGCAAGGTCAGCTGGCCCGTCACGTGAATGATTAAAAGTTGTTGCCGATGCGGGGAAATCTGGAAAGAGGGTCTGGTTTGCGGGGTGGCTTGGAAACTACAAAACAGAGCTTCTCGGGAATGCCTTTTTAGCCTAACAGGAAGTGGAGCGTCACCCAAAGGGAGGGAGGGATGGCCACTCGGGGACTGTCCCCCTGCTCCAGGCGCTCACTTTGCGGGCGGCGCATTTCCCAGGTTATCAATTGGACCAGTGAAGAGATCGGAAGCCTGGTTTAGGAGAGGGGTGGGAAAGAGGGTTGTTTAGCAAAGGAGACTCCCCTTCCGTTTTGTGCTAACCAAGCTTACAAAAACCCTGCTGTCCCCACTGCAATCTTCTACACTGAAGGTGAGAGATGACTGTAAAATGCTCTTTTGTTGATTTTGTTTTCCATTTGGGATTAATGCTTCTTTTGCCCTCGTCCTTGGAACTTTGTGTGTAAGAGGGATTTATTCTGTAATTTGACTTTTGAAAACATAGCTTGTAATTTTTTTTAAATGCTCATCTTTAAAAAATGCTGGTAAAAAACGGCTTGATTCAACATATATTCTACACGTAAGTTCTGGGAGGAACATTTCTCTTTTGTCTTTACCTTTCTCAGGTTGTTTCATTATTTTCATTTAAGCAAATAATTTCAATTAGTAGCATTTACTTTTTAAAGGACACTTTGTATTTATAAAGTCTTTGAATTTTACCCTACTGCATTGCTGGGGGACCCTAACTGGGTGCAGACTAGGTAGTTTAAGGCTAAACATTTCTGATTGATGATTTTTTTTTTTCCTTCAAGACTGTTTTATTTCCATATGGTGATGGGGGTGGTATATAGAAATAGTCCAATTTCAGCAACTGATTTTCAGCCTTCTCATCAAGGTCAGCTGCAATTTTAGCCTATGTGTTTTTTATTCTGCCTTTGAAAACGAATTCTGTACTCTATATTGTACTGCTGTAAATCTGAAATTGCTTAGGTTGCTTAGGAAGGAACCCACATTACCCGTTACTGAATAGTTTTGAAATACATTAAAGAAATTTAATTTCAGCTCTATCAGTTTCCAGAGACTCCTAGATTTATCTCCCTTCCACCTAAGATGTAAGATAGATCTTCTTTCTAAAAGTGGCACTGCTATTTCACATTCCTAGATCCTGGACAGCATAATGGCCAATTCAGTGTTAAAGATGTTTTGTTTGCAATATAAAGCACAGAAGGACACTGTTTAAATCAGGAAAAGTTCTAGGGGTAGAAATCGTTTCCACTCTGCCTCACTTCTTTTAATCTAGAGATAATATTTGACCCATGCATTGTCATGTCAAAATGTAACTCTTTCTTTCATTCAATAATTATTTAGTGTGTATCTAGTATGTGTCAGGCTCCTTGTTATTGGGACTATAAAACCAGGTAAGTCAAAGGTCTTCTCCTATAACAGTTTTATGGAGAGGACAAGTTGATGTAAAGAGGGAGAGATAGGTGGAGATAAAGAAAAGCCAGTCCAGTATTCTAGAATTCTGTGGTGTTTAAGTTGTGCCCAAGAGATGAATTTGGAGCAATGGAGAGGGACAGCTATCACTCAATGAGTCTTTCTCTATATGCTAACTCATTCCTTTTAACTCTCACAATAATTTTTATCTTTAAAAAAAACAAACTGGCAGAAAAATGTTTTTGATTCCTCAGCTCTGCTATGGTGATCAGTATTTAGCAAGTCTCCAATCATATGATGGACTTAGGAAGTCCATGGTCATAATTCTTCATTCCATCATGCATTACAAGATTAAATGGCTAGGGAAAACTATAAAGTAGATACAGTAATAAATGTTCTTAAGTTAATAAAGGTATTTCTATTATGAACTTTTAAGTATTTGTTTATATTGTCGAATTGTTGCTTTTGATTACCTGTGCATACCATACTGGGAGGGTGGGCTGGAAACCCAGCTGTTTAGACATATGAAGACTGAGAATGAAAGCAGAGAGGATTAAAGGACGGAAACTCCTCTTGTTCCAGGTCTGTCCCAACAATAGTCAGCAGGAATGAGAAGGATGCCATCTGTCATCCTCAGTAATCCATGCTGGCATTTATCTACAGTCCTATTTTAAACCCAGGGTTTATTAGATACCTCAGATTAATGTCCTATGAACTGCTGGTGGAAAAAAAAAAAGGAATTACAGTAGTGGCTAAGAGTACAGATGCATGTGAGCCTAGGGATCAAATAGTGGTACAAATTACATCTGTGGTCCTTGGCTTCTCTTCATGATGTGTTTGCTCTGGTTTCAAGTGTGTCAGTGTTAGGTAGTTGGTATGGTCTCTGTTTATTCTGTTTCTGGACCCTCCAGAGAGATCTAAAAACAAAAGTAGTGCAATGTTAAGTTACCATCAGCCAATGGGAAAACACTGTCTGCTTTATTCCCCAAAAGTAATCTTTAGAACATAGAGTAGCAATATTTTAAAGGTCAAACAAAACATCACAGAAAATTCTTTGATATTTTTTAGTAGTACCAAGAGAGCCTGTTCCTATCAACCACTGAAGCCATAAGGAATGCTGTTGTAAAAAATCTGTAACACAATGAGGTAAGATTCTGTTTCCTTTTGCAAAAAAATATGGTAAAATACATATAGCAAAATATACATACATAAGTATCATCTTAATCATTTCTGCAGTTTTGTAGTCTCAATATCATTGTGTAAGTAATCTCCAGAAATTTTTCATGTTGTAAAACTGAAACTTTATACCCAATTAAAGAAAGAAAGAAAGAAAGAAAGAAAGAAAGAAAGAAAGAAAGAAAGAAAAGAAAGAAAGAAAGAAAGAAAGAGAAAGAAAACAAACAAGCAAGCAAGCTACCTAGCCTTTCTACCTGCTCCTAGCCTGGGGCAACCATGAGTCTACATTCTGTTTCTATGAGTTTGACAGTCCTAAATCCCTCATGTAAGTGCATCCTTTCTGTGTACAAGTTTTACTTCCTTTTTGAGGCTGAATAAAAGTTCATTGTATGTTTATACCATGCTTCCCAAATGGATTATCTGTTCATTCGTGGACACTTGAGTAACTTTTCTAGCTATCGGCTAATATAACATGATAACATTGCTGAAACACCACTATTTTTGTCTGAGGTTGTTTTCCTTTGTCTGTTTGGATTTCTCGTTTTGTTAACATAGGGTTTCACCGTATAGCCCTGGCTATCCAAGAACCTGCTCACTATATAGTCCAAGTTGGCCTCTTAACTCACAGAGATCCCCCTGCCTCTGCCTCTGCCTCCAACTGCTTGGGTTAAAGGCACGCATCACCATACCTGGCTTTTCTACATTGGTGATTTTGTTTTCTTGAAAGTGAAAGTTCTGCCAGGCATGGAAGCAGTCCAAGCCCTGGGGAGGCTGGGCACAAGGACTATGAATTTGATACCTGTCTTGGCTGCATGGTAAGACCCTGTCTCGAAAAGGAAAAAGAAAAATTATGGCTGAAACCAGGGCCTAGTAGAAAATACTGTAAGGCCTCTTTTAGGGTAGATCCACTGAAATCATAGTCCAGGTTCTAGGATAAAAATCAATATTTGCTAGTTTCCTTTTTTTTTAAGGTGGATGGAGGCCTTTCAAGGATTGAGCCATAGCATCTTGACCTTTTGTCTAAGATCAAGTGTAGTGTCTGTTCTCATCAGTTTAATCTAAGGATCTAAGGATTGACCTATGGCTTTGCATACTCTAAGCATATACTCTGTCACTGAGCCTACAGTCCCCCAGCTGCATTACGTCCATATATGAAAGACTCTTTGTAGTCTGGAATAAAGCTGAAAACAGAGTCTCTGAAAAACAGAGAGAATACAGGGTGGCTCCAGGGTGTCAGGAGCTTGGTTCTGGCCCACCACTTTGTCTATGGTTCAGGACATTCTTTTCATATTCTGACCCAGCTGTCCCATCGACAAAATGAACTGTGCATTTTTTTTCCCTCTCCCCAAAACTTAGAAATGTTATCAGTTGGGGCTTTTGTATAATGTGAAGGGAAGAGAGCTCTGACAGCTTTCATTGCTACCGCTAAGCTAAGTTAGGGTCAGAGCTATGTCTGCCTCTCCTTCCCACAGTGCTGGGCACATGGTAAGAACCTATAAATGTTTATTGACAGGGTAGAGCACCATGGATTGTGAGATCTTTCCCCACTAAAGTGAGAAAGCTCACGTGAATCGGTGTTGCTCCTGTCTTAGGCTTAGGATCTGAAAATACTTACAAGTCATAATTCACATGCATGAGTCTGTTTCTCTTCAAGAAGTGACTTTGGAAGCTGCTGAAAACCAGTTTCTGCTAGAAGGGAAAGAGTTCCAGAAGGTAGTCCGGGGATTTGTTGCCTAACAATCTTGCTCCGCACTCCCCTGATGTTTCACTAAAACAGGTAGAGGTTCAGATGGAAAGCACTAGTCCTGAAATGGCAAAAATATTACTTTGCAGATGGACTTGACATCTTTTTGACCCAGTTCTCAAACTAATTTTGCATTAGACTCCACTGGGCTAAAAATGCTTTTTCTATTTCTAGCTCTGTACTTAGTATCCATTGATGTCTTGGGTCCTTGTAGAAGTCTGGAATGTTCCTCTTGGGTACAAAGGCAGTCCTGATCTTCCTCTAGTATGCTTCCATTGGATTGGTCATCTCCCAACACATCCTTGTCATGATAATTATCTGTAATCAACTTACAATTTCAAGAGAAAGGAACAAAGCTAGGCAGAGCCATTGCCTACGACAGTTCATACCTGTACACTTTTAAAGTTGAGAGGACCTCATTGTGTGCCTAATGATAAATGGCTGGATTGAAGGAGTCAGGCTGTGCATTAAAAACACTTTATGCATATTTATGTTTTATTTCCCCATAAGTCAATGATAATAAATTCTAGTTACTGGCAGTGGCTTCTCAAAGCTGTGTTGAGAATATGGTGTTTTAGGCAGGAAAGAGGGGGGCGGGCAGAGAAACACAAGGCTGGTGAGCAGCTTTTGGTGTGGACTGGCCAGGGAAATCAGGAAGGGAAATGGAGACACTGGTGTCTAGTAACTGGTGCCCTGCTTTGAATGCTGCCAGTGTCATTCCCTCTAACTCGATTTATCCATAACAAAATGGCTCACTCGACCTGGCTGCCCATAGCAGAGGACTCACATGTAGTGTAATCAGTGCAGAAATGATTTTCTCACTCCTTGCACTGGGGACTGATCAGGTAGAGCAGCACTTACCCAGTCAAACGTGATGCTGTACATATGGAGTCTTAATTAATTAATGCTTTAGCAATTCTGTTTCAGGACGATAGTTTCAAAAATGTAGTAAAGACAGAACTAGGCCATCTAAACGACAGGGTTTTAGGTGGTTCTCAATGTTTTTATGTGTCTATGTGTGTGTATAGCTGGCTATAGCCAGCTATACTTTTCTGGAAAAAGATGGGTCACTTTAACCCATCCAAGAGTCCTTGACTTAGTTGATCAACATTCTTTTAACTGTATGACTGATTGTTCATAAACATGGCAAGATCACAAAACACATCTCTGATACTACATGACCTCTTTTATTTGTATCTATCCATTCCTGCCTTTTGTAGCTTATAATTAATGTAAAATAACTTGAAGGTATTTTTTGATATATTTTAGACTTGCCAAACAAGTAACAGAAAGCTACTAATCTGATTGGCCTCTTGGAAGAAAGTGGGAGGACAGAACTGACAGAATGTAAGAGCCATGTGACATTTCTAAAGTAACAGTGACAAGAATGGATTCCTGAATATGGCAAAATACTTAAAATCTTTGATGTTGTATGGCTCTTCGAGAGCACCCAGGCTCTATTTCATTCCTAGCACCCACATGGCAGCTCACACCCATCTGTAACTTCAGTTCCAAGAGACCTAATATGCTTCTGGTCTCCATGGACACCAGGCATGCATGTGGTACATGTATATACCATGTAGGCAAACACTCACAAATAAAATAAAATTTTTTTAAATCTTTAAAGAAAAATATTCTTCCTAAACTGTAACACCTGGAAAAAAAAATTTAGAATGCAGTAAATTCTAGTTTATGTTGCTTAAAATTTTAATAGAAAAGCTCATTATGGGGCAATAAAGTATATAGTTTTGTCACTTTTAAGAGCTCCAAATAAATTTTAATTTGCCAGTGTATTCATTCCTTTATAGCTCATAAAAACAACTTAATGGAAGAAAGATTTATTTTGTCTCACGATTTGGGAGGACACAGTCCGTCATGGCAGTTGGTGGCTCAGTGGTGGTTGGACCCTGCTGCTTGTTACATGGAGCCAGCCAGGAGGCAGAGAGGTCTGCTAGACCCAAGAGGGTCTATAACCTATAAGACCTGCCCTTCAGTAACCTACTTCCTCCTAAAGACTCCATAATCTCCCTAAAAAGTGCTGCTACCTTTAGACTCACTATTCAGCCACATGAGCCTGTGAAAGGCAGTTCGGGTTCAAATTGTAACAGTCAAGCAGGTAAGAATTTTGTCTGCTCAAATTTTGTAGGCCACCTGCCTGAGTAAGTCAGATACGTTCTGGTTATCATTACCTCCTAAACCTCCTTGGGGAAATTCAAAGGATGATAGCGCCTAAAAGATGATGTTTTGTTTTTGTTTTTTTTTTCTCCCAAGACAAATAGGTTTGTTCACCAAGACCTTCTGTAGAAGCTGGAATATTAAAAATATTTCAATTCAGACCCCAGAAAGATGGGAGAGTACAGATCAAAACAAAAACACCCAGAGATTTGGGGTAGCTATTACTCAAGTACCTTGGCTACATCTTGTGCCTGTTATGTGTATGGAGGGAAAGCCCAGACTCTGAATTGACCTCTTCCTTCCACCTTGGGATAATTCCTATCTTCTGGCAGATGAACACCCTTTCATAAACAATCTGTATTCTCTAACCAAAGCAAATCCGTATCCTGGAATTAAAAGTAGAAGGAAGCGTGGCCTGTGTGGCTCAAGCTTAAAGTCACATGTATGACTCTTTTGTCTCATCACCTAATGGTGATGATGGTTCAGGTCTTTTATGTAGGGATGCTTTCTTAATTGGACCTAACTTACACTTGAATTTATTCTGTTAACATTTTAGGCATCTATTGCAAGTTAGGGCAATTTAAACATAGATTCCCTCAGTCCATTCGACTATTAGGAGTTACGAGTACCACTGACTCAAACCAGGAGCCAGATCCTGTTATGATCCATAAGGATTGACATAGACTTTCTCAAAATGTCACCACATTATGGGACAGTGAGGTGGCTCAGCAAGTAAAAGCATCTGCTGCCAAGCCTGTCCACCTGAAAGCAATCCCCATGACCCACACTGGTAGTAGGAGAGAAATGAGCCCCCCCCCACAATTGACCTTTTACCTCCGCATGCATGTATGTCAAAGGCCACTCCCCACACAAAATAAATAAATGTATTAAAAGAGATACACCCACTCTGGAAAGGGTGCTGGAGGTGCAATTGTAATACCTGAAAACAAGGTCTGTCTCCATGCCTAGAGTTCACAGGAGCACACAGGAAGGAAAGTAGCACAATGCAGATGATATTTGAAAGACTTGAGGGGGAGAAGTTTGTCCAGATGGGCAAAAGGAAGTGCTTTGCAGGTAAATGGCTAATACAGGGGTCAGAGATGGGCTTCCTGTATGTAGGTGGCAACCCCTTTGCCTCAGTTTGAACATTGTCATTTGCATGCAGTATGCCTGGCCCAGAAGCTGCCAGGCAATTGGCAGCTATCTCTTCAAGCTCTCATCTCTCATGTCTGGAGAGGGAGGACCCAGGTTTTGAATCGACCTTTGCATTCCACCTTGGGATGATTTTATCGCCTGGCAGATGAAGGCCTTTTTCTGAGCATCTGTAGCCTATAATCATCAGTTTTTATGCAAGTACATATCCTGGAGCACGAGCCCAAAGAGAAACAGTCTGTGCTGTGTCAGGCAGGCAGCTCTCGCTGCGAAATGGCAGAATAGTTATCATTCTTCTACCATCTGCAGCATCAAGATGAGAGCGGCAGATCCTCGTTGTCTGCTGCCAGGCTGCTCGCTGTGTTTCTACCTGATGAGCCAGAGGACATTTTTTTTTCTTTTTTTTTTTTTTTTTTTTGTTCCTGCTCCACTCTGGCATATTTGTTTACAGCTTCTCTCTGCATAAGTATTTCCCTTCCAGTCTGAAGATACTAGCCCCAGAGAAAAGAATTCAGCAGTACTGCTTCTGGGGACCGTTGATAAATAGCGTGCCATAGGAAACTCAGATTCCCCTTTCATTTTAATACATACACGTATTTGGAACTCACACTTCCTTTACTGTGCATTATTTACTTCCTTATTTTACCTTAGGTCCACATTTTAAAACACTTCCAAGAATGATCTTCCAGAAACCACTTCACTCAGAAATTTAAACATTACTCACATCATAACTCAGCAATTCCACTGCTCAGTGTTTACCCAAGAGAAATGATAACAAATGTCTACGTAAACATTTGCTCACAAATGTTCATTGCAGCAGTATTGATAATAGTCCGAGTATGGAAATAACCAGTGTCCCCTGTTGATGAACAGAAAAGCAAAGTGTGAAATATCTGCATACAATAGAATGTTATCTGGCAGTGAAAATAGAAGGGGGGTGGGGGGGAACTAAGAAGATGCTGCAGGACATTTAGTGCCTGTAGTGCAAATGTGAAAATCCCCTGGAATCCACATAAATGCCAGACAGGCATGGCAGGCACCCTGATCCCCGTGCTCCTTCCGGATGCAGAGACAGAAACCCAAACCCTGGGACAAGCTGACAGGCTAGACTAGCCATGGGTTCCTGGGTCAGCCGGAGATCCTTCCTCATTTAATAAAGTGGATAGTGACTGAGGAAGACACCCAGTGTTAGCCCTTGGCTTCCACACATGCGTGCCTACCTACATTCAAACACATATGCACATATCACATACATGTGCATGCCAAAAAAAGAGAGATGTCTATATCTGTGTATGAAGTGTAAAAATATTTGTGCTAAGTAAAAGGAGAAAGATACAAAAGCCATGTATTGTATAGTTCTATCCACAGAAATGTCTAGAATAGGCAAATTCATCCAGAAAGTAAATATGAGGTTTTTCTAGGGCTGAGGAAGGATGAGATTAATGGAAATGGGAAGGGACTGTTCATAGGCCTGGGTTTCCTTGGGGCACCAAAAGTGTTTTAAAATTATATCATGAATGTGGCTTACTGGTACATGCCTGCATTTTCAGCGCTTAGGATGCTGAGGCAGGAGGATTTAGAATTTGAGGCCAACCTGGGCACACAATACACGGCAATACCCCATCTTAAAAAAAAAAAAATGTCATGATGCTTCCAAAACTCTGTGAGGATATTAAAAGGACACATTGAACTGTATTCTTTAAATGGGTGCATCTTGTGGACTGCGTCATCGTGTTGAAGCTATAAAAATGTTCCTATACACAAACACTTGATCTTTACATTTCTTGCCCGGTATTTTAGTGACAGCCATGCCATAGTGGACAGTTATGGGCCGTGCTATCCAGAAAAAGCTTGACTTGGCTCTGCTGCTGCTCTGTAGCCCAGTGCAGCTGCATGTATCTCTCCCTGAACCCCAAGTCTTGATCCATAGAAAGAAGACATTGGCTTTAGAGGTCTCTGAGATCTGTCCAACTCTGGGTTTATATGTCTATGCAGGGAGTCGAGTAAATATTGGGGCGTTTTTGACACCTTGTCCCTTGTTTGAGCATAACAAATAGCAGTGGGCTAACTGGTAGTCATGTTCAAGTGGGTCTTATTAGGCAAATAAAATGCAGAACAAGGCTTCTCCACCTTGGCACTTTGGGTATAACGAGCCAGGTAACACTCTGCAGTGGGCGCCATCCTGCTCATTGTGATGTGTTTAGAAGCACCCCCCGCCCCGACATCTACCCTCTAAATAGCAATAGTATCTAGTATCCTCTTCATTTATGGCAACGCAGAATGTCTCCAGACTTGGCCAGCTATTTCCTGGATGGCACAGTCATCCCTGGTTGAAAAATGTCTGGTGTGGAAGATTCTGGAATAACAATTTATCAAAATAACTGAAAGGATATTACTCTTCTTTACCCACAAGGAACTAAGACGTGAGCATAGGAGCAAGTAGACATAATCACTGATTATGTTTTTCATATGTGATTTGTTTTTCAGAGACAAGGAGATAAGAAGGAAGGACCTTTGTTGTTTTGTGTTGACGTTTGTAGTGTTTATTAGTTATATCTCACTGAGTGTGGTTGTGGGGATGAGACAAAGGCAGAAAACGCTGACTAATTGCTATGAGCTGGATGTAGTGATGTATGTCCTTAGTCCCAGCACTGGGACGGCAGAGGCAGGTGGATCTCTGAATTCGAGTCCAGTCTGACCTACATAGCGAGTTCAGACCAGCCATGACTACATTTAGGGACTCTGTCTCAAAAGCATGGGGTAGCTATGAGATCCACTTTAGAGTGATCTCAGAGTGTCAGTAAGTATACACAAACATGATTTTAAAGCAAAAAAAAAAAAAAAAAGAAAAGAGAATTAAAGGAGAAAAATGGGATTACGAGCAAGATCTCCAGCTTTATTTACTTCTTGTTTCTCGTCGTCCTGCAGGCGTGCTCTTTTATGTCCTGTTCAGAGTGCACGCTGTAGATTAGATGATAGGTTCCTTCTTTAGAAAACAAAAAACAAAAAAAAGGCTTAAACTGTTCTCCAAAGTGTATCAAGGTTATTTCTGATGGATCTACAATAGTGTGTTCCACCTCAGATATTATAACAATAGTGTGCCCCTTGTTCCTCGGTTTAGAAAGTCCTCTCTCTCTCTCTCTTGCTCTTCCATGCAAACTTAAAAATTTGCATAATTTAATTGAGGTGCATTACTTAGTAACGGCCAAATGAAATATTTATGATCTATCTCTAAAGACATAAATTATTCAGATCTCTTGAAATCTTTGTGATACAGGTAAAGTCGGGGCTTAGCTGTGGTTAAAACAGAAAACTTATGTGATGGCCCAGGGAATAAACGCCATCTTAGAAGTATAGATGAAAGTGAAGCTGTCACTCTGGAGTGTGTTTGACACTGTCAAAAGTTTGCAATTATCTGTAGTACTTGATCTCCGTTTGTATTTTGCACACTTGAGTCCCAGATAGTGAGTGGGTAGAAACACTTCTACATTTTAGAATATGCTGTCTTGATTCAGCTACATAAAATCGTACAATGCTCTAGATCCTGGTGTCCCTTAATATGGTTGGTAAAACCTTGCTAAACCGTGCATGTTTATAAGTGACCATGCAGAACTGAACATGTGTTTCATGAGATCTGCTTTTAAATTCAGTGGTAAATGGATTTTCAAGCCTTTGGAATCAAGATTATTAATTCCTGCATCTTATCTTTGGTTGACTACCTTGGCAGTATGCATTGTTTTAGTAAGAGAGTACATGAAGTGAAAATGTTGTGCTCCAAAGCCTTAGATTACTGTTCTTGAAGAATAATTGCATGAAAGCCAAGGTTACTAATTTTATTCATATCTTAGAGTGAGGCCATGATAGAGGAGAAAAACACAAAACTGCTTTTCTTTATAGAACGAACTGCAGAAAATAATCCAAGAGCAAATATCCTTGAAAACTCTCCAAAAATCTTTATGTCAAAGTAATACCGCTTTTCAAGTCTGGACTGGAAATTTAAGAGTTTTTGTGGCTTGTCCCAGCAAATAAGCTCTTCCCAAGGCCAGGAATGATAGAGCATTCCTATAATCAGAGCACCCAGGAGACTGAAGCAAGAGAACTGCGCATTTAGAATCAGTCTGGGCTATGTACGGGGAGACTATGACTCAAAACATAAGCAGATAAATTAAGCTGCATGTGACTCAGCACACTCTCACACCAGGGAATGTATGCTCTGAGTTCTCCATTCTCAAAAGCTTACATGGAAGGTATAAAAGCTGGTCTGTATGGTTTCTCTCTGCCCTTGAACTAGAGAAATCTTTCTACCATTGCAAAACAGGCTTCACGAGATCAAGCATGGGTGTGTGGCGATCATTTTAACCCAACACTGCTGTAGGGTATCCTCTATGCAGAAGGAAAGATTACTTAGACCAGTCTAAGGAGCTGCTCATGGGACAGTGGCCTGGCAGCAGTTGTCTGAGTTCAACCACAGATGTGAAATGAAGACCTTAGATATCTTCTGTGTGTAAACAACATTATACCTTCCCAGGAAGGTGGAAAGAAGCATCAAGATACATAAAGGCAATTCTGTATTAAGGAGAGTAGTTCAATGCTCTGTACAGTTCCCATGCTGCAGCCATGGGTTGGTTTCCAGTGAGAAGTCCTAAGAGCTTCTTCATTTTTTTTTTATTAGCATTGAGCAATAAATTAGATTATCTGTTGACTGTATAATCTAGGAAGAAAGCTTATTCTGATAGTAACAAAGAGAGGGACAATGGATCAAAGTCATCAGGAATAACCCATAGTTAAAACAGGAGCACCCAGGAGACTGAGGTAGGAGATTTACCTCAAGTTTGAGGAGAGCCTGTGCTACATAGCTCAAGACCAGTCTTGGCTATATCCCCAGACCCTTTCCCAAAATAAATTAACAAACAGGTAATAATAATCTCATGTTCTTTCTTTTTACATGTTTATGGGCTGTAGACGGGGGAGTGGGAAAGGGGGCTTGTTCACATATAGGGAAGGTAGAGGTCAATTCCTGGCGTAATGTTCCTCAAGCTCCAGCCTCCTTGATTATTTGAGACAGGGTCTCTCCCTGGGACATGATGCTCTCCCACTAAGCTAGACTGGCTGGCCAGTGCTGGTGTTATAGCTGCTTGCTACCACACCCAGCTTTTCACAGGAGTGCCCAGGATCAAACTCAGATCCTCAGCCTTGCATGACAAAGACATAGTCCATCCACTAGGCCGTCTCTCCCAGAGCTTCATAAACCTGTTTTGTTGACTTAAAGGTACTTTTATAATGTTGGCCAGAAATTTCTAGTTAATGTTTGTTTGTTTGTTTGTTTTTAATCTAGTCTCTTCATTAGTGAATTTCTTTGGATGATTTATTTTTTCCAGTGCTGACTTTTTGTACTTGTAGAATAAGGTCCTAGTGTGTGAGGACTGGCCCTAAAGTGCTGTGAGGCCACAGGAAGAAAAACAGATCTAGAATTTATCGGGAAATTGACACAAAAATGTGGCACTGGACGGTAGACACACCAGCCAGACCTCCTAAATTGCGGGTCAGAAAAGGGTCTGCTTATGGGGTAGGGCAAAAGTGGCCATTTTCTGTAGATTGTACCTGGTTTACCTTAAGATAATATTAAAGGCATAGATACATACCTAGAGCAGAGTCTGGTAGTAAATCCTGATGATTCCAGTGGTTTTGCCTGTTTATGTTGTGTTGGGAAACTATGCAGGGAAGCCCAGCTTCCAACTCAGGGGCAGTCATGGAGGTTATATCTTAAGCTGGCTGCAGCTGTGACAAGCCGAATTCATACACTGACGAAATGGATAGCAGACACAGTTGCCAAAATACAACATAAGGACATGCCTGAACAACCTAGTAGAAGTTTGTAGAGTAATAAATCATCTGGAATCAGAAGCAGGGATAATTAAAAACCATCAGTGTTAGAGCAGGAGGTAGCAATCCTGGAAATGATAATGTCTGGAAGCCAGAAATTCATTTTTAAGTCTATAAAACTGACAGTAAGATTTAACCATTTTCTCCCACATATATTTGAGAGGTTGGTTACATACACATTTCTAACTAGTGAATATCCGAGCTATCCTCTGTAGTTATGTGTTCAATGCTCTATTCCATGGCTGGCTCTGAAAGGCTGGTTTGTTTTGTTTGAGGTAGGGTCTTAGTATGTATTAGGTAGCCCAAGCTGGCCTGGAACTTGCAGTCCTCCTGCCTTAGCCTTTTGAATGCTTAGATTGCAGTGTGCATTACCATACCTTGTGATCTATGCTGTGAGAAGTCAAAGAGCCCTGTCTTAGTTACTGTTCCATTGCTGTGAAGAGACACCATGGCCAAGGCAAGTCTTACAAAAGAAAGCATTTAATCAGGAGCTTGCCTACAGTTTCTAAGGGTTAGTCCATTGTCATTATGGAGGGGAACATGGTGGCAGGCTGGCAGGCGGCCATGGTGTTGGAGAAGTAGCTGAGAGCTTTACATCCTGCTATCTATCTCCATGCATAGTAGGCAGAGAGATGGGGGGGGGGGGGCAGAGCAGATACACTGGGCCTGGAGTGGGCTTTTGAAACCTCAAAGCCCACTCCTAGTGACACACCCCCTCCAACAAGGCCACATCTACTCCAACAAAGCCAAAACCTCCTAACCCTTCCAAATGGTTCATCAACTGGAGACTAAGCATGCAAGTATAAGAGCCTGTGGGGTTATTTTCATTCAAACCACCATTGGCCCCTCCTTCACCTGCATGTGAATCCAGTGCTGAGCAGCCTGGCATCTAGGGATAGACTTTCCTGATATAAAGCCTAGTGCCGTTATTCAAATTGTTTAATAGTCCTGGAAAAGTTATTGAATTCCTGTAAGCATCTAGGCCATCAAATGAGAAGAAGACAAAGGGAAAGGAGCAGCGGGGGGGGGGGGGGGGGGGGGGGAGAAGGGGCAAGAGGAGGAAGGAAAAGAGGGAAAGAGCAGCTGTCACTGCTGCCTGCACAATATCCAGCTAGTCAACATTATCAGCATTCTGACATGGCTGGGGAAGGGGTCATGAGTTCCCAGCCTTGGGATACCATTAACAGTTGCTGCTGCTGGGTGTGAGAGACACAGTTTTTCTTTGTTTTTTTCTTTTCTTTGTTTCTTTGTTTTTGTTTTGTTTCTTTTTTAAGGGTACTCCAGGGGATGGACCCAAACTTGGGTGCATATGATCGACACAAATTGGACTCTGTGGGTTATTTTTAAAAAACAAACAAAAAAGAAGACAGGAAGGGATGAGGAAGTGGTGGTGGATCTGGGAGGAGCTGCGGGAAGAGTGGGGAGTGAATGTGATCAAAATACATGGTATGGCATTCTCAAAGAATTGATAAAAAGATGTTTTTTAAAAGAAATGTAAAGCTACATTTTTTTTTTTTTATCTTTTAGGCCAACTCTCTTTATGAAGAATGGAAGAGTCAATCTAAATCCATAATAAGATTGGTCAATGACTTAGTTGACACACAATGACTGTGTTTTATTCCCGTCTCTACTCCAGGTGTTGCCACACCTGCAAACTTCCAGGAAGAGTCATGGGGATTCGAGTGCTTCGTTTCTCCCTGGTGGTCATCCTTGTGTTACTGCTTGTAGCTGGAGCTTTGACCAATTTGCTTCCCAATATCAAAGAAGACAAGATGCTCACTCTGCGCAGGGAAGTCAAATCCCAGAGCAAGTCCACCCTGGATTCTTTTACTCTCATCATGCAGACGTACAACAGAACAGATCTCTTACTAAGACTTTTAAACCATTATCAGGCAGTGCCAAATCTGCACAAAGTGATCGTGGTATGGAACAATGTGGGAGAGAAGGGACCAGAGGAGTTATGGAATTCTCTCGGGCCTCACCCTGTCCCTGTCATCTTCAAACCACAAACAGCAAACAAAATGCGCAACCGACTCCAGGTCTTCCCTGAACTGGAGACCAATGGTGGGTCAAAGCGGGCTTCTGAGTCTGAAAGGGCCATGGGGGCGGGCGGGTGAACTTCTGGCTTCCAGGGAAGTTATCATTAAAAAGCACTTTGAAACACTTAGTGAGCAATTTTCTGGAGTCCAACAAGCAGCTTCCTGGGTGAGGAAATCACACACATCTTATAACAATAACAAAGGGGGTAATGTTAAAGTATGTTTAGAAGGAATGCTGTGTAGCATAGTGCACACAGAGTGCATGTTATCCACTACAAAAACAACTCTAAGGTGACGGTCCTAATCAGGATTACTATGGCTGTGATAAAAACACCATGAGCAAATGCATCTTGGGGAGGAAAGCGTTTATTTGGCTTACACATGACTGTTTATCACTGAAGAAATCAGGACAGGAACTCAAACAGGACAGGAACCTGGAAGCCAGAGCTGATGCAGAGGCCATGGAGGCAGGTGTTGCTTACTGTCTTGCTCCTCATGGCTTGCTCAGCCTGCTTTTTTTTATAGAATCTAGGGGATTCTATTATAGAATCTTGCCCAGGGATGGCACCACCTACAATGGGCTGGGCCCTCCTGCATCAATCTTAATTAAGAAAATGCCCTACATGCTTGCCTACAGCCCAGTTTTATAGAGGCATTTTCTCAGTTGAGCTCCCCTACCCTCAAATGACTACAGCTTGTGTCAAGTTGACATAAAACCGTCCCGCACAATGACATTTATGCTTAATGTATTTGTGTCACTCTCTTCTTCCCTTGTGTAACAGTTTCTCAATAGTGTGATTTTCTTAAAAGAGCTTTGGCTTTATTTAAGGATTCATTAGTTGGTGGATTATAATTGCATGATGATAATTTTCCCCTCAGGCAGAATTTTTTTTTCCTACTAGACAAATCTCTTTAAGAATACAGTTTTAATTTACTAATTGGGTTTGAAAATACTTGGTTTGAATGGTCTGTATAGACAAAACTATATCTTACTGACTTTTGCATTCATTTCCAAACTGTTCAATGTATTTTTTTTTTCCTTTCCATTGCAGCGGTATTAATGGTAGATGATGACACACTCGTTAGTGCCCAGGACCTTGTTTTTGCTTTTTCAATCTGGCAGGTAATGTTGCCATATCTTTTATAACACAGTATAGGTAAAGTTTTATCTATGTAATACCTAACCAGGGCAGCTTGGTTTAACATGAAGGCTACTAAAACAGTATAGGCAGTATCTAAAACACAGTAGAAATTGTCATAGGCTAATCAAGAGCTTCCAAGCTTAATTAAGACAATGTGAAAGTTGGCTTAACATTTTGGAGTCGTAGGAAGAATAGTTGGAATTAGCTCCCCAAGAAAAATGAGATGATCTGGTGTAGCCAAGACTACAATGTAGAAAAGTTTTCCCAAGGCCATTTGTGTCTCAAATGGAAAATGTGTTTGTGTGTTAACAATGTAAGAAACTTACTACAAAAGAAAGCATTTATTGCCTCAACTAAATTACATCCTAGTTGAGACCGCGTCGAGAAATTCAGAGGTAATAACCTGTGCCATTGTGGTGACAGGTGTTTTGACTTAGTTTTTCCTAAGTGGCAGCTTGAGTGAGTGGGCATTAATTGCTCACTAGTTTTCCCACTGAACATATACTGATAATATCTGAGCTTTACAAGTCATATTACAAATTACCTGAATCCAGAACTGTGTGCAAATCTTCTGATTAAAGGCTGTGCTATCTTATAGAATCTATAGTATTAGATGATCAGATTTGCAGTAACTCCTCCCTAGGAGCTATTCGGGACATAACAGCATGGGGTATGAAGGGTAGGTGGGCAGGTGGTGACACCGCTTTGCCAATGCCAGCCTTCTAAATGCTGCAGTTTTTAATCTCATGCCTAGCATATTGGCCAATGAGTTGTACTTCTATATTAACATTTTTCCTGTTAATAAAAGCTTCTTAGGCAAAAAGTTCTAATGTAATACTTCAGCTGTGGGATTTCTATTTCAGGGTTAAAATAAAAAATCTACCCTATATATAAATAAAGGATCAGGTACAATATAACGAATGTGATTAGCTAGAGCAATTTGAATATAAGTATAAAGAAATGTAAATATTATTTTTAAGTTTTATTCATAAACTATCAAGAACCATTTCAATCAGGAGAATCTGACTCTGCGATGAGTCTGATCCATGCCCTGCATCTCTTCATAATTTGGTGTGTGTGCTATAATTTGGAGAAGACAGTCACCAGTGCCTGCACATGCCTACCGTTTACACCTCCCCCACCCCTCCTCCCACCCCGCCACACACTCACACACACATACTTGGTGCCTTCCCCTGCCTTTCTCTAGCCTGTGAGATTTTTCAGTATCTGGATTATGTAAATGATTTTTCTTTGGAGCCTACTAGCCTTTATCCTCCATCCTTCACCTGAGGATTCTCTCTGCCTCCAGAAACTCAGTGCACCTGTCTGCCTTACCCAGCTACCCTTACAGCCTTTTGACCTCCCATGGCTTGGAAATACCCAACTCACACCTCCTTATACTCTGAGCTCTTTGGAGAGAAGTTTAATTCAGTCTAGATTAATTCAGCCTTAGCTTTGGCAGATGGAACTCAGACTGTGTGAAATTCAAATTATTTACAAGAATGAATTAAACTTCTAAACTTTTAATCCTGTTGAGTTCAGTGTTTTCTTTTGTTTACTGTTTTTTTGTTTTACTTTTAGTAAATCTCTGTTTAATATGACTGCTTTTGCTACTATCTATGCTTCTTGCCATATCTCTTATCTGTATATATGTGTGTGTGTGTGCATATACATATATACATATATAACATACATACATATATATGTGTAAATATGTAGCTTATGTTATAGTTAATAGTTACATTTCGTATTTTTGAAAGGGAAATATCTAAATCTTAAAGACCATAAAATTTAAGAATATTAAAATAAACACAAAAAAAATCAACATTGAAAAGCAGTAAAAATCAATTCTGTGGATGTATAATTTTATATATACTTAAGAGATTAGAACACTTTTTCAAAATGATCATTTATGTCTTATCTTCTATAATAGTATTCACTCGATCAAGTTTTCTTTCTTTTCTTTTTCTTTTTTTTTTGTAGTTTTTTGGTTTGGTTTGGTTTTTTGAGACAGGGCCTCAAAGTGATTAAAAGTGTGTACCACCATGCCTATTGTGATCAACTTTTCTAATAGCAAACTTTGAAGACCAAGACTCTGTGGTAACTAAAATTTGTTTAGATTGAATGTTGGGATCGGGAGAATATTTGTAAGGTAACAATTTTTAAGAGAAATTTTGATTGTTATGGAATCTAAGCTATAAACTTATCAGGAGACAGAGTTATTAAGTTGTCTAGAGTTAGAGGAAATTAGAGTATAAAAGTAAGGAAGTTGTAGAAATAAGGAATCACGAAAGTTGACAAATTGGCTACATCCTCTGTAATAAATAAACATTTTGTCTCTGTCTGCTGTGAAGAAATGTCATACTTAGTTGTTCTTTTCCTCCTCTTTTCAGCAATTTCCTGATCAGATTGTGGGATTTGTACCTAGAAAACACGTCTCTACTTCGTCCGGTATCTACAGTTACGGAGGTTTCGAACTGCAGACACCTGGGCTCGGAAACGGTGACCAGTACTCCCTGGTGCTCATTGGAGCCTCCTTCTTCAACAGCAAATACCTTGAACTCTTTCAGAGACAGCCTGCAGCCGTCCATGCATTAATCGATGAGACTCAAAACTGTGATGATATTGCTATGAATTTCATCATCACCAAGCATACTGGGAAGCCTTCAGGGATATTTGTGAAACCTATAAACATGGTCAATTTGGAGAAAGAAACCAATGGTTATTCTGGAATGTGGCATCGGGCAGAGCACTTTCTGCAGAGATCTTACTGTATAAATAAGCTCGTTAATATCTACGATGGCATGCCCTTAAAATACTCCAACATTATGATCTCCCAGTTTGGTTTTCCATATGCCAATCACAAAAGTAAAATGTGAACAGAAAATGAGCATCAACAAACCTGAAACACACTAGGTGTTCAAGCGGCTTCTCCATGCTGTGAATTTTTGTTTTTGAAGCAACACCGTGAACTTTTATCTAGTGCACAAGTCTCTACAATAGAAAAGAAAACAAAAACAAAAAAATATGCAGTAATTCTTGTATATAAAACACATGCACTTCAAAAGCCAAGAAGTCAGTCTTACCCAGATAGGCCTTCTTGTGAAGCACTTCTGTCCAAGGCCATAATTCCTTGGTCGAGATATTGTTTACATCTCAAGACTGCTCTCCCATTTGTTTGAGACCTGGCATTTGCCTTAAGGACCCACAGCAAGCTGCTTCCAAGACCAGAGACGCAAAAGAGGCATTTTCTAGCTTTTCACTGAAGGTTGATTGTTTTTTTTTTTTTGTTTTTTTTGTTGTTGTTTTGTTTTGGGTTTTTTTTTTTTTTTTTTTTGAAGCCTGAAATGCTTCTCCAGCTAATGCCTGCAGTATAGGGAAAAGCCATGTGAAAAGAGTTTAGTCTGAACCCCATATCCGGAGCCAGGAAAGTTTCCTGGTTGCCAATGTCCTTTGTGGCCCTTCTAATCAGAATTAACTGTGCCCAGCATGGCTTTGACGAAGCTGTCAGTGCTGGTATTTTTGCTGTTAAGCCTTTTGTGACTAAGACAGTTAAGTTTTCATGGCTGACCAGTGTCTCATTGTTGCTTGTTTTTTGGTTTTTTGGTTTTGGTTTTGGTTTTGGTTTTGATTTTTTTTGGGGGGGGAGGAGATGTTTTTGTTTTTGTGAGCCTATACTGCATGGATCACTAAAATGTGCAGCCCATGTTTCTTGTATGCAACCTATATGCACCAAGGAGTAAATGTGTTACTGTAATTAGTCACTGTGTGTGACCTTGAGTATGTACATTAGTTCTTATATTTTACAGAATGTGTTTAATAAATGTATAAAAATAACTTCTGGAAGAATGGTTAAGTAGAAGCTAGCTTAACTAAAAAACCTTAGTATCAAAGATCTTTATTATTAAAGCATAGGTTATCTTATGGATATTTAATAGCTGTATTATACAGAAATGTTTGCATCCAGAACCCAGAATGTATGTGTGTGTGTGTGTGTGTGTGTGTGTGTGTGTGTGTTGTTTAAGTCCTAAAGCATTATTTATCATAAGGGAATTTCAATTACATAGTTTCAGGAAAAAAAAAAGAAGAACTAAACCATTGCATGAGAAGGCTGTGGGGTACCCAAAGGTGTCCATTATTGTGATTGCCTGCTCCTTGTTATGGGAACCAGTGCCTGTGTCCTGCCTGGCGTCTTTAGTTTGTCCTGGTTCACCTCTACTGCTAAGAAATACTCCATCATACTCTGTCACTGTTCTTCTTTCACATGAGGCTTCCACATTCTCAAAGGTGTGAAAATAGCAGAGCAGTGACAGCTGGATCCACTATCAAGATCTTCCTGCTCTCAGTTCAATGTCTGTCTGTCTAACAATGGAGTGTGCATGTGTATCTTAATGCAAAATATATATATATATATATATATATATATATATGCATATATATTTTTTAACTTGACTTCATTAAAAGTCATGTCAGTTATCTGCCTTCTCCAAATTTGACAGTGCTTTTTTGCCTCTTGGCAGTCCACTATCATAAATAAGCCTCATCTGTTCACATATTCTTTGTTAACAACTAAGCAGACTGCTTTTGTGGTGTTTTATATATTTCTACATATTCTAAATCCTTTTCACAATGAAGTTGGAAATCTGATACGTTCACCAGGAGTGAGTTTCCTATTGGGGAAATATTCCCATATTTGATTTCCTACTGATGTTTTGAAATTTGTTTCACGTATAACATTATAGCACGTGAATTATATCATGTTCTCACATATTATGGAGAAACAGTCAACAAAAATACATTTTGGTCTATACAAGAAAGAGCCCTGCGCTGCGGCTAGTCTCCCTCAGCCTGTCTTTCCATGAACACCTCTTACTCATGCCTCACATGATGCAGACAGCACTTGTACAGACTCAAAACTACACCCACAAGGCAGTGTAGCTCAGGGGTGAAGCCTGCAGGCTCTGCCGTTAGAATCTGGGCTCAAATCCTTGCTAGACATTACATTATTTAACCAGACCAAAGCCTTGTTTCCTTATCAAAATGTGGTGGTCTTTATTTTTCTTAAATAATGCCTGTATTTCTTCAAAAGTGGAAAACTGAGAATAGTTCAATACTAATGGTTATATTGGGCAATGGTTTTAAAGAATAAGAGAGATAGTGTGCCTGGATAGGGTACAGTGGCTTCTCCATTTCAGATGTTCACGACATTAAATGTGTTGGGGTGGGTGATCATCAGAGTTAGTGTTAGAAAACTTTGCCATCTACCAAGTGAGATATTGAGGGTATTGTTTGTGTCGCAGTACATGGGAACAGTGGGAATTGTTCCTTGTTTTCACTAATTTCCTTTATTTCAAATACTTTTCCCCTTTGTTTTGGAAACAGCTCTTATTCTATCTATAATCTAGGCTGGCCTCAAACTCATGCCCCTCCTGAGTCTCCCAATGCTGAGATTACAGACATGAGCCATCACACCTGGCCAAATGCCTTTATTCTTAACATTAAAGAAGTACATATTTATTCTGTCAGTTTTGTCATATTCACAGCAATGTAAAGAAATGGTTAACATCTGTGATTCCAGCACTCAGAAGGCAGAGGCAGGAGATTTCTGTAAATTCAACATCAGCCCCACTATAGAATATGATCTATCTTAAATATATATATGTATATATACATACACACACACACACACATAAATATATCTATAGAGAGAGAGAATCTATATTTTTTGAAAAAGATAAAAAATTTAAAATGACCATCCAGCTAACAATGACGATTTGTATTTCACAGATCTTTTTGAGCATATGATTAAAAAAATCTTGAAGATTTTTTTGTTTTACATTGTGTGTGTCTGTGTGTTGTGTATGTGTGTGCATGAGAGAGAGATGTATGTATGTGAAGGTCAGAGACTTACTTTTCAGAGTCAATTGGCTCCTTCCACCATGTGGATTAGAGGCATCAAACTCAAATTCTTAGGCTTTGTTGCAAGTGTCTTTATCTGCTAAGACATATGGACAGCCTGGAACAGGTGTTTTAATAGCATTATTTCCTTGTTATTTCATTGTGTAGGTTTAGTATGAATTTGTAGGTATACCATGAGTTAGTATTCTGTTACCATGCTCCAATTTTACTTGCTACCTTCTTACTGTACAACAATGGACAGATCAGTTACCCCACCGTAGACACATAGCTTTAAGCATATCATGTGACTGTGTCCTTAAAATGATGTCCAACAAAATTGAGCACCTGGATCTATTTGGTGGTATTCATCTCATCTTTCTATGGATTTTGATATATATTGCAAAATGCCTACACAAGTGTTGCCATGGTGACACTATTAATAGCCTGAGAACACCTGTTCCACATCAGCCTTCCCCACTTCTCCATTTCAATTTTCCTGTCATCTACTTATTCCACATAAAACATTTGAGTGCTACAGGATTTTACAGGCTTCTCTTTCACAGAATTGTATGTTGATAACTGGAAAAGGCAGACAAGGAACTGTCCAATGACAGCTCAGAGGGCAATGGAAGCTTTAGGAAGCTTTAGAAATACTTCTAGAAACTATTTCAGGGTCGCTGTATAGACACACACTCACTATCCTACCACAGTCTTTGTCTTACTGAGGGCTTCCCAACGTTGTTCTTTCTCCCTGACTTTTATTCACCCCCTTCCTCTCTCCTTCCATAGAGTCTCTCACGACGTAGAACCCAATTATTTTCCAACACACACTTGCACTGACCCTCCTTCATTTCATTCCGTGCAGGGCGGGGATGAAACACCTGCCCTGAAACGTCACATGATGCACCTGTTTGGGAAGGATGCTGTATACCGGAAGGAACTCTACGGGAACGAGAGGATTCTTTAATGCTGCCACAGATAAAGTTCGGTGCCGCCAAGAGGTTATAATTAAAGTTAGTTATGAAGTATGTTTGTATCAAAATTATACTGTCCAGCAAGAAAAGAGAACAAATCTGTGCAAATACCAAAATATACTTTAATAAGTATATTATTAATAAGTATAATGTAAAGCAGCAAAGGGGTGTGCTTGTTTGTTTGCCATGTAGTTCAGGCTGGTCTTTAATTGTTTAGCGCCTGAGTTATCCTTCAATTTACAGTCTTCCTGTCTCAGCCTCTTGATTGCTGGGATTATAGACCTGGGTGTCATGCAGGACTCCAGAAGGGATATTTATGTGTATGGTCTTTTGCCTGTACATATATCTCTTGTGTGCAATGCCCACAGAGGCCAAAGTAGGGTTTTGGATTCTCTAGGACTAGAGTTATAGCCAGTTGCATGCTGTCCTGTAGGTGCTGAGATTGAACCCAGGACCTCTGGAAGAGCAACCATTGCTCTTAACCACTGAGTCATCTCTCCAGACCCAGAAGAGATATTTAGAAGTATTTATCTAATTAGAAGATGACTCTTGAAGCTTTTTTAATATCTCATCATTTCACTTGTTTCTAAGAGAAAATATTGAATTTCCCGATTGGGATTTTTTTAATCACAAGAAAGCAGCTTTACCAGGTATTAACTTGGAGTGTGTGTCTGTGTGTGTGTGTGTGTGTGTGCGCGCGCGTGTGTGCATGTGTGTGTGTATTTCCAGAGAATATCTGGCAATTTGGAGGAAATTCTTTTGGTTGTTATAGCTGTAGGCATGCGACTCATCTCTGGTATGTTAAGGGCAATGATGCTGCTAAGTATCTATCCATAAGCAGTGCCGGTTGACAGTGGCAAAGCTGAGGAAAAGCCTGCTTGGCAGTACTTCATGGACAGTTTGGTTATTAATTATCTACACAGCATGGCTTCTCACTCGTAATGATGCAACATAAGCTGCATTCTAAAGTGTTGCCTGTGCGACAATGACTGTTGGAATAAAAAAATCCAAGGGAAATGTATTCAGTGTCTTATCAGACATAGATCAGAAAGCCACAAATGCCTCAATCGAAGGCTTATTCTGACTGATGTGTCCCCTCTGATGCACATCCCCCTGTTCCCATTCTCACATCTGAGATATACAATAGAGCTTGATTTTCTGAGAAAGACTCGGGAAAACAGCATGTTTTGGAAATGCCAGAAAGTATAATACACTGTGTGTTCACATAACACTTCTAGTTTGAGAAAGCTGGCATAAATTTGCTGGGTAAAGTGAAATATCAATTTTAAAGCATGGTTGTATGTATAACTTTTTGTTTTAAATCACAAGCAAGCCAGGCGGTGGTGGTGCATGCCTTTGATCCCAACACTCGGGAGGCAGAGGCAGGTGGATCTCTGTCATCTCAAAGCCAGTCTGGTCTCCACAGTGAGTTCCAGGACACCCAGTTACAACGGAGAGACGATGTCTTGAAAACCCTAAATAAATAAGTAAAAAATAAATAATTAAAAAGCAATATATGCTTAGTGAGGGACTCCAGAATGGGAGCATTAGGGAACTTTTTTATTTTTTAATGAAAGATTTTATGAAGTCTTCATTTTATGAAATGATCAGTAAATTTCTTTCCAATCGCAAAGTTTGGTGTCCCTAAATTAGAGTGTTGAATCAGTTGGTCTTAAACAAGTAGCAGCTATAGATTGGACATGCAGCTAAGTTAGTAGACTGCTCACCCAGCATGCACAAACCCAGGTTTCATTTCCCAACACAACAGAAACTGCATATGGAGCAGGAGAATCATGAATTCAAGGTTATTCTTGGCTACATGGCAAGCTTGAGGCTACCCTGAGCTTTAGGAAGCCCTATCTTAAAGAGAAAGAAAGAAAGAAAGAAAGAAAGAAAGAAAGAAAGAAAGAAAGAAAGAAAGAAGAAAGGAAGAAAGGAAGAAAGGAAGAAAGGAAGAAAGGAAGGAAGGAAGGAAGGAAGGAAGGAAGGAAGGAAGGAAGGAAGGAAGAGAGAGAGAGAAAGAAAGAGAAAGAAAGAAAGAAAGAAAAAGAAAGAAAGAAAGAAAGAAAGAAAGAAAGAAAGAAAGAAAGAAAGAAAGAAAGAAAGAAAGAAAGAAAGAGAAAAGAAAGAAAGAAAGAAAGACATGTTATGCTTTATGCTTTCTGGCAAGAGAAAATGCTGTCTTGAAACTTGATGCCTCAGTCCAGCCTAGGCCAGTCTTTCCGGAGGAGTGTCTCAGAATGAGCCCTGATTTAAGCATTGTTGTGTGCCTTAGTGTTTGAGGATGGAATGTCATGATGGCAAGCGGACTGGGAAAGGTTATCTCTGAGGACACTTTACTCCTTAACATCGTTACTGTTTGAAAAGTGTCCACAGAGAGTTGCCACAGGCTTACTATGAATCAGAAATTCCTACTTACAACCAGGAACATACTAAACCCTGAATGTAAATACAAGTTTCGAAGACTGAAGTAGCCCTACTTATAAAACAATTTTTAGAAACTGGCTGTTTTACCAGCAGGTGTCAGTGCAGCCTAATAAACTAAGATTTCCATCACCTTAATCAACTGCCGGTAAACTCAGCAACACCCTATAATGACAATGTTAAAACCCACTGTTGCTGTTTTTTGCTCAAGAAGGTCCTCTTCAATGAAGTTATAGAGAGATACCCACTTTTCAGAGATTAAAATAGGGCCAGTGAGTTGACTCAGCCAGTAAAGGAGCTTGCCACTAAGCCTGATGACCTGAGTTCAAACCCTGAAATCCACATTAGAAGGAGAAGACCAACTACCAAAAGTTGTTCATTGACTCATTACCTGTGTGCCATGCCATGTGCTTGCCCCCTCTCATAGTGAATAAATGATGAATAAATAAATAAATTAGTATGCTACTAAGTTATAATGAATCCTGGCCTAAGTTGATCACATTAAATAAGCTAAATCGTACATTAACATAATTTATGCAATCATGATGCTTCTCAGTGAAATCAAAGGCACGATCTAAACACAGAATTCTAGTGTGCAATAAAGTATTACATTAACACACTATTTTAGAATTCACGTAGCAGCAAACTCTCATCACTGATAAGTATAACTCTTGGAGAAACACCTTTCAAGCACATAACAAAACATAAACCACGTGCTATCATTTGCTTTGTAGAACGCAGCTCTTTGCTTTTAGTCAACATTTTATTTTTCAAAATGAATGTGCAGTCATTAATTGACACTTTCATACCTGCATGCAGTGTAGTCTGATAATAGTCACCGCTTCACATATTCCTTTCTTCTCTGCCTTCCCCCTCTCTTGGGAATGACCCTCTGAATTTAATTAGAGTTGCATGGTTCTGGGTTTATTTACTGGAATGTGGGAAACCTGCCAGCAGCTATACCACTGAAGAAAACGATTTGCCTTCCCCTAGCAGACATTAATTGCCAATACCCCCTTGGCTAGGGATGGGGCCTCATGAGCTCCATCCCTATCGACAGCAAAAAATGTTAAATCTAATGACAGGTGGAGTAGTCCCGTTTACATGCTGACCCTGATGCTACCCTCACCCCTATTGCTACAAGCCTGCACTGCAGATACTTGTGCCACTTGTACACTTGTACCAGGATAAGGGTTAAGTAACTGAGGTTCCTAGAGGTAACCTGCTCATCCAATTGTACAGGCAAGCCATACCACGACAGTCTTTAAAAAAAAAAGTCTCCCTACTCGTTAGTCTCAAGGGAAATTAAAGATATATTTGTCCAAAGAATTTCTACAACCATGATATGAAATACAGGAGCAAGCTAAAACAGGGATAAATTTAAGTTTACGGGACACGGTGGCAAGGAAGGTGTTTAAAGTGACTTTTGAAAAGCAAAAGTCATTGTTTCTAATAAAGTCAATCATGCATCCAGGTGTAGTGCACACCTGTAATTCTAGCACTCAAGAGGTATAAAGTCAGAAGGATTATCACAACGACAACCAGGGCTACATAGTGACTTCCAGGCTAGACGCCACATAGGGAGAACTTAGTCTCAAAAGATAATAAAATAAATAAAGAGAACTACAAAAAAAATTAAACATACATTCTCCATAAGGAACACATATAAAATTACTTTTGGAAAGCAGATGCCATTGTTTCTTACAAAGTCAAACAAGTATTCATTTTATAATAGTACTCAAGGCCTAAATATTTACCAATGAGATATGTACACACACCAAGACACAAATGTTTATCAAAACTTTGTTCATAATCACTAAGAGCCAAAGGCAGATGTGAAATCAGCGGCCTGTCACTCAGTGTCCCTATAGAAAGGATCTACATCAATGAACAACTGTCTTCCAGTTGGAGTGGCTGAGGGAGAACAGAAGTGCCCTGAGCCTGAGGAGCATGACAAGAAAGGGCAGAAGCATCCTGCCTCTGACCTCACCCAGATTAGCTCAAAGACAAAACGGACTTCTCTCTACCATGGGGCCTGACAGTACAACATGTCTCCACTCCTGAGACTCAGCACTGGAGTCCCAGAATCCCCACCACACAGAATTGAGGCCTAGACGAAAGAGAGACACTCTGGATGCCAGACTGATGTGTTCCTCTGAAAGCAGCACTTCCCTGCTACCCCTTGTTTCTCTTCTAGTGTTTTATGGCTCAGTGGGATAACTGTGGTGGAAAATGGTTAATTGGATTTTTCAAAATAGCTAGTAGAGAGGCTTTCAATATAAGGAGATGATAATGTCTGAAATAATAGGTAGGACAATAGTCATGTTCTGATCATTACTCTTTGTTTAAATGTAGCAAAATGTCACACTGTGATTCATAAATATGTACAATTACATGTCAAGTATAAAAGTATATATAAATATACTTTTTATAAATGTATATATAGAGAAAGGGGGTGGGAATAGGGATATGGAAAAAGAGAGATAGCTGAAAATAGCTCAAATTTCTATCATCCAGGGAAGGATAAACACATTGTGATTTACTTATTTGGTAAAAATTACTTAGAATGAAAAAGAGCAAACTACTTATATTTGCAACAGCAAGGATAAATCTGAAAAGGATTAAGGTAAAGGAAAGAAGGCAGACACAAAAGGCTCCATACCATATGATTCTGTGCACATGACATTTTGGAAAACATAACACCATTGGAACAGAGAGCAGGTCAGTGCTCACCTGGTCCTGAAGATGGAATCAACTAAAAGAGCTATAGGGAAACTATGGGAGATGGCAGGGCTGTTCTGAATCTTGATTGATTGTGATGGGGGCTAGTAACCACACATACTGATCAGAACACAGAATTGTACATTTGCGGTTGACGGATTTACTGTTCGTAAATTCATAAACTTCATTTCGATAGGCAAAGTCAATCCTGCAATCAGCCAGTAGGTGTCATACATTCATCTATGAAAAGTCAAAACCGTTTAAAGTGAATGTTTGCCTTTTACTGTATCTACAGTGATTGTCAACATCTTGTCTCCAGACAAATGACTGAAGGAATGAAAAATATCCCAAATACTCCACCTGTTCCTCGCTCGAACAAAGTTCGCTAAATCCATCAAGATAGACAACAAAAGGTGTTTCACTCTATTGTTTCAAAGATTTTTAGAAAAATCAAGAACATCATTTAAAACATTTCTTACCAAATCTTGGCAAATTCAGTTTAAGAATGGAATTTTCTTTCTTTTTGATGCCACCTCCCAATGAATCTCTGGGAATTCACAGGCCATAAAACTGTATCCTTAGTAAATTAACTTCCACGTGGTCTGGTAACTTCCATACAGGTCTCTCTTCTCTTTCTGCCATAAGCCTCAAACGATAACTGCTGCTGGTTATCAGTGCTAATTAGCAAGCCATGTGGAGTGGTACTCTCTGCTCAGTAACGTTTATTGATAGTGGGAAAATGAGTGGACAATACCTGAATCCACCTTACTTCTCAAGACTGAGTGAGAAGGGTCCAAAGAGGGTTCAGAACAATTGAAAACACTTAAAGTCACATGGCTGTTTTCTTCGGAGGAACAGAGGGGACAGCTGAGACTTATGGATAGAAGTAAGGGCAGCAGTACACAGAAACAAGCAACAATAGATTAATAGAGTGAAACAGATGCACGACTTATGTAATAACTAGCAGGAAGTCTGAACGGTTTCCTGCCAAGTACATTTGGAAAGTACTTATTTGAAGATGTCTAAAGACTGCGTGCAATAATGTTTACTTGAAACAATACATAGAAACATACAAAAATTATAGAATACTATAATTTTCCTAAATGTGATATTTGGGGAAATGTGTGGCAACTTTAAAATAATATAAAAATGCATTTATAGTTTTAAATTTTTTATTATTTGAGGGGTTTACAAATATCACAATGAACATGTTCAAGTCAGAGAAGTAAAGTGGGTTCTGTCCTTCGACTATGTAGGTCCTGGGGATCTAATTCAGATCATCAGGCTGTGACAAGCTCCTTCACCTGCTAAGCCATCTCACTAACCCCAAGATGTATTTTTGATATCATAGGTACTGTTAGCTTCTGTAGATTTTTTCCCCTAAATTGACAATTGGTGGAAACACTAGATTTGGTTTAGTGAAATTAAAGTTGCGTGTTTCCTTTCTAAACACAGCCTTAAGTTTGATTTATGCACCACTTGGGGAGGTCTTCGGATGCAAAGTTACGAGCTATGAGATGGAAAGAAGGCAGGGTGGTGGAGAGCAGGGACTATAAAGGGTAGGAGCAGGGTTTTCCTTCTGCAGTAGAGACTTCCTCCTCTCTTCTTCAGAAATATCAGTGTTTGCTTCATTTTCTTTACAAAGCTGCCAGTGTCAAGAGTCTAAAAGTTGTGCTTTACTTCTCTTCCTTACTCCCAAACATAAAATTGTCAGTTTTTCCAAGCTTGTTTATCCTTAAAATCTCCGAGGCTTACCCTCTTTTCTCAACTCAATGATTGCTACCTTAGACATTTTAATAACTGCCAATCACTCATTGCTTACAGTGTGTCAGGCACGGTGCAGAGTGTTTTCTCATGTTGTTGTATTTACTCCTCTTGTGTCACGCTCATGTAAGAAAAATTATGCCCCTCATACAAATACAGAAGCTGAAGCCCAAGAAGTGTCAGAGCTTGTTCAAAGCATTGGGTTTTTAAATGACAGACCCAGGACCAGAGTGCCATTCTGCCGACCCTCAATGCTGTATTTTTTTTTTCTTTCTCCAAGTTTCTGCTATTCTTGATCTTAAATCTATCTGTTTTGTTACCACACAAATTCTTTCTTCCAAGAGATCCATATGGATGTCTATGGTATTTCAGGGTTTCTTGAGCACGTTAATAAGATCATTCTGGCTATTGTTTGGGGTGTGGATTATGGAAGGGTGAAAATGGAGCAAGAAGACTAGTAAAGTGGCCAGCAATAATCATGCAAACATGGGGTGACTTTGTGCCTCCTAACTTCCAGAAGGCATTTGACAATGTTTGGGGAGATTTTGGTTTTCACAGCTAGTACAATGTGGATGCTACTGGCATCTAGGTCTCTAAAGAAAAATGATCCTTGTTTGTCACAGGGTGATTGTGATGGAAGCCATGAGAAGCAGTTACTTTAAGTAGATTTGAAGGCAGCTGATAAACTACGTGGGGCTTGTTAATGAGTTGACTGTGGACTTTTACTTTTTTTTTTAAGTAGGTCTTGCTATGTAGCCCAGCCATCTGATCTTAAATTGACTATGCAGCACAGGCTGGTCTTGAACTTACAATGATTGGGATTAGGTTTATGCTCTCTCATACCAGGTTTTGACTCCAGTGTTTTTTGCCTGAGCAATGAGATGGATGGGAGTAATGATAACTAAAGGAGAAATAGCAGGCAACAATCCTCAGAACATTTTGTTTGTTTTGTGGTTTTGTTTTGTCTTCATTAGATACTAAGATAACCTTGATAACTTTTAATTTACTGGACATTGGTTCATATACTTACCAATGATAATAAAAAAAAAACAAAAAAAAACCTGACTTGTAGTAGTACACTTACAGAGGCGGCTCACCAAGAGAGAGGAGGCATTTTCATAGGTGGAAGCCCTGCCAGACCTCAACAGAGGAAACCACCGTCCTGGCCAGCTCCATACTCAATCGACAGTGGAACCCTGAGCATCTGAGCTCAGGTGCTTTTATTGATTCAGAACTCCTCAAGTGCAGATCATAAGCAATCAAACATCCCCCACAGAAATCCAACACCTGCAAACAATACAAAACACCCTAGACCTAGGCTAGCCCCTCATCCAACAGTGCATAAAGCAATTTCAAATATAACTAAAAATAAACTTCCCCAACACTGACTGAAATCTGACCCTTAAAGTAAAGGTTAATAATATTCAAATCTCTTTTTAAAAGAAAATACGTTTTCTGATTTAGTGTAAATTTAGGAACTTAGAGTTTCTTCTCAACAAATATTCTTTGAAGTAATATCAAGTTTCCAAGAAAAAATTGTAAGATTTATTTCCTTTAATATTTAATCTTGATCAATGCCATTCTAGAATTTTCCAAAGGGTTATAGGCTTTATATTTTTATAGTTTTGGTTGTGAGCCTAGCCTTTAATGGCTGAGCCCTCTCTCCAGCCTGCTTTGAACTTTTAAAATGATCCAATTTGATCACAATGTATCCTAATCACTTCATACATTGCTAGTTTCAGATTGTTGATTCTTTTTTTTTTTTTTTTTTTAGTGTTCTTACATCTATATTTATGACTAAAATTTACACAGCAAGATAGTTTTAACTTATCCTCAAAACCTGGACCCTTTATGAGGGTCCTATTATTTTATATCAACTTGGGAGAACTACAACTGGATGGAAACATTGGAAATAATTACTGAGGGAGTGGTATGAGGAAGTAGGTGATGGAACAGGAACACTTGGTAGAGATGTTCAGCGGTGTCTTTATAATCTTGTTTCCCATCGCAACTCTCAACACATTCTTCCCTTTAGCTCTGACAAAACTTCATGTTATTTCCTTCTTGGAGGAGAAAATTTACCAGCAAATATTTGGTTCAATCTTTGTATTACTTGACGTTTCCAGTCAGAAAGTCCAGAAATTGGTGCTGTTATTTCCTAGCTTTGCTATGACTTCCTCCCTCTGCTTCTCTTTCATGCCTCTGCTTGGGTCAATGGAACAATCCAATTCGATCTAGCAGCCTTGGGTAGGGAAGAATCAATCTCAAAGTCATATGGGAGAAAGTCATGAATGGCTCTCAAAATCTTAATTTCTTTAAAGACTATTTAAACGCAGTAAACCTAGATTTTTCTAGAAACCTGAAATACACTTTTGAGAATGTAGTTTACTTTGTCACGTAGAAAGCCCTCCTCCTAAGCTTTATACTCTGTCAGTAGACTTGTGTTCAGATGGTGACATTGAATGTGTAAACCGACTACAGTGACTGAAGTCTACCTGTCTTCCTCCATCAGATTCAGCTTAAATGTCATCGATTCCATAAATTCTTCTTTGGCTCTTTAAGGCTGAGCTATATGTTCCCTGAGTACCATATATTTACTTCTAGGAAGGCGTTTAGCTCTTTGTTACCTGCATCCCTTACTATCTTCACAGTCATGTAGATTGGGTCAGGCTGGGCACTGCTATGTCCCCCAATGTCTAATTAAAAATCTCAAGGCCCTGCTTGCATGAATAAGGGGACATGATTTGTGTTTTTAAAAGTGTTTCGCCTTACCCATGATGATACATGAGAGGGAGAAGATAATAGAAGAAGGGCTATGGAGGTCTCTCAGTCCTAAACTCCAAGTAAGAATTCTATATATAGCATCTCTATGGAGTTGAGCTACTGCTGCAGTATTTCCAGAAGAGGGAATATACTTAGATTTTTCCATTTATGGGTAGGTCACATTTTTAGAAAGTGCTTTTTTATATTGAATTAAAATCTGACTCCTCGATTCTATTTGTCCCTTGGACTTTTACAGATTTCATTTTTATAGTATTATTAACATTTTTCCAAAGACATAGAATCAGAATTATTTAAAACATCATTAGGGTGGTTTGTCTCATCTAGACATCATCACCAATAGGAAGGAAAACCTTGCCTCCCTGCCACCCAGTCAAATACACGAGGTGTACCTCTGTAATTCAGATATGTATAGAGCACAGACCAGTCTGAAATAGAAAAGGACAAGAAGAGGGGATGAGTTTGGCGATAGCTTTCAGGGAGAGAAAGAAATAGCCCTGATTTTCTTGTCCTACCTTCACCAAAGGGTATTGTTATTATTTGGGTACTTAATGACGTGTAGCATGTGATGTGCTGTGGGGATTCTGCTTGTCTTCATCACCCAGCTTCCTATTTTCCCCTACAAGGACACTGCAGCCACATCCATGTTCCCTCAGCTCCACTGCCATCTACCTGTAACCAAACTTATGACCTGTAACTAGTGGGTACCTTAAAATATCCATCACGTTTCTTCCTTTGCCTCTATTCCAAGTTATTGAACCTCCTAATTGTCCTCTCCCACATTCAAATTGTTCAACCTTGTTTTTGGTCCTGGACTTCCCCCATAAAATTCCAAGCAAATTCTGGCCAGCACCCACCCTTCCTGCACCTCTATTCACCAATTATGTTTATACTGATCTGTTCTTTTCTTTGCCAGCTCTAATGTTCATGATAATTCTATTTCCACTACAGGTTTTGGCCCAAACTGTTGTAAGTCTTTTTCATCTCCTCTTAAGAGTTTTAATGTGAATTATAAAATAAACAAAGTGAATAAAACTAATGTGTTCAGTTTACCCACTGGTTAATAAAAGAATACCCATGCATCCATCTGAAATAGGAAATAGATTATCAGAATTCTGGGAGCAAGTCCTGGATTTCATGTATCTTTCTCCAACCAATTGTATGGCATTAATAGTTTGTACATTATAATTTAGCACTTAGAGCAATTAAGTACCATCTTGCCTTGCTTTATGGCTTAAATATATTGGCTTCATTCTTTGTCCTCAGTGCAAAGCTCTGGAAGGCATGCGGGATACAGATTCTTCTGTAGAAATCCCACTGTCTCAAGCAGTGCTAAGTAAGTATTATGAGTCATTAGACACTATTTTGTTGATTACAGCCTAGGAAAATCCAGCACAAGAGACTACAAGGCATACACCCATGTCCAAGAGAGAATATTGTTGTATCTTTCAAAAACACTACCATATATAAAAAGGCATGCTTTTACTTTCTTAGGTTTGTTTCCCACATATTGTGTTCATGCAGAGTTTCATTTTCTTTCCCGTTAAATGGCATGCAGCGTTCTGGGAAAGTTCTCAGGGAATTTCCAGTTTTGCAAAGCAGAATACGTAGGAATGCCCTGCTAACGAATAGAAGTTTATGGCAACGTGGTAGAAACACAGATTGGGTCTCTTCTACAACTTACAGAGATCCTGCAGTCTCAGAGCAGCTGCCTCTCCTCCACTGCACCAGTTTCTCATTTACAACACTCCAAATTGTACATGGTCTTTCAGATTAAATTACTAACATTAGCAAATGTTAGTAAGCATCCAGCGTCTTAGAAGTTTTATCACAGAGGACTTTAGGCTCTTATCCTTCAAACAGAAATCATGTGACATATTTACAAAATATGCAAAAGAAACAGTTAAAAAATAGGAAATGGACATTTAAAACGAGTAATCTCTCAAGTTGTTATTTTAAGGAAACCATTTAATTGAAGGAAATGATGCATTATATTGAAAGCTTGTCTAATATTTATAAAGCCCTGATTTTGAGTCCCTGAAACTACATAAAATGGGTGGTGGTACATACCTGTAATCCTAGCACTTGAGAGGTGCCAGTTCAGAAGTTCAAGATTATCCTTAATGACATAGGCTAGCCTAAACTTTGTGAGGTCCTATCTTAAAAAAAGAAAGTAGACCGTGAGGCTGAATCAGGTTTTAGATTCAAGTCCAGTCTGGGCTACATAGAAAATCTGAGACCCTCTAAGCTATACAGAGGGGTCTTGGTTTGTAAAAAATGTATATAATGTTAATGATGACATCACAAGATAGTATAGATATTGTACGATGGTAATACTTTTAATGCTTGGTCAGACATCTGCATCTTTGAGCTCCTGTTGGATTAAACAATGTGGGAGAAGTTCAAGTGAGCCTAGTGGAGAAGGAAGGTCAAAAGAGAAAGAGAGAGGCATCGCTGGCTCCTCGGACTTCTCAAAAGGTCCTGACCTATGGCTCACCACGTGGTCTAAAATGGCAGATCCCAGGACACTGGTAGAGCCCCCAAAAGGACTTGGGACTAGAGTGGTGGTCGCTTCCCCCTTCTCCCCAGAAATACCTGTTGCTAAGCTGACTCTGCCCCTTCCCCATAATGCAGTCAAGTCAGGTGACCCATCAAGTGATTGGCTTGCTGTGCTTCATGTTGCAGGTTCCTGTGCTGCATATAATTCCTTGCTGCTGCACAATGATCTTGGATCTGTACCTGATGCTGCTCTCTGGAATCTGTTTCCTGGGTTCGTGATTCCCATTACCCTCACCCCAACGTGCTCCCTCTGTTCCAACCCCCCCCCACAACACACACACACAAAACAAGTATTCTGTACCTAGAACAGGTAGAGAGTCAGCACCAGACAAAAGAAATCACTACTTTTGTCTTATCTTCATGCTTCTGTGACGGGCAAAATCCATTGTTTTGAGGGGTTATTTCTGGCTTAGGCACAGTGTAATCACAGAAAGATAAGCAGGAAGACATTTAATATTACTAAAATGGGCTTACTTATTACATCTTAGTTTTATTTAAAGACAAGGGAATGGCTACATTCAAAAGAACAGTAAGCCACCCCCAAATCATCTGACCTTCATGTTCAGTTAGGCAACATAAGCCAAATTTCTAAGCTTCATATATGAAGAGAAGGTAAAGCTATGTACAAGACTTCACCCCCATTCATTCAGGAACAAATATATTTGTTGCATTTTTGCCAGGGATTAATGCCATTTATATATTCAGATATATCTGTGAATGAAACAGACAGCACCCTCTATTTAAAGTGAAGGAATACCAACAGCAATTCATATTGCCTGGTACCATTTTCTGAATTTGAAAACTGATATATATTCTGTGGATTTTGAAATCATGTAAATACAAGGCTTCAAGTAAATACAAACGTCAAGGTCATAGTTGACTCAAGGAAGAGTCAGAGCATAGGGGCCAGAGTGGAAGAAAATAAGCTGTATGATGATTAGTTTTGATCATCGATTTGAAACAATCTAGAAGGGAGTCTATACGAGGAACTGTCCTGATCATCTTGGTTTGTAGGCATGTGTAAACATGGTAAGTTGTCTTATGCTAATTGATATGGGAAGACACAACCCACCACAGTCAGTACATTTCCTTAAGCAGGGAATCCAGGACTGGAGTAGAGGATGCTGAGCACACTTGACTGTGGATATGGTGTGAGCAGTCCCGATTGCTCCCACTGTGCTTTCCCCCAATGGTGAACTGTAAACTGGAACTATGGAGTTTTTCTTCCCTGTGATTCAAACAGAGCTACCCAGAGAAGCCTTTCACAACTAAATTATGCAAGGAAGTGAGCTTTTCATGTTGCATCAAAGAGCCTTGCCTTTTTTTTTCCACCCCCAGGGTGGAAGGACAGACACCCCTTGCATGTGAATAAATCGATGGAAGAACTAGTCTCTCATTGTTGCAGAGACTGAGCTAAGACAATGTTAGGCAACAATTGTCACCGACAAAACAGAGTGATATTTAGAAAAGCCCCAGATATTAAATAAAATTTAGAGGCAAATTACTAATGACACAGCAAAATTTCCTCAGAATGGAAAAAAATAAAAAATGATGGGGGTGGAGATGTCTTTTGTACTTTTGTCCAAATTTTTAGATTTTAAGTCTTGATTGTTAATCATAATACATGAAAAATATATATTAAAAGGAAACACACCTGACTGTCAGGTTAGCTTGACCATAAAAACAGATGTAAGAAAAGGTTGGACTAGTCATAAGCGAACTCAAAAGCGAAGCAAACCCTTCAATGTTCTAATATGGATAAGTATAATATTGGAAGTAAAAATTACACTTGATATGTTTAAGAGTATAATGATCACTAGATAAAAAGGACTGGTGAACTTAAAGAACAAGTCAATAAAAACTACCTGGACTTAAACCAAAATAGGTCACTGAAATGGCTCAGTAGGTCAAGGCACTTGCTGCCAAGACTAATGGCCTGAGTTCAATTCCAAGATCTCAGATAGTAGAAGGAGAGGGCCGACTCCCATAGGTTGTCCTCTGACCTCACACACATACTACATCATGCACGTGGCCCCACACATAAAAAAATATGATTAAAAAATTTAAACCAAGATATAAAAATCATTTTAAAAAATAAAGCATGGGAAACTGTAGGATAATGTTAAGAGTAATATAGAATAATATATATTAGGTAAATATAATTAAGTATAAATAAATAAGAATAATACAACATATACACAATTGAATTCTCAAAAAGGTGAAAACTAAGGAAAAGATCAAGGGACATAAAATAATTTTGATGAAATAGAAGTCTAAAATTTTCTAAATATGATAAGCTAAAGCCTCTTCATTCTGTTTGATAAGCATTCAGGTATTTTATGACAAAATATATGTCTATTTGTGTTATAAGATTTCAATATTAAAAATCAATAACACTGGCTTTGTTTTATATCACCATGACACAAAACCTGAGAAGAATAATGTAAAGAACGAGAGATTTACTCTGCTTCACAGTATTAGAGGTTTTAGAGTTTGTAATGGCTTGGCTCCTTAATTTCTGAGCTGCTCTATGGTGAGGCAGAACATCATGGCAGGGGGCATGATGAAGGAAAACACCCCATGGAAGCCAGGAAGGACAACAAGGTTGGGACAAAATTGATCCCCCAGGTACCCACTATTTTCAATGAAGTCTATCTTAATTATCGACTTTTCACAGTCTAGAGTCATCTGAGAAAGGAGTCTCAACTGAGGATTACACAGATCAGATTGGCCTGTGGGATATTGTCTTAACTGTTAATTGATTATGAGGGCCCAGGCCACTGTGGGTGGTACTGTACCCTGGGCAAGTAGTTCTGAATTGTATAGAAAGTCTAACTACGCATGAGCCTGCAAGTGAGCTAGTCAGCAGCATTCCTCCATGGTTTCTGATTTAAGTTCTTAGATCAATTCCTCCACTGACTTCCCTCAGTGATGGGCTGTGACCTGAAGTATAAGCCAAGTTAGTCCTTTCTTTAAGTTACTTTGTTTCTACTGTAGAGTGTTTTATCACAGAAAGAGACGAAGAAAGAAAAATGAAGGAAGGAAGGAAAGAGGGAAGGGAGGAAGAAAAAGAAAGAAAAGGAAAAAGAGGGGGGAGAAGAAGGGAGAGAGGAAGAAAGAAGGTAGGAAGGAAAGAAAGAAAAAGAAAAGGAAAGAAAGAAAGAAAGAAAGAAAGAAAGAAAGAAAGAAAGAAAGAAAGAAAGAAAGAAAGAAAGAAAGAAAGAGGGAAGAGGGAGGAGAAAAGGAAGGAAGGAAGGAAGGAAGGAAGGAAGGAAGGAAGGAAGGAAGGAAGGAAGGAAGGAAGGAAGGAAGGAAGACCAGAGCAAAGTCCCGTTTCCCAAACTTCATCGCTTCCCTGTAGCTCATCAAATTATGAAGCCATCAGTGATTAAGTAACTGATGAACTGAGAGTCTTCATGATACAACCACTTCCTCAAATCCCTTCAGATCACTGCACTGGAAGTCAGGTCTTCAATAGAGCAGGTTTGGAGGAGCTGTTTCAGATATGAACCACAGTAAACATCTAACAGAAAAGACTACACAGTCAGGTTGTTTCTAAATCTCTGTACTCATTCAAGAAACCAGTTGTTTCAAAGCACTTGATGGTATTCATTGCTATCCGGAGCAGGTGAATCAGCTGGGAAACAGGAAGACTGGAGTAATAGGCCTGTCCTCAGCCAGTGGCTCATCCCTTTGTCACACATCTCTCTGCTGAAAATGCCACAGAACCTGGGGAATCACTCAGCACCGCCCAGCCCTCTGAGATGAAGATTTTGTTCAGAACAGACCAAGCAGCTATTCGATGTTGACACCACTTGCTGCTTCCTTCACTAACCATGTGAGTGTATGCCTTTCTAAAGAAGAGTGCATGTGAACATGACTTCTTTGGGCTGTTTACAGTTCTGAGTCTCTTTCATGGCCAGTTGTTGTGTATAATTTACTGGTTTTTCTATACTACACTGTGTAGTGTTTGTGACCATATGGAAAATTAGTACAAATCTTTGTCTTATACCCAGGCTTAAAAATCTCATGCTACTTATATAGATTTTTAAGTCCTTTATTAAGAAGAGACTTTTATTATAACACAGAATATTTTGCCATGTTATCTTTTTCAAGACTACTTCTTGAAACACTAAAGGAGAATTGTTCTAGTTTTTACCCTTAAAGGAAATACCATTAATAAGCCCTTAAGTTATTATTTATTTATTTATATATATAATTTAGTTATTATTATTTATAATTTAGTCTTAAATCGTGGCCTTAAGATGAGTTTATCTACTCAAACATTTTAATGTATTTAGTTAACAAGTCTGTGTTTACAGGACACCTTTCTTAGGGGTAGATATATTAATGAGTACGTCTAACACCTAACCAAGGCCTTACCTTTGATGAGATTACGCCCTAATAAAGCTGAAAAACTAATAAACCAAACTACAGCCACATACTGGAAGTCTAACCTGCATTGGTCTTATAAGGCCAAATCCTTAGAACAAATATAAGATGACCTTAGGAATGGCCCTGCTACTCTTATTGAACCTTGACTGACAAAAATATCAAGCAGGTTTCCACAGATATCCTGTACCTGCAGATATCAGAGAAACTTCTGGCAAAGAAGAAAGTCAGAGGCACAGAAGGAGGAACTGTTAGCCCAGCAGGAATGACTAAAACAGGAGGTTGAAAGCATTTGAAGTAGTGCCCAATAGACTTTTGATACATGTAATGGCAGACACAGAGGCTGCATGGTCCCCTATGGATAGCTCATGGTTGTCTGGCTTGGTGTTCCTGTAGAATTCCTACAAGTTGGTGTGTGTGGAGGGCAGGTCTCTGACCCTTACACCCGCCCTTGGGATCCCGTTCCTTCTGCTAGGCTCCCTCATCCAGCCTTAATGTAAGGGTTGTGCCTGGTCTTGTTCCATCTTGTTATGTCCTGGTCAATATGTAACCCTGAGAGGCCTGCTCTTTTCTGAGGGAAAACGGGGGTGGGGCAGAGGTGAATCTTGGGGGGAGGTGAGATGCAGGGAAGCTGGGAGGGATAGAGAGAGGAGATGATGGGGGTCAGGATTTATTATGGAGTATATAAATAAATAAATAATTTTTTTTTAATTAAGTAAGGACTGAACACAAAGAAAATGCCCAATCCCACTGAGGTAGAGGTAGCAAGGAAGATGTGCGGCTAGTCCTGATGAACCAGTCTTCAAATACATACCAGTACATTCCCTACAGTGAGTGCAGTCCCTCATTCACACCAGCAAAGCCCCTTATTTACCATAGCCCTGATCGGTTTAAGATTCAGTTGAACGATGCTTTTGTTGCTTTGGAAAGTACAGCACATCAAGATGAAGTTGCAATTTACATGTTCTTAACTGCCACAGTGTGAAATACCAAGGCCATAAAATCGACAGTGGGGACATTGGGCGTCTCTAAAAAATACAACGTACTTTTGGGAGAAGATGAGGTTAACAGATTAACGTTACTTGCTTCATAAATTCAGCCTTTAGTTCTTTACTTCGAAACTCTTGAAATACTTCTCTCTTTTCCTTTCTGAACATATCTTTAGCACCAGAAGATGTGTGTCACTGTTAGACAATGGTGATAAAGTGGAATGGGCCTTAGTACACATTCATAATGTGTGAGCAGTGTTTAGCATAGTTCTTGCTGGCATTCTGAGTATAAATATTTATGATATGAATTAATGCCTATTGAAAAGACTTATAACATATATATATATATATATATATATATATATATATATAAAACATGGAAACTACCATGAATCTTTCATTAACCAACTTTGTGTCTTCTAAAAATGAAATATTTGTTCTCTCTGCCTAAGACTCCTATGTTGAGATCTCAAACTCAAAAGTGATGCTATTGGGAAGTATAGACTTTGGGAGGTGATTGGGCTGTGAGACAGGAGCCTTCATAAACGGAATAAGAGGTCTGGGGAGGGGACCCTTTTGCTGTTTCTCCCATTTGAGGACACAACCAGAAGACTTTGTTCTGTGAAACACAAAGCAAGCCCTTGTTGCACATCAATCCAACTGATGTTGAATTCCCTACCCTCCAGAACTCTTGAGAGTAAAAACAAAACAAAACAAAACAAAAACCTGTTTCTTGTTTAACCAAACTAGTCCATATTTTATTATAGCATTCCAAATGGACAACAACAGTGTCTTTGGGTAAATGATGCAATCCCTCTGGCCCTAGCATGTTAGGATGTATGCTAAGACGGTTTGGTTAGGACTGGTACTGTAGCTCAGTGGTGGAGCACTCGCCTAACATGTGGAAAGTCCAGTTCCCAGCACTGCAAAAGAGAAAAACAGGTGATTAGGTTAAATAAACTTTCTTTCAGTTCAAAAACTCTATTATTTAGACTTTCATTTGCAATGAAATTTCTAATCAGTAAACAAGCTTTGGAAAAAAATCAAGAAAATAACAATTTTTGTTGTCAGTTTCAAATTCCATTGGTTTTAATAGTGTAATTTAATAAGTTTGCAAATGGGACTGTTTATACTAACACAGGAAAAAGTAACACACAAAGGCTTGTTCTACCAGGACCTGTCTTTGTTAGATTTTGTCCACTAAAAGCAGCAGAAAATTCCCTTTAATATTTTCTGAAGGAAATGAGACAATTCATGTCAATGGCAATATCAGCTAAATGAGAGTCTGGCACACATGTTCTGCTTGAAGAGTGCTTTAAAGAAAGATCAAAACCCTTAAAAAGTTCCTGCAGCATCAAACACTCTCACTTTCCTTGGGAAATCACCATAGCTTATGACATTCACCAAGTTTAAAGAGTCACATTTGATGAAAATCAAAAGAAAATTCGCAAACAATGTATTTTAAAACAGAGTTTAAAATAATAGTGGGTGAATTGGACCGGATGTGAGACATTCTGAGTCCATTTTTCTGACTTGATTCTTATCAGGTATTAAAGTAAATATGCCTCAGTATGCAGGACAGGCTTCATGGCATCATGTAAAACCAAAGTCAATCAAACTGAAATTGTTTGACAGTAATGATTCAAAAGTATACAATACACAGCAGACACAAAGACAGCAAGAAACTTTTATTAAATTAAATTTATTGTTTTTGAGACAAGGTCTGAATATGTACCACTAGCTAGCCCGAAACTTGTCATGTAAACCAAGTTGGACTGGAACTCACAGAGATCCACCTGTGGATCTTGGGATTCTGTCTCTCATGTTCTGAGATAGAAGAAAGGAAAATTTAAACCAGAGGATTCTGCCATATAAGCTGTCGGTGACACCTTTAAACAACATCATCTGTGGGACTTACCCATGGCAGTGGTCCACTTGGCTTCACATACTTGCAAGAGTGGACATTTCAGCGTGGGGCTAAGAGAAGCCACTCATGCAGTTCATGCAAGCTGAACAGGCTTGAGCGAGTCTGTTTTCATTAAGGTGCTGTAATGATCCTCTTAGCAAAAAGTTTAACTCGGGGATTAATCAGATATACCATGTTCAAACACCAAAGCCTTGGTTATCTCCAGAGAGGAGATAACTTGAGGTTATTCATCCCTGGGTCCCTTGGACTTGTTTCCTCAGACCCTGTTTCGGTCAGAGAGAAGCAAGAGTGGTTTCCACCAAAACCCAGTAGCATACAGCTATCAGCAACATGACTCTGACAGATCTCTAATTCATGTAACACAAGTGGGACAGATACTTTTTTATCACTAGACAATGCATAGCTTTGGCTTTTTGAGGAAGAGAAATTAAAATGGAAGAAGCCAGCGGGTGACTAAAGCCTCTTCCTGAGTGCTGCTGGATGTGTATAGTAACTAGGTATATTCATTAGCACTTTTATAACTTCTCTATTACTTTGAGAACATCTCCAGGCAAAGAGATAGATGTATTAGTCAGGAGACATTGTATCATTGTAACAAACATGATGCATCTACTTAAAACACCCTTAAAAAACCTGAAGTCTCATGACTTTGATAAACTGTGACTAGACTAGGAATTCTTAGTAAGCAACACTGTCCCTATTCCCAAAAACATGGATGCTAAAAGAAGTAAGCTGGCAAGGGTTACTCTTAATTTCACAATATTCATTCTCACATATTAAGAATGAGTAACTGTAGGAAACAAACTATCCACATCATAAACATGATGCTTTTATTTAATCTCCACAATTAGAGTAAACAGATTCGAAGTCATTAAGAACTTACCAAAAGTCACGTGGTTCATCAGGTCTACTGAACTCCAGAGTTGGTCACTGTATTAGTCCATGTGTGCTCCAAAGGTATGTGTTATGGTTTGAATCTAAAACTGTCATTTTCAGGGTCCTGTTCTGAATGTTTATTTCTCAGATCATGGCACTATTTTTGAAACACTAGTGAATCTAGGAAGCAGAGGCAGCTGGTGGAATTAGGTCTCTAGAAGTGGGTCTTTGAAAGTTATTTGCAACCCAGCTCTTGATACCTATTGTATCCTCTGCTTCCTGGACCTCCAAGATGTGAGGAGCTATTGCCACACATCCATGCAGGAACTTACCAGGAACACTCTGAAATTGTGAGTCAAAATAAACCTTTCTTTCTTGGTCAAGTATTTTGGTCACAGAAGCACAAAAGTAACCAGTACACTAACTTCTTTAAAATTATCTCTTTACTGACTTCCTATTCTTTCTATAATTATCTCATTTTTTTTTTTTTACAACTCAGTGAGCTGAGACTGCTACTATTCCCAAGTGGGTTCAGAGAAGCTAAGTAACTTCATCAAAGTTAAAAGCTTGAAGGAAATACACATACAATTTGGGCTAAAAACTGCCTTCAACTGGATGGCTATTTCCATTCACTCAAACAACATCCTTTAGGCCAAGGGCTATATATCTTTGTGTATAATATTTGTCTAGCATGCAAACAAACATGTATGCTTAAAAAGGGACTCTACCTCACAAGCAATTATACCCAGAAAGGTTAAGAATGTTTCCATCATCACACAACTAGCAAGCAGCAGAATGGAATTTAAAATCAAATCAAGGCTAATGTTTTTTCCATTTCCTTCTTAGTGATGGAGATGCTTCACTTGTGCCTGTCATCAATGACCTATTACGGCACATAGAGTACTGCTGAATTTGATGACTGCTACTCTGAAAGATAATGACTTAATTCTAGTTTCCATTTTCATTTTCCATTTGAGCAAGTCATCGAACATTTATTTCTACTGAATAGATTTTTTTGGTCTTCAAGTATCAAGTGAGCAAAACTTTCCCATTAATCATATTAAAGAGATATTAAGTATGTAAGACAGATACTTAACTCTAACTCCTCGGCTGTTTTTAAGGCAAAACTCTGCATTAAAAAAAATACCTCAACATTGTCACTTGATGTAAGTTGAGAAGGAAAGAGGAAAGGCTATCAGGGAAAAGGAATTTAAATAAAATAGATATTAAATAATGATTTAAAAATTAAGGACAATATTTTAATGTGAATGGGAATGTATGTCATAAAGAATGGTAGGCTAATATGCCAAGAATTTATTACAGTGTGGGATTGAACCAGGGAAGAAACAACAGTACTGTACTAGGAAAGCCAACACAGAATTTTTGGAATACCAACTAATTTAGGATACCTTACACCTACTAAACCTAGTTTATTTTTAGACAAGGTTTTAAACATATTAAGCATTATTATATATTATTATGTTTAATATATATATTATTATTATTATATTAGCTATACCTAGTTTCTCATATTCTATGAGTACTATGTAATTTGATAAAATAATATTTACAAAGTATATCAGAGTATTGTGTTTAGCTTTCACTACTTTCCCTAAAAGACAAACAGATGGCTCTATGCAGAAAAACCACCGACATAACTATATTAGGACAGGGGTTGGATGCCTTCGTTGACAAACTGGTTTCTCAGAACCAAGACCCATGCTTGATCCTTTGGACCCACATTAAAAAAAAAAAAAAGAAAGAAAGAAAGCTGGCTGTAGTGGCCAGCACTTCTAGTCTGTCTTTGGGAAGTAGAGACAGGCAGATCTTTGGGTTCTTACTAGTTAATCAGTCTAGGGTATTTTTCAAGTTCCAGGCCAGTGAGAGACATCATCTCAAAGAATAAATATGGGCTATTCTGAGAAATCACACCTGAGGTTGTTTTCTAACTAACACACATGCACAGACACACAGAGACAGAGATAAGTGATAGATAAATAAATTAGATAGATGATATATGGATAGATAGATAGATAGATAGATAGATAGATAGATAGATAGATAGATAGTTGCTATTTAAATCCTAAATCAATATGGAGGTCTATAATAGGATCTCAGATCTAACTGCTTCTTACAGTCAGCCAGAGAACTGCCAATAAAGAACTGAACTGCTGGCAAAGACTCCTTTCATAGGATGAGAGGCTATACTGTAAAAACTCTTTCAAGGGAGTCTGAAGCCTAATTCTATAGCTTTTGGCTATCAGTCCTGGATGAGCCTGGATGAGTATACAATATTTTGAATAGCTGACCAGCTCATCCAAACAAACAAACAACACAACACCATAAAAGTCCTAACTCCTAGGAAATGAATCATGCTTACTGCAACCAATGCTAGTTGTTGCATCTTTTATTTTTGACTTAGTTAAATTAGTTCTAAGCATCTTCTTAACAAATACATAACCTGAGTGACAATGAATCATATTTCTAAGGAGAGATCATAACACCTTAGTGTTGAGTCTTTTACATTAATGAACATGATTAAAAATGCTTTTCACTCCTTATTGTTAAAGGCTTTGCCTTTAGCGTCTCTCTCTTGCTCGTCTTTTTTTTGTGCTCGACTCTTCTGCGTGGTGGGGTGGTGCTCAGCATGTCTGCTCTCTTTGTTCTTATATTCATCTATTCCTTTGTAATGCAATAATTAGTTTTAAGATGAAAGCTAATGCTGACTACAAGCTTACCAAGCTATTAATGCTGCTGGCTAATGTACCACTTAGAAGACCAGGCAGTTAGACAGAGAAAAGGGTTTTCTTATGTTCTTTCATCAGTTTATTACAACAATTAGGGGAATGAAGTGCAGAATTTATCTCTTATGCATAAATTCAAGAAGAGATGAAAAGAGTGAAGGATATTCAGATAAGAGACACTGAGTTTGCAGAGGGCAATCGGTATGCTTATATCCTGGAAGAACAGGAGTCCAACATTCAAACCCACATCTACCAGAGAGGCATCTATGTGGTTCCATATAACTACTAAAGTGTCAAATGAAATAATGGCTGGTGTATGTACACTTTTCAGGATGTGTGTGTTATGTATATATACCTTTTGCCCAGGGCATAAGGTAAGACATTTACAAATTTATTCAGAGAAATACCATCTCCTCAGTGACCACAGTGGACTTTTTTTCCTTTTACTGAAAGTAGATTTTTTTCCCTCACATAATATATCCTGATTAGTTTCCCCTCCCTCTACCTCTTCCAGTTCCTCCCCACCTCCCCTCTGATCCAGATCCATCTCCTTTCTGTCTCTTATTAGAAAGCAAACAGGCATCTAGGAGATAATAGAAATAAACTAAAATTAATATAATATTTAAGATAAAACAAAAACTAACACATTGGAATAGGACAAAACAAACAAAAAGAAGGTAAAGAGCCCAAGAAAAGGTACAAGAAACAGACAGAGATGCAGGAACCCACTTATTTGCACACTAAGGAATACCATAAAAACAATAAACTGGAAACCATAATTATACACAAAGGACCTATAAGGTAAAGAGAGAGGGAAAATTATATAAATACAATAAAATAAAAATAAGATAAAATTTAAAAAGTTTTAAAAAGCCCTGTCATGACACTATGAGACAAGGAACCTCCAAAAAACGCCATAGAATTTGTCTTCTGTTGGACATCTCCTGCGGGAAGCCTGCCCTTCAGAGTGGTTTGTTTCCCCAGTGAGACTCCCTTGGGGAAAACTAAACTTTCATTTGTAAGAGTTTACTAATTGGAGATAGAATCTTGGTTAGGGATAGGGACATGTGTCCACTCCTCCTTTCACCCCTAGGACCTTTTATTTTGGTTAATCTCTTTGCTGGCACACTCTATAAGGACGGATGCATTTCTCCAGCCCTTATAAGAATTTCTAATAACAAGAAAGTGTTGGAGCTTGGCTTGCCTCTTAGGTAAAAAAGCCCCCAGGATCTGAAGTATAGCTCCGTGAGTGATAACTGCTGTGACTGTTCTTCTATCCCTGCTAATATTACTTCTAGCCATCCTGCTTTCTTCTTCTATTTTTCTGGGCTTGTGAATGTCTGCTTGGTAAGTGGGCGACCAGCTAGCCCAGGAATGATTGAGGCTACCACCTACTCAGATCCAGGCTTCCTCTACCCTTCTCTGAAAGGGTAGGTGAACATCTCTATGAGAGGATGTCTCTTGAGGGAGTGAGAGGGACAAAAGATAGGACTCCTGCCACATTATGGTTTAACTTTGGATGAAGATCTATGTATCTATCTATGGCTCCACTTTACTGACCATTCTAATTCTATTAAATGAGCAATTTTTAAAAGTCTGATGAATCTAGCTGTAGAAATGGACCTATACTGTCCTATCTCAGTAATCAGGACTCAAGGCTACTCTCATTCAACAGAGACCCTCAATATCGAAAGCAGGCTGAAGTTTCAGCCCAACCACCAAGTCTTAGGCCATTAACCATGCTGATCAAAGACTTGTAGTTGTAGAGACTTTGATGCATAGACTTTGTATTTTCGTACTTAATTATCTATTTACTTATCCACTATAATTGTCTTAAGTTGGTCCCCTTATTATTCCCATATTATTATTCACCTATAACAAAACAGGTTTATTTTGACCAAGTAAACTATGCAAAGTCATTTGGCTTTTCAGTGACTAAGGTGGGATTTAAGGAAGTAATCTGCTGGATCCTAGAGCCTCCATGTTAATGCAGAGTAGATTAAGAAGGAGGATGTAGGATGTCAGCTGGGAGAATGGAGAGCAGAGTCAGGAGGGTCAGAGAAAGGGAGATCCCATGGAGTTTAAAGCATTGTGAACACAGCATCACCTGTCTCCTCATAGGAGATATCTTAAAGGTGTTTACTGTACTAAAAAAGGCTGAAAGTGTTCAATTTAATGAGCACTCAGATGTCATAAACAATAACAAACACATTTTAACCATAGTAGATCGTCAACATTTTTAGATGTCCTCATAGAATATCCATATTCTTTAATTCTGCAGATTCAATATTCTGAAAATATCTGTCACAACTTAAGAGACTGGACATTTTGCTGGACCTCACAAAGTTAATAATATATCTCAAGGTCACTTAAGATTGCTAGCCTACTGTGTACCCAAACTGTTTGTTTAACCTACTCTTAAGAGAACAATTTAACAATATATCTTCCTTGACTTGGATTTTCCAATCAGATTTTACAACCAAAGCTAGTACATACCTGTAATATTAAGTTATGTACTCTTCTATGCTCTTGACCCAGATAATGCATGTCCATCATTTACAGAAAGCAGCAAACACAGATGTTGAAAGCAATTTCCTAAAATCTACTGTAAAAGTTGAAAGCATCTGTTTATGGATGTTGGTTGGTAAACAATGGTGTTTGTTATCTGGGTCAGTTGAGTTCGTTGACTTAATCCCTTGTAAAACTCTGTTAAAGTTTTCTATAAAGTAGTCCATTCCTTCCCTGTATGATGCTTTCTGTGCTATTCAATAGATATAGGGTAAAGCCTTTTGTTAGGGATGGATACACAAAGCTCACACAACAGAGACACAAACACAGAGACAGACACAGGCACAAGGACAGATTCATAAGACATCCTTCAGGCAGGCACAGATTCAGACCCATGCAACACACAAAGGACGGAAAACACAGGGAGCATGAAGTAGTGAATTCAAATATGGATCTGGCCTTGGTTAAATAACTCCAAGAAGAAGTGCTTATATTTCTTTCCTTAATGCAACACCGATGCATTATTGGTGATGCAAAGTTAACCACTAGTTCATAAAATACCAACATTTAGTCATCACAATGGACTGTAACACTTCCTCAAGAAACCATCTGATACCCCTTTTAGTTCAATATAATTACTCTTCATGTATAATTGTTAATATGAGAACATGCTTGGCTGTACTATATATGACTCCAGTTAAGTGACTGTTTCAACACTGATGATGAATGTTTACGGCCTGTTTCAGAAACACAGAGTCCAGTGGGGCTCATTTTAAAGTATATGGAAGGAAACAGAGATATGTTGGAAGGACTGGCTGGGGCCAGTTCTATTTAGGTTGCTCATTTAAACTGAGGGGATCAGGGGAAATTTTTGGCAGAGATTGACATTACTTTTCTTTACCCTATAAGTTCACATCAGTTGGATATTGTGCCAAGACTGTGACAAAATTTGGGAGAGGCAGAACTCACACAACCATGTGACAACCCAGTCATCTTGCTTATGAACTACAAAATAATTGACAATTACATTTTATCTGTATTTTTAAACGTGTGTGTGTGTGTGTGTGTGTGTGTGTGTGTGTGTGTGTGTGTGCACTTACACATGAATGTCCCTGGAGGCTACAGGAATTGGATCCTTCTGGACTTGGAGTTGCAGACATTTTTTGAGCAGACCAACATGGGTGTTGGGTACTGAACTTGGGTCTTCTGTAGGAACAGTATCCTGTATTAACTGCTCAACCATCTCTCCAGGCCAGAATTGACATTTTTTTAAAGTAAAAAAGTGTAGATAGATTTAAAAAGTCTGTTTGCAAGCACTTGAAGTAGACTTCCAGGTACATTTGTCTGCATCCTTAATGTTTCTGTTATGAATCATTTTAAAGGTTAACTTATTTAGTATGCAAACATTAATAATTAGAAATGTCTAGTTAAGCCAACTTAATAAAAAAGAAAACACTGTTCACCAAGACAAGGAATGCTCAAATCCAAGATCTCTTCCTCTAATTTGGTCTCTGTTCCTTTATAAATTAAAGACTTTCTTCCCACAGAGCAGCCTGCTACCTTGGCCAGAACTCTGGCTTTTGGCACAATATACAATGTTACCAGTACTAACATGATAGATTTGCTAGTGTAAAAAAAAATAATAACCATAAAAAAATTGACTAAAGCTTCTGGCCTCGTAATGCGAGGCATTTGGAATCAACATCCCACACTAACAGTAAATGGAAGGCTAAACAAACTGTAACAAATATGTTCTTTTAGATTTGCCAGAGAAGTGATGTCATGGGGAAAATACTGCTTTCAAAGTTAAAAATACAACAGATAGGAAGAGTCGTAAGCTCCTGGAGCAAAAACCCACAGCAGAGACAGAAGCTTCCATGGAGCCAGTACCTGGTAGGAAAAATTAAGCCAGTTAGTGCATTACTGGAGAATCCATGCAGACAAGTCTAAAAACTCTAAAATGCTAAAAACTCTAGGAACGAGCGGCCATAAGGGGAAGTTCCCACAGTTTTATAAGTTTTGACGGAAAGATCTCAACCAGGTTCTCACAATGACTGTCAAGAAAACTCCACTCAAGCTTCTGACAGAGATTGGGAAAAGCAACCTCCAAACATAATGTGATATAGAATGATGTAAACATACATGCATATGTACATGTGTGCATGTATAGAACTTGATCAGGTAGTAGGTATTCCATAATACCACATGGAAAACGTATCTATATAATGATAAAAAATACAAGAAGCATTAGACACATTTTTATAATTTTTAATCTCTCTGCGTTATTATTAGTGCTTAAAGAAAGAGCACCAGTATCTGAGGCACAGCATAACTCAGCTCTATGATGGTCACAGTACAGTGCACAGACTGTCCTTTCTTGCACTACACCTACCTGAAGGTAAGATTTGGAAAGTTAAGGATACATATGATATACTTCTGAGAAATTGCTACAGAAAAGGAAGAAGAGATAATAAGCTAATAAGTAGTTGAAATGGAGTCAAAGGATCACCAAAGGCAATGCAGAAACACAGGGGGAAATAATAGCGAGCAAGTGAGGATAATATAAAACGTGTGGCAGAGGGCTTAACTTAAGCTACTTCTACAAATAATCTACTGAAATACAGTTTAAATGTTCCTGATTAGAAAGCAGAAATTATTAGATTGGATGAAAAATAAAGCTCATATAGCTTCTAAAAGGACTCTACTTAAATATATAATCATATGTAGATCACAATTAAGATGTTGTAAAAATGATATTGCAAACACCAAGAAAAAGAGACACGGAGTGGCTTTATTAACCCCAAAGATGACTCTGATCAGGATGATTGTCACAGATAAATGGGACTCTCCTGCAGGATTGAGAATCTTTGAGAAGCTATAAAATTCCTACATGGGCTATATGCCATGATCAAGTGGAATTCATCCTGGGAATGCAAGGTTGTGTCCCTACTAAAACAAATAAACCATCACATTCATACGCAAAAAACAAAAATCAAATACAATATTTTTAAAAAATTTTTCCTTTAAAAATAAAAGAAAGTTTTCTTAACCCAAAAACTTTATTTGCTAAGCTAAACCTGCAGCTAACACCATAGTGAAAATAGGACCCTTTCTCTCTAAGTTCAAACACAAGGCAAGGATATGTTTCCACACCACTTTTCCTGGACATCACATTGTAGATGCAGCCAGTACAGCAAGAAAAGAGAAGAATAGCAAATACCTGGTAGTAAGAAAAAGACCAAATAACATAATCACCTACCTAGAAAATCTAATGAATTTACAAAAAAAATGCAAAAATAACCCAAAAATAAAACGAAAAACAATTAAATAAACAAACAAAACCCTCCAAACAACCCACTAGAAGTACTAAATGAATTCAATAAGATTATAGGATAAAAACATGAATACACATGAACCTATTGCTTTTCTAGTATATCTATATTTTATCAAGAAATTGGAAATTGCTGTTTCTCCTCTTATCACAACAAAAGAAAAAGTTTTGCTTAACACTGCTTTAACACCATTTTAAAATTTCTTCCTAGAGGGGCACTGGTGGCACATGCCTGTATTCTATGCACTTGGGAGGCAGAGGCAGGTGTATCTCTGTGAGTTCAAGGCCAGCTTGGCCTACAGAGTGAGTTCCAGGACAGCCAGAGTTATAACAAAGAAACCCTGTTTCAAAAAAACCAAACAAAGTATATTATATACATGTATAAAACTGTCATAAGTAAACCTATTATGTGCAACTGATATACATTAATTTTTTTAAAATTTAAATGTTAAAAAGAAAAAGGTGCTTCATATTTTCCTCACTCTTGAACTGGTGTACCTGCATAAGAACAAGCATGTTGACAAGAGGGGGATTATATGGGTCACCATGACCACAGCTAACCTCCCTACTGCTTCTATGAAATCTCCAGTCTGAACTCTTTCCCTTGAAGATATCAATCAGGCACTTGGAATTAACCTGGAAAGAACAGGTTACCTGAATCTTAGGAACTGACCCTAGGGCCAAGCTATTACTATTGGTTTATATTTGGAAATTAAAATTTCCATTTTCTTAGTCATATATTAGAGACATTTCTTTTAATATTCCCCATTAATTTAATTTAATTAATTTTATTAGTTTGGCACTCTATACCCAACAAAATGTTGCCAACTCTTGCTCTGGTGTTGAAATGGTCCCCAAATGAAGACAGTCATCCATCAGTCCTCAGGATGACTAACTGCTCTTGGTGAAATCTGAATATAAATGAGACCAAAGTTTAAATTTCTGACCTTTTTAAAAATTTTATTTTAAGAAGACTTGTTTTATTTTTAGCAAGAGCTGTCTGGGGCATGTCATTCATCTCTGGCTTCCTGTTTTAATCCCCATTGAAATTTGTAATGTAGACAGAACATACTTTCATGCTTCTGCCGTGTAGCCTCAAGCTTTGGACTCCTTAGAGTTATTTTCTGTGGACCCATATTTCTGATGTGGAATTCTCTGTGATTCAGTGGCTACTACTTTTAAGTTTTCCAAAGGCTACTGTGGGTTGAAATAGCTATGCCTTAGATAATTTTCATACTCAAAAGAAATCATCTAATGAAATTAATTTGAGTATACATGAATAATTTTACAAAATCAATCTTTATTTTGTAGGATCTTCAGGAAATATATTTTAAAATCTATATTATTGATCTTAAATGTCCTATCAATTATTATTTTACCCTTTGAATATACTTAATCATATGCTCCTCTCCAAAAGTATGGAGTAGCCTATCACTAGTTGGCCTCACTAGTTATAAATCTACATCAATAGATAGATGTAGACCAGCCTAGCTACATCACTGTCATCTGTGGCATGTCTGCTGCTAACTGAACAGATGGCCCCTCTAATGTGTCTTATACAGAGAAGTTAACATAATATTAAAATGAAAACCTGGCCACTGCACATCACTGCTTCAAAGCCTTTAATGGGTATTCATGAAATAAACTCTGAGATCCGTTAGTTTGGGTTCACATAAGATTTTTAGGGGCATCAGTATGGAAAGTAAGGCCAGGAAACATTCTTTAGAACCTGAAGTTAGACACTGAATATACTGCTCCAAGAAAACATTTATGCTTCTGGATAGCTCTGGGGACCAAGCACACCACTGAAAATACTGCTACTCTCTAGACTCGATTCTTCCCCGATGTTCTTCATCCTCTCTTTGCTCATTGCTTTCTCTCTTTCCATTCTAAGACTATTTGGAGAGGCTGTTGGTTTGCAATTTTCTTTCTTCCTATAGACACTTTATCATTCCAAATGATATGCACTTTCCAGTTCTCAGCTTAAGCATCATCCCAGAGCGAATCCTCCATAGAACCTGTTCTTCAAACATAAAATATGCTCTCCCTGATTAGACCTTAAGACTGGTCATAATACTGGTCAGGAAAATGTTTATCTTGAGTATTTTCATATTCCTAGTGCTCAGCTGAGTATCTGATTTTCTCCTTGCTTGTTCTGTCAAGGAATTGACTGTGTTGAATTTGGAAACACCCTTGGTCATAGAGAAACTGGTCAGAGGATGGTTACCTGCATTGGTTGTCGTAGTTATGTGGCTAATTCAGAACTTGAGCCTCAGTTATATATAAAACTCTAACTGACCTGGACACATAGAGTTCTTTGCAACCACTTTATCATCAATGAGTAAGGCTTGTGTCTCAACAATACCTCTAAGTTCACCCAAGTTCTCAGTTCTGCCCAGTCTTTTACTGACTATTGTTTTAGTTAATTCTTTTTCCTACCAATAATTTTCAGAATGACTTCATGCAGATTTTATGTTTTATTACAATTTTACAAGTCCCCCAAACTATCTATCAATGACCTTTGTCAGCACTTCTCAAGCACAGTTCTAGGATAGATGCTTGCACAGTAACCCAAGCTCTGTTTATCCTATATTGTGTTTTGGAGACTGGTCCACTGAAATTAGTTTACAGATGGTCACATTTGATTAATATTTTCCTAGAGTATAGCCTTGGTATAATATTAAATTTTTCAAGTCTTTAGCATATTTTGATATGACATGAAATATTATAAGGAAATCTACTACTGTAGAAGTTTACAAATATATATTCATAAAGAGTTAAAGTGGAGTTAACCTATAAAAAGGCAGCAGTGTTTCTACTAGACATTAGAGATTAACTAATAAAAAAAAGTGTCAGGAATGGGTTACTTCTTTTTCAATTGTGGGCCAGTAAGGTCCTACAGATACCTAAATATTATAAGCTATTGCCATTGTTTTTGGTTACCTTCCAGAACTTGATAATAAGATCCTATTACCATCTATAAGACACTAAAAACTTGAGTCATAGAATATGGCAAAATTATGCTGGTATGAAACTTCATCCTTACTGACTATCTTCCATAATGCTGGAAGGTACTATGTAAGCTGCCAGAGGAAAAAAGTAATTATCAGTCATATCTAGCTATGAACCATCCTACAAGCTACAGTAATTACTTGCCAACAGAGAATGCCTACTAATTTAGTATTGGCATGAAAATCATGAGAGCAACCAACAATTTTCTGACTAGATTTAAGCCCTGCTCCACAAAATGAGACTTATATGTACCATTACTGGGCTAAGAACCTATGGCTAGACAGATAGATCATAGCCTTAGGGGGAAGAACCTACTGTTTTAATGCTACTAAATGGACATAGTATCAAACTGTCTCCTTATCATCGTGCCTATAGGTCAATATAACTCTCAACCTTCATCTGAGGAGTTTCTATTTGAAGTAGGTGGTGGTTAACACAATGAGCCACACCTAGCCAAGGTGCAGAGAACAGGAGACTGAAGAGTACTTGGTCCAAAAGGGAACATATATACCAAATCCCCTTCCAAGACTTGGGGATCATTGAGGAAGAATGGGTGAAAGAGTCTAAAACCCAGGGGTAGTAGACTACTATAGGGAAATAGTGTCTTCTGCACACAGCAGGGAAGCAACACACATGAACTCAGAGTGGTTGTGACAGAATGTTCTAAACATGTACAAGCCAGATCAAATCCCAGAAGGAGTGAGGAACTGGTCACAGACCCCTACCCCTCACCATGGAACTATTGGCAATTGTTAGCTGCTGAGAAAGGGAGAAACAGTCTTTTCTAAGAGTGTAGTCCCTAGAAAGTCAACCACTCTGCAGCAAAAGACCACAAACCCAAGGATATCTGAGCAGCTCGAACCGGTCTTTATGGGTTTAATGTTGTGTGAGTAGGGAATGGAGGTGGATCTGGGAAGAGTTTTGGGGTGAATATCATCAAAACACATTATATGAAACTCTTTAAAAAGAAAACAGTGAGTAAATATCAGATATTGGCTTATTCAAAACTTAAACAATTGAAAATTTTTATTTTTTTCAGGCATAATTCATTTCTTAGAGATTTTTTTTTCTTTATGACAATTGTCCATTACTTTTTGTTGTTTTTCTATCAGGGTTACCTTCACTCTGACAATGGTAACTGCTTCCTTGAGTATATTTCCTTCTTTTGTTTCTTTTCTTTTACTTTATCCTCTGTGTGTTCTATTTTCATTTACCTTCTCCTGTTCACTTGAACTTTACAGTCCTTGAACTTGGCTATATTTACTCCATATATATATATATATATATATATATATATATGTATATATATACACACACACACACACACACACACATTTGTAGTTCAGGAAGAGGTGCAAGGCTGCACATGTTGCTATCTTTGTTTTCAGGCCTGGGATGAGGATGAGATTATTTTACACAGGAATTAACCTCTTATCACAGCTATGTGAGTTTCACCCACAGCAATCTGTTCCTTGTGATATCCAGTCTAAACTGGTTCTCACCAAAAATAAAATAAAATAAAACTTGTAGATATAATTCATTACAATAAAATATAGTCATGTTAATAAATTCACAAGCAGCATGTTATTAGCACCTACTTAATGCTCAGTAGTATACAACTTTAGTTTGTGGCATCAACAAAAAACTAAAATGGAGAAACAGTACTCATTCTGGAGTTCACATCATTCACATTTCAATAGGTGAAAGGCGAGAGACAGTTTGCTGAGGCACCATCCTAGGAGCTGAGCCTTGTTGGCAGGACAGGTGTATCCTTTTCGTACTGTCGGTCTTGTTGCTCTGAGAATCAAATACATAAGCATAATCCAGCTTTAAAATTGGGCCCATTTCACAGTGATGTTAGCTTGACTGGCATTTCTTTCTAAGTTTTCAGGCTTCTGCCTGTCAAAACCTCAAGTGTGTGTGTGTGTGTGCGCACGCACACACTTTAACATGGGTTATCTTGCTAATTTTAGTTTTAACATCCTTTTCTCCAATCTTTTCTTTGGCCAGCTACTTTCCAGGCCATTCTATATCAGTCTGTCTGGTATCTATATTCATGGAGAAGTAAAGTTGAAAATTACTAGTTCAATATAATGGGTTAAAGATAGCATCTTAGAGCAGATCTCCTTGCGTCCTTGAAGCTGAACATTTCTTTTATTTGTTTGTCTCTCGTAGCTCAGGGTGGTCTCAGACTCATCACATAGCTAAGGACAGCTTTGATCTGATTTTTTTTCTTTTCTTTTCTTGTCTTTCTTTTCCTTTCTCCTTCCTTCCTTCCTTCCTTCTTTCCTTCCTTTCTTCTCTCTCTCTCTCTCTCTCTCTCTCTCTCTCTCTCTCTCTCTCTCTCTCTCTCTCTCTCCTTTCCTTTCCTTTCCTTTCCTTTCTTTTTTGGAGACAAGTTTTCTTTATGTACCCCTTAGTTGTCCTGGAACTCTCTCTATAGACCAGGCTGGCCTAGAACTCAGAGATCTGCCTGCCTCCACCTCCCTAGTTCCAGCATTAAAAGCATATGCCAGCATGCCCAGATTTTGAACGGACTCTTTTGACCTTTCCTCTCAAGCATCAGATCACAGGCATATACACTCCCCCCTGCCCCAACTCCAGAGATTGCTGAACATCTTGCCTCCAATTTCACAATCTCTGCTTGACTCAACTTGACTCCCATTAAGATTCCTTTAGTCATAGCATACTTCAGCACTAAGTTTGTCACTAGTAACATGCTTCTCAGATAGCTTCCCAGAAGGGCTCTGTGCACAAGATAACAAAGGCCTAAAAATAACGTGGCTGAAGTATGCTGATGCCTTAAAGTGACCTCTCTGCCATTTTCAAATTTAATCTATCTTATCACACAGTACAGTACAAGTATTATGTGAAATTTTACATGTTTAAGAGCCCAAATTTGTGAATGAAAAAAACATCAACTTAAATTCCTAAATATTGTTCTATGAACGTAAATGTATTTCCTCAGTTGCTGCAGTTGGTGCATGCATTTAATCCTAGCACTGGAGAGGAGAGGCAGGCAGAGTTCTGTGAATGCAAAGCCAAACTGCTCTATATGGTGAATTTCAGATCAGCCAAAGCTACATAGTAAGACCTGTAGAAAGAGAGAGACGGGGGAGGTGGGGGAGAGGGACGGAGGGAAGGAGGAAGGAAGGAAGGAAGGAAGGAAGGAAGGAAGGAAGGAAGGAAGGAAGGAAGGAAGGAAAGAAAGAAAGAAAGAAAGAAAGAAAGAAAGAAAGAAAGAAAGAAAGAAAGAAAGAAAGAAAGAAAGGGAAGGAAGAGAGCATTACTCAATGAATCCTTAAAACTTTATGGGATCTACAGGCACAACAATTCCAGAACAAGTTAATAAAAGACTACATTAAATCTTACTAAAAAAGAACATGGCTCTGAACAATTTCTAGACTAGAGTCAGTTTACAGATTCAGAGCTCTGAAACGAAGGGGAGACCAGGTTCCCTTGAGGAAGGACCATGCTACAGTACTGTCAGGTTTTGCTGTTAGTTTTTCTCCCATCTTTTTCCCCACAGGATAAGGAAATAGTCAGGTTTTTCAGAGCCTATTAGATACTGGCTTTGAACTGACATTGATCTTTAGAAGGCTATAAACAGCACTGTGGCCTTCTAATTAAAGTACTAACAAATACAGGAGACTTGATCAATGGAATTTTCACCAAAGGTCTGCTCACAGTGGGTCCAATGGATCCATAAAAGTATCTTATTATTTTGCCAGCCTCAGCATGCATAATTGGAGTATATATTCTTAGAAGTTGGCATATTTTCCATATTTGGTTCACTGACCTGTGGAGTGAGGGCTATGGTGGTTGGAAAGTTCAAATAGAAGCCACCAGACCTGCCTCTACCAGGGTAAATCGTGAAATGAAACCAGCATTGCATCCCTGGAGTGAGTCTAGAAGTTAGTGCCACCATCAAGGGCACAAATGATGCAGCCATGGTGGTTCCCATCCATCTCCCACTAACTCTCCTATGTGGCCTTGGTGGAAGATGGAGAGAATTGTCATGGAGAATAACAATTGATTATTGCACTGTTGCATTACTTTGGTCTATAAAGATCAGCAGAAGCAATTTGTTTTCATCCGGCAAAGCTAGCAATACACTTTTGCCATTCTACCTCAAGGGTCTCTAGCTCCATGTCACAACTTAGTTTGTAGGAATCTTGATCTCCCATCTCTTCCACAATAAACAGTACTCACTTGGTAGTAACCACTGGACTTCCCATCAGAAGATGGGAAATAAATCTAGCCAAAACTGAGAGGCTTTCTGTTTCAATAAATCTACTAGGCACTCCTTGGTGGGGGACATGCAGAGATATACCCTCTAAGGTGAAACATACTCTGTTGTACCTGTCCTCTCCAAACATCAATAAATAAGTACACAGCTTAGTGGGTCTAATTGGATTTTAGAGGGATTGCATTCCTAACTTTAGTATGTTACTCTGGCCCATATATCTAATGACTTGGAAGTCTCTTAACTTTGAGTGGGTCAGGGAATGTAGGGAAGACTCTCCAATAGATTGAGCTGCTGCACAGGCTGCATACCACTTGTACATGTGACCCAACATAGTCTGAATTAACCATAAATCCAAACATGTATTTTTATTGATATAAATCTTTGTTTCCTTCTTGCTCTCTTTAGGGAAAGCAACCCAGTGTCATTGCAAAACACCTTACAACCCAGACCTGGGTTTCTCCTTGAACCATCTTACCTGATAGTCTTATCTAGAACCCTTTCCCTCACCTGTCACAGGCTAATTACTAAGTATCTTTCTCTTTCCAGTCTATCTCATGACTTTCAAGTCCTGTTTTTCTAAAGATTTACTTTTTATTTTTATGTGTATATTTTCTGCATGTATGTAAGTACACCATGTTAATGCCTGGTGCTCTCAGAAGCCAGAAGATGACAGATCCTCTGGAACAGAGGTTGAGAGCCACTGTGTCAGTTTCTGGGAACTGAACCTGGGTCCTCTGCAACAACGTAAGTATTCTTAACCACTGTGCCATTTCTCCAGCCTCCCTGCGGGCTATATTTGATTGACATGCAAAAAGCTTTACCTGTTTAATGTATTCAAGTTGATGAGTTTGTAAATAAGTATATACTCATGAAACTGTAAGCATAGTCAGTTCTTTAAACATGTCTGCCCCTCCAATTCTTTTGATTTTTTTCATTTTTAAATTCAGTTTCCATTCATCCCTTAAATAAGGCCATTCCTTGAAGACTCAGGCAAAGTCCATCTGTTTGGTAGACTAGCAGAGCACTTTGTTCCATTTATAACATGAATTTCACTGTGCGATAGTTTATCTGTTCATATGTCACTTTCCTACTAAATTGAGAGTGTCAACTAGAATATTTCATGCATCTTTGTGTTCTCTGTGACTTGCATAGACTTTGCCATGTAGCAAATGCTCAAAAAATGTCTGCTGAATGTAGGGAGAAAGTTTCCCACTTGGTTAACAAGCATATATGTTGCTGTTCCCAAGTGATGGGACAGAAACTTTGTGCTTCTGATAATTGAATCCTCAAAAGTGTTGCCTTGAAATATAAACAGGCATCTCTCTGGCAGGGATTTTAATACACAAAGGTGAGCATCACTGCTATTTTGGGCTGTCATCTCCCACTCGTCTCCAGAACAATTGTGGAATGAGTTTTCAACTGGCACTGATAACTTAGAAACTCAATCTTGGTGAGATGACATTGCTGCTCTCTTCCCATCACCCTCAGCTCTCAGAGATGGCCTGCCAAGGTGTGAGATCTCCCAAGACAGGGCGAATCAAGACAGATAACAGAGTTGGAGCACCCAAATGTGATCAATAGACTTTGGAGCTGTAGGTTAACAGAACACTTTCCTTCCTTTGTCCATGAATATTCACCACCTCTCTCCTTCTTTCCAGATCTGATATAAACAGTGAGAATGAAACCACACAGAGAGAGAGAAAGAGAGAGAGAGAGAGAGAGAGAGAGAGAGAGAGAGAGAGATCTATAGTCATTTACTTCTGATGTATTCCAAAAAGCTTTTGCTTCCATTTTGTCACCCCTTTTCCATCCATAAAAACTCTCCATTTAAAATCTCTCTGGTCCAGGAGGATTCCTGGGCTGCTCAACTAGTTTTATCAATGTCAATATTTTCCTTAGTTATTGCCAATTTTGATCATAGGCCACTGCCAAAATTCATTTATCAGTCATCTGTGAGCCTTCCCCCGTAGACAGTCTGTTTATAGGCTCATATTCCAGTGACAGAAAACATATGGGTTGACTCATTGTGCTGTAGCCAGTCCAGCATCAACAGTTTGCCTTCACCCGGCTAATTAAACCTTCAAGCTGGATGGCTGGTTATGCTCCTTCACACACATGGCTAAAGTATCTGGGAACAAAGAACTATCGTAATCCTAACAGCTAATACACTTTATCTTATGTTTATAGCTCCTTATGTCTTACAGTTCTGGATAACACGCATGATATGGGGGTTGCTCCTTCAGTTCAGCTCCAACACTGCTGAGTTCTCAGCATCTTTCGTGATAACACAGGCATGCGCAGAACAGTAACGTGAGCTTCCTGTTCTAATGAGCTGACAAAACTAAGTACTTTTAGAGCTCTCCTTCATACAGTGGAGAAGATGAACTTCATGATTAGTTTCTTTCATTGTCAAATAAACACTCCTATCGTTAGATCTCTGTGTACAATTTGGGTTGTCAATGTTAACGATCACTGGAAGCAATTTTATTTTTCTGACAGAGTCTTACTATGTAGCCCGGCGTGGCCCGGAACTCTCTATGTAGAACAAGTGGACTTCAGACTCAGAGAGTGGCCAACCTCTGCCTCTATAGTGCTGGGATTAGACATGCACCTCCACACCTACCTGAAAATCATTTTTGTATCAAATGTGAAATAGTAGAGAATCTAGAATCAGAATGCAAATACTACAGATCCAAATCAAGAAACTGCTATATACGATGTGGAGGTTTTTCAGTTTTCTGAAATTCCATTCCTTTAATAAGAAGAGAATTGGACACAAAGTGTTCAACTTGTTACTATTCTCACCCATTGAGAAATGGTAAAGTTGTATATAAACACTTGCCTCTAGGAGAACAGAATTCTTCCCCTTAACTGCCCCTAGTGGTTGTTGAATGTACAAAGTTACAGATGCATAATTTTCGTCATTCAGAAAATGTGAAAATGTATTCTAGAAATATGATCAGGCCTACAGTATTAAAACTGATAAATTCAGAGTTTGGGCAAGGCACGTGTGTGTATGTGTGTGTGTGTGTGTGTGTGTGTGTGTGTGTGTGTGTAAAAGTGTACACACACATGCATACATGTGTAAATGTGTGTACCTGCCTGTGGAGACCAAAGGACGCTATCAAGTGTTCAGTTGTTCTTCAGCTTACTTTTTGAGACAGGGCCTCTTACTTTTACTTTGAACTTGCTGATTCCACCAAATTCCCTCATGAGCCCCAGGGATCTGCCTGTCTCTACCTCACCAGGGCTGAGATTGCAAATACATGCCATCCTGTCTTGCATTTTCATTTGGATCTGGGAGTCAAACTCTGGTCCTCTAAATTGTGAGACAAGTACTCTACTGTCTGGCCCATCTCCTAAGCCTTTGGCAAAGTTTTTGGTAAGTTGAAGGATTCAGAATGGGTACCCACTTACCTTTCCGTTTCATTTATCCTGACCCCAATCTAGAAAGCAATGGGTTAAAAAAAAAAAAAAAAAAAGATCAGCAAGTGGATTCACCATCACGCTTGCTCACATTATAAGAGCCTGTTCATTTGATATGCAGGAGTCTGTATAGATTCTATTAAACGAAGAAATTTAAGAACAAATATGTTATAGGGAGGTTTGCATCTGCATGTGTTTTGTCTCATTAACTTACACTAGGCAACAAACAAATGTTTGCTTTCCTTAAACTTTCATTCTTAGGAGATTTCAAACGGTTCATATTCACAGAGCCCAGAGCCCTCTGGACCATGTTGCTATAGCTCCACTACAGGGTCAAGCAGCATGAAATAAATTGGTATTTGAAGACCATGTTGTAGAAGATTGTCTTTGGTGAAAGAGGGTGGATTTTGACATTAGTAAATTTCTGCCACTAAATCTCCAATTAGCAAGGCTGTGGGCTACATAACCTCAGTCCATTCTGGGTCATTACTGTCAAACCCTATATGGTCAGGCTTGTGAAATGCCATTGTGTCCAGATTGTGGATGGGAAGAGGGTCCATTTGGTGCTGCTGTATTTTCTGTCCACACAGGAGACTGCTGACTATTCACCATCCTTCACAGAATGATCTTTCAAGTCTCCTTCACCCCATTCCTTGGTTCTTGGGAATGAACGCATTTGTCAAGCCCTCTTTGCTCTTCACCTTCCCTATAGTACGCCATCATTCAGCACTTGGGTCAGCCAACTCCAGGGCACTAAAGTTCTCACAGTGAGGTCCTTTTCTTTTCTCCTTTGCTGTGTTGCCAGTTTCTCCTTCTTCCTCTTTTCTCCCTGGTGAGAGGGAATCTTCTGATTGAACCCACATGATTGCCTCACTCAGATATCTAACAAACATCTCAAGTTTCCCACATAACACAAAAATGTTTCTGAGTTTAGTTCCTCAACTACTGTTTCTTTGATATTCTCCACCTTGGAAAACGACATCTTCTCACACTCACAGCCAAATATTTGGGCATCATCCTTGAATCTGCTCTTTTATCTTGCCCATGCCAGGTTTCCACTCATTCATCTTAAATCCAATCTTTCCTCTCCCTGCTGTGATTGTAACTCAAAAGTTCTGACTCCTGATGGTTGTATAATCTGGGTCCCATGACAATTAGCTTCCAGCAGAGGCCACGGCAGCAGAAAAGAGGGCAAGAAGTAACTTGAGTGAGCCTCATTATGGCCACCTTTCTGGTACCCTGAAGGATTAGGGTTAGCCCTCCATGATCTGGTTTCTGCTGGATGATCCTGGCTGCTTTCTGATAGTGTCATTTCCTCACCTCCTCCCTCCAGCACAGGGACAGCAATAACATTATCACCTCTAAGATGTCTCCCCATCTTATATGACTCTGATCATCTATTACACGTGTAATTACTTCTGTAAATTCCATCATTTGCTTCTTATTGGTCAGGATGCTACCAAATAACCCAGCTTTAACATGTCACTGACAAGAAGAATGGGATAGACACATTGGCTTATAGTAGTTCACATCCACTGGAACTAAGGAAGTGCTCATGAAGTTCTTAGTTGTAACTATGGTCTGAATGTTTGAGTCCCATTAAATCCATATGTTGTGATGGTAATCCACAAGGAATAGGATCAGGAAGTGGGGCTCTTGGGAGATACTAGGCTATGAGGCAAAGCATAGATGGAATGAGTACCTTTATAAGAATTCTGTGGAATCCCTTACTCCTTCCACCATATGAGGGCAGAGTCAGGAGGTACTATCTGTTAGTCAGAAAGTTGACCCTATCAGACATGAAATTTGTTGGGTGTTTGATCTTAGACTTCCCAGCCTTTAGAACTGTGAGAAATGTGTGTCTTTTCTATATAAGCTACTTAGCTTATGGGACTATGTTGCAGTATCCCAAATGGACTAAGGTGCTTTGTTAATGTTCATGTCCCATTCCACCTAGCTATCCTAACACCTTTCCCACTGTTCCTTAATCAAATGATATAAAGATATCTACCTAGTATGTCTCTCAATATTTGGAAGTATTAATTAAATGCTCTTAGGACTTTTTTCTATTCACTGACAGGCTCCTGGGGTGGGAATGAAGTTTGGAATTGTGAGTGAATCGTTGTGCTGTGTGTGCACTCAAGAATTTCATCTCTCTTTTGGTTTCATTTAAAAATTAAGCCAATTTATTACACTGGGTTTTGCATTTACATGATTGTTGGGAGTGGAGAAAGATGTTTCATCTAAAATAATTTCTTTGAAGTTCAGTGTTAAGAAAGAAATTCTGTAATTAAGTTTCTGTTGACTACCTTGCTTGTAGACATCAAATGACAGTTACATAAAATTCAGTTTAATAAGAGGCGGAAATCGGATATAATGTTTTAAGAGGCAACACTATCAAAGTCAAGGAACTGAATACAGTGGATGTTGGATCGGTGGTGACTCTTATGAGGTGGGATGTTTGTGCTCTGGAAAGGATAGCAAGCATAGGGAGTGATATCTCTGTACTGGCATTATTCTATGGCTTGACTATTTTGTAAATGTATGATTTTTGCTCTTGTAAGTACTTTTGCTCTTGTAAGTACTGCATATCTTTTTGTCTGTTTTTATTACATGTTATTTTTTCATAATTACAAAAAGTTGGAAGAGTACAGTGGTTCACATCAGTAATCCCGGAACATGGGCGCCGAGGCAGGGGATTTCTTTGAGCTTGAGGCAAGCCTTGATGACACAGTTGCTCTAGGAGAGCCCTGAGCTATCGTGTGGGATTATGTTTCAAACAAACAAGCAAACAAAAATAAAAATAAAAACAGGGGTGGAAGAGGTATCTCTGTGATTATGAAGGTGTTCTGCTCTTATAGAGGACCCAGCACCACCTGTGGCTGCACACAAGTGCTTGTAACTCCAGCTCCAGGGAATCTGACCTCTTCTAGCCTCTGACAGCACCCACACACACGCAGCATGCAGTCTCCCAGACATACATAGATCATGGGACTCACCTAAGATTGAAGCCCCCCCCCTCATGTGAAACCTGCAGTCCAGTGTCAAAATCTCAGGTTTCTATGTAAAATATGCTAAATTATTAAATGTCTGTTCAAATAATTTTTTAAAATATTTATTTATTTATCTATCTATCTATCTATCTATATATCTGTCTATCTATCTATTTACTTTTGCATGTGTGTAGGCATGCATGCCATGGGAGATAGAGGTTAAAGAACAACTGAAGACAGTTGATGCTCTCCTTGTACCATGTGAATTCCAGGGTTTGAACTCAGGTCACAAGGCTTAGGAGCAAGAGCCTTTACACACTGAGCCATCTTGTCAGCTCATCTACTCAGGCTTTTAAAATGTCTACATGAACCGAACAAGACACGTTTGTGGGTATAATTTAGATTTGAGGTGTCTGGTTTAGGAAGTAGTAAAGAAAAAAACTGCCTACCAGTCACAAACTAGATGGAGCAAAATGAGTCTCAGAAGATTACAGCAAGAGCCTCTGCTAGCCGCATGTCATCTTGCCACTGGGGTCTTCTGAATGATATTCTATGAGAACTGGTAACATCAAGGTGCTCAGGGCAGGTCTTAAAGAGGGGGAAGGACAACAAGGTCAAATTTTTTTTGTTTTCATAGATAAACAAGACACAATTTCTTATTAAGGAAGGAAGGAGAGATGGAAACAAAGGCTCCTTCTTTATAGAGCCCCTTATGGTTATTTTTAGGGTAAAGCAAACGTATGTGTCAAGCAGGTGCCCATCAAAAACAATCTGTGCAAGTGGCCCAAGTAAATAAGACAAGAGGGAAAGGAGGAGGGCTGGCTGGGATGGGTGTAGACATGGATGCTACAGGGGGAAACTGGTCAAGTGATGGACTCATCCAAGAAAGCACTTGATACTGTCAGAGTCAACAGATGCTTCTTCGATTATTTAGCAAAGTCTTGACATATGTAGCAACAACATCTAATTATCACTCCTGATTCAGACAGAATATGATTAATCTGCCAGGATTAATCCCTTCACAAGGCAAGATTAGGCCCCTAACCCCAAACTAGTAATTTTCATAAAAATTGTAATAAAGTAAGATCCTGGGGTTGCTTTCTCATTAAGAGACAATGGGAAGTGCTTGCATTTGACTTTGAGCTGTGCCTGGCATAGCCAAAGTTACTGCCCAATGATAAGCAAAGAGGTCCAGTGTTAATAGTGGCTCAAGGGCATAAACACTGATAATGGGGGAGGGGAGCTATATAGAACTCACAGGGTGGGAACCAGAATAAAATGAGCAAGGAGAGAAAATCAGAATAGGAAAAAGTAGTATCAGATGTGACCCAAGAACAGGGGAAAGGAGGAGAGGGAGAAGAAATCAAGAGCACCAGTTCACAACAATAAGATTATACTCAGGGATATATGTGTATATACATATGTGTGTGCAGTAACAATTAATGAAAGAAGAAGCCATGAGTTTGAAGAAGAGTGGGGAGGGATACATGGGAGGGTTTGAAGGGAGCAAAGGCAAGGGAGAGATGTAATTATATTATAACCTCAAAAGTTCCAAAAAGAATTACATGAACAACAAAATGGAAAGGAAGCTATAGGAAAGAGAGAGAGAGTGGGAAAGAAACAGGATTAGGAACAATGACAATACTAGAAAGAAAACATTTGGCCCTGAATCTGGAAGCTTCATAAATCTTATGGAGACTCGTGGTTGGATGGAGGAGGTTGCTCTGGAGACTCTAGCCGCAGCAGAGTTGTGCCTCTCAACTCCTGGCACTGACCTCTCTTGCTTCTGTTCCTCAGATTACTGCTCTCCAGAGTTGAGTTGGTAGGAGGCTCAGAAGTTGTCACCAGTGGCTCGGGGTTACCACAGTTCCGTTTACTATCAGCAGCTTCGGCGAGTGGGAGGCCCTCTCCCAAAAAGGAATTGTGTGACAAAAGGCTTTGTGAGACTGACCATAAAATAACATCAGTGCTCAGAGAGCTCTGGGCCCTCACAGCCTTTAGGGACTGGATGGCCATTGGAATATAACCAACTCCATTCATTATGATCCCTCATGTCTGCTTTTTAAAGCCTTGTCTCTTTATCCTGTGCTGTTGAGGGGGCTTTTAATACAATGCCTGACAAAACCCAGATGGTATTTTACTACATATTTCACCCTGGGCAGGGCACAGTGCAGACCTCCTAACCATAAACATAATTTAAAAATCCAACTAGTCCATGGGAAAAGATGAAACAGCAGAAATCATATCAAAGAAAAAGTACCACATAGAAGACCTTTGTGTATAGAAAGGAAATATTAAAAAAGACAGTAAGCTGAGAGAAATGTTTTAACGTATGACATACTTCTGAATCATTATGTTAATATACAGTTAATTACACAAAAAGTCTGAGTGATATAGAAGATGTTTATGGGAGAATGAAAGTGGGTTTTTTCCCCATCCCAGCTATTCTCACCAGTTCTTCGGCCTTCTCCTATCTCTAGAGGGTGACTGGTCAGCAGTACATGAAGACAGAAGGATGTTCCTTGAGTAAGGCTTCCTTAAAGAAAAGTTTACTCAGAAGAGGATCTTAATGTCTTGTGATTCTCCTTGAGCCACAGGCAACTGGCTCCTGGTTCCCTTCTAGGCCCTCCAAGACCCCTCAGCAGGGAGCTCTTTGCCCTACCCACAATGTGAGCTGCAAAGTTATTATGCATGGAGCAGGCTCCCTGTGCCTTTCACCCATCTACTTGTCCTCCTCAGTACTGGTGACAAGGTCTAGGTTTTACTGAAGGAATGCAGCATGCTGTGTTTTTATTATGGATTGCTCCATGGTTCAGAGAAATCAGTAGCCTAGCAGTTAAAACCTTAAGGTGCTGTCCTCGTGCAAAATCCAAGACACAGTACCTAATCCGGGCCCTTTGCTGAGAGCAATGCTTCAGAGACTTTAACAGGAAATAAATAAGCGGTAATTATTGACATAAAAACCTTACACAATAAGACAGAGAGACTGGGAGTGGATGGACATTCCAAATTTAGCTCCCTTCAAGCTCAACCTTGCCAATGTTGACAAAAGACTTCTGGCTTTTTGTTTTTGTTTTTGCTTTTGAGTGAATCCTCATAAATAAGAGTCATATCACAATTCACACTGACATCACTTGCTTCCAGATTCATGCCATGTTCATTTCCCTTTAAGAATTCGGTCAAACACACACACACATATGGATCACTCACACGCACATTAGCATTCATACACAGGCACACACACACACAGACACAGGCATACACACAGACACACAGGCATGTACATTTTCACATATAGAGACATATCAAAGACACACCCAGACATAGGAACAAACAGGCACACACTCACAGGCGCACACACAGGCACACACACACAGGTACACATACGCAGGTGCACACGCACAGACATACAGTCACACTTCATACACACACATAGCCACTCTCATATTCTGTGGATCAGAGGCAGCACAGTATGAGCCTCTCCAGAGAAACTGAAAATGAAGCCCCAGTCACCACAGCATTTGCTGTGCGAGGTGTGAAATGTTTCATTTTCAGGTCAGCCATTTCATTTGGCAGGACAGAGATCGCTGCTTTCCTTCATTCTCAAATCCCTTCAGTTCCCAAACTCCTTCAGACAGGCCTCTTCTCCCTACAGACAAGAGAAGGAGACTGAATGATATACAAAATCATACTTAAAGGCCACACCTTTAGCTATTCAGTTAAAACTTAATATAGATTATGATAATCCAGTTAAATCCTGGACTAAAAATCTTTTCATTTGGGAGGGATAGCTTTACTTCTCCAGTTGACATAGAGGTGACACACACCTCTATGAAATGATGTGCTACTTCACTACAAGAATGAGCATAACATGGGAAGAAAGCAAGATGGGAAAAATATGCAACAATATCCTCGACAGTATAAAACTGTAGAAAAGAATCCTGATAGGCAGAAACCAATATAAGTTCAAAAATGTATAATAAATGAAATATGTTCTTCGTTATCAATATACACGGCGGCGTGTAATGAGGTCATCGCTAGCCATCATACTTATAAAGGAGTGGGTGGGGAAGTCCTGACAGAGATGAGAGGAGTCTGCCTTAATCAGGATAGTTTAGCACCAGGCTAGCAGGTGGCATGTCTCCACCTCCCCAGCCCTGGCATTCCAAGCATCAGCCACCAAACCCTGCTTTTTACCCATGTTCCGGGGACTGAACTCAGGTCTTCTGCTTGTGTGGTGAGCATTTTACCAACTGAACTATCTCCCCAGTACAGCTTCTAATGTAATATTTGAAAATAAATGGTTATTGATAATAAATTATGCATAAAACTCAAGTATTAACTAGACTATCTGAATTTTCTGTTAAATATCAGGGGACAGTACAATTATTTTGTGCTATATACACGCTTGGAATATTATAGAGTCTTAACATGCAGACATTTTTTTAATTAATATGAGAAAAGACAATGTTAATTAAGATATAATATAAAAAGCCATTTTTAAGACATAAAGATGCACATTTTGATAATGAAGGAGTAACAGTGGCTAAGTTTAGTTACTTGCAACCAAAGTTCCAACTCACCTTTATCTTTTATGATGTCACAGTTTCCTGTCACGATTATGTACCATTTTTATTATCATCAGAAAAGTAACTGTTTATGTTTAAAGAGCATGAATTAAGTTAACACACTAAGTATAGACAAAATATCCCGTGACAAAAAGGAAAATATGGAATTATTATTTGCTCTATACGTTTTCTGACTCTAAAGATTGTATGTTTTCATAACATGTGAATGGACTTAAATCTTTCTCACAGCTGGGATAAAACAAGATGCACTCCCATCCTCCACCCCCACGGCACACAGAAGCAATCTTCCAGTGACACGTTCGTAAGTCCAATTATCTACCTTGAAAAAGAGCACTCGACCATACTTTATTTTATAGTTTACTCTGAAAAATATGTATCGCCCAAGTTATCCTGAACTAAGTGTTAACAGTTATAACGGACACACATGATACAAATCTAGTCCTCTCTTCATCGCTTTAGTTTACATTGTTGTTTATATCAACAAATACATAGATTAAAGTAACTAAATACCACAGGAAGTTTTTAAAGATAACTTGCAAAACTGTACAAATGATGGAAAAATTATAGTTCCTAAGACAGAATTGTGTATAATGATTCAGACTCCAGTTATCCGCTTGCAGGCTCCTAAGTGAAGCTTTCACAGTGAGTTGGCTGTAAATCTTATTAAAATCTCGATGTCTCATGCTAAACCCACTGGTCTGGCAGTTAACCTACTAATGCTTAGTGGGCAGGTTTGAGCATGAGTTCAGCACTTCTGTGAAACAAGAAGTTCAGTGTGAACTGAGAAAGCACAAACTGCCTTGTGTCCTTTCCTTTGAAGGGCAGAGAGCCAAACAAGAAGTTCATGGAAGTTGTACTTCATGTTAGTGTCCTGTGCAGATAGCAACAACAACAAAAATTTCACATATTTATTCTTCGGGCTAAATGAGATATTTTCCAGCATTGATCAGTAGTGGAAAACTAAAATAAAACAAAATTCTATTTGGCAAGAGGAGAAATATTGGAAGCTCTTTATGTTGTATTTCATCATTTTAATTGATGATTAGATAATTAAAATAAACCATGGAAAAACTCTGACGTAAGAATATCATACAAGCAAGAAATCTCACTGAGTGCTTTACTCCAGGAATTGGAAAGACAGCAATAACATAGCACTCCTGTTCTCGGGAGCTGATGTTCTGGTTCTGAGAACACTAAGCACAGAACTTATAATGTAATATCAAGGAGTAGTAAGTGCTGTATAAAAAAAAAGTGTTATGTAATAATATAGTTGTGTGAAGACCTGCTTTTAGAGCGTGTTAAAAGGCTCTAAGAGGATGTCCAATTTTGAAAAAATGCAAAAGAATGTGAGAAAACAAGTCATTATACAACCTAAAAGGCAAAAGATGAATGTTCTAGGTTGAGAGACGAGTAACTGCAAAGATCCAAGCTGAAGCCAGCTTTGACACATATAAAGCCATAAGAAGGCTGATTTAGAGTTATCAAGGGGAGAGTGGGAAGAATTAGGCAGTGTGCTCGGTAATTTTCTGTTGCTCTGATAAAAAACTCCAGAGCAATAGTCTATCATGTCAGTGAGGGCATGGTAGCAGGAACAGGAAGCTGCCTGATTTTTATCCACACTGGAAAGAGATGGGTGGAGGGAGAGCTGAAAGGAGAGCTGGAGGGAGCCAGGAACAGGAAGTAAGGGTAGGCTGTACTCACCTCAAGCCCACCCCCAGTGAAGTAATTCCTCCAGAAAGGCTTTACCTCCTAAAGGTTCCATTACCTCTCCAGAGTGCCAGCAACTGGAAATGAAAAGCAAACCTACAGGATGAGAAAAATATTTTCAAATCATATTTTGCAGAGGGTTTAACACCCAGAATTTCTATCCACCCATGTATTGATTCATCGATTGACTTATCTATCATCTGTCTTACAACTTAACAAAAAGATAAGCAACCTGCCCTTCAAATGGGCAAAGGATGTAAAGAGACATTTTCCCAAGAAGATAGTGAATTAGCTGGTGAGCACAGGCTCAAGATGTTCAATATCACTTGTCATTTGGGTGACACAAGCTGATGCACTAGGCAGCACTTCACATCTGTTAGGATAACTACAATTTAAAAAAGCAAAGCAAAGAAATATAAGTGTGGGTGAGAATATTAATAAACCAAACCCTTGTGTGCTATTGGTGGTAGTGTGGAGTGGTAGTGTCTGGAAAAATGAGCTTAGCCTTTCCAGAAAAATCTAAGCTTTGAGTTGTCACTGCAGTTCTATCCTTATGTGCGATGATGGTCACTCTGGATTGTATACTTGACTGGATGAAGAGTCACTAAGTAGACACACCTCTGGATGTGTCTGTAAAGATGTTTCCAGAGAAGATTAACTGAAGACCCTCCTTTAATGTGGCTGCACCGTCTCCTGGGGGATAGTGTGTGTGTGTGTGGGGGGGGGGTAGTACCAGACTGCATAATGAGTAAAGGATGAATCCAGCTGAACACCAGCATCCATGTATGTTTCCTGACTGAAGACACAGGGTGACCTGTCACCTCGTGCACCTGCTACCATGCTTCCCCCACCACAATGGACTGCGTCTCCTCAAACTGTGAACCAAAACAAACTCTCCTGTCCTTCAGTTTCTTTTGCCAACCATCTTTTCACAATAATGAGAAAGTTAACTAATATGTACATCTACCCTCCAAAACTGAAAATGGAACTTCAACAGATATTTGTACTGTGTCCTACTTTCACTGTTATAATGTCTGGAAGGTGCAAAGAACACAAGGGTTTGTCGAGTAAGGGATGGATAAACAAAGTATGATATATGGCTTTGTCATACAATCCTTTTGTCCAAACAGGTTCTCCCTACGTAGTTCTGGATGACCTGGAACTTGCTCCATAGAACGAGTTGGACTTGAACTCACAGAGATCTGCCTACATCTACCTCCTACATACTGGGGTTGCATATATATACCAACACACATGACTCTATTGGGGTGTATAAAAAGAAATGATAACTTTATAATATGGAAGAAATTGAAAGGCATATTTAATAAAATAACTCAAAAAAAAACACTGTATGGTCCTGCATATAGGAGATCTTTAGAATAGAGACAGAAACAGATTTGAAGTTACCAAGGGTTAAGATAAACAGTAGAATCACAAGTTATAGAATATTGTCTGCTTATAGAGGTGGTATGGGAATACTAATGTGTTTTGAAAATTAATAGTGGTGATGGTTGCACAGTATTCCAAATGTGTTTAATGAAAACTTAACTGTGCACTTACAACAGTTAAAGCTGTATGGCATATGCATTTTAGTTCAAAGAAAAATTTTAAAGAGATGTGTTTTTAAAAAGGAGATCACATAAGACATCTTTAGATAATCAAAAACAGAGCAGCGATGTTGACAGCATCTTTGTACTGGAAGAGATGTCAGAGTAAGTGCTTCAGCTTGAAGGGAAATGACACAAAGCGGAAATCTGGACTGAAAGGAAGTTAAGAAAGTTTTTAAGATGTATATAAATACAAAACTTGTGTTTTCTTAATTTCTCTAAAAGATATTTGACTTCAAAAACATTTAAAGTGTATTTGGGCCTCAAAACATCTGTAGCAGTAAAAGGTATGGCAGCTTTAGCACAGGTTATATGTGAAACAGTACAATAGTAAATCTATATAGGCTGACAAGCTGAGAGTGCCTATTATAAGCCCTAGAGAAACTACAAAATATAATGATAATGGAGAGGTCATTAAGCACAAGAGGAAATAGAAAAATAGAATAAAAACTTTAAAAATGTTCAAGAAAGACAAAAGGAAGAAAAAAGAAACCCACAAAACAAATGGCAAATGATAGATTTAAACTTTCAACATATCAATGATTATACCAACTTCAAATTAAGTCCTATGTTAACAGGCAGATAGTACTTTAAAAATTTAAGGTCTAAGCCACACAGCTTAGAAGACACAAAGATGTTGAAAATAAAGGATGGAAATGCAGTAAAACAGATAAGTATAATGTAGTTTTATCAGTCTGCTGTTAACGCCTAAGCAAAGAGTTTTCAAGGAGCTGGAGAGATGGTTTCTGGGTTAACAGTGTGCACTCTTTCAGATGACACAGAATCTGTCAGGTGACTCACAACTGCCTGCAACTCCAGCACCAGAGTCTCTGAAACCCTCTTCTGGATGCCACAGGCTCCAGCACTCACGTGTGGACATAGCCACACATACCCACACGTGATTAAAAACAAAATTAATCTGTAAGAAGCAAAGAGAAAGGAGTCCTCAAAACAAAGAATATCATCAGATGAGGGCATTTTGTAATGATATAAAGATCAATTAACTAAGAAAATTCTGCAACTCTAATGTGTTTGTGCATAATAGCAGAGTTTCAAAGTAACATAAAGCAAAACATTAACAGAAATGAAGGGCTAAACAAATAATTTGTTTTTACGTGTATTAGATTCAATTTACAACAAAACAAACAAGTATTTTTGTATCTATGGGCCCATGGATCGGAAGACTGAATGCCTTTAACATATTGGGCTTCCCTACACTGAGGTATATATTTAAGGCAATCTCATTTAAATTCTAAGCAGTCTTCTTAATTTGGTAAAAACCAATCAGCTGAATATAAAATTTATATGCAAATATATAAAACAGAGTAGAATCTTTAAGAAAATAAAATAGTAGTTTTTAGACTGATGTCGACACTTACTATTTTATTTAAATGCCACACAATAAAAGTAGTATTGTTGAAAATAGAGATGGATCAGTGGATCTGGGTTGGGAGAGACAAAATTAAGAAAAATAAACATTCTTAAAATATCAGTTGAATTTTGGAAAGTCACCAAGCAAGCCAATTCAATGAAGAAAGACACTTTCTTTCAACAAATGTTACTGTAACATTGAGAAATTTATATAGAAAAAAATATATCTTAACTGCTTTAATAGATGATACATAAATATTTGAGATGGCTGATAGAACTGAACTAAAATGCTTAATACTCTAAGAAATTACTGGGAATGAAACACTGGAAGTATCTCTTTTACTTTTAAGGAACACAAGGACTTTTGAGCACTCTACAAACACTAGACAAAATGAATAATAATCTAATTTATGAATATTAACATAATATCTAATTTATGAATATTAACAACTTTGCCTATCAGTAAAACACTAACAACAAAGCAGAAGTGTAAGGCATAGACTGGGAGAAAATATTCTCAAATGTGCATCTGACAAATGACTATTTCTGGGTTATAGGAAGAAACGCTTTAGTTGAGACTGGAGATTACTCAGTGGTTAAGAGCACCAGCTGGTCTTCCGGAGGGCCAACTTTGGTTCCAAGCACCCATGTGGTAGTTAACAACTATCTCTATCTCAATTTCCGCAGGATCTGGTGCCCTCCTTGGCCTTCCCTGGCATTGCACACACATGGTGAAGGGATTAACATGTAGGCAAAACACCTACACAGAAGAAAATAAATAAACCTTTAGGAAGGAAATGTTTTAGTAAAAAAACAAATATAACTTTAAAGCTACAACCTAGTTTTCAAGAAATATGAGGGAGAGTTGAAAACAATTCAACAAAGAGAATGTATAATGCCCAATAAAAAACAACAGTAACAAAATCTTCCCAACAGCCCTCATCTCCACAATGAAAATTAAAGCCATTTCAATTTTCTAAGATGGTTAAAATGAAAAAGAACAAAAACACCAAGTGTTGGTGAAGATGTGGAGTAAGAGGGACTCTTACTGTGGTAGTAACAGGAAGCTATATGACTGTTTTGGAAAATGGTTTGATAGTTTCTTAGAGAATTAAACCCCTCCTTCCTTCCTTTGTTTGTTTCTGACCTCTTTAAATGACATTTTCGTAAACACACTTTCCCAGGAATTAATGCATACTTCATACTCCCACCCTTCCTTATACTTACTCCACAAATCATGGCTATAAAACACCTCGCTGCCTTGACAGTGCCTTGGCAAAGCTCACCAATGACCTCTTAGTTGTCAAACATAACAACACTGTTTTTTGATGAGTTTCACTGAGGTAGGTAGTATAGAAATTCTTGCCTGTGATTTACTGATTATGGCTCATCTTTGGTTTTGCTCCTTACCTCAGCCTCTATATTCATTGATACAACTGACGTCTCTATTCATACAATCCAGATTGAGGACCCTTAGATTTTTTTCCTTTACTTTATCTTCTCTTTTATTTTTTACATTGAATTTATCACCAAGTTTCATCAATTCTGCTTCCTAATTTTTTCACATCCATTCTGTCTCTGAAGTGCCTCATCTTAGATCTCAAGACTAGTTTCTGGTTATGCTAGGAACATAAATAGAGTGTTTACTCCTGTTCTTCTGTAAGATCATACTAATAACGTGTAGTGACTTATAATTCTCCATGTTCCATTGGAATAGACATTAAAAAGAGACACTTGGTTAGCATCCTTTGGGCCAGGTACCCTTCCCACGATGGACATGTCTCAAACATGGAAGATTCTACTTCCCCAATTTAGGAGAGTAGGAAAAGAATTAGGCTGGAATGAATATCTATCTTCCTGTCTTAGGAATTTTATAAAAGGAAAGGAATGTCTTTCTTCCCAGGCCAGAAAGCTAAGAGAGTCCATAAACTAGGCCAACTGTTCCAACTCGGGGAGAATCTACTTTCAAGTCTGAAAGTAGAACTTTGGCCATACAGAGGAGCCCAGATAAAATAAAGTGTTTGTTTGTGTGTGTGTGTGTGTGTGTGTGTGTGTGTGTGTTGTAAGTTTCTGATTCCAATGATCTGTTTCTGTCCTTCCCAGGGTTTCGTTATATAGATTCAAGGAATTCCCATTTACCAGAGGGAATTGTTTTGAATCATATGCAATGACCTCACTAGCAAAGAAATGTCTCTGCTCACTCATGTCTTCTAACTTGAAATCTTGACTAGAAGGTTCTTCCTCATCCCTCTGCTGGGACTAACATTTTCTACCTTTCAGGATCCAGTTTACCTCTCAAGCCCTCTCGACAGCATTTCTGGTTGTTGAGTGACCTAAAGAACAGACCCGCTGTGTCTTCAACACTAGAACACTAGTCACACTTCCTCGGATAAATGCAAGATGAAATGAATTCCTCTCATAACAATTTGTATTTTGGGTAAGACTGTATCAGGAGCTAATTCTGTTCTCATGAAATCAGTCGCTGTTCATTTTGTGCTCATCCAAATGTTCACTGTAATCCCTCTGCCTTAAATGCCATGCATCTTCTTGACAGGATTTTCCATCTTGATAATGAAGTCTTATGCCATATTAAGCAGTCCATCGAAATGTTTGAAAATATCCTTCCTTTATTATATTACAACTTTGAACTCCATCTTTCCAAATTTCACTAATGATTACAAGATTTTATTTTACCACCATATCTTCAAAGGTTCACATCATATCCTGTGATCTTGGCACTAGTATATAAATGTGTAGGCCATATGCCTTGATTCTGACTACGTGGCCGCTCTCCAGTCTTTGTACTGATGTTTCACAGCATTCGACACTGTGCAGCTCTCTACCCTGCAAGGTTCTTCCGCTAGCTTTTCTGAGGACAGTCCCTTCCCCACTCCCCACTTTTCAGGTGGATAAATCTACACCAGCTGAGATTCAAATAGCATTTTAACTTTCTTCTGGCTTGTACCTGACTGATGAAAGAAGCCACACCGAGAACTGAAGCTTTCAGTAGCAAGCCCTTCAGATTTCTATCTTTTTTTTTAATTTTATAATACTTTTACTCATAATTTGGGTTTTATACAAGGTATCTCGATAACACCCTCTTTCCATCCCTCCCTCTTTCCCCTCCTACTTCTGTACCCTCAAAAAAAAATAAATAAAAGAAAATTAAGTCTAACTAGTGGGCTTTAGATTTCTTAATAAGATTCTCCTTCATTTGAAGCCATCTGCAGTTAGTAGGTTTTAGTGGGGTTTGTTGTTCTCAACCCGCTCTGCCACATCCTAGAGGAAGATATTCATGATGGTGCTGCTTTTCACAGAGTCAGTCAGGCAATGTGTACCTAGATTAGGACTCTTAATTTTTTTCTTACATTCTCTACTTTTGCTCCCTCCTCCCCCAAACTCCAATTAAAGCCAGTATTTCTTTTTTCTTTTATTCTTGATCTCACTATACACATCAAACTGGCCTAGAACTCTCTTTGTAGTCCAAACTGGCCTTAACCTCAGTTTTCTGTTTCAGCCTGTGCTGGGATTACAGGCATGTACCATCATACTCCAGCTAATCACTCATTTTTTCTTTATATGAGAAACCTCATCTGCAGACCCCTTCTCGTATCCTATTTATGTCTTCTTTACAAATATTAAATGAGTACTTTTCCCCTAAAACACACTCCAGTTCCAAAGCTTTGAGAGCATATTCTACACCCGTAGAGCAACATTCATACTGCTTTGGGTAGCATCCAAGCATCCACAACCTGTTTCTGACTCACTGTGTGTGATGGGTAGCTTTAATTGTCAACTTGGAACAACCCAGAATCACCAGCAAAGAGTGTCTCAATGAAGGATTGTTTACATTGTGTTGGCTTACAAGCATATCTGTTGCTGTTCCCTAATTAACTGATATGGGAAGACTGAGCCTACTGTGGAAGGCACTATATCCCTAGGCAATGGTGGAATTGGGGTTGGCGGTGGCTGTCCTGTATAAGAATGGAGTGGCCAAGCTGAGTGCCATCAAACAGCTGATACTCATTTCTTTCTCTTGACTGAAGACGTGAGCTGCTGCTTCCAGCTCCTGTCTACGTGACTTCCTCACAGTGATGGACTTGTAGCCTAGAATTGTAAGGCGATACAAGCCTCTTTCTCCCCTAAGTTGCTTCTTGTTGGGGTATTTTATTGAAGCAACAGAAACAAAGTTAGAACACCCTGTCTTCGTCATTTAAAATACCTGATTTTTGTTTCATTGACTCAGATAGAAAAAAAAAAATGAAAGTACAAATAGTTCACATTTGTTGAGTGTGCTGAGTACACATCATCATTGATCTAGTGGTCACATGATTTGACCTGACATAGCTTTGTCCTAACCCTCCTCCAGCACCAGTTTCATTATTTAGCTTTCTTTCTACTCCGGTTCCGGGTTATAGCATCCTGATTGTTTGGCTTCTGTAGTTACTTTTGCCATCTTATTTTTTGGAGTCCTGCTGTTCCATCATTGTGACATTTGCCCAACTTTCCTGTTTGTGAGCTAACCCCTGGGCATGTCCTCTGGATGCCCTCCTTAGAACTGCCACTACAGGAAGCCATGCTGGCCAAGGATATTTAGGGTTCTACTCTGGTTTGGTCTTTGATATCGGAGGAACCGGCCCCAGGGATTTCAAACTTAGCCCTTCTGATGTATGATAAAATCACATTACAATTTCCTAGAAGTTTAAAAGAAACCCTAAAGTGCACCCTCATATCTCAGCGTGTTCTGTGAGTTTTCCATTCTAGTAAGTATATTTGGAGGCAGATTTCATAACCCTGGCTCTTCTCTTTCCACTCTAAACATCTGAGTTCCTTTAATCACTGCCTCAGCCTGATTGATTTCCTCTAGGTTAGTGTCATTTAGTCATTGCCCTTTATACAGTGACTGCTGCACACACTTTCAACAGTGTTCCGATTATGTTCTGACAAGTTTGGACCAGCAATACACATTGTATGATCTATGACTTTGATTATCTTTTCCTTCCCTTTTCATGTTGCAGGATGAGAGCTCCTAAAATCGCCTTGTTCAGGGATTAATGGATCACCTATTTCCAGCTGCAGCCTCCTTGGAGAACCTGATCAGAACACTGCGATTGGAGGACCAGGGGAGACACACCATGTTCCTAACCACAAGGTCAGCAGTTTTCAGTAGTTTCTATGCAGATTTACCCCATGTTGCTGGATGAGGGACCAGACACTGTGGACATTTGGGAGTTTTGAGGAATATGAATATCTTTCTCTGATAATGGCAACTCCCTTCTTTCTCCTTTGTTCCCAGATCACCTGAATGCCAACAATCCAGGAATTTCTTAGAGGGAAAACTGATGTCAATTCACTTTTCAGTGTCAGCTCCCAATCACATATAACTTACTGACATACTTCCATATATCTGTCCATCCCTGCTTTCCTAAGAAATGTCCTCTCTGCATCTGCACCTTTTACCTAGACAGGACACATTGTGCATAGTTATTTAATCAGCCCTAATGACTGCTCTACATCTGCACAAACGATTCTGCTTTCACCGCAACTAGCCCATTTCCCATACTTAGAGATTTTCCTTTATTTTGAGACTTCATGTGAAGTGAAAATTAGTTTGATTTGGCTTTATTCCATACCCCTTTTTAAGCTTTGGTTATTGGCACTGCATTTTTGTTTGGAAACATAAGAGTCTTAACAAAAGGCCACATCAAGCTCCCTAATAATGTTAGTCAGGATTAGCAATTAAAAAAAATAACTAGGATACAATTGTTTTCTCTGGTAGTTCACCACCCTTCCCTCCAATACATCCTCCACCTTACCCACCTCACCCACCATTCTTGCTTTTATTCACAGGGTATCAAATATCTGCACATTGTTGCTATGTATCTGTACCATCGCTCTTTGGCTCCAATCAGAGCCCTCGTAAAGTGGGAGACCTTTATCATACTTCCCAGTGCATGGTGCGGAACAAAGCCCTTTAGCAGAAGTTCAGCAAAGACGCTGTCTGCATGGATGAAAGAGAACATAAACAAACAAAACGCCTGTTGTCTGGCAAAGACAGGAAAGACACTAGTCACAGAAACCTGGAGACCTGAGTTCTATTCCTGGAACCTACAGATAGGATTCTGTAGAAGGAGAGAAGTGACGCCACAAAGCTGTTCTCTGTCTGACCTTGCCATGAGCATCCTTCTGCACACACCATGCACACACGGAGAAAATAATAAATGCAATTTATTTTAAAATGCTTTATTAGCTCTTCCTACCACTAATACTGCTGCCTATCCTAACATGGACGCCCTATGTACCGGATCCTTTTTCTCAATGGTAGAGAATAGCCAGAAGGAAATCATTTCCACTTGACTAATCACCGTTGCTAGGTGCCTTTCCCCAAACACTGCAGCACATTTCTCTCACTCACAAGAGGAATTCTTTGCCCACAGCTTTCTGCCAGTATTTTTGTGTCTAATGCTAATAATTGATAGGCATCTGTTGTTTAAATAAAATCTCATTACTTTATGTTTATACTATCCTGGGTGTGTGCGTGCATTCTTATATTTTTGAAGTCTTTTTAAATTTCACTTTGTGAGTTCTGTTTTCTGTGACTTTCCACATGGCCCACTCATGTTCCAATTCAGTCGCTCCTCGGTTTATTAGCTCTTCGTGCATCGCTAACATTTACTCACTCTCGGGCCTTTAGTACAGTTATTCATTCCAAATGGACCAGTTGGGTTATTTTTTTTAATTGTTGAATTTTCTCTTTTTACATTCCATTTTATAGCATTAAATGAAGTTTGATAGTTTTCTTTATAAACATTGTTGGTAAAGTTCTTCCTAGCTGTTTTTTAGTTTTCCTTGATACTGAGAGAAGGCTGCCTTTCTCCTTCAGTGTTTTCCTGCTTAGCATGAAGAAAAGGTATTGGTCTTGTGAACCTTCTAACCAACTGTCTTACATCACTACTGTTTTGCTGAAATTTATCTGGTTTTTCTAGGTTTCTAGTCATTTGCCAAAGGAGACAACTTGAATTCAATTTTTTTTTCAAACCAATTATTTCACATTAGTATCATCTCGAATTCTCTAACAGTTCTAAGGAATATGCACTAGTACAGATGGTAGTGTGAATATTCACTAGTTCTGGGAGTAGTGTGACTATTCACTAATATTGATGGTGGTATGGCTATTCACTAATAGTGATGTAGTGTGTACTTCTGTACCACATGGATTTACTTAAAAAGAGCTCAATATTTTATCATAGAGTCTAGAATCTATTTTGTTGGATTTAGGCAAATTATGTTTTTATAGTTTGCTTCTTTTCATTCTTAAAAAAAAATTGTGTCTGTGCGTGTGTAATGAGTGCAGGTGTCATTGGAGGCCAACAGTGTCAGATCCCCTGGAGCCGGAGTTACAAGCAGGTTTAAGTCCAACTTGGGTGTTGGGAACCGAACTTGAGTCCTTTGCAAGAACAGTATGCACTCTTAACCCCTGAACCATCTCTCCATTCCCGGTTTCCTTTCATTCTTATCTCATTTGGGCCCAACGTTAATAACTGAGTAATACTTGATATTTTCCCTTCAAAAGTGTTTGTGTTAAATTATGTTGACAAACTTCCTGATTTAGAGTCATCTTCCCTCTTCCCTTCTTCCCTCCCTTCCTCTTTCTCTTTGTCCCTTCTTCCCTCCCTTCCTAAAAGAGGCCAGTTCCTCTCACCAGATTACCGGGGCTTGTATCCAGCTGGTGGAATGCTCCGTGTGTTGGCAGGCTCACAGAAGATTGAAAATTGATGCAGGTCTACCACTAAGGCTCATGACACAGCATCACACAGGTTCCCGGGACTGTACAAGGTACCAGTTTGGGGAACTATTTTACTCTTCTCCTCGAAAGATCCAGTCTGAAATTATTGCCCCTTTGGCCTTTAGGGATTATAGTGACTGCTGTTTTTGCTCTTGTTACAAAGAGGAAGCTCTGAGTCATTCTCAGTGGCACCAGGACTTTCTGCACTCAGTGTCCCATGATGCTTAGGCACTTTCGTTATACTAAGAACTTCACCTGGAAGAATAAAAGTAGCAGGTAGGTTGCTATCTTCCCCAAACCCATGAAATTCAATAGTTTAAATAGCCTGTAATTTATCAGACAGACAGTATATACATTAGGCTGTGGAGAGTGGAGTAATAATGATGTACAAGACACTTTCTCTGTTTTTAATTACTTATATGAAGGAAATATGTGTGCACAGGAGCAATTGTGACAAGATAGAATGTGACAGGTGCTTTAACAATTTTAACAGTAAGTGTGTTTCAGGATGAGAGTACTAACTTCCAGCTGAGAGATTTGAGAAAGTTTTCTAGAGAAAGTAGCATCTGGGATTGGCCTTGAAGGAATGAAACAATTGCAACGGATTAGATACCAAGAGATAAGTACTATTAGAAGCCAGAGGTATTCGATGGTTAGGGAGGGCTGTCTTTGAAGTTGAGTTGTATTTATGGTGTGGGATGAGTTGATGATCCAGAGGAAGAAAACTATGCCAGGCAAGAGTCACAGTGTTACCATGGGCACAGGGGTGGGGCTAAATGTTGTGTATTGGGTTACAGTGCATACAGATGCAAAGAATGGGAGAATAGAGTGTCTTGGATTTCATTGTGAAAAGTTGGCCTTTTCCTTTAGGTAGCATGTATCCCACCAAGTTTCTTAGACAGATACTTAGCAGCAGCATCCTGGCAGAGGTAGCATGCTTCATTTAGGCTGTAGGGAATGGAGACTACAGTCAGAAGCTTCTGACTAGAAGTCAGAAGTCAGGGCATAGGGGCCAGAAGAAACAGAAAGGAAAGGAGATATGGAGAAACTTCTATTATGAAGAACTCTTGTGATTCTACTGGACCAATTTTAACAATTCAGCAGATTATTCTAAGTTCAAGAGCTTTCATTTATTTACATGTGCAAAGTCTTTTTGCCATGTAAAGTGACACACCCACAAGTTTTGGGGATTAGGACTCAGACAGCATTAAGGAGCCATGATTGAAAGCCTGCCAAACATAATGTTTGAACTATCCTTTCCCCAAAATGACCAATTTTAACTAGGCACATATTAACAGATCTTCCAGTATAATATCTTGTAGCTTGTTCTGTCTATTTGGTCAGCTTTAATTCTTTCTCTTGCTCCCACTGATAAAGGACAATATGAACCTTCTAAAGAGATTATTTAATTAGTTGGATTTTTTATTTTGGTTTGGATTTGCTTCTGTTTTCCCATTTTTCTTCTTATACTCCCCATTTTACCTCTTTCTTTTAAGCTCTCAGATTGTAAACATATGATACACATTGAGATCAAACATGTGCTATACTTTTAGTCCAAAGCAATTTCCTCAAGAATTTGCTTTTGATGGCAGATGACTGTTTATACATAGTATGCCATATGCTTCAAAAAGCAGCAGAAGAGGATAGGTGCCCAATGAACTCATCTTAGAGTTTTAGCATGGTAATATGGGATTCTGAAGCACCAGAACTACTTCTTCCTGCAACAAACTGAAGACCTAAGTTAAATTTGCTCTGATAGATTTCTGATCATCTGTCCATCGGAGATGTCTAAGCCTGTGAAAGTCTACCTCTTGTAAGTAAGTTAAAAGTGGCACAGAGCATAAAATTACAGTACAGGCTCTGGAGTCAGAGTGGGTCCTGTCAATTACAGCTCCATTTTTGTACTAACCTGCAGAAAATTATGTACATGTTCATGTAGTTTCTTATTGGTTAAATAGTAATACTGAATTGAATTGTTATGATTACTAATTAAAACAGTTCATTCAAAGTCCTTAATCCAGAAAAGTCATGTATTAATTTCTCAATAACTATTAAATAGCAGTATATATATAATCAAATCCATTAAAAATGAGTGAGGTTACTAAGCATGCCAGATTGGCCTTTAATTTTAGCACTTGGACAATAGAGGCAGACAGATCCATGTGAGTTTGAGACTAGCCTGGTCTGCACAGCAAGTTATAGGCCATCTAGGCCTACATAGGAGGACTTTGTCTCAAAATAAATCAAAGTTAAAAATAAAAATATGTGTTTGAGGCATGCTAGAGTTCCTATCCCTATCTTTGGTCAGTGGAGACCCCATTGGAACCAAGGCAACCTTGAAACAACAGGACACTAACAACAGGAAACTCAGAGATCTCCCTCTCCTCATCTCTTTCATTGTGCTGACCCCAGTTTCACTCACTGGTTATGTTGTCACTGGTTTATGTCATCTTATCCTGATATTCTGAGGCTGTATATACTTTGAAAAAAGAAATAGAAGAAGAAAAGAAGAAGGAGGAGGAGGAGGAAGAAGAAGAGAAGAAAAAGGAGAAAGAGAAGAAGGAAAGAGAAAGACCTATTTCTCTAGAATTTCTGTGCTGTCACATTTCACCTTAGTCTTTCTGAGAATACTTTCTAAAAGACTGTTAACATTTATTTACTTGGTTTGGAGAGCTTGAAGAATTAAGACTACTGCTATTCAGATAAATTTTAGAGAAGTCCATGTTTCCATTGAATAGCAGACAGAAAATCAACAGACTCTACTCGGGGACAATGAATGCAGAAGCCAGGCATGATGGCTCATATCTATAATCTCAGCAATAGAGAGGCTGAGCAGGTGGATCATCATAAATTTAAAGTCAGCCTGGGCTACATAGCATCAAGATCCTGACTAAATAAATAAATAGATAAATAAGCAAATAATAAATAAATACATGGAAGATGGTGCATACTGAGGAGACAGCTCAGTAGATAAATTTGCTGGGCAAATAGACCAGAGTTTGGGTCCCCAGCATGTACATGAATATTTTGCTACCTGCCTGAATCCCAGTGTCTGTGGAGATGAGAAGGAGTCTCTGGATTTGCTAGCTAGACTAGACAAATTGGTGATTTCTGAGTGCCTCCATACACAAAGTAGAACCTGATCTAGGAAGATGCTGACATCAAACACTGCCCTCCATGCACACTACACACATGCATGTACCTTATGCATGCAATCATATATATATATGTGTGTGTGTATATATATATACATATATATACACACATATACATACATTCACACACCACACACGCATGTTAAAAAAAAAAAGGAAAAGATAAACAGTGACTCCAAGGGAGGACAAGATTGTTCAGAAGATAAAAGTATCAGCATGCAGAACTGACAACCTGAGTTTCATCCCCAGATCCCACGAGGTGACAGTAGAGAACTAATTTCCGAGTTAGGCATTCTCTGACTTCCACACATGCAACAAAGCACGAAACTCCATGCAATATAATTTTTTGTTAAAAAACTGAACATGAGAGGTAGATGTGAAAATAAATTCCTATGTCTATGACATTGAAATTCCAGAGCTGTTTGTTCAAAAGTTTTTGAACAGATTAATGAATTAGCCAGCTTATTTACTTAAACACAGTGATTTTACAGAATTGTTAGAGTAAAATTTCTCCTTTCCCAGGAGTTCCATAAGTCTTCCTTAGTCTGTATAAGAATAATCAATGGTTTAATAGCTGTAAGTTTTTAGTACTGAGATTCTTGAGTCATTAAGCTGAAATTTGCATAAGGCAACGTGAGCATAATTAGCTGGAGAAATTATGAGTGTTCCAAACTCCAGGTTTAAGCCTCAGTGTTTTCCTTAAAGTGTAGCTTTTTGACAAACTGCTAAGCTTGGGACCTTCCGACCTTGGGATGCAGGAGAATGTGGAGCAGTGGTGTGCAGGCTGTGGCTGCCATCTTCCCTCCACTCAAGACTGTATTTAGAAAGCCAGAGAGGCAGGTCACTGGTGAGCGGCTGCTTGAGCTCTTTCCTCTCTTTCCTATTCTCTTTAGGGTGAATAGTTGAATACCCAGACATTAAAGCAGCTCTCATCTGGATCTCCAGACCCAGAATATTTATAGATCTCTGAGAACTCTAAGTTTCAAATTCATGTAGAAATCTCACTGATTACTGTTCCTACAGTTAATGCACTAAAATTTTTTTTAAATCACTTTTTCTTACTAACTATAGATAAAATATAGTCTGCTAAGTAGAGAATTATACAAATAAGAAACCTTAAATTCTCAGAATACCAATACTGGTGTTGGTATTTGATTGGTAATTGATTCATTTTTCCTTCTATGTTTACATGCACGTGGCACACACTATTCAGAACTTCAGATTTTACATGCATACAATTCGTCATTGACTTTTATTAATTTGTTTCCAGACATGGGTTTAAGGGAGTTCTATTTTAATAGCTTGATGTTCCGTTTTATTTGTGCATAGCCTAGGGAACATGGCTCTCTTATTTCTTACTAATGTGGCATGGCAGAGCTGGAACTAAATAGTAGAAAGGTGGTATCATTAGAGGCAAGAATCTGGGAAGAGAGCCAGTGGAAAGAGCCAGGAGACAGAGATATGTATGGTAACTACGAGACAGACATGAGGTGCTGGACTCTTAAGCTCTGCCCCTGTCTTGTTAGTTCTTATCAATGGCTCCATTGCTGAGCAAAGCCTAAATCCTATTGTGGCATTCAATCTTCCTTAATTTGCTGAAGCTCATTTTTCTAACTTTGGTTCTTGTGGTAGTCTACCATACTCCTTTCTACTTTTGCCAGTTGGTTAGAATCAGTAGGAAATGTGAAGTAGCTAATAGGTAGAGGTGAAGTGCCAAAAAACCCAAGATGACTACATTCTAGAGATTTGCCATTCAGCACTGTACTTACAGTTAATAATGTGTTGCACACTTAAACTAAACTGAGGGCAAATACATGTTCAGTTTCTCACCACAATGAAATAAAAATAAACAAAAGATATATAAAGAATACATAGTGGCAGATCTAAACCCAACCATATCAACCACAATAAATATAAATGACGAAAAGATTTCTTTTTAAGAGGGAGACATTATCATGTTGACAAAAAAGAGAAAGGCCCAATTATATATACCATAAATTTACTCTAAAAACAAATATGCAAGCACCTAGACAATAAATAAGCATAAAAATATAACGTGCTAATCCTAACTAGAAGACTGCTGCAGTAGTCATATTTATTTGAGGAAAATCATATTTTAGAAAAAATTATTATTAAGAAATTAAGAATTTGTTAACATAGTTCTTAAAGGGTCAATTTTTCAAGAGGTCATAATTCTAAACAGTTATGCACTTAATTAGACAACATTAAAGCACACAAAGTAAAGTTGTCAAAGTTGAGGGGAGACAAATCCAAAAACGTATTTGGTGACTTCAATGGCCCTCTCTCAATAACTAGAATAAAAGGCAGACAGAAATCTAAATATTTGAAGATTATCAAGCAACTCAAGAGTTTAGCCAATGGAGGCAATAGAAGTCTTGCGATCTTCACAGGATCCTGAGGTCCTCTCTGGCCTCTGCTGGCTCACTCTCCCTTCTGCTCAATTTGGGTGATACAGCCTTGGAAATTCCCAAATCTATAATCTCTGTGATCCTAATGTCCCACTCAGCTGTGTCATTTTGCATCTTTACACCATATTTTTATATATTTAGGCACACAGACACAATTGTGATATATTCTCCTGCACTATGGTATCCAGTACAATGAACCGCTACAAAGCTTTGTAGCATAACTGAGTAGCAGGCTACACCATCTGGGTTTGTGTAAGTACACTCCAGGATATTTATACAGCAATGAAACTGCAAAACGCTACATTTCTTCGAACCCATTATTCCGTCGTGATCCGTGGTTTGGTTCTTAAACTCCTAAACATTACATACGGCTTCAAACCAAACTAATAATGTCTAGTTTTTATCATTCATCTGAAGTTCTATATTTAATAGCACTCTTTGTTGGGTTTTCAGCACGACAGCATTCAATGTCCGGGTAATTAAGTGCATTTTAATTGCATGCGAGTTGGAAGAAACAAAAGTAGTCATAACAGTCTTTAATTATACATTTTGCTTTCAAAATTCTTTTTTCTTTTCACAGATTGAAACTTTCATTTGAGAAAGTTAGCTGAAATTTTCCACAATTCAATTCAATTCAGGAGTGACTCACAGAGTCTCCCAGACCCTCTTGAATGCCATGTCAGTATTCTTTTTGGTTTCAAGATTAAAGCAGCGCCTTTTCATTTACATAATCAACTTGTTCTGATGCCCACAATGCATCTAAGAGTCCTTGCCAACGAAGAAAGCGCTGAACATGATAAAGCACTCGACGCGGGTAGTATTGCCTTTCTCTAAAGAACCCAGAAGCTAATTTGCCACCCCTCGAGCAAGACTCGCACATTAGTCGCATTAGAAGCTCGCACTCCAAGAGCATCACAGCCTCACGAGACACTGCGGCGTACATTTCATTTTTCAGAAGTGACCTTCTCACAAACCCCGCAACTAAAACAAAGGCCATTCCAGTGGACATTACAAACGCCTCATTTCCTCTGCAGGGAAGAGCCGTGCTGATGGAAACCTAGCAAGAACTATGAGCTGGTCTTCCGACTCGTTTGTCTTTTATTTTCCTTCTCAAGACTGTTAAATTTGATTAATCGGGGGCAAAACAAGCTGCAGAGGGGTTTATTAGAGCTAGATACAAAAAAGGATTAAAATAAAGAAGGTAAAAAGTTACTGTGGTCCAGCTAGATGGCTCAGCAGGGAAAGGTGCTTGCTGCAAATCCTGGCAACCTGAGTTCGATCCTCACTTAGTAGAAGGAAAGAACTGACTCCTGGGAGCTGCCCTCTGACCTCCAAATATACTCTGTAGTATGCACTCCTCCATATAATAAACAAGTAAATTAAGAAAAAGGAAATTTAAGTCACTGATGGCATGTGTTGCAATTTTCATAGAATCATTGTGCTTGAGAATTGGCGGGGACCTTAACATTTAACTGCCCCAAAGAGCTTAATTTCACATACATGAAAATTAAAGTTCCTGAATATATAAGATAAGTACTCTGACGTTTATCTTTCCAGTAAGTTTAGTGACCACATGGATGGAGTGTGACCTTTAAGTATAAACCAAGTAAACCTTTTCCTCAAGTTGCTTTTGATCATCTTTTATCACAGCATAAGAGATCAGAATATAACATAAGAGGTTCAACTACAACAAAGTTCACAAATCTATAAAACATCGAAATCAATATTGTGAACATATGTGACCCCTGAAGTTTTTTCATAGGACTTTGCAATTAATACCTCTACACTTTCCATCCTGTTCCAAAGCAACCTCTGACATGTAACTTCATTCATTATAGAATAGTTTTCATTTTATAGAATTTATGTAAGTAATGTCATTTGGCAACCATACTGTAGCCCACACTGACAGAACTCACTATATAGTCTAGGCTGAGCTCGAACTCACCATGTAGTTACTCATATGTATGTTTCAGGATGAGCTATTTGGTGTTAGATAATGAATTGGCATGCTCTTCCCAGAAGAAGATTATTTCTCCTTCTGCCAGCAGCTACCAATTGCCAATAGCTGTTCTGCCTGGGGTGGGAGTAAATGCCCCTTTCATTGCTGGCATTTGGTCTGACTTGAGTTTGCATGGGTCTTGTGCATGCTAAACTACATAACTTTTTGAGATAGAATGGTAAATTTTCTACTTTTGAGTAAAAATATATCTCTTAATTATGACAAACTCATAAGCCAAAATAGAAAAATATAATACATTTGAGTGTGATGAAATTTAAATATTGCCATCCAAATACACCCCAAAGCAAGTGAATGCATAGGTCATAAGTGGAGTAGTGGCGTGTGTAGAACTAAGTAATTATAAAAGAAAGACAAAGGACTAAAAGGACTAAAACAGAGTATTTGCATGTATTTATGCATTAATAAAAACAGATCACCATCTTCTGGGAAAAAAGGTCAAAACGTAGATGTTTTATAGAAGAGAGCTCCAATGACCCTAAACATGAAAAAATTCTTAACTATATGAAAATATGCTCAAATTCACTAGTGTCCAGGTCAATGTAATTTTAAAGCATTTTGAGAAATAATAATTGATAACAAACAAATTGTTTAAGTCAGATGACACCACATCGGGCATAGTGAGCATTGATGGGAATTCTTATTCACTATGGTAGAAGGAGAAGTTATATAACTACCTCTGAAAGGACTGGGCTCCCTGATGAACCTAGATGTGCACATATACTACCACCCAGAATACTGACTGGTGGGGCAGGCTCTAGAGGAAGCAAGGCAATGGCCATAAATTCTCCCATTACAATGTTTACAGGAGCTTCTTCTCATATAAGAAAAGATGAAAACAACACAAATATATATTAATAAAAGGATGGATGAGTAAATTATAAAGCCTTATAGTAGAAAACTGGAGAGCTGCAAAAAATGAGGGACTTATAATTGTATATAATAGCATGGTTGAGTTGTGCAAGAACAAAAATTTGAATGGCAGAATAAAGACACAAGGCAAACAATTCACTTGATTCTGCTTATATGCAGTCCAAAACCTAGCCAGCTAATGTACACTCAGAATGACTTATACAAGTACAAACCTTCAGAGAAAGAAAAATGATCAGCCTGTAACTGAGGACTTGTTGGCTCAGAGGAAAGAGAGTTGCTACCTGTATTAGACATACAAGACAACCTGAAAAATAATAAGAGTTTTGCTTCTTAGACTTTGTAATATGCACCTAAATGTTCATTTCTTTGTCAATTTATATAACATATTATACATTGGGTATGTTAATATTTTTAACTTAATTATTGCAGATTCCAAGAACCTTAAACTACAGACCTTAATCCATTAAGATGACATGAATGAATACATTTATTTTTATCAGATTCTCATGGTGATTTTGATAAAAATAGTCTCAAGATCATATTTTGAGTACCTGTATCATGTTAGTATTTTAATATTTTTACTCTTATAATTGACAATTCCAGACGAGCAAGACATAATTAAAGGAGACAGTTTATAACAAATGAAACAGAACTCTGCCATGTTCAGAAACGTACACTTTACTATATTATTTATAAAAGATAAGTCAGAAGAAGTTCCATTTTAAACCATGTTAGTCATTACACAAGGTCCCGATAAAGAAACATATCCCCGTACCGTACAGTACCATGTAGAAAAAACTGGTTAACCATGAACACCATGAATTAGGAATGAAGTACCTGAAAGTCAACCCAGTGCCGTCTTTATCTTTTGCCTATAAAAATATAAAACCCTGGTTTCTTTTTAAAACATGAAATCATTGTCAATAAAATTCATAGGAATAAAATTATGTTGAAGGAAATAAAATATAAAAGAAGTGACACTGGTCAGCTGCCTAGTCAATATTAATATTAACATCAAACTTTTTAAAGATGTGTTATGTTACAACAGACAGTCCAAGCAACACTGATTATTTTCTGACCTGCATATGGAGTGCTATTAATTCTAAACAACCTTGCAATGACATAATTTTATTTTACATATATACAGATTGTGCTATTTATATACACATCACAGGACTGTTCCAGTCCCTTCTAAACAACGGGGACTTGTCAAGCAGAACATTCAGCAAGGGGCTCAAGTAGCCACTTCTTTTTCTTCTCTACTGAGAAGAATTCTGGAAAGTCTGCATGCTTAGCTTGTTTGTTGCTGTTGTTGCTGTTTTTGTGGTTGATGTGTGTGTGTGTGTGTGTGTGTGTGTGTGTGTGTGCGTGTGTGTGCTTGTGTAATAGTAAAATATACTAAGGATTTGGGGCTTATAAATAGTGTCTTTTCTCGCACATTTCAGATGTTTGCTACACTTTCGATTTCTGCGCTTCCACCAGACTGTATGACCCTTTCATGTTGGCTTTTCTTGCAAAGTAAACGATCATCCCGATGGCAGGTATTATCAAGGAGGATGCACAGTAGAGTGCAAGGAGTTCAGGAGAAAAATAGTCCTTGTTATTTTCTCTCCCTGGAAAAAAACCAAATGGATACAATTCATGTCTAGTACAAGAGGAAATAATGTAATCACAGGATGTGTTTTATTTGTAACAGTAAAACTAGTTCTTCAAAGAGAAAAGGATAAAAGCAGTGCTCAGAACCATCTAGACTCGTAAGATGCATTTATTCCCTGAAATATCCACATAAGAAGCTCGTGGTTGCTATGCCCATGATGGATATGAAGATGACAGTTCTTGACTCCACAATTGGATTTTAAAAGATTGTTTGGGGTGTAAAATGGAAGGAAGGCCACACATTTTAGTGATCTGTTTTATAAGAACAGGAATCAGAAGTATCTAATAAAGTCTTATGACTCTGATTGTCCTGATTTGAAGTGCCTAACCAGCTCTTCCAGACAGTCTTTATTACACCCAGAGTGTGGCAATTATGGTAAAAGACAGAGCATTCTTATCAATGGCTGGCAGGTATTTATATGTTGTGTCCTGTGTGAAGCAAAAGCGTCTTTATATGATTATTCTCTCCAGCATTGACAACCTCTCTTGATTTTCTGATGGTCTTCATATATTTTCATTTAAGTAAATGCCTTAGTTACTCAGAGAATGCATGCTCTGACCTGCATCTCCCTTAATCTATGTTCATACCCCAGAGCACCCTCAAAATCCAACTACCACATTTTCAGATCCCCTAACAGCTTGCAATTCAACACTTGTCCATGCAATTACCTGATAAATTTCTTTTCCTCTCCTGACTGCAAACTCTGTAGAGATACCTATGTTTGTATAAAGTGCTTCACAACTAGCCAGCACTTAAGACACTACTCGGCACACTGGGTAGTCCCAAAATAGTATTTGAGTACTAATAAAGTTTTTTTTTTCTCTAAATCCTATCATTTTGCCACAGTCATAATGTGGTACTGAAAATGGTAATATACAAACACTTTTAAATCTCCTAAGAAAGCATGTGACAACTGTTAACACCTCTTAGCCATCCAAGCTTCATAAAAACATGTTCCAGAGAACATGGCATCCTCCAGAGACTTGCTTCTGTTCACTTGCCTACCCAGGGTGTGTTCTCACAACTAAGTTTTACTAAATGGAAGGATATATTGCTGGAGTCCTGGCAGGAATTAGTGATCTGATCTGAGCTTTCAAAACACAGAAAGTCACTCATGTAGAAAAGACTCGTTAGCATCGCAGGAATCAGTTGTTTCAAGTTACAGAAGGGTGAAAATGATGCTTCAGCTTAAGCGTCATGATAATGGCTTCGTTTTTCTGCTTTCCTGTGTAGAATTGATCTAAGGGTAATATTTTAGTGGGATACTCATCATACTGGTGGTCAGACATCAAAGCTGATGACAAACTAGACAGAGGTATTTCGGTTTTTGTTTTCTTTTCTATTTAATTATTATCTTTGCCTTTCAGTTTGTCCGTCAAACATCTGATGAAAACTCAAAATTGAGTCAGTTGCTAGGGCAATATTTTAATACATTTTCCTATTAATTATATAAGCTTTGAAAGTCTTAAAGATCTCTGATCTTTAAGGGAATCAATGGAACGAATTTAAGTCAAAACCAAACAAGACAAAAATAAATGCAAGATTCAGCTAAATATAAAGGACACGCCATGATGGAAGACAATGTCCATTCTTCGCATACACACTGTAGCTTCCTTGGCCAGATAAAAGTCTGATGTGTAATTATGGCATTTTCTCTTTCTGTAACATATTTAAGTGGGTGTATTGATACTGTTCTGATTTGGAGAGGTACTATGAAGACAGAAAAAATACATGCTAAGGTTTGTAATCTTGAGAAATTTGACCAGATTAGTAAAATTTTTATCTATTTTCTCACTTGGGTTCAGATTATTTTCTACACTGACATGTGGTTACTTAACTTTCATAGTCAGTGCCAGACCTCTTCGGAGTTGGCATTCATTAGCAATGTTGTTCTCTGTGCCAGACTGGATTCCAGCATACAGCAGCTCTTTGGTGTGAAAAGGGTCTTGAGGCTGATTAGTCAAGGCCGGCATCAATAGATTTAGCAAGCCCTGTCTACCAGGCATTCACAGAGAGATCAGGAAATTAAGGAGTGCCAACATGTTTCAGATGGAGCAGTTGCCTCTCCCTTCCCTTCCATCAGGTTACAGTCAGACAATTGGAGCATGGATTTCAAAGGAAGCTCTTGTGAAGTCTAGAGATCCCCTTAGGATCCAGGCCACTATCCCAAATTAGAATCCTTGCAAAAGAGCCATACAGAAAACACGCAGTTATTCTGTACTCCAAAAGCAGAGCTCCTTTCCAGTGGGGAGCAGGGACTACAGAAGATTGTTTTTCTCCTGTGCCAGTCCCGATTCTTTAGTTTCCTTTTGTCCCAGGGGAAAGGTTGTAAATATGGTTAAACACTTAGCAAATCTAAGACCTCAGAGACCAATGATGAATTGGAAACCTTGAAAAAAAAAAATAACAAATGGGAATTCCACATTCACTGATGATTAATGTCCACTTCCTGCCTAAATACTATGGGATAGAGCATCTGTGCCTGATTATTTCAAGAAACATTAAGAAACAGTCAGCACAGAATTCAGTCTCTTTTCACCAATAGTAGTCTAATCATAGAAACTGGTTGCTCTCCTTGGAAACTTTGAAAAATTATACACACACACACACACACACACACACACACACACACACACACATAGAGCAAACACAAAGAGCCAACCTTTTACGTCAAGCGTTAAACTTCTTAACTGTGAGCCAACTTCAGTTTTGGATTCACACTCGTACACTCCGGCATCCTGAAGCTGTGCCTTGCTGATGGTGTATGCACCATCAACTGACTTTAGCACCATGTCTCCTGTCTTTGCTTTCTTCTTCAGGATTATCCATGTTTCGGGCACATTCACACACGTGCAGGAGATAATGACAGTGTCTCCCTCTTTGACAGTCTCAGAAGGAAAAGCTGTAAGTTGTATGTCTTTTGGAGAGCCTGAAGGGAGAACAGAAAATTAGCACGGATGGAGTGGGGGGAGTACAGCAATCCCACAATGACCAAGCACAGCAGCAGTCACCTCCAAGCTGTTTGTGATGCTTTCTGCATGAGTTGTAAGGAAGGCAAGCAAAGAAGTCTAATTCTAAATGATCGTGTTGCAAGCGAGAAAGGACCTATCTCAAGCCTCTTTCCTATCCTGAATATGATTCTTTACCCAGACAATGACAAAAAAAAACATAGGTATTTAATAAGTAGCTGTAGAATTCAAATATGAAAAAATTTTATTTTTTGTAAAAAAAAAATCATGTTGTTCACCAAAATTTTCTTTATGAGCTAGGCACTCCCTGACCATGAAATTAAGATGCACAGAGATTTTTTAAAATTGTCTTTAAGAACACAGTTACCAATCATCAAATTTCAAAGTTCCAGGCTCTGAGCTGATTGTCTGAGGTGGAACATTTCTAGCCTTAGCGAGAAACACTCTATATCTGTTTTATAAACACTTGCTTAAGACCATCTATTTTGTTACTTCTTTGATGGTCCACCAAGTCCACAGGGCTATTACATCTATACTCAGGTTTCCTTTTCTTTCAGATGGTCATGCTGTGTAGCCCAGGCTGGCCAGAGAGTCTTCTAAAGGTTTTCTTTGAGATTATGTGGTTTACTTCCCAGGTTCCTCCTTTGAGACTTCAGTGAAATGAGGTAGCAACAACAAAACCCAGCATACACCTTAACAGGAATAATGCAAGGTATCCAAAAGAAGGTCTCAGTGTCCCCAGAGAGAAGGCACAGGGAACAATGCAAGGTGATCACTTTGTAATTTTCTCATGAAAGCCTGTGGCTTCAATGTGCCAAGCAGATGCTGTTGTGTTATCAGTCTTGGGTCTTTTTCTCTATTTCCCCTAGTGTTCCATGTCAGCAGACTGAGGGGCCAGAAGGCACAATTACTGTGACCCTTAATCTCAGAGTTTACAAAAGCTGCCCTTAGGCTTCTAAACAAACCCTAGACAGCTTTTTGGGAGTTGCTTCTCAGGGTCCAGTTCAGCCCAAAGTGACGATTTCAATCTTAAGTAATTCTCTGCCCTTGTTCTTTCATCAAGCCCATGATCTCCTAAGTGGCACTAGCTTCCATCTTAGTTTCTGGAATGAGCATTTACTTGACGTGGATAGGATTTTAGGGCAAGTGATTTGGCCTAGAATGAGAATCTGTTCCAGAAGCAGGGTGGAACCACTTTCTTAATTCTTTTTTTTTTTTTTTTTGCATAGAAGTGCATAAGTTTTAAAATAAAGGTTTTTCTTTTTTCCCCCTTTTAACATTTATTTTAAAATTATGCATATGTGCATGTGTCTGTGATGCATGTGAGAGCAATGAGCATGGAAGAGAGGGGAGAGCATGAGTTCCCCTGGATCTGGAGTTACAGGAAGTTGTGAGCCTCCCAATGCACATGCTGAGAACAGAACCAGGTCTTCTATAAGAGCGGTAGGCACTTCTTACCACTAAGCCATCTCTCTGGCCCCCAAGAGCTTTCTTTTCAAAGAGGACCTTGTTTTCCATCAGTAACTCAATAGGAAATGTACCAGCAATAAATGACTTAAAAGTCATAACTCTGCTCACCGTGGATAATCAGTTCAACTGATTTTTTACTAGTTCCAGCCTTGTTTATTCCTTCACACACATAAATACCGGAATCTTCCATTTTTGTAGACATTATGGTGAGCACTGGGTCTTCAGAAAGAGGCTGCAATTCTCCATCACTCAGCTGTCTGCTCCACAGGATTTTTGGAGCTGGGAAACCGTCACTTGAGCAAGTCAGGTTCACAGGATTGCCCTCCTCCAGAACAGGAGAGGGGCTGACCAAGATGGTGGTATCCCTGGGGGCAACTGAAGGGGAAAAGACACTTAGCTGGAGCCTCTTATGCCCTGAATTATGAAGAGTCTGGATAATGTTGTAAATGGACTCTGTTTATTATAGTTTATAAACTGTGATGACCAGCCTGGGGAGCTTCTATGGAGGAGACACAATGAGAGTTAGAACACAGATGAAGTGTGGATGTTTATGAATGGCAGAAAGCACTGTAGAAACTCTCTTGATGTCAAAGCACAGAAAGTCAAGTATAGTGCAGTGCTTGGGTGCGATGGTAGATCAGAAGCCTCTGTGTGATCCCATGAAGAAGAACCAGGGTAAGATAGAATTGACTCTATTCCTGAGGAAGAAAGAGTAGAAGTAGAAGAGCTTTGGAAATACACACACACACACACACACACACACACACACACACACACACAGAGTGGAAGGTGTCAGTGGTCAATGTCAGTATGTATTGCCAAAGCATTATGTATTGGAATCTCCAGTGTGAATAAGAAAAATCCATTTCCTAGCCCTTTGAATCTGGCCTGATTATTTGACTAATAGGATGTGGATGAAGTGACATGGGGGTGTAGAGGCTCCTGACACAGGCCTTTATGATGCTGCTTTCATCACCACCTCGCTGGGCTGTGTTCTGAAGAGTAAATCCAGGCTACCCTCCCTGAGGATGACACCACACTAAGAAACGACAGGTGGGACAATGCACATAAGTCTCAGACATGTACGTGAAGTCTCCTGTGGCAAGCCAGATGCTGGCCTGCCTGGAGGTGGCTGATTGAGCTCTCCTGATTCTAGCCAAGGCTCAAGCAGCCCATTCCCAAAGGTCAATGCATAGAACCATTCATAAATAAATAGTTTGTTTTCGATTATGGAGGATGGTTTGTTATAATCACAATAATCTTGAATTTTCTTTTCAGCTTCCTTTCAGAGGTTTCAATTGTTAACCTTCTGTTAACTATTACCTGGCAAACATGATAAAGAAATCTATATTCATTTGTAGCTACCCCATATATGTTCTTACCATTGACATAAAGAATCTGTGTACTCTGCCTTTGTTTGGGTTCAGATTCCATTTCACCACTGTGTAACTTAGCCAGGCAAACAAGAACTTTCCCGGTATCTTCAGCGGTGGGGATGAAGGTCATTTCCAAACTTTTGGTCTCTAGGGATTTTATGCCCATTTCCTCCAAAAAATATTTATGCATCAGCGTAGTCTCCCCCTTCAGTAATTCAATCTCCAGATGGCCAAAAGGGTACACGTTAGGGACTGTGCAGTTTACAGTGACAGGTCTCCCATGCACAAGTGGCCCACTCATCTCAATTTCTGGGTCTTTAGGGAATGCTGCAGACATCAAGAAAAAATGAGGTTGATATGTGATATTCAAGGGAAGATTGAGTCAGACTCTATTAAATGCAAAGGTGTCAAAGTGACAGCTGGGAATAGTATAGTCTCAAAACATAAATAATACCATTAAGCATAACTACACAGGGACTGGAGGGATGGCTCAGTGGCTAAGAGCACGGGCTGCTCTTGCAGAAGTTCTTAGTTCAATTCCTAGCACTCACACTGTGGCTCATAACCATCTGTCACTGTAGTCCCATGGGATCTGATACCCTCTTCTGGTGTATAAATGTACATATAGACAAAACACCCATATACATAAAGTACATAAATAAATAAATCTTAATCATAACTACACAATTATAATATTAATTATAAATAATGGAAATAAAAATGAGTAATAAATATTTTACTTGTCTCTTCTAATGATGCCATCTTGCCTGTTCTTTTCTAAGGGCACAATGGCTTCTGTAATCTTATCCATTAACTATATAATTTAAGTGTTTTAAATATTTGTCATGATTCCTAAATATGAACTAATCCCCCAGCCTTCTAGTCAAAAATCTGTCCTCCACCTATGAATCGTGGCTACCTTGATTTTCAGCATCAAATGAGACTCTTGGTGCAGTTCTCAGCTTGGGTATTTTATCTTATGATGAAAGTTAGGCAACAAGTTTTAAATACTTTTCAGAAAATTTTCGCTTTTTTTTTTTGAGACAGGGGTTCACTTTTTAGAGCCAGCTGACCTGGAAGTTGCTATGTAGACTAGATTGACTTCAAACTCATAGGGATCTGCCTATATCTGGTAATTCTTGTAATTAAGAAAAGGTAATTCTTGTAATTAAGAAAATAACTGGCTGAATACTGTATGTTTTTCACACATGTGGACTTTGAATTAATTTTAAATTATATGCATATACATATTGATGTGCATATGCTTGCAGGTCATGGAACTAAAAAGAGAATCGTGAGAGGCGAGAATGACATCTTAAGGGATGTGTGAAGTAGGAAGGGTACTAGAACATATACAAACGAAAGTGGGGGGCTGTCTAGGGAAAGGAAGGGGAGCAGAGGGGAGACAGGCACGAGGAGGGCAGTGGAAAGAGGAAAGAAGAAAGCAAACTGACACAGACACAGGATGATGCTCCACTGAACCCACTTGTTTGTATGCTAACTTTAATTGTCAATAAGAAAATGTAAAAGAATTGTTCTAGCTGTGTATTTTAGAATCTGGGTAGTTAGTTATTTATTCATCTGTATGAAAAATTAATAAAAATGACACTGAAATAATTATCAAGATAAAAATAATGATAAAAATAAGCATATTTTTCTTAAGTAAAATACTGTTAAAGTGGTAGATTTTCAAACGTGTCCTCGTGGCAACAAGCTGTCATGCTGTTCCCATTTCTGTTGGGAATGTGCTACATCAGCAGATCCTGGACTCTAGGTAATATGATAAAGCAATAAAGTTTATCCCCCTTTTGAGGGATTTAAATCTCTTAACAGGCACACTCTTACTCCGAACAAAATCCTGAAGGTTAACACGCATTTGGGCAGAGCTTTAGATGGAAAATCTTTACAATATGTTCTCTGGAGTTGAGTGAATAGAACAGGGAAACACCACCCTCTCCATGAAATAACTTCCCAGTCACATGGTCACTGTAAAGTCCATTCCTCATCCAGTGTAGACTGGAGGGTTCTAGCAATGTGAAATTCATGGATATTGGGGGTTGAAAAAAATTTATAAAGGTGACAAGAAGATGTGGGGGGGGGCAAGAAAAGCTGTGCTATGTGTTCACAGTCTCCATTTTCAATCCTGCTACTGACTCCTGATTCTGCTGCTGCTCCCTATACAGACCATCCCACACACAGACTAAATAAAAGCTGTCTTCTCTTATGGTACTGGGCTGTTTCTCATTGTCCCTCCTGCCTCACCTGAATCCTGCAGATCAGCTTTTCAAATCTGCCTGAAAACAGTAGACTCCTTCCTCCATTCTCCCGCCCCACCCAAATCCATAGGGCCCCACAATTTTTCTTCTTTCATGAAAAATTTCATAATAATATCTAACATATCATATGCTTATTTAAAATAATATATTAATTATGTGTACTATATTAAGTATAGAATACGTATTATATATAGTAATGTATATTATTTTAATATATTACATATATATAATGAAAAGAATACTACATATAATTTGAAACATGACTATTTGGGAAAAGCAAAGGAGATAGTGGGTGGGAGGAGGAGGGATGAAACACAGCAACAGGAGGGTGAATATGAGCAAAGTATAGTGACCTCTTATTTTCTCTATTCTATTAAAAAATAATAAATGCTACATATAGCAAGCTATCTTTCAAAAATGAAGGGGAAACAGACTATTTTGTCACACACACACAGAGTAGGCTGGTAAGCTGAGGATATAGCTCTACAGCAGAGCACTTGCCTAGCATGTGCAAATCTCTGATTCCATCCCTAACACCTCAAAAAAAATGAAATAGAGAAGGCAGTCTTGAGCCTCACCCACAATTTGAATGGATAAGGTAGTCACCCCTTTACCTAGCAGTTATCTAAATAGGCACAGGCCCCCAACAGCTCTCACTCACCACCTCCATACCCCCTATGTACATGTGGAAGGGGACAGAAGCAGAGCATGAAGCATGGTCAGGTGTGCATGAGGAGAGAGCAGCCACACCCTGCGTGCATACTCTAAACATAGGCAATACATACTGAAGAGCTGGGCCAACTGTGTTGCATCAAACCGTAGTCAGAGATCTAGAGCTGATTTATAATGCCAAAACTCTCTCTACATAAATGACTATCATTACAGATTCACATTCTTTTTCTTCCAAAGGAACTAGAGGAAAGGGAAGTAATCACAGAGTTGCCAATTTTGAAAAGCACTTACAGTAGACCTCCACCTGGACTCCCTTTTCCAGCTTCCTTCGAGTGCAGGTCACACTGCACAGGTAAGAGTGTTCATTCTCCACGCTCACAGGGCTCAGTGTCAGTGTGGACATGGCCCCCTCGCTCTTCACCTCCCCATTGAGGGGGCTGTCTATCTGGGTTCTCCAAGAAAAAGATGGGGAGTCACAGCCAACAACAGTACATGTCAGTACAACTGAGTCTCCAACCTGTGTAGCCACCTGGGGCCCAGGGGAGATGTCAACAGTAAATGGTTTCTCTGTAAAGGAAAAAAAGAAAGAAAGAAAAAAGAACAAGATGAATAACAGATAAGATTCTTTTCTTATTACATCATATTCCCATATTCAATGTTTATCTTTCTTGACCTCTGTTCAGCCACTATCTGTGCCAAGAAGAAATCACTCCTTTCCATCTTGGAGCCATCAGAAATAAGACCACATCTTTGAAAACTAAACCCATGCTGTTCTGTTGAATCGGGCTATCAGAATAATTATAGATAGCAACTTGTCAAGAATGTGTTGGCATCTTTTCAGGGCAACAATCCAACCTCTGCTCTGTGTAGTCCATCAGGTCACTGTGATGGTTAAGGACCTCAAATGATCCAGTTGTTTCTGTGTGTCAAGCATCGTGTGTTTACACACATCATGTGTACTATCTCACTTAATTCCCAGAACAATTTCATTAATTGGCACTATTATTTCCTTTCTACTTTCTCTTTTTTTTGCTCCTGTGCTATCCCTTTTCTTCTTCTATCCCCTCACCCTCTCTCTTCTAATTAAGATATTTAAGTTCAGGAATGTTAAATGACTTAAGATAAGTTTGCAAATGGAATAATTGGGACTTGACACGAAATGGGTCTGACTCGTGATTCAGGCTTTTCTGTTCCGATAATAACTAAACCAAGTCATCCTCATGTGAAGACAAAAGGAAATCTAAAAGAGTTACACCAAACTGCATTCTAATTAGATACACTATCCTTAAATATCATATACATCTACATATTGGAATGCCAATATGAATTAGTATCTTTGAGGGTCACGCAGAACCACACTGAAAGCAAAATAAAGTTGTAAACATTAAGGTAACATCAAATATGCTGGATGAATTATAAAAATGCATGGCTTTATAGCCATTCAGGATAGAAAGTTGAGCTATCAGAGCAAACACCTGAGACTCAAGGGTGCAAAAATGTTCTCCAGCTTCCAGGCACACAGGCTTGGATGAAACGACATATTTTAAGAGAAAGAATTCTAAATCTTGATGCTGTTCCTCTGACAATCCTGGAGTGGATGGGCAACTCTGCAAGTGACAGATGAAACTCCGAAGAAAATCACTAGAATGTTCAAGCAAGCTGGAGACAGGAGGAAACCTCAGCATACAATCTAAATACACTCCATTTTGCATGGTTCTTTTCTGTACTAGGACAAGTTGTTTTTCTCATTTTAGTTTGTGTAATTGTGGTGGTGTATTTTTTCCAAAAACAAAAATTCTCTTCAAATTATCCCAAATAAATTAATACACTGTTAGATTTTTTCCAAAGAGATTATTCAAAACAGTAACCAAGATATCCGAATTCCTTCTGCTCTAGTGTGGGAATGGGGAAGTTAGTACTAGATTTACTTCCTGCCTGACAAAGAGACTTACATCTATCACTATGCACTTGGTGCTACTGAGGAGGCCTTTCAAGTAGCTGAACAGCCTTCCTAACTTCAATACTTAAGGTTGGTGGCAGCTCGTGTGATGTAATACAAAGCACCCCTTCCCAAGCCCAGATCACATTTCCTTTTCCCATCTGAAATGGTACCCAGCATCATGGGATGCAGTTAGTCCACTACAGACACTGAGCCTGCCACACTTTTATCCATATAATACCTTCTGTGGTCATTTGAGAATAGTAATCACACACCTGAGTTAATAACTGATGATGTTTGAATTTTACTTTCTTGATCATCTAAACTTAAAATCCATGTTTGCATAAGTTAAAAAATGTGTTGTACATAGTTACAGTTTATGTTTTTATTCAGCTAATGATTACTAAACACTTACGATGTGTCAGGTACTGTACTAGTCAGCCAAACATTAAAAACATACGCACAAACACGGTGAGTTCCTGAGTTTAAGAAGCTTGCAGATTAATGGACAGACACATTCAAGTACATATATATTTTTTTTTTCAGTTCTCTTACTGAAGTATATACTTTGACTTGGTCATTCCACACTGTATAAATATTCCAAAATATCATGAGAATATCACTATCCACAGGGCAACAGGAGACCAAGCCAGAAAATGAGGCAACAGAGAGCCAACTCAAGCTAGTAAAGGACCAGTGCGGGAGTGCTGGGAGAAAAGAATTCCAAAAAGTATAAATGTGATAAGTACACGTGTGTGCTGAAGCACGTGACTAACAGGTCCTTCAAGCAAAAATAAGGAAGAAATTCCTACAGTGGCATTGAGTAACTATTATGCAACTCCCAGCAATGGCACCTCCTCAGATTCTGCTCACCTTGAACAATTAGCTCCACCTCTGTTTTGTCTCTTCCAATCAGATTGACTCCTTCACACACATAAATTCCAGAATCTTCCATTCTCATAGCAATTAACGTGAGGGTTTCATTTCCAGACAGGAGCGGTAGGTTTCCATTATCTAATTTCTTGCTCCAGAAAATCTCAGGAGCTGGTAGACCTTCACTGGAACATGTCATTGTCACAGCGTCACCCTCTTGAAGCTTTTTGGAGGGATGCACAGAGATAACTGTGTTCTTGGGAGAGACTGAAAAGGTAGAACATAGTATGAGCCCTTAATAAGCATCGTCTCCATCCAATGGGGATGATTTGTTTCTCGTGTAGACTGTACTTAGGTGTCTCCACAAAATGTCAAGTCTACGCCACTAAGTCAGTCAAGAATCACCTTAGTCAGCAAAAAGTTAGGCAATCTAGTTTCTAGCCAGTAAATTATGGTTGTTGATATTTGATGTTTTCGAAGAGTCACAGATAGGTAGAAATTAAGAGAAGCCCTGAAAGTCTTATGGTTCAGTCTCCTGCCTAAGAACTGGCATCCTTTGTAGGGATCTTTGCCAAGAGCCTAAGCGGGTCAACTTCAGCACTTACTGAGGGAGACAGCCTACCCACGGCCATCATATTGGCATTTTAATTTCATTATTTGTTGATAAATTCTCTTATTGAGCGGAAATCTTCCTGGAAGTAACTACATTTACACAATGGTCACAGTTCAGCCCTCTGCTCTTACGGATAAATGGTAAGGCTGTTTCTCACATAACTGTCTTTCAGTGACTTAACTACACCTCTCTTTCAAAATGTTGTGTTTCGCTTGGAGAAATATTCTCTATCTTGATAGTTTTCTCAAAAGGTTGCTAAAAGCCTTTTCCGTCTCATTATTGTACTTGACAGTGACTCTTGCAAATGTCTTGCTCTGAGCAGAACGCAGCATTTCAACTTTAACAGAGCACAGTGAGCTCCATCAGACACAATGCTAATATAGGAAGAAAGCTTCAAATCCCTCAGCAGGCTCTAGGCGATGGAAGACAAAGCTTGACACCTCCCCACCAACTACACGTGTGTACATGTGAACACATTCTTGTGCACATACACACATAGAGAGGAGAGGGGAGAGAACAAGAAATACTCTTATCAAATTTTTATACCTGTGAGACCAGTGTTTCAAGGCTTATTATTAAAATATTATAAAACATTTTATCACTGGAGCCCATTTCCTCCTATTCAAGCAGATAGTGTTATGATGATTTCACCTTGATAGAAAGGAAAATAGAGGAATTAAGCAAACTTAAGGTCACACAGCTAACAGTGAGACCTGGCATTCAAGCTCACTAAATCCAAGTCCATATCCTGTTCTTTCAATAACACATTTATAACATCATGATCAGAATACATAACACAGTAAAAACTACACATTTCTTTTCATCTACTTGATACATTTATTGTAATAATAAATAAAACAATACAAATCCAAGACTGAATTCCCATAAACCAAAGTTTACCATGCAAGTACTTACTGTAGACTTGCAGTTCTTTGATGGTCTCCCTTTCTTTGGGCAGAGAATCAATTTGGTCAATGTGTAATTTAGCTCGGCAAACAAGAGCTTTTCCAATATCCTCTATGACAGGAGTAAAGGTTACTTCCAAACTCTTGGTTTCAAGAGATTTCTTCCACATCTCTTCCAGAAACTCTTGAGTCTTCATGAGATGGTCACCTTTGAATAGATCCATCTCCAGCCTGTCAAATGGGTATACATCAGGAGCCAAACACTTGACTGTGACTGGCTTTCCAACCTCCAGGGGACCACTCAGTTGAATCTCTGGATCCTTAGGGAATGCTGAAAAGCCAAACAAATGCAGAAGTGGGCTTTTGGCTCCTGTTTGTAACATCTCTGTTTTAACATAAGACAAGTCAAAACAGATGTTTTTGTTAATACTAGGCTTAATTTGGCATAGCCAATTGTTTAAGTAGTTAGTCACGCTTTGTGGTGGATTCAGGAAGCAAGAATCAGAATTAATGCCCTATTAGAGGTCATTTCAGTTTCCATCCTGTAACTGTAAGTAAGTTATTAAAGCAAAAGAAGAAAGAAAACCCAATGTCTGTTGAAATTCTGCTATAGGTGCAACATGAAGGGTTTTACTTTCTTCTTGTTATAACCCTGGGTGACAGAGATCACATTTTACAGATAAGGAAACTTGGACATAGTGCGATTGTAGACCAGCCTAGTCACATAGCCAGCACAGAGTGAGGCTGGGAGCAAAGCTCATGCTTCCTATCACTCCACACTGTGATTCCAGTGACATATTACACCCTGTTTTCTTATGTTAGTGTAGATATTGTTCTCCATTTAAGATGAGAAGCCTAAAGCTTAGAATGGCACTGTGAAGAAGTATAAGATTACCTACGAAATGAGGAGAGTGACTTTAGAGGTCTGGCTTCTGAAAATGGGATCTCTGACAAGGATTCATCTGCCAGAAAGGCATTCCTATGTAATATCTCCATACTGGATTTACTCCCCTAAAAGCCTAACTCAGTGTTCTAACCAGCACTCTACTGGACCCACCAGTACAATTGAACACATCCCATTGCCCCCTTTCACAAGGCCTATCTTTCTTATTACTTCTGTCATGATGGGAGCTCACTGGTGTCCCAGCTCCACAGAATATTGCAATCAAATGTGGAATGGAGACCAAACTGTTAAACACAATGAGAAACAGGCACTCTTGCAGGAAAAAAAGAAAGGAAGAAAGAAATAAAAAAAGCAACCCAGGCGACATAATTAAATCCAGAAGGGTCCTCACTTCTCTTTTTTAAGTCTCCAACTGAGGTACTTGTGGGCAAAAGGCAAAGGAACTGGAAATGCTTTATTATCTAAAAACATAGAATTTTAAATTCCCTGCAATTATTTATGTCCGTCACCATCTTCAGGAAATGTGCCTAGAATCCACGCAGTTTTATGACAGGTAATATAAGAACTTGCTACTCTTCCTGGTATTTATATAACAGGACCTCTGAGAAGCTCGGGAGGCTGCCTAGACATAAACTATGCATGCACAGCCAGTATAATTGAAAGCAGCCGGCCAGGCTCAGCTGCTTGGGAAGCTCAGCTACACAAGGGGCTTGCTGAAATTTCAATTAAGGTTAATTGTTAGTCAGCAAAGCCAGGCTTCAGCACAGTGGGAAGAAACAGAGGTGATTAGAAAATGCATCAAATGAAGTGTTCATGAAGAAACTTCTTATCTGAGTATGATTTTGTTGAAAAGAGATACCACCAGTAACCAAAGACAAATGATTTCTATAGAGCTCACCCCCCTCACACACACACACCTCCTTGGTAGTTCTATTTGCTGAGTTGGGTAGGATGTGCTTTGGGTAAGCTGGTGCAATATGGATACATTCCTGAGACAAATCTAATTCATTAGACGAAAAGTCCTTTGGTGGGAAACCAAGGCTTTATGGTGACAACAAAGACTCTTGAATTTATCAGTGTCAAGTAAATGAAATGGTAATAGATGTTTTGGTTATGTCTAAGGAGAAGGCTTGTATACTTACAGATCTCCTTAGTCTGCAAACAGAGATTAAGATCGGCCTGCACAACAATAAGTGAATGGAAAATACCAGCAGAGAACTCAGGACCCCTTCAGATGCATGAACAAGTGAACGTGTGGAAATAAAACCAGATGGAAGATTAGACCAAAAAAAAAAAAAAAAAACTAATAAAATCTTTGATATGTTCACATTGTGGTTGAAGATTGGAGCAATAATGTGTGAGTGTTTTGCATGGGTACCATTTTAGTACAAGGTCACAGAGGTTAAAATTGGTGTTTCTGTTCTCAGATAGCTTCTCCAGTCTTTGGCTTTATTGAAACTATGTGTTTTCTAGACAAGAATCTAGACACTCTTAAAATTCTCCACTAAATATATCACTAATTTTCTTTTTAAGCAAAATCAAGAGAAAACAAAACCTCTTTCAGGCACTTACAGTAGATGTCCACCTGGATTCCTCTTTCCAGTTTCCTGGATCCGCAAGTTGCCGTGCACAGGTAAGAGTGTTCATTCTCAAAACTGACGGGATCCATGGTCAGGACGGACTTGGTCCCCTCGGCCCTCACCTTCCCATTTAGTGGACTGTCTATCTGAGTTCTCCAAGAGAAAGATGGGAACTCACAGCCTGTGGTGCTGCAAGTCAGGTATACAGTGTCGCCAATCTGAGCGAGAGTTCTGTATTCAGGGGAGGTCTCGATTTTAAAAGCTTGAGCTGAAAAAGCAAGAGAGAGAAAAGCAAGCTTACTCTGGTCTGTTTCACACTGTATCTACTCTCTCTTGGGCAGTAATACAGTGTCCAAAATATAGCCTTGATAGTCTACTTTTTAAACTGTCTCAGACTAACAGGAAGACAGCCCCAAAGCCCTGAAGTTGCTGTTGACGAAGGGGCTGGAGTTATTCTCATGAAGAAGAATGCTCCGTTCTGACTTTGAAGCCCATTGCGCAAAGCTATTTTGTTATTTTCTAAGTTTGACTGCATTATCAAGTACAGGAAACTAAAGAGATAAGCCTACTATTGCCATAATCCAAATTACTAATTTGACATTGGGAAAGGGTATCGAAAAACATCCGTACGCAGCTCTGCAACAATATTAGTTTTTATAGCAAAACTCAATAGTACACCAAAAGCTGCAGACATGCAAAACAGGGCAGGAACTTACAGGCTGCAAACAGTATCCACAGTACCGTTGAGGCTTCAAGAATCATAGCCATCTTCTCAGGCATTTTAAGTCGCTGCTGTGGTGAAAAAACAGAAGCTCCAAAGCCTTCTTTGTGCCCCACGCAGAAGTGTCTGGGAAAAGTGTTCAGCTCCCAAAGCCAGCTAGGCTGGTGTGAGTGAAATAGAAAGTCTGCTCTTTATAAAGGGTCTTGCTGGAGAGGCGGAGGGAAATCCCTTCAAGGGGAAACCCAGGGCAGAGCCAGGGAAAAAGTTTAACTGACAGCCAGCCAAGTCCCCACGTTAACCCCTTCAGCTGCTCTCAATGCTGAAGCTACTCTGAGTCCTGGGAAACAAGACACTTCCAAGTCTATAAATCTCAAGCTTTTCCTGACCTTTAACTCCAAAAAGGCTATCTTTCCTGAAAAGATATGAGATAAAGATCATTGCAAAATGAAACTGTCTACAACGTGTGTGTGTGTGTGTGTGTGTGTCTGTGTTTGTGACAGAGTCTGAGATCACTGTGTAACTACTGATTTTTCTACATTAAGAGATGTATTTGCAATTGAAAGAATAGAAATCATTCTCTTTGAACACGAAGGAAAATATCCTTTATTTGGATGAGTCACTCTTTTAGAATGGACGAGAGGACAACTTCTTAATTTCATACTTTTTTATTCATAAAAGTATTTTTTGACAAAAAAATCCATTCAACTCTCTGAAATTATGTTCTGAAGTAGAAAATGAAGGGATGTAGATGTAGATCTAAGGGAATTATATTTTTCTTTTGTTTGAGGAATTTCCAATGCTTTGTCCCTTTGCTAGTTGACTGGAAGTCTTTTGCAGACATGAATGCAGACATAAATCTTTTGTGGTGAATTTATTTAGTTCAAATATGTAAACAAATTTTTGTTACAGGAGAGGAGATGATAATAAATTTTCATTATTTTCTCCTCCCAGTGAAATGACTATCTAAAAAACTCTTTGCGAATCTTACACATGCATAGCCCATATTCTCGCAAAATGCTTGCCCATCAAAAAGAAACCGGAATCACCACTTCCTTGTATTATACACGTGCAGGCCTACCTCCCACATTGCACTATCAGTTCCCCTCATGGCCAGGACTAGTTCTTACTCATAGTCATTTCTACTCCTTCAACATATAATGCATGCTTTTGCATTTAATGACTACAAAAATTGCAGCAGTAAATGCTAAAATTCTAGAAACTTGAAAAATACTGACCATACTGCATAAGTGCCACATGAGAAAAAAAGTATAGTTCTATGAGAAAATTACAAATTTTCATGTAAAACAAACAGTGCCATATGCCAAAGGCCATAAATGAGGCCTGCAATCTCCCACTGCCCCTACCTGGCAAAGAGACTTCTGGGTTTCCTCTTGGGAAACCAGAATGCATGAGGCTCCCACTGAGAAGCAAGTACAGCAAAGATAGCTGAGGAAAATACTCTGGGGTTATGATGACATATCCAGGGATCAATGAAATTAGCTGCCAAACAAGTAATCTAGGGGACTTCAACAATGCTCACGTCATGAAAGAGGACTATCGGCTAACATACCTATTGCCACTCGACTTTGGGACAGACCAAAGGCATATAAGAAATTTTAGATACATTTCTTTGAAACTCAAAAATAAATAACTACTGGGTCGCTCAAACGTTTATTATTTGGTATTAGTTCTCACTCAAGTGAGCAGAAGAATAATTCCTTCTGGGAGAGGGGAATAGTAAATACAACAGAGGAAGTGAAAAAGCAATTTGGTAGATCCCACAATGTCAAATCCTTCCTCATTTGAGAACCACTATTCCTGAGAATCAGATACCTAAAGAACCTATCTGTGGCTCCATTTACTCCCATGTAAATCTTTTATAGTAGCTTTATTAGAGGCCCAAGAGTCCGAGGTTTGAAGCTGGATCCATTGTATTTCAAGCAAATAGTGAGGACCAAAGATTAAGTCAGTCCTAGTTCTGCAGTCCTTATGGGGATTAATTCTCATGATTCAGCCATGGCTGTTCCTTCACTGAACATTGCAATCTGTATTTTAGGAGTGCAATGCAAATAAATAAATAAATAAATAAAGGGTAAGAATTCAGAGCTGGTGGAGCCTGCCCTCTTGAAGAAGCTTCGAAAAAGTCTCAAGCAGTGACTTCCATCAACACCTCGTTGAAGATTTAGGAGGTCAGCGGTCCCAAGTAAATCAGAATTCTGTTGGGAAGAGCAAGGAAGGAATGGATGGTGAGTTAGGCAGGCTATCAGCAGTGTTAAGATTTTCTAATTCAGTTCACCTCCCAGAGTGTTTATTGAGAAACTACTGCACAGACACCATGTTTGTGCTAGGGATAAGCAAATGGGGGTGCAGTTCTTAGAGAAAAGAAGGTCTCTGTGATATCAAGACTTTCAGGTGACTCAATAAGAAGACCATTGATTTGTCTGCGAGTCAAGAGATAACATATATTTTGGTGAACTGATGTATGTTGGAGATTTTCTAAAATCCAACTAGAGTGGGTTAAGACACATAGTGTCATGAAGTTATTGTCATGTTCAGGGATTTTGAGGGAAACACTGATATCACCAAGAGTGAACAAAATGTACATACACCGTGAGTGTTTCTTGAATTTTAACAAAGCAGATGTTTTGTTACACAATAGGAGGGTTTTTTTAGCATTAAAAACATTTCTCCTCTCCACATTGTAAGTTCACTTAAGATTTTGAATTTTGTCATTGATGCTTTGTGCATGCCATGTGTTTGTGTACAGCAATTCAAGTGAACAGAGATGTTCTTGTCTATCCAGCTCTTCTTGGGGATGGCCACCATGGTTTCTACTATCCCCTTTATGTGGCTTTAAAAAAAAACTCATCTAGCTCTGAAATGATCCTACTCTTCCCATCATGGACTTCACTGTCTCAACAGATTTTACCTCTTGACCCCTAGAAGTCATTCATGAAGCTCATTTTCACTGTTACCTGACCTGTTGTTGGGTCTGTTTCAGGTGTCTATGAGTGACGTGAAATAAATGAGACATGCCTTCTGGGGCAGTAATTTCAGTCTTTCTTTCCGTTTCTAGTAATACTTCATGATTTTGCAATTCTTCACTTAACCAGTCACCCAAAGTGCATTGCGATCATTGCTTTTGAGCTATGAGAGAAGTAGGTGGGTGTTTTCTTCTTTACTTTGTATTCATGTGATCAGAAAACACAGAGGTTGATTGTTTGAACAAGATCAGACCATAAGTGATCCTGACAATGAGTGCCAGGAGTTGTTTTAAGCCTAGCTTTTCTTACCCAGGGATCTCTACGTGGTACACTCTACTCTGCCAAGACACTTCAGTGTCTGCAAGAGAGTTCCACCTTTTCTTCAAGCATTAACTCTAAGGGAACAGTTTGACTATGGTAGGCATTATAAGTTGAGATTGTACCCACTAATAGCTCTGTAGTACTACCTTTAGAGCTACCACTTCGTATTTTAATACCATAAGAACTTAACTGAGGATTCCGAATCTTCTGGAGTTACCCAGAAACAAAAGGGATGAGCCAATAGTATGGGAGCACCCTAGCAAGTGACTGAATTAAGACTGTGAATCCAAATATAGAATTCCATTTGGCCTTTGTTAGGGCTTAGAAGGAAAATTCATGAAGTCCCTCAGTTTGCAAACACCCCCTCCCATAATCTAGTAGCTGTCTCCAGTGAATCCAAGTGGGAGCTCTTTTGATAAGCGCCCTATACACCCCCTTCAATCATGCAATCTGACCCCAAATAAACTCCTTTTCTCACAGGGAGGATTTGAGAAACTATTCAGGTCATCACCCATTCTAAATGATTGTAAAACATGTGTTTACATTAGTGAGAGGAGGCTTTGGAAAGGCATGTCATGAGCTTGCACTAGAGAAGGATGAGTAAACACATAAAAATGAATAGCCAAAGTAACAAGAAAGAAAATCATTGTAAACCCTGAGTGTTGTATCCACTTATAAATGGCTCATGTAAGTAAGGGATCAGAGTTTAGCACCTAAAAGAAGTAAGAAATATTTGGAGGGGGCACTTGACTATATCATAGGTGTGTTTTCCCTAGGTATAACACCTTTGGAATCTCCCCTTAAAATATGATGGTTTTTGTATGATAAATTAAAGTTCTAATTTTTCATAAATAGCACTTAAGGTTTCTTCTGGAAACTACAGATCTTTTAAATGCTGCAGCATGGCATCGAACTTTAAAATAATTTTAGCCTTTTTAGAGTCCATGAAGAAAAAAGAAGTAGTCACAAAAGAGGAAGCATATCTCTGTTCTGTAGATAAAAGAGTAATATGAGGTAAAGTTCTTCATTCTCATGTTCAAAATCTGCTAAGCAAGAAGGGGGCAAGTTCAGTGGTCTCCAAATCATCCTCTTTTAACATAACGACTTCTGGACCAAAATTGAGCAGACAAAGAACTCTGGTAATTTGATAATTTTCTTTCACGAATTGTTCTTCTAGTCTGTCTTAAAAAGTAGGATTGTAAAGTGGCTATTATTTTCACTGTAATACTGGCACTGTAATACTGGAGACAGGAACAAGTTCAAGGTCAACCTGGGCTACATACTAAGGCTCTGTCTCAAAATAGTCATGAGGGGGGATTAGTGGCTGGTATGACATAAATATGTTAAGTGGATATGCATCTGAAAGACTTGTTGAGTTCACTTTAGTGGGTTTAGCTCTGCTGTACAGGCTCAGCATGGGGATAGGCTGGGTTAACCAATGGTTGAGAGTTTGCCAAATGAAAACAGTAGGGAAGTAAAGACAAAGAAAACTAAGTCTGATAGATGGTACACAGGTAAAGCAGGCAAATATAAAGAACATCTCAGGAACCTGGACCCCACTCAGTTTGGCTATGCATACACCTATCTCTGAACACTGCATCTACCAACCTGTTAGCAGCCTAGGACCCTAGCTGTTTAGAGCTGCGTGTATACCTGCCTTTAATGATGGAAATGACTTATTCCTTTTAGCAACTCCTTGGTGAATGCCCATTTTTATTCAAATGTATCTTGGAATATAACCCTAAACTACAGGACAATGGGCATATCTGGCTAGACTGTTTGTGGTGTGTGTGCAATAAGACGAACTCTGTCTTCAAAGTGAACTTTAAAAAAATCCCCTATTTACCATCTTATGTCTAGGTATTACTGGGCATGCATATGCTTTAAAACAGATGCATTATGGGAATAGGCATGTGGTGTGCAAGAGGTAATAAAATACAAGCCTGTTAGCCAAAATAGAGACCCCTTAAATTGGTTCCCTAGTAACCAAATTCCTCTTTCTCTTGAACTCATTAAAAGGAAGGACTAAACAATGATCAAGACCCTCTGGACTCTAACTTATGGGGCTTCCTATCAATCTTGGTAGTATATTCCTTTCTAATCTGAGCCATTGCTTTGCTTCAGTTAAAGTTTTTCCCTGAGACTTTGCAATCTGTGTATGCCTTTGTTTCCATCCCTTGAATGGAAGGCCAAGTATCTAGAAACATCTGGTGCAGACCCTGACCACCAGTAACATACGATGGAAGAACAATCAAATGTAGCCAAAGACCTGCTACCTTGGGATCACAATATAGTAAGTGAATTGGGAACATGTGAGAAGGTAAGAACCAGAGAATGAGAACCTTGATGTCAAGATTTTTGTTAGGGATATTATGGATAATGACAAGTACTAGAGTATGACCAGGAAACAAATATGTAATGTTTGCCAGGTGTACTGACTATTATAGACAAGCAGTCAATGGAATTCAGGGTCCACATTCATGAGTATACAAGATACTTAGATAAAGGTAGAATGGAGGAGAGGAAGAGAGTGAACCTACTATTGAAATCATTCAAGGGTGAGGTAGAGTCTCAAGACATTGTCAAGAGGCTAACAGACATGGACTTTGACTGTAGTAGAGAGGGAAGATGTAGTGGGACTGTGCCAAAAAGTTTTTTGTACTGTGCAGCCTTCCTTATGGTTACATGCCACTTGGACTTCTAGGAATAGCTTAGAATCTCTATAAAAAAGGCAGTGGTAGCTAAAGGGTTAACAAAAAAAAAAAAAAAAGCTCCAAGTCAAGAATCTGTCTCAGTAGCAGCTGGGGCAAGAGAACTAGCTTTCAGTTACAAGCAGTTACAAGCCAGGCAAGAGAACCATGAGGCAGAGTTCAGTTACAAGTAAAAAAGTAACAGTTACAATTGGCCTCTAACAAATAAGCTTTCAGCGCTCAGATATAGATTAAGATAACAATTACATCTGGGCATCCACATGAAGGGCAAGAAAATAAAGATGAGAAATATGATTTCAAATCTAGTACAAGGAAAAGTAGAGGAGGAATAAATGGATGTTTGTGTTCAAGAGGCCAGCAAAGTATTTATAGCAACTATTAACACTGGGATATACACCACTCTGCTTTCAGTGGTGACCTGATTTTTCTTTTTCCTCTTTTTGTTCTGTTTTGTTTCAAAAAAGATTAAGGAAATGATTAGGCAACTAGAAGAGTTGCAGGTGCATTGGAAAGGGCCAAGACAGGAAAAACAGAGCAAAAGGGATCAATTTTTTCTTTCTATTTAAAAAAGGAAATAATAATAAAAAAAAAGAAATCAGCAGTATTACTAAAAGAAATATGGGGGGAATTAGAAAATAATGAATTGGTGGTATTGATAAAACAATATGGGTGGGAATTAGAAAGGGTAGAAAAAAGGAAGGCTGAGGAACTGGGAGCACAAACTTGAAGGAAATTAGAAAGAGTGGAGGAAATGGGAACACCACTGGGATTCTTCCCAGTGACAGAAAGGAAGATTTTTCCCCCTGGGTAGATAAAAGGGAGGAGATTGCACAGGATGATGGTCCTGCTGGGAAAATAAGGGAAGAGTCTGTTCAGGATGATCAGAATGATCAGAAAAGGCAGCCCAGGGTCACAAAATCAACTTCAGCATTTCCACTAGTGATCTAGCATATTGCAGCTGATGAGGATAATTCCTGAGGTTATAATGAAACAAAATGGCATCCAGTAGAAATGAGTGATTTAAGATAGAAGGAAGTTGTGGTGTTGTATGGCATGTACTCATCTATGTAAAACAGGTTCTGAATAACTGGGCACTGCAATACCGGATGGTCCCATTCAATTGGAAAGGGTTAACATTAGCTATACTAGAGGCAGGTTGTCAGCTTCAGTGGTTAACCTGGTGGAGGGAAGGAACAGCAGAATAAGGCTAGAGGAATAAATATAACCTGAAATCAGAACCTTGGTGAGGGTCAGTATGCTGAATTACAAAAACAGATTAAGTTTGATGACTTGACCATAGAGCGATGAATGTCATTTACCAGTTTTCTGAGCTTGGGAAAACAGTCACAGAAAGAGGTTTTAGAAGTGGCATTGAGAAAACAAGGATCCTCAGTCTAACGTCAAACTCTGATGCGTGTAGAGACACCTTCTGACAGGGCTCTGATGTGGTATTCCAGACCAGACCAGGCTTCTATGAGAATGAAAAGGTGAAGAAAAGGCTTCATGAAAGAAGAAACATTAGAGATTTTGTAAACAAGTCATCTCAGTTGCAGAGTGTACAAATAAAGTGTTGAGAGATCCAGCATTAGGTCAGAATAAAGAATGTAAAGAGATGTATTGACAAGGAAGATACCAAGCAATAGTTCAGAGTTGTCAATGCAGATATAAGGAAAATATTCCTGGAGGTGCTAGAAGGAGGTGTGAGACAAGACCTCAGCTTCATCATCTTCTAGGTCTACTTCATAGGCACTTTTCAGAATGGGAGAGATGGTGTTTCTCTTTGGAAGAATTTAGTAGACAAGTATGCTCTTAACTGGAACACCAGAAATTTGGGTTTCCCTTATGTCTTATAACAGAACTGTTAATATTTGCTGTGCCAAAGAAATAGACTTATATAACTGTAAATAAATGCTTATAGCAAACACACCAAGTCCTCTTGAGCAAATATGCTTCAACTAATCTTGTCATCCTATCTAATTAAAATGCAATGTGTACAGTCCAATCAGATTGTAGAAAGATGTTCGAGACTATCTGACATTTCTAATATGCTTCATAATAAACATAATTGTTAAGACTTTTTCTTTTATGTGAATCTTTTTAAAAACATTCCCTTTTTAATGTATGAGTGCTCTATCTGCATGAACACCTGCATGTATATAGCATCAGATCACATTATAGATGGTTGCAAGCTACCATATGGTTGCTGGGATTGAACTTAGGACCTCTGGAAAAGCAGCCAGTGTTCTTAACTGATGAACCGTCTCTCCAGTCCCCTTATGTGAATCTTCTAACAACTTTCCTTCCAGGAAGTATGAAAGGTTACTCTTGCTCCACTAGAAGGAGAAAAGCTAGAGTTAGTGAGGCTAACTGGCCTGCTCAGAGGCATATAGCTAGGTAATAGGGCCCATCAGCACTAGAGGTCAAGGTTTCTGCTCAGCCCAACCCCAGACCTTTTTTGGTTTTCCTGTACCGAAGAAAGTCCAGGAAAGCCTCACAGATAACTTAAGGACCACCCATTCTTTGGATACACTATCATCAGATGCAAACTATTTTTACCATATTTTCCTCTGAGTTCACAAAACTAGCTTTCCATTTCCAAATCAGGCTTAGAATCAAGTATCCTGTTAGGCCAATGTTATCTGCAGAGGAGTAATGCGGTGAAGTAAGTCAAGATAAATCAAAATTTCCCTGCTTTCCGTCTCTGTGTATTTTTGTTGGCTTGGAACTTACGTGTGGAAATTCCAAGACTTCCATATCAAACATTGGACAAGTTGGATTGTCATTTGCCACATCATAGCTAAAACAAGGATTAAGGAGAATATCCTGTTTTTGATACCTTTGTACCAGGATAGCTAGGACAAATACCAAGTGATTAAGATATTTCAAAAGGAAATTGTAACAGAAATATTACATTGTCCTTATGAAGACTCAAAGCATCTAAAATTTCCTCTGTTGGATTTTTCAAGAACCTAAAAGAACAATAAATAAAAAGTGAATGGGTAGAATATTTCACCAAAAATGAAAGTCATTTATTCTAAAAGATTTCTCCATTTAAAGGACTCTGGCACCTACTCATCAATGGTCCCTGTCATCTGCATCTTCTTAAGCCATGGCCATCACACACCACCCACACCACCACCTTACACCTTCCATATCTTTTATGATTCTGCAGAAGAAAAAAAGGCTAGAATTTTTTTCTTCATCTCAGAGCTAAATATTTTTTTCAGGAAATGGCTGTAGCACACTAACCCCCCTCGCCCTTTTAGACAGAACTTAGAAGTAATTGCACAGCATAACTTATTTCAATGTGGTGGATCTAGAAAGATTATTGTGAAGATCAACTGGATGTAAGTCCAAGATGACAACTGAGAAATTGTGGGAGAAGGTCCCAAATTCATCCGGTCCTGTAGCTCTTAGCCACAGAGGTGATGGGGGAGGGGTGCTTACATCAATAATTTATTATTAGTAAGACTGCTCTGCTGTTTGGAAATGATTTCTTCTTAGGAATTAAATTGAATTAGACTCCAAATAATTGCCATGGAAATGTCATCATTCTTCCTTGCACTCTGAGTGCTTTCTTGACTGGAAGGAAAGAGGCGGGGTTAGAGCCAGCTCTGGGAATTGCTGATAACCTTCAATCTATCTTATCTAGGACACAGAGAGGGAGCTAAGGATGGACATGCTGCTGCTAATTACTGTGGTTGTGACAGAAAGGGGGAGAAAATGCCTACAATGACACTTGTACTACAGCTCCACAAAACACATACAGGTTTCACCTCAAACGGGATGTGTGAATATGAGTGTCATTCATCCTATAAACTTTGTGGTGGAGAAAAATTTGACCCTTTCTAGTGAAGTTTGGTCCCATCAGATTCAAAGGTAGACTGTTCCAGGGGGGCTTTTCCATTTAGCTCTATGACATTGTGACAGCTGCCATAACAGTTGTGCATCAAATTAAAATAAATTTGACTAGCTCCTTGTGTGCCATCAAAGGAAAAAAGAAAGACATAATCACTTTGATAAATAAAAAAATTATTCCTTAAGAAACAGAAACATAAAGAGAATAATACAGGTACTGAACGGTTTGTGAGATATAGACATTGATTTGTTTTATGAAAGGGAGAGACGTCCTGTCCTGTAAACACAACCCATCCTTTCTCTGTGGCACTCATAAATCTGACATTTCTCCAGGATTTATCCCTGGAAGATACGGTCATTTTCAGAATGTGAACAGTAAGGAGGGTGTTTTATGCTTTTCTAGTATCATATGATTGGGGGAAATGAATCTTAGTTGCTCCCTTTCCATTATAACCAACCTCAAGCAAGTTGTTCTGCCTACAGTTAAGTTTTCTTAATAATGTTCATTTGATGTCTTGGAGTTGCATAAGCTCATACATAGGAAGTCAGTAGTGTACTGCATTGTAAAAGCAAAGTATCCAGTAAGTTTCAGCTGCTCATGAGAGAGACACTAGTCCGTGTCTGAATCCTTTATCTGCTGATTTTGTTGTAAATCCATGAAGTACTGTCCAAAAGAAACCTATCTTTTTTGTTATTTTAGGCCAATTTTGTGACCCGGACTTTCTAACCAGGGACATACAATCTTTTCACATCGGGACAGGATGTTGTGGGCCACATAACACTATCCTGGGATGTATGGTCTGGTTGAGTCGTGGTGAGAAAAATAGTGGAGAAATTTCATGATTGTGTGTAAGCTTTCTATCATCCACTTCATGTACTCCTCCTGTTCTCTTCTGTGTGGTGATTGTTACCAGAAAGCAGACTCTACTGGAAGAAGAGCAAAAGTCTCTACTTCACTTCACAGCCTGCTTATCACATATTTTAACCTGGGGGCACAGTAGACATGGAGAGATCACTGCCTCTATATGAGCAAATGATGTTCTAGAAGGAGGTTTTCTAAGTGTGATGATCAGCACCACCTGAGAGCACAAGAAGTGCAGCTTCTCAGACGTCACCTCAGATACACTGGAACAACGATTCTGGAGCACTGTCCAGGAATCTCTGGGTTCCGATGCTGTTAAATGTAAATTAAAGAAACTGTTCTTTGAGAACTCCTTCCCCCACCACCTCAAAATTCCCTTTTCTTCCTACAGAAAGGAAGTAGAAAGATATCACCACAATCTGCCCTGCTTTTGTTAACACTGCCTCTGTCTATATTACCAGTTCTGTTCAAGAGAAGAATCACACTGAGATGTGTCACGATAAAATAGTATTTACATCCTTGATCCAGCCTGAGTGGAATTGCTGGTAATAAGGTCAGAACATTTTGTTTGTTTGTTTTGCTACTTTGTCTTAAATGTAAGGTTGTAGTTAATATCACCAGCACACTTTACAAATGAAAAAGAGGAAGGATCAGCCCTCAGATAGGATACTCATGTCACTGGGAATGATGGAGAGCTTGGTTTGAACTTCTCTGACTACAGAGCTCTTTCTTCTCTGTTCTTTGCATGACATAGCAAGCCTCCACTAACTTGTTCTACCCAAAAATGGATAGAGTAAGGGTTTTTAGATGTCTCTCCCCCATCTCTGTCTTTCTTGTCTCTCTGTTTCTCTGCATCTGTGTGTGTGCATGTGTGTGTGTGTGTGTGTGTGTGCACCCGCACACACACATTCGGTGTGAACGTGTGGGAATGTGCATGCCACTGTGCATAAATGAGATCAAGAGACAACTTGGGTGTCAGTAATCATTTTCTAACTTATTTTAAAAAGGGACTCCTTTTTACGCACTGATATGTACAGGAAGCTAGCAGGTTAGCAAGCTTCTTGGGATATTTCCGTCTCTGCTTCACTGGGATTCCAGATGCACACTATTTCATCTGGCTTTATGTATGTTCTGGGAATTGAATCTCAGGTCTACATCTTGCCTTGCAAATGCTTTACCTACTGAGTAACCTCCCCAGCTCAGGATTACGCTTATTGCAATACATTTCCTACAGGCTGCCCTTCCTCCCTTTGTGAATGAGGCCAACGAGGTGAGCATATAAGCTCCTTGTTGATTGATAATTCTTGCAGTCTCCTCTAAGTATATTCTTGTGTTCTAGAAAAATAAGTTTATTTATCTGGTGTTCTTTCTGCCTTAAAATTAAAGACAGACAAATGTCTGTAACTTATTGGCACAGGTCTTTGAGGTAAAATTCTGAGCTGAGCCCTGGAGGTCTACTAAGGCAATGGAGATACAATTTTTAACTGGCAGTCCTTGTATATCAGACATTCCAATGATCGCCACAAAGAATCACCTTCAGCTTGTGCAGAGACAAGTTTCAAATCTGCTAGGAAAAGAATACTCTATGACACTCTATGACAGATTCCTCAAAAATAGCTTATCAATACTCCCTCGGAGCTGGAGCAACCATATTTTTTTTTTTGAATTCACATGTCAGTCCATCTGCATTGTCTCTTTATAATGCTCTGGATGAAGCTTTTTGTCTTCTGATGCTGTCACAAGGCAGTCCCAGTGGCCACAACGCATGCCTCTCTTATCTACATGAGGTTCTCAAACCTTGAGAAAGTATGATAGGGCCATTCCTGACATTCTTACACAGACGTTTCTGTTGTTTACAAGGACTTCAATTTTGATAATGAATCAAAGACTCTGTCTGCAAGAGAGAATATATCCTAATCTTAGTCATGATAGAAGTTTGCTTTGCCAAGAGAAGTGGTTAATCTCAGCTTAGAAAGAGGGTGGAAAGTTCTCTGGGGGATCCTGGGATGTGGGTATTGGTATTGAGAGACTTAAGACTGTGCATCTTTACCTAAAAGATCTGCCCCCTCCCCATCCAGGTTTCAAAAGAGCCACTCCTAGCCTACCTCATTCTAAAATTTTCAGAATAATGCCTGCCATGACACTTCAGACTGCTCCTAGAGATGATGGTAATGTCACAGGTTACTTGAGCAAACATTATAGAGCTAAGAAAGCACGTATGAGGAAGCATGCAAGCAATAAAATTGAATATGGTTTTATTTTAATTTTTTAAATTGGGTTATTCAATTGCCACAGTGTTTTCATTTTTTTCAAAAGTAACAAAATATATTTTCAGGGAGTTGATTTTAGACAGAATCTGGGGTGGAGTTACTTCTCTGAAGCAAGTAGACATCTATGCCTGGAGTATTGATGAGCCCTGCGGGCTTTGGATGAGAAGGCGAATGAGCAGCTTGTGTCCACTTCAAAAATCATTAGGCTATTATTTCTAGAAGGAAAAGCAAACTACAATGAAGCTTTAGAATTCTGTCTTCCAATCGCCCTCACTTTCTACTCTCCCACAGTTCCTTAACGGTCTCTGCATTTTTACTTCAATGTCCATTGAACTGAGGTAACTGGCGATGATCTGGGTGCACATCACTGAGAAAGCACACAAGAAATATTGACATCTCTTGAGGAAGTTACAGACAAGGGAGTGGATGTGTACTCAGCAGCGTGGAGTTTAAACAAGTCAAAAGGTTTGAAAGCAGAATGAAATAGAATGTAAATTAAACACGCATGAGATGATATGCCCTTTGAAAGAACACATGTACACAAAAAGCTACAGAATTGGTACATTAGGATGGTTAGGATGAAAATAGGGGGTGAAAATAAAATAGGAATTTTAAAAATAAAAAGAGTTTGTGGTGAGTATTTGTCTCCTAAGCATAAGAACCTATGTTTGTGAAAAAGACAGACATTGAATCTGTGGGGATGGGTCACTGGCTAAAGGCATTTGCTGTGCAAACATGGTGACCTGAGTTCACAACCCCAGAACCCATGTAAACGGACTCAATCGTGTAAGGCCTGCACTGCCAGTGTGCTGCTAGGGGGGAATGGGAGGCAGAGACAGGAGAATCTCCAGAAGTTCACGAGCCAGTTAGCTGGTTTATGCAATGATGAAGAAGCCCTGTCTCAACAACTTCCACACGCATGCTGTGCCATGCAAGCTAATACCTACACATGTGAATACACAGTAAATAAGAAAGGGAGAGACCAAGGGGGGAGGGAGAGAGAGAGAGGGAAGGAAGGAAGGAAGGAAGGAAGGAAGGAAGGAAGGAAGGAAGGAAGGAAGGAAGGAAGGAAGGAAGGAAGGAAGAAGTATGTCTGTTTAGGCTTAATACTCCTCAAACTGAGGAGCCACAGACAAGTGGATACTCGGGCTCACTGGGCAGCCTCGCCTACTTGTAGAGTGTGCATACACTCGTGTGTGTGTGTGTGTGTGTATGAGAGAAAGAGAGAGAGAGTAAATAAAATAAAATTATAAAATAAAACAGAGAGGTCCTTCTTTAGCCAGTGATGGGTGATGACACTGTGGCACAAACTGAGAAGACCATTATCTCCGTCCTCGGCAGTCGATGTTCAGAAGGGAAAGAAATGCAGCACATACATAATATTTGTTAAGAAGATAGTTATTGCCTCCCACTGCAGGCTCCTCATCTCTTTCTTTCAATGTTTCATTGATGGATTTTCCTTCCTCTGATCTTTATTCAGTGACTGCATGTCTTCCATTAGAGAAACTGAAATGAATAACTCATTTACATTAAGTTATTTGAATCCCATTGTCTTATTCATTCTAATGTGGTTTTTTTATTATTATTATTACCAGAGAGAAGTGCTTGAAATAAAAAACTCTCTCCTCACGGCAGTATTTAAGGCAAGACAAAGAGGTGAATTATCTAAGAGCATGCATGCCCTCTACCACTGCCTAGTTAGACATCAAGGATCCTCAAGAAGCAGTGAGTGTTGATTGCAAATTCAGACAGGATGTTACATAAAGAAGGACTGGAACTGGTGGATGGTGGGGTAATTGTGCTCTTATCTCTCTGAACCTTGGCTCAAATTCGGTCTGCAAGTCTAAGTGATCCCTCTGTCATCTTCCCCAGTACACATGGGTTATCAGTGACTAATTAATAACTCCTTTGAGATTTTGTGAGTCTAGAAATAAAAGAAGAAACGAGGCAAAACTGGAAGACTTCAATAACCAGGATTTGGGAGGTGGGGAGTGGGGAACGTAAAAGGCCGATGAAGGTAAAATACAACTGATACACTGTCCGGTGGAATCTCCCCAGGCACCTGCACATAGCGTCTGCATTCCCTTGCCAAAGAACATAAGGGGTTACAGCCGGAGGCTCTCTTCTATGTATTAACAAAAGGGCAGGTGTTTGTAGGTGTGCTGCGGAGGAGGCTTCTGACGGTTCTTATTCTGTGGATTGTGTTTAACTTGTCACCTCGTCATCTGTCTTTTGTGTTTCTTATATGCCTTCTGTAACATTTTCACCCCGTTCTACTGACTTCTTTGTTCCAGGAGATGTTGAGGGTCATCAAGCTTTCAGAGACACTGTGAATTCATTGTCATTTTGTCAGGAAGATCAGTCATGGCACCTGTCCTCTTCCACCTGGAAACTTCTTTATGAAATTAGAACGTTGCAGACAGCATCTGTTCTCGGCTCTCAGAGCCTGTAAGCTTTAGAGCATAAGGCAGTGATGGAATGTAGCATCCAAGCTGCCCATAGGAAGTTTCTCTTCCCAGCAATTTGCAATGAGGACATTGACACATGAGAACTTCACTACCTCCCACTCTTTACTTGGTTGTGGAGCACTTCTGTAGCTGTTGTTTGGCCAGCATGTTCCGTCAATTCCCAGAAAGACGCAGATTCAAGTTGTCAGTTACTCAAAAAAAATAAATAAATGAATAAACAAACAGCTTTAAGACACTATTATTTCTGGAAGATTGCACTAAGTGGCTGTTCTTAATGTCTTTCATTATGACAGTTTAAGTTCTTTTGTGTTGAACTAAGAATAAGAACCTGAGTTTAGTGTTTTCCTGTGGCTTAGTGTTTTCAGAGGCACATAGAAATGTGTGTGCCCAGCTAGCTGCCCTCTGTGATGTGAGCCAGTCACAGCTGGTATTAGAAATGAAAGGCAGAGAGAATATGCTTTTCCACATAATTCCTGAGGGAATACGACAGCAATTTATGGAGCCCCAGAGAAGAATTTTACAGATGAGTAATATTCCCAAATAATAAGAGCAGCTGTTAGTCATGATTCAGGCTTCCTTTGCCATCTTGGGGAAACAACTGAAATAGCCATTTTTAAAATATTTTATAATTTTTGTTAAATGCATTTTCCCTCTAGCGCATGAGCCAAAAATGGACAGCTCCAACCTTATGATTCAAAGCATGAGCTTACCTGGTTCTTTCCCCTCACATAGATTTGTCAGAAGAGAAAAGAATGCATCAAAGAAAAAAAAATTTCCAGAAAAGCTCAGCAATCTAACCAACAACGCCATCTTATCATTTTCTTTTATTACTTGGATGACTTCTGATGTTAAAAAATAAATAAATAAGTCTACATTTATGCCATACAGATGCGATAGCAAATACTGGGCTGCTGGATCCCCTACCTGCAGCCTCGCTGTCGCCACCGCTAAGTGCTAGAGAGGATGCAACCCGTGGAATCTGAAGGTGGTGCCGAAGGGCGGCAGCTGTGTTGTTAGTGAAATCGCCCCGCTGCCTAAAAGCAAATAAACAATTAGGTCAATGCAGCTCCGGTCAGAAACAGCATGTGGCCGGCCTGTGACCAGGACAGTGTGCAGTTATGGAAGAAAATAACTGTAGGTGTAGGCAGAACAGAACAGTGACTCCTGAACATGCGTTCTGTGTCTTTCCATTCCCTCTTTTCAAATGCTAAGGTGGATGTAGCTCCATAATGTGTCTGCTTGGCCAGGATAAATTATGTTCCCAAGAGTAATTCCTCCCCTTGTATTTCCAGTCAGAGTTCAGGACTCTGTCGTTTTCATTTTTTTTCTTTTATTTGCATTTTTGTAGAAAGAAAGAGAAACAGCATTTAAATTTATTATATTTACTGCTGCTGCTGCTACTACAACTATTACGACTACGCCTGGGATGAGAATGCAAGGCAAGTCTAGGAACTTTTGAAACACATGCTGTCTGTCTCTTTGTGGACATACTTCACAGGCAGACAAATAATCGAGTTTCATCTGTGCTTCTCTGACTCATGGTTCAGATGTTTCTAACTCCAAGGTGAAGGATCCAGCTTCAAATTGCCTCAGGTTGAAGGTAGTAAGGGTTGACATGAAATCCAACCTATCACAAACTGTCTAACCCATACATGTGTGCTTCAATCTGACCTTGCTGTGCTAATATTGCATCCATCTTTGCTTTCTGATTGCCTTCTTGGAAAACTTCCAACTCCAGCCCTCAGACATAAAGACATAACCTTACAGAAACGCATTCAACCCAATAGGTTTGAACTCCTTAATATACATAGGGAAATTAATATGAAAATAGTTGGACTTTTTTCTAACAAATCTGCCTATACTGACATATTTTAAGCAAAGGAAAAAGCCTTACGTGAGGAATTATGAAGGATATGCAATTGTACTTATATGCTAGCAGTCAGTCTGCCACAGTCTCATGGATAGTGGCAGAAAACACAAGACTTCTGGTTCATGGACAAAAATAGCAGTAGACAAGGATAAACATTTATTCCACTCACTATCAAGCCTTGATCCACACAGAGGGATGGAAAGATGCCAGGTAATCACTACTGAAGAAGAGCACCAAACTTAGGAAACCAAGTGCATCGTGCTAGGCAGTAATTGTGCTTATGCTTTGCTCTGGAAAGATGAACTCTCATTGTCCAAAACTTGGAGCAAGTCTGTCTCTTGATGCAGAAGAAGACTCCACAGTATCTTTACCACTTTTTGTTTTGTTTTTCTTTTGTGTGTGTAGCATATGTATGTGTGTGCATTTGTGTATGTGCATACATACACCAGTGCACGCACCTGTGGAGGCCAAAGTCAACAGCAGGATCCTTCTCTTTTCCTCTTCACCTTACTTGTTGTGACAGTGCCTCTCCATTGCCCCTGAAGCTCCCTACTTTGTCTAGGCTGAGTGACCAGTGAGTACCTGGGACCCACCTGTCTCTGCTTACCCTCTCCTACCGCCAGCACTAGAATTGTAGATGCCCAAAGTGATGCCTGGCTTTGGCATGGGTTCTGGGGATTTGTACTCAGGTATTCATTACTGTGTGCTGAGTGCTTTTACCCACTGAGCAATCTCCCTAGCCCTTTGCTCCATGAATTCTTTTAAGCTTGAGAGAAAATATAACCATGACAAGCTGAGATCCAGAAATTGCAAAGCAATTCCAATGGAAACTCAAAGAGATAAAATTTACAATGAATGATATGTGAAATGTGCTTGATAAGTAGACACTACAGGGAAGGGTTGGGGGATATAATGAACTAGAGGATTCAGAAGTTTCCAGAATGAAACATAGAGGAGGGAAAAAACTAAAAGGCATAAATTAAGGCCCTGATATTAAGGCTAGAAAAAGCACTGCAAAAAAAGAAAGCCATAGACCAATGTCTCTCATGAGCATACATAAAACTTATTTTTTTAATTTAATTTTCTTTCCCCATACAATACATCTCAACCCCAGCCTCCCCTCCTTCCAGATCCTAGCATCTCCTCTTTCCCCCAGACCCACCCCCCACCCCCACCTCCACCCCACCCACCATCACTTCCCTTCAGAAAAGAGCAGGCCTCCCAGGAATAACAAGTTAACAGGGCTTAATAGGATGGAACAAGGCCAGGCACAAGTCCCTACATCAAGGTTGGTTGAGACAACCCAGCAGGAGGAAATGGATCCTAAGGGCAAGTAAGGAGCTGGGTCCATAAAACTTTTCAATAAACATTTTCAAGTCAAAAGTTAACAGGTTGTATCAACAAAATATAGAGGATAGTATTTTGTGCTAAGTATGCTTTGTACTTGTTTTGTGAAATGCAAAATTTGACTTAACATTATAGATTATATACTATAATTGACCATACTAAAAACTAAAGATGAAAAAGAACATGACACCCTCAAAGACCTGGAAGAAAACCATTTGATGTATGGTATCTATTCCTGACACAAAACACTTAGCAAACTAAACCATCAAGGGAATCTCCTTAACTTGAGGTCATCTTAGCAGCATAATCAATGATGAAATGTGAATAATTTTCCCACAAGATCAAGAAAAAGCCAAGATATCTGTTTTCATCATTTTTACTCCACATTACACTGGAGACCCATAACAATCAACTACACAATAATAAAAGATAAGAAGTTATGCATATTAAGAAAAAAGTAATTTTTATTCATGCATGACATCATAATCTATATAGAAAATTCTATGTGATAGAAAAATATAACAAATGAGTGGGTTTAAAAGGCTGTAGTAAGATCAAATAATCCAATCAAAAAATGGAGTACAAATCTCAAAAGAAGAATCATGAATGGCTGAGAAATACTTAAATATTCAACAACCTTAGTCATCAGGGAAATGCAAATCAAAAGTACTCTGAGATTCCATCTTATACTTGTCAAAATGGCTAAGATCAATAACAGCTCACGCTGGCGAGGTTGTGGAGTAAGAGGAATACTCCTTCATTGCTGGTAGGAATGAAAACTTGTACAGCTGTTATGGAAAGCAATATGGCAATTCCTCAGGAAATTGGAAATTTGACCTACCTCAAGAGCCAGTTATACCACTCCTGGGCATGTATCCCAAGGATATTTCATCCTACCAGAAGGATGCTTGCTCAACTCTGTTCATTGCAATTTTGTTTATAATAGCCAGAAATTGGAAAAAACCTAGATATCCCTCAAGTGAAGAATGGATAAAGAAATTGTGGTACATTTATGCAATGGAGAACTACTCAGCTATTAAAAAAATGACTACATGAATAAAACAAATGACTATAAGCAAATGGATAGAACTAGAAAAAATCATTCTGAGTGAGGTAACCCAGTCCCAGAGAGACAAACTTGGCATGCACTCACTTACAAGTGGTTATTAACTGTTAAGCAAAGGACAAAGGGACCACACTCCACAGACCCAGAGAGATTGAACAACAAGGAGGGGCTTGGTTGTGAAGCAGGGATCTCCCTGATGGGGGAGGGGAGGTGGGACAGATGTTATGGGTGGGCTGGAGGAGGATGGGAATGAGAAGAAGGGAGGCCAGGTGTGGAGAGAGGTATGGAGGGAGGGAGTGTATGGAGGGAGAGCAGGAACTGGGACACATTGAGGGGAAGATCTGAAGACCAAGGGCAGTGGAAACTCACTGGAGCCCACAATGGAGACCTTGGCAAGGACCTCTAGCAATGGGGGATGGGAAATTTGAACAGGCCTTCTCGTATAGCTGGCAAGGATCCCAGTGGAGGGTCTGGGACTCCACCCCAGCTACAGAACCTTCGATCTATAACCTATCCTCCCAACAAGACCCGCTGAAACAATGAAATGATAGAATCCCGTACCAGAGGAGAGAACATAAGCCTGATTCTGAAGGATAGGTCAGAAACTAGAGACTGGATAGCCAGGAGATGATTACTTATGATATCCTGTTCTACTCACAGATGAGTCTAGTCTATCAGAGAAGTTTTCTGCCAGCAATGATGGGAACAGATGCAAAGGACCAGAGTCAAACATCATGAAGATCTCTGGAAAACTAGCAGATCAGGGGAGGAGGGATTTCGGGACCAGAGGGGTTGGGGACATCAGGAGAGCAGGCTCCATGGAGTCAATGGACCAGCACTCTTGGGTTCCCTCAGAACCTGAAGCAGAAGACAGGGAACCTGAAAGGTCTCCTAGATATGTTATGTGGTTGTCTGGCTTGGGGTTCTTGCAGAGAGCCTGCAGGCTAGAATGTATGTGGGTGTTCTCTGAGGCTTTTGACTGACCTTGAGACCCATTTCCTCCAGCTAGGTTGCTGGTCCACCCTCATTGTGGGGACTGGTGCCGGGCCTTGTCCCATTTGTTGTGCCATGTTTGAACGACCCTAGGAGGACTGCTCTCTTCTATAGGGAGAAGCAGGGAGGGGAAGGGGAGGATGAATGGGTAGGGACGGGGAGAATATATAATAGAAGGAAAGGAAGGATGGGGGAGCTGGGAGGAATGGAGAGAGGGTGGAAGGTGTTAATATGTATTATATGAAAGAAGAAAAATAAATTTTAAAAAAGGTTGTAGTAAGATCAATGTGCAAAACTCAAATTCATTTCTGTATATTGGAAATGAATAATTGGGATTAACATGTAAGAAACAAACCATTTACAATGTCATAAAACTGTTAGACCTAGGTATGAATCTTACAAAAATATGAAGGACCCATATACTGGAAACTATAAAACACTGCTGAGAAATTATATTTTTAAAAAGATGTAATGAAACAGAAAGGTCTATGATTCCCATTTGTCAGCACATGTATTAAAATGCCAGTTTGCCCTGAATGATTTAAATTGATTTTCAAAAAAAAGTGTCAGCAGGAGATTTGTTAAAACTGATGAGTTGATTCTAAACTTCCAATAAAAATGTAAAATAGCTAAAATAGCCAAGATGGCATTGCAAAGAAAAACAAAGTTAGAGGGCTAAGATGACTGGTTTTGAGACTTAATAGGAGGTTACAATAATCCCAGACAGTTTTAAAAATGACCATACATAGAAATAAATCATAGGATGAAAAACTTATTAAAACATAATGCTATCTAGGAAAATACAAAACAATGAAGTGGCAATAAAAAATTCCAATTCTCAAAATATGTGTGTATATATATATATTGAATTAAAGTCTAGAAAATACTATGAAGATTGGAGATAAAAGACAAAAAAAGATTTTTAAAACAAGAGAAGGAGATAAAACTGCTAAGATACTCTTCTGCTTATACAAAGGAAATCAGTATGTACAAGCAAGCTGTGTTAAGAGCAAAACTAGAACATAGGGATGAGTGTGGTAAAGCGCACTTTTAATCCCAGCATTCAGGAGGCAGAGGCAGTTTGAGGTCAGTCTGATCTACTAAGCAAGTTCCAGGACAGCCAGGGCTATATACAGAGACCCAGTTTCAACAAAACAAAAATAGAATATACAGCTTTTAAATGGCCAATGGATAAGTTTATTTCTACAGAGTTCAGGCACGATATATTTAAGGAAAAGAAAGTAGAAGATATGAATTCTGTGAAGAAATACATTTTAACACAACAGCAGTTATGGAACATGAAGAAGGCTACCCATGAGTAGAGTGTGTGGGGTATCTCCTTCAGTACAACTTTTCTGTGAACTTAAAGCGTCTCTGAAATAGCATTTAGAATATATTTCAAGGCTGGAGAGATGGCTGAAGGGATAAGAACCTGTTGTTCTTCCAGGGGACCGGAGTTCCGTTCCCAGCACCCATTTTGGATAGCTTCTTGAATCTCCAGCTCAAAGAGATCTGATACACTTCTGGCCTCTGTAGGCACCTGTACACATGTAGTGTGAAAACACACACACACACACACACACACACACACACACACACACACACACGTGCTCACACAGACGGATTTAAAAATTTAAATCTTTAAAAAAATATACTTCAATATAATGATACTGTCATTTTTTGTATCTCAAATATATCTATCTTTACATCACCATGTCAGAGGTATTAACAGTCCTACTTTAAAGATGCCAGGATTCCTGGAGGTCTCAGATCTTTACCAGGGTCTCTTTCAGTGTCGATTTTGAGCTCCTTATCTATTAAGCACTAATATTATGATAGTTCAATGAAACTACATTCACCAATAAAATACATGCAATGACATTTTAACCCAGTAGTAAATAGACACAGAGAGTCTTAAAACTAGGAAGGAAGTGTCTCCTTAAGTCCTTAAGAAGGTATGGGAGGTGGAAGGAAATACTTAGAGATGCAGTCAGCTTTACTACACCTCAGAGTGAGAGAGAAACAGCACTCTTATAAAGGTAATGAGGTGCCCCGTTCTTCCAGCCAATGTCAGCCATGTGTGGCACTGGTAGCCCTTGTACTGGGAATGATTCCTCATAATGCTCTATCTCAGCAGAAAGGCCATGGAACCTAGGGTGGGTTTTTTTTTTTTGTTTTTTTGTTTTTTTTTTGCTTTCTCTCACAAGCAGTTTTCTCAGAAAGCCTAAAATGAAACCTGATGCAGGAACAAAGAAACAGCCTCTTTTTTTTTTTCAAGATTGGAATCAGCTGAAGCCTTGGGCTATGTTCTCCTGTGGGTTTCTCAGGGCCAGTCAGGAATGTGCTACCTTTCATAGTAACAAAGAGCAGTCATGTGAAATGGAGAGAGTGGATAAAAGTCTCATAGGTGCAGTTGTTTTAACAATACATAAGGCAGGCTGGGGAGATGCCTCAGCCTGTGAAGTGTTCAACGTGCAAGGACCTGAGTTCAATCCCCAGCACCCATATAAAACCCAGGCCTAAGGTGAGTGTCTGTGATCGAAACTAGAGAAGCAGGGACAGGAGGATCCCAAGGGCCTGCTGGCTGGCCACTCTAGCCGGATTGGTAAGCTCCAAATTCAGTGACAAACTGTCTCAAAAAATAATGTTGAACAAGAAGTTGAATGATTAGGAAGGAGGGAGTTTAGAAGGAGCTGGGGGAGAGGAAGGAATATGAGCAAAATATATGTGAACAAAACTCTCAAAGAGTGTTTAAAAATTAACAGAGACAGCAATTGAGGAAGATAGCCAACATTAACCTCTGACCTCCACATGATCATACACATACGTGCACACTTAAACACACATACAAATATACAAGTCACTGGCCAAGTGCCTTCTCTTGGTGCTAGCAAAGGCAAGACTTAGTTAAAAATGTGAGGAAGTCTCTGCAACTCTCCTTCTCCACCCCCACCCCCATTCAGAGGCTTTCTGGGAAAGCCCCCTAACCCTTCTGCCAGCTTTCCTAAACTTCCTCATAGCTCTGGTTACAGATCTGCTTTTAATGGTGCCCATCTCAGGGTGCAGCAGAAAGCCTTGTCCCTGGGGGCATCTAGCATTGCTGACTGACAGATTCAGTGAACCTCACTGCCGTTATTTTAATCAAGTTTAAAGGGAGCTTCAGATGGAAGCAGCTGGACCTGTAAAGTCTCAGAGCTGAGGTTCCTGACTACTGGGACTACAAGAGGAAGATGTGGGTAATCCTCCTTGACTTGCCAGCTGTAAACTCTAAATCGCACCATTTACCAGACAAGGATTTTTGAGGAAGAAAATTTTGTGGCTACCTTGTCAGTAAAGGGAAGGGGAAACCATTAAGGTAAGGAAGCTCTTCATTAGCCCCAAAGAGGAAATTAAAATCTTTTCCCACTGAACCAAGCAACCAGTCCAGAAGTAATCAACCCAGAACCAGGGGGAAAGCAAATACAAATGGGGAGCTTCTAGAGTTTGTAAGTCTGATGGTTCATAGTGGGAGTTTAGCAGAATGAAACTGGGGCATCTCAACATTACACTGCCAATTGCATTGCATTCTGTCTTAGACTTTTAGGTAGGAGGCAAGACTTGAGAATAAAGTCTCAGACTTTGTACTTTTAACCTTGGACTTCTCACCAATGAAAATATAGTAGGTGGGGCTCATAGGAGGTTGAAAGTGGAGACTATTAACTTTCACTCACTACTATGAAGTGGTCTTGAATGCAGAGAATGTGTGTTTTACATTCTTGCATAGTTAGTGCTCAACACATAAAGGATGGTGCAAAGGGTTTAGTTACTCTGGGGAGAGGTGTGTTTGAAGTTTCTAAATCTCAGAGGAAACGTGAGCTATGGACCATTAATGCTGTCTTCCATGGAAGCCAGTGGGAGAGAATGAGTACATATATGCTGTCTGATTTACCATCCCTTCAGATAAAAGCATTCAGTATGTAGGATGGCTGCCGTTGTCAACCTGACTGAATCCAGAATCACCTAGGAACCAAACCTCCAGGCACACTTGTGATGGATTATCCAGACTAAAGTTAGCCTCAAAAATGTCTGTGAGAGATTATCGTGATTACATTGGTTGATGTGGAAAGACCCACTTTGTGGGTAGAACTATTCCCTGAATGTGAGATCCTGGATGGTATAAAATGGAGGAAAAGGGCTGAGCAGCAGTGTTTGTTCATTGCTTTCTGCTTCCTGGTTGTGGATACAATGCAACCAGTTGCTTCAAGCCCCTGTGCCTTAGCTTCTCTGCCATGAAAAGCGATAGTCTTAAACTGTGAGCCAAAATAAACTCCCCTTCTCTTCAGTTGATCTTGTCAGGGTATTTTATCACAGCAACAGGAACAGATAGACAGTATGTGATGGCTAAATGAACATGCTGTAGGTAAGGAAGAAAGTGGGCAAAATCTTACTGATGTGTCTTCATATCAAGGGTACTTGCCTGTAGAAAAATGCTATCTTAGTGTCTGATCACTTCCAACAAAATGATGATGATGATGATGATGATACTCAGGCTGAGAAGTAAAACATCTCCTTTAAGTGGACTGTACAAGCATTTGATAACCCACTAAGGCCCAAGCCAGTGGTAGGACCCATTAGCTTTATTCACAGCTACCATCATTTGGCTATCCATCCTCAGTGAGACCAACATTCTATAATGAAAGTTTAGTGAAATAAAACTAGGGCATCTCAAAGTTATATAACTGATCGCATCAGCCTTCACACATAGGGCCTAACTGATCCACAGTTTCTGGCCTGATACCTGAGTGCTGTTAATTAAACAGCTTGAGACTCTTCAAATGTACTAAGCAAAAAAAAAAAAAAAAATGTTCTCGAACTATTTTGTCTACTACTTTCAAACTAGTAACATCCAAGTTAGTTGTTTACATCAGTCACAATTATTACTATTATTGTTACTATTTACCAATGCGTGTGTGTTTGTGTGTGTGTGTGTGTGTGTGTGTGTGTGTGTGTGTGTGTGTACGCACACCGATGTACATGATGGTCAAATGTCAACCCCAGGTATCTCTCTTAAGGAGCTGTCAATCTTGTTAGATTTTTGATGCATTTTGTTTTTTGTGTCTGTCTTTTCTGTTTCACTGAGACCTGACGCTCACTTATTTGCTGGGCTGGCTGGCTAGTAATCCAGCTATCTGCCTCCCCCTGTGCTGGGCTTCCAAGCACATGTCACCAAGTCTGCTCTTCCTTGAGTTCTGAGGATCAAACTCAGGCCCTCTTGCTTTTAACCAGAACTTTACCAACAGCTGATTCTTCAACCCTATAAGCCACGTTTTAAATGGCAAGGAAATGTCCTGCTCCAGGAGAATTTGCTTTGTTCTTCCTCTAAAGTCAATACAATGACAAAATTTAACTCACTGTACAATATTTAATACATTTTTCTTGAGAAAAGATGATTGATTATACCTGATGGAGGAGAGGAATCAGAAGAAGAAAAGATGACAGGCATTCAGAGGCATTCAAACTCATGTGTTTAGGCCTCTCAGTGACACTGTTTCTTCTGTCTTGGAACCTAGGCAGGAACAATTCCCATCAAACCACACATGCACGAGGCAGGAAGCTCCAAGCAGCTCCCAAACATTCTCAGTATGACAGGCAAACAATGATACTCTAGTTACTATTCCTAATGCTGTTGTACAGCCCTGGTTAAATGATGGAAAATCTATGCTATTCGGTCCTCCAGTCACTGCCTAGACTTGGGAAAGAAAAGGCAAGAGGAAGGGGCAGCAAGAAATCCGAAGTTTGTCTAGGAAGATTGCATCCAATGGATGGCCCCGGCGCTGAGACTTGAGAAACAAGTGGCTATTTCCATAGGACTTTTGGAGAGAAACATGCAGGTGTGTTAGAGTAGCATCTCTACTGCATTCTCGGGTATGAGTTCACTGTTCTGGAGGCTACACTATCTAAACACTTTCCTCTGCTCTCTTCCCAGCAGCTGAGGAGACACATACTTCCTAAGAAGACCTATCCCAAGCTATGAGCAGCTTCATGATTGTTTTTTTAATTTTCATTCCTCTTAATTTTTATTTTTTGATGTGTGTGAGAGAATGCACTATGTGCATATGTATAAGTGTGGTATGTGTGTGTGCCTGTGCCCACACACAAAGAGGCCAGAGAAAGATGTCAGATATCCTGATCTATCATTCTCTCCTTATTCCTTTGAAACAAGGACCTCCAGTTAAACTGGCCAGCCAACAAACCCCAGTGATCCTCCTGTCTCCATCCCCTCAGCTCTGGGACTGCAGGGATGTGCATGGCTATTCCCAGCCTTTTATGAGGGTGTTAGGTTCTAAACTTACGTCCACCTGCCCAGGCAGCAAGGGCTCTCATACACTGAGCCACCTCCCCAGATCCTAGCCTCAAAATTTTAAAGGAAGGGTTAGCATGATCAGAGAAGATCAATTTCAGAAAGGCTACCCAGAAGCAGTAACCAGGGTGAACTGACAGAGGACCTTCTGGGATAAGATGAAATAATTGGAAATACCAAGGAAAGTTAACCACTTGAGCTCAGTGCATGGCTAAGATTTTGTAGTTGTGTGGGCTGATCGTTCTGCTCCCCTGCAAACTCATATTTTTGCTATATTACCTCAACATTTGTCAGAAGGAGGAACAGGGTGCTGGTTCCCACTCAGCAAAAACAGAGTTGTGCAGTGTCCCAAAGCCATGTGCTTTCTAACCCTGGTGACTGACCTCTGTTACTGAAACAGCCCTATGAAGAGCTCTGTCAGCCCATCCAGGAGCCTCCTGAGAGGAATAATGGTGTGTGCCACATTTCCTCAGGCTCCCATCCTGCTTATCCCTGCCTGAATTAAATCATAGAAGACATTTCATGTCTTGTATACTCAGATCCAGTACACACATGTCCTCTTACATGCTTAGCCCTGGGTGATAACATCTATTGTCTAATAGGCTTCAGCCATAAATGTTTCCAACACAGGATTGTATACAAATAAAAAACACCTGATTTGTTCATCAATACACCTATTTTAATTTTTTTATTTTATTCTTTAAGTGTGTGTATACGTGTGTGTGTATGTGTGTGTGTGTTTGTATGTATGCATGTGTGCATGTATGAATATGTTCATGTGTCTGCAGGTAGATGGCAGAGAACAATGTTTAGGGATCTCATTATTCTTCTTGGAAGAATATATGAATGCCAAGATCTGAACTCAAGTTGTCAGGCTTGGTGGCAAACATCCTTACCCATGAGCTGTCTCACTGGCCTTTCTATCCATTTTAATTGAATGAACAGTCTCCAAGTTGAGCTTCCACACTAGTGAAGACTGAATCCTACAGGTTTTCAGATCTAATTGAGAAAAAAAATCGACTAAGTATTTTTAAGGCTTTGCCTTTCTCCTTTAGGCCTGGATCAATCCCTCCATTTCTTGGCATCCTAATCCAGCATGGGGGCAAACTATCTGTACACACTATGACACCTTTTCATGTATGTGGCGCGTTCACACACATACATAGATTCACATATCACTAAAAAAACGTAACAGTGGTCAACGACTTCAGATGTGTAATCACAAGAGATTGCTACTTAATCCTGCTGTGAGCTTACCTGTCTGATCAAATGTAGCTGTTCAGGGGAACAGAAGATGTGACTCTTGCCAAGAAACATGCCACATAAACAACTTCTTAGTGATTTTAACCTTCCTCACAAATATTTCTGTCACGCAGGGTACAGAGGAAGTGACAGGATGTCCAAGCAAAATATGCAACAACGGCAAGAAATACATTTGAGAAACTGCCCCCAGGGTCCTGGCAATGCAGCACTTGTAGGACTATTGTCCTTCTTTTTGTCCTCCATGCCTCTGACCCTTCTGTTCTCATTTCCTTATTTTTCTGTCCTTCTTTGGCTGTCTCTGCAGCATCCTCTTCCATAGTCACTGGGCAAAAGGGAACAGGAAGCTGTGTTCCTTTTATAAGAATAATAGTATCTGGTACAAAGCAAACACTAACTTCCATAAGAAGAGGCAAGACTGAGGTCTAAGACACAGGCATCACAGCTGGTCCTTCAATATAATCTCTCTCTCAGGGTGGCTTCGATGAAGTCAAAGTAGTAAACCCTTAGGGAGGTGCCCCAACCATTGTCCTTTGAATTAGAATTATAAATTTGGTTGGGTCTTTCCACACTTTTTCTCCAAAAGTTAAAGTAAAGCATAGTTTGAATTCAAACCTGCTTAATTTTTTTCTTGGACTGGGGTCATCCCTTACGTCCTCCAAAGTGACTTATGTGCCTGGAGAGTCAGAATCCTGTTTTATCACTTTTGTTACGTGATGAGCAGAGAGTTGAGCTCTGTTGCCTCCCATATGGTAGGTGCTTCTTATATACAATGAATGTTAAGTTAGTTTTTTAATCAAAGAAATCTATGTATGTGGAGAACAGTTATAAAAATGCCCTGAAGTTTATGAAGTTTAAGACTTTCATAGAAAAACAACATTGATTTTTTTTTTTGAGTTGTGAGTAGATCTCCTGTGTCCCACACCACCATCCTGGCCTGAGGCAACCATGAGCTATGACATTTCCACTTCACTTTCCAGGGTGTACATTCATTCTAGATTTATCAAGCGTACATCTTCCTTGCTCCCTTTTTGCTTTGTTGGGAAATTAACATCCTTACACCACCATTGCTCAAACCTCCAGTCCCAATGAATTCATATCTCAATTTATGGTAAAAGAAATAGCTAATAGCTATACCCCAATAATAATGATGTAAGTGCCGTTTGCTGGTTGAGCTAAACACTATGCAGGAATTATACATTCCTTCAATATCATCTCATTTGGCTTTTCCCTTTGCATGGTTTTCTGGGATTGATTAATCTATCATGCCTGTCAAATAATCACCTATAGTATCTTTCAAGGACTTCCTTGCCTTTCCTCTGGAGCTCTTCCTTCTGGGTCTCTACATCCTTCTGCACAGTTGTCCTTATGGAACTTCCTTCCCTTGGCTACTGTATCCTAGCAAGCTGTTTCCCAAGCCTTGCCATTTTCCTTCTTCTTTTTTTTTTTTTTTCACCAGTCCCCAAAGGCTTTCTAGGACAGCAAGTGTGGGTGTTCCATTTTCTGAGAGCTTGCATGGGTAAAGTTTGACTGTTTCTCTATATGTGATAACTGAGTGTGAACGAGTCAAAGGATGGTAAGAAAAGGACATAGGCAAAATAGCCCAGGGGCAAGGGAGTGGGATATTTTAGATCTGAGAAGGAAGAGTCACAGGCTTGTATTAACAGCACAATAAGAAATTTGGACCCCAGCATATTTTTTTCTAGAAGACGGTTTGAAATGAAAGCAAAGAAATCATTTGAGGTGAACATTAGCTCTGCAATTTATAAAAGATACAGCATCTTAGAAGAATCTTCCCTGTTTCGTCTTTCTGTGTTAGAGACGAGGCCGTTAATGATTCCATAGCCTGAACCAAAGTTACAACAGCAGAAAAGGGACCTAGAAAGATTCACCTGGTGCCCTCCTGCACTGCCCGCGTGAGATCATTGTGGCTATCACATCATCAGGTAACGTCAGATTTACCAAGGAGAGCCCTGTACCTGCTGCAGGAGTTCATTTGGCTGGATTGGGAGTAGGAACGCGGGGGATTGTGATAAGGGGCCAAGCTACTATGAGGTTACCAGTGAGCGGACGCTCGTCTCTTCCCACTCCTTTTCAAAGCCCAGCTGACATCAATGCCTGTATATCACCATCTCCTGACTCCCAGAACTCTCTCTGGCTAATGATGTCCACTCGGTATTGCTTTTGAATGAAAGGAAAGTTAAATCTTCCCCTTATCCTGTACATGCAGGCCATCTGCCCACACATCCTACCTCCTTCCTAGCTTCTCAGGTGCTTGAGGTTCCTAAACGACGTCCTGGTGTCAGCTCCTTATGTCAGTATACCTAAGTAAAATACCAAAGGCAAATGTGTAAAACAATCCATAGAATAAGGAGGAAGTTACCAGCATACAAGGGACATATAGTGCATAAATGTAGGATCGGTTTAACTGTTTGATTTTCTTTTTCCTAATATCGAAGGCATAAGCAAAGGAATGTTGTGATTTGGTTTGCTTGTTTTAATAAAATATAAGCAAAAATGAGATGGGAAGATGAGGTGGATAGATAGCCAAGACAACTGATGGCTCCTGGAGAAGGGAGAGTCAGTGTTCTTCAGGGCTGTGGTCCCTATAGGTTGTCCATGCTCAGTGGATGGTTCCACACCCATGATTAGTATGGCAGCGCTAACTGTATTCCATGAGTTAGAAGGGAAAAAAGACAGGAAAGAAGGAAACATGAAATTGGGAGGAGACATTGTGGGGTCTGGGAGAAACTGAGTTGGGGAGGTTGAATATCAAAATACATTATATACATGTATGTCTCAAAAATGTAAAGTTAAAACTTAAAGACTCAGTCAAACCCTCCAGGAGGCTGCTCTGTGAGACACAATATAAAATGAATACTTGCATCCTACTAAAAAGGGAATTTTGCAATCTTTTTATTACATAACCATTCATTAGCAGCTTAGAGTCTTGGTTGTCTTTTTGGATAAATGTTTATATGATAAGAACAGTATCCGACTATTATTTACAGGAGATAATAAAGAGCTGACTAATCCCATATTTAGTAAGGACACCAAACACTTCCTCATCCAGGAAGGCAAAGCTTCACAGGGCAAATTTAACCAGTGAGCTGCCAGTGTGCCAAAAGTAGGCAAATAATCATAAAGCTAGTTTCAGAACAATTTACTCTCAAAATTTAAGTGCAAAGACCAGTACTGTTAAGTTTTCAAAGTCCAAGGAAACTTGAAATATTTTATCTTGGAATACTACACAAATACTCATAATATCTGTATGTATAATTTCTGGTGTGTAAATATCATTTATGAGCAAGCTTTATAATGAGTCACTTCTTTTCTCTTCTATTGGGAAGAAGTGGAATTTTGACAGAACATTGGATAGTTTTTTTTTCTTTCATGTTTAAATTTTTTTTATTTGATTATCAAAATAATGTGTGTTGGTTTACCTAGCAATCACAAGTATACAGGAACAATAATAAAATCCTCATTAATATTTTGGCATATTTATTATAATTTTTCTTACTTCATTATATAACTGAAATAAAGTATGTAAATTCTATGCCTTTATTTTTATAGTTCTTATTTTGAGAATGTATTTAAGTCACTTTCTGATTGTTCTCTCATAATATATTGCTGAAAGAATAAATAATTTTTGAGCATTTGCAGGATTTTAACCAATGCCAAATTGCTATCCAAAAATTTTGTAGCAATTTACACATCAGCCCCTGATGAGGACACTCTTTGTATTTCATACTAATTGGCAGAGGATTTTAAAGAAACTATCATTTACAAATTTGGAAGACAAATAAGTGGTTTTCTTTTTGTTTTCATTTGCATTCATTTGAGTCCCAGTGAGGTTGTTTATATTGCTGGCCAATTATATTTTTCTATGTGAACTGAAGTTTCATGATCTTTGCCTTTATACTGCAAGATCTTCCTGTTTTCTTAACATTTTACAAGTTTTAATATGCTCAGATTATAAACCTGTCTATCACTTTTCTTACAAATACTATTCATTCTTGATCTTCAGTTTCCACGAATGGAAAAATACCATTACTTTAATAACATCTTTTAAGAAAATAAAAGGAAGTACTATTTTCATAAGATATTGATTAGAAGACATCTTGATTTTAGAGATGTTAAAAATGCAGGTGAATGCTAAAACATTAAAATGTGAGAATGTCAAAATGAAAAATTGGCTCAGAATAAGTTCAGTGTGACTCTGTTGCAGATTTTCATAATGATCCTATCACGTGATGAGTACTGCTACTAGAGGAATATGACCCAGCATCTAAAATAAACCCAGTTTGGTAAAATTCATCGATTGTAAGAAAGTTTATTGAATTAATGGATCCGTGCCATTCCCTAAATGGGATCCTGAGTTACTCCACATCATATTTTAAAGGGTTTCTTGATGTAGAAAGATGGATGAGAACTCTGGAGTGAGTGCAATGCCATCAGTTGATATGATATATAGCTGTTCTAGGTACTGTCAGAAACCTTATGCTTATCTAGCTACTTATATCCACACTAACATATCTATATGTATGTTTCTTTTTATTCAGCTATCTACTCTAAGGATGTGTGTGGGGGGGAGTCATTGTGTGTTAAAGATCTACAAATGCTGCTTTCACAGGGCTAGGAAAATGAGTTAGTGAATAAAATATTTGCCACACAAGCTTGAGGACTTGAGTTCAAATCCCCAGCACCCACATTTTAAAACAACATGGTAGCTCATGTCTGTAACCCCAGCACTCTTACAGCTGGTGGGAGGAAGAGACAGAGGAAGTTCATTGGCCAGTTAATCTGTATGCACAGTGGGTAAACAGCAGGAGAGCTTTCCTCAAAACAAAGTGGAAGATGAGAATTACCATCCATGGTTGTCTTCTCACCTCTATAGTGCACTGTGACATTTGCACATTGTGCACACACATACCAGCACTCACACCTGCACACACAAGACTTTTTATAAGGTTTCCTTCATGGGTCTTTTCCAGAACTCTTTTCATGTCCACTATCCATCAAGAGTAATATTGTATAAAACACGAGGGTTATTCAAATACACACACACACACATATACACTTACATGCAGGAGCATAATCTAACTCAAGCTTCTTTTATTGAAATAATAATATTTCTTTCATCAAAAGCATGAGTGTGGTATTTAAATTATTCTTGCTTATTATTCACTAATCCAAGGACCTTTTGTAATTCCCCACAACAGTAACAATTACAGCTATCAGTAACTGAGGTCATTAATGTGCCAGTCACTATAGAAGAATTTTGTGAAGAAAGAGTAGTTTAGGAATTTAATTTCAACTATTTACCTATTTACAGCATCTCTTAAATTATTTCCTTTCTTCTTTGAGATTATAATATATGTATATCATTTCACTCCTTCCGTTTTCTCCATCTACACCTGTGGTTCTCAACCTTCCTAATGTTGCGACACTTTAATACAGTTCCTCATGTTGTGGAGATCACGGACCGTAAAATTATTGTTGTTGCTACTTCATAATTGTAATTTTGCTATTGTTATGAGTCATAATGTAAATATTTGATGTGCAGATGGTCTTAGGTGATCCCTGTGAAAGGGTTGTTCAACCCCCCAAAGGTGTTGTGACCCATAGGATGAGAACTGCTGATCACCTTCCCATATTTTTCTCCTTGCTCATATATACATGTATATATGTATACGTATGTATTCCTAAAACATAAATACTACGAGGTGTCTATAAAGTTACTTTTCTGTATATTTTCAGGGATTACCATTCAGTATTGGATAACTAGTTAGTATGTCCTTCCCTGGAGAAGTCTAGTTCATTCTCACTTTCATCATTCCTTAGTTGCCTGTAGATCTTTGTGTGGGGCTGAGGCCTAATGGGCTTTTCCCTGTCCATTTTGGCATGTCTATTGTTGTTTTGCTTGTTCAGTTCACCATTAGGCAGTCATGTTGGTGAGACTTTATGGATGTAGCTTCTGACATTATCAGGAGACAACAGTCTCAGAACAAACTCCCTGATCCTCTGACTCTTAGAATCGTTCTGCCCTCTCTTCAGCAATGCTCCCTGAGCCTTAAGGTGTGGGAGTTACTTTGTAGCCATTTACAGCATCTTTTTAACACTGTCTATAGCCAGGCACTTTTGCAAGTCTTGAGAGGAAACAGGAAAGGCAATGTAATCTAGTTGCATTTCTCTTTCTGTGATAAAATACCCCAATGCAAAATCAACTTAAGAAAGAGTTTATTTAGCTCAAATTTTCTGGTTACCATATTAACAGTTAACAGAAGTCCATTACTGAAGGAAAATCATGGTGACAGGAGCTTAAGACACTGGTAACATCTTATCATTCACAGTCAAAAGCAGAAATGAGTGCATACATACTTGCTTGCCTGTGCTCAGCTCTATTTCTCCAACTATACACAATTCAGAGTCCCTCTTCTAAGGAGTGATGCTACCACCAATGGTGGCCTAGATCTTCCAATGTCAACCAGCCTGATTAAGACGATCCAGCACTGAGACTCTCTTCCCTTGTGATACTAGATTGTGTCATGATGATTATTAAAGATAATCATCTCACAAGATCTCTGATCTGGTGGTACTTGTAACATGGTTTGTGGTGAAGAAGAGACAGTTAAAAAGTTGATAATCAAAATATCAAAAATAAGTTCCTGTGAGCGAAACAATACATGTTCATGTGACAGTAGTTGGTGGGATGCTACTTAAATTTGTCTTGAAAGACCATCTGAGGAAGTGTGTACTGGTACAGTACTGAGGACCATCCTCTGCTGAGTCCCAGACTTGCCTTCATCTGCCACTTTATAATGGAGTCCTTTCTTTAGGAAATGAAAATTAAATTAATTGAAGCCTGATGTATAGTGGAAGCAGGCTATTGTAGTTTATCAAAAGAATCCATTTTAATATTTAGAAATGTAAGGTAACACTGCCTTTTAATGGGATTTATTTTTAAAGAACTATGAACAAAGATACCATGTACTTTGTATACAAGCACCTCCATAAGTATCCTAGTCCCTAAATAAAAGGATCTCTAGGGCTGGAAAAAAAAAAGATTGCTATACCTGTGGATCTACATTTTCTTAGTAATAGTCACCCTATTTTTAGTTGGACTTTTGAAAATTTGCCTACATGACTAAGTCTCCATCATGCTACATTTAACCCAATCTACTAACTCCTGCTTTTATTTTAAATACTGATTCTCTGTTGACAAAAACCTCGGACCAGACATGAGAAAAAAATCCTTTAAGGTCCAGGTAATCAAAGAGGCTCCAAAATAATTTAAGCTATTTCTGTGCCCTTAGTTGCCTCCCAGAAGTTGAAGGTAAGACCCTATTGCTGACAATTAACTTTAAACATAGGACTTGGAAACCTTATCTCTGAAGACTAGCTATCATAGTATCTGACCTTCTGTACAAGTTGCCAAGAGAAAAAAGTAGTCAGTAGTTCTACTCAGTTATAAAGCCTACAAACCACAACAATGACCAGCAAGGCAAGGTTTACCCAAGGGTGCATAATGGCACTTGTATTGTGAGGGCAACCAACATCTATCTAATTAGACTCAAGTTGGTTTTTGCCTTTCTAATTAAACTCAAGACCCATTTAGTAGGAAGGAATCCATGCCTGCTACTATAAACCTAGTCAAGTAAGTACTCATGGCTGGTGAGGCCATGGAACCTGGAAGAGAACTTACTGCTGTCACTTTCTTAACCTAGTATCCTAATTGCATTCTAAAAATGGATCTTTATAGCCACAGGTAAGATACAGCTTGCACCCCTGTATTAAAGAAGCTTCTTTTTCAGCAGCCAGAGACCATTGCAGAAATCTGTAACTGGTTAAAAGGCAGAAAACAACTGATCATGAGGTAGCCAACTCCAAAAGACACATCTACAACATAATCCCTACACTCAAGGTTCAGGAACATTGCAGAAGACGGAACATAAAGATTGTAAGAGCCAGAGGACCAGGTTGCCTGCTGTGAGATAGTCTTCTATATATGACTAGTAAACGACACTCATAAAATCTCAAAAATATGATCACCTAAATAAAACCGTCATAGTGACAATACCCGTTAACATACCAGTGTGGAGGGGGAAACTTCACAACATCCCGCCCTAGATTGAAGAGCTACAGGCAATTAATGGCTGCAGAGAAATGGAGAGCCAGGGACAGTTTTTCTTCAGGCTGATCCCCATAATAGGTTTTCTAATCCCAAGTAGTCAGCCCTAAACAAATACACATAAGAGCAATCCTAAACAGATTTATCAGGCTGTGTATGTGTGTGCATGTGTACATGTGTTTGTGCCTCTGTGTGTGTGCGCGTATTTATAATGATTAAAGAAAAGGTATCAAATCTGAGAGGGAGTAAGGGGGCCATGGCATGGGAGAAGTTCCATGGGGAGAAGGGGTGAAAATGACAAATACAATACTCATGAATGAAATTTTCCAAAAAAAGGTTTTAATTTTAAAAATTACTTTTCTTGATACTGTGGCTTTTTTGAGACCTCCTAAGTTTTCAACCTCCATGAATAATGTGTGGGATAGAGTCCAACTACTGACTTCATTGGCTTTGGGAAATAAACGTGCTGAGCCACTGAGATGCAAGAGTGCCTGTTAGAGCAGCTAATACCCGTTCTAACTAACATAGCTCATTAATGGCTCCTGGTTCTATTGCCTAGGATGGTGTTTCTTCAGTTTATTAGACTTTATTTAGTTAAGAGCTAGATTTTTATTCATTACCTGAAGCTTCTTTTTTAGACAAATTGGGAGATGCGCCAAGAATTAGCTTTTGCTGTCATTCAAGAATCAATTAAAAATTGGGGTGTCTCAAAGTTTTATACATATATAAGCTTATATATACAATTCTTGATTGACAGTTCACATTGGAGTATGCTACATCTATTGATTTAGTAGACTGTGCTATCTTTGAGTGAATGCTAACCTCTCTAAAAATCCATTCCACTATCTATATAGCAGGGCATATAAGAACATTCTCCCTGTGGTGTTATGTGCGGCATAAATAATGTCATTCTTGACATACCATGAACATAGATAACTATTTGCTTCTTTAAAATAGAAGCCACTTCTTACCCCTCCCTTCTCTCTCGTATTTGAGGCAAATCAGAATTGGGAGGCTATGTGCCAATCAGAAAGACTTGTTGTCTCTTAGCAGAATCATTAATGCAAAGGAGAAATGTAAACTTCATTAACAAACAAGCTAGTAGCAAAGGGGTCCTGTGGCTGTCCTGTTGCTGGAGAAGGTAGCAGTATGAACATAGTCCCTACTCAGGAAGGCTCACAGGAGTCTTTGGGGCTCCTACATCCCAAAGTCTCAGGTGCCAAGGCTGGCTCCAGAAATCCTGGGCTCCCACCCATGCTGGGAGCTGTCAGCAGGAGTTATAAATAAAGATGGAATCTCCTTTCCTATTGGATTAAACTCAAACTATGCAACAACAGCCAGAGCTCAGAACCCTTGCCAAAAAGAAATCAAGAAAAACAATGGGTGTTGGAATTTTCTCTGAAGTCAGTTTCCCAAGGGGACTTTTTTTTTCTTGCTTGTTACCTGTAAGTGTCTCAATTCACAGAAAGGACTAACAGCAAAGATAATAATACGTCCCAATGGCTATTTAGAGGAAAATCTCCTTTGGCAAATGAACAGCAAGAAGAAGAGAAATGAGCCTACATTTAAAAAAAAAAAAAAGATTGCTTCTTGTTTTAATTTACTGAAAATATTTTTTTCCTGAATTATGAGCTTTGGAGCCAGAGAACCCTAGCAGTCACTCAGACAACTCCTTCTTCCACGCCACTCCCCTTGGAAAGGCACATGATGAAGTTCCTGAAAGAAAGCAAAACCCAGGTCTCCTGATACTTGCTCTGGTGTTGATTCATTGTGATTTTTTGAGTGTCACACGTCGATCAGTCTTCATAAAGAGTTCTGCCATCTGAGACTGGCAAGGTGGCTCAGTGGGTAAGGAAAGGCACTTGCTGTGCGAGACTGGTGACCGGAGTTTGATCCTATGAACCCATGTAAGGGTGGAGGGAAAGAACCAGCCCCACAAAGCTGCCCTCTCACCTCCACATGCACACCCTGGCACACGTGTCCCCCACATCACTCACTCACTCACACATGCAACAACAACAATAAAAATAATGGTGATAATCATTTTCAGTGTTACCCTAAAGGGAGGCAAACAGGTAAGAACATGCATTGCAGTGTGGTAAGCATAGGGACCCACTCTGGCCTTGGCAAGTTATTTGACAGTGATGATCACAGTGACCTGAGTTTTGCAGGATGACAACAGGTACACAAGATCAGGCCATTCTTGGCAGGGGAAACAGTAAATTCTCAGTGTCATTTATCAAAGATAGTGGTTTGTGAGCCCAACCTGAAGAATGAGGTAGAGAGTAGGTGGACGAGATGGGAAAAAAAGGGTCCTAGAAGCTGAAGCAGGGCAAACTGTGGACACCTCATTCCAGATTCCAGAAGGTCCAGAAGGCCAAACACTGCACACCTTTATAACCCAACTCTAGCACAGAGTCTGCCCAAGGTTTCTACCATTCGTGATGGCTGAGTAAATGAATGGACGCAAGTCGAGGTGAGCATCTTCACTTTCAGTGCTCAGAATCAGGAACTTCACTCTAAATAGGGGCTAGGTCTCTGCATATTTTTTTCCAAACAACCTTGAATTTCCAGCAGGACCCATACCCTATGGGACCGAGATGACATTTAGTGGTAGCAGTTTGGCTGCCCAATGTGCACTCAATTGAAAAGGAGGAAAGTTCTGTTTTCTTAGCTTTGGGCTTTGTTGGGAACTGGAGTGAGCCTGAATTAAGAGATGAAAGTAAGATCCAAGTAAATCAAGTCATTGCTTCCAAAACGCAGACTTGGGATGTGGGTGGTAAGCACATTACATCTGCATCGCCCCTTACAGAGCAGGCAGGCTTCCTTTGATGCTACTTTTCTAATTAAGAATCATCCTGTGGATCCAGACAGGGCTCAGTGTCCCTCTAGCTATGCAGCTGCCAGAGTTCAGAGAGGCCTGTGCTCTAACCCTAGGTCCTGAAGCCTCTTTCTCCTCAAAGGTTAGGCTAATGACCCACAGCAGGAGATCACTTTTGTTGGGCTGGGTTGATTTTTAATATTAAATAAAAACACATGCAAGTGGTTATTTTCCTTTGAACAGAAAAATAAAAGGATGGTATCATCAAATAATACTAACAGTCGTCCAGTTTGTTTAATGGGTAAATAGAAGTCGAGTCATCATATCGTCCTTAGCACTTTGTGTGTTCAAATGTTTCTGCAATGAAATACTCTAAAACTTTGTTTTATTTGTGTGTGTGTGTGTGTGTGTGTGTGTGTGTGTGTGTGTCCATGTAGATATGTGCACACAAGTGTGGGTGCTCTCAGAGGCCAAGAGATGGTTTCAGATCCCCTAGAGCTAGAGTTACAGATGGTTGTGAGCCACTCAACATGGGTGCTGGAAACTAAACTCCAGTCTTCAGCAAGAGCAGCAAGCACTCTTAACCACTGAACCATCACTCCAGTGCCAATATGTTTTTACTTTTATTTATATTTGTGTGCATGGGTGTTTTGCTTGAGCATATGTCTTTACACCACGTGCATGCCTGGTGGTCCCAGAAGCCATAAGAGAGTATTGGATCCCCTCTTCTGGAATGAGTTATAGATGTTTGTGAGCTGCCATGTGGGGGCAGAGAATTGAACCAGAGTCCTTTGGAAGAGCAGATTCTACTCTTGACTGCTGAGCCATCTCTCCAGCTCCGGATTAAAAAATTTAATTTTCTCTTTTTCCCAGGGTCTATGTTCATCAGGGTTAGACTTTGCAATAATTTCTTTCACATTCTCCTGAACATTTTCCTACTATTTAGAGGCATATATGCATCTCTATAATGTATATAAATGGAAATATACTGAACCTTGACTTATTTTCTTATTAACAATATATTGAGGAAATCAATCTCATTCTTTTCATATCTACCTAGTACTTCATTAAAATAGGTCTAAATGTTGGTCTAGTACTTTTGGTTTAAATCTTCTCAAATAAAATAGATGAAAAGTATCTCACATACTGTTAGTAAGATTCTGCATTTGCTCACATTTCTTGGTCATTCATTTTGTCTTTCAATCACTTATTCAGGTCTTTTGCCCATTTCCCTTAGGGTGTTTTGTTTTATCTTTTTAAAATGTATTTGTGATATCTCTTTAATAATAGGAAGTTTGCTTTTTATATGTATTGCTGTATGTATTTGAGGATACAGTGTACAGATGTATTTGAAAGTGATCTTTGATCATTAGATGTGTGAGCCTGCCACTACTGATAGACAATTCGCCCAGATTACTCCAAATACCCATCACAGTGTTATGATTTGAATGAGGATTGTCCCCTATAGGCTCATGTGTTTTAACACGTGGTCCCCTAGCAGTGTCAGTATTTGGGGAGGGTAATGGAAACTTTATGAGTTGGAGCCTCGCCAGAGCAAGTGGGCCCCTGGCAAACAGTCTTTGAGGTTTATAGCCCAGCTCTATTTTCCATCCTGTCTCCACTTCTCAGTCTGCAGAGATGTGAGCAAGTAGCCTCACAATCCTGCTGCCACAGCCGTGAGTCCTCCCTCCATCATCCTCTACCTTGATAGACTGTTTCTGAAACAGTAAGCCATCTTTGTTCCCTTAAGTTCTTCCTTGTCAGGTTCTTCATCACTGGGATATGTAAAAGTGACTAATACATACATTTTTGGTACATAACATTGCATGAATTGCCAATCTTGATACAATAAATAGGAAAAACTTTTTCTTGCAAGCATTTACAAAGAACTCTCCTAAATGGACCACCATAAATTCTGTCAGAAGCTCATCTTAAAGAACAATAACTCTTCCAGGATGCCCCAACTTCTGAATCATCCCTACTTCCTATTATTTCCTCCTCTTTTCTCACTCATTCATCGCCCAGGCAAGACACAGACTTTTGGTATTCTCACTGCCAGGAAAACTTTTGCTTTACCGTAGGAACAACTTCGGTATCTTTGACATTCACCCAAAATGTAAGCTCCACTGGGAACTAGGATCCACTTCTCTCCTCTCTCTCTCTCCAAACCCTGTTCCCCTAAGCCTCCTAAACATCCCTCAGAGCCCTCTGATACTCTCCGCTGTAGGAGTACACCTACTGTGGCAGTTCAGCCAGGAAGACGAGGAAATATTTTCATATGTGGAAGTCCTGTCAACCTCAGCAGAGGGAACCACCATCCTGGCCAGCACTGTACTTCACTGACAGTGGAACCACGAGCATCTGAGCTCAGGTGCTTTATTGATTCAGAATGCCTTAAGTGTTCTACCATGTGTAGATCATAAACAATCAGACATCCCCCACAGACAGCCAACACCTGCAGACAATACAAAATGCCAAGGTCTATGCATCCCTTTTTCCAACAGTGCACAAAAACAATTATTTTAGACACAACCAAAAATAAACTTCCACAACACTCACCCCGTGACTGAGTTTTTCTAATCCCGTGAGTGCTCATTAAGCTCTCCCTCCTTGACTTGTCTGGAAACCTGCTCTTCTCTGAGATACCAAGCAGCCCTCTCATGGGAAACTGCCCTTTTCTCCATTTTAATTTTTGGGTTAAAAGATCAGCTCAGGTCTTCCTTTCTGAGTAATTATTCTCCTAGTGTTTTTGAAATGTCCTCTCTTGTCACCAACATACAAATGACCTGTGCCCTTTCTGCTAATTCTCTTTCTATAGGCTTAATATTTTGTCCTAAGACAGCATAGATAGATAGATAGATAGATAGATAGATAGATAGATAGATAGATAGATAGATAGATAGATGTGAAAATGTTTTTAAAAGAATATCTCCCTGGGTGAGAATAAATGACATCTAGAACAGAACCTAGCTTCTTAAAGACACTATGTAAGAGTTTCTTCAATCGTTTCGCATCTTAAAACACATCTCAAGCCAAATAAACTAAAAAAATATGTTCTTCCTAGTTTCCACTTTTCTTCCAGTTGCCATCGTATCTTTCATTCCCTTAAAAAACAAAAAATGTTTTAAGCATTTTATTTTTATTAATATGCATTAATTTTATATGTTAGTGGGGTCAAGTGTAATATTGCAGCACACACAATCAGCACGCACTCATCAAACCCAGCTCCCTTTTATCCTCGCTTCTCAACCTCCGGTCATCATAATCCTACACTCAGGGTGATGTTTTCTACTTGCATATATGAAACAGAGTGTGTGGTTCTTCTCCTTCTGTTTCCGGTTTATTTTGCTTAGCATAGTGTTCTCCAGTTTCATCCACATTGCTGCAAATGACACCTACAGATCGTGTCACAATAATCACTGGCACACAGTTATCTCTTTGGCATGCACATTTTATTTCCTCGGGTGTAGAGCTGGGATAGCTGGATTATAAAGTACTATTTTCAGTTAGGTTTCAGTTAGGTTTCTTCATAACGGCTGCTCTAATTTACATCTCCATCAACAATGTATGAGAGTCCCTTTCCTTCCATACCTTTGCCAGCATTTGTTAACTGTGTGGCCGTGGCTAACCATACTCACTGAGTTGAGGTGCTAGTTCACTGTAGTCTTGGTTGATACTCCTCTGATGACTAATAATGTTAAGTATGTTTTCATGTTTCTTGCCCATCCTTCTGGGGAGTTTTCTTTGGAGTCTTCTTTGCCCATCTTTTTGGAAAGCCTTCTTGACTCACTGACTCTCTTTCATTTGCTGCAGCTTGCATTTCACTGCCTCTGCTGATACCTAGAACATTATTTAAGCCGCTCTTCACCTCTGTTGACTTTTCTTGGGTACTTAATGCCACCGAATGTTCCCTTCTTTAAGGCTCTCTCCTACTTGCACCACAACCTGCCTTCTGCTTGTCCTTCTAACTGCACAGCCTCACCTCTTCTTTGCATCTCTTCCTTGGTCCAGTCCCTTAAACAGTAGAGCCTCTCACCTCCTTGGGGTTCCATCCTAGGTCCTACCTATAACCTTAGACTCTAATAAAGCTTTGATTCCAATCTATGTGCAGACAATCTTCAGATCTTTATGTCTCTTCCACATTTATCTGGGCAGAGACATGCAGCTATAGCAAATTTTTGGAAGCATCACATTGATAAATACCTAGATCTCATGAGCTCAAAATTATATTATATGTTAGCATATATCCTGAGTTGTCCCTCTCAGAGAATGGCAACATCGACCAAGCTGCCCAAGCCCCACACACATTGCCTTAGATTTCCTATTAATCCTCGAGGTCTTTAAAGGTCTCCTGAAAGAGGCATACTTATGTTCTGCCCTTAGATTTGTCAATACACTCCTTATATGTGTCCCCACATCCTGTCTTCCATAAGTGTGTGTACATGTGTGACTACATTAAAAACTGACTTCTGCATGTGCCCTTACCTGAACTGCCGCATCTGGTTAGTACTATCTAAATCTACCTCTTTCTTCTCTATAGCCTTTACTACAACAATTACTGCTAGATTTTATTTTGGGTCTAGATCTGACTATGACCATCCAACATGACAGTTGGTCATGTCTCCAACTGACCCTCTTCTACCCTCTCTGAAGACAGGGTTATCTTAAGAGTCTGATCTAATTCTCTGTCTCCCTGGCTAAAGGCATACCACTGACTGTTTGACTTGCCATCAATACAGTTCCTTAATCCAGAAACTGTAGTATTACCTATGTCATGTGAACTGGTCAGAGAGATGTTTTGTTTGTTTTGATGATGGAATTTTGATGAAGGCGGCCAAGTCTTAAATAGTTAACAGTTACAATTGGGTGTAGTGAGATCACTCATACCATGAGAACAGAAGATGCCCCTAGCGGCCTTCTTTCTTATCTAGCCTCTACTTCCCAGATGTAACTGTGCTCTCCAGCCAATTGTCTCTGCACTCATCATTGGTGCTAATGTCCTCTCCTGACTAGCTTCCCTATTCATCTTCTAGGTTTTTAAATGCCTCCTGGAAGAGATATTATGGGATATTCTGTCCTTAGATATACCAATACACTCCTTATGTGTCCTCACATCCCATCTTTCATCAGTGTGTGTACATATGTGACTACACTAAAAACTGAGAGCGTTTATGTGCAATGTGCCAACAGTGCAAAAAAAAACTGTGTGGCCTCATTGCCATTGTATAAACAGCTTCTATCTTGGATGAAGAAATTTGAGCTTGGACCAGTTACCATTTGTACAGTTACTAACACAGCATTTATCAAATGCCTGTTATGCAAGTACATGACGCTCCCCTGTTGCTCTGAAAGGCGGCTCTACAAATTCTGTGAGACTCAGACTAGATGTGAGACACCTGTACTTATCGGACTACCTGGCACACAGTAGGTGTTCAACAGACATATGTGGAACTGGTTCATTTTCAAACGGTAAAATAACTGTTTGCCAATTCTAAATGAGAACACTTACAGCTCCTCCCACCATGTTGCTGTCCATAACTTCTCCAGAGTTACAAATAATGCTGACTAGAAGTTTACCCACTCATCTCCATAAACAGCTGGTACAAGAATCCTTTGTCAGGAAACAGATTATTAGGAAAGCACCTTACATTGTCGTCAATCAGACCTGCCTCCGCCCTCCACAGTTTCCACGTTCCCTCAAGTCTTAGGAGCTGGGGCTTCTGCATCAAATGCTCCAGGCTTCCTGGGGTTCTATGAGAAGTCCAAGCTTTTTTGCTGGCATTTTGTTTTTAAGTTGTGATTTCTCCATGGCTACCACTGATACCAGGTTGACCTTTTCTCATGATTCCAAAACAGCAGCCAAGAAATGGGGTTTTGAAACTGAATCCAAAACAAAGGTTATGAACCTGGGAACTCATGGTGTTGTTCTTCCCATTTGGTTAGACTGACGATTATGAGCTCAGTGAAGTGAATGAATTTTATCCTGCAAAGAGTGTGTCCACAATTAAAATCATCTTCATTTGGCGGTTAAACTACTACTAACTGACCTTATCTCCTGTGATAAGGGTGACTAATGTCTACAGCATCCTAGGGAGATACTGCCTATCAGTGGCTTCCGCTGTGCTCCCCTCCTGTTACTGTGTCAGATCCCTTAATGGTGCCGAACTCCCTGGATGACAGGAATAGGCCTGCATGCATTCTGAAACCTAGGGTTTACTTCAGCCAAGAACAATAGACCAAAAGAAGTTTGGGTAAAGAAGTTTTCTTTCAATTTGCTCAATTAAAATTTGCTTCTTTTACCATGATGTTTAAATTAAGACCCCTAAAATAATTGCTAATAAAATTACTTTAGCAGAAGAAGAAAGACAATAATGGGAAACTATTTTAAGAAAAGTAAAAAGTGAAGGGCTGAGGCTATCGCTCATCTGGCAGAGTGCCTGGCGCACACAAAGCTCTGGATTCAGTCTGTGCAACTGGATAAACCAGGCTTGATGACATTTGCCTCTAATCCCAGCATTCTGGAGGGAGAGGCAGAAGGATCATTCAAGATAATCATAAGCTACATATAAACTTGAAAGATAACCTGGGCTATATGAGACTCTGACTCAAGAGAAATGAAGGAAGGAAGGAAGAAAGGAAGGAAGGAAGGAAGGAAGGAAGGAAGGAAGGAAGGAAGGAAGAAAGAAAGAAAGAAAGAAAGAAAGAAAGAAAGAAAGAAAGAAAGAAAGAAAGAAAGAAAGAAAGAAAGAGAGAGAAAGAAAGAAAGAAAGAAAAGAAAGCTAAAGTTAAACCACTAATAGAAGACAGGCTTACTCTCCAGTTGTCATCAGTCTCTCATGACAATGCACTTGTAATGCTAGACTGTTACAGAAGTTTATTTCTAGTTATGTTCAAAATAATTGTTTACACTTGCCTAAGTCTTAGCAGTTTGTATTATCCACAGGTGTTGGCTCTATGTAAAAGACGTTTGATTGTTCATGATCTGAACCTGCCTACTGCTCTATGGCAGAGCCATTGTGGAAGAGCAAAGTTGCTGTGGAGGGATTTATGGGCCTCTCTCCCATAGTCTTTGGTAACCAGGAGAGAACACTCCCTTAAGCCTTGATTTCCCCCAATGTAAAGATGACATACCTCAGTTGCTAAAGGAGTGTGGGGTGAGAATGGGCTACAGGTTTCCTTCATTATGCAAATAGGCCTTTGGATGAGGGGACAGAATTTTGTATCAATAGAACACCTGAAGGACTTCTGTACCAATAAAAACTCCTGAGATCTGACAATCAGGGTTCCACTATCCAGTATGGTACTTGCCGTGACAGGTGGTTCCCTCTGCTGAGGTCTGGCAGGGTTCGCATCTATGAAAATGTCTCTTTGTCTTCTTTGCTGAGCTACCCAGTAGTTATCAGCTATACTGGACAACCAAGTAAACATAAACTTTGTACAACACCCTCACAAAGGAGACTATTTGCCTAGTTCAGGTTCCTATACTTAACCATTCTTGAAGGGAATTCCTTAAAATTCAGAACAATATGAAATGGCAAAAATGTTATTGAATCTAAATGAGCCAATTTGTATCATGTATCATCTATATGGTAAAGGATAGTTTATATTATTATTTTTTTATGCCAGTACATATGGAAAAGCTTTTTTAATTGCAGTTTCCTATTGTGCTTATTACTGTAAGATTCTGGATACTATGTTTGTTCATAATTATTAAATACTCTCATCAACATACTAGCAATGTACTATCAATGCAGAAGCTAATACAATACAAACTTACATTTTGCATCTTCAAATATGAAATTCTGAAAAGTATATATATTTTCTTTTCTAAGTTAATATATAACATTCAGTAAATTGTAATTTTTCTCAACTCTTCAATGTATGACTCAATCACATTTTTCTCAACTAACTCAGAGACAAGATGAAGCATTTCAAGACTCTTAGATATCTTCTTTGTCTTTATGCAAGTTAATATCTTCTAGAGACAACTATTGTAATTCTCTAACCATATTTTACCCATCCTTGAACTTTATCTAATGTTATCCTTCCCTGTCTAGCTTCTTTCACTGAGTACTGTGTCCGTGACATCCACCCATGTTGCTGTATATTATCATAGCTTGTTCCCCTGAACTGCTTGTATTACTCTACTATTGGAATTTGTATTGGTTTCATCTTTGTTTATTAGGAATAAAGTTTCTGTGAGCATTCCTAAAGATGTTTGTTCCATGTAGAAAATGGAACTTATGCACTATAAATGGGGCTACGTTTAAAATGTTTATTTTGTTTTTTTTTTAAGAGTGTGGTTAGAGATTTTCTTCTATTGGTATCTCACCTATCACTTGAGATTCCCTTAGCATTTTTGTAAATGTAAGGGATCAAGTTGAATAGGTGAGCTTCCAGTTAAGGAGTAAATGGATAAGGCTAGAAGGCCTTTGAAAAATATCATTAGCCTATTGTATATGAGTTGATGAATTTTATGTATTTATAAAATGTATTTGAGCCTCTCAGGAAACATCAAAATTCTAATAATCTAGTCATTAAAAATTTCTTGGTACACTGAAAATGCTCTAGCTGGATGCAATTATAATACCTTTCATCCAAGCCACAGGTATCTGTGGACTCCGGGTACCTAGTACACAGATGTTTTCACAGGGAAGTAAGCCATGCTCTTACATGTCTTTTCCATCAGCCACTCTGGGATGTAAAACTTCTATTTTGGGCATCATTGGTGAGGAAAAAGAGGTTTTCATTTCTTATTGCCTCTGAACAAAATGTCTCCTGCCACCCTCAGGGTTTTTCCTGGGTTTGAATTAGAGTCTTTGTGTGGAGAACAAGTCTGGTGCCAAAAACAAGTTAATATTTTTTTTAAGTTGCTTATCCCCTGGGGAAGCTGGGGAAGTCTGATCAACTTCCTCCACATGGCAGAGCTGTTCCTTAGTTCCCTTGGTGCTTCTCTGCCCTCCCTCCCCCTCCCCCATCATCATCCTTAAGTGATTGTGCCAGTTCTCTCTGTCTTTTTCTCTTTTGCAAAATGTTTCTTTTTCTATAAACTCCCTTTGATAATACAGATCTCGAACTCTCTTCTCACACTCCGTTGGCACTAGATCAGTTGTACAAGAGCTATCATGAGGCTTTGTCTAGACTTTAAAAAAAATCCCGGGAATAGTTCCAGGCTTTTTTTATTAACTGGGCAGTTCTGGAAATCCAAGCTAATTTGCTATTTTTCACTTGAGTTACGGTATTTGTCACTGGTCCTTTATATCAGGCTGTGCGGCTGAGGGCGTCGGTTAATACAGGATGTGGATCTCCCTGGCATTCTTGCTGAGGTCATTTCACCTTCCTTTAGGAATCACTTTGGATTTCTTATAAATGAGCAAATAAATGTTAGAACCTTTCTACAAAGTTCTATCAAGTCCTTATCATAAGACAAATGCGGCCCTCAAACTTTTCCTTTCTGGTGCCCTTAACTTGTCAAAATCCTTTTTCAGATCTTGGATAAATTTTGCAAGTAAAAAAAAAAAAAAAAAAAAAACAGCTACAAATATCAGATGTTCTAACTACAGAATGGATATAACACCAATTACCAGATGTTTCAGTTTTGTTTCTGTGGCTGTGATGAAATACCCAGACAAAAAGCAACTTAGGGAAGAATGGGTTTATTTTAGCTCACAATTTCAGGTTACAAGCCATCATAGCAAAAGAGTCAAGGCAGCAGGAACCAGAAGCTGCTAACCACAGCATATCCATACTCAGTTGGAGAGAAAATGAGTGCACCATGCCCAGCTAACTTTCTGTTCTCTTATATAGTAGAGCCCCATGCCAGGAAATGGTGCAATCCATTTCATAGCTTAGTCTTCTCATATCAACCAAGACACACACCCGTAGGCCAATTTGGTCTAAATAACCCTTCACTGAGACACTTCTCAGGAAATTGTAGGTTGTATCAAGTTGACAATTAAAACTAAACCATAAAACTACATATTTAGGGCTGTCCCCACTTCTGATCAAATTAGCCAGATGATTTTTTTTTAATTTTCTTATTTTTACCAAAGTGATATAAACATAACAAATATATCATCTTAAATATTTTAATTGTATATTTCAAAGGTATAAAATATACTCAGAATGTTGTGCAACCATCACCACAACCCACATGTAGAATTCTTTTCCCCTTTCCAGGCTGCAACTCTGTATGAATTAAACAATATCTTCTCCTCTCCTCTCCTCTCCTCTCCTCTTTTCTGCTCTTTCTTTGTACCCCAGACTACCACTCAGACCCTGAGTTTGCATTCTTTCTGACTCATCCAAGTGGAATCATATTGTATTTGTCTTTTTGTGACTATCTTATTTCACTTTTTATCATCTCCTCAAAGTTTATCCATGTTTCTGTGTGCCAGAATGTCCTTGTTATTATTGAATAATATTTAATTATCAAAACCACTTTTGCACATTCCTCCACTTATCAATGGACACAAAGTTGCCTCTGTGTTTTATCTCTTGTGACTAATACTGCTGTGAACATGGGAGTAAAAATACCTCCAACAGACACAAATTTCAATTCTTTATGATATATGTCATATAATGGAATCGCCAAATAATGGAATTTTTTTTGTTTTAATTTGGACCTGCTACATTGTTTTTCATAGTAAATTACTACTCACATTCCCAACAATGGCATAAAAGTTTCCAATTACCCCATCAATACTTAAGATCTCCTGTTTATTCTATAGTTGACATTCTAATGAGCGATCATAGTATTGTTCTTTATATGAACATACTGTATTTTCTTTTCACAAAAGGATTGATTACTTGTGACTGAGTTGAGGATGGTTACCTGCAGATTACATGCTGCTCGCTTAAGATCAACTTCTCTGCTATCTGCATTCCACACCTCTGGGGGATGGATCTGAGCTGACTATTTCGGCCAATAGAAAGTGCTAATGATGATAGTGTGTCAGTTCTAGACTGTACTTTTGTGAGGACTTAAGCTTCCTACTTCCTGGAGTCTTGTGCTACTATGTCAGAAATGCAGGTCACTTTGCTAGAAAGAATGATCAAGTAAAAGAAAACCAAGTATCAGATATGGATATTGATGCTTAATACCCATTCTCACATAGCTATGTGATTACAGATGTATGAAGACCCCAGGTAAGGACCACCAAGATGAGCTTGGTCAACTCCTAACACGAAAACAGACAATAGTCAAGGGTTGTTGTAAGCCACAAAGTATTGTTACAATTGATTTTGCATCAGTATATAACTGAGACAAATGGGTCCCCAAATAAGATAAGAATCCAGACCCAAAACTCCCCATTAATCAGTATTTCCCCTCTACATCCAATTGTGTTGAATTTTCTTCCTGTTTATCTGGGGTTTAGTAATGAATGTGGGTCATTAGTGTTAAGCTTGAGCCTTCTAGACATGTGTCTACATACATATCTTCAAGTTTGTAACTTTACATTACATAAACACACAATTCACAAGTGCAACTGGCACATCGCTTTATGGTTGCAGAACTGATGCCGGGGAATCCCAATGGAGATCACCCAATTTCACATATCAGTGATTTACTAGGCAACAGGGATACACCATCCGATTGTGTGCTTGTTCTTGTTCCGTGAGAGGATGCTAACAGAGGACATTCTCTAGCCCACCAAAAATAGCCAGCTCCATAATTTGCCCTTCAGCTTCTCAGAGAAGAGCTCTATTGTGTGGTCGTGTGCTACTTGGCTTCATGGAGAAGTTTATCTTCTGTCATGGCTAAGAGAGAGATCCAGCACCAGGTAGTAGAACTATAAAACTTCCTAAACACACAGCTTGGCTAACGGATATCAAATCAGTCTCTGTGCTTAAGCTCTCTGACTGTGTATCCAATTTGAGTTACTAGACCTTTGGTCTACTCATTGTGTTAGGAAAAGAATAGGCAAAGATATATTATAAATCAGAATGTCTTTTTTTTTTCTGTGTGTTCATAGATTATCTTCTAGTCCAATGTTATAGGCATGTTGTGCTCTACAACTCAGAAAAAGCCCCTAGCATTTATTTATGTAGCTTCTCAACCCACAATCCAAGTAACATCATCGGTCTTACATGTCTCTCTGCTCCGTGTTTCAGTTCCATTATTTCTCTAAACCCATTTAGCTGTGCATGTTAAAGGGTTCACTTAAACAAAATGGTGTGTATGTGATACAGCTGCTAGTACAAATGTTAGAAGCATGTCTAGAATACTTCCATCTCCTTGTGACCACTACTGTCTTCCTCACTTCAACCCTCTCTTCTCTTGCCTGCATTACTATGACAGCTCCCTAACTGGTCACTGCTTCAGATGATCCATAGACCCCTTCTCTGATCCATTTCCACAGAGTAGCCAAGGTAATTCTCTAACCACAAACCTTGCTCAAAAATCACCGAAGGTAGCTAGAGGGGTGGTTAAGAGTATTTGCTATTCTTACAGAGGACCAGAACATGGTTCTCAGCACCTTCATCAGGTAGCCTCTGCCAGCGCCTTCACAACATGACAGACACACACCCATCACAGAAATAGAAATAAAGAATTTTTTTTCAAAAAAGGATTTCCCGTCACTGTGGGGATAAAATAATTTAAGATTCCACATGATCTGGCTTCCCTTTCCAACTTCATGTCTACTGTTCTTCATTCCTCTTACTCCCACCACAGTGACCTTCCTGTACCTCTTAAAAACATGCCAAGTTCATAATAGTCTGAGTACTCACCATTCTCTCTGGAATGGACTTCCTCCAGACCGTTTGGATCTATTTAGTGTTTTTGCCGTCACAGAACTTCTGAGGCCTTTCTGTATAGTTTAGCAGCCCCAGACCCCCATTTCTACTTTGTTGCTTTTTGGGCCTTCTGACAGTACGAGTTGTTGAAGGGGAGCGAGACCAGCCTGTCCCCCTCGAGGCTGAGCGAGATGGTAAGTATCGACAGCCTGATCACTCCCCCACCGGGAGAAAACCACACACAAGAAGGGAGAACTGTCAAAGTAGGTACTCGCTTTTATTATTACAAGCCGCCTTTTTATAGGCTGAGGGTAAATGGGAGGGTCTAGGAGATGAGGAGAGGTGACTTAGGGTATGAGGTAAAGTGGAGTGAGGGGGAAGAGCCAGTAAGATTTTTACACGTAGCAGTTACTAGGCAGAGTCACCACCAGAATAGGCTATGCTTAGTCACCGTTATGCGGAACTAGAGACGCCAAGACAGGTCTCTAAACTCGAGCTTGGTTTGAGTTTGGACCGTAGGCCCCTCTCCCGGCCATAAGGCCCAACAGTTGCTTTCACCTGTTTTATTTTATCTTTATTGTATTCTTCATCACTTTCTATTCAGTTTCCCTTTCTTCCTTTCTCCATCTTTACTCCCCACACCAAACTGTTTGCATCCTGAGTTGATTTCTTTTGAAGCTTGTCATGTGTGTTCTGTCTCGGTTCACACGTGTCACCTTCCTGGTTCTAGTTTTACCACCTCCTTCTTCGACTCTTTAAGAACTCTTAGAAACACCTTCATGATCTCTCCAATCCATTCTTCAACAAGCTTTCAAAGCCTCGAGATGTTTGCCTGCTATTTGCCAAATGGTACACTCCTTAGTTTAGAACATAAGGGACTACAGTCTCACTTTATGTGGAACCTTATTCTTTACCAGAACGGACCTTTCACACTATGTTCTCAATCATCTTAAAATGTTTCTGTTCAAATTTTCCTTGGTTGCTTCTTACAAAATCTTATTTTTAAATTCCCAATATAAAGGACACATCCCCTTTTAAGCCTAGATGGTATAACAAAGACCAGATGAAGAGAAAAAGTCTCTTCTTACCTTTATAACATGTTATTTGTACCTCGTGATTAAAACTATATATATATATTCCTTAGCAATATTTTAAGGTGCTTAAAATGAAATGTTTTTCTAAGACACTACATTATTATTTCAAAATATTTACTGCCTACCTCATGGGAAGATTAGATCTCTCTATCTCTCATAATAGATTTGACTACATGGCTGGCTTTGACCAATAAATTTGAGCAGAATTGATATGCTACTTCTGATCCAGCATGCATTTCTGCCATCTCTTTACTGATCCTTATCAAAGACAAGTTTATCCCAATCAGAAACTGCTCCTCTTGCTCAGATCCTAGAATGGAGAGGAGGAGTAAAGCTATATGCCACTCAGCGTGGACATTAACGTGGATGGGAAATAAACCACGAGCTGTAGGTTTCAAAATATGGGCTTGTCTGTCATAGCAGCATTACTTAGTGAAAGACAGTTCAGTTTGTTATCCAATTCAACAAATATTCAGTCAATCACAGTCATTACATAATACTAAGAACACACTCTAGGTCCTAGAACACGGGCTGGAGATGTGGCTCAGCAATTAAAAGCACGCACTACCCTTATAGAGGATCAGGGTTCAGGTTCCAGCATCCTCGTTGGGTAGCTCACAACTACTTATATAACTCCAGATCATGAGATCTGATGTTCTCTTTCAGCTTCTGCCATGCACCTGAGCTCACATAAACATACCCACACAGAGACACATAATTAAAAATAAGACAAATCTCTGTTTAAAATACCATGGGATACATAAAAATTTGTAAAGCAGTTGTCTTGATTTTAAATAATAACATGAAACATGCTTTCAAGTTGCTATAACCCAGAGCAATATGCCAAGAAGCTATTGTGAGGAGTTATAACCGATGGGCTAGTAGATGTCAGGAAAGAGAAACAGACACTAGAGGTGTCAGAAGTTACAGGAAGGCATTGTATTTGCTCTTGTTGCCTTGCCTTGCAAGCAGAAGGTCTTAGCAGTGTACCAAATAGAGAAACAGATGAATAATTGAAAAGGAAAAATAAACGGGCAGCCCATCACACTCAATATTGTCTGTCACGTCTGTCGTAATGAAATCATTTGATGGGCCACATCAGGGAAAATGGAATTATCCAGGGTGAAATACAGTGGGGTTATGAACTCATGAGTGGGCATGTTCACTTCAACTTGATCCCATGGTGAAAGCAACTTTTACTCATCCACCCTGGCACCTTCCAAGCTCCCATCGTTTCTGGTTAGTCATGTGCTTTTCATATGACCAACTGCCCTTGGCAGACAACTGAAGCAAGTTTATCTCACAGTCAGCAGCCAAGGGCTTCCTATTTTCAGTTTTACCCTCGATAGGAACCAACCGCCCAGCTAAGCACTCAAGACCTGTACTTCAGAGTTCTCTGAGGCCAGGAGAACTCGGTTCATGGACCAGTGGAGTGTGTACAAGTCTTCCCAAAACAACCACCTTAAATAACCTGGGACAGACTTTGTGAGGACAAATTTTCCTCTTTAACTCTGACACATGTTTCTAGGGTGATTCAAGTGACAAATGCCCTTTTCCTGGGTTCATAAATCATAAACTCGGGACTTACTTAAGTAGCTTAGTCATGCGCTCAAAACTATGAACAGGAAAAAATCTGAGCCCCAGAGGCTGGGAAGGCCAGAATGAACTCTTGCCCTGGCTTTCCCCTAATTGAGACTCAGCAATGGAGCAAAGTCTATCTGTTTATAAGATCTATAGCTCTGAAATTCAGAGAATCTATAAAGCTACACAGATCCCAAAAGATTTTCTTCTGGAAAATAGCCTGTTCTTACTTGGACATTTTTCCAGAAGACAATGGACCTGAGGGTCTTTACTCCAGCACACACCTACAAGGTTTTCTTAAACAAACAAAGTAAGCAGGTTTGGTAATACATCAGCCCTACTAGCTACTGCAGGTGACAACAGAAGTCTCAAATGTTTATAGCTGATTCCAAGTGCTGTCTGCTGTAAGATCGTCTGACGATACCAGCAGTCACGGTGCATCTAAGATGTGCCCCCCCCTCCTAAATAGAGATAGTCAATATACCAAGCCTGCTACATCTGGATGGAATCCAAGAAGAGCACAGCCTCATGCCCTCCACAGTTTAGACGTGGTCATCGTCTGACTTACTGACTTACACACTCACTGTGCGTTACAGTCTCATGGTTATAGAACAGCCACCTTGCGGGTCTGTCACAGGTCATCTATGTGAAAGCCACACCTGCTCTCTCCGTTGGGACTCCACCTGAGTTCACTTCAGCTCTTGCATTGAATGTGGTTTCATTAACTTTCTTTTACTTGGTTGGCTTGTTAAATATTGCATTTTCCACGTTTCTTATGTCTCACAGTAAGCCAAGTAGCCATTCATATTAATGAAATTACAGACAACTGGGATGAAGAAAAGTGGCAAGTCATCCAGCATATCTGCTTTCAGCATGTTGACCAAAAAAATGTGAGATCTCCATCAGCCTGGAAATATTCCTTCAGCCCATGACAAAGTTGTGAAATTCTCTAATTGCTGGCCCATACTGTTTCCCGACTCAGTCCCTATAACCGCTCCAAGAGCTCCCACGCTGGAAAACAGCTGTCTGCTGTTGCCCAGGTCCCCATTCCCTTACTCACAAGCCAGAAACTCTCCCGGCCTCATGTCCGCCCAGTGCTTGTTCTGGCTGTCTCCATCCGGCTGCTCTTCACACTGAATACTCTCAGGACTCGTCGGAATGTCAGTCACTGTCCCTTTCACAATTGAAAAGAAAAGATTTTCGTATCCTTTTTTCCACTTTGTATTTCAAAAGAGATAAGACTGGTTCTGTGTTTTATAGCTGGCCAACTTTGGGGTTTGTGGGGAGAAAAGTAAAGGACAGAAGATGAATGATGTATCAAAGCCAAAAGTTATCAGCAAAGGTGAACAGTTGGAACTGAGTGCCCTGCCCTTCCCCATCTGGGCCTTCCCAGTGACATCAAGGTCCCCAGCGCAAAATAAGTTCTTCATAAACAATTGTTTGAAAGATGTTCAATAAGGAAGACTGAGTTGCTCCACTATCGACCGAGGGTATCAGGAACTCTTTTCTGAAACAGATCCAGTCTTAGGAGATGTCTTCCTTTCTGTAACAATGTTATCTTCAGGGTGAGGTGCTGAATTCCTCATACTGAGGAGTCCAGATGTCTGCTTAGCTCCCTTTCTTTGGCTTAATGAGATTAGATAAGGTGCCTGCTGTAGATTCACAATGATAGAAACTTCAGGTGTTTCATAAGCTCAAACAGAAAGGGGAAAAAAAGGAAAAGTTTATGAGATTCTCATTTTCATGATGAGCCAGAGGAAGGAAAATGATCACACTGAGGATTAATGCAGGAGTGTTATTATTTATACCATGTTTCCTTACATCTAAGCTCATCTGAATCCTTCATTAGCATGATGGGAATGGCGGGCAGAAATTACAGTCTCCATTTTTAATCTGAAAAGTTGAAAGTTCCAAGAATTGAAGTCCTCACGCTATAATCTTTACAAGAAAAGGAACCCAAACCAGAGCCCAGATCTGCTCCTTCCAGCTGAGAAAGAATATTTCTCTAGCTACTCTCTAGAGAAATTAGTATTTCCCTAGCTGTCAGTCATCAGTTGGTTCTAAGGTTTTTAAGTCTCCAAGTAGAATGTGGCTTTTTCTTTTGGGGGTGTAGTCTATCTTTCCACCTTGAAATCCAGAGAACAGGGCTATGTCATATTCATTTGGTCCTTTATATCTAAACAAAGTTTCTGTCAAAAATATAGAACCTCAATGATATTTAATAACAATCATATTATTTTAATAATTAAAATTGGCTCTTCTAATATATTAAACTTTTAAACTAATATAGTAAACTTTTTATTGGTTTGGAAATGGTCTTTTCATGTAGCCCAGGCTATGAAGATATGAAGCACAAATTCATCCTTTCTATTTCTGAGTTCATAGTTTAACTGACACATCAGTCTCTAACAGTTTTTAAATTCAATATTTTCTATCCATCATTTACAATGTCAAAGTTGAATAATTGTCATTGTATGGTCAATGTGAACAATTAGTCTAAATGTATTAAACTAAAACCAGACTTATTGTAAAATAAGAAATCAAACAAGCTACACCAGACAATCTATATCAGGGAGGATTGCAGTTGAAACAGACAACATGAACTGTGATTGGAAAGAAACACAGAGGCACAAGGCCTCTAATGGAATGATTTCTGTGTGATAGGGGGAGGTGTAGCTTTCCAGTGGCCCATTGTTCACAGGGCAGTGGGGGAAGGCATCCTCTTTGGGATGTATAATGGGGCTGAAGAGCTCTCTTGAGGTCTCCATCTACTTTTTTCTTCTCTGCCTAGAGCTAGTTCACGTGTCTGATTCATCCTCATGAGGAGTGTACGCTATGGCAGGCATGAGGTGTGTGGTGGTTTAAATAAGAATGAACTTTATAGGCTTATATATTTGAATGCTTGGTAACCAGGGAGCGGAACTATTTGAAAGAATTATAAGGATTAGGAAGTGTGGCTTTGTTGGAGTAGGTTTGGCCTTGTTGGAGGAAGTATGTCACTAGGGGTGGGCTTTGAGGTTTCTGAAGCTCATGCCAGGCCCAGAGTCTCTCTTTGCCTATGGACCAGGTTGTATCTCTCAACTACTTCTCCAGCATATCATGCTTGCCATACCTCCCATGCCTGCCACCATGCTTCCTGCTACAATGACAATAGACTAATCCTCTGAAACTGCAAGCAAGCCCTCAATTAAATGCCTTCCTTTGTGAGAGTTGCCATGGTGTCTTTTCACAGTAATAGAACAGTGACTCAGATAAGATGCCATATTTCAATATCGCCAGCCTTCAAGTTGAAGAATAAATCCTTTGTGGATGACCATGTCATGAGGGAGAAACTAATGAGGCAGAGTCCAAAGCTCTGCTAGGGTAGTGGTGTTGTTGTTGCTGTTGTTCTTTTTTTAATTTAATCTAACAGAGCAAAAGTGGATTTAAAAAGCAAAACTGAAATCTATTTTGATGACCTTCAGGAAAGGGACTTCAAAGCAAAGATTTAATTGGAAATTGTAGCTACTCAGCTCTTCTGGAATATAATTCATTCATTTAGGATTAAATATCGCTGATGATTTGGCTCTGTTTCTACTATTGTATCTCTGTAATACATTTCCTGACCTTTCTACAGACTTTTGTTCTGATCTTTGGTGGAGAAGACATTTAATAATCATGTGTCTCAGGGATTCTATTTGCACGTTACTGTAAGTTGTTTACATCCCATCTCTGAGTCCAGAGCTTCTTAAACTTTTTATATTCAAAACCCTTCCTACCCAAGGAAGTTTCACATGACCCTGGTTAAATGGGTAGATAAAATAGGTTTACAAAGCATTTATAGATAATAAGTTATAAGCAAATAAGTTTTAAAACAATTATTTGGTATACATTTATTGACTATGTGTTAAAAACAGAAACAAATTTGCACAAATTATGTTGTTTAAATGTGAATTATGGGCTTGTGAGATAGTTCAGTGGATAAAGGGCATACACACATACATATACATACCTACACACATACACATGTGCACACACACTCTCATACATACACACACATACTCTCTCATACACATATGCACACATACCGTCATACATACTCTCATACACACATTTATACACATACCACACACACACACACCATGGAATGCATTGCATACACACTTCCAAAAAACAAATAAGCAGTGTGATAAAAATATAAACTGAAGTGACTTTCCAGCAGGGAGCAGAGCTTGATATATTTCTCAGAATTCAGTGCAACACCCTGCATTCACTGGGAGCCTAAATACACACACACACACACACACACACACACACACACACACTATATATATATATATACTTTCACTGACCAAGGAGACAAATTGCAAGGGAAGGCCAACAATCTGCTACAATTTCCAAATAATGCCAGTGATTTAGTCAACAGGGGTTTTTAGCTGCTGTCTTTATTAAGTTTCAGTTTTGATGGCTTAGTCACAAAGACCCTCATTGAGTAATATTTTGCCAATATAAATAACTGCTAGCCTCTTGACAGAATTGATTAATTCTATTAAAGACAAACTCAGGAGCCTCGGATATTACCAAAGTTTAGTATGGTCCAGAGAAAGAAAGATCTGTACCACAGTCCACACAACAGTAGCACCTTGAACTTGGTCATTTAAGAGAAGCAACACTGTGGACAGCCTGCAGCCTCTCCTGCAAGTTAGGTGTCATCAGTAAAATAAATAAATATAAACAAATAATCAAAAAGTTCTTGCTATTTTGGTGAGACTTTGGTGAGACTCTGACTCAAGGGAAGGAAGTAAGGAAGGAAGCAAGCAAGCAAGCAAGCTAAGCTAAAGTTAAACCACTATAGAAGACAGGCTTACTCTCCAGTTGTCATCAGTCTCTCATGACAATGCACTGTAATGCTAGACTGTTAAAGAAGATTATTTCTAGTTATGTTTAAAATAATTGCTTATACATTGCTATTTTGGTGAGCCTTGTATACAATAGTTATTCAATTAAATATCTGTTGAGAAACTGAGTGAACACATTCCCACATATTGAATAATACAACATATTAGTTTGGGTTTTTATATGTGGCACGCCTTCCAAGGCAGAAGCTTTTGTATCCTGTATTTTTGTAACATTTACAGAAGTCCAATTCCTCCTGTAAGGTTGTGAAGGAGACCCTATTGCCACTCAATAGGACTCAGAGCTGACACTGCCCGTGGGGGCCCAGTTCCACTGCCTGAAGCCTGAAGTGTGAGATGTGGCTCCCACACCACTGCACCCAGGGCACAGTGCTGAACAAAATTTTCTCTGCTGGTCACTCACGACGCCTAATCCTTAGTAAATGGGCTTGTGCTATCTTTTCTGAGTAACAGGACCACACTTCTACTTTTACACGAAGAGATAGATGATCTATATATGTGTTGGCAGGAAGAGGCAAGAGACATCTGGAACCTGGCAATACATATTTATTCATGACAAGTTTACTTGCATGCATATTATAATGGTCTCTCTTCCCTTGAATAACAGCAGTATCAACTCTTATGGATTTGAGTTTTTCTTCTTACCATCCCCCTTCCCTTAGCATCAGCTGTTGAGTTCCCTGAGTCACAAGCCAGACAATTCCAGTGTACACTCCCTAAGCCAATTCCTTTGGCATGAGCTGCAGTCAGGCCAAAGCTATTTCCTGGATGGAGAAAGCAGCCTGTTTGCTTTGTTCTCTTGGGTTGATTGAGAGCGTTGAGTTTTCCCAAGGAAATTCAGGTGGCCAGCCCTAACTGAGTGTCACCTCCTACAGTGACAGTCAATGTGACCGTGGCCTCAAGAGCCATTTTTATTACTATATCTACAACCCAAAATTATTTGGGAAAGAAAGAAAATAACACTGGCTCTCCTATCCCTCAACTGAGTGTCTCTGACAGAAGTGTTCTCCATGGGATCCAGCCTCCTCAGTTCTTTTTTCCCTAATGAATTCCCAGGCAGACAGAAAATGTTTTCTTCACTGTTTTGTTTCATTCAGAGAAGCAGTCTGTTCTATTTAATAATGTGATTGGATGTTCCTGCATCAGTTATCCATTGTTGTATAATAAACTACTTCCAAATTTTAGTGAGTTAAAGTAGTAAGTTATAATTGTTTCTTAGGTTTCTTGAGTTGACTGGGACCAGCTTCATGTGTCTTGGTTAGAGTCCCTTCTATAGTTTCTGTCAAATGTCACTTGAGGGCTCTTAGGCCTGGATATTCACAAGAGTGAGCTGTGAGAAATGTCAGGGAAGCTTGATCTTTCCTGTTTTGTCCTGTGGTCGAGTTCATACTCATTACGATAGAGTCAGTGGAGAGTTGGAAACAAGAGAATGACATGATTCTAAAAGGTCATGCTCTTCCAAAAATAAACATGCACCAAAACAGAGAATCTACTCCTAGGTATTTACCCCTAAATAAATGAAGGTATGTGTTCATAAAAGATTCACATGGGGAGCTGGGGAGAGACCCATTGTATAAGGGTACTTGCAGCAACCAGCATGAGTGTGTGAGTTCAGATCCCAGCACCACCACACATACACACCAAACACAGTTATGCAAAGTGGTCATAGAAGACTTATTCACAATAACTACAAACAGGAGAAGTCCTCATATTCATCAATGACAGAATAAATGAAGCAAATAATAGATTACAATGACTCAGCAATAAAAAGGAATGAGTTTACTTGCTATAGATGACAATAATTTATATGGTCGCATTTATGATACTCTAAAACAGAAGAAATCAATCTAGGCTAGGAAAATTAGAACACTATTCTCCTCTACAGTGGGGATGGAGGTGAGGGCTGTCTAGGGAGACGGAAGGGAAATGTTTAGAGTAACAGCTACCTGTAATTAAGGGCAAGGCGCACACAGATGCCAAAACTTAACAAATGTAAACCGTACTCAATCTTAGTCAAAAAGCCAAGAAATGGTAACAAGTGAAAATTCATGGTTAAAACGTGCACTAACGCAGTGGTTCTCAACAGCCCTAATGCTGCGACCCTTTAGTACAGTTCTTCATAAAATCATTTTTGTTGCTGCTTCATAACTGTAATTTTGCTACTGTTGTAAATCATAATGTAAATAGCTGATATGCAGATGATCTTTCACCCCGTGAAAGAGTCAACCCCCCAAGGGACATGACCCGGTTGAGAAGCTCTGCACTACAAGGAAAATTACACAAATATTGAACTGCAGTTAATAATATGAATGTCATAGTGCTCAAAGGGAGAACACTGTGCCTGCAATTTCTTTGTCATGTACTAAAATAGAGGCGGAGGGATGAGTCAATGGGGGGACTGGCCAGGAGGGTAGTTAAGATGAGCATAAGTAAAACGCTATTTGGGAGACTGTGAATGTTTGCCATACAAGTGTTCCAACTTCGCTTTGGATTTGGAGATTTTCATAATGAAATATTGGCAGATGTCCTGCTTAGCTTGAACTATCTCAACTTGACACTGCCTACAGTTCTGAGGGGGAGATCCTCAATTGAATTGCATCTGTGGGGGAATGTCTTGATTATTAACTGATGCAAGAGGGCCCAGCACCATTTCAATGCCAGTACCGTTACATGGCAGCTGGTTCTGGACTTCAGAAGAAAACTAGCTGAGCACATGTCTGTGAGCAGCAGCAAAGAACATTCCTCCATGATTCCTGCAGCACTTCCTTGCCTGTGTGTTGCCTGGTTAGAGGGAATGCTGTGTAAAATAGCAATCAAACATGCCTTCAAGTTCCTGCCTAAGTTCCTGCCCTGACTTCCTGCAATGATGGGCTATGACCTGGAAGAGTAAGCCAAATAAATGCTCTCCTCTCCTCATGGCTTTGGTCATGGTATTTGTCACAGCAACAGAATGAAACTAAAACTGGCAGAAAGGTTGAACTGACCTCTCCATAGGTAATTGATTTCAGAGACAACCGTGGGAATGGAAGGGAGGGGGGATTGTCTCTATAGCCAAAATAGAGAAGATTTTCAGTGTGGAGGTTAGTGCCAGTGACCACAGACAGGAGAATGGCTATGGGAAGCAACAGACAGATTCCATATTTATGTTGGAACCAGAAATGATAAGGCTTTTGATGGATTTTACTAGGTTATAAATAAATGGCAGATAAATGTGGAGGTGCATGCCTGTAATCCCAGTACTCTGGAAGCAGAGGCCGCAGGTTCAAGAGATCACCAAGGCTGACTTGTAGATTTCTCCTGCTGAACGGCCAATGGTATCATTTGTTAGTATGGATTTATATTGGTATCAGATTACTATCAGATTTATAGGACCAAACATTAGTTTTAGTTTGTTCCTATGGAGATCGAGATAGTTACATGTTGTCCAAGTGGTTAGAAATTAAAAATACAATTGTAGCTCAGTGGATCTAAAACCTTAAAACTATTTGTAACTAGGTTTGGTGCATAATAAGAATAATATATGCTTAATATTCTTTTAAGATTGTTTAACTAATATTGGAGATGTAGGCAGAGGAATAGCTATAACATTGTTAGTACACTCCAGTACACTCCATCTTTAAATTGAGGGAAGGTTAAACCTGTCAAGATGGCTCAGTGGGTAATGGCACTTACCACTTGATGACCTGAGTTTAATCTTCAGAATGCATGTGGTGGAAGGAGAGGACCCACTCCCATACGTTGTCCTGTCTGACCACCATATGCATGCCATTGCACGTACATGTGCCTGTATGTGCCCGTGTGGATACACACAATAAATAAATCATAAATAATTTAAAATTTTTAAAGAAAGAAATGTATCCATCCCTTCCTTTCCCTCTGGCAATGACACTTCCAAATCACCTCAAAGAAATTAAAATTTAAGGGTCTGGAAGATCACTCGGTTGGTAGAGTGTTTGACTAGCATGTAAGAAGCCCAGAGTTTGATCTCCTGCAAGGTATAAACAAGGGTATTGTGACCCACACTAGAAGGAGGCAGGAGGATCAGAAATTCAAGATCATCCTCAGCTACATAATGGGTCTGAGTTTAGCCTGTGCAAATAAGACCCTTCTCAAAGTACAGAAAGAGAAACAGGTGGAAAGAATTCCTTCCTTATAAAATAACTCACTTAATGTTTAATAACTGTTGCAGATGATTTTTTGTTTTATTTTTCTATTTGATTTTTGTCTCATATATGTCTCATATATGACACTCGTATGAGTGTCATAATATATTAGTGTCTCATATAACATATAAGTGAGTTCTCATATAACTAGTCCTAATCTATAGTTCCTTTGTTTTCTGACAAAGGGCTAGGACCCTGGAAGCCTCCACAGTACAACATTCTTGGATGCAAAATTTTAACACAAATTTCCAACACCTTTGTTAGATTCCTGCTTTCTTTATCAGGCAGAGCATACAGAGAGAAGCCCTAGATTAATCACGTAGGCAGGAAAATGAGGGGAGAGATGAAAACCTGTCATCCATGTCATTATTTCAGCACTAAGCCTTAAGGAGTAGGAGAGGTGTCACTCACAGCATCTCTGTGCTTGCCTGCACTGCATCCGCATCTGCAGCTGCATGATATACTCATCTGAGCTCACTGAAACACTCACCCCCTCTCCCCCAATTATGCACCCCCTTTCTCTCAGTGGAAACAAGGCCAATGTTTGTTCAAACTCAATGGAAAATAGTAGCGAGCATGATCTCGGTTTGGTTTCTCTTTTTAAGGTAACAGCTAATCGCTTACTTGAGTGCTTGACGAAGACTGAGGTGCCATCCGGAGCTCCCAGCCTTTCATTCAACCTTCATAGCAACGGTCCTGGGAGGTGGCAGCTATTATTATCTGCATTTAACAGGTGAAGTATCTGGAGCTCCAAGGTTAAGTCATCTGCCCAACTAGCAAGAAAGAACTGGAGTTCAAAATGAAGTCAGACTGTTGACACAAAAATGCCTGCCGTGTCCTCAGCTTCACTAATAGATGTGCCATCAGGATTACGGAGCATGAGTTAGGCCGATGGAGCCCCTTCAACCTTCCGCAGATGTGCGGCTCCCTGGCTTCTGCTCTGGTGTAGAGGGCAGAAGCTGAATTCAGAGGTACCCATAGCAAGTGCTCCTACTAAGGCCTCGAGGCCTCTGACTCCAGTATGCATGAAGCACTTCCACCAGGGAGCAAAGTTTTAACTCTCCTCAAAGATGAAGCAAGATACAAATATCTTTTTTAAAGAAAGGGCTTTAATTCACAGTAAGCTATCCCCTGCTTGTGTGGGGCTCCATCTTGCTTAGCTCTAGTTGGGAAGAACTAGAGAGAAAAGGAAAAAGTACAGTGAGGTCTAAAGAGGCACAGGCTGGACCAGGAAAGGGTTCACAAGTAAGGATCTAGCTGAAAGTCAACCTGAACCTACTGAATAGCTGCTTACCCATTGGCCCGTGCCCATAGGACCCCAGCCCACTCCTCCCCATCTGAAGACTAGCGCCAAAACCCAGACTCCACCTTACCTCCTGTCCCCTTGATGACGTCAGTAGTGTCCACATTGAAATGCTTGTTATTTGGAGAAACACTATGGTTGGTGTCAAACATTATTTCTCTGGTGCACTTGCTAGAACTCTGCTCTGCTGAGCACTAAAGAAAGGCCAATCCCTCCACCTACCCTCAAACATGAACAATACAACCACAGATTGGCTGTTCTGCCCCAAGTGTTCATTCAGACATTGTCCAAAGACTCCCACAGGACCGGGAGCTATTGATTCTCTGAGAGGCTTCAAAAACTGACAGGGAAATCAAGAGTGTTAAGTTCTGTCTAGGAATTCGACAGGGGGCGGCAGGGGGGGTGTCCTGTTATTTATTTAACTCATAAAATCAAGTGAACATCAATAAAATATTTGTAAAGTTTTATTTAACATTCTACATTAGACTAGAGCTTGATTAAAGGGCAACCCAGCCAGAGAACTGATCCAAACCCCAATGTACAATGGGGAGCCAGAGGCACACACCACTGAAGAATCCATCAGGACATGAAGAAGAAAAGCATATTTGTTACTGGAAGTATGCTCTGGCCACCCCTTGGCTCCTGAGACTTTGTGTTTTCAGTCAAAAGAATTCAGAGAAGACATAAAGAGCACAGAAGATTGTTGTGAGGTATTCACCAGAGAAGACTGGTCGGAGATCCCAGTATCTCCAGCTCTGCTCTCTGGAGACTTGGTAGAACCTTCAGAAATGTGGGGTAGCCACCCAAAAGACTCCTTGGACATGTATTGGAGCCAATAGAAAGTCTTTCTTAGCCAACCAGTGACTATATTGGGTGTTCAGGATCCCAGGGTGGCACAGAACCTTTTTCAGGATGAACTTTTAGGTACAAAAACCATGTTCTAGCTTGACTTCAGTTAACAAGAACAGTTAGCCAGAAAAGTACTCAGCACAATTTACTGCTGAAGCATTTCTCCAGCCCATCACCTCACATTTACTTTCTTAATGATGATGAAGAAACATGAGAACACTAGTTAGCTTTCTACAGCTTCTGCAGTCCAAAATAATTTTGTAGAAATTAAAGAGATGTCTTTGGTTTGTTCATGATTTTTATTTTATCTTTTGACAGGTTGTAAGTGTGCATATCTGACTGTCCTGTAAGTTGCTATATTGAATAAGTTAGCATCATACTCACAGACTACAGCATGCCTTGTTTGTGACTTTGTATTTAATTGTGGTAATTTTGCTGACTGTCTTTTACAAATGATGTTAAAACATTTATATAAAGAACACCAAAATATTATTAGCAATTATTATTATTGTTATTGTTATTATTGGTTTGAGATAAGGTCCCACTAGGTGGTTTTTCCTGACCTGGCATTCTAAATGTAGACCAGGCTAGCCTTCATCTTATACAGCTGGGCCTGACTCACACTGGAGAGCTGGGTTTAGAGACCTGAGGCTCTATGGCCTGATACAGCAAAGTCTGAGTCACATCAGCCTTAGAAACACATTGCGATGTGCTCTGTGTCCTTGTAGGACCCAGTTTTCTGTGGAAAACTCTGACAAGCCTAAGGAAGGAGTGAGGGGAAAAGGAGGGCAAACAGTGTGAAAACAGAGCTCAGTGGTAGGGAACTTGTCTAGCATGTTTGGGGTCCCTGATCCTGTCTCCTGCAAAACACACAGATGTAGCTTCCCACAGGCGACTGCTTACACATGTGCAAAAGCCACAGAAAGAAGAGAGCTGTCTGGAGAACCAAGGGAGGACATCTAAGGTCCACTGAATGGATCTATTCGTCATTGGGACATTTCTTTAAAAGGCATGGTGGTATGCAGGTATAATCTTCTTACCTGAGGAGAAGGTATTGTAGGGTCAAGGCTAGCCTGGCTGTGCACCAACAACAAAAACAAACCAATAATATATGTGTGTGTATATATATATATGTGTGTGTGTGTGTGTGTGTGTGTGTATAACACAATTAATCTTAGAAATAATATAAAATATATATTATATAAATATATTAATAGTGGTTATATAAATACATAATTATATGTTTGCATGTATATGTGTAGATAGATAGATAGAACATGAGAAAGAGCTCTCTGGGGACGTGGCTAAGGAATTAAATCAAGCAAAATTCCTGGGTGGATAGAAATGTCTTGATGTCTCCTCTGGTGCACGTGGTCGAGGTGGCCTCCATCTTTGATGTCTGACTCAAGAGGGGATTTGGCTGCTCCCCTTGGCTAATATAAACCAGGCTATTTGGGGAACTCATGTGAAAGGGAGCAAAAGAGGACTCAGCAAGAGGAGAGAAGGCTTCTGATACTGGCGTGGCAGTGAGGGGTCTGCACAGACATCCACAGCTCAGCACAGCCGGATAGACTGAAATAGACTTCTTTAAACAGAAGCACTACTGGAATCCACAAACTGGTTTTAAAATTTTTATTCATTTTATATTTTATTTAGACAAAGTATTATCTACAGAGATACACATGATTTTGGAGACCAGGAGATGGCCACAGATCCTCCGGATTCCCAGTTAGAGAGGGTTGAAAAGTTCCTGTGGGTACCGAGAACTGAACTAGAGTCCTCTGTGAGAGCAACAGTTGCTTTTTCCAACTAAATTATCTCTCCAGTCTTCACAAACTCAGTTTTTTTTTCAAGTCTTTTTTCCTCCTTCCCTTCTATTATAACTAAACATCAACGTTTGATTTCTCCTTTGCTTGGAGTCTTTGATCTTATGTTCTGCTCAGTCCAATCCAAGCAGATTTCTTCAAAGAATCCCTGTTGGGATGTGCTTGGGGCCCTCAACTAGATTAAATCCCAGTTTCCAACTCATCAGACTAAAATGTAGACAGCACAGCAACGGGGCAGATGTTAGGTAGAGTATACTAGAGTCCAGCGTCGCCGCCCCTCCCCCTCGCCCCATCGCAATTTATTTAGAGCTATTTTAAAGCCTGGGCCACGATGCTGCCTTTTCTCAGATTCACTGTAAATGCTCTACAGATTCCATTCTCTACCAGGAATTATTTGTAACAAGACTGGGAGATACCTGGTGGGAGGGGGTCACAGCTGACTGGGTCCTAGGATAGCTTCTGGCGTTTGACAGATGGTTCCAGGAGAGAATTCTGTGCAGAAGCCAGAGAGCTGTACGCTTCAGCCACCAAGTGGGGATGTGACCCCACCATTGACTTCCACCCCGAGGTCTTAGAGACCTCGGAAGCATGAGTTGTAATGAAATCCAGGGCCTGCGTTTTCAGCTGCTCTGCACTGTGGAGGTCAGCCAGGACGAGAGTGTGTGCAGCACTGTCCACGGAGAGGTCCCTGCAGAGGGCGCCCTCGCACATGACCTTCAAACGCTCGAGACCATACTTGTTAGCAGCTGCCAGCACACCATCCGCTGTGGCGTGGAGGTTTGGCGCCTTCCCGGTGTAAATGAAGCCCATCATTTCCTTGAAGACTTGCAGTTCCATATTATGGATCTCAATATGATTCTTTTTGCTCTCCTCCATTTCCCGATTAAACATGGCTCTGAAAACTGGAGAGCGAGCCGCTAAAATAGCCTTGTGAGCCCTGAATTCGTGACCAGCTACAAACAAGCTGCAGTCTGTGAAGAGGGAATTCTCCCACAGTCCTCCTACCTCATCTGTCAATGTGCACCTTGGAATCTTGATCTCAGGCGTCATGTTCTGCCCAGAAATGCTGAAGGAGTTTTGGGCTACATTCACCTTGCAGTGAAGGATGAACTTGTCATCAGGGAGAAGCCAGTGCATCTGGGAGAAGAGCATATCTCGAAGGATGAACTTTTTGAATCCCCACTGTTGGTTTTCCGGGAGCCTGAAGACTCCTGAGCTCATCATACTTCGACTTATCTCCCCTTCGGCATTTAAGATCCAGAACTGGCACTTTGCCCAAACTGGACACTTTGGACCGCTGAGCAACACTAGAGCAACTGCCACGTAATCTTCACTTTCTTCGTCGAGCCCGTGGGGGTATACTACTAAACACCATTTAAATTCTTCATTGACTTTTGATGAGAAAGTTGGGCTACTGATGGCTCCCTGCATCTCCTCCAGGCAAAAACGGAAGTTGGGGATGGTCCACTTGAAGGAGAAATTCTTGACTTCGATCTCTGTGTAACCCCAGGTATCGGCTACCAGGTCCCCTGACATTTTTGCTGGAGGTGGTCTGAAGGTTAAACTGAATCCAAAATGAAGAACTAGGATTTCTTTTTCTTTACCCTGTCAGACAAAATAATCGATACTTTTTAGATTTTTACCTTCAGTTCTTCTCCTCTGTTCCTCCTTATACTAGACTGAAAACTTGGGTCTCAGAAATTTTCTATCCAGATTTTAACAGTAGTTTCAGAGAAAGCAGTCTAGGCCCCCAGTGACTGTTACATCACTCCATTTTTTTTTTTCTAGATTGAATCATAGCTCAACTGGTAACTTAGTTTGGCTATTATGCACAACTTTTGAATAGTCTGGAACATTTTATACATTCTTATCTCAAAAAGTATTGTATTATTCAGGGTTCTCTAGAGTAACAGAACTTGTAGAATGAATGTATATATGTGTAATATATATATGAGAGAGAGAGAGAGAGATAAAAATAGATGGAGATAGATGATAGATAGATAGAGGATTTCTTAGAATGACTTACAGGCTGCAGTCCAGCTACTCAATCCAGGAGGTTAGATGTCTCAACTGGTTCAGTCAGTATATGCTGGAATTCTGAAGAAGGAGGTTCAATGCCAGTGAAGGCATGGACTTGCTAGCAAGACAAAACAAGGAAGTGAAAAGCAGAAAATCCCTCCTTTAGTGTCCTTAAATAGTCTTTCAGCAGAAGGTGTGGCCCAGTTGAAGGTGTGGTCTCCTCCCTCTAAGATTTGGATTCAAGATGTCTGTTTTAGCAGTGCGGTGGTGGCACACGCCTTTAATCCCAGCACTCGAGAGGAGCAGAGGCTGAAGGATCTCTGTGAGTTTGAGGCTAGCCCAGCCTACAGAATGAGTTCCAGGACAGCCAGAGTTACAACAGAGAAACCCTGTCTCGACAACCCCCCTTCAAAGAAAAGAGAAAGAAAGAAAAACGTGTATATCTTTCTGCCTGTAGGTACTTATTAAAGGTGAGCATCTTCTGATCTCAAAAGTCCATATTTGAAGTGGATCTACCTACCTTAAGCAAAAAAAAATTTTTTTCTTACAGATATGCTCTCCATTTTTGGCTTTTAGTTAATTCCATATGTAGTAAAGTTGAGAACCAAGAGTAGTCATCACAAATGTATTTTGCTTACTGTGGCTAATCTTCACAAAATAAGGGATCATGCCAATCTCAACACAGCTATACTTTACTCTGTGTAATTGTGACGGTGTTACAGTGATTCCTGCCAGAAACACCACAGGGAAGAGGTGTTTTCCCTTACCTTGTCAGTGGTCCCAGTGTTCACAATGTGGAAGGCAGGTAGAAGAGCTTGTATGTGGTGCACAGGAAGCAGAGCCAGGAACCTCTGAAAGTGGCTTCCTTCTTTCTGGCCTTTTATTCCATCCAGACCACCACTCTTAGTGGTTGCCTTGCCCCTCCCTTTCAGGGACTCCTTGGAAACACACTCTCAGATCCTCCTAAGGGTGTGGCTTATGAATATTCTAATGCTTCTCAATTTAATCACTTTGGCAAGATTCGGCTTCTCGGTACCTCATAGTCTGCATCCTCCACCGCTGTGTTCTGTCCTCTCAAACTTAGAACTGCCATGGTTACTCTGCTGGGCCTTAAAAGTGACAGATTATTCTGTTTTCCAAAAGGTGCGGAATATATTCAACGGGTACCAAAGAAAGAGCTTTGGAATTGTTCCCCTTCTGTAAAGTGAGGAGTAAAATGCTCTCAACATCTTCCATCTCTCTCCAATTCTTAACACCTTGGAGAAACGCACTAAAGCCTAGAGGACACAGAAAGGACATCAGTGATTCAATCAGTGATTCAATCAGCTCACCAATTCCCAGTCTAGCTCTCCTGTAAGTCTGATTCCAGGATAAATCAATCAACAGGTGATGATCCCTTGACCCCTTGATTCCTTGATTCCTCAGTCAGACTCATGAGTTGAGAGGTCCTTTTGATCCAATTATACAGACATACAACTTGTTGAAAGAAAAGAAAATAGTATTTAGTTCAAAAATTAAAAGAAAGAAAGAAAGAAAGAAAAGAAAAGAAAAGAAAAGAAAAGAAAAGAAAAGAAAAGAAAAGAAAAAGAAAAAGAAAAGAAAAAGAAAGCTGGACTAGCCAGGGGCATATTCTGAAATGAAAGTTCAGAGCTGTGACTCCCACTCAAATTTTTACAAACTATTTAAGCTTGAAAAACATAAGCATTTTGTGCCAACATAAACAAAAGTTAGTCATAATTTTATTCAATCAGAAATGCACTAACAATCTTGGTCAGAATCACCACAACCCAGAAATGACACACCTCTGTTCCCAAAACACATACCCAACAATCATTTTCTTTTGGCTTTACTGATGGGCTCTGAAGGCTAGGGGTTTTTCTCATTTTCCTGGGAACCCTGAACTTTGTCCCTGTTTTAAAACAGATTTTGCAGTTTAAAATGGCGTTGGTTCTACCATTTCATACCATGTCAATTGCAGGTGGTTAAATAGTAACATTGGTGACTCGACACCAGGTGGGTTTATGATCAGGTAGCCAACCCTCAAATCTGTCAGTTGAAATGTTAGTAGGTTAGTAGGTACCATCCCTTGTGGGATGTTGGGTGCCTGTGGCAACTCCAGGTGCCTGCAGAAGGTCCAAGGGACTGCTGGATGACCAGTGCCTGCTTGGTGTCCTTGTGCCTTCAGGATATCTATCCATGGGATATCCAGGTGCCTGTGAGATATATGGGTGTCTGTGGGTTAGCCTAGTATTTACATGATACCTGGACATCTGTGGGATTCCTTGGATCCTGAGGGAAGTCCTGGTGTCTGTGGGATGTCTAAATGCTTGTGGAATGCCCTAGTGGCCACAGGAGGTCCTGGTGCCTACAAGATGCCTGAAGAAACTCCAGGTCCTTGTCGGAGACCCTGGTACCTGCAGAGGCCAAGTGATTGCCGGAAGACCAGGTTCTTGTGTGATGTTCATGTGGCTGTAGGATGTCCAGGTGCCTGAGGGATAGCTGGGTGCTTGTGAGGTGTCTTAGTATCTGGATATCTGTGAGAGGTCTGGGTTGCCCCAGTACCTGAGTGATACCTGGATGTCTGTGGGATTCCCTGGACACTGTTGGATGTCCTGGTGCCTATGGGATATCTGGGCTCCTGAGGCATGCTCCATGGGCATGCTCTGATGTCCATGAGAGATCCTGGTTCCTGCAGGATGTCTGGATGCCTGTGAGTACCCCAGGGCCCGAGGGAGGCCAGCACCTGCAGGAGGTCCTGGTGACTGCTGGATGACTGGGTTCCTGTGTGATGTTTGGGTTCCTAAGGGATGGCTGGGTGCCTATCCATGTGCCTGCAGGATGCTCAGGTGCCTGTGAGATGCCTGGGTGTTTGTGGGTTGGCCCAGTGCCTGCATGATGCCCAGGCATCTGGGGGATTCCCTGGAGCCTGTAGGAAGTGTCCTGGTGCCTATGAGATGTCCAGATACCTGTGTGATACCCTGGTACCCTTGGGGAGTCCTGGTCCCTGTGGGAGCCCCTGGTGCCTTCAGGATGTCTGGTTGCCTGTGGGAACTCAAGGTGCCAGTGGGAGGCCTTGATGCCTTCGTGAGGCCCAGGTGTCTGTGGGGAGCCTCTGGTGTCTGTGGTAGTCTCTTGATACTGTAAGAGTCACCCAGGTGGTACTGATTTCAAAGGCATGAAGGGGTCATGGAGAACAACTGAGGCTTTGCACTATGAGAGGCCAGGAGAAGCCATTAGTGAAGGTGTAGCCTCAGTAGAAGTTCAAGACCCAGATTGAAGATGTCATGTAAAGAAGTTGAGGCCTGGCACCATGAAGAGACACCAAGAGAGGCCATTGATGAAAGTGCAGCCTCAATAGTAGTTGAAGGCCCAAAATGAAGAGGTCATACAGAGAAGTTGAGGTGTGGCAGCATAAGTAGAGCCCAGGAGAGGCTATTGATGAAAGTGCATCCCAGTTGCAGCAAGGCACCCCAGCATTCTGAAGATGGCAGTACCATGGGATGACCACCAAGAACAGTAGCAGTGGAGTGGAGCCAGCCAGAACCTAGAATACAAGCTGTGTGTGCTGCAGAGGGCAGAGACAGAGAAGTGATCCAAGCCCTTTGCAGTAATCCAGAAGATCATGAATGAATTCTAGATAATTGGACATTCATAATGTTTTTCTGCTGTCCAAAGACAGTAAAAAGCTTGATAGATGTTTGGTTTCATTAGGTCCTGTGCATTAGCAACCCTCTTGATTGTTATTCTTGTAAATGGTTTTGCTGGTATAATGTTAAATTGTGTTGTAGAGATAAAGCAAGTTTTTTGTCTTATACAGAAAAGAGGAATTGTTGTGAAAATTTATTTTTAGTTATATATAAAATATTTATTTTATTCACTGTTGGGTGAGGGGCTGTCTAGAGTGTTTTATATTATCTGCAGGTGTTGGATTTCTGTAGGGGACATTTGATAGCTTATGATCTGCACCTGAAGAGTTCTGAACAATCTTCTAAAGAGATGAAGAGCATTAGCCCTGGACTGAATTGCTCCTAATTGAATGAGAAGGAACAAATACTTACCAGCACTAGGCTTCCAATCTGTGATCTAAGGAAAGCCAAATTATTCCCCCACCCATGTACCCAATAGTCTTGGTGTGACCCTGATCAGTAGGAGAGGTTCATATGGACAGGAGCACATTCTATTCTTTTTAGTACATTCATGCAGCATCCTGCACAGAGTCCAAACCTGAGAGCGAGGCAGGCCATTTCACAACTCTGGAGCTGCCATGTATAGGTGTTCAGCTACTTGCAACAACTTCAAACTGGTGAAGTACCCTTAGGGTTGGATACAGTAGCCCCCAGCTTTATTGACCAGCCCACTGAATTAGTAAACAACTGAATGTGTAAATGACACTATATCCATGCATTTCATTGTCTCAAAGTAGTTTCTTATGCTCTTAATTCATCTGCCTCTAGTCTCCTACTTAGCTGGAGCCATCTCCCTACAGAACACGACCCTTTCTTTGAAAGCCTTTCATTGCTTTCCAGTACCAAAGGAAAGGACAAAATTATTTTTTTGTTTGTTTGTTTGGTTTAGTTTAGTTTTTGTTTTGCTTTTCAAGACAGGGTTTCTCTGTTGTAAATCTGGCTGTCCTGGAACTCACTCTAGACCAGGCTGGCCTTGTACTCACAGAGATCCACCTGCCTCTGCCTCTCAAGTGCTGGGATTAAAGGCATGTGCCACCATTTGCCCTGCCCGAGTAGGCCTAGATTGTCCTGCCCAGTGTCACCTCTTATGACTCCCACTTTTGTGCTGCGGGGCACAACCATGTGGTCAAATTCACAGTGTCATTTCTTTTAGTGCAGATGCACACACTTGGTTCCCATAACCATGAATAATGGTCAAGTATTTTGTGGAGACTCCTTTGCTGGAATTTGTCTGGTGGTTTTTTCCCATTATCATTTTCATTTCATTTTATTATCATCATCATCAGTGTTTCAACGAATTGCCATACTGTCCATCTAATGTTAAGGATAAATTATATTAATGTGTCTTATCACAATTAATAGGAATCTGACTGAAGCAGTGTTTGCATTTTCTCTGCTGTTGAGCTACTGTCTCTCCTTTCTGACTTGCCTACTCTGGTCTACCGAAGGACAGCATCATCATAGTTCATACTATGGGATGGAATGTGTGCTCTACCCCATCGAAAGGAAACATCTACCTAAGTCATTGAGCTCAATTTTGAAAACATTATGCCCTCTTACAGACCTGTTTTCACCCACAGATTTCTGTAACCCGCTTGGTTTCTCCACAGTAGATCTCTTTAACTCTAGGTAGTCAATAAAAACCAGTGTTGAAAAGGAAAGCATTTAATTCTGTTTTTACTTTTCTTTGGATTGACTTACCTTCTAAATTTGTATTATTTGCTGTATCTTAAATATGCAGTTTGCAGTCTTTATTCAATATTTACAGAAAACAAGGAGTGGTCCGTTCTCCATATAAAGGAGAAACAGTTGAGTTGAAATATTAGTAAAGAGTGAACAATGTTGTGATTATGCAAGATCATGTGTGTGTTACAAGGCTGTCTAGGGAAGTAGCAAAGAAGTTCGAGCTGGTCATTTGAGGACAAGTCACTCTCAAGGATTTGTTCTTCAGTCCCTTCAAGCCCCACGCCAGCATGAGTTAATGTTTGACATCACAAACCAAGCAAAAGGAGTGACTTTCCTCGATGGTACCTTCAAAGGCTGTTCTTTAGTTAGTATAAACACAGGATTTGGCTTTGCCTAGCACCCGATTCACATAGATGCTCTGGTCTTGACATGCCAACACTTTATATTAACCATCTTTTGATAAGAAAGCATTCTGGGTTTAGAAAGTCTATCTGTTTAAAAACAAATAAACAGAAAAGCCTACCACAAATGAAGGTGTCTACCCACTCGACTCAGCTGGGTTAGAATACAGCCAACTGCACTCAGCTGATAACAAACTCATGACTGGTGATTTCCCTGAGTCCAAGGGTCTTTTTTCCCAGGCTTATTTGAGTATGGATACAGCTTAGCCCAAGATTCTTTTACATTTATAGCAAACTTCTTAATCTTTAATCATTCTTAACAACTAAACAGTTAACTTGTGGCTAAATGGCCTGAACTGGATCCTTGGAATTTCCCTCAAAATGTTTTCACTGGGACAGAATTTCCCTGAGAAAAAAGCAATGAATTCACACAGTACTTTGGAGTATCTATATTGGTAAGAAAAAGGTATTAACTACCTAATAGTTAAACTTTTTCAAAGTGCAACGTACTTAGAAAAGAAAAAAAAAAATCCATGACCAACAGAATTGGTGACAACAGAGCTTCATCCAGTCATTGTACTTGATTTGAGAGTGACAACCTATGTGGCATTTTATGTCTGCTGATGATTTCCATCTCTGCACAGATGATATCTCAAGTGGCAGAGGACGTCTGACTTGTAGAGCCAACAACAGCAGAGGCTCCTGAGTGACTGCAAGAACATGTGCAGACATGAAGAACCAAGATGGCTGCACTGTAAAGAAAACAAAAACAGCACACAAAGTAGGTTTTAGTTTTTGATAAAATATGGGTCTAAAGTATAAGTAGTTATATGCACAAATTTAAAATAAATATGTTCACTAACAGGGCACTGCTTATTGATGAATGTGGGGAATGCAAATAATCTTCGTTTTTCTCTTGGATTGAATGGCACTCTCGGAATTTTCTTAATTATTCTTCTTTCAGTGATGTAAGCCAGCGTACTTTCTCTTCTGTTGAAATTTTCTTTCTCCTCCCACTCTATAAATGTAACATCGCCATTCTCTATTTGCAAGCAAGTGGAAGGAATTCAGACTTATTTTATGTGGTGTCTGAGGGGTGCTGGGATTGATTGAAGGCCACGGGAAAAAAGGAAAAATTCCATTTTTTTTTTTCCTAGAAGAATGTTTAAAGGCCTCTGAAGGTTTATATAACAATCTGGCAAGCCCCCAAATTGTTTTATTTACAACATCTGTTATCATTGGTGGTCACAAACATTACTTTTTTTTTTCCAAGAGAAAGAAGTATGCAGTGCTTGCTGATTAATTCACGAAACTAAAAGCCTTGAAAATATCTCAGAACAGATAAAGTCCATCAAAGTCCCTTGAGTGGGAATGGAGAGAAATGAGTACATTTAATAATCAAATGTTCTCTTTTTCCAAAGAATTTTCAGTGTTTTGCACACTGTCTGAATTGTAGACTTAGAAAGCCTTCTAGCTGAGAGGCTTCATAGTGTCCTGTCAGATGGTGTGGGGGCCCAGTGAATGATACTGCCAATCACAGCAGACAAACACATTTCTCATATGAACTTGCTTACTTTTCAGGGTCATTCTTGGGGCCCAGAGTAGCTGGGCAAGGTATGGATGGAGCAGGGAAGGTTCAAGGAAACAACCACAGAATGGTTATAATCAATTGGCAACTTTCCAGAGCAAGAAAAACTTTAATGTGGGAAGTCATTAAGAACATTGGTTCTAGCATTGAACTCTGGACCTTAATACTTGTAAGAATCACTGAAAGAAGCCAGGTGGTGGTAGCACACGCCTTTAATCCCAGCACTTTGTAGGCAGAGGCTACAAAATTCTCAATGAGTTCAAGGCTAGTCTGCTCTACAAAGTGAGTTCCAGGACAGTCCAAGTTACAACAGAGAAACCCTGTCTCAAAAAAATCAAAAAATTAAAGAATCACTAAAAGAGCAGGTTGAAGCACCTATCCTTAGACCCCCACATCCAAACAACTGTGCTTAGTTTGCCTAGAGTATAATGAGAATTTGCATTTTAACAAGTTCCAGGTATTAACAATGTGCGAGTGTGTGAATCCACTTTGGGGATAAGGTCAGACAGCTGACCTCTGAACAGTCTCTACCGCTTGAGGCAGTCATATGAGTCCCTCAGACAGCTTCTCTGTGAAATGAGATAGTAAGTTCCTACCTCATAATGTTCTGGGGAGGAGTTGATGAGGGAAGCCATGTAATTAAGAGAACAAACCTGGGAGCAATCTCAATACATAAATATCATGTTTATGGAATACTTTCTATAGCACTTTATCTCACTCCAGATAGAAAACCAAAGCTCCAAGGGATTAACTGTTTGGTAATCCCAGAGCAACTGAGCAGGGAAGCTGAGATGTAGACCTCTGGGATCCAGGTTATCTCAGGGCACGAGGCTGAGATGTCCTGGAACATCTTGCAAACACTGAACACTGTCACTCAGTCTGAAACACATGATCTTTATGTAGAAAATAAAAATTGTAAACAAGTGTGGAGAGGCACACAGATATCTGCTGAGGTCCATACCCCACTTCTGCCAAAGGCAGGAAACACACTGTCCTGGGTTATCAAAAAATGGGAAGTCAAGGCCATGCTGAGCGAGGAACCTGTTACAACCCTAATTGAGATGCTGGCATCACCCTATCCCTGAAGAAGATGAGAGAACTGCGTTACGTTAGACAGGTCTCTTGATTCCCAGAGGCATATGGAGACCATGAGTACAATCAGTCCCAAGCTTCCAACAGGACACTTGGGATAGCAGACTTACTGCCAAGAGAATGCCAATATTTGACTGCTGAGATAGAGAAATTCTTTAACTTTAGCTGTAATAAAATGCACAATTATGCATTTTTAAAAAGAACAAAACAAACCTTCTATCCAGCCAATAGAATGTGATTTTTTTTCTCTGCAAAGCAACTGAAAGGGTAATGACACCTAACCCTGCTTAAGCGTATTTCTATATCGGAAGTCAAGGGAAAGGATGTTCCTCTCACATCCTCAATAAGCCTGTGCTTTGGGAAACTGGAACACCAGGAGGAACACAGATCCTTGGAACATTCCATTCAAAGCAGATTTAAAAGAAAAAAAAAATCAGAAAAAAGTCATGACATCCAGAAGATTCCAATAATACCTACATCATATCAAAGACCTGTTTTGAATTTTACCAAACTGACAGCTTCATAGACTTACTGTGCTGGTTAAACTACCATGTGTACAGAGCCTAATAAAGGCTTGGCATGTAATAATTGTTCTATATGGATTTGCTGTTACTATTATAAAAAACATTATGATTCATGGTCCTACAGTAAAGCCATTGGGTTTGTAAGCTCATTCAGAATTCAGATTTTCCAGATTATGAAATAAGAAATATTCCTTCATATAGATTTTTTTAAAAAGAGCTGAGGTGAAGAGAAATATTATGACAATAAAAGTTTCAGTAAATATGGAAAATAAGCTGTTTACAGAGAACCAGTTTTGTGTTTTTGTTTATTTTCATTATTGTTTGTCAGTGTACGTATTCTGGAATAAACTCTGAAGACTTCAAAATCACAGTTGATTGATTTCAATCTAAAATGGTCAAATGTGGTAGTAGAAGTGGATGTGGATATAGATGTAGATTCACCAGATGTGGCTATTGGATCAGGGCAGAGGACAGTTTATTCTTTTGTTTAATTAAATCACTGGTTCTTAGCCTGGAGCCCTAGAGCTCTAGAGCAGTTCATCCTATTAATAATCTAAGTCTTAATCCTTGAACTGGAAGGCTTTAGCCTTTGTACAAGCTAGAACATTTAAACTGCTAGCCTGAATCTAGAAGGCTTCAGCCTTAGCCTTCCAAGACCCACTGCTGACTGAGTCACTCTGACTAGCTCTTTATGAACACTGACACTTCTGGTTCAACTCACTCTTGGTTCGGGGCTTTTTCCGCCAAGCTCTGCTGTGTCTCTGTGTGTCTTTCTGAGCTCTCACTGCTCAGAAAGTCCATCCTGCCTCTGTAACCGACTCTGCTGTAACTGACTGCTCTGTAACTCACTCCAGCCTCAGCTTCTGTACCTCCTCTGTTCAACTTAATCTGTTAACCAACTGCTGCAACTGACTCTTCTACTGACTTCTATAACCGACTTTTCAACTCATTCTTCAGCCTGCTTCTCAACTCACTGTTCTGTCTGCTTCTTAGCTGACTCCTCTTACTCCTACGTAACTCTCTTTTACTGAACCTAGAGCCTGCCTTTTCAGGTGAGAGTTGGGCGTGTCCTTACTCTGCTAACTCTTCCTCTGGTCAGTCACTTTGTCTGCCATTCACTCTGACTTATCTCAGATGTAACTTCCTGTGTGACATTGACTCCTTCCTGTATCTGATTCTACTTTTTTCCCCCCTAGGGATTAAAGGCATGGACCACTGCTGTCTTTTGAACACTACCACTGATTTCTGAATACTGGATTAAAGGTTTGTCTACATTCCATCCAGACCACATAGACCTCTAAATGTAGCCCCTGGAATGTGGACCCTAGCTTTCTTTTCACACAGAGCTACTCCTCTACATCCAAATATAAACACAAAGTCACAACAGGAAACAACCTATATCCCTTTTAAATGTTGACTTTCTAATCTATTACAATCTGATGGTTACACACATATAACCCAGCTACTCAGGAGGCTGAGGATTGTGTTGGAGCCTATGAGAATGAGGTGAGCTTGGGCAACAAGATCAGACCTGTCTCAAAACAAAACAAAGTCAAAAGTAGATTGTTAGGAATTTGGTTATCTCAGGGACTATTGTCTACCATGTTCATTTTGCTAACCAAAACATTATAGTGTGTTCTGACATTTTACTGAGTTTTGAATAGCTGCTTTTATCATTGCATTTGGTCAGGAGAGTTCTACCTTATTCACAGGGTTAAGTCCCAAATGAATGTTTAAATGCAGTGCTGGAGATATAAAGCAATGCAACTATTCAACTGGCTAGTTAAAAAAAATGTAACTCAGAGGCTGGGGAGATAGTTCAGTGGGCAAAGTGACTGCTCCACATGTATGAAGATGTGATTTTGGATCCCCAGCCTTCATGCAAGAAGGCTAGGTGAAGAGGCAAGTGTCTGTAACTCCAGTGCTGGGGAGGTAGAGACAACTGAGTCAGTCTCTGGAGCTCACTTGCCAGCCAGCCTAGATGAATTGATGAAAACCAGGTTCAGTGAGTGATCTTGTCTCAAAAATTAAGTAAGATGGAAGGATGGAAGGATGAGTTCGTGGGTAAGATCACTTGTCGAGCAAGCTTAAGGACCTGAGTTCGGATCTCCAGAACTTACATAAAAAACAGTTGTGGGTTGTGCATGACTGTAACCCCAGCATGTGGAGAGCTGCCACAGGAGGATCTCTGGGCTGGGGCTTGGTGACTGCCAGCCTAACTCTAAGTTCAGGGAAACTTCCTGTATCAAAGGATAAGGCCAAGAGTAAGAACAGAACCCCAACATCTTCCTCCAGCCACCACACACATACATGTGCAGTTCACAGAAACACAAGGAAATGGAAAGGTAAAGGATAGGTAAGGAAGACACCTGATGTGTGTGTGTGTGTGTGTGTGTGTGTGTGTACACGCACACACACACAAATAATAAATGTAATCCAGGGCATGCCTAGAAGTATGTCAGTTACAACCATTCCCTCACTTCCCTGAAGAAGAGAGTGAAGCCTCAACTGAGTGACAATTTTAGCTGCATTTAAAAAATCAGCATCATTTAATCCTGGTGACATGCTTATAATCATAACATGAAGGAATCCGAGGCAGGAGGATCATAAACTCCAGACCAGCCTGGGCTACATAGCAAGATCCTATCTCAACAAAATAAAAATAACACAGACAAACAAAACTATATCTGCACGTAGCCAGAAACACAGAAAACAATTGTTTCTACCTGTACCATCAGGTCAGCCAATACCCTTCTTTTTCCCTCTCCCCCTCCCCCTCCCTCTCCCTCTCCCTCCTCCCCCTCCTCTCTCCTTGATTCAATTTCTACCCATAGCCTGCATTGGGTGGCTCAAGTTGGCTCTGACTTTCTCAAGAACATCTGTTTTCTGTTGTGCTTCAAAGATAACAAGAGTCCCAACCCCAGCCCCCACAGTACACGATCTTGGGAATTTTATATTTCACCTCAGCTGCTTCCTATTAATCCCTCTCCTCAAAATCTCATCCAACTAACAAGTAGCAAGCACACCACCTTCCCAATTTGGGGGACAAGAGATGATACTATAATTGATAACAAGATTGTGCTTAAATGTTTTGTTCAATCCCACCATTATGTTTGTAGTGCTGGGAATTGAACCCAGAGCCTTGGACATGCTCTGCTATGGAGATACATTGTAAGGCCTTGTTCTATTCCGTGGATGCCATATTATAACTCCAAGTCAAGAGGAAAATGCAGAGAAGGGACAGCGCTTCAACACCAAACCACAGAGCTCTCTAGGTAGTCTCTCTGTTACATAAACTTTTGCTCTGTGTTCTTCTCTGGACTTATCTTCTTCTAGATCAAATGTATATCCTAAAGCAACATGTTCCATAAATGGAGAATGTCTAGACCTCTTTCCGGGCTCAATCTGCTGTAGAGGCAAATACTTTGATTCTGTTGTTATTGCTTGATTGTTATTTTGTTGTTGTTGTTTTGGTTTGTTTGTTTGTGTGTTGAAGACTGCTCTCTAGCAGGTACAATTCATCACCAAATTAATCCAGTACTTAATGCTACTATCCCAGGAAGAAATGCTTTAAGGAAATCAAAACAGCAGCAGTTTACCCAGAGAAACACTTTGTTTACTCCTCAGTGGGATCCCTACCGCTACCACCAAGCCCCTTTGTGTCTCTTTTGAATTCTAACTGAAGAACACAAATGGACATTTTCTATCTTTTGAGGCTTCAAGAACGGCATGCCTGTAATCACAGCAATGCTTTACTTACCAGAATCCAACAAAGAATTTCTCAAATTGCAAAGTACAATATGATCTTCATCTGCAGATAGAATTGTGTCCTTGATAGCACAATGCAGCTGAGCTAAATAATAATGATTGATTGTATAACTTTGGCAGAAAGAACTCTACATTCCTTTCTCTAGAAGTCTCCAGAATGTCTAGCTCAAAGCTTCACTGAGTGGTTTATAGACACCAAATTTCCTTTCAAATCAAAGATGCCCTGGGCAATGGCTGGGCAGTAATGCAGTGCCACCTAGCTTCCCTCCTGGGTTGTGTCCATCCCAGATGTTCTCAGTCACTGGAGGAACTGGGCTGCCTTCTGCAATAAGCCGAGGCTTTCTGGGGCACAAAAAGGCAAAGGGAGAAACTTCTCTGTGTCCATTCTCCAGGACAACTGAGCATCAGCAACTTGCCTTTACAGGATAGTCAGCTTATCACAGATGCTTGACCTCTCCCGTCATGCATTTCCCCTAAGCACCCCCACCATATACACAGACATCTCTATTTCTATAGTGCATGCTTTCCCAGCCTAAAATATCTTTGCCCTTTATTCCTTCAAATCTTTCCAGGCATTTGCATTTCCCTTCCTTTATCAGTCCTCCCTAACTACACCAAGCCATAATGCTAATGTCGTGTCTGCATTATGTTTTCTTTTCTCTCCTCTGTGGCATCTTCTATTATTCTGCTTGAGTCAGCCCATCCATGGCATGGAGCTCGATTCACCTACTCATCCTTCAAGACTCTCCCACTTACTATCAGATAAACCACACGGCAGCCTCCATGGCGTTCCCTTAATACTGTGTACGCACCTCTAGTAGACGTCCCTGTTAGGCACTGAGCAGGAGCTGCGTTCTAGTTTTCTGATTCATAATAAGCATTTAAGCTATTGTTCAATGAACCAATGATTGAATGCATATAGCGCAGCTGTTCATTTGGCATTGTTTCTCCAGCTAGTCTACATTTCTTGGAGAACTGGCTGTATCTATACACAGTCCTGAACACGATGACAAACACCCATTTAATCTTTTTTTTAATTTTTACCCCTTAAAAATATGAAAATGAGATTCCAATGAATTTTCTTTCCCACTCAGTCAACCAGTCTCCTCTAGTTTCCTACTTTCACTCCAATATAGGACTTGCTTCTCATTTCACTTGGGGAAGAAAAGAAGAAGCAATCGGGATTTTCACCGGCATGGTAGGAAGGTAAAGAATTAGGGATGTCAGATGAGGTTAGCGGTGAACCTGGAGGTAGTTACACACAACAGCACATGAGGCGGGCTAAAGAGTGTGCCTGTGGCTGCACTGCCCAGAGCCAGAGACACAGCCTTTAGTGACCCAAAGACATGGGAGGCAGAGGGGAATCTGCCCACACAAATCCAAGGTCCAGACTATCTTCACATTAGACAGAGTGACCGCTTTAAAATGGCACTCAGTTGCTGACCATCCTCCAGTCACTTCCCCTCCACATTGTCCTAAGGGAATCATATATACATATATATATATATATATATATATATATATATATATATATATATATATATATATATATGAGAAACTCTTAATCCTCTTCACCTCCCTGAACTAACTCCCACTGACCCCCCTCACTCCTGACTGGTTGCTCTTCCTCATGCTGTGGGTATTCCTGATATAAACTGCCTTGCTATTTCCTGCATCCAGTCCCTGACTTTTCTATCCTCTGCCTAGTTCCCCAAACACATATGCCCATCCTTGCTTTATCCAGATTTTATGTAATGTAACCTCCTCAACCCCGCTTTCCCTGGCTACATTAAAAAAGAAAGTAAGAAAGAAAGAAAGAAAGAAAGAAAGAAAGAAAGAAAGAAAGAAAGAAAGAAAGAAAGAAAAGAAAAGAAAGGAAGGAAGGAAGGAAGGAAGAAAGAAAGAAAGAAAGAAAGAAAGAAAGAAAGAAAGAAAGAAAGAAAGAAAGAAAGAAAGAAAGAAAAACCTAGGTCAATCTGCCTACATTCACCATTCTCTTTATCTTGCACCATAGCATTTATCAACACCAAAAAATCCTGTTTGACAGTTGTATCTCTTTTGTCCACCAGAATGTGGATTTTAAGAAAGAAAAACCTGCAGGGCAGTGGTGGCACACAACTTTAATCCCAGCAGAGGCAGGCAGATCTTTGTGAGTTTGAGGCCAGCCTGGTCTACATAGATTGAGTTCCAGGACATCCAGAGTTACAACAGGGAAATCCTGTCTTGGAAAACCAAAAAAAGAAACAAAAGGAAAAAAAAAAAAACTTTCTTAGATCTGGACCTCGAAAGAATGTTCTGTGCACACATTCCCTTATCACTGTGGACTAACAACTGTGACAAGCCTCATATTCTGGGACATACAATAGAGGTTTCTTCTTTGCCCACCGTGTTGCCGGTCATGAGTATTCCTAGTCAGGTGGCCCAAGGAGTGATCAGACTTCCAATCCAGTTGCTACAGCATCCCCTATATCTTGAAGTCCTCCTTCAAGATTCTCTGTATCTGGCCAGAGATGGATAGCTAGAGATAGCGTAGAGTACTGCACAAGTTTTAGGAATTGTGTCTGGGGTGATACAAACACTCCTCTCACCACAACTGTCACTAGCCATATTACTAAGCCCAGTGGTTCTCCACCTTCCTAACGCTGCGACCCTTTACTACAGTTCCCCATGTTTCCGTGACCTCCAACCATAAAATTACTTCATTGTTACTTCATAACTATGTTTTGCTGTTGTGATTTATAATGTAAACATCTGATATACAGATGGTCTTATCAGACCCTGAGTGACCCACCCCCCTCCCCTGCAGCAGGGTCTCAACCCACAGGTTGAGAACCGCTGACTTAGAGGGAACTTTGCAAAGTGATCTGGTTGTGGTTCCATAGAAAAAAGAAAGTGGGGTCTGGTGAATGCACCGAGGTTATCAGGAAACATAACCATTAGGTGTTACGCACAATAACTTACAAAGGAGTTAAAGGCACTCTGGAAAACAGAGGAAGGGTGGTCTAGGAGAAAGAAACACAGCAGATGCAAGAAGTATTTACAAAGAATTATGGTTATACGGTTAGATGGGGATGGGGGCTGGTTATGAACAAAGAAGGCAGGAGATTGGAGAGATGGGCGGGGTCTAGATCATGAAGGACCCTGGCTGCTACACCGATGTGTTCAGGCTCATCCTACAAGAAATGAGAGCCAGAGTCTACTACAGAATGGGACTAGAAAACAGCATAACTGTAGGTGCACTGCTTAAAAAGTTTACCTGATGGCTGTGTGGGAGACGGAATTCAGGATGTAGAAAATGCAGACAAGATATTTATGTAGAAATCTGTTGCTGGAAAAAAAGAAATGCTGAAGGCTGGGAACCCAAACAAAGGCAGAGAGGTAATGTTTGTTAAAGTCTAGCTGATTTCTGGAAAGTCTTGAGCACACTTACTGTTTTCAGAGAGCTAAAGACTCTAATATCATTACGGGGGGGACTTAAAATCCATCGAATAAAGAGGATAATAAAGTCAAATTTTAATTACATTTCTAATTAGATTTCTAAAGCCTACCATTAAAAAAACACAAATCAAACTAAATGAAACCTGTTTTCCCATCAGAACCAAGTGATTACTGGGGTGTGTGACAGGAGGAGCTGGGTAATGGATGTATTGAATTTTCACACTGATAGGGAGTACAAGAAAGAAGAAAGCGAGAAACACCTCCCAATATGCATTCTGAAGATGCGATTCTAATTAAAGAGCAGGTAAGAGAGGATTTATTGTTCATCATAACACTTATTCCTCTCCACCAGATACATCAATATCATCATTCCATTAAGGGAAGTGTTAGCTGTTTCCATGACCACACTATCGATTTTTTAAACTTTACTTCTTTATAATTATAATCTTTTCCTTTCCTCTAATCATTGCTAATCCACAATAACTCTGATCTAAGGTAATTAGAAGTCTTAGAAAGTAGAGAGCAAATTAAAACTTCAGCAGTATTTTGTAAGACAATTTTCACAAATTAAACTCTCTGGAAGAATGATTTTTATTGTATTGAGATGGTATAATTATGCGAGTAACATTTTTTCTATCAAATTCTCTGAGTAGATTACTTGTAAAGTAAACAAATAATAATAATGAGTAATGATGGGATCCCTTTTTGAAAATTAGCTTACTCATAAAATCATCAAGGTTCCTGAATTCTGATTTGGTCCCCATGATTTACGGTGCAGTGGCAAGTTGCCTTGCCCTGATTTGTGTAAGACTGTAACATCAGCACTATTGCACATGAATTTCACCGTTAAACACTTTATACACATTACCCTATGGACCGAACCTTTCAAAGTACATCATTTTTCTTTAATTTTGAAAAGCATGGATGAACCTAAAGTTCATCAGGCTGAGTAAAATAAGCTAAGCACAATAACACATAATTATGAATTCATCCTCACCAACTCCCAGCTTCTTTGAAGACAGAAGTTGGGGAAAACAGTGGCTTTCACATCAATCACTCCAGATTTCTTTAGGAGACTTCCTGGTGACTATTTTCATTCTAATCCACAGGCAGACCCAAGTTTGGGAATCTGTTCCTCAATTACCCTCTAATTCTTTTCACTGTATCTAATGCCCAAACTCAAATCCAGGGCTTGTCATCTATTACTCGATTAACATACTATCCACAGGACCAACCCTAGGATCCTCTCTCTCCCCGTCCCCCTCTTTCCTTTTACCCTTTCCTTCCTCCATTCCCTTCTAGATACCCACTCTAAGAAGTCTTTCTAAGTCATTTGCTGACATTTTCCAGTACAAATGTCTGTACAGTTTTAACCCTAACTATTTCAAGCTGTGCACTGTTGGTAAGTTGTTACATTGATTCAAACCAAAATTGTTTCCATGACACCAGTTGATGGTAAGTTCTGGCATGATAGACATACATCCAGGACATTGATTTGGCAACAGACGAGAGCGGGCATCACTAATTAAGGAATGTAGAAATTGAAGAGATGCACAGATAAAAGTGTCATCGTTACTTGGTGATCTCTTACACTTTCGAGTCTTTCAACACCACCTGATACAGATGACTTCCAAGTTGTCATATTTAGCCTGGGCTTCTTCAGTGAATTCCAGTCTCATCCACACATTCATCCACTCCACATCTATCCTTGAAGTCAAACAGCCATTTTAAATGTGTGCAGTGTGTCCCCAACCAACCCCTTAATCTTCCAAACCTGCTCCTCCCACAAACTTTCTCCTACACCCAACATCTGAGCATGATTTCCTGATAGATCTTTCAAACTCATGAAAATGTACTATATCCCCATCACCTGCACCACAAACACCATGACCTTGACCCCTCAACAATGTTCTTACTGTTTTCCCTGACCCATTACAGTGTTTTTTGTAACCAAGCAACCAACTTCTATGTCTCTTCTCAACATCACTGTGGCTTCCCACATCACTTGGAGTAAGAGCCAAATGCCTTTGATATCTCCAGGTTCTCTCCATCTTCATCTCACCGTTATGTTGCCTCTACACGCTCCTCTCCTGTTTAGACTCCTGGGAACTGACTGGTTTCCAGACACACTGGCTGCTATTTTCCAGAGGTTCTTGTCAATCTCCAGTAGAATCAAATTGAGAAGCGGGACTTTTAGGAAGTGACTGGGTCATGAAAGCAGGGCCCTCAGTGTGGGGTGATTAGAGTTCTTAAAGGGGGGAAAGGAAAGCTAGCCCTCTGTTATGTGAGGAGTCACAGCAAAGGTGTTCCTCATGAGCCAGAAAACCAGCCTTCATCAGTCAACAGGTCACAATCCTCCTAATCTCAAAAAAGTATGGAAAGTAAATTTCTGTTGTTTATAAGTTTCCTAGCCTAAGGTATTTTCCTATAGCAGCACAATGGCCTTAAAGCATTAACCTTGCTCTTGCCATTTTTCCCACTCAGAACCCTCTCCCGCTTACTCCATAGCTTCTGAGAGGCTTCTAGTTAAAAACTATTTCTCCTTGAGGCATCACCTCAACCCTGGAAACACGCTGTATATGACTCTTTCTTGCTTTATGTTCTCCATAATACTTAGCACCATCTCCTGTAATACATATGGACATTTTGTTAACTCCCTTGACCAGATTATAAGCTTCAAGAAATCAGACTTTTGTCTACACCAGGAGATGTTTACAGAATGAAGGAAAAAAATGACTTTGTAGACAAATGAAGGAATGAAGTGTTAAAGTTCAAAATGGCAGGGGGAGTGGGGGGAGGAGCAGGCAACATTCCAGCAAAGGAATAAAGAAAGATTTGTGGTTGAGGTAAGCTTCGAGTTGATCCTTGAATAATTGGTAGAATTTGGACAATAAAAGTGGAGGCTTATGTTTTCCCCAAACCTATGAAATCCCATTACTCTGAACGTAGCTGATACTCTATATAATGATATTCCAAAAGTCCCACTTCTGTGGTTTCAATATTAACATTAACAATATTATAACATTAGTAGTAACCAATAGTAAACTTAACCCATTTTAAATTATCCCTATGGTGATGTGTCTGAATGAAGTAAAGAATTGAACAGGGCCCTTTTAGATGTTCTTAGAAGGTCCCCAGCAAGTTCAAAATCCCTAGGGAAAGTAAAACTGAAAATGTGGAAAGCTTTCCTCTTTTTTGGTAATAAGTCAATAATCTTCTGATGAGTCTGGGGGTATTTTTTCATGTGTTGATAGAAGAAACGGTTTTTTTTTAGGTAACAAAGCCTGTGTAAAAAAATTAAGGTCAAAGACAAATGCAAATGATTATGAGAGAGAGAGAGAGAATGAGAGAATGAGAGATGAAATATTTCTTAAAATATGAGCAAAGAAAGGGCCTAGAAGCCCTTGAGCTGTCTGAAATGCATGCATGGTACCTTCAGTAATAAGGATTTGCCTATACCTCTAAGGGTTAAAACAAGGGTCATCTGCTGATGATTTTTTTATTCTCCTGAAGCCCAGAAGCTTTATCTCCTGAAAATGTAACAAGTTATCTACTCTGCAGATACAAGTGTACCTAGTCCAAATGTTATGCTGAAGGAAACCTGTGAGTTGCTTATTCCATTCACTCATTTTCCAGTGGAAAAGTGAGTGTCTAGGATATGGATCACCTCTTCAAGGTCACAGAGGAGGTTTAGTGTCAGATCCTGAACAAAAACCTAGGGCTCTGGTCCACTTCTTTCTCTCTACCAGGCTGACAACTGTCCACAGTTGTCACATATCTTACTGAGACATGAGACAGATCCATGAGACAGAACCATGGCCAGTACTGTGTGATGTGTTATCTCATACAGGATGCAGAGCTTAGATTCTGGCTTACAGACCACTGGAAGTTCAAGGTTGGGCCAACAGCTGTTCATTTCTTTCATTTATCAAATGTTAACAAGACTCCTTACATTGTGGGTGCATGTTGGACACCAGCATGCCAACAATGGGTACAATAGTCATGCTCTGGCTTCCTGGAAGTTATATTTTGGTGGTGAGAAGTGCAAAAAACAATGGCAAATAAAAGTCGCCAGATATTGTAATGAATGATGGAAACAAAGGATGACTGTTGCAGAAAATACATGGTGCCTTCCTTAAATAGAGGAACAAGAAAACATCATGCAGGCAGAGTTTAAAATAGGCAATGAAGTTAGACACTGGAAGATTCTAGGTCAAGAGAAAAGCAGGTTAAAAGCTTTTGAGATAGCATGGAGACAGAAAGCCTGCTTGTCTGGAGCCCAGGGATGGGAGAGGTGACTCGAAATAAGGTCAGGGTGGAAACAAGGCCAGGACACGTGGGACTTGGTTTGGAGCTTGAATTTTAAAACAAGTATGTAGGAAGCCATTAGCAGATTTTAGTAGCATGATCTTATTTATATTTTAATAAGACTTTTGTATGGTAGGCAGTATTCTATTCATTAAAAAACTCACTTAATCAATTGGAAAATGTTCATCCAATTATTCTAATGATTCTATCAGGTAGGTGCTGTAGGCTGTTTCGATTTGAAGTCTAAATTCACAGGCTTGGTGACAGAGCCAGGATACAAGCTCCAGGCACAAATTCCCAGAAAATTCATGCTGAACCACTGTAGTTTTGCTTTTTCATATGAATTTATCTATGAGGATAGAGAAAGGATGGAGGCAGAGATATTAAAGAAGGCACTATCACAGAGTGCAGGGAAGAGTCAATAGTTCATAAATAACAATGGTAGATGCCTCCTTAGTGCAGTAGGGAGCATGTTAATCTCATAATATGTTACGATGGTAACAGCAGAGATAAAGGTGATAATGTGTTTCAGGTGAGCTGTGGCTTTAGGATTGACCTGATTCTGATTCAATGGACTAAGGAGGTGAAGAAGGGTGAAAAATGAATGATAATGTTCTCGAGTGTCTAGCACAGAAATGGGTGTGCTAGATGATAGTGATGACAGTGTCATTGGTTTTAAAGTTGAAAAATAAGGCTAGGTTGCCAGGTGTAGTGGCTCAAGCCTTTAATCCCAGCACTTGGGAGGCAGAGGCAGTTACAGGTGGATCTCTGTGAGTTAGAAGTCAGCCTAGTCTATCTAGAAAGTTCCATGAAAACCAGAACTCCAAAATAGAGAGACCCTTTATTTAAAAAAGAAGAAGAAAGTGAGCAAGGTTTTCCAGCTTATTTGGGGCATATTGAGTAAGCGAGTTCATGAGTATATAAATCAGAAAGAACTATTAAAATTTAGAAGATAGCCACAGAAAGATGGTTTTTAAATCCCTGGAAGATGAATGAGTCAACCTGAGAGAGAATTTAGAGAAGGGAACCAATGCTAATCACTAAAGAGCAACAATATATAGAAGTTCTTAAATGGAAAAACCTATTAGAGGAATCTGTGGTGCTTTGGATATGAACACGGTCAAGACAACACAGGATTTAATGCATGAAGAAGAAGGAGGAGGATGCAGAGGAGGAGGAGAAGGAGGAGAAGGAGGAGAAGGAGGAGAAGAAGGAGAAGGAGGAGAAGGAGAAGAAGGAGGAGAAGAAGGAAGGAGAAGAAGGAGAAGAGGAGGAGGAGAAGGAGGAGGAGGAGGAGGAGGAGGAGGAGGAGGAGGAGGAGCAACTTGGCAAGCCAGTGAGATGACTTAGCAGGTAGAGGCACTTACTGCTAAGACTTTTATTTTTAATGAACATGGTAAGGGCCAGGCAGATGGTTCAGATGGGAAAGTGCTTGCCTTGTAAACACCTAAATCTGATCCCCAAAGCCCATATTTTTAAAAACAAACCCAAAGAATAACAGGAGTAAGTTAAATCAACTCTATCCCTTGTTCCCAAGGGTCCCCAAAAACTCTCACCCCTAAAGAACACCTTACTCTGCTCCTAGAGGTATGAAAGTCCTTGCTTAAGGCTTCTTTTTATTATGTTCAAAGTCCCATGAAAACCAAGCTGAGTTATTTCTATGTTCTGGATGGAGTAAGTTCAGGTCCATTCTGGAGACTTGATAAAAAAGAGGAGAGGTAACTGTGGGGCAGTAACGGGACTGTCAAAGTGGAGGAGGGCAGAAACGGGAGCACAGCACACATCTAACAGCAGCTTTAACTGCATCACACATTTGCCTAGGGCCGGCTCGCCGCACTGAGTCACTTGTGTGTCACGCTGCTATCTTGACATTTGCTTTGATATGTGAATATCCATTCAGGGTATGAGCAAATGTCCTCTTTCCTTATGATATGCCATTGCTCATAATGTTCTGGACGTATACCCCGCACAGTCCTCATATCACCACCCTCCCTGAAGAGGCATTAGGTTCAAAATTGGCAACCAAGTGTGTATTGATACAGAAACACTGGATTGTGTTAGCATTTGAGTGATGAGGATATGGAGCTGCCAAGAACGACCAGATGAGCTGCATGACCACAACCAAACCAGACAAAGACAAAGCCTGAAGCAAGGTGCCTTTGCCAAAAATAAGATGCATTTCTAGCTGGATGGTGGCTAGAAATGGACCCATGCTGCATAACTAGACTTTAAAACATTGGCTGCTTGTTTTGTTTTTACACCCTTGAAAGTCTTTTTACTCTTTCCCAGACCCTGAAGACAGAGTTAACAAAGAAAATAGTTCATCTTTCCTGTCAAATATTTCCTCCTATAAGTGGATTTCAACCACCCTGGGGGAAAGGGGGGCAGAATCGCCATTCATCAGTGTGGCTAACTCTTTAGAAACTTTGCCTCCATGTGTATGTAGAGGAACAAGATTAAGGAAAGCAGCAGCTATACAACTTTCCCCTAGAGAAACTGAAGTTATGGAATGTTTTTTCTAGTAATAGAAAGTTCTTCTCGAAGGAATGAATGAATGAACTAACAAATTAATGAATGACAGGAAAGGTCCTCATGCTAAGCTGACTCCCTATAGACTATTCCAAGTATTCCAGACTCAGACTGGATGCGATACTGGAGCCACCAGGACAAGAGTGGAGGAAAGGCGACAAGGGACGTAAACAAAGAGACCTTGGCTCCTGGGGAACGGCTGCGACTGTGCTCTGAACATTTGTCCTTGTGGAATCCTCAGGCCATCACAGCCAACTAGTCTCAATTCCCTTATCTGAGGATGAAATTTCCCTGACGATGCAGAAAAGAGGCTGCCCATGGCCTCCCAGAGGAGGCATTTTTGAAAAGCAAGCATTTCCCTTTCTCAGAGCCACCCCCTTCGGAGAAGGTTAGCTTTCCGGGAGAGGCTCCAAAATGTCCAGCAGCAACTCTGTGTCCCTGAATTTTGTACAGAGCAACGGTAAGGAGAAAATTCAAGGAGGTTCCTTTAAAGAAACAAAACAAAACATCCCTTCAGCTGGCCTCTAAAGGGTGTAGAAGAGTACGTGTGAGCACAGCTGTGTTCCTAAAGCCTTGGAACTGAGTCCACACTGGAGCTAGAATTGGGAGTTAGTTCTCCGGTGACTGTGCCAAGCAGAAATTCTTTTTTTTTTTTTTTTTAATCTTGCTAATCAGCAGCATTTCCATATAAGCCCTAAATTGTCCATATGGTGCTATATACCCTTATTTTGATGGCCCTGATTCATGGAAATAGTGTCTAGATAAAATTACATAAGCAGAAGCGAGAATAGTTGTCTCGGAACTGACTTCACATTCTTCCCTTTACTTGTGACAAAGAGATAGTGCCCCTTTGCGACTGTCATCTCCACTCATGAAAAAATGGTCCTGTTGTCTGGAATTTCCACTTGTCCCTGTTGCCATGGGAAGACTAGCAGAGGAATCGGATAAAGTCATTACCGCACCAGCGTATAAGCACTGGCTAAATGCTACTTCCCTCTGTCTCCATCATTGTGCTCAATCCAATCACCATGGCCTTGCTTTCCCTGCACTCTTCCAGAGTGTTTATGAACGGGCCATTTGCTGCAGCCCTGCCTCCCCATCCCCACCCCTGTATTCTCTCTACTCCATCAGAAGCTCCTCGGGTCATTGATTTGCAGCCTAGGATAGCATCTCTTTTCTCTAGCCCAGCAAGTGCTGTCACATGGCAAGCATTTGTTAAATTAAATAAATAAATAAATAAATAAATAAATAAATAAATAAATAGATAGATAGATAGATAAAAATCTGCCTCTTTTATCAGAATAGACCAGTAGGCGAACTATCCTGTTGTCACTCTTATTACAAACCTTTTCCAAAAGGAAGGCCAGTTAACCCTGGAGACCAAAGGAAGAAGCACCGGTGTCCTTGGGGAGCCTCCTACCTGCTAGAGCTTTAACATTCAGATCTGACTTTCTACATTAAGCTTCCTTTGGCCCCAAATTGGGGAAATGGAATTGACTTGGCAATGGGAAGAATTTTGCCTAAATCTAATGGATTGTAAGAGCACTTTGATGACCTTAACTGAAACATTTATGTGTGAAATGAAAACAGGAATATCAGGGGTTGGATCCACAGTCCCTGGTTATCACTGGTTTTGATGGCTCACTGGTTTTTGTCAGGCTCGATCCAATGGTGACAATAAGAACTGTGAGTCTGGGCTGGAGAGATGTTCTCAGGGGACACAAGTTTGAGTTCCAGAACTCAGGTTAGACAACTCATAACTGGGTGTAATGCCAGCTTCAGGGGCTCTGAAGCCCTCTTTTGGCCTCCTCAGCCACCTGCATACACATGGCCCATGCACACACACAAAGAAAAATACAGTGAGTCTTTTCATTTTCTTTTTTAAACTGAGAATCTGCTAACAATTTTCCCAGCTTACAAGCTGTCCATTCTCCAGGAAAAATTAAAATGTAAACCCAAAATACAAATTGCAAAGGCAGCAGCCTGGAACACTCAAACACCCGTCTACTTTCTAAAATCCCAGACCCTGCAGTTACCTTTTGTCTCATTCCAATGCACAAGACCACTTGTCCAGGAAGATGTTGTTCTAGAGGCTGAACTCTGCACTCTCAGCAGTCTTGCCAGGATGGGGAACTGGGGAACAGTCTGTTTGACAAAAGTCCCTGGAGTTTCACCATCCAAATAAACACCGGGCTCAGGATCTTCCCCCATCTCAAAGGAGAGAATCCAGAAAACCACGGAAACAAAGCAGTCTGTTCCCACCCCAGAAGCGTTTCTCTGATGACTTTTGCATTTCAAGATTCCCATTTACTTAACAGGGAAATGTTATTACATTTTAATGGCCTTTTTACATCCACCTAAACAGAGACCATCTCAGGTTCAATATGGTAGTACCTTGATCTCAGAGAGGACTGGGGTCAGGATGCAAGAGGAGGTAAGAGGAAGGTTCCATATGGAAGAGTGTCTGGGATTACTTTTAAATACAAATCTAGAATCCACAATCTTAGGGATAAGGTTTCCTGGGTTGCATCATCAGGATGGCTAGGTTACTATTACAGTTTGGATAGGAAGCATTCCACCAAAGGCTCATATTCTAAAAGGTGGGTCCCCAGTGCAGCAAAGTTCAGAGGTGATACTGGGAGTGGAGTGAGCAGAGCATGAGGACTGTAATCTCACCAGTGGATTGATCCACTGATGAGTTCATAAGTTTATGACTTTGGGGAGGAGATGGAAATTTAAGATACAGGAGTAGTGTAAGGGAGCGATCACTGGGGGCATGCTCCTGAGGACTGTATCTTGCCTGAACCTCTTTCCTCTACTTTTATTAACTAATTGGCTTGGGGCGAGCAGCTTCCTCCACCGCAAGCTCCTGCTTCCATGCTCTGCATTACCACTGTTTTAGTAGCAACCAGAGCCAGCTGATCATGATACATCAGAAACCATGACCCAAAGTCCTTCCTCTTAGATCTATTTTGTCTAGCATTTTGGATGAACAGCACAGTTCTTTACATAGAACGGAGAGACATTCTCAATGTAGGAGCATGTCTGCTGCCCACTCCTTCCATGGTTGTCTGTGACATGATACCCATCTGTCAGTATTAACTAAAGCTCATAGATTGTATTATGGTTCACTGTTACATTTTAAAGTTCTATAGATTAGAACACATGAATCACAAGTGTCCACTATTACAGTATTGTACCAAAAGAATTTAACTGCCCTAAAACAATTCCCATGCCCCATCTGTTTATTCCTTGCTCTCCTTCCCTAACCCCTACTTCCCGGCAAAGATCAACCTTTTTATTCTCTCTATAATTTTTGCCTTCTTTTCTAACTAGAGTCATGCAGTATGTAGTATTTTTCAAACTGGATTTTTTTCTTGTGGCCATATACATTTAAGTGTCATCCATATTTTTCCATGGCTTAAAAACTAGTTCTTTCTCCATATATAACATACCATTGCATTAAACACTATAATTTATTTATATATTTACCTACTGAAAACATTTTATTGCTCCCAAGTTTGAGTAATTATGACAATAGCTCCTATAAACATTATGTTGTGGGCTTTTTAAAAAATCGTGTGTGTGTGTGTGTCCGTTTGTTTAAAAAAATTACCTTTTGCTGTAGAATTGCCTTGGCTGCTTTGTCAACAACTTGTCTATTCTGTGTATTTCTGACTCTGTTGTATCAATCTATCTTTTTATGCTTTAGCTTGTTCCACAATGTCATGATTACTGTAGTTTTACACAAAGTCCCAGGTGTGTTAAAGTTCTTCAGCTTTATCCTTCTTTAATGACACAGGTGCATGTACACACACACATGCACATAAACACAATACACATGCACACAAAACACACATGCATACACATACATAGACATGATATACATGCACATACACATGTGCACACACACATATATAGATATATAGACATGGTACACAAAGCATACACATGCACATACATACACAATACACATGTGTGCACACACATGCACACATGCACAGAGCTATACCACATAAACTATAGGACTAGTTCATCAGTGTCCTCCAAATAGTGTGCTAGGATTCTGATTGGGAGTGTGTTGAATCCATAGATGTGGATTCAACTGACAACTTGATAGAATGTTTTCTATCTATGATTATGGAGCATCTTTTATTAATGTAGATCTTCCTTAATTTCTTTCCTCAGAACTTTAGAAATTTTCCTATATGAGTGTTTAACATTGGGAGGCTAATGTAAGTGGTACTGTATTTCAATTTAAAATTTCAGTCATTCATTGATAATTTATAAAGGGGAGCCATTTCCTTTCTCTGTCAATCTTGTATCCTGCAGCCTTACCATAACCACAGATTAGTTTCAGGTTTTGTTTTGTTAATTTTGGGGGATTCTCTACATACACTACCATGTCACTGACAGAGTTGTTTCTAATCAGTATGTCTTTCTTTTACTTTTTCTTTCTTTCTTAATGCATACCATACTTATATCAGGATTGCTTCCTTCTGAGCACTTACTCCGATCGTCATGTCTTTATTCTTTGCATGAGTATTAGAGGTTAGAACTCTGTTCCTGATTCTTAAGCAGCAAGTGCACTTACCCACTGATCCATCTCCTCAGCCCTTGTTTTTTACTTTTAGTTAATGTGGGCAGTTTCCTGTCATTTGATTATGTGTATTTATTTAAAGCCAGTCTTACACTTTAGATACATACTTATAACTGCTATGGTTATCCACTTTCCCTGGGGGTGAATGAACACTAACATTCCTGTGGGATAGAATTGCTCCAAACAGTGGCTGATGAAGCATATTTGTGAGAGAGACTCAGTACTGTGAAAACATTTTATGCTTTGTCTAGATAAATAATTGGGTTTTTATTCCCAAAAGACACTTAATAATTTCCACTGCAATGGATTATTCATGTAAAAATATGGAAACCAAATCTTTTTCCTTTTTTTAAAAAAAAAATTAAATTTAACTTTCATTTACATGGAAAAAATTGCCAACTTTTTTTTTTGCAAGAATGATACAATACATGCCACAGACATTTATCAAAAACTAGGGGCTGGAGAGATGGCTCAGTGGCTAAGAGCTCATATTGTTATTCCAAAGGACCTGGGTTCATTTCTGAACATCCAAGTCAGGGGCTTACACCAGCCTATAACTCCAGTCACAGAGGATCTAACACCTCTGGCCTCTGTGGACACACACTCATATGCACCCCTACACACATACACTCACACATAATTAAAAGTAAAATAAGTCTTTTAAAAAACTAAGCATTTCTTTCTGTATTCAAGGATATGACTGTTGTGAGATGAAGCAAGATCTGGTACAGGTGTGTGTGTGTGTATGTGTGTGTGTGTGTGTGTGTGTGTGTGTGTTCATCTAAGAACTTCCAGACTGATGCTCTCCTTCCACACGAAGAATCCTACTAACCTTCTGTGTCCTCAGTACCACAAGCTAATGTCCATTGTATATGCAAGTGAAATGCACAATTTTTCTCTGCCTAAAGTATAAAGCCTGATAGACACACTTTGCTACCAAGGCAGCAGATAAAACAGAATCAGTGATAAACAGCACGGTTGAAAACATATCATGTATCATTAAGAAGGTACAGCTAGTCTTGAAATGAGGAAAAGAGAAATAAACTGTGACTCCTCCTCAAAAGGGTGGATCAGCTGAGTCCTACTGATGGCTCAAATAATGTACCTGCACACATCAAAGCAAAACAGATGAGAAAATGACAAGCTGCCATTTTATTTCCAATCCCCTCCAACCAGAACCTGCATTTACATTGCCACATTAAAATCAATTGTGTGGACAGCTTTTAGAGGGATGGCTGCTAGTTAGCGGATTGCTGCTGAAGCTGCTGTTGACACCCCTCTAACAAGCACATATCCTTAAGAAAAGAGCCCATGTTCTCTACCTTAACAGGTGACAATGCAAGAAGCAAGTACTGGAGGGATTATAGTAGTGCATTTTAAAATCAAATTTAATTGGGGTTTTGTTTTGTTTTGACACAGGGTTCGATAGGAAGTCCAGGCTACACTGGAACTTGCAGGCTCCTGTGTGTTCCCTTGTGCTGTGACCACTATACCCACTGATAATCCATCTTGAAATTTTTTAATGTAATTGAAATCCTAGTCTTCATCAAAAACAGAAGCAGACCCCACCAAATATCCAAAGGGTCTGCTAAGAATATGTGAAGTTCATCTGCAATTCAGAGCTCAGGATTCTTTTCATTTCCCAGCTTGGGTCTATCAGAACTGCCATGAAGTCGTGAGTTGGTTTGCTAAGAAGACAGTCTCTGCAAATGGACTAAGTACCAAAGATGAAGAGAAAAGAACTTAGCACGAATTCCATTTGCACTTTTCTCAAAGTTGAGAGCACAGAATGTGGCAGTGGTTGAATCTGCATGTGCACCATCTAGTCTCATGACAACTCTGAGCTTCAGCTCCTCAACTTATGGAATAGGATGTCTGGGGACTCTGGAGATGGCTCAGTGGGAAAAGCACCCACTCACACAAGCAAGAGGATCCCCAGAACCACCTTAAAGCCAGGCAGAGTAGCACAAGTCTGTAATCCTAGCATTCTTGTGAAGGACACAGAGACAGGGACACCTTCAGAAACTCTCCAGCCAGCTAAGCTGGCCGTACACAGGCAAACAAGGGATCCTGTCTCAAGCAAGGCAGAATGCAAGGATCAACTCCTGAGGTTGACCTCTGACCTCCAGATGTATATGGTGCATCCATACTCCCAACACGCCTCCCCACACACACACACATACATGCAAGCACACAGAGATTTAAAAAATAAAAATAAAATAGTTTGCAAAGACTGAATGATTAGTATATGTACGAATCTGACAGGATGCCACCATCCGGGGTCAGTTCAGTAATTGCTTCCTCTCCACTATGTAGTGAAGCTCAGGAAATGCTGAAGGAAACTGAAACACCTTGTCCTCTTCTATAGGATGTTTTGTGGAGCCTGCTCATTCATTCAGTGCTCTTCCCAAGATGTTTACAAAATCTGTAAGGCTTCTCATGATCATGTTTCGTGGGCACTCTGCTTTCCAGTCTCTGTTTCTGCTGCAAATTCAAAATGATTGGAGGTTGGAGGGTCATTCTCTCCTCAGTCTTCCTCATCAGAACTCACCCTGACTCCCTGGTCTCTCCTATCGGATCCTAAAAACACAATAACAAATTTCAGGTCAAACCACTGACTGAACATGGCAGACTCTGCTGGACACTTGGAGATGTAAATTTTACAGTACAATAACTGGATATACAGCACTGAGCATCCAGCAGATGTCTCACCTCTCACCCACTCCAAAGAATCTAGCCTTCCACTTGTAGCCCAGAATCTCTCTCTGAACTTCCTCTCTCAAATGTCTCTCCACCTTATTTATGGAGATTCCTCTTTATTAAATTCCTGGTCCTAAGCTTTCCTGTGCAGTTCCAGAGATGCCTCTTGTGCAGTGGGGCACAGCACCTTTCTGTCTCAGAGGTTTGGAGCTGTTATTTCTTCTCTACACTGCCCACCCCTGTAATAAGAGAAATTAGTATAGAGATCCCTTCCCCCACGAATCTATAGTCTCCTTACTCAAGCTCCTAAGACAGAATTAAAATTTAGAACAGGTTTTTTTTTTTTAAACTAAATATTTATCTTCTGAGCAATTGTAGATTTTATAGAAAAATTGACCAAATTTTACACAATCTTCGTGCCACACCCAGCACCTTACACTAGTGTGGTGAGTTGACTTTAATTGATGAATCCATATTGACATATTGCTATTAGCAAAGTCATAGTTGAAAAGGTCCACTTACGTTAGCTTTTGTACATTCTGTGGATGTTAACGAACACATAGTAATTTCTGCCCATTTTACTTTATTGTACAGGATGCTTTCACTGCCTTCAAAAGCCCAAGTGTGCCGTCAGTTTATACATCCTTCCCTCGCCCCACTTCTAGCAAATACTGTCCTTGTAGTTTTGCCTTTTCTGGAACGCTATATAGTTGGAATCCTATAGTGTGCAAGACAGTCTTTTCAGGCAGCCTCCATTCTCTTAGCAAGATGCTCTTAAAGTTCTTCCATGTCTTTCCTAGCTTAATAGCTCATTTCCATTTTACCCTTGAATAGTCCATTATTTGGGTACAACATAGAATATCGAGTCTCCTGAAGGAGGCCATCTTGGTTGCTTGAGATTGGGGTACTTAGGAATATGGCTATTACAAGTATGTACACACAAGTTTGTGTGTGGCCATAGACACTCAAAGCACTTGAGTCAAGGACTGCATATTAAAGTGGGACCTACATTTTCCACACAATAAAACTCCTTCCTGCTACTATCCAAAATTTATACTTAAACAAAGTGGGTATATTTCTTCTAAGCAAATATCGGGTTAATTAGGCAGGGAAATAATCTTGAAAAGACTCATCATTCAAGAAATACACTTTGAGATTTTATAAATGTAAGCAGCCTCAAATAAAAAGCGTCAGAATATCACCCAGATTCCAACTGCAGATAGAAAGACTTGCTCCATACAATGATGCTTCTATGTTCAGAGACTGGGGCAGTATAAAAATTTAATTTTACAATCCTAATAAATTCCTCCAATTCACATCTATTTATTTTATAAACTGAGTTCCTATCACCATGCTGCCTCCAAAGCTAAACTCTCAAATTAGCCCTGATAATGCTTCACTGTCATGCAAGCCAACAGAAAAAAAGACCCTTTGGCAACCACCTGCTGCATGCGGTCTCACATGTTTATTTTTCCCTTTGCAATACCCTTGCCTCATCCCTGGAGTTCCCTGAGGGACACAGAAGCAGCTCAAGTATGTGTCTTCTCGCTTTTGTGTGTTTTCTTTTGAAAACTATTGCAAAGCAGTGAGAAGAAATGTGGAGGAGATTCTAAAAGCTACTTTTCGGTGAAATTAAGAGACAAAGAGAAATAGCAAGCATCTTGTTGTATATAATGCGTAAGAGATTGGGAGGAAGGCAAGAAATATGGGGAAGGTCTTGCAGTAAGAAACCTAAAAAGTCTGCTAAATACGCCCAGTACAGTGACCTGAAAGAGACACATTAGGATGTGAATTGGAAGAAACAACAACAACAAAAAAATATGAGCAGTAAAGTTCATGCAGGCACCTTCACAAGACAGATCATTAAAACATGAGCAAAGCACTCCCGCTAACAGTGATTGCATCATCTGATATATTAATTATTTTCATGTTGCTATGGCCCAGATATCTGAAAAAAAACAAATATGTAGAGAATAACTATCTTGTTCACAGTTTTGTGGGGTTCAACCTATCATGGATCACTTGAGCCATTACTCAGGCAGACTATCAAGGCAGCAGAAGGGTATAGTAAAAGAGAGTTCACTTCAGGGCTGACTAGGAAGTAGAGAATAGGGCGAAGATCCACCCTCAATGGCCTTCATCCTCCAGCTCAGCTCAAGAGTTCCCATGGCCTCCCAAAGTAGCAGCTACCATCTGGGGACCAAGTAGTCAAATCATGAGGCCACGAGGACTTAGTGCATTCCAGCTGTGACACCTGAGTAGACAGAGTGGTTCTGCGGACACAGTGTTCTATAAAAGTTGGGAAAGCTTGGGGATGAACACAATCTGGAAGCAGAGAGTAAGTGGAGGCACCAGCCATAGTGATCTGCTCTGGGTCTGTGGAGGAAAGGAAATGAGCAATCGTTGTGCAGCACAGCTGGATAAGTACCTCCACTCTTTCCGTAACCCACGTGAGTTTCCTGAAACAATCCAGGAAAACTGAATTCATTGAATTATAAAAAGATAAATAAATGCACTCACCGTATAGCAAGGAAACCAGGTAAAAATCAGCCATACAATATTACTACTGAAAACTCAAAGTCATCTGGAAAATGTCACCATCAAATGGAAAAGAATACCAATAACCCGGTATTACAATCTAACTTAATAATTCGATGAAGTAGCTATAAGGATAGCTATATATGAGGATAGACTGCAAAGCAAAAACACAAGAATTCAGGCAAGCTATGACCAAAGTGCAATATATATATTATATATATATATACTTTTTCTGTGCAATATATATAACAATTTCTGTTATATATATGTGCATATGCATACTCTACAGATATATATATACATATATATAACAGAAATTGTCAAAATTAAAGTATGAAATAGAAGAGAAAAGGAGCCATTCATAAATTAAAGTACAAGAAGCATAAAGAAAATTGATGAAGGACATGGAATATAAATTTTCAAAGCACATTCAGGATAAAACTGAAATAAGAAAGTCAATTGTTATGTTTTGAATATGAAGTCTCTCCATTGGCTGAAATTTTGAACATTTAGTTCCCAGCTGGTGACACTATTTCAGAATGAAACTTTGGAGGTGGGACTTAGCTAAAGGAAGTAGATCACTTGCAGGCACATTTTTGTGAGTGAGTATCTTGTCCTTTGCCCCTGTCTGTCACTCTCTGCTTCCTGTTCACAGTGAACAGGAGCTTCCATCACACACATCTGCTGCCGTGATGTTCTACCCAAGAGCAAGGGATGAGACTGTAAGTCAAAACAACTTCTCCATCCATTCAGTTGTCTTATTATAGAATCAGTCACACTAGCAGAAATGTTACAAAAGACAAGCAGAGACTCAGCCTACTTGCAGTTGGAGTCCCAAAGAAGAGAAAACTGAAACAATGGAGAAAATGTCTTAAGACATAATTCAAGAAAAATGCCCAAGATGAAAGAAGGCTTGAGTTCACACATGAAAAGGGCACATTGATTTTTCAGAGACAACACCCTAGAATAGCCATCACTAAAATATATTAGTAAGAATTATCATATCATAAAGATTTAAAAGGAAATGGAAAAGTATCACTGGAGAATGGAGTAATGGAAAATGAAGGAGAAAGAAAGGAGGAAGATAAAGAAGGGCACAAAAATGTCAAAATCCGAGAATCTGGAGAGATGGCTTAACAGTTGAAACCACTTGTTGCTCTTGCAGCGTACCTAGATTTAATTCCCAGCACCCATGTGGTGGCTTACAGCCATCTGAAGATCCAATTCCAGGGATCTGATGCCACATTCTGACGTCTGTGAGCACTAAGCACTCACATGTGGCTCATGCATACATGCAAGCAAAACACTCATAAAACACATAAAATAAATTTATCAAAAAAATTGACTGAAAATCCAGCTGGTATTACAGATGCTCTCCTTCTCACAGTGAAGTTCTGTTCTGAGTTTTAAAACATCATAAATTGAAAATGCTTTTGGTGGTTTGGTTGAAAAATGTCTCCTACAAGTATTTGAACACTATGGCCCCAGTTGGTGGCTGTAGTAGTTTTAATGAACACAGTCCCCAAAGGCTCATATATTTGAATGTTTGGTCCTCAGTTGGTAGAACTGTTTGGTAGAACTTCTGGACTTGGCAGATATATGGTACCATAGCACTATAAATTAAACAGTGCAAAAACAAAAAGATCTGTTAGATAATAACAATTAACAAAGGGAGAACATATTTTAATCATTTCACAGATAATGATGTAAAAATAATTACTAAGAGATTCAGAGAAATTTAACAACAAGCCAAAAGTTAAGTGTATAAAAGACATGGACAGATCATAGAAAAGGAAAAAAAAATAAATGGCTTTGAAGTTTTAATTATGTTCAAAAGGGGTATATACTCCATTGTTGCTTGTAAAGAGTGATTTAGCAACATTTATCTAGATTACAAATGAGTCTTATCCTTTAACCAACAATCCCCATGTGTCTTAGGGATAAATCTGCACAAATATTCAAAGATATCTGTATAAAATTACCTATTGCACCAAGGCTTGTATTAGCAAGTATTTAGAAACAATTCAAGTGTTCAGCAGCAGAGGACTGACAGCATAAATCGTAGTGAATTTAACTGATTAAAAACATATCAGTTATAAAAAGAACAAAGTCTCTTGTATATTAATGTAAAAATATGAAAAACTCAAGGTCCAGAACCATGGATATGATATATGCTCATCACACAAGAAAGGAAAAGAAGGATTGCATGAGCTCAGACTTGTAAATGTTATTCAGACACTAAAGAAAGTATAAAGCTCTAAAAGTCAAAGGAGCATAGAATCAGCCAGTGTGACTGGAGTGGAGGACAGAGGGAAGAACAAGAGATAAGATCAGCAAAATGAGAGGTGGCCACCTCACAGGGGTCATGAGTTTCTTGAGAAGAAGATCGGACTCCATTAGAGGATTTTAAGATAAAGTATGACATCATCTCATTGGCAGGTCAAAAGAAGCTAAAGCTGCTGGGTTGATAATAAACTTCAAAGAGGGCAGGCACAGAGGCTCTTGCAATAACTCAGAGCAAGAGCGGCTTACACCAGGACGGAGGCATGAAGAGAGGTGTGGATGGGGGGCAGTTGAGCAACTAGAACAGTTACTGGGTTGAATATGAGATGTGAGAGAAAGGAGAGGTGTTAATGACTCCCCACCCCTAACACTGGCTTCTTCTCCACCTCCGTGACCTGATAACCTTGTGTGTCTCTGGTCTGTGGCCTTCTCTCTCAGCAGAGTCTATAGGCAAGTGCTTTCTCATCTTCTCTCCGGAATTTCTCTTCTCATTCATTGTGGTTGTTTTTTTCACTTCTGAGTTTTAAGTAGGGTATGTCCTCTGACCTTCAGAACTATTTTTGCATTAAAGAGTAACTGATGGGGCTGGAGAGATGGCTCATCGGTTAAGAGCGCTAGCTGCTCTTCCAGAGGAAGAGTTCAATTCCAGGTTCAATTCTCAGCACCCACATGGCAGCTCACAATTGTCTGTAACTTCTGTTCCAGGGGGACCTACCTTCACATAGACATATATTCAGGCAAAACACCAATGTACATAAAACAAAAATATATATATATTTAAAAAAAGAGTAGCTGACAACACAGCTTCTCTGAAAAGACTGGTGATGAATGATTCTCTTTCATTCAATCAACATTTATTTGATGTCTGTTTTTAGTAGAGAAATGACATAAAACAAAATGAAGTACTTTTCTTTAAGGAATTTATGGTGTAGAGAGGCTTACAGACTAATAACAAAGAATCCTATGAAGCATGATATGGACTAGAAATTAATCATGAAAACATGTGGGGACAGAGAGCAAGTGACAGTTCTGGGTGTTGCTGACAGAAGATGTAGGGAGTCAGGCAGGGATCCACCTGATCTCTAAGCAAAAGAGATAGTTTATGAAGGCAGGAAGCTGCAGCTAGAGAGATGCAGCTCACACTGCTCTTGCAGAGGACCTGAATTTGGTTCCTAGAACCCATGCTGGGAAGCCCACAACTGCCTGTAATGCAGCTCCATGGGATCTGGCTCCCTCTTCTAGACTCCACAGTCACCTGCACACACCTGTGCACACACCTACACACATACAGAAAAAGAAAATTTATCTAAAACAAGAAAAAAAAAGCAGAAGGCTAAGCAGAGCACAAACCATCTAGGACATAAGAAAAAGTCAATGTGACTAAGCCAGAGGGAGTCCGAAGTGCACAGGGTGGTTGGAAGAGGGAGGAGAAGCTGTGTAAGCCACCCTGAGGTGTTTAGAATTCAGTGGAAAAATCAATAGTTATAACAATGTTTTAGCCTCAGGAACCAATGGTCTACGAGTGAGGTTCCCCTTAAGATGACTCAGAACAAATAAGATGGCAAGTCAGGAGATCTGAATACAGTCGACACTAGGGAAAAAAGAACTACCAAATCCATTTGACAGCCGACTGGAGCCTGAAGATCACTAGCTGGCAATGGCATTGGTCTTTGTGATGATGTGACTCCTCCTTCAGTGCTCATTAGCACACATGTGGGGTTAAAAAAAAATCAATATCTGATTGGAATAGGAGTGACAGTTGAGTGACAAGAAAGCAAGAAAGGCCAAACTGGAGTGAAGGTCAGAGGATCTTAACTGGGAAACTATATCTAAGAAAAGAGTTGGGAAAAAAAAAATACCTGAAGATACAGAAATGTATATGAGAGTATGGAGAGTCAAGGATGAAAGTGGGTTTCTATAAAGTCAAAGAACTGAGAAATCTCCGAGGATATAAGATTTTTGTCTTTCAAGCTGGAGAGATGACTCAGCTGTAAGAGCCCTGGCTGCTCTTCCAACAGACTGGAGTTCAGGTCTCAGCATCCACATGAAGATTCACAATCATCTGTAATTCCGGTTCTAGGGGATCCAATGCCCTCTTCCGGCCTTCTGACACACCATGCGTATGCGGGGCACAGACACACAAACAGACAAAACAGCCATATACATAAAATGATAAAAATTTTAAACTTTCAAGAAGGATTTTTGTCGTTTTGATTATGTACGTTTTAATTGTTTTAAGCTGAGCCTGGTAGTGCAGGCCTATAACACTATCTATTCTAGATAATGCTGAGGCACTGGGATTTGAAGTTCAAGGCTAGCCTTAGTAGGTCTTGTCTCAATTTTTAAAAAGAGAAAAGAAAAGAAAGCAAAAGAGAGCTTGGTATATACTTGGTGTCAGAGTGCTTCCCTGGCACATGTAAGGAGGCCAGGGTTCAATCTTACTGCCACAAAATAAAGTAAAATAATATAATATAAATTTAAGATTTGGGAGACGATGATCTAACCCAGCCTAGTCTGCATATGGCCTTGTGTTTGATCTTCAGCATCACAAATAAATAAATACATTTATGATTTTTTTCATTTATCTTTTTTTTTTATCTTGATGATTACAAGTTACTCAGTGTGGAAACTAGAAATAGACCATGAGGGTAGAAAACAATCCAAAAAGTAATCACCAGAAAAATATATCTATGATTCTAGAATTAAAATCGCAGGGGCGACACCCTAGCTGAAATACCCTTACCCAACAACTCCTCCATAAGAATCCTCCTGACTGTTGAAAGCAAAAGAACACTGGAGAAAGAGCTTTCCTTTGAATGCCTCTAAAAAGGACCCACACCATCTGATGCGCATGAGAAGGGGATTCTAACCTCATCCCACCTGTGGTCGTGATGATGAATTTCCCAGTAAGCTGCTTCAAATAATTATTTTAAATCCACAAAGAGAGACTACACTTGAAATAAATGAGAGACTTAGACTGTAGTCAGTAGACACAAAGGACGCTCTACTTTGAATCCCATCATAATACGTAGAAAACTTTCTTAGAGTAATTTCTTTAAAGCCTCAGTAGAGTTTCTAATCAAATTTGAGAGATTTTCTTGTTGGAACTTTTCTTCTTTTTTCAATTATGTGATACAGTGCCAGGAAGAATCCTGCATTCTAAAGTAGAAGGTCAAATCAAATGACATTAGGGACTAGATTATTAACACACTGGAACAGTTCGTGTTCTTCAGCCCCAGACTGTGCCAAGATGATTAAATTGTATTAAAAAGTGCTGAGTCTGTCAAAATCCATACACATCCTTCAAAACTTCTTCCTAGAGTGCCTCATCAGGATCTAAAACCTGAAGCCTGTCAAAGGACTCATTCCTGTAAGAGAGAACTTAATAAAATACAAGTTTACTGTTTCTCAGAACAATCCTTGAGATGTAACGCCATCTGGTTACATGGAATAAAAGATGCACCTCTGGCCAAATACATGAGAGAGATTTTCTCCAAGTGACTGAGAGGGGAAGACTGTCCCCTAGGGTGGACACTGATTCCAAGTGGCAGTGGTCTAGATAGAAAGGGGAGAGGGGTAACTCTGCTTTTGTTTACCTGCATTTGCTCTTCGGTGGTAGGTTGCTGCCATCCTTTACTCACATCGGAATAAAGCTTCTCTGATCTCCCAGAGAAGATTGAAGTCAGCAGCTCTCCAGACTGTTCCAGGCTATTAACACCAGAAGAGGACAACTGAGGCAGCCAGCCTCGTGGACTCAGCAGCTACAGGGTTCTCAGCCTCTCCAGCATGTACACACCACTGTTGGACTACCTAGACTGGACTGTAATAGGCATTCATTCCATTGGTTCTGATCCTCTATATCCCTCCCTGCCCAAAGATTTTCTGGGTAGCAATAGAGCTGTACACAAAATCTTAGAGTCATAAATTTCCCACAGTGCCTGACCTTAATGACTTCCTGGCAAGCCCCCACCGACCCCAAACCCAAATGGCTTCAACAGGGAACTGTGCTCCACTATTTAGTTTATTTATTTTATTAGTAGCATCCCATGTAGACAAAGAGATAGTATTTGTTTATATAGGAAAAATGAACACTGTACCAGGAAAATAAAGGCTCAGAGATCAACAGTCTCCATCAGAGAACTCACGTGTTTTACATCAAGGCTTTAAAATCCTACCGTTTCTTAGCAATTCTACTCCAGTTCAGTAAATACAAGATTTTCCTCTTTGTGGTTTATTCAGAGCAGCCTCAGGAACAATTCAATGTGTTTACTGCAGCCATGGGATTGCAAGGGTCAGAAAGTCTCAAGAGTGTCATTTCAACTTTTACAAGAAGCAAGAGGCATGAGTCAGCAGCAAACGGATTCGGATTCTCCCCCCCAGACTCCAAAAAAAGCCACCACCAAAATTATCCTAAACCTGTAACTAAGGAAGCTCAGAGGATTCCCTGGGCTTGGAGGTCCCTGCTTCTGAATTTCCACTTGTCTCTGCTCTAAGATCTCACCAGAAATAACACTCAGGAGCCTCTTCCTTGAGAAACAAAACAGAACAGCTTCTATTGAGTGTCAATGGTTTTTTACAAAATTCTCCCTGAGTAGAACTTCCAAATTATTCTAAATAAGCATTTCTCAACCAGTGGGTTGCAGCTCCTTTGAGGGGTTAATTCTTTCACAAGGGTCACCTAAGACCATCTGCATATCAGATATTTACATCGTGATTCATAACAGTAGCAAAATTAGTTATGAAGTAGCAGCAAAAATAGTCTTATGTTTGGGGGTCACCACCACATGAGGAACTGTATTTAAGGGTTGCAGCATTAGGGAGGTAGAGAACTACTGCTCTAAATCCTTCCTTCTGTTTGCCTGTGAATTGAACAATCAGGCTTTATGCATCTTTACTCAAGGACATGAAGTTTGAAGGTCTAGTCAGTGAGTGTGTTCTTCGCTAGAGCAAATGACACCTGGAAGAAGGAAGAAACGGAAAGGTGGAAGAAGGGAGGGAGAGAAGGTGGGGGAAGGAAAAGCCATGGAGGGAAAACATAAAAGTAGACCTACAGTTTACCATAGATTGTAATCAGACCAACGGGCAGAGCTTGTCCAATACTCTAAATTCAGTAGCCACAGACACTAGATTGTAGGATCCCCTGAAGATCTCATCCAAGAAATTATGTCTGGAAGCTCTTTATTCTGTAAGAAATTTATTAGAGAATACACTGGATATTTTTCAACTAGCAGACTAATATCCTACAAGATTATCCTGTCTCCTTCAAATCTATATATTCCCTGCCACACTTCTGGATTCTTCTACCTTATTACCTTTGCTAACAGCTCTGTCAGACAGACTGGCTTCCTGAAATGTTACTCCTAGATTAGATTTTAAATTAGCATTGTAGCCAAGTGTGGGTGGAGCATACCTTTAATCCCAGCACTCAGGAGGCAGAAGCAGGTGGATCTCTGTGAGTTTGAGGCCTGCATGGTCTACAGAGTGAGTTCCAGGACAGCCAGGGTTACAACAGAGAAACCCTGTCTCAAAAAAAAAAAAAAAAAAAAGCATTGTAATCCAATCATTAAATTTGCATCAATTAACCTGGTAAGGGTTGGGGGTAGTAGGAAGTCTATGTTGATGGCCCCTAGACTAAAAATTCCATAGAGAATACCAAACTGCATCTAGGATTGCATTCCAACATCAATTATTTGAAAGAGCATTTACTTGATTTCAGCCCAGCCTACAAAAATCTGCCCAATGTAAAGAAGTAGCCTGTGTAAAAGCTAAGGTCTACATCCCAGGGACTACATTCAGATCCCTGAGTAGTTTGGATGGAATGTATACACACCTTTAATCCTAGTATTCAGAAAGCAGTAGTCATCTACAACTTTAATCCCTGGGGGGGAGGAGAGGACAATGGAAACAGACACAAGAAGAAGAACTCAGAAGGAGTCAGTGTCTCACAGGAAGTGACTTCTGAAATGAGTTAGGGTGAATGGCAGACAAAGTAACTAATCAGAGGAAGAGTTAGCAGAGTAAGGACATGCCCAGTTCTCACATGAAAAGGCAGGTTCTCAGCTCAATAACAGAGAGTTACATACGCATAAGAGAGGTCAATTAACAGAAGCAGTAAAAAGAGACAGTGGAGGAGCAGCTACAGAGTTAGTTACAGAGTCAGATACAGAAGAGGAATTATAGAAGCTCAGGCTGGAGTGTGTTACAGAGCAGTTGAAGCAGTCAGTTACAGAAGCAGGGTGGAGCAGGTAGATCTCAGAGAGACACAGAAACACAGCAGAGCTCCGCAGAAGAAGCCCAGAACAGAGACTGAGTTGAACCAGAAGAGTCAGAGTACAGAATGAGCTAGTCAGAGTGGCTAGTCAGCAGTAAGTAGGTCTTGGAAGGCTAAGGCTGAAATCTTCTAGGTCCGGGCTAGCAGTTTAAATGTTCTAGATTGTACAAATGCTGAAGCCTTTCAAGGATTAAGACTAGATTGTAAAGAGGATAAATGCTCTAGGGCTCCAGGGCTCTAGGCTAGTGCCAGTGATTTAATTAGGCAAAAGAATAAACTATCCTCTTCCCTGAACCAACGCCTACATCTGGTTAATCTACATCAACATGTATTAGGGGCAGACGGAAGAAGACCCTCGAGAAATCACCACGACTCAAGATCGATGCAAAAGCCAGAGGTTTATTTCCAACACGTTGGGGTCCATCCTCACAGGGCGGACCCCTAGCACACTCTAAGTATTGCTTATATAGAAATTTCAAAGGCAGAGCTTAGCAACAGAGTATTACACACGATTCTATTGGTTACATAGTTATGTTAATATTAACCTTTAAACTGATTGGTGCTGGCATATAGCAAGGTCTCGGGCACTAGAAAATGTAAACTTAGGGTCTTAGTCAATGTGGGTTGGGGGAGATCCTTAGCCCAAGGCCATTAGTCAACGGTCCATATCTTGTTTGTCTTAGAAATTGTTTTTCTTACTCTAGTTCTGGGAACTGTTCTGAGTCACCTTGCCCCTGATTTGGGCCTACACAGTTTTGGTGTTTTTAGAAGCCTGACTAAAGTTTAGCTGCTTTGGTTTTTGCCCTTTCACATTGTAGAAAGTTGCCTTTTCTACAACTACAACCCACACTAGAGTCTGTGAATATAAGTACATATTCTGATAGCAGCCATGCTTTGGAAACAGTCCGTAATTTTGAATTCAAATTGCCTTCCAAAAATGGTTGAAGATTGCCTTTCAACTGATCCCCTGACACCTGGTGACACCCACTGTAGAAGGTGATCATTCTAAAGGTTAAGAGACATTTACATTTTTGATCTGGATCTTACATTTTGCTATCTGTGGTGACCTGAACCTGAATTTCCTACCAGTTTTTATTTGAAGTCTCTTGGATCATGATCTTTGTTTTCTCGTATAGTCAAATTTTTAATTTTTCCTAACTTGATCCGATTCAATTTTTGACAACCAGGCTTTTCTGGCATTTGAGTTTCATTCTCCCTTTTATACATTTCCACAACAGCCCTTGCCTTGGCCCTTTGCTGCATCCAGTTTTAGTGACTTATTTGTTTTACAGTTCCCCTGCTTGACCTCAGTCTACAGAAGGCACAGACTGCAGCAGCACAGTTCACACAGGTGTGTGCTGGGCTCATCGATGACTAGAACCAAGCTGTGATGGGTCTGCCCTGATGTAAAATAGTGAGACTGATGTCTAACGGAGACAGCTAAAATGCATTCAACTTACAGAATGTTCTTTAAAACCATGGCACCCACGCACACCCTGTCTGCAGGCTCAGATGGAGCATCTTTCTTACAGATGAAATCTGGACACGCTGCTAGCAATCCACATGACAGAAATGCATCAAGAGGGGGTGTATTTTTAGTGATAGCAAATTGCCATCCCTTCATGCTTTCAGATTTTCATCTCTGCAAATGAACTCTCTTGTTCTTACATTATATATATATATATATATATATATATATATATATATATATATATATATATATATATTTAATAAAGAAAGATATCTTTAAGACAAGGAACATTTCTCCTTTAATCTCTGGCCCAGCTCAGGTATTCAAACAGCCTTTTCTGGGCTGTGTGTTGCTTTTTTCAGTGACAGCAATGGCCCTTCATACTTTTATAATGATGCTGTAGACTCAAATCTGGGTAGGGGAAACTGGCTCCAAAAAGAAAGAAAAAATTTGGCCGTGACATTTGCCAGGGACATAAAGTTCTATAATAATACAATTGCTTAATAAGCTAACCTTGGGCTAGTAACTCAACAGATAAAGGCACTTGCCACCAAGCCTAACGACCTGAGTTCAATCCCCATGACTCATGTGGTGAAAGAAGAAAACAACTCCAGATCTTCTGACTTCCATGACCCCCCACACGTATTCTTGGTGCATGTGTGAGACACATACACACAGAAACAAAAAGAGAGAGAGAGTTTTTTTTTTTTTTTTTTTTACAAAAATCCAAACTCTTGTAATTCTATGTTTTTACTTTGTTTATAAACATGGTTTTGAAAACCACATAATGTATATGATGCCCTGGCGCTGATGGGAGGAGTGGCTCAGTGATAAGCTAGGTGGCTTCCTGGTTAACAATATCAGTGAGGTCATCTGCAATGCAGCATCAACACTGGGCATTGCTTTGCAGAGACTCTTGATGCATGGGCAGACAGGGGGAAGGGATAGAAAGGTGACAGAGGGCCTGGTTACCCCAGGGACAGATGCACTGGGGATCAGAAGGGAGCATATCTGAAATACAATTTAATTTGTTTATTTGTTTGTTTTTTATTGCTTTGTAATACAAAATACTAAGGACCAAAACCTAATTCTTAGTTAACAGTGACATGAAGAAAAATTCTGAGTTTCACAGAAGAAAACTAAAACTTTTCACAAAGAAGTTGTTCAGCCTTAAAAGACCAGTCATAAAATTGACCCCAAAGTATGACAGTACTAGGAAAACATAGTTAGATCCATAAAAAGTTGCCTTTTTGCCTCGTTTTCCTGAACTGTTCCTTTGTAGCCAAACACCAACACCTGGTTTGAGTTCCATGTCTATGGGAGGCAGAACAATTGCTCACTGAAAAAGTCAGATTCCCAACCTGAGCACCTTTGAATGTGTAACACTATGTGACAAAAGGAACCTTAGGTTAAGATTAAGAACCTTCATCCATTTTGTGGTGCTATAACACAATACCAGAGATGGAGTCATTTGTAAAATAGATTTCTTTAAGTTCTGGAGGCTGGGAAGTTCAACATTTAGAGGCTTGCATCTAAAGAAAGCTTTTTGGACTTGATTGTTTGCAGATAGATAGATAGATGATAGATAGATAGATAGATAGATAGATAGATAGATAGATAGATAGATAGATAGATAGATAATCTTATATGATATCATATATAGTATCAGGTATACCAGGTTGACCTGACCTGGGATTCTTTATGTAGCCCAGGCTAATTTCAACCCTGTAATCCTTCTGCCTCAGCCTTGAGACTATATGCCTAGCCATGAAAAGGATCTTGTTGCATGTTCTGCTGACAAAAAAGCAAGGGAACATATGTATGGGTGAGGAAAGAAATCCAATTTCATACCTGTCGGGAACACAGTCCCACAATAACCAACCATTCTCATAAGACCTCTTCAGGGCCCCACGTCTCAACACTGTCCAATTGGGTTTTAGCGTTCAGATGCATGACCTTTAAAGTTGATTTCACCCTGTGATTTACCTTGGCCAGTATGCATTAGCAAGTGTAACAGAAGCAGAAACTGGACCCCGGAGCCCTACTGTGTGAATAAGCCTGAGCTAGCTCAGCTATTCAAGTGCAAATCTAGCCAAAGCTAGTCAAATGCCAAGAAGATGTGAGGTCCATGTGCTATCAGTTGACTGTGGGATCCTGAGTAGATTCATCTAATAGCAGAAGTACCACCAAGGGGGGCCCACCCAAACTGTTATCCCATAGACCTAAAGCTCTGTTTTGGTATCATTTGTTAAACAGCAAGGCCAATTTACACACAACAGCTCCAAGCTCTTGGTAAACAATTGATGATGGTGAGAAAAATGATAAAGATTCCTAGTAAAATAAGATCAGGGGACTGTCTCCATATGCTAATTCCAAGATATGTCAGTGCTCAGATGACGGTTGTCAACTTGACTTGGTCTAGAATCAACTAAAAGGCCACTAGGCACTCTTGTGAGGGATTTTCTTGATCAGATTTTCAAAGTGAGAAGACCCACCTTAAAATTGGACAGCACCTTCTAGTGGCAGTCCAGATAAAGGGGAGCTGAAAGAAGGAAACTCTTTTTTACCTGCTTGCCTTCACTCTTGCTGGCAAGTTCATCTATCCTACTACTGCCACTCTTTCAGCATCTTTCTGGGGATCCTCCAGACCTTTAGCACCTGACTGGGACTGCTAAAACAGCCAGCCTTGTGGACTGAGACAATACCAGATTCTTGGCTTCTCTGGTGTGAGACAGCCATTGTCAGGTTGGTAATGGGTAAAATATGTTCTATCAGTTCTGTTCCTCTGGAGAACTCTACCTTACTAAATAATGTTTATAAATTTTGGAGTTTCAATTTTTTGTTTAAATGAATTGAAAAGCACAGAACCTAAAGGTTTGTATGCCCCAGCCTCTGTTACTTTCCTAGAACAGCTTTGTGCTAAACTTTGCACTAAAAGCTTCCAGTATATAGACTTATCCTTCACTGAGCCATTGAAGGACCATTGGGAGGGGTCAGATTGTCACTGTTCTATGTCGGTTCTGAACATATAGATAAGTAGGGTTTGGCTCAGATCTGTCTGGCACTATGTCACATGCAAAGACCTCAGCCAAGAACAACATTCAGGAAAGGTAGTTTTCCCAAGAAAACTGACCTTCGCTTATTTTTCATCCAAGTGGTCATCTTGAAATCTGTTCCATTCGCCAAAATAAAGCAATCAGAAATGTTGTCCTTGTTAAAATCAAGTGTGTATTGCTAATACACTGTGTCTCAATATTTGGCCAGAGAAAATGTTAAGTAAGTAAAATACACTTCTTCTGACCTTTATTCCACTAAAAGAAGGTTGAGGATGAAGTGGAACCAAAGGGGAGACTGACCTGAAGACCAGAAGAAGCATGACAGAGGCAAAGGGAAAAGGAATATGTCCTGTTGGTGTCCCGGGGCCCCAAGAGAGACGCCTGCTGCTGAGGGTAAGATATATAGCAGGCATGCTCCTTATGACTAATCGGCCAAAATATCACAGGCCCAGAACAAGAGAGCATTTGTCACCTCCAAGCAAGAAGAGCTATTATGTAATCGCAGAAGCCGGCCTTTAAAGGCGTCTCTGAGCTAACATGGGGAAGCTTCCCACCCTGTATATCCGTTCCGAGTTAGTCCTCCACCTCAACTTGCATCCTTCAGGTGCTGGGAAAGTCATAATCTCCCGAGACAGCCCCGACTATTTTGAGCACTTAATAATTGAGATAAAGTTCTTTTTTCCTCCTATTAAGCTGAAATCTATCTCCCACCCACTGAGCCGAATCTTACTTCTAGCACTTGCTCCAGAGTCTGCAGTTCGACATTTTATGTTTATAAGCCCAGGCTTTGGAGTCAAATGGACTTGAGTCGAACATCCAGCAATCTCCTTTGCCAGTGACATTTAGGGACTGGGGAGAAGATTTTTAGAAATAAATGGAATCATAACAGCTGCTTTGTCTTATTTTGTCCTTTTTAAAAAAGGCTCCCACTGTGTGGCCCAGGCTAGCCACAAACTGATAGTGACCCTCCCACTTATGTCTACTGTGTCTTAGGATTATAAAATGTGTCACTACACCTGGCTTAATACCTGCTTTTTATGGTCATTGTGAAAAGGGGCATTACATTATTATTATTATTATTATTATTATGCTTAACAATCTTTCTGATATTTTCAACATTTTTTTCTATTAGAGAATTTTCCCCAACTGATTAACATGGTTTTAAAAATAACCTGGAGACGACACTTATTTACTGCTCTGCCTTGCTCTTGGGTCTAGATGAAATGAAACCTAGCTAAAAGTGCCTGATATAATTGATGGTTTACCTGTCGTCAGAAACTTGGGGGTATTTCTTCTGTCTGATAAAGCTGGATAGAAGCAGAGTCCCATGGATCCTCACAGTGACTCTATCCTGCCCTGCCTATGCCTGGTTCAAAATTTAAAAAAAAAAAAAAATGCATACTCAGAGAAAAGAACGTTATTCTCACTTGTCTAGCTCCCAAAAGAAAAGATTTTTGCTGATACTACTGGTGTCCTTCCCTGTCTTTAAAACGATCCTTCTGGGTGAGGTGAGTTGCCAGCTACATAGGCAATAGTTACCCTCCCAAGTTTCTCCACTGAGCAGCTCTTTCAGCAAGGTCTTATGTGAAAGGTATGTGGTCTTTCCTTTTCTCTCAGCTGGGACTAGGGAAAGCTACTTAACCCATGTGTGTTAAACTTAGGCCAATAAGGAAAGAGTTAGTTAAACTATCTTGGCACCCATATTAAGTTATATCCTCCAACCTCAACTTTATAGATCTCAGTTTGTCATTCGTGGTGGCAGGCCCCTCTTTCTACTGAGCCATCCCCCTTACTCAACCTCAACTTTATCACAGAGGGGTGATAATCTAGTTTATTATTGCATACACCCTGTCCTCCTGAAAGTTGTCTTCTGACCTTTAATGGCATGTGCAAACACACACACACTCATAATTAAGTTAAATAAAAACTTTTAGAAGGATGTGTTTTGAAGTGCTAAGAGACTAAGAGATATAAAAGCATGCCAACATTTCATAGAACTGCCATTTGGCTAAAGCAGAGTGTCTGTACAACCTCACCACACAAAGGATGCCACATACTTTTCTACTCTTGAAAAGACAAAACCAGAAACTGGGCCTAGTTTATACAAAAGAGGTTTGGAAATTCAAGTGCTTTTTGTCTAATAAATATAGCAATACTTCAGCCTGGGTGGTCCCCAGCATTTTCTCCAGGGTTGCTACCCCGTGAACTGCAGAGAAGAGGTAAAATCATCCCATAGTAATTTCTCCCAGATTCTGGCAACAGTGCCTGGTCATTGATTATCAGCATGTAAGGCTTTTTTGAAATCAGAAACACACAATTTTCCTATGTAAGACCTTCAGAAATAATTGCACACTTTGAGCAATTCCACATTGAATTTAAAGTAGCGATTAGAACCAAAACATCTTATTGTTGCTTTAGTCATGTGAAAGTTTGGGCTTGGCAGGACAAGCATTCTTCCTCAAATGACAGCAATGAGAGCTTGTTACTCAACACCTTCCTCACAGTCCCATGCTTTATTACCATGGGACAGCCTCTGGCATGATATGAGTGGGGAACTAGAATTTATTCCTGGGTCTATTTCATTAAGAGACTAAAACTAACTACTCAAGAGAACAGGCCAAATCTTTTTCTTTGCAAACTACTGTCATTATGGCAAATAAATATAAAGATATCATGATAAAGCCATTTTTTGTATATAAACAGAAATTAATTTAAAACTTGAGAATTATTGTTATCAGCTACAAAGATACATTAAGTACATATTGTAGTTTAGTTCAAATGACTGGTTGTAAAAAAAAAATACTTTTACAAAATAGATAAAAAAAATAAACGAAAGAAAAATTACTTTTCTATCTAGTTTTGAAGATAATGCCCCCCGCAACACACATATTTTTTAAAAGATAACATAGGAAGGGAATATGTAAGAGTAACGCTGTGTGTAAATCCTGTGATGAAGGAGCCCAAGCCTGGGCGAAGGAGCCTGGTGAGGAGGTAAACATAGGCTAGGACTTCCCAGAGGGAAAAGCTAGAATAACCCAGGAAAGTCCTTGAAGGACCTGAGGCTAACCAGGAGCTGATGCATGTTAAGTGCTACTGTGCATGTCAACCGGTCAATGGATCTGCATGAGGAAGTCAGCTTAGGGAATGGTCCCATCATAAAGGGGATTCCACATCTCACTTAAAGCTCTGATTGTTGCCTTCATTGTGGTGACTACAGTCACACCATCTGGATTAAACCAACCTTTCAGTCCACCATCTGCATTTAATTAACCCTGTGGGGCTGGGCTTTGGCTCCTTTTCTTTCTGTGTCCTTTCTCTTCCTTTCTTCTCTTTCTTTTCCTTTTTATTATTTATTTAGCTTTGGCTACACTTTTCAAGGCATGTGTCCTTATGAAAATTCCAAATATGCACAACAGGAGGGAGGATTGTGCAAGGCATCCCAAGTATCCATCACGTCTCTCCAACAGACGTCCACAACCAACCTCTGCTTCTGCTCCAGCCTTCCCATCACCTCCAAGTATGTATCAGGCCTTATGAAGTATCTGGAAATCTCAGTGTGGGGCCCTACGAAGGAGATCCTCCCTATAAGGGTGCAGGCTAGGCAAGGCTGCCTGGACAGGGCCTACAAACAAGAGTATTGGAAGCACTATTGCACCCAGAGAAAATGGGACTTCAATCTAGATCTTGTGCTTTAAAGGAGGTCCTTCTATCTTCCTCTGACTCCCCATCCTACAAGCTTGAATTTATTTCTCCCTCAACAGATGGGTACCTGGGACCAAGGAGTTCCTTGCCCAACAAGCCAGAATCTACTCCCAGGGTCTGCTCTGGGCCCTGTATGTTCACCACTAGATAAGAGAGGTGACAAGGTATCTGGCTGAGATGGAAATGCAGGCAGACCTTGGGGTTGTGCACTGAATAACACATTTTTGCATGAGGTTCCTGGAGATATAACAAAAGGGCAAATAGCAGGGAAGAAAAGGTCATCCTCCAACAGAGCAAGAGCTCCATCTGGAGCACTGCTCTTGACCCACAACCCATAAACATTAAGGGCAGACCTTGAAGGGAGGGGGCACCATGGTATTTCTCAATATCCATGTGTGTGTGTGTGTGTGTGTGTGTGTGTGTGTGTGCAACACCCAAGTGTGTGCAAATGTGGGTGCATGTGTGTATGTGTGTGTGTGTGTGTGTGTGTGTGTGTAGGCCAAAGGCTGATGTCAATTGTCTTCTTCAATTGCTCTCCACTTTATCTATTGAGGCATATTTTCTCATTGGAATCTGGAACTCACCCATCAGCTAAGCGGCTGACCAGCAAGCCCCAGGGATCCACCTGTCTCTGCCTCCCCAATGTTGGAATTACAGACATACTGTGCCTTGCTTGGCTTTCCAAATGGATCGTATGGATCCGAACTCAGGTCCTCATGCTTATCCAGCAAGCACTTTGCTGACTGAGCCATCATCCCAGCTCCTCCCTGTTCTTAGAGGTAGAGTCATGCCATGGAGATCCTTGTCAAGTCAACCACTAAGGCTGCTGTAGAGCTGAGGAAGTGTCTGAACCCCTGGGCTCTGCAATAAAGGTGACACGAAAAAACATGAAAGTCAGCGAATATAGTCATCATCAGAAGGGCAAGGTTGTCCTTCACTGTGAGTTCAAAGCAGACCTATTTCCTATCGGCAAGCAGATCTTTTCAACAACTTTATCAGAGGTTTAAGGAAAACTTTACCATTCACCCCTTCCTCCACTGCACACCATACCACCCCTTACTGGGTCCCGCTGAAAAGAAAAATATTCCAGTAATTCTGCGACAAGGAGAAACTTATCTATAAATAAATTTTTATTTTGGAAGGAAGAATATGCTAGGAATAAGGCCTATTCTGTCCTAGAACTTAGCCTTTCAAATGCATGCAGAAGGAAGGCAGATATCACGCATCCTAACGGGCATGCACATAAAGAAAAAAAAAGGCAAATTAGGGCAGCCCAGGATAGCAGTTAGCTTTTTTTTTTTTTTTTAATTCCTGGGTAGATAATATGTGGTTTCGTTTAAATAAGAACACAATCTCCATTAATTTAATTTGTCAAAGCAGTAACTCCAACACTCACAGGCAGTGCCTAGGAAGGCATTTTTAGATGCATCAGTGCTACTTTAAAATTAAAAGTGAATCAGCCCTGTGGAGTTAATTACTAGTAAATTAACTGAAAGTAGGTCTTGTGTGTGGCATGCTGCCAGCGCACAGTTCTCAGTGATAGCCAGAAACAGGGCAAGATATCAGATCTTCATCTGCAAAGCTGTTTATATGTGTGGGGCCTTATAGGAACCTAGAAGGAATTTGTTCACATCACCCACAATGAGAAACAAGGGCAAAGCCTAACTAGAAGACCCTGTTGATAGAGCTTTAGAAAGGTGTCCCTTTGCACCCCCAAAAGGAAAATCCCCATCTCTCTGTTATTATTATGGCCCATTATATATTTACTGAAAAGAAAATATTTATATTTCTTTTCCTAGACTAGTGTATTGATCTTACTCGGCTATATGAAGTAGAAAGCATTTTAAAAACCAAAAGTAAACTTACAGCCAGCAGAAAGAAGAACACGGTGTCTTCTGGTACCATATCATCAAGACTGAGGACAGATACCCAAAGAAAGAAGAAAAAGACCCAGGAGAAGCGTTATCTAAACTTTAATTAAATATCCAAATCCAGGAAACTGGAAACAGATGAAATCTTCGTAAGAGAAATGGTGCATGCACAGAGGTTGGCTAATAACATGACTGCTGATATATTGTTAATGACAAACATATTTATTTTATTTTGTTTTACTACAAAAGTGTCCATTTCCTGAATCTCCCATAATTATTCAAATGTACAAGTGTTCTTACCACTCCTGGTCCAAGAGTGCAGTGAATCAAGCCATCTTGCTCCTGAATTATGCAGTTGAGGCCATTTGACCCCAGATTTGATGTGGGTAACAGACTTAGCTAAAACTCGTATTGCTTTCTTCCCTGTTTCATTTCACAAAGTGATTTCACAGGGTTTTGTACATTGCAGATGCATCTTAAAACGTTTAGGAAGTCAAAGATGAAGATGGCAAACCTCAACTGATACATTTGAGAACAGAGTCCCATTTGAAACATTCCTTTTATGAATATCTGAGTGTGCTACTCTGCTTTCAATAGACATAGTACTGATATTAAATATCATGGTAATATATATGAATAACATAAAACAGCATTACTTCCTAACATGTGGCTTGTTAAAACCCTAAAAAAGCACAGATGGCTTTGCAGAGCCAGTCTGTACTATTGAATCATCTTGGCCATTGGTTCCATTTGAGAGCTAAAGTTCCAAATGGGAGTCTTCTCATAAACCAGGTCAAGACAAGAACCCTAGGTAGCCACAGGTGCATCTGTGTGTCTTTTCAAATGATTAAAGGCCATTTCTTCTGGTGTCTGGAAGAAATAAAATGTCCTTGTCTAATGGGTATTGCTTTGGGTACCACATGCCCAATAAGTTCTAGCATATAGGAGCATGCAATAGCAGCTAACATTAGCTATGCAATTATGGTATTAAGTGTTTAATTATATCATGTGCATTGAGATATTTTAAAGAGAAAACAGGACTCATTCTCCTTAGCAACCATTATAGTACAGAATGTTCAAAGCAGCGATCACACTCAGAGGCAAATAAATCGGTTACAAATGTGGGTAGCAAGAAGTGTGCATGCTTCAGAAAATGTGAAACTGGTACCTAAAATAGATAACGCCCTTTTTATGTTTCCAAAATTCCATTTCTAGTTTCAGACCATCCATTAACAAACTTGATTTTTTTTTTAACTTTAAAAACTCAATGTTAGCTTTCCACCTTAGAAGTGCGTAAAGAAGGAGTGTAAAATAATAAGTTTGGTTTGTTTCCTCACTAGCTGAGAGTCTATTTCATGTCAAAAATGACTCAATAAGAACCCTTTTAAGAATAAAGGGCTTGAGGTCTCAATGGCTACTCACAGCGGTGTACACACCTGCGGTTTCACTCTTCCAGGTCAATATACAAAGACTGAACTGTAACAGACGGAAGCGTGATTTAAATACTTTCTACACACACAGTTTCTTCCTCGATAGTATTCCCTTTGGCTCCTGCACACTCACACTCAAGGCGCTTCGTATATGTAAGACGCTGGAGGTTTGCAAGGATTGTTAAGTTATGAAAGCTCTTTTTCAAAAGCAAACTTGAAAGAAATTAACTGGTTCTTTTAAAATGCCAGTTTACAGGTCCTTGCAGTCTGGGTGTCTGGACGTAAAGGGTGTCTCTGAAACAAAGAAACAAAGGATAAAAGTCGGGTGGCACAATTACTTTGGGACTCCTTTTAGGGGAAGACCTCGGTTCGGGTATTACTGGGGAGGAAGGCAAAATCTTCGCCACGGGGATCTTCCCCGAGGCCGGGGATAGCTTTACAGAGGGAGGAGATGATGCGGCAGGTGGCCCGGCGGGTTACCAGTGCTGGCCAGCCGCCCGGGTGCCCAGCTGCGCCTGGGACATGGCGGGCACCGCCGTGGCGGCCGCAGCGGCTGCAGCCGCGTCCCCGACGCCAGGCAGGACCGAGCGCACGGACCTGCGGAACTCCTCGTTCCTCCACGTGTAGAGCAGCGGGTTGAGCGCCGACAGGGCGCAGCACAGGAGCCAGCTGGCCGCCTGCACGCCCCAGGGCACCGGCAGCGAGAAGCCGCTGGCCAGGCTCACCCACACCAGCGGCTGCGTGGCCAGCAGGAAGACGCAGCAGAGCAGCAGCACCGACAGGCCGCTGAGACGCCGCTGCGCGCGGCGCGGCTGCAGCGCGGCCGGCAGGGGCTGGGGCTGCGCGGGGTGCGCGGCGCCTCCCGGGCCCGGCGCGTGCGGGGCGGCGGGGAAGGCGGCGGCGGCGGCGGCGCAGCCGGGCAGCTGGTGCAGCAGGTGGAAGTTGAGCACGCTGACCCGCTTGACGCTGACGCGCACTCGGCGCACGATGCCCAGGTAGCAGTGCAGCAGCAGCGCCGTCTGCGCTAGCAGCGCCCCGGCCGCCAGCAGCGCCGGGTAATGGACTTGCGGGGGCTCGGCTCCGGGCTTGGGCGCCCAGGGAGGGAGCAGCAGCACCAGACCTAAGGCGAGCGCCCAGGACAGTGCCAGCATGCCCGCCGTGTGGCGCCGCTGGTACAGCACCTGGTAGGTGGCAGGCGCCCTGGTGATGAGCAGGTAGCGGTTCAGCGCCACGAGGCAGTGGGACAGTAGGGACACAGTGAGCCCGAGGCCCAGCAGCCCGCCTCTGAGCAGGCGATAGCTGCCCCCGCCGCCATCCCAATCCCCTGGGGGCTCTGAGGAGCCGGCGGGCAGGAGCCCCAGCACCGCCTCCTGTGGCATCCAGAGGGCGCAGACGCTGAGATCCGCGGCGCAGCCGTTCACGATGAAGGCGTTGCTGGTGGTCTGCAGCTTGCGAAAGGACGACACAAGATAGATGACCATGCCGTTGGCCAGCGTACCCCCGATGGCCAGCCCCGAGTACAGGAGAGACACCGGGATCCGCCGGCCCGCCCACGACTCTTCTTCCTCGCAGAGCAGCAGCAGCGATCCCCCGGTGGTGGAGGAGGTGGAAGTGGAGGAGGAGTTGGTCATTCTGGCCAACTCTTCACGCTCTTCAACGCTCTAGCGTTGGCCTCTAGCAGCGCGGTCCATCCTGACGCTTGCCTGCTGGGAGGGCAAAGACGTCCTTCAACCCTCTGCCACCGACACAAAGGACTGAAGCCGAATAATGGGCTGGGGGGGAGGGGGAGAAAGGGAGCTGAAGGATAACGAGGGTGGCAGATGACAGGTGCCTGCCTTGGAGATGTCTCCGGTGACAAGGAAGGTCCGCTTTACACTCAGCTAGCAACAGGGAAACCCTAAGGTCACACCAATACCAAGGATAGTTTCCCCAAACACACACACACACACACACACACACACACACACACACACACACACACACACGGCAGGGGGGGTTTAGATCTTGATGATGTTTCTTGCCAGCGGGAGCCCCTCCATACCGGGAGAAAGTGGAGATACCCTGGCTGGGGAAAATGCCAAGGAGAGGGAGTAGAAGGTACCTTGATTTGGGGCCAGTCTTCAGCTGGTGACAGCAGAGGGAGAGATGCCAGGAAATACCTCCTCAGCAGCAGCATCTGTGGTCCAGAAGTCAACAGGAGAAATTGAGCTGGGATCCATGCCAGGAACAAGTGCCTTGCTTCTCCCAAGAAGCATCCACACACATGGTCCCAGGCAACAGCCAGCAGCTGTGGGGAGTCTCCTCAGCTGGCAGTAGAATTGGAGAAAGTGAAGTGGTAGGCTGCAAGCCAGGGAGGGTGGGCAGGCAACAGCAGCAAGGAAGCCTGGCTGCAAGAGCAGAAGCTGAGTTGGAGAGAAGCGCACCCTGTGTTCAGAAGGAGAGTGCTGGCTGCTGTGGCAAACCCTCTCAGAGCACTCTCCTGCTCAGTTATCCATCACCCAGGGAGAAGACAGCCTTTCCATGCTGTCATGAATTATTCAGTAGCTGTTAACTTGTAAAAGGGAGAAAAATATCTTGCTCAGATGTTAGTTAGCAGGTTTCTCTATTCTCTCCTCTCTCTCTCTCTCTCTCTCTCTCTCTCTCTCTCTCTCTCTCTCTCTCTCTCTCTCTCCCCTTCTCCCTCTCCCTCTATTCCCCTCTCTCCCTCTTTTTTTATTTTATTTTTCACTCACTCTGATTATCCTTTCCTTCCTTTTCTTCCTCTCCTTTAAATGTTAGAGTAAAATTTCATCTCGGTCTGATTCATCCTGGGGACAAGACTTTTTTTCTCAGAGATAAATATATTCCAGTACATTTTCAAGGAGAATTGCTTTACATATGAATTGAAAATCAGTCGTCCCTTTCCTCACCTTAGCAAAGTGGGACATGAGTGATTAGCTGTGGAAAATATATGAGCCTTGACATCAATCATAATTTCAATTCTTTTCTCATGACTAGACACCTCTCCAAAGTTTTGGTGGGATAAGAGAGGTGTGGGAATGCAGTAGTCAAATGACCTAAAGATGGTGTCTGCAGTACATCTAGACAGTGGAACATCACTTAGCAATACGGAGAAATCACATGCCAAGACATAAAGCACATAAAGAAATTGAAAGTGCTTACCATTAAGCAAAAGAGGCCTCTGGAAAGGCTATGTACAGCACGGTCCAACTATATCACATGCTGGAAGAGTAAAACCGTGAAGACAGATCACCAGCTGTTCGGGGCAAGGGAGGTGGAAGGGGTGAATGAGCATATAGGGTAGGAAAGCTGTTCTGTATCATACTGTAATGGGGGAACACTTCATTGTAAATTTGTCCAAACCTACAAGACAACCAACAGCTGGAGAATCCATGTGTAAACTGTAGATTCTCTGAAAATGCATAAGGGTTCTCAATCAGTTGTGACAACTGAACCATTCTAGTGGAAGGTATTGTTAACTGTGAAATTGTGTGTGTGCAGCGTAGGAACTCTGTAGGAATTCTCTCTCCCTCTCTCTCTCTCTCTCTCTCTCAAGTCACTTGTCCATAGACAAGGTTGAAAAGTGTCTTCCTTAACCTCCCTCCACTGTAGTTTTTGAGACAGGGTCTTCCACTGAACCTACATGGCTTGGGCTAGGCTGACCGGCCCCTGAGACCCAAGAATCATCTGTCCCAATTCTCCCAGAGTTAGGTTTACAGATTCGTGCCCCTACACCCAACTCTATGGGAGTGTTTCAGATTTGAACTCAGTCCTGATACTTGTCTGGCAGGCACTTTACCAACTGAGCCCTCTCCCCAGAGCCAGTTCTGTACCTTTTATTCAGATTTGCTGTGAATCTTAATTAGAGTGTAGAGCCTAATTTTGAGTAGTGGATGTTGGGAAGAGCAAGTTCCTTGATCCATAGTGTGAATGACAAGGATCTCTGGGTTCCTCATGATATAGGATGTCACAGAGATTTGCACTCAGGTGTTCAAATCTGCTTTGGTGCAAGTGTTGATTTATCTGTGCACATGGGAACTGCTCCCCAAAGGGTATACAAAATGCATCCCCAACCACTGGCAATGTTGCTTATTTACAAATTTAACTCAACAGAGAATAAATAATACATATAATAGAAAAATGTTGGCTGAAATTTCAGGGGTCCTGAGTTCTAGGTAGGGTATCCATCAGCTTTGCAGATTACCTCCCACTCAGGAGAGAAGTGTCCACTCAGTGATGTCAAAGGCCCTTCCTTCCAAAGTTTCCCTATTCACACATTTAACCTTTTCCTCCCTTGCTCTGCCACTTGGTATAGACCTCCTGTGTGGAACACGGAGTGTAGTCCTGCCTCTATGTCAGGAAACTTTCCCAGTCTGTCCTTGAGTATTTCCAAAGGAAAGTCAGAATGGACCTCCTCTAACTTTTCCTTTTCAAATCCAATAAAAAGCAGTCGTATTGGTGACTGCGAAGAACTCTGATGGTGACAGCAAGCACAAACTGATGGGTTTAACTACAGCAGGCTGGATGTCAAAGACAGCAAAACCAAAGAAAAGAGGCAGTAGTTTGATACCACTGGAGCAAAGGTTCAGTTGTTTAGCCTGTTGTTGACATGCAGCAAATATGCATTTGCCCTCCTCTTTTTCCTACCACCATTTTTCTGCATTAAAGCCTTGAGTACATCAAACACATCAGGGGTACAAGAGATCCATCTGTCAGCTATAGTTCAAACGTGTCACCTCAGTTAAAGCTGCCATGCGTTACCTTAGTCAGAAAGGAAATCTGTGTTCAAATTCTAGGTTCTTGGCCTCAGTTGTTCTCTGTAACAAGTAGTCAGGTTCAATCTGAGGGACTCCTTGCCATGAAGACACATGTACTTCTGCCAAAGACATAACTCCTTTACTTATCCCAGGCCCGAAAGGCCAAATTCTTGTCTAGTTTTTCATTTAGTTCTGTTTTTGTTTTAGGTCACCAGACTTAAATAATATAGGATAATAGGAGATTTGTTTGTTTTTGTTTTTGTTTTATAGTACAATATTGCCTAGCCCATGGTAGCTACTTCATAAATGCTTTTAGGGGCTAATGAATGAGTGCCGTTGTGATTTTACTCATTTTTTCCTTTGGAAAAACGTGGGGTATGATTTTTTTATTTATTAGAGTCACTTTCCTAATGCCTCCAGAGGAGCCATCTGTCTCCTTTTCCAATGCATTCTCAGCCTCTCTTCTGCCCAGGTCGCACCCCTGTGGGTTCAAGAAGCTGCTAAGTTCACCACAACCTACTGAAGCACCCCCTGGACTTCTTTTCCTTCTCAGGGTAACCCCACACTTCCCTTTTGTACCAGAAGTGCTTCTTTTCTGCTCCTGCTTCCTGGTCTCCCATCAAATGTCCACCCCCGCGCGGCCTTTAGTCTCAACACAGTCCGTCTAAGATCAACAGCAGCCTCTAAGTAGTAAACCGAAGGATTCTACCACCCAGTACATTCATCCTCCAGCCATTTCTCTCCAGGCATCTCTTCCTTCTCTAGTTGCTCTTCCGTCCTCTTGGACTCTCCCACTGTACGCAAGTGTCATGGATTTCTTAATTAGCATTCCTGGATGCTCTGTTTGTGGTTCTCTGCTCACTCTTTTTTCTCCCTAATTAGCCACCCTATTCTTCTCTACCAGCCTTCCTTCTACCCTGACCTTCTCGCTAAACTCCCCCTTCACTTCTGCCCTATAGCCATTGCTTTCATGAATACTGCTCCTTGAAGTTTCTGAGAATTCGCCACAAATAGGACCACAGTTGTAGTTTTCTGTTTCCTTAGAGTTGGGAACATTGTGTCCACGCCTACTGGGTTTTTATGTGAAATGATGCTTTTCTCCACTAAGTGTTGATTACTTAGTGGATTACTTAATGGGTTACACTTGTTATATTTTTATATCAGATAGTTTATATATTCATACTTTAGTTTTTATGTTTTCCTTTCTTGGTGTAAGGGTTATGATAACTTAAAAGGTGGCTTTGTTTTCTTTTTCTACAAAGTTTTTTTTACAGGTTTTGTGAAAACATATGTACACTGTTAAACTAGTCATTTTTTTAAACTATACTTTTAATCGCTCTTAAAGTAGTCTATTTGAGTATCAACTTTTCCTATTAAAATTTTATGATGAATATTTTAATGAAATACTTTTCTATTTCCATTGACATTTTATCATTATATTGCATAATTTTTAAGTGTCAGTTCTGTGTGTGTGCATGTGTGTGTGTGTGTGTGTGTGTGTGTGTGTGTGTACATATTCATGTGTGTGTTCATGTCTGTGGAAGCCAGGGGTCAATGTCAGGTGTCTTCCTCAGTTGTTCTCACATTACTTTTTGAGACAAGTTCTCTCACTGAATGTGGAGCCCACTCATTTGTCTAGAGCAGTAGTTCTCAACCTTCCTAATGCTGCGGCCCTTTAATGCCGTTCTTCATGGTGTGGTGACCCCATCCATAGAATTGCTTTTGTTGCTTTTTCAGTGGCAGGCATGTAGATAAGGAAAAACCATCATAAGACAATGTACTAAAATTTATAATGAAACCATTAATAAATTCTCATGGGACCAGACACAGGGGGGGGGGAAGAAAAAAAAGAATCTTGTTGTATCTAAGATCAGGAATTCCTTTGTATAGAAAAGCTGAAGACAATTGAGTTGAATTCTGAGGGTTGAGCTCTTAGAACTCCAGCTGATACCTTGGCCGCAATCCTGCTGGCCCTGCAATTTAAAGCTCACCTAAACATAAGCACACAACCTCTCCATTTTTATTTTGTGAAGTGAACTCCTACATTAATGTGTCTCCCACAAAATTTCCATTTTTCTTGAGCCCAGGAATTCAGAGTCAGGAAAAGGTAGATATTTCCTTACCAACTAGCCAGAGGATTGCCCATATCTAAATTCATCCCCGCTTGGGTATTGTTATGGCTTCAATGTGAAATGCCCATCCCATGCCCTGGCCATGAGCTCATGTGTTTGATTACATGGTTCCAGATGATAGCAGTGTTTGAGAAATAAGGAAAGAGCTTATTTAATTTAATTTTATAGTTTATAGTCCATCATTGAGGGAAGCCCAGGCAAGAGCTTGAAGCAGAAAGCATGAAGGAACACTGCTTACTTGCCTGCTTCCCCTGACTTGCTCAGCCACCTTTCTCATACAGCCCAGGCCTACCTGCCTAAGTGTGGTACTGCCCACCATGGACTGGAAGTTTCTATACTCAGCAGCCATCAAGAAAACGGTTACAGCCAATCTAACGGAGGCAACTGAAGTTCCTGTTCCCAGGTCACTCTAGTTTGTGTCAAGAGTAGACTGTCCAGATAAGAAGGTTCTGGAATCTCTGGTAGGTGAGGCCTCTCTGGAGGAAGTGGCTCACTGGAGCACAGGCCTTGCAGTTTACAGCCTGCCCTCACTCTGGACTGTTTCGTTTCCTATTTCTCAAGATGTAAGCAGCTGTCACACGCTCCAGCCACCACAAAGTTGCCATGGCTCCCCACCATGATGGGCTGTATCCCTTCAAATCATGAGCCAATATGAACCCCTCCTTCCTTAAGCTGGCTCTTGCCTAATGTTTGATCACAGCATAAGAAGATAAACTAATTCAAGCATTCTATAGACACTCGAGCCCATAGCATACAGAGCCGATGCCTTCATTTTCTTCCCTAAACAGTCTTCCTTTTCTTACATCCCAAATCTCAGAGTGTGGCCTTACTAGGACCGTGATGCCTTTCTTAAAATCCTAGCTGAAATTCCTGACTCTTTCTCTTACTTCCTTCAATCTTCAACTACCAAGAGCTACCATGCCACCGTGATAGCACTAACTGCTGCCATCAAACCTGTTCACTGACAGTGTTCACTCCAACACTGTCTGGAATTAATTACACGATCACCCTGCTCTGTAAATTATCCCAATGAGTTTGTAACCAGCTTCTTTACAGCCTTGACTTCCCTCCAGCCAAAATAGCCTTTCGGGCTCTCCAAAGACACCACTTAACATGTTCAATATGTTAGGTCTCCCCACTCTTGGTTTTAATATACAGATCTTGGAATTATGTCTTGCTTTGTACAATTCTAGAAATAGTTCTGGGCACAGAGTAGATAGACCCTTAGTGGCTGCAGAAAAAAAAAATGTAATGAGCAAGTGACACAATCCTGCCTTAAAGCCTTCACTGGGTACCCGCGACCCTCAGGAGAAACATAAGCATCATTGTTGCTAATGTTTCTAAGGACACATATGTTCCCCACATTGTTTTGAATATGTTTCATCTCTTATCTCATGTAGTCCTCTCGCCTGGTCTGAGAGTAGCCAGCCTCCTCTGAAATCTACACTCCAGGGCACAACTTCACCTGGAAGTCTACACAGCATATGTCTAAATATTTTAATTCATAATTCAAACAATGGGACTACTGAATCAAATACTCTGTATTCTCCTAACTTGAAAGATATATTTTTAGAGTAACTGCAAAGACAGACTCAAATTATAAATCTCTGGTTTCTTTCATGCTAGTAGAAACTGACAAAGGATAAAGCTTGCCATTACCTCAAAGTCCACCCATCCCTCCCTCACCCTCTGCCCTGAGATCAAATGCAGAAAGGTCACAGGTTTAATGTGATACACTGGGGCCTGCCCATCTAAATCTCATCCAGAATCCTGCCACACAGCTACCTATCAGTAATGTCTCAGAATGAGGGTACCTGGAAGGCCACAGTCACTGTCAGAGGATAAACCAGAGAATCCACATGAACCATGGAAGCATGCTCATGACCGCTGGTAGGGAATTCTGGGATCTTGGTACTAAACACTAGAAAGGTAATAACCTCAGGGTGACACTGGTCCCTAATTAGTTTAATAAAACAGCGGCAAATAAGTTAAGTGAGCTGGGATGTTGTGGCACACGCCTTTAATCCCAGCACTCAGGAGGCAGAGGCAGGTGGATCTCTGTGAGTTCAAGGCCAGCCTGGTCTACAGAGTGAGTTCTAGGACAGTCAGAGTTACCATAGAGAAACCCTGTCTTGGAAAAAAAAAAATAGAGGAAGAAGAAGTTAAGAGAAAAACAAAAAAACAAAAACAAAAACAGAAAAAAACAAAACAACTCATACTCAAAACATGTTACTTGGCCCATTTTTGGCCACTGCACTGTCCTACCTCCTTTGGTAAAGTTTAATTTCTTTAATGTGGCTTAGATTAATTTATTCTGCCCTCTAACTCCATCCAGACTCACCATACAACTTTCTGACTGGCGTCACCTCTCCTCTCTCCCACCAGACATCTTTGTGGAGAACACTCCCTTGACCACCTCTCTGATGGTTTACAACCTGCCTCTGCTTTTTTCAAGCTGAATCCTTCTTACCTTCCAGGTCTAAGCTAGGAGTTTTCTGCCCACCAGGAGCTGTCTTAATCTCCATCATCAGGTTGTCTAACTTCTGAATCCCAAAGCATCAGTGTTGTGTAAGTTTATTTTTAGTTATATATAAAATAATTGTTTTGGCTCTGTTGGGAAAAGGACTGCTTAAGTCTTGGCATTTTGCATTGTCTGCAGGTATAGGATTTATGTGGGGGATGTTTGATTGCTCATGATCTGCACCTGCTATCAGTAGAACACCTGAGGAGTTCTGAATCCCTAACAACACCTGAGCTCAGATATTCAGGGTTCCACTGTCCAGGATGGTGCTTGCCATGATAGTAGTTCCTCTGCTGAGGTCTGGCAGGGTTTGCACATATGAAAATGCCTCTGTGTCTTCATTGGTGAGCCACCACAGAAGGTATACAGCTACACACCAGAGTACAACATTGCTTCCTGGATATTGAGATTCCCTTTCTACATAGTAAGCTAGTTGAAGGTAAGGCTCTCCTTTCCATCAGAGCACCTGACTAAAAATTCTTAAATGTTTGCTCACTGCATAGGTCCCTAGGGGATGTCTGTATAACCACAACTTCAATATCTTTTCAAGAGATAAACTAATATTACAGTGTTGCAAGACAGTGTTATTATTTTTCTAAAATACTTTCAGATTTCATGTAACCACATTTTGTGGTTTATGCTGCCAGTTTGTTTTGTTTTGTTTTGGAAACAGGGTTTCTCTGTTGTAACTCTAGCTGTCCTGGAACTCACCCTGTAGACCAGGCTGACCTGGAACTCACCTGCCCCTGCCTCCTGAGCCTTGGGATTAAAGGCCTGCTTCACCACCCACCCGGCTCTGCCAGACTCATTTTAAGCAGACATTCTGTTGGAAACATTCCCCACTGTAGAACCAGATGCCAGCTTTCTGAAGGACCAGAATGATTTCCCAGTAGTGAAACCGGTCCTTTGCAACATGAGGCAGCAGGCCCGGAGTGCTTTGGGAGATGAAAAGGTTGGTGACGGCAGTAACAAACGGCTCACTTCTGGTTGTCTTCCCTCTCTGCCTTAGCCAAGCCACCTAACAACCTAAATCCAACACCAAGACTGGCTAAAATCCTATCATCTTTCCTCAGGCCTTGCTCTCTCAGATATTATGCCACCAAAAATCATGTCAGCCTGCGGCCCGTGTAGACTCTAGATTTTTCTGTGGAACGAACCCTTTAATGGTTTTGTTTGCTTGTCTGTTTTAACTAGACTTAGCAATCCTTCCGCTGCAGATGAGCTCTTGCCTCCACAGGAAGGCCTGAGGTAAAGCTTTTAGAAGTTAGGAATTGATAGCATCAAGAGCCAGCCTGTTCCACCCTGAACTCTTTCATATGGGGGTGTACAAAACTTTGTCCTGATGACTCCTGCCTTTTCTCCTGCCCCGTCAGGTTTTAGAGGCTTGATATCCTCACTCAGCAACAACAGCTTAGAGGGTTCAGGAGTGAACCACGAAGCAATCCTTTTCAAACACAACTAACCCTGCCCCCAACAAACACACACCAACCAGGCTAAATTTGGAAACTCCAGGATAAATCTTCAATTTTCAGTTCAATTTGAGTGATGGGGTGCTATTGACACCCCATGGGTACAGGAGCAAAGGCTCACTATCTACAAGACCGCTCTGCGGCAACAAGAAATTATCCATCCCAAAATGTCAGCAGGCCCCAGATGAAGCAATTTCCCACAGAGGTTCAGAGGTCAAAGCCAAACCCAGAGTCTGTTTGTTATTAACCAAGTAACTTTGAACAAGTTGTTTTACCTTTACGAAACTGCTTTGGTATTTGGGAAATGGAGACATTACCTGAACCGGACCTGTGTGGGCCTGCTAGTGGAGGGACAGGGCTGAAAATGATCAGGTTTATGCCATACTTAAGAAGCCAACGTTCATCGTGGATGTGCTGAACCTACTAGTAAGCACAAGGACTCCTGACACGGAAAGATTACAGGAGACAAAAGTGAAGTGACTACCCAACAGTACGAAACCCGGCTGGGGTGGGGCGTTATGAAGCATGTGCTCAGATAACAGTGGGAACACTGCCCAGGGAGGCTAATGTCAGCGTTCCGCAAGGAAAATGACTGACCCTAAATATATATACAAACCTGTGCTTCCACAGTTTTCTAGAGAGAAGCTTACGTTTCTTATACATTTTTAAAATTAGCTTCTCCACAGAATTTCCAATTTCAAAAAAGCTTGTCATTGATGTTGTTCCCAAATGGTTGTACCCCTCTGAAACGCAAAAGTGATGGTTAAGGAGGTGGAGTGTCTGGGGAGATGATTAAATTCTGAAGACATAGTGTCACAATTTCATCAGTGCCCATACAACAAGAGATCTCAGAAAATAAAAAACAAGCTTGAGTCATTCAAGAACCAGGAAGTAGCCCTTCACCAGACTCTGACTCTTCTTGGGCCTTAATCTCAGACAGTTCAGCCTCCAGACCTGTAAGGAATAGATTTCTGTCACCTATACATCCTCCCCCCGACACGGTATGTTGCTGTCACGGCCTCCATAGAAATCCTCTGATCTCATCGTATTAGAAAGACAGTGGCAAACACAATGCCTAGTGTACCCAAAGCTACACGGATAATGACGGAGTTGTTTCACAGCCTTCGTAGTTCTTCCATAGTAGACTAGATTCAGAAGATCGTTCCTTAAGTGTAATTCCTTGGTCAAGTCTTATTAATTTAGGGATCTCTGCATTTGCCTTTTCTGAATTAAAATTCACTGAGTTGCAGTTTCCAAATCTCCTCTACCAGGCCCACCTAGATCGGCTCCCAGTCCCCAGGCTGGGTGCCAGGATCTGCATTTCAACAAGCTCTGTAGTAAACCAAGAAATGGAGGATTCTTTTCCACACAGGTGTTTGAGAACGACTGACATAGAGGATTTCAACTGAGCTTGTTAGTTTTAAGTGTGGGTTTGTAGAGAAGCCAAGGCATTCCTTTTTTGAAGTACATATTGAGCTTTTCCAGGAAAACCAACTCGAGTTAAAATAGCTTTGGCTTGGTTTTTGTCCACAAATGGACTTTTTTCCAGTAAAAGGTTTAATATAAGTTTTTCTTTTTTTTAATCTGCTTGAATTTTTTTGCAGTCTGATAGAGATAAGAACTATTCGGAGACAATATTTTTTAAACATCAGGAAGTGTTTCAGGTTATTGAAGAGATCAACTCAGTTTGAAAGGGCTGTAGGAGTGTGTGTGTGTGTGTGTGTGTGCGCGCACCTGTGTCTGCGTGTGTGTGTCTGAGTTGTTGTGTTCTCTGTCACATAACACAAGGAAACAGCTGTCAAATATATTAGCAGGAGTTATGGTCATTATCTCCTTTCTGCTTCTTACTAGACTCCACTGGATGCCACTAAAACAACCCAAATCAAACCGATTATCTTCTGTGCTCACAGTCTGTTGGGTTGTAAACTAACCCTAAGTGTATGGCCTTCTATGCCACATGTGCTGTTGTCCACAGCTGTCCAGTAGCATCTGTCCTGCTACACAATACATGTAGACACTTGTTTCGTCTTCCCAGCAAACTCTCCACGCATGTATGTTTCTGGAGCTAAAATTTCCATTGACCTGAAAGTATATTTCATTTTATTTCAAACAAGGCCTCTGTTCTGAGAGTCCAGTTCTGGCCCTGCCAGACCCTCTATCACACTCCAGAGACAGTTCATAAGCCCAGAGATTAATGTGAGTTATAAAGAAGCTAAGAGTCAGGCCAATCTCTTTCCAGAGACTGAAACTTAAGTGGCAAATACGGCATCTGTCAGCAGCCACGTTCCCACCCTCCACCCCAAGGAGCAGATGGGATGTTACTTGAATGTGGACCTTCTGGTTCTAGCTACATCTGAGGGAAAGCCAGGCACTTATCAGTTGTTGGGCTCAACAGGCTTTTTGTTGCCTAAAGCTAGATTTCTCTAATAATTTTCAGGGAAAAGATGAGGACTAGAGAGGTGGCTCAGTGGTTAAGAGCATATACAGCTCTTCTAGAGGAACTGAGTTCGAGTCCCAGAACCCACATCAAGTTGCTCATAACTGCCTGTAACTCCAGCTCCAGGGGATCTGATATCTCTGGCCTCTGTGGGTACTGCTCTCACACACACAGACACAGAACTAAAAAAAACAATTTAAAAAAACAATTTTTTAAAAGACAGATGGATAGCCAGGCAGTAGTGGTACACGCCTTTAATCCCAGCGCTCTGGAGGCAGAGACAGGCAGATCTCTGTGAGTTCGAGGTCTACAGAGTGAGTTTCAGGACAACCACAGTTACAACAGAGAGACCATGTCTTGAAGAAAGGAAAAAATAAAAAGACAGATGGATGCTCTACCTAGGGTAAAACCAAATACTACTCTTCTAAAAACAAAACGAAGCAAAAAAAAAAAAAAAAAAAAGTAGTAATAGCATGACTCCTAATGACATTCTGCTATATTCCTAGATCTGTGCCTGGCTCAGTCACAATCAGAGAAACTTCCTCCTGCAGCAGATGGGAACAAATACAGAGGTCCACAGACAGACATGATGCAGAAAGTAAGAGACCTTGGAACATTTATTTACTGGATGGAAGGTCTCCGTCAAATCCTTCCCCTAAGGGCTCAGAGAGCCACACAAAAAAGGAGGCAGAAATAGTGTCAGAGTCAGAGGGGATGGAGGACATCAGAAGAACAAGGACATATCAATCTACATGATCACAGCTCCTATGAACTCAGAAGCTGAGGGACAGCAAGCACAAAGCCTATATGGGTCTGCACCAGGTCCTCTGCATATATATATTATGGCTTCCAGTTTAGTGTTTTTATGGGATTCCTGTGTGTGCGAATGAGTGGGTGTCTGACTCTTGTGCCTTCTCCTGGGCTCTTTTCCTTCTGTTTGTCTCTCCCAATTCCAATGTTCTAGTATTTGTTTTATCTTATATTTTATGTAAAAAAGAGAGAGATGTGCATGTAAATGGTTTTTATGACTCATGTGTTTGAATACTGGATCCTCAGCTGCTAACCTTGTTCTGAAAGGTGATAAAGTTTTTAGAACATGAGACCTAACTAGAGGAAATGCATCAGAGGTTGACAGCCTAGCTCCTCTTCCTGTCCCAACTCTGCTTTCTGGTCCACCAGGATGCGAGCAAGCAGCCTTCTGCTCCTGCTCCCATAAACCCTCAAACCATGAGCCAAAGAAAATCCTTTCCTAAATTTGCTTTGTCAGATATTTGACAACAGTGATGAAAAACTGAAGAGATACATAGGTAAAAATATGTAAGGAGATGGCTTAAAATGCAAAAATACTTTTTAAAGCCTTGGTTAAAAAATTTAAATAGAGCTGATAGAGATAACTCAGCAGTTAGAGCATTTGTTGCTGTTCCAGAGAATCTGGCTTTGATTCCCAGCACCTACATGGTGACTCACAACTGTCTGTAATTCCAGTTCTAGGAAATCTGACACTCTCTTCTGGTCTCTATGGGCACCAGGCATGCATGTGGTACACAGACATACATGCAGGCAAAACATTCATAGATATAAAATAAAATTAAAATATAAAAAGTAAATTTTAATCGTTTAGAAAATTTTAGTACTGTGAGCAATTGGGATACTTCAGCAGAGAAAGTTACAAGTGCCCATGGGCCTTCAATTCAGCCTGCTCTCATGGGTGATCTACTCTGGACTGGTCTTGTGAGTCAGAGTCCCAAGCAGACAATACTAGTATCAAGCCTGCTTATGAGTGAGAGATTTTGTTAGCTTCAGACTATCCTTGTCAGATGGCCAGCCTGACATGGTGGACCTGGGAAAGCTATGAAGCCTGGGAGCACTGTCAACAATACGATCACGGAGAGTCATACAGCACGCTCAGTGCTATAGTTCTATAACTAAGCTATGCATTATTTAAAAGTATTTTTATTTTAATTATAAAATGTGTCATGTTGCTTCTTTTTGTAATCATTAGTTTTGCATTTAATATTTTTAAATTGTAATATTTTAAAACTACATTAATATAGTTGTATTTCTTTTGGTTATTTAATAACAGGTAAGTGAAGTAGATGTGGTGAGCAAAATGTTTAGACTAGTTTATACACACACACACACACACACACACACAGAGTTTCTCTTTTGATTTGCACACACTGGATAAATGCTCTGCCACTGAACCACATCTACAACGATAGTTCTTTTGTTTGGTTAGTTTTTGTTTTTTGAGACAGGGTCTTTCTGTCTCTCTCTGGCTGTCCAGGAACTCAGTCTGTAGACCAGGCTGTCCTCAAACTCAGAGATCCACCTGCCTCTGCCTCCCAAGTGCTGGGATTAAAGGTGTGTACCACTACCACCCAGCTTTCCAACGATAATTCTTAAAGATTTAGATGAATTTTTCCCACACTAGTTTGGCCTGAAATGAATGGTATTCGAGTGTTAAAGCAGCCATCCCTACAACTGCTGACAAACAAGGTGGGCCTGGGCTTTTGTTTGAGAATTCCAAAGGTAAGCTGTACAAAACTTACTATCATAGCTCCTACATCAGGGAATATTTCTAAAGGAGGGACAGAAAGATTTTAAGATCCAGAATACCAGGAAGTCTGCTATCAAAGTCTCTCCTAGAAATGGCTGCATAAGCAACACAATGACAACGGCAGTATCAATGGATAGGTTAATGTGGAAGGGGGAAATTTCTTCAGGGTTCCACCCTTTAGAACTACAGGCAACTAATGACTACTCTGAGAAGAATGAACGTCTGCCAGGAATGAGCTTCCTTATTCATGGTCCAGTGCAGAGTGGTCAGCCCTGAAACCATACACACACACACCACCAACAAAAAGACTCAGCAGATTATATTTATATACAGACTTACACATATGTGTAACAATACCATTCAAAGAAAAATAAGCTATCAACTTGAGAGTGACACATGTGGAAAGGGTTCCAAGGAAGGACTGGAGGGAGGAAAGAGAAGGGAAAATAAAACCTGGTAGAATTTTATTTTAATTAAGATATAAAAATAAAACTCCCTGCAATGGTAAGAGTGGTTTTCTGTGCCCGGCCGGTGCAACCAATTTGGCTTATATGACTTCTTGCTCTCCTCTGGAACCTAGAAGCCTGGCTACTGCTGGAGGGTGGGGGGCACACAATAGCCCAATGAACTCTGGATCCTTGCACTTCCTGTTGTCCCCACTCACTGCTGGGAGCATTGTGTTCTGGACTCTACTAGGAAAGGACTTGTTGAAGACTGTATCTGAGGCCCAAGAGACTCCAGCCTGTAAGTCTTTTCCTTTTCTCCATTTGCTTTGTATCCTTACATTTCCTGAGTCACAGAAAATGTGTCGGGGTGTCGGGGGACCCCCCCCATACACAGGGCTTTCCCTGGCCTAACATTTTGACTTTTTTCTCTCCTGTAGACCAGGTGGGTGAACTTTTCCTCTTTTGTTTTACCTTAAAATTAACAATCCTAACAGCCTGTCACTTAAACAGGAATCCTTAATTAAGGATAATTTTCCAGGCGGATTTGACTTTAAAATAGAGCAAGCTATCCAGAAATCTCCATTTGTCATCTTAGTTGATCTTCAAGGCTATGCTCAGCAGTCTCAGTTCTTGTCATGGCATAACACTGTCCCTCATCTGGTCTTTGGTTCAATATCATAGGAGGAGACTCCCCCCTAACCCCCAAGCAGAGGTCCTTGATGACACAAGGCTCTGGACCCCCATGGTACCAGTGTATATTTTAGCAAGGCATGTCTGTTTCTTCAGTGTTACTGTTTGACTCTGTCTCAGCCATGGAAGGGACATGGTCTAAAGGTGAGGTGAACTCCTAGCTAGACAAAAAGTAGCAAGAAAGACCCAAGACCAGTTGCCTAAGACTGGTGTGAAGTAAGAAAGAGGAAGGGAATTATGCCTTTCCTCAAGTCGGGAAAAGCTAGGCCTGTCTAAGCCTTCTGGCCACATGGACGAGATGCCATGTTACAGCTGCCTCCAAGTTCAATAGGCAAAATTCAACAGGACTACATCTTCCTAGAATTGACAGAAATGTTCCTCTTGAGATATGGCTACACTCTTAAAATGAATTCAACAATATTAAAAGTCCCTGTCTGTAGGAAATACAGATTTAAGTACAGTACACTGTTCCACCCCTTACCTCACAAGGACAACAGGGAACCAACTCCTTTAATCTAGAAGCTCTGGAGCCTCGGATGCTTCCAGGTTTTATCTAACTTCCCAATTCTTAAAGGAAATGTTATAGTTATATTAACATTGCAGTATATCTTGTAGAGGCCAAGTAGGTGATAGATAGATAGATAGATAGATAGATAGATAGATAGATAGATAGATAGATGATAGATAGATATGTGGACAATAGAGTCATTATACTACCATGGTCTCTGGTTTTGATTTTTTTTTCCAATTTTGTATTCTATAAACATTTGGGAGATCTGGACATTAAAACTGGCAATCTAACTTGAGAAAAAAAGTCTCTTAAATTTTTGAGCACAATAAATCTCAGGAAGAATCCTGGAGTTGACTAAAGATATGTATTTAACTTTTCCAGACTAGGAAGGGGTGGTAGATATCTTGTCATAGCTCACCTTTAATTCCTAGTATCAGCTGCTTCAGGAATTGGTGTCCAATCCCAATTTTCTCCCCTGGAGTTTCTGGAGTTTTAGCATAAATGCTTGAAGCTGTAGTTGTTCTTAGGTTTTCCTTTATTTTGGTGTTCATAGCCATTTTTACAATTACTAATAGGCCTCACTCCCCATCCTCCCTTGCCATCTAACTGCTGAAACATGTTGTGGTCAACTTGCTTAAAACTAAAGAGAAATAGCAAATGGTGATGTCACTCACTTTGATATTCAAGATACGTAAGTTAAAACAAGGCATAGGTGTGAAAACGGTAAAATCAATTACTCCTCCAAAAGATGTGTGTTTTGCATTAAATGTCATTCTACTTTCTACTTACCAAAAGAAAAAAAGTTTAAAATTCCCTGGAAAAGCTATTTTTCTCCTTTTTGATCTGATTATCATAATTCAATCCATAGAGGAGGAACCAGGTGGGAATATATTAACATACATTATCTTTCACTTTCCTTTGTATGTCATAGTTGCCACCCCCTATATTCAATCCCTTTGTAAATAAAGTAGTTCAATCTTATGAAATTATGTCCTTCGGTAATTGTAATTATTCCTATTTAATCCTCTGGAAAGACACACAGTGACCAAATTCTTACTTTACTATGCATTGGGATGAGGACTAGAAGGCCCTTGCGGTGTCCTTAATTCTGCCAACGGGCAATCCTTTAAGACATGGAACACCAGAGTATGGTTTGATTGACACACCAACTGGCTCATAGAAACATTGCACATATAGATGGTCGAACATGTGACCAAAGAAAGCACACACATAAGAACATTTTTAAAACTATATCATGTGTCTAATGTTGGTAAATTAATATTCCTGTGTTTGAGTCACAGATGAAAAACATAAATAACTGATGTCTTTCCAGATGTGTGTGTGTGTTGTTGTTGTTTTTCCTGAGACAGGGTTTCCCTGTTGTAACTCTGGCTGTCCTGGAACTCATTCTGTAGACCAAACTGGCCTCAAACTCACAGAGATCCTCCTGCCTCTGCCTCCTGAGTGCTGGGATTAAATGCATGCACCACCACCACCTGACTTTCCAGATGTGTTTTCAGATTGATGAATCACTTTGCATCTAAGGGTAACAAAGGCACATAATGCAATGACCAACTGATGAAGAGCTTGTTGAGGTTAGCTAATTCCATTCATTTTCTTTCTTTTTTTTATAGTACTTCAGTCTGTACAAAAGACTTTTTTGTTCTTTGAAACAGGTCCATGGATTTGCTTTAAAAACATATCCTTTTCTAAGAAATCATCTGCTGATAACCTTTGACCTCAACTGTTTCGTTCCATGTGAGAATAAGGTAACTTTAATTTTCCAACTTTGGAAATAAGCTAGGGTTGTAGCAAAAGGTAAAGAGTTTGCCTAGCGTGAAATCTGGGGTTCGATATGCAGCACTAAGAGGAAAAAAACCCTCCAGATATAAAACCCTCTTCCCATCCACAGGAAAAGGTTCCTCTGTGCTTTCTGAAAAGTAGCAGGATAGGGTTACTATACTAGCTTATTGGTTCAGTTCTATAATTTTTTCTTTAAGAAAAACGATCATATTCGGGTGGTGGTGGTGCACACCTTTAATCCCAGCACTCAGGAGGCAGAGGCAGAGTTCAAGGGCAGCCTGGTCTACAGACTGAGTTCCAGGACTGAGTTACAACAGAGAAACCCTGTCTCAAAATACCAAAAATAGAAAGAAGAAAGAAAAAAGGAAGGAAGGAAGGAAGGAAGGAAAGGAAGGAGTCATTCTACTTCAAAAGGAACTGACGTACAGCATGCTGCACAAGATTCATCGATAGCTGTAAATGACATTCAAGACCCATAGCACTGGGAACTTAACAATACTTTATTAACAGAAAGGAAAATCAGAACTATAGAGAGAGAGAAGAGAAGCCTAATATTCTCTGACATTTGTGAAATTTGAAGTGAAAGGTTGCTCTGAGCATACAACCTTGTGGAAAAAAAAAAAAAAACAAACTGAAAAATAACTGAAAATCAAGACTTCTGAGTCTGAGGACACCAAAGGGAGCCAACCACATGGAGCCAAAAATCAAATTACAAGGAGACTTTAGTACACTCACAGCTCAAAATTCAAAAGACGAATGTCCAGAAGTAAATTGCATAAAACTTTTATTTATTAGCAGTGTATTCTTCTACACTTCAAAATAGAACAAAATATCTTCTGGAAGATAAACTATTCATAACAAAATACATGACAAACAATTTTTATTATACGTGAAGAATCTCTCTGCTATATAATCTCTATATTATATACATCTCCTTCTTGGTGTGCCTTATGTATGCACATGTGTACAAATAAGCTTAAGACATACACATGTGACTACATATGACTTATATACACGCACAATTATGGAAAATTTACAGTAGTCAACTTCACAATCATCTTAGTAGCTGCACTCATTAGTGTTCACAGAACAACTAAAAATGATAATATGGTTCTCTTCCCCCACATCTCAAATGTTGCCTCGATTACTTTTCAATGATAAGTTGAAAGAAATAGTATTCTCTTCCTGTACAATGAACCAACTTTTAAAAATATTAACTTGTAATAAAATATTTTACTTTTTTAACCTTAGAAAAGATATACAATTTAATTCCTCTATGTTTTTGATTCCTAAAACATATAAATCAACTTTCCATCAGGTGAGTGCAATTATTTGGTACTGAAGTTATGGGAAATTATGTGAACAAACCTGAGTCAAACATTCATTCCAATGCCTTTTGAAAAGTGTAAAACATGAACAAGGTCTCTCGCTGAAGCATATGTAATAGTCTGATGATACCCCCTCCTAATAAATACATTATAAATAACTCAACGGTTGGAATAAAGCACTTTGTATGAATCCATTTAACTACCCCTTGCCCATTCTCAAGCAGCCCGGTAAAGAATCAGTATGTAAGAAGCCCTATGTCATATAGACAAGAAGCAACAGGCTTCTGGAGACTTAGATATGGAGTCATATTGAATCACATGAATCATATGAATAACATGAAAGGGCTGTGCGTACCCTCTGGGCTCCTCTGGGTTCCTCATCCGGTTCTAGACAGACCTGTGTGTACATCAGGTGATGTGCTCCATTAAAATATCTCCTTTAGTGTACAGATCTACTTAGCAGCGGTTTCTTCGGTTCTCCCCTTCATTGCTTTAATACTGGCATCTGACCAGACATGCTCACAAGGCAATGGCAACCTCGTACCAAAGGCAGAATGCTCTGAGTTATGAGCTCTTTTGAAGTGCTTTTCAGTCTTTAACAGCAATATTGTAAATCTGCGGAGAGTGTTCTTATGAACTGTAGACATGGGTCTTAAAATCCTTCTCCCTCCTTTGCATATTTACAAGAAGGTATAAGCAAAATAAAGGCTTTAAGGCATTTTTTTAAAGCACTCGTGAGAGGAGGAAAGAAATAAAAAGCATTTGGAATGTTCTGTCATTTCATAGAGAAAAAAAAAAAAATCATGCTTTCAGGAGAAACACCCAGTGAGTTTTTGTCTTAAAGAGATGTTAAACTTTTTTAAGCCTCCAATTCACAGGGCTCAAGAACAAAAACAAAGGGGAGAAGGGTTTTCCTAAGGAAACCCTATCAAACAATCCCACTTTCAGTAGAGATAAATTTGGATGAACTCTAATCCAGACAGACTTCCGCAGAGAAGGCCCTGGTCTACTGAAATCATAGCAGGAACATTAAGATCACTTCCTAAAAATGTGCTCCCCCCCTTTCATTTAAGAAGGAAGAATTATTTTACTCATGGTAGACAAAAACCATACTAAAGCTACACAAATTTAAAATACAAATTTTTGGTAGCAAACAGCAGGAAATCTAAATCAAAATATAGTCTAGCTTTTACATAATCTTATATATTTATAAAATTATCAAAATAATATTTTATAAAGTTCATGATATATATATATACATATAATGTAACACTGTACATGTAAATGCAGTAACAAATGCATTACTGGAAATACATTAAAAATAACCTTTTAAAATACCAAATTCAACATGAAAACTGTCTTTGCAAGCATGGACATCTCCATAAACATCATAACAGTGCATTTATAGTAGTCATTAACCAACGCTCTGGTCTCAAGTCTCTCAACGGTGCTGTTAACACTCTCTCTAATTTAAGATAAGAAGGTAGAGACATCCTCTGGGCAAGCAGGTATTTTTCTCCACATTGCACGTCCAGATGTCTGGGAATGGAACCGCTTTCACTGGCATGGCAAGGCCTTAGTAATGAACATATTCAGACTGAAGGGACTGTGTAGGGAGAGACATAAGCGGAGGTTAAATTCCATCACACGTAAAACTGTTAAAACATCACACAGACTCCTCCTTCAACACAGGCAGTTCGGGTCTATTATATAAAAGGCACATGAAATAAACTAAGAAATCAAAGGATCAGGGCAAGAAAGCTTTTACTAAGAAAGCAAGACAGTCAGTTATATAAAGTAAATGTCAGGAAATTTTATATTTCCAAAGACTTAGTAATGTTTAATTGTGATTACAATCAAGTAATAATTGAAAGTAAAGATGTAGCATCAACTTGATTCTTGAGTCTTAATGTAGTCATATTAACTCTTGCTCAAAAATATTAAATGATACTTATAACTAATTGCAAGCTGTTAGAACACACTTTGGGTTTTGTTTGTTTTTGGTTTTACTTAATACACATAGGTAGCATGCTCATACTACTTCTCAAACAGAATTAGCAGTCATTTAAATACAGTCCTTAAGGTTGCTTGAGTTCCATAAATACCTGATACATCCTTTCCACATAGACACAAAGTTTAACTAGCTTTGGAATCTGACCCGAGGACCCAAAGGCATGGAAAGCACAAGGTCATGTAGTCACAACTTAGCAGCAGCTACATGTGAGTGAACAAGTCCTTCCACACCGAGTTGGACACTATGACATACGAAGAGCATGAGAAGTATGCACCCAGATGCCAGGATAGCAGACACACCAGGAGAAGAGTGAAGGCAGCAGAAAGTTAACCAAAGCTGTTTTGAGTAGCACATAGCGATTACACAGAAGGATACAGATCACTTCTAAGCATTGACAATCCTTTGCATCGATTCTCTCATCAAACACCTTCATGCAGTGGTTCTCAACTTTCCTAATGCTGCGCCCCTTTAATAAAGTTCCTCATGCTGTGGTGATCCTCAACATAAAATTATGTTCATTGCTACTTCATAACTGTAATTTTGCTACTGTTATGAAAAGTCATGTAAATATCTGATATTGCAGATGGTCTTAGGCGACCCTGTGAAAGGGTCATTCAACCACCAAAGGGGTCGCAACCCACAGGTTGGGAACCACTGACTTAAGAGCCATGAAGACTACTTGGTTCTCTAAAGACGCTTTCTTTTCTCACTCAACAGGTTGTATTTTATTAATAGATCTTACTGATTTCAAGACTGGTCCATCTTTGTGATGATATAGCTATTAGTAATGCATAGCTATACATATATATGTACATATACATACGTATATATGTACATGTATATATACATACATGTATATGTACATATATATGTATAGCTATGCATTACTAATATATATTTTTTCAAAGAATTTATGAAAACATAAAACTAACTGTTCAACGTCAAATTTCCCAAAGGAAAATGTTATGTCCTGTCAATAGCCATTTACTAAGTACCTTTTCACCCAAGCTGGCAGTTACGATCCTTACTCTCAAAAGGCAAACCCCATTGTGATAACACATGAAACAAAGGTGAGGTATTTACTTAGTTAGATCACGATGCACACAGTGTAAAATCAACACTGTGTGCCACCAGCAAAGAACAGGAGGAAGAGGGAAAGGAGCCGTTCTCTGGGCTAAAAAAGGCTCAACGTCAAGGACTCTTAGAAAAGGGGAAAGGGTTTTCAAAAGTCAACTGTCTTGATTTTTGATGTGGTTTATAGTAAAGCTTCAAAAGAGGAGGGAGATGATAAGAATGAAGCATCATAATATAAACAGTAATCCCACAGAGAAATGTCCTGTGGGGTAGGATAATGCTATCAAACCCACAGGCTTCCAGCTGGCAGGACAGCAGTTGCTGGATCAGTAATATTTGCCCTAGCTGCTTTTCCTGTTTCTCCTGAAGTCTGGAAACGAGTCAGTGGCACAGCCAGTGAAGTGTCTCCCTGACAGCAAAGACACCACATCTGAGCGTTACAGACATTTGTACCTTCTGGAAGGCTCAACTTGCACTTTTGTTCTGATTTTAAAAGTTGCAAATGTTCTCACTAACAGAAATTAGAAACTCCTTATACAGCTTATAAATTTACAGCAAAGTTACATTTGTAAGCACCTCTTAGAGCCTCGGGGCTTTGTCAATTCCTAATCAATGCAGGAGGTAGCAAACAGCAGTCCGCTGACTGAAACTCTTCAAGGATACTTACACAGACATCAGTGTACGGGGCAAACCTACGTGTTCATATCTTTTATTTCCTAACTGCCTGCACTCCCTGATCTGGAAAACGGAAATAGTTTAGAATATCTTCAAACTTCTGTTACTCACACAAAGTATATATTCACTGGTCTCCTGACCAAAGCTTTTGCTTTTGCATAGCGAAGTCCCCAAATCCTGGAATTCAGTCCAGCGTCAAATACAGTTTGCCACAATCCCTCCTGCCTTGTTTTCCACACTCAGTTTGCTCTCTTACATTGCTGAAATGGTTCTGCAGATCCTTGCAAACAAATCTGGCCAAATCAGGACCTTTTGTCCTGCCAAGTCACTTGTTTGACAAACAATTATAGATCGATTAGGCAGTGCAGGAATGAAAATGCGTAACACTAAGGTTCTCAAACAAATAATACCCCACAGCTTATCTATAGGGTACAAGGAAAATTAAAATGAAAATAAAATAAAAGACCAGTAAAAAAGGGTTTAGCAAAGTATTACAACATCAGGGTTTTAAAAGAAATTAACTTCCTCTTATTCTCAATCTAAAAATAAAACTCTTAATGAAAAAGACTAAAGGGTGAAGAGAAACACCAGAGTCTATGAGACCACGAGACCTGCTGACTTCAAGACATCACAATGAGTACTTTCAAGGCCTTTTATCTTGGGGAGGAACAGTGTAGGGTGACAGAAACAATAGATTCCAAAACACTGTGTGCCTGCATAATGAGGTTGGGTCCAGAGGCCTCCTGGGCCATCTGGGCTCAGCCATGAAGACACTGGAGAAAAGCCTCAGTTAGTATACTGCATGTGGAATCTCAGCATAGCTGATGGACTCCTAAACCTCCTTAGCTGCTAGTTTAACCTAATGTACACCATAACAAAGCATGGATTCAGGCTTCTTGCACAGACACCAAGACTACCAACTGTACAGAATGTCTTCCAACTGTCTATATGTCACAGAAGTACAATCTAAACTCCAAAAGGCTTCAAAATCTACAACTGACCAAACATAAGCAAAAACTCTTATATGATGGGTACAGTCAACATACATACACACACACACACACACACACACACACACACACAGAGTCAACAACAAAAATGTATATGTTACCTCCAGGATATGTACATAAAATACATAGGCAACATAAGTGACACCCCTATTATATACAGACCCCATCCCCAATAGACTTCATTTTATATATATGAAAATAAAATTCAACATCATCTCAGATGAGGGGTACTCAACCTGTACCAGTGTTGTAGAAAAGATAGTAACCAGTTACTAGATTTTTAATTTTATTTTAGATTTTAATAAAATGTATTTTGTATTTGAAAAAGTTTCATTATTACTACTCACCTTATTAAATCAGATGAAAATAAAACTATTTGGAGTTTTTAATAAATACCATATATTCCTTGGCAGGTCACCCATTCTGAGCTATTTACTAGGTACTTTCTATGTGGCAGACACAGTTTAGACACAGTTTATGTATTTACTCATTACACCCTTCATACCACCCATTTCATAGATGAGGAGACTTGTAGCACATGTCAGTGAAGTTATTTGCCCCAGATAGCTCAGCTAGGAGACGATGGAGTCTGAAGCCCGGGAACCTGGCTCTTGGCACAAGCATGGGCCATCCTGCCTAGGGAACTTCAAGCTTTTGTCCTGTAATCACTACTTATTCTTTCAACCTGATGAGAACAAAGATACCTACATTACAAAACAGATATGATCTACATAGTGAGTCTCAGAACAGCTGGGACTACATAGGGAGAACCTGTCTGAAAAACAACAACAAAATCTACACTTTGAGCATTTTGGTTAAGTAATGTTTTAATTCTTCTTGCACAATATTTTTCTATGTTACCATGTGCTAATGCCAATAGCTCTAAAATAAATAAAGATTATGTCAGAGACAATGGAGATGGTCACCAGACCTGAGGTGTAAAATTATTTCATGTTCACAAGTGTTTACAGAGCCAAGATATTTAATCTCCAGTTCATTTGGTCAGTTCCACCGGGCTCTCGGACGAGATCAAGTCTATTATGAATATATGGCATTATTAAGTGTGGATACCATAAAATAATGCAGCAATATTTGACCTAGGAAACAATGGTGAAATTAATTGCCTGACATTGTCAGCCTCAAAATGTTTTATGTCAAAATACCAGCCTCCATAAAAAGCCTCAATGCCTGAAAGCAGTAAGGTTTGATATAAAACAAAAGTGTTTGGTAAGGAGAATGAGACGGTCTGTACTGTTCTGGAAACGCACTACTAATCTGTTTTGGCAGATGTACGTATTAATTTAAAATCTTTAGCTCTTCTGGAGGTGTTCCTTCTTTAAACAGCCCAGCTACTTAAACGTCGCAGAAAAATGTCTCATAATTATAGACATGCATAGTACAGACGGTTAGTAAATGCAACTATAAGCTGGTTGTCCAAATCAACAAGTAAGAAAGGGTAACAGAAGATTAACATCTTGACAGCAAATGTGTAAGGCAGTATCTTCTGCTCAAATAATTTCTATAAAAGCTCTCAGGGTTACAGCCCTGGGAGGTCAGAGCCCTTTCTGTAACTCTACACGGCCTTTACTCACACTGAATTTTTGCTATATTTCTCTATTTCTCCAAGTCTCTTAAGAAAGAAAAACATGGCCTGCTTGATATCCCCGGTGTGAATTCTAACTACAGAGGCAAAATGTACCAAAGGAAAAAATAGTTTGTTTTAACATTTTAGGTAATTATGTGCTTGGTACTATGAAGTTTTATTTATATTCTTACATCCAAAGTTTTGAAGAACTGGTTGAACACACACTAGGGAAATTTTAATCTACAGCTCCCTTTATGTTCCTCCCTTATACCCTTTCCGTGTCTCTATAATAGATTGAGACTTTTTTTTTTACTTTTTTTTACTGCTTAAGAATTAACACACAAAATGGGTACATTGGCGCGTATTTCCAAAAATGTGGGTCCTTTTCAACTGCTTTAAAGAGCTCACTTCCAGTGATATAACGTGAACTTTTCAGGGATGGCAGACGGCACTCCGCCTGAGAAGGTTTTGCGGTCATCACGGTAACACAAAAAGGCTAAAGGACTGCGATCAAAGTGGCTTTGAAAATAGTACATACACTTTCTTTGTGTCTTCTCTGTTCTCTAAGAGCCTCAAGATGTAACAAGACAATTCTGGTTAATTAAAACATGATGGAAAATATTCTTTTACCTTCCTACATGGCTTTTAATAGAGTCTTTTTTCTGGGGGAATTTAATATAGGCTTTTCAACAATTACAAAGAGCTCAATTGTTACATGACAGATTGTTGACACCTTGCTTGACTCAGTCAACCATTCCATGAGTGTTTTCAGTTCATCTGAACACCAAAATTATATTGATGCCAGCTCGTTTTAAATTTATTTTCCATTTAGTAAAGCCAGAAAAAATAGACTACTTCCAGATTACTGTATATTAATGTTAAAACTGAAAACTAGGTTTTCTTTTTATTATTATTTCACACATTAGCAAGGCCAACAGGGGTATATGGGATCCTAGGCTCATTTGCTTAATATGAGCACAGATATAGTATCCAATTCCTAGTTCAATGCCGCTTATTAGGCACTTCTTATACTGCAGAGTTTTGGCATACAAAGATGCTCTGAGCAGTCTAAAAGCCAGCAAAGGAGAGAAAATCTTAGATACTTGACTTTGTGAGTGACAGGTGCATGAACTGTCATATGAGAATTAAGAAGCAAAAGGCAGTCTACCTGGATTGGTCACAGATGTGTCAGCAAAAGAACTTGTTTCAGCAGGCCAAAAAATAGAAATCCAAGCAGAGAAAGGAAAAAAACACAGAGTGAATATCATGTGCTTAGCTTCAGACTCAAGCAGGACAAGGAATCAAGGATGCCAAGACGCCAAATACAACTGCTGAATAGGAGACAGACAAGGCACAGGCTGATGAGGGAGAGCCTTGAATGACAAGGCAAGGCATCAAGACTTGGACCCACAGACTGAAGAGAAACCCTGAATGGTGACAAATGAACACAACTTGATCAACTCTATGAGTCAGAAACTAATATGGACAACAGTATACAAAAAAGATTAAAGGCAAGCGATGCCTACGACAGGGACAAAGCACAGAGAATCTATTTAATAGCTCAGAAAGACCAATTCTCATAGCAGAGGTAAGAATGGAAGGACACTTTGGAAAGCAGGCATCTCATGGGGAGGACTGATGGGACCTAGAGGCAGCTGTGGCAGACTCAGAGACTCCATAAGTGACATGCTATCTGAGCAAGCATGGGCATCCCATGTGGAAGCCTCCTGTATGAGATAGGGAGCTGCCATAAAAATGGCTCTTTCCAGGTCAGAGGTCTTACACATAGAAAAAGAGTCAGGGAATGGGAAGTGAGAGAGAATTTCAAATTTTTGAAAGAAAAAAAAATGACCTACTCAATATTTTAAAAGATGAAAATATATAATAATAAATAAACCTACAACAAATGGGTAAACCTCTCCCAAAGCTAGATATCACGAGAGAGCCAAAAGTTAGATGTTATAGTGTCTACCCTGATACATCTGTCTCACCTCAGGTTTACCAATCAGTTCCATAGGGATCCAGGACCTACATCCATGAAGTAGTTGACTCTCCATTAGAGAGGAGAGAGGTAGGCCAAATGAGCAAGCTAGGGTGATTTCAGGAAAGGCCACGACTGCTCTAGTCACGTAGCCAAGGAAAGCTGCCCAGAAGAGTTTGAGAAGCAGAGGGCAGGAGGAAGGCCGAGTAGGTTTTTGGGGAACATAGTACGTAAGAAACGTCAGATGGGAAGAGCAGGAGGCACCCAAGGACATGAGGAACTGCCAGGCAGAGTCGGGAGATTAATCCTCACAAGCAGAGGGCAATGAGCTTTAAAAGTTGATTTGGATAAATTCCAAAAGGTCCGAAAATGAGAAGCTGCAGACTTCGTGTCAAGACGAATCAGCAAGCTGTGCTCCAGAGGACCCCCTCCATGGACAAATTAAATATTTGTAAAAGATAAGGAAGAAAGCAAAACCGCTGCAGGACTCAAAGCAAAGGCAACATCTTTGTGACTGGAAACAAACCAAGCCTCGGTGGTAGGCCACTGACTACAGAGTTGGAGGCAAGCAGAGGTGGCCAGCTGTTCTGTTCTCAAGGACGCACAGGCTAAAATCCCCAGGCGTGAAGCCAAGGCTGGCTCAAGCTCTCCCAGCTGTGAAAGGGGGCTGGGAGCCCAGGATACCAGGAAGTATCCATGCCTGAGAATCAAACCCGGGACCAGCTCACCATGATGGAGCCTGGGTCATCCAGACCTGTTTCTAGACTAAAAAACCTCAAGAATCAGCAGAGCCCACAAGAAAGGCTAAGTGAGCAAGGCAATGGATATGCTAGTCACCCTGCTTTGACCACTGCCTATGAAAATATCACATTGTACACCATAAAGAGGCACAATTATTATGTAAATAAAAAATAAAATGAAACTTTAAAAAAAGAATAGAAACCCATTAGATGAAGGAAAAGAGGAGCAGAAAAACAAATGAAAACCTTCCACCTAGCGCTGGGGGAGGGGGGGTGGCTCAGTGAGCAATGTGCTTGTCAAACAAACATCAGGATCTGAATTCGTATACCCAGTGCCTACACCCAGCCATGAAGCTGGGTACAGTGGCACACAACTATAACCCAAGCACTAGAGAGGAAGAGATGGAAAGATCCCTGGAAATTACAGATCAGTCGGTCGGTCTTGTCAAATCAGTGAGGGCTTCAGGAAGAGGCCGTGTCTCAAAAGATAAGGTGGAAAATGATAAAGATACCAAACCTCTGGTCTTCACACACACACACACACACACACACACACACACATACATACACACACATACACACACACACACACACACACACACACACACCCTTTCATTCAGAATAAATCTGCCAACTAGAATGCTACAGCACACAAGGCTCAGAGTGACAAAGCCGTATCTAAGACAAAGTCTCCTGAGCAGAAATGCAAGGCATCAGATGGGCTTAGCATCTGAGACTCTCAAGGGACACATCGTAAAGAGAACAAGACACCATTCGACCCAAACAGGGAGGTCCAAATTCAAACAGATGTCTGTTTGAATCAGAGATGTTAGGTCAGAAAAGATGAGTCCACTGGCTGGCAGAAGCAGATGGATCTCTGTGAGTTCAAGGCCAACCTGGTCTACAGAGTGAGTTCCAGGACAGCCACAATTACAACAGAGAAAGAGAGAAAAAGAAAGATGAATCCATTAACATCATCTCACTCGAGAGTGTCTGGAAAGCAAAGGAGGAATTCGATCACAGCATTAGTTAGAGCTCAGGACTAAAAATATAAAATAGAAGGTCAGAAATATTGAGGATACATTGACAGGCTTCAGCATAAATACCCCAAGTTCAGTTTCCTTCTGCGTCAGGGACTTTTAGCTGGTAGCTTCACACTGAATGGGAGTTTCACCTGTTTCTCTCGAAAGTTAAGGGAGAAAACAAAGGGAAGGCAGAGAAGCAATACAAAAAAAAAAAAAAAGGTAATAGCTGAGCATTTTCCATATCAGAAAACGCCATCAGATCACAGAGACCAAACAGCAATGACTGTCATGAATCTATGCCCAGACGTGTTACAGAAACTAATGAATTTCAAGGCAAAAGAAAAAACTCTTCTTACAACACAATCAATCCTAAAAGCCTTTGAAACAGTCTTAAATGGAAAGTGGGTGTATTTTACGTTGGGGGTGGCAGTGGGAACACAATGAGAGAAGGACCAGGAATGAAGGCAGAAGATGAACTGAGCAAGGAGATGCCTGTATGGAATTATCAGTCTGGTAGGAACAGAGCATGTCTGTCTGGCCGTGCTTCAGGGAAACAACACTGAGCCCCATAGTGAGGATATACGCATTAGGTACGACATTTTTAATTGGTTGAGCTTTACATATATATAAAAAGCACTTCCCTTTACTCCTGGCTCCTAAAATATGAATAAAATAAGAAAATAAATGCAATGTTAAAGTCATACTCATTTCTATTGACCTAACAGGATTGCTGTTATTACATAAGAAAAAAGCTTACAGCCAGGGCTGTCAGCTTAGACCTGTAATCCCAGGTACTCTAGGATCACAAGCTCAAGTAAGGGCTGCCTGGGCTACAGAGCAAGCTCAGCAGGCTAGCCTGGAAAACAGAGTGAGACCTGGTCTCAAAAACATAAAGCAAAATAGGATTGAAGACAGACCAGTGACAGAACACTTTGCCTACCATGTGACAGGTTCTAGACAATTCTCAGCACCAGAGCTGGGCGGGGTGGGGTAGGGGGATGAGGAGTAAATGATTAAATAAGTTTAAGTTTAATAATAAAGGCAATTAAGAGAACATAAACCACCTCAATGCCATTTTTTAAAAATCAACTTTGCCACTTACTGCAAATTTTGTATTTGAAAAGTGCTTTCAAATGGAAACACAAAAATAGCTGACAGGCTTTAGACAGAAAGTTAATGTAAACCACTGTTTAAATTACAGCTAGGTACATCCACAAACACGCCATCTACATAAATAGCTGTATGCAAATCTAAAGGCACTATCTGCACCTTGCAGACCTTCAAACAATGAGATACTTTCCTAAGTGAAATGCCCGGATCCCTTGGGAGGGGAACAAAAGTGCAGCAATTCTGAATGACAAAAATGTGATTTAATGCTAGGACTGAGTTCATGTTCTTACTATTACTAGTGTCTCAGTGTCTCTCCACTTGGGGGGCGGGGTATGCATCAGAAACAAACCAAGGTTAGAAAAAAAATGAGGGGTGAAAAATCAATTACAGCATCTTAAAGACAATAAAAGCTTAGAAATCTAGATCCAGCTTCACTATTAAACATACTAACATTCAATTAAGCAAATGTGAATTCAACATATTTAATAATTTTCACTTTTAGCTACTCATTATTTTAGTAAACTGTTCACAATCATTCAGTGGCTAATTACCATACTTAAAGTGAGTTTGGGGTCGTTATTTTCAAAACAGAGAATGGGCATCGAGTTGAAATCAAGAAAATTCCATTACACAGTACTGAAAGGTAGGAGTAGCTTAGTGGGAGCAGATAGCCATTGAATTAATCAATAAATCATTGCCATTACTAATGATCCAAGTTCACAATGAAGTACGCTTTAACATACTTGCCAAAAACTCAGCAGTTTCTCATCAAACTAGTTATGTACAAGGCAGGAATTCAATATTTTTATCTTATTCCAAGCCCAATTTTAAGCACCAATTATCTCTAGAATATACCTATATTCTGCCTGGTGGTAGAACATAGAAGAACTTAATGATGCCCTGGCTACTGAGATTGTTCATCCAGAGTCTTCACAACCAAAGGGCCCAAGCCAGCCATGGGGACAGAGAGCTGCATTCCAGTCAAACTCAACTGTGATATAAGCATGCACAATGAGCCATGGTGGCACACACCTACCATCCTACCACTCGGGAGGCTAAATCAGAAAAAGATAGAGTTTGAGGTTAGTTTGAGGGCTACAGAGTAAGACCCTATATCAAAGAAGAAGGTGGGGGGTAGAGGAGAAGGGAGAGGAGGAGGAGAGAGCAGTGGTGTGTAAGGAAATGTCAGGAGTGTGTATGTATTTCCTTTCGATTTTCCTTCCAACGTTAAAACACATGTTTTTCAATTTTTCATCACTTTATGTGTCTGAGCATCATTTAAAAACCTGAAACCCAAGAACCTCATGAAACGTCCATGTCCAGGAAGTTTAAAATTAGGATAATTTGACATATATGGACAGTACAAAAATATTGATGTTCATGTATAGAATACCAACACTATGTCAATTAAGAACAAAGCCCTAAATATTCACCGTGGATAGGCACACAAGATAAAAAGGAAAGCACTTGAGTGGGTTCAATTGGTTGAGAAGACCTTCACACAGGGGCCAGAGGATAACAGACATCGTTAAAGAGGGGAAACTAGTAAAGTCAGCATGGTACAGAGATGCTTGCATACCCGTGTTTACTGCAATATTCATCAAAGACGTGGAAGCAGCCTGTATGGCCACCAACCAGTGAGCAGATAAAGAAAATAAAGTATATATACACACATATATACATAATGTAGTTTAATTTACACCTTTAAGAATTAAAACATGCCATTTTCAGGAAACATGAATGGAAATGGACATCATGTTAAGCAAATTAAGCTAGATTCAGAAAGATGAAGGTCCCATTTTATCTCATATGTAGAATCTAGATTTTAACATGTATATACCTACACACATGTGTACATATGTGACATGACAGTGGGAGGGGGAATTACTTGGAGGTAAGAAGGGGATTGCTGGGAAGGAGAAGGGAGAAACAAGAGAAGGTAAGGCAAGGAAAGGACAAGTAGTGTTTTCTCTCATTTGCACCTACCACACATGCACGAATGGACGGACGGACACACACACACACACACACACTCACATCATGGAAACAGAGGGACTACTTTAAAGGAGGCAGTGGGAGAGAGCACAAACGAGGCTAGTGAAGGCATGAATATGAGCAAAGTAGAACAAGAGACACATACACAATGTCACAACAAAACCCATTATTTCATACATGAAAAAGTTATTTACCCGGACATGGTGACACACGCTATTAATCCCAGCACTCAGGAGGCAGAGGCAAATAAGTTAAGCAGGCTAACCTAGTTTACATAAAGAGTTCCAGGCCAGTCAGGGATATACCGTGAGACCCTTCCTTTCTCAAAAGAAAAACAACAACAATAATATTTTTAAACATTAAATCTACAACAAAAGCATCAGATCTGCCAGTCCTTTTGGTTAAAAGACGCCCATAGTTCCTACTCTACTTTCTAGTTTGGCTACAGCTTAACCTTCCAGCCTGGCCTAGAGTCATGCAGACCTTCAGCTGCCCTGACTCTTAATAGCAATAATAGCTGACAACTACCAAGCACCATTGATAAGCAATTGCATAATTCTTCCCATGTTTTTCTCAACCAAACACTGTAACCACTCTACAACAATGGACATCATGACATTAGCTTCAACATTCTGTAAATCACCACTCATTTTCAAAGCCACAATTCATATACTTGTATAAAATTCACAAAACATCTATATATTGCTTATGTTAAACAAGTCCCAGGATCTTGTGTAAGTGTCAGGGTACACAAAAGAGAAAACTTGATTTGCCTCTGATCATTATTTCCCTGAAGCTCAGAGAAGTTAAGCAATGCCAAATACCTCCATAAAAGGAAGTGTCAGAAACAGAATTTGAACCCAAGTCAACTTGTTTTAAGAACTGAAGACGTCATCTACAGCATTAAAGTGTAGCTCTGTTCTTACTTTTCCTACTACCCAGAACAGCCATTCCCTACCTTCCCACCTTCACTACAATCCCTCGTGGGCTCCTATTCATCCCCCAAAACCCAAATGACTAAAACATTATCCTCTCTTCACAGCTTCCCTTCCCTATTGAAAGGAAAAAAATCTGAGATTTTGTTTAAACGCCTGTCATTTACATCTTTATCTTTATAACCACCTGTAATGGTACATAGACAACATAAAGACATCAAAATACTGTGTCTTTTGCATTCAAACTGCCCTACATTCAAATTACAATCCTGTTACCTGTTTGCAGAACAATCTTGTGCAAAAATTTATATCTCTCTGTCCTTTGAGATTTTAATCTATAAATAAAAGTAATCATTCTTACCGTACTCATTTGTTTAAACATCCATCCATCCTTTTATCCAATCAATATATCCCTGCTGAGTGCCTACTATATCACAAGATCCAGGCATGTAACCATGGAGATCTAGGTACCATCTCTGCTCCCACAATGCTTAGAGCCCACCGGACAATGAAACCTACCATCCTGAGAAGCACTACAACAAAGACCAAAGTGGGATATAGAACAGCTGATGGGGAGGGGGGCCATCACACCCCAACTCAGACTTGGGGGTCAGGTAAGGACAGGGCGACGAACAGCAGTTCAGTGAAAAGTGTCATTAAAAATATACATAGCAAATATTCAAGACAGATACCACAAGAAATTTCAACTTAATAAAACACTTCCACCCCACCCACACCCTCGTCACATGTCCTTCATTTCCAAAGCACTTCAAACTTCTCTGTCAAGAAGCAAACGGGTTTCTACAGAAAGTACTGGGGGGAGAGCGTCACCAGAAGTGAAATCTTGTGTTTTTGCACTGGACGGCAGAGACAAGACTAACCCAAGAGGCCAAGGTCATAAAAACAAAACCTTGGCATTCTGTCACAACCACAAGGATGCCTTAACATTTATTCCTGTTTTCCACGTTAAGGCATTTAATGACAGAACAAGGAAATCATTTTTACATTTTTCTGGGGGCTGAGCTGCAGCAAAAAATGAGAGAGCAATTGCAGCTTTCAAAAGAGATACTAATTGTAGCTTTTAAAATATTAGACTCCCTCTAAACACCCATTCTTCCCCCCCACCCCACTCCCCAAGAGTTTCTGGATCTTTCTTAAAGGTACAGGGAGGATATTACCATGCAGACTTCATCTTCTTACCTAAGAGGTTTAAAGTGTGTGTGATGGGGTGGGGTAGTGTGTGTACGCCACGGTGTGCGTGTGTGGACATCAGGGGACAGACAGCCTTGGGTGTTGCCCTCACCTTCCCCCTTGTTTTGGGACAGAGTCACTTTGTCGTATGTCACTGAGATGTGTAGGCCAGGCTAGCTAGCCTGCAAGCTTCTGGAAATGCCCCTTCCTGTCTCTGCCTCCCACCTCACCACAGGACCTGAACTGCCGTGTCCAGCTTTTATTTTACATTGACTCTAGGGATTTGAACGCAGGCCCTTGTGTTTGCACTGGCAAGTGCTTTTCTTCCCTTAAAATGTTTCTGTTGAGTGAGTCAGTCCTACTTGTCCTCGGGTCCTGTACTACCTTATCCTCCCCAGCACTGGCAAAAAGCCAGCCCCACAGGACAGCTTCATGCACCACAAAGAAGGCCAGTTCCCAAGCCCCTGCTTATTGCCACATGAAGCGGGAACCCCTGTGTTCATTTGGACTTCTTACCAGCCAGCCAAAAGGGGCAGAACTTAAGTCTCCCATCACCGGGGTCACAGAAGGCTTCAAAGGCAAAGATAAAGGAACGAGGGTCTGCACAAAGGACCTGCTTGCTCCTTCCTTCCTTTCGGGGTGAGAGAGAGGAAGGGGTAGCCATAGCAGCAATTCTAGACATAAACGCTTTTCCTTACAATGCAACAACGAAAGAAGAAGCTGGGGCGGTGGCAACTCAAGGCCCACATTTTATAAGAAATTACTGGAAAATCACCCTATTCCAGTTAAAGAGAAGGATGTGGAGGAGGAGGAGGAAGGGTGAAAATGAGCAACAAAGAATGTAATGAGGCCAGAGTTCACTTGTGTAAACATCATGGGGTGCAGGAGGGATCTGTACTGTGTAAAGAATCCCTTCTCGGGGCTCCAGTTAGCAGAGAATGGGTATTCCACTTCTCCCTCCTAAATAGGGATCCCAGAAGGTAGGACCTTCTTGTCAATTTATGATGCTTCTAGCCTCAAACTTTAAATGTGGATGGCACAAGCCTTTAGCAGTGTAATATCCGTGAGCTGCTTGCATCATTATTTATAAGCCCCTTTCCTGGAAATACAAAGATCCGCAGTTAGTTCTAAGAAAAGAGGCTGATCCAAGAAAAAAGTGTACGAAAATACGGGCTGACCTCAGTTCATTCTCTGAAGTACACTATGCATCAACGCAGCTGTGAAAGTTTAAATACACTGTCCTTTCACACTGAGAGCCCACTTCCCAACCCCCATCTTCTCTGCCCCACCCTTACCCCATCCTACGGACTTTAATATTTACGATACAAATCTCCTCAGTGTGTATAAAGGGATTAGGAGCAGATCAGAATGAGGTCAAAGAGCGGGCAGATGGAACCCGGTCTATACAGGAATCTAAAGAAATAGTAAGGACTCCCTCTTCTGGCCTCTTTAGGCACTACATGCACATGGTGCACAGACAGACACAGACACACACAGACACAGGCAAAAATGCCTGTACATTTAAAATAAACATAAAGATTAAAATTTTTAAATGATGGTGAAATCTTTCATAGAAATAGAATCATGCATGGAAAGTTATACATACTAGAATTTCTCTTAGGGAAAGGGTTGCACATGGAGTGTAGAAAAAACAATTTTTGAAAGGAAGCTTATAGTAGAGTCCAGAAAGCCTACACACACACACACACACACACACACACACACACATGCACACTGCATCACTGCTTTCTCATATGGGCTAAGGAAACTAGGTTCCAATATGGACGAACCACAGGGGCTTTTGTTTTGCTGAGTGGGCACAAGCAAAACTGAGTAGCACACTCACCAACACTTCCATCTTCATCCACCCTGTAGAGAGCAGTCAGGCTCTCTGCTGGCTGCCTGGGGGAATGACTAAGGAGCAGCTGCCTGGTAGAATGCAGACAGAGCTTCCCCAGGGAACCAGGCTTAACTCCTGCCCAGAGCACAACCAACACACCCACATCACGCCTCCTTGATATATTGGATAGAGTTCTCCCATTCGCCGTCTTCCCTCTCAAGTGAAACTCACATCCGATGGCTATCAGTGCCTCTTGACACAATCAAACACAATCAAAATGTTAAATTTGTAGTGGAGATTTGACCGCTCAATAAAGCTAGCAAGACAGGGAGCCTGGGGACTGAATAAAGACCTCTCTGGCAAGCAAGCATCCCTTACAGCCCTCACTTGTCTCCAGAAGAGAGGTGGCTAATTTGAAATGTCTTCCTAGAGACTCTACCTGCTCCTACCCTGGCAGTTCTAGGTACCTCTCTCTGACCTCTTACTAACACCTTCATGTGCCACTTCAGGAATAGTAGGGCCCCTCCCTGCAGGAGGCCTGATGCTCAACTGTGGGAAGAAGCTGTTCAGTAGCATTTCCTACGTTTCTTTACCCCAAATCCTGGCCATGATTTGAGGGGGGGGGAGCCATCATTCTCGACATACCACCCAGAGCCAAGCAGATGCCATGGATTGAGCGCCTTGCCTGGTACCAGATATTCCGAAAGCTTTGAAAATTTAACGGAAGAGTAACCAAAGCCTTCAGTGTCCGTGATTGGCGGAATGAACGCTGTCTCCCTTTTCAGAAAAAACCCACTTCAGCGTGAGCGATGGGGAGGAAAAGAAGGAAGGAGGAAAACCCAGTTGAAACTCGGCATTTACTTGAAGAGGAGCCAGCAGAATGTAGACAGTTGCACAACACAGAGGGAGAGGCTTCGATCAGAAAGCTTCCTTGGCACTGTTAAATTTCTTTGGTGGCAGCTTCGGCTGGGAAGGCAAGGCACAATAGTTGCAATCAGGGCTCTGAGGACCTAGAGGTGGCGTCTGTGAACTTACAGGGATAGAACGGCTCAGGAATCTCATTGAGGAGGAAGACAGCCCCCCCGAGAGAGGGGTTCTAAGGACGGTGGCCTGCTCCTCGGGCTTGGCGCTCGGGGGGGTCGGAGAGCGGTTCAGGTTGCCCCCAAGACCACCACTGCTGCCGATGGTTCTGGTATAGTGGTTGTTGTTGAGTTCCGGGTAATTTCTGCCAGGTGGCTGGGAGCTGCCATTCAAGAAGCTGGTGAATGGGCTAGCTATGAAAGCTGCCTTGGTGGGTGAGGCTGTCTTTTTGTTCTCAGGGTCATCTGGAACCGCGTTCAAGTTTCCTAGAGAATTGGCTAGCCGGGAGTTGATGGAGAAGCTGGGGAGGAAACATAGGTGGAGAGGAGAAAAAGAGACAACAAAGTACATTCACATATGTAAACACAGCATCTCGGGAGGCAGTGGAAAATGGTTCTGGTCCACACAGATGACTAAACAGCTTCATCACTCTTGGTGGCATCATCATTTATGGCCTTATACATACATGTCAAGTTCCTTGGTCAAAGCAGTTAACCAAGACCCAAGAAACAGGCTTAAACACTGACTTGCCTTAAAATAGAACATTTGAGAATTGTATCTGCCCAGAGGCAATGACTCTCAGTCATTTAAGGAGAGTCTGTAAGCTGACTTAAGTCCAAGATTTAACCCAGACATATTCTAGCATCTGATGACATCAAACATCTCTACCCATTTGAGTTGCTTCCACTGTCTGTACACACAGGATGAGGAGCGGGACTGCCGATCCTCAGTATGTCTGACTATATCTATATGCCATGAAGATACAGGTGGAGAGTCACTGGAAGATTGATGGTTCACATCGATCTATTCCCTCCACAGCCTTATCCCCTGCCAGGGAGATAGGACTAGAAGCCCCAGAAAAATAGTTGGCTCTTTGGGGTGCTCCACTTCTTCCCAACCCCATCCCCTCATAGACCTACAGCCAGACTCTTTGCCTCCTGTAACCTTCTGTACTTCAGCTAGTGCCCCGGGGGAGGCAGAGGAAAATTACCTTCTTATACTGGCGCCTGAAGTCAAAGAACCTCTGCTTATCCTTTTGGCTGTCGCTGAAGGGGACAAACACACTTTGGGGGTCTTCACAGTAGACACAGATGGTTGTGGGGAAGAACTTAATCTTTGGGGGAGAACAAAAGGGACAGAGTGTCACACTAAAGTTGTACTACCTAAAATATTCAGCAATGAACAATGAACGAGGCAAATTAAGAAAGGCCAATGCCCTAAAAGGCAAGAAAAATCGTAAGAAAGTCCCACTCGGATCCATTCCTTCCTTTCCAGCTGGCAGCTGCCCTAGAGAAGGCCACCATTATTTCTCGTCGTTTACTCTCATTCCTCAACAATCCCTACCATAAATCCCCTCTGACGAAATCTAAAACATCGCGTCCTGTCGCATCACCCCTCAAGTCATCTAGCCTTTACTCCATGTCCACAAAGCCTAGCTGAAATCCTTGGCCCGGCTTGTGAAAACCTCTAAAATTGGTCACTTGCTTCTGTGCCGTAGGTCCTATTAGCCACAGGATCAAACCCGCGCAGCTGAGGGCACCAGGACGTCAAGCGTCCCTGTCCAGTTCAGTTGGTTCTCACCTGTGTGTACACAGCAGGTGAGGAGCAACACCATTTAACACCTGTATGGGCAGCTGTGCCCATGGCTTTTGTCACATTAAACAAACAGGAAAGTTGACTAGACATGTCAGTCTAGCCGGGGATCCCCCGACTAGACCGCACTCGCCCCTTTGTACAGTTTGCGTCTCCTGTTTCCTTGCAGGGCATCCTCTTCTCTCGTCGTCTGTCCTTTCCTCTGGTCTTCAACTCACTCTGATCCCTTGCCCCTTAATGGCTCATTTGGCTATTACCTTCCTCAGCAAGGGTCCATTGACTTCCCAAGCAGGTTAGGCAGCCTGTTTGAGCTGGCACACTTAGAGTCAATCACAGCCCTTGTGCTGTACTTCATCATCACATTTTTGCCAATTTCCATCACTCAGTAAAAACTCCCTGAGAGCAAAGACTTGTCGCTCATCTCCACTCCCCAGGGCTCAGCAGGTGCTCCATAACCCAGTTCCCAGAAACAAAGGGAAAATCGCTCCACTCAGGAGAGCCTGGGCTCAGCCATGGCTTTGATATCAAATATCTTTTACCCTAGATAAATCCTGAATGGAACTGTGCCGTGCTTTCCTCTCGGCTCCAGATGTGTTTCCTTTACATTGTCCTTCACCACCCACCCTCCTAAGCACTGTGCATGCCATATTTTTCCCTAAAACAAAAGTGAAACTGACTCAGGCTTTTGGAGAAGCCTGGGCCAAGCAGAGCTACCAATGGAACAATACTAGAACAAAATCTTCAAGGAGAAAATGGCAGCATCCTGTTTTATCAACAATAGTCAGTCACTTCTGGTGTTCTCGACAGGTGCCACAATGGATCCTGGTAACAGCAGTATCTGGGTACTACTCCAGGGAAGATCAGGGAACTCTTTTCGAGAGAGAAGCACTAATGTTTCCTTCTCTCATGGACGATAGAAAAAAATAAAACCACACAGATGAACAGATGCAGACAAAAAATAGAGTAAAGAGAGCAAACAAATGGGAGGGTCAGAATCTATCTTTGGGTTGGAGAAAATAAAAGTTTCAGAGTACTTTGGAATTTTCTAGAGACCAGAAGATGCTGGGAGCACAAAGAGACTAGAGGTCATCACCAGCAGAACACAGCCTGAGGGCAGAGGAAGAAATGGCCTTTCACCAGTAAGCACTAAAAAATGAAGCTTATTTTGGGGCTGGAGAGAAGACCCAGTGGTTAAGAGCACTTGCTGCTCCTGCAGAGGACCCAGGTTTGAGTCTCAGCACCCACACAGCAGCTCACAACTGTCTGTAACTCCAATTCCAGGGTATCCAGTGCCTTCTTCTGACCTCAGCAGACATCAGGCACATACATAAATGCAGCAAAGTACTCTTACACGTAAAATAAAAATAAATAACTCATTTTAAAATAAAGTTTAAGCCAGGCGTGGTTTTAATCCCAGCACAAAGACAGGCTGATCTCTTTGAGTTTTGAGTCCAGCCTGGCCTACATAGCGAGTTCTAGGATAGCCAGAGATCTTGTCTAAAAAAAGAAGAAGGAGGAGGAGGAGGAGGAGGAGCAGGAGGAGAAGGAGAAGGGGGAGGAGGAGGAAGAGGAGGAGGAGGAGGAGCAGGAGGAGAAGGAGGAGGAGGAGGATGAGGAGGAGGAGGAGGAGGAGCTTATTTTAACAATCATGAAGAAAGAGGATTTGAAAATGCTATAGGAGAGGCTAGAGTGTTGCTCAGTGATAGTGTGCAAGATCCTGTGTTTTATTCTAACCATACCAAAGTAAATAAATGAATAGAAGAAGCTATGTAGTTGTGTTTATTTTCATGGGGTTTGATGCTCAGAACATATGTCTAAAAGGTCATATCTATGTACAGCTGCTGGAAATGTACATCTATGGACAGTACCTGAAAGTCTGGGCCATGGCTCTTTGGTGTCCTTTCATATCATCCGACCTGCAGAAATCAAGGACACAAGTTCAGGTACCACCAGGGCCCCATGGTTAATCCACCCCATATGAAATTTGAGTCTGGGACATAAAGATATTAAATCATCAAAAGACAAAAACCATGCAGGTGGGTATCAGCATTCATCCACGTTGCAAAATAAATCCTAACACTAGCAGGAAATTTGTGCTTGTTATTTCACCGTGAATGTTACTTGTAGCATCTTGCTTTTATACAAAAAGGACATCCTTTTTACTCAGTAAAGAAGTGTTTCCTGACAGTGACATGATGCTGTTGTGGAAATGGAAGTCTACCCCCTGAGAAAATATCAGAGCATTCAAAAGAAAACTCATACCAGAACATGGCTTCTGAGAACTATACAGGGAAAATTGATTCTTGTGGATATAGATTTGCTAAATTATACTTTCTTCCAACATAACCCTTCTTCTCCTATGAGATTTCTCTTGTTTTCAACCCAGTCTGAACTATAACAACGGTTTCAACTGCTCTGCGGTCAGAAGTCAACTCCCAGCACTGATTTTGTTGAGTAATTTGCAACTTCAAATTCCAGATGGCTTATAATTTCTCAGACACGTGGAGAGGTCACTTACTCAATTCTCAAAAATCAAAGGTGAAGTCAAGTAGTGAGATACACCAAAATTCGGCATAACCTACTTTTCTACACACTGGGGCTTCGATAGGAAGCCTTGGTACACAACACCAAAAACACGCTTGTAAAACTCCAAATAGAATTTAGAACAGAGAACCAAAAATAACTGCTCAGCAGCTCAAGGCAGAATTCCAGAGACTGAGATGTAACAACTGTGTTCATGAGCATTTAAATTTTAGCTACTCTAAATAGTGATAAAACACAAAACAGTTGGGGATGGGAGCAACACACAAGAACAATGTATCAGAAAACACAGGTGAACTCTGAATTTGTAGAATCATATCTGAAAGGTTTAACCTACAATGGAAGTGCAATTTGAACTGAAAGGATTAAGATGGGGCTACCTAAATGCACAGGATGGTGAGGAGCGGGGCTGCCTCTGGCTTTTTAAGACGCGTAGCTTGTCTCCCTGTGTTACGTTGGTTTTCATTTCCACATCTTCTTCTTCCAAATTACTCTGAAAAAGAGGCATGTCCCATAGAAAGGTCATTGCAAACAGTTTAGCTTCATACCAATTTCTTAATAGAATATAGATCATCTACAGTTACTGATAACAGCATGGAAATGATCTTACTGTAGATTAAGTCATTTAAATGTGTTACAAATTCAGCAGTAAGTACACACTACAGAATACTCAGAAATTTAAATATATGGGTCAAATTCCAAATCAAAGAAGCATGGGGCATGACAAGGGAGTGTCTAAAACCTAATACTATGATCAAAACCAAAGAGACTCCCTGTAAGCCCATTAGGCTTTGGAAAACAGTCTGGTACAACCTCATCTATAAACACATCATAAAGGTTTCCGGATATTACAGGAGCCACCACTCAAATTCCAAGGCCTATTTACAAGCATACATGATTAAATAACTGAAGACACCTACGCAGTCACATTCGGCATTAGTGAACCCTCTAGGAAGCACTCAAGAACCCCTCAGGAGTTAAAGGGCCAGGAGCACTCAATCAGGAAAGCATGTTTCCCTCTGAAGTCCTATAATTTGAAAAATAGAAGTGGCCAGCTATTGCTTCCCCATCATAACTCAAGAGGCAGGGCTTCCCTTGGTAACTCAAAAGGAGGGCCATATGGGGAGCTAGAAGAGCGAGCTTGCATCTACCACAGCCAGGAAGTGAAAGAAGAAAGGGTTTCATTTTAAATATTTTTAAATTATTTTAAAAATAAATTTTGGTATTTATAAATACAAGAGTGAAGACGGCAGTATGATCTGCTTAGAGGTCTGGGGAAGAGTGAAATACGAATTTTCTTCTAGCATTATATTTTCCTATTTTAAGCTATGGTTACATAATACCTGAAATCAAAAAACTAATTTTAAAAGATATACAGTTAAATGAAATTAACACGCTATTATAAATAACAACTACATGTGAGACCTTTTTTCTCCACTGAGTTGTAAATTTTAAAAAGCCAGACTTTTTTGTTCTTTGGTTTTGCCTCTTATTTTTTGAGACAGTCTTACTAGGTCAGGCTAGCCTCGGGCTCATGATCCTCCTGCCTCAGCCTCCTGAGCTGAGATTACAGGTCTAAGCTATCATGAATAGCAGGTTAAAGATTTTTTTAATTATGATAGATTTCAAAAATATAAAATAATACTATAATATACTGTCACACACCTAACTATACTTAATACCTTGTTTTTATTTTCTTCCTTTAGTTTACTAAAGTCTCACTCTTAAAGAAAAAAGCACTACACATATAATCCCAGCTTACATTTCCTGGAGAAGGAAATTGTGTCTTTTCTTAGAAGGATGAGGAAGAGGAGGAGGAAGAAAAGGAGGAAGGGGAGGGGAAATAGTGTTGCAGTCAGCAAGGCTGGAAGGGTGGTGGGACCATCTAAGCCCCTGACATTGGACGTTAAGCTACAGGATTTGGAATTTGCCTGCTGGGTTTCGATCACGCGTTGGTCCAATATTTCTTCATTATGTCCCCAGTCCTTCCTTTTGGAATGGTGATGTATATTCTATGCCATAGTATGTTGGAAGTATTTAGTTTGCTTTTTTGATTTTACAAGGGCTTACAGTTAAGAGATTGTCACGAGTCTCAGATGGTATTTTGGACTTTTAAGCACAGTGTCTGGACTGTGAAGGACTAAGGGAATTTTGAAGTTGAACTAAATACATTTTATATTATGATACAGCTGCAAGCCTTTGGGGACCAGGGAGTTGAATGTGGTTGTTTGAATGAAATTGGCCCCCATAGGCTCATATATTTGAGTTCTTGCTCCCCAGTGGGTAGAAATGTTTTGGAATGATTAGGAGGTGTGGCCTTATTGGAGGAGATTCATCACTGGGGTTGGTTTTGAAGTTTCAAAAGCCTATGTTCCCCCACTCAGCTCGCTCTCTCTCTCTCTCTTTCTCTCTCTCTCTCTCTCTCTCTCTCTCTGCCTTGTGGTTGTTGTCTTAAAGATGTAAGCTCTCAGCTACTGCTCCAGAGTTATAACTGTCTGCCTGGGGTCATGCTCCCCACCAAAATGGTCATGGACTCACCTTCTGGAACTGTAAGCCTCAATAAACTCTTAATCTGTCTTGGGCATGGTGTTTTGTCATGGCAATGGAAAAGTACTTAAAACAGGCAGGCAGATGATATATAGATAGATAGATAGATAGATAGATAGATAGATAGATAGATAGATAGTAGAATAGATGTCAGACAATAGAGTATAGTATATTTATCATATATTTGCCTTAAGAAATAAAATGCAAATAAGCCTGAAAAATGTTAAATCATATACAGATTTACTATCAAAAGCTAAAGAAATATAATAACATCTTGGCACAGTTCTCCAGAATTTTCACTGTGTTATGCACATTCCTCTCCCATCCTGACATTCTTCTTCCTTACCAAAACAGGTTATATTACATACGCAGCTCTGTAAGTTGTTTCTTCATTAAAAATATGTATTTACTGTGGTGTTCCAGGACGAGTGAAATAGAGCCTTGCATTGTCATTTTATAGCTCCATAAAATTCTGTTGTCTAGACATGCCAAATTGCTTATTTAACATATACTTTAGGTCAGGCTGTTCTGTCTTTTATCATTGTACACAGCTTCAACAAACATCATTCTAGATGCAAAATAGTGCCATCAGCTGAGGAATAAGCACTCACAGGAGTGTGCAAGGGGCATTTCAGACTCAAACTATACCAGCCTCACTCTTCATACCAACTTCAATCCCCATGATGACTAATGGGCACATTCACAAATGACAAAATGGAAACCCCAACCTTGGGGCTCCTTCTGATCCTACCACAGCACATTCTCTCTCATCCTGAGTTGACCCACAGGCTTCTGGAAAACATTGACAGTGAACCTGACCCTGAGGGAAACTCTCATACCATGTCCCCTAAAGGCAACGGGTTTTGTTTTATTCCACAAGTTCTATTCAGACAAGAGAAAACATAATCATAATAAAACAGCATCCATAACTTTTGGTTGTGATTATATAGCTTTTAGAGTGATTGCTAACACATTAAATGAAACAGTAACAGAATACGCTCAAGGGAAGCTGTTGAATGTACCACTATGAAAAGAATGTAGCTAAAATGCAGCATTTTAGGGGCTAAAGATGAGAGAATCTAGAGGAAGATGGCATAGGACTTTGAAACAGAGGTGAGTAAAAACAGAAGTCAAAGAATTGGAAAATAAATTATGAGAAGTGAATTGTTAGCAAAGTTAAACAATTTGAGTAGGAAAGATGGATAGTTCGCTAATGTGAACGTTCTTTTCAGTACTCAGATGTTGAACCTATGTGACGTCAAAGTGAGGAAAAGACAAAGATGTCTCCACAATGAGATACTGAGATCGGAAGGAAGATTAGATTCCAGAGGTTGGAGGTGTAGCTCAGTGGTAGAGCCTGAGCACTTGTCTAGGATATGAAAGGTTCTAGGTTTCATCCCAGCACCATCAAAGGGAAAGAAGGGAAGGAGGAAGGGAAGGGGAAGACAAGGGAAGAAAGAGGAAGGAACAAAGGAAGGAAAGCCACTTAGTTTGGGTTTGTGGGGGATCACCAAGTCTGTCCTCACTGCATTGGCCAAGACCTTTAAAAGCTGGACCATTTCCCTGTCCCCAACTCCTTGCTGCCTCTACATCTAATTAACATCTCTAAGTCAAGAGCATCTTCTGGGTGGTAGATAGGTGCTGGAACACATCTCTACAGCAGCCAAATGAAGGGTTGAAATATTGTGACTCTGGGAGAAGTTTCAGAGGAGGAGCTGGTGAAGGTGTTGTTCTAAGTCACCATGTGTATGTATTAGAGCCACACTGGGGGCCTGTGGAGAAGCACAGCCTGTGAACCAATTGCTCCTGCATTCAAAGAACAACTTACTACATACTGTATGTGACCTTGGACAGGTGCCTGCCTTTCTCTGCCTCCATTATGTCTTCCTCAAAGGGTCCTCATTCTAGTGGCTGTGCCATAAGGTATGATAAGGGCTAATCCTTGTAAGGTTCTTAGAATGGATCCTGACACACAGTGGGTGCTACCTAAGCAGCTAACACCACTAAACTCCTAGTTTAGCTCAAATATTTGTACTTTAAGTAAAGCTCCTCACATTCCTTCGTCTGGCCACTTTCTTCTAGATCTCCAATCCACAACGGCTTCTTACATCCCTGAATGTCACAGAGAATCCTTATGTTTGGTATTATTTTGTGCTGGAGTGTGTAATGCCATTGCACCATTTGGATTAGTGCCGATTTCATGTGTCTGCTCTCTTCTATTCTTGGATCTGAAATGCTAAACTTTCTTTGTTCATTCAAGTAACATTTACTAAGGCCATGCAGCCCAGGAATCAAAATGTGATAGGAGCAGGTTAAAAACCTCAGTACAGGAGAGAAGTTCACAGCTTGGTAGGAGCATGGTGGGGGAGAACAGGCTGCCCCTGCACGGGTGGTGAGTGTAATTCATGGTTCTGAAGGCCAGGTTCCACGAAGGCACAGTTTGGTTCTCAAAGAGTCCTCACAATTCTGAGTGTGCTGAAAAATCACCAAAGTCCCCGTCCCGCCTTTCCGGTAACTGTTTACTTTTATCTGAGTGCTCTAACTCAGTCCTTACAGTGCTTCTTAATGACTAGTCATAAGAAAACTGCTGCAGATCTACAAAACAAAATATGACATTCTAGACTTTCAATCTTTTATTTTATAGAGGCAACTTTTAGGGGAATACAGCCTTTAGTACTTTATACGCAAAGTAAATGAATCTAGGACTTCCATTAGTCCCTCTTCTACATACGGGTGCAGGACTTGAAACACACTAAACTCCCGACAGTATTCTTATTTTCCTACTTGAAATTCACAAAACAATAAACACATCACTTAAGTCCATTTAATTTCCCCTCTTTGTACGATGTGCCATGGCTGATATTAGATAAACCCATCTAAAAAAGAGTACACAAGTGCTCATTGTATAAGGTATCGGCTATGTACGGCATGGTCCACAAGCCACACACAGGCCACTGTGCAAGACCACACCATCTGGATGTAAAACACAGGCCCACGTGTCTGAACACTCACTTGGTGTCCTGGCTAATGGTACTGTTTGGAGTGGATGCAGAGCTTTTAGGAGGTGGGGCCTGGCTAGAGGAAGTAAGGTGCTGAGAGGGGCGGGAGAGGTGGGATTTGAGCTTTAGAGCCCCTACCAGCTTCCAAGCCTCGTTTCTCTGCTTCCTGCTGGCTGTGACATGAAAAAACAGCTGCCATATGCCCCTGCCATGGAAGTGCCCAGTGCCATGCCATGCCTGCAATGATGGACTCTGTCTCCTCAAATCACGAGCCAAAATAAGTCCTTCCTCCCTAAGGCGTTTGTCACAGCAATGAAGAAAGTAGCTAATATCCCCTTGGGCTCTGGCATCTGAGGGTGTTTTTTGTTTGTTTGTTGTTTGTTCTGTTTTGGTCTGGTTTGCATTTCCTTGCTCTAACTGTAAGAACAACAATACTTATGATGGTTTAAAATGACAATAACTATTAATAATCCCTACCAAAATTCACGTATTTGTGTTTTCACAAAGTTTTTATGTTGGAATTCTAACCCACAGGGATGGTATTAAGAGGTGGAGCCTCTCAGGAGCGGTTAGATCATGAGACAGCCCTCGTGAGTGGAGGAGGTCCCAGAGAGCTGCCTCTGCTCTTCATCTTGTGAAGACAAGGACAACACACTATGGACTAGAAGATAGGCCCCCATCAGACAGTGACTCTGCCAAGGCCTTGACTTTGGAGTTCAGATTCCAGAACACTGTGAAATACGTTACTGTTTATCATAAGCCACATGCTTTCTGGTATTTTGTTGTATAAGCTTAAAGAAACTAAGATGGAAGAGGAACTTCAGTCTGGCATATTTTAAATTTCAATCATAATGCATTCTTTGCTCTTCCCATGATAAAGGGTAATTAGTTCTAACTTGAACAAATAAGAATGTAAAAAAAAAAAATGGATGAGAATGAAATGTTCTGCTAGATATTAGTTGTAAAAAAATTAGAATATAGAATACATTGTTGATGGAAAGTAATTGTGTTCCTCAGAGAGATGAATGTTATGTTCGTCTTTTTGGAAGCCACAACTCAAAGCCTTATTTACTTAAATTAACCTAGGAAGGAAATGCTGACCAGAACAAGAAAGAAAAAGTGTTCTTGTTTAGTGGTATTAGCTCATTAAAATGTTAGTTCAGATCCTTTTGTTTGCTTTTCATAGTCCAGACTGCAACACAGAGGCAAGAAAAAGTCAACAAAGGCTCTGAACATCAACATGACCTTGGCTAAGATTTACATTTCATCAGAACAGATGACTCGAACAAGTAAACTCAGCCCCTTCATCTGTGGCCGCTCTGGGAGACAAATATAAGATTTAAAAGCAGCTTCTTCAGTAGTCTCCATCCTGTGTCTAGAATGAAGCTCTCCCTCCCCTTGACCAAGCTCTAGATATCTTTCTAAGAGAAGCCTTTGGGGGACGCTCAGCATTGCGTTATGCACTTTTTCCATATGGGCTCCTGGGAGCCAAGGTTCCTCAAGGCCATGGTCTGGATCGATGGGCATCCAGCTGAGGGAATGTAAATCTAAGTTATTGCTTAAATATTCCAATAGACTCTTATGTTTCCCTCTTTCTCTCTCTCTCTCTCTGTGTGTGTGTGTGTACCATGTCTATGAGCACAGGTATGTACTTATACATATATGTAAATGTCTAAAGTTCCAAAGTTGATATCAGCTGTCTTCCTTAACTACTCTCTGCTTTACTGTCTGAGACAGGTTTCTTACTGAACTATGAGCTCACTGCCTCTGGATAGTTCATCTAGTCAGCTTACCCCGAGGATCCCCTGTCATTGCCTTCCCAGTTCTGAGATCATCTGTGGCTACTGCACTTGCCCAGCTTTTCTATAGTTTCTGAAGATCTGAACTCCAGTTATCACATGTACAAGGCAACAGCGTTATCAGCTGAGTTGTCTACCCAGCTCGTTCTTTTGCCTCTTTGGGAAGTTAAAAATATAAACCAAATTCTTAGCTTTACCTCAGGCACAGTGTTATACAAAGAGCTAAACTAGAGTCAAGCATGATGACTTGTGCCTATAATCCCAGCATTTGGGAGGCTGAGGCAGGTGATTTGCCATGAGCTCCAGGTTAGCCTGGGCTACAGACCCTTTCTTAGGGGAACTGGGGGAGGGAAAAAAAAGCTAAACTAAGTATTAGATACCCAGTTCTGAAAGTGATTCTGCTATTAACGAATTCAAGACCCTTGGGCGAATCACATTTTTGAACTCTCATTTCTCATCCATAGGAGAGTATTAGAACAAATGACACTAGCACAGTTGCTTCCAGCTCCCCAGAATGCTCAGGGTCCACATTCTTTGTAAATCCTGTTACTTCAGAGGTAGCAGGGAACATAAGGGAAAAAAGCACGAGTTTGGGATCAGACAGATTGAATTATGTTTTAAAACTGAAGTCAGTCCATCTCTGGAACAGGATTTCCTTATTGCAGAATTATTTATTATTTTATTATTTTGTTTATTAAAATAAATATTTTATTTATTATATTATTATTATTTATTATATATTATTTAATTCACCGTAGTAGTGCAAACTAAATAAGCCACTATAGCATGACTATTTTAAGTGGTTTGTTTGGAGAAGAGTCTGGATAAAACAAGTTGTCCCAACTCTGCTTTCAATTCTGTCCTCTTTAGAAATCAAAAAGAACTGGAGGTTTTCAAAGTACTACGTGTGCTAGGTACAAATTCTGCAATCGTAGCATCAAGCTTTTTCTCCTCGCTACCTAGTTCTATTCTCAAATGGAAACTTTACTCTTCTGTTGCCTTTCTATAAATAGTCTACACGCCAGAATCATCTTCTTTATAATTGTTCTTCCTAAACTAATGACTTTATTTTTCTTTTGTAAGGACAACTGTTTCTTTGCTCTGTTTTGTACTCTAGAGGTCAATGACCCCACGCTAAGAAATGTAGCTGTCCCAGGGGCCCAGGGAATAGATAAGTTTGCTGGGCTGGTGATATGGCTTAGCAAAGAAGCTTTCCACCAAACCTGATCTCCAGAACCCACATGGTAAAAGGTGAGAACCAAGTCTCAGAAGTTGTCCTCTGAATACCACATATGGGATGTCTCTCTCTCTCTCTCTCACACACACACACACATACACACACACACACACATAACTGTTTAAAAAAAGAAAAAAATATACAGGTCCGTATGTGTTCAGTGGGGAAACAAATAAAGAATGTTGATCTAGACTCCTCCTGGGGAAGCTCACCTCTCCAAACCTTTCCAGGCTTTGCAATTTAGATACGCTTCCAGCAATAGACATATCATCCAAGCTAGAAATAATTTTATTAATACTTGCTTCACTGGAAGGTCTACTTTTCAGTTTGGATCGAAAAATATCTCCTTGGACCCACAACGATGCTTGTTTTCTGCAAAAATGAGAGAAAATAAAGTATTTAAAATAAACTATGATCATCTTCTCAAAGCTCTATCTGAAAAGACAAAGCTATTAACAAAGTATTTAACAATTAGACCAGAAAGGTGATGGGGCCTTATAATATACCGGTACATTTCTAAATAAAGTAAATATTTTTAAAATTAGATGAGATTTTTAAGATTTGAATGATCGCTCAGAAATCTATCCACACCAGTTTACTAACCATTCAGGCTGTCTCTGTCTTCTCTCGTGGTACAAGCTGCTTTTTGGGAGCTAACCCTCAACTTGTATTTTCTAAGTCCCGGATATATATACTGATGATGTTAGCATACCACTGGGTAACAGCTGATTTTTTTCTACACCAGCTGTAAAAATATAAATTTAAAACAACCTTAATATTTTTTCCTTAGTGCAAGGGTTTAGAAAAGCATAGCCTGACCTCTTACATCTTTATATTTTCAAAACATCTTGCTTTTGCTCTTGTAAAGCCCCCAGCTTTTCTACCTCACGCTGACATCTGTCATAACCTTGATCTGATGCTTGACTCTTATGGGTTTCAAATAGTAGTAAGGAAATAGCAGAGTCCTTAACAGAGAGAGAATAGCTCAGAAGGCAACTGGGGAATTCATACAGGAACATCTAAGAGCTGATATTGCAAGGGACGGGGTTCTGCTTTATCATAAATGCTGACAAATTCAGACAACATGAAACACACAGAGAAGACGGGATTTAAGAATAAAAGATGGAATCCTTGTCCCTCAAGAAGTTTCTACTTTAAGGTGGGGAAAGTAAAAAGTTGAAACCCAGCATATTGAGGCCCTGTGGCCTGGACTCATACAACACCCAAGGCCCATCTCAAGGAGTCAGACATCCCCTATGAGCCCAGGAGGTCAAGTGTCTGTGTGCACATGCACCTGCGCACACATACGCACAAACACAGCTCTCTCCTCTCTCCTCTCCCCCCTCGCTCTTCTCTCCCTCCTCCTCTCTCTTTCCCCATAAAAAAGGAAGTCTACTATAAAACATGATGATATCTTACAATGCAACAGCCGCATGCCCCTCCTTTTAAAAGCCACGTTGGTGATTGGCCAGCCTATATCATCCAGGTTTGTAAAGTACACTACACAGATGTCAGAATTACCTAGGGACACATTTCTCAGAACACATCCTTGTCCGTAAGCAATTCAAGGCTCTATCTGGAAAGATAGGCAGACCTCACCCAGCCAAGATTATCCCCCCAAATAATTACCCCACCCTACCCCAAAAAAGCACAAGCTGAGAAAATGGCATAGCACCAAACACAGAGCTGTTTAATTTGGCTCAAGCAGAGGATTTGGAAATGCACCCTTGCTCACGGTCTCCGGAGCCATGCTAAGATACTTAAATGTGTTGCCCCAAATGCAGAGGTTGTGGTAGCATTTTTAGGGATTTAAAAGGAAACAATATGAAATGGGAACAGAGGCAGAAGGACTTAAAAGAGGAGAAATTTTCAATTCAAACTTAAGTAATAAGATGAAAACTGGGATAGTGCTGACAGCCCTGGGATGAAAATTGCAAAGCGACAACTTCCACTTGCTTGGTTTCAAAAACTCAACCTGCTCTATCTCTAGAAAGACTTGCTCTGAACCTGAATATTAAAGATGAATAAGGTGTCAGAGCTGAACCGAGTGTTGCTAAGCGATGATGTACGCAATTGCTTCTCAAGAAAAAAAAGGAAGCGGCATTTCACAGATACCTTTCCACAGACGAAGCACACCGTGCTAGCTTTTATCATGGTGTCTGTCGCCCCTTCAAAGCCTCATCCCAAACAAAAGAAATAAAACATGTATTTTAAAGCATTTACCATTGAAAACTCAGTTCTCGTAAAAGCTAACACATCTGCAGAAAGCCGATCTTCCAATATTGTAGCACAGCTTCCAAGAGCATGAAATGACTGGCCCTTAGCTAATAGGTGTGCTTTGGAGCAACAGGAAGAGATTTATCTTGATTTGAATGCAGCCTTCTCGAGAGATGTAGACGGGGTTGGGGCAATTGTTTTTGGCCACATCCTAACCCAAAGTAGTCAGATTTGGGCTAGACCAGTGTGGATATAAGAAAATTACTAAATAACTTGGCTTCAGTATGAGCCAATGTGTAGTTGGTTTGGGTGCTTCTTTGTAAATATCTGCTTTTAGTGCAATTCAAGTCAGTTGCACTGTTCTAAATATTTCTGGTTTTGAGTGCAGGACACGCAGAAGTCACTGTCGGTTGCTCCTGTCTGGGGCTCACTTGTTCTCCCTCTCTGCCTTAAAGGAAGCTAACACTATGTTACATCATTCTGTCTCCAGCTCCTTCCACCCAGGACACTGCCAGGATGAAACAACGCTGACTCCAGTGTCCACCCAAAGCCACAATTTGGTCATTTGATATAGAGACCAAAACCATTTTCTTTTAAGCTTGTATATGTGTATATAGTGTGCGTGCTGCGTGTGTGCATGCTGGGGGGTGGGGGGAGCATAAACATGTGTGCACGTAGAGGCTGAAGTTGTTGTCAGATGTCTTCTTCAATCACTTTCCATTTTATATACTGAGGCAGGATCTCTCAGTTGAGCCTCAGGGCCTCAGGGAGTCCAGGTCTCTGCCTCCCAGATGCAAGGATTACAGGCAGGCCACCAAGTCTGCCAGGTTCTGAGGATCTAAACTCTGGTCCTCCTGGTTGCATGGCAAGTGCTTTATCCACTGAGCCAGTTCCCCAGCTCCCTAATTCATATTCTACTTTGGTCTAGCAATGACCAGAGGACCAAATCTTCTCTGTGTATGTCCTACTCATATCTCAGAACTCTGACAGACACAGTTAATTCCTAGCTTAGAGTACTCATTAGTGAGACAGCCTAACAATACCAAAAAATGGCAGATGAGGAGCACTGACCAAGAGACAGAAAGTGGGCAGGAGAAAAACACTCAGAAAGTCACACAATGGGTGTGCAAGTGAAAGATTTTGTAGAATTTCTGAAGGTATAGAGAAAGGCTTTGTTTTGTTTTGTTTATTAGTTTTTGAGACAAAGTTTCTCTGTTGTAATTCTGGCTGTCCTGGAACTCACTCTGTAAACCATGCTTGCCTCAAACTCACAGAGATCCTCCTGCCTCTGCTTCCCAAGTGCTGAGATTAAAGTCAGCACTACCACCGCCTGGCTAGGGGAAGGTTTTGAATCCTGAAATACACAAGGAAATTACTAGAAGGGGAAAATGATTCAGGATGGACTTGAAAAGACTCAAGCAGATAAATCTACTCTTAGGTATAGAATTCCCATGATCAGCTGATAGATCATCTGTGTGATGTAAACTTTATAACGAAATCTAGCATGATACTCTTTCAACTCTTTCTGTCCATCTCAGACCATGAGGACAAAGAGTACTGCATGACCTGCATATAGGACCAGCATGCACTGCTACTAGAAATGTAGTTTGGAGCAGCTGCTGTGGAAAGTAGCCTGGCAGTGCCTCAAAAAGCTGCACAAAGAATTCCATATAGTCCAACAACTCCCAAAGAATTGTGCAAAGGGCTTCAAACAGATTCTCACCTGAACTCAAAACAGCAATGCTCACAATATCCCAAAGCTGGAAACAATTCAAATGCCCATTAACAAGTTAACAGATAGACCAAATGTGACATATGCATAGAGTGGAATAGTATTCAAGCTTAAAAAGGAGTGAAGAAGGGCAGGAAGTATAGCTTGATTATGAAGGCTTTGCCTGCCTTCCATGCAAAAGCCCTGGGTTCAAGCCCCATCGACGCAAAATAAAAAAAAAAGGAGAGGCAGATAAAATTCCAATGCACTGCAACGATCATCATATAACAGCTGTGACATGTATAATTAATTTCTATAATGTGGGTGAACTATGAAAATATGAAAAGTCAAACAAGCCAAACATATGAAGCACCTATACTTCATATGGTAGAAGGTAGAATAGAGGTCACCAGGAGCTGAGAGAAGGGGTCAGGGTGGGCTTATTGTTTAATACAAAGTCTTCTGTCTGGAATGATCAAAAACGATTACAGAAACAGAAAATGGTCATGGCTGCAGAACATTGTGAATGTACTTCAAATCAATGTTCTATACATATAAAGTGGTTAAAACTTTATGTTTAGAAACTAAATTTAATTTTAGAATAATTTATGACAAAATACAAATAATCCAAACTTTATCTAGTGGCATAAATATTTCAAGATAAATTTCTTATGCCACAACTGCTGAAGATTTTAATAGTTTAATAGTTAATTATTGTTAACATCTGAACCCATATTAAGATTTCATTTTTTTCCCTAGCAAGTGATGGTCATTAAATAAATCAAAAGGTTCGGAGTAAATATTAAAAACTAAAATCAACAATTTATGTACCCCAAACTGTGACTTTTAACAAATAATGTAAACTGAAACTTAAGGAAAACGCCTGCTATTTGAATACACAAACCCCAGTATCGTCTACTGTTGAGTTTTGATTTTTAATAATATTTAAGGCTTTAAGTCCTTGTGTTTTAGGAAAGACCAAATATTAGATGTTTACATTTGTTATTAAAACATTTGAGCTGTGTCCTTGACCTACTACTGCATGTGCATTAAATAAAATCATAAAAGAAATGGTAGTACTGGAGCCCACAAGAATCCAGTCATCACCATACAGCTGAGGATGAACTCAAACTTCGGAGCCTCCTGCCTCCATCTCTCCCCCTGCTGGGATTACAGGTGTGCGGCACCACAACCGATATATATGTCGCTGGGGATCAAAGCCGGTGCCTCGTGCATGTTAGCGAGCACTCTAACATAACTCTCAGCCTCACCCTTCCCATTTTCCCATGTGGTGGGGTGGGTGTATATATGTAAGCATGAGTGTGCTCGAACGTGTGCACGTGGAAGCCAGGGGACAATCTTGGGTATCTTTTCATTTCGATCCGTCTTACTTTCTGAGACAGAATGCGTTATGGGACTTGGAGTTCACGGTTGTCTAGGCTAGCAGGCTGGCAAGCCTCAGCCATGCTCCTACTCTCCTCTCCACCTCTGAGATTAGAGGTACAAGCTTCTACACCTTGCTTTTCAAGAGGTGTTGGGAAATGGACTCAGGTCTTCATGCTTAATCAACTGAGCCATTTCCCTGGCCCCAGTTTCCCATTTTCTAAGTAGTTTTTCTTTATCTTATAACTTTCAGTAATTTCCTAAAACAAAAAGTAAAGGTAAAACTATTAGTTTCTGATCCAGCTCAACCCAACTGCAAAATTTAAGTTTGCTAAGCACCAAAGAGAGACGTGCTATAACTTGGCGATTTGTGGTGTAACAGAGTAAAAATGAGCTGAAGCCCCTTGTTGACTGAATGTGGGGTAAGGACTAGCATCATGGCGTACCGGAGATAAGGGTGAGAGATGCAGACTTTAAAGAGCCACCCAGATCTGCTCAATTGGGATGACTCTTTAACAAATGACTCTTAGGCACTCTGATGTCAGAGGAGCACTGAAGAGGAGACTTGCAACTAATTGAAAATGCAGAAAAATAGCTAATTGCTGATGGCAAGTTGCAACCAGTATCCTTGGTAGTAAAGCAGGATGGGGAATTTGGGAATCCATGGACTTAAGGCTGAAAAAGGTAGGGGTGGGGCACTGGAGAGATGGCTTCCATAGTTAAGAGCACTGGCTGTTCTTGGAGAGGACCCAGGTTCAGTTCCCAGCACCTACATCAGGTGGCTCGCAACTGGGTGTAACTCCAATTCCAGGGAATCTGACCCTTCTTTGGTCTCTGCGGGCACCTGCATGCATACGGTACACATACAGAAAAGCAGGCACATGCATACACATAAAACTCTTAAAAAAAAGAGAAAGAGGAAAAAATTAAAAGAAAATTGTAACTTTGTAAAGACAATTAAAAATAGAGCTCCACGCAGGGTCTAGGTTTTCAGCTCTGTGAGAGTTCTCTGGAGGAAGTTTGAGCAGAGTGGGACGTGGGTAATAAATAGAGTCTAACAAATACAGTCTGACTCCACATGCCAACGGGTTGTCTCTGAGAAGCAGGCATTCAGAGTGGGCTAATAACCAAAGAGATGTCTGTGTATCATCTGAAGAATTTAGAGGGCATTTAATAGAAGAAATATTTTTGGTTCCTGGTGATATTTATAGCTTAAGAAGGGTATTTTTAGTTTTAAGTTTAAGAAAAACACTCGCTGAGTATTTTGCAAACAGCTTTATTTATATGCTAGGGAAACATTTAAATAGAAAAAAAAAAAGACCATAACAAAGAAGTTTGGAACAGCCTATGTGCTTGTTGATCAGTGATTCGCAGAAGTGACATCACATATCTCTTACCCCTGATGACACGAGAAGAATATGTCTGAGACATATCCATGCAACACCTGGACATACGCTTTTTTTTCTTATTTTCAAGGAAATTATGATGTGACTAACCAGCTTTTCTACAGATACGGATTTAGAACTGACACAGCCTCAAAGGCTCTGATTGGCCTTTCACTTCCAAAAGGACTCAGTCCCTTGTGCCTATTCCATCACTATGACAGATAGAGATGCTGTAGACTACTTTTCACCCCCGTTTTTCTGCTAATGACCCTGTTAATTATTCACGATTTTGCGTCATTGCTGACTTCATACCCTTTGTCCTTCATAGCATCGGTCCGTCTTCAAAGCCTATTTTTTCCCCCTTGAAATATTCTTGGTATGCACCTCTAACTCTTCAGCCCAGAGTCTAGCCACCTGGCAAATCTGTCTCCCTGACAGATTGCAATAGTCTCCTTTTTAGCCTCTCTGACTCTGACCCCCATCTAGCTGATTCATCCCGTGCAGCCTGAAGCCCAGTCTTCCTTGAGCAATATTGGCATCACACGACTCCCCCATGTCAAATGCTACAAATTAAAAATGCAGGACACCTACAAGAAGGTCAGAATAACTTTGCCTGTCACTAGGACCTGCTCATCCTACTGTCAGTATTTCCTGACTATGCTCTAAAGAGGTGAAATCTTCTGTAGATGACCACAGACACAGTGGTTCAAAAGAACACAAACATTTACTTCCTTGTTGTTCTGGGGTTTGGACATCTTATCACAGTTTTCCTGAGCTAACACCAAAGTGTAGGCAGGACTCATTCCTTCTGGAAGGTCCGAGGACAGATTCTGCTTTGTCATCTTTATCAGTGTCCAATGGCTGCCAAATTCCTTGACATATGTCCCCTCCCTCCATCTTCAAAGTGCATAGATATATCCTCTGCACTTTGCCTTCTCCTCTTAATGACTCCAGGACATTTTTCTGAGACTTTGAGATCCTAACAGGTGTGTTGGGTACTTCGGGGTACTTTCACCGAAACCGAGAGCTCCTGTTTCTTACAATGTAACAACTGTAAGAACAATGGGAAGCAGGGATTGTAATGTGCACTGTCGGGGACCTCGTGCTGCCTACCATAGCAGACACCAGGCCGAACACTACAGCCACGCTGATTTTCTCAAAATACAAGGCAGTGGCACCATTTGTAAGAACATGAAGTACACATACTTTCTCCTGCTCTTCTCAAAAAATTATTTATTTATTTATTTATTTATTTATTTATTTATTTATTTATTTCAAGACAGGGTTTCTCTTTGTAGCCCTGGCTGTGCTGGACCTCGCTCTGTAGACCAAGCTGGACTCGAATTCACAGAGATCCACCTGCCTCTGCCTCCCAAATGCTGGGAGTAAAGGTATGTGCCACCACCACCACCACGCAGTGAAGACAAACTAATTAGGAGCCATGAGACTCAGGAGACAAGACAGCAATGAGGTTGATGGGGTTTATTTTTGTCATATAAATCATGTGTTTGATTCTAATGAAGGGAGTGATTCACAAATAATGATGGAATTGAGCTTTTCTGTCAACAAAATATTGTTTTCTACAGTCAAAGGACCAAAAAAGAGATCCTAGGAAAACTTTCCACACTGAATGTTCTAGTACAGCCAAACACCACAAGAAAAAACAAAAGTGGCCCTATTCTAGCCCACCAGCAAAGGCTAAGAAGGGGGTCTTAGAATCCCACCCCTTCCAGAGTGGGAAACAAGATTCCTGGAAGCTTTTCAACCAGCCTGGACATATACAGCAGCAAAACAAGAAATCTTGACTCCAAGGTAGATGGCAAAGACCAACACCTGAGGCTCCAATGTGTGTCCTAGCATGCATGCACCCATATATACACACCACTCAAAATTAAAGGATCACTGTAATAAGTTCCCTAAAACAAAAGGAAAAAAAAAAAAAAACAGAAGAAGGAACTTTACAATAACATGGAGGAACAACTATTTCAGTAAGAAATAATCCAGGTGAACAAAGTGGACCATTCTTTCTTCTTTTTGGATTCTGATGATGATGAATGAAGCAAGACTATGACTCCCTCTGCTGTAGTTCTAAATGTTCACTGGTGAGTGAATTAACATAATTATACATGGTGAGGATATACAGCAGGAAGTAAGCTAACATATCTATAGACGGTAGTCAAATCTGTAAGATGAAGGCATTTTAGACTGCGATTAGATAGCAGATAGAGGATGGTGATGATAAATAGTAAGTAGATAGGAGAGTTGGGATGATGGATGGGTGAATGGATGGTTGGATGAATGTGTGGATGGGTGGGTGGATGGATGGGTGGATGGTTGGATGGATGTGTGGATGGGTGGGTGGATGGATGGGTGGATGGTTGGATGGATGTGTGGATGGGTGGGTGGATGGATGGGTGGATGGATGAATGGATGGATGGATGAGTGGATGGACAGACAGAAGTGATTGATAGGTAAGTATAACACATCAAAATTTGCATGGTAAATCCTGAGAGAAATGAGTTTCATGACACCCAGCACTACATAGTGAGACACTGTCTCAAAACAAACTAACTGTATAAATTAGTTGAAATTGAAGTATCTCAAATCAATATTCTCAGCCATACATTAAGAATTTACATAGAGAAGAGCAAAGTAAACCAAAAACAAATGGAAGGAAATAATAAATGTGAAACTACAACCCAGTGAGGTTAAAAACAAATGAAATATGTAGAGAGGAAAAAAAAAAATCAACGAAACATTGAGCTACATATTGAGTTCCAAATCAGCCTGGGCCACAGCGTGAGACCTTGCTTCAAGAAACTGAGAAACAGAAAGAACAAAAACAGTATTTTAAAAAATAAATGAGCCAAAAATCTGGTTCTTTGAGAAGATATAAAAATAAACTTCTAACAAGACTGACAAACCAAAAGGCACAAATTACGAACATCAGGAATGAAGCTAAGGCACACAGGCAGAATACCTTGAACTTAAAAGTCTCGGATCCTGAGCTGTTCTGGGTCCAGGTTTTCAGATTAGGGATACTGAGCTAATAAGTCATCTACAAATATTCCCAAGACTGAAAAACTTGGAAACCTAAAACATGTGAAAAGTCTAGGAAGCACTGAAATCATTAATTCCAGTTTTAGGTAGGCATAGTGGTACACACATGTAACACCTGCACTCGGGAGGATAGAGAGTTCAAGGTCAGCCTCGGTTACACAGCAAGACACTGACTCAAAAAGAGAGAGAGAAATAATATGGAATGCATATAATTTCTTTCTGAAAATAGAAGAGTGAAAGCAGGACCCAGGGCTCCTTACAAATCTGGTATTACTCTCATACAAAAACCAAACATAACACAAAAAAATAAGCTATATCATACCACTTAAGAATCAAAATAACATCAAGTGGGATTTACAGATATGCACGAAGGATTACATACCACATGACCACGTGGGACTTATTCCAAGAATGTACAGCTCATTCCATATACAAAACACAGTCTGTGAAGCCCACATGTCAACAGGCTAAAGAAGAAAACTGTAGGCCAGGTCAGCATTGCACATGTGTGATCCCTGCTCTCAGAAGCTTGGGGCATGAGATCACAGATTTAACTCCATCATAGGCTGTACAGTGAAAGCTAGAATAACTTGGGTGACAACAGTGGGATATTATCTTAAAAAGGAGGGAGGAGAAAGGAAAAGAAAAGGGAAGAGGGGGAAAAGAGGAAGTTGAAGAGGTAAAGAGAATGGGGATCTTGATCGTAGCAATGAGCAGAAAAAGCCTTTGGAAAAGTTTAATACCAACATTAATAAGAACTCAGAAAAGCAGAAATGTAGGGAATGTCCTCAAATTGGTAAAGAATATCTTTAGGGAACTTCTGATTCACATCAGCTTAATGACGAATGCCTGGATCCCCACCCCTACTCCCAGAGGAGTGAGGATCCAGAGCAAGACATGGAGGTCTGCTTGAATCTCAAAGTTTTTAGTCTATACAGCAAGAGAAGAAACAGAAGTAAACAGGAAATAAAACTGTCCCATTGGTGGATTGCACCACTATACATGTAGAAATCCCTCCCCATCTCTAACATATACACACGCACATACACACGCATGGACACATACATGCACATGCACACAGGCATACATACACCCCTCCTAATTTGTAGGATATAAAGTACACATAAAAAAGCAGCTGTTTTACTACTTACAACGAATATGGTGATACCATTTATAGCCATCAAAACAAATACTCAAGTGTAAAGCAAGCAAGTAATACACTGTACACTGCTAATAAAGCCAAAACATATCAAAGCTCATGAAGAGATACTTCTATAGATCAGAAGTCTCATCATTAGGCAAGATTTGACATTTAACACAGTATCAAAACCCCAGCAAGACTGTTTTCAGGAGCAGATAAGATACTCAAATGTAGAGGAAAGAAGTCACACAAATGGTACTTAGCACAAAGCAGTGAAAACTTACAGTCACTTAAAAGCCTGTATGTGCTGGCGGCTGGAGGAGGAGGGGTTGAGAGATGTTGGCCAAAGGATGCAAAATTTCAGGAGGAATATGCCCAACAAGGCTGTGGCACAGAATGATGTCTATAGTTAACTGTAATGTGCTATACACATGAAACTTGATGAAAGGGTGGATTTATAAGTGTTTGTGCCATAACACATGACAGTAGGTGAAGTGATGCATCTGTGAATTAGCCTAATTATCCATCCCACAATACCTACACACTTCAAACCACTGTGTATATCACATGTGCATATGATGTTTACTTGTCCGATTAAAAATTAAACCAGAAGGAAGAAAATCAAATCAGAAAAGGTTTTCAAGATTTTCTATGTGCTTTGCAGCCTCCCTTCCTCGTGCCCTTGGCTCAGATGCCTTCCCAAGGTGATCCCTGAGCACTAGTCTATTTAAAGCTGCCTTTTCCTCCGCCCCCTGTTCTTCTCCCTGGTTTGTTTTTCTGCACTGCATCCATCAGAGCAGCTGTGTGACTTACACATGTGTCCGCTCACACGTCTCTCCCGACCCCCAATTCCAACATATGAGCTCTATGGATCAAAAACCAAGCCATTACTTTTACTGCCACTTTCCAGTTACCCACATAGTGGCTCTCAACCAATAGCTGTAAGAGAAAGGGAGGAAAGAGAAGACCCTGTCGTGTCTGAGCTGATCTCAAAGGCAGACAAGAGTGATACCAACAGGAAAAATGAAAGATTACGAGGAAAATCTGAAATGAAATACAACTGTAACAGCAAATTTCTACCTCAAAACTGCAAAATGAGGCACTGAGTGTCCCCCAAAGATCTATGTGGTGGTCCCTAGCCCATGGGACTGCTGGGAGAGAATAGAACCTTTAGAGGATGGGGCATACAAGGAAGTTAGGTCATTGGGCAGTGCATCCTCCAAGAGAACAGGTTCTGGCTCTGCCTCTCTCTTCCTTTTCCAGGCATGCACAGGTGGGGCAAGCTGCATTGCCCCTCCATCCGCTCCCTGCTAGGATGTACTGCCTTGCAGCTGACTCACAGGCACACAGGACCATGCAACCATGGGCTGACACATCGCAAGCCATGAGTTAAAAGACAGCTCTCCTCTTGGGAAGCTAAATCTTAGCAGGGATCTGTTACAAGCACAGAGAAGTAAGTCAGAAAAATGACTATTTCAGAGCCATCTGGGTAAAAAACTTCAGGGTGCATGTTGAAAGAAGATGAGATACATTCACTTGTAAGTTGCTTGTTTAGCAGAGAAAACATTTTGTTTTCTCAACAATTTGAGGAGAGCAAAAGAAAAACCAGCTGTTAGCTCAGAACAGCCTGGGAGAAGGTTCAAGGCTATGTTTGAAGTGGCATGAAAAAGGCATTTGAAATAAAGTTTCTAAGCCTAATAACAGGGAGTGATCGGGAGGGGGGTGGGGCAGGGAGTAAACATGTTTATGCAGCCCTTCGGACTCCTACGCTCTCATATTTCCCCAAAGGCCAGAGCCCTGGATTGCCTCTCATTCTGCCCCCTGCTCCACTCCATCTTCTGCCTGTACCAGTGCAGTCTTCTGCTCATCCCCCTCAGCCTCCAGACCTCCAGAAACTGCTGGAATACCCTAAGGCCCAAGGCACACATACCCGACTGCTCTATCACAGGTATACAGTGGAGATAGCCCAAGCAAAAGATGCAAGCTAGCCAACACTGGGAACAACCTAAACACTCATCAAAAGAACAGAAACATCACATATTCAAACATCCAAACACAACACAGCAATGGGAGGAAACAGGCATCTCTATCAATAGCACCAAAGAACGTGGAATTTTAAAAGTCAGACACACATACTGCTTGGTTCCGCTCAGACAAGGCTCAAAAGCCTGCACAATTAATCTACCGTATGACAAGTCTGTCACTTTGGCAGAAGAATTGGATGTTGGATGGAGAGGAACACAAGAATCATTTAGATGTCATTTAACATCTCCTGGGGGCTGCACAGGCTAGGAAAAGGCAAACCTGAGAGCAGGGACCAAAGAGGAGAGAATATGAGTGAAAAGTTAAGGTTGATACTTGGCAGACTAGCCCTGGACCACAATATTGAAGGAGACTAAGAAAGCCTCGGAGCTTTCTTAGAGCAACATAGGCCGTATCCCAAGCAAGTTCAAAAACACCCCACAAAGCACAAAAGGTACAAACGAAATCTACCTTCTAGAAGGTTCTGATCCAAGCATTACAACACTTAGCTATGGAAGTAGGTCATTCCTGCACTTCACTTTGCATACGCAAATACTTGGAAAACTATAGTATGACTCACAGCGAAGCACGGTGCCGAAGTCTTATGGCGGATGTACCTACAGAGGGAGAAGGGGTTGCTTCAAGCCAGGGTGCAGGGGCCTCAGGACCCTAATTTTCTCTGGTACCATTTTGAGAGAGTGCAGAGAAAAATGGGGTGGGGAGAGCACTGAGAGATGGGCACAAGCAGAAATGGGGGTAGACCCGACACCCTGAGAAAAAAGAGAAAAAAAAAAAAAAGTGTCCTGAACCAGTGGTGTCCGGAACCAGATGTGCCTTTTGAAGGGGCAGCCTTCTGACTGATCATTTTAAGACTGAGAACATGGCTTAAAGAGCTAGGTGTAGGGATATTCGGGTTTTGAGTTTTTAACCTTGAGGCCACTTCTTCAACATTACCAAGCAATTAGCATAATAAGCACATGGTACCTACCTTGTGCTGCAAATGCTTAAAAATGCGCAGCAGAAAACTAGAGGAAGGAAGCCTATGGTCGGGAGTCTCATTAAGAATAAAACTCTAACAACAGATTAATTTTGTTTGTTCCCATGGGGCCGGGGGGAACCTAGACACTCCTGTCTTCTTAATGACCCTATTTATGCATAACTTTTCTTTTAAAGCTCATCGCACTTCTGTCGACCGCTCTCAAGCAGGAGTCCTTTTCCTGCTCACTTCCTGTTCATTTTCTTAGTGGTTATTCCCTGAAGGGTTAGTAAAGCTTGGGCTCAGAACTTCTTAATCCTTTCAGATGCTAAAAGAGTACCTGGGACATCTTTCTTACTTAAGACACCTTATCCAAACTAAACTGATTTAAGTCAGTATGGAGTCCTCCTATGGAAAAGATTGCCAGTCAGCAGAGCCCTTCCAACAGGAAAGCAAAGAATGGAGGTATCTGTGAAAGATTTCAGTAACTGACAGTATGTCCCCCTCATCCTAGGAGGCTAGAGGTGTGGCTCGGTGGTTAGCACACTTGCCTGACATTCCAAAAGCTCTGGGTTCAACCCCTCAACACCTCGTCCCACCTTGTCATCCCAGCACTCAGAAGGTAAAAGCAGAGGCATGGAAGTCATCCTCAGGTATATATCGAGGTCAAGGCCACCCAGGGCTATTTGAGATCTTAGCTCAAAACAAAACAATTTCCTCCTCTTTCTATTCATGGGTAAAATGATGTAAGTGTTTAATATTTTCAGGGAAGCCATCTGTTTCATAAAGGGCATTCTTACAAATTGTATCTTTCTACTCAGTAGTCTGGCATTGGGTGGAAAGCCATAAGTACACGGAATTTATGAGATTTTCCAAATAATGACCATGAAGCTGACAGCGACCTGGCCGGAAGGAAACCTAGTTCTTTCTTTCTTTTTTTTGCATTCCTCAGTACCTTCTTTAAAGAATCCAAAAAGTGCAGCTCCTTTAGCAGCTTGGTCATCTCACCAAACCCAGTGACCGACCCCAGTTGTGGATTTTTTTTTTTAAACCTTTCTGCTTTTAGACATGCAAACAAAAGATGGGAATGAGCAGGTGCCAGGCAGGATGACATAAGAAAATTGTACTGTAGCCACATCTCGCATAGAACATGACAGAAAAGGGGTGGGCAGAGATGCTGTGTTCTCACTGTCACCTGATCTAAGAGATATAAAGTACAAGATCAGAGCACCTTAGCTGTCAAGTCAACAATAGTCTACCAGAGGCACCGCCTTCTCTAACAATACAGTCATTTTATAACTCGGTCCACAGGCAGGGAACAGGAGTTAGGAAGGAGCAGGGTGAGAGCAAGGTGCAATCCCAGGAAAGAGTACTTACTCTTCCAGGAAGTGCTGCTGGGGTCCGATGATGGAGCCTGGTCGGCAAATTCTGATCCAAGCAATGATTTCAGCATGTGTAAACCTGTAGTGTTTCATGACATAACAGGCTATCAACGTTCCGGTTCTTCCCAGACCAGCTGTAAAAAAGGAAATACAAAGTGTAGCAAGTACACCCACAAAAACATGGAAACCCTGTCCAGACACTGCACTAGACCCTAGCGCAATGCTAGCAGCAATGGCTGGTGTTCATACAATCTCTCTCATGTAAAAATAAACATTTTTTTTTTCAGGCTGGAGATGTAGTTTAATGGTAAAGCACCTGCTATGCATGCACAATGCCCCAGTTCGATTCTCAGTAGCGAAGAAAAAGGAAAAGACAACAGAGAACAAAACCACCTATGTCTGTCTTCAACCAATGGAAAAGGCAAAACGAAGCTGCCCTACATTTTAGGGTAAGAAAATGACCCAATGAAAACAACTGGATCTGGCAGCAGAAAAGTGGTGGTGGGGGAGGGGGCGGGTGAGAGGAAAGGACGGAAGGAGGCAGTGATGGAAAGATGGCCAAGAGGGTCTGACATACAGCAATATGGAACAAGGAAAGAGTCAGAAAGGCATTTGGATTGGACCACAACGAATTTTAAAATGACTAAAATTTCTGACCTTGAAATTCATCAGTAGAATACAAAACAGGAGAACCTGTGTCCTGGAACATGCTTGTAACCCCAGAATTGAGGAGGCCGAGGCAGGAGGATCATGAGGTTCAAGGCCAGCCTTGGCTAAATAGTGAGATCCTATCAGAAAGAAAGAGGCAGGGAGAGGGAGAGGAGCGGGAGGGAGGAAGGAGAGAAAAGAGTCTAAGAAGGGGGGTGGGGGGTGGCAGGGGGAATCTAGTTAACAGCTTTGTTTATAAACAGTCTGTTTCTAGGGCTGAGGCTGTAGCTCAGTGTTAGAGAGTTTGTCTTGCATACAGGAGGCCCTAGGATCAATCCGCAGTCCTGCGACAAATAAATAAGACTGCTGACTTGAAGACAAACAAACAGAATATTGTGTTTTCAAGGGCCCCCTTTGTCAGCTTTCCTTGATCAAGTAATGAAGATAATCTAATCTCCCAATGTTACGAAATGCACAGTTTTGATCAAATCTGAGAAAGCCATAGTGTCCAGGGGTGTAATACACACCATTGCTTATCAATTTTTAAACCCAATCTAATTTAAGAAGTGTTAGAATGTTGAAATGTATATCTTTACATCAGTTTTCCATAGTTATTTCAATCTTTAAGTTATATCTACTTATCTGGGGTATACGTGTGCGTGTAGAAGTCAGAGAGCACCTTCCGAGAGTCTGTTATGGCCTTTGCTGGGCGAGTCCCAGGAATCAAACTCAGGTGGACAGGCTTGGCAGCGAGCCATCTGGCCAGAAGTCTTTTTCTATTACTTTTTTATTATTATAGGAGCATCTACAGACATTTTATTTCTAATTGCCCACCACGAAACTGCACTGCTATGGGTATCTATACATTGCGTGTAAATCTGTACTTTATGCAGGAAAAAATAAAAAGGGTTTCACCCAACACTAGCAGTTTTACCCACATGATAGTAACCCTGTTTAGAAAGCACATCAAATGTGAAAGGCCAAGGATGATCAAGTTCATGCCCATAGATGCCTCCCATTCACCTTTCTTTTTGAAAAGCGTATATATACGGTTATCAGATGAGGTATGTGTGTATGTCCTATTTACCTCACCTACCTACCTTTTGTCCCAGATAAAACATCAGTAAGAGGAAAAGTTAACCATAGACTCACTGGACTCTCGCTTTAATAGGAAGAAACGGTTACAGTAAGTCTCTGGATGCTTGACAAGGCCACTGTAACTGCGTGGTAGAGTTGAGCTGGCTGCAGCAGGTGCCAGAACCAGCTGGCCTCCAGGGTTTCAGTGTGGGTCCTGTCTAGAGAGCGGGTGGGCTTCTCCATGGAGACTCCCAAAACCGCTCCTCATGCCGGGAGCTGCCTGGTGCCCTCAGTAGGGTTCCCAATCCTACTCACACCTGAAAGGTGGTGCTGAGAATTTTCAAATTTCTCTGAAACTGAAGTTGCTTCCCCCCCTTTTCAAAAGGAGTCTATAATTTTAGGTCTATAAAAAGAATCTACTTAGCACTCAATAGTTGGGAGCTCTTACCACAGTGAACAGAATAGGAGCACTTCATGAAGTTTCTATTAAAACTTTAACAAAAATGTTAAAGCATCTGTAATTAAAGGGCTCCCTGGCACAGCCTGACGAGGGTACAGGGTGCTCTATTTATATCGCACGCTTTAGACTGCTGGTCCTTTCTCTGATTCCCAGTAGGGCATCAATATGCACACAACAAAATAACAATGTTGCTGTACTTTATATTAATATGAGTGCTAGAAAGTATCACAAATTCGCAGCCATTCTTCTAATTAATCTCAAAGTGGACTTCAGACGCTGACTCGTGGTGAGTTTTTGCAACAAATCTGTGACTGATTTGCCTCTGTGTATGTTGAGACATGACATTTTCATTCTCTCTCCAGTCCCTGTAAGAGTTCATTCAGCAAAGGATTGGAGTCTCACCTCCACCTCCTACTTGTTCAATTAAGACACTGAGTGCTGCTTGAATTTCCAGAAAATTAAGCTGGCTTAATCAGGGCAGATGTCAAGGTAATTAGCAAGCCTAGGGTAGCTAAGTACACCATTAGAAACAAAACAGCTGCAATTAAACCAAAGGTGTAATCCTTATAAAAGAATCCTACATGTGTGAACAAGCTCGGGGAGAAAAAAACGAAGCAACCTCACATGTAAGTAGCACCACATATAAATGTGACCTTCCTGTACAAGAACTCACTTCATCCCTTTATAAGTGATATTAAAATGAGGGGAAATGCCTCTGAGATAGAAAAATGTGTATGTACCTTTCTTTTTTAAATTTTACTTATTTTTTAAAATTTTTAAATTTTATGTACATTGATGTTTTGTCTGCATGTATGTCTGTGTGAGAGTGTTGGATCTCCTTGAATAAGAGTTCCAGACAGTTGTGAGCTGCCATGTGGGTGCTGAGAATTGAACTGGGTCCTCTGGGAAAGCAGTCAGTGCCCTTAACCGCTGAGCCATCTCTCCAGTCCCTGAATATACATTTCTTAAGAGTAAACATTCACAAGTACATGATATACAGAGAAAGCCTGTAACAAGAGCATTTAAATGTAGGGTTTTCTTTTCACAGTATTTCTTAAATGTAACATACTGTCAAGGGAGAGACTACATTTAAATGAAAACTTTGCCTGGAATATACTGTTTCCTTGGAATCACCCACCATACATCCACTGGCTCATATAGTCTTTCCGATTCCACTTAGATCCTTGAGCCTTGGTGTGTGAGGGGTGGGGTGCGGGGGGAGAGCTAAATAGACATCCCATTTAGGACTGAGAACTCCAAAGCCTCTCACTCTCTGCTCGGTGTCCACTTGCAGACCTCTATAATTCCCATCTACTGCAAGAACAAGACTGGTGCGTGTGTGAACTCACCTTGGCCGCACCAGCACTTACAAGGCCTGCACAGGTTCAAGCCAGACAGGGTCCCAGCACTGAAAAGGGGAAGTGGACACAGGGTCCCACTTCTAACCAAGAAGCTATTTGCAACTGATACCTGCTGGCAAAGGGAAACTCAGTTTCCCCAATGGAGCCTCACTGTGTATATTAACCACACTTCAGGGCAGATCCCATGCCCAGAAGTAGTTGGCCAACACAAGACAAAGTCCATGTTTCTGTGTGAGGGCAAGGGGCTTTTGTTTTGTTTTATTGTTTGAGCATTTTTTCTGGATTTTGTCTTATTGGTTTTCTGTTTGTTTTGATTCTTTTTTTTTTTTTTTTTTGGTTTCTCGTTTTGAGAGAAAGTGGACATGGAGTTGGGTGAGTAGGAAGGATAAAGGAAGAGATGGGGATGGAAAAACATTATTAAAAATATTGTACAAAAAATTAAACTAAAAAAAATGAAAGCTTTGTCTTCTTCTCCGTTGAATTTGTTGATCCAAAATATGGCTTATAAATACATAGATATATATATATAACCTTGAAGTAATAAAACTAACTAGGAAAAAAGGCTAAATTAATCTTCCAGGAAAAATATTGATTTTTTTTTAAAATAAGTAACTTAACTTTGAAAGAGATAATAGGAGTATCTGGTACTAACTTTTATTACAACATCCTACAAGGTCTCAAGTTCTGCCGAGTACACAAAATATGTGAGAGGCGGGCCTCTGAGAAACCATTAAGAATATGGGACCACTATGTTACCAGAGTTAGGGTCAGAGCTTGGGCCCCAAAAGGCCCCCCATCACACCCCTCACCCTACTCTGCCCCCCCACACACACACACACAAGGAGCCAGATTCAGCCACCCATCATTTGAGAGGAGAAGACAGAAAAGGAGATTCATTCAACACGTTGCAATGGGGAGAAGAACAAAGAGGTCCCCTGACCCCCTTAAGCCCTGCCGTGACAAATTGTCAGTGATGTGAAATACCACCCACCAGCGCGCTCGCACGCACACACACACACACACACACACACACACACACACACACACACACACACACACACACACACACACGGCTCTCCTTCTGGCTGGCCCGAGGCTTCAGTCTTTTCCTTCTCCCAGAATGAAATTCCTGAGGAAAATACAATTTCTCGGGGACCACTGTCTCAACACTCTGATAGCCAAAATGCTGCTGGCACGAGATTCAACGTAGAGTATCTTCCTTCCTGCCGGTCACAACAAAATAAATGAGTGCCAATAAAACACATTCAGCTCCCTGCCTCAGGGAAAGAGACCAGAAGCAAGCAAGTGAGCGAGGGGCACCTTCCTAATAATACAGAGAGAGGACTGTCCTGAAAGCCGGGAGGGCGAGGGAAGAGCTGTGTCAAAGATCTGTGTACCCTGACTTCTGTGCATCCCTAAATCGGGGGCCACGTGCAGTTCGCTTCCCTCTCTTCCAGGCTGCTAGGAGAATGCAGCTTCGCATCGCTGCTCACAGCTCACATGTTCAGCAAAGTTCCTCCACCTACTCAAATCTTAAACATAGAAACAGGGGCCTACAAAATGGTATTTTAATTTCTGCCAGAACCAAAGCCATACTGTCTGAATAAGGCAGTTACAGCAGCGCTGCGCAAATGATGTGTACCATCCCCAACACCTACTAGCCTATTTGCATAAAATGCAACCAAAAAAAAAAAAATAAAAAAAAAAAAAAACCTTTGTGGACACAAAGCCATGCAAGTAGCGCCACCTCGCGGCCGCGCCAAGAGCTGCGGATGGAGAACTGGATGCTCCCGAGGTTCCCAGGAGTGATTTGTCTCCGCTGAAATCAAGACCACCAAACTCGAAAACACACAGCAGAATCTCCCGACGTTTACATAACGCTCGAATTCAACTGGGAACCGTGCGTTTTAGTGTGTTAAAACTGAGACCTACGCTTGCTATACTCCGAACAATCCCTGCCTCTAAGTGCCTATTTCAGTGGCCAGGTATTCACGTGCACAGCTAAGTCTTCTGAGACAGCTCCGCATGGAGCAATGGATGGTAAGAGCCTCCGTTCTATGAAGCATAAGTCTTAGGGGAGGGGAAGTGTGAGGGCACAAGGGGCTGGAGATGCCATTAAATGAAAGCAAGAGAGAGGAGCTAGGACAATGGTCAGTAAAGTGCCTGTCAAGCAAGCATGAGTGTGTGGTGGCCACCTATGATCCAGGTGGAGAGGGTGGAAACAGGAGAATCCCTGGTGCTCAGTGGCCAATCGGTGTAACCAAAAAGGCAAGCTCCAGGGTCAATGAGAGACCCTTGGCTGGAAAAAAAAGTAAATAAATAAAGTTGGAGAGTAACTGAGGAAGAGACCTGCTGCCAAACTCTGGCCTAAGTATATGTACACACACGTGTACATACACACACACACACACACACACACAACACACTGAAGCACTAAATATCAGATGATAGAAAAGCAGGGAGAAACGATAATGCTTTAGGGAAAGCATGGATATGGGAACCAAGAACATTTGCCTCTTGACACAGCTCCCTGTGAAAAGATGGTCTTTCCCACTTAGGTATAGTCCTGTGTTAATATCACCTGCTTAGGATGCTCAAAGTCAATGAGCCAGGCCTTAGAAAAGTTACAAATGCAAGCACTGACTTGTCAAAAAAAAAAAAAAGCTGGGCCACCACCAAGGAGTTTAATCCTTTCTTAAGGAAGGGATTATTAAAACAGGCTCTTGTTCCCAGTGTGTAATACAGAAGTAAAACACCCCATTGTTTTCTGTCATCAGCGGGCCTTGTTCATTGTTAGGTGGATTGGGGTTCACCCTCCCGAGCACAGGGGGGCCCCTGGACATCCAGCACACCTTTGCAGTGGACTGCAATCGCCCCTTCCGTGTTCTCGCAGATGTTCAGGAACCTTCGCACGATGTTGTCACTGGGAGTGCTGCCGTCTATGAAGAACAGGTCGTAGTGTTCGAAGCCAGCTTCTGTGAAGCGCTTTGCCTCATAAATCTTTTTGTTCAGCCTCACGATTGCAGTCACGTTGTGCTTTTTGAAATATGGGAAGTAGGCTTCAGGGGCGTGGAGAGGGTAACCTACAGGCGAACAGAACAGGGGCAGTCAGCAGAGCATTCCGTCTCACATAAACAATAAAGTATTCAAATCTCACAGCGCTTAGGAGGAAAGAGTGTTTCTTGAGAGTGTGAAAGGTCACAATGGAGCAATCAAAGCAGCGGGTGACATTACTATAAACACCAGAGCCGGCTACAGCCCAAACAAAAACCTTCTCTGTGCATTGGAAAGAGATCGTTAAAGTTGAAAATGGCAATCTCTAGACTCTGAATCCTGGAAGCATAATCTTGGAGCGCCCAAACTGACTTGATGCTCCCAAAGTCAGTTCTGAAGTACTCAAATGTGCAGGGCAGTGTTAGGGTGATTTGGAGTAATATCCTCCTTAAGCATTATTCTTTACTTAACAAATGTATTTCAACTACAGCTAAAGTTTTGGAGGCTTTTTTTATTGTTTGTATGTTTTTAAGCCAGGGGTACAGTTTCCATCTATAGCACAACTCCCTGCAAAACAAGGTTATGATTAATTATGATTTGCAATGTCCAAGTCACAGCATGTAAAATTTCTCAAAATTATCTCATTAAAATAGCAGCTGGGAAGTAGGGAGATGGCCAAACGGTTCCATTAGACAAGAGGAATATGACCAAGTTAATAAGTGTGCTGGACTATATCCATGTGTAAACTTGACAACCACTCCACAGTGGATACATAGTTTTAATCAATCATATGTGCAGCATAAATATATGTGTGTGCTCAATTGAAAATATTAGTATTTAAAAGGAAACTTAAAAGAGTGACTTTTAGTAGACACTTTGTGGTGAGGGAGACAATCTCCAGACAACTTCCACACGTCCCCACCAAATGACCATTCTTGGGAGCTTCAGAGGCAACTAGGTTACTAGTCTACTCTTGGCCAATCATCCAAAGTGGCCACTGGGAATGTGGGCCACTGTAAGCCTTGCCTTGCCATCCCAATGGCTAAGAGGACTAATTTCCTAACACACCAATTACCACATATCACTCATTTAGGATTCACCCATTCAGATTCACCAATTGCTGGCAGATTCTTGGCAGACCGGGCAAGTGAAACAACCTCATTACGAGCTCACTGGAATGAGGTGTTCCACAGAGGGAACCAGAGGCTTTCCACACTGTGCTCCTGGCTGTGTGTCCTGCTTGTTTTTATTTTCCCTCAGCTCCAAGCCAGCCCTTCAATGCCGTGCTTTGTAATTCTGAGTCCATCTACTCGTCCATGGAGACTGCCTTTCTAGCATCCTTCCTGTTTGCTCTCCAAGTAGGAAAGATGACAGATGACCAAAGAAAGGCTTTCTTCTCATTCTGTCAGGACTTCAATCAGAACTCCCAGCACGAGCCAGATGTCTTCTCTGGCAGCAGAGCCTCAGGGGTCTCCACTCCTCAACCCTCAAATCTACACAGCAGTTGGCAGTCAGAGCAGAGGCTCCTCCTCCGTGCTCCTCAGTCCTAACTCTCCTTTGCTTCTTTAACACCACCCCCAGCCTTAAAGGGACTCACTACCTTCTCCCTAATACTCTGCATTCTTCATCATTGTCTATCTTATTTGTTAGTCTTCACTGTAACAGACTCTGTGTACTAAATTCCCTCTGTATGGCTAACATCAAGAAATCTGACAAGTGCTGTTGAAGATGTATGGAGACAGAAGCACTTATTCACTGTGGGTGGGGTGCAAACTAGTACAGCCGTTATGGAGATCTGCATGGAGTTTATTCCAAAGAGTAAAAGATAGATGGTCCCATGTGACTCAACATACCACCCATGAGCAGATATCCAAAGGATTCCAGTCCTGCCACAGAGATACCTGCGCCTCCATATTTACTGGTGCCCCTAATCACAATAGAAAGGATTTAAACTCAGCCCAGATGCCCCCTAAGAGATGAGTGGATAATGAAAATGTGGTACCAATTTACAGTGGGGTTTTATTTAGCTGTAAAGAAAATGAAATTTGCTGGGAGAAAAAAAAAATGGTTGGATCTGGGAACTATAATATTAAACGAGGTGACCCAAACTCGGACAGACAAAAACCACATGATCTCTTTCCTCTGTGGATTCTAGCTTGCGATGTGTACGTGTAAGTATAGAAATGGATGTAGATACAAATTAACCCTAGAAAACAAGAAAGGAGACCGAGAGGGGGTGAAAGGGTGCGCTGAGGAAGCAGGGGGAAAGGTCATTGGGACGTACATGAAAGGGGGAACAGACACGGTGGGGGGAGGGGATGAGCGGGCTGGGGTATCAGTAGGTAGATGATAGGGAGGGGAATCTACTCAAACACGCTTCTTTCGAAAATACTATAATGATAGCTAATGCTACACACGCTAACTTTTTTTTAAAAAAGTAAATGAATAAGATTTTTAATAAATTTAAATAAGTAAATAAATGAACTTTAAATAAAATTCCTTCTGGCTGGAATCTCAGGGCATGGTTCCCATTCTCCTACGTGAACCATGCAGACACACTATTTCTTCTAGTCCTAGCTCTCTAGCCTTCTCTTGCCATTTGTGAGTCAACAGGTGCAGTGTTTGTTCAGCTATCAGAATTGGTTCTTTGCCTGCAAGGAGGAGCGCGTGCTGGGATGCTTGGCCACGGTCAACAAAAGATGGAGGCGGGACTGGAAAGCAGGATCACCAATCCCAGCCTGGCTGCATGTGAGCTACCACGTTACTGGGAGCTCGCTTCACATCTCCTGTGTGGACACAGCAATGTATACACAGAGAGAGGAAACACACACTTCTCTACTTACAGAAATCAAATCTGCTTTCCTAGTTGGTTTCCTTGTAAGATAATTTAATAAATAATTATAAAAAATGAATAAATTTCTATAATAAAATAAATAAAATAAAAACTTTATAATAAAAAGTATTTAATTAAATTAAATAATAATTTAATATAGTCTGTTTCCCAACAACAGACTTAGGACAAACGGAGAAATGATTGTGGTTGCTGTGAGGAAATAAAAACTTTCGTAGAACGTGAGGTCCGTGGGAAGCCCTGCTTGGCTGTGGCAGCTGCTGGAGCCTGCCATGGGCTCCTGACATCCCCTGAACCTTGTGATGGCTCCTGCCTGGTTTGATGCCTATCTGCTCCCCCTAACACCGAGGTTTGAGAATCCCTGTTTATATATGAATGTTCATGAGAGTAAACCTCTCATTGACCTAATACACCTAAACTGTGAGAGAAAGCATGGACATCTTTGGAGAAGGAACCCAAGGCAGACTTGTAAATATGGTATCAGGACACTGAGATACTGATGGTGACAGTAATAATAATCTAATTTTACTGATCACTCGCTGTGCCCCATGCACCATACAAAGTACCCATAAAGGTCATTTCATTAAATCCCACTGTTACAGAATAACTAATGTCTGGTAGCTTACTGGTCGGTGCGCAAATAGCTAGCCAGAGTTTAAACCCTGCGACTCAGATTCTAGCACTTGCGCAGGTGCTAATTTCCAGTACAGCTCAACTCCATTCTATTTGTCAGGACTCCAAGGAAAAGCAAAGAATTTTTTTTTAACTCTGAAAACAACTTTGACTTAACTGAAACCAAGAAATAATCCAAATGTCCTATGACCTCTCAGCAAGTGTGTGGCGGTGTTATCATCGTGTTCCTGTACTTGTTATGTGGGACTAGTTTTAGCATGTGGTTTCCCGGGAAATCTACCTATACACCCAGAGTTGGTGAATGGCTCACCCGACTCTTACTGCATGTCACCACTAGATGGCGACGTAGCATCAGTGAGGCACAGGAACCAGAAGAGCCGAAGAGCCAACTAACCAAACACAATTGTAGAGCTAAGAGAGACTTCATCTCTTCTCAGCCCTTCACTTTAAAGTTGGGAAAGTGAAGAAAAGTTGAGTTAAATTATTAGTCCATGTATGATAATATGTTGGTTAGATCATCAGTGATTAAAAAAAAATACTAATTGTGTAGCTGCTAACGGACATGCAGTCTTAAGGCCCCCTCATCTGGTATGTCTAACTCTCACTTGACAATGTTTAGGAGCCGGGACTGAGTGGAAGAACCCATTCTTCCTCTTACTGTGTGACTTTGGGCAAAGTGCTACTCAGAAACTTCAGTCTCCCCCTCTATAAATAGAAAAAAAAGTCCTCGTCTCAGAATCACATGAATGCTAAGACAATGATGTTAATATCCAGCGAGCTCACACGCTGTTAAGTGGATGGCATATAGGCATCATTATTCACCATTATTCAACAGGGTGGTTCCCCCAAGAACCTCTGATGTGTGTGTGTCCTGTTTACAAGCAGATGGAGCTCAGAACCTTCGGCAGAATTCAGCCCTCTGCTCAGATTCTTCTTAATCTACTCAAATAAAGTGAATGACCTGATTATGGCAGCCTAGAAGCTTGTGTCTTAAAACAGTACAGGTGGCTGGAGAGATGGTTCCAAAGTTGAGTGTGCACTGCTCTTGCAGCAGATAAAGTTGGGTTCCCAGCAACATGTCAGCTAGTTCACAACACCTACAACAGCTCCAGAGGATTAAACTGTCTCTTCTGACCTCTACAGGCAATATACTCTGTGCATACAACACACACACACACACACACACACACACAATTAAAAATAAAATAAATCTTCTTTCAAAAAAATAAAGTAAAACAAGGTGATAGCTCCATGTACTCGAAGTTTAGCATTTAACACACAAATTAATACTGCTCAATTTTGAGAATTGTGAATAAATATTACTTAAAGGATATTAGCAAAGGAAAAGAATTACATATGGAAATAGAGTGAACTAAAATAAATCTTTAGGTGGTAAAGGAGAAAACAACCTACCATTTTCAATTTTGCTTTTAGGATGTGGTCCACTAAATGCTAAAAACTTTCCTGGAACGATCCAATTGAAGTCCCCATTTTCAACTCGCTGGTAGAATTTTATGGAAAAAAAAAAAAAGAAAAGAAAAAGAGTTTGTAATTTTTATACAATTTAGGAAGTCCTTACAAATAAAACCACTTATCACACTATCGGTACTAGATTAATGGGATTTACATGAAGAGAAACTAATGTAAGTTTCAAGTTGCACCTGATTTACAAAACACTATTTATAAATTCACTCCATTTAGGAAAAGTTTCTACACAGACGATGAAAATTTTAGATTGTATGAAAAAGTTATTTGGCTTAAAATAAACTTATCTCCTGGTTAGTCTACAATGAACTAAGATGAAAATATTATTCTAGCCAAAGGGGAGGTGGGGCGGGGGGGAGGGAGGGCTGAGGAAGGAGAAAATGAGAAATATAAGCACTTTTAAGAACATGGTAAGCAAGCTTTAAGTGATGAAAAAAACTATAAATAACTGGTTCACAATAAACATATTCCCTTTTTCCTAGTTGCTTTTGTTGTTGCTGAGGGGAGTGCTAATGTCTAGTATCAATGGCAGGAAGGAGGCAGGAGGTACACTACACCTTTAGAGGTACACCATAACCCACTCAATCAAGGCCTCCTGCAGGGGGTGCCAAACCCAAAGATGGGCCAGCAATAAAGGCAGTTGCTTCTAACTCTGGCTAACTGGTCAACCCTGGAAAGTTGAATTTCTGGGTCTGATCTTCCAAATAGATTTCCCAGTGAAATCTTTCTTTGAAATGTTGACTATCTTTAAGTTTTTAAATCCTATGAAACCGAATGAAATGTGATTGCAGGCTGGCTGATTAATAATTGTCAGTCTTTGGTCAACATATACAAAGTGATTATCAGAAAAGGCCTAAAGTTCAAGAAATGAGTCACCTTCCCACATTCCAGTTCGGCCTCCCTTTTCCATTTTCTTCCTTTTCCTTGTGCTACTAACCTATCTGGACTGGAACAGAGATTGGGTTACACCCAAGACTTTGCAGGTGAATGGGAGACTTCCATGTAATGCATTATAAAATATTCACTCCTACACACACCCAACTCCACCCCTGACCCAAGATTTCCTCTTTATCAGAGAAGCAACATGTTTCCATGTAAAGAACTATTCCTCTGGCATATGGTAAGGGCCTCTGTGGTAGGTATTTAAGCCAAAGAACATTAAGAACATTAAGGAAACCAGAGCTACTACTTCATTTATATTATCCATTAGCACTTCCACAAAAATCACAAATTGACTGGCCAATTTCTATTCCTAAAATACATATATATCTTCCCAATCATAAAAAGATATAAAAGAAACTTTACATGGCATCTTGAAAATGTACGCACTGTAGTAACCTAATCGTAATAAACAGAATCTCTTCAGAACACCCTAAAATCTTATAGATGCATAAGCACACGTGTAGCTATTTCTTTATAATAATTGGAATAAAGAATCAAATGTACAACTTTCCTCTAAGAAGTTAAAGTTTCTTGCTTAAGTAAAACAGTCTAAATGAATGGTCCAAAATGCCTCTTGAGTGACAGGTAAGGTTAATATACTTTAAAATTCAAGCATAAGCATGAGGTTCAATCATCAAAAGATGAAAGCAATTCCTTATCAACAGTAGAAGACAGCGGCTTTCTGTGTTCAGTATTTCTGTATCCTTGGCCACTAAGGAGGTCAGGTGAGTATGCTGTATTACAGCTGTCTATTCTTATTATAGACATCTGCTCGGTTAAATAGTAACCTTTACAATCAATTACATGATAGAGGCAATGAGCTGAATTCACTGTAATTTATCAACAAGATAAATTAACTCACAGAATCAACAGAATTGTGTTTGTAAACCTTCCTGCCTAAAATGGCAAACATTATGCAATATTGTGCTCTATTTAGCAGCCTGGTAAAGGTTGGTAGAATAAGCAATCAGATTTAGGTCTTAGATTTGAATTTTGAAAGAAACATAGTAAGAAAGTTACAGCTTTTAGCTGACCTAATACAATGTAAGACTACTTTGGTAATCTTCCAGAACTATCATCAGTTCAAGGGTTCACTGTACAAACTCCAATATGTCAATGACAGAATATTTAAAAGACACAAATCTGTTTCCCTAGTTAAACTTCAAAGCATCTAGATCAGACAGAAACTTGGGGTACTTTCCAACCTTACCACATTTTGTAAAGAAACAGCTGAGCGAGAATGAGCAAAAACAGTGAGTCAGCATCGTCCGATGTAAAGCTCACTACCCACCAAATACCAGTGAGAAAAGCTACAGCTGATCTACACTCTTAGAAAATCCCAGACAAACACAGAATTCCCAAAAAAGACATGTTACACCTGCTGCAACTCGCCCTACTCCAGGATTCTCCATTCCATAGAATATTCAGATTTCTCTTGAACAGTTAAGTTGCTGTTCTTAAAAACATAAATTTCTACACTTGCAAGAAATACATTTGTGTCTGTGGTGAACTAGTCACAAGTACATTTTCCAGCCCAAACATTTGGATGTTTTACCATTATCATAGGCCCACAGTAAAAACAGAAAGTCCTTGAAGCGATGATGAGACTACCAATTCCAGTTGTCTAGCCTAGCAATATGTATTTCCTATCGTTCTATCATGCATGCTTTCCAAGAAAACATATGGTAAGAACTGTAACTTGGTGCTACACACAACATAACAAAAGGCATTCTTGGTGCTTTAATTGAGGAATGACAAGTATCAGTGATGAGACCAGCATGTATGAATTTCATCCCCACTCTTGGAAACAGTACACCGTGCAGATCACTTAATTCTCACTATAACCCCAGGAGAAAAGAACCACTACCATCTCCATTGTAGCCCTTAAGGAAAAGCCTCACTGAATTTGCTGTTTCCATCCAAGAGGCACAGCAGACAGAAGGATGGCGGAAAGGGTGATATCAAAGCTAAGAAGATAACAGAATTATAACGTCTTTTCAAAAATTTATCTTACAGATGTTTTTTGCATTTTCCTCACTTCTGAAACAATGAATTCACACTGGCAGGACAGCTTTATTAAATAAATACAAATAATGAAATGAAGGTGCTTTATGAGCTTAAAGCATAGTCGATATTCGAATCGGTGGGTTAAATTTAAGTTTCCATGTGTAGATAATCATCCCTAGATAATCATCAAACTCCAGATTATTGACTTAGGTCTACTTTTGAGTGAGAGCGAGGTGGAAGAAAGGGGTTGTGTCCGATGTAGACTGTGCCATCTCAGCGAGCAACAACTCAGAAAGGGAGACAGAAAGGAAAACAGACCATGGGCAAGAAAGAGATATATGGTGGGGACATTTGAGAGATTGTTCCAATAGTCCAGGCCAGTGAGCACCTCTGAAGACTCAACCACAGTATGCAAAAAATCCAGGATGCTTGCCGATGTCATTTTAATGGTCAAGATGTGAGGCCTGGGAAGAGCAGACAAGCATCGTTGTTGAAACTTAAAAGCCAGTGTACCTGAATCACAGAAAGCGAGGCCCTATAACAGCTAAGTGGGCAAAGGGAACAAAACCACTTACAAGGCAGGTTGAAAAAGATAACCAGAGATGGTAAGAAGAGAAAGGCAAGGACTGCGACCTTAAAAGTTGAGGAAAGAAAATGTTTTCACTCCTAGAGATTGGCCACAGACTGACCCAAGGAAGAAGACGAAATGTGACCTATTTGGTTTTGGACACTCCGATACTGGCAGGAACATCAGACCATAATAGTTATAGAAACCACTCCTCATATAGTCTGGAAGTTTGTTTTTTTTAAAAAAGAAAAAAAGAAAAGAAAAGAAAAAAAAAAAGAAGGAGGAGGAGGAGAAGAAGAATGTACCTATAATCCCAGCATTGGAAAGCTGGGGCAGGATGCCTGCTATGAGTTCCAGACCACGTGGGCTACAGTGAGACCCAGTTTCAGAAAAGCAAAAACCAAACACAAAAAGACACAGAGAAAGAAAGTGGGGAAGAGAAAGAAAGGAAAGAATGTAAATCGAACAATAATTAAAGAGGAAGGACAAAAATTCGAGAAATTGTTTAGGAGAGGGAAACCTAAAAAGTTTTATAGAGTTAGCCAATGTGATCTGTAACTAGCAATGAGTGTGCTTTATTAGCACATGTGGATGTCTTGGGTCCTTCCCCAGGAGCAGCTGTAGTGGCCAGGAAGGAATTTGGCTCCCTAAACTTGTGGCCTTTGAGTGGTGAAATCAATACAACAGGATAGCGCCAGAAGCATGCTTCAAATAGTTCTCAAAGTCAGATCCCCGTGGGAGGTGCACCTCTGTAATTGCTCCAGATGGTGGAGGACATGCCCACACATCTGCATTCTGAGGCCTGCTTGACCCCAGTGCTGGGGCAGGAGTTCACAGTCCTGCCCACGGTCTATGAACACGAGATGATCACAGACCAAGCAGCATCCAGATTCCATTCCAGTTTGCTCTACAGAGCCACTCCCAAACACAGCCTTGCCCATCACACACTGACTGCTGCTGTTGACCTAGATGGGAACCTGATAAACTTCACTGTTTCTCATGGAACGTGCTAAACAGAAGACTCAAGAGTCAACATTCACTGGTTAGCACGACAGTTTCCTTATATAATGAAGGGCATGGTCAGCCTAGATAGTCCCGAGTCATACAATAAACTAAGCTGGCATTACATGAAAAAACCAATCTTAGATTTCACTAACCAGTGATCTACATTGCAAATAACTGATCTTTTAAGTTATAAATTCTTGCAGCATAGATGAGCCTCTGATGAAAGGAAGGCACATCATTTCAAAAAGTAGTCTAACCGTAGTGAATATGTTCCCTGGAGGGTCGCTACAAAATCATAATGGGTTCTTAATTAAAAAGTCGCAATCAAGGGAGTTTGCTGTGAGATTTCATCTCCTTAGCAGTATCAGAAGCTACACCAGAAAGTTGCACCAACATGACCGCCCAAACATGAGCTGAACAAGTATTACACCAATGAATGTGCCAAACTGGATAGAGGAAAAGCCCATGAGTCTTCAACCCTACACAAAGAACTACAAGAAACTGAGGAAAACTGGGAATGGAAGAGGTATAGTCTTTCCCAGGAGAAAGCACACCAACTGGTTGTTCGATGTCAAATGGTCAGCCCTGAAAACATGCATAGAGGTAGCATTATATGGAGTGAGCAGGTTATATTTAGAAGTGTGTGTGTGAGTGTGTGTGTGTGTGTGTGTGCAACAACAGTGAAAAAAGAGGCCATGAATTTGAAGGAGAGTGAAGAGGGTACATGGGAGGGTTTGAAGAAGGAGGAAATGTTATAATTAAATTATAATCTCAAAAAATTAAGGGAAAAAAAAGGTTTTTGATTAGTTTCCACTGAAAATAGATGACAGGAGGTACCCTGAGATGTGCTAAACTCTGCTTTTGAGGTTCATTCCCCCATCTGTCTGTTAGTTGCTTCATTTTGTAAACACCGAGTGACTGCCTGCAGCGAGTGTGCTCTGCTAGTGGGTTTATTCATGCAAAGGCAAAGAAGACACAAGCACACAGAGTACACAGAAGATACAGGTGTGTAAACAGTATCATCTAATGCTAGGTGAGATGAGCTACTCGGGGCTGAGAGTGACTTATCAGTGAGCCACGTAAATAGAGTGAGCAGGAGTCAAGGACCAGAGGAGGGAGTCAGACAGGGTCCATGTGCACAAGGCATGAACTGCCCGTGGGGAAGAGGAAGGAATAGAAAAAGACAACAGTAAAAAGCAGGGCTTTTGTGCCATAAAGCATTTACATTTCTCCATACTTCTAGGCAGTGTGGCATCTGTTTAAAGTACCTGTGTGTGTCCTCAGATTTAATTTTTAAATATACCCCCTGACAATAAGGTCAGAAAGACCCATCCCAGGTAACCCAAATGTACCAATGATTTCTCACTAACAGTTCCTTGTACTGCAGTGTGTCAGTACAATGTATAAACACTTTCCAGAACAGCAAAAGGGAATCCTTCAGGTAAGGACCCTCCTGAGGGTGGCCTGGGAATGGCTGGGATGACCCAGGAGTAAGACCATTCATATTCAGCCTGTTATGTACCAGTGGGAAATTCCTTGAAAACAAGCAGCCTGAGAATTGTGGGAATGAGAGCTCAGAGCAATAGTGAAACAGGCAACATCTACGGAAGGAAGCATGGGAGTGAGAGGATGTTATGATAAAGGGTGGTGAGCGCGGGTGGACAGAAAGAAGGATGACTTCTGTGGAAGAAGGAACTGCCCTGGGAAGTACCATGAGCTGACACTAACACTGTGTCAGTAGACACACTGACAAGTTGTAACGTTGAAGCCAGAAGAATAAAGTGGTATCTTGACTCTTCCATAACAAATGTTTATTGCTATGGCATTTTATTCTGTTTTGTTTTTGAGATGGAGTCTCTCTACTTACTTAGCCCTGGCTATCCTAGAACTCACATGTAGACCAGGCTGGCCTTGGGCTCACAGACATCTGCCTTCCTCTGCCTCCCAAGAGCTGGGATTAAAGGTGTATTTCACCATACCCACTCAGCATTATTTTTTTAACAGTAACTATTTTTCTTTCCTTGTCTTCATTTTAACGTGTGCGTGCATATGTGTTTGTGGGTATGAGATGGGTGCACACGTGTAGGTGAGTGTAAGGCTATATTTTGTCTTCAGGTATCTTCTTCTATCGCTTTCTCACCTTATGTTTTGAGACAGGGTCTCTTGCTGAACCTGGAGCTCACCCACTTGGCTACAGTGGCTGGCAAGTGAACCTCAAAGATCCTCCTATCTCCTCCTCTTCTTCCTCCTCCTTCTCCTCCTCCTTCTCCTCCTCCTCCTCCTCCACCCTCCACTAAGTGCTAGGATTACAGACTGCACACCGCCAAGCCAGTGTCTGCATAAGTTCTGGGGATCTGAAATCTGGTCTTCACACTTGCTTGGAAAACATTTTTCTGACTGAGCCATCTCCCTGGTCACAACATTATGTTTTGAAAAGCAACATTTCCTAGTCAGAGTGAGCAGAATGAGTTGCCCGGGCAGGGACTGAGGCAAACAGAGGCCCCAGTTGCCAACAGGTGTGATCTGTGTTTACTGGGTGTTGAACAAACATGATCATGTTCTCTGTGTGCCGTGGTAAGAATCAAGAAGAAGACCTGTGTGGTGGCCTGCTCCTAAGGAAGCAGCAGCAGTGTCTCTGTCCTCAGGCAGACAGTAGCCAGGTGTGGCTTTCACTTGCCAAGGTCAAAGATATGGCCCAGATTGTCAGCATGTAAGAAAGAGCACAAGGTCAAGTCACCAGTAGCTTGTTGATCTGAAAAATAATCTCCTAACTGTGGGTCATAAAAAAAAAAAAAAAAAAGCATTCTTTCAAAAGTGGGGGAAAACTGCGTATAAGTATAGAACTCTTAATAACCTGAGTGAATCTTCAGAAATTATAGGATGCGGAATGTTTCAGTCCCATGATACACTGTATGACCAGAAATCCACAGTCGAGGAAGTGAGAAGAGAGCTCCAAGTGGCAGAATAGAATCAGGTGTGGGACTGATGTAGCATAAGAGCAGCAGGGATCGATCATCTGTGTGCCTCAGGAACTACTGTGAAGTCCCATAACTTCTTGATGGGAAAAGTGACGAGATGGAGTTTACTATACAATGGTATCAGGATTTACTGTTTTGTTTTGAGATGGACTAGAGTCAAATGAGCTTGGGCCACAGACATCCTTCCTAAAGACTCTAAAAGGTAATGGCATACATCTCCCATGCACCCAACTGTTACAGGCTTCCACAGCCTTGCCTTCAAATTCCTTGTGCGCAATATATGTGTAGTGTTTGATGGAACTTAATTTTGTGTCAAGTTTTTCTTTTTCTTCATTTTATTCTATCGCTTTTTCTGTGATGTTGAGATGGTGCTTTGAAGATGCTCTCTTAGGTACGTTATGGTCTTCCTCCTCCTTCGTCTTGTCCACAGAAAAAAGTAGGACTTATGGTGCTCAATCCCAGGTCTCCTAACCTCCACTACATAGGGATGATTGGCCATGATTCTTGGTCACAACAAGTGAGACTGAAAACAGTCTCCTCTGAGTCTGTGAGTGCTCCACTCTGACAAGGAGACAGTGAGTAGCAACATGTGCCATATCACTTGAGCTGGTGTGGCTGGAAAGGGTTGCCGAACAAACTGTGTGCACAAATGTCAACTTCAGGTGCTCTGTAATCAACAAGAGCAGGAGCAAGGGCTTCCACCTGCAAGACCTCGTCTTTCTAGAAGTGGCCCTGTCACTGTAGCATGTGAACACGACAAGGTCAAGTCACCAGTAGCTTGTTGATCTGAAAAATAATCTCCTAACTGTGGGTCATAAAAAAAAAAAAAAAAAAGCATTCTTTCAAAAGTGGGGGAAAACTACTAGGCTTGGGGAAGAGACAATGACAGACATAAAACAGCTCAAAGAAAGCAATCAAAGTAATTGCTGAGTTCCGGAGTTGATCTTGAACTTTAAACTCCGCCGAATCATCGGAAGGCTACTTAGAGAAACTCTTCAAAATTCCATGGGCCAAAAGCTAAGTGAGGTCATAAATGTGAACCTTGAGGTTAACCCCTCCAAAAAAAAAATATGTCACCACTGACTCTCCTTGCTCTGCATTTCTTCTCCAATCACCCCACCCCCAACTAAGAACAAGGTACTGCTAATGTATAACCTCCCTCTGAGTTTTCCTGTGGCCACCTCCACGTGGGTAGACCATTCATCAAAACCAGGATGCCTTCTGGAAAGCATTGGGAACTAATGAATTGAGGATCTAGCTTCAAATCATCCCTGGCGGACAGCAATTAAACACAGCATCATTACTAATGGCCAATGAATGGTGTTTGTGTCTTGTTTGGTAAGATCAATTTCCTCCCAAAACAGTATGGGAAAAGCTGACTGCTGACACAGGTTGTATATGCTGTGTACTAACACACCAAGGTCCTCAAAGCAGAAGCGCCTGTAAGGACTTCACCACTAGGGGGCGGACTGTCTAAGTACACACAGGTACACCGTGTCAATGTGAATTGAACACTAGGGCTCTTTCACAGTCACTATTTCTCCCTAGGACAAAAGGTCTATGTTATTTTTCTAAACTGATCCATGGTTCGATTTCAAAGGAGTGGCTGCTGTCTTTGTTCTCGGGTTCTTTGAGAATACCTTAGGAGCCCTGTTGGAAAGTACAGATGTTTTGACCCTGACTCCTACCGGGATCTTTTAGATCACCTTGTGACTTTGGCTGTTTGTCTGTTTGATTGGTTGTTTCTTGATGTTCCTAGTATTGCTGACAGAAGCCTGCCTGTTTGAGCAATGTGAGTATGAGCAACAGGACAGACACGTTGACCATATTGTGGGAGACTTTTTTGTAACACCCATGCCTGGTGCTATTTCTCAGTCCTCAAGGGAATGAGCCAACTGCAGGTCACATGAAAACAGCCAAATTCCCAAGGCATCTTTCCCCAAACCTTCTAAATCAGACAATCTTGAAAGGACTCTCACACGAACAGTTAGATCAGACAAAGCAAGGAGATAACCCTGTTTGGCTTTCCTTAGGCTATGTCACACTGGAGGGCCATACAATACATGTCATTCTTGTGGAATATTTACCCTAGCCATGGCTACTGTGTCTTGAAGTATGAACAGACTAAAATCAGGTATGCCACAGTGCAAACTCCATCCTGGACTTTGAAGGCATAATGTTTAAAAAAATTCAAAATACTTCATTAATAATCTCTGTATTAACTATATGTTGAAACATATGGGAGGTACTGAATTAATTGGAATACATTATTTAAAATACTTTCACCATTTCTTTCTAGCATTTCTAAATGTGTCTACTGGAATATTTAAAATATTCATGTGACTAATTATAGATGGCATGCCTTGGATTCTTGAATGGCAGGTGAATGTAGACATAACCTTTGAGGAACGGGCATAGATTCATCATTAGACTTGAAGCAAGTACTTACACTCTGCTGGCCTGTCGTGCATTTATAAGTAGCATTGTGATCATTAAAACCTCCTTTAAAGGGCTAAGGAGATGACTCAGCATCAGCAGTTCAGAGCACCATGCAAGTGTGAGCACCAGCATTGGACCCCCAGAAGCCTTCAGAAATGCCTGGTGGGTGTGGCATCCTGTCTGTAATTCTAGCCTCCAAAGGCAGAGATAGGAGACTCATAGAATAGGCTGGCTAGTAAGACTAGTCATATCGGTGAACTCTGAATTTGACCTAGAGACCATGGAAGAGTGATAGATGATTTATCAACCGTTGGCCTCCACATGTACATGCATACATGTGTATATCCACCCAATACACAAACACGTGTGGCCACACACAGGCCAAACCATGTCTAAGCATACAGGCACACCACACACACATAAAAATGAGGGAGGAACTCTTTCATATCACACAGAGCTGTGGTCTCCCTGGCTTAAGGGTTTTTTTGGTTGGTTGGTTGGTTGGTTGGTGGTTGGTTGGTTTTATTTGAGACAAGGTCTCAGTGACCCAAGCTGTTCTTGAATTCACAGTAATACCCCTGCCTCAGCTTCCGAAGTGCCTGGCTTTCTCAAGCCATATTACATATTAAATGTAGTTTAATAAAGAAGTATCTATGACTTCGATCAATAGAACAATGAGCTGTCACAGCTCATGCTGGCAAAGATGGGGATGAAGGGGAACACTCATCTACAGCTGGCAGGAGTACAAACTTCTACAGCCACTATGGAAATCAGCATGGCAGCTCCTCAGAAAAATGGGAATTGATCTACCTCAAGATCCAGTTAAACCACTCTTGAGCATATATCCAAAGGACACTTCATCCTAACATAAGGAAACTTGCTCAACCATGTTCACTGCTGCTATACGTAATAGTCAGAAATTGGAAGCAATCTAGATGTCTCTCAACAGATGGATAAAGAAAATGTGGTACATTTACACAATGGATTTTTACTCAACCATTAAAAAAATGAAATCATGAAATTTGCAGGAAAATGGACAGGGCTAGGAAAAAAAATCATCCTGAGTGAGGCAACCCAGACCCAGAAAGACAAATACGGCATGTGTTTGCTTAGATGTGGATATTAGCTAAGTCAGTGACAACCGAGCTACCATCCACAAAACCAGAGGTTAGATACAGAGTAAGGGACTAAAAGGAGACAGATAGATCTCCCTAGAAAAGGGAAATCGAATAGATAGTTATGAATGGATGGGGTGGGGACTGGAACAGGGAGATCAAGTAGAGATGGGGAGGGAAGGGGATATGAGGAAATAGAGGGAGAGACAGCTATCACTAAAGGCCATTCGGGGGTAGTGTGGAAACCTAATATAGTAGAAGATTCCTAAAATAAATACATATATGAAGGCAATCTAAATGAAATCACCAAACAGTGACAGAGACAGAGCCCCAGCTGGACATGTCTTGTCACCAAATGAAGCTTCCAGTACTGAGACTGGGTTACATCTAATTGAGTTATTGGCCAAAGGTCCCGTGGGAATCTCCAAGCAACCCAGGCTGCTGCCAAGACTATAGTTTGTTCTCCACAAACTGATGGCAAGGCCCCATTGCTGAAGACGACACCTATACAACTCATTGAACATGGAGAGGTAAAGCTGGTGTCTACTAAAGCTTCCACCCCGACGTGACAGTGTCTTTGGTAAAGGAAGGTACACTGCAGGCTACCAAAGGAGAAATATAAACACCAACCCAGCCACAAACCTTATGATCTACAATGGTGGCCTGCCTGCAAGATATGCTAGTGCAATGGTGGCACAAAGCCTGTGGGAGTAAAGTACCAATATCTGATTTGACTTAAGGCCCACTCCACAAGATGGAACCCATACCTGACACTGCTTGGGTGACTAAGAACCTCAAACTAGATAGCCCAGGGACCTAGGAGAAAACCAAATACTACTGTCCAAAAAAAAAAAAAAAAAAAGTAGCAGTAAAATGGTTCTTAATGGCATTCTGCTGTACTAATAGATCAGTGCCTTGTTCAGTCATCATCAGAGAAGCTTCCTCCTGCGGCAGATAGGAACAAATACAGAGACCCACAGACAGACAATATGCAGAAAGGGAGAGACCTTGAAACACTCTAGTAAAAAAAGTCGAAGAGCCAGAGGACCAAGAACACAAGGCCCTCTGAATCAACAGAACTGAAACAGAGACTGAGGCAGCATGCACGGGGACTGCACATGTCTGCCCCAGATGGGGTCCAAGAGCTGAAAGAAGTGGATACGTGCTCCATCCCTAACCCAGAAGTAATCTTCAATTGATAACCATGTGCAAATGAAAATTTAGTTTCCTCCAAGGGAGCTCACCAGGGAAACAAACTACCCTTAAGGGTAGGCTGCACGCCCAACAGTAGATAGACAACAGAAAACAAATTCAACAGCATCTTTGGAAGTTCCCTTCTCTCTCTCTCTCTCTCTCTCTCTCTCTCTCTCTCTCTCTCTCTCTCTCTCTCCCTCTTAATTTTATCTATTTCCCAGTTTCTATTTGTATTTGTATTTTATTATATTTTATTTATACATACTTTTTTCTTCTCTCATTTTACCCTACAAGTCCTTTAAGTATACATTACGGCTTCCAGTTCAGTGTTTTTATGGGATTCCTGATTGTGTAATCCAGTGAGTCTCTGCCTCTTTTCCTTCGATTTGTTTGTTTTATCCTATTGGGATGTTAGTTTTCCCTTTATCTTATTATATTATATTTTATTTTATATTATTTTATTTTTATCCCTTAGAAGCCTGTTTGTTTTCTAATGAGGGACAGAAAAGGGGTGTATGCAGATGATAGGGGAGAAGGGAAGGAACTGGGAAGAGTAGAGGGAGGGGAAGACGTAATCAGGATATGTGTGAAAAAAAATTATTTTCAATAAAAATGAAAAGACTCATCCTGAATATCCCCAAATCATTCCCAGTGAGTCCCACAATTGCTGTCAACAATACAATTTTACTTTGAAATCTACAAGTCCCTCCCTGGAATATACTGGCCTTGTTGTATGAAATGGAAGTACACAAATCTTGCCATTTCACAGTTCACCAAATGACCAGGCTCCCTGGAGCGGTACAAACAGCAAGAGGCACTATGACAAGAAGTGCCTGGCCCACAGACCATCGCCAAGGTGGTCCTTTATTCAATTATTCATTAAGCAAACCTTTATGAGATGCCTACCACCTGCCAACCATGCTTCACTTTGTGAACTTTTGTTTGATAGGCTGTGTGATGGGACAGATGTTTCATGTACAAAAAAGGAAGAAATTTGACATAAATAAGTAAATAATAATAAATCCTTTGTAAACAGTCCCCAGAACCCATTGTTCTGCTCCTACTGCCTGGGTTCTCATTAATTCAAAAGGCAGGAGGGCCTCTTTGTTACCAGGTTGCATTTGTTGGGTTGGCTAATTTGTGAGAATCAAACAGTGCTGTCCGGGTAAGGTTTGTCAATTGCTGTCTTGACATCACCATGTGGTGGGTGGAGGGGACACCAACTAGGTCCCCCCCTCTTTCTGTGCAGTAGTGTTTGTTCCTCCTTTTCTCTCTCCATTCCCACACCTGAATCACTCTTTTAAGTGAAATGTCTGCAGCATTTAATGGCACTTTTTTCTCCCGTGCTTACATACATAGGACAGAGAGCCAAGGCTTGGGGTTCTTTGAGGATGGGCACCTGCAACTTAATTATTTGGAGGTTCGTTATAAGAGGACAAAATTCCTCACACACAGTTAGGTACATGACCTTAAAAGACACCTCTGCAAGTGAGAGGTTTATAAAATACATGCTTCATTAGCCTCAGAGTAAAGCACCTCAACTGGTACACTGTAGCTATACGCATATATGTGTGAGATGGAGGGGTCTCATTAGGATTTGTTCAATTTTTACAAAGAAGTATCAAACTGTAAGCACTCTCCTCTGTCCTTTTTAAAAATAAATTATAGAAAGCATTCCAAGGGAAAAAGTATAGGTCAATTCACTTTTTTAAATGACTACATAAGACTATGATATATATATTTAAACTACTTTTGTCTATGATAAATGCACTGCTCTTTATTTCTAGTTGTCTTTCTTTTCTCCCTTTCTCTTTCTTCCTTCTTTTTAAAGTGAAAAGATTCTTCTGCTACTACTAAAAATTTCACACGTGTGCACACGCACACACACACACATACACACACTAAGGTTAAACAACGGTCTACAAATTTTTAACAAATTACACTAAACTTATTAACTTTGGAAGACATAGATGCTTCTGAACTTAAGGATCTCTATACAAGAACCCAGAATATGTTTTTGTACTAAGCCATGTCCCATCTGCAGGGAATTTGCAGCCTAGTAAGGAAATTAAAGTTGTGTGTAAATGGCATGTAAGAAAAACAGGCCCAAACTGTAAAACATGAAACTAAAGAGACAGGGGATTCCAGAGGGGAGATTCTATCTCTACAGACTCTGCAAACACATGAAATGAAGAGACGGGGATGAAAGACAGAGAACTGCATGAAGCAAGCTCAGCCAGGGCAGGGGCATTCTGGAAACAGTAAGCAGGCAGCTTGGAGGGATGGGAACAAGTGTTAGTACACCTGTTAGAAGAGTCAGGCAGCTGAGGCTCCAGAGGCAGCCAGAGCTTGGCAGAGCTGGATAAGGGGTCTACGTATCTCAGCTGGGACCAAGAACAGGACAATATGGGAGTGCTGTTTTAAGATCATTCACCCAGGCTGGTGGAAGAAGCCTGAGAAAGGGACTGGTGCTCAGGTAGAGAGCAGCCAGGAGAAGAGTTCTGACCCAGGGTAAAGGAAGGGACAGAGAGTGAAATGAGACAGAATGCATCCTCTGGCACCAGCCATGGGAACACAATGGCTCAAGACTAGAATTCCCCCTTTTCTAGTCTTGAGCCTGGGTGAGCAGTCGAATGTCCCTCCGTTAGTACAAGTGAATGGATCGGAAGGCCAAATTTGAATAAAAGATGAACAGTTTCTCTTCAAACACAAGGCACCTTTTACAGACAAGAAAGATATTCAAATAGACATGCTCTGGAGGGCCGCCCAAAATGGAAGGGCTGCTTTACGTCCTAGGGAGAGGAGGGGAGTTGATGGTTCTCCTGGAGAAACTCAAATGATGAGCTACGGCTCAAGCAACGTTGGTCCTTCTCACATTCTACAGGTTCCTCAGTTCAGGAAAAAACATTAACTGCGTCTGGACTTCCCGTCATCCTACAGTGTTCCTCAGCATCTCTATATAGCACAACCCAGAGTGGACAGGCACCCCTAAACACTACGCATCACTGAGCAGGCCGAGTTCAGCACTGTGCCATGGGGAAGAGATCAGCCAAGTGTTAGAACTGAATACATGCAACTGTAATTCAAAATCATATCATCATCAAAAGTATTATAAAACTTAATTTTCCCTTAAATAATACATCACTTTTAAATTTTGAATTTCACTACCAAACTATACTTCAAAATTACCTTTCTAAAGGTACAAAGAGATTGTCAATAAAGTTTGACAAAAGAATGAATATATAGGTAGGTAGGTAGGTAGATAGATAAGAGAGAGAAGAAGAGAGAAAGAGAGATAGATGATAGAGCTCTTGCCTAAATTAAAATTTTTATGACTGCATAATAACCAAAGCTGACGACTATTTTTAATGATAAATGGTTTTTTTTATTATTTAATAGGTAATACTATTAGAGTTTTTAATTTAACCAACATGAAATTATATTCTGAATAAAAATTAAGTGTACAAACCTCATAATGTTCATATTCATCCACATCAAATGTCTCAAAGTCAAAAAATCCATGCTGTAATCCCTAAAATCAGAACTGAATTAGTTTTTTTGCACACAACACTAGTGAAAAATCTATTCATCATTTCTGGAACAACTAATCACAGAATAGTCCCACCAACCTCAATGCAAGAGCTTCCAACTTTAACTCTATGAATGACTTTTAACACTGAAAACTCTGAAACTAAATCCTCTGGGTAATGTGAAAATGCGCCTCACAAAGCTGCTTCTTTTCCGATTTATATCAGTTCTATACCCAAAACTAATAATGTATATATTATGGAACATACCTGAAAAGGTATAGTCAAAACCTATTGGAACTAGACTATATTGCAGAGATTAACTTCTCAAAGAGGAGCAAAGTCAGTTCTTCTTAGAAACATTTCCCTTCCTTTTATCGCAATAAAATATTTACACAAAAAGGGCATTTTTATTTAATGGCCCTAAATTCCTAAAACTTTATTTCGGAAATGTTTGTTTTCTAATCATAGTTTTGGATAAAGTAGCATATACCATCTGCTCTTAAAATTCAGAAGGAAGAATGGGCTTTTTTAGCAACAGAAATATTTTGTATTCCTTTTTTTTAAAAGCAGAGACAAAATGCTTTAAAACTATCCAATCTGATCACACCTAATACTTTAAGAAAAAACAGAAGTCTTTTTTTATATAAACCAGGAAGTTATAGAGATGGCAACTGAATATAAAACCATGCGTAAATTCAAAAGTTACATGAGCAAGTCATTAAAAATAGACAAAGATGCTAGTGAGCCAAGCTGCAGTAAATACATGGAAATGAGTGCATATTTCAAAAATGTGGAACCTGGACCTTCTATACCAGAAACACCAAGATTACTTATAAAATAGGCTCCTGGGTTCCATCTCAGAGCTATTAAATAAGATTCTCTGAGACTAGAGCACAAGATCAGCTTCTTAAAATTATTTATTTATTTAGACACAGTCTCACATAGCCTAGACTGGCCTTGACTTGGCTGAGGATGACTTTAAAATACTGATCATCCTGCCCCTGCTCCTGAACGTTGGGACCACAGGCATGCATCACCATAACTAATACATGTGGTGCTAGGGATCGAACCCATGGCATCACGCATGATACCAGCCAAACTGCAGCTCCAGACTCAGGAAATACATACTATTAATTCTAAAGAAAACTCAGCAATCCACCTTTCTCCCCTTTATCTTTAAACTATGTGGTTGTCTCTGCATGTTCATACATCATAGAGACAATGTGTTATGCTAACGGTAATACATCAAAGTCTGAGAAATACCCTCCCTTAAAAGGCAATTTTCAACATGCTTTCCCAGATGATTCTTATACATACTAAATTCTGGCAACAATGGCCAACAGAATAATTCCTACAAAATAAATGGGACACATCTTATAAATTACTTCAACTTTTAGAAAGCTAGTTAGGCTGGCTGGACAAAGTGTCACATGTGTTTAAACCCAGCACTCAGGAAGCAGAGGCAGGTAGGCCTCTGTAAGTTTAAGGCCAGCCTAGTGTACACAGCAAGTTCCAGGCCAACCAAGACTACATAGAGAGGCAGACCCTTTCTCAAAATAAATAAATAAATAGATAGATAGATAAATAATAAATAAATACCTAATTAGTTCATATATGCATACTATTAATTCCAAAGAAGACACAACAATCTATTGTTTTGTCATTATCTTTAAACTACGTGGTTGTCCCTGTGTCCATACACCTTTATACAAGGTGTTACGATAATGGCAATATATCAAAGTCTGGAAAACATCCGTCCTTAAAAGGTAAAGACATCCCCAAAAGGATATGCACTCAGTGTCACAAAAATAGCCCAGTGTGTGTCACTTTAAGCAAGGGAGTCCACCTGGGCTCATGGGTCTCAGTTACAAAGACATCGAAAAACCTATCGGAGCCTTTTAAAATCCCATCTGTACATGAAGACACCCCAACATGAGAAAAGACTATGTTTAGAAAAGTCTTTATTCATGAATAAAGTCACACCTTTCCTGTAGGGCAGGAAGGATGTCATAAATTTCTATATTGGGATGCCAGGTACCATAATAGGGAGCAGGGATGGGCCAAAGGGAGCTGTGTGAATTTCATAAGCATTACAAAAGAAATCGCCTCTGTCAGATGGAAGGAGAGGCCGCATAATAATAACCGGGACAATAAATGCTCTCCTCCCTCAGGCATGTTTCCTAAATGTTTTAATGATGGCTTGTATGTTGGGTAACCTGTCCATAAAGCTCTAGACTACTATTTATGGACGAGCATTTGGGCTATACTGTTTGCAAGAGTGGGGCACTGAGTGTTTCCATAGTTTAGTGTTTGTTTTGTTTTTATTGTTTTTTTCATTTTAAGTACTTTAAATTTTTTGAGAGTTTAAAATCATTTAAAGGGCTAGAGAGATGGCTCAGCAGCTAAGAGTATTTGGTGCTCTTGCAGAGCACCCAGGTTGAGTTTCCAGCATGCCTATTGCAGCTCACAACCCTCTCTAACTCGAGGTCCAGGGATTGCAACGCCCTCTTCTGACCCCCACAGACACTGCATGCACATGGCGCAAAACCGTATGGGCAGGCATAACACTCACAAACACTTTTATATTTTTTTAAATAAAATAAAACCATTTAAGAATGAAATAGTAAAGGCAGAAACAAGCACAAAGAATGGATAGCATATTCACCCTGATTTTCTCAAAACAGAGCAAAGTCCATTTTACATTACATGAAGAAAGAAAAGAAATTTGAGCTAGAATACTGCTATTAAATTCATAGCTGAACAGGTCATGTAACACACACATTTCTGACTGATAAGTACCAGATGTTTGTTCACCATGTAGTATGGCCTCTGAGCTCTCTATAGAATTCATAGTATAGCCTGCACGGCACCTCAGGTCATAAATTAAACCCTTGCCAAACATTGCTTAACTTTTCCATTAGATACATAAATAATTAAATAACTATGCCTAATTAACTAACTTGACAGTGCATCAGTCACCGGGTGGTATTGTTCAAACACAGACCACAGGGTCCCACCCCCGGACTTAATGATTCAGTTCAGTCTGGGACACAGCCAACCACTGGCAACAGTGGCTTAGATTACTTCCTGCTCCTCCCACACTAAGAGCTAGTTGAAAATAAAGACAAACGGGTGATGGAGCCATGCCATGGTCACAGCAGCAGAGGGAGTAAATTTGTCTCCGGACACAAATGGCTTAAATGAGGAAGGGTGGTCTCTTCCACCCCTACCCCACCCCCAACTCCACTGCCCTCCTCTCTTCCACTTTCCAGCCCCAGTCAGTACAGAAGTGGGTTCTCCACTCTAAATAGATTTCAATCTGAGGTTGGCTGAATTTGTGAATAAAAGAACCAGAGCCGGGGAGGGGAAGGTGGGGGTTGGGAAGAAGGAGGTTAATGGACTGTCGAAATGATGAAAGTACATTATATACATGCATGAAATTTTCAAAGATTAAAAAAAAAATAAATTTTTAATTAAAAAGAAAAAAAAGGCACAGAAACTGAGGGCTAACTGTATTTTACAAATCAATCATTCAACAAGCGAAAAGCCTTCTGTTTCCTGGCTCCAGAGCCTTCGACAACAGTCAAGAGTGTTGACAACTACTCTTTTTCCCAGCTATGGCCAAAGAGTGATACCATTACCTTTCTGATTCCTTGTAAACAATCAAGGATGGTGAGGTTGTAACTGCAATTTCCAAAGGATGCGTCCCTACAAACACAAATGCGTGACATTAGAAACGTGCATCTAGATTTTCAAATAGGAAAACACTATGTCAGTTGGGCATGCTGGCTGGACTTCACAGCGGCTTAGAGAGCCTGAGTCTTCATTCAGATTTCACCCGCAAGCCAGGGGTACAGGCTTGAGCAAGGTACTTCACCTACCTAAAGCGCAGTTTCCTTGTCTGTGAAATGAAGACAGTGACAGTAGCTATCATTCTCAAAACTGTTTGTCAGATGCATAAAAATTACATGAGGTCCTCTATCTAGTGCCCAGCACAGCAGAAGCAGTTAAATATTATTCACATTGTATCTTTTGGGGGCCAGAGAGTGACACAATCTTGTTATATAATCTAGACGGAGAGGGAATTACTGTGTAGACCAAGCTGGCTTCAAACTTGTAGCAATCCTCCTGTTTCTGTTTCCTTAGTCCTGGGACAATAGGCGTGTGTCTCAGGACACCTGGTTCATGACTGCTCTCAATAACAATGAATTGGGCTTTTTCAGTATGTGAAGCATTCATGACTATATAAGCATTCTGGCAGGGAAACAACCTCCTGTCAGGAACCAGTGAATCCAAGCTCATCAGGGTACAGGAACAGGAAGGTCCTGTGTGGCACCACAGAACCTAGTAATGGGTTTTAATACGTACATGCCATCCCTCCACTGCAAAGAAAGAAAATAAGAAAAGGCAGCTAATCTTCCCGAACATTCCCTCCGTTTAGTAGGATCAATGAGGGTTCTGAATGGACTCTAAAGTGCTCTCGAAAAGACTGGGAACCAAAATAGAAATCATTTATTTAATATTAATATTTAATACTTAATATGATTTGCGTGTGTGCTCGTGCATGTGTCTGAGAAGGTCGGAAGCGTCACCTGAAGCTGGCGTGACGGGGGGGGGGGGGATGAGCTGCCTGAGGCATGTGCTGGGGATTGAATTCAGGTTTTCTACAAGAATAATATATGCTCTTAACCACTGAGCCATCTCTCCAGCCCAAAATGATGGTTTTAATTAAAAATAATGCCTAAACTTATTGTACTGGAAATCGAGGGCTCTTAACTGTTCTGTAGAACAGCTTAATGGGTCTGTTTCAGGCAACCTAAAACTAAAGTATCAAGTTCAGGTCAGCTAAGCAAGAACCAGTCCCGGAGCTTTAACAGGAGCAATGCTCCGTGTCCGAGTTAAGAAACTTGAACCTGTCTCTCAGTCCCTCAGCTGGGCCCCACAGCTGACCCAAGAGAGAGCTGTCAAGCACTGAGCCTGGCACAGTCAAATGTCCCACACAAGGTTGGCTCAAGGGCAGCATCCCAGGAGGGTGACAAAAGAAGCTGCCTTTCACGCGTAATTAACATAAAACCAAGTGTTGCATCACCCCACCATCCAAGGGAGCTGAACCTGTGGTTGCTAAGCAGGTGTTAAAAAGCAACTGCTTCAACTCTGGAGCTTCAGTATCTGATGGTGTAACATAAAAATAGTGACTGACCATGGCTTAACAAAAATGTTTTGTCTTAAGCCTTCACACTTCCATGCTACCCTGTGTGAACAGGAAGGCCTAACCAGACTTCAACAGGGGCTTTATTGATTTTGTCCATGTCATTTTTCAATGCCATCTGAACTCACATGCCCAAACAAAACAGTCCCTTCCCAACCGTCTTGAAAAGATCTGAGATCTGAGGTGAAATACTCATGTATAGGAATATAAATTCTTAGCACACCTGTCTCTTTAGGAGAAGAGTTCAACATCTTTGCTGACTTCCCACTCCACGTGATCTAATACTGTTTAATATATACAATAAAATACCTGGGATTTTTTTGTTAAGAAAGGAAACTCAATTAAATTGAAACAAAGTTAAACAAACTATAAAAACAGAATTTGTAATATCTTGACGTGTACTTTTTTAATTGGTGAGAGAGTCTGGCAGTGTGGGTGTGCTTCCTGGCACACATAAGCTCCCTGGTCACCACTACCACCCCAACGCTCAGCTTTTTTGGTAACTGCTTTAATTTTCAAGACAGTATAAGTATAGATAATATTTTAAGTTATAACAATAACGTAATAGCAACGTGTCTGTGATTTCTATTATGACAGTCACATTGCTGATTCTACTCTAACTTCCCACATTTGTAACTTAATCTAATCTCAGAAACTAGAAAGGGGCTGACATTAAAAATGTCACAATGTTTTGCTCATTCGGATTCACTGACTCTGAATTTTATTGGTAAATATAGGTTTTGAAACTACTGCTTTAAATGTTTGAAATTTTAAAATATAAAATAAGGGGCTAGAGAGATGGTTCAGTGGTTAAGAGCAATGGCTGCTTTTCCAGGGGTCCTGAGTTCAATTCCCAGCAACCACATGGTGGTTCACAACCATCTATAATGGGGTCTGATGCCCTCTTCTGACATGCAGTTGTACATGTATAAAGAGCGCTCATATACATAAATTAATAAATCTTTAAAATTATAAAATAGAATAAAACTAAGTTGAGGGCTGGGGAGACACCTCAGGTGAGAAAGGGCTTGCCTTGTAAGTTTGAGGACCTGGGCTGGATTCCCAGAATCCATTGTTGGTTTGCTTGCTTGCTTGCTTGCTTGCTTGCTTGTTTGTTTGTTTAAAAAAAAAAAAACTTAGTGTGGTATGGTGGTACACTTGTAATCCCAGGACTAGGGAGACAGAGATGGGGACAGAAGAGATAGAGTTCTTGGTGCTTGCTAGCTAGTTAGCCTAGCCTCCTTTGACAGGTTCAGGCCAAGGAGAATCTCTAGCTCAAAACAAAAAAGGGAAAGATGAACACCCAAGGTTGTCTCTGGCTTCCACATACATCTTACACAAGCAATACATGTGCAAATGTACACGTACACACACACACACACACACACACACACACACACACACACACACACACACACATGCACACAGATAGAAAGAGCTACTTTGTATTTCAAAGGAGGAGAAAACATAATTCTGAGACTTGGAAGTCCTTATACCTCAAGTCTATCTCTATCCCAGATGCACTTAAACAAGTATATAGACATGAGGTACCAGAGAAATCTCCTGACCTAGGCTGTCTGAATGTCTGCAAAGATGTTCTCAGAACATCTCTTGTGCTTTCACAGCCCCGCTACTACAAATGACTGACAAGCAAGCTCTAGTGACTTGGTGGTCAAATCTGCAGGTCTGCAGGGCTGGGCAGGAAAGTTAATGTTCCATGGACAAGATTGTTACTATGGGCTAAGAAGACAGAAGTTTGCCAACTGAAATAGAATAGAGGAAACAAACATCAAGTCTATCCTCAGTCCAGGACAGATGACAAGTCTTGAGCACCTACCATGCCAGGTGACTTAAATGCACCAGTACACAGAGCCCCATGACTGCTAGGTAACAGCAACGGGATCCCAAATCCTGTCCCCAGACTGAGCAAGAGAAAAAGAGCTTCTTAGGAGTGTCTGGCTCATGCACAGTTGCAGGAAAGTAAGCAGGGCAATGAAGGCCAAAACAAACACAGATACAAACAAATGGTACGTTCTCTGCAGGAAAACCAAGACAGCGAAGGTAGAACATTGACCCGCACATCCTCCATGTCCCATCTGCTCTTGTTAAAGGCTGTCTTTTCCCCAAATCAAGCAAGATGGGGATAGGAAATGGGTAGGGGGCATTAAACTGGAAATCAAGTAATCAAAAAGGAAATAAATAAGAAAACCAAGAAAACTAAATACTAAGCAATTGATGGAAAATTCTCAAAGGGCTGGAGATGTGTCCACACTGGGTCCTTCTAGAAGCAGGATTGAAAGAATTGACTCAAATGAGCTTTGAAAGTTCACTGACAAAGTTGAAAGACTTTACTCCGCAGGACCAATGTTACCTCCCATTAAAGTAATCAACCCTCCCTGAGGATCACCATCAAACCCTCAGACCAGGGAAAGGGTAAGAGCCATTTGTAAATGGGGGAATAGATGACCCTGAAAGCTGCCGAGATGCCTGCCCAACATGACCTGCGGCCAAATTGCCAGAGCCCATGCCAAGAATGCTTTTTAATCTGTGTCATCAAACAAAAAGGACTTCAGGAGTCCAGGAAAACACCGGGCCCTGTCAAAAAGTCCCTTCTTGCTCTGAATTGCATTACTCAAGGCTTTGGATTCTCTCTTTCCATATTGCTCTCCTTCCCAACAAAATTTAAATATTCCCAAGCCTCTAACATCTTTTAAAAATAGTCAGTCATCCAATACTTGCTTGCTTCCATATGATCCTTTAGCTACCACTTTCTCTCTGATTCTCCCTTGAAGACCCACCCAGCTTCATCTTAACAGTGGGTTTTAGTGTGAGCACAGTGTTGTACACTCCCGTCTCCATGCAGTCCAAAACATTCTTACCACACCCAAAAGAAACTATCCATCTGCAGTCACCCCTCCTCTCCCTCCTGCTCCCCCAGCCCCATGGCAACCACTGGTCTGCTTTGTGTCTCTGGATTTACTTGCTCCTGATCCACAGAATATTCTTCAAGCATCACCTCCCGAACAATAAGTCACCCCTTCCTCAGAATACGTTCCTTTTTTATCTTTTTTTGATCCCTAGTTTCATTTTACTTCTCTAACATTACTCCCGAAATCCCCTTGCAAAGTTATCCTTCACAGTCTCCACAGCAGTGGTTCTCAAACTTCCACAGCTGCGACCCTTTAATACAGTTCCTCATGTTGTGGTGAGCCCCAACCATAAAATTATTTTCATTCATACTTCATAACTGTAATCTTGCTGCTGTTATCATAATGTAAATATCTGATATGCAGATGGTCTTAGGCGACCCCTGTGAAAGAGTTGTTCAACTCCCAAAGGGATTACGACCCACAGGTTGAGAACTGCTGCTCTAAAGGGAGAACTCCGCAAGTACCATCAATCAAGGCCCCAATTGTTGTCACTGCAGACCCTAGTCTTTAATGTGTATCAGTATTACCTGGGTGGCTCCTTAAAAACAGACTGATAGGTCGTGTGGCGTTTCTGAAACAGTAAGTCTAAGCCAGGGCCTGACACCCTGAATTTCCAAAGCTCTCAGCTGGTGCCCTTGCTGTTGGGAGGGAGAGACACCATCCTAGTCAGCAGCATCTACATAAATTACTTCTACCCAGTGGCCCTCAAATCTGTCTCTCTAGCACAGACACCTTAGAACTCCAAAACAGTACAGCAGTCCAGGTGTGATGGCACATGCCTGTAATCCCAGTACCTGGAAGGCCTCGGCAGAAGGTTTGGCCAGCCTAGAATAAACAGCAAGATCTTGTCTTAAAAAAAAAACAACAAAAACCATCTAATTTTTTTTTTTAATTGTACAACTAACCACCTTTCCATTTAGGTGCCTCAAATTCACTGTGTAAGAAAAGATCTCTTGGGCTGGGGATATAGAACTGTCGGTAGAATGCTTGCCTAGAATGCACAAAGACCTGGATTGGATCCCAAGCACGTGATAAGGCTGGGCATGGTGGGGCACACCTGCAATCACAGGGTCAGAAATTCTAGGTCTCCCACAGCTACATGGTTCAAGGAGAAAGAAAGAGATCTTGAATCTTAACCCTACGCCAAAATCAATAATAGCAATTATCTGATCTTCTGGCATCCTAGGTAAAAAATACAACTCCCACCATCCTTCAAACTCAGACCCTCAGACTCCTCGCATCCGTTTTCCCCTCTTGGGATCTCCTGAAAGCGTTCTACTTCCAGTTCTACCGATGCAGCCACTCCTAGCCATTCCTACTGTTTTCTTCACTGAAGCTGGGGTGTTTTTTTAAAAGCACATCTCTTGCCTGGCTTCCTAATTGTGCTCGAGGTAAAGTTGAAATCCTCAACAGGACCATAGCCCTGTGATGGAGAGCCTCATCTCCCTCTCAACGTCCTTCCTCCTGATCTGCTCACTCCGTGCCCAGCCAGAGTGGCCTTCCCTCTGCAATTCAAATCTGGCCATTTGTGGCTCTCTCCAGAACCTCTGCCTTTGCAGGTATCTGTGCCTCTTTCTTACCTCTACTTAGAGTGTCTCTGTAACCCTTCTGATCTCGGTTCAAAGATGGTATCTCTCAGGGAGCTCTCCAAACCTACCTTGGGCTAGATCAGGCCTCCAGACGCCTATCCCTTGCACTTGGACATAATTACAATTTGAAATTATATCCTGGTATGCTTACTTTGATTCTCTGCTTATGTCTCTATAATAGTATTGGATCTACATTTATTGCTCATTGATGTCACTCTGGCACCTGGTACAAAACAGATAATAAAAAAATGTCTATTAATACTTGCTCAAATAAAGAAGCTTTGGAGTTCATCAAGAAATTATCCACAGTATTTAAGGATTCCTTTTGTTAACTCAAGTAGCTTAATGCCTTGTTTCTCAGTAGCAAGAACAATTTCCTTTGCGTTAATTGCAAATCCTTTCTGCTTGTTTATGGTCATTGTCTTCTGTTCTCTCTAACAATGAGCATTTATTGACAAAGCTAAAAGCAGGTAGGTTTCTCTTTCTTTGTCACATGCACTAACAGGTGTACTTCAGTGAAACAAAATAGAAGCTTAAGGAGCTCAATTACAGTAACAATATGCAAAAATACTCAACTCTTGCAGTTACAGGCCCCAACCTCTTACTTAACTCCTGGCTTGTTTTTATCGTTCATTCGTTTATGCATGCATCCATTCGTTCTTACTTATATTCGTTGAACCAAATATTTACTGAGGGAAACAAGAGGGCCTGTTGTATTTTTCTACTTAGCTCACAAAGGAGGGGGAAATGTACATACCCCTTGCTACCTAGAAAAACTGCAGCCCGAAGTCCTATCAGTCATTGAGAGTTTAACCACATCTTACATTACTTGCTAAACTGGTGAGCACAAAGCTGCTCTTTATTCAGGAGATGAGATACATCCTAAACACCCAAACTTTCTAACAGGCCGCCCATCACTGCTGAAGACTAAGTCACGTGTCTCTAGCCTTCAATCGTGAAGACTAATGTTACATCCATCTGAGGTCTAGAGACATCCAAACACAAATTTAGCTCAGCCTAGTGCTTGAGCATCATCTAAACTTCACCCATCTTGGCCATTCTCTCCACAAATGACTTCTGGCTTAACAGTCACCTGAACCACACAGCTGCTACTGGGTGATTATCAGCGTCTACACTGATCTTGAGAGCATCAGTACAAATTTGACAAGCAAACAAACAAATAAAAAAACAGATGAATGAATATCTGAATACGATGAACAACTGAGTGTGTTTTAATTTGGGTTTTTTTTTTGGGGGGGGTGTTGTATTTAGTTTGGAGGAAAGCAGAAAAAATGTGTTTAAGAAAACTAGAATCACTCTCCACAATTAGATAAGTAAATGGAAGGGCCTGATTTTCTTAGGTCCTAGGCATGTCTTATACAGGCTCACAAGAGTTGATTGTAAAATATTCAGAAATCTTGAGAGTGTAGATCAGTTGTAAATAACTGCATTCACTGAAGCATCAGCATATGCTCTGTGAAAGTAGTTTGCCAATACAACATTTCTTGTAACCTAAGAATTCAAGAAACCACTCAGAGTGAAACAGCATGTCAAGGTTAAGGAGATGAGACTGCATATGGACACTAAGTCATAAGAAAGCATGTTTGGTGATAAAGTTGTTCCAGGTGAAGAATAGAGTCAAGCACAGGCTCTACAGTGTGGGAACAAAAGGATAAATAAAGAATAAAAGGAACCAATGATGAACAGGCTAACAAACACAAATGACTATCATCTGTACATGCTCTGAGCCCATGATTCTCTGCAAAGGCTCTGGATAATAAGTAGTTAGAACCGTGAAAATATTTGGAGAGCAGTTCGTTGGAAAGGATCTCAAAGGTATTCCAAGAACTTCTCTAAGCAATGAACCAGCCTCTTGCAATCACAAGACTGTGGGCTTCCTAAAAACAGAAAGTGTGTCCTTTGTCTGTATGCCAGAGAATAGTACAGTGTTGTACACACAGCTATGTCACACACACACATGTTGTTAAGCAAATGAAGGAATGAATTAATGATGCGCACACCAGGAGTTCATTCAAATCTTTCTGAACCTCTCTAGTTGCTAGGAACCACTGATATATATAGATATATATATAGAGAGAGATAAATATAGATAGATAGATAGATAGATAGATAGATATACATATAGATATATAGATAGATATAGAGATACATATATATTATGTATATTATTTTTCAAAACAGTGTAACATACTCTATATCATTACTATTCAATAGAAATACAGTGACAGCCACAAAATAGAAGCAAAATAGAAGCAAGCACAAAATATATTACTATATTTTTATAATCATGTTAAAAATTAACCAAATCAATTTTTATACTAAATTTTCTTACCAAATATATGTTACCATCTATTCAATATAGTTCTATTTTCCGTCTTTAAAAAAAATTATTACTTTTTTTTATTTGGTGTTGTGCATGTGTGTATCTCTTGTGTGGGTGTGCACAAGTCCATAGTGCATAGTGGAAGTCGGAGGACAACTTTCAAGAGTTAGTTTTCTCCTTTCGCCATGTGGATCTCCAGGGATCTAACTCAAGACCTCAGATTTACCAGCAAATGCCTTCATGCACTGAGCCAGCTCACTGGCCCATCCTCTTAAATCCAACTACAATGTGTCTCAATTTGGACTTGACAAATTTCAAGTGCTCAGTAGCACATTCTGGGCAGCCCGGCCCTAGACTTGAGAACTAGACACTATTATGTCTATCTTACATGATATTACAATACTATATTATATCTGAGAACTTTCAACCCCTGGACAAATTGATTGCATATGTGTTAAGAGCTGCAGGGAGAGACAGAGTGAACTGCTTATAACTTTTAGACCAATGTTCTCAACCTTCCTAATGTTGTGGTTTCTTAATACAGTTCTTCATGTTGTGGTGACCCCCAACCATAAAATTATTTCTGTTGCTACTTTATAACTGCAATTTTGCTACTCTTATGAATTGCAATGTAAATATCTGATATGTAGATGGTCTTAGATGACCCCCCGTGAAGGGGTTGCTACCCACAGGTTGAGAACTGCTGTTTTAGGCCAACAAGATGAAAATAATTTTGGGGAGACAATAAAGCTGCTCCTGAAAGATCAAAGCCAAATGTCCTTATGGGAGCAGGGCCCAAAGCTGTTTACAACCTGTACCGAAGCAAAAGTCTCCTGAAACATCGTCTCCTACTTTTCAGACTTAACATCTGACTGCATACAAATCAATCGGCTTGCCTAAAGAAATAGAAATAGGTGAGAACTTGGTTCTAATTCATGGCTTAAACTGTCACAGAAAATCAGCACGACAGAACTTACATAGAACTAGCTGTAACACCAGGAAGACAGACACAAGAACTCTGCTCTGGGCCTCTCCGATCAACGCTTGACTGACACCCACCTAACAATGTTATTTTTCCGTGTGTGTGTGTGTGTGTGTGTGTGTGTGTGTGTGTGTGTGTAGTATGTGTATGTATGTGTATATATGTGTGGAAGTATGTGTAGTATGTGTATGTATGTATATATATATGTGTGGAAGTAAAATATCAATATTGAGTGTATTTCATTATTGATTTCTAGTTATTTATTTTTTATACATAGAGATATTTGGCCTGCATGTAAGTGTGTGTACCACATGAATGCCTGGTGTCCTCAAAAGTCAGAGGAGAGCTTTCAGGTCCCCTAGAACTGGAGTTATAGATGACTATGAGCTGCCATGAGAGTGCTGGGGATTGAACCTGGATCCTCTGCAAGAGCATCAAGTGCTACCAACTGCCAAGCCATCTCTCTAGCTTCCTATGACTTATTTTTTAAGGCAGCATCTCTCCCTAAACCTGACTATACTACTGGCAGCCAGCTCCAGGATCTGCCCACCTACACTCTCCATCCCTGCATGCACAGTGCTAAGGTTATAGACACACACCTGGGTTCTGGGAAATCACAATTCTCGTCCTCATCCCTGCACAATAAATACTTTACCCACTGAACCATCTCCATATTCCCCAGATTTTCCTTAAAAATAAAAATGACAAATTATCATAAAAGTTAAGTGACTGCAGTCCTCTTCTGACCCATCTTATCAGCTGAGGCCAGCTACTAGACACAGGAAGAGCACAAAAGTTTGGCACTAACCCTACTTAACACAAAGTTTGGTACCAGTAATCTGGAGCCATAAAAGAATAGTCTGAACCAACTTTCACAATACAAATCACTACCATATGGTCTTGTTTCAGTGATTTTTCTTCTCTGTAAACGGTGTTTAACTTCCATTTTATTAAGAATAAAAACAGGATTAACGTCTGTTTTTGTGGCTGTCTGAGTTCCATAAAACATAATGTAGCTGTTCAGGACAGACTGAACAGGCTGGACAGTAGAAGTCAGCTGTTTCAAACCTTACTGGATTCTTCTCCACTGAAAACCAGTGAGACAGTAGAGAATCAAAAGAACATTTTAGCTAAGTGTGGTGGTGCATGCCTTTAATCTCAACACTCTAGAGGCAGAGGCAAGAGGATCTCTGTGAATTCGAAATCAGTCTGGTCTACATAGCAAGTTCCAGGACAGCCAGGACTAAATTGTCTCAAAAACAAACAAACAACAACAACAACAAAAAAAGAACTTCATAAAACAGGATAAAACACATTTTTGTTTCCACATTTTGGAAACTCAAGGTAGTGTGTGTGTGTGTGTGTGTGTGTGTGTGTGTGTGTGTGTGTGTGTCTATGATATTAGGAGCTGTTACCCTTTGAAGTACAAAGTTAATTACTAAACAAACTTTGACAAAAATCATAATGCCATATTTGAACTAACAGGTATCTGTACGTTTAATGTGAAGAGATATGTTTTATAATTACGCCCAGCATCTACCAACATATGTTTACTTTGCTTAAGAAGAAGGTAGCCTGGTGCCAAGTTCTAAGTGGTTGACCCTTTTGAGCCTTTGTTAAAAGACCTGCGGGTTCTGGCATGCCCAGAAGATCTAGAATAATTGCTTTTGAGATTTCCCATTAAGGTTCAGCCTCATAGCTCAGCAACCATGTCATCACTAAGGGTCATCCCCAAACACAACAAACACCTCCCTTAACACAAACACTAGGAGTCCATTTGCAAAGTGTCATTAAAGGGTTGTTAGCGGGAGGTTTGTGGGTCCTAGTAAGGAAGACTGAACTCAGGCTGCTCTGAGAGAAAGCTTGTATATTTCTGTTCATATTATATAAAAATGTTAGATAACCCATGAATTTCCCAGACTCTCAGGAAACAGCACAAAAATAATTGTATAAACCGCAGCAAATTATTCTGATCCCAAGAGATCATTTTGTTCCACACAGGTGTGGATCAGAAAACCTGCCTTAGAGTGTCCCAGAAGAGTAGTTCTGCCACATGGTAATCAGGAGCAAGGAAATCTATACTTTGGGAAATTTCAGGTTAAACAGATTACTTCATTATACAACATCAACCAAAATCTTTCAAATAGGAGTATGCTTCATAAATTCCCAAGAGAGAAGTAGAACTTCTCTACTTGTTAGTTTAGAAAACTTTGATCATTTAAATCAGGCATCATTTCACATATCATCTGAGAGAACCAGTTCTCTAAATGGCCACAAGTTCACACATCAGAGTCACATAGAAAGCATTCAAAAGCCAATACTCAGATTTCAACTCAGGCCAATTGCATCAGAACTTCTGGTAGTAGAAACCAGAGTGCCAATAAATTCATAAAGCTTCTGAAGTATATAGACAAGTTGAAAGCACAACTTTTGGAAACACTGACCTGTAGCTAAAGATTCAAGCCTCTTCTGCAAGCTTTGGGGGTGGGGGACTTACAGCACACAAATTACATTTCTGGACCTGCCAAGAAAGGAACTCACAAAGACAAAACTACAGACACGCTGTCCAACTCCCTACCTCCATCTCGCCCCCTCACCTAGCCACCTTCTCCATGCCGTGCTTCCTGGATATGCCTTTAAAACTAAGTTCCTGGGTCTTATTTTCTGAGTGATTTTATTCCCTTTAATTTTTTTATACCTAAGAAAAAGACACTGGCACACTTAGGAATCATCACCAACAAACAATCAAATCTTACCAAGCTGATTTTAAAAATAAAAAGACCCAAGGAGACCACCTTGGCCTTGCAGTCCTGAAGACCTGAGTTTGACCATCAAAACCCAAATAAAAAACACCAGGCACAGTGCTATATGCTTGTTTGCTTTTGTGTGTGTGTGTGTGTGTGTGTGTGTGTGTGTGTGTGTGTGTGTTTTAGCGGGTGTTGTCATTGTGTTGTTTTGGAATGGTTTGGGTGAGATTTTAAAGATTTTTTTTTTCTATTTATGATCTTTCCTTTGCTATTGAAAAGAACTTTTTTCATACAATATATTCTGATTACGGTTTCTCCTCCCCCAACTCTCCCTGCTTGTAATCACAGGGCTGGAGAGACGGAGACAGGTGGCCAACACATTTTTTAGCTTGTTTGATGAGTTTCAGGCCGGTGAGAGACCTGACTCAAATGGAGGACAGCACTTGATAAATGATAGCTACATTTGTGTGCACCTACATACACATGAATGCACACGTGTGTGTGTGTGTGTGTGTGCATGTGTGTGTGTGCGCGCACTCGCGCGTACACACAAATCTCAAAGAAAAATATACAATTTAGATTAGTCAATACTTCATATTTTATGAAACTTGAGGTTTTCACAATTGCTATTTTATGAGTATCAAAAAGTAAAGATTTGAAAACCACTAACTTGGCTTAACCACAAAAACAACCCACTAAGGGTAGTGGTCTTATGAGACTTCATACAAGAGGCAAATTATCTGACTTTATGAAATGCTTGACCAACAGTGCAGACTCTGCTTGACCATTCTGAAAAGGAGAGACCGCAACAAGACTCATCCACACTTGCCAAGTCAAACTCTACTGGCTCTGCCCCCAGAACTGAAAGTCCCTTGTTCCCACAAAGGCCAGCTGCCAAGCCAGCCCTGAAGACAGACGGGCTCAAAGAACTAAAACATCCTTTCTCGCTAGTTTTCAGCTACATTCACTTCTTGATAAACACATCAGCCATTCTTAGTACAAGTGAAAGAACAATTTTCTACACAAATGCCTTCACATTCAGGAGAGCACCCTAAAACTGACTCCTGAACAGGAAAGCAACAACACTTCTCAAGGGTCGCAAAGCACTGGAGATGAGGCAAGATCACCAAAGTCAAATATTCTTGTCAATCAAGAAGAAGTGGTAAATTACTACAAATTGAGTCTACTTAATTTGTCTCATTTTCAGAGATTTTATGTGAATCTGCATGTTTGCGTGTTCATGTGTGTGTGAGTGCAGTGTGCATGTTTATAAGATTATGTGGGGGGGTGCCCAGGAGGAGCATGCAGAGTCCATTCCCAGGTGCTGTGCATCTGGTTCCATTCAAACAGGGCCTCTCACTGGGCTAAGGCTCACTGATTACACTAAATTGGCTAGAGATCCACCTGCCTCCGCCTCCTTAATGCTAGGATTATAAGTGAATGCCACCATAGCTGGCTCTTTGATGTGAATTCTAGGGATTAAACTTCATTCCTCATGCTCATACTGCAAGCACTTTAACAACTGAGGTATCACCCAGCCCTTTAGGGAAGTGTCAACCAGGTTAAAGGATGTATAAAGTTTAACTATAACTTCGAAAAGAAAAGAAACAGACCAATTATTTTGTCTTAATAATGTACAGGTGCTAAATAAACCTCATAAGATTTAGTACTCTACCAGACAGCATAATTTTTTGAAAACCTATCCCATTTGAACTTAAAAGTATCTCAAAACCAACCCCTGGCCCCAGTTTTCAATATAACATGAAAGGCACTCTATGACCCTGTCTTAGATCTCCCCTCCTTTCCTCAATTCCAAAGACAAGTCTCTGTTCCCAGACCTCCCAAATAAACTCTAATAGAGCATTATTAGATAGATACAGCTATTTAATATATCTAATATTACATATATTACATATATATATCTAATAATATAGTCAATATATCAAATAATACCTAAATATAGATATACCTATTTATTTCTATAAACTATACTGAGTTGCTCTGCAGTTGGTAGCAAGATGTGCTAACTGTATTTAGATCCCTAAGACTCCCACAGTGACTGGCATGGGAAGAAGCAATACATTTTTTTCTTTCGGGACACAAAAAAGAAAACATGTCAATTTCCACTCTCAAAGGAAAAGTCATCCATGCAAACACATAATTATGTTTGCTTTCATGATATGTGTAGCATTGTAATGCATAAAATACACTAGAGAATTGCAGGCAAAGGACTTGCCAAGCTTCTGCAGAAAAAATAGGGCTTCATAGAAGTGCCTGCTCAAGTGAATGTTGGCTAAATGAGTAAGTTTTGAGGAAGAGGGTGATTTAAATTTACAGTAGCCATAAGACTTTTATTAGAAATAGTGAAATGTACACTGCATACTGTGTGATGTTTTGAATGAGAGATGTCCTCCATAGTCTTGGGCATTTGAAATACTTAGTCCCAGCAGGTGGCGCTGTTTGGACAGCATTGAATGGTGTGGTTTGCTGGCAGAAGTGTGACACAGGGGATGGGCTCTGGTGTTTAAAAGTTACCCTCCTGACTTTTAAAAGATGGTTAAGATGTGAGCCCTCTGCTGCTGTAGCTGCATTGTCTGCTGCCTGCTGCCTCCACTCTGCCGTCATGAACTGTTATCCCTCTGGGACCATAAGGCCAAACAAAGTGACTTACATCTGTAAGTCACTTTCATCATGCTGTTTTATCACAGCAATAGAAAATAACTAATATGTATGGGAACTCATACATTTCAGAGAAGATCACAGACAAACATGACAACCACACCTTCAACAAGCTGTTTTCAAGTCTTTTTTTTTTTTTAGAAAAAATGTAAGCAATAAAAAAATTACATTTAAATGGTTTTGGGTGGGGCAAGGATGGAGAGATGTCTCAGCACTTCAGAGTGCATACTGCTCTATCAGAGGACCCAAGTTTAGTTTCCAACATCCATCAAATGGCTCATAACCATATAACTCCAGCTCCTGGGGAATCCAAGCCCCTGGCCTCTACAGGCACTGATGCTCACAAGCACATACCCACACACACTATGCACATGCCCACACACACTATGCACATACCCACACATACTATGCACACAACCACACACAGTATGCACACACACTATGCACATACACATACTGTGAGCACACACACGTACACACACACACACACACACACACACACACACACACAATGCACATACCCACACATAGACGCATAATCATTAAAAAGAAATCTTTAAATGGATAACTGCTAGCATAGCAGTAATTGAAAAAAGTCTAGACAATGAAGATAAAGTATAACACATACAAGAGGGGTAAAAAGCCCTCTGAATGACATAATCTGGATTATACTGAAGCCAAGGCCACAGTGGGTACCCAGAATTAGTGTCAAGAAGATTGTGATAACATGGCCTCAGGCAGTCTGCAATGAGAAACAACTCACATTGTAACATATGGGGGGAAATGGCTTCTTTAGTCCAACTCCAGAAGAGCAAGAGCATTCATTTATCTGAACACCTCACTATCTTCTGAATGCACCGCCTCTTGTGCTTTCTGCTTCAAGCACACGGTGTGTAAAGAGGCTGGATTCAGAGATACAGTTTAATGTAAACATAGCTTTCTGAGTTATCAGAAAGACACAACTCTGAGTTACAGTCAAGGTCAAAATTCCAGTCAGATACAAGGGCCTCCACCCAGGAACAAAGGCCTATGCACTTCTAAGTATTCCTCTTCGTGTAATGAGTACCTTTCAGCAGATGACTATAATTACTTGACGTATAACAACAATGCAATAAAACTCCCTGTTGTGTTTTTAGTTTCCTAAAACATACCTGAGACAATGTTAATGAAAAAAGTCACAATGAAAAGGAGAGGAAATGACCTACAAGTCTGACTATAAGAGAGTGGCTAAATGCATTCTTGTACATTACACAGCAATGAGACCAACTGAGGAGGCTCTTCATCTCCCCACGCACACTCTAAAATTATATTCTTTTCCAGTGCTGAAATGAGAGACAACCTTCTGAGGATGGGTGTGGTAAGCAGCGGATCTCAGGACTGACTCGTATTAAACCTGTGGTCCTGGAGGAGTAGCGGGTCTAGCTTGTGTCTGTAGCCCTGCCAGGCAGTCAGAGCTCCGTCAATGGTCATGGGATGAAAGAATGGCTGGATGAACCTGTGATGTAACGACTGAAATCCAATTAGGTCGTAAATCAGGCATTCTGTACTTTAAGCACAGTGTCAAAGTACAGAAAAGATGTAAGAGTGGGGGGAGATGTCTAAAAAGAAAAAGCCTTTTTTTTTTCCTTTCTCGTTGGAGGAAGGGGTCTGCAAAAAAATAATAATAGTAAAAACTATCCTCAGAAATTAGAAGAGGAAACAGATTTCCCATCTCATGATGGACAGTGTCATGTCACAGTGGTAGGACAGTCATAAGACCCCTTACCCCAACTCTAAAGAGCACTCAAGCCAAGGGTAGCCCCAGCCTTAATAGCAGAAGTACCTGAATGGAAGATAAGGGGGATTTGAGCCAGACAGGAGTGTTCTGTAGGCCTCTTCTGGTGTCTTCTTTAAGTAGATGACCTAAGACAGATAGACAATAAATAACATTTAGAACACCACACAAAACTAATTTAACTACTCAACAAATTTACATTTTGTCTTCCGTGACTTCCGTGGCTTGGAGTCACAAGCCATGGGGGAAGCCGTTGCTCTCTTATGTGTTTCAGATTTTTATTTTGTTGCTTCGCTCTTTGATTTTATTTTGTTTTTGAGATGGGTTTTGATACGTAGCTCTAGCCAGCCTAGAACTCACTATACAGATCGAGGTGGCCTCAAGCTAACTGGCTCTGCATTCCAAGTGCTAAGATTACAGGTGTGCCCCTCCATGCCTGGCCTGTTGCTCTTCAGACAGCCAAACAACTGCCAACATACCCTCTCAGCTTAAAGCCGAGCAGCAGCCTTAGGCTTACAGATACATGTGCACCCCGACACACAAGTATACCTAACTTCAAGAGCAAATTCCCATATTCCATTGTCAAATCAAGTGACAAGGTGATCTGATAAGCGCAAATCAACTAAGGTGAATCGAATCTGAAGTACAAACGCCACGGAAGGTTAACCGTCTTCAAAAGCGCTGCTGCGGACAGGACACACTGACGCGGCACCTAGAGAATCACAACTCCAGACACTAGAGCCCAGTTGCAGCTCAAATCATCTTAAAACCAACTTAAAGCAATCCTCGCTTCAAGGGCTATTTGCAGCAGCCAATGCCGCAACATAGCCAGACTGTAGATGGGTGGGTTATGTAACAGAGCCTCGATAAAGCTGTGTTTTCTCAAGCTCGAGGAGACCAAGGTGTAAGTTGACCATGGCTGCTACCGGGGAAAGCAGCTAGGAGAAAGCTTCTGTGTTCAGATTAGATAATTAAAGCTTCTACAACCACCTTTGAAAAGTAAAAAGACATTTCCCTCCTAAGGAGCAATTACACTAATTCCCTTTGATCTTGAGGTAATAATTCTGCGGGAGGCAGTCACCCCGGCCCACATGAAATACCTCTTCAGACTGGCTACTCCACAGGGCTTCCTCCACATCTCACCTGCATGACTAGCACACATGAGCCACATTCTCACACCGTAAGATGAGAGTCTTTGTTTTTATTTTTAACCCAGTACTAAATTATTAATAGGTGCAAAGTGAAACCCAGCAGAGACCGTCTAAATTCCAGGAAGATTCCCGGGGCGTCTGTTACAGGCTGACCTTTTACAGTCAGGGAAGTGCTTGTGGAGAGTGGGAAAATATTCTCCTCAGACAAGAGTGCATTGTTGAATGATGCGTGCATGTACGCATGCTCATTAAAACACAAAATGCCATTTTTTCCAAGAGGAAATATGCATGTTGTATATATTTCCTATGCCAAATCCTCTTAGATGTGTGTGTGTGTGTGTGTGTGTGTGTGACTGAGACAGACAGAGACAGAGGCGACAGAGAGAGGCAGAGACAGAGACACAGAGAGAGACTGAGACAGAGAGAGAGGCTTGAATGAAGCCTGAAAGGAAACTAACATTTATGAGCCTTGTGGTCAGTGAATCCAAAGCCCCAAAATATACAGGTTTTTCCAAATTCCCACTGCTGCTCTGTAGCAGAGTTAGCATTTGAACACAGACCCCACTCCAAACATCTGGGGGAAAGGACACTCTTTTCCCAATTCCTAAAACAGTTACTCATGATTTTTTAAATTATGAGATTTCAAACTGTTAATGATAGAGGTTTGTGAGGAATCGGGGTGATGGAGAATTGGAGAAAAGGGAACATCCTACTCTATTATTATATTTGTACAGATGCGAACAAATTTGTTTTTTTAATGGGAAGTAACCAAATTAGTTATGAAATGCTTAATGCATCATGTCTCTAAAAATAGTTTATATTAAGAGCTCCAAAGTTGTGCTAGATAAGTCTAATATTTCTAAAAATGTTTTCTGAAACTAATTTCAAAACACCTACTAAATATTCTAATTTATCTTTTTTGGCTTCTGAGAGAGAGAGAGAGAGAGAACTTTCTACTCTGCTCATTAGCTATTAGCATACATAATCCAAGGGGGAAAATTAGCCCAAACTTTGATTGATGCCACTTGACAAAATTATTGCCATAGACAGTGTTTCATTCCCTTCCAATTGAGTGAGTGTCACATCCATTACTTACAAAAACTGCCCTGCCGTTGCCAGGAGTCCTACAGCCCTCCTCAATAAAAAATGGTTAATATATGGTTTCTTGTTTTTAACTGAACATGAGCCTGCTAATTAAAGCGATTCTTTTTCTATTTAATTGACTTCCATGACACACACCAAAGATTTTTCCATTTGTTATGCACGTGATTCCTGAGAGGCAGGATGGTAACACATACTATCAAGAGATAAAGGGGTTTTATTTAACAACATAAGAAAAAAATCATGATTCTACAAACTAAAATAATCTGCAATGTTTATCAATAAGCCACTGGTGCCTAAACTTCAATTATCATGGACTAACTCTTCTGTCACATGTATCACCACATGCTACCACGTCTCTTCATACAGACACTCCGCTATTGTAAATCAATCTTGTTTAAAGTGCTTTATATCTTTCAAGTGGGAAATCTGTCACTGAATCAACACATAAATGAATATTACAATACATAACTTAAACTTTTAAAGCATCTGTGTGTATATCACACACTGACAATGTATCAAATAACAAATCCCTCCTAACTTCATGGAATACCAGACCACCACAAGCCATTACTTAAAATGTTCTCAGAATTCACTTGCAATACTTTTAAATTATCTTCTAAGCTAGAGTCTAATGTCACTGGATTCATAAAGCCTGTAATAAATAATATACGTGGTTTTCAGAAGCATCTTGAGATTTACAACTCTATTCTGCTCTACTCTGACAATTTGCTCTCCCTAATATACAACCAGTGATTCTTAAAAACAATAACTGCCTTCACATAGAAGTCTAAACCAGGCCATAAATTTGGGATCTTTCCATGCAGACACTGCCTCAAGTCTTACCATGTTTCTCATTTTCTTGGGGGAAAGTTTAGTCCTGAAAGCAACATGTTTACTTATACCTTGAATATACCTTTAAAAGAAATCTATGGAGCTGATGAAACAGTTCAGCAGGTAAAGGTACCTGCTGCTAAGCCTGACCACTTCCTCTGAAAATGTCAAAGGAAGTCCTTTTTAGGGGGAGGGGTGTTGTGCATACCCACATGAGCTTAGTTCTCAACTACTTTCAAGTTATAACATCAGTTTCCTGGAGATCTCTTTTGGAAGAAATTGCTCAAGAATGGCTCAGAAATGATCAGGGTGTCAATTTCAAGCCATCAGGGTAGTGTTGTCCGAGCAGAACCGACCTGGGGAAGACCGCTCTCAGCTCTTATGTCCCTCTTTTGAATAAGTAAAACACTAAGCAAAATAACAGAAAATCAACTGAGAAATACTCTCTGAGAAAACCAATAAAGCCTCAAGGATGTTTTTATTTTCTAAATTACAAACATGAACACAGGTTGTTTCTCAGTTTTAAAAAATTACTGTGTGTGTGTGTGTATGTTTGTGTGCTCGCCTGTGTTCATGTGGAGGTCAGAGGATAACTTGCAAGAGTCGGTTCTCCCAGAGATCTAACTCAAGTCACCTTGCTTAATTTTTGTTATTTTAACAGAGTCTCATGTCGCCCAAAGCTGCCCTCAAACTTTTAATGGTTGAACCATCTCTCTAGACCCCCTTCTTCAAGTTCATACTCTAAGTTTGTTTCTGATGCTGTCTGTCTCCCCAGCTAGACTGTAAATGCTAATGAAGGTAATTTTCACATCTTCTGGACCTGCAGAGCTCAACACAGCACAGAGCACAGAGCAAGCTCTCTAAGAATGGTTATTGCAGCACAAACAAATAATAAATAAGAAGAAGGAGTTCCTCGTGTAAAGAAATGTGGCATTCACAGATACTGATCACCAAACTAGAGATGTGGTAACAAAGTCCAGTGGTTAGGAGCCAATTGGCTCCTGGGTTCAGGTGTAGGCTCTTTTGTCTTTGGTGTGTGGCATCAAACCCACCTGGGTTCAGGTGTAGGCTCTTTCGTCTGTGAACAGCATCAGGTTAATTCTCTGTACTTCCGTTTCTTGAAGTGTGAAGAGGGGACATTATTGGGCCATGAACTTCCCAGAGGTCAGAGTGTCACTGACACCTTGATACTTTGTATGCTCTTTGTTGGAGATATTAAATGATGCAATATACATGTAGCATACTCCTAACTGTACCTGACGGATAACTCTCCCATACCAAGAGAACACAGAAAAGAGATAAGTTTAGTCCCACAGTATTTCTTCTCCTTTTCACCACTCTTATGGTTTGAATATAAAATGTTCCTCATAGATTCATACGATGGGATCCCAGCTACTGGTGCTGTTGAGAGATGCAGAGAACTTTAGAAGGTGGGGCCTCATTGCAGAAAGCAGGTCATTAGGGGTATGATTGCGTATCCTTGGTCCCCAACCCTTCTCCATTCTCTGTTCCCTGTCCACCGTGAAATCAAGTCTCCTCCATCCTCCCACCAATGTGATTCTCTGCCTCACCTTGAACAAACAGGACCGGGTACATGCATTAAAATCTCCAAAACCATGAGACAGAATAAATCCTTCCTCTCTGAGGTTGATTCTGTCAAATATTTTATCACAATGGCAAGAAAACTCATATAACCACCTGTATCCTTGTGAATCTGGATCTGGGTATTTCATAAAACAGCCCAAAAGGCTGCCTTGGCATTATCAACATCAAGACATGAAGTAGTAATTGCCCGCCCCTTGTGAGTGTTAAAATTATGACAATGAGACCATCGTTGGGTGAAACCCTCTCATTTTAAGGTGGAGACAATTCAGTCCCTCTTTCACTCCTGCCTCTGAAGCCTCCAAGTCGCTCAGTGACCTAGTATGAACAACCTTAAAATAAATGCTACCAGCTCCTGCTTTACATCACCGGATCATTGGGGTGGCCTGTATGTCTCTCCAACCAAGTACATACAAAGGAGAAAGAGTTGTTGTTACTACATATACTTGTGTTTTTCATATTTGAACTTTTGTGAACAAAAGAACAAGATAACGGAGGCTGAAGAGGAAAAGCATGTCAGTTACCTGCAAAGAACGAACTGCAGATATCCACAGAAAGCACGTCTATACAAAATAAAAAAATAAAAAAATAGATTTTTTTTTTTAAAAACCCAAAGTATCCAAGAAACTATCAGAAAAGCTCAGACATTGTGAAACTTTTAAAGCCTTGTCCTTGGTTCTCAGACAAGTGCTTAATTTATAAACCTCCTTTTCCAGCAGACAGACTTAAATTTTAATTGTCATAAACAAGCACAAACGAAATGTTTAAATTTTTACAACACTTTCTCCTTATTCGTATCCTCCCATTCTATTCAGCGGCTGGGGGGAAAAAAAACAATATCTACATTCAACTTTATAATTTAAAAAAATTTGGAGAAAGCCAGACATTTCTGAGGTACACAAACAATATCACTCTTGTTCTAAGTTACAGAATTAGGAATACACAGTGTAGAACAATCGCTGACATTAAGTAGGCAAGCCTGGTGCTACAAAACAGAAATGCGGCTGTGTTCAACAGCCTGGTTCCTGGTCTACTTTAAATCGATCACGCGTGACATTCTAATTCAAACACACTGGTTATTATACATCTTGTCTCCTGCACACTCTGGTTGAACCCAGCGTAAAGGAAAACAAAATACTCTTGCTGCCCTTCAGTCCAGCAGAAATCACAGACCAGAGGTCAACCACGGAGAACACAATACTTCTGCCTAACGAAGATGGAGGGGAGGCGCACTCTGGGGGGTGGGGGGAGGCAGAACTGAGCATCACATCTCCACCCCATCACTCGTTTCTACCCTAAAATTACTTCATTTGGCATCTTCTGGAGAACAAGGTCTACAAATAGCCGTGCTTTTTTCTGCTTGAGGTTGGGTTTGCTCTAACATGCCCTCCTGCGACATCTCTTTACATTTTCATCCAGAGTAGACAGACGACAAGAGGCAGACATGATTGTATTTATCTCAAAATTCATTTGGATGAGAAATGTTCCTCGCCCCTCTCACAGACGCAATCAGAACGGAGTCAGTGGGAGCTCTTTGATGGGCAATCTGGGAGAAATTGCAGACACTAGCCATGTGCGCCTCCCCATTTAATTTGATGGGAAGCAGGATTTTCATAATCAGCCTGAATAGATGCCTTTCCAGACCTGATGAGACAGCTGAGACAACTGCATATCTCTCGACAACACTGTTTCGATGACACTGTGGCCTTCTTGTGCCTGAGGCAAGCCCGTGTACCAACACAGACATCATTGAGAAGTATAAGGACATAGAGCAAGCCTTTGTCAAGAAAACCAAAGAAAATCACACCAGTGCTCTCACACCCAGATGCTTAAGAGAATCCGCTAAAGGGGGAAGAGTGAAAATGTGTGGTCTCTAGAATAACCAAGTCCCTCATGTTACAAGAGAAACCCACAGACTACAGGTTACAATACACAGGTAAGCATAATCCTGTGCATCCAGTCAGATGGCAGTCTCCTGTTAAAACTCACAATCAGACTCAAAAGGCAAGGAACCACAACACTTCTATGAGCAAGATGCTGGTGACAAATGCACTCTAACAAATCATGAATTAATATTTAAATTCTCCAAACATCTATTATTTGGTGTAAAAATTCTTCCATTTATAAATGAACTACACTTGAAAGTTTACTTATAAATGTGAATGGCTCGAATTCTGGAAATACTTTTCCCAAGACCAAAGTTCAAAGTGAGATGGCTGGAAGCCTGAGTGCAGTCCCCAGAAGTCATGTAAAAGCAGAAAGGAGAAACAGAGTTGTCCTCGGGCCCCCGTGTCCAGCAGGGCACGCGCCCACACGCATGCTTGCACTCGCGTGTGTACATCATGCACTCACACACACAATAATAATGAAGTTGTAAAAACAAGAAAAGCCACGGGGAAATCAATGACCTGTCTTTAAGTGACTCTAAACTGAAATCTAAATGACTTGAGATGTTTTTAATGGCACCTTATCATTATTTATACCAATTTCACTTCAAAATGGGTAACTCTTCTCAGTATTTGGCATTTCTGATTAGGACTGATTTAATACCCAAGGCAATGAGAGGCAAGCCAAAGATAGGAGGGGAGAGATTTTCTTGCACTAACTCATGGGAAATATTGGACAGGAAACACTTTCTGAAAACACAAAGGAAGAAGACTGTTAAGCAGAGATGGAATCCATTCAAGGTTGGTTGTTTCCCATCAGTTTGTAGCCTGTGATCTCCCAGGAAGGGAAAAAGTAGACCAGGCTATTCAATGTCCATTCAGCCAGTAACCAGATGTGTACCTGAGGAACTTTAAACAACAACATTGTTCTTTAAATTAAAATTTTAGCTGAATGTAGAGGAACATGCCTGTAACCGTAGCACTTAAGAGGTTGAGGCAGGGGATCACAAGTTTGAAGCAAGCCTGGGTTATATCACAGGACATTATCTCAAAAAAAAAAAAAAAAAAAAAAGGTAATGAATAATTGTAAAGCATTTTCAAATATATGTATTCTGTTCTCCTACGAATTTTAAGTAGTTTGTAGGTGAGATGTTACTGCAAACCTTTTAAGGCAGAACCACATTGCATGGAAACTAAATCTCTGTTCTCAAATTGCCTAGTAACTTGTAAGCTCCTGTTCTTTGAACTTATTCAAGAATAGAAAACTAACAATGAGCACAAACAAGGAACTGGTTGTTCTCTTCCAGTATTTACAAAAGAGTTGTTGCTTAGAGAACATAGGGGAAACAAGAGCTTTGCCCACTAGTGGGGTGTTTGCAGAACAGATCCTGTGGTCATTTGTCTGTGCATTAGCCTGAACTTTGCAAACACATGCCACATGACAGGATTGTCCTTCGAGAAGATAAAAGAACTGATTGCTCTTAAGCATGCAAAGGTTTTGTTATGTTTTGCTTTGCTTTTTGAGTAGCCATGTTCCTACATAACATAGCAAAGGAACCACAGACCTACCACACACTTTGTACAAAGTCCAGCTTCCTTCCCTGTAGCTACTAAGAATTCCCATCCCCATGACCACACACCCTGCGCCATCTCAACCCCACGCTAGCTCACTGCAGTGAGTAAACCTCACTTCTAGAAAACAGCACCCACACCCGTACCCCTGGTCAGTTTTTCTCACATCTTTTCAACAGCAGCAAGATTTGCAGTCTGGGCTTGCCAGTGAAAGGAAAAAGAGGACGGGAAAGAGACAGGAAAAGAAGCAAGGTGGAGAAGTTGCCATAATCCCAATACAGACAATTCATATATTGGTTCCACAAAGAGACACTAATACAGGAACCATGGGTAATGTCAAGATCAAGGCCAACATGCTTCTGACCTCATAAGCATCCCCTGTATATTTCTGATCCTTCATCCCAACAGGAGGAGCTTGTCGTTTTCAATACACTAACAAGCACCAACAAAAATCTTGAAGTGGTTTTAAGAGACAACTCTCCTTCCCTACCTGCTTGAGATTCAAATTCACTAAATATGAGGTCTGACGCTGAGTACTGATGGATACTTCTGATAGACAGCCACGGCTGAGGACCTCTGTTAGAAGCATTCAAACGTTAAAGACCTCGGCTGTTCCACACATCTACAATCAAGTATACATCTCTGAGCTTTAATAGAAAAATCAACAAAATTTCAAGACAGTACCAACAGGCTTTGCTAGGATCTCTTACAACTCAAGTACCACATCTACCTCTTTGTTCATGTGATGACTTGTAGACAGTGAGTTATATTTTCTGGACATAAAAGTGAGAGCAGTTAAGGCAGACATGTAAACGATTGAATCATCATGACGGAACAGTATAAATTTTGGTCATGAAGGTAAGTCATCAAGCGGCAGTCTACAAGGTGAGTTTAAAAAGCTAAGCTGTTAGCATCTTGTGTCTTGGAGAATGAGATTCAAACTCATCCTCACACACCAGCTGGACAGAGACCACAGAGTTCATCGCCCTCACTGCCGCCCACATAGCACTGCAGCTACCTCAGGGCTTAGCTCCTCTCCCACCTCACTCATCCCTCTCTGGAAGTCTTTGGAACATGACACAATCTCCACCCAAAATATTCTTCCAATTTATCAGCCACTCAAAGAAGGCTTCCCTGATTCCAGTATGGAGTAGTCAACACCACCCAGCCCTTGTCATACTGCCCCTTACTCCCCTGTTTTACCCAGGAAAATATAAACTCAGAGAGGCAGAGATTTAAACCCTCTTGTTCACTGCTATGTCCTGAGAGCCCAGATGAATGTCCAGCATGAATGTTTAATAAATACTTATTCAATGAAAGAATGAACAAATGAACCAGACAGGAGGAAGGACAAAGATTTCCCATCGAAATGAATGAATGGCTTACTCCCACTTAATCTACCAGGGTTTTTGGTTTGTTTGTTTGTTTGTTTGTTTGTTTGTTTGTTTGAGACAGAGTCTTACTATGCATTCCTGGTTGGCTGGGGACCTACTATGTACAAGAGGCTGGCTTAAAACTCACAGAGATCCACCTGCCTCTGCCTCCCCAGTGCTGGGATTAAAGGCATATACCTCCATGCCCTCCTGGGTGCTGGATGAGAAAAGAGGTGGCCGTCTATTTCACACCACAGTACGCACTTGAACTTGAAGTGTTCAAAGAAGTTAGGCAAGGGCACTGGGTACCGGCTTGCCGGCTCTAACAGGGGGTCCCATCATACCGGGTTCTGCCTCTTCTGAAAAGTTCCAAGTCTCCTGGTACACTGAGGATGGGAACTGGAAAGGCTGGAGGCTGCGTGTAAGGAGCAAGCCTCCCTAAGCTGTGTCTGCTTCTGTGAGGGATCTATGTCCAGGGCCCCTGGAGCCATTCTGCAGAGCATATGACTCTTGGGGCTGCTAGAGTGGACAAGAAGAAAGAGGCCCTCCAAATTTATGAACGTAGGAGGTCTAGCCCAAACAATAATAATAATAATGATTTTCTTTTAAAGACAGTATATCATGATGTAGCCCTGGCTGGCCTGGAACTCAGTGTGTAGTCCAGGCAGGTCTCGAACTCATAGTGATCTGCCTGCTTCTGCCTCCAGAGTACTGGATTTGTGAGCCACCACACCCAACAATGTAATAAGAGATCTTAATCAGCAACTTCCTCTTCCCTGAAATCAGAAGTACAATATGTTAGGTACAAAATCTAGTGTCTAGGACACTTGTTAATCTCTGTGCTAATCATAGCAGCAGTCCAAAGCCAGGATATCCTTTTAAAAAATGTTTTTTTAAAAATTTTTTTAAATATATACACTTATTTGGAGACAGGAAAACAAACCTATTTTAGAACTTTTTAAAAATGCTAACCCCATTTTTGTCATAATTTCCCATACAATTCACTGAAGTATCTCTAAGGGGAAAAAAAACTAAGCTTAAAATTGGCTCTAATAAAATATGTAGTTTACCATCAAAACTACAGCTCACTTGCAGGCGCTGAGAATTTTCTCAAAACCTCAGATGTATTCGAAAGGATTATTAGCTGATATTAATTAATTAATTAAAAGAATACTATTCTTTACCACATTCAGACTAACGGAACTTCCCTCATCCTAATGCAGACCATATTCCCTGACGTTAACAGTTCGTTCTCCTGCGCTACAAGCACCATGGGTTAGCCACTCCCACATTTTAACAAGTGCTTGATTCTAATCAAAGGCTAATCTAATCTAACCAAAATGTAGGATACTGGGGAGAGGAACCAAAGGCTAGGACTCGGAATTAAAGCAGAGTGGCCTCCTCGTACCCACAGGGCACTCGTTTGTCAAACCTGAAGGGACCCTTGAAACCATGAAGACTGGAGTGCTGCACATATTATGCTCTTATGTGCTGCTTTTTTCATTATTTCTTGCTTATTATTATTGCATGAGCACACAATGTGCGTAGGCATGTGTGTGGAGCTCAGAGAATGACTACGTGGGGTCAGATCTCTACCTTTATGTGGACTCCAGGGATCAAACTCATGCATGTGCATGGGTAAATGTGAATATGAGATAATGTTTAACTTATGAGTTAAGCACAATAAAAGATTAACAACAAAAACTAATAATTACAGAAAAATTTGTAACAGCATGCAATAATAGAAGCTATGTGAATGTCATCTCTCCAAAAAGCTGGGCACCGAGGAAATGTGAGAATCATTGTTACTCCAGAAACTCGTTCTAGCAGGGGAGAGCCTTCAGAGAAGTAACGTGGGGAATCTGTCTTAGTAGATTAGAGGCAAGGTGAGAAAAACTATACTCCAGCTTTGTTCTCAGTGAGGTGGTAAGAAAATAACAGTGTGAACAACAGGAGAAGGGCGGAAGGAGGCAGATGGATGGGGGCAGGGGGCACCAAGAAGAAACTATCTAAAGAAAAGTTTGTATTGTTTTGATTCAACAAGAAATTCCCCCAAACAAGCCCACTAAATGATTCACACCTACTCCTGAAAGCAGTGTAGGGAATTGTAGGTTTGACTCAGCCTGCAGATGTACAATCCCACGGAAGGGCTTGGCTCTCTGCTCATGGGGTCCTGGAGTAGTTTTAAGTGTTTTCTTCAAGCAAAAATGATGCTTACCCAGAAAAGCTACTTAACTTTTGTTAACCATGACTTTGCCACCGAACTAAATCTCCAGCTTTAGGTCATGGTCAATTAAAAAAAAAAAAACAGCAACTTGGATCTACAAAATGAAAAGTCAAAAGCCGTTTGACCCCTTTGTCATGGAGAAAGGCGGGGCCAGAGCCTGCAAGGTCAAGGCAAGGGGAGCAATGAAGGGGAAAAAAACTAATAAGGGCACAAGGAGACAGAGGCAGGAAGACCAGTGGAGTCTGAGACTATGGGGAGGGGGGTGTTCCGAGCAAGACTCTGAGGTGAGGAGTTGAAGGGGGAGGGGAAATGGAAAGGAAAGAGAGAGGAGGGGGAGAGACAGGGGAAAAGAAGTAGAAGGAGAATGAAAAACTAAGCAGCAACCTAGAGACCCAGTGGCTCCGTGGGCACGGTCTATGTTTACTAAAGCAGCAACCACATCTTAAGCTCCAAGACTCTTCGTGATGTCTACAGCGCAAGCTGAGCAGGCGGTGCAGGTGGCTCCTCCTTTAAAACGTCAGGAAATTGCATATGGAGAGGGTTTTTAATTCACTTTCCACAATGGAAAAAGGGATATCATTTAATGTTCAATATATAAAATGTGGAATAATATAATTGAATGCATTATAATAAATGGAACTTCTTTCTTTTGGGAGGTTTTTTTTTGGTTTTTTTGTTTGTTTGTTTTGTTTTGATTTATTTGATTAGTTGGTTTGGGTTTAGGGTTTTAGAGGAGTTTGTTCTTTTGTTTGAGACAGGGTGTCACTATGTAGCCCAGGCTAGCCTGGCACTCACAGTCATCCAGCCTCAGCCTCCAAATGCTGGAATTATACGGGTATGCCAGCACATTCAACTGGGGAGGGAAATCTTGAAATAAAATTCACACATTAAAATTATGCAACTCAAAATTCATTATAAACCTAAAGTATAAGGTTTGAGGACATTGGGACTCTCAACACTTAGCAGCCCCAGGCTGCCTCTTCAGGGCCCCAAGTAGACACCAAAGCCCAGGTTTTCTCATTCAAGGTTAACCCCAGCTGCCCATTTTGGCTGCCAGGAAAAGGGGTGGAGCCTGAGAGAAGTTTGAGGGTAACACAGTGATTCAAATGATAAGGTGGTAAGAATAAGTCTTATTATTTGAGCGCTTAAAGCAAACAGCTTTTCTCAAGATTCCAGTATCCACTGACTAAAAACCACTTACAACCTGAGGCACGGCCATTATTTAGCAATTGGAGTCTCTGAGAAGTTCAAAATGCTGGCAGTTTTTCTTTACCTTGATCATGTTAATTGAGAACTTGCCTCAAAAACCAAACAATTATCCACATATTCGATGCCAAAACCCCAGGCCCTAAAAAATACGTAAATATATCCCCAGTCCTGATTTTGTTTTATTTCAAACAGTCTTATCATGTAGCCCAGGCTAGCCTTGACTTCTATATACAATAGAGGATGAAAGTCTGGATCCTCCTGTCTCTACTTCTCAAATACTGGGATTACAGGTATGCACCACTCTGCCCTGTTTATGAGATAGTAGGGCTTGAACACAAGGAATTATGCATGCCAGGTGTCCTGGATGTTGTATGTCAACTTGACACAAGCTAAAGTCATCTGAGAGGAGGGAACTGCAATTTAGAAAATGCCTCTGTAAGACTGGGATGTTGACAAGTCTGTAAAGCATTTTCTTAATCAGTGATTGATGGGGGAATATCCAACCCATTGTGAGTGGTTCCATCCCTAGGCTGGTGGTCCCAGGTTCTATAAGAAAGCAGGCTTCCCAAGCCAGTAAGCAGCACCCCACCATGGCCTCTGCATCAGCTCCTGCCTCCAGAACACTGCCCAGTTTGAGTTCCTGTCCTGACTTGTTTCGATGATGAACAGTGATATGGAAGTGCGAGCCAAAAAACCCTAGCCCTCCCCAGCTCGCTTCGGTCATGGTGTTTCATACGGCAATGGGAACCAACTAAGATACAGGCAAGCATCCTACCAACAGAGCCACATTCCCACACTGATTTAGAATAGATAAAATAGAACAAAATAAAATATCGTGCCTCACACATGGTAGTGTGAGAACTGCATCATGGGATGGAGACGAGGCTCCAGTTGGTAGAGTGTTTGCTTAGTGTGCACAAAGCCTTGGAGTCAGTCTCCAGCACCATGTAAACTGTGTGTGGTGGCACACACCTGTAATCCCAAGCACTTGAGAGGTAGTTAGATTGGAAATTCAAGTTCATCCTCAGCTGCAACTTGAGTCTGAGCCTGAGCTGCTTGAGACCTCAAGAAAAGGAAGAGAGAGAGAAAGAGAGAGAGAACTGCCACATGAAGTTATGAGCCTTTGCTTTCAATTATACATGTGGATGGTTTGTGAAGGGTGTGTGTGTGTGTGTGTGTATGTGTGTGTGTGAATGTATATGTGTGTGTGTGTGAATGTATATGTGTGTGTGTGTGAATGTGTGTGTGTGAATGTATATGTGTGTATGAATGTGTGTGTGAATGTATATGTGTGTGTGTGTGTGTGAATGTGTGTGTGTGAATGTATATGTGTGTGTGTGTGTGTGTGTGAATGTGTGTGTGTGAACGTCAGGTAAGAAGGAAAGGTGACACATTCTATCCTGACACACCACACCCACTTCCTTCTCCCATTCCCCTGTCACTCCTCCCCTCAGACCCACCCTAAGTCATCCACAAACCTCACCAGAAAAGAGCTGTGGTTGCATCTGGCTAGAATATAAAGGTGGGTGGATGTTCACCCAGTCAGCCAGAATCAACACTCAGCTGTTACCTGGAAGAGAGCCCGTATATTTGAAACACTACAAAACTACTTTATCTCAGGAAGAGCCAAGCCTCCTTCTCTGAGGGCTACCTTCAATCCTTTAGCCGCTATTATTCAAAGAAGAGCTTATCTCTGACTGAACAAAGTTCAAGCTTCCATCTAGGGACCTGGGTTCTGGTCTTTCTCTTCAGGAAATGAAACTGATCTTGGACAAGCCACCGTATTCACCCCGCGGAGCCTGTAGCAGGCCCGAAGCGGAGCTCTTCTGAGTGAGCTTCCTGTGGAGACACTCCTGAAGGCTGCTGAAAAGCTGGATTCAGTTTTTTTTTTTTTTTTTTGGTTTTCTTGTTTGTTTTTAGTTTTGTTTTGTTTTGCTGGAGGGGGGATAGGGATGTGTTTTCAAGACAGGGTTTCCCTGTTGTACCTCTGGCTATCCTGGAAGTCACTCTGTAGACCAGGCTGGCCTAGAATTCACAGAGATCCGCCTGTCTCTGCTGGGATTAGAGGCATGCACCACCACCACCGCCTAGCTAGATTCAGTTTTCTAACCTAAAATGTTTAATTTAAAACTAAGAAAAAACAGTAAGAGACCATCCAATACAATCAGTTTTGGAGTACATACCTCAGTATGATCACTAAGTAACATTATTTTTCATAAAACTTGGAAGTTTTACTTCCTACCTCACATATCTCTGTAAACTTGTCCTATTGAAGAGGAAGCCCGTGGCCCTGCATGGGCACGTGTCTGAGTGTGTGAGTGTGAGTTTGCTCCATCCAGAGAGCTATACACAATGGAACAGCAAATGCCAGGGACACCCAAGGACACATGCTCAGGACATGTTTTCTCATAGAAAACACTGCAAAAATGTTTTCTATCAAAACCACAGTCTTACCGTAGGAAATGTCATAAGAAGTTTAAGGGGCTTTTTAATTTTATTTCCATAATGAATGAGTATAATAAAAATATGTAATTATGTATGCATAGCTACACACACACACATGCACACATGGGGGAGAGGGGGAGACTCTCACTCTGTAGCCCAGACTGGCCTTGAACCTGTGGCAATCCTCCTGTCTTAGACTCTGAAGTGCCGGGATATAACAGGTGTGAACCACCACTCCTGGCTCTCTTTTATCTCCATATGTTGCTGCTGCTGCTGCTGCTGCTGCTGCTGCTGCTGTGCATAATGGAGAGGGTAAAGGACAACTTTGTGATGTCAGTTGTCTCCTTCTTAAGAGTTCTAGTACGAGAATCAGGGTCTCAGGATTGCTCAGCAAGCACTTTTTCCTGCTGAGCCATCTCAAAGGCAGGGACTGAACAGAGCCCTTATGCCTGCTAGGCAAGTGCTCTATCCTTGAGTTCACTAACTGACATGCGTTTGGGAACCTTTTCAGCACAGAGGAAGCTTGTTTGCAACTTACTGGCATGAGTAGAGAAAAACAAAATACTGAAAATATTTATGCAGTAAACTGAGAATGATGCCTTCTGGAATGAAAAGGGAACAGTTGCTTTTCCTAGCTCACAGCCAGCGGGAACACGGGAGAGCTGACTATGGGATGGTGATACTGTGCTACCCATGTGTAAAAGCCAAGCAGAACACCCGTCTTGGAGAGACTGAAGAAAAACCCACAACTTTTAGGGAGGCTGAGCTGTTTCAAAGTCACCAAAAACCATGGGCTTACAAGAACAAAAAATCGGCCCATTTACAGGCAAAATATCACAAAAGAGTACCAGCCTATCAACCCAGTAAAGGAAGGAACTGCAAACAGGAAACCAGTCAGCCCAGCCATGTCCCACCCTTCCCTTCCTCTCTGCAGAATGTCTGTAGCAGGCTCATAATGCTATCGTTAGATTTTACAAGGAAGCCACGGGAAGGATGATAGGCCGCTCATCTCTTGACATCTGCTGAGTTATTCTTTTAATAAATGTTGAATATAAATGTCCTTATTATTTTGAACCATTTTCCTTGATAAGTTTTGCCTACATTTGAATAGTATGTTGAAGCTGCAGATTTCATGATAAGTTAAAGCAGTGCAGAAATCACAATTCACAGATGAACTCTAAGTTAATAAAGAAAGGAAGTAACATGGTTGGTCAGAACAACAAACAAATCAGCAGTTAGTCAACCACTGGCTTACATCAATTTCCACCAACTTAAACTCATGTACACTTACTTTAATCACTTTTAACTAGTACTGTTCTAACTGGCTGTGAAATGCCCAACCACTATGCACCTATGTACAAACCCACTGTGTACATTTACAACACAACCCTTACACCTAAGGCTCAGGGAATGTTGCAGAAGAAGGAGCGGAAAAGATTGCAAGAGGACCAGAACTAACGTCTGCTGCAAGATAGGAGGCAGATATGGAATCCAAAGCCAGCTCAGGCTACACAGTGAATTCTAGACCAGATTGAGCTATATAGCACCCTAGCTCAAAAAAAAAAAAAAAATCAAAAACAACAAAGTGATGGGTTTCAGCAATTAAATTTCCAAAACTCTAAGGTTCACATCCAATACGTAAGCACATAGGAACAGAAAGATAGATCAGCAGATAAAGACGCTTACTATAGAGCTTGACACCTGAGTTCAACCGCTGGAAGCCATTTGGTGGAGGGAGAAGAGAGAACAAAGTCTCAACTGTTGTTCTCCGACCTCTACACTCGGGCTGCTGTGGCAAGCACATCTACACACGTGCACGCGCACGCGCACACAGATATAGATAGATGGCAGATAGATAGATATGATAAAAAACTCCACATAATGCCAACTGTATAATCATCTGCTACACAAGCCTTAAACACCATGCTTAGGAAAGAAATAGGAGAGGGGGTGAGAGGGAGGGAGGGAAGGAGGAAGAAAATATTGTTAACCCACTTCTATCAATCTAAAGACTTATGTGGTAAGCAAACTGCCCTGTCCCCTGTGGGTGGAGCCTGCTGAGAAGCAAGACATTTAGACAAACACAGGCTCGGGGAAAGGGGTCAGACTGCTACATCACAACCACGAGAAAGGGAAACCCCTGGAAGCAACATTTTAAACTTGTTGTTTGTTGGGGAAGTAGACCCTTCCCTGCCTCTTTGTTAAATTATTCCCTTTTTAAACTTACCACCCTCCAACACTGGTACCCTTCTGTGACACTTCCTCACCAGCCCTGAAATGGCCTGCTGGGATTAACCATCCTAACCCCCCCCCCCCGCCCCCATCATGTCTGGCCCCAGGTCCTCACAATGACAGCAGAAGATAGGAGTCTTTTACCTTCAACTCTTCAAACTACCTGCTGTGTACTGCTCCAAAGCATGTATTGAATGAGTTCCCACTTCTCCAGGCTTCATATCTCTTGCATGCTTGTCACGGTTATTTATTGCTCGTGTGTTCTCTATATTTTAAGCTAGTTTTTTTTTTAAATATTTATTTATTTATTTACTCACTTATATTCTATAGAACCCACCGTGGTGTCAGGCATGGTTCATAGGAGCTAAATAAATATTTACTGAAGTAATCAAGACCTGACTATACATCTCACAAGAGAGAAGTTCATTTGGTTTAAATAGATTCTTCCTTTAAACATGAAAGTTACATCCTAGGAGGAGAAATGGAAAAAGCTCATACATCTAAAGAACTATATTAAGCAATAATGGGATTAACAGCTAGCTGACTGCTCCTGAGCCAGGGGAAGGGCTAGGCACACAATGGGAAAGACAAGAAAGGCACGGAAGGAGGGAGGTGGCTGTCAGACATTCGGAGCTGTAGTCTAAGGGTCTAAGCACAGATCAGTAATAGGAAGTGGCAACTGACAGACAACTTGGGAAGGCCACACAGCATCCTTCCCCACAGGACTTCCAGGGATTTCTAAATGCTTAGAACACTGTCAGGACGTCACCTTTATAGGCAAGGCCTCCTTCAGTCTTCATGCCTCTATTAAGTGTAGTGTTATTATTCCCGCTCCTAAAGATGACAGAATGGGAGTTTGGATAAATAAAAGCTAGCTATGACATACAACTCCTGAGTGAGTTCAAAGCTGAGCCTCTGGCTGTGCTACAGACATTGCTTTCCAGCCAGATAGGGAATGACACATTTCCAATTAGAAGGTGACTTACTAGCACAACAGAACCATGTGAATAGCTTTATGTGTAGTCTACAAACCTCAGCCAGGTCATCCCCAGTGCAGACATAATGGCTGGCTCAGGCTACACCCTATTAACCTATAATGTGGATCTCCAGCACGGCAAAAATTTGAAGGTAAGCTAAGGAGGTTACAATGTGGTTGCCACCTCTGTTGAATCATCCTCTGCATCTCTGAATACAATTTGTTTCCTCTTGCTTACTATATAACTCGGGCTTGGTTTTGAACTCACTGTGTAGCCCAGGATGGGCTCAAGTTCATAATCCTTCTGCTTCAGACTCCCAAATCATGGGTATATAGGCATGCGCCGCCATAGCAAACCAAAAATTCTTAACTCTTTAACTTTGAACTTAATTTTTAAACTAAACAATGCATTTATTATAACTTATTATAACTTATCATACATGTTTATATTTATTCATTTATTATACATTTATATTTAAATTTTATATATATATATATATATATATATATATATATATATATATATATATATCCACAGACCTCCATTTCTTCAGCCATCATGGCCTGAACCAAATTCTCCCTGGCCTAACTGTCATAGGCCTGTAATCTAAATCTGGCAACACAGAGTAAGAAATTGGTCTTGAAGTTCAAGGCAAGAGCCTCATTTATATAATTTTTAAGATTTACATTTTTTTAATTTTATGTGCATGAATATTTTGACTGCATGTATATCTTTTCCTTACATTCATGCAACACCCACAGATGCCAGAAGACACAAGATCCCCATGGAACTGGAATTACAGACAGCTGTTAGCTGACATTTGGGGACTGGGACTCAAACTGAGGTCCTGGGAAGAGCCATCTCTCCAGCCCCTCATTAATGTAATTTTGAGCCAAGTGGTGGCAGTACATGCCTTTAATCCCAGCATTCAGGAGGCAGAGGCAGATGGGATCTCTGTGAGTTCAAGGCCAGCCTGGTCTACGAAGTGACTTCCAGAGCAACCAGAGTTACAACAGAGAAACCCTGTCTCGAAAAAACAAAAACAAATAAAATATTTTGAAAGCTATTTGCTTCAAGTCACATCCGAGTGTCTGGATGCTCCCGTGATCTAAGCATCCTGATTCTACAATTGAGTGACACACTGCATTGAGTGGCACACTGCAAATGAAATCCTTATTCAAATGTGAGCCCTCTGATTCCGGGAGTATAATGTCACAGCTTAGAAAGCAAAGAGACCTCACCAGTACAGATGTCCCAGTAGGGATATTCACTATGTGTCGCTAGGATCTCCATTGGCCACATGAATCCAGCAGCCTGGCCATAAGATCACCACAGAGTAATCCTTTCTGGGGATCCCCTAATAGACATGAGGTTTCTCTGTATTTTATCTCTTTTTTGATCCTTACAACAGTTCTAAATGAAAAGGCTTTAAGTAGACTCTATGCTAAAGATAAGGAAACAGACCAAAAGCTTCTAAGGCATACTAGAAGTCACCTAAGAGACACACTACAAATAAAACCTGCCTCTGGAAGGGAGTCAATACTGTGGAACTAGTCACTCAAAAACCATTCCAGTAGCCGGGCCACACCTGTGCTGGTGGAATGCTTCCTAGCACATATGACATCCTGGGTTCGGTTCCCACCCCTGCAAAAACTGGATGGGCATGGTCGTGTTTGACTATAATCCCAGGACTCAAGAGGTAGAGGAAGAAGGATCAGAAATTCAGAGTAATTCTGACTACACAGCTTGTTATCAGCTGCTCCAAGACATATGAGATCATGGTTTGGGTTTTTCTATCTGTCTTTTTGTTTTGGGTTTTTTTTTTCTTTGTTTTGTTTTGTTTTGTTTTGTTTTTGTCTCTCTAATAGTAAGTCTTATGGACTGTATATTTTCCCACAAAAAATAATAATAATAATAGTAATAATAGAAAAATGGAAGTTTGTTTTTAAAAAGACACATCATTCTTGTTCATTATGCCAGCTCTCACCTGAGTCTGTATTAGTTGGCTCACAATGACCTCACATATTCTGGGAAGCAGGAAGACACCACTCAGGCTTTATGTCCAACTTAACCTTTGACAGTGTGGGTTTATTCATTCAGTGTGTATTTACAGGCATCTACCTTACAGCCAGTATGACCCTCAACTGGAAACATTAGTACTCAGACACACCAGCTAGTAAACAGCTGCTGCACCCCCACCAGCACCTGCCCCTTCCACACTGGACATTCTAATATCTTCCATGTGGCCGCCTCCCATCCTAGACCTACCCACAATTCAGTGCAGCAGGAAGCTTGTAGGACTCTGACTCAAGGCCTTGTGGCCAGCTTCCAACTCAACTAGTGAATGCCTGAACCTAACCCCTCGTTAAATATTTTATCATCCTCTAGATAGGACAGTGAACAAAACAGATAAGGTCCCTTTGGTCTGGGAAAGAGATAATAAACAAGTAAACGTACAAGGTAACTTCAAAGACTGAGTGCTGTTGAGGGAATAAAATAGCCAAGAGCTAGGAAATGAACAAGGTTGGGGAGCAGGGCAAAGTTTGAGAAAAAGGCTCTCCAACTTGGGGAGGAAAAAAAAAACAGGCATGCAAAGGTCTCGAGTAAGAATGTTCTAGATAAGGAGAGCACAAATACCAAGGCTTCTGGTGAGAAAAGCTGTGCAGCTTTGAGTTAGAAAGCCAGCATGACAGGAGGACGACAACACGATGCCACACGGGTTCCAACCAGAAAAGATCAGACGCAAGCACAGACAGCCGCCAGATTTGAACTGGGGCTTTGATATGATCTCATCTTTATTTTTTAAAGACCACCCTGACTGGACAGTAAACTCAAAGGGAAACAAGAGTACTAAAAGGAAGTTGGGGGGGTGCGGGGGGAGGATGCATGACGCTATGGAAATAACCGAGGAAAAAGACGGCAGTTTTGGCTCGGGCTATGACAGCATTAAATGGAAAGGTGCATTCTGGTTCAATTTGTGTTTCAAGAGTTTGAGCCAATCACACTTCTGATTGAGTGTAATGTGGGCTGAGGGGCCTGAGGGAGCGAAACGACTACTGTCTTTTGATTTGACTCATTAATTAAAAAGAGTTCACTTTTCATTTTTGTTGCCTTTTGTTTGTTTTTCGAGACAGGGTTTCTCTGTATAGTCACAGCTGTCCTGGAACTCACTCTGGAGACTGAGGCTGGCCTTGAACTCTCCAAGATCCTCCTGCCTCTGCCTCCTGAGTGCAGAGTGCACTGAGTGCAGCACCACCTAGCTTGAGTCAACTTTTCTTAGAAGGGGTGGTGGTTACTGGGGAAATAAATCAGCTTGGCATAAGTCGGGGGAAAGTTATGTTTTGTCACAATAAATTTGTGATAAATTAGATATATAATGTGGAACTATGCAATAGACAGTTTAATGTTGACATTCATAAAAATTCTGTGCCGTAGGCCGGGAAGTTTTGGTATTATCCAAATCTTATCAATAAGAAAACAAAAGCTCAGAGAAGACTTGTCTCAAGGTATGAGCCAATGCCCCTTGAATGATGGCTGATGTCACATTTGAAAAGATGATCGTCTTCGCTCTTTCTGATAAAACACATACACCTGTTTTGACTCATAGGCTACACGGCTGCTGCCAAGAGGCCCTTTCAGACCCAGAGAAGATTCCCTCGTAAGAGTGAGACGGATCCACCTAGCAACACTGAACAAATAAGAAAAGTAACTGATACATACAACTCCTATTACTATCTTATAAGAATGGTGTCAGCAATTAAGTTCGTATGGATACATGAAGCAAAGGCATAAATCCCTCTTTAAGGAGTGACCACGATTCATTTTTTTATATAACAGTTTTGGAAGAAGAAAAGAAAAAAAAACCCTTTTCTGAGGAGTACATTTACAAAATCAGAAAAGCCGCCTGGGAAAAGGCCAGTACAAAGACAATCACCTTACACTCAGGACTGAGCCTGGGTGTAAGACAAGCTCACGCTTGCTCAGCACTTCTCCCACAGGCCAGACCTGCTCTTTCCCCTTCGGATGCTTTAAAGTGACAGAAACTTTCACATTTGCTTTATCTCCGGGTATTTTGTCATGAGCCCAGTGAATGTGTAATAGTTAGACTCCATTTCAAAATTCTAGAAGTAACTGGTGAAATGAAACCTCACTCTAAACAAAACTGAGAGGAAAGGTAGAAAGATAGGCGGAAAGAGGGAAGGAAGGAAGGAAGGGAGGAAGGGAGGGAGGGAAGGAAGGGAGAAAGGAAGGGAGGGAGGGAGGGAAGGAGGGAGTGAGGGAGGAAAAGATAGAGGAAGGGAAAGGGGAGGGCAGATGATGACCTGAGAGACCCTTTATGACAAAGGACCCAGGAATAACAGGGTCACAAAACATCAAGAGTCCCACAGGCAAAACATGCTTGGTTCATGGCTTAAATCAGGAGATTAGAACAGGCCCCCGTATTTAATCATACTGTCAATCAATCAAGTATCAATTATCAGTGTTAAGGGGAAAAAATAGCATGCGTGCTTAATTCAGCTACTAGCAGTCCACTGACCATTCCCACCAGCAGCTCGCTTTTCATGTACGCTCTTAAGATAAAAACAATAGCCTGACTGGCACCACAAATAATCTAGTACCCTAAGACCTGGAAGGAAACTAGGGGTCAAAATAGCCAACACGCCCCATTTTATAGACAAGGAAAATAGAGCTGAGAGAGAGTAAGTGACCTGACCCCTTTTTGTTGTTTTGTTGATTCTTGGCCTCTACCCCTTAAACTCTAGCATGCTGTTTATAGCACAAGAGAAGGGGCCGGAGGGGATGAGCGGGATTTTACAGCATTGACAAGAACGAGTGACTGAAGTCCCAGAAGCAAGGCCCAGGCTTACAGTATGGCTATCAGCTTGCCCTCTTCCCTCCCTGCAACTGCTGATGGTGGGCCCTCCCCTGGAGATTCAGGCTTGCTAAGGAAGAGTATGGTGCCTTCCATCTGCAATCAAGGATGCAAATCCGTAAGGCCCAGAAAGGTCACACAGCAGCAAGCTTCAGGCTCCAGAGACACCCTGGCCTTTCTTGGGGATAAGGGGAAATGTCAGCATCCTCCCTTGCCTGTAAGTAGCATATTCTTCAATTGGTATCACACCCAGCCCTAAAAAAGATCTAGTCCGGGTTACAGGTACATTTTAGCCATGACCGCTTCTGTCTTCTTTTGGCCCAGTCCTAGCATATCCAGAAATTTCCAGCTGTGGCATACTCATATAAAACTCCTACTGAAACTTGTATGCTTTCAGAGAACAAAACAACTACACTCAAACTTACTTTTGTAAAGATCGCATTGAGTTATTAGGAAAGCTATAATATATGCATGGCTTATATCCCATTTTTCTATTGCAAATGCTTGTATAGATGAGTGCATAAATTGATTAAAAAAAATAACAAAATAATCCTCTCCTTTGCTGTCTAGAATATCCTCTGTCCCACACCCACTCACAAAATACCTTAACGGGTTTTAAATATTCTATAATATTATCATTTCAATCATACCCACACTTTTTCCCCCTGGGTATTTCCTCGATAGATCTGGGTGTTCTTTGCTCTAAAATGCTGATAACGACAGAATCCAAGCTACACAGCATGATTCCAAGAGTCTCTCACTAACTAGATAAAAACAAATCTACATCTAGAGAAGATGGCTCATGCATGAAATCCAAGCACTAAGGAGGCTAAGACAAGAAGACTGTCTCAAATTTAAGACCAACTTGGGCTAGGAAGTCTCAGGCCAGCCAGCACTGCATAGAGAGGACTCTCACTCAGAGTAATCCAAAACAAAATTGAGGAGGAGGAGGAGGAGGAGGAGGAGGAGGAGGAGGAGGAGGATGATGATGAAGAAGAAGAAGAGAGAGTAAGTACCCCATTAATGTTAGTCCACTTTCCATTCCTAATCAGCTCCCAACCTGCTAATAATGCCCCCTCCTGCCCCACTGGAACGTGGCCTGTGATGTAACAACAGTGTCAGCTGGGGGATTAACAACAGCATTGGCACTCCATCGACCTGGTCACAGAAAATAATCACAAAGAAAGTACTCACGGCATAAGAACCTATCAAGAATGCTGCGTTTGCTCTTTTCCGCTGGTCGAAAGAGGTGTAGTGCACTATTTTCTTTCTTGATAAACTGTATGACTAGAAGGACAAAACAAAGACGTGTGTTACCACGAGGACAAACAGGCACAAGGCACCATCTTCTCTCAACGTCAGCACGTGTGGCAGTTCCTACAATGCAACACCTTTCAACTCTAGCTCCCATGGTATTGGGATATGAGTGTTTGGCGCTGAGGGTCCCCATTAGCTCACATTCGGGGTAGGAGGGCCTTACTGGCTCACTTTCTGGTAATCCACCTGGATGTAAGAACTGACAATTTAACAAACATGGACCTCTCTGAGAAAGGAGATGAATGAATGCAGTTGGAAAAAATTAAATCATCGATGCCCCATTAACAGGCACCATTTCTGATCATCTATTCTTGATCTTACACATATGATCCTACGCTACGCTTTATTCTTAGCATGACACTCTCACTCCAAGAGATGTTGATATCCTTTTCATATTTTACAAGTTTAAGATATGTCAACCGTCCTATTGTCTTCTCCATTTTTAGAGACCAGTATTAAAATCGTCTTTCTAGTATATACTCTAATAGCCCCCTTTAAACTAGCTTAAAGTACATGATTAATGGAAAAGAGATGAACCATCAAAAGGATATCAATGAACATCATAATTCGGCAGCCATATATCAAATTCATAAGCGGGATCATTAAGCACTTGCTAAAAGCCAGGCAATATGCAACATGCTCCAGTGTTAAAGTAAATCAAAAATAAAGCAAAATGGTTTGCTGAACATGTGCTAAACATGAAAAATAATAATTAGATCTATCCAGTTAAATCAAATTATTAGGCACAGTTCAAATCTAGAGAACATGGATGTGGCTCAGTTAAACCTTCACAATTTCCTTGGGTTGCAAGACTGTTATGGTATAGTGACAAATGGATGTATTTAAATAGCCATGTAAGTAGGCACTTAAGACTATATTTCCTAGACCATTTCTATAGTTCTGTAAATATAGATTCAAAAATGCCTTTTAATACTATAATAATAATTCATATTAAAAACATAAGTGGATTTTTATACCCAATACATTGAACACAGCTACAAAAAAAACCCCACTACAATGTTATTTTCTACAAAGAAAAAAAAAAAAAGCAAAATCCAAGAACCAGGGTGCATCATTTTAGCTTATGCATGAAACCAAGTATCTATGCATATCCCAGCTAGAGGCTAAGAGACATTCAGCATCCCCTCAGACATGGCTAGCTACAAACTACATTTTCTGAAAGCAGTAATGTCTTTGCTAATTGAACTTTTGGGAGTTAGTATCTAACTCAAAGATAATCTGTTCTTATCAATGCCCTTCTTTTATATGAAGCAAAAAGAGAAAAAAATAGTTGTGTTTAATTCAATCCCATCAAGTGTATATACTGAAGTTATTCTATACTTCAAGGCTATTATCAGTGGTGGTCACGCCTGGCTCGTTGCTTTCTCAATTTTGTATTACTGAGTCTCTGAGCATTTCTTTATTTAATTTTACTATTTGTTGGTTAGTTTGTTTTGCCACTTTTTGCTCTTTACCAATAAGTTGAGGTTGTTTGGTTGGTTGTTTGTTTGTTTTGAGACAAGGTCTCACTATATACACCTGACTGGCCTGGAACTCACAGAGATCCATCTGCCTCTGCCTCCTGAGTGTTGTGCTCTCCATCAATAAGTTATGATCAATTAACAAAGGTTAGATCTCTAACATCTGGCCTCTGAGTCCCCATTTCTAAAGACGGCCTTACACAAGAGAGGCTTTGCACATGGGTCAGACTGAGCACAAGGACTCAGCAGCTCCCAGCTTCCCACTCTTGTGTGCCTTGTGTCCCTAAGCCACTGTGAGGAGGAAACTATCCACAGGCCATACTGAAGCCCAGATTCTCTATTTTGATGCACTTCTCTAGTAAGTAATTCCATAAGCATTTCAGTAATTCAGTAGGTATCTAGTAAGGATTTCCATGTCGCACCATCGCTATGGTTTCATAGTGTGGAATTAAATCTACCTGTCAAAAGTGACAATTCATACTGCTCTTCTCTTACTAATGTTCATCTCTTGGTGGAGTTTGGGGTGTTGCTGTTGATTTGTCTGTTTTTGTTTTGCCTTCTTTCTTTTAGTCATGGTCTCACGTAAGCTAGCCTGGCCTTGAACTCACTCTGCAGCCTAGGATGGCCTTGAATTCTTGCTCCTCTTACCTCCACTTCCCAAGTGCTGGGATCACAGGGTGAAATCATGCCAACAGCTCTGTTGGATTATTTGCGGTTTGGAGTAAAGCTTTTTTTTTTTTTTTTTAATTTCTGTGTTTTCTTGTTCTCATTCTCTTTTTCTCCCTCTATACCTCATTCTAAATCATATAGGTTACAAAGTCCACCTTGAAATGGAACCATGAAGCCAAAGGACAGAATTCCGAGGAAGGCTTTCCTGTCACTGGATGGCTGTAAATGTTTTTATTTTAAGTAAAGATAACACAAGTTGATTTTTTTTTAATTTACAATTTCACAAGATTTCAACAATTACAACAGATAGTAGTCTTTGCAAGATCCGTCTAGAATTTTTAACTGTTTATTTACTCCTTTATTTGTGCACGGGGTGGGGGATGTGCATCACAGCACATATGGAGGAGTCAGAGGACAACTTGCAGAGTCTGTTCTCTGCCATATGAAGGCTGGATCTCTCTTCCTGTTTCTGCTGTGTACTGTGTACTCCAGGCTAGTGGACCACGATCTTCCAGGCAGTTCTCCTGCCTCCGCAACCCACCTCAGTACGGGAGTCCTGAGATGACAGACACGTGCCCCTACATCCAGCTCTTTACACATGTTCCAGGAATGAAACTCGGGTGGCCGGGCTTGGGAGCCCAGCAGTTCTCCCTGCGAGCCACCTCCTCAGCCCTAGAAATTTCAACTATCTCAAAACATTTCCCACGGAAAGCTGCCAAGAGAAGCAAACACACCTTGTGGTTTTGTTTGCTCAGAGCTTACAACTGATTTATAGGGGGAAATTTGGAACATTTATCCTGCTCGGATGTTCCTGGACTTAATTTTCAGAGTTTATAACTCCAAAGCTCTGCAGCTGAGGAACGATCCCCGAGTAGTAAGGCCTAGACGCTGTGTCCCACGTCAGACCATGAGGAATGGAGTTCTTGCTCAAGGAGTCAAAAACAACTCCAAGTGGATGACCACAGAGAACTTTATACACTGCAGCCTTGTCGAGTGCCCTCCTCACCTCAGTCAGGCTTTGCTCCTATAGTCACTCTACCCAGCAATGGTACTAGTGACAACGTTGACAACAATGTTCCGAACACTGCAGTGAAAAGCATTAGGGGTAATAAAACACTATGTCGGTTATTTAATGTTTTGTGTGATTGGACTGATAAAATCTTTAATATGTTTTTCCTTTCAAATATGAAAAAGCCCACCCTTTCAATAAACACCCAACCTGTTATGCAACCCCAGTCCCCTAGAAGGAACACCACCAGTGGGAACACATCTCCACAGCCCTCAAGATCCTTCATGAAGATGGTTCATGGTGACAGGATCAAGAGTCCTCTAGGAGACAAACCTCCAGACATATCTGGCAGGGAGCTTCACCCTGAGTGTAAGCAGCATCAGTCCATTGGTCTGGGGACCCAGAGTGAATTCAAAGGAAGAAAGGAAGCTGAGAGACAACATTCGTGTCTCTGCTGTTTGACCCATCCTTCACACTCTTGCCACCATGACCTCCCTGCCATGATGGACTGGGTAACTCAAGACTGTGAGCCAAACCAAACCCTTCCTCCCTTCCATTGCTTCTGTTGGACATTTTGTCACAGTAATGGGAAGATTGAATATTACAGAAGAACTTTTATCACTCAGGGAGATACCGAATTTAGGCACAACATGACCCTACTTCATAAATATGCCCACCAACATTTCCTGAGATTCTGCCTTACGCCCAGGGGAGAGCTTTGTGCCACCAGCAGGACATTGGCCTCCTCTTCACTCTGGCCCATCTCCTCTGCAGTCTCCCAGGTAGACCTGGCTCTTCAAGGAGAACATTTGCAAAGTCATGAGCACACGTCTGGCTTTCAGTAAGCTAGCCCTACTCTTACAGCTTCTTTATTCCTTTATGAGAGATACTCAGAAATCACAAAAACACTGTAACAGCAAAGAAAATGTAAACACCGGTCAAGTCAAGCCAATCTTAAAACATAAAATGGAAGATGTCTCAGGAGGAATACTGAGCCCTCTGGCCAACTCGCCTACACAAGATCATGACAAGGCATGCTCGACAGCCACTACCCTCCCTAGATTTTAGATTTCCATCTCAAAACTGACCTGTATAGCCTCCTGAACCTTCTCAAGCTAAGTTGACAGCCAGCGCATTAGAATAACAGTAACACCATCGCTAATATCTTGGTCATTTGCTAAATCTCATCATTTCCCAAAGCAACGGGAAGGATGCAGAGGGGTCCGGCTTAACAGCATGCAGAGCGCTTGTCAAAGCAGAGGTCCCGGGCAAGGCTAAAATATAATAAGCCTGCTGCATTTTACCAGAACATAAGCCGGGTACCAGGAAAGGCCTCCTGCAAACACTTCCACAGCCAAGTGTGGGAGGCAGGAAGAATCCAGAACTCTCTCGATGAGGCTGATAATTGGTGTAAACCTCAATTATGAGTCCGTAACAAGTTCTGTGGCTCAGAATTTATTAAATAAGTCTTGGGCTGAAAAAGGTCAGCATTATAAAATTTTTTCAGAAATAAAAATAAACTAAATTTAAGCCTAAACTTCATTATATTTTATTATTATATTATTGTATTCCAGTGCATGTTTGCAGAAAACTGGTACAGAGGGCCCTAGAGAGCTTAGAAAAGCACTGGCCGCTGGGCCCACCCAGAGTTTCTGATTCCATGGAACAGAGCCCGGGAAATCCACTACTCTACATTTATTGGTAAATTCTGGAAGAAAGTTACATGCAGATATGATGATGCTCCCCTCCCACCCAGACCCTCCCTCCCTCCCTCCCTCCTTGGAAATTAACGATGCAGTTAATCAAATTATTCCCTGAAAAACATTAACGTCCCTTGTGAAAGAATTCCAAATCATGCTATCTACCTTTTAAAAGCACACTGCAGAAAAACATTTCCACAGTTTCCATGGACGCCTGAGAAACCTTTATCACAATGAACAAATACATGCATTACAGGAGACAGCACCTCAGACACAAGGTCCCTCGAAGGTCTCATACCTAAGCCAGAGCTATTCCAGGGGTTCAAACTTCAGATACTCTCAGCATTCAAGAACTTGGAGTGGGCCAGGTGACAAAGGAGTTCCTACCAAAGCACTCATAACACAACACTGCTGTTTGAAAGATGCCCCAAATCCAAAATTCTCAGTGCATTTTCATAAATCATAGACGCTCGCTTCAGATTTAAGTTTCTTTTTTCTTTCTTTTTTTTTTTTTTTTAAAAATAGTCTTGCTCTGTATCCCTAGAACTTGCTATATAGACCAGGCTGGCCTTGAATTCACAGAGATTCTCTCTGCCTCTGCTTCGCAGATGCTGGGATTAAAGATGCTTGGCACGACACCTTGCTCATTTAATGTTTTTTTGTTTGTTTGTTTGTTTTAAGAATGTATTCACCACAGGGCATGACTATAGACAGAATGCTAACCGCTTGGCTGTGCCCAGGCTGAAGATGTCCTACCACTCCTATTGGCATGAATTGAGCAACTGCTCCAGGAACAATTTATGGGAGGAATCCCTGTCTCTAGTCACATGTGTGATCACAAGTTAATATCCGCTGCAAAGTATTAGCTAAGGCAAACAAACGAACAACTTCATGGGGACGCACTCGCAGAACACACACTATGCAATCACTGTTTCATTTAACAAGCTAAAAAGAAAAAAAAAAAAATAGCAAAAGAGCATCTGTTGGTTTACAGAATCAAACCTGGAGAGATTTCCAGACCTTCTTTGCTTACCTGAGAATCAAAGTTTTATGAGAGTCACATGAATCACAATAAGTATGTACTGTATCATCCAACGTATTTAATGGTCCTTGTCAAGCCTGCAAAGGGACACTGTGACAGACTGACACAAAAATCAAGGGAATGGCGCCACATACACATCTTCTATCTTTTCATGAAAAGCTACGTGAAAGGTTGCATTCAGCCGTAGTAACTCTAGAAGAGAAACTTGCCATGACCACAGAGGTAGAAGAAAATGAAGGCATGCCGACATAGAGAACAGCACAGACTAGCCGGACATGACAGCGACACACGCAAGGCATGCATTTTACTCAGTTTAGATCAGGAAACCACAAACCACTGAACCATCCGACAGCAAAATATGATGCTGTTAAGTGCAAAACTGAAAGAAACAGAGCTAGTGGGTCACATAAAGGCACACTGATACCTAAGCAGCCCTTCGATAGAGTTGCTGGCCGTGCTAGAAGTTAAATAGTCGAGTCATTTGATTAGGACAGTATGTTTAATTCAGCTATGTGAATCAGTCTGACTGCAATAAAGAAGACACTAGTAGAGCTAGATTGATATACTCCTTAATAAGAAATACAGCCCATGCACATCTCTAAGCAAGCAAGTGTTGCCAGTGATGGTGGTCAAACTGAGGAGATCACAGCACAGGGACCGTGGTGGCCAAGGCATTGTTCTCTTACTGGTGACTAGGTTAGCCCAGTAAAATGGTCACAGCAATCAGCACCTTGACAGCCATCAGGGGTCACTTGCCAAAGCAATAAAGTGAGCAGGTCTTCCAGTGAGCAGCCAGGGTTCTACATGTTTACCTCCAACTTTCTCAGGAAAGGGACATTCTTGAACATTTTCTTTGGCTGCATAAGATAAGATATGGTTCATGTTTTGTTTGGAGCTAAGATAAAAACAGGTTGAAGTCTTTATTTTAAAAGAAAACACGTGTTTCTTACAGCCTATTTTTGTTTCAAACCAAGTAGATTGCATAACTAAATGGCATATTTGCTCAAAAAAAAAATCACTTATAAAATTATTTCTCAGCAGGCAGAGGCAGGAGAATAAAGAGTTCAAGATCATCCTCAGCTGTACAGTAAGCTCCATGCCAGCCTAGGTCGTATGACCCTGTCTCCAAATGGTAGGGGATACGTATGCATGTGTGTGTGTGTGTGTGTGTGTGTGTGTGTGTGACCATTCTGATCATACAATTGAAGGTACTTGAGAATTCTTTTATCAGGGTCTTCCCGCCCGAGGATTTCTCAATGCATATAAAAACATCCATGCCTTGCCTTTCAAGCTCTAAATGCTTTCATTCCCATGAGTTAGAGTCCCACTGCCTCTTTAAACTACATGCACTGTCTTCTGAATGCGGCTGGCTTTTCTTCTCCCCAAGCCCACCAACCTGAAACAGAAGAGAGCTGCATGAAGGGAACTCAACATGCTTTTGTAGTTATAGAAAGAGAGCATCTATCGTTACATCAAAAGAGCTCTTGTGTACAATCACCTGAGAGCGTGGCAGCTGCCTGGGTTCCAGTATAATTACTGCCCTGATTCATTCAGCAACAAGGGCATTCCCAGAACCCACCCCCTGCCAGGCCCCTTGGTGCTTTAATACAATCCTTTCTTCCGGGATGCCGCTCTTCTTGCGCTTTTATCCTGGAGAGGTAATGGGGGGTGCTTTGTAAATGTCTCTGAACATTCTTTGAATCCTTTCAAAATGGTCCAAGATTACTGTAATTGTCCTGTTGATTCATAGCAACAGCTGTTTTTTTTTTTTAAATTGCTGTCCTAGAAAATATCTCCTTTCTTCTAATTTTTTTTTAATCTAAGCTGAGAGTTTCTGTTTCTCTGACAAAAAGCAAATTCAATAATTAATAATGTATGGACTATGTTAAGAAAAGCTTGTTCAATCATATTACTTTTATTAAATTTTCAGGTTTTTTTTCAATTAGCTTTGATTTTTTTTAACTGATTAAATTAGGAGAGAGTATTGTTTATACTTTAACTACTGCCAACTTAGTCTACTGCTACTACAGCCTTGAAGCACTTATATTGACGCTCAGTGTTCTTAGCATTGTCTGAGCCAAGGATACCTTGGAGAACTAACAACGAACTAGATGTGATTCTTCCCAGAAGAGAAATGTAAGTATACACCAAAGCGTGCGTGTCATGTCAGGGTTCACAGAGCCCTTGAAATACCAGCCCTTATAACAGTCCTGTCTATCAATCACTGAAGACACTTCCCACTAATCAGCAAGCACAGCTCTTCAATTGTTCTCATGCCAGTAGGTCTCTTCTCTGACTGCTGCTTCCTCCCAGCAGGAATTGGCCAGAAATAGCAAACTTTGACCTATGATTGCATAACTTGCTACTAACAATTTGTTAAACAATAGTTTAAAATGAACAGATTTTTTTTTTTATTGGTGGTAAGGATAATGCTTTTTGTTTGGGGCACTTTAAGCAAATATTTAATGAGTAATTCTTCATTCTGAACAACATAACTAAAATTAAAGTCACTGGGAATCAAATGTGCATGGATGTACCAAAAAAAAAAAAAAAAAAAGAATGAAAGAAAGAAGAAAAATCAATCAATAAATTTATAATAAATCAACATTTCAAAGCACGGACTTGAAAAAAACACCTATGACAGTTAAGAAATGAGAGGCTTGGGAACTGAAATAGAATTCATGGCAAAAATCATCTACCAACCTCAGACATGAAATCATGAAGGAAAAAGCATGAAATCTTAACTTGAAGAAAAATTCCAGACTAGAAAATAATGTGTGCCCAAAGCATGGCTTTAAAAAAAAAAGTAAAATTGTAAATATTTTAAAAAGTGAAAGAAAGAAAGAGAAAGAAAGAAAGAAAGAAAGAAAGAAAGAAAGAAAGAAAGAAAGAAAGAAAGAAAGAAAGAAAGAAAGAAAGAAAGAAAAAGAAATTAGGAAATCACAAAAGAGAAACCTAACAGGAAGTTATTAATTAAGACAATGCTAAAGGGTAACAGTAAGATGGCTCAGCAGGTAAAGGTACTTGTCACCAAGCCTGACAAGTTTGATCCCCATGATGCACATGATGGAAGAAGAAGAGAGAGAGAGAGAGAACAAGGAATTAAGCCAGGAGGATGTGCCATTTAGCGAGATACGCCATGGTGACTGATCAAATGCACGTGTCGGGTAAACTAGGCTCGGCGTGGCGAGAGTTCCAGAGGTTCCTAATAAATCAGGCCATGAAATCATCGACTGTCAGTTGTCAAGGGTGGGGCTGGCAAGCCAAGGCTTTTAAAAGGTTTGTCTGCGAGGTTCCCTAACCTCAATCAAGATGATGGAGCATGGGTAGCAATGGTGGGGCATCGGCCAGGTACCAACGCTTTGGGAGGATGGGGAGACTGCAAGTGTACAGATGCTGCAGAAGACCGAGAGAGAATGCTGTCGGGAGGAGTGTAATAAGAAGAGCATACTCCAAATAGGAGAGCGTGGACTCTTAGGTTCCTGGAGATGACACGCCCAGGGTGGCAGCCACAGCCACTGGACAGTAAAAGGGCCCAGAAGGAACTGAGCACAGAAGGATCCTAAACCCAAGGCCCAAGTAGGTTACTCTCAAGGCAAGGAAAATGTGAACAGTGACACCCAACTCTGACTTTATCTGTGACACCTAACAGGTCACACACCATCTCTCTTAGCCTCCCATCTCTCCCTGTGATCTCTTTGTGACCTGACTGTTGTCGTTTAGATTCCGAAAACTGTATTCACCAGCTTCCCCATAGGGAAATGACAGTGTTAAGGTAGAAACAGGTATTCAAAAACTTCTCTGAAGAACTATTATGTTTCCCACCTGGACTTACAGATAGGACATTAGGAATGTGACTTGGCATAGCAGCTTAATTTTGAAATTTGCAAGCTTTCATATCGATCTTCTAAGACAATCCTAACTGCCATGTTGTGAAGCTCTAGAATTTTTTTTTTTTTTTTGGTGGGGGGCTTTTTTTTTTAGATAAGTTCTCTCTATTATGTAGCTTTGTCTGGCTAGTAACTGACTATGGAGAACAGGCCTTAAACTCACAGATATCCGCCTGTCTTTGCCTCCCCTGAGTGCTGGGATTAAAGGCGTGAGCCACCATGCTGGGCTAGAATTCTTATTTTATAGATGAAGAAACAGAGTTCACAAGTCCAAAGCTTTGGATTGCTAACGTAAATCTTTGTCTCCTGACATAGAGATTCAATTTGATATGGTTCACTGAAACAGCCCAAGACTTATTAACAACTGAGTTTTGAAAAGTCAATCCTTCAGAAAACTACAAAGAACCCATTAATTGTATTAAAGCTAAAAATGTCATTCCCAGCATCTAGCTGACTACTGATCACTGGAATGAACCAAGGGGGGGCTGTCTGAACTTTAATGAACTTTCATAATGATGTAAGGAAGTCTTGGAAATGAAAGGAAACTTAAGTCTTTATACACTCGCCCAATCTGTTAGGTATAGAATGAGGTAGAAAAAGAGAACAATGCAATGTGCCTACTCTTCTACAGTCACTATAAGTAGAATACTGAGTTAGATGCATGATCTCATCTTCCTAATAATGATTTATTTCTCTCTAGTAACTCCAGATAGTATTTATGGTTACATGTAATCCATGGTTCATGCCAACTACCTAAGAGTGTAACTAGGAAACAGGGGCTTGGGAGTTGGCTTAGGGGGTATGAACATTTGCTATACAAGTATAAGGACTTGAGTTTGGATCCATCGGACCCATGTAAAAGTGGGGGGTAGGGAGGCACACGGACTGGTAACTCTAGATCTAGAAGACAGAGATAGGTGGATCCTAGACACTTGCTGGCCAGTGAGCCTAGTCAAATGGTGAGCTCCGGGTTCAGTGAGAGACCCTGTGTCAAGGAATAAGGAGGAGAATGGCAGAGCAGGACACTCAGTGTCTTCCTCTAGCCCTCACATATATGTATACAGAGAGACAGAGACAGAGACAGACAGACAGAGAAGCCAGGAAACCCCTAGATCCTCCCAAGGAAAACATGAAGTTCAGACATTGACTAATGATCTTTCCATTATTAGACCAGTCATTTAAAGTTCATTTTATATTTAAAAAAAAAAAGGTTATTATTTACCTCCTTATGATCATAAAAATATCCATTTTTCTAAACTACAGATAGTGGCTTCTTGGCTCTTGTTTACTTAAAGGAGTTCACAAACACATTTTTGAGTCAGATAATACTGCATGATTTAATTCCTAAAAGAGCTGAGTGTGATAGGTTTTTGTGTTATGTAATTATTACCTAAAAAGCCATTGTACGGCCATATGACACGATGAGGTCAATGGCAAACGTCTGTGAATGTATAAAGCACATAATATATTCTACAGGAAATGCTCTACCAGACTACATTTATATCTAAGTTCAACAAAAAAAAAAAAAAAGGCAATGGCTGAGCAGTTATGTGTCTAAGAAATTGTACTGTAGAACAGCAACACTTTTCCCAATGTAAAGAATAGAACAGCAAACATTACAGGTCTGTGATTATCTTAGGAGCATACATCGTGGTACACTGTTTTCCCAACTGAAACATTCCGGAGGTTTATTTAGAAATTGGAAGAAAAAGATAAATATTCGTTTCCATGTAGTAAGCTTAGTAACCCTAGTACTATAAATGTCACTTTCATTCACACACTCAGAGAAAAAGTCTATGTGACAAAATTCATATATGCATACAGAAAATGAGAAGGAGCTCATGTAAAACATACACTGCAGGTGAATACTGCACGCCTGCCCACATTCTGTTGTCACAGGTACATCACTCATGCCTAGGTCTCACTGGGTTATTAACTTCTCAGAGATGACATTCAACAGTTATGCAAAACTTTCCATCTTGACCAAGTAAAACCTGGTTATGCACCTGATGAGACCCTTCATCGCCCCATAACAGCATCTACAAGCAGATCTGAAGGCTTCAGGAAAAAAAAAAAAATCTATAAAGGAATCTGATAGAGACTCATTAACAACCTGAAAGGCTGTGCCCTTTCTCAGCTCACTATTGCAATGACTTCATTCAGCTCATATTGTGGTTGTCCTGAAGAATGAAAGAGGTTAACATGTCCTTTGCAGTATAATCAGGAGGATCGATTTCAACTTCTAGGTGAACTCTCACAAATTTCTAAAGAACTGAGACTCCTGACTAAACAGTGTGTGCAGACCAATCCCACTGGGCAGGTTTTCTGGTTTAAACATTTCAATTCCAAAACATAAACACTTCTAGAATACTCACTTTTAGTTTCTTGTTTAGTTTACAGCAGTATCTGTACACCATTGCCAAGTTCAGAGGTCCAAAATCTGCATAGAAACTGAGATATATACATATATAAAATAGCATTTAGTACAAGCACAATTTTCAGTTAACATATATGTTCACTCTTAATTTCATCTAATTTGTGATCAGATTTCAATTATCTTCAGGAATAGGTTCATTGCATAATTAGTCTGGCCCATGCCAATCCAGGTAACTCTTAGTTCCACCCACTCATGGCCTACAGAGAACTACTTGGAGAGTTTTGGGTTTTGAGTCCTTTTAACTCCTTGCTGTGCCATTTAGATGAAAGTATTGAAAAGCCACCAAGGGAATGAGGAATGTGAATTAACTTGAGTGGAACCTACTCTTTCCTGCTTTGACTTCTTCACTGATTCCATCATAAAGCTCATGAACTCTGTTCTAATTCCACATCTTCACTCAAACACTCTCAACCCTCATGTATCTTAAAGGCAGTGGTCCTTTTTACCTGTCTGTTGTTCTTAAACTACCTGCATCATAAGACATACTGGCTCCTCTTCCATCCCCCTACATCTGCAGAACAGTCATCAACCTGTGTGTAAACCTCTCTCACCCACTGTCATGAGTCTAACTGCTGACTCAACAGAAAAAGAACGATCTTGTCCACCTCTGACCAGCGCTGGTCTTCACCTTCAGCTTCCTACTGGACCCACCATCTTACAGGCCTTCCTACACCTCAAACTCAATGTGCCTACAAGCTATCTTTCCTTTAAAATAGTCCTGTGATTTCTCTGAGTCACGGAAGCATGAAGCTTCTCAAACACTGTAGAGCAAAAACAATTATTATATCAAATGAGCTGCCATTCTCACACACCCCTTCCTTTTCTATTCCCATCATAGCATCAGAAGCCTCCTTCATCTTAGCCAAGCTTTGTTGGAATTCTCAATCTCTTTCCCAGTGATAGAGCGTGTCATCATACAGTTCAATCTCACTTCTTTCATCTCCTCCTATATATTACTCAAAAATACAGGGCAGCTCCTCCTACTGAAGGATAAATCCACCAACCCAGCAACCAAAGCTTAACTCAGCTGACAGGCTGATCTTGTCTCCTAAAAGGTCCTCTTCTATCTTCATTCCATAAAACACACCCACCTCTTACCTCCAAACATTTCATCCCTTCAAATCACAACTCTCCACTCACACCAGTCCTCTTACCTAGAATGCTCTGTCTTAACTTCCTCAAGATCTCCTTAAGATGCAGTCACGTTAGGGGCATTAACTAACCTTTGCTCAAAGTCCTTGGAACTTACCATTTTAGTGACCCTTTCAGCAAAGGATACATAACATCACACGTGATGGAGAATTTTACATGTAATTCTGCCTAACCAGCTGCAACATGAGCTTTTCTGTCAAGGATCCTATTTATACCGTACATGTTTGGAAGAATGTCCTAGATGCAATACCACAAGAACTGAGTCACTGTGCAGAGATGCTCATTAGTACTCCAAATTCAACTCAGTCTAGAGCACAAATGTATTAAAGATCAGCACATTTGCCAAAAAAAAAAGAATCTTCCAAACACCCTCTTACTGAGGACGACATTTAAATTTTTTCTGTCACCCAAATTACACAAGTCCCTATACAAGTCTGCCAACCCCTACTGGCCTTTGGTAAGCAAAACATACTGACTTTGTATATTTTTATCCATGTTAAGCAAGGTAGGAATGTTTTGGAACTTATTGCACTAAAATTGGTTGCTTTTGTACACAGGCAAAATAAATAAATAAATAAAATGAATAAATAAATAATCAAATAAATAAATAAATAAATAGCTCCAAAAAGCAAACTTCTAATGATTTGAAGTAAAAGTTCCCTATTTATCTCTAAAGTTCTGGGTGTGATGTTAAAGTCCCCAGTGTGGTGCGGGGTTATAAATATAAACAAGACCCCACTGAAAGCCACTCAAGTGAGGGATGGAGGTGTGTCTCAGTGGCACAGTACATACTTAGCATGCACAAGGCCTAGGTTTAACCCCAGCACTAGGGAAGGAAACAAATATAGTTACCTCACTGCAAGGGTTGGGGCAACGCTATTTCTACAGCAGACATTTTTCTTGTTACTGGATTTTTTGGAAGCAGCACTTTTTAACAAACATAGCTTGGCATTTTTCCTATTGGAATCTCCTATATTGACCCTTGTATAATTTTAAATTAAATGTGGAATTTGGGTCATTATCTCAGCTTTTGAAATTCACGCTGGACAAGCTTCAGAAAAGCACAAATTGGGGCTAGAAGAATAATGGTTAAGTGGTTAGGAGCACTGTCTGCTCTTCCAGAAGAACAAGGTTCAATTCCCAGCACCCACATGGTGGCTCTCAGCCATCTGAAACTTTAGTCCCAAGAAATCCAATCCTCTTTTCTGGCCTCCATGTGCTTTGTACACACATAGTCACAGTCATGCAAGCAAACAAAACACCCATACACGTAAACAATAAAATGAAAACAAAAAAATTAAGGAAAAAAAAAAAACACAAACAATGTAAGTCATGTAACTCCAGCTTTATCAAAACCACTGCATCTCAACTTCAAACTCACACTAAAAGCTACACAATTTAACAATGGATTCCACTTACATAAATTCACTTGTGGAAACAGAATGGTTTATGATTAGAACTATTTTACCAAATTCCAAGAAGGTTGAGTGGGTATCCTCCAATAATACAAAATCAAGTAAATCAAATGGAGACCTCATCTTTACAAAGATCCCAAATTGCGTAACCTGGTAAATACATGTAGGCTACTTAAAACAACAAATAAATTAAAATTTCAGTTTTCATACCTGAAAACTGAAAACATTTTCCATTAAAATATATTCAAAAGCCGCACGTGACGAAACTGGACTGTGTGAAGCCAAATGGGCAATACCAATCAAGATGAAAAGATATGAACAAAAATGGCTACCACACATTAAGGAAATTGCCACGTACCAAAATATAGAAACATATAAAATGCCTCCAGTGAGAGATATACTGTATCAAAAAATAAGGGAGAAAAGCAACTCAGGAAGACATCCCTTTGTTAGCCCTTGAACTACACACATACACACACACACACACACCCTACTACACACCACGCACATACATACCACACATATACATACAATTTCTTTAATTTAAAATTTTTTAAAGAAAAAAATCTGGAGTAGGCTCCTGAACTTCTAGTCTAAACATTGACCAGTACCATCTCTGTTTTGTCAAATTCTAGAAAAATACCTCCAGACTCAAAGGCAAGGAAAGACCTGTCCCCTACTTTGTCTTGGTGAAGGGAGGCAGTACTCCAGTCTCACTCAGGAGATGGAAATAGTATTTCATTATATCAGAGCACGCTCATCTCCAAATAAATGAGTGAACAAATCAATCTCCCCATCAATATATGTATTTCCTCTAACAAGGTTGGCAAATTATAGATCAATAACTAAAATGAATCTCAATAAGTTCAATAAATTAACATAAGTCAACTGTTTTTTTTTTTAACTCAATAAGTGTAAAGAGCTAAAATCAACTTGTTTTAACAGCAACGAAATTCAAAGAACTGATTGAAGCATGTGGAGTCCTCCAGGTAGACATTGGCAAGAGAAGAGCAAAGGAAGGCTCTGTCCTTATCAGAGGACTAAGGAAGAGGAGCCCAAGAACAGAGAAAACATTTTCCAGGGTCACCTGCTGCCCACCGGTATTGAACCCCCAGGGTTGAAGGATATAGAAGCTGAGCCCAGAGGCCACTGGACATCCCAGCATGTCCTGGACTTCTCACGTGATTTACAAAGCTTATGGTTTATCGTTATTTTGTTTTTGGTTTTTCTAGTGTGATGTAATGTATGTGAGTCTACATTCCTAGGGAGATCGTCTGAAGCACTGATACGCTTTATTCTACACATTTTAGAAGTCTCCTACAAAATTGTTCAATTCCTCAGCAGAAAGGGATGCTACGTTCCAAGCACTGCCTATTCCCTACACAAAATTCAGGGCCACCCATTCTGAGCAAGATGCCACTAGTTAATATATTAATTAAAAGTTCTTATGAAACCAAAGAAAAAAAATAGTTTTTAAAATAGAATTAACAAAATAGTGTAAGAACGTGAGGCTTTTGTTTTTCACATGTATGGTGTGTGTGTGTGTGTGTGTGTGTATGCGTGCGCACGTGTTCATGCGTGAGGCTGTGTGTGGATATTGGTCCTCACCTCTCCTTGGAAAGAGTCTCTCCATGGCTATGGGAGCCAGACTACCTGGCACAAGAGCTGGAAAGTCTGTCTCCGCCTGCCATCCCTCTATAGGGGATGTTGGGGTGACAGCGTCTTATGCCACAGCATTTGGCCCTCTGTGAATTCTGGCAATGTAAATTTAGATTATCAGACAAGCCTATTACCCACTGGACCATCTTCCAAGCTTACCTTTAATTTTTTTTTTTAACAGCACTGTTGATACCATTTGTCTACACATTTCCTCACGCCATTATTTGTGGGAAGCTCGCTGCCTGCCAGTCCCTACCCACAAGGAGTTCACCACCTACTGAGAAAACTAGTAAGTATTACAGTAAATATATATAATGCTAAACTAGCATTGTCCCTCTAACACAGAGGTTATACAGATATCAGTGTATCTGCAGTTTCGGTGAGATTAAACATGCTGTCTCCAGTCTACCAGCTAACATTCGCCTGGCTATTGCTGTTTCCCTCCAGCCAGAAGATGTTTCTGATCATGACAAAAACTCATAATGATCAGATTTTCAGAAGATCCTCATTACACGGTGAACACTAACCTAAGACACTGAGACTCAAGTCAGAGCTCCCGCCCATGCCCTTAAGAGCACAACCTGCCACAGTCACAGACGCCAGTGAGCACCTAGCAAATTTCCCTGTGCACAGGACAGCCTGAAAAAAACTAAAGGCCACTTGGTACCACTGGATTCCAGTATCAATTTGATCACGCTGCATCCCTACACTGGTATCTTAGTCTCATTATGGATTCTCACTCCTGTCCCTGGATAGATCTTTTCAGGAAATCACAGGTGCCTCACACGAGGAGTGTAAGGAGGCTTCTCCACTTTCTTCAGCTCTCAGCACAAAGCAGGGTTGTGCAAGCCTTCAGCTGTTGCTCCTGTAAAATGAGTGATGAGACCACTCTGCCTTAAAGCCAGGCAATGAGACCAGAGAGTGTCAAGGAACCTTCTAGCATCCAGCTCTATAATTTCATGTCTTTCCACTCTTGAGCAAGCCACTGAAGGGAAAGCCCCTTCGAACTCCGATTAAGGAATCAAGGAGTGCTCTGCTAAGATTAAAATTCACTCCTACAGAAGCATTCTCAGACCATGTAAGTTAACCCTGTTATTCGCTGGCAGCTACTGAAAGCAAGAGGAGTAAACAGAGTTCCCACCGGGGTGGCAGAAACCACCCGCCTTGACACCGATCCACCTTGCAAAAAAGGCTGATTCTCACTCTTTGAAAGCAGCCCAGGCCTGAAAAGGAAAAAAAAAAAAAAAAGTACTCTAAAACCAGTGGCAATGACAGCATTACCTCTCTAAGCCCCTGGAATTAAAAAACGACACCTTGCCTCCAAGAACCCAAGTGGTGCAGCTCCTACCATCTCTTTCTTTGGAGATTTATTTTGCAGCATTTCCTCACCTTACTGCCAGTAAGTTCAAGCCTCAAGGAATGTTTTGAGCTTCTTCCTCAGACCTTCTGCAATATGCTACTTCCCACTCCTGGTTAACACCTACTCATGCTATAGGTCTCAGCCCAGTCACCCTTCCTCAAAGAATTCTTTTCTCATTCCCCCTTCTTCGCTCTTCAGACATGCATACTCCACAGGCTCTGTTGTCTGCCTTCAAAGAACTGCAGGTTCTTTAGGGGCTGTAGCTCATTTGGTAGAGTGCTTGCCTGGCATGCTCAAAGCTCTGGGTTCCATCCCCAGAACTGCGTAAAATGGGGTGTGGTAGGAAATACCAAGTTATGTTCAGCCACAAAATAAATTCAAGGCTGGCCTGAAAGACACTATCAGAAAACAAAAACAAAACCCACTATAGGTTTCTCCTCCTTCAGAGTGCTTGAGATCATCTAATTATCTAATTATTGTTTAACTAGTCTATTGTCTAAAACCAACCACAGGGCAAGCTCCAAGAAACAGACTGAGCTAAAAGTTGGTTCCTAGGTATTACAAGTCCTGGGATGATGAATTAAATAAAGGCTTGGTGCAGATGAACAAGGTTGGTTCATTTGAAAACACGAGGGGAGAAATAAAAAAAAAAAGAAAAAGAAAACACTTTTCCTTCTAACCATTTGACATTGTGCCTGGCTAAGTCTGACTAGAGAGGTGATAGATATACCACACTTTATAAGCTTTGGATATAAAACAAGGTCAAGGGGCTGGAGTGATGGCTCAGTGGTTAAAGGCACTTACTGATGATATTCCAGAAGACATGTATTCAGTTCCCAGCACCCACAATGGGTGACTCACCACTGCCTGCAACGCCAGTTCCAAGAGACCTGGTACTACGTCCTATCCTCCAAAGGTGCCTGCACTCATATGGTATACACACATAGACATTAATAAATAAAAAGAAATCTTTTTTATTTTTTTAGCTAAATAGACAAAACTGACCCAAAAAGACCATAGTACACAGAGGCAGTAAGGAGCCCGACAGTGGTGAGTTAGAGCAGCCCTCTTGGATGAGGAAAGTTGGGGGCACATCACAGTCTTCTCCCACCACCCCATCTTCATTACTGATTTGCTCCAAATGGGGCATGCGCCATAAATAACCTCAGCCCAGAGACAATCACCCCACTGTCCATCACAATGCCCTTTCTTTCCTCTTCTTCTTCAATCAGTCTGAGAGTTTTTTCCAGCCTAAATCACCCGAGCATTTACTTTGAGTCTCCCAGAACTGCAGGCGTATGTTCTATAAGCACTGTGGAAGCAAGTCTGCTGCCGGCATTGGGGAAAGGGTGAGCAAAATCACAAAGGCATCTACTTTCTGGAGCCACCACACACAGCTTCTTAAAAAGACCTTTCAACCCTTCTTTAATCTCACAATTAGCAAATGAAATATTTTTAATATTTTCAGGTCTATTCTGCTGCTCAGAGTCAATAATTTGATTTCCACAGCTAATGTAAATGCTGTATGAAATCCTTATTACTTAAAAGTAGACAAATGCATACAGTAAAAAATCAGTTATAGCCAGGAATATGACTCAGTCAGTATAATGCCTGTTGTGCAAGCATCAAGACCTGAGTTTGGATCCCCAATATCTGTTTGGCTAAACGCACCTTGTAATCCCAGCACTGGGAAGGTGAACCCCTGAAGCTTACTGGCCAGCCAGTCTTGCCAAATCAAAGAGAGACCCTGTCTCAAAAAATAAAATGGGGAGCAACTGATGGAGATACCTGATATTCATCTAGGCCTAGCACAACACACGCACACACACACATACAAACAAACAAGTACACACATAAAACACAAACAAATAAATATGAGAAAGAAATCAGTTATGCTAGGATCCTAACTCAGCAGTCTCATCAATCTGCAATCCAAGAGAACCTGAATCATAAGCCAAAAACAAAGTTAGGCTGCTTCTTTTTAAAGCTAACCATGAACCCACTTGCCCTTTAGTCGTGTTCATACGAGACTTGGTCTCACAGAAAGTCTGGTCTTGTTTCAAACATAACGTACAGAAAACAAGATATCTGGTGTCTACTCCCACCACGTGTTTAGGCTCATCAGCAGATCGGGTGCAAGCGGTTGTCAGAAGCAGGTGCGTCGGCCCAACAGTACACAGCACCAAGAAAGTAGTCAGCTCAAGGCCAGGTGTGACGATGCACACGCGTAATCCCAGTACTAGGAAGGCTGCTGCAGGAGGGTCACAAGCTCAGGGCAGCTTGGGCTATAGAACAAGACCCTGTCTAAAGAAAAACAGAGAAGGAAAGAAGAAAAGAGTAAGGACGGGAGGAAGGGAGAGAAAGAAAACCTCAATTTATAGACGTTATCAATAAATATTAACTATATAATACCAAGGCAAAATGTTAACAAAGAGGAGCTCTTGGTGTATCAGAAAAATGCAGGTGTGTGTGTGTGTGTGTGTGTACACCTGTTTGTGTACCTACGTATCCATGTGCACACACATGTCACAACATGTATGTGGAGGTAAGAACTTGTGAGAGTTCTCACCATGTGCATCCTGGAGACCGAACTTAGCTCACAGGGCTTGGTAGTAAAAACTTTTACCCTCTGAGCCATCTCACCCACACAGGCCCTTTAATCTTTAGAAAGTCTTAAACCTGGATCAGTGAACTGTTTACACAATGTATTTGTAATTATGGAGTCTGAGTACTACAGAAAACAATCAGTCCATTCATTAAGACAGAAGCACAGGTTCATTTTAGAAAAGTATATGGTGTTTCAGATAGGATTTTTGTAGGTTGGAGATGTAGTTTGGTGGTAGAGTACTCGCCTAGCACAGGTGAACCCGTGAGTTGGTCTCCAGCGCCTCCAAAATACACATATGGAGCTTTCCAATTCTTACTAGCAGGTACCTTAGTGAACTGTCAACTCCAAGATGAAAATAAATGTTCTACTTGCATATATGAATGAAGGAGAGCAATTTGAAATTAAATCACCTTTTCTAGATCTCAAAAGAAAATTAAATTTTATAACAAAAGAGAGCCAAACTAGCAAATTCTTCCATTCATCAACAAGATATGAATATGTTGAAAACCAGAATACTAACTTGATTAATAACAGAAAAGGCTCATTTTAAAACTATAGTTCAGGGATTGAGGAGACGGTTCATCAGGTGAAGAAGCTTGCCGCAAGAACCTGAGTTTAAATCCCTGGAACCCATGTAAAGGTTCCACAAGGCTGTCCTCTGACCCTTCATGTGTGCACCGTGGTGGTGCACACCCACACAAACATCTCATATACAGAGCCACACACGCACAGAAACACACTAATAAACAAAATAAATTTAAAATTACAATTCAGTACAAATTAATTACAAATTCAGTTTGATACAGCTCTCACTCTGTAGCCCAGGCTAGCCTCAAGCACACAGGAATCCTGCCTCAAACTCGCTAGGATTACAGGCATGAGCCTCTACCTTTAGCAAACACAAACGTTTCTTATGGAGGAACTCACCATCAACCACAAATAGTTGTGGTCATTTCTCAGATGTCACTTATCCAGGATGTCAAGGATTAAACATGCTTCAACCAGAACACAGAACTTGAATGGCCCCTCCCAACATACAATTTTTTTGGTAGTCCTAGAAGTATTAAATTAATTTTTTAAACAATTTTTTCATTAAGTTGAAATTAGAGCCTAAAAAACTAAACAATAAATTTTACAATTAAGTGTAGAAAGTCCAAACCATAACTCCAGCAGCTGTCCCACACAACTGCCCAGACTTTAAACCAGTATCTAGGTCAGGCATTGTCTTTTTTCTGCTTAAAGACCACAAAAGTCTAAGACTCCATTACAATGAACCTTTTTTACTTCCAGTTTCCCATCTGACAATGCAAAACAGAACCACAACCATAAGCAGGCTGCTCCTCCTTCAGACTTAAACACATAAACCTATTTAACCTGTCACTTTCTCCCAGTCATCCAAGTTAAAAATAAAAATAAAATAAACTTGTATCGCAAACAGTTCTCCTCTCAAACCATGGGATCACTTGTGCCCTTGTCAGGGCCTTTCCATTCATCCATAAGCCCAATGGGCTGATACCCAGCAGCCCACTGTCCAGCCCATCTTCACCTGTGACTGCTCTCCAGTCAAGTGTCCCCTGTAAACAGGCTCTTGCTCTTCCTAAACATATCTTTTCTTACGACTTTGCCTGAAATTTCCCTCCTTGCTTGCTTGCCTTCCTTCCTTCATTCCTTCATTCATTCCTCATTCATTCATTCATTCGACTTGGATTTCTGGGCACCACTCTTACATTAAGCACAAGGCTAGATCTAGGGATATGACAGTGACCAAAAACTGGTTAGCACTGGTCTTCAGGCACCATAAAATGCCCTGTGCTCGTTACACATCGAACACCACTCTGCGAAGAAGTCTTTCAAAAAGCAGGGCAGGAACGAGTTTTTATTTCCTTCACTCCTAACACAGAAGACTACAGCTTCATACGCTGACCTCCCTTCTGCTTCCACTTCCTCATTCACCTATGTTTATCCAGTTCTCGCTCCGTCTACATGTTATTTTCTTGCACAACGGTATCAGCCACTTAGAGATTTCAAGTTGTGCCATCCAGTCTTTGTCTAAGCACAAAACGGTTTTGAGTTGCGGCTAAGTAAGTCATTTCCTTTGGGCTTGGGAATGTGTTTATGAACTAACAAATGAGAACATCTGATGTCTTAGGAGTCTACGTCACACAGAATAACGAAACCCCCCTGAGATAACCTGGCACAGAGCGCCATCTCCCAAAGCCCACTCGGATCACTCTCTCATGCTACCTGATAGAAGAAAGTCCTGTTAGAAGACACCTTAGCACTTCAGTTCAAGTGTGTGTTTTTGCCAGGGTTATCTCAAGCTAGCTGAAAAAAAAAAACTGAGTAACAACTGACCACTGTGAAGATTTGTCCAGCCCTACACTGCCAAAGCCTAAGAGGTCAAAATAGAAAATATTTACACAAAATGAAAGTAAAATTTGATGGTAGTTGGTCACATAACTGAGAATGGACTGTGAGGGGTAGAACATAGTGGCTCACATCTGTAATTCCTGCACCCGACAGGAGGATTGCCAAGAGTGCAAGACTAGCCTGGACTACAAAGTGAGACCTTGTCTCAGAAAACCAAAAAGGGAAAATAGTACTTGCTGTGAGGGTTAGCCGTGTAGCTCAGTGTTAGAGCACTTGCCAAACATGCATGAGATTCTAGGTTTGAGTCTTCAGTACTGAGAGAGGAAGGAGGAGGGAAAAGGAGGAAGAAGAGGAGGAGAAAGGAGGAAGAGGAGAAGAAAGAGGGGGAGGAAGAAGAAGAAAAAGAGACTCTAAATGTATATCAGTAAGTGCAATGCTTCAGAATAACTTAGTCGTGTCCACAGGTATGTACATACACCAAGTAAACACCTATAACCTATGTGTCCAGGACAGATGATGTAAATACCAAGTCTGGCGGGCAAGATGTCCAATTAGTGGAGTAACCAACTGCTTTTAGATCAGATTTGAGTCCTACTCCACAGGAGGGAATTCAGACCTGGTACTGTAAACTGAGTCATGACTCTGGAGGTCACAGATCCTAGAGAGGAACCTACTACTGCTGCTTTGCCAACCAACATGTGCTCATCCCTACAGATTAGTGCTGCCTTCAAGCCTGGCAGAGAAGCTTCTCTCTGCAGTGACCAATAGTTAATGCAGAGACTTGTAACTGTGCAAAGTACTAAGAATAAGTACCTACTGAGTGCTCAGCTCTAAGTTGGACATTGCTATCAAGGCAATGCTGTCATTGCCCAAGGCTCAGGGAACATCATGGAAGAGGGACAGAAAGAATGTCAGAGTTGGAGGATGAGGAAGAATGTTGTAAAATGTGTCCTTTGGGCATGGCATGGGTGTCGTACCCATGAAGTAAGTCACTGTAGTCAGGATTACCTACACAAGATCAGTCTTCCAATAAGCAGCTCTAATTGGACTTAGTAGGTAGAGAGAGAGAGAGAAGGAGAAAGAGAAGACATGAAAATGAGGTGTGTTGGGAGTGACTGAGAGAATGAGAGTAGTTACTTACAGGCCTGTGTCACCAGGTTTATGTTATGTCAGAAATTGAACCCAAGTATTTCACACATCCCAGGCAAGCACCCTACAAGCTGAGCTCCATCCCCACCCCTTGTTTTGTTTTTTTAAGACAGGATCTCACTATTTAGGCCAATCTAGGCTTGAACTCAAGAATCCACCCGTCTCATCTTCCTAAGTAGGGGTCACCACATCCAGCTGAGACTGTTCATTCTTTAGTCTTTTTCCAGTGCTGGGGATTGAACTCAGGGCCTTGTATAGGCCAAGCAAATATTCTCCCACTGAGCTACAGCCCCAGCCAAGACTGCTCACATTTAACTAGTAAAAATACTTGGTGACTTTTTTTCGACTCACCAAAGAAACTTCCTAAGACCAGATTCAGCTCTTTATTGAGTGCTCTGTCATGAAACTTTAGTATCTTTCTTCTGAAAAACCCAAGAACAGAAGATATGGCAAAGTATATGATTGGAAGCAGAGAAAACTCACTTCCCACACCATTAGCATCCAACCCCACACCCAAGATGATCATTAGCAGTACACAAGGGTTCTGACAATTAACACATTTGATTTGATTTTGCTAAGTCTTGAGCCAAAATTCATGAGACAAATTATTAAAAGTTAGCCTCTACTTAGATTACAAGGTCTAACTCCAATACCAAAGAATTAGCTATTCATGGAGAAGAGTATGCTTTAGCTAATTCAATCTAGCACAGATAAATCTTTGAAAGGCTTTAGTTATGGAACTACTTTTTGAGACCAGTGTGGTGGAGGCAAACACCTTTAATTCCAGCACTTGGGAGGCAAAGGCAGATGATCTCTGTGAGTTCGAAGCCAGACTGGTCTGAGTTCCAGGACAGTAAGGACCACTCAGAGAAACCCTGTCTCAAAAACGTAAAGAATAAAAATTTAAAAAGGAACTACTTTTTGAACCACTAGTATTTTTAAGGCTATATTCTTGTTTTCATTCTGGCCCATGAAAAAAATCATAACCCAAGGACTGGGATTTTTTTTTAATTTTGTTTTGTCATTTTTTGTTTGGTTTGTGTTTTTTTGTTTTGTTTTGTTTTTTTGCAGCACGGTTTCTCTGTGTAGCCCTGGCTATCCTGAAATTCAGTCTGTAGACCAGGTTGGCCTCAGAAATCCATCTGTCTCTGCCTCCTGAGTGCTGAGATTAAAGGCATGAGCCACCACTGCCCAGCTCAAAGTATGATTTCTTATTAAATGATTTCTTATTAAATTTATTAAAATGTCTCAGACCTTTGTGGATAGATTCCATTAAGAACCAAGTAGAATCCAGGCATAGTGGTGTATGCTGTTAATTCCAGTACTCATGAGACAGAGGCAGGCAGATTTCTGTGAGTTCAAGAGCAGTCTGGTTTATATATAAAATTTTAGGCCAGCTAAGGATACATAGGGAGATCAGAGAGATAGACAGACAGAGACAGAGAAAGTAAGTTTAAATTTTCAGTCTCATAGCCTGGCCTCCATAAGCCATTTTTGCTCAGTTTGTTCCACAGGCTTTTCAGAAGGTCATTATTTCAGTCATGGAGTTCTACCATCCTTTAATAACTCGACAAACTTCTGCACAAAACACAGCTCTATCCAGACTAAACACACTCTCATATTTAAAGAGCCCAGTTAGTAGTTTCTGAGGTGATAATTTACTCGGTAAGGCAGGATTTCACATTCAACAAATAATTATAGGTAACAGGCTATATGAAGCCCTGTGTGACAATGTATGTAAACACTCTCCCTTCTCTGGAGACATGCACAGTAGGATGTCTGCCCTCGGGACATGCTCCACAGATAGAATCCAGGTGACTACACAGGCTTCCCAGGGACTCTGCAGGCTCTCTCCTTCAACCTTTCCAAGAAGGGAAGACAAAAAGAAATATTCCACAGCTTCACCCTCTCCTCTTTCCTTCCTTACTTCAGATTTTTGCCTCCTGATTGGCTAATCATTTATAGCTTCTTCCTTTACTCCTCTCATCTGAAAACCCTTGATCTCTTCTTCTCCAGAAACATCTCCATTCTTTAAACTGCATCAGCTTCTTGGGAAATTCCCAACTTTAAGTATTTCAAAGGTATGCAGCCTTCAAATGATGTGACTAGCCCTTACATTTTTCAAATTCATTCTGACCAAGACAGAATGCCTGATCTTCCTTGATGTTTATTTCTAGTTATGTTTAAAAGTTGTTTTGTGCCTTGTTTGGTGAGGGGCTGCCTAGGTCTTGACATTTTGTACTGTCTGCAGGTGCTGGCTTTATGTGAGGGATGTTTGATTGCTCATGATCTGCACCTGCTATCAACAGAACACCTGAGGAGCTTAGGTATCAGTGAAAACCCCTGAGATGAGAGGCTCAGGGTTCCACTGTCCAGGACAGTGCTTGCCATGATAGTGGTTCCCTCTGCTGATGTCTGGCAGGGTTTGCACCTATGAAAGTGTCTCCCAGTCTTCCTTGGAGAGCCACCACAGTAAGTGTTTTGCTACAACTGGTGCCTGCAACATGGGGCATGACATCACGCCAGCTAATCCAACATGGAGACATGGAAAAATGAGAAAGAAACTCCAGACTGTAAAGTACAGCTCAGGGCAGCTCCCAGAAAGATAATATTCATGCAAAGATAATGAGTAGAAGTCTCTTGAAGGTAGAGGAGAGTGAGAAAGGAAATAAGCTTCTATGAAGAGAGAAAGCTTTAAAAATTAAGTGAGAAAGAGGGCTCAAAAGTGAGAGCCACAGACTAGAAGCTTTTAGAGAAAGAAATTTTCATGGTAAAAACAAAGAATTCACCTTGAGGCAGGGAAGAAGCAAGGTTTCAACCACTTTTTCTGATCATGAAGCTGATGTTTCCTCCTGACGCTGACGGTAACCAGGGCATGCCAAACAGAAACCAGAGTGTACTGTTATACAAACTGAGTTTTCTGATAGCTTTTTGTGTGTGTGTACAGCTCAAGATGTTATGTTTGGGATCTATGGAGAAGATTGTATGTTTCCCATAGCGGTAGTAAAAAAGAACATCAAACTACCAAGACGATTTTTTGCTAGAGATTCTTCCCACAGGCCCAGGACCCCCTACTGTGTGGAAGCCAGGGCTTGGAGTCAAGAAGCCTTATTTAAACTGAACAGTTTCTCTTTTCTGCAAACCTGACTACAACCTGTCTAGATACTAGTGAGGCAGTTCTGACAAGACACATCAGCTATAGTGATGATAACTCCACCCCTTGAGGGAACCCTTCCTGAAGACAAGGAACACCAACGATGATTCTGAGAAAAACACTTGCTAAAAGAATCAGGACCAATGGTTGCTGCACTATAAATAAGTCTTTGGAACATTATCCCAAATTTTGAACTCAATCATGAACTGACCAGTTTTCTGTTGTTGTTGATGTTGTATGTTTTTTTTTATTATTTTCCCTGCAAACCAGAATCTAGATTAAAATCTGGAAAGTGTTTCCTCAGGGTCAGCACACAGAAGCTGTCTTCCAGAACGAGCCGAGGTTGAATCTCATGCTGGTAGCTGAACTTGGTACTATAAGAGTTACCCAGGTGGTACTGGTTCTGAAAAGCATGCAGTGGTCATGGAGAGCAGCTGAGGCTTAGCACTGTGAGAGGCCAGGAGGCCATTGAGAGCCTTGGTAGTAGTTGAAGGCCCAGACTGAGGCTTGGCACCACAAAGAGGCTATTGGTGAAGTGCAGCCCAGTTGCAGTAAGGTACCCCAGCAATTTTGGAAATACCAGTACCACGGAATGACCACCAAGGGCAACAGTGGAGGGGAGGGACCTACCAGAACCAGGATGACAAACTGTGTGAGCTGCAGAAGGCAGAGCTAGAGAATAAGACCCAACCATTTGGAGGAGCTCGGAAGATCTTGAGTGAATTCCAGATAATTGGACATTGATAATGTTTTTCTGCTATCCAAAGACACTGTGGAAAACTCGTTTGGTTTCATTTCATCGTAATTGTCCAGGCCTCATAATTGTTCCTCTTGTAAATAGTTTTGCTGATGTAGTATTAAATTGTGTTGTAGAGATAAAGCATTTTTAATTATCTTATACAGAAAGGGGGAAATGATGCAGAAGTTTATTTTTTATGTTTAAAATGGTTCTTCTGTGCATTGTTGGGTGAGGAACTGCCTAGGTCTTGGCATTTTGTATTGTCTGCAGGTGCTGGCTTTATGTGGGTATGTTTAATTGCTCATGATCTGCACATGCTTTCAATAGAACACCTGAGGAGCTTAAGTATCAGTGAAAATCCCTGAGATGAGAGGCTCAGGATTCCACTGTCCAGGATCACACTTGCCATGACAGTAGTTCTCTCTGCTGAGGTCTAGCAGGGTTTACACCTATGAAAATGCCTCCGAGTCTTCCTAGATAAGCCACCACAGCAGTGTACTGCTACACTTTCCACCAAAGCCAATCGTCTGCCCTATTGCCTTTTCTCACTTAATGGTGCCCTGAAGTCCACTGTGAAGGGACTATCCCAAGAACTACTTGGTTCCCTTTCACCGGCATCCCCATCAACCGCCCACCCAATCTGTTATCAAGACATAGATTCCAATCCCATCTTTCCATCAACATTGACACCATCTCAGTTCAGGCACTTTTTCTTTCCCCCTGCAGTTTCTCTGTGTGGTTTCTTACATCCTCTCCCATGGGACTGAAATGATGCTATTACATTAACTTTTAGTTGGAGGATGTATAGCCTCTGGAACTGGATGACTTGTTTCCAAATTCAAGCTTTGTAAATTATTTCAGTGACACTGGACAAAGCACCCAACCTCACCGTCCCTGTTGGCATCACGTTACCAAAGGATGGCAGTAATGCTTGCTTCACAGAACTGTGGGGGGAAGTAAATTAATAGTCGGAGAGCACATAGAACAGCATCCGGCACAGAGGGTGATGCTCTGTAAATATACGCTGTTATTTGCAATTAGCATGAATCCAGCCATGTCATCTCTGTCCCCGGGCCCTTCTAAGAATCTAAGGCACACCAGGGTAACTGCAGGTCCCTCATTCTGGCATTCAGTCTGCCCCCAGCTGACCTCTCAGTGTCATATTCCACACCTCTCCTGTGACCCGCATACACACCAGGCAAAGGGGAGGACTTACTGTACCCAGAACACATTTCCTGAGCCTCCCTCCTGCTTCTCGTTTTTCTTTTCCTCTCACATCCATATCCAAAAAGAAAGCCTGTCCGTCCTTCAAGTCAACCTTAGCACTTCTGCAGAGCCTTTTATAAACACTTCCACTGGGTATGTCCCTACCCTTCTGTGAGTACTTCCTAGTGCTCAGAGGTGAGGTTTCTCCCAGGGCAGTTTTGTTCCCTTTAATCACAGTCCTCTTAGTCATCCACCTTATTGGCTTAGAGCTCCTTGAAACCTTAAAAGAAACTTGTACATTCGTCATGTTACTCTCCGCACCATCAGGCACAGTGTGAAATGCTGCAATGACAAAAAGATGGGTTTGTGCAGGCATTCAAGACCGTGGTCACTACTGTGCCATGGTGTGGACATCAAACTAGGGAAAGTACACGCTCTGTTCAGGCTGAGTCTTTATCATATCTTCCCTATAGCCCAAGCTGGCTCGGAAGTCACTTTGTACCTCAGACTAATCTCCAACTCCAAGCAATCCTCCTGGCTCAGTATGAGCTGCCACACACAGGTTTGTTTGGGGGTGTTTTGGTTTGTTGTTTTGTTTTAGTTTTTTGTTTTGTTTGTTTTTCTTTTGCTTTGTTTTGTTTTGTTTTAGGTTTGTTTGGAGTTTTTGTCATTTTATTTTGTTTTTGTTGTTTGGTTGTTTGGGGGGGTTGGTTTATTTTGTTTTTGTTGTTTGGTTGTTTGGGGGGGTTGGTTTATTTTGTTTTTGTTTTGTTTTGTTTTGTTTCTTTTCCCTTGAGTTTCCCTTGGTTTCACTGTGTAGCTCTAACTGGTCTAGAATTCTCTCTGTAAACTAGGTTGCCTTCAAACTCACAGAGATCCACCTGCCTCTACTTTTGCTCCCCACATACTGGAATTAAAGGAGTATGCCAAAAATGCTCAGCTCCTTGTAGTTTCAAGTTCACATCCAAACTCATAAAGCGAGCTAGATGGCCTCTCTAGCAGGTCTGTCCTTAGAAGACACCAGGAAGGTGGTGGGGCATATAATTTGTATCACATAAAACTTTCATTATTGAAATTTTTAAAAAGCTACCATGCAGTGTGTTTAGTTGATTAACTGTAATTTTTTTACTAAGTCTACCACCTAGCAATCCCAAGAGCAGTGACTCAGACCTCAATAACTGAAACTTGTTCAAATGCATATTTAAAAACCCTGGCACTTTAGCCACTGCAGACGTGAACATAACAGCATATTTACACAGTACCTACCCTCAGGCACACAAGAGGTCCCTAGGCCCTCAACTCACAAAAAGAAAGCCTCGACAGTACTCAACAATAGAGTGTCCACTCAATAAACACCAATGGTGGTGTGACATCATCCAGGTGCCTGGGTCAGGGAACAGGCTGCTTATAACTCCATTCTGTCTAAGAGCAGGGTTGCAATCTGACACCAGGGATTCAGACCTCTTTTTGCCTCAGCAGCTCTGAGCATTCATGAACAGCAGCAAAAGGCTCTTTCATGGCCACTCTCACTTCAGTCATTCAAGAAGCATCTTCCTCCTGGCACTACTAAAAGAAATGTCCTGAAGACATCAGTTCCAAGACCCCTTAGGCTGAAGTAACAATTAAGGATTATTTTCTCTCAGATAAAAGATAGGCTTTTGAAGGTCCGGAATATTCCCTCTTCCAAGGCCCAATGGTAGCCAGAAATCCTGAAGCAGAATTGCCAGTAACCTTTCTAACAGGGCAAACCCTAGAAAGCTTTTTGTAGTTCATTTACCTACACTCACTTAACTGCCCATTTGATTATGATGGCAACAAACTAAACTAAATGTCTAAATTGAAGTATACAAGGCTGGTCTGAAATACCAGCTCTTTTAAAAGAATGTAAGTCAATCTTACCTTCCTATTCCTTACTATCTACTGCTTTTATTGAATGGAAATGTATCTTATTAATGTTTTACTATGCTTAAAATATTCAAATAACCTTTTCCTTTACATTCATGATCTTTTACAGAACTCAGTTCCTAGTTCTGATTTTTCACTCTCAGATTCTAATCCCTCAGAGCAAAAAAAAAAAAAAAAAATACCATCAAGTCTGGGGCACCAAATTAAAAGTAACTCAACCACACTGGACATCTTCCTCATAGATGCAACTTGAATAGAGCTCCCTGCAGTCCTGTGTCCCATTTTCTGAAAACAGGCTGCGCAAACAAAAACATCCTTCCACACAACAGAAGCCTTGTGAACTGCAAAGCTTAAACACCTGTAATACACACACTGCCTGGTACCCTGCGGGTGCTCCATAAATACCTAGAGACTGACTCACATGCCCATTACAGGTCTGATGATGACAGAGTCTATGACTGCCCGGTCCCACTCTGGGAGTGTGGGGAATCCACAATCGCTGTGCGAGTAGGAAGAAGTGATATCCATGGAATTCTAAAAGGACTGTAATGTTGACAGATTCAAACTATGTAAGTTTTGTCTGTACCCCTCCCCAAGCCCAGGGCCTTAGAAAGCCTCCTGAACTCTTGGGGGAAAGTGAATAAACCCACTTACCAAAGAATCAACAAACAAACTAAATAGTTCAGGGAGTGTATGCAAAAAAAAAAAAAAGAGGGAAACTTACTTTTCATAGACCAGCTCCTCGTCGATGGAGAAATAGTGGGTATTTATTGTGCTTTTTGGTCTATTCCTTAAAGTAGCAAAATATAATCGATCTGAAAGACAAGTTTAAAAGACAGAAGAAAACATAAGCAGGGTAGTGAGCCTGAGGGTGAGGATAATACACGAAGGACTAACAACTGCTACACATCATTTAAAGACCCTTTACCACGTGGGATTCTTGTGGAAACAGGACCTTCCAGAAAGCGACTGAGTCCCAAAAGCACAACTTTCTCAGAAGGCCAGAAGAGGACCCAGCAGGGGGCAGAGGATCTTCCGAGTTCCCTCACCCCCTAGTTGCGTGCGGGTGGGTACAGACAGGAGCTGTGAGTGCCCGCAAAACTGGAGGCAAAAGTTTGGTTCGGAAACCTCCAGATCTCAGCTGCAGCGGAACGAGAAAAGAGGCTAGCCTCTTCCTCTGCAGCTTCGCAGACTTCAAGAGGAAGGGAGGAAAGACAAGGGGGTGTGGTGGTGGTGGTGGAGGGGGGTGTCCCGAAAGCTCAAACCAGCCACACGGAAGGGTAGGGGATTAGCACATAGAGGATTAAACCCAGAAGGATTCTCAAGAGGGTAATGAGCCCTCTTGGGAAGAAGAGCCCAGGCACAGAAGCTCGCTGCGTCCGAGTACGAGGAAGCTGCAGAGGGAGCGAGGACACGAGAAAGAAGCCGGAAGCAGGGGGTCCTCCGGGAGCTGAGTGGCGAGAGGGAGCCCGAGCGCCGAGTACAAACCCAGGGCAGAGACTGGGACAAAGAGGAGAGCCGTGAGAAGTTGGGGAGGGGGGGCATGGAAGGGCCAGAGGATGCCGGGCAGCTGCTCCTCACCTTTTATGAACTCGCAAGCCCCGATTAGTTCCCCTGACTCCGCTGCCATCTTAAGCGAGATCCGCAAGGGGGAGGCGCTGGGTCGTAGCCAGCTGAGGTCACCCGCCCCCGGGGGCTTCCCCACTGCCCGGGAGCCGGGAAGCTCGCGGTCCCTATCACCGAGCCTGCCCGAGGGAGGCGGCGGGGGTCCGAGGCGGAGGTGGCTGCAGAGTCAGCGCGCGGGGCGCCCCGGGGACATTCCGCGGGGAACCGAGCCCGCTGAGCGCGGGACGCACACGCCCCGGGCTGTGGCCGCTACGATCCGGACTATGCGGCGGCGGCGGCGGCTGCTGCTGCTCCAGCTGCGGCTCCTGCTGCTCGCGCGGCAGCCGCTGCACGGGCTCCGCCAAGCCTGGCCCACGCACACCAGTTCCCACGGCCGGGCAAAGTCTTCCCCCGGCTCCCAAAGTGATCATGGAGGACAAGACGTTTGGCCCGGATCGCGCCCGTGGCCACTCGTGCGGCAGCGGGCAGGACTCCGGTGGTGTCCGCGGGGCTGGCAGCAGCTGCTCAGACTCCTCCTTCGCCACCTCCTTTCAGCGGCAACTCTTCCTCCCCTCTCCTCCTCCTCCTCCTCCTTCTTCTCCTCCTTCTTCTCTTAGGTCCGCCCCCAGACCTGCCTCCCCGCCCTCCCTCGTCTCCCTCCACTTTCACTGCTCCGCGGCCATCCCTTAAAGGGACAGCTCGGCTCCTTTCTTTGCGCGGGCCTCAGGCCCCAGTTACCAGGCGCCCGGCGGGTCACTAAGAGCCGGTTGTTAAGGCTTTGTTGCCTTTCACCAATTGCTACACTGGAAACTTGGCCCTCAGCTCGGGTGGGGGTGGGGTGGGGGGTGGGGTATGTCAGGCGGGGCCAGAAACTTATGAATGAAATGAAGGGGTAGAGAGGAGTGGATGTCTCCGAAGTCGCTGCTGCAGCCTAGCAGGCAGGAATACTCTTGTCTCCACTACTCTTTCTTCTTTCTCTAAGGCTTCTTCCATATCAGATTTTTCTTGTCTCTCTTCAAGCCCTTTCTCTACCACTCCAGTCCCTCCGTTTCTTCTAAACTCTTGTGCGCGCGTGCACACGCACACTGAAAAACCGACCTTCTCCAAGCCGGGTCATACCGCTAGCTATCTTTCCACCGAAACCTATTCCCACCACCGAGACCTGCATCTTTATACCAAATTCCAAAAGAAGTGCTATGTTAGCTCAGGAGTATGTGGACTGATATCCTCCAAGTACTAGACTCTGCTATAATTGGGGCTTTGCTCTCAAAGGAAAAGACAATCCCATCCGGTTCTCCAAGTCTTGCCATTTTGGCCACAGGTGTGAGCACAAAATCATCACAGAAGTCTAAGGCTCTAGTCCTAGAGTCTAAGCTATCCTGGACTAAGGGAGAACAGGGAAAGGACCACTTGTTCACAAGAGAAATGAACAGAAGATAATTTCTTTAGTCGCAGCCTTAGCGCTGCAAGGGGTACAAAGATTCCTTTCCAGGAGGCCCAGGACTTGTTCTGCAACGATCTGGATCCAGTTTGAGCAACTTCAGTACTGTGAGCCTTAGGGACATTAGTGGGCAGCCCTTCCCTTACGAAAATGGCGCTACTGAACCACTATCACCAGAGCATGCGCTCTGAGTGGTTTCTCCTCGAAACAGGGATTTGTGCAAGCCTTTGGTTCTCCGTTGCTTGTTGACTTCTAGGGTGAGAGGGGGCGCTCGAACGAAGAGCCAACGGAAGCGACTTGGAACACAGAAGGTAACTCAACTCTTGTGTCTTAGGCTATTAGCTTGCTTTGCTGACTTTCCAGAAAGCTAAACAAGCACAAAACTGTAAGTGGATACTACTTTGATATACAGAAAAATTATTCAGAGCATCTCAGTAATTCTAGCCAAACACATCCTTGGTGAGAGTTAAAAACATACTCTGTCCATCCATTTATCCAAAAGTTAGACCAGTAACCACATACATGGAAAATGAGAGAAATCTCATTTTCTTATATGGGGGATAGGAGAGTAGAAGAAAAAGATTTTAAAACTGTAAAATTCGTGGAAAATTGTAATGAACTTTGAACCTTTTTGAAGTGTGTTACATATTCTAAGAGTCACAAGCATAAGTTAAGAACAATGACCTCTCAAACTCAACTTGAATGTTGTCTTATTCTCCCAAATCTTGGTGTTACTATGTTGAACAATTCAAACTATTTGTTGAACAAAAAGTAATAGAATGTAATCGATATTTTTGTATAAAAGATATGGAAAAACAAAGTATAAGAATCTCAATCGGCTTCACCGTCTGTCTAAAATGCTAAATAAACCCAACTCTAAACCTACTTCTAAAGCTTCTGGTTTGAAATTCTTGTAGAGAATTTTTCATCTGAATATTATATTTTTAAAAGTGCAGTAAAAATAAAAGTTGGAGCCAGACATGGTGCTTTGTGTTTATTTATAATGGCCATTGAAATTTACTACACCCACCCACCCACTACCCACTATGCAGGGCCCAACTCAGGTCCTCAAGCTTGGTGGCAAACACCTTTTTTTTTTTTTTTTTTCCTTTCAAGACAGGGTTTCTCTGTGTAGCCCTGGCTGTCCTGGAACTCACTGTGTAGATAGACTGGCCTCGAACTCACAGAGATCTGCCTGCCTCTGCCTCCCCAGTGCTGGCATTAAAGGTGTGCACCCAGTGGTAGCAAATATCTTTACCCTCTGAGTCATCCCACAGACCCTTGCTTGTTCCTTTGGTTTTTTGAGATAGGTCTCATGTAATTCAGGGCTGGCCTAGAACCCCATATGTAGACAAAGATGACAGTGAACTCCTGGTCCTCCTGAGCAATACAAGCCTACATCACTACACCTAGACCACCTAGACATCACGTAATTGTTAATTTTTAAATAGTCTCCTGAGCTCTGCAAATCACTTTCAGAGGGGCCTGATTTAATTGGACAGCCTCCTGTTGTTTCTAAAATGATTTTACATTGCCTTTCATAGAGTACTCCTTAGAGATTTTGGTCATGAGGAACGAATTGTGACCTAACAAAAGTCCTTATAATAAGTGAAATTGGGGGTTAAGAGGGCTTAGAGGTCAAGAGAGCTTCCTGGCCTTCCACGAGGACCCAAATTCAGTTCCAAGCACCCATGTTGGGAGACTCACAGTTGCCTATAACTCCGACCCAAAGGCATCCAACATTCTTCTGTACAAGCAGTACCCATCCACGTGTGGTATATAAGAATACAATTTTTGTTGCTGTTTTAAGTAAAAATGGTCCTGGGATTGTAGCCTGTGCCTATGATCCCAGCATATGAGAATCTAAGACAAGAGAGCTTCCTGACTTGGAGGTGAGCCTACACTACAGTGTGAGAAAAGACTTTGTCTCGAGAAAAAATTAAAATGAAAAAAATTTTCCCTTAGCATATTTACTGTATATTATAATAAAATTCTTTAATACTATGCTGTGTATGATATATAGCTTTAAAGGAAAATAAATGTCAATAAAATAGGACCTTTCTAAATTATATTACAAAAAAAATTGCCAGAAAAATATACACCAGTTTACATAGCACGCATACACTCCAAGATTCTAATGAGATCATAAAACACATTATTGTCTCAGTTACGATGAGTCAAAGTCCCTACTGTTGTAGTTTCACAATAAAGGCACGCTTTTACAGCCCATAGGGGAAGGTAACCCAAGAAAGTTCTTCCCAATCACCCAACTTAATACAAAGGTCAGAAATCGACTTTGACTCCAGCAACAATAAAGAATGATATTTCATACAAGAAGAAAAAGGTAAGAGATTTACAATGTCACTTCAGTGCAAAGAAGAAAGGTGATATGTGTGGGGGTTTCAAGGTAAGAACAGGAAGGGGCCAAGTGTGAAAGAAATTCTGATGGTTAACTGCATCTCTAGCTTGTGTACCGCTTGGGCTGCCCTGCGTCCTGTGCAGTGTGCAGCAAACACACCAAGAGGCAACTCCAAGTCATGCTAACAACCTGCTGTCTAACTGCTTCCCTAGAGGCTGTACCAAAGATGCCTTGGCTCTCTTATACAGGACAGCTCTTCAAAAATGCAGAACAGCTCTTTGACTGCCTCTTAGAATTCCACAGCTTAAATTCCTCCTCTTCCTCCACCTTTTCTTCTATTTCGTACATCAAGCCTCCTCCCTTTCTAATCCAATTTCTTCATCAATTCACCCAATTTTTCATAAACCGTGTCCTAGAATGGAATGTGGAGCCGGTACTGAGCTGGCGTGACTAGTTATGCTATGTAGGATGGGGAAAGATATTTTTTTTAAGTGATGGACTACTCTGGTGGGAACAAAAGTAATGAAACCCATAAAAAGAACTAAGTTTTTATCATTTAGCTGTAAAATAAAAAGGGAAATATTCTGTTGTTGGAAGAAGTCATGGCAAAATAAATTCAGGACTGTCAAGACTTGACGGTTATGAAATTTACAGATTGTTTTTTAATTACTATCATTAGAGTATTTCATTAAAACATACTGTTTCAGTCAGTAGTGATATTATCAAAGAAGGTGAAAGAAAATATAGCATATATGACTGCTTTGTTATGGGATATTTTATTGTTATGGAAGCAAACTCCTGTATGCTGTTTAGGGGGAAGGGAGCTTCCTGATGCCTTGCAGCATGTAAAGGCCTTGCTTCCTACCTGTTAACACCTCTGTGTCTGACTCACACCCAGCTTGGACCCCCCCACCGGGATAGGCAGCATGTCTGCTGGCAGACTTTGAGAAGTGTTAGGTTCCATTCATTTTTATAATGAAGGCCTGTATGGGGAGAGGGGGTTTTGGAAAGAATAAAGGACCTGGCGGGAGAACCATGAGGAGAGCAGTGTGAGGAGGCAATGGAGTGAGCTCTCTGCCTAAGCCACCCGGGTATTGGATCCCTGAGAGTTGTCATAGCTCATTATGGATATATCGACACTGATTTAGTAAGTAATACTTAAACATTTCTTCTTACAAATTACTTTCAGATTATGATTGGAACAAGGCCTCAGAAATCTAGTTTAAATTCACTATAATCTGAATTAATTAGTTTGATAATCCCCTGTATGATATGAAAACCAAATGAAAGCAGCTTTTAGCAAAATACATAAGGCTGAGAATGTCACTCAGGAGAGCATTTGCCTTGCATTCTGAAGGCCTTAAATTCAATCCCTAGCATCTCAAAAAATAACTGACTACATAAATAATATATATATATATATATATATATAAAAATATATATATATTATATATATACAAATATATATATACAAAATATATATATATATACAAAAAATGTTCTTATAATAGAACTGGAATGTAAAAACTGTATAGATACTGTAGCTCATAAAATACCTGCCCACATGGCTGGAGAGGTGGCTTAAGCAGTGGTTAAGAGCACTCACTGCTCTTCCAAAGGACCTGAGTTTGGTTTCTAACACCATGTGAGATGGCTCACAGCCTTTATCTCCAGGTGCAGGTGATCCGGTACCCTCTTCTGGCCTCTGAGAGTATCTGAGCTCATGTGCAAATATACACACACAAATATACAGACACACACATAATTAAAAATAAAATCAATCTTAAAAAAAAATACCTGCCCACAAAGACCATAAGATGTTGGTGTAACTCAGCCATATTCTGTATCATAGTAATGCTTGTTGAAGAATTCCAAACTGGAATCAAAGAACAAGAAGGAATGTGGAAGATTGGTTAGTTCTATTTTCAAATACTGTGTATAAAGTCCAAGGGATTTAGCAGAAACCAGATCTGGGAAGAGGGATGGAGGATGATGGAGGAATCTAAGGGCTTCTGTGATAGATTTCATTTGTTAAAGATTACGGAGTGTGGTTCCTTTTGAGGCGTACAGGTTTCTTCAAATCACCTTAACAGAACCGAAACCAGGGTAATGATCACAATACGCTTGATGAACGTTGCTTAACACATACATCCCTCATCCCCTGCCCCAAGGCTCCCTCTGTTAAGCCTAAAGCTCTTTCAGTACCCCAAAGTTAGTGTTGAGGATTGCTGAACCCTACCTCTTCACTTCCCAATGTAGCAACATTGATTAAATCTCCTTTTTCATTAAGGAAAAAGGATGATTAGCCAGGCATGGTGGTTCACATCTGTAGACATAGCATTTGGGCATTAGGGTCAGGAGTTTGAGGTCAGCCATAGTTACATGAGACACTGCCTCAAAAACCAAAAATCAAATGATACTTGCTGCCAAGCCTAATGACATGAATTGGATCCCCTGAACCCACATGGTGGAGGAAGAGAAAGGACTCTCACTAGCTGTCTCTGAACTTCATTTTCATGCATGCTATGGCACTGACACACACATACAACATACACACAAACAAGTGTAAAAAGAGAAAAGAAAAACACTAGTCTAATGAGAACTAATCCTAACAATGGTCATCTCATCTTTGGCTAATGCAACCAATAAAAAGTGGTGACCTTTTTTCCTTTTTTTCTTTTTCTTTTTTCTTTTTTCTTTTTTTTTTTTTAAGAAAGTAGAAGGAAATTCTGTGGCCAGCTAAATACATTTAGTAGTATTCTAATGATTGGCTAGTTCACATTCTCAAGCCAACAACTTAATGCATTTTTTTTTAGTTTTATAGACTGTATCTACATATAACTACTTGTCATTCACATTCTTTTTACAGAAGAAATGTAAAAGTGAAACTGGTTGTAGTGGGCTGTGCCTACAAGCCCAGGACTTGGGTTTCTGAGGCTATAGGATTTTGTGGAATCCAAATCCAACCTGCACTACATAGTAAACTCCATGCTACCTTGGATACTGTAAATAATCTATTAACAAATGAATAAATAAATATTTGAAAGCATTTTTCTCTTAAATATGTAATATAATATTTCCCAAATAACTCATCACCCAACTATGACCACCCTACTGCCATCACTACACTGAAAAACATTGGAATTTCACTCCCAAATAAATATTTAACATGTCTTTATAATATTTAACATTTCTATCAGGAAAATAATAATAATCAAGGAAACAAAAGCTAGTCACAGTTGCAGATGTCTGTAATCCTCAGCACTTGGAGAGGTAGAATCAAGAAGATCAAGAGTTCAAGGTCATCTTCATCTACACAGTGAGTTCAAGGCCAGTTTGGACTACCTGAGACCCAGTTCCAAGAAAACAAAACAAAAAGTTAAGGGAACCAGTCAGAACGATGTACAACTCAGTCTCATGCCACCTGCCTATGAAATCAATATGATTATTACTACAATTTTAAAGATGAAGAGATTGACTTAAAGCATCTACTTAACAAACATTTGAAAAATGGATTTGTAAAATGAGCAATTTAAATGTGAAGAGATGAATTTATGTGAGTCATCTGGGTATATAAAATAGTGGGAAAATGGTGGGTTAGTAACAGAAACCTGAATTTCAGGTATATCTTGACACCCAGTGTGTCCATTGTTTCAGACACAATATTCTCTGCTACTAAACAGGACTTTATAATAAATTCTAGTTTATAGTAATTATAGAATTAAGTAAGATGTCACATTGTATGTCTATAGCATACAGACAGTAAATAAAACTGTTAAAACAAAAGCCAAGACATACAAACCTACTTTGAAAATCTAATTTCCACAAGCCTCCTATGGTTGCATCTATTTGGGTGTAGATACTGTTATTTTGTTTACTTCCAACTAAAACCATGTATGCAATACACACACTTACAGAGAGGTTCTTTTGATCATATGGAAATGACTCTATGGGGACTTGAGATTCCAGTGTCTTTTGTTTCTGATTGTCTCTGACCATATGATCTTTCTCTAGGGTGTGATCCAGGCTGAGGACCTCATTCAGGCATCCTCAGTGCTTTCCTAAACCTGCCTGATCTGGCTCACTTTCTTTCAGTCATTTTTTTCCAGAAGCCTGGGACACAAGTATAGTTCCCAGTGTCCACTTTGGTTGGTTTACAATGACCTGTAACTCCAACTCCAAGGATCTAACACTCTCTCTGACTTCCACAGGTACATGCATTCACATGCTCACACCCATACACAGACACAGGCACATACATATATATAATTAAAAAATAAAATTCTTTTTTAAAAATTCAGACTTTATCAAGAGGATAATGGCCACCTCTGTGAACTATAATAGGTGAGAAACTCATCAGGTAGGAAACTAAAACCTGCCACAAGAGTCTGCACAGCAATTAAACTGGTAAATGGATTGAAAGTCAATGAATAATTCTCAAGGAAGCAGTTATAACAGGAATATGGACCAAAGGCCAATGAAAAAAATCTTTTATTCTTTTTTGTCTTGCTTCTAGCCATCAAAAGACAAGAGAACTTGACCAGTTTTTACAGAATGTAAATGCATAACAAGAAAAATTGTCTAAGACTCCTGAACTTTCATTTTCTTTTCTTTTTTAGGGGAAGGCAGTAATTGAAACAAGGTTTCTATGTATATCCCTGGGTGGCCTCAAACTCAGAGATCTGCCTGCTTCTGCCTCCTGAGTGTTGAGATTAAAAATGTGCACTTTATCTGCCAGGCAGTAGTAGCACATCCCTTTAATCCCAGCACTCAGGAGGCAGAAGCAGGCAGATCTCTGTGTGTTTGAGGCCAGCCTGGTCTACAGAGTGAGTCCCAGGACAGCCAGAGTTACAACAGAGAAAGAAACCCTGTCTCTTAAAAAAAAAAAAAAAAGTACATCATCACACCCAGCATCTGAACTTTCATTTTCATAAATAGAGAAATGCAAATATGATAGTATATAATTCTTTTAAATTGTGACTATTTTTAGTAAAAAGCAAATACTAAAAATAGAATAATAAGAGTTACTTTTTATTAAAATATTTTACAAACAAAAGTAATAATATGGGTATATGTAAGAACTTGATTTCTGAAAACTGGCCAAACTAGCCAGAGAGTCTGTTTTATATAAATAAATAACTTTAAAATAAAAAAACTTTTAGGGACTGAAGAGATGGCTCAGCAGTTAAGAGTACATAGAGCTTTTACAGAAGGATCAATTCCCAATACCCACAACTGTTAACTCCAACTCAAGGGAGATTCAACACCTCCGACCTCCAAGGGCAACATGCTTACTCATCTTCTAGGCTCCTTAGAGTCTTTGTTTTGTGTAGTGGAACGAGCATTTGATCTTTTAATATTTTGATCTGGTATCATAGCTTCTCTAGGACGGATTACCTTCATGAACCTGTGTGATCCAGCTTTCTGGGTGTAGCTTTTTGGAATGCAGAAAGAATGATAGCCTGAGGAACCAGTTACTGTCTAAGCAATTGATGCTTGGATTATCCTGTCCTCTGTTATCTTCATCTGTTTCTGTTAATGCTAATGAAAGGGATTTCTGTGATCCCTCCCCGTTGACTAATAAAGAGATTTGGGAACACCCATGTCTATCAGTCTTGACTTTCACCTAGTGGCAACAGGTCTACCAGCATGCCATTTGGAGAAGTGGATTATAGGATTCTATTCATTAATGCAAAACAAGACTTTGTATCTAGAGGTGGAGCTTTCAATCAATAAACCACCAGAGCAATCAGGCTGAGGGGCTTAGCTCTCCTTGTCCATGGCTCTGCTAGGCTCTCCTGGGCTGGGCTCTGTCAGCAGTTCAGTTCAATACAGGGCTCAGCTCAGGGAGACTGCAGTCCTCTGCCTAGGTCGGTCGGTTGGCTTACATGTCTGAGAATTGTCTCTTGTTATTTACCGATCCACATGAGACAGACTAACAACTATAACTGGTACCTGAGGTTCTGTCCAGAGGTTCAGCCTAGGGATTCATAGGCTGTTCTGTCTGCCATGGAGAAACCAGGCCTGAATAATGGAGAATGTCTTCCTTATCGTTATTGAACCAGCATATCATTCACCTACTGACCTATGTCTGCAATCCTCTCGGAGCATCATTATTGTAAATATTACCACCTGCCTTCTACAGCACCACATACACAACACACAGGAAAGTCTGATCAGACTCCAGACTCAACCCTCCCCTGACATTTGAACCACTCCAGGCCACTGTTGATCCTGCCTCTACACCTCTTCCTCTTCCAGTGTTCTTCAGCTCTGTGCATACATTATTCAACCAATAGCTCAAGACAACTCCAAGCTAAGAGTTATCTTTCATTTCTCTCCACAGCCAGTTACTTCATGTGACTTGCTTGCTCTGTCTTCAGAATGCATCCTGAGTCCTTCAGCTTCAATCACCAGGGCAAACACCACATCTTCCCCTAGATCTCTGCACTAGCAAAAACTGTAAGACTTAGCATTGTGTTTGAATCTTCAGAACCCAGAGACTAAACCGGGTGGTGGTGGCACAAGCCTTTGATCCCAGCACTTGGGAGGCCAGCCTGGTCTCCAGAGTGAGTTCCAGGACAGCCAGAGTTACAACAGAGAAGCCCTGCCTCGAAAACAACAACAAAAATAGAACCCAAAGACTGTGGTCCACATGGACTCTTTCCACGTTGCATCCTTCAAATGTAGATCAAGGAGGGCTTAACTGGAGTCAGCTCTTCCCTTCACAGAAGTCTACCTGCCTCACCTGCTTTGTCTAACTCATTCTTCCTAACTCTGAGTCAGCAATATTTTACTTTTTACATTTTCTTTAGCGTTTCTTCTAACTTTCTAAAAATCAATCTTTAAGTTTTAAGGTATATTTTTGATTATATGTATCTGTGTATGAGTATGTGCATGTGAGTACAGGTACCCATAGAGGCTAGAGGCACCAGATCCCTTGGAACTGGAGTTATAGATGCTGTAAGGCACTAGACATAGATACTGCGAATGTAGCTTGGTCCTCTGCCAGAGAAGCCCAAGGTCTTCACCACTGAGCATCTCTCTCACTCCTTCTGTAATATGACTTTAAAAATCATCAGTGGATATACAAAAAGAACTAGCATATGACCCAGAATAAAGGGCCACCCCATTGCGAGGTTCTGTTTCTCTATATTTGACAAATGCTGAGTCTCAGGTGTGAGAAACATCACTCTGTCACCAGGCACCGGAAACCTTACTTGGTTACTCAGCCAAATTCATCAGCACTTCCTCTTTCCATTATGTTGAATTCGCCTCATTCCCCTATAGACTCCTTTTTTTTTCTTTTACAAATAGACATTTGTGCCAGGTGGAGGTAGTGGTGCAGCCTTTAATACCGGCAGAAGCAGAAGCAGAGGCAGAGGGAGAGGCAGAGAGGCAGAGGCAGGTAGAACTCTATGAGTTCCAGCCCAGCCTGATCTACAGAGTGAATTCCAGGACAGCCAGGGCTACAACAGAGAAATTCTGTCTCAAAAAACCAACCAACCAACCAACCAACCAACCAAAAGCAAAAACAAACAAAACAAAAAACGAATAGACATTTGTGGTGGGTATGGTGGCATATACCTGAAATCCCAGCTCTCTGGATGCAGAGGCGGGAGGGCTGTGAATTGAAATTAGCATGGGGTACATAGTGAAAGCATACCTTAAAAACAAAGCAAAGAAAAAAAAATACAGCTTTACCAGTTCATCAGGTGTGTTCAAATGTATGAATCTCCATGGTGGATGTGATTTACAGGCACAACTACATAACCCCTAGACGATGAAAGGAGAAAATTAAAGACATCTCTGAGAAGACTGACAGATACGCAAAACAGATGTAGATAGATGTCGAGGGGAGCCGGTGAGGCCGTGATGACTCCCACGACTGTGAGCCTTTACTCCCTGAATGGTGATGCCATTTTCTAAAACAGGGTCATTGGGTATTCTTGGAGGAATCAGGCCTCTGAGCTTGGTTTGTGTTATGTAGAGTTTGAAGCATTTACTGGGCAGTGAGGTGGAGACACATAGGAAGCACATGGGTGTATAGAACTGATGCTCAGGAGAAGTGAATGGATTGACTGATCAGGTCGAGACTCTCTAGAGGCACAGTCTACATTGCAGAAGATAGAGAAGTGGGAACACGGCCTCTAGAGACAGACTGTGGCCAAGGGCTGGTCCCTCCACCTAGTAGTGGTGAGAACTCAGGCAAGAGGCTGACCTCTCTATGTCTGTTTCCTGCTCCATAAGGTAGGGACAACAAGAGTGCCTGCCTTACTACATCATAAAAATGAAACCATTTTTTTCTGGAACACAGCAAACATAGTCAACATTGTGTATATGTCTTTCAAGTATTTCTCTTCAAGAAAGAGTATACAGAATAAGGATTTTATTTTTCCCCCAAAGCAGGATTTGTTACGGAGAAAAGCTAAAGTGGAAGAAAAACCTAAAATAAACCTTCTAGTTTCACTTGCTTTTCGTTATATGGCTTTATTTGTTTGGCTAGTCTGTTAATTGGTTTGGTTTTCTCTTAGTTTGTTTTGGCTTTTTAAAGTGGGGTCTCATGTAGCCCAGCTGCTCTCTAATTTGCTATGCATTTATAGCTGGTTTTTAGCTCCTGGTCTGCCTGTCAGCATACCTATATATTCTTTCTTTCATCACCAATTTTAAATGCCTCATATTTATATACTAGATACCTAATAACTTGATTGTAAAGTTGACAATTCTGATGCACAGATCACAGTAGAAATGACTCCTAAGTTGCTTCTTGGAAACTTAGAGGCCATTTATCTTAAAGCTGTTGAAACCACTGTCCCTTCACCTGAGCTACAGCGTCTATTAGGTAACCTTTTGACTTTCTGTGGGTAAAACCTGCATGCTCAGTTGATACAAACACAGACATTTTCAGCACATGATCCTACGGAGAGCGCGAAGTTTGACTCTCCATAAGCACCTTGCTTTTCCTTGTTTCCAATTGCCTTTGCCAGCATCTCCAGAATCTCTTTCTCTTTACTTCTTTCTTTTTAAAATTTTTATTCATTATTATTGTATGTGTGCATGCTATCTGTACTAGAGGGCTTTCACACCATGGTACATACATACATGTGGAAGACAGACGACAACAATGATGAAGTCACTCTCCTCCTCCTACTTTTACATGGGCTCCAGAGATTGAACTCTGGTCTCCAAGCCTGCACAGCAAGCACTTTGGTCCACTGAGCCTCCTCCTAAACCCTAGCCACTAGGAGACAGGTTTGAGGTTTTTTTCCTGGTCTCCACATGATTGATGCTTAGAAATAAACTCTCTTTTGTAGAACATGTCATACCAGTGACTGGCACACTGAATTGCTTTAGTGTTTGGCAACCATGTCAATATTTTAAGACATGGTAAAGAACTGAGGAGAAATTACCATCAGTGTTTCTTCTCTCAGAAGACACAGAAGCAAAATACTGAAACAGACAGATGAGAAAATAAACAGCACTCTACTCCTGATGTAAGCTTCTTCACAGTTTAATGGGCAAGCTGTCAGATTATTTGAAATTGGAAAAAACTTTTGAGTTCAACAGTAGAGAAAAGGGAAATTACATATTTAGCACCAATAAACGAGGTATCCAGTATTATTCTTATACTTATAAGAAGTCTATTTTAATAGCAAGTGAACATGCTACATTGAGAACAAGCTAGTCTCTCAAGAAGAGTTTAAAAAAAAAAAACTAGTCTTAGCTGGGCAGTGGTGATGCACACCTTTAGCCCCGGCACTTGGGAGGCAGAGGCAGGCAAATCTCTGTAAGTTCGAGGTCAGCCTAATCTACAGAGTCAGTTCCAGGACAGCCAAAGTTACCACAGAGAAACTCTGTCTCAAAAAACAAAACAAAACAATAACAAAAGAAAAAAAAAAAAAACTACTCTTGACTAGAAAATAATAGATTCCTGGTTGAATAATTAATATTCAAAGTATCCTGAAATGAAAATCACCCAAGATCCCTGAGCATTACTGTCTAATTAGTAATTTCCTCAGACTATATAATTAGACATGACAAATGCAAAATTAATATGCCTGGCATGAAATTAACTCCCCCAACCCCATCCTTATAACTGGCAGTGCTCATAGCACACTGTACTGGCTGGTTTTAGGTCAACTTGACACAAACTAGAGTCATCGGGAGGAAGCCTCAACTGAGAAAGTGCCTCCATAAGATCAGTCTATAGGCAAGCCTATAAGACATTTTCTTAATGAGGGATGGATGGAGGAAGTGTCAGGGTTTCCCCACACCAAGCACTTCTCTGCCAACATCAACGGGGGGTCCTACCGTTCAGTTCTGACACTATCTGTAGTCATCAATCCCACAAGTCAAGCACTGCCTGCCATGAGACTGACTCACTCCAGATGCCTGGGTGGTCACCCACACTTCTTATTGACCAGCTTATTGACAACTACTCATCAAGGTGCCTCACAGGTTGTTCTTCATGTCCAGTGATTTGCAAGAATAGTTCATAAGATTCAGGAGTACATTTCTTTCCACCAGCAGTTTATTGTAAAGGATTCAAGTCAGGAATGGCCCACTGAGGAGAGATATAAGAAAAGGTGTAGAAGGAGCACAGAGCTTCCAGGGCTTTCTCTGGGTACTCAATCCTCCAAGTGTTCACCAATTTGGAAGCTTTCTGAACCCCGTGTTTGTTTTACTAACAGAGGTCCTATATTTTAAGGATAGCTGGTAAATCACTAGACATTGGTGATTCAATTCAACCTCCCATCCCTTCCTTTCTCCTCAAAAGAGAGGGCTAAAGTAGTTGATTCCTCTAGCAACCATCCACTACCATGAAATTATTTAGGTTCACCCCAACAACATAAACTCGGATGAAGTCTAAAGCAGTTTATGGATTTCAAAAGATGTCCTTATCACTCTTGTCAACAAAGAAATTTTAAGAGTTTTGGATGTTTCCGTGTCAGGAACTAGGAAAAAAGACAAATACATCTATGTTTTATTGCTACAGATAGAAAAAAAACACCTAGAAATTGTTAGCAAAGAAATGTTGTAATCTTGTCACTTTCTCTAACACACTAAGTTAACTTGTCCCCCTAAAAAGTATGTTAAGAGAAGGAGACTTCTAAGCACAAGTTTTGCTAACTCTTAAACTGTAAGTTAGCATTTATTATAAAGGAAATGAGTCAGGAACAGTCAGCTAGAGAGAGGAATCAAGAATGCGTGAAGGTGTAAGAGCTTCTACACCCTCTCTGGTACTCTGCCCTGGGGCCATAGAGCATCACTGAATTTTAAATGATATTTAAATATAAAGTACCTTAACTTAGGTTTCCCTGAAACAAAGATTTAAGTACAAGTAATTTATTTGGGAATTACAGGGAACAGCATCTGGAGAGAAGAGGGGGAATGAGACCAGGAAGGAAGAGAAGACAATCAATAGAGGATGTTGTCCTCAAGCCTAACCTCTGTGGACAGCTGGAACTTATTTCCCATGCATATACTACATAATGGTGTAAAACCACTACAAAGCTCTGCCTCCCTCCTCTCCCCCAAAATAAGATACCTACCAGCTCCCATCACCCATTGGTTGAGAGCTGCTCTCTGGATACTATCCTGACACTTCCCTTTGTTGCACACATGTAAGATTCAAGAAAGAAGAATAACCTCAGGCATAGAGAGATACAGATACTGGCAAGCCAGAAGGGACAGTGCATCGTTCCAAAGATAACAGAGACAGGTGAAAATATAGCTGAATTTATTGAATGCCTCACATTGCAACATGAGGCTCCAGATTCAAATCCAACCACAGGAAAAAAATTTTTTTAAATGGAAATAAGCATTTATGGATTATTCAAATAAAATGCTGTTTCTCTGGATTGGGGAGATTGTTCAGTTGGTAAAGTGTTGCTTGCTTAAAGCCACAACTATCACTAAGTTCAGTTTTCAGCTCCCACACAAATGGCCAGGTATGGTGGCACATTTGTAATCCCAGTGCTAGGGAAGCAAAGGAGGGGATCACTGGAGATTGCTGGCAGCCAGTCACACCTAATCCATGAGCCCAGGTCCTAGTGAGAAAGCCTATACTAAAAACAAAAACAAACAAACAAGGTAGACAGGAGGAGGGACACCCAGGTTGTCTGCTGGTCTACACATGCATCTTGGTACACACACACTAGCATATCTCTCCCCCCCCCTCTCTCTCGTGTGTGTGTGTGTGTGTGTGTGTGTGTGTGTGTGTGTGTGTGTGTGTGTGTTTCTCTGCTGTCTTTCCTGGCAAAACTCAAAATTTTTCTATCTTCTGTCTCCAGATGTTCTCAGGTCATTCTCTTCTGAACCCACTGCACTCAGATTTCCATTCCACATCACCTAAGCTATGGAGGCTATCCTAGCAGCAATCACCCGCGGTCACCACTACTCTCCCATCAATTCTCATTCATTTTGCTTGACTTAACAGCAACACTGAACCTTGTGTTATCTCCCCTTCCAATCACTCTCTTCCTAGGCTTCCACTATTGGACTCCTGGTTCTCTTTCTGGCTAGTGGTCTCTCGCTTTGCAGGCTCTGATCCTTGTCTCCTTGGCTTTCTAACATCAGAGCATCCAGAGCTCAGAGCTTTCTGCTTATGCCTTTGCCACTCCCTCTATGACATCATCTACTCTTGTGGCTTTTGACTATGATCTGTATGCAGTCTTGCAAATGTTTTTTCTCCAAACCCCGGACTTCTGATGTTAAAAATAAAAGCTTAATCCCTGTACAATCATCACCTCATTTGACTGACACTGTGCCTTTCCAGTGCCTTAGGCCTTAGACCTTGGATTTATCCTCAACACACCCCTTGAGGTTGATATGACACAACACATTGAATCTGCAGCATACCCTGCTACCTGCCACCTGTACCTTAAATATATATTTAGGACAGAAGTTGTATCGCACACTTATAATCCTAGCCCTTGGGAAGTAGAGGCAGGAGGATCAGAGTTCAAGGACAACCGTAACTACGCAGTAAGTGTCTTATTTACTTTTCTATTGCTGTGATAAAATACTATGATCAAGGCAACTTAGAGAAGAAAGAATTTATTTGGGGCTTGAAGTTTCAGAGGGTCAGAGTCCATGATGGCTAAGCAAAGGAAGAGCTGAGAGCTCACAATTTGAGGTACAACCATCAGACAGACAGACAGACAGACAGACAGACACACACACACACACACACACACACACACGAGAGAGAGAGAGAGAGAGAGAGAGAGAGAGAGACCTCACTGGGAATCTTTAGAATCTTCTAAGCCCACTTCTAGTGACACATCTCCTTCATCAAGGCCACGGAGAGAGAGAGAGAGAGAGACCTCACTGGGAATCTTTAGAATCTTCTAAGCCCACTTCTAGTGACACATCTCCTTCATCAAGGCCACACCTCTTAATCCAGTTCCTCCAACTGAAGGCCAAATATTCAAATATACGAGCCTATGGGGGCCGTTCTCACTCAAACCACTACAGTAAGTATAAGGTGAGTCTGCACTGTGAGGTAAGCCTGTGCTGTATGAGACCCTGTCTCTCAAACAAAAATATATTCATAATTGGGATGGTTCTCCAATCATCACCACACAAAGCTAGAATCCTCTCTAGCAATCCCCTAGCTAGCTTCCCTTTGGGCAACTATAGGGATCCTTCCAGAATGCCATCTTGAGGTATAGCTTCTTTGCTTCAATAATATCCTAAATCATTCAGATGAGAAGTCAGCATCTTTAGACTGCTATGTAAGGCTCAGCAAAGCTCGCATTATCTTCTGGTCATAACTATCACTCTGCTTCTATGTCTCTTCATTCCAGCCATACTGCCCCTTACGGATCCTTGAACATCCTATCCACCCTGCCCTCAGCTTCCTACCTCAATGCTTCCTTGCCAGGGCTCGCTCTCTCACCTCCTGTAGGCATTTACTCAAATGTCACCTCCTCAGTGAGGCCTCTCTTGTACCCTTCTACAGTCAGAGAAGTCCACACCCACCCACTCCTCCGTAACACTTTACACTCTTTAAAATACTGGGTGTTCTGCTCGTGTATTTTGCTCAGTGTAAGTTCTTTCTCAGTAGATGATGATTTTTCTCAGCAAGAATTTCGATGATTCTGCTCCCTGCTGTGTTCACAGGGCCGAGAATCAAATGTGGCAGAGTGGAAGATGAAAGCCATACTTTTAAGAAGCCTGGATGGGAAGGGATTATGAGGCAAGGTCATGAGAGTGCTGAGGAAACAAGGGAGTGTTTTCTTTTGTTTTGTTTTGTTCAAGATTGGCGTCTTTGAACAAAAGTGTGGATTGAAAAGGAAATGGTGAGTGGGATTGAGACTGAGGGCAGAAGGAAAGCCTGAATGACCTAAAGAAATGGAAAGAGGACATATGTATGGTGGCACATGTTGTCATCCCAGCACTTGGCAGATGCAGGCAGGAAGAACAGGAGTTTAAGGTAGCCCTCGGCTGTTCATTGAATTCAAGGACACCCTTGGCTAGGCGGCTCTGTCTCAGAAGAAGACAAAGAAGGAGAGAGAGGAGGAGGAGGAGAAGGAGGAGGAGGAGAAAGGGAAGAAGAAAGCAAGGTTTATTCTGAGGTGTAAGTCGGGTTTTGTTGGATCTATCATTTTTGGAGCCCATGGCCAGGCAGCACACCAGAGTGTAAAGCTCACTTTAGTAAAGCAAGCTGACGATCACCTCATAGTGACCAAGAAGCAGCAAAAAAAGGGACTGAGTCCTAATATTCCCTTCAAGGCCATACCCCCAATGACTTAATTTCCTTCCACTAGACAGTTCCATATTATCCCAACAGCATATGGCTGACCACCAAGCCGTTAATATGTGGCCATCAGGGGACATTTAAAATGCAAGCCACTATATAGAGCCCAAGGATAAAGACTGCCATGAAAGGCTAAGTAGGATGGGGATAGAAAAAAGACCTGGTGACATCCCTGGATCAACCATCACATGACCAAACTACTAACTTCATTTTGCAGGCAACCGAATTTTTCTTTTCCTTTGAGCCCTTTTGACTTTCATTGTCTATAACTAGCTACATTAAGAGTCCTTGGGGCTGGAGAAGTGGCTGAGCAGTTAAGAGCATTGGCAGTTCTTCCAGAGGACCTGGGTTCAATTCCCAGCACCCATATGTCAGCTCACAACTGTCTGTAATTCCAGGTCCAATTCCAGTTCCAGATCCAATTCCAGATCTGACATCCTCACACAGACATACATGCAGACAAAACACCCATGCACATAAAATAAAATTAAGTTAAAAAAGAAAAGAGTCCTCATATGTAAGATTTTACTGTTTTGAATACTTCATCTGAAAACTCTTTGCAGAATATCTGAGAGTGAGTCTCAGTGATCCACACTTCTTAACAAACAGAGTGTTTCTTTTGCACATAGATTTTTAAAATAAGAAAAAGGATAAGATAGAAGGGGAAAGACCATTCTGACAGCCTGCACAGGGTTGGAAATCCACATAATAATTGACACATTAATCCTACAAATAAGTATCAAACATCTTCTTTTGTACTAGACATTGTTCCTAATAATGGGATTAAAGCAGTAGATAGTGCACACACACACACACACACACACACACACACACACACACACACACTCCTGTAGCTAAGGAGCTTACATTCTGATGGGATATATATATATATATATATATATATATATATATATATATATATATATATATATATATATATATATATATGAAGGGGAAGGGTCAAACAATAAACCAATACATAACACATTGCGGGGAATCTAGGACTGTGAAGAAGAATAAAGCTGGGTTTTTAAGACACAAGGCAAAGGGACACTTTCAACACTGGGGTACACAAGGGAATCCTTTTCTTTTTATGGAGCAAAGATCTGAAGGAAACAATGAAGTGAGCTTGGGGAAAGATTTTTTCCAGGTAGAGGAACCATCAAATGCCAACTGTGAGATGTGAGTGCTCTTATATTATTCAGGAAAGATTTGCATGTATAGAGAGAATAAACGAAAGGAAAGGTACTAGAAAATGAGGGTGTGGGGTGGTAAGAGGGGTGGGCACATGTTAGAGAACCTGGCGGCTTTTACAACCTCTTTGAATTTAAACAGTATTTACAGTCATCGAAGCTTATCCTCCTTATCAGGAATTTGAAACCCTAAGCCAGCCATCCCTACTCTTGCCATCCTGTCTAGCCATTTTTAGGTTTATATATAGCTTCCACACCATGAGGTTCTGTTCTCTAGACATGACATGCCCTTCATAGGTCAGTGCCTTCCATGACACCCAGCTTTGATGTCTAGAATGCCATTTCCGCCATTCCTTCCTGTCGAAAGCTTCTTGGCCAACTAGCTCACGTGTTACTTCTGTCCCACTTAGTTGATCCCTCTTTGTTCCATGAAATGTTGTTTACTACTCTCTCTTGGGGTGCTCACCACACACAGGCTGCACAAAGCCATCTGAGTGCATGACTGCCATCTCCACAAGCCTGTGCTGTGTCTTGTACGTACGAAATCCTCAAAAAACATATTTACATAAAAAGTGCGACATGTAAGGTGAGCGATAAATAGTCCAGGGATGACAGTATGAAAGGAAGAAGAGCTGGGCTTTGAGACTAGACCCTTAGGTCTGGGGACGAAACCTGATCGATAGAGTGCTTCCCTGGCATGCAAGAGGCCCCGAGCTCCTACGCACACATTACAAAATACAGGTATGGTGGTGCACGTGACCGTAATCCCAGAATTTTGGAGATGGAGACAGGAGGACCAGAACTTTAAGGCCATCCTCAGCTGCATAGTGGGTTCAAAGCCAACCTGAGCTATATGAGAGCCTTTCTAGAAGTAGAAGGAGGAGGAGGATGAGGAGGAGGACGAGAACAAGGAGGGAGGAGGAGGAGGAGGAGAAAGGAAGAAAGGGAGGGAGAGAGGGAGGGAGGAAAGCAGGGTGGGAGGGAGGGAGTAAAAAGGTGGCAGCTGCGGGAGGGAGAGTAAAATATCTTCAGGAAAATGGCCCCTTCAGGGCTATAATAGATGGTCTCACACCCATGCACCTACAGTCAACACTAAAATGGACTCAGTGGATGAAAGAGAGAGACAGAGAGAATGGGGGTTGGGAGAACACACCATTTAGTTGGGAGGGGAAAGTGATGTGGGGGATGGGGAGAGTGAGGAGAAAGGAATGAGGGGGTGATCAAAACACACAGAGCAGTGAAGTTATCAATAAAACATAACAAAATATAAAATTCATAAAATATAGTACTATCTATTTGTAAAGGCTATTCAGTTTTCTAGACCAATTTGTTACTTTCACAATTCTATACAATTCAGGCGAGGAAAATTTGAAGCAACCTGATAATCACATCAGCCTCCACTCTCTTCTCCTACCCTTCTATTACCTCCCTGCTCTGCAATCCTTCAGCGAAACCCTGGATTCGTGGACAGCTCCCACTCAGAAGAACCTTGACCATGTGGCCTCCAGTGTCAGCCCCTGCACTCAGCCCTTGCTTTCTGAGCTGTGTGACTGCCCTGTGTTGCTTCAGGGAAACCATGCTTGTCTCCTCTGTCAAATGGGAACAGATGAAAGAGCAGTTAGGCCCAGGCAGAGAGCATTCTGGGTACTGTGCAGGTAGCAGTCAGCAAATGTCAGCTGCTATTTTCACTCAGTGGGACTCTAAATACTTGTAGTATCAAGAAGAACTTATAAGCCAGGCAGTGGTAGCGCACACCTTTGATCCCAGCATTTGGGAGGCAGAGACAGGCGAATCTGTGAGTTTGAGGCCAGCCTGGTCTACAGAGTGAGTTCCAGGACAGCCAGAGTTACAACAGGGAAACCCTGTTTTGAAAAAAGAAAGACGGGAAAAGGCTTATAAGCAGCATGAAAGGATAGTTTAAAATGAAGTTTATTAACAGCAGACTCTGCAAACCTTTCCGAGAGTTCTAAAATGTAGACGTATAATACTGATCTTAAACCAATGGCCTACCTTGAATTTTTAAAGCGTTTTAAACTTTTCCCTAACTTCTATAGGATAGAAGAAACACACACACGCGCACGCACACACACACACACGCACACACACACACACACAGGACAGCCATCTACTGTGCAATGAATTCAGAGACATCAGAAATGAAGTGGTTTCTGTAAGACATACTAAATGCTATGGGGGAAAAGTGATACACTGGTCTTGATGACAAATAGGACAAACGGATGCTCCTCCACAAGAATATCTGCACCTGTCAACCTTCCCTTTTCAACAACAGTCAACATATTTGACATTTAACCCACTTACCACTGTTATGGACCACGCACATTAAGGTACAACCAAACAGATCTGAAGTCTATTTATCATTTCTAAAAATGCCTCCGGGTGTGTCTAAGACTTCCACATGCACACATATCTCAAAAGCCTAAAAATAGGACAGTCAAATCAATGGGTTATTTCAACAAAAAGCTTTTCAAAAACTCACTGGGAACAAGCAAAACAACATTCTTCACACTGACCTGCGATTTGTGGGGCCCATACTTCCTCTTCTTCATAGGGATATCCTCCTGGGCTGTACGGACCCCACATATTCCGAGTTACCTTTTCATTCTTCTGGGTGGCACAAGCCTGTTGTACTCAGGTGAGAAGACAGACGAATTCTGCCCTATCACATGGGCAGAGCTGGTGTTCGATTACCTTCTATCAGCTAGATTATGGGGTTAAGGAACTTGATCACCTTGCAGTCTGGGAGCATTCAGGCACTGCAATGCAAGCAAAGATGACAGCACACTAATGCTTTGCATTCAGAAGACACCAAAATTTGACAAAGAATTCAATCTGATCCCAGTTTTTTGCTCTTTGTTGTTGTTTTTCCTATAAATCATAACTGCCCAGGGTTTGTTGGTAAAGCAGAAGTGGAGAGAGCAAGAGAAAGAAACCGAAGTGGAGAGAGACAGAGAGACAGAGAACAAAGCAGTAATATCTGAGGTAATGAAGGCAGACTGGCTGTGCAGGAGCTTGTCAGCTTGCATCTGCTATTTATAGCACTGTCGTTTACTCTGTATCAACACAGCCATCTCTGAATTGGAGGTGACTAATAGTTTGGGTTGATTTGGTTTAATTAGATTGGATTAATATGGCCACTGCACTGCTGTGTGGAGGGACCATTAACTAAACTAGATGTTGATTTTTTAAAGTATAAAACACTCTTTCCCCAAATTTGGATTGAATTTACTTGCTGGTATGCTAACCTCTTTTCCCTCCGATTCCCACCAGAAGCCTGTAGCCCATACAAGCTCAAGAAAGCTGAAGGGAGAGGACCACATCTGAGGGAGAGTTCCACGTGAGCTAAAGGTGTCCCTTGTGGTGGTGAAGAGTGAGAAGGCACAACTCCTGGTTCAACAGAAAGTCCTGCTCTGCCACAGGCGGTGAGACCTTGGGCAAGGCTTCTCGTTTCTTTTCTCTTATAGTTGCATATCTCTTTGGCAGTGCTAGGCATTGAACCCAGAGCTTCATGGATGCTAGGCAAGTGCTTTACCACTGAGCTTATCCCCAGCCCTTGTAGGGGTTTCTTTATTTTATTATTAAAACTTAATTTCATCAGGGGAGAATACGAATGTAGCCCCACCCCCACGAATTATGCAGTTGAGTTCCCCACATCTGGACAATCACAGGGATCAGCACATCTGCAGTGCATTGGATAAGCCTCGCCCTGGAAAAACCTCCTTGATTATTGTGGTATCTTACCCATGCTAGGTAAGTATTTGTGTGTGTTTCTTTACTCCACCAAACTTATCTCACCTCTAAAATCAAGCTGATAATGATATCTAATTTTAGGAGTTTCAGGATTAAATGATACAATCAGTTGGAAGTATTACCATAATGTCTGCCACGGCATGAGCAATACATTCCAGACACTACTATTGAAAAGGCGAGAGGAACGTTTGTAGTTGCTTCAATGGGCAAATTTGATTGGCATATACAGTAGCCAAGGGATCAGTTCTGTTCACAGTTTCTTCAGAGATGGAATCCAGGGAGGGCCCTTGCACATGTTGGGCAAGCATCCTACCACTGAGCTCCAGCCCCAGTGCTATCTGTTGATAATTTGGTCTCAATAATTCTTCACTATGGGGGAGGGGCTGTCCTGTGTACTGAAGGATGGTTAGTGGTATCCCCGACTTCTAGCCATTGTATCATCTCTCCACAATTGAAACAAAACACCTTCAGCTGCTGTAGAGGGTCTCAGAATGGCAATATCACCCGATTTTGAGAATTTCTGTAGAAAATAATTAGAAACTGCTTTGAAGAACTCATCATCTTTGTCATACCGATCTCCCTAATTGTCTTGTTAGCTATTTCCTCACTATTGATAAATGATAAATTAGACATACAAAGGAAAAAAATCTTTAAATTACTTCGTTCTTTATCATTACTACAATACTGTGAAGAAAAACAGTATCTGTCATGGTTACTTCCATGTTCTCAGTGCCAGGCACATAATGGGGAAATTGTTGGGTGGGTACAGATTTGAGCATTTTCAGATGGATGGGCAGACAGATGGATGGATGGTGTCATATTAGATTCAACTATCAGCTTGACACAGACCTAAAGTCATCTGGGAAGGGGACCCTCGACCAAGGAATTGACCAGATCAGATTGGCCTGTGTCTAGGAGGTATTTTCTTAACTGCTAATTGATGGGGTAGGGTCCAGGCCACTTCTGGCAATGCCATCTCTAGGCCTGTATAAGAAAGTTAGCTGAGCAAACCAGAGGGAGCAAGCTAGTAAGCAGCATTCCTCCAGGGTATCTACTTCAGTTCCTACTTCCCAGGTTCCTGTCTTGAGTTCTTCCCTTGGCTTCCCTCAGGGATGGAAATGTAATATGAAATAAACACTTTCCTCCTCAAGTTGCCTTTCAGGCATGGTGTTCATCACAGCAACAAAAAGATAACTAGGATAGATGGATACACATTTGAGCATTTTCATATATATATACACACACATACACACACACACACACACACATGCAGATGGATAAATACACCTCTGAGTATTTTCACTTTGTTAAACAATTGTAATCAGCATTTGGATTTACTCTGTGACTCCAATCCACTCATGAAGGAAGGAAGTCTGATTGCATACCCACAGACACAAAGAAACACGGCAAGCTGGCCCGGCACAGTGGAACTTGGAGAGGAGTGCAAGGCAGAAGCCCTCATCCACAGAACTTCAGGGTAAGAAGCCAGAGGCTAAACACAGATTGTCTCCAGGAAACTGGGCCAAGGTCCTAGCTAGGGTCAGAACAAGAGAGGAGCAGGGACTGGGAACAGGAAGTGGTCCAGAAAACTCCCACAATCAGGCAGATGGGCATCTGGGTGTTTCAGACAACTCGTGGTATGACCAAGATAGAATGAGACACATTGTCTGAATTAACTCTGCCAATTCAGCATCGATTACAGTTCAGTCAATATTGTCCAGAATGGAGTGAAACAAGGTAAATACAACTTTTCCTTCGACACTACTATCATTTTCCTAGTGGCCCATTAATTGAAAGTATTTAATTATATGAAGAACACCATAAACACACAACAAAATAGCGCATGATCGGTGTCGTTCAGCAAACGAATATCAAGTGAACATCACTTCAGCTATTTCCATATGACTCAAAGAACGATGCAAGTGTGCCAGGTGATTGCGTGGTGGCTCCAAAGCACACAGGTGAGGGCTCCCAAATCCCTAGTTACCGCTACTGAGATATAATTGGTTAACAAACACAGGTCCCCCGAGTCATGTCCTGTATACACACAGTTTCCTTCAGACCTAAGCAAACTTAACCATTCACTCGTTTGTTTGTTTTTGTTTGTTTTATTCAATTAAGACATTTCCTTTTGGCTTTATGCCCGTTATTATGAAAAGTTTTGTGGAAATTGCCGTGATATTGGAACATAGAGCTTTCTGTGAGAAGTTTCTTCTGGGAGCTCTGTGTTAGGCAGAGCTATATAGATTTCCCCTAAAAACCTGAGTGTTTGGAAAGGGTAGGAGAGGGGAGGTGGGGAGAGACCGATGCGTACATATCACGTCTCCGTTTCCACTTCACCTGGAATCCTAGACCAGACTTGAAACTTAATTCTAAGGGTTCGTTTGAGTTCTACTTTTATGTCTGGCAATGACTTTCTACTCTGGTTCTTATTTCCCTGGGCCTGATTTACAGGTTACTATTTTAAAGTCTCTGTTTATTATTATAAGTGACCTCACATACTTTCAAAAGGAGGCAAGATCTGAACAAAAAAATAAAACAGTGATCAAAAAATTCTATATAACCCTGCTAAAAAGAGACAAGGTCAGTCTTAGGCAAATAACACATGGAAAAGAAACATTAGGAAACTCACAGTATTATTTATTCGTTTATTTACTTATTTGCTTATTTTAATTTTGAGAGTTTGTTGTTTGTTTGCTTGTTTTTGAGAATACAGCACTCAACTAGGGAAGTAACCCAGTGGTAGAGGAGCGCTTGCCAAATGGTTGGGTCACCTGCCCTGAAAAGGCAAAGCAAGCAAATACTGTTTGGAAGGTTAACATAAGGCTTTATCTTGGGTACCCATTCACCTGGGCGGGATTATGTATGCGGAGATGCTGTGAGAAAAGACACAGAAAGGGAAGGTCAGGTAGAGTTGAGGATCAACCTCGCTTTATAATTTATAAACAGAACTCTGAAGCCCAGGTGTATTTTGCCATTTCTCTGTCAAAGATGGAGGCCATCCACTTCCACCTTCCTCAAGGGACAGCTCCAGCAGTGAGCTTTACTCTGCAAGGGAAGCCTTTGGCCAGACTCCAGTCAAGCTTCACTTAATCCTAGCATAATATAATGTGAATTTTTTTAAAATTTACTCTAATTCAGCATCAGACTCCAAAATGTAGGTGGAATCGTTGATATAATCATATTGTTACTAAAAATATTAACCCTGGGGTTGGAGTGATGACTCATCAAGGGTGTGGGACTAGAGACATGACTCAGTGGTTAAGAAAGCATAGTGTTCAGAGTTCTGTTCCCAGCACCCACATCTCACAGCTCTCTCTCATGGAACTTCAGCTCCAGGGGATCCAATACCATCTTCTGATCTCTGTAGGCCTCTGCACTCCTGTGCATATACCCGTACAGAGACACAGATACATATGTGTACATAAAAAGTTTAAAAATTTAAAATGAATTCTTTAAGGAAATATTATCCCTGGTTAAATTTAAATAGTCGTGTCCGAGCTCAGATCCACCTGGTATTCATCTGTAAAATGTAAACAGCCTGTTCTTTGGACAAGTACACAGGGCCATTTTCCAAATATGCCCATATCCAAATATGCTTATTTGAAAAAAAAATGTATACTACCTAGCATTTGGTTGAAATCGGTTGAATAAATATGGTTTGAGTTTTTACTCTCTTCAAGGTGCTTTGTACAGCCTTACGTGGCTCTCAAAGGTTTACTGAACCTCAGAAACACAAAGAGGAAGGTAGCAGCTAAACTCATAATTTTGGCTGATATCTATTATAGTGACTGGGGTGGAGGGGCACATTGGACTGAACCATGGAAAGATAAGAGGAAAGTAAGGTAAATGGAATTCAGTTTGTAATGAAGGTGCTGACAGGGGAAGTGGTTGGGGGATTAATTTCTCTTCTCTCTTGATTTTGACTAGCCACAAGCCCTGGTTTTCCAACTTCTCGTTTCCTAGAAGTCACTAGTGGATCTAAACATTAATCAGTACTAAAAGCATCATTACTGATCTCTGCTAACTGTCTGATAGGATCCTTCCCAGGTTACATATGCATTTAGATAAATTCCCTCTGCAGACTCTGTGCCAACCCACAGAACTACCTTTTATTTCAGCCATTTCAGCGATTGTGTTCCTTGTATCGTTACTGTTTTGTTTTGGCTTCATTTTTTGCTTTTTTAATAATCATGGGATTGAGTGCATGTGAGTACAAACGCATGCAAAAGCCAGAAGAGGAGATGGATCTTCTGGAGCAGTTGTGAGCTACCCAATGCAGGGTGCTGGGAACCCAGCTAGGGTCCTCTACAAGAACAGTATGGTCCCTAAGCACTGGGCCGTGTCTCCAGTCCTTTCTTCCCCCACAAATCCAAGAGTCAGAAATATTCCTCTTTTCTCCCAAGATCATCCTCCAACAGCATCCTCTTCCTATTCTTTTGCTCTGCTGGTATAAAGATCTTGACCTTGACCTTACCTATTGTTGATTCTCCCAAATCTCCGGTTTCACCATTTATGATTTCACCTCAGCTTGCAAATCAATGAACCCAGCTGTCCACTGCTCTAAACATTTATGCAAGGGAGCATCTCTGAGAAAGATGAGATTTTGTTTTCCCCCTTGCCTGTACCCTTCTGGGAATAGATTACCTTCAGTAACTCCTGATCAGGGGTACCCTAACATGGATAGGGAACTCCCCAGTATTTTCAAGATTTATTCTCCCTTGACCAAGAAGAAAAGACAATGCTCAACTTCTGACAGGACACACTCATGATTAACTCCTAGAATTTCAGTAATTTCATGCAGTGTGGAATAGCAAAAATAAATGGGAAAAAAACCTAGAATATTATAAAAAAATTTTGGTTGTATCTATGTTATTTAAAACAAACCAAAAATATCACTGGATGACTCTTTCCAATTAGAGCAGTGATTCTCAACCTTCCTAATGCTTTGGTCCTTTACTACATTTCCTCATGTTGTGGTGACCCCCAACTGTACAATCATTTTCCTTGCTACTTCATAACTGTAGCTTTGCTACTGAGTAGTGTCTCAATTCCTAAGACCATCGGAAATATCTGTTTTCCAATGGTCACGACCCACAGGTTGAGAACCACTAAATTAGAGCATCAGTTATGATTGAAGAACAAGAGTCCAAAGCCCGGATGCTCCATGAAGGCTTTCATACAACACAGTCCTGGTTCTTTCTTGTTCTATGAACCTTTAATCTTATCACCCTAGAACTAGGCCAGTCAGTACACATTCCACAGGCATGCTGTCACCCACCCAAGGTTAAGAGTAGGGTTTTGTCTCTCCAGCTACTCTATCCTGCTGCCCTCAAAAACAAAAAGCAAATCAAAACAAAACAAAACAAAACAAAACAAAAGAAATAAAATAAATTGGGTTTTTACTGTTAACATTACAGAGCTCAAAGGGACTAAAGCAAATACATAGAAGAAGAACTGGAAGGAATGGAGGGAGGGAGGAAGGGGATGAGATATATTATATGAGATAAGAAAAAAATAATGATAGTAATAATTTTAAAAATACAAAAATTTTTTTTAAATCGCAAAGCTTTCCAGACTTAATGACCTGTTCTGACTCTGACCCTGTGATGGAAACTTGAATGGATTCCTGCTTTTCTGTCCAGTCTGTGTGTTGGAGTTTTGTTTTGTTTTTGTTTTGTTGAGACAAAGTCTCATTCTCTAGCACAGGCTAGCCCAGGACTGCACACCTCCTACCTGAGCCTTTCAAGACTGCAGGTATGTGCCACCAGGCATCGTCTTTTCTTTGTGCAGAGTCAAATCTACCAAACTTCTTACTTCCGTTGTGTTCCTGTTTAAAAGGGAAAAGTATGCTGGCTCATATGCTGTAATGTTATTTTTCAAAATACTAAATTAAATCAAGGCAGAACAACAGGTAACGCTCCCTCTAGTAAGCCTTCACAACTTTCAAGAATAATCAAGAGAGAGGGTGGAGAAATTAATCGATGGGAAAGGGAGCTTGTTGCACAAAAATAAAGGCCTGAGTTTGAATCCTAGCACCCAAATAAAAAGGCAAGTATGATCAATGGGTACCTACAACCACAGTTTTGTAGGAGGTATTCTAGGGCTTGCTGGCTACCAGCCCAGCTCCAGGTTCAGTGAGAGACCCTGTCTCAAAAGATTAGGCTGAAATGTGATAGAACAGGACACCTGATATGCTTTGGTCTTCTTGTGGGCACAGGCGCACACACCCACACATGCATGCACATATGCCATATGTATGCACAGAGATACACATACCCACACATGCATGCACATATGCCATACATATGCACACAGGCACACACACACACACACATGCATGCACATATGCCGTATGTATGCACACAGATACACATACCCACACATGCATGCACATATGCCATATGTATGCACACAGATACACACATCCACACATGCATGTACATATGCTGTACGTGTACGTATGCACATAGATACACGCACGCACAAAGAATGATCAACTCACAGTAGTACTCAAAACATCGGCATCAGTGAGTCGGTCAAATGGCTCAGAGGTTAAGAGCGCTTGCTGTTTGTGTAGAGGGCCTGAATTCCACCTGGAACTCCAGTTCCAGAAGATCCAGTGTCCTCTCCTTGACCCCACAGTATCTACGCTCACATGCCTGTGGGCAGACAGACAGACAGACACAAGTACAGATTATTCAAATAAAATAAATCTCTAAAAAAAAAAAAAAAAGCTTTTGGAAGGAGGGTGACAGCAGCTAAGCAAGCCTTCTCTTTCACAGCTTTGACTTCTGTGCTGTAAGTCACTTCTGTTCAGTACTTCTGCGTACTCTTGGCCAACTACATCCAAAATTGCAAAATTGCAGAATCTATACATAAAGGCAAAGTCTCTAAGTATGCCTAGGTCAAATACACTCCTGAGAACCTTATTTGCTAAGAGCACCATGGTAAATGCACAGGCTTTGCCCCGAGAGCAGCAGAGAAATGCAAAGAGGTGAATCTAGTCATTTGATCTTCAGCAGTGTGATCAAGTACCCAGGGTGTGGGTTTGGTGCTCATGTCTGGATTTGAAATGGGGTTCACTGGGAGTGAGCTTGCCTCTCCATTTCTACATCTGTTACAATGGGTGTAGTGAGGATTACACGAATAAACAAACATGTCAAACCTAAGAGCAGTGCCTGCTATAAAGTATTGGGTATCAGTAATAGCTCTATTAGCATTAGACTGATAGGATAACTTACTCTTCTTCATCTTCTTTTCAAAGTTACAACCTCTTTCTAGACCAGCCTCCAGCTTCCTACAGAGTAGACAATGACCTTGAACTTCTGATCCTCCCACCTCCAACTCCTGAATGCTGGGATCACAGGTATGCACCACCATGTTCTGGTGGTGCTGGGGGCCAAACCTGGAGCCTAGTACATGCAAGGCAAACTCTCAGACAACTAAGTTCCATGACCAGCTCAAGAATGTTTTCAAAGGACTTTTTTGCCTAATCATCCTCAAAGTATTTCACCCTGAGAAGTGATGAATAATTTCCAAGTTGCAGAAGTACAATGGCTTCCTCTCAATTATAACCCTTTTCTTAGTAAAATTTTAAAAGCACTAAATACCAGTTACAGATTTCTTTTTTTATATTTTATTTTATATGAATGAGTATTTTGCCTGCATGTATGTCTGTGTAGTATGTATGTGAAGTACACGTGGAGGCCAGAAGAGGGTGTGGGATCCCCTGGAACTGAAGATACAGATGGTTGTCGGTACTGGGAATCAAACCTGGGTCCTCTGGAAGAGCAGACAGTGGTACTCTTAGCCACTGAGCCAGGTCTACAGGCCCCTAGCTACATGTTTCTTTAAAAAGAAGGAGAAAAGGAGGAAGAGCAGGAAGATGAGAAGGGGAAGGAGGAAGAAAGGAGAAGGGAAAGAGGTGGAGGAGGAAACAGATTACCCTTGACTCACAGCTGAGCCCTACTTTGACTCTTGGCTTTTCCAGCACCATCTGTCCTGTCCCCAATGTAAGAATTTATTAAGCATTTAAAGTGCAGTATTGTGGAATATGTACCTGCTACAAGGTACATATAACACAGAAAACGAGCGTTTCACATCAAAGCTACTCAACATATAATTGTTGAGTGGATGAATGAAAATAATTGTCTATTCAGAGATAACATATGATTCTGGGAGACAGTACGAAATTAAGGACTGAAATCTACAGCATGTTAGAAATTCAAAGAAGACTGGAGTGGGGGCTGGAGAGCTCAGAAAGGTTACCTGGAGAAAGGTTGGCTTGGGCTGTATTGATAAATGTGAAGACTTAAAAGGCAGAATGAGATGGGAGGGGAGGAAGGGCTAAAGCAAAAGGAAAATGGGAACAAAATCTTAGACACAGGAAGCAGACTGACATTTCCTACAGCAGGGAAGAAATGGCATGACAACAGAGAAATTATGTGAGTCTTGGTGAGGTTTAGTAATGAGGCTCTCAAAAGCTAGGTACACCTGGGCATGATGGCCCATGCCTTTAATCTCAGCACGCTGGAGGCAGAGACAGGTGGATCTCTAGGAACCTGGTCTACATAGTGAGTTTCAGGACAGCCAGAGCTATGTAGAGAGACTGTCTCAAAACACACACACACACATACACACACACACACACACACACACACACACACACAGGGAGAGAGAGAGAGAGAGACAGCCAGATATGGTCCAGTCCCCTGACTCAGTAGTCACTGAGGTCATGGAAAGCTGTGTACAAGATTAGTTAGAATCTGGTGTTTGGATAAAAGAAGAAATAGAGTCACTATCAATAAGGGGCTATGCTGGAACTGTAGAGGTAGCTAAATAGATGAAGATACTTGCTGTCAAGCTTGGCAATAATAACCCTAAGATAGGGTTATTTTTGTTTTATGTTTATTTGTTTTTGAAACAAGTTATCATGTAGCCCGGGCTGGCCATTTCCTGTGTAATCCAAGGGTACCTGTACCTCTTTAGGTGTTGGGATTGCAGACATGTAACATTATACCTTGTTTATGTAGCACCAGGGACTGAACTCACTTTGTACACGTGAGCTACATCTTCAGCCCTTTATCCTATTCTCCTTTTCTAAGTCAGTCTAAAAGACAGAGCCGGGGTCATTGGGGGTTGGGTGGGCAGCATAGTCTTTCAAATCGTTTTACATTTACTTGATTTTAATTTTAATTTGTATGTATATGTGTGCCATGGGATGTAGGTGGAGGTCAGAAGACAAGGCCAACTTGCAGGAGTCTGTTTTCTTTCTACCATATGGGTCTCAGGGATTGAACTTAGGCAGCCAAGTTTGGCACCATGACCAAAGCAACTAGGGGAGGAAATGGTTTGTTTGGCTTATACTTCTACAGCACTGTTCATCATTGAAGAGAGTCAGGGCAGGAGCTGAAACAGGGCAGGAACATAAAGGCAGGAGCTGATGCAGAGGCCGTGGAGGAGTGCTGCTTACTGGCTTGCTCCTCATGGCTTGCTCAGCCTGCTTTCTTATAGAATCAAGGACTACCAGACCAGGGATGGCACCACCCACAATGGACTGGGCCCTCCCCTATCAATCACTAATTAAGAAAATGCCCTGCAAGCCTGCCTATAGTCTGATCTTATGGCAGCATTTTCTTAATTGAGGCTCCCTCCTCTCTGATGACGCCAGCTTGTGTCAAGTTGACATAAAACTAGCCAGTACACACACTATTTCCTGACCTTCCAACAAACAAGATAACAAGCAGAGCTGGAATGTAACTCAGTTGTGTTACATGTCATGCATGTACAAGGCCCTAGCACTTTGATAAAAAGTAAACAAATTATATACTTGTCAGATTTGTCTTTACTTAGTTCCTTTTTGTTGTTTTTGTATTTCCTATTAATTTTTCTTTACTGGAAAAGTTGCTTTTGCCTCAGACCTGGGACTTGTAGATCTGAGTAAGCCCAGAGCACAAATGAAGACATAAAGGAATCACTCAGGTTTATCATGACATTGAAGGAAAGAGCAGGAAGATTTGCCATCTACTAAAGAACAACACAGCCTTCATCTCTGCCATTCTGCTGCCTTTTGTAGCTCTGCTGATGTGGAGACAATAGAATCTGCTGGAGCCTAGAAGTCACACTGTTCATTCATGGAATTCTATTTCTGTTCTAGAGATCAAAGTTAACAAATAACAAATTCACTTAAGGGAATGAACACACTGTGTACGGGAAAACTGGATAACTAACTGTGCATGGTCATGCATGCCTTTAATCAAATCATTTGGGAGGCAAAGGCAGATGAAGCTCTGTTGAGTTCAAAGTCAGCCTCGTCTATATAGTGAGTTCTAGGACAGCAGGGCTATAGAGTGAGACTCTGTCTCAAAATAAAATAAAATAAAATAATAAAAAATCTAAACTGTTTTGACTCCAATCCAATAAGAACATTTACTTACACATCTTCAGTTTTACTTTATTTATTGCTTTAATCAGGATGTCTATTGCTGCAATAAATACCATGACCAAAGCGGCTTGGGGAAGAAAGGATGTCTTTCATTGTATACTTACTTCCAGGTAACAATCCATCACTGGAAGAAGTCAAGGAAGAACTCAAAGCAGCAAACTGGAGGTAGAAACTGAAGCAGAAGCCACGAGAGGAGTGCTGTTTACTGGCTTGTTCCTCACGACTTGCTCAGTTTGCCTTTCATACACCTCAGGACCACCTTCCCATGGGTGGCACTACCCACAGTGGGCTGGGCCCTCCCACATCAAGAAAATGTGCCCCCCCACATATATAAGTATTTTCTCAGTTGAAGTTCCCTCCTCCCGGATGACCTTGGCTTGTAACAAGCTGACAAAAAAACCTCGCAACATATTTATCTTGTTTCATTTTTTTATGCACTCCTGGGAACAGAACCCAGCACCTCATACGTTCTATGCAAGGAAGAGTACTTAAGCCATTTTTTTTAGCTCCCTGCTTTTATACACAATGACAAATCACAGTGCCAGAGTCCTGCTTGATGGGGAGAAGATATATTCAGTACATCAAAGTTTCTGTTTAGCTTAAGTTAGAGGCTCAGGCCCAGCCTTGGGCTCCTAGCGAGAGAGGCTCTTGCTCCCACCATCCTGCAGCCCTCTCCAAGGGAAGAAGGAACCTGAGTCTGCGTATGTACCTAAAGGAGTCCAGCTCAGCATACAATATAGATGCCTATGCAACCACACTCACTGTGTCAGTATTCACATTCACAATCAAGTTATGGAACCGGCCCAGGTCCCCAGCCAGGGACAGGTGGAGAAAGAAAATGCCGCTGTCAGTGAGGTGGCTCAGCAGGTCAAGGTGCCTGCCACCGACCTGACAACCGGAGTCCTATCCTTGAGATCTAAATGGTGGAAGGATAGCACCAGCCCCTCAACTTTTCCCCTGACCTCCTTATGTACACCACAGCACATGTGTGCCCGCACATATACACACAAAGTAAACAGGTGTGGTTTTTTTTCTATTTAAAAAGCATACACAAGAAGAAAGCATGTCATGTCTATTTGACAGATTATTATTCCACCATAAAGAAGAATGAAATTATGCCGTATGCAGGAAAATTGGTGGGACTAGGGGACATTGTATTGAGCACAGTAAACCAGACTCTGAATGAATTGTTTTCTGTCCTGTGGGATCCGGAAATATATTTTTTTATTCATATTTATAGTTTGGGTGTTAGTTGGCCCCCACAGCCTCCTATTTCACTCACAGCGAAAAGGAACTATTTTGAGAAGGATGGGGTGAGAAGGAGGGGGACAACAGGAGTACATATGAGCCAAGCACATGTCACTCAAAACTCCATTGTTGTGTATACTTACTTTTTTTTTAAAAAGGTAGTTTTAAAAGAGCTTAAGATGGGCATGGTGGCACATATCTTTCATCTCAGAACTTGGGAGTTATTGGAAGGAGGATTAAGAGTTCAAGTCCAGTCGGGCAGTGATGGCACACAACCTTTAATCCCAGCACTCCGAGAGATGCAGAGTTAGGTGGACCTCCAAGTTCAAGTCCAGCCTGGTCTACAGAGTAAGTTCCAGGACAGCCAGGGCTATACAGAGAAACATCATAGATCTATAGATTTAACTTGATCCCATTAAAAATCTAACACTTTTTTCACAGTGTCATTACCAGTCACAAAGCAAAACTGGAAGCAGATCCGATTACACCACACATAGCATTAAGAACCCACTATAGAGACCTGATTCCCCCTCTCCCAGTCCTTGTGCTACTGACATCATAAAAACCATTGCTATCTATACCACCCACTCCACACCATGCTGCTGTTTGTTTAAACATGCCATTCTCCTTTAAAGAGCAGGACAACAGTAATGCATCCATTTACTGGTGCCACTGACATTTCTGACACGCACCCTTACAGGTACCTATCTCCCTTGTATTATTTTCTTTCAACATAAGGTACTTTTTTCCCCCTCCAGAGACAGGGTTTCTCTGTGTAGCCCTGGATATCCTGAAACTCACTCTAGTTTTGAGTCTAAGCTAGACTCAAACTCAGAGACCTGCCTGCTTCTGCCTCCCGACTGCTGGGATTAAAGGCATGTACCACCATGCCCAGCCTAAGGGACTTCTTTTAATGTGTTTTTGTAGTACAGATCTATTAAAGTTAATTATTTTTTATTTTATGGGTCTGAAAAAGTATTTTGTCTTCACCTTAAAACATTATATCATACTTATTTATTTTAATATATTTTACATATTTGTATATTATTTATATTTATTTATTTTACATATTTGCATACATTTATATTTATTCACAATTTTTTTTTAAATTTCAGTGCTTTGAATATATTGTCAAACAGTTTCTGCTTGCATTGCTTCTGAGAGGAATGTGTTGTCACTCATGTCCCTGTGGTCTTTACATCTTCCTGATTATTTTGAAGGTTCTCTTTTTGTCATTGGTGTGGGCTACTTCTTGTGTTTGGGGTTTGCTGAGCTTGTTAGACCCATCAATTTATAGTTTCCACCACATCTCGAAGGATGAGGTCATCATCTGTTGTTCCTCTCCTCGGGTGCTACAGTTACACATATATAATTAAAATAGTTTGATCTGTCCCACAGTTTCTGCTGTCTGCTTTCCCATAAAATCAGAACTTTTCTTTTTTGTGTGTTTCATTTTGGATTGTTCTACTGCTGTGTCTTCAAGCTTACTAACCTATCTTTCTGCGATATCTAATTTGTCTTTAATTCCCTCTGTGTCTTAGTGATCTTGGATATCCTAGAATGGTTTTAGTCTTTTGTTTTGCTGTTTGACTGGCTAATTTTTTTTTCTTTTGCTGCTTTTCTGGAAAATGGTCTCAGACTGACTTTGAACTTACCATGTAGACAAAACTGACCTTGAACTCCTAATCTTACTGCATCTCCTTCCCCAGTGCTGAGAGTCCATGTTTGTTCCACCACATGCAGCTTGTTCAAGTATCACAGATTTCATCCCTAAATTCTACTTGAGTTCTTTCTATGTGACCCTTATCTCTACCCAACTTTAGTTTTTCCTTTAGCTTTTTGAACATATGGAATGCAGTTACAATAACTATTTTGATAGTTATTGTACATTATTGTTAGTTCTGAGTGAGTTTCTATTGTTTGTTTGTTTTTCAATCGAGGCTCATATTTTCCTGTGTCATTGCCTGGTAATGTTTATCTGTTCATTTGCTTGCTTATTTTTTGTTTGTTTTGTCTTTTTGGTGACTTGATATTTTTGTATTCTTTTAAACTCCTTGAATTAGTTCTGGACCATAATTATTTCACTAGAAAATAATGCTACCCTTTTAGATGTGTCTCAGCTTTTATATGGCGGCTAAGTACTGCCCGGTTAGGAGGCATGACTACCCTGAGCTCTCTGCACACTTTTCCATGAATTGTGAATTTCCTAATTTAGCAAGGGTTAGGCATGGTGGTGAACATGCTCACCTTCCAATCCTATGTGAATGCAATTCCTCTAACCTTTTCAAACGATTCTTTCCAAGCCTAAGGTAGTGAGGCACAGTTCAATGCTCTACAGAATGTGTGAAGGGAAACCTCTGCAGGTTTCCCTCTGAACTTCATACTTGCAATGCTTTCTCTCATCTCTCCAGTATTCTGTCCTGCCAACTCTCAGCAAGCAACTCCCTTCACCACCCCATCAACATCCGCAGCTTGACATGCTACAATCCATATAACCACAGAGGTTAGGTAGAGAGTTAGGGACTAGGAGGGAGGGAGGAGTCTCCCTAGGAAGGGGAAATAGAAGAGATAGTTATGGGTGGCTCTGTGTGTGTGTGTGTGTGTGTGTGTGTGTGTGTGTGTGTGTGTGTGTGTGTGCAGGAGTGGGAGGATCAAATAGGGAGGGAGAAGAAGAAAGCAAGGGAGGGAATATGGGGGAAGGACAGCAAAAACTAAAGGCTATTTGAGGGGTTGTGTGGGAACCTAGTACAGTAGAAGCTTCCTAAAATACATACATATATGAAGGTGATCTGAATAAAATTGCCAAATAATATTGGAGACAGGGCCTCAACTGGATCTCTTGTCACCGAATGAAGCTTCTAGTACCAGGAATGAATTACATGTAATCAAGTTCTTGGCCAAATGGGTCCCATGGGAAACTCCGAACAACCCAGGCTATTGCCAAAGCTACTGGCAGTGCTCCCTATTGCTGAAGACAACACCTACACAATTCACTGAACATGAAGAAGTCCAGCAGTGCCTACTTAGAGCCTTCACCTTTATGAACAAGTGTTCATGGTACTGGAAGGTACTCTACATGCTACCAATGGAAAAATCCAGCTACAAAGACTTTGATCTGCAATGGTGACCTGCCTGAAAGATACTCTAGAGCAATAGTGGTACAAAGCTGTTGGGGTAACCAACCAATATCTGATTTGTGTTAAGGCCCACCCATGAGATGGAACCCATACACAACACTGCTTAGGTGACCAAGAAACTGACACTAGAAAGGCCCAGGAACCTAGGGGACAACTGAATACTACTGTTCACCTAATGAAAGGTCATAATAAAATGACTCCTAACAGCATTCTGCCATACTCTTAGATCCATGCCTGGCCCAGCCATCATCAGAGAAGCTTCCACCTGCAGAAGACAGGGACAAATACCAAGACATCCAGAAAATATGCAGAGAATGCAAAATCTTGGAACACCAAGACCAGAAAGGGATTTCTCCAACAAATCTCTCTTCTCAGGACTCAGGAAACTGTGGGAGAGGAAGAAGAAAGAGTGAAAGGGTCAGAAGGGATGGAGGACACCAAGGAATCAAGGCCCTCTAGAAACAACAGGGCTGGTGCGCATATGAACTCACAGAGACTGAGGCAGCATGCATGGGGCCTGCACGGGTCTGCACCAGATGGAGTCCTAGCGCTGAAAGGAAAAGTAAACACATACCCCCATCCCTGATCCAGAAGCTAATTCCAATTGATATCCACTTAAAAAATGAAAAATTAGTTTTTCCAAGGAAGTCTCACTGAGGAAATAAACCACTCATAAGTGTAGGCCCTGTCTATGCCCAGCAGTAGATGTTCAACACAAACGAACTCGATGGCACCTTTGAAGACTCTTTGTCTCATAGTGTCAAGTAAGGGCATTTTTTTTAAACAGTACAGGTTCTTTGCATATATATTATGACTTCAGTTTTGGGTTTTACAGGATTCCTGTGTGTACGCAAATGTGTGTCTTGGCCTCTATACATGTTTCTTGTGCTTTTTCTTTGCCTCTTTTTTGGTCGTTTGTCCCATTTCTTTCTTTCTTGTTTGGTTGTTTCGTCCCATTCCAGTTTTCCAATTTGTTTTTGTTATGTTATTTTATTTATTTATTCCTTAGGTGCCTGTTTGTTTTCCAATGAAAGACAGAAAGGCTGTGAATATGGATAGAGGGGTCATGGGGAGGAACTGGGAGGAGTAAGGGAGGGGAAACTGTAATCGGAATATCTTGTATGAAAATAAAATATATATACACAACACACACACACACACACACACACACACACAGAGCTTGGGGAGCTCTGCAGGATCCCCCTGGGTTTCCCCTCACTATGCTATGGTCTGAGAACTTTATCCCAGCTTCAGTGAACAATCTGTGCTTGTTTCCCGCATCTCAAGGAACATTGCCTCTCATTGCCTGATAGCTAATATCTTGAAAATTACCATGCTATATTTAGCTCACTATCTAAGCTGTCACAGGGAGGAAGGTAACTCTAATCTCTTCTTCCTTCCTCCAACCCCCAGTGTGTGTGTGTGTGTGTGTGTGTGTGTGTGTGTTTGTGTATGAGAGATGGTGGGGGGAGCGCTGGCACATAAATGCCATGGTGCTCTTTCTCTTGTGAAGGCCAGAGGACCTTTGGGCCAGCCTTTGCCTTCCACCTTGTTGGATCAGGATCTCTTGCTGCTTGATGATTCTCCTGTCTGCACCTCCCATCTGGTGTAGGAATACTGGGATTATAGATGTCCACTACCATACCTTCTACACGTGCTCTGGGGATTTGAACTCAGGTCCACACTTGCACAGCAAGTACTTTACCCACTAAGACATTGCTTGGCCCTCTAATTCTTCTTATTCCATTTTGGTTGGAAGCAGAAGTATGATACTTTATTTTTTTGCAATATTATGTAAATATATACAGAAAAATAATTATGAACCTTTAAGCCTATATCCTAGTTTGCTTTTCTATTTCTGAGATAAACACCATGACCAAAAGGAACTTGGAAAGGAAAGGACTTGTTTCATCTTACAGGTTACAGACCATCATTAGGGGAAACAAAGGCCAGAGAACTCATGGCCAGAGCTTGAAGCAGAGACCACAAAGGAATGCTCTTTACTGGCTTATGCCTTAGCTCACATTAACTGCCTTTCTTACACAGCCTAGACCCACCTGCCTAGGCACGGTACCACCCACTGTGGGCTGGGCCCTCCTATGTCAGTCAACAGTCAAAAAAATGTCTCATAGTCATGCTCATGGCCAAGGTGACAGAGGCAGCTTTTCAGCTGAGGCTTCCTATTCCCAGGTGACTCAAGGTGACAAGACTAACCATCACAGCACATAAATCTTTTTATTGTTTTTTCATTGATTATAATTTGTGTGTGCGTGTGTGTGTGTGTGTATGTGTGTGTGTGTGTGTGGCGTGTGCCACAGTGTACATATGGAAGTCAGAGGGCAACCTTGTAGAGTTGGTTCTGTCCTTCCACGTGTACATGGGTTCCAGGGATGGCTCTCAGGCGACCAGGCTTCAGTGACAAGGGCCACTGAGCTATCTCCATGGCCCACATACAGCTCTTAAACAACTAAAGAAGCATTTTTAAATTTCATAAATTCTTTAAAAAAACCCAGAAAATAAATGAGTCAAATTAATTACATTAATTAATGTAAAGGTGACAAATATGATTGGTTCAAACTAGACAAAGTGCTGATCGCCTGGGTACAGGTCTGTGTGTGTGTGTTAGGGTTTTCACTATGTGTGTTCTCGTGATTCATTCCCTACCACCCCCGATAATTTTGTCTGTGTGAATCACTGAAGAACATTCATTCATCTGCACAATGCACCATGATGTCATTCAGCCTCCGCTCGGTTCAAACACATCACTTACACGATAAGCCTAGCCCTGTTTTCTTTGGTGCCTGTGCAATTATATGTGCTGTTGAATACAAGACTGTGACAGTGCTTGGCTATTTGAAAGGACCCGGTAATCATTCTGAATATACTTGGGTTTTTATTTTAATAATCATAGTCTTAGAAAAGTGAACTTAAAAATAATTAACCCCAGGAAAACCATGCTGTTTGGTGTAAACGCTTTCAATGCAGGGCAGTAAGACATTTCTCAAGTTGGTTGACATGTTGAGAAGGTCATAGATGCATCTGAATCAAGAGAACTGCTAAAAAGAGGTGTCCACGTTGTAATGAGGAATGAATAGAGACTGAGGATAACTAAACAATAGTGCAAGAGAAAGAAGGGAAATGCTAAGAAAATGACCAAAGCAACTCTGCAGAGCAGAAGAGCATGATGGTCTAAAGAAAGAAATAGGACTCTCCTCTAGAGAGACAGCCCAACGATGGCGCAGTCTGGCCTGAAAGAAAAAAAGAGAGGAAGGAGGGGAAGAAAGAAAAGGAAACTGGGAAAGAAAGAGGAGAGGGGAAGGGAATGGAAGGAAGGAGAGAAAAGAAGAGGAGAGGAAAGGAGAGGAGAAGAGAGGAGAGGAGAGGGGAGGGGAGGGGAGGGGAGAGGAGAGGAGGGGAGAGGAGAGGAGGGGAAAGGAGAAGAGAGGAGAGGAGAGGAGAAGAGAGGAGAGGAGAGGAGAAGAGAGGAGAGGAGAGGAGAAGAGAGGAGAGGAGAGGGGAGGGGAGGGGAGGGGAGGGGAGGGGAGGGGAGGGGAGGGGAAGGGAGGGGAGGAGGGAAACAAGGAGATAGAGAAAATATAAAATAGCCAGGGTCTTTGTGACTGACACAAGTATGACAAAGGAAAAGACACACCAGGCAAATGAGGAAAACTGATCGACGCTTTCCCAACAGCGAGAATGCACACGTGGATCATGAATGCAGCATTCTGAGGCCTCTGAGAAGGTGAGTCTGCACCAGCCTGTCTGGGAGAGTGAGCCACCTGGGTCCTTGTACCAGAGTTCAGCAGCACAGCAAGAGCACGACGAGGAGCTGCCTGCAGGAGGTGGACTGCTGCTCACTCAGGGTCTACATGTCGATGGCATTCTGTGTCTGCTTCTGGTTCTCCTTGCCTAATCTGTAATCTCTCCTCAACTGCCGCCTATTGATAAATGTTACCCTCCTGTGTGGCTTGAGAGACGTGTGTGTGTGTGTGTGTGTGTGTGTGTGTGTGTGTGTGTGTGTGAAATCAATGTTAGTTTCCCTACTACTACATTTGCTCACCGTCTTGGTTTTGAGACAAGATCCTTCACTGAACTGAAGCCCACCATTTTAGTCCCCCAGAATCTGGTTGTCTCCTCTCTCCCACCAGGACTGGGGTTACAAACACCATTGTCACACCTCTCATCTTCATGCTTGCTAAGCAAGCTCTTTACTGCCAGAGCTACCTCCCCAGCCCCTGTGGGGTTCTGCTGGTGGTGCTGTCGTGTGTCTTTGTTTGTTACCCTAACATACCTATTCTCCTCCTCCTGATGCTGTCTGTGAACAGTCCTCTCAAGAATAGAGAATTGCCTAGTAGGCAGTGGGGAAAATGGATCATTCAGTGAAAACTGTAAACTATGTAAACTAAAACTATTCCCAGAGTGAAGTCCTTATGGAACTGCAAGAACTCCATGGAATGTCTTGGTTAGCCCTTTAAACCTCCAAGCCCTCTTGACAGGTGTGTATGACTTTCAGTTTTAATAACTATCTAAAACCAACCCAATAATCTGAAGTCTACTTGAGGGGGAAAAAAAAAAACTCAAGTGTTTGACTCTCAGAGCTTTGCAAGAAAGGTCAGTTGTCTACATCAACCTGAACAATAGCCCTTGAAGTTGGGTGGGAGGTTGCCAGAAAAGTAAAAGAAAGGACAAAAAGGCTAGATATCCAGGCTCTTGGGCCTTGATAAAAAAATCTCTTTATATTTTCTGTCATTGACAGAGGATGAGGAAACCCGAGATGCTTCAGTAGGGAGACGAGATGTCCTTGTCCTATTTCAGCTCAAAGCCTCTTCAGGAAGGTCGCGTCATTCAGTGTTGACATACCCTGCTTTGCAGCCATGAACAGTCCGTGTGACACAACTCCAGTTTCTCATCACCGGACACTCTTACCACGACAGCAAGTCCACTGAGCGCATTGGCAGAATAATTCCTGCTTTATTGAATTCATATAAGAACTGACATCTAAAATGATTAAATATTTCAATTCAAATCATATTTCTATAGCACCTTAAAAATATCCAAGGGCCAGAGAAATGGCTAGTGGGTGGAAGTCCTTGCTGCCAAGCCTGATGATCTGAGTTCAATCCCCAAGTCTGACATGGCTGATGTAGATTTATAGCGTATGCCAGTGAAAACTCCAAGGTTAGGTTATTTACTTTAAGTAGACAACTGAGAAGCAGTGAAGCTACTATTGAGAATCAGGTCTATCTGTCTCTGCTGGCTCTGGAGGCAGCTGTGATATGGTTGTGGAAGAGCAATCTAATACCAGCATGCATTGTGCTGTGGGCCTTTCTCATGCCGATAGACAACTGCTCCGCAGACCCAGGCTGGTAACATGAGCACAGGGCCGTGCTACTTTTTGAATAAATGCTAAGCAAAAGGGAAGAAAAGATTTTGGGTTGTCTTTCTACTTGTGTTTCTGAAATCTGAGTCTCTCGACAACAATAACAACTTGCACCTGTTTCTTCCACCACTTAACTTGAATTCTCCCTCAATTCTTCCAGCCTTGAAACTACCTGTAAATCGAGCTGCTGTTCCTTAAAGGTATGACCTTCAAGGGACCTCTTAAGCCAGAGGCACATAGGAGACCTGTGGAAATATATATAGATTGGGACTAGTGAGATGAAGTGCCATGAAGCCTGCCAGCCTCAGCTGGATCTGTGGGACCAACATAGTGGAAGAAGAGAACCAACTCCTGAGAGTTGTCCTCTGATTTCCACACACATGCTATGACACTTTCATGTTACACACACACACTAAATTACTGCAATAAAAACCATAGATCCCTAGGTCACACCCAGATTTACCCATTCAAAATGGCCTAAGAGAGGAGTGGACTGGACTTTTAAATCTATAAAGATGTATATTGCACTGAAGCTTGAGTCACTGAGACTAGAGAGAAGTAACGTCAGGAGGGACTGCAGGAGTCTCAGCCTGAGTGATTGGAACAGAACAGCACTGAAACCATGGTTAAATCATTAGAGCCTCCAATACTCTTTTCCTGGTTAGGGAAACAGCCCTGTGAGCACCATAGCTTAAAAAACCTACCTATAAGCTGGGCTTGGTAGTGTGCGCCTATAATTCTGGTAGTGGAGAAGGAGAAGCAGGCAGATTGAGAGTTCAAGGACAGTCTCAACTACGTGGCAAGTTCAAGGCCTGGCTGAGCTACTTAAGCCCCTGAAGCAACAACAAAATAAAAAAATAAAATAAAATAAAAATGATCTTCATTTATCTTCACAGCTTATGTTGATATTTTTCCCTAGGTACATGGTAACTATGTAATTATCCTAGACAAATATTTTAATATATTACCATCATATTTTGTTGGTCTTTTGTGTGTATGTTGGCTTTGTTTATTGAGACAGGATCTCACAGCCCAGGCTGGCCTTGAACTTACTCTTCCAAAGTTGAGAAATTACTGGTGTTTATAGATGTATGCAACCACACTAACTTATTTTTTTAAAGCTGTTTAAGCCAGTCACGGCAGTATACACCTATAATCCCAGCACTCAGGAAGCCCTGGGCTACATAGCAAGACACTATCTCAATAAAAGAAAAAAAAGGGCTTTTATAACATAGGGATGGCTTAGAAATTTGGTCCTTGATCAGAAGAATGCTATGTCGAGCACCCATTAGAACAGACATCGTTATATGGATTGAAACATTGTAGTCCCGAAAGATAAACCCATATCCTGAGCACAGGTTTTCCAGGGAGTTGAAGTTACCATCTTCTCCATTGTCACAAAACTGTCTGTAGGTGGTTTTCTGGTCTCTCCCAAGCAAAGGTGCTGCCTAGAGGGCTATGTGCTGTACTTAGCACCAGGACAGCCAGACCCATCTCAGAAAGAGAAGTCCATAGTGTTGAACCAATGCATAGCCTTTATCCCCTCCACTGTCGCTGCTGAAAAAGCATGAAGGTAACTGCAAAAGAGGCTGACATCACTCAGAGCAGGTCATTTGGTTCACTTGATCCTGGAAGCTCTTCCATGGTGGATGCCTTCTGCCCAGTATTCACAGGGGTGTGTAAAATGGGATACAGAATGCTCACCCTCTGCTCATCAGAAAGTTTCTGTCATAGCTCTCCCCATGTCCTCCTTGTCATCAAACTCCCAAAGTCTTTTTCTAAGTCCACAACTCTCAAATCAAACTGCCAGTTACAGTCCATGAGTCAAAATACTTGAGACTTTGGTCTCTCTAACAGACAAGCAGACAACGAAATGCATGGAGTGACATTCTGAGCTGCAACAGCAGCTGAATGGGGGTGCAGTGCTGCAGGCACCTGGGTCTGTCAAGACTTACGCATTGTGCACTGGTCTGTAAGTGATGTTACCTCCATGCAATGTCCATAATCACATCTTCCACATATACCCTGTCTCATCTGCACCATTTCCACTTAATGCCACTTTGCTGACGCTTCTTTGGACAAACTTTATATATAATTGGTTCAGAAAACACCCAGTTCATGACAAGCAGTTCAGTTCATGTGTTACCAAATGTCACATGATCAGAAGTTCAGTTGCTACCATGGCCTGGTAGCAAACCAAGATCTGTTTCTGCAAAGAATGATTACCTATTCCCAAACACTAGATCTGCACCTCTGCCTGTCTGCAGCAGCCTCTAAATGACTCATACTTCCTGTTACTTATGTGCTTCAGAGATCCCATCTCCACAGGGATGCATCAGATCAGTTGCTTTCTTCTAATTGATAGAAAAATGGAAAAATTATGGGATAGCACTTCTGACTAGCTTCCATTTAGGGGTTGTCTTTCTACCTATTCCTTGGATCGCTCACACTGGAAGACGCGAGCTGCCGTTTTGTGAAAAGTCATGGCAAGATCTAGGTGGCATGACAAGGCACATAAGTATGTCATCAGCATGTAACAGAGCAAAGCCTGGCAAGAACCAGTGAGTAAGGTTAGAAGTGATTCTTCAACCTCATGCATGCCTGGAGTTGGCTACAGCTCTGCCAAAAGGCTTGTCTGCAATCTTATGAGACACCTTTAGCCAGAAATACCCAGCTAAATTTGCTCCTAGATTCTTGAACAGCACAAATTGTAAAGTAATAAGTGTTTATTGCCTCAAGCTGCAAAATTTTGGGGGGATTTATTTTGCAGCAACAAATGATTGACAGTGCTGTGGACTTTTGGATGTCCTATGCAGTATTGCTTTCTGAGTAGAAACCTGTTTCTCAGCTGCACAAATGTACCAGGGGCAAAGTCTGTTGGTCTTGTCATGTATAGTAGTACCCTTCCAAGGAAACAGGGCTGCAAAACAGTTTACTAAAGGTTTTACAGGGTAATGCTAGTTAGCAACAAGACTCTGAGAAGCTAAATGCCATCCTTTAGGATGTGTGCTCTTCTTGGAATCAGCAAGGAACATGGGGTACTCTTTCTTCCACAGACAGAATGCATTGGCAAAGGAGCAAAGTGGGGAAGAACTCCACCAATGTTACAGTGAGTTTCAAGCCCACAAACTTGTGTTTCTCATCTTGCAACTCTAATAAACTGTAGTTTACTCAAGTTCTTCCACCAGAGATCACAACAATGGCTCCACTGAATAGAAGATAAAATTTCCACAGGCCACACTGGGTTTTTTGTACTATTAAACCAGCAAACAAAGAAGGGCTCATCATTTTTGCTGGTAAATTGCTCCAAGGTACTAAAGGTAAATTGAATTCTGCTGTGACCATGGAAACAGAGAAGCCAATGTCCACACTCTCTGGGGTGCCTTTGGGCCCAATGAAATCTAGTTTGACTTAATCATTAAGTCAAACTACAGCAATAAACATAAAATGATTGCTAATTAATAATTACAATATTGGGAGTGAAGAACTGAATTAGTTCCACTAAAAATGGCCAGTTGAGACTCCACTGTGTAGCAGACATAACAACACAGGACTGTAGCAACTGTATAAATTGTCTTCCCTGCTTGTTTTGCATATACTGATATGTTTGCTTTTCTTCTCTCCTTCACTATGGTCCATCTTTATTTTATGGCAGGATGACCCCACATCTATGTACACATGGACAGCAGTAATTAGACTCAGTGGGTTAAAAGAATAAATAAATAAATCATTTTAAAGGAGGACACGAAGTTATGAAGGAGATGTGATGACAGAATCCTAGGGGAAGTTGGAGAGGAAGATGGGGAGGTGAATACATTTAAGATATATTAGATACATTATGAAAATTTCAGTGAATAAATAAAAATACTTTTTAAAAGCATTGTTACTGTGGTTAACTTTACAAGTCACTTTGTTTCAGAATTGCTCAGGTGGGATTGCCTAGAACAGATATCACCCAAACAAGGCTATGCTAACCAGAGGAACTTTGAGCAAATCTCTCCAGAGGATGGAAGCATCTTTCTGAAAAGGGTAGTTGTGTCTTATAGAGCCTAAGCAAAATGTTATTGAGATAGAGATATGTAAATAGGTGCTGTATTAGTCACTTTCCCCCATGGTGTAATAAAGTATCTGACAAAAGTAACCTAAGGGAGGAAGGGTTTACCATGGCTCACAGTTCGAGGGCTCACAGTTCGTGTGAAGAAGTCATGACAGCAAGATTACGTCCACAGTCAGGAATCAGAGAGTGATGAACACTGGTGCTCAGCTTGCTTTCTTCTTTGTAGTCTACCTAGAATTCTAGTCCGTGGGATGGTGATACTCACATTTAAAGGTGGGTCTTCTCACCTCAATCAACCCAGTCTGAAAAGATCCTCAGTCTTAGTTAGGGTTTCCATTGTTGCGATAAAACTTCATGACCAAAGCAACCCAGGGAGGAAACGGTTTATTTGGCTTACACTTCCATATTGTAGTCCATCACTGAAGGAAGTCAGGACTGGAACTGAAGCAGGGTAGGAACCTGGAGGCAGAAGCTGACACAGAGACCATGGATGGGTGCTGCTTACTGGCTTGCTCTTTATGGTTTGCTCATCCTGCTTTCTTATAAAACCTAGGACTACCACTAGCCCAGGGATAGCACCACCGACAATGGGCTGGGCAGGCTGGGCATTCCCCCATCAATCACCAATTAAGAAAATTCCCTGCAGCTGGATCTTATGAAGGTATTTTTCTCAATTGAGGTTCCTGTCTTTCAGATGACTGTATCTAGCTTATGACAAATTGACACAGAACTAGCCAGCATACTCTCATAGACACACCCAGAGGTGTGTTTCCATGGTGGCTCAAAATCCAGCCAAGTTAGACATGTAGATTAACCATCACAGATGCTGAATTATCAAGAAGATAAGCCTGGCTATTGACTGTCTCTTAGCTCCAAGCATACCTTTCAAAACTCTGGTTCCTGTTTGAGATGCTGTCTATAACTTCTAGACTCTCTTAACACATGACTTCCGGTTAGGGCTTCTGCAAAAGGGAAGGCCTGGGTGGAAAGAGGAAGAAGGTAAGAGAGAAAGGGCTTTTCTACTTCCAGTTCCTCTTGGAACTGTTGCAGCAGCAGCAGCAAACTATGGTGCCGAGGTTCTTCAGCCTTATTTCCCACCCTGTCACACCTTTGCTGTACCTTTGCTATGTCCCTTTGACAGGAAGAAATTACCCCACTGTGATCTGCACCTTTCAGCCCATGCCAACTGAACCACACAGGCACCTGCCACATTATATCTGCACCTGGATGTCAGCCATAGTTCTCATCACCTGCTGAAAAGCAGCCTTCCTAAGAGAGCTGCCTGTCAGTCCCAAAGAGTCCCCCACCCTCTTCAATCCCCTCAGTTCTAGCATCAGCACCTTGCCCTTCTGTTTTTCTAAACCTAAGGATATTTACTGCTTCCTGCACTTTTTGAGCTCTAGCTAAACTCAGTGTCTCTTCATTGCTCTTTTAGCTTTCCAATAACTACATCACTAGTTTCCAGTATAAGATTACCTGTTTGCAGCCTGGCGGTGGTGGTGCACACTTTTAATCCCAGCATTCGAGAGGCAGAGGTAGGCAGATCTCTGTGAGTTCAAGACCAGCCTGGTTCTACAGAAAGAGTTCCAGGACAGCCAGAGTTACAACAGAGAAACCTTGTCTCGAAAAAAGCCAAAAACAACAGCAACAAAAAATAATTACCTGTTTGCAATACCAAATAATAGAAGAACATATAACATATTACGAAGAGTCAAGGCCAAAATTAGCATTTTGATCCCGGGTGACTTTGGGGATCATTAAAACACAATAGTAAAGAAAATTCAAAATCAGCTTCATGAGTAAACCTGATGGATGGTTGTCTCACTTTCTACCCCTGAACTCCTGCCTCTCAAAATCTTTCAGGCCAATACTCTGCATGTATCTGGCCAACAGTGGGTTAAAGTTACTATCATTCACAATGATCCAGAAATTGTTCTCTGACTCACTGCTGGGATGCTGTCTGAGCTGTTCATATTGCTGCCCATTTATGACCATAGAAGATATTTGCTAGGGTCAGACTAGGAAATGAAGAAGTGGTACTACTGTTGTAAGAGGAAATGCTGATTTGAAAGTCTCCAGAGTGGGAAGCTAGCTCAGTGGTGGAGCTTGCCTAGGATGTGGGAGACCTGGATTCAATGCCTAGCACTGCAAAATAAGATAAAATAAATTCATATATATGCATATATATAATTACCACCATGTAATATCTGCTTTACCCCACATTTTTAATTGCTTTCTATTGCTATGATAAAATACTGACCAAAAGCAACCATAGAAGAAAGTTTATTTGACTTACATTTCTCCACCACAATTCATCATTGAAGGAAGTTAGAACAGGAATGCAGGCAGGACACTGCAGGCAGGAACTGATGCAGAGACCATGGAAGACTCCTGCTTAATGGCTTGCTCCCCTGTGGCTTGCTCAGTATAGAAGCCCTGACTGCCTGCCTTGGGTGGCAATGCCCATAGTGTACTGGGCTCTCCCACATCAATTATTAACCAAGAAATGCCCCCATAGACTTGCCCACAAGTTAATTTCATAGAGGCAATGCCTCAGTTGATGTTCTCTCTTCCAAGATAACTCTAGCTTGCGCCAAGTTAAAAAAACAAAACAAAAACAATTGGTACCCCCATCTTGTTGACATCTACAAAGATCACATATTCTATTTTCCTTTCACTATTGCTCTCTTAATGTTTATTTTAATCTGAACACAGAGGGGACAGAGGAAGTCCTGGTCCTTCCTCTCTCCTTTACTATAGACAGAATCTTCTTTTGGTGAAGTAGGCTGTCACACACTATGGGAAGTCAGATTCTCATCTATCAGACCGTATTTTTGGTGTCTGTATGTGTGTGCTTGTTCATCCGTGTATATTACTTTGCATTTTAAATTTTTTAAAATTTTCAGTAAACATCAGACTCAAAAATAATTTAATTGACTTGATAAGATTAACCAATTGATCATAAAAATATTCTAAAATTACTAAACACAGAAATAAAATTTTGGCTGGATGTAGTGGTGCATGCCTTTAATTCCAGTGCTTGGGAGGCAGAGGCAGAGGCAGAGGCAGAGGCAGAGGCAGAGGCAGAGGCAGAGGCAGAGGCAGAGGCAGAGGCAGAGGCAGAGGCAGAGGCAAATGGATTTCTGTGAGTTCAAGGCCAGCTTGATCTATATATCAAGTTCCAAGACAGCCAGAGCTACATAGTGAGACCCTGTCTTGAAATAAAATAAAAAATAGGAATAAAAAATAAAAAAATATAAAAAAAGGAAATTTTTATTGGAAATATGTATGTTAATAAGTGGAGTTTTGTTGTTGTTGTTTTCAAAATAAGACCAAGTATCATGGATGAAGCGTTGGAACAAAGCAGTCTAGTGGGAATAATAGCAGAAAGGTGATCAAGCAAGTCTGGGACTTATATTGTGAGCGTTATTGATCTGATATTAATGTTATATTATAGAACTTATCACTTTTTCAATATGGTGGGAAGAAGAGAAAACAAAGAAGTAATTGATTCACATGCAGCAGTATACTTCCAAAGTTGATTGTTTGGTTTTTTGTTTGTTTGTTTGTTTTCTAAAGAACTTAACCATTCTAATGGGGAGCCAGGGAGATAGCTCACTGGGTAAAGTGCTTGCTGTTCAAACAGAAAGATCAACATTGAGATCCCTAGCACCCATGTAAAAAGCTGGGTTTGATGGTCTGGAAAGATGGTTCAGAGGTTAAGAGGTTAAGGTTCTTCCAGAGGATCCAGGTTTGGTGTTTGTCACTCTATTTCCTGAAGAAGCCATCTTGATGTCAACCCCTGGCCTCCAATGGGCACTGGCACAGATAGAGCACTCCATACACGCCCACACACAATAAACAATTTAATGGTCTTCAGCAAATGTTTCTAATAATCATAAACATTAGCTTTAAAAATGCAATGTTGCAATGATGATTTATGTAAACACAGCTCATTTTATATAATATACAGATAAGACACAAATGCAATTTTTGTGTAGGTTTTCAGAGAATAATAAATCAAGTTTTTGTTTTTGTTGTTGTTGTTTTTCTGTTGTAACTCTGTCTGTCCTGGAACTCATTCTGTAGACCAGACTGGCCTTGAACTCACAGAGATCCCCCTGCCTTTGCCTCTCAAGTGCTGCGTGAGATTAAATTCGTGTGCCGCCACCACCAGGCATAAATCAAGTTTTTAGTTATCTAGTGCCCTGGAGATTTTCTTACACTCCAGGAGAATGCAAGATAAAATATTCTAGCAATATTAGAATGGCACAAAAAAAAGAGGAAGAGCAGGTTGTGAAAGAGAAGCTAAAAAGAACCCACTAACCTGTTCTGCCTTCAGGTACCTCAATTTGAGGAAGAAATATGTAAGCGGGGAAAGTTGGGAACCAGTCTCTAAATTAAACCCCAAAATAGGCAAACAGAAACCAAGAGCAAGACTATGAGTTTAAAGAATACTAGCTTTAGTTTTGGGGGCATGAGGTCGAACACAGGGCCTCATACATTGCAAGCTCTCTACTACTGAGCTGTATCAAAGACCCTAAAGAATATTCTTAAAGAGCCAGGCTGTTAGTGTATGCCTAAAATACCAGCACTTGGGAGGTGGAGGTAGGAAGACCAGGAGTTCAAGACCAGCCTCAGCTAAATAGAGTGTACGGCCAGTTTGGATTTACGTGAGACCCTGTCTAAAACAACAACAAATAAAACAAAACAAAACAAAAAACCTCAAGAGCTGTACAACGTATCAAATCCACAGAACTGTTTGTATTTGTTGGTCTCTTATGAACACACAGAAATAGAAAGAATTAAAACAGAAGCAAAATTGTTGTAGAAAATGCAAAATAAGTCCCCTTTGGGAATAGCAAAGCTTTCTTTGTGGTTGTCCTACCCTTTTGGAAGAGCTGAGACTCAACAGTGGCATCCTACCAACACCAACCATACTCTCACCATGCATGCTGTTGAGTTTTATTTACATCGCTCACTCCCAGATGCCTAGTATGCACTTCAGCTCCCTGAAACACTGCTGACGCAGCCTACCAGAAGGGTCACACCAGTCTGAAGGAGACCCCGGCTTATGATTCTAAAAGCTTTACTCTAAAATTAAAACTATATCTCATATCTCAATTATTACAGAAATGAGTGACATATAAAGCTTATTTACTTTGTGAACATATAAGTAATTGTTCTTTATGAGACAAACCAAGGCTACAGAAACTATTGGCAAAAATAATGACCATGCTTTGCTCACAGTTATACTGGTCCCATACACACGAATTCAGGCTTTCCTGGATGTATTTCAGCACCCTCTCTGGATTGACTCAGATGATGTTTGACTCATCACTAGATAAGGTCCAAGACAGATCCGTCCATGTGTTCATGAACTACTCACAGCACTGACATACACAGCATACTGAGCTGGAACATCGGACCAGGTTCACGTGAGTCACAGCCTCAGCTGCTAACAGGGAGCAGGGAGTGATGTAAACCTACATGTTGGCTAGGTGTAAAGCAGCAGAGAATGATGTCAGCACATTTCTGTTCTAAAGGCACTCAACTATTCTAGAATACTCCCAGCCAAAGACAGACACGTTTGGGATGAATGTGGCCAAACCTGCTGGGGTTAAAATGATGAGATATGATGCCTGGCAGAAGCACTTCTCTTGGACACACCTGAGTGGCCAGGCCCACCTCTCTTGCACACTGGAGCCTTATTAATTCTAGTGTCATTTGAGTGCACGCATTATAATACTACTACTATTGGTCTGATAACCAAAGAGCCACTAAGTGTGTAATGGACATATAATATTTACATGGACAAAGGGATGATTCATGTCACAGGTGGGACAGAACACATGTGAGATTTCATCATGCTACTCAGAAAAGAGTTGCATTCAAAACTGTTAAGCTATTTATGTTGAATTTTCTAGTTAATATTTCTGGACTAAAGTTGACTCTAAGTACCTCAAACTACAAAAAGTGAAATCGCAGGTAAGGACACTACTACACACAAATTACAGATCAAATCTATGTCCCTGGATTAGTTTATTACATAAAAAAACAAAAAACAAACAAACAAAAAACAGCAGCATGTATTTGGGATATAAACAACATTTTATTTCAATATTTTAATATTGAATTGACTATCATACATATCCATCAAGTTCTGCCTTTCACTGTATCTTAGGAGATATTCAAGGTGAGAGTATGATGAAGCATTCTCAGAAACTGAAAAGACCATACTTCATCTCCAAATCGGGTCAAGTCCCGTAACCTTACTTCTTATTCACTATGTTGCAGCATGAATGACATAAGTTAGGGCAACATGGAGGTATCACTTAAGTAAACACCCTAGAGATGTGGATTTGCCATCCCAATTCCTTCACACTCGATGATGTAAGTGTCTTTAGAGGCATCTTCTTCCTCTTCTGATTTCTTTACAGTAAATTTGGCCTGAAAGCAGAACATTAGTATGTAAGAATACATGAAGAAGACAGAGGGACAACCCTAGGACTCCAAGATAAGGAGACAGAGAGTTAGTATCAAGCCCATCTGTTGGAGAAGGTACACACATAAAAACCAAGGGACTTGTGAAGAGATCCTATAGGTTATTTTGTCCTAGGACTATGTTCTTGTTTGTGGTGGAGTCTGAGAGAATAGAGGAACCAGGCTCTACGCTGCACCCACCACTAAGAGCACAGAGACATGTGCAGCCAAGGAAAGTGTGGACTCTGAAGCTTCGACTGCTGTTGGTTAGAAGGCACCTTCTCTCCTCCCTTTTGTTTTTCTAAAACATGGGTCTGAATCATTACCTGTCAGGCATGACATTATTTGTTCTCATTAAATTTTTCCTGCCAATTTAATTCTCTAAATACATAATTCAAAAAGCTAGTTCCGACAGGGTGGGTAGGGCGGAGGAGTGGTGGTGACTAACATCCTCCACCATTGGGCTTAGCTGTAGTGCTCACTTGTTAGCTACAGCCAGCTTTGAAATATGTGATCTCTGTCACTGTGCTCTGGAAGCATCATTTTTAAGACAAATGCAATTCCTCTTAACAAAACTAAACTGAGTCAAAACAACTGAAGCAGCTACAGATTCTGGCAAAAGGATTTCAAGTATGCCTTAAGTCTTCAAATACAAAGTCTCTAAAACACAATTTAAAACCATTATTCTGCGGTCTTTTATTGACCAGCAATGTCCACAAGCTTTCAGTTCCTGTGTATGTAACAGTGCACTGTACAAGTAGACATCTAAAAGTCACTGTGGAATGAACAAACACTGAACACAGAGCAAGGGATCCAACTCTCTATGCAGCTATGTGTCTGCATTTTTCAAATTACAAACATGAACATATGAAACACAAGAACAGGGAATCGTTAAGTTTATGCCAAAGCCTACATACAGAGTCTAAAGATGATCTAGTTGAAGTCTCTGATTTTTATAGAAGAGCTATTTGCTTTAAATCACAGAAAAATATACTTTGGTCCAAGTCACCCAGTTAAAATACAACAAAGAGCCAGGCCTGGGTGATACCTGTAAGCCCAGCTGCAGGAGGCTGAGGTAGGAGAATCTCAAGTTTGAAGCCAACCTAGACTACATTTAGTAAGACTCTTTTTCAAGAAAAAACATTTCTCTCCCTCTTTCCCTCTCCCACCACATATACACACACACACACACACACACACACACACACACCTGAATATGAAACAAGAGTCATCAATCCCCCAGATCAAGGTACTTTCTGCAGTGTATTCACTTCAAGTAATAAGTGGCTACAAATACACAAACTACTGTGAAACTGAAGCTTCCGTGAATGAAACTTGATACCAACTAGCAAGGACATCAGCCTCTGAGTGAGAAGAATAACAACTGTAAATGCAGCATAAGTAGAAATAAAAGAAGTGGAGGGAGCTGAAGAGAGGGTTAAAGAGCACTAAGAGCACTGCTGTTCCTACAGAGGGCCCAGACTCACAGCCATCCCACCTGGAGGCTCGCAATCTCCATAACTCCAGTTCCCAGGGATTGGATGCCTCTTCTGGCTTCCCAGGGAACCAGGCACAAATGTAGGTAAACCATTCATATATATAAAATAGAATAGAAATAAATTTAAAGATAATTATTAACAGGAAGAAACTCAGTGGTGGAATGCTTGCCCGACAGGCACAAATCTTTGGTTTGGATTCCCAGGACAAACAAAAACAAAAAACAACAAAAAGGGAATCAAGGGTATTATAAAATAGTTAATTCACTCTTGTCATCAGATATAATCTGCCTTCAATTCTCATCAGGCTTTTCCCCAAAACCTATCTATTTTTAACCAAAACCTATGTACTCCTTATAGTAACAAAAACAAAATACAAGTTGTATGGTGACAGGGGCTTCATGTGGCTACACAGCTGTGATGCTTAATTTCTCTTTAGCTAGTCAATTATTTTTGATGATGGAGGGAGTGAAGAGGGCATTTGAGACAGGGAGGGTACTTACATAGCACTGGCTGGCCTTGAACTCCTAACCCTCCTGCCTCCACCTCCCAAGTGCTAGAATTATAAGCATACACCACCATGCCTGGCTCACTGAGAATATTCTTTAAGTGTGTGTTTGTGTGTGTGTGTGTTTCTTGTGCTCTTTGCTTCTTTTTTTCTTTTCTTTTTGGTTTGTTTGTCTATTTTTATTCTTATTTGTCTTCTTTATTTGCTTGTTTTCAAAAGAGAGAAAGGTGTAGAGTTGGAAATGTGAGAAGGTGGGGAGGATCTAGGAGATGAGAGGAGTGAAATCATGATCAGAAAATTTTGTTTCATACAATTTTTTTTTTTTTTTTTGGTTTTTTAAGACAGGATTTCTCTGTAACTCTGGCTGTCCTGGAACTCACTCTGTAGACCAGGCTAACTTCAAACTTAAGAGATCCGCCTGCCTCTGCCTGGCCCTGAAAATAAATAACTATTTTCAATTAAAAAAAAAAAGAATATTCTTCAGGGGCCATTTTAGGGGCTATTCTTATGGACTGTTCTTGTATGTTCTTTTTGTTGTTGTGAGAAAGCATCTCTATCATAGCCTAGGCTGGCCTGAAATGTGCTATGTAGACAAAACTGGCCTCTGACTCCCAAGTGCTGGATCACAGCAATCGCTACCATGCTTCACATGATTACTTTTATAATCTCAAAAGTCAGGAACGTCATAAAACTTGAGCCATAAACTTTACAGAACTGTACTACAGAGAACACACCGGCTGGTGTGGTGGCTCCTGCTGTGCCCCAGCACTCTAGAGCAGAGGCCGAAGGATCACGACGGCCACGGGTCTACCATGAAGTTCAAGGCCAGCCTGAAACACAGACTGAAACTTTACTCAATAAAACTAAATTAAAACCATGCAAAAAATAAAAAAGAAATTATATATATCCTCCATGTTACTGGAAAAGGAAAAGAGGAAGCTGTGTATATTAATAGTTTCCAAAAAAAGGTAAAAAACAATTTGAGAAGGGAAAAAATGTCAACAGCAGCTTTATTAGCCAGAAAAATTTAATAAATTGTCCACAAAGAAATTAACATTAGTTTCACAAATACTGCAGAACCAAAGGGCCTTCAAAAATGTCCTGATGTGCTCAAAACCCAGGGCTGCCAAAGAGAACTAAAGACCTAGAACAATCTAATCTCTGTCTCATTTTACTCATAGGCACCCACAGTGGTTGCACAGAGTAAGATCCAAAGATAGATGCTAAAGTAGCTAAGAGCCCACCACACAGGGAGCCCACGAGCAGCAGCAACCATTATCACTACCGGGTTTCCTGTTTATTAGCCAGTTAGTCTTTCTAACAGAATACTCACCTTTGCTAGTTGTTCAGCAAAATGTATAGCAGTCTGTGTATGGAGTGTGACTGGTCCTGTTTTTATTCTGGAAATTCCATTGGCTAGTGCCATGAAAATAATCAGCTATTAAGAAAAGAACAAAGAATAAAAATCTGACAAATATGCTAATATTCAGAATTTTAAATTGTACAGGTGCCCATATGGAAAATGCTAGTAGAAATCAAAGCAGCTTTAAAAGAATAATTTCCATTTTCTTTGTTTCTAGAAGCTTTAGATGGTGAAAGTATGTGTTAACCAGAGTCTGTGGCTTGGTAAATGTTTAGCAAGATTGACTTTTAAAAGTTTATGTTTCAGAAAAAATAGAGAGCTGGATACTTATACACTTAATTAGACCAACTATTTCTGCAAATTGGTATACATGTCAAGTTTTTCTACTCTTCTAAAATTACGTTTTAAAAGGTAAATGGAGACTACAGAGTTAGGCAAGAAGGAAATGACTAAACACAAGGAAAACTGTCCCAAGAAAATAGTCAAGAAATCCTGAAGTGCCCTTCCTTTTCCTTCCCCTTCTTGTTTCTGAGGATCACAAGACTCCAGGAATGTTAGGCAAGAAGAGCTCTCCCACTAAGCCAGCCTGAGGACACATTGCTAAAAGTGGACTGCAAACTTGAGAGGAAGATGGGGAAGAAAGGAAAATACAGAGATAGTGAGACATAAAAAGAGCTCATCTGCCTGCCTGGCAATGCACCCCTGTGATCCCAACACTTGCTAGGCTAAGGGAGAAGGGGGATGTGAGGTTAGAGGTGAGAGCTTGTCTCAAAAGAAGAATAGAGGTGCAAATATTCAACAGCACTTCCCACTGTGAGTCAACTCTTGAGTCTGAGAAGGGTGTGTATATCCCAGCCAAGGTATTAACAGGCACAGGAAAATGAAGAAAGGTCTGGGCAGTGATAAATCTGGGAGTTGCCACTATACAGCTGGTACTTAAGTCATGAGATCAGAAAAAGAAAACAAGGAAGAGAAGACAGTTAGGAAAGCCTGAGCCCAAGCACTGTAAAACTGACAAGAAAGAAAACAGCAACCAACTAAAAGAAAGAGCATTTCAGAACTAAGCAAAGAAAATACACAAAGAAAGCAAGTATGCAAAAACCAGGCCAAGTAAGGCAAGAGCTAGAATTCCAGGAATATAAATTTTAAGAGAATACTTTACAAATGACTGGAATAGGACTTTCTAATCAGCACGTGAAGAAAACTACAGTCAAGCCGGGCATGGTGACACCTATCTGTAATCCCAGCACTCAGGAGGCAAAGTGCATGTTGAGGACTCACAATTAGCTAGGGCTAGATAGCAAGATCCTGTCTCAAAAAAGAAAAAAAAAAGTCTGTCTCTCTTTAAAGACATATCTAGACTGGAAATATCTTGTACTGAGACTAAGAGAATGAGACTACAGTGTCTGGATACTTGGTGCCACAATTAAAGAAATGTATTCAACATAATTATGTTCAAGTCTAGCAGGAAGGAAGATTTTGATCCTGAAAGCGTCATTACCTGGTCTTGTAGATACTCGTCCACAGTGCCACCATGTCTAAGATTTGCTAATAGCATTTCAGCAGCTTCGATTCCAACCTTATCTGCATTCACACCTAAAACAGGTGTAATATTAAAGAAAATAACAACAAATTACTCCAAGTCATGTTTAACTGAACTGAATAAGGGGACACACTTAAAATCCCAGCACTTAGGAACCTACATCAGTACTGTTCCAAGTTTAAGGCCTGCCTGGGCTATAGAGCGGAATTCTGTCTCAGAAAAACAGACAGTCAAAAAGTTTAATGGGTACATCCCAATGAGCACTGATGGAACTTTTTCTTAGGCTTCTAGACTTAACCAATGCACTTTTTAGGAAGGATCTTATGCTATTTAATCTTTGGAAACTTAGGAAATACTAATGTGTCAATGCACAAGTGGAGGAAAAATAGGTTGTTTTGTGCATGCTTAAGAAGTACTAATCATGGAGCTAGTGAGATGGTTCAGTGGGTAAAGGCACCTGTGGCCAAGGCTGGCGACCCATGTGCATTCTCAGGAACCACATGGCAAAAGACAACTGATTTCTAAAAGTTGTCTTCTAACCTCACATGTCCTCTGTGGCATGTATTTCTTAAAAATACTACTCATGGGCCAGGCAGGTATAATGGCTCAATGCTTGAACACCTGCCTGCAGGTGTGAGGCCCTAGCTTACCCAGAACTATGAAAAGCGAGAACAAAACCAAAACAAAACAAAACAAAAAAAAGCAGAGATTGGAGATGGCTACACAGTCAAGAGCACTAGATACTATTCCAGAGGACCCAGGTTCAATTCCCAGCACCTCATGATAGCTTACAACTAACTATCTGTAATTCTAGTTCCAGGGGTCCAACACCCTCTCCCTGAGTACAAGACACAAAGGTACAAAGACACACATGTAGGCTAAATACTCATACATATAAAATAAGATAATTTAAAATTTAAAAAATTAATTAATTATAAAGCCATTAATAACAAAGTTATAGCCAGAGCAGTGCCTCAGCTTCCATTCTAAAACTTGTGACTTACACAAATTAGAATTAGTCACAATTTCATCAGAATTGAAGGATTTTCCAGTAACATTTAAAAAAAAACAAAAACAAGTAGACATTCTCAGATCAACCATTTAAAGTTTAGTCTCTTTCACTGCTGAACCCAGCAGCTAGGGGGACTGATGCAGGAGGCTTGAGTTTGAGGTCAGCTTGGGCTTCAGAGCAAGACACCATTTCACACAACAAATCCCCCCAAAAGAGATCTGAACAAGTTTTAGCTCATTTTGCATATGTCCCTTATTCGCCTATTTCCTACTTTCCCACACTCCTAATTCTTTGGAACAAAGAAGAATACAAAGTAACTCTATCAAAAGAACTGAAAGTCAAGTTCTCATGAATATTCTTTAAAAGAAATCCTTGGCTACAAATGAAAATGTCTTAAAAATTCAGAATAAGGCTAACTTTGTTTATATTTTATATCTTTGACATTTACTGGATCATACATATGATTGAGTATACACATACACACATGTATACACACACCTCGAAAAAATTGTTCAGAAAAGCTGTATGTGACATCATCTTTGCTAGCTTCTTCCTAAAAAATGTTTACAGGAAAGCCCTGAGTATGAGACAACCAGACAAACCCAAACTTTGAGAAATTCTGTTGAGAAAAGTGTCCTCAACTTTTCCAATGTCAGTATCATCAGAGAAAAAAAGAAAAGGCAGAGAATTCTGTACTAAAGACAGACGAAGCTGAGAGCATGGTGGTTCAGCAATTCCTGAACTTGGAAAACTAAGACAGGAGGATTGCCAGGCTGGACTACACACTGATTACCAGGCCAATCAAGGCTGACGTTGTCTGAAGAAAACCAAATACAATAATAAAGTAGAATAAAAGAATCACTAACCGTGACAGCCCAACACTACATGAACATACATAAATAAATAAATCTCACATTGTTCCTAGACAACTTGTTTAAGTCAAATGTGTTGGCATGTCTGTAACAGACTCTCCAGGTGCAAGGCCGGCACTGGGAATCTGTAGGCACTTGGAAACACACACTGCAGAATTCATGACTGAAGCAGGGCACTCACAACTGAACGTTCAAACAGCTCAGAAATGTGCACAACATGTAGCTAAATGTTCACAACTAGTGCACCTAGGAGAGGGTATATGAATGAGGTCTGATATTTCTTAAAATACAAAGTTGGAAGAAGCAGAAAGTTTGCTGACTTTAAAACAGCTAGTTGTCTCTATCTTTTAAATATGTCATTCTGAACAGTCTATCCTGAAGAGAGATTTTTTTCAGCCACAATGGGAATTACAGACCTGTCTCCTTCATATATACCTCTTTTGCCAAGTGATGATCCAGCAAACAAGCACCCAGTAGATGTCTCAGCAACAATGCTAAATAGGAGGGGGGAAAAGTATGATTACCCACACTGTAATACTCTAAATTTCATGTAAATACAACACAAGAGACACATTACTGTTAAACAGTCAAAATTAAATCTAGTCACTACACTGCAATGGTGAAATTCCTCCCACAGACAGTAAAGTCACAAACAATCTCCCATCAGCCTCCACAAAAGTAGGATTCCTTTAGGCAAAGTCTCACATGTAAAGAATGCCACCACCCTCTCTATAAGTTATTGTCATTAGCACTAAGTAGTTACCAGCACACAGTGATACAAAGCACTCTATGGTCATCTTAAATAAAGGTCTTAAACTTTGTTCTGTTTGTTTTTTAAGCAAGCACTTACTTTAAGCTTTGTAAATTTCTGAATAAGGTGGTTTAAAATGCAAGTATCCACAAAATACTGTACTTCTACACATCAAAATCATCAATTAAAGAACTTTTGTTAACACTTAACTCCTAACTCAATTAACATAATATTTAAAAAAGACATCATTACATTCTAAGTATTTGTAATTTCATACTTAAGATATCTTTTTTAAAAAACTGGAGACATTTCGGTTAGTGTTACTTTCAAAGATTACGTAGCTTAAAGACCTAAATTTAGGGAGCTGGAGAGATAGCTCAGTAGTTAAAAAAAACTGATCTTCCAGAGAACTCAAGTTCAGTACCCAGCACTCACTTAGGGCAGCTCAAAACCGCTAGGAACTCTAGCTCCAACAGACCTCTCTCCTGAATCCAGAAGCTGGCACGCACATGCACACCATAGGAAGACACACATACATAATTAAAATAATAAAAATAAATCTTAAGATAATTTATGTTCACTGCAATTGTCCCTCAGTATTCATGAGGAGTTCACTACAGGATCTCCACAAGGGTACTGAAATCCAAGGATCTGTAAGTCCTTTATTGAAATGGATTCATATCAACTGGCTCACGCCTGTAATTTCAGCACCAGGAGGGGAGACTCCAGGATTGCTGACGATCTGAGGCCAGCCTGGACTACAGTGAGATCCTGTCTCAACAAACCAAATCACATGCTGGGCATGTGGCACAGGCCTGTACTATGAGAAAGTCATCATTCTTGGCTACATAGCAAGCTCGAAGTCAGGCTAGACTGCATGAGATCTTGTTTCAAAAATCAAAATCAAAAAACAAATGATGTAACATGTTACCAAACTTATAAGCACATCCTCCCATATATTTTGAATCATCTCTAGATTACTTAGAATACGTACTGCAATTTATACACTTCGTAATAGTTGTTACACTGTGCTGTTTAAGGGGTAACAAGAGGAAAAATGCCCGTATGCATTTAGAACATAACCTTTTTTTTCCCCCAAACATTTTTATCTAAAGTTGCTTAAATTGTGGACATGGAACCCACAAAGAAAGGCTTACAAAGTACGAGTATCTACAAAATACCTCAGAAAAAAGAAAAATCATAATAACCAATTTTTGGTTTTTTGCTTTTAAGCTTGTTTTTCTTTTCTTTATTATTTGTTTGTTTTTTGAGACAAAGTTTCTCTGTTTGCTTGTGTTTTGAGACAGGGTTTTTCTGTGTAGCCCTGGCTCCCTGGAACTCACTCTGTAGACCAGGCTGGCCTCGAACTCAGACATCCTCCTGCCTCTGCCTCCTGAGTGCTAGGATTACAGGTGTGTGCCACCAACCACCACTTGGCCTAAGTTTTGTTTTAAAGTGGTATCTTGATAAATAGTCCATGGTGCCTTCAAATTTGCTAAGCAGCCTAGGTCTAGACTGCTCTTACTTGTGATCCTTTTGCCCTAGTCTCTTGAGTTTGGGAAGTACAGTCATGTGACACCAAGCCTCAGCCAGAATAACCAACTAATTCACTAAACTGTTGTCTTAGACCGAAATGCCCTTACAAATATGTTGTAGAACCCTAAACTGAGCAAAAGCTGTTCAATTCTTTGATGAGAATAATGACTTCAGGATCTCAACTAATGCCTAGGTCCGTGCTCTTACATGATTCCACTCCCATTGCCAAAGGCTTGGTCCCTGGACTCCTGAACAGGCTGGATGCTGACATACAGATCCCGAATCTCCTTCCTGATGCACCGGACAGCCGCTGCTGCCATATCTTTTGCTACCTATTTTGGTAAATCAGAAAAGGAGTACAAAATCATCACTGGGTTATTTGGACAATTGCTTTCAATCCTTCAAAATTATATAACATAGATAGCTTTTCCATGCATTATTTTAAAACTTAGAGAGCACTGACTTTTAAAAAAAAATTTAAATGAAAAGACATTCAAATTAAGTTCTGGGGAACTGGAGTGATTACTCAGCAATTAAAAGCACTTGTTGTTTTGCAGAGGACTTGAGTTCAGTTCCCAGCACCCACATGGTGGTGCACAACCATCCCTTAACTCCAGTTTCAGAGGATCTGACATCCTCTTCTGATCTTTACAGGTAAAAGGCACACACGTGGTATACATATACATGCAGGCAAAACTCACACACAGAAAAATAAAGTGGGGACTGAGGCAACAGCTCAGTGGTTAAGAGCACTAACTACTCTTCCAAAGGACCCACATTCGACCCTGAGCACCCACATGGCAGGCAGCTCACAACCGCCTGTAACTCCAGGCCAAAGGGGATCAGACACCTCTTCTGGCCTCAGAAGGCACTGCATATACATGAAGCACAGATACACATGCAGGCAAAATACCCATACACACAAAAATAATAAAATAAAATAAAAACAAATAAATAATTAAAAAAAAAAAAGGCTCTGCCAGGCAGAGTGGGGCACGCCTTTAATGCCAGCATTCAAAAAGCAGAGGCAAATAGAACTATGAGTTTGAATTCAGCCTGGTCTACACGGTGAGTTCCAAGCCAGCCAGAGTCACATGGTAAGACCCTGTCTCAAACAAAACAAACAAAATAAATATGTTCTTGGGCCATCTTGCTTTAGATGGCTCAGTGGGAAAAGACACCTGCTGCCAAACCTGCTGCCATGAGTCAGACACCCAGGGCTCACGTGGTGGAGGGAGAAATGGCTCCTGTGGGTTGACCTCTTTTACCTCCACATGCACACCGTGACATGTGCTCCAATGCCCACTTCCACATGTGTACCAATCCCTCCCCACACAGAATAAATAAATGTCATTTTTTTTTAAAGTTCTTAGGCTGGACATGTAGCTCAGGTAGTCTTCCTAGTATACATAAATCCTGAGGCTTACTAGGCATGTAAGTTCAAGGCCATCAGCAGCTACATCAGAGCTACATGGGTCCCTGTTTTGAAAAAACAAACTAACAACATTTTGGAGGCAGACGCAAGAGGAGCACTAAAAGTTCAAGATCATCTGGTCTACCCAGTAAGTACCAGGAAGCCTGAGATATTCGTGAGACCCTGTTTTAAAACAACAACAAAAAAAAAGCCTCAAAAGAAAGAAAAATAAACAAAACCTCTAATTGTCTAATGCTCTTATTATGAAAAAAAAAAAGTACTCTCAAAAATGTTGATGCTATAATACTATCAGGTGTGCATACACTTCTAGGAGCACTAAGATGACTTACTTTTAGTGGCAAAACACCAGCAACAAAAGCTCTCCCATAAACCTTAGTCACAGAGCCACGTTCAGTCAGATTTATGGGGTCCAGCTGTTTAACTGGTGACATTCGGACAATCACTTCACCGCCTCCTTTTGGGTAATAGCCCCTAGGAGAAGTGCAAATACCCACTCCATAACTGAATGCATGACAAAGCAAAGCTTAACACTACATTACACTGGAAGAAATGATACCCAGAGATATATTAATTTGTAGAAATTCATGGAAAGGTCTAAATAATATCTGCAGTCTGGGCTGTACAATTTGGTGGTCTTAAGACGGCTGGAGACTTGGGCTGGAGAGATGGCTCAGTGGTTAAGAGCACTGGCTGTTCTTTCAGAGGACCTGGGTTCAATTCCCATCACCCATATGGCAGCTCACAACTGTCTGTAACTCCAGGGAATCTGACACCCTCACACCAACACACATAAAATAAAGTTAAAAAAAAATATTTGTAATGAGTACAATTATGGCCAGAAGTACAGCTCAGAGGTAGAATGCATATTTAGCCTGTTCATGTGCGGCAATGGGTTCAATCCACAGTGCCTAAAAAAAAATCAGCGTCCTGGCTACATGAGACTATTTCTAGTGCTCAATGGGTGACTACCACTTAAGATAGGGCAGAATTTTTTCCTCGCTGTGCCAACTTCTATTCTGTTTGAGGGTACAAGCCCATCGAGGCTGGCTCCCCTAGTTTGTTTTTCAGGCCTAAAACAACAGCTGGCACATGACAGGCATTCAGATAAATACCCAGTGAATATCTAAGCAGCTGAACACTAATAAAATTTAGCTCAGTTATATTACTTTATTGTAGATGCTGAGAATTTCTGTGCTTCCATCCTTAAGACTCTCCACCTGGTAAGGAGAGGAAGTAATTTATAATATAGCAAGAATTTAAATATGGCTGCAAAGAGGTCCCGACAGATGAACAAGTGTGAATGCATTCATCAACTGTCCAAATAAGAAATTATTATTTTTAGGGGTTGGAGAGATGGCTTAGCAATTAAGAGCACTGGCTGCTCTTCCAGAGGACCCGGGTTCAATTCCCAGCATCCACATGGCAATTCACAACCGTCAGTAACTCCAGTCCCAGGGGATCTGACACCCTCACACAGACATATATGCAGGCAAAACACCAATGTACATAAATTTTAAAAAACAAAATACAAAAGGAGAAATAATATTTCTAAATATGATTTCTAATTTTAAGTGAACAGGGAATAAATAACACGAATTTAAAGGTGCAAAATTGTTTAAGAGAGCAGGCAACCCACCAAGTTAGACTATGACAACTTGAAAGTAGGAGAGAAGACGAAACTAGAGAAGAAAACTGGGGCACGAGCATAAAGCATTAAGCTCCATGCCGAATACTTTACTCTTGCTACTGTAGCAGAGGACAGCCTTACGGAGACATCACTAAAGGCTGAGGTTTCCTAGGAAGACAAGTCTGACTGCCCTGTGGAGCAGTCTCTTCTATGACCCCAGAGTTCCTAGTGCAGTTATCCACACACGGTGACCATTTTGCCTGTTCAGAGACATGGATAACACAGGCTTGGATAACACAAGTATGGATAACAGTAGCCATGAAGGTCTCCTCCATGTAGAAATTCCCATGAAAATATTTCTCTCAAGAAACAAATGAACATCATAGGTGCCTGGTAAAGTCCCACACTTCTACAGTTTATGCCTTTAAACCTCAAAGTTCTATTACTTCCTGTAAGAAATTTACCATGAAACACAATGCATTAAGAGTAACAGTTCTCGAAATCTAATGTTTCCACTATTGGAACATTTAATAGATCAAATAGGTTAAGAGCTGGGATGGCGGCAGGGCACTGGCCTGGCAGGCACAAACACCTGGGTTGGACCCCCAGCACTGCCAGCAGAAGGAAAGGCACTAAAGGCTGAATAACTTACCTCATTTTAATGTCACAATTAAATCTGAAACCAAATTTCTCAACGATTGGCTTGAAAACCTGAAAAGATAAGTTGTTACTTTAGCCACCAGTATGCATAGATTCACCAAGTTCAATTATTAAACGAAAAATGCTATGCAGTGAGCTAGTCAGTAGGTACTACAGACACACAGGGACAATAAATACTGAGTCGAATTCTGTTGTTCAAATGGAACATCTGTTACACAGCTACAAGTTTAACACTTAGTTAAGCAGGACTGTGCAAGTCTATCTAATAAAAAAACAGCAGCTCTGCACACACTTGATCCCAGGAATGATTCTACAAGGCAGTCTTCCCTGAAGGTATCAACACAGTGTACACTGAAAGACACAAGAGGGCACTGGTGAACAGCCTTCCATTACACAGTCTCAATTTCTCAATACCGTTGAAATCTAACTAGATATACAATGCTTTACCTTTGCTTCTCAGTTCATATTAGAAGCATTTTTCCATGACATCTTAAGTTCTTCCAAAGTAATATTTAAATGACATGACACTCGAGTATAATTTATTGTACTATTCTCCAAGGTGTCATGACTGTGTAGTGATGTACGCTATTAGTTTATACAAGGCTGTACTCAAGTATCTTTAACATTCATTTCTCATTGTATCTTATATTTAGTTTAAGTTATGTGAATTACTAGGTAAAGAAAAAGTAACTTTTATTACACATCTCAGCACACTGACTAAAAAGATGATTCTATCCATCAGAATGGCAGTTTGAGAAGAAGATGATGTTTAAGCCTGAAGCCTACAAAAACACAGGAGATCTACTTGAGAGTTTTATTCACTTCTACAGGTTATTTCCATGTGTGTAGGAGGTATTGATGGCACTAAGTTTCTGTGTTTTCAGGTTTTTTTTTCAAAGACAGGAGTGGTGATGTAGTCCAGGGCAGAGCATTTGCCTAACATGTGTAAAGCCCTAGGTTTTAGTCCCAAACATTTCAAGGACTCAAATGAGGGGGTAGGGGCTAAAAGCACAGAAGCTACCTAGTGCTGAGTGGACTCCAGATGAGAAGCTTTCATGGGGTAACAAAAAGTACAGGGCCGCAAAAACATTTTGGCAATCTCTGCATATCTTAGTAGTGAGTTTGTTCAAAATTGCCAAAAGATAAAAGCAACTCAAGTGGCCTTCAACTCATGAGTAGATAAACAAACCAGTTCATTCACAGAATAGAAATCCACTTAGCCTTTACTGCAACACTATGAGTCTCAAATTTACTATGTAAGTGAAAAAAAAAAAAAACAGATCTCGGAGCTAGCACTGGAGCTCAGTTGGTAGTGTATTGCCTAGCATGCACTAAGTCCTGTGTTCCCACTGCATAAACTGGTCATGGTGGTGCACACTTGCAATTCTAGCACTCTCAGGGCGGAAGCAGGAGGATCAGAAGTCCAAGGTCATCCTCTCTAAAAATCTAATTTAAGACCAGCCTGGAATACATAAGACCCTGTCTCAAAAGAGGGGGGGAAAAAAAGACCAAATTCTAAGGCTATATAAAGCATTAGTACTTTATATGACATTGCGAAAAAGGCAAAACTAAAAGAGAACATAGAATGGTGGTTGCCAGGAGGTGGGGACAGGACCAGCCATAAAGGGCATAAACTTTCTTTTGGAGAAAACTTTCCCACATCTTAGTTGTGGAAGTCGGTTCATAGGTATATATTTGTAAAAAACTACATTTAAAGGAGTAAACTTAATTATAAAGAACTAATGTCAAATAAGCCTAGAGGGGAAAAAAAAAGACATTAATATAGGCTGAATATCCTTATTGCAATATTGAAATATTCTAATGCAAAACCTAAAGTAAACCTAATTCTGTCCCCTCTCCTGCAACAGAACTAGACAACATGATTGAACAGGAATGTCCACGAAAATATTCCAGACACACTTAAACAGACAGCATGAGTCTGTCCCTTACCATTATGGTGTAATCGATCTGTGGTGCCATTTCAGCATTAGTCCCACCTTTCAGACGAAGTTCTGACGGAGAAGCAGCAAACAGAACACAAGGCATTGAAACCTGCATCAAGAGGCACACACTCCTAAGGGAAAGGCAGAACATGCTTAACTGTACTGTCTCTTGAGTCTCAGAACAGCTGTATTCATTACTGCACACCAATGTGACTTGAAGCTCTGACAACGGAGAAGTGAGAAAACACTTCAGTGTCTGATGGGCAAAATCCTGAATTTTAAGGAAGTATTTCAAAGTAGAAAAATGATACGCAAACTGGGTTGAGGAAATAAGTCAATGGAAAAGGCTTCAGCCTCTCGTTTGTGAGGTCTTGGATGAGTACCCAGCACCTCCAAAAAAATTAAATTAGATAAAAACATGGCTGGGCAGTGGTAGCACAAACTTTTAATCCTAGCACCTGGGAGGCAGAGGCAGGTGGATCAGGCAGATCTGAGTTTGAGGCCAAAGTGGCCTACAGAGTGAGTTCCAAGACAGCCTAAGCTACTCAGAAAAACCCTGCCTCGAAAAATAAATAAGCAAGTAAATACATACATACATACATATATACATGTGCAAGTCTAGGTATGAATTTAAGATTAAATATTATCTATGTGACTCTGGCTAAGTTCTGGTACTTTATACTATAAATAAGTAAACACATAAAGAATAAACCTTTCAAACATTTTGTAAGGATTCTTGAAAGCAGCAGTTTATGAAAATGAATTCAGAACAGTCCAAACTGGAAATAGTCACCTACTTATATCTGAACTATGAACAAGACACTGTTCAAATGTCAAAGTACGGCATTGTTCCTACTGGTGCAGAGTTCATGTGACAGTTTTAGAAAAACTGAATGTTTTATATGGAGCTTTGTGTATATAGTCAACATAAAGAATCACAAAAATTAGCCACAGAATGTAGAGTGTTTTTAAAAGTGAAGTATTTGGTCAGACCTTTTACATAAATGATTATTGCCCGTCTCTGAAATGTAGAGAAAACAATCATATTCCTGGATAGGCTGGAGTTTTAAAGGTTATAGCATCTACAATCAAAAGAAATTCTTTAGCAACATATAACAAAGATACAAGTGCACTAAACTACAAAGTCGACTTCTGGGGCCTGAATACTTCTCAAAGACACTCTGCTGTCTGTGCATGGTGTTGTTAACTATTCTAATATATCTTTTACTCAAAAGGACATTTTTAAAGTCTCTACTACTGAGAAGCAGTTTCATCAGTTCTCTAAATAGTCATTGGCTGAGTACTGCATGTAGCATTGGAAAGGAAAATACAGGCAATGTAATATATTCTCCTAAGAAGTGGAGTCTAGGAGCAAACAAGAAAGAGATGTTTGGCTTACTCACAAAACATAGTTTATAATGCTGAACCCACTGTTCATTCTCTTCTAAGCAATCCAACATTTAAAGTCCTTATGTTCTCCTGGGTAAAATTAGATTCTGAAAACAGTAACAAAAACCTTACTTTTAGAAGAGTAAGTAACCACAAAATCAGAGTTAGGACAAAACTCACAGTTACTGAAGTCACAACCAGGGATAAAATGGAATAAGTGTGATAAAAAGTAGAACTGGTTGTCCTGCTAGGACTCTACTGTTAATCTCGTGTGGAGCTGTGCTATCAATTTCAAACTTAATTCTCCCACTTGCTAATATATAGGAAGCCAGGCTGGAGAAATGACTAAGGTACCTGTCACAAGCCTGTGGCCAAGATGATAGGAGGACAGAACTTCCCACATCTTGTCCCTGACTTCCACACACACCTCATCATGCATGCACATATGTGAGCACACGTGCACACTTGAACAAACACACACAAACACAAATAAATAAATAAATAAATTTAAAACTAGGAGGCAAAAGATTTAAATTCTAAGACCAGTTCTTATCCTAACTGCAAGACTCTGGGTAAATCACTTAACGTCAGTGGGGTTTGAGTTCCTAATTCATAACATGGAAGGTCTGGAATAAATGCTTTCTCTTACAGCTTCAAATTCTGTGATTGTTTTATTTATTTATTTATTTATTTTTGGTTTGGGGGGGGGGCAGAGGGTTTCTCTGTCATAACTCTGCCTGTTCTGGAACTCACTCTGTAGACCAATCTGGCCTCAAACTCGGAGATCTGCCTGCCTCTGCCTCCCAAGTGCTGGGATTCAAGGCATGTGCCACCACCAGAAGCCGGCCTGTTTTTAGAATAATTTTTAGAATGATAACTGAGCCTCTTTTTTCTTTGTTTGCACAGAATAATAATGTTCTAATAGTAAAATATCTCAAAATTTTCCCCTACCTTAGCAAAGTTCTCACTTGACAGATCTCATCTTAGGCCCAATCACAGGCCCTTTTGCACAGAAGTCTACTTATACCATAGTTCTCACATATTACTAAACATCTTCCTAAAGTAATCATAATTCATTTAAAGAGTTATTTCTGAACAAACTGACAAAAGGTTGATGTTATTACATCTTTTAATAACAGAAAATTACAGTTTAAAAAAATGCTACTTTAAAAAGCATGAATCTTAGTAGTAGAGCATTTGCCCAGAATGCTTGAGGCAGTGGGTTAGTGCTCCAGTACCAGGGGCAAAAGAAGGCAACAGCCAAACAGCACACAACAGCAATCCAAACATTGGTTCCTCTCCATGTTCGGTCACTGTGGGATGATATGAGGGATACTTAGAAATTTGTTAAGATATCCATTTCCCAGAAGGCTGGGTGGTTTTTGCTGGTGGGGGTAATTGTTATTTTGTTTGTTTGTTTTCTGGTAGGGGGAACTGAACTCTGGGACTTTTACAAGCTAATCAAGCACTCCACCATAGAACTAGGCCTCTAGCTCCATTTCCCAAGGGGAAAGTGGGTAATCAGGATACCTAAAATGTTTAGGCTTGAACATTTTCCCCCTCCTGAGATGCTGGAGATTGGGCCCAGGACCTTGGACAAGCAAGGCAAGCCTCCAAAATTTTCTAGAGTTACATAAATATTTATTAAGATATTAACAGAAAACCAGGTATAGTGTCACATGCCTCCAATCTCAGCACCTGGGAGGCTGGAACAGGAGGATCATGAGTTCGACATCAGTGTGGATTATATAAGGAGATCTTGACTAAAAAAAAAAAAAAAATCTAGAACTAGTAATTGCTACAACTGAACAAGTAGGCACCCAAAGTTTCTACAATCTACATTTTAAAAGGGAGAAAACTGAACCTCAAGAGGGTTAAAGAGCATTTCCAGGAAGCAACAGAACCTACATTTGAATCCAAGTCTGAATGGAGTATGAAGTGAGACATACCCTGCTGTCTTGGTATCTGCTGTGTGGATTCCACCTCTGATCTTCTCTGGTGTGAAGGTTATTTCTGTTGAGCCGATTTCTGCCCCCTCCAGGTGTCCGTCACACAAATCTCGAACCATTTCCAGTCCGGATAAATGCTGAGGCCTTCAGGTCATAATACTGCATCAAAACGTGTGCGATCAGACTGCCTATACCCCACTCTATGATATAGTTACAAAAGCAACCGCCAGAAAGCAAGTGCGACAGAGTTTCCTTTGGGGGTTTTCACGCACTTGGACTAACTGCTGATAGCCATCTTCTTAAAGGTTCCAAGACTGGTTATTTAGGTGACAAATACTGATGAACTGTTACAAATTCCACAAAAGGATAAATACAACTACCTAAAAGCCATCAGCCTTGCTTGAACTTCAATGAATGACCAACACATGACACCTGTATGGCCTGAATCATGCCTCATCCCCTAAATTCCTATGTTGAGAGCTCAACCCACATAAAATGTGACCGTTTAAATAGGCCCTCTAAAGATATAGTTAACTTAAAGGCAGGCTGTTGTGGTGTGCTCTAACACAATTTGACTGCTGTTCTTATAAAAAGAGACTAAATAATTAGGGGGATAGGGATGTAGCTCAGTGGGTAGAGTGCTTGCCTAGTATGGAGGAGATCTTAGTTTTCATCCCCAGAACCACATATACTAGGCATTGCGGCATACAGCTGTAATTCCAGCATTTGAGAGGTGGAGTCAGGAGAATCAAAACTCAAGGTTACTCTCCCCAGCTAAGAAGTTCAGGATTACCCTGGACTAGATGAGATATAATAGCAATTAATATTAATAATAATAATGATAATAATGATGATGATGATGATAATAATAAAATTAGAACCTACAAAGAAATACCAGCAGCAAGATGGCAAGACTCAGGGAAAAACTGCCCTCTTTCAAAGAGTCCTAAGGACAACCCGCAGCCTGTCCTAGGGGCAGAAAAGAAGGCCAGGGCCTCACTCTGGATGCTGCCAGGATTTCCTCCGCCCCACACCCCGGGCTCCTATCCCGGGTCTCCCAACCCCTTCATCGGAACTCTGGGGCTCGGCTCCCCGCCCGCCCGCGGTACCTGAGGCCCGGCGTGCTGCGGCCCGCGCGGATCTTCTGCACGTGCAAGGGGAGGCCCAGGAGGCAGCTCAGGGCGGTGGAGACCCTGAGGATCTGGCCGCCCTGCAGAGCACCGTGGAGAAGAAACGAGAGACACTGAACGGAGGCCCCACAGCCCCGGCCCGCCCGGTCCCCACACAGCCCCGCACTCACCCCTTCCATGATCCCGCCATCCACTTCCACCCGCTGCCTCTCCATCGCCGGCGCGCGTGGGCCCAGCCCGCAGCGACCACGTCCCGGCTGCAACCGTGAGAAGACGAGGCGCCGGCAGGCAGCCCGCAGCCCAGACACTGCGCTTCCGGCTGAGCTCGCCGGAAGGAGGAAGAATTAGCGCCTGCAGGGAAACTGTCCCTGCGGGAACGAATCCCTCTGTGGAGCTGACCCGCGGCCTGTATGCGCATGCGTGCTTCCCGGCGCTCAAAGAGGCTGCGCGGGCAGTAGTTAGCCCTGGTTCCCACGCTGCCAGGGTGAGGCTCAGGGTACGCGGCTGACCTCCAGGGAGTGACACAGTAAACCTTCAGGCTCCAGAAGACCTTTCCAAAGAGGAACATTTGTCAGTAGTTCCTCAGAATAATGTTTTGTCTCTTTCCTCAATCGTCTGTAACTCTGCTTTCTCCAGCAACCTCTAGTACCTCAAAGACTGGGAAATGAGTCTGAATGGTCGGGTGTAAACATCACTGTTTCCTAACCTCAGGTCTATTCTAACAGAGTATTGTGGAAACATACAGACTACTTAAACCAATCTGGAACATGCTCCGAAACCCTAATCAAGGTAGTACTCATAGTTGAGATTTGGAATGTTAGCTCTGGCTGTGTGGTTACCTGAGTTGTTACTGTCAGAGCCTGGGCTCTGGCAGCTCTAACAAAGTAGGTTCTGCCACCCCCACCCTCCCTCAGTAGCGAATCCAAGAAAGAGCTAATAATGAAAAGCAGAAAAGGGAGATTTGTTAAATGTGGTCCCGTTGGGAAAAGGAAGAAATAAATCAAGTCTATCTTCGGGGTCAGGATGTGAAGTTTAGGTTTAAGTACAGGTCAGTAGGGGTGCACAACTAAGTTGTCCTGGTCAAGGTGTGGTCCAGGCCAAAACTGATCTTAGTCGTTGACTCAGTCTTTCCTGCAAGGTGGTCTAGCAGATTTCAGAATTGTGAAATCTCTTCCTGAGAGACAAGTTTTTCTTCTGGGTGGCACCAGGTCCCTAGCTTTTCCCTTCTTCCAGCACGAGACTCTTAGAGAAACTTTATTGTCTCATAGTCTGCTAGCCCAAGAGAGAAGCACAAGTCCTTTATCGTATGAAGACGATAAATTGGAGGCCTAAGAGCCTAAAGGAAGAGATACTGGTGATGTATTTTACATGCAAGAAATAATGAGACGTTGAAGCAAGGCTGTGGCTATGGGAATGGAATATGAATGTTATACTTTTAAAAAATTAGTTGTTTCTGTGTATGGTCATATAGCCTACATGTACATCCACACACCACATGTGTGCCTGGTGCCCACAGAGGCCTGAAGAGGGCATCAGATTCCCTGGGACTGGAGTTACAGAGGAGTGAGAGCCACCAAGCAGGTGCTGAAGATGAAACCTGGGTCCTGTGGAAGAGCAGCCATCTCTGCACTCCCTGTGGTACTTTGATCATCTTGCATTCCTATCGCAGAAACATAACCTCCTCTGAAGAAAGCTTATTCTTTTTATTTTTACTTATTACAGTGCTGGGGACTGAGGTTGAGGTTTCGCACATACCAAAAATAAACACATAAACACTACCACAGAGCCGTAGTCTCAGCTCCAGCTTGTCCTTTCTAATTTCTAACTCCTGCTATGAATTCTTGGCTCTGATCTGTTTGCACCATTCTGACTTCTGTCAATGGTAAAAGGAAGTGGACAAGATAGAAGTATGATACAGAAACTTGCTGGGAAATTGTAGATAATACTGTAACCAACCTTCAGGAGTGAGTAGAGTCTACAGAGACATTTGGGACTGGGATTTTCCCAGGAATCTCATGCTGGAAGGAGACTAAAGCATGGGGCCAGCCAGAGAGAGAACCTGTCTGCAGGAAAGAGATTTCATACAGTTCTGACAGCTTGTCAGACACCTTGCAGGAGAGGTTGGAGTTGAGGCAATGATGTATCAATGATGGGCAGGACCACACCTTGACAGGACTGCTTAGCAATACACACTTCCAGGCTTCTACTTCAAACTGAAACCCCAAAGATGGACTTGGTGGGTGATGGTCATTGGATCCTCTTGTTCCTCATCATGTCCCAGTATGGCCACATTGAATGAATAAATAAATCTGTCTCTGCACCCCCCCTACTCTTCCTTTTCCCTCTCTCCCCCCATCCTCTCTTAGAATGACTTATTGAAGAGGAGTGGCTGAATCTGGCTTGTTAGGGCTTCCAGAGCATAAGCTCTAACCCTAATAACTCTTATAACAATAATAACCTTGTATAATGCTGTAAGGTTGTTGTTCTTTGACCAATAAGGGAACCAGGCCCAGCTCTACATATGGATTCTAAATGAATTTCTGAAGATCAAAAGCCCATGATGGTGCATGCTTTTAATCCTAGGACTTGGAAGAGGCAGACAGATCTCTGAGTTGTAGTCCAGCTTGGTCTACAGAGCAAGTTCCATGACATCTGGAGCTACACAGAGAAACCATGTCTCAAAAAATTTTTTTAATTAAAAGAATAAGAGCATTTCTGAAACAAAAATTATCCCAGAATAAAATTCTGAGACATAGGAAAAAATGATGAGCTGAGAGATTGTAAACATTATGTAAAATAACACAGTATAACAAAAAGTTAAAGAACTCCCAGATCTCTATGGGAGTTAAAGAGTAAATTCAGACTAATCAATAAAGTTAAGGCTATTGACACCAAATGTAGTTCTTGCTCCAAAGAGAACAAGAAATAGTTTATTCTGAGTTGGAATTGAGAGACCACGATCCAGGAGCACAGATTCAGGTTGCCCCAAACAACAGGTTCCACCCTGGAAACAGTTTCATGAACGTTTTGTAGAAACAGAAAAGAAGAAAGTCTTCATGCGTTTATCAGACAGGTTGGTGGGATGGCAGACAGCAAAGCAGGGAAGTTCCTACTGGGGCTCTTGTTTGCTGTCTGCTGACATTCGTACCTTTCAGGTTGCTAGAAACTAACATTCTGTTAAGCTAATATAATGCAAAGGTTTTACCTGTTAGTTGAAAGGATGTTTAGCCAGATTTAGATGTACGAAGTAAATGGCCATTAAAAGGACTAACAATAGCCTGAGACTGTTTTGGCTCTTGATCTGCAGCATTCCAGTTTTCCACAAGCCATGGAAATTGCTCAGCAGAATTCTAGCATAGATATGACTTTATTTTTAGAGAACTTCAGTTGACTAATCATTTAAGTAAGGATTTTAAGTATACAAGGCAGAATTTTGAGGAAAACCCCTTAACTATAATTTACAATTCAGCAGAAAAGAAAAAAAAAACAGGCTAAATGGAAAATGCATTTAAAGAAAAATCCATCATCTTTTTTGTTTGTTTTGTTTTGTTTTGCAGACAGGGTTTCTCTGTTGTAACTCTGGCTGTCCTGGAACTCCCTCAGTCGGCCAGGCTGGCCTTGAACTCACAGAGACCTGCCTGCCTCTGCCTCCTAAATGCTGAGTTTAAGATGTGCTCCACCACTGGGCAGTGCTATTGTGTTAGGGAATTATTACAGCTATCAGTTTATTAATAATGACACATGAAACATGGCTAATAATACAAACCAGACAGACTTCAGGAGAGCTAACACTGTGCCATGTTCCAGCTCCCACTCTCTGCTAGTCCCGGAAAAAGCTTAAAAGCTCCTCCCAGCTCTTTCTTAGTAGTCTATTTGCCCCATCAAAGAGATACAATGGTTTATTCCTCCCAAACCTTTGGCTGTCAGGGCATGTTCACATCAATAGTGGGGTGCCACTGACACAAAAGGGACTAGGTCCCACCCACCTGAGTTATGTCCACTTTGATAGTGGGGGAACTGCAGATCAATAAGGGAGACCAGGCCACACCTAATGTCGCCTCAAGTCTGGCAGAGCATCCAAATGACCTCTTTATTAGCAACTCTATTTATATTAAGAGTGAGTAGCCATAGAAATCCCATCGTGTTAGGCTTTCAGGCAGTCAGTGCAACGAATCTTTAGTCAAATAAACTGCAACAGTAGTGCAAAAGCCTCATGTCTTTAATTCCAGCACTTGGGAGGCAGAGGCAGGTGAATCTATGTGAATTTGAGGTCAGCCTGGTCTACAGAGTGGGATCCAGGACAGCCAGAGTTACAACAGAGAAACTGTGTCTCAAAACAAAAACAAAACAAAACAAAAACAACAAAAAAGATTTCCTTAATCAGCATAGGTGAGGTAGACTATAGTACTTTGAGTCTTGTTAGTCCTTGATACTCAGGAGGCTGAAGCAAGAGGATTCTTTGAGTGGTATTCATGGCCAACCTTGGTAAGAGCAAGGTTCTCTCTCTCTCTCTCTCTCTCTCTCTCTCTCTCTCTCTCTCTCTCTCTCTCTCTCTCTTTCCCCTTCTCTCTCCAAGGTTCCTCTGTTTGTAACTCTGACTGTCTTGGAACTCACTCTGTAGGCCAGGCTGGCTCTGTCTCTTAAAAGTAACTAAATAAGCCAAGTGTGGTTGTATGTGTCTGTAATCCCAACACTCTGGAAGTGGAGGCAGAAGACCAGTAGCTCATGATTATCCTGTGCTACAAAGCTTGCTAGAAGTTATCCTGGACTATATGAGGCTCCATCTCAAATAGATAGCTAAATACATACATATATACATACATACACACATACATATAATTTGGTATTATTATATTACTGATACAATGAGAATTAAATTCAAAAAGCATTGTCATTGACAAAAAGCAGTCAAAATGGAAGATATACTAATAGTTTTTTTTTTAATGCTCTATGCCATCAGGTAGATATAAATCAAAGCCATCATAAAATAGTATATGAAACCTACTAGAATGACTCTAAAGAAGACAATGACTAGTGTTTAAGGATATGAAGAAACCAGAGAATCTTCACGAACTGTAAATGGGAATGCAAAACGATACAATCCCTCTTGAAAACAGCCTGGCAGACTTTCAAAAGGCTAACCACTATATTACCCAGAGCTCTAGCAATTCTGTCCCTGACAGAAGGGAAAACTTGTCTACACAAAAGCTTTGGTCTGAATGTCCAGAAACAGCATATTTACCACTGCCCCAAAGCAGAAATAAAACCAATGTTGTTAAAAACAAAAAGACAAAAAACAAACAAAAAACTCCCCCAAGTTTATTTAAGTTAGAACTTTCAGATTATTGTGTCTATGAGAACTAAAAATCCTCAAATAAAAACAGCACAAAGTCTTAGTTTTACAGAATTACTGCATAGTTAAGACACTTCCTACTTGAGTCAACAAGAAGAATCAACAAGAAGGCTGGGGTGTAGCTAGTTGGTAGTGTGTACTGGTAAGCACAAGAGGTCTTTTTTTTTTGCCACAGTGATATGTGTTCAAGGATAGGGTGGGCTACTTGAAACTCTGTCCAAAAAAAAAATAAAAGGAAAGAAAGGAAGAAGAAATGATAAGAAAACAAGGGGAAAAGGAATACACACAACAGAGAAGAAAAAGATTAAAAGGAATTTATGAATGAAGGAATCATTTGAAAAATCAATAATTGAGGTAGGTGTGGGTGACAAATGTCTTTAATCAACTAAGGCAGGTAGATCTCTGGGAGCTTGGTGAACATACCAGTTCTAGTCCATCCAGGGCTGCATAGTAAGATCCTGTCTCAAAACAAAACAAAACAACAAAATCCAAAATCACACATACAAAAGAGAAAAAGAACCAATAAACATGTGAAACCTCTCAGCCTTATTAATAATTAAGAAACTTTAAATTAATCCCATAGTATTATGTTATACATAAATTTTTAAGCCTGTCAAATGAGAAACAAAGAATATTCCCACACAGCTGCTAGACAAGTTATTTTTGCACAATCATATTGCAAAATAATCTAGCATTATCTAAGTTAAAGTTGAAGATAAACATTATTTGTCTCAAAATTCCATTTTTTATCTGGGCTTAGTAAATTTTCAGGCTGCTAACCAGCCTGGAGCAGTAGATCACAAGTTCAAGGCCACCCAAACAGTTTATTGAGATCCTCCTCAAAATAAAAATAGTAGATAGAGAGGCAGATAGCTAGGGATGAAGTTCAGTGGTAGTGGTAGAGTGCTTGCTTAGCACACGCAAGGCCCTAAGTTCATTTTACTATCTGTTTCTCTGTCTCTGTCTTTCCCTCCCTTCTTCCCTCTTGATCTTACTAACCGAAACACTGTTGCCTAATTAAGAATTGTATCACTTGGAGCCTGTTAGAGATACCCCATTCAGATCTAGTGAATAGGTTACAAAACATCACTACAAAGAAAAAGAAGGACATAATTGGATGTGGAATCAGTGTCTGCTAAGGTCTGATGATAAAGGAAAGAAGTAAACTAGTTGTTTCCTGAAAATAAGATATAATTAGGGGAAACCTAAGAAGAAGAAATTTACTTAGTATCAGTCACGAGTGGATTATTCACTTCATATCAACAACTACTGTCTCTCATACAAGCAGGAGAGCATGTGGGATTATCAAGTCTATTCAATGTATGTAGAGGAACGTTTAATTCTTTGATCTGGTAGTGTGGCTGCTCTAGGGTAGAAAGAACCTTACTAAACATTTATAATCCCAGCATTTAGAAGGCAGTGATTGTCCATGCCTCTAATCCTTAAGACAAAAACAGAATGTGGAAGTAGACACAGAAAGCAGAACTCAGAGTCAGTATCACACAGGAAGTGATGTCTGAGATGAGTCAGAGTGAAAGGCAGGCAAAGTGACAAATCTGAGGAAGAGTTAGCAGAGTGAGTCCGAATAAGGACATACCTAACTCTCATGATAGAAAAGCAGATTCTCAGCTCAGAGCAGAGTCAGTTACAGTAAGCATTATGAGGCGAGCAGTTTGAGCAGGCAGACAGGGGACACAGAGAATGAAGCAGTCTGACTGAGATTAAGGCAGAGAGGCTGACTGAGGCAGTATGGAGCAATGAGGGGTCAGGGAGAGACAGAGGCTCAGGCAGATCAGCAGAAGAAGTCAATATCAGATGGGAAGAGTGAGTCAGTTTGAAGCTGAACAGAGCGGTTCATCCAGACTAAGCCAGAGTCAAAAGAATTCAGTCAGAAGCAGTAAGCTGGCTCAGAAGATCAGTCAGAATCAGTCAGCTTGGAGAAGAGTTTGAACCTGAACCAGAAGAGTCAGACTTCAGAAGGAGCTAGTCAGAGTGGCTTAGCCAGTAGTTAAGTCTCAGAGGACTGAATATACTAGATTGTATGAAGGCTTAAACATTCTAGATTGTACGGAGGCTGAAGTCTTCCAGTTCTAGGATTAAGACTAGATTGTAAAGAGGTGGAAATGCTCTAGGGCTCCAGTGCTAGAACTGGTGATTTAATTATTCAAAGAATAAATTGCCCTCTGCCCTGAATCAATGTCTACAAATGTGCCTAAAAAACTTTAATGGGAAAAGTTTTAAAAATTAGTTCTTTTGAGTACTGCAATTTTTGTGGGGGAGGGGTTGAACAGAATTTCTCTGTATTACAGCCCTGGCTGTCCTGGAACTCACTTTGTAGACCAGAATGGCCTCAAACTCACAAAGATCTGCCTGCCTTTGCCTCCCCAGTGCTGGGATTAAAGGCATATTATTAAAGGTCTGGCAATTGCAGATTTTCTGATAAAATCATGATTTATATTTATTGCATACAGTGGATGTATGTACATGCTGACTGGCAAAAAAAAAAATGCATCTGTGTAAAGTTAAACAGATGGTAAAAACCCTGAGATTTTGTTTTACAACCACTGGTTTTCCAGAGCTGAGAATTTATATTGCCCCTGTTTCTGTTTTGTTCTCTTAGTCCCTTAGACATTGGTGCAGATTTTTATTCTAAGAGGAAGAGTTGAATGTTACTGGACATTTATGGAGGCACTACCTATTAAAGAAAGCCTAGATCCTGCTCTCTCATTCCCTCCCATTCTTGTTTTTATTTTTTAAGATCTCAGGCTGACTGGTCTTAACTCCAGATTCCTCTGCCTTCCCTCCCTGAGTGCACCCCTACAGTACTGGTTTTCCAATGTTTCATTTACCAGTTCCACCGGAGTTCAGTTTGACATTTCTTCAAGAGGCAAAGTCATTCAGAGTTATAAGTTTATGACTCATTTTTTATGCTAAGCTGCTGCATGGGACCACACTAGATGTGATGGAAAGACAGAAAGACAATGTGATGACTTGGTTTTTGTTTGTTTGTTTGTTTTAGGTGTGAGAAGCCAATTTCAGTAATCTCAAGGACACTACAGGGAAGGAAACTATTCTAGTCATGGAGAAGTGTTCAAATATGAACTTATGAAAAAGTCGTCCTTCAGAGCCTAGCTACAAAATATAGAAGTGTCCTATTTTTCTGCCCTCATTATAGTTACAGCATGACACCGGGAAGGATGTTTTGCTACTGATTCCTCAGATCTTCAATGAGTGCCCTTTCTTGTGTACCCTAAACACAGCTTTGTTTGTTTGTTTGTTTTTGTTTTTTCTTCCTGAGACAGGGTTTCTCTGTTGTAACTCTGGCTGTCCTGGAACTCACTCTGTAGACCAGGCTAGCCTCGAACTCACAGAGATCCTCCTTCCTCTGTGCCACCACTGCCCTTCCACTATTTCTTTAAAAAAGTGTGTGTGTGTGTGTGTGTGTGTGTGTGTGTAGCACATGCATGCAGGTGCTCCGAGATGGCCAGAAGAAGGCGTCATATCCGGTGGAACTGGAACTGTAGGCAGTTTTGAACCACCTGATGTGGGTGCTGGAGACTGAAGCTCTGTGGATTGCAAGAGTTGTCTCTTCATCCCCTAAACATGATTTCTCTCCGTTGTCTGAACTAAAAAGGTGGTTGATTGTTGGTGTGCATGTACTTACACTGCAGCACTCGGCCGTCAGAGCTGCCCTCCTACCCACTTCTACCCGCCCCCACAAACACGCACACCCATCCTCTTCCACAGCGCCACACACACCCCCAGCCCCCCGGGGCTGCAATAGGCCCCGCCCTGCGTTCTGGTTGGCTGCTGGGTGGGAGGCTCGCTCCTATTGGCCGCTCAGGGAGGTGCGTCTCGCGTCTTAGGATTGGTCACCTGGAGGAGGCGTCTCTCCCAGCTGTGCTCGGTTGGCTATTTCCGGAGTAAGATGGCTGCAGCGCGTGCATTGGGGACCTGGAGCCGCAATGCTGGCCGACTGGTAAGCAGGCTTGGGCGGGTCTGAGGTCGGGAAGGAGAGATTTGGTAGACGTCATCTGGAGTGGTGTGTTGCTTTCTTCTTCTAGGGCCGTGTGTCCTGTGAGCAAGTGATGGAAGGATGCACGCAAATGGTGACGCGCCAGCGTGGCTGGAGACTTATTCCTTTCCCACACCTGGGAGCGCTTCTCCGGCGATTTGCTTTGGGCGATTAGCTTTCCGCCCAGCGGTGCCCACGTTCTGGGGCTCTACTCTTTTGCTTACCTTTGCTCGAGCACTTTCTAGTTGCCAAGCAGTGCGTGACAAGCGCTGCAGACACAGAGATACATTCTGTCAGGATTTATTGAGTGCCCACCGCGCACCAGACGCTGGCACTGTTAACTCTGACCTCAGGCAATTTTCAGTCTAGAGGAGTGAAAAGCAAAGCAAAGACTGTCCTCTCAAGCTTGAGATTCACTCGTAGCTCTAATTCTGACCTCGGTCCACACCACATGTTCCAACTTTTTACCACCTCCGTTTGCCTACAGTTCTCTCTCTCCTTCACAGGCTCTTAGCAACAACCTTGGATGTATTCCATTAATGATTCTGTTTCTTTCCAATAACTTAATTGGATACCAACTTTACCCGTTTCCCTACATATGTTCCTGCAATGGCTGGCTCCTGATCTCACAAAAACTTTTTCCAGTCTGCTGTGTGTACTGGGTACTGGAGATGTAAATATAACACAGACAGACATCATCCCTTTCCTCCTGAGATCATAACCTAGCAGTGGAGAACAGGGAAGGGGGCGGCAGGGAAAGACAGAAAGCCACAGCTCTAGAGTACATCAGAGAAGTGCTGTTGTGGAACAAGTACTCAGACTCACATGGAGGTGGACACTTGTGGAAGAGTGGAGCTCAGAGAGGAATCATGGAGGGCAGTGAGTCAGAAGATTGTGAAGGAGAAGGAGGAGGTAGCCAACAGGAGAGGACTCTTGCTAGCAGCACCTCAGTAGGTATTATTGGTTGCCCTTCTTTTGAGAGCTCCCCATTCTTGGCTTCTGAGATGTCAGCTTCCCAATATTATTATTCTTACATCTTTAACTGCTTTGTTCCACTGTTCTCTGACTCCAGCTTCTAAGTACTGTTTTAAATCAGCCATATACTGCACAAAGACTTCTCAATCAACAGTAGTCCCATAAGATTATGACAGATCTGAAAACTTCCTATGGCCTAGTATTTATATTGTTCCCTTTCCATGTTTTGATGTGTAGATACAGAGACACAATGGTGTTAAAGTTGCCAACAGTGTTTCATACAGTAACATGCCATACAGGTGGGTAATAGTTAAGCCATTTGGTTTGTGTAAGCCTAAAGTGTGCCCATAGACTAAAACATCTAACGATGGATTTCTCACAGACCTGTCAGCAAGTGATGGATGACTGTTTTCTTTTTGAAAGCCCTGGCCTTGGCCCTCCACACTTTTCCTACTTCCTGCATTATCTCTTCCATTCTTTTGGATACAGTCACTGGCTGCACTAATGGTTTCCCAACATTCCCTAGTCTTCCAAATAAGTCCATGGAAGGCTTGTTTATTCTGTTGTCCAAGGGATCTTCAATTGCATGATAGGAGGTGTTTTTCATTGCAACTAACACAAATCCAGTGAATTAAGAGGACATCATCCATGCATACAGATGGCAGCTGACATACGGGATTTTCATTATCAGGGCTGATATTTCACCAATTCATTTGCCCCTTCTCATACAGCTATAAAGGAGCTGCAACAGTTCACTCTGTATTTAAAGCAGGAGGGAGGAAGGAATACTACCAGGCTGACTTGACCAGGTAGAACAGGGTTACATGGCTCCTGCCAGCACAAAGGAGCTTGGAAAAGCTAGCCTTTAGCCATCTCATAATGCCTCAGGGATGCAGACTTTGGGCTCCAGAATAGAACCCTCAAACCAGTTTCTCCTGATTCTAGCTTCTAATTCTGAAGAACTCTAGCCTCTGTTCACCGCCTCACTCTTAATTGCAGGTGTTTTTCCTAATTGGGCCTCTTGCCTCTGATCTGCCACTTTTGTAGTTCATTTCCCATAGGCCAGTTGTGATCTTTATAAAGTAAGGCACACATTTGATTATGCTGTGTTCTTGCTTAAGACTACTCTTTACAAAAAAAAAAAAAAATGTCCAGAAGCCACTTGATTGAGGAAAGTTTTTGATCTGGACTTCTCCAATTTCTCAAGCTTCATTCTTTATTAAATACCTATCCATTCTACACTTTATCATCTTCTTACCCACCCTCTTTTGATTTCCCTTTCCAAATTCTTAACTGTTCCTCTTTTATGTTCATGCTCCCCGCCCCACCCCCATTCTTAAATTTCACTGATTATAGACATCAATGAGATAAGATCAGAGTAAAAGTAACATTTTCACACACACGCATCCATTCCAGTCCCAACTCTGACAGTGCCCCCGACTTGCTGCACACTAAACCACATGAGAACTCTATGAAACAACTAGCTGAGCACAGGGTGTGTGCTCTTGATCCCAGACCTCTGCTCATGTATTTCATCTGCCTTGAAGACTCTTGCCTCATTGGCAACACTTCTCATCACCTGGGTTACTCCCACTCAGTCTCCAATATCACTTGAAGCTAACTCTCTCCAGCTAGGTTCCCTTTGCACACCCTGTTGTAGTTAGCGGTGTTCCTGGCCCCTGGGCTTCACTTTATCTTTCATTCTACTGAACATTGCATGTGGAGGAATCCCATCTGTCTCCTTCTGTATGTAACCCCAGTGCCCCACACTGAATACGCATAAATATTTGTTGAATGACCCAGTGAAAGAAGTTTTTGTTTTGCTTTTTTTATCTTCAAAAATTTGTAAGGGAGGAGAACTCTTAGTGCCTGTAATAAATTATTCACAGGCAAAGGATCTTGTTGTGTCTGGTCTCCTGCTTCTCCGAGAGTCATACATTGGTGCCTCAAATACTTTGCTGGGCATGGTGGATCAATGCCTTTGGTCCCAGTGCTTGAGAGGCAGCGGGAGGCAGATCTCTGAGAATAAGGCCAGCCTGGTCTACCCAGGGAGTTCCAGCACCCCAGGGCTACATAATGTCCAAAAAAAAAAAGGAAAAAGAAAGAAAGAAATGAAGCTGGGCAGTGGTGATGCACACCTTTGATTCCAGCACTCTGGAGGCAGAGGCAGGTGTATCTCTGAGTTCGAGGCCAGCCTGGTTTACAGAGTGAGTTCCAGGTCAGCCAGAGCTACAACAGAGAAACCTTGTCTGGAAAAAAAAGAAAGGAAGGAAGGAAGGAAGGAAGAAAGAAAGAGGTGGGAAAGGAAGGAAGGAAGGAAAAGAAAGGAACAAAGGGAAAAAAGAAAAAAGGAAAGGCAGAAGGAGAGCATTAGTTTTAATCCCTGGGCACAGAAGGCCACGCTCTTCCTATCACTTTGCACTGTTAGGAGGAGAAACAGTCCCTGTCTTCCTACTCTTAACTAGAGGGAAAATGCCTTTTCTGGTTTGAAATTTAATTTTTCCTCCTTTCTATTGCCTTTTAATCCCTTCCCTTTTGCTAGTTTTTAATTTCGCCCCTCTTTCCCTTCAAAGCCATTTAGTTGCTGTTAATCACATAATGTCCGTTGCAATTCTGTTGTCTTTTCTCAGTTCCTGTTGATCAGGTCATTCAGGAGCCTGTGTTTCAACTGTGGCCTCTTTCTCTCTAGACTTTACGTAGAGTAACCTATCCTATGAGCTATTACCAGACTGTTTCCTAATCCTGTCTCTAATGTGAACCCCACTATGCACAGCTTCCCACTCCTTATCCCTGCCATTCATGGATACCAGCAATGTCTTGAGAATCCACTGCTTTCCCTTACAAATCTGACCAAGCCAAATCCAGTTGCTCACGGCTCCTACAGCCATGCTAATCAAATTGCTGCTGCAGTATCTGTGTTTACATCACTTCCTGAGCCTGGAAATGCCTTTCTGCTCTTTATTATTCATATTTAGTGAGAAAGGCTAAATTTAAATCTCCTCCAAGGTCAAGGTCTCCACTTACACACCTTCCCTTACAGCTGCGTTTTTTTTTTTTGTTTGTTTTTTTTGGTTTTTGTTTTTGTTTTGTTTTTTGCCTATAATTTCTTATTACAAATAATAAGAGCAACATGACCATGCTTGAGAAAAAGAGAATTGTTTCTCCTAGACTGTAGCTTGGAAAGAAAGGAGTCTTTCTCCTGGCAATATAACATGTTAGGAAGTGCCTGCTTTGACATCAGGTTTGCTTGGCTTCAGAGCTTAATTTCACCTCTTAATTGCAATGTGACCTTGGACAAATAACTTCACCTCCTCCATCAACTTCTCACATGTGGATAATAATGTACATCTTCCAAGAGATAATGTGAGCTGAAGAGAACTCAGTGTATATGAAAAATTCAAGTGAGCTAGCATTTGGTATATTTTAATTGGGTAGTTTATGACCCTGGGCTATTAGTAGTTTCTCAGTAAAAGTTGTGCTGTTGAAGGGAGACCCTTCTTTCTGTAAGTTAATTTTCTTCAAAGGTTTTTAAAGTGTAAAGTATATTATTTAAATCAGGATGACTACATACTTTATAATTTTCATTAAGCACCTCTGCATTTTATATCTGAAGAAGTAGAGGTGATCACTTCTTTCTTGTTGGCCAAGAGCCAGGATTGAGAAAGTTGAAGGAGAAAGGAAGGACAAACAAAACAGTGTTTGGAGAGTCCTGTTAGGATGTGCTCAGCTTTGAGCTGTCCAGTGATTTTAGTTAGGCCTTGTGCCTCCTAAAAATTGTTCTCAGTGAGATCAAATATCGGCTTTAGAGACCGATGAGGGGGCTCGGCTGGGAAAGGCGCTTGCCGCACGGCTGTGAGGGCCTGAGTTCATCACTGGAACCCGTGTCAAAACCTGGATGTGGTGGTACACATTTGTAATCCCAGCACTCCCATGGCTAGATGGGAGGCATAGACCAGAGAATGGCCCAGAAGCTTGCTGGCCAGCTAGCCTGGAATATGCAGCTAGGCAGAAACAACAAGAAGAGATTCTGCCTCAAAACAGGGTGGAAGGAGAGAACTGACTCCTGAAAGTTGTGCTCTGTCCTCCATATATGCGTGCTCACATTTCACACTCACCGTAGACAGACAGACAGACAGACAGACACACACACACACAGAATAATAAATAAAAATTTAATATAGTTATTATAAAAGTGAGTTGTCAGGTGGGCATGAGAGGCTTCCCAGTGTGTGGGAGGCAGAGACACGGAATCCCCAGAGCCAGACTGGGTGAAATGATGAGCTTGGGGTTTAGCAAGACACCCTGCTAAAGTGTATAAGAAGGACTGCCAATAGAGAAGAGAGTCAGTGTCAGCCTCAGGCCTCCATGTGCACATGCACACATACATGTACTATACACATGAACACGCAAACATGTATGTGCATACACATACATATGGGGAAAGGAGATGATCTAGGATGAGCTCTTCAAGGAAAAGACAGAATACATAATTTGAGAAAGGAACTGTCAGGTTTTCTTTGCCTTCAGAACTAATTGCCATTCAATAATTTAAATATAGGGGCTAGAGAGATGGCTCAGCAGTTAAGAGCACTTGTGCTGGACAAAGAACACTTTGTAGAGGACCTGAGTTTGGTTCCCAGCACCCACATGGTGGCTCACAACCATCCTTAACTCCATTCCCAGGGGACCCAACCCTCTCTTCTGTCCTTTGTAGGTACCAGGCATGCATGTGCTGCACATACATACACACAGGCAGGCAAAACATGCATACACAAGAAATAAAATATTTTCTAAAGTGTGGTGGCATGCGCCTATAGTCCCAGTTGTCTGGGAGGCTGAGGCAGAAAGGTCACTTGAGCCCCAGTGTTCAAAGCTAGCATGAGCAGCATAGGGAGACCCTGTTGCCACACCCAAATAACTAATGTATACAACTAATGCGATGTTCTCTAAGCAAAAATAACTTGTATATAAATGGAAAAGTTCAAATACATTCCAGTATTCTCAAAAGCAAAGAAGGCTAAAAATTATTGTAGTTTATGTTTAAAAGATGTTGTAATTATCAGATATTGATAGCATTGAAAGGTTCACTTTAGGTTAAATTATAACTTGAGGACACTTAGGTCTTGGTATATCAACTTGAATGTATTTAGGCCTAATATGTCCTCAATCAGCCTATGGCATTGTACAAACTAGTTCACAGAGTCATCTATAAATTAGTATAAGAAAACCAATAGGGGGCTGGAGAACAATTCATCAGTTAAGAGCACCGGCTGCTCTTCCAGAGGACCAGGATTTGGTTCCAGCACCCACATGGCAGCTCACAACTATTTGTAATTCCAGTTCAGAGGATTCAACACCCTCTTTTGGCTTCTCTGGGCAGTCATGCACATAGTACACCTATATACAGGTAGGCAAACACTCATACACATAAAATAAAAATGAAAATATCTTTAAAAGAAAGAAAGAAAACCATTAGGGCTGCTTACTGATAAAACATGCCAAGAAACCATGGGTCGAACACCCAGAACTAAGAGGAAAAAACAAACGGAAAAAACAAAATTTTGGACATGATATGTGTTTTTTGTTGTCTGAGATGCTAACAATCACTGTGGAGCCTTTTGCATTTGTTTATTTGTTTCTGCAGTCCTGGGGATGAGCTCAGGGCCTTATGCACTCTAGCTGAGTGCTTTGCCACTGAGCTACATCTATCTGCAGTCCCAGATTTCATTCATAGCATTATTTCAGGAAGTCTGACAACTTAAGCATGTCTACCCACTTAAGTATAAGGGATTTTGGGCAATGTTTTAAACATACGAACATGTGTGACTCTGTAGGTGTAATATGACTTAAACCCATATTTTCCTAATGGTAGAGTTTGAGTTCTTTTGATTACTGGGACAAAAGTAATTTAGATAATAACCAGTTTCATCAACTTGATAGTTTCTGTGGCCACATATTCTGGATTTGCCTAGGTAATTCATTTTTGACTTTATGAGCATCAGCCTAAAACAGAATTGAATGAATATCAGTATGTACTTAAACAGATAAGCCATTAAAATAGTTTATACTTGTATTTAGTGGGGGGTGGGGAGGTTGAACCCATCACTTTCTGCATATGAGACACACTCTGCCAATGAGCTTCACTCCCAGCCTCTGAGGAGTGCCTTGTGCCAGGAGGCTTTTTGTGCTGTGCAGCCTTTCTTATGGTTACATGCCTCTTGGACTTTGGGAACAGCTTGAGAGAGGGTATTTAACAGAGAGTGTATCCACTGGAAAGGACAGTTGGGGTGGTGACAGGGGAAGAGTGAGCACCAGGTTGGGAGGTATCAGGGAAGAGTGAGCACCAGAGTTAGTTGGTGATAGGGAAAAAGTGAGCTCCAGAAGCTGATGATTAAGAAATCAGACAGAAACAAGGCTCAGATAAAGACAGATAGTTCTAGAGAATAACAAAGGGTTTAAAAAGTTACAAGTTAGGATCTTTCTCAGTAACTGCCAGAGAAGAGGAACTGGAGAGGGTGAAGTTCTGTGAGGAGTCCAGTTACGGGTGAAAAAGTTAAGTTCCAAAAGGCTTCAAAGCTTAGATATAGCACTGAGACGTAGCTTTTAAGAAAACAGTTACACTCTTTACCTTTTAGCCCCCAAACAAAGCTTGAGAGCCTAGACCCAAATGGCAGAAAACAGCTATGCATCCCTCTTAAAAAAAAAAAAAAAAACTTTACAATTTATAAATGCTTTTTTTGTTTTGTTTTCCCATTGATAGATTTGTGTTCGCTATTTTCAAACATGTAATAACGTACATGCTTTGAAGCCAAAATGTGTGTGTTCCTTCGGTTATCCTTTGCTCAAATACAGTCAACCACATCACTCCCTGAAAACAGCAGCTGGTGAGTATGCTCCCAAAATAGCATGCCAAATCATGTTCTTATCTTTATTGATTCTTTTTCTTCACAATCAAAGACTTACCAAAGGAAAAAGGTTGACCCTGTATTTCTAACATGGCTCTCCTCACCACCTCTATCCATTTTCTATTTACTTTCCCCCTCCACTCTGTAGTTTCCCTTAATGCTTGTGAGTTTTTACAGTTAGGGCTGGGCTAGTTGTCTTTTCTTTGTTCTCTGATTTTCTAGGTGCAATCATAGCACTGATGTGACCTTCTCAGTTAAGGTAAATTCCTGACTTAATAGAAGCATCTGTATATCCTTGTGCACAATCATTCTGTTTGTGAGGTGAAACTTAATCTGCTGTTACGATGGCATGATGTAATCAACCCAGACGTGCCTAAGTAGAGAGTTCCCTGGCTTTTATTATCTTATCCTTCTCCCAGCTACCCAGCCTCTGTAAATACCTTGAGGTCTCAAGTATTAGATTTGGCAAAAGCATAAGAGCTTTTTTTTCTTATTGGTCTGTTGAGAACCCTGGCAAAGAACCTTAGATTTCATTATATATTTAAGCATTTGGCACATACAGTGGCCTTCATGTGTGCTGGCAATGAGAAGGAGGGCAGATTCTGCCTGATTTTCCATGCTTTTAGACGCCATTCCCTATAGTCTCAGACAGTGGAAACTTTACAGTCACCACTGCTTTTTAAAAAATTTGTATCTATTTATATATTCACACATATATATACACATACACAACTGTATATATGTTTTCCTAGCACCACACATACAATATGTATAGTAATTTATTTGGTAATTGTATATGTAGAAAATGGTGTGTGTGTGTGTGTGTGTGTGTGTGTGTGTGTGTGTGTGTGTGCGCGCGCGTGCGCACGCAGCCTTCTTCCACTAAGCTCATTCTGCTCAAGTTAAGACTTCATTTTCTAAACCCGATCACTTGTTACTTTCCAGAGAAAGTAGAGGCCACTCCAGGAGGAATGGCCACTTCCTGCTTTGTCCTTTAACTGCTTATCATGAACTTTAGGTCTCTGTGTTTATCAATTGCAGGTTATGAGGGCTCCTATATGGGTTTTTTAATTTGTTTATTTGTTTTTTTGTGTTGTGTTTTGATATAGGATGTCACTATGTAGCTCTGGCTGTCCTGGAACTCACTATGTAGATCATGCTGACCTGGAACTCACAGAAATCTGCCTGCCCCTGCCTCTTGAATGCTGAGATTGAAGGTGTGTGCCACCATGCCTGGCTCCCTATTTTATTCATTATTAGTTGCGTAACTTTGAGTAAGTTGCTTATTTCTGTTTCATCATCTGGAAAATGGGAGTAATCATAATATTTAATTTGATTGTACTATTGTGAGCATTCATTCATGAAGTGTTTGTTGTCACCTGTGTGCAAGGCACTGCCCTATACTGTCTATATCAGTAGACAAAACAAGAGATCTTTACACTTGGGTGGATTGAACAAAGTAGAGAATATGTTTAAGAACCTATTGCCTCTGGTCATTCATCTTTTAAATTTCTCTCTCTGCTTAATGGGGAGAGGAAAGAAATGTCTTTGGGATAATTTGGCAGAACATAATTTAGATACATTAGAAATATTTAAGCATGGTTGCATATGCCTGTAATCCCAGCATCTGAGAAGCAGAAGCAGGTGGATCTCTGTGAGTTCAAGGCCAGCCTCGTCTAAATATCAAGTTCCAGGACACCCAGGGCTACATTGTAAGGTCCTGTCTCAAAAGAACAAACAAGAAAAAAAAAAAAAAACCTAAAAAGGAGAAAATAAAATTGCACCAAGACTGCTAGATAAGTAGTTGCCTGGTTGTAGTCGTAAATATTGAGGATGGATTTTGGAAGTCAGAGATCTAGTTGAGTGCATGCCATTTTTTATACATCTATATTGTTTCAAACTGTCATGACGTTCTTAGGAAAGACATCTGTAGCCCTATCAAAGAGCATTATTTGGAAAGTTGGAAAACATAAGTTTAGTGGTAGTGGGTCTGTCTTGGAAGAACTTTTGTAAGTCTTCAGTGCTTTTGCTTTTTAAAATTATAAAATGCCAGGTTTTTTGTTTGCTTTGGTTTTGGTTTTGGTTTGGTTGTCTATAGAATGGAACAATGTCTGACTCTGCTTGAGAACATATTCTAATTTTAGAAATCAATAATACATATTTAATGAGATCATTTCCTATTTGTTTTTAAAGTGCTACAGGGACAGGTTGTTCAGTTCAAACTCTCTGACATTGGAGAAGGGATTCGAGAAGTAACTATAAAAGAATGGTAAGTTAGTCTCAAAGTAATTTTAAATCAATGTAAAAATTAATTGTATATACAAAAAGTAAGACTCAAATTAATAAACGTCTCTGTTGATATGCTGGTAGCAGAAGCTATCCCTCAAGTCACTTTCTTTGGTGTGATTTATTAATGATTGTTGCTTTATTTTATTTTATGTTCTGAGTGTTTTGCCTGCATGTATGTCTGTGCACCATGTGCATGGCCCTCAGAGGCCCGAACAAGGTATAGGATCCCCTGGAACTGGAGTTACAGATGGTTGTGAGCCACCATATGGGTGCTAGGAATTAAACCTAGTGCTCTTAATAACTAAGCCATCTCTTTAGCCCCTGTTTATTTCTTTTAAAAAACCCTTTATCTATCTATTCTTTACTTCAGCTAAAAAAGAAATGCATTTCTAGGAGATGATATTGATATAAAACCAGGGCAGAGCAATAATCAAATTCAACACAGTGAACCTGGTATAAGTAGGCATCTAAGTTATGTCCACCCCACCATAGTTTTAGAAGAATCTAATGTATGAACTCTTAATTTATTTCCTAATATTTTAAAATGATCCTGTCACCTAATTCTCTATCATACTAAAGATGGTTTCTGTAAGAAGGCTTGATTCATATTAGCTGACATGCCTTGTCTATAAGTTTACAAGATACTTTACCCGAAAGGCACAATTCAAAAAATCTTCCTAAAAACTTAAAAAATTAGGACTGGAGAGATAACTCAGTGGTTGAGAGTGCAGATTGCTTTTCCAGAGGTCCTGAGTTCAATTCCCAACACTGACATTTGGCAGCTCACAACTTGCCTGCAACTTCACCTTTCCGGGGATCCTGTACCTCTGGTCTCAACAAAAGCTCACAAGTGCCCTCATACTTACATGGCTCTCTGTCTTAGTTAGGATTTTTGCTACTGAGGCAAAACATCATCACCAAAAAAACAAGATGGGGTGGAAAGGGTGTATCCAGTTCATCACCAAAGGACATCAGGACATGATCTCAAGCTGGGCAGAAACCTGGAGGCAGGAGCTGATGCAGAGGCCATGGAAGAGTGCTGCTTACTGGCTTGCTTTTCATGGCTTGCTCAGTCTGCTTTCTTATAGAACCCAGGACCACTAGCCCAGGGATGGCACCACCCACAATGGGCTGGGCCCCTCCCCACCAATTATGAATTAAAAAGTGCCTTACAGCTGGATCTTATGGAGGTGTTTTCCCAATTAAGGTTCCCTCTTTTGACATAACATACACACAAAACAAAAACCTTAAAAATTATGTAGGATAAATAGCTGGATACATAGATACATAGATGCTTAGAGCTTACTGTGGAAACCCTCTCCATCCTTCTGTATCTTTCACCGTCCAGGGGGGAAAAATACCTCTTGGTACTGAACTGAGTTTTAAAGGTTTCTAGAAGTAGCAGTCACGATGACTGAACAGACTTCTCCCCCACCACAGTTCTTTATTTCCCCACCCCTCAAGATGGAGTTTTGCTCTATAGCCCAAGCTAGCCTCAAACTCGCCATCCGTCCACCTCATCCTCCTGTGTCCTCGGTGCTGGAAAAGCTGGTTATGTTCCAACATCCTTGGCTCAAGTATTCTTTAAGGAACCTGACTGAGGCCGGTGAGTCGGTTCCTTTACTTAGCATTCTTTGCTTTATAAGCAGAGGATTTCAGTAGCCAGCCTTCCTTACAGTTGCCTTTCCTGGCACTGTGTGATTGTGAGGGGAGCCGTGGACTCAGAAGAGCCTGGCTTTGAAACTTGCTAGCTGCCTCATCTGTGCCGCACCTGTTCCCTGCTGAGCCGTGGTCTCTCCTGGCATAGAGTCCGTTAACTGTCGTGCTCCCAACTCGCAGTGGCTGTTGACACAATCAAAATGTAATACATAGGAAATGTCTTACCTCTCCAAAGGGCTACATACATTTAATTCATTGATGCTTCGCTTCTAAACCATGTCTATGCTTTCTAGACTAAAAAATTCTTAACACTTCCTAATTTCTATCTTATTAATTTTGTAGATCCACGTGCATAGTAAAGGGGTTAAGGCTCTTAGAAGAGGAAATTATTTTTTCCTAATGAGAATCTTAAGGCCAGGCCTGGTTTTCTCAGCTTTGGAGGGTGAGGCTGGAGAATCTCGAGTTTGAGGTAAGCCTGCACTACACAGAAAGAATCTATCCGCCTCGCTCCAAATTAGTTTTTGGTTGTTTTTTGTCTTTAACTTTTGAGATAGGGGGTTTAACCCCAGGTTAAACTAGTGATCCTCCTGCCTCTGTTTCCTGAGTGATGGGATCACAGGTGTGCACACCATGCCTGACTTTTGAATTCTCTTAAATGACAAACATGGCACGCTTCCCATAAGTTCCTTAAGAATTATTAAGAGCGTTCTTGACTAGTGTTTGTTCTCTAACTTAATATTTATAAATAACTCAAGAAAAATATATGCATTATATTATACTTAGAAAAATGCCTAAAATAGTATTTTATCTGTAGAATAGAGTGCCCTACACTTGTAATCCCAATACTTTGGAGACTGAGGCAGGAGGATGACTCTGAATTTCAGGCTAGTGCAGCTACATAGTAGGACCCTGGAGAGAGAGGAGGGAGCGTTATATCCATACAGTTGGGTTACTTGAACAAATCCATTCTGCTAATGCTTGCTTTTTTATTTTAGTGTTTAGACCATTTATGTTATGTAATTACTGATAAGGTAAGCTTTTTGTCTGCCATTTATGTTTTCTATGTTTGTGTTTATGGATTTTTCCATTGCTACCTTCTTTTGTGTCAGTTACATATTTCTAGTGTACTGTCTGAATTCTGAATTCTCACCATTACCTTTATTGTTATTCTTTATTTTTTTGTGTGTGGATTTGAGTTACCATTCAATGTCTTTCATTTCAGCCAGAAAGGAGAATATCTTAGTTGCTACTTTATCAGTTTTAGTTCTGGGAAGGCATTACTTTTTTTAAAGGTTTATTTTTATTATTTTTAATCATGTGTGTGCATGAGTGTGTGTGTGTGCGTGCAAGAGTGCAGGTACCCTCGAGGTAAGAGTCATCAGAGACCCCTAGAGATGGAGTAACAGGTGGTTGTGAACCACCACCTGATGGAGGTGTTGGGAACCAAACCTGGATCCTTTACAAGAACAGTATGTGCTCTTAACCACTGAGACATCTCTCCAGCCCCCTGCAATATTTTTAAGGACAGTCTTTTCTTTTCACTCCCTGAATATGTCATCTCTCCACTGTAGTTGTATGCCTACTGTGTAGGCTCACCAAGGAGACAAGGAAGTATATTCGTTGGTACAAACCCTGTGGTTCTCAGCAGGGGAACCACAACCTTCCTGGCCAGCATCCTACTCAATCAACAGTAGAACCCAAGCACCTGAGCTCAAGTGATTTTATTGATACCAAACTCTTCAGGTGCAGATCATAAGCAATCAAACACCCCTCACAGAAATCCAACACCTGCAGACAATACAAAATGCCAAGACCTAGACATCCCTTCACCCAATAGTTCACAAAACAATATTTTATACAGAACTAAAAATAAACTTCCACAACTTTTCCCCTTTTCTGTATAAAAATAATTGCTTTACCTTTACAACACAATTTAACACTATACTAGCAAAACTATTTACAAGAGGAACAATCACAAGAGTTGTTAATGCACAGGATCAGATGAAACCAAGCATCTATCAAGCTTTTCACAATGTCTTTGGACACCAGAAAAACATTATCAATGTCTAATTATCTGGTATTCACTCATGATCTTCTGACTTCTCCAAAGGGCTTGGATCTAGCTCTGCCCTCTACTGCATACACAACTTGTCCTTCAAGCTCTGGCTGGCTTTATTCCACTGTTGCTGCTGTTCTTGGTGATCATTCCATGGTACTGGCATCTTCAGAATGCTGGGGTCTTCTGCTGGACTGCACTTTTACCCATGGCCTCTCCTTGCCTCTCACAGTGCCAAGCCTCAGCTACTCTCCAAAGACCCTTTCATGCCTTCAAAACCAGTGCCACCTGGGTAACTCTTACAGTAAATACCAAGTTCGGCTACCAGCATGGGATGCAACCTCAGCCAGTTCTGGAAGATGGTTAAAATACTTTCCAGGTTTTAAGATAGAGTATGGTTTGCTGGAAAAATAACTGGTCACTTTGTCTGCAGTAAGGGTCCCCTTCTGGGTGGAGTTCTCATCACCATCACCAGCTCTTGGCTTCCACAACAACAGAGGGTCCTGGGCCAGTAGGGAGAATTGCTGGTTGAAACTTTCTGGTGGTTTAGCATTCTTTCTCACCACCACTATGGGGAAACATATACCCTTCTTTATAGACCTTAAACACAAGACCCACTTGGGCTTCACACACACAAAAAGCTATCAACAAACTCAATTTATAGAACAGTACACACTTGTTTACATTTCCCATGTCCTGGCCACTGCCAGCAGCAGGCGGAAGCATTGGCTCCATGATCAGGAAAAGCAGTTAGAACCTTGCTTTTTCCCTGCTTCCAGCTGAATTATTTGTTTTTACCATGAAAATGTCTTTCTCTAAATTCCTCTCTTCTGTGGCTCTCACTTTTGAGTCCTCTTTCTCACTTAATTTTCATGATTTTTTTCTTCATAGAAGCTTATTTCCCTTTTTCTCTCTTATCCTCCTTCAGGAGCCTTCAATTAATACCTTAATCTCTCTATCCCCTGGTAGCTTCCCTGAGCATACTTTACCAGACTCTGTGAGGTCTCGAGTTTCTTTCTCTTCTTCCTTGTCTCCATGTTGGATTATCTGGCATGATGTCCTACCCCTGTTGGTGCACCTTTTGTAGTTGTAATCCTGTTGCTGGGAAGGCTCAGCAAGAAAGAGACAGGCATTTTTATAGGTTAGAAACAGAGGGAACCACCATCCTGGGCAGTGCCATCCTTGACAGTGGAACCCCAAGCTCAGGTGTTTTTATTGACTCCTCAGGTGCAAATCATAGGCAATCTCAGAAATCCAACACCTGCAGATAATACAGAATGCCAAGACCTAGGGAACCCCTCACCCAACAGTGCATAAAGCAACATTTTACACCTAACTAAAAATAAACTAGCACAACACTCCACCTTCTAGAATTCTTGTTTTCTGATTGGAAAGTATCAGTTAGTCTCAGGAGTCCTCCCTATCAATGGTAATTGTCATTACCCTGCTTTCAAGATTCTTTTAGTCATTTTATTTTGATGCCTTGTGGGTGTTTCTGTCTTTGAGTTTCTTTGGAATCAATTTAACTTCTTGCATGTATACATCAGTTTTTGAGCTAATATTTATTTTTATTTTAATTCTGATATTTTGATATTATAATTATATTATTTTCCCCTTCCCTTTCCTCCCTCCAAACTTTCCCAAACACCACTTCTTGTTCTCTTTCAAATTCATGACCTCTTTTTCCATTAATTGTGTTACAAATATGCATATATATTCAGATACGTGTGTGTGTGTGTGTGTGTGTGTGTGTTCCTAAATACAACATAGCTTGCTCAACCTGTATAATGTTACTTGTATGTGTGCTCGCGGGGCTGGTCATTTGGTGTGTTCTCCCTGGGGAAGACTGTTTCTTCCTCCCTCAGCATTCCTTGCCTATAGTTTTTGTGTGAGCTTGAGGCCTCATGGATTTTCTGTCTACTTTTGGCAGGTCTAATGTTGTCCTTGTTTAGCTCATGGTTAGGCAGTCATGCTGGTGTGAGTTTATGCATGTAGCTTCAGAAATTATTAGGAGACACAGCCTTATAGCAAACTCCATGATCTTCTGACTCTCACAGTCTTTCCACTTCCTTTTCCACAAGGGGAAACATAGGTTTGGATGGTACTGGGCTCCGCAACTCTAAATTTGGTTGGTTGTGGATATCTGTAATGGTCTCTGAGAGGTTTCCTTGATAGGGGGTGAGGACTACACTGTCCTATGTGTATAATGACAGATGTTTAGAATGTAATAAGGACTATGTTGGTTTAGTAAAGTGGTGGTTGTAGGTTCTCCTCCAAGATCCTTAACTCACTAATCCTGGGTAGTTGGCTAGGTTTCCAGTACTAGTCACGATTCTCCTCTTGTTGATAAGTCCTTAAGTCCAATTAGGGAACTGTTGGTTACTGTCATGCGCTGTGTGTGGCATTTCTGTATCCTTAAGGTTATCATGCCGTGCTGGTCTTTGTTGCAGGTCATAGGTGTCATAGCTAGGTAGGACTGTTGGTTGACCTCCACCTTTGGAAGCTTACATGACTTTCTGGCACCATGAAGCCTGGTCCTCAGGGAGGAGGCATTCAGGTCAGTTCCAGCTCAGGGGCTTCTGAGCCCTGTGTCTGAAGTGCATGGTGTCTTCGGCAAACTTACTTTCTACCTCTAGGGCACAACCAAGGGAAACAACAATAGTCTAATGTTTGGGGAGTCACTTGGACAACCCTGACCAACAACTCAAAAGAGAGGGTTTCTCATGCCTGGTGATGCAGTTTTTGTTAGATGGTCTTTGGCTCTTGGAGAGAGCATTGCCAGCCCAGATGGGAAAATTTTAAACTATTTATGCACAGGCTTATGTGTATTATAGTGTATTATAGGTTTGTTTGTTCGTTTGTTTTAAAGGTAGGTACGTAGACATCCTTGTTTTTATTTTACCTTTCTCTCTCCTTCTTTTGTACGTATCTCCTTCTCAACTCCCTAACGAGAGTCCCTCATTTTTCCAATTTTACCCACCAGGTCACCTGTACCCTGCTATTGCCCTCTCTATTGTTCCCCAACTCTCCCACCCCAGCAGTGGTCCCTTTTACTTCGCTGGTTTCGGTAGTTATTCCAGGATATGTACTCACATCTGAAGATTTGGACTTTGGAGCCTCAGATGAGAGAGAACATGTGATGTTTGTCTTTATGTGTCTGGTTTACTTCAGTCAATATCATCTTTTCTAGTTTCATCCACTTACCTGCAAAGTTCAGGATTTTATTTTATTTACAGCTGAACAGTATACGTATCATATTTCCATTACCCTTTCATGGGCTGAAGGACATTTAAGGTTGTTTCCATTTCCTATCTATCGTGAATGGAGCAGCAATCAGCAGTAAACATGCTGAGCAAGTATCTATGAAGTAGGATTTCCAGTCCTTTGGGCATATGCCGAGGAGTGGTGTGGCTGGGTCATATGGTAGACTTGTTTTTAGCGTTTTGCGAATTCTTCATAGATTTGAGATTTCCAAAGTGTCCGAACCAGTTTGCAATGCCACCAACAGCAAATGAGGGTTCCATTTCCCCGACACTCCTTCCTGCATTTTTTTCATAGTTGACTGTGTTGTTGATTTTTGCCATTATGACCTGATAAGATGAATTTTCAAAGTTGTTTTGATATGCATTTTCCTAATTGTTAGGGACAATGAACATGTTTAGAGATATTTCTTATCTTCCTCTTCTAAGAACTCTCTATTTAGGTTCCGGTGCGCACCCTTCCAACCCCCCTTAATGAACTTTGTCTTTTTAATTGTTTTTTCAGTTCTTTATATATTTGTGATATTAATCTTCTGTCAGATGTACAGCTAGCAAATCTCCTATTCTGTGGGCTTCCTCTTCACCCAGTTGATAGTTCCTCTACTATGAAGAAGTGTTTTAGTTTTGTGAAGTCAATTGTCAATTGTCGGCCTCAGCTGGCAAATGGAGTCCAATTTAGGGAGCCATTTCCTCCACATACATTATGTAGGGTACTGCCTGTGTTTTCTTTAGCAGTTTCAAGTTTAACATTAGGTCATTATTTTTTTGTGATTTTTGCTTGTTTGTTTGTTTTGTTTTAGAGACAGGGTTTCTTTGTGTAGCCCTGGCTGTCCTGGAACTCTCTCTTAGACCAAGCTGTCTTGAACTCAGAGATCTACTGCCTCTTCCTCCCATGCTGGGACTAAAGGTGTGTACCACCACACCCAGCTGAGGTCATTTCTTAAAATATTATTATTTTTTTCTTTTTTTTTTTTTAAGACAGGGTCTCGCCATGTATCCCAGGCTGGCCTCAAATTCATGATCCTCCTGATTTAGCCATCTGTGCTAGGATCACACATTTGTCCTCCATGCCCAGCTTTTTAAACTACCATTTCTGACCCTTCTCTTTTCCTTCACCTGTGAGACACCAGCATGTGTGTTAGTATGCTTTATGACATCAACTCACAGTCTCTGAGGCTCTGTTCATTTTTCCTTTTTCATTCCTCAGACTGGAGAAAAATCTCAATAGACTGACCCTCAGATTAACTTATTCTTTCTCCCAAAGAGACTCTTCTGTTCAGTACTTCTGGTAAATGTTTATTTTAGTTCATCTCTAACTGCAACATTTGGTGTGTTTTGTCGTGTATCTATTTCTGTCACTTTATTGCTATTCTCATTTGACAGGACATCATTTTCCCATGCTTCCTTCAATTCTGAGGCATTATTTTAGTTCTTTGTTTTTTAAGGCTACAGCTGTGCTAAGCAAAAGAGGGTGGCGTTAGGACCGGTGAAAGTCACAGCAGATGCGTATCGGAGACGCCGCTGTTGTCGCCGTCGTTATTATTTACTTCCGAAAACAGTGTGCATTCTTCAAGTCTGATAAAAAAAAAAAAGCTAATATAGATTGAATAGCTTTTATCTGAATTGATTTGGACCAAAACCATTTCAAATTTTGTTTCGTAGAGTATAGAATACTTGCTTGGACTTCATCATTTGAGCGTCCAGAATCCAAAGTTCTGAGCATCGTTGCTGAGACGGAAAAAACTTTCAGATTCTGTCTTTTCTAACTAGAGTGCTCATTATGTAATATTATACAACAAGAGGAAATACCACTTAAATGTACCATTTAAGAACTTCTTTGCTCAAAGAATGGACCAAGCAGGAAACCTGAATGTGTTATTAAACCTTGAGATACAATGTTTAGTTTAGTTTCTTTTTTGTTTGTTTAGTTTTTTTTTCTTTTACTTGATAGAGGTTTGTCAAACTCTGAAAGCCATTTTCATCTCTTTTAAAACATGACTTACTGCGCCATCTTGGCTCGAATGCTGGGCTAGATGGAGTGTGGTGTAACTTAGTATGGCACTTACACAAACATGTAAGGATGACTTGTAATTGTGGCTATGGATATATAAGTGTCAGTGTCTCTTTCTTTCAGGTATGTAAAAGAAGGAGATACAGTGTCTCAGTTTGATAGCATCTGTGAAGTTCAAAGTGACAAAGCTTCTGTTACCATCACCAGCCGTTATGATGGAGTCATTAAGAAGCTCTATTATAATCTAGACGATATTGCTTATGTGGGGAAGCCACTCATAGACATTGAAACGGAAGCTTTAAAAGGTAAATGTGTGTTTTCCTGCATTTTCTACTGCTTTCCTTTTGGTGTTGAATCCCAATATAAAGTCATCTTTGCAGGCATGATGGTACATACTTATAATCCCAGTACTTGTGTGGTGGCGTCAGCAGGACTGTGAGTTTGAGGCCACCTGACATGGGTGCCACAAACTGAATTCCAGCCTCTGCAGTGCTCTCAACTCAGAAATCTCTCCAGCCCTTATCCAGCATTTGGGAAGTGGAGACAGAAGAACCAGGAGCTTAAGTTCATTCTTGGCTGTTTAGTGAGTTCAAGGCCAGCCTGGACTACCCTGTCTCAAAAACAAAACACAGTACCAAGTTTTGACAGTACCTCTCCTAAACTTCACACATAGCACTGGGATTTTGTACGGCCTCCCCCTAACTTTGTAGTGCCAGGAATTAAAGCCAGGGCTTTGTGCATGCCAGGCAAATGTCCCACCAAATAATATCCCTAGCCCTGTTTCCCATCTGAAATAGTCCAGAGTTTTAGTGATAGACCCCACTCGTGTGTGTGGTGTGTGTGTGTGTGTATGTGTGTGTGTGTGTTATAATTTGCTCATGTGTGTATGTGGGCATGCATGTGGAAGCCAGAGTTGCTATCAGATGTCTTCCTCATTCACTTCCCACCTTATTTTAAGAAACTGTGTCTCCCACTGAGCCTGGAGCCCATTAATTCCATCCCACTGGCTGGGGGCATGAGTTCCAGGGATCAGTCTGTCTCTGTCCCTCTCCCCTCCATGCTGGGGTTACAGACACATACTGCTGCACGCACTTGGGTGGGTTCTGAGGATCCAAACTCAGGTCCTCATGCTTGCCTGACAGGTGCTGTACCAACTCCACCATCTGGCGTGCCCCGCCACTAAGCTTTTTAAGAGACGGTCTTGACTGACGTCTGACCTTGCTTCCAGATTCAGAGGAAGATGTTGTTGAAACTCCAGCTGTGTCCCATGATGAACATACCCACCAAGAGATAAAGGGCCAGAAAACACTAGCGACACCAGCAGTTCGCCGTCTGGCAATGGAAAACAACGTAAGTCTGCTTAAAACTGAAGTTTGAGACTATATAGAAAGTATACATTTGTATCTCTTAAAAAAAAAGAAAGAAAGAAAGAAAGAAAGAAAGAAAGAAAGAAAGAAAGAAAGAAAGAAAGAAAGAAAGAAAAACAGCTCTCTAAGAGCCGGCTTAAGCTGGAGTAAATAAAATCGGTTGCTTCAGAAATGTGATCATGGCACAGAAGCACTTGGGAGGGGGCGGGAGAGACGGCTTAGCCAGTAAGAGCATTTGCTGCTCTTCCAGAGGACTTAGTTTCTGTTCCCAGGACCCACAGTGGGTTGTTCACAACTTCCTGCAACTCCTGCTCTAGAGTATCTGATACCTTCTTCTGGCCCCTGAGAATACTTCACACATATGTGACAGGCATTCACACAAACACACAGACCAATAAAAATAAATCTTTAAAAAAAAAAAAAGAAAGAAAGAAAGAAAAGCACTTGGAAGAAATGACAATATGAACTTAGTACTTAATATTAATTGAATAGCATGGTGTTTTTATTCTTTCTCAGAGCCCAGTAGCAGTAACAGCCAACATTTCTGAATCTTTTTAAATACCAGTGTCTTGGGGCTGGGGAGAGAAGATGGCTCAGGTGGTGAAGTGCTTACTGTACAAATCTGAGGGCATGAGTGTGATTGCAAGCTTCTACATAAAAAGCCTGGCATGGTGGTACACACGTGTAAACCAGCACCCAGGAGGGCGAGGTTAGGAGGTCTTGGCATGGTGGTGCACACACATGACCCAGCATCCAGGAGGGAGAGGTTAGGTTCCTGGAGCCACTGGCCAACCAGTTTAGTCCATTGGAAACTCCAGGTTTAGTGAGAGATCCTGTCTTAAAAACAAGGTAGACATCTTGAGAAATGACACCAGAGGTTGATCCCTGGCCTCCACATGCACAGGCTCAGTTGTGTATCTGTACCCAGACTCACATACACACACAAGTGCACATCAAACAAGCAAACAAGCACACACCAGTATTCTAGTTCGGGTGAACTAAAATCATGAATTTGGATGCCTGTGGTTGATTTCTTAAAGGAGCAAAAATCTATAAAGGGAATGAAAGACACAGGATAGCACAAGAAAGAAACTAAGAAACGGGACAGTCATGGATGTGGTAACAAAATCCTGCCAAACTGCACTATGCTCACTATGCTGAAACAAGGAGACGAACCATCTGTATTTTCCTCGCCCATCTGTGTTAGTTGACTTTACATCAGTGTAACAAAACACCTGAAATAAAGCGTCTTAAAAAGAAGGAAGGTTTAATTTGGTTCTCGGTTTCATAATTTTCCCTTCACCATCAGTTGGCCCCTTGTTTTAGATGTGTGGTAAGGCAGTACATCGTGGTTTGAATGCTTACCCTCCTCACGGCTGGGAATTGAAAAGATCACTCCACAGTCCTGTTTGATGACACACCAGTAGTAACTGGAAAATCTCCCAGTAGACCCCAACTCAAAGTTTCCACCTCGTCCTAAACACCACTAAATTAGAACCAATCCTTTATTTTATTTTTTTACTTTTTACATATGTATACATTGTTTTTAAGATGGAATTTCATTGTATGGTCCTGGCTGACCTCAAAATCACTAGATAGCCCAGGCTATCCTCATCTCTATTCTCCTACCTCAAGCTTCAGAGCATTGGAGTTACAGGCATTCACCGCCACTCCCTACAGAGCACAAGCCTTGAACAAGACCTTGGGAGCACTCCAGATCCACACTGTGGCTGGTTCTGTGATGAAGTGGGTGGGTGAAACGCCAGGCAGTATACTAATAAGTCTTACACGTCCCAGTTAACCTTCCAGATAAGGAGCCACTGTGAGGCTGCAGAGGAAAAGTAGCCAGTGCAATTACACAGCTAACAGCGCAGTGGAGCCGGAGTGTAACAGAGACTGGGTACCAGAACCAATGGTGTCACTAGTTTGTTGCCACTACAGTCACCACGCTCAGTATTTTATGCACATGTGTGCCAGGCACTAAGCACATTATCTCTGATGCTTACCACAACCCTTCCGGGTGGTTGGGTTCTCACTGTTTTGCTGTTGGGAAAGGACTGGTATTATTAACTTGTCCAAACCCTGAGTAAATAACAGAGCTGGGAGTTTCTGTTTACACAGCCTGAGCTCTTCCCACTCTGCCCAGCAATGCAGAGAATTGCTGAGGAAAGTAATTGTTACCATGGGAAAACCAAAAGTTTCCATTGTGCACATTTGTGTTTAACTCGTAGAAATGTTCCTATTGATCCAGACAGTTCTCCCTGCAAGGAACTGTTCAAGGAAACATTCCATGGTGATGTGTTCTGCCTTGTGTGCTCACAGACAAACACCCTACAACCAATCTCCACCCCTAGCCCTTTTTAGGGAGGAAGTTTTAAATAGATGTGTCCCAGTCTTATCTGGAACTCACTACCGTCCCAGTCTAACCTTAAATTTATAATCCTCCTGCCTCTGCTTCCTAAATGCTAAGATTATAGATGCCTGTGTTACCATGCCTGGCTTCTCTGTGTCTTTACTTTCACGTTCATATTTTTAAAAAAATCAATATATATTAATTATACAAAATAGTGGGTTTCATTAATAAGCAGTAAAAATTGTGGGAGGAGAACTGGAGAGATAGCTCAGTGGTTGAGATGCCCAGCTGCTTTTTTCTAGAGGACCGAGTTTCAATACACAGAACCCACATGTCAGCTAACAACCTGCTGTGACTCCTGTCCTAGGGGATCTAGTGCTTTCTTCTGGCATCGGGGCACCAGGCACACACGTGATATACAGATACACATGCAAGCAAGACATGCACAACCAATAAAGAAATGAATTCTCATAAAAAAAAAAAGAATTATGAAGGAAAAGAGCATGTTGGCTCATGACTTTAATCCCATCACTCAGGACTCAGAGACAGTTAAATCTGTTGAGGTTCAAGGCCAGCCTGATCTACACAGTGAGTTCCAGACCAGCCAGGACTACACAGTGAGACCTTACCTTAAAAAGAAAGAAAAAAAAAAAGAATGAAAGAAAAGAGAACTAATGGAGAGATTCAGAGATTTAAGTGGGCAAATGAAAAAGTGTGTATAAATGTTAATGTTAACAACCACTTACAGAGAGATCCTACAGCTTATTTCTCAAAATGAACATGTTGCTTCCTCGAACTAAGTTATTGGGCAAAAGTTTTTATCTTTAATTGATTACACTCCATTAATATTTTGATGGCAGATTTAATTTTAGCATTAAAATGTGTTATATTTTAGATTAAGCTGAGTGAAGTTGTTGGCTCGGGAAAAGATGGCAGAATACTTAAAGAAGATATTCTCAACTTTTTGGAAAAGCAGACAGGAGCCATATTGCCTCCCTCACCAAAAGCTGAAATAACACCACCTCCACCACAACCCAAAGACAGGACCTTTCCCACACCAATATCAAAGCCTCCAGTATTCACAGGCAAAGACCGAACAGAGCCTGTGACAGGTAATGGTAACAGCACTAATATGAAGCAGTGCTGATTTATTTTGGGGAAACTACCTCAGGAAATGAGTGTTCGTCATATATATAATGTTTTTGCTTATTTTTTGAACCAAGGTCTCACTATGTATCCCTGGAACTCGATATGTAGACCAGGCTGGCTTCAGACTCAGAGATCTGCCTGCCCCTGCCTCCCTGTGCAATATCAGTGTTTTCTTTTCTTTTCTTTTTTTCCCCTGAGACAGGGTTTCTCTGTGTAGCCCTGGCTCTCCTGGGATTTGCTCTGTAGATAGACTAGTCTGGCTCTGTAGATGCACCTGCCTCTGCCTGGAGAGTGCTGGGACTAAAGGTGTGCACCACCACACCGGGCTTTCAATTCTTACTAACAGAAGAATTCAAATTCACTGTGAAATTGTAATGGTACAATGGCACTGTTTTTCTAATTTGTATTGAAAAATAACATATTTTCAGATTATATAAAGGATTGAGTTTTTCCTAGGCTTCCAAAAAGCAATGGTCAAGACCATGTCTGCAGCCCTGAAGATCCCCCACTTTGGCTATTGTGATGAGGTTGACCTTACTGAGCTCGTTAAGCTTCGAGAAGAATTAAAACCTGTTGCTTTGGCTCGTGGAATCAAACTCTCCTTCATGCCCTTCTTCTTAAAGGTAAGTTTCATTCATCTCAAGCAAGGCTCAGAGGAGAGGGACATTGCCACTTTGTTTCATAAATATTTAGTAGGTTAACTAGGTTTACATTAAGATACTACTTCTTGCCATATCATCTCAATCTAAAACCACTATCCCTTTGTTTCATAGGAATTTATACAACTGAGATCTGTGTTACATTTTATCTGCTTACCTCTCTTTTTAAAGATTTGTTCTATTTCATGTTTAAGTTACTGTTTGTTTAGTGTGTGTCTGTGTGCATGCATGCTTGTGCATGATTATGTTTGTGTGTTTGTGTGCTCCAGTGCTCTCAAAAGGACAGCTTTCATGAGTCTATTTCTTCCTTTCACCTGTGAGTCCCAGGGATTGAACTCGGGTTGTCAGGCTTGGCGGAAAGTGCCTCACTCAACTCCCCGAACCATCTTGCCAGCCCAAGATTTATTTTATTTTGTTGTATTCTATTCTATTTATTTATTTATTTGGAGGGCAGGGTTTTACTATGCAGCCCTGGCTGGCCTGGAACTTACTATGTAGACAAGGCTGCTTTCAAATTCACAGAGATCAAGATGCCTCTGCCTCCTAAATACTTGGATTAAAGGCGTACATCATAATACCTGGCTCTGTGTGTGTGTGTGTGTGTGTGTGTGGGTGTGTGTGTGTAAGTGCAAGTGCCCACAGAGACCAGAAGAGGATGTCAGTCAGGTCTGGAGCCAGATTTAGCAGACAGTTATGAGTCATTCTTCTTGGGTCCTAGAACTGAACTCCGATGGTCTTCTATAAAATCAACACATGCTCTCAACCACTGAGCCCTCTCCCCAAGCTAGGAAGAGAATTGTGGCTACAGTTGAGGAAAGCCTTTAATCCTGAAAGGGTCATAGGAAAGCTCTGGTTAAAAGGAGACTTAAAGTGACTTTGCATATCACAGTGGGTGTTTATTTCCATGAATTCACACATTCATGAGGAGGCTTCTGAGAGTCCTTTCCAGTGCTGGGCCTTGGGACTATCAGCTGACCTTGAGTAGCTGGCAGTGTGATTCTCATTAACGACCACTGCAAAGCAACTACTGTGTATCAGGCATGAGTAAACATGCTACAGACAGTTGTCCTTGATTCTAAGTATTCCAGACATGTAGATATTACTGCTCCCACTCTCCGCTGAAGAAAATCCAGCTTCAGAGAGATTGAGATTCTTGTCATGGAATGGAACATGTCATGGAATGGAAAAGCCTCATTTCTGGTCTGTTCTGTTCCTGGGTCTGGCTTCTCACTCAGCATGGCTCCCTTTCTTCATAGTCTACCAAGACAAATCATCCTTCAATCACATTGTATCATTTCCTGATTCTTTTCAAAGGCCTTCAGTGCCTTTAGGATGGTTTCCCAAGTCCTTAGTGTGGCATACAAGTCCCTGGTAGCTACCGCTCCAGTCTGCTCAAAACCACTCCCTGTTTCAATCATGCTGAGTTATACACAGTTGCAGGATTACAAAATTTTCCCTGAAGTACCCGCCAAGTTGGTGGGTCTCTCCACCCCCCCCCATTCCACCCCCATTTTGTTTTGTTTGTTATTTTTAGAACAGAGTTTCACTAGATAGCCCAGACTGACTTGGAACTCACAGTTGCCCCATCTTGCAAGTGCTGGGATTACAGGCATGAGCCATCCTACCTGGCATCCTTTTTCAAATATCCATGTATCTTAAATACCAAATCAGTTCAGATATAGACTCCAGAAACCCTCTGTGGCTCCCACTCCGCATCAAGTACCATTGTCTGTTGTAGTGTATTTCACTGTATTGCCAGTGTTAACCTGGTTCCCTTCTCCAGGTCTGAGCCCCTAAGACACAAACCATTCTTTTTTAGCATCTGCCCTACAAGTGGATGTCTCCAAATATAAGGGGAGCATCTGGACTCTGTTAAGACTATATAGAGTCACCTATAGAGACATCACTCAAATTTTGTGAATGAGAAGAGGGCAGCTATGGCCTTCATAGGAGTAGGCTGAAGCTAAATTAGCCAAGACAATGTTGATAGCAGAACAGAAGTCACTCAGAAGCCGAATAATTGGTTTCTGTTACTGTATAACAAACCAAGTACTCCCCAATTTTATGGTTTACAGCATCAATTGTTTATGGATTCACATGAGTAAGCAGGGTATACGTTTGCTGACCTTGGCAGTGGTCCAGAGGCTGACTGGCCTGGAATGGCTTCAGGAGGGATGGCTGCGTCTCTTCTACAGTCTCCCTTTCCTCAGTGCTCAGCATGCTCATCATGTGTCTCCCGAGGTAGAAGAAGAGAAGTGGCATTAATGCTCAGGCTCTTTAGTTCCCAAGCTCTGTTTCTTTGAGTTTGTCGTGGTCCCACTGACCAAAATAAGTCACATGACTAAGCTGGACGCTTGAAAGACCAAAGGACACAGCTGCAGGGTGGCATGAAAGGCTGGAGTCATTACTTCAACCTCCACACCTGGAGAGCAGGAAACGCTTTAAGCAGATAGACAGCAATTACGTTTCACAAAGTTTCGATCGGATAGAGTTAGTAACAGGACGTTCGAGTAGTAACTCCGAGGCCTTGGTGGCCAAAGGCACTGCTGAGGCTGAGACCCGCTGGCAGTTAGCTGTGGAGAGGTGTGGGGTTGAATAGAAATTAAAGAGACCCTGATAGTCTGGTGAGAGGCCGCCTGCAGAGGGAAGTTGATGAAGCTGATCTGCAGAAGGCTGAGGGAATTCTGCCCCTCCCTTCCACCCTTAGGGAAGGGGGCTGATGTATAGACTGAAAGAGTGAGCTGGAGAGTAGTAAGTGCGGACAGCGTGTGGGGCGGACTGCTGGGGAGAGGCCCTGGGTGTGGGGAACAGTGAGATGAAGACTGGAGAGGCCACCTTGATGGCAGGAGCACCACCCTTGCGTTTCTGACCCTCTGCTGTCTGCCTCCCAGGGAGAGACCTGGCTTCTTCAGAAGCCGAGGTAGATCAGCTCTTTGGCATATCAGATCTCTTTTACTGCTATTTTTCTTTGTCGTTCTAGTCCAAATGAACTGTTTGTTGCTATTTTCAAACATAAATTTTGTGAATTTTGTTTTTAACTGAAATATAAATTTTAAAACATTTTTAAAATACAAAGAATGAAATGGATTGGGAATGTGACAAAATCCCATTTCTATGGGTACTGCTTTGACTAACTTTAGGTGTGGATTTTTCGTTGTTGTCTGAAACAGGGTCTCTATGCAGTTCTTGGCTGTCCTGAAACTTGCTTATATAGACCAGGTTATCTTAGTCACTGTTCTATTGCTCTGAAGAGATACCATGACCATAGCCTGTTCTAACTAATCACTGTAAAAGATCTCTGTCTAAACCCTTTCTAGATGTGCTGCCGAGATCCCCAAGGAGACAAAGTAACATTTAATGCAATGAAAGTAAAGAACTCAACATCATCACACAAGAGCCATGAGAGAAATTTTATTTTTTGGTTTTAGTTTTTTGAGACAGGGTTTTTCTTTGAAGCCCTGGCTGTCCTGGAACTCACTGTGCAGACCAGACTGGCCTTGAACTCACAGCCAGGTTGTGGTGGCACACGGCCTTTAATCCCAGCATTTAGGAGGCAGAGGCAGGAGGGTCTCTGTGAGTTTGAGGCCAGCCAGAGTTACAACAGAGAAACCCTATCTCAGGGGAAAAAATTGTGTGCCACTACCACCTGGCAAGAATTCTTTAACAATCTTAAGCATCTTTATTTTGCTGTTTATTTTTTTAATTTATTTTTTTTTATTTTTTGACAGTTCCATGTAAGTATGTAATAAGTTTATCTTTGAAATTTAACACAAGGTATGACCAACCAAATGCAACGTGTTTTGTTTGTTAGACGGCAGATGTGTAGCAAAGGCTGGCATGAACGTTTAGGGCTGGGGAAACATTCTGCAACTAGGGAAATCAGTGTACTGGCAGAAGAAAAATGATATGAAGAGAAAGGAAATTTAAAGAAAAGCGAGGGAGAGATTAAAGGGGAGGAAACAGGGATGTGTGCCTGCCTATAGGGTGGGCTCCGCAGTACATGTTCAAGCCAGCTCTGCCTTTGACTAGGCCAAGGACAGCTGTGGAACACTGGTCTCTAATGGTCACTTTGCAATCATTATCGTGTGTTCTTCCTACACAGAGAAATGACCTACCTGCCTTTTCATGTTTGAATTCCTAGCCTATTTTTGAATTATTGGTTTGCTTCTCATAGAAATCCAGATCTACATGTTAGTGAGGAAATCACTTGGAATCATGAGTTCTTTGGAACTCTGGCAGCCTGCACGGTTGTTCCGAAAATTCTGTTCATGTTTGCAAACCACCTGACCACTTTATCACTTGTTTTTAAATGATTAGGGCAGCCTAGTTTCACCTTCTTTGGAGGTGAGAGTGGACGTGATAAACCGGGTCCACATGGCCTTGAACTTACACCCAGCTGAAGTGAAGAGTTCTCTTCCTTCTCCATTTCCTCGGTTGCTTCCAGTCCTCTACGCCTGTGTGAGGCACGAGCATTCATGTTGCATTATCTTTCTCTTCAACAGGCTGCCTCTTTAGGATTACTACAGTTTCCTGTCCTTAATGCCTCCATGGATGAAAACTGCCAGAACATCACCTACAAGGTTGGCTATGGTTGTGAACACCCTCACTATGATAGAAGATGTTGTACACATGTTTGTAGGTAGCGCCCTCCAAGGTACTCAGTGACCCCTTTTCAGACAGGAACTAAAGGGACAGCATAAGCCTTTAAACTTAGGTGCAACCTACTGGTCTTGTTTTCAGAGTTTAATAAAATTCTGTTGTGTGCAGCCTGCCCTTCTTAAGTCCTGTTGGTTTTCCACTTAAAATAGTGGGACTATACAAATATGAAGTGGTAGATCGTGTCATGCACGCTACTTAGCATTGCAAAAGAATCACCTCTCTCAAAAGTAAATTTCTGGAATCTTAAGAAAGAACAATTTTTGAAAAGTATGTGTAGGTAAGAGTGTATATCTGCACGTGGGTATGTGCCCATGCGTGCAGGTCCCTGCGGAGGTCAGAGGCATCGGTTTACCTGGAGCCGGAGTTACACACTGTCATAAGCCTCCTGATGAGGGTGCTGGGAAGTTAATTTGGGTCCTCTGGAAGAGTTGTAAGTGGTCTTAACCACTAAGCCATCTCTCCATCCCAAAAGAGAGTAATTCATAGTGACGATTGCTTTTTAAGTGATAATTTTTTATCCAATTTGAGTGAAGTCTTCTGTTTGGAGTGAAAGTTTGTTAAGACAGAATTCTTGCAATGTTGATTCCTATATTCCTTTCTCATTAGCAGAACTCAGCTAGCAGTAAGCTTAGGGGACCACAGAAGGTAGCTCTGTGGTAGAGGGCTTACCCAACGTCACCAAAACACAAAAACAGAAGGTGCATTTAGGTAATGTAAGGAATCACATCAAAGCTATTGTGCTGGGCCTAATACAGTGGACTATTTATTGTTATTTTAATCCTTCCTAATTAAATATAGCTTTTTTAAAACCTTAGAAAAACTGTTTGCCTTCAGTCCTGTGGCTTCCGATAACTCCCTGTTCACAGTGATATTCTTCCACAAATTCGTTTAAGCAATACATATTTTTCCTTAATTTGCTTTTCTCTTTTTCATTTAATATATTGTGGATATCATCACACATCAAAAGACATTATATCTTCATTTATTTAATGAGTGACCTATTGTAATAAAGTTATAAAGCCACAAATATCAGTATGCATCTTCATGATGGAAGGAGAGAACTGACTCCCGCAAGTTGTTCTCTGACCTGCATGCATGTCATCGTGTTTGTGTGCACACGTGCATTCACACAAGTATAATTTTTAAAACTTAAAAAGAGATTATTGTCTCTAAAACAATCTTTGAAGTTTGGTTAAATTATTTTTTAATTTACATTTATTTTATCGGGGGGAGGAAATTGGAGCCCCTGTACGTGTGTGGGAGCTCAGAGGACAACTTGGAAGAGTCAATTCTCTCCTTTCACCACGTGGGTTCGGCAACTAAGGTTGCCAGGCTCAGCAGCAAGTGCCTTTACCCACTATGCCACCTTGACCACCCAAACTGTTCTTCCAAATTAATTCCACTCTGGAGAAATTAATTACTTTTTTACTTTTTGGCTTTTTGGCATTTTGAGATATGGTCTTGCTGTGTGGCACAAACTGAATTCAAGCCATCAGTCTTCCTTCCTCAACCTCCTGAATATTGGGGTTGCAGTGCACCACACATGGAGCATGGTGAAACAGCTTAGTAACTTTGTTTTAGAAGGAAGTGGAGTTTGTGTGGCATTTTTTCTTTGTTGCAAGCTTATGTATTAAAAGTTCTACTGTGTGATTTGTATTCCTTAGGCTTCTCACAACATTGGGATAGCAATGGATACTGAGCTTGGGTTAATTGTCCCCAATGTGAAGAATGTTCAGGTCCGCTCCGTATTTGAGATCGCCATGGAACTGAACCGCCTCCAGAAACTGGGCTCTTCAGGTCAGCTCAGCACCACCGACCTTACCGGAGGGACATTTACTCTTTCCAACATTGGATCAGTAAGTCATGGTGTTCAAATTCAGAAGTGTAACTTAAATTTCTGATCATATGCTCATTAAATGCAACCTGTCCATTTATCAGACATTCCCAGAAAACTAAATTTTCCCATTCTTCTCAGATCGGTGGAACCTATGCCAAGCCAGTGATACTGCCGCCCGAAGTAGCCATCGGGGCCCTGGGAGCGATTAAGGTATGTATAGTATAGTGAGTAACTCAAGAATTTCAGCAAGCTGGAAGACGGAACATGAAGACTCAGCCTTGAAAGTTTCCCCCCACTGGCTAGTTTGAGTTTGTGAAGTTTGGCTCCGTATACCTATCCCTTCTCTTGAGCTAGAAGGGAGATCACTGTGCAGTGCCTGCTGGCCCAAATTCTGGATCCTTCTGCCCCACTCTTCACCTGCTGAGATTATAGGTGTGTGCCACCATGCCTGACAAAATGCTGATTTCTTGGTCTTGAAGACAAGGTCTTGTATTTTAACAAGAATCTAGGTGATTCCAAAAAAAAAAAAAAATGACCTATGACTATGTTTTAGGAGACTCTTAGAATAGGTCATAGGGTTGTGACAGTCCCTCTCTCTGTCTCTCTCCCCATCTATCTCTATCTGTGCGTGTGTGTGTGTGTGTGTGTGTGTGTGTGTGTGTGTGTGTGTGCACTCACACATATATGGATGTCTTTGAGTGCTCAGAGGCTAAAGTGTGTGGATATTCCTTTCTATCACTCTGTACCTTATTCATTTGACGAATGGTGTCTTGCTGAACCTGGAACTTGAGAGTTTCAACTAGTTTGGTAACCAGCAAGTCTCAGCCACCCTTCTGTCTCCACCTGTTCAGTGCTGAGGTTACAGATTTGTGTAGAATCACACCCAGGTTGCTACCTAGGTTCTGGGATCTGAATTCTAGTGCTCGTGTTGGCTCAGCAAGTGCTCTAAACTGCTGAGCCATTCTGCAGCCCTAATAGCTGGGTTTTAATGTACATTTTGTTTTGTTATTGTTTGCTTCTTGATCCTAGGGATAGAACCCAGAACTTTGTACATGCTAGGCAAGCATCTATTGGTGAGCTCTCCGTGAGCCCTAATGTATGCCTTTCAAAATGGCCTGTCATGGCTTGGAACTTTCATTTTTAAGATGAAGAAACCCTGCCGTGTAGATGTAGCCTTTTTACAATCTAATCTTCAAGATACTAGCTTGGACATAAAAGGCTTCAGACTCTGTACAATCTAATCTTCAAACATAAATCTAGAACATTTCAGCCTCTGAGACTTACTGCCAACTATGCTCACTCTGACTAGCTGTCTTCTGAACTCTAAACTGTAAATTGTAAACCATCTGCTTCTGACTCTCTGTTTTCTCGCTTAGCTTATTCTGGACTGGCTCTGCTCTTCTCAGCTTCTCCTGAACTGAACTATGAGCTAACTGCACTCAACTTCCTGACTGAACTAACTGTTTCTCTCTGAGCTCAGTCTCTTGTCTGTTTCCCATCTGCACACACCTCACTTTTGTCTGAGCTCTGCTTCTATACTCTGCTTCTACCTTGCTTCCTTCCATTGAGCTCTGCCTGAGCTATGCTTCTGGTTCCTCCAACTGCTCCTTCTGAACTGAACTGTCTGTGAGCTCTGCTTCCCAAGTTCTGGAATTAAAGGCATGTGCCACCACTTCCTTCTGAACTGGGGTTCAAAATGTGTGCTACATTGGGATTAAAGGCATGTACTAACATTCTTTCTACCCAGATCAGCCACGCTGCTTAATTAAAGGATTGAAAGTACTCTGTAAGAGTACTTCGCATACAGTGATTAACAAATATTACCTATTTGAAATCTGTATGGAATTTAGTGTAAATATTATATATGGAGCAGGAGGTACTTTGAAGAAATAAACTTAAGACATGACCTCCTAATGGTAGGGGCAATAGGAGGTGGCATTTTCAGAAGCCTTGGCAGATTCCCACTCACTGACAGGGAGGAGGGTTTTCTGTACCTTATACCATTGTTATTAGAGCTTCCTTCCACCATGAGGAAGTGAACCTTTACCCTTGTTTCCTTATTTTTTCTGTTATTTCTAGGCTCTTCCCCGATTTAACCAGAAAGGAGATGTTTATAAAGCGCAGATAATGAATGTGAGCTGGTCAGCCGATCACAGGATCATTGATGGTGCCACGATGTCACGCTTCTCTAATTTGTGGAAATCCTACCTAGAAAACCCAGCGTTTATGCTGCTAGACCTGAAATAATGTTAAAGAAGGCATCCTTGAACTTTTTGTGTTTCCAGAGAGTACGTGAGGCCTAGCTGCGACGGCTTGTATTCTTGTTACGGTTACATTAGAAACGGCTTGCGTTGCCTGGCTAAGGCTCTAAAGCACAGCTTATCACTGTCGTGTATGATGATGCAACGGCTGGTTCTCCTGGGGTATCACACTGTATAAGTCAGAGGGTGACTTCTCAATATGGTGCTGAGATCTTTGTGTCAATGAGTTGAAACAGGCAACAAAAGTCAATGTTACTCAAAGGCAAGTATCAACATGCATGTGGTATTTGTCCTGTTTCTTTCTTTTTTATTTTTTAACTGATTTTTTTAAATCAAACTTTTAAATTATACTTAATTGGGGAAAGGAATTTATATACAAATATGTTTTCCCTTTCCCTACAATCACGGTAACTGTTCTACAAAATAAGTGCAATTCTGCTTATCTTCTCAGATAGATACTCTTGCCTTATGTGTAAGGTATCACCTATAAATGTCTTATAGCTATAAATCAGCATTCTTTCAAGGGAGAAATTATGATATCTTAATTATAGTTTTACAACCAGTAAGGCTGTTGAAGGTAAGTGTTTAAGATACATAGACTTGTTGAGCTGTGGGTAATGCCTTGGCATTTTGCTGGAAAATACTTGACGTTGCAAACTCACTTTGTGACATAAAATACCATAAATACAGGAGCCTCTGGCTTTTCTTTTCTTTTTTAATGCTTAGAGATTTATTGCCTTTTGATTTTATTGATCTTCAGCTAAACACAAGAAAAGGACTTGGAATCTTTTCTTCTCTCTCATTCCCGCAATAGGAGCATAGATAAGAAAAGAGTCAAATGGGAAATTGCGGGCATAGAATGAGTTTATAGAGAAACGAAGGCTACTAATGATCATCTCAATAAAGGTCCGTTTTAATCAGATAGCAAAATCAAGATGAATCTAAATCAAGACTGGGTGTGTCTTTATTCCCAGCACTTGAGAAGCTGAGACAAAGGGATCTCTGTGAGTTTGAGACCAGCCTGGTCTACATAGTGAGTTCCTGGACAGCCAGAGCTACATTAGGAGACCCAGTTTCAGAGAGAGAGAGAGAGGTTAACATTTTGAAATCTAGGTTTTTTTTTTTCTAATATTATCTAATTGACTAGATCATGACAAAATAATTTTTTGAGAGAAAAAAGGGTCATTTTAACGTGTACTTGTGTAATTCCATTTTTCAAAATGGAAATACTTTATAAATCAAGTTTCACACCATGAAACCGATTATTTTTACATAAAGAAAATTAACAAAACAAAGCCAATTCAGAGCCAGGCATTATAGTCCCCACACTTGAGAGACTACGGCAGAAGGACTCTGGGTTCAAGACCATGCTAGGCCACCTAGTGGGACTTACTCTGAAGAAAAGGAAAGATAACATGGAGAGTAACCATTATCTATAATCTTAGCACTGTTGACATTACAATGTATGTATCTGTATACATAAGTATTCTTTTGTAAAAATGAAATCACAATATATCTACTATTTTATAATTTGATTTTTTTAAATTCATCATATTATGGGCACATTTATTTGTCAATAAACAGTTCCACATATACATACTTTGTATGACTTCATAATAGTTCACTGTGTATATTATTTTCTTTCTTTCTTTCTTTACTTATTTTATTTATTGTGTGTGTCTGTCTGTCTGGGCAATCATGTCATAGCTTATATGTGGATGCTTGCAGGAGTCAGTTCTCTCCTATTACAATTTTGTATCATTGGCTATTTTTCTTTTTATTGTGTATTTTTATTTTGTGTGTGTGTCATTGTATGTGTTTATTATGTAAGGTTCGAATTTCGCCTCACCAAGACCACATATGCAACAAGCAAAGGCACTTTTATTTCTCGAAAGAAAATTCCTACCTGCAGGGGTCAGCCTTTCAAGAAAATGGCGACCCTGAGCAAAGGCTTACTGGCCTTTTTATAGGTTGTAAGGAGAATTTCAGCATGGGTAAGGTAATAGGGAACATGATTGGTAGTCAGTGAGACAGTTATATGGGTTGATTTGTGATTGGCTAACTTTAAGGTATGACACTCATGTACCTCCTGGCATGTGGGGTACCAGGCACAGATGTCCGCCCTTGAGATAAGGTCTTCCTGCATTCCTGTGGCTACACTGTGGTTGCCCTCATCTCTGATTGTTTGCCCTTTGGATGCCTTCCACCATGCTGTGATCCAGAAAAAGGCCCTCAGCAGATGAGGGCCCTAGCTCTCGAATTTCCCAGTCCCCTAAATTGTAGAGTAAATCTTCATTCTTTAAAAGTTACCCAGTTACAGCAGGGTGGTGGCAAACACCTTTAAACCCAGCATTTGTGAGGCAGAGGCAGGCAGATCTCTGAGTTCAAAGCCAGCCTGGTCTACAGAGCTAGGGCTACAGAGAAAAACCCGTTTCAGGAAAAAAAAAAAAAAAAGTTACCCAGTCTCAAGTATTCTGTTATAGTAACCCAAAACAGACGACAATGATTTTGTTCTTTTCCTACACATGCCTTTTTAAAAATTATGATTGGATCATTGCAGCTTTCCTTAACTCTATTCTAGCTCACAAATCCTACCTTACAAACCATTTGACCTAATATTAGGACCTACTCGGTCCTAAGGCCTCGCAAATCCTCCATCCAAGTTCTCAGTAGGTTTTTTTTTTTTTTTTCCACATTAACTTTTTTCCTAATAGTAAAATACTTTGGAAACAGTCCAAAAAAAAAAAAAAAAAAATCACAGAAACCATCTGGAACACGATGTGGACACACACAGCTCTGTTATGCAGAGGCTATATCAGGTTTTTACAGACTGCCATTTGGAATGTTATAATTCAAAGCATGGGCAGCAGCTGTCTGTGGTTAGGTAATGAGAGACAGGAGAAACAAGAGCAAGCAAGCATCGAGAATGTAGCTTTAAACACCACCTAAAACAAAAATTATCACAGGAAAAAAAGGAAGAAAAACAACAGGTTAAACATGAGGAAATGCTGGGCAAAGGCAGGGGTTCCCTCATATTGGGTAGGTTGAGGCGGTCTTCCACTAGTAGCCTCGGTGGTCCGTACCCTAGATAAGTACTGTTACACCAGGCAAACTATTTTACTTGAGCTTTGCTTCAGGATGCTTTCACAATAGGTCTAAAACTAGGATAGTGAAGTCCAGAAAGACCAAGATTATAAAACGGAAATGCAAGAGTGTAATTAAGTAAATGGTGCCTGAAGGGCAGTGTGCACTCCTAACCACTGAGCCATCACTCCAGCCCCCAAACATGTCATTTTTAACAACTTCAACTGAATCATTTTCACGTACAGTTGTGTGTGTGTGTTACGAATGACCACAAAAGTCAGGCCTGGTAGAATGCACTCGTAGTCCTAGCTGTGCAGAAGGCTGAAGGAGGTGAGCCATTTGAGCCCAGGAGCTTCAGACCAACCTGGGCAACTAGAAAGACTTTTATCTCAAGAAAGAAAGAGAGAGAGAAATAGAGAGGAAGGAAGGAAAGAAAGAAGAAAGGAAAGAGGAGGAACAAGCTAGGGGCTAGAGAGATGGCTCAGCAGTTAAGAGCAGCATTGCTCTCGCAGAGGATTCAGGTTCCTTTCCCAGCCACCTACAGCATGGCTCACGTCCATCTAGAACTCCGACGCCCTTTTCTCACCTCTGTGGGCACTCCAGACACATATGCAGGTGACATACCCCTGCACGTGAAATAAAATAAACACATCTAACAATAAAAATAAAGAAAGAAGCTGGGCAGTGGTGGCACATGCCTTTAAACCCAGAACTTGGGAGGCAGAAGTGGGCGGATCTCTGTGAGTTCGAGGCCAACCTGGTCACAGAGTGAGCTCCAGGACAAGCCAGAGTTATAACAGAGAAACCCTGTCTTGTAATAAATAAATAAATAAAATGGATGAATGGAATGTATTCCGTCTCCAGCAGACTGTTGTCATTTCTAGAATACATTTAGATAAACTTTAATGTTATTATGCTGAACATAAAAATTAAATTCTCAAGACTTCACATTTATTAGATAGGAAAGTTCTGCATAGTGTTTTTGGAAATATGAAAAATGTTATAGCTGTTTTTTTGAAGCTGAATATACAGAAACAGTATTACGTAATTCATACTAATTTTCTTGTGAAAGGTTTTTAATTCAGTGGAGCTTTTATTTCCATAGAAATGAAAATAGCCCATCAATATAAAGCAGAGCGAACATCTCATTTTAATTTGCTATGCACTCACTGCATAACACTGGAGGTGTAGCTCAGTGATGGAGTACTTGCCTAGCATGCCGGAAGCATCGCAGAAAACCCAGCACGGGGTGAGTGCCTATAATCCTGGCACTGGGGAGGTGGATGCAGGTGAAAGGTGAGTGCTGGGGAGGATGCGGGGAACACTTGCATTCTCTGGTGAGAAATGTGAATTAGGACAGCTTTTGGAAAACAATATGGGTATAAATATCTCAATCTCTCTCTGTCTCTGTCTCCAGGGTCTTGTGTAAACCAGACTGGTCTCTATGGAAGAAATGTTACAACAAAACCCATTATTTTGTTAAAAATAATATATGCTAACAAAAAATGAGACTATATGGCTCTGTAGACCTGTGGATGTAGCTCAGTTAGTGTTGCCTAGCATATGCAAGGCTCTACATTCTAGTCCAGCACTAAAATTGTGTGTGTGTGGGGGGGGGGGGTATACTGTAAAAATGAGATTTGTTATCTTTTAAAATTTATCCATGTACAAATGTATACAGATTTTAAAAAGTAAATATATAATTTCTTAAGAACATGGAATTAAGTCCTACCTATGACGGCTAAGAGATAAAAATTGAAAGTTAATTATATTTGAAGCCCCAGGCTTGGGAGGTGTACCTGAGAGTCAGAGAGAATGAACAGGGCTTGAGACTCAGTCACCTGCATGCCCCCTCCCAAACTGAAGCTTAGGAGCAGCATAAATTGGGGTTCCTATCCACACACCCCCTCGTTCCTTTATCTGAAGCACCGGTGCCTTTGGTTCAGTGTTCCCAGGGTAGGGGCTTTGTTCTGTTGCACATCAGAGAGTTTTGAAGTTTCTTTGCTTTGAGCAGATCTGTTACATTCTATTAAACACGTAAGATCTGTGAGTCATGAAAAGTGGAAAAAGAATGTTTTTCTGGAGCTTAGAAATATTTCTCCCTTCATAGGGCTGGAGAGCCGGCGTGGTTGCTAAGAGTTCTTGTTGCTCTTCAACATATGGTGGCACACAACTATTGATAACTCCAGTTCCAGAGGGTCCAACACCTTCTTCTGGCCTCCAGGGCACTGCATGCATGTGGTGCACAGCCATACATACATGCAGAGCACCCACACACAAGTTACAAAAGAACTAGTTCTCCCTGAGAGTTTCCTAGTGTGTGTAGCGCCATCCACCCACCCCACTCACATGTTATCAGTTGAACCTTTACACAGAAGCCCCACGTGATTCTTGCTATTCTCAGCTTGGTCCCTGAGCTAAAATTAGAACTAGACTGACATTACTTTTCACTTGGTTGCAGCCTGACAGAGGATTTTAGTCATTTGAATCCACAGCAGAAAAAAAAAAAATGTACCCTGTGATCTGTTTCTAGCTGAAAATCAGGATCTCTGGGCGTGTTCGCAGCAGCACTGGCCAACAACGGTAAGTGCTTTTCCAAAGCAATTTCCCTCCATTCTTTATGCATTGATATATTGACAGTGATGACTTCACTGTGTGTCTAAGTGTGCTAGTGTAGAGCTGAACTTGAATTTAATTTATGAGCCTTTGGGGGGAGTTGCAGTCACTCACATAATTGTCATCTTCTGGGACACAAGAGATAGTCTGCCCTGCAAGCAAGAATCGTGTCTTTTAAGATTGGGTTTCTTTGGCTTTTATTTTAACTTAGGGAAACAGATGCCCTATCATGTTATCAGCAGGCTTACCTCGCTCCTATGCTAAGTGCTTTTCCTTCACAAAGTAGATACATGCAGAAATGCATTGACAAATTTCAATTTTTCTGATGCAGATCTGTCATTGTAAGAAAGCTAATATTAGAGATGACCATTATTTAATGTCAAACAATGAAATACATTAACAAATGGGAGTTTTGAATAATAAAATATATAATAATAAAATATAAAATATATAATAAAATAAAAAAGTTCATACATAGTAAAATAAAATATAGTTTAAACTCCTTAAATATTTTTCTTTTATATTATTATTGAAAGTATTTGGTACACTTATCTATTTGATTAGCATCTGAGACAATAAACTATAGGTGATATGTCTGGACAATTAGGTCACCAGTACATGTCCTCAAGGCTCTTGCCCTCCCTCTGTCTCTCCCCTTCTCTTTTTAATCCCTCCATTCTTTTCTGCCTTCCTTTCGCTCCTTTTACCCTTCCTTCCTTCCTTCCTTCTCCTCCTCCTCCTCCTCCTCTTCCTCTTCCTTCTTTTGGAAGGGTATCGTTATGTATCCTAAGCTGGTCTCAAACTTAACCATCCTCCTGCCTCAGCCACCAACAGACATGTACCACTATGCCTGACCCTAAGGTTTCTTGACTGCAGAAATATCTCATGTTCAGTTCCTGTTTGTGGCTCTGTGCATTACTTAGATATATCAACTCTGTTCTAGTAATTTTCTGCATATTGCCAATGACATAGTAACCCTAACCTTTGCACCCATAAGTTTTTCTCATTCTGTCTTCCCTCATGCACCTTGGATAGTTTTATTTTAAAATCTATAATTTAGACAAGGTTAGTCAAACCTTCTGGGCCTGCCAAATGAAGATATCTATGGAAAAGTAAAACTCCAGGAGGCATTCAATTATTATTGTTATCTTTATTATTAGTGTGCTATTCTGAAAAATCATTACTAAGGACACTTGTTCGCATTTCATAGTGAAGGTCTGTTCTACCTGTTCGTGAGTGGGAATGTCTACACCTTGCACATTACCCATACTCGTTGTCCAAGTAGTTACAATCAACTTACAGTTTCACCAATGCACAGCCCCAGGGAAACATTCCTCTTGCTCAAACTTTTATCAGTACTTGCTGTTACCAGTCTAACACCATCAGCCATTCTGATAGGATATGAACAAATAGTTTATTATAGTTTGATCTACAGAGTCTTAAGGCTAAGGACAATCTATACTTTTTTGCCATTTGGATTTTCTGGGTTTTTTCCCATCTTATTGTTTGTGATTGCTTTTTCTGTCTTCTTCTTAGTACATGTTAAATGTAGACAATGCGTTTCACCACAACATGTTAATGCACACATGTAGTATGCTCTGGTCATAGTCACACTTCCTGTGGATTTCTCTCGAGTACGTTCTACCTTTAATGTGAGCCACTTCCAACTTCCTTACTCATTTAAACTTTTTTAAAAGTTATGTACTTAATTATTTTTGAAACATATATATGTATGTATCTGTGGTATTGTATACCACGTGCGTGTGGGTACCTTTGAAGGCAAGAAGAGGGCATCAGATCCCCATGAACTGGAGTTTCAGGTGGTTGGGAGCCTCATGTTGTGGGTACTGAGAACCAAACTTCCACCCTCAGGAAGGGCAGCAAATGCTCTTAATCATTGAATTGTCTCTCTAGTCACTTTAAAAAAAAAAAAAAACAGGCTTAATTGATTTTCTTGTGTGAAAACCCAATGTGGTAGACACTGCTAGAGCCTGGGTCCTCTGTAGGTTGTCAGGTTTGTTGGCAAGCACCTTTACTGCTGAGGGATCTTAAGGGCCCCAGACTTATCTTATGTATCCATGATTCAATCACTTTCCTATAGTTGGATGCAAGTGTAGTTGCAGGTTTTCGTTATCATGAATTACATGGTAGCAAAGGAAGTAGACTGGGCAGCAGCTCCTACCACATGTGTTCTCTTAAGGGTTGGTTTCCTCATCTGAATAGTAAAGGCAACAAAATGCTCCTATTCTAAATGGGTTTAAAATGAGGTATGCCTGCAAATATACGTAGAATAGCTGGGCATGCTGGTGTGTACCTGTAGTCCCACCTCCTTGGGAAGCTGAGGTGGGAGGTCTGTTTCAGCCCAGGAGTTTGAGGTCAAACTGGTCAACGCAGTGGACCCTGTCTCTGAATAAAACAGTGAGTGAGTGAGTGAGTGAGTGAGTGAGTGAGTGAGTGAGTGAGTGAGGGAGTGAGGGAGGGAGGTTTGGGGAAGATACAGGTGCTCAACAAGCATCACCTCTCACGACTGTTACAGTGCTCATCAGTGTTCTGACACACGATGCTTTTCCTCCCCTGATATACTTAGGTCTTTTCTGAAGTGTCCTGAGACTTGGCTCTGCAGGACTTCATGAAGTAGACGACTTGACTACGATGTGGAGAAATCATGACCGAAAATGTGGTTTGTACTGGGGCTGTCAATGCTGTAAAGGAAGTCTGGGAAGAAAGAATAAAGAGACACAATGAAGATGTGAAGCGAGAGAAGGAATTTCAGCACAAGTATGCTGTGACATTTTATTTTCGATTAGTGAAACCTTATAATCTCATCTCTATCAAAAGATCATTTAGTAAGAGTTTCACTGAATTTGATAGATTTTTATTTGTTGAAAACCCAAAATATTCTTATTTAAGAAGCTTTATTTTTATTTTATAAATGAGTGTTTGACCGCATGTATGTCTATCCGCCACATGTGTGCAGGTACCTATGGAGACCAGAAGAGGGCACTGAATCCCCAAGTTACTGACAGTTGTAAGCTACCATGTGGGTACTAGGGACTGAATCTGAAAGAGCATCAAGTACTCTTAACTGCTGAACCATCTTTCCAGCCCTTAAAATAGTCTTTTAAATTGTATTATTATTATTTTATTATTTTGTGTGCATGGGTGTTTCGTTTGCAAGTATGTCTGTGTATCTCTTGCACGCGGTACCCTCAGAGGCCAGAAGAGGGTGTAAAAGCCCCTGGGACTGGAGTCACAGATGATAATGAGCCACCATGTGAGTGCTGCAAAGTTGAACCCTGGTACACAAAAGAGATTTTAAAGGATGTGGTGATTTGAATGGGAATGCCCCCCATAGGCTCATGTGTTTGAATGAGTGATCCTCAGTTAATGGAACTGTTTGGGAAGGATTACGAGATGTGGCCTTGCTGCAGGAGATGGGTCACTGAGGGTGGGTTTTGATATTTCAAAAGTCCATGCCAGGCCCAGTCTGTCTGTCTGTCTGTCTGTCTGTCTGTCTCTCTCTCTCTCTCTCCCCTCCCCCTGCCTGCTGCCTGTGGATCAGGATGTAAAGCTCTCATTTCCCTTCCCTTCCCTTCTCTTCTCTTCTCTTCTCTTCTCTTCTCTTCTCTTCTCTTCTCTTCTCTTCTCTTCTCTTCTCTTCTCTTCTCTTCCCTCTCCTCCCCTCCCCTCCCCCTCCCTCCCTCCCTCCCTCTCTCTCTCTCTCTCTCTCTCTCTTGCCTGCTGCCTGCGGATCAGGATGTAAAGCTCTCAGCTATTCTTCTATCACCATGCTTGTTTGCTTCCTGCCACAGTGACCATGAACTAACTGATCCTTTAAAACTGTAAGCAAGCTCCAAATTAAATTCTTCCTTTTATAAAAGTTGCCTTGGTCATGGTGTCTCTTTGCGGCAACAGAACAACACTAAGTCAGAGGGGGGGGGGGGAGAAAGATTTGTGGGGATGGGGAGATAGCTCAGTTGGTCAAGAACTTGTTTTACGATCTCAAGGACCTGAGTTTCAATTCTCAGCACTCGCATTAAAAAGCCAGGCATAGTAGTACCAAACTTGTAATTCCAGCGCCAGGGAGGCAGAGACAGGAGGATACCTGGGGCACATTGATTAGCCAGACTAATCTAATTGGCAAGCTCTTGGCCAATGGAAGATACTGTCTTAAAGGAGGTGGTGTTTCTGAGGATGGCACTTGATGTTGTCCTGTGGCCTCTATACACATGTGCACATGCACCTGTACACAGATGTGCACCCGCACAAGCACATGAATATGCATACAGATGTATTTTAAAACTTAATAAAGAAAGACGGTTCTAGGAGCAATAAGTAGGAGGATTTCGTGCTATACAGGCTCTCCTCTATCCAGGAAGTGAAACAGCTTTTCTTTTTACCTCTACTTATGATGACTTTGACTGCCTTCCTGTAATCCCTCAAACACACTACCCTTCTACAACCGAATCTAGTTTAGTTGATATATAGAACTAAATAAAAGGGGGGAGGGCAACACTCAGGAGGCAGAGGCAGGCAGATCTCTGTGAGTTCCAGGCCAGCCAGGGCTACATAGTGAGACCTGTCTCAAAACAGCAATAGTAATAATTACTACTAATAACTACAGGAGGCATTACACATGGTGCTGTGTGAAGGTCATGAGACCTTCTGGATTCTGGGTTCTGTGACTCTAAAGAAAGCTGGTAGCACACTTCCCTAGCATGCATAAGAACCTGGATTCAATCCTCAATAATGCCAAAAAAAAAAAAAAAAAAAAAACCTAAGGAAAGATTATCAGTTAATATTTCAAACACTTAAGTACATCTTTTCTTTAGAATTAAAAATACTACGTAAAGGAAAGGGGGGTAACTCTACAAACGGCAACCTCTAACAGTGGCTACTATTAAAACAGGACATTTGTGGCACTGACCTCATTTATAATTCTTGAAAAACAACCTTTCATCCATTTCTAACACTACTGGCTCAAGGGTTACTTTTTTTAATATTTTCCAAAACAAATATAATTACATTTGTTTCCCCCCTTGCCTTTGTTCCTCTCAACGCTCCCACGCATCCTTTATCCTTTACCCCCGTCAAATCCATGGCCTCCATTCTTGCTGCATCGGTTGTTAGGATGGACTTTTTGAATGCCGCTTGTGTCGTTACCTACAATAAAAAGATGTCCTGGTGTCTTAGGCTAGTGCGGATCTGGGAAGACCGAGTCAGCCTAACTAAGCTCAGAGAAAAGGTCATCAGGGAAGACGGGAGAGTCGTTTTGAAGATAGAAAAAGAAGAGTGGAAGGTAAGCTCTCGCGGAGGTCTCGGTTGCCCAGCCTCTGTCCGTGTGAAGACCTGAGAGGATATGCTGAGACTGGTCTAAGACAAGGGTAGTTATGAATTCTCATCCTAACAGCACAAGCGAACTGGGCAACATGAGCAATAGAAGAGAAATGCAAGCACATACTTCATTTGTTTTGTTTTGTTTGTTTTGTTTTGTTTTGTCAAAGAGTCTATTACTCCCATCCAGACTGAATTCAAAACTCTTGTGATATTTCTTTAAATCCTTCTAATAAACAGATCTCTCATTGTGATCTAGAACAATGATGATCAGGCTAACGGAAAATCACATCGCTAAACCATCAATTTAGACTTTACAAAATGGAAGAGGATATTTCCCCTGATGGATGTCATTTATCAGGTATTGCCTGATAAATGTTATTTCTCTCTCCAGCACATGTGTGTGAGCACAGATGCACACGTGCTTAATTACATGAGATAGACTCTAATTTTTACAAGGACTTCAAACCCTTGGCTCAGTTTTTATTTTCGTTGGTGGAGCTATGCGGTCAGTTTCCTAGTTAGTTTCCTAGCTAAGCTTTCTTATTTTCTCTTTGGCTTATTTTAGGCTTGGAAGGAAAAGGCATAGAGTTCACAGTTAAAATACAAAAACAAAAACTTTAAAAAAAAAACTCATGAAATAGGGTGAAAGTGGTGCTGCGCAGGGGCATCTCTCTGAATCCAAAGCCAGCCTAGTCTGCTGGGTCAAGCCTCGGCTTGAGGTCAGGGCGTGAAGAATTGATTCAGGAGTCAAAAGCTGGTACAAGCTGGCAGCCAGTCATCTCAAGAGAGCATCAGAGCTTAAGGACTTTCTCTCTCTCCCTCTCTTGCTTTCTCTCTCTCTCTCTGTTTCTCTCTCTCTCTGTTTCTCTCTCTCTTACTACTACTACTACTACTACTACTACTACTACTACTAGAATCAGCCCATTCTTTTATTTACTAAAAGTACATTGCAAAATCTAACAGTTCATCAAGATCAAGCACTTTCAAAATTTAAAGAAAAATCACATGGTTACATTTTTTTCCCTGGTTTTCCACACTTGGTACACTGAGCAAGAGCAATTTTCTTTCTAACAGCTTTTTCATCGACCTGTTTTCAGAAAACCTCCAACACAGCGGTGGTTTGCTGGGTGCCCCGCTTGCGGTTTCAACATATATCAAACAGACAGAAGGGCAAAAATGTGCTAGACACAATTTTTATATTTATAGATTTTAAGCTTTCTCTAGTTCTTCTACTTCCCTATCTTTATCCCAACTCCAGTCATATATTTCTTTAGCATTAACAGCATCTGTTCCTCTTTCCCTTGACTAACCATTTTTTTGTTTGTTTCTGGGGTTCTCTGTAAACCCTAGCCAGTTTAGGAAACACAGGTTCAGTAGTATAATTATTGTCCCTGAACTTGGTCACATCATGTAGTTACTAAAAATTCTTTAAGGAACAATTCATGCACAATTTCATCTTGTCCCTAGCTGCCTTGTTTTAGTGAGGCTGACCCAGGGGCAACAGCCTTTAGGACACTCACAAAGGCTTCTACCTCAGGGTCATTAGATTCAGCCTTCTTCTTCCTTATCAAGGGACTAAGAGGGTAGGCTAAGAGGGTAGGCGCCCATGGATGCATTTGCCTGGGTCCCATTTACAGGAATAGATGAAGGTTTAGAGAGGAAAATAAAAGTTCAACATACAAAGAATAGCAGGCCCGTTTGTAGAGCAGTTATTGCCAGATGTCTTCTGCAGAGGTAGTGTCCCGGAGGCTGGAACTGTGTCAACAACCACCTGCACAGCCATGCCGTGCCCGGTACTAGTCTTCATAGTAAGTTCTAGGACAACAAGGGCTCTGAAGAGAGACCTGTCTCAAAACAAACCCATAAAATACTCATAATAGAAGTGGAAGAGAAATTCAAATTACTAAAAATTTTTTGGAATAGTCCCATTTTCAGTTATGTGTGTGCTCTTGGATAGTCCACACAATCATTCATTAGGACAGACTTCTGTGTGAGTCCATTATTGTCCAACATATGATATTATTATTTATTCTACTATGGTAGAGATTTGAAGATTTAGCAATAGATGATGAAGTAAATAAATAATAGCTTGTATAAAACTGAGAATATTTTTTAAAATAGGGTTTCTCTGTGTAGCCCTGGCTCTGTAGACCAGCCTGGCCTTGAAATCACAGAGATCTGCCTGATTCTTCCTCCTGAGTGCTAGGCTCAAAGGTGTATGCCACTACCACCTGGCTGAGAATAATTTTTTTAACAATTAAAAAACAGTAAAAGTCAGAGTTTTAGGAGTAAAAGTAACACAAAGTACCTGGAAATGTTTCCCATTAAGGGAAAACTATCCTCAGGTGCTCCTACAAATCCCATAACGTCACAGCAGTGTGGTGCAGAGATGGATAATTCAGGCCATGTAATGACTGTGCACATATTTTTTTTTGCTTTAGACTCTCCCTTCTTCTTTACTGAAACTGAATCAGCTACAGGAATGGCAACTTCATAGGACGGGTTTATTGAAAATTCCTGAGTTCATTGGAAGATTCCAGAACCTCATTGTGCTGGACTTATCTCGAAACACAATTTCGGAGATCCCCCCAGGAATTGGTAAGGAAGATCACTTTTATTCTTGTGCTATTTTATCTACCTGTCAATGTGCTTTTTCTTTTCCTTTTTTCAGTTTTCTCTCCTTAAAATACATGGAATAAATATCTTTACATATCTGTGAAACTTGAGAAAATTTGAAATATTTCATCTTAACTTTAGGCTTCGAATTTGGAAACTTCTGGAATTATTGGAATGATAGATAAAATTTCAATGTGAAATTTCAGTATTTTCGAAATATTCTGTATATTTTGAAAATAATATTGCTGGTTTAACCATTTATCTTAGAAGGGAATACAGAAAAAACACTGAAGGCAATACAGAAAAAAGAAAGATTCATTAAACAATGGGGAAATGTTCCCAGATGAAAATTGCTCAGGATGTAGTATTCTGTTTATGGCTTTTGTGTTGGAGATCAAGCTCAGCATCTGGTGCGTGCTAGCAGGGGCTGTACCATCCACAGCCACCTTGATCCAGGATATGCAGTCTAGATAAAGCAGAATGTCCTCTGTGATAAACTTGCCCCTTGTTTAAAACTGGGGAAAGGGAAGAAGAAAGTAACTGAATTTGCCAATATGCAAGTAATTTAAGTATGTAAGTAGCACTTAGTGATCAGAAACACTAAGTCCATCTGCTTCCTATTGTGTATTATTATTGTTCATTATTATTGTTATTGTGCAGGACTGCTCACTAGACTACAGGAACTGATTCTTAGCTACAACAAAATCAAGACTGTCCCCAAAGAACTGAGCAACTGTGCCAGCTTGGAGAAGCTAGAACTGGCTGTGAACAGAGATATAAATGACCTCCCTCCAGAGGTCAGAAAACCTAAACATCTGTTTTGTTTACATCTACTAATAGTTTACTTCTCAGGCATGTGACTGTTAAAAACAAAACATAACAAACAAAAAGCTCAAGAAGCAATGTTATGAATTTTATTTTAGAAAAGAAATACTTAGTGAAAAGTAGTTTCTGCCAGAAGAAACTACTTTTATTAGAACAAACGCTACTTAACAGAAAAGATTCTTTTATTGTACTGCGGTATTTGTTGATTTTGTTTCTCTCTTTAAAGAGAAGACAGAGAATTTATTTAATTTAAAATTCTATAAGGACAAGCCTGGGTTGCATAGTGGTAATTCTTACATGTATAATTATTTTGGCAATGCTAGGAATTGAATTCAGGGTCTCATGAATGCTAAACAGACACTGTTACTGAGCTGTATCCTCAACTCCTGATGTTTTTTTTATCTGTCTGTTTGAGGTAGAGTCTCAACTGTGCAACTCACTCTGACCACCTTGAACTCGCTAATTTAGTCTAGACTGGCCTCAAACTCCTATTTCTCACATCTTAATTTATATTTATGTATGTATGTATGTATGTGTGTGTATGTATGTATGTATTTATTGTGCTAGGATTACAGGTGTACCCGATGTCTGTGAGTTTGAACCCACTTAATGCTTCTTTGGATGAATATGCATGCGATTATTATCATTGTCTGTTCTTTTCCTAGCTGATTTTTCTTTTTCTTTTTTTCTTCTTTTTTTTTTTTGAGGGGGTGGTGGTGTTTTTGAGACAGCATTTGTCTGTGTAGCCCTGGCTGTCCTGAACTCATTCTGTAGACCAGGATGGCCACAAACTCAGGGAGGTCTGCCTTGCCTCTGCTTCCCTAGTGTTGAGATTAAAGACACAGGCCACCATGCCTTGCCCTAGTAGGTTTTTAGAGCATGTTCATTTCTCAAACAGACATAAAGAAGAAGACATGAATTGTAGGAAATGTGCTTCATGCTGGCATCTCTGGCTTTATCCAGTAAAAAGTAAGATAGCAGATTGGAAAGGCTCCTGCTTTGCTTTGATTTGACTAACCAATCTTGTCACTGGTTAAACTAAATTGACAAAGACATCTGTATCATCTGTTGAACAAATTAATGCTCTTAAAGTCAGCAAGAGATTTCTATGCTTTTTCTGCCTTGAAAACAATGACCTTGCAAGACAAATGCTAAGAAAAATAATAAAATTTCAAAATAAAAGGTGCAATTCTATTTTCTTACTTTATCTTTGAGTATATCAGACTTTTCTTTCCCAAACCACTGGACATTTTATCAATAATCATACCTCCTCCCAGTTTGCTCTTGCAAACCTAGGACATGAGTTTCATCACGTTAGCTTTATTTACTGAAAAAATGAGGGAAGTGGCAACAGGGACAGTTTATACACGTAGAAAGGTTAGTACATGTGTTTCTTAAAACTTGTGATTTTGTTTCTAGGATAGGCTCTTTCACTAACAAGCTATGAGAACTTGGGTATGTCATTAGCATGTCTCTTTACCTTAGTTTCTTTAGGAGATGTTACTGTTGTATGACAAGACTTTTCCTGGGGGTACACACACATTCATATACTCACTCCAGATAGGAAGCCCATGGCAGATCAAGATACTGGTACCATCAAAGTCTAGCTTGGTGAACCGTGAGTTTTATTGGGGTTACCTACAGGAATATGGGAGAGGGACTGTTTGTAGAATCAGAAATGACTAATGCCCACCCAGCACAGGTGATAGCGCAGTAAATCTGACAACCTGGAGCACATTGCACAGTCATCAGGCAGTTCTACAAAGTTGGAGCGTGTCCTTTCCAAGTGAAAAAGTCGGTCTAAACCTCTTCTAGGAAGCTCGGCTTGATGTGCTTCTTCTGAGCATTTGGTCTCTTGGCTTATCTGAGTGACTCTCAGCAGTCTTTATTGGGAGGGAGGAGACTAGTGAATCTAGTCAGTTTCAGGTACTTCCTGGAGCTAATTTGAGTTGCTTATCTTCTGACTTAAAGAAGCTTCCCTGCACAATGAAATATTTTCAATCTCGGAGAAAACTGCTATTAAAATAGAAGAAATACTATGCTGTGATCTTGACCCTGGGACCATTTAATTCCCACAGTGTGTCCTCTAAGTATCTATGTGGCTTTGGACATAACATGTTATATTAGATTTCTGTTTTCACATATAAGGCTGTTATACAGATTTATTATCTTTTCAATCTTCTGTAATGGAAATACTCTGGACAGGTGTGGTGGCTTTTAATCCCAGCATTTGGGAAGCAGAGACAGGTAGAGAGCTTTTTGAGTTGGAGGCTAGCCTGGTCTACATAGCAAGTTCCAGGCTAGCCAAGGCTACAGGGTAAGACCTTGTCTCAAAAACACAAAACAACCAGAAAAAGGATTCTAGCACTATTGAGGGTCCAGCAATTAGAGACCTTTCTGTTGGACATTAAACGTACCTACCTCATATATACATGTATATACCTGCTAACATAAACACAACCTTTTTGTACTCCACACTAAATCATCTAAAAATTTGACAAGTCTGATAACAGCTTTCAAAAAAATGCAGTTTTATTCATGGCTTGAATTTAAAAGGTGGAGAAAGAGTATCACCTACTAGGCACAATCACGCTGCTTTTTGTGAATGGAATGTGTATGTGTGTATGTGTGTGTGTGGGCCAGATGTCCTTATGTGTCTTCCCCAATCACAAGCCCCTTGGACTCTTGTTTCTGCCTCCCAGGATTGGGTTTCGGGAGTACTATCACATCCAGCTTTTTACTTAAGTACTGAGAATCCAAACTCAAGTCCTGGTGCTTGCACAGAGAACTGTTTACCCACTAAGCCATCTCCTTGGCTCGCTCATCCTGCTTTTTTGCACTAATGATAAAACATTGTGTTTGCGTAGTTCTTGGTGCAGATGGTACAGAAGGAATTCAAAATGCAAAACCTTGGCAGCCAAGTGGATATAGGCTGCTTTTGTTTGTTTTGTAAATGTTAACTAAATTCTTGAACTGTAAAACTTTCAGTAGGATAAAGAGGTAAGGCTTTTGTGGCTTTGGGTCAATAAAAATTTGAGTTCACTTCATAGCCCCATCATTTCTAGTTAAATGACCTCTCTGAGCGATTTTATCCATAAAACAGAAACAATGACACTGCTTTTGTGTGGTTGCTGCCATAAGTATTCACTTATTTAAGTACAATCGTGGCCCACTCACATAATTAAGTCTTCAAAAATAAAAGTAGGAAACAGAAGTAACTGAAAAGATACTTTTAGATTAAAAAAAAAAAAAAAAACAACCCTGGAGCTATAAGCAGTACTTGAATACATTTAAAAACTGATGAGAGAATCCAGGTCTGGTGGTGCCTGTTTTTAATCCCAGTACTCTGGAGACAAAGGCAGGCAGATCTTCGTGAATTTGAGGCTACACGTTCCTGACCAGCTGGGGCTACATAGTGATACTCTCTCAACAAACAAACTAAAAGATTGACACAAAACCAAAATGCCAGTAAGGAGAAAAAGCAAGTAAAAGAAAGGCAAGTTCAATATAATCCTTAAAAGTAAGAACCATAAAATAATGTGCTTTATGAAAACTATAATTAGTCAGAGATGTAATATTTCCATTTGGCAAAAAAATATACAAATGTGCATAGTAATGACAGATTTCAAATGCAGGATAGGCACTAGCTCTGAGAAGCAGAGTGACAGAAGGTGCTGCCACAGTAGCACATTCTAATTCATGAGCTGAGCACTGTGCCGTGTGTTATAAAATTTGCAGTCATTCTTATTGCACTTTAAAACAGAGTTGCTATGGAGTAAGTTCAGTGATTGAGATAGTGAATGTAAGTCAGTCAGTAAGGTAACTGTTACCCTAAAGATTGGCTTCCCTTATAATTCTCAGTCGCTGTATGAAAGTAATTATGAGAAATGCTTCCTGGGGTCGGGGTGGGGTGCTTTTGCCACACAAGTCCCGTTAACCTTGGAACCTGGTTATCTTGAAAAACAAATTGCCTTTGAATAATATTTTTTCATTTCATTTACTGGCACCCAGGCTACTTGGGTGATTTTTTTGTTGTTTGTTTGTTTGTTTGTTTGTTTAAGACAGGGTTTGCTGTGTAGCTCTGACTGTCTTGAAACTCAGTGTAGACCAGGGTGGCCTTGAACTCAGAGAAATCCTCTGCCTTTCTGAGACAGTGTCTTTCTAGCCCAGGCTGTCCTCAGTCTTTGAGATTATAAGCATGTATCACTGTGCCCAACTTCCGTTATCCTTATATTTTATTTATTGTGGACTCCTCTGTCTAAACTAGTGGTTCTCAACCTTCCTAATGCTGCAACCTGTTTTGTGTGTGTGTGTGTGTGTGTGTGTGTGTGTGTACTTGCAAGTGTTCTGTTTTGGGGAGATTTTTTTTTTTTTTTTGTTTTTTGAGACACGGTTTCTCTGTTGTAACTCTAGCCGTCCTGGAATTCATTCTGTCGACCAGGCTGGCCTCGAACTCACAGAAATCCACCTGCCTCTGCCTCCTGAGTGCTGTGATTAAAGGTGCATGCCACCACGACCTGGCATGCTTTTACTACAGTTCCTCATGTGGTGGACCCCTAACCATAAAATTATTTTGCTGCTTCATAATTGTAATTTTGCTATTGTTGTGAATCATAATATGCAGATGGTCTCAGGTGACCCCTGTGAAAGGGATCCCAAAGGGGTCATGACCCACAGGATGAGAATCACTGGTCTAAACAATGCTCAAGTATAGTGCCAGAGTTATTCAATTTTATTTGTGATTTGCGATTTGGTATTTATGTGTGATTCGTCGTGGATTGCTATTTAAATAAAGCTCATGTATTTTGATATATTTATGTAAAATAGTTCATCAGTGTGTGTCTTCTAGTAATTTACACTATGCACAATTATTTAAAAAAAACAAACCCCTTTCCTCTTTAGCTCAGCAAACTGTTAAAACTCACCCACCTTGATCTGAGTATGAACCACTTCACCACGATCCCTCTTGCTGTGTTGAACATGCCTGCCCTCGAGTGGCTGGATATGGGAAGCAACAGCCTTCAACAACTTCCTGACACTATAGAAAGGTAAAGCAGGGAACGTTATGCTGCTGAAATCCAAAGCTACCTATAAAAAATAAAAACAATAAATGAAACAACTAGGAGCCCATGGATAATCACAATAGACCCAACAAGTTTGAAATTCATTCTTCCAGCAGACTATTTTCATTTTTCCAAATATGTAAGAGGATTTGGGGAGGGGAAAACTAGCTGCTTTCAAGACATTAACAAGAACATGTCACAGTAACAACAGTGACAGTACATGCCAGACACTTCTAATGGGTATACTGATAGTTCCTGATTTTTAAGAGTTATATTAGATGACATTTCAGCTATTCATTTAGAAAACTATGAACAACGTGAAGTGGAATTTCAAGTCTGCCACTGAATGAAAGCTATTCTGTGGTGAATTCCCTAATGTAATTTCCCTGACAATCAAGTAATGAGAAACAATGAAGTTTGTTAAATCAATAAACACATTGGTTAAATAAAATACTGTAAAATTTTTTTTATACATTCCTTTACTTTTAAAGATATGATGAGGCCAGCTTTTCATATTCAGGGTGACTGATTGCAGAATTCTAATTTTCCAGGATGCAAAGTTTACATACATTGTGGCTACAGAGGAACAAAATAACGTCCCTGCCAGAGACAATCAGGAACATGAAAAACTTGGGGACTCTTGTTCTCAGCAACAACAAACTGCAAGATATTCCAGGCTGCATGGAAGAAATGACAAATCTGAGGTAAATGGGTCTCATTACAGCATGACCATGCTTACTCCTGGAACTAGAATGGAATACAGACTGTGACCAATACATCTGGGTGTGATGTATATATAACTGCCTATATGTGTATTTAAAACTTCCATTTGTGTGTGAGTGTTTTGACTGGATACCACTTGTTTGCATGGTGCCTATGGAGCCAGAAGAGGGCATTGGATCTCCTGGAACTGGAGTTACAGAGAGTTGGGTCATCATGGAGGTGCTGGGAATTGAACCTGGGTCCTCTGGAAGAGCAGCCAGTGCTCTTAACCACTCAGCTATTTCTCCAGCCTGTGTGCATATATTTTAAATCTGTTTTTCAATGTTGAAATTTAATAATCTCATGAAGTGATTCATGTCACACCAATTTGGCTTATTCATGAAATAATTCTTGAAACTAAAACAGTACTGGTGTTTATCAGTTTAAAGAAATGTCTTTTGCTGGTGACGAATTATGAAAATTCTCTTTATACTGCTAACAAACCTTTCCTTTGCAAATACAAAACCCAAAAGAATAAAATAATGACCATTTTCCATCTAAATAGCTAAAAGGAGGCATAGGTAATATACTAGCCTATAGAAAGCAGACTTTTTTTTTTTTGCTACTTAATAGAACTCCAATAAAATTCTCTCCAAAATTTAATTTTCTGGTGGAATAAGGCAATGGATACACAAACTCAAAACTTTCATAATTTCAGAAATCATACATGCATTGACTTATTCAACAACTTTTAGTTTTGTGCTTTAGGCACAGATCCATAAAAATAGGCACAAACTATATCCATACCATTAATCATATATTTATGATACAACTTGCTCTCATCACATTAAATACATTAAAACAACATTAATGTATTAATTTTAACATTAGATACATGTTATGAGCTAATAGTTGTAAGCATTGGGGAAAAAGGATTCTGTTTCTTCTAGCAAAGAAACATATAGATTCTTGGATATATTAGATCCCAGCTAGATAATGACCAGTTTAAAAAAAAATAGTAATTTGGGGGCTGGTGAGATGGCTCAGGTGTTAAGATCACTGGTTTCCCTTCCAGAGGACCCGGGTTCAATTCCCGGCACCCATATGGCAGCTTACAACTGTCTGTAACTCCTGCTCTAGGAAATCTGACACCCTCATACAGATATACATGCAGGCAAAACACCAATGCATATAAAAATAAGAAAAATAAATTATTTAAGAAAGTAGTAATTCTGTATACTGTCATTTGATCTTTCTCCAGGGAAATAAATGTACATGTACTTCTATGGCACCTATAAAAATACTGTTTTCTGGTGAACTGATAGGTTTGTCAACTTTAGAGACAACCCGCTGAGACTGGAAGTGACACTTCCGCCTAGTGACTGCACAGATGGAGAGGAGGAACAGGAATTATTCGGGCTTCAGTTCATGCACGCATATATACAGGAATCACAGAGAACAGGTATGAGATTTGAACAACATAGATTAAATTTTTTTGGAAGAGAATGTGTATGCAATTAAGTCTATTTTCCATTAATACTATTATGGATTCCTCATTCTATCTTGTCTTTTCCATCAAATTGTGGTCATTTGGCCAACACTGAATGAGGGGGAAAATGAATTTTGATTCCATCCATAATTCTGAAAGTACTAGGAGAGAAGCTGTAAAGATGATCTTTCATATGGGATCGACGGAATACTTCAGCTAAGCACTTGCTGCATAACCAAGTAAAGGAAAACGTACTTCTATGTGTTTCCCTCTGTAAACACTTTTCTAGTGCTGGGGCTCGAATACACAGCAAGTGCCCTGTCACTGAGATACAGCTACACCTTCAGCCTAGATTATAATTATTTTATGTGTATGGGTGTTTTGCCTGCATGTCTATCTGTGCAGCATGTGCACACAGCGCCTTCATAGTCCAGAAGAGGGCAGCAGATCCTCTGGAACTGGAATTAGACACAGTCGTTAGCTGCCATGTGGGTGCCGGGAATTGAACTAGGGTTGCATGGAAAAGCAGCCAGTGCTCTTAACCACTGGGCCATCTCTCCAGCATCCCAGATTTGGTTCTTAAAGAATCATTACCTTTGTCTACCAAGTGGCAGATACTTCAGATTGAGCATGAACAGACCTTCCTCACCATTCCCTTTTTCTATAATCTACAAGCAATAAAGTGACTTGTGAGTGACAAATATTGAGAACATGGACTTTAATCAAAAGCTGGAATATGAGGCACAATATACAGATATACACAATATTACAGATATAATACACAATTAATCTCATAATTTAGAATTAAATATTCCTATAATTAAGGAAAGTTTTAAAATTAAAACAAAAGCAGAGGAATAAGGCAAAGAGCACTATCTAGTTAATAAAAGCAGTGAAATAATAGCACAGAAACAGAAACCTTGGCTTTGTAATTAATACAAATGTAAAGAGTTATGGATGGAAAAGGGAGATTTTAGCTCACTCCATGTACCAAATAGTTACTTTGAAAAGGGGTGCAATTAGAGAGAGCAGTAACAGCTTTTCCACTAGGAGAAACACAATATCCAGAGGCTGCTTAGGAATGTTCACTTAGGAAGGAGCCATTGGAGCTACTGCAGGTCAGAAGCAATAGCGTGAATGACACGCAGGGGAGTGGTCAGCAACAAAGTTCAAAACAGTTTGTGGCCTAATTTTGGAAAAGAGAGGATAAAATAGCAGAGTCAAGCAGGAGACGGAATTGATTCTTATGGAAAACAAAGTTCAGGATGAATCTGTTTCTATCTGGGGCAACTGGATGGTAGGACCCCGCTGGGGAATGACGTACCGAATCTGGCTTGGTGGGCAGGATAAGAAGGGAGAGACTAAGGATGAGTTGCAATTGTAGAAGTGAGTTTGATGTACCTGTGGGATATGGATGTGAAGTTCAAGGGAGCCTGCTAAGCATCAAAGTCTGAAAGTCAAGAAATAGTGACTTAACACATGCTAGCTCACATTAACACTCTTATGTGAGGGAAGAAAAAAACACAAGGTTGGAAAACAGTAATTTTGACGTAAGGTTAGGACTCGAAGGACTTATTTCCTCATAATATACTCAGAACCATTATCAGAACATATAATTGAACTAAACGGCTCACAGGACTAAATCAGTATAATTGTGGGGTGTGCTGTATGTCTTCTGAAACACAACCAAGATTATACCTGTTGTAAAATTCTTGAGTGTGCGACACAAATTACATTCATGACATAAGGATAATTCTTAAACAATGAATGATCTTCATTTATGTTCTCATTGAGGAATAGAAGTAACTTAATCAATGTTCATTAACAATATTTGACATAAAATATAACAAGAGGAAAAAAGCAACAACTTAAGGAATAATAAAAAGGGCTATCATATGAAAATTGGCTAATGAATTTTATATGTAGTTAGTATTTATTCTGTGATTGCAAGTATTCAAAGCAGTTTACCTGGGATTTCTCATGTGATACACACAACCTTGTGAGGTAGGTTTTATTACTGTTATGATCATCCCTATTTTAAGAGGAGAAAATTGAGGCACAAAGAGATTAAGTAACTTGCCAACTGAGAGGTGGTAGGGTTGGAATTTAAACCTAGGCAAGCTGACGAGATTAAAACAGAAAGGCCAGGAATTAAAAATGTGTTTGGCTTCTTAATTATAATTCATACAGTTATGGACCTACCAAATACAAACAGTTATCTATCATTCTAATACCTAAAATTAGTGAGTGATTCTGAATCTTTGTCTCTGCCCATTTACCAATAACTAAAATGTTTACAAACATAGAAACAAACACAGAGCAAAATATGGAAGGATAACAGTCCGGTGACATGTTTGGTTTAATATTAGCTTGTACATAGAAACTACCTATCAGTTATGTAAGGCCTAAATGTGAGATTTGTGTTTCATTATCTAATTTGTATTTTAATCCAAATTACTTTTCCTGGGTGCATGGGCATATGCATTTAATTTCAGCATTTGGAAGGCAGTGGCAGGTGGATCTCTGAGTTCCAAGCTGGCCAAGGATTATCAAGTTATGATATGCTGTCTCAGAACACACAAACAAAAGCAAATTATTTTTCCTAACAGGAGAGAACTTACTTATTTTTTAATAGTATATGTATATAGATATATAAAAGAGGCTGATAAGACACCTAATTAACTTTAGAAGCTCTATGCAACTTTCAAATTTGATTTGTGATTTATGTTTACAAACAACATTTTCTAGAAGTTTGAACTAGATAGTTATCCAACAAAGAACTAAAGTGGAAAGATGATTTTTCCCTTAAAATTATCTCTTCGATTTTGGTGTCATGGACAAACTCTTGTGAGTACAAAAACAGGTTTGGCTCTGGAACTTCAAAGGTGATGTCATTTGCCAATTTCTACATTTGTCTGCACTTGAGAAAATTACAATTATTCTTTCCATACCTGTATTGAAAAAAAGCCCTACATTCAGCTTGATCCTGGTTACAAACTGGTTATTAATTACAACTAAAGCTCAAAAGATGAAAAATATCAAAGAAAACCAAAGATAAAGTAACCAGATTAATACAGAGAGTTTACACTGTAATTATGTGTCGATGTATTATATGTGTTTCAGATGACCAAGACAACTGTCTGACTCATATGCCAATCTCTATACATTCTGACGGATAATGCAACTCAAAGAGCCCTGCTGAAAAGGAATAATTTGAGAACTTGGTGAATTCTCTGTTTGGACTTTGGAAGCAAAAACAAAACAAAACAAAAACAAAAACAAACAAACAAAAAACTATTACTCCTGTAATGCAGCCAGGGCATTTTTCTAAATTGATATTACTTGATATTTATATTTGTAAATTTATAAAAATATGATTTAAAAAGAACTTAAATTTTTTATTTGCAGAAGACAAGCGACTTCACATTTCTTTTCTATTAGTGAGTTGTTTCCTGCAGTGCCAGATGAGTGGGTAAAGCAGTTAATAACACATTTTCCAGAGACACCAATGGGTCTGTATAATACTGTAAGGCAGGACTGAAGCCTTTCTGCTGTAAATACTGGAGTCGGCCTTGGTCAATCAGCAGTTTGCAAAGATGTCCTATTCTCTTCTTTTCTTCAATAGTAAGAATCCTAAATTGAATAAACACACACACAAAAATTAAAGTTTTGTGAAAGTTCCTTAGAAGTTTGGTTGTCATTTATCTCAAAGCTGCTAACTAGGCAACAGTACAACAGCTGCTGAGTTTCTTGCTTCCCAGGCTTTTCTTTATGATCACAATTAAAAAGTTAGCTTATTCTAAAATTAGATTGTAAACTATATTTTCTTGACTAAATTGTTGATAACAGTCATCTAAAAAAAAAAAAAAAATCCCTCTTCTTACTCAGTTTCACTTTTTATACTTGATCTTAACCAAAAGACCAAGAAGCAACTATACAATTTCATTTTCTCTGGTTTGTCTTGCCCAAGGTCAATCACAGCCTGAAAATATTAATTGGAAAACTCCCAAAATAAACCACTGGTAATGCCATTCTGAGTAGCATGGTGAACCACGTGCCGACCCACTCCTGCCCACCTGGGGCGTGAACCTTCGCCTAGCACACGATCATCCCCAGCATAGCACACTGCGTGTGACTCACTCACTAGTTGCTGTGCTACCATCTTGGTTATTACAGGACGGAGGCGGTAACTGCAATGCTAATGTGCAGGGTTCTGTTTCATCTAAGGTTCTGGGAATCTGTGGGAGGTCCTGAACGTTCCCACAGGGGCCAGCAGGGGGACTACTTTGTGGAAATGAGAGAATTCCCTTTCGGTGTGCTGCATTATAAAAACCATCACTCACCCAGACAGACTGTCAGTGCTGCCATCTGTGAGTCTGTCTCCTCCACCATCGTGCTCTTCACTGCCATCATTTCCATCATCTTTTCTCTTTGTGGCAATGTCCGAGGCTTCCAAAGGTGTCTTTCTCATCCCACATGTTGCCCAACTACTCATTCTCTGGAAATAGTAGAAGTCCGCTGCCCCAAGGCCGAGAGCCTTGAAATACTCTTTGCCCACGTAATGTCTCCAGTCACACCTGTGGTGACAGCACAGCGCGATAACAATGCCAGCCACCGGGGTCTCTGGGACACGGTTTTCATTTCCTTCCTTGGCCGAAGTGATATTTTCCTGGTCTGTTTTATCATTCTTCACACGTTTGGCTAAAGGTTCTTCACTCCTTTCTTCAAAACTGGCAGCATAGGTTTCAACCAAGCATCGTAATGCCAGATCTGCAACACAATCATGTGGCCCCAAACCCATCTTTAAAGGTAATTTTTAGATTTAAGCAGTATGGCTAAAAAAAACCAAAATACAACAAAACAAACCAGCAAAAATCTACTTCATTATATATTGTAACAATTGTGTCACATATTATAAATTTTACTCAAACTTGCTATTTTATCTTAATTTTTCTAGTGATTTATTCTGCATAAAGACTACTTTCCAATAAAACTAAAGCAAGCTTAAGTCCTAAGATTTGAAAAACTTCTGTCTAGGTATTCACATTGTCTTTGATTTCTCTTATCCCAGCTGAATTTATGAGCTTAAAGAAACTCCAAAGAAAGAAACAAAGGAAGGTGGTTTTGCTTAGAATACTGACCCAGGTTCAAGAAGGTAGTTTTTTTGTTACTATTGTTTTGCTTAAGTTTCTGTTTTATTTTGAAATAAGTCTTGTATAGCTGACACTGATTGCACACTTCTGTCCTTCTGCTTCTATCTCCTGGTGTTGGGGTCACAGGTGTGTGTCAGCATACCTGGCTAAGATGCTGGTCACAACAAATAGTGATGAATTGAAAAGTTGAGAAAAAGGGGTTCAAATGTGGAAAGCAGCCTCACTGAATAGCTTTCCTGTATGTAGGCATTTGTTCAACAAATACTTGCTAAATGCAGAGCACATCCTGATGAAACTAAGGAGGCTCCAAAATAGAGATAACTGAGTTCAAGGGCGAGCAGAAACTGGGCCAGTTCTTTATAATGGGTGACAGTGTAATTCTAGGAATGGCTGGAGCAATACGGCATTTGGGAAACAGACATGGTCCACGATGGACAACAGTAAACCTAGAGACAGAGTAACCAAGAGTTTCAAGAAGGGGAAGAACCCAGGCATGTCACAGACAGATCTGAATATTAATAGATCAAGCCCAAGGAGCAGAAAATGATGGAAGAAACGGACAGAACAGCACTGATAAAGGGAAGAACTTAGAGAGAAGGATGCTGAATTTCAAGAAGACTAGGCAACTGCAGCAGAGTGAAAGAGGATTCTGGCATAAAGCGTATGGAATGTGAGAAGCAGCCACTATAGGATTAGGCTTTTGAGAAGCTTGGGTTAGATGGGAAGAGCCAAAGGTGTGTGCTTCCCTCTACCACAGGTTGAAACTTTACTTTCGGAAGCTTTTACATGGGTTAAATGAGAGACCAAATAGCCCCTGAGGTTATGGGCCACTTAGGCCACAGCTCAGCCTGTTAGTTTAGAGGTTGCTGTGTGTCCTGCTTACCTGTTGCCACCCCACACAGATGCTTCCCAATCCCTACCACAGGCAATCTTCCTTCTCTTAGCACAGGAATCCTGTCTGAGACAAAAGGGGGCAAGAATTAAGTTAGTTTGCTGATGATACAGAGTATTACTGTGTCCTTCCAAAAGGTAGGGTTTTAGAATCTTTGAATTTTAGGGTTCAAAGATTAAAAACAAACAATTCTCACAGAATTCAATATACAACATAAGAATGTTTCTATGTTTAGGGTATGACATAGAAAAGTATTCAGCTAAAGAAACAAACAAATTTCCCCCATCAAACAGAATCTCATTATGTAGTAAAGGCTGGCCTAGAATTCTTTGTGTAGTCTGGGTGATCCTCCTGCCTCAGTCTCCCAAGTGCTAGAATTTCAAGAGTATATACCATACCTGGCTTCAGTTAAGTAATAGAAAATACAATGATTTATATACAGATGCTTGGTTGCTTCTCTAGACGAGATTAAAATTAGTAGATGGAAGATACTTGTACATGTTTGCATTATTTTCTTTTTAAATAATATGAAAGAGCCAGGTGTGGTGAAGCACACCTTTCTCCACACTTGGGAGGTTGAGGCAGTCACATCTCTGTGAGTTTGTGGCCAGCCTGGTCTACATAGTGAGTTCCAGGACAGCCAGGGCTATGTAGAAAGACCCAAAATATAACAAAGAAACAAATACCAAAAACAACGTTAGAAAAAGTACAAAGAAAAGGTACTACAGAAAATGACTGACGGGAGTGTGCATGTGTGTGCGTGTGTGTGTGTATGGAATGCTAATTTCCAGCAATAAATTACTCTGTGACAGAAATTCTGAGGGCATATGTTGTGGAAGTTTATTTTTAGTTATGTATAAAATAATGGTTTTGTATACTGTTGGGAAAAGGGCTGCCAAGACCTTGGTGATTTGCATTGCCTGCAGGTGTTGGCTTTGTGTAGATGTTTGATTGCTCATGATCTGCAGATGGTGTCAATAGAACACCTGAGGAGCTTAGGGATCAATCAAAACACCTGAGCTCAGACATGCTGGGTCCCATTGTCCAGTATGGCACTTGCCATGATGGTGGTTTTCTCTGCTGAGGTCTGGAAGGGTTTGCACCTCTGAAAAATGCCTTCATGTCTTCCTTGGTGAGCTGTCACAGCAGCATACTGCTACCGGCATATCTTTTATCCACTAGTACACAGAGAACTGTCTCATTTCCTTTAATGATTCTGACAGATTCATGTGAACTACAGCCTGAAGGCTAGTTGGAACACTCAAAATTAATTTCTTTGAGACAAGTTCTCACTAACTAGAGAAGGCTGGCCTGAAACTCACAGAGATCTGTCTGCTTCTGCATCTCCAGTGCTAGGATTAAAGATGTGCACTGTCATAACTGCCTTACTCAAAATTAATTTTAAAAGTAGAGGAAAGCAACATGTAAAAGGACATATCAAAAGTTTTGAACTTCCTGAATATCACACTTCACTTCTAGTTGAAACGACAAAATAATTTGTAAGATTTCAATCCTAACTCCACTTAACATTTATTTAAGTGTTAAGTGTATCTGTATTCACAAAGCGCTAGTGTCACTTTGTTCTCCATGAAGCGCAGGTCTGCAGGAACAGCATTCTAAGCAGCCTTCATAATCTGCAGTGTCTGACTTGCCACAGAGCAATGGAAAGTTATGCAACTTACTCAAACACAAATGTTGAATATCAATTTGAAGTCTTTCAAACACTGAGTTCTTTTTTCTGTGTTTACCATCTACCTGCATAAGCAGAACATTACCAAATCAGCACTCTTAATCTTAACAAAAGCTTTATGAAAATGTTTCTATTTGTTTTCAAAATTCAGAGTAAATATACTTAATTTTTACAGTTAAGAAGAAAATGAATAGAAATTAAAGGTTTATATTTTTAGATGAAAACGCAAAAATAACAACTCTCATTTTATAAGGCTAGAAATTCTATCAGCTATTACTATTTTATGTACACTTTATTTCGTTTAACCATAACAATTCCCAGCCCATTCACACAGGAATCAAGGTTCACAGATGTTAAGTGACTATGGATACTTGTCAGCATTTCTGTCTTTATCACCTCTGGTTCTACTGTGGTTCACTCCTCTTACTGTCTTAAACACAACTATTTTAACCATTATATCCATATGCCTGTGAATATTGGCCCAGATCTCTCGAGACATCATCAGATACCTCAGCTCTTCCGCTGCCACTCACCTTTTTTTTTTTGTTTGTTTGTTTGACAGTGCTAGGGACTGAAGGCAGGACTTTATACATGCTGTACAAGCACCTGACCACTGAGGTACAGCCTCAGTCCCCTCTTAAAAGTTTGTTGTTGTCTTTTATGGTTCTGGACTTGAACCCAGAGCCTCATGAATGCTAAGCATAATATCTACCCCTAAGCTACAGCCTCAAGTCCTCAGAAACATGCTAATAGGAAACTGAGCACATACAGAACTGAACTCATGTTTTAACTCCTGAAGAACACCATGTCCAATTAAACCCAAACCACCCAGATTACTGCTCCCTCAAAATCAATGAATAATAATAATAGTATGAATAATAATAATCAGCAAGTCTATAACTTCCAACATTTGAACATTTCTCATTCTCTTCCTCGCCACTATATTCCTTCAGGTACATTTACTGGATTACTGAATAAAATTTTTCATATTCTCAATCTTCCTATTTTTAGTCTAAAACTCTTTTGAAATCGTTTTACAGTGCTGCTAGGATAACTCCAAAAAGCATCTGTGTGAGGTGCCTGAGGAGGCCAGAAGAATTGCATCTCCTAGAGTTGGAATTATAGGAAGTTTTAGGCTGCCTGATATTGGCGCTGTGAGCCAAACTCAGATCTCCTGGAAGAGCAGTAAGCACTCTTAGCCACTGAGTCATGTCTCTAGCTCCACATGACATAAACTTGCTCCACGACAACTCACGAAGACTGCAGCTTTCTCTATCTCCATGTTCCTGCAGCACTGGGAACTGTTCACCCGTATAACATACCCATACAAAGAACTAAAATGCTGCGTGGAAGCTTCTCTGAAGCAAGAACTGAATCTTCCACAGTATGTCTAACACAGAGCAGGACAAAGCCAAAGCATACAACAGGAGACCCTTCTAGACTCTTTTTCCTGGTTCATACTGCCACATTCTACCTCACACCATGTTATGTCCATCACACAGAAATGCTTTCTTTGTTATTTCAGACATTTGGTTACACTGTACTTATTTCCCAGAATGTTCTCACACTCTAATTCATCTCTCAAGATGTATCACAGACAGCAGCTCTGCGCATGGCCATTCTCTTTTGCCTCCCTATATTAAAGCCTTCTTTTGAACTCACGCCACACTCTGCAGAAGTCTCTTCTACTTTAACACCTTACTTACCATTTACCTAGGTCTCTTTTCTAAGAAAGCACAGCTGCTTTACCAGTATCTATCTTCACAGACAGTGTGCCTATTTGTCAGCAGTGGCAAATGTCAGGTTAGGACATGGCTTTTAATTCCTAGCTGAAGCCTGGTTCTGTTCACATGTTTTCTTGTCTCTGCAAACAATTTTAAGAACTCAGATCATGGACTATCAATATTTAAATTTTAAAAATCTATCTTTAGTTTAAGCAGTACAATTAGAACCAAATAATAATAGCAAAAAAAAAAAAAAAAAGGAAATTCATTTTAAGAGACACGCTCGTATCATTATTTTTTCCTACAGAAGAAAAATACCTTTGGTTATTAAAATCTTACAACGGCTTTACTTACCTTGAATCTTGTGGTCACTTTTTCTACCAGGATGAAGTGAACGTTTTCAGCATCTTTTAAGGCAACATCAACCCAGTGAGATAATTTCCCCTTTCCTGCTCCAAACTCAACAAAGCATCTTCTTGGACCAAGTAACTTTAGTTTTTCAATGTTACCTAAAATAGAAGCCTGAAAACTTGATAGGATTATTTTAGAAACTAGAGCAAAGGAATTCAACTCAAATGGGAAAACAGCAAGGCAATCTCTATATAAGACTGAATTATCAATGAAATGGCTAAAAAAATATTTTCCTTTGGCTTTAAAATAATACTCTGTATTCAGTCATACCCATGCAAACATTTTTATTTTATGCTCACACATAATTTTGGATGAAAGTATTTTGTTCACTAAAAGAAACTAAGAATAGAATATTAGCTTTTTTAAAAAAATTATTATTATTATTATTATTATTATTTTCTAAGACAAGGTTTCTCTGTATAACCCTGGCTGTCCTGAAACTCACTCTGTAGACCAGGCCGGCCTCGAACTCGAACTCTGCCTGTCTGTCTCCTGAGTGCTACCTGCCCAGCTAGAATGTTAGCTTAAAAATTGCTTTTATTTATTGTACACATACATATTTGCATGCCTGTAGAAGGCAGAGGACAACTTTCAAGAATCAATTCTCTTCTCTCACCAGGTAGGTCCAGGGGACTGAAAGGCATCAGGCTTGGCAGCAAGTGCCTTAATCTGGTAAACCATCTCAAAGGTCAAGTTATTGTGGTCTAAACATACCTGCTGTTTTAGGTGTTTGACTGCACAATCACCATTTTTAGGGTCATTAATAGCATCATGTAATGCTGGATGGGACATAGTGCAATCGTCAAGTGTAGAATTCAAACCTGTGCCAAAAAGAAACAAGATTGCTTAAGCAGCCAAATATGAACTATGGGACTATGAACAACAAAACAGAAGGTACCAACTCATAGCTTCTCAAATAATTGACCTTGCAACTTTAGGCAGGCTTACCTTCATTTGCTTTTCTCAGTTTCTCAATTAAGTTTTCCAGTTGCTCTTCAGATAGAGAAGAAAATGGAACCTATATAGAAAAATAAAACTATATAATGTAGTCAAAACATGACTTAACACATGAGACTGAGTAGAATCCTAACAGCTGGGGAGATCCCACAGCAGTTTAGGTGCTTCTTCCTGATAATACTTCATTCCTAAACTGCCATCATCGGAACTGCCCAACTGTGAAGACACTACTCAATCTCTGTGGTGTTCCTTTCTCTTCCCTAGCTCCCTCAGGGTCAGGAAGTCTGGGCTCAGTTAGCTCACAACACAGCAGTTTGTTATGAGACATAAGCTGGTCTTGGAACTAGCCATCACTAACAACTGAGGCTCTTTAGGAAAATACATTCTAAAGTCAAAACAACAGATCTTTCCAACAAAAGTGGAGACTAGTCAATGTATAAGGAGACAGCTTACAAAAACTACTTGGAGTTAAATATTAAGTAGTAATACACTTACTAATTGCTCAGGAACTTCTGTTTCATCCTTTAATCCTGCATTTATATCTTGAATGAAGAAATCCTTGACAAAAACAAAATCAAAATCATAACAGCATTAATATGACCTCACAAAAATTAAGCCGAAGAACTACTTTTCTTCCCTTCATCCTCCCACCATCACCCCTCTCTAACATCAGTCACCAGATGTTACTGCATACCCACTACCCCAGAGACTGGATTACCACAGTGGACAACAGAAGAGACAAATCTCTATGTTCATGGATCTTCTAGTGAGGGAGTTATATAAAGAAACATTAACAGTCTTAAAATTTCAGCTACAATATTCACTAAAGTTCTTACCTGTTTATAGAATAGACTGAGTACTAATTTTGCCTTATGGCATTAAAATAAAAACAAGAGTATATAATGTTCATTGAGGATGCAGCCTGATCCCCAACAGACAAAACACAGCTATTCTAAAGGTGTAAGTCTGATTTATTTTAATATTTGTTAAAAAATGAAAGTAGAAAATGTCCTGTGACATTTAAACCAACAAAATGAGATTTATTTCTTCCTTTCTTTCTTTTTTGGCTTTTCAACAGAGTTTCTTTGTTGTAACCTTGGCTGACCTGGAGCTCACTCTGTAGACTAGGTTGGCCTTGAACTCACAGAGATCTGCCTGCCTCTGTCTCCCAAGTACTAGGATTAAAGGTGTGTGCCACCATTGCCTGGCCAGAATTAGAGAGATCTTATTAGTCCACCTGCAAGGACAGAAACTGTAGGTAAAGATCGCATCAACATCGTCCAGCAGAACTTTCTGTGATGATGGGAATGTTTCTACATCGTCCCTAAACGACATGGTAGCCACTAGCTGTAAAATATGGCTACTGTGGCTGAGAATTGCATTTTAAATTTTATTTAGTTTTAATAACCTCAAATTCCAGTAGTTACATGTAGTTAGTGGCTACCCTACTGAATAATATACAGAGGCATGAGAAAATATTATTTCCATAAATCTTGCTTTAAAGTATCTCCTGTGGAAACTGTTACAGTTACAAAGTTTTGTTAAACAGATGACAGAGGCTAACACCTTGATTGTGTGAGGATATCTTTACTGCTGTGTTTAACAAGGGAAATTGGTAAATGAATGGAAGAGGTGAAGCTGCAGTTATCATGATGTTTTGTTGAGGAACTGATAAAAATACAATGGAAAATTAACTTTAAGTATTATACATTGATGTACTCTTATCTTAAAAAAGTTGTGATGAGTGCTGGGGTAAATTGTATCGTGGATTGGATTTTTATTTTATTTATTTTTTTGAGACAGGCTCTCTCTATGTAGCCCTGATTGGGCTGTTACTTGCTATATAGACTACTCACAGAGATCCACCTGCCTCTGCTTCCTCATTGGTAGGATTAAAGGTGGGACTAAATACCTGGGTTTAGATTGGATTTTCATAATGAAAATTATCTATATTAGAAAAATTTATCACAAAACAACTTTTGTTTGATAAACAAAAATTTTAAGTTAATGAAGAGCTTGCTCAACACAAGCCAAACAGTAAGAGCACCCCGACTCAGGGTTTCATATAATACAGGGTGTACCAGGCACATACACCCTGCTCTGGTGCTTGTCCCATCCCATCACCCACTGCTTTCTCCTCTTCTTGCCACCATGTCGTCATGGACACTGGATCCTTGGGATTACCGCATTTTTAGTAAACTGATCTCCCCTCAAACTTTTCCCAGAACACATGCTCCATCCACTTGTACTGAAACTTGACACACAGGTGTGGAAGGTACTTGAAGTAAGGCTTTGTCACAGAACTTACAGGCTGTGTGTGGAAAGCTCTTCACTTGGGCCTGCCAGGAGTCTGATGGTAAACTGAAAATGGGATAAAAGCTTAATGTCTCTGCCATCTACTGCACTGGCCTTCACTACTTTAAACTTAGCAGAGCCCTGCTAAACTCTGACATGCTAATCATTTCAGGCTTCTCTATCTAAAAACTGGCGATGTGAGGTGCTTTACCTTATTTCTTTTTATTCCTTCCGAGAATGACGATACCAAGATAAAGTCAGATACATTAAAAATCCCAGGAACAGAAAGTCTTGGAGGTAGGTCACTCTAAGGTAGCAAAGGAGGCTGTCTCAAAAGGAAGCATTATATTATGGGGTCTCAGCTTGAGCCCAGAACTGTACCAACATACTGTCTACCTTAAGAACGGGGTGGTCAGTCAGCCTTGTCTGACTGAAACCACTTCTTGTCCCTCCTCTTGCTCTTCTCCTATATAACCAGCATTATCAGTACAAAACAGAAGACAGACAGTGGTAGTTTCCTTGTTCTTCTTCACTATGGCCATTCTGAAAAAAATATTTCCTAGCTTCATCACAACTTGACTGGCCTCTTGAGGTGGTGGGTGGCTGAGTCTGGTCCATTGGGACCCCCAGATTTGGGCCTCTGGGAGCAGCCTGCTTTCTCTCTTTACTAAAGGAGCTAAGACCTAAAAGAGTAGGAAAGGTCATTGTTTTTCTTGTACATTACCTTATTGTTAAAATACTATATTTTTCCTTTGATACAGGATCTCACACTGAAACTCAACTGGCAGCCAAGGCTGGCCTAGAATTTATTATGTTGTCTAAGTTGGTTTTGGTAATCCTATAGCTTAAGCTACCCAGATGCCAAGATTACAGGTGAGAGCTGTGACAGACAGCTAAAATACTTTCAGTTCATAGCATCTGGCTCAATGGCTCTCAACTGGGAGGTTTCTGACAATGCAGAAGGATATCTGTTGCAAAACGACTGAGAGGAGGGTTAGGTGCAGTGGTTCAAGCCTTTGATCCCAGCTCTCAAGAGGCAAGAGACTGAGGCAGGTGGCTCTCTGTGAGTTTGAGGCAGCCTGATCTATATAGTAAGCTACATAGTGAGACCTTGTTTTTAAAACAAAACAAAAAATAAACACATAAACAAACAAACAAAAACTGAAAAGAGATGCTACTGGGAGTCAATTCTCCTATGAGTCTTCTATTTTCTACAAGTCTTACTAACTACCTATGCTTCAGATTATCTTTTCAAGAATAACTGTATACCAAGCATCCTTAGAAACCAGAAACGGCTTTTTTTTCTAGATCCCATGGGAGACTTAAAGTTCAGTAGAATAAAAAAAAAATGTCTACTATGGAACACAGATAAGGCAGTTTTGTCCACTGCCCCAACTTAGGGGAAAAAAAACCCAAAAACCAACAGTATTTCTTGAGGATGGGGTTCCTCATCTTTAACATAAGACACTGCATATGCAGCATTCCTGGCAGAGCCCCAGAGTAAACTGATCTCCTCTCAAACTTTTTTAGTAAATTGATGTCCATGGTCTTTGGAAGATAACAATAATTTATATGAATAAGAAGACCCTGCACTTGCTATAAGATGAATAATAAAAATTCCAAGACTGTGGTTGTAGCCTAGTGGTAGAGCCCCTGCTTATCAGGCATTTCAGCCTTTATCTCTGTCTCTGATCCAAGAGTCTCATGATTTCTGCTGGCATCCACAAACCTGCGACAAGCTAATTTGTGACAAATATTGTTTGCCCTGTTTTTTACTCCCTCAAGATGCATACACTCTGCCTGACAACTCCTTTACCTGTAGGTATTTATATATACATATACATACATATGTATTTTACTGATCAGGTTGATGGCTGATGGCCAAATCATTACTATATGTATTCAACATTCTACTTTGTGAGTATCATTGAAACTTTTCTATTCTTATTTTAAATTTCCTTGAAAAAAAATCAATTTTATATTATGTATCTGAGGTTTCCAACATGATGCTGGGAAGTGGTGGCACACGCCAAGGCCAGCCTGGTTTACAGAGGGCATTCCAGGACAGCCAGAGTTACAACAGAGAAATCTGTCTTGAAGAACAACTACCACCACCACCACCACCACCACCACCACCACCAACAACAACAACAACAACAACGACACTGGATACACATTATAAAATGCTTCATACCATGAAGCAAATGAACATACTTATTGTATAGTTACTCATCCTTACCCTATTCTATTTTGTTACCAAACAGAAATCAGAAATTTTAGCCCTTGCTTGGGTGAACACTGTGAAAGACTCATATGGACTGGTGCTAGTTCAAATTCACTATTATATACTGAGTCTGAATCTCAAAGATGCCCAGCAGTTATCATTTACAACTTTAATTCTAAACTTTTACCTTGGATTGTTGGGGAACTTTATTTCCAGTTATGCTCATATAACTTTAAAACAACTGATTTGTACATTGTTGGGGGAAGGGCTGCCTAAGCCTTGCAGTCTGCTTCCATCTGCAGGTGTTGGCTTGATGTAAATCTGTGATTCAGATGTTTACTTCCTCATGACCTGCCCCTGCTCATGGCTCTCTGGCAGAGCTTTTGTGTTGAAGAGCAAAGTTGCTGTGGAGAAATTCTTGTAGTTCCTCTCTCACAGTCTCAGGCAACAAGGAGAGAACACTTCCCTTAGGCTTTGAGCTCCCCCATCATAAAGGTGACATAACTTGGCTGATAAAGGGTTGTAGGATGAGACTAAACTACAAGTTTTCTTCATTATGCAAATAGGTCTATGAGAGGGCAGAGTTTTGTATCACTAAAAACACCTGAGATCTGACAATCCGGTTCAGCTATCCAGGGTGGCACTTGCCACGACAGGCTGTCCCCTCTGTTAAGGTCTGGCATGTTTGTATCTATGGAAATGTCTCCTGGTCTTTCTTGTGGACCTACACAGTAGCTATTGGCTACACTGGATCCCAAATCTCTATCTGCTGCACTATCACCCCCTAGATCCAGCTATCAAGCTGGGTGTGGTGGCATACACCTATCATCTTACCTTACTTGGAAGGTAAGGCACAAGAAATGTTTGAGATGAGTTGAAGACCAGCCTGGGCAATACAGTACAGCCCCCTATCCCAAAAGCAAAGAAAGAAACCAAAAATAAAACACGAAAACATTCAGGCTGGTCAGGGTGGCCCATCAATAATCTCTGTACTTGAGAAGCTAAGGGCGGAGGGCCTCAAGTTCCAGGTTAGCCTGATCTATACAATGAAAGCCTGTTAATCTAACGAAACAAATCCTCAAATAAACAGACAAAACACAAAAAAAACACAAAACAAAAAAGAAGAAAAGAGGAGGCAGGAGGAGGAGAAAAGAAATGTACAGCTATCACTGGGCGGTGGAGGCACACAACTTTAATCCCAGCACTCTTGAGGCAGATTCTGTGAGTTTGAGGCCAGCCTGGTATACAGAGTTCTAGGACAGCCAGACTTACAACAGAGAAACCCTGTCTTGAAAAAACCAAAAAATGAGAACTTAAATATATTTTCCCAACTCAATCATACCTTATAATACTCAGATACACACACACACACACACACACACACACACACACACACACACACACCACATCACATACCACACATTTCAAATACTTACAGGCTTTGGCTTCTCTCGTGAATTACATTTTTTCAAGTGTTTTGCTAGTTGGTCTTCATATACTGTGCTAAATTTAAAGAGAAAATTTAAAAGAAAATCTTAAACGAGTCTTGTGAAATCATTGTTTCAAGTACATAACACACACACACACACACACACACACACACACACAAATAACAACAACACCACTCATCTAACCCCATACTTACTGTTTTGGATCTAAAGGACACAAGATTCTTTTCCGAGCACATTCTTCCTAATAAATTAAAAGGGATAAATGTATTGAAATATCAAATGTATTATATTCAGATGTTAGATATACCCACAGTGTATCTCTATTCATAAAACAACATAAGGAAACTTTAAAAGGACATAATGAAAAATAAGCAAGATCAAGTCCTGTAGCATAACAATAAATTTCTCCATTGTAGCTAGATTCTGTATAAATGAACAAATTCTCTCTTGGCCTGCTTATGTAATTTTGTATCAGAGATAATACCTGCTAAAAATGGGTGTAGTTATGGCTAAATTGAGCTAATATATACATCACTTGTATACTTATTCTTTTTGGAAAATGCTGGCCATTTAAATTATGTTGTTGATTTTAAAATGCATATTTATCTCTAAGTTGCTAAAATATGGGGAAAAGCTGGGCATTGTGAAACATGCTTTGAATCTCAGCAGTCCAGAGGAGAGGCAGGCATATCTCCTGAGTTAAAGGCCAGTCAGTTTTACATCCTGAGGGCTAGGTCTCAATAAATAAATAAATAAATAAAATATGTGAGAGAGCATGTCAGGAGCAATGAATGAGGCGAGGCACTTTAACAATTCAGAATGGGTCATATTTACTGACACTGCAACTTTTCAGTATGCAAATTGCAATCTTTCCAGGCACTGGGAGAAAAGAAAGGAAAATTGGTTGGCAGTTCTACCCTTCAGACGTATGAAACAAGATGGTACAATTATTAAAGCCAGAGGCCAGCAGAATTGCTTAGGTGTGATTCTCAGCTGTACCTATTAGCTGCTAGCTCTATGACAGGGGCTCCCTGCCTCATGTGAAAGATGAGAATAGGATGGCTTACTTCCTAAGGTTTGTGAAAACTGAAATTTTAAAAGCAAAATAACAACACTGCTTAGCACAGTGCTAGCCATACAGCAAAAGTTGGCTGAATGTATTTCAGCATATTCATGAAGCTATGCACGCTACATTTTAGGGAAAGTTAGGAAACTTTCCGTATTTTAAAAAAGTAATGTATATTATTTCTTCCTCATGTACAGATTTTAAAACTTAACTTCCAGTTTGGTTCTTTGGTGGAGATTAGCCACTTGGGAGGCTGAAGCAGGAGGATCCTTGAGATCAGGTGTTCAAGGCCACAAGGGAAATATAGCAAGATCACTATCTTTAAAACAAATAGGAAAATTATCTTTCAAAGGAAGAAGGACTCTGTTCTAACTTGCAAAGCCTAAGCATAGAGCACACGCGCGCGCATACATACATACACACACACACACACACACACACACAAAAAGCATTTGTAAAATCTATTATTTGTGTTTAGAAACAGTATATACCAGGTATTAGTGTTATTCAGGTTTTTTCTTTTTTGGTGCAGAAGTGGATTAGACTGTCCTGTGATTTGTTAGCAATGTCCTTGCTCTCTATCCATTAGAAGCGAGTAATATTTTGCATTTACAACCAAAAATGTCTTACGAATAATAGTTAATAGTTCATAAGCTGCTTCCTGGAGAGTGAAGTCTAAATAAAAAAAACTTCAACGTTTCTTCCCGATGCACTCGCAAGTGGTTATTCGCCATAAAACAACAATTAGGGCCCAGTCAGTAAAACCTAGTGACTTCAAACACTACTTTGTAAAAATAATCACTTCCCACGAGGACGGGAGAGGAGTGGAAGGATGGGTATAAAGATCTCTGAGATGCTATCTCAGAGGTACAAGAAAACCTCCTCAGGAGGCTCATCACGGCTCCATGCGGAGGTCAGAACTGCATTTACTCAAGTAAAAGCTGGAGAATACTTGGGACAGAAGCAGAAACCTGTCCAAGAGGGGCGAGGCCGGGTTCCAGCACCCACAGACCGGGAATCTAAATTCCGACTTTCGGGACGGTAGGGCGGTACCAGACCTCCGCGGCGCCAGCGTGTTCGCCACAGAACCTTCTCCCCGCGGCCACCACCATTCTGCAGAAGCGCTTTTTCTTTTCCACAAAGAAGTTGCATCTACCCTCAGTCGGAAAACCGGTCGCGTGCGAGACCGGTGCAGGAGCCGCCATAACCCAGGGTCTTCTTGGCTGGCGGGCACCCAGCACTCAAGCCCAAAGCTGTCACTTTTCTTTGGCTCCCCCTCTTCCCTTAACAAACATGGCCGGCCCGGGTTCACATCACACAGATCACTGACCAGAAGTTACGCAACCACACTAGTTGTTTCATTGCCTCCTAAACAGGAAGAGGGTTATGGTGGCTGACGAAGTCCAAACCTCCTCCGTTCCCTCTGTTTATCGTTCCCCTCCTCCGCGGAAACTGAGCGCCAAACTTAAACTCTGTCAGGACCGGGACTTCTTTCAAGCTGGTACCGAGGGCCAGGCCTGTTGGGCTCTTTCGCACACCCGTCAGGGCAGCGGTCCGACATGAGCCAAGTTCTGTTCCAGCAACTTGTCCCTTTACAAGTGAAATGCAAAGACTGCGAGGAGAGGTGAGGTCCGCGTCCGCCGGTGCCGGCGGGTGGCGGTTGGGGTCGCGCCAATGGGAAGATGGCGGCTGGGTTCAGTGGCGATCTGTCCGCGGTTCGGTGTCGGGGTGACCCACCGGGACGCGGGAGGGCACCCTGCAGGGACCTGATGGTTACCTTTGTATGTCGCCGGGTCGGCCGTTGCGGAGGGGACGCAAAGACAGGGAACGAGGAAGCGGGAAGCCGACTCCCCTCGGGTTACCGACCTAGCCATGAGCAGGACTGAACCCAGCTTGTCCTGTCCGGGTGGGAGCCCTGGTCCTCTTCAGCTCGCGTCTGCCGAGCTTCTCTGGGCGCTCCAGCATCAGGCCGCCCAACCCCTCACTCATGCTCTCCTTTTAAGGATATTAGGAGTAAAGCTTTAAATGTCAACTAGAGACAATTTCAGTGATATACCCATCTGCACATCAGTTACAAAACGAAGATACATTTAACCAAACCCAAACTCTGGAAAATCAGGAATTTTGTTCATTCAATAAATGCTGTCAACCTGTAAAGCACCTTGTTGGACTCCTGGGGATACCGTGGTGTTCATAGAGCTGGCAGTACGGTAGAGGACGTAAAGCCTATCCCAGATAAATGCAAACTTGCAACATTAACCACAGGTGATGCTATTACGGCTCAGATAGATTTAATTAGAGGTTAGATCCCATTTTCCGTGTTTTACCAATTATTAGCCTTTATTTAATTTTTGTGATCGTTAAGTTTATTCATAAAACTGACAACTCGCCTACATACATACACGTAGGATTACAATGAAGACCAGGTGTGTAAATGTCTGTAGAAACTGAACGGTGTAGAAATGTTGCATGAGAAAAGTGAAGACATTAATTTATCGAGTTGCTAATACAGTTAAACCATGGTACACATTTTAGAACTAGGTGCACAATCAACGGGAAAAGCAGTCAGAAGAATAGACTGAAAACATCAGCCACATAATAGGAATCTATAATTTTTTATATAGATTATATAGTGGATTATTTTAATTGTCTTGTTGTTGTTGTTGTTGCTTGACTTGGCAGTTGAACTTATGCCCTGATTTCGCGTGCTCTACCACTGATCTATATCTTCAGCCTCTACTGGGTGGTTATTTTGTGCTGTCCAGTACAGTGGCCATTAGCCACATACAGTTATTGGATGTGGGATAATCCAAACTAATGTCTCTAAGTGTAAAATTCATATTAGATTTTGAAGACAAGCTAGTAACAAGAATGTAAAAAAAAAAAAACTCAATTGTATGTTGATTATCTATTACAGCTATATTTAGGGTATATTGGGTTAAATGTATTGAGATTAATTTTACTTTCAAAGTTATAGGTTTTTTAATGTGACTTCTTGACAATTTAAAATGACATACTTGACTCACATTTGTGGTTTTCGTTTTGTTTCTGTTGGGCAATATGGGACATTACTTGTGATTCCAAACTTGACACCCAAATGCTTCTTTGATACTACATTATAATTAGAGTTAACCATGTTAAAACACAATTTCAACTTACTTGTTACCGACTTCTGTGGTTGCTTCTACATAAAGGCTTCAATGAGTAATTGTATGGGGGTATTGGTTGGAATGTAGCTCCAGGGTCTCTATGGTAGAGTGCATGTCTATCCTCAGAACTACAGAGGCAACAATAATGAGAGAAAAGAGGAAGAGGAGAGGGGAATAAATCAACTATAACAGAGACTCTATAGTCTTCAAAGTCTAAAATATTTACTCTCTGGCCTCTTGCAAAATAATTCGCTAATCCTAAGCTATAGGAATAACGACCTACATTCTTTAGCTAAGCATTCAAGACCAGCTTACTCAGCAAATATTTGCAAATGCCTACTATGTACCAAGCACAGTCCTGGGTGCTGAGAATGTGAACCTTCTTTTCCTTCTACCAGCTCCCCTCCACACCCCCACCTCAGAGCAACAATGAAAACAACAGCAATCGTCATGTGGGTCTCAGGCAACTGCAACCTCAGAGATTTCCCTTGGAGAAGCAGCATAACACAGGGTCCAAGTTCCGGCTCTGGAGCTAGATTGCCTGAGTTTAAGTTAATTCTCGTTCTGCTACTGAGTGGCTGATCTTGGATAGTTTAGTTTATTTACTGTGTGTGTGTCTTCATGGATTGAGCCCATGTCCTTGCAACATGCTGTCATGGACTCTACCAATGTACTATACCTCCAACCCCAATCTTACACAATTTACCTTTTTTGTGTCTCATGTTTAAATTCAGAATAATAGTACCTATTTCATGGGATTATTATTGAGGATGAAATGAGTTAATACATACAAAATGCTTAAAATAGTAACTAGTATATATTAAGTATTCCTAAACCTTAGTTATTAATAAAGTATGACTGCATATGTAGTACAATAAAGGCTTAGTGGAGGGGAAGGCAGTTGGGTAGAGGATAGTGGAGCTGTCAGGGAACCCGAACTGAAAGAAAGGGATGCAGAGCTTTAGGCTACCTGCTCTTTCCCTTTGATCCCTAAACTCTCTCTCCAATAGTCAGGCAAAAACCTAGCTCCTCTTAATGCCACGTGTTCTCTCTACCATAGCTCCACTCCTGCTGTTCCCTCTGTCTCGGATGGTCATTCTTTCATCACTTACAAAGGGTTTATCTGTCTTCCTGTCTGTCTCTTTTTCGTGTGTGTGTGTGTGTGTGTGTGTGTATGTGTATGTATCACACACACATGCCATAAAAGGGAGAAGGGTGTCAAATCCTTTGGAGCTGGAGTTACAGGCCTTTGTGAGCTGCTAGATGTGGATGCTGGGATACATACAAACTCTGGTCCTGAGAGAACAAATGTGTGTTTTTAATCACTGAGCTGTCACTCCAGTTCCACACCCAGCTTTTAATGTGGGCACTAGGGATCCAAATTCAGACCCTCATGCCTGTGTGGCAGGCACTTTACTGACTTTGCTTTCTCTCTAGCTCCCCAAGGTATAGTTTAAATTCTTTCCTAATTAAGGGTCTTTTAAAGTTGCCCAAAATGCCAAGTGTGGTAGCACACACCTTTAATTCCAGCACTCAGGAGGCAGATGCAGGTGGCTGTCTGTGAGTTCAAGGTCAAGCCTGCTCTACATAGTTCTAGGACAGCCAGGTGTACGTAAAGAGACCCTGTCTCAAAAACAAAACAATAACAACAAAAAATAGATGCCTAAATTGAAATTAATTTTCATTAATGATTTTTTAAGTAGCATTATGTAAGAAAGAGACTGGTTCAAGTTTGGGCTTTGTAATGTGCCTCAGGTTCTTCCTCTGTAAGAGAAATAACCACTAAGATTATTGTTGAGTGGGGTGGGACACATACACACACGTATCTAGCAGTGTAGGTACTCAGATATTAGTAGCTCTTTTTTCCCTCTTTTCTTGAATTCTAAAACAATCTGATGAATCTAGGTAAGTAGTCACCTGGTCTGACTTCAGAAGGAGGACATAAACTGTGTTTATTTCTGTTTGTATCCTTAGCACCCAGCAGAGTACCTGCCTTACAGTAGCTTTCATTTGTTTGCATTGAAAGCATAATAAGGTCACAGGTTCTGGATGACAGCAATGGGCTGAAATCCAGCTCTGGTGTCTAGTGTTTAAGATCTTTATTTAAAAATAAATAAATAAACCACCCTGGCTGTATTTGACTGGCTTGGAGGGTATGGCGTGGTTACAAACAATGTCTAAGGTGTGACGCTGAGATAGGTAGTGTATTTCACTGGGATTTCATTCGTTTGTTTTAGTGCTCTTGTATCATGAATCTTTCTAATAGAGAAAATAAGATTTGTGGTTTCAGATAATATATCTGCAATCTCAGATTTTTCTATGATATATTTATAGGGGTGTTTTAAAGTAAATATGGAGAATATGTTTAATTTAGGACCTTCCTCAAGTTTCCCCCACCATTTAATCCATGTAGACACTTTAAATGTGTGCAGCACTATTATAAATATGTGTGTGGTGTCTTGACTGAATTGTTATAGTCAGGTAATTCTCTTAGACTTAGGTAAACGGCATTTTATTTCTCTTTGGTTGTGTGTGTTTCCCTTTTATTTATTTATTTTTTTCTTTCTGTTTTAGGCATTTTGCTGAACTGGTGTTTCTTTATTTCCTCCCTACCCAACCCCCAAGGTTTCTCTGTGCAACTTGCTCTGTAGACCAGGCTAGCCTCAAACTCACAGAGATCCGTCCAACTCTGCCTTCAGAGTGCAGGGATTAAAGACATGCGCCACAGCCGCCCAGTAATTCTCTAATTTTTTAAGCAGAAATAAGAAATACAGGACTTCCCAAGCTCTAAGACACAGTAAAAAATTAGATGTCAATTTAAATGTTCTACCACTATAGCAAATACCACTATATTCTAGAAAAATACCTTAAAGATGAAAAGCAAACTCAAACCATCTATTAGAGCCCATTTATCTTACAAGTTAGGAAATGGGATGTTTTCTTTCAAAGAGAGCATAAGTGAAGTTGGAGTACTGTCCCAGTCTGCTTCACACACATTGCCCTGGGCACTAGAATGACAGCGGAACCCAGTGGCAGAGTGCATGCCTGTGCAGCATGCAAAAGTCTCCAGCTACTTGAACAAGGCTAACAAAAGCCTTTCTCTGTTATATAGACAGCTGTCCCTTAACGCTAGTAGATACGAGTGGTGCATTCAGCCTCCTCCTATGAACTGAGATACAGCATCCAATTATATGATCAATAAGAAATTTAAGCCGGGTATGGTGGTGCACAACTTTAATCCAGCATTTGGGTGGCAGAAGCAGTTGAATCTCTGTGAATTTCAGGCCAACCTGATCTACATAGAGTGCTCCAGGACAGCCAGGACTACATAGGAAGACCCTGTCTCAAAAAAAACAAACAAACGAAAAAATTTAACCAAAATGACCCATTTTAAAACAATATAAAAGTACAAACCCAAGCTTAAGAAAAATCATAGCAGTTGAATCTTTCCCAACTGTTTCTACAATTTCAGTTGTCAGTTGCTGCATCTATTCTTTCTACTTCCGTTGTAGATAACTAGGATTTAAACCAAATCTTTAGAAGAACTTACACTTGAACAGATTCAGTTTTGTTTTGGTTACTTTTCTATTGCTGTGATAAGAGACCATGACCAAGATAACATAGAAGGAATGGCTTCCTCTAGGCTTAAATTTCAGAGCTAGAGTCCATGATGACAGGGCAGCAGAGCGGAGGTAGCAGGTAGCTGAACTAACTTCTGAGAGCAAGGAGGAGACACACCACACTGGGAATGAATGGTCCAAATCCTTTGAAACCTCAAAGCCCACCCACAGTGACACCCCCCCCCACACACACCGTAAGACCACATCTCCTAATCCTTCTCAAACTTCCACAAACTTGGGACCAAGTATGTATGAACCTGTGGGGGACATTCTTATTCAAACCCCACAAAGTTGTTTAATAACCCACACACACTCGCTCATATCAGAAAAAGGCCATTGTTACTGAATTTAGCAGAATGGTTTTGAGATGTGTAGATATTTTTCACTAATTTTATTAATTTGTTTCTGAGTTTAATGCTATGACTACATTTATGTCTTTGTTCAGTAATGGATACTGCATAGAATGAGGAGTGTTGTGGCTTCACTCTCCCAGACGTCAGAGTTACTTGGGAATGAGAATAAGCTTGTTAAAAATACTTATATGTATACATAGTGTATAGAGAATATTTAGTGTGGATTTGGTTTGGAGATTAAACTACTTTATCTATGTAACAGGATAGAGATTGTCATTTCCTTCTGTCTAAAGATAATGTAAATATTGTAATATTTTAACTTTTTTTTAGGTGGTTTCTCTCTGTAAGTCAGTTTGGTCACTGAAGTGGTAATTTTTAGATCTAAAAGTTGTTACTAAGTTGATGGTCTGTCTCTTAGTAAGTGCTATTTATATCTAGAGCCTGGCAGTACACTTATTTACTAGAACACTAGCAATAAGCACCCTGATTCTTCCACTCCATTTAGTCCACAGCATCTTCATTTAAAAAGTGACAAAAATTTAGCCCTCCATCAAAAACTACCAGGTTATTTATTAGAGGAACAACACAAACTTAAAGCTTAATATCCAGTATGCTTTCTAAAAATCTGTTCATGGGCTGGAGAGTTGGTTTAGCAGCACTGGCTGCTCTTCCAGAAGACCTGGGTTCAATTCCCAGCACCCACACGGCAGCTCACAACTGTCTGTAACTCCTGTTCCAGGGACATTGTCACACCAATACACATAAAAGGAATGAATGAATAAATAAAGGAATGAATGAATGAAAGAGTCAATAAATTAATTAATTAAATAAGAATCTATATATGAGCCTGAGGATACCTGTAGAGAGTCTTATGGTTTAAGATTGAAACTTTAGGGTCTAGAGAGATGGCTTAGCAGTTAGGAGCACAGACTGTTCTTTCAGAATGTCCTGAGTTCAATTCCCAGCAACCACACAGTGGCTTACAACCTAATGGGATCAGATACCCTCTTCCGGCATGCAGATGTACATGCTGGTAGAGCACTCACATACATAAAAGGAATAAATCTTGAAAAAAAAAAAGTGAAACTGCTGTAAAGATAGTGAAACTCATGTCCCTTAATGTTTCTAAGCTGGTCATTTCTTTTCCTACAGGAGAGAAAGTGTTAGAGTGAGCATTGAACTACAATCACTTTCTAATCCAGTACATAGAAAGGTTGGTTTATTTTTTTTGAAATATGATTATTTGTGTGTGTCATAATTATTGTTATGGTTTTGTTTGTTTTGTTTTTAGAAAATGAGATCCGTACTTACCTTTACTTAGTCAATAGTCACTAAGGTGATTTTCTTAGGTGAGGCTTATCCATCATATCACACATATGCTGATATTGCAGTTTCCCCAATACGAGAAACTGTACTGTCCAGATTGTGATAGTGGTGGACTGTTGGTGCATTCCCCTGATCTTTTGGTACTGAAATAAAATTACTGAAAGTTTTTTTTAAGGGTGACTCTTGTTAAATTCATTTATTTCGAGTTTTGGGTGTTTTTATAACTGCTGCAAGTCGACGGTAATGAAATACAAGTCAGCAATTTAAATATAATTATACCATGTATTAGCCAAATCCAAGAAGAATTTGGGTTGATGTAACAATCAGGGTTTGCCCTGAGCATTTAAAAGTTTACCTTATTTTACGTTTCGATTTTGAATGTGAATTACATATGAACTTCAAAATTACATTGAGTATGGTGATATATGGCTGTAATCAGCATTGGAGAGAAGCAGGAGGATTGAGAGTTCTTTGGCATCCAACCTAGGCTACATAATTAACACCCTGTCATTAAAAAAAAAACAAAACACTAAGATATAGACCATATAAAATGAGTGTGACATTTGTTTTCTGTGTTGTAGCTTTCCCTGAACACATGCAAACATCTTGTAGTTGGCAGTAACTTTAGGTTTTGGCTTGTTGGTTTTCAATAGATCTGAGGTGAATTTCAAGAAGTACTTAAATAGAAGTTACTGAGCCACAGGCCTTTCCAGTTTGTTGATTTTCCAGATCAGAGAATATACATTCTTACATGTTAATCTTACATGTGGTACCTCTGTATTTTTTGGCTTCACTAATAAATTGCTTCAATGTTTCCAATACCCTAGTGGTCCCTTAGAAATGAGTGTTGTCTTCAAGTTCTTTGTTAGCCCCAGTTTCTCTCACAGTGTGTCTGTTTTCCTTGCACCAGTGTTCTCTGAAGGCCATGATTTTTGTGTACCTACCTGTCATCTGTGATGCTCTGTCACACTTAAAATTTAATGATCTGGTGAGTGTTTTTATGAAAGGAACCCATTTCATTAGAAAAGGAAACAGATGGACATCCCACCAGACCAGCTGGAGGAGGAGGCCTCCTGGGAAGCCCTGGAAACATGTTACCTGATACTTGTCTTCTATCTGAACAACAAAAGCCCCTTCCTTTTCTTGAATAAATGGTTATCAGTTTTGCTGTTTATATTTGCTGCTTTTGAAATACCAGGCCAGTTAATTTTAAAAGACAATTGTTCAGTGGAAAGGAGCAGTTTTGCCATGATACCACAGTGTGCAAAGCTGATCTATACTTCTGCACCTCCGAGAAGATGCTCTTAACTTCCAACATTTCGTCAACTTCTCCACACCCCATATAGCTCTCGTGGAGCCAACTGTCTACTCCTACTTAAGATGCTACTCTAAAGACTGACAAAAATAAGCAGTGCTAAGAAAACAAAACAAGTATAACTGATAAGTTGATATTTTTGAATAATTTCACTTTTTCAAAAGATCTCCTGGAAACATTTTGAAAACCCTAATCTTTTCTTTAGGATTTAGTCATCCGTCTGACTGATGATACAGATCCATTTTTTCTGTATAACCTTGTGATATCTGAAGAAGATTTTCAAAGGTAAGTTATTTCATTTTTTGCTGATCCTATATGTAGTCTAAGAATTATTTTCTGAATTTTATAATGTGTTTACATTGTTCTTTTTTGAAACACATACCTCAGATGGTAAGTTATTCTGGGAATACTGACTGTCCTGTAATTGCTTACAGGCTATTTTTAAAGTTAAATGTTTTATAGATTATTAGACTTCCACTTCAGCAACTCAGAAATTTGATGCTATATCTAAATTTCTTGACTCCCATTAGATAAGGCTAGTACATATCAGAAGCTCCCTAGGCTAGTTTTTTTTTTTGAATATTAATAATATCAGTAAAGAAAGAGTATTTCAGTCTATGGATTATAACTAAAGATAGTAATTAAGTTTCTGAAAAACTGTTTCTCTGTTTTCTGTATAGTTTAAAATTGCAGCAAGGTCTCCTGGTGGACTTCTTAGCTTTTCCACAGAAATTTATAGACCTCCTTCAGCAGTGTACACAAGAGCATGTCAAAGAGACACCAAGGTGAGGCGTGGGAGTGTTGTGACATGAGACCTCTGCACAGATTCCCCTTTGAAAGATGATTGATGACACAATTGTTTTCCATGTGTTTCAAATTCCTCAGTTTTTATCTGTCTGTTTGTTTGTTTATTTTCTAGACAGGGTTTCTTTGTGTACCCATGGCTGCCCTGGAACTTGCTCTGTAGATCAGGCTGGCCTTGAACTCACAGAGATCCACCTGCCCCTGCCTCCTGAGTGATGAGATTAAAGGCATGCACCATCACTGCCTGACTCAAGGTTTTTTTTATATATATATATAAACTGGGATTAGGGCTCAATTAAATTCCAAATTTTAAGAAATCTTGACTAAAATAAATATTTGACCCTTAATTTTTATGGTTTGATGCAGCTTTTAAAGTTAGTTGAACTTTAAAAAAACAAATGTTTACCTCTGATTTATTTCTTATTTATGTGTCTCTGTGTGGTATGCAGGGACCCTTGGGGCTAGAAGGGCATCTCAAATCTCCTGTAGCTACAGGCAGATGTGAGCTCCCTGACATGTGTGCTGGTAACTGAACTCAGGTCATCAGAAAGAACATGTGCTCCTAACTGCTGAGCCATCTCTCCAGCCCCAAGCTGGTTGAACTGTTTAATAGCATCTTTGTTTTTATAGTGATTGCATTTATGTTCGTGTGCTGCTAACACCTGATCATGTAAAGTTCACAAGGAACTTTTTCTTGGACTAAACAACTGATGGATACTGTTTAAAATATGGTTTTATTAGAAAACTCTGAGCCAGATGGTGGTGATACATGCTTTATATGTAGTCCAGGAACCTGGGAAGCAGAGGCAGGCCAATCTCTTGAGTTTGAGGCCAGCCTAGTCTTCAGAGTGAGTTCTAGGACAGCCAGGGAAACTCTGTCTCGAAAACTAAGAAATTAAAAAAAAAAAAAAAAAAAAAAAAAAAAAAGGAAGAGGAGGAAGAAGAAGAGGAGGAGAAACTCTCAAATGTTTTTCTCAGTACCTTTGTTTGGTTTGGTTTGGTTTGGTTTTTCCAGACAGGTTTCTCTGTTGTAACTCTGGCTGTCATGGAACTCACTCTGCAGACCAGGCTAATCTTGACGTGCGCCACAACTTCCCAGCATCATGTTGAAAATTGGGATTAAAGGCGTGTGCTGCTTCCCAGCTCCTTTTTCAAGTTTATTTGGTATAATTCTTCGATAAAGAAATTTCGCTTATGAATCAAGGATGTTTCATCATTCTGAGAGTTTATAGGGAAAAAAATAAGTCTATAATTCTTTGTTTAATGGTGGATTGTCAAAGTAAGAAGCTGTTTTTGTTTTTTGTTTGGGTCATCCCTGTTTTTAGTTTTTTCCTTTCTGTTTCCTTTTCTGTCTCCCATTTTGAACTCAATGACTGTGTTTTATCCAACACCCGGTAATACTCCTATTTATCTTTTTTCTAGTGAAAGTCCTTTCACGTGGCCCCTATGATTTTTTATTTCCCCTTTTGTGATCTGAGTTGAGGAGTTCATGATGCAGAGCTTCACAGTTTGTGTGTTGCAATGTGACTCTTCTCTTCAAAGGTTTCTGCTGCAGCTTATTTCTTCAGCCACTCTTTTGGATAACTCGCCGGTATTTTTAAATGTAGTGGAGACAAATCCTTTCAAGCATCTTATTCACCTGTCGCTAAAGCTTTTACCTGGAAATGATGTAGAGATAAAGAAATTTCTAGCGAGCTGCTTGAAATGTAGCAAGGTAAGATTTTAAATTTAAGTTACTTTTTAAAATTAGGCACCTAAGTACTTTATGAATCATTCCAGAGCCATATTGTCCCCCTGTTTTTTTTTTCCCTTGTTGTGAATTTTATTGTTTTTCATTTAGCTACTGCTGTAACTGTAAGTCTAGAACTAGACCAGCAATTGAGAAACTTAGGATCCAGAGTATTTACTACATTGCTATGGCCTTAGGCACTTAAATTCTATGTCACCATTTTATCAGTTGGCAAATGTGTTTGAAAATAAATATGTGAACATGTTCCGAATATTATAAAATGCTACATAAAATATATGGCACAAAAAATGACATAGTGTTACTGCTTAAGAAAAAAGATTCAGTTAAGTGCTTAGATTATTGCATAGCAAGTTCCCACAATGTGTAGATCATCTGGGGTCTTGTGAAAATGCAGGCTCTGATTTAGAAGGTCCGAGTTTTTGCATGTCCAACAGTCTCTTTACACAATACTGTTGCTATATTTTGCTACACTTTGAATAGCTTGGCTATGGATGATTGTATTAAATTATATGCTGCATAATTTTATTTTTATAAATAGGAAGAAAAATTATCATTGACTAAATCATTAGATGATGTTACCAGGCAACTGCACATTACACAACAGGTAATTCAAGTTTCATTTTGCCTTTATAAGTCATCCAGACATTGGTTCTGAATTCTTTCTTGGCTTAAACCCAAGCCTTTGTATATCTTCTTTCAAAGTATGTTGCCATGGAATTTCCTCTTTGCCTCTCTTCCTCTACCAGTTAATTATCTTAAATTGATGCTTTCTTTTAGATATTTAATTCCACCCAAACATTTCTGCCCTCCTTAACATATGATATATGTTACATACAACATCCTATGACATATTTTCTAAGTCATCATTAAGTATGACAGTGCTTAGCATCTCACTTACTCTCTTTCCTTTAAAAAGATTATTATATTTGTGTGTGTGTGTGTGTGTGTGTGTGTGTGTATACCATGGCATGCAAGTGGATATAAGAGGAAAACTTGTGGGAGTTAGTTTTCTCCTTCTGCCATGGGTACCAGGGATCAAACTCAGGTCATCAGGCTTGATGGAAGTTCGCATTGACCTTTCATTTATTCATCTTATTTGTCTGACTTAAAATGGCTTTTCAGTTCCTATCTTTCTTTCCCTTCTTTCCTGTGTTAAATTAGAATTAATCCTTTCAATGGGCTTATCATGGTTTCAGTCATAGCCACTAAACTTTTGCCCTTCGCCCTTGAAATCTAGCAGTATGGCTAAGGCAGAAAATACTCCCGTGCAACATGCTACTGTGTTTATGTGTAAGAAGTAAACCCAGGGCAAACTTAATGTACTCGAGTTTCATAATGTCAGAGGAGAGGGTTTGGTGCTGAAGAGCTAGGTGAAATTAAAAATTTAAAGGCAGTTTAAGCTTCACTTGTGGGCCATTACAGCTCTAAAATTGTTTTTATTCTCATCATGACCCCCTTAATCTGCGGAAAAAGCTTTTAGTAGGTATTGAAAAGCTGAAATTTCCTTTTCAGGATCCTTGTTAAGTACTTTGTTCTAATTCAAAGTATAGTATTATCAAGAGACTGTCCTAATACCTTGTACTGACCTCTAATACAGACATTGTTGGAAAAAACGCAAGAATTAGATAAGTTACAGAGTGAATGGGCCTCACACACAGCATCGTTGGCAAATAAGCATTCTCAGGAGTTAACAAATGAGAAGGAAAAATCCTTGCAGGTAAGAACATTAAAGGTAACTGGAAAGTGAAATTTTTAAGATTATTCTTAGTTATTTAATTATTTAATAAGAGTAATAAATGCTTACTTTGGATATTTTCAGACATCTAACAAGTATACAAAATAAAAATTAAAAGGTTATTTTTCAGTCTTACTACCCAAAGATTATATTGTCGGCCTAGACATTTTGCTTTGCTCTGCTTCCCATCCATCAGCCTCACACCTCCATGGGTGACATGATGGCCCTCATCCCTTAAAGTTATCATATTGATGCTCAGCTCAGTGCAGAAAGTTGATGTATTTTTCTAGATTTTTGTCTATGTGTATAAGCAATATGCAACTTACAAATATTTTTTATAACGTAGCAATGTAAATTATAATTATATGTGTACATTTGGGGGTTTATTCTATGCTAATAAAATTTTATTAACTATATTGATTATAACTTTAACTTAACTTAAGATGCCATTCTAAATAGTTCAAATACTCTTTTTTGGTGCTACATAGCTATTATCTGCCATTCAGGACCAACTTAAATTAACTATTTGCCAACTATTTGTGGACATTGAAATGCTTTGAAGTTTGGTTACTGTAAGTATAGTGCAGTGAGCTTTCTGTTTTCATTCTAACACATCCTCATAAAATTTCACTGATACATACTTGTCACCTAAAAAGGTTATGTCTCATGGGAATCCCAAAGGTTTCCTATTTCCCTGTGCTCCTGATACTATTAATCATCTTCATGTTTGCCAATGGATAGGCACTAACGGGATGCTTGCATCAATTCCTGTTAGATCTTTCATGAAGCTGAGCATCTTTTCACATGACTGTTTGCCGTTTTTATTTCTTCAGTGGATTACGTTTTCACCTTTACTCCATTTGCTGTTTCGTAGTGAGATTTCTTTCTTACTTTCTATTTTATAGCTTTGGTAATAAATTTTTAACACAATTAATGCTAGTTACTTGCTGTTAAGGGTATAATTGGATTTTTTCATGAGTATAACTTTTACTCAAATTAAAATTTAGAATACTGTATTACCCTTCAAGGCCCCTGATGTGCCTTCCTAGTCTGTGTTTACTTTTGTAGGGTCATCACCTTCTGGCTGCTGCCATTATTGCTTGGTTTTGCTTGTTCTTCAGCATAAGTTGAGTCAAATAGCATGTTTCTGTATCACTTCACTCCCTCAGCATAACAGCTCTGAAATTCAATAAGATAATTTCTCTTTTTATTGTATGGTTTCCTATTATATAACCAGACTGCGATTTGTTTTCCTGTTGACTGGCCTTTGAATGATTCATGACATTTTGTTGTTATATATTAAAAGGATATGAGCAACCTACTATATGTCTTTTTGTGCAGGTGAACACTCCTTATACTTGGGCACAATTTACTATTGAAGTGACTGGGTTTTCATATAGGTGTTTTAGCAGGAACTACCTGTTCAAGTGGAGGCTTAGCTGCCACTCTTGGGTTTATAATACTATCACATAATAATGAACATTTTTTTGTATGCATATTGACCAACTTGATTATGCAGTGCTCATTATTATATTGTCCTATTAGTATTTTTCTTATTTGTTTTTAGGAATCATTTGCCTATTGTAAGCATAAATGTTTTGTCAGGTATAGGTGTCATTCAGTATCTATAAGGAAGTAATTCCAGGGACTCCCTATCTCTCAGGATACTGAAGTATGCAGAGGCTCAAAAGTCCTTTATATAAAGTGGTATACTATTTACATGTAACTTGTGCACATCTATATGTTGGATCATCTTTAGATTACTTATAATGTTTAATATAATATACATTCCATCCAAACAGTTGTTGTACAATGTTGTTTAGGAAATAATGGCAAGAAAAATCTGTACATTATAACACAGACAAAACTGTGTGGTACAAGAATGAACCATAGGGTAAATGATAGTCAGAGGATGAGTTCTGAATGACAGATCTATGAATGGCAGAGGGCTACAGCAGAGTATCACTGCATCCTCTCCTCCCTCCGACCCTCCCTCACCTGCTCCTCTTTTGGAACTTTTTGGAACTCATACAGATTCACTTGCCTCTACCTTCTGAGTGCTGGGATTAAAGGTATGCACCACCACACCTGGGCCTCTCCTTTTCCTTTTTCTTCTACATTCTTATTAAATAATATTTGTGACTGGGGAATTTATATATTTTATTTTATATATTTTTACTCCATAAAGGTGAGAATATCTACTTCTCTACCTCACCACTCTGGTTACTCTGTTTTTTTTGTTTTTTGTTTTTTGTAAGGCAGTCTTGTGTAACCCAGGCAAGTGTTAATCTTGCTGTGTAGCAGAGAATGACTTTGAAGTTCTGATCCTCGGGTTTCCACCTTCGGAGTATTGGAATTTACCAATAAGACAATAGTGTTAAATATAACTTTGTTTGCCTTACTTGCTCTTTCATGAAATCTGGAATTGAAATAGACTTATTCTAAGCTGGGAAATCTGAAAATGATGAGGAAATTATGATTGTTTTCTTCTGATCCTTCCCTGTTTATATTTCTGTTCTTTCTTCTTTGGCATATCACTCTACAATAGGCACAGGTTCAGTACCAACAGCAACATGAACAACAGAAAAAGGACCTGGAAGCCCTCCATCAACAAAATATCCACCAGCTACAGAACAGATTGTCCGAGTTAGAGGCAGCTAACAAAGACCTCACTGAGAGGAAGTATAAAGGAGATTCCACTGTCAGAGAGCTGAAAGCCAAGCTTGCTGGTGTGGAAGAGGTATTGACTGCTGCTACTTCCCGGTCGCACTAGTAGTCTGTTGTAGTTGAGTCACTTGGTTTTACTTTGGTTACTGTACTGCTGAGTAGGTGGTGTTCCCTTAGATGCTTAGCTCAGATCTTTTGACACTGTAATAATCATCTCAATGCAAAGAAAATAGGGACTAGCAAATGTGATAAAAGTGCTAATTCAGTACAGAACCAAGATAAACTGGGTATTTTAGTTTGGGGTTTGAATATATATAGGGTACCCCTCAGATTCTTCAGTTTATTAGTGCACTGTCTGTGTCTCACAGGGGCTTAGTATTGACAAGTTTAGTCTTGTGGCTGTATGGAGTTGAGTGATCAGTGAGAGTACCACTGCTAGACAGTAGCTACTGCTTACTGAACATGTGCTGGGTGATGACAGTGTGGGAGTGACTTGCAGAAATTAACCCCATACTTAGGTGCCACTGTTAGCCTCACTGAAAAGATAATGAGGCTGCAGCACAGAGTTTCGTTGTCATTTGCTTACAATCCTACAGCCAGCAAGTGGAAGAGGAAATTATAACCCATCTGTTATTTGCCTGTCTTTCTTTCAAGCACCCAAGTTTTTGCATTGCTGGGATCTAACCCAGGGCCTCCTGCATACTTGTCAAGTGCTCTGCAGTGAGCTTCATTCTCTACACATCAGAGACCTTAAGAGTGTTGGTGTTTGCCACAGCACATTTGTGGATGCCTTGGAGCTAATGATAGTCTGTACTGAGCATTAGTAGAAGTTATTTTAAGAAAATACACAGAGACTTACTTTCTTCCTTCCTTCTTTCCTTCCTTCCTTCCTTCCTTCCTTCCTTCCTTTCTTCTCCACCCCCTTTTTTTCTTTTTTTTAATGCAGGGTTTTCTGTGTCCCCCAGGATAGCTTCAGACTTCTGATCTCAAGCCAATACCGGGCTTTATCTTACTTAGTGGCTGGACTTCAGGCGTGCACCAATATTTCTAATTTTTGTTTGTTTGCTTTGTTTTTTGAGACAGGGTTTTCTATGTAGCCCTGGCTGTCCTAGAACTTACTCTGTAGACCATGTTGGCCTCCAACTCAGAGATCCTCCTGCCTTTGCCTCCCAAGTGCTGGGATTAAAAGTATGTGGCACCACGCCCAGCTTGTTTCTAATTTTTTTTAAGCCCTATCTATTTAACAGCAGAGAGCACCAAAGTTCCATTTCACTAGTGTTTAGAAACTAAAGCTCCACCTATTTTATGTGTAGAGCCTTGAAACATTCTGCATTGACAGTAGATGTGTACATTTCCACCCTATACTCATCATACGGTGTGCAACATTTCTGACTTCACGCTCGGTACCTTGGTAGGCTAATGGCTTCATTATAATGCTATATGATTTTTTTCTATCTAAACTCCAAAACTGGCCAGTGTATTAGCAATCTTAATTATGTTGATTTTTATATAACCTCATTGTGTTAGTTATCTTTGTATCAGTGACAAAATATTGATATAAACAGCTTAAATGGGGGAGGATTAATTTTGGCTTACCATTTCAGAGGCTTTATTCTGCCTGTACTTTGAACTTGATGCAATGTGGTTGGGGCCTGTGGCTAAGGGGACTATTCATTTCACAGTGGACAGGAAGTAGGTGGGGAACTGTGACCACACAAGGACATGGCATGATCCAGCTCCTAAGGACATGGCCCATGTGACTTAACTTCTTTTGGTGAGTTCCACCACTTCCGTGCTTCCACAAACTTCCAGTGTAGTGCCTCAAGCCTTCAGCACATGACCCTGTGGAGACATTTCATGTTTAAGCCATAGGACCAAATTGTCTCTCCCAAGATTTACAGAATACCTGTAAAGTATAACTCCTGCCTAGGGAACTTTGTTTTATCTCTGCATGTTCAGTTTCATAATTATGTGAAGTTAAACTTTGCAGGTATGAATATGATTAATACCTACATAATTAATGTAGGTATTAAATCACAGGCTTTTTTCTACTAGCTATAAGGCCACAAATTGCTGCAGCTCTATCTGTGCTATGCTGTGGTCTTGCAAGCCTCTCCCACTTGTAGCTGCAAGATAAGTTTATGGTCCTTCGAGTGCCTATTTCATGCTTCTTGGCACATAGGCCAGGCCAGAGTCCATCGCATGGTATGAAGTTTGCTCAGTCTTTGAACCTTTAAGAGTCAGAGCCTGCTTTGTTTTTGGAAACTAGAGGGTCTGATTCTCCTGTCAAACCCCCTATTGTGCTATACCTGGCAGCCGTCTCTTCTCAGTCTAACTCCCCTTTGGACTTCTCCATGCCTTCTCTCCCTCTTTAGGACCGTGTCTCCCAGTGAAGCTTTTCTAAAGGTGATCCTTCCCAATAACCTGCATCAAAGATTGTTTAAATTTTTATTTATGTGTGTGCGTGTGTGTTTAAAAATGAGCACACATATGTCAAGACAACTTTATAAATGAGGACACTAAAAGAAGTTAAATATCTCTACAATTGCCCTGTACATGTATTCTGATATGAAGTCAAATCTGTCCCATACCAAAGTTTGCTCCAAGAACCCTTGTTATGCACTATGAAATAATCTTAAATATTTTTTGTTAAAACAGATCCCTAGGTGTTACTTACTGGACTTAGATCAATTCATTTGGGTTGCTGGTTTATTGACAAAATGATTTTTTTCTTAATTTTTTTGAAATCTGTTTTTAATTAACAGTTGTTTGTTTTGCTTTATATGTAAACAAAGAAACTCATAAATGTTAACATTTATTGATATGGAAAATAATTTTTAGTATAAGAAATAGATAATACAGTTACACAATATGGGGCTAGAGAGATGGTTCAGTGGTTAAGAGCACTTGTTGCTCTTGTAGAGGACCCAAGTTCAATTCACAGCACCCACCGTGGTGGCTCATAACCATACCTAACTACAATTCCAAGGGATCTGACACCCTCTTTTGACCTTCACAAGCACCAGGAATGCATGTGGTACACATACATACATGCAGGCAAAATGTGCATGCACATAAAATTAAAACAAATCTTATAGAAAAATTACACAGGATCAGCTTCCATTCTTAAAAAAAAAAATTATACCTGTAGTCAACCAGAAAATACTAACTCTACAACCATAGTGCTCACTCCTGGCTTTCCTTGGATTCAGTTAGTGAGTTATAAAATTCTTGTTAAAAATTGTAAGAATTGTAAGATTTTATTCACAAATCAGGATTGATTTGTTTACTTCTTGGTATGATTGAATTAGTAGATCCATAACTTATATACTCCACTGGAGAAAATTTTCATGGCTTTAAAAAAAAACACTAGAACCTTAAAATTACTAAAGACTGTTTGTTGGCTTGAGGTGAGATTTATGTAGCCCAGGCTAACCACAAGGTTATAATGATCCTGCCTATGCCTCTGAGTTGTGGTTACAGTCACACCTAGTTTTGAAGACTTTCTTTCTGTTTAAGACAACTTAGTTTTTTAGAAAGTTTTTTTTAAGGTGTTGAATATTCTTTTGTTTTTTAAATTTTTATTTATTTTTATGTATGGGTGTTTTGCCTCCATGTATGGAAGAGGGCATTGGATCCCCTATAACTGGAGATACAGACAGCTGTGAGCTGCCCTGTGTGTGCTGGGAATTGAACCCACCTTTTCTGGGTGGGGAGCCAATGCTTTTATCTGCAGGACACCTTAGTTTTAAATAACCCAACTGGCTAATTTCCCTTTTACATAATGCATAATGATTTCTTTCCCTAATCAATCCTTAGGAGCTGCAGCGGGCCAAGCAAGAGGTCCTTTCTCTGAGAAGAGAGAACTGTACTCTGGATGCTGAATGCCATGAAAAAGAAAAGCATATTAACCAGCTACAAACAAAAGTGGCAGTTTTAGAACAGGAAATCAAGGATAAAGACCAGCTTGTTCTGAGAACAAAAGAAGCATTTGATACAATCCAAGAACAAAAGGTCTTTTATAAAAATTTAAAAATCAATCAATCACATTCCCCTATATAAACACAATGCCTTACTTGTCTTTTGTTTTTTTTTATACCAGGTGGCTTTAGAAGAAAATGGTGAGAAAAATCAGGTACAACTGGGAAAACTTGAAGCTACAATAAAATCATTATCAGCAGAACTTCTGAAGGTTTGCTTTTGAAATGTTTAGCAGAATATTAATATTCCATTGGATTACATAAATATTCATATGAGGCTATCTTCCAGGCAAATGAAATTATCAAGAAGTTACAAGGGGATCTTAAAACTCTCATGGGTAAATTGAAACTGAAGAATACAGTAACTATTCAGCAAGAAAAATTATTGGCTGAGAAAGAGGAAATGCTACAAAAGGAGCGAAAGGAATTGCAGGAAGCTGGACAGTCTCTTCGAGCCAAAGAGCAAGAGGTGGTCTCCGTCTCTTACTTCTGTGTTGTGACTGCTTTGTGTACAGGGTTATTGAGATTCCCCACATAGATACTGAAACTTCAGCCTGGTTGTATGAAGACAGTTGCTTTTACCTTTTTTTTTTTCCCTTAAACAAAAACCCACTAGATTGGGTAGATGTTAATAACCCATTTTAATCTGCAAAATATCAATACTCCAATACTTTGATTCTCATATGTACAGAGATAGGTAGTTGTGTATGTATATTCCTATTTAAATAGTTCATTACATAGTTGAGCTGACTTCTTTTTTTTCATTTAGTAGTTTTAGTAGTAGTCAGTAATTTAATAGTATAATACATTTCTTTAGTCTTCAATATTGACTTATTGTGATGATTGACATTTTTCAGGTATGCAAATTACAAGAGCAATTAGAAACTACAGTTCAGAAACTTGAAGAAAGTAAACAGCTTTTAAAAAATAATGAAAAGTGTAAGTAGTGCTATATTTTTCTGTAAATGAGGCTTATAATTTTATTGTTAACTTGAAATTTTTATCTCAATTAGTAAAAGTGCAGCTAAATGAAAATATTGCTATGTACAAATAATTTCTGCTTTAAGTTTGACTTTTTAGTTGTTGTTTTGTTTGTTTTTGAGGCAGGGTCTCACTGTGTAGCTCTGCCTGCTTCTTGCCTTCTGAGCACTGGGATTAAAGGCTTATAATGCCATATCTGGGGAAATTAAACTTTAATTTAACATTTTCTCAGTTCCAGGAATTAGGCATCAGACATAGTGTTGCGAACTTCAAATATCTGAGAGATACCATTCTAGAAGCAAAAATTGTCAGAGATTTTGAGTTGCCGAAGTATGTGTTTCGGGGAGAAATAGATTAAGAAGTCCCATGTGGTGGTTGCTAAAATAAGCAACTTTAATTTCAAACATTTATTCAAGTGTGTACTGTGCAACTGTGGTGTAAAGCAGCTGTAGAAACTGAATGTTACAAAAGACTACTATAAATGGCGTGTCATGCACACTTGTAATCTGAGCTTTTGCAAAACTGAAGCAGAAAGACCATTAATTGTGGTCCTGCCTGGGCTACAGTGAAACTTGTCTGGAAAAAACAAAGGGGAGAAGACTAATTATCATTTTAATTCTATTAACTTATTTGAAAAATAAAAACTAAAATTGTGTTTTATTTGTTTATTTGTTTAATTTGTGTTTTATTCTCCTATTTAAGTAATCACATGGCTAAACAAAGAACTAAATGAAAACCAGCTGGTAAGAAAGCAAGACCCATTGGTAACCTCTACAACTCCGCCCTCACATTCTAGTAGCAATACCATCAGAAGCGGGATTTCTCCCAACCTGAATGTGGTAAGAGTCAAGATGAGATGTGAGTGACGTCACTCAGTCGGAGTTAGTGCACCCTTGGAGGTGCAGCTTAGACATACATGTTCTTAAGGAAGAGGCTGTATTTCAAGGGCACTCTTCATGCATGAGTGTGTTGGTGAATATGTTGATTGTGTGTGTGTGTATTTATATGTGTGCACCTGTGAAGGGCACACTTAGACCTTTCTATAGAAACCATTATTAAATGTACTGAAGTAGACATGAACACCCAAGAGATTGTTTAGAAAACTTCAAGCAGAGACATCAGGATTTGGACTTGTGTCAGCAAACTAAAGTGGGTGCAGCTTTAGTAATATAGATTTGTTGGTTCTAGAGTCTGAGCATCATGAGGTAGACATTTCTAGCTTTTTCCTGATGAGGAATGGGGGGTGAGGGGAGAAAGGCAGCTCTTCAGATCCAGCAGGTGGCCTGGTATTATGAGATAGCAAGGTGAGAGGTCTGGGCACTTACTACACTTACTACAGTTAAAGACCTAGGCTCTCCTCTTGAACATAACAATTACACAGAATATCATCATTAAACATGGACTCTTGATGAATCAACACAAAAACAAGAGCACTCTTCAATCATATCTGAACACAGACAAAAGTTTCCTAGGCTACAGAAAGGACCAGACAGCCTTCCATCCTGGTTGACGTTTGTAGCTGGTGCTTTGCTTCTCTAACCTAAACACTAACAGTTCTGGCCTTAATACACTCTCCTATCTTATTTAGTAAGACATAATTAGACCCTCAGTCATTTATTTCTGCTTCCCAACAGCTTGTAATAATCTATGGTGAAGTCCCACTTTCTTTAATCTTTCTCTCAGATTCCCTGATAAGCCTAAATTCAGTCAGTCGGTCCTTTTAATACTTGTGAGACTCCTTTTGGTTCCTCACAGTTTGCTCGTGTCATCACATGGAGCAGTAATCTCAGTTGTACACCAGAGCTGTGTTGCTGGCTATGAGGGATTGCCACTGATTGTTAAATTTAGATGCCTAGTTGAATTTTTAGTTTACTCTGATAAACAGTACTACACTGTGTAAAGCTTGGGAGAGATTGCTGCTAGATTGGAAAAGGGTACAAAAAGAAATGGCTGTGGCTAAGTTATAAACTTAGAAACAGTTGAATCTTTAATGAGTGCTGTTAAGTAACAGTAAATAGTGTTTATATTGTGAAGCCACTGGTGTTACAGTTGCTTCAGGTGGTCTTTTTAAAGAAACTTTGTTCTCGTGACATTTGTTAATGATGGTGCCATGATATTAAAATTAGTACAAAGCATTTTTTTCAACTTGTGTTCTTAAAGGCACTAGTTTTGTTATTATTCAATCTGACAAAATTATCGTATCTCTGGACTATCGATGACTCCTCATCCTTCCTCATACCTTCTCTGTCAGTAAGGCTAGATAAATGAAGACCCTTGGCAGTCTGCTTTAACCTAGTAGTTTCTTTGACCCACGCTTGTATAGCTCATCTGGAAGGCCCTGTAAGTGGACCAAAGTGGTTCTAGCTTCTAATTATTAAAAAGCAGCATTTTGTAGTATCTTGTTAGAAAGAATTGGTCTCTGAGATATTGCTATTAACTATTAATTTTTAGGCAGACACTAATGCCTTCTAGGTCAGCAAATACTTAAGATTAAAATTGAGAAATTACAATCTCATCTTCAATCATTTTTATACTTTTGTTTTTAGGTTGATAATAGACTAAATTATCCGAACTGTGGAATTGGCTATCCTGTCTCCTCTGCATTTGCATTCCAGAGTGCTTTTCCTCATGCAGTATCTGCCAAAAATCCCAGCCATCCGATCTCAGGACCAAAGGTAACCAAAGGAACTGTTTTTGAAAAAATAAAGAAATCTGTTGGCATATAAGTATTTTCACCTTTTAAAAGTTTGTTTAATCAGCTGCTAACTGCTCGATAATGTATTAGATGAATACTGAATATTCAGTATATATCTAAAGAAAGTACATGCACCAGATGTTTGCGGGATCACTGCAGTTTATAAAGGCTTAGATATCAGTCTGAGTAATCTTTACTTTTTATTAGCTGTTTTACCAAGTTTACAAGATGAAGTCAGATTGCTAATATACTACTGGTGTATTCAGTTTTCTTACTTTCTTGTCAGAAGTTATGTATCTGTAGGGCAAGCTTATAGCCAGCAAATTCTAAAATATAGTTTGGCAACATTGTCTCAAGTGGTATATGAGAAGCAATCTTCTTACCCTTGATTTACTAGCAAATTTTTTCCTATCCAGTTTATTTCTTATTTTTTTGTTTATTTTTGTTTTCGTAAAGGTTTCTCTGTTGTAACTCTAGTTGTCCTGGAACTTACTCTGTAGACCAGACTAGCTTTGAACTCACAGAGATCCACCTGCCTCTACTTCCTGAGTGCTGGGATTAAAGGCATGTGCCACCGCTGTCCACTCCAGTTTATTTCTTGATCATCATTATTACAACTAATATTTTGGCACCTAGTTATATATACTTAAATATATGGGCAGTCTTTTTTTTTTGTTTTTGTATGTGTGGGGGGAGGGGCGGGATGTTGTTCAGAGTTCAAGTTTTTCTCCCCATCTACCTTTTAGGTTTCAGTGACTGAACTCAGGTCCTCAGGCTTGGCTATAGGTGTCTTTGTCCAATGAGCTCTCTGCCTACCACCCTCCATGGCTTTTGCATCTCAGAACCTCTTGTTTTGTGATCTCTGTGTTTTCTTTTTTAACAAGGATGTATTTTTATTCATGTGTGTATATCTGTGTAAATGTGTGCCGCATGTGTGCCAGTGCCCGTGGAGGCCATGAGGGTATTCCTTCCCTGGAGCTGGAAGTACAGGTGGTTGTGAGCCACCTAACATGGTTGCTGGGAAACAGACTCTGGACCTCTGCAATAGCTTCAAGTGATTTTAATTGGTAAACCATTTCTTCAGCCCCTCTCTATTTTTTTTTAACCATGAACCTCCAACAGTAAAAACAAACAACAAAAAAGCACAAAGTTGAATATTCACTAAGGGAGAATATCTTTTTTGTGAATTGTACCCATGTGCTCCTAAATGACTATATTATTTACAGTATAATTTAGCGGTTTAAGAAAATAGGATCTAAGCTGGGAGGGACTGGGGGGTTGGCACACACCTTTAATCCCAACACTCGGGAGGCAGAGGCAGGTGGATCTCTGTGAGTTTGAGGCCAGCCTGGTCTTCAGAATGAGTTCCAGGATAGCCAGAGTTACAACAGGGAAATCCTGTCTTGAAAAAACAGAAAAGAAAGAGAGACAGAGAGAGAGAGAGAAAGAAAGGGGGGGAGTAAAGAAGGAAGAAAGGAAGAATGGAAGAAAATAGGATCTAAGTGGGAATGGCAGCAGCAGCTGCCTGCAATCCAGAGGCTGAAGCAGAAAGCTCAAGCCAGCTAAGGCTGCGCCTAGTGGTGCACATCTTTAGTCCTGCACTCTGGAGGCAGAGGCAGAGGCAGGCAGATCTCTATGAGTTTGAGACCAACTTGGTCTACAGATCAAGTTCCAGAAAGTCAGTGCTACATGGAGCTTGTATTAAAACAAAACATGACATTTTTCCAAAGCTCTTACAGTATATCACCAGCAATCTGATACTTATGGTCTTCTGCATCTTTCCAAGACTGCATTCTCAGCTTAATTGTAGCTATGTAGTCAGTGAATGGAAGTATCTCATTAATTGTAGCTATGTAGTCAGCGAATGGAAGTATCTCATCATGGTTTTAACTTTCACTTCCCTAAAAGTTACTGAGAGCTGCGCATGGTGGCCCATGCCTTTAATCCCAGCATTCCGGAGGCAGAAGTAGGATGATTCTGTGGCTTCCCGAGGGCAGCCTGGTCTACATAGTGAGTTCCAGGACAGCTAGGGTTGCATAGAGACCATGTCTCTAAAGTTTCTGAGATTATGTTCTTTTCATTTTCTTTATTGCCCTCAGTATATCTGTTTTGTGAAGTTGTTTTTTGAATCTTTCTCAATTAAAAAACAAAAAAACTTGTGGGAGTTGACTTTCTCCACCATGTAAGCTCTGGGGATTGAACTCAGGTCATCAGGCTAGGTGGCAAGCACCCAATCTGCTGAGCCATCTCACAGTTCTATTTCCAATTTTATAAACAATGTCTTACTGAGACAATTCTGTATATATTCTGGGTATATATCCTCCATCAGATATATGGAAATGTTTTCTGTCAGATCGTGTCTTCTTTTTTTTTCTTATCTATTTCCTTTCCTTTCTTCCTGCTTTGTTTCAGGGGGACAGAGTCTCACTCTGTAGCCCAGGATATGTTCCTTATGCCTCAGTCTTCCCGAATATTGAGATTGTAGGTGTGTGCCACCTTGCTGTTGGCTCCGTTTTATGTTATTGATGGCCTTTTGAGTCATAGAACTTTAAAATTAAAAAAAACAAAACAAAACCAAAAACTTATTTTTTGTGTGTGGATGCTTTGCCTGCTAGGCAAGCACTTTGTCACTGAGCTACATCCCAGCCTTGATGATTTTAGATAGGGTTTTGCTCTGTACTTACGGCCTTAAATCCATCATCCTAACTTGTGCTTTCCAAATGCTAATGTTAGATCTGTATGTACTTCTGTGCCCAACTAAGATTACTGATTTTCTCAGTTTGGCTCCATTCTACTGCTGAACCTTTTTCACTTTTAAAATTCTTATTTGTTTCCTTTTCTTCTTTTTTTCTTCCCCTTTCCTTGGTGCTGAGAATGGACTCTAGAGCCTTGTGCATGCTAAGCAGGTGGTCTACCACTGAATCATGTAGCCTCAAGCCCTATCTTTTTTTTCTTTACATTTGTTTCATGAGTGTTCTGCTAAAGCATGGTTATTATGGGTGCATTAGTGTTTTTCTGCAATTAAAGATCCTTATTCAGTTGGAGGTCTTACTCATTAAAGGTCTGATTTATTTGTTTTTATTTATTTTACTTATAAAATAAATTTATTTTATTTATAGACTGTGTTTTCCGTGTCAGCTGTTCATGTAGGATTTGCTGTGTCATTTGTGTCTGTCCCCAATGTGCAACATCCAGAGGCCATTCTATGACCTGTGAGCAGAACCCCTATAGTTCAGTGATTGGAGTCAGATGGTGCATTTGTAGCTCATAAGATTGTTTTGTTTTTGTTCTGAGAACCATAGCTCCTTCTTAAATGTGCTGTGCCCACATTCCACCACTGTTTTAGAGTCTCAATGTCATGGTGTGTGACCTCAAGGTTTATCCTGTTCCTATTTGCTTCCTGTGTTTTGCATCTTTTCCTTGTCTGCCTTGTCTTTGATTTTTTGGTGACTCTTGGTGTTACATTCACAAATGAGAGGAACCTTGTGAGAGATACTTGTGTTTGGCTTATTTTGCTTAATGTGATATCCTTCATTTCCATTAACTTTACTTCAAAGGATTTGAATTAATACTCTGTGTGTGTGTGTGTGTGTGTGTGTGTGTGTGTGTGATCACACCACGTTTCTTCTTCTAGGCTGATTCTGTGTTAGCTGTAGTGAACTATGATACAGTGAACATGGGTGTATATTTTATCTTTTTTGTATTCTGGCTTTGATTCCTTTGGGCGTACACCCAAGAATGAAATGGATTCATAGTGATTCCATGTGTAGTGTTTTGAAGAGCCTCTGTATTGACGTTTACAGTAACTGTATTCACTTACACCTTCACCAGCAGGGTATGAATTTCTTTATTGCCAAATCCTCACCAGCACTTGTTTTTATTTTGTTAATTGCCATTCTGCCTGGGACAAGAAGTTACTTTATTATAATTTTGGTTATTTCCCTGAAGGATAAAATAAAATTGAGCAGTTTTTCCATATTGGCTATTTTTATGACTTTGGGAAAGTATCCATTTAGATCATTTGCATATTTTAAATTAGATTCCTTGTTTTGTTGAATTGTTTTGGTTTTGTATATTTTGGGCATAAACTCTCTGTTAGATACATGATGGCAGATATTCTCTCCAATTCTGTAGATTGTTCTTTGCTGATTGTTTCTTTTGCCTGGAGAAGCTTTTAATTTTATGTAGTTTCATTTGTGAATTTTTACTTTTCTTTCCCATGCTTTTGGGGTTCTGTCCAGAAATCATTGCCTGTCCAGTGTCTTAAAGTGTTTGCCCTCTAGTAGTTTCAGAGTTGCTGAGGGCTCTTCATCCATTTCGAGTTGATTTTTATTCAAGGTGCAAGGGTAAGTTCAGTCTTAGGCGAGTAGATACCCACTTTCCCCAGCACCACTTCTGACATGGCTGTCCTTTTCTCTAATGTATTCTTTGGTACCTTTGTCAAGAGCTAGTTGGCTTTAGCTGCATGGATTTATCTTGGGTTCTGCCTTCTGTTTCATCATGTATCTCCTTTTGTGCCCGCACCAGGCTGCTTTGGATACTGCGACTATAGTGTGCCGCACAGCTGACGCCTTCGGCTTTGCCTTTGCTCAGGGTTGTGTTCTCTGCTGTCTTATGTGCGTCTATGTATCAGTAGGATTTTTTCTTTTTCTAGTTCGTGGAAGAATGTCTTTGGGATTTTGATAGATAATTCATTGAGTTTGTCAATAAATTTGGGTAAAATGGACATCTTAATTATATTGACTTGTTCAACCCTTTCATGTTTTAATTTCTTTCTTTGGTGCTTTTAAGTTTCATTGTAGTTTTGTATTCTGTAGTTAAGTTTTATTCCTTGATACGTGTTTGTTTTTACAGCTACTGTGAATGAGATTACTTTTATGATTTTTTTCTCATTTACTGTGAATAGAAAAATTACTTACTTTTATATAATTTTGTAGCCTGCTACTTTACTGAGTTTCTTTTTCAGTTTTAATCATTTTGGAGAAATCTTTAGACCTTTGTTAATGTTAATGCCTTGCTGATAAAACCTCATAGTACATTATTACTTTAAGCTACTCTATCTTATAAGCTGACATTTTATCTTAGATCACTGGTTCTCAATCTTCTTAATGCTGGAACCCTTTAATACAGTTCTTCATGTTGTAGTGACCCCCAACCATAAAATTATTTTCATTGCTACTTGATAATTGTTTTGCTACTGAGCAGTTCCTAAGACCATCAGAAATATGTATTTTCTGATGTTTGCAACCCACAGGCTGAAAACCGCTATTTAGATTGTCATGTATATTCTTTATTATTTTGGGTTTTTAAAATTTAAACTCAGAAGCAGGCAGATCTCTGAGTTCAAGGCCAGCCTGGTCTGCATAGGATTAGTTCTCAGACAGCCAGAGAAACTTGTCTTGAAACCTCCCCCCCAACCCCAAATTTTAAATCCAAATATCTTACTTAGAATCTTTAAATAAATGTAGCTTTTTAAAAGACATGGTTTTCAGAAATACAAAGTAAACACATTATTGTGGCAATTAGGGTTTTTGTTCATTTTTGAGACAGCCTTGCTCTGTAGCCTAAACCTTCAAACTCTTGATCCTTCCAGCACACAGGATGTGGGCATATGCTACCAGGCCAACAAAGCCTTGGGTAGTTTCAGTCCTATAATTGACCAGAACTGTTGGGAGTCAGGGGAGCTGTTTTGGTGAGGAAAGGTTAGATTATTTTCAGTCTCGAAAGAATGTGTTTGTGCTGTAAAATATAGGCAAAGTCTCTATTTTTATTATCTAGATTTATTAAGCAGTAAAATCTATCCTCTCAGTTCTGAGTTCATGAGCTGTTCTCCCTACAGGTTCAGTTTAACTTGCAGCTTTCAAAACCAAACACATCTCTAGATGCGCAGCCAGGAGCAGCTGTTAATAGGCCTTGCTCAACTGATAAGGAAAAGTAAGTACTCAATGGACTTAAAATTTAATGTTTACCAATTTGAAAGTCATTTTAAGATTTATTTTTATTTTATGTGTTTGAATGTTTTGCCTGTGTGTATGCTTGTACACAACATGTGTGTCTAGTTCCAAGCAGAGATCAGAAGATGCCAGATCTTCTAGAACTGGAGTTAGAGATGGTTGTGGGCGCTGGGAAGTGAAGGCAGGCAGGTTCTCTCAAGAACAACTCTTAACTGCTACACCATCTTTCCAGCCTCTTGAAAATAATTTTAAAAAGTTAGCAGAGTTTGAAAGCCATAATGTCTGCTACTTATCTCCAACTTCTTTTTTTTTTTTTTTCCCCCGTTTTTGTTTTTGTTGGCCTCTAACAGAAATCCACTTGCCTCTGTCTCCCAAGTCCTGGGATTAAAGTTATGCACCACCAGCTGGCTTGTTTGTCTTTTGAGACAGATTCTCACTATTTAGCTCTGGCTATCCTCTAATTCTGTAGACCAGAGGATGGCCTCAAACTCAGAGATACTGCTTGCCTCTGACTCAAGTACTGGGATTAAAGGTCTGTGCCACCAAGCCCAGTTTATCTGAGACATTTTAAAATGAAAATTTAGTTACTTTAAGCTATGAGAAAGTGATTTCTCCTGTATATGGCTTTAAATTATAGGATCCCTCTTTGATGTATAGTAAAAGATTCTCTTACAAGTAATAACTACTCTTGTAAATATCTGGATATGTACATAGAAATATCCAAAGCTAGGCATGGTGGCACATAACTTTAATTCCACTACTCAAGTGGCAGAGACAAGCAGATCTTTGTGAGTGCAAAGGCCATGGCTAGGTAGTATGAACCTGTCTCAGAAAGAGAGTTACAGAGATGGTTCAGTGGTGCTCTCCGGAGGATCTGGGTTTGATTCCCATGTCCACATGGCTGCTTACAACCTTTTGTACTCCAAAGGAGATCTGAAGCCCCCTTCTGGCCTCCACAGGCACTGCACATGTGCAGACATACATGCAGGCACCACACCCATATACATAAAAATAAACATACACACAGAAAACTTTTTATATTAGTGATATTCTAAAATCAGTTATGTACTTTTATTCTATCATGTGTCATTTATTTGCTTTTTCTAATAGCATATTTTATTGACTCTAGTAAACTCAAGATGATATTCTCAGGATATTAGCTGGTTTCTCTGTATTTTCTTATCTTCCCCTCTTCCCCCATGTCCATGTGCTTGCCATTGTGTAAAATCTTATGGTACTCATAGAATTTTCATTTCTGTTACAGTCCTTACCCTAGTTCTTAGTATAGTTTAAAGTTTATTCCTTTTTTTCTCAGAAGGAAGATATTATGTATAGGTGTATAAGTAGGTTTTTTTTATTTGCTTAGGAAACCAGTGAAGTGTACACAGGTTAAGTATCCTTTATTCAAAACATTTGCGACCAGTAGTACTACTTCAGATTTCTGCAGCTTTAGAATTTTGGAATATTCACATATACATACTTAGTTGTAGTAAGATCTTTTGAAGGAGTTTTGTGATCTTGGTTTCTCTAAAAACACAAAATGTTTTTGTGCCCATTCCAGGGGTAATGGATGAAAATGAGTTTTGATTTAGGCTATTTGTTACTGATAGATTTAATTTGCTTACATGCCACTGTGAAAAACATAATTAGTCACTTGCAGCTTGTCCTTCAGATTACATGCAGCTTAGACTACCGGGAACTTTGCTCAGAGTATGTATGGGTTGAGGTCCAGATTGCCAGGGAGGGAATTAGGTTCGGGGATATTGTGTTGAATATTAGTTAGTCTGGCTATCAGCTCCTGCTCTCCCAGTTCCAGACCGTCAACAAGGGCAGTGGATGGATCTCTCTCTCTCTCTTTCTCTCTCTATCTTAAAACAAGCTAGGTAGCAACCTGCTGCACTTATTTATCTTAGAAAGGGACCTAAACCTAAAAAAGATTGATGTTTCTCCTACGCACAGGCTGCAAGTACGTTAAGTACAGTTTTTTAATGCACCTGTTTCACCAAAACCATCGTCAAATGAAGTCAACAGATGTAGAATTGTCAACTTACGGCATCATGTGGGTGGTCCAAAATTTCTGAGTATTTTGAATTTGTCAACTATTGACACTTCACATACAGAGAGACAGAGACAGAGAAAATGAATGATAAAACTTAAAATTTTTTTTTCTTAAGTGGTGAAAATTTAGGACTGGAATCCAAATACTTGAAGAAAAGAGAAGACAGCATTCCTTTACGTGGACTTAGCCAGAATCTATTTAGTAATTCAGGTGAGGAGACGTCTGTACTAAGTCTGGCGCAATGTTGTTTCATTAAATGTGTCTAAAGACTGAGGTAATAACAGGTTTGTGTGTTTTGTTCTCTTTTGCAGACCATCAGAAAGATGGCATGCTGGGAGCATACCAGACATCTTCCAAACCCACAGTTCTGCCCTCTTCAACTTCAGCATATTTTCCTGGGCAGTTACCAAATAGTTAATGCCAACATCTTTTGCTTCTTACTGAGAGTTGAGACCTTCAAATGGTTTAACAATCCATTAATAACAAAACCAACCTTTTCTCATTCTCATTAGCTCACTTGGACCGCTTAGAATGCTGCTGCAATTTACAAAAAGGATTACTAAAGATTTGGAGTAAACGGCATTTCTTTATTCTGTGAACAGAATGTTTCTTAAAATAATCACCAAATTTTATCAGATTCTTACCAGTTGGTCTGACACCCTAATGGAAAATGCACCCTGAAAGTAAGAAGCTGAAGAAAGCTTGCAAATTTATACTGTCACTTTATCAGTAAAGTAATTCTTACTTTGCCGCTTAAGAAATGGGAGAAATAGCTTCTACCTGTGATCATTGATCTTTATACTAAAGTCCTTATATTACTTAAAAAGCTTTTTTTTTTCCTCATTTAGAAAAAGCATAAAAAAGTATGTATTATCTTTTTTTTTTTTTGGAGACAGGGTCTATTATGTAACTCAGGCTGTCCTGGAACTTGCTATGTAGACCAGTTGGCCTCAAACTCAGAGATCCATGGGCCTCTGTCTCCTAAGTGCAACTAAAAGTGTATACCATCACGCCTGACTCATATATTTATATGAGTATATTTAAATGAGTGAAATGAATTAAGTATTCATTGTGAGAAAATTATTTTCTCTGAAACATTTTGATTTATGAAATAATTTTATATAAAAATTTGGATAGCATATTTCATGACTAAAAATACTTTATAGTCATCTGGGCGGATGTATAAAGCATCATAAATATTCTTGGTACTTTTATAGTATCAAAATTTGCACTCAAGTGTTAATAAAGTAGGAATATTAACTATTGAAGTTACAACTTTCTCCCAACTAAAAACTTCCAAGAACTATTTCTTGGAAATTAAGTAGTTTCAAAAAACCTTCATGCTGGGGGCAGGCTAGAGAGATGGTTCATTGGCTAAGACCCTATATTGCTCCTACATAGGACCTGAGTTTAGTTCCCAGCACATGCTAGAATGGCTTAAAGTGGTCTGGAACTCACTCCTGAGGATCCAATGTCCTCAGCAGACAATGCACTTGTGTACAAATATCCATGTATGGGCAGACATACAAAACACAGAATTTTCTAAATCTTAAGAACATACAACTCCCCATAATCTTAGGGATCCCATTTTGTTTTCTTGTTGTCAGCTACCAAAGGAAATTAAAATCCTCATAAAGATTTCAAAATACAATCATGTGATCTTCTAAAAAAGTTTCAAGGGGCTGAAGATATGGTTCAGTGGTTAACATCAGCTGCTCTTCCAGAGGACCTGGGATCTATCTATTCTCAGCACTCCCATGGCCTTAGTCTGTCACTCCAGATCCGAGACGTGATGCCCTCTTCTAATCTGTGGGTGAATCCAGCATGCATGTTGTGTATAGATATACATGCAGGCAAAACATTCATACACACTAAAATATATATTTTGAAGTACTTTACAGAGCTGGAGACATTTCAAGATAGTGATGTCAACATCCTTAGGGCCGTAGGAAGACAGGGATCTTTAAATCTCACTTTCAAGATGCTGGCAAGTAGCAACTATCTTCAATGAGCAGTATAATTAAAAGTTCAGTGATAGTAAGAATATTGTTACAATTACTTGAAAGCACTTATTCTGGAAAGGAATCTCGTGGCAATGCGGAACTGTTGTAAATAGTGTGTAAAATACATAAGGGATTGTGGCAGGCTTTGGAAGGGATATATGACATATACACTTTTTTTTTTGAAAAAAGGTACCCCGCCCTTACTATTTATACACGTTTCCAAGCTAGGACAGCTCATTTTCACAGCAGGCTGTTATGTGCTGTCTCTGTGCTAAGTGTACACGTACTTAGACAGTGCTATTCTTTGCTCTACCTCTTCAACTTTTGTTTGAAATTGTTTTGTAGTGTATAACTAACTGTATATGTGTTAATAATCAAAATGTTGCTTTTAATGCTATTTCTAAAAACTATGTGACCTTTGTTAATAAAGTGCTGAAACTTGGGAATTTTATATGCCAGAAGCATGTTGACTTGCAACGTCTGCGCTTAGGAAATCAAGCATTCTAGTTGATTTGCAAACTTTGCGTTTCTATCTTCAGAGTTTTGTTTTGTTTTGGTGAGATGAGAGCAAACAAATGGGATTGCAGAGAAGGTAAGTTAAGGTAAGGATTGATACTGTAAAAATGCTTATGGTAAAAGCCCAAACAGGCCTCATAGGGACTCACAGAGCAAGACTTTTTTAAAAAGAAAAAAATCATTAAAATATTTAATTTTATTAACAGAATATTTACATTTTGAGACCTTATTTAATCATAGTGAATGCTCCAAGTTTAAAAAGCATTAGGCAGTAACCACACACAAGATGAAAACAGTGTAAACTATACAATACTTTATGTACAATTTTTACAAAGTAACACTTTTTTAAATAATATAACTGGACACAAAAATATACACTTTAGAGAAATTCACATCAGTAATTGTATAAAGCTCTCTTCTAGAGTCCTGAAAATTTAGGACAAACATTAGCTCTGTAAATAAAGTGTTACTGTGACAGTCCTGAAAGGCCACTATATATATTTATCTACATATAGATATCACATTGACATTTTCAAGGCTACCAGCTTTACTATATAATTAGATTATGTATTCAAGTGTTGAGGTCCTTATGATTATGCAAACATCAAAAGAATAGTGGTATAAGAAGCAGAACAAATTTAAACAAATTTGAGCCAGATACATCCATACACATAGATGTACAGGCTCTGACCACCCAATTTAAATTCTAAGTGGCTGATTTTTCCGTACTTCAAAACAGTAGTGAATATGTTTTAAATAAAATTATGGCAAACAAGCTTGAAACATGATTCTGATTTTCTACAATTTTCACAAGTTTTGTTGTTTTAAATGCAAACAATTCTTTACCATTTCTTTATTCTAGTGCATCTGCATTAAGGCTTTGAATTATTTGACCCAAGATTTTACAATATTAAAATCTGACTCAGGCTTTTACAATGTTAAAGTGAGCAGGTTCACAACCATACTACCTACTGTCTCACTGAGTCAGCGCAACAGAGGTAAAAGCTCAACACCTTAAGGAAATGGTAGCAGAGACGTGCTAACAGCAGAGTTACATATATAGCTTTTAATTAAAGATGTATAATAAAACAGTTTAGTGGCAAGAGATTGGTGCTAATAAACAAAAGGTTTCTTTTAGAAAGAAATTGTAACATCTTTGGAAAACTGTCCGGTTCTTTCTTTAGTTCCCACGGAGTTCATGCAGATATTTCTTAAGACAATCTTAAAGTACACTGTAGATGGAAATGGAATGTACATCCAGAACTATAGGTGAAAACTAAGACCTGGGTGCTGATAGAAAAGTCTTCCTGATTTCTTCGGTCATCACACATTCGTGTCCTGGAGTAAAGGTTCTTTGGCCTCTCCTGGTGCTTGTGTACTGTGCGGATGACTGTGACCGCCACAGTGCTTTCTCCAACTGCTGGACCTTAAACTTAAATTAGTATGTTCCGGAATAAACAAGGCAACGAGGAGAGCCAACAGTACCGAACAGGCTCCAAAGAGGAAGGGGGGGCCAGGAATGATGGAATTCTGAGGAAGAAACAACAGTTAGAATTTTTGCACAGATAATTTTCCCCTTAAGAATAGCTTAGCAACTGTTTGGTCAGATTTTTTTTAAGCCAATGACTTCATTAAAGTAATATTTATAAAATTCTTCTCTTTTCTTCTGAAAAAACTTTATTCTTATTCTAAGATCCAATGTTCTGTGCATGTCCCTTCATAGGAATCTCAGAATAGCAAAGCATAGAACAATATTACTAATCACAAAAAGAAAACTTTTTTTCTTTTTTGGTTTTCAAGACAAGATTTCTCTATTGTAACTCTGGCTGTTCTGGAACTCACTCTGTAGATCATGCTGGCCTAGAACTCAGAGATCTGCCTCCCAAGCATATGCTGCTACCACCACCACCACCACCAGGCCACCTCGCTGCCAGTTTTTGCTGTATATGACCCACAACATGTTTTAATTTGGAAATAGGCTTGGCTGGAACTCTTGCTAAATCAAGGAAACTGAAGAGATTTGTATTGGCTCAGTGGCCCATGTGGTTTGACATTGGTAATTTCAGTTATAAGGAGGGAAATCAAGCAAGTCAACAAACATGTATAACCAACTGACAACTGCAATACTACAGAAGTCAGATGAAAAGCAGAAGTAAGGAATGTTGAAATGGCTAACATACCATTGGGTGCAAATTGACAAAGTTGGCTTTTAATGAGTTTTCATTCTTAGGGAAAAAAAAAGTATGCACAGCCAGTTTTGCAAGGAGGTACTCAGAAGAATGGTTTCTTAAAACTTCAATTTTAAGGATGATTTTTGTTTAACAATGTTGGGGAGTGAAACTATAGCCTGTTCATGAAAGGCAAACATTATATATATATATATATATATATATACACACACACACACACACATATATAAACATATAAATATATGTTTATATACTATATAAACATCAAGCCACTTGATGTTTCCTTCAACCTAAAAGTAAAGTAATAACTTTTGACAGGTAGCATGGTGCATGTGAAATCTCAGTACTGAAGCAGCAGAAGGGTCACATGAGTTCACACCCCATGGACCACACGATGAGTTCCAGCCAGGTTGGAACTACAATGAGGCTGTCTCAAAAACCAGAAACTTTTACATAAAAGCTTTTGTTTTCAAAACCACGTTCTAATCCAGCTAAATAAACACAACATTTAACATGAAGAATTACCTGTTCAAAGTGGTGCTGAGGGCTTGTGTTTGTCCCCAGGTCTGTTCCCGTGATCGGCAGTTCTTTAAGTTCCACATGGAATATGTAGAAAATAAACCCATAAAGAGCTGGTCCCAGACCATTGCACAATCCTCGGATTCCTGTTATCATTCCCTGAACAACACCTATATGTTTAAGGAAATCATTAAGCATGTTATCCTTTTTTCCTATTCTAAAAAACTGCAAATGAGAAATAATCTAAATTGAGATTTTTAACAATTATAGCAACTTACTCTAATGTTATTAAAAGCTACTGAGAAGCCATCAGTAGTTACTGCCCAGTCATAACACAGGATGAGCTCCAGGGAGCAAAAGCACTTGGCTTTTGGCTATAAATCAGTCAGAAACTCGTAAGTACAATTAAAAACTGTCCCAGTTTGCTACTCAGTCAAATACATACTGCTGAGTTTGATTTTCAATTTCTCTAGGATCATCTTTCTAAATGAAAATGCTTTTTTTAAAAAAAAAAACAAAACCACAGGCTTTTCCTTCCTCATTTTACTCAGGGACCACTGCCTTTGCTCTACAACCCTTTTTCCTCTTACAGCCAAGTACAGAACCTTCTTCATCTGTCAGCGTGCAAACAACTAAATGTTCCTACCACAACCTTTTAAGTTTACTCATGTCTTAATAGCTTTGGATAACTGAAGCTACAGGATTCTTAAAAAATTATCCATCTATTTTTTTGATTTTTTGAGAGAAGGTTTCTCTGTGTTGCCCAGGCTGTTCTCAAACTCAGAGATCCACCTGCCTCTGCCTCCTGAGTGCTGAGAGTGGAGCTACAGGATTTTAAAGGGTTATGATAAACCCTAAGGCACCTACCACAATAGCGAATTAGTAAATTAAGTCACAAAAGCGCAATGTCCCTTACAGGTTTGTGTTTTGAATGCTCAGTCCCTATTGGTAATGCTCTTTGGGGAGGCCCTAGAGCTGGCATTCCCCTGCTCTGGGTCACCAGCAATGAGGCTGAGCAACTATGGACTATGCCCTCTAAAGCAGTGGCCCAAATAAATCCTTTTAAGCTGTTTCTGTCAGGTATTTTGTCACAACGATACAAAAGCCACCAATACAGTCAAACATTCAATATTTAAAATTAAAAAAGGGACTAATAGCCACTTAAAATAGTATCTCAGAAGCTGTTTCACCACAGGCAGCAAAGTAAGAACACTACTAAATACACTTGGCTTCAGTACTTGTGCAAAAGGGAAAGAAAACAGATACAATGTTCTGCTCTTTTAATAACTAGCAGGAGTTCCTATCAACTTACCCTGTTGATCAGCATCAGCAGTTCGTGAAACAAGGGCACTAACAGCTGGAAAGGTAATGCTAGACATAGCTGCGACTGCTCCAGCAGCCCACATCATCCTGTAAGCAAAGCACCAAAACAAAAATTACTACTACTACTCCAGTTTACCTGTCAAATCAAACCAAGTCATCCTGACTGTGCAGTGGCTGTGGTACAGAAGAGAGAAGTATGCTTTCTCTGTTCCTCTAGGTGGCTCTGGGAAGTCATTTAAAGGTGTAACCCTATGTACTCTGGAAACAATAACTGCTTCTTCACAAAAATGGTGTGTATTTTGTTGTAAAATTGGGTTGTCAAGTTCCAAACCATAATGTATGTGGAACATTCTTTCTGTGGGAGGTTAAGAGGTTATGTTGAGGATTATACATAAAGAAACATCAACTGAACACTGAAGCCAGCAGTCTTCCAAAATTCCCATGGATTTGTGATTCAGTTTAAAGATCACTGGATATAATAATCTTGAAAGTATAAACGGTAAGTAAGCTAGATGCTCCTAGCTTCTTGTTTGAAAGAAATACTTCACATTTGTGGGCACCTCTGCAAAGTCTGGACTAGAAAATACATCACCCACTAAGACACAGTCTTAGCATTTACTAACCCAAGTCCTCTTTGGACTTGGGTTAACACCAGCCTCCAGGAAACCAACCTGTAAGGAAAGCTGAGCATGAAGCCAGGATGGCAGTTAAATGGACTATTCTCACACTCCACCTGTCAGTGAGGAACACTGGAAAATGTTTTTTCTTTTTTTTTTCTCCTAACTAGACAAACAAGATAGATAATAAGGCTGTCATGGCTTTGTTGCCACAGAATCTTGTGCTGTTTCCTAGTAACAAACTGATTAATGTTCCTTAGAGATGCAATAGCTCAATAATCTCATGGGGGAAAAAAGCCACTATTTAGCCTTAAGCCATTCTAGAATATACAAATATATATGGAAATTTGTACTATGTATGCTCTAAAGCACAAGAAGTAGAATGAAGAAGGAATGAAAAGAGCGGGGCTGGGCATGGCTGTGCACATCTGTAGTCCTAGCACTTTAGCTGAGGTAGCCTCAGCTAAAAAGAAAAGAAAAAACAGAGCATGTTCAAAAAGTTGTAATGGGGATATGGCCATAAGTAGTCTGCCCAAGCCCCAGTGGAGAGCCCCACACACATGCCCTGCACACAAGGACAGCACCAATTGGATTCTGGGTCAAACTAACGCACACTACGAACAAGAATCTAGAGTTTGGGAGAGACTGTTGGGGAGTTAGAAGAGATCAAGAGGCAGGTAGTGGAGGGCTGATAAGATTAAAATGCATTATACAAGGAAATGAAAATATTCAAAGAATATAAAAAAATTAACATTACAATTTTTATACCTACCAAGGTTCTGAACCAAAGCCATACCATGCCAGCTGCAATATTTGAAATCCCAAACCCAATAAGATGGTATTTTTATTTCCAATTGACCTCATGAGTAAACTCAAGACTATAGTCTGAAAGACAAACACATACAATTATCACAAAGTTTTTAAAAATAGAGGGAAAAAAAGATAGTTTATTTCACTCTAATGAAGTACCTTTTTTACACTGGGTGGTTTTTCAGCAGTAACTGCCCCAACTAGCTTGGAGCTCAGTGCTCCAGGCTGACATGTCCAGAGTCAGCTAGAAAGCTCAGAGTCAAGTTTTTATGCCTTAAGCACACTTACAAGGGGTAGTAACACTGACAAAGAACTCTAGGCTCCTGGTGGAGATGTCTATTATATATCAGCCTGAATGAAGGCTTAAGGTCAAGTGAGCCCTTGTGATGGTTTGGATGAGAATGGCCTCCATCCACTCATCTGTTTCAATACTTGGTCCCCAGTTGGTACACATGTTTGGGAAGTGTTAGGTATGGCGTTGTTGAAGGAGGTATGTCACTGGGGGGGGCTTTGGAATCTTATAAGCCCACACCATTCTCTGTTAGCACTCTGCCTCCTGCATGTGGACCAGGTGTGAGCTCTTAGCTACTGCTCCAACATCATGCCTGTCTATTGGCTGCCATGCTCCCCGCCATGACAATGATTAACTCTAGCCCTCTAGAGCAGTGTACCCCAGGTTCAACTCTTCTATAAACTAGCTTGGCCATGGTGTCTTATCACAGAAATACAAAAGTAAGACAGACCCAAATGCTATCCAATGGCCCAGTAACCACTCACAACTTCATCTAAACCTGATGTTGAAAGCATGAGGATTCTATGAACTGTATATGAGTTTAATAAGTATGATTTGGGAAAATTATATTTAAGAGCATAGACTTTGGAAAACCAGGCTGGACCACGATCTTTGAGGTCTTGAATGAGTCTACTTCAGTTTTCTCTTACCAAATGTAGCTAATAGCAATTTCAGAAATCAACACTGTGGATGATGAAGCATTTACAAAAGCATTTAGAGTTGTGCATAGCACATAGGAAACATTTAAGAAATGTTCATGAGTAAGATGGACATTCTTCTACTTCAAATCTAAATGAAATTCAGCATGGAGGGGCTGGAGGGATAGCTCTGCAGGTAAGAGCACTAGCTTTTCTTCTAGAGGACCCAGGTTCAATTCCCAGCACCCACATGGCAACTCAACAGCTGTCTGTAACTCCAGTTTCAGAGATCTGACACCCTCATACCAATGTACATAAAATAAAATTAAATAAATTATTTTTAAAAGAGCAGCATGGATTGGGGCATCAAAAATAATTTTGCTATTCTAACTAAAGCTTAACATAACCATATAAAATAACTAAAGTCTGCAAAAAAAAAAAAAAGTGGTACCAATAATCACTCATTACTTCATGAGAAATCAAATAGTTACAAAGTGGAATTGAAATTTAGTCACTTCATACTCTATGAGGATTGGTCACAAACATGCCAAGAAAAAGGAAAAAAGAGCTGCTTTTATGTCCAGGTGTGGTGACTCAGGTCTGTGATCTGAGGCTAAGTCAGGAGAACTGACCTATGTTTGAGGCTAGCCTGGGCTACCATTGAGATCTAGGCTATCATGGGTTAGAATAAGTCCTTGCTTCAAAAAAGCTTCCTAGAAGACACTGGAAAAGTGAAGAGCATGCAGGACTGATTTCCCCAGGCTTATGAGATTTCTCTGGCAGCAGATCCAAAAAATTCCTTGAGCAGCAATCTGCCAGAAGTTCAACTCACTAAAAAACATCTGGATAAACTAGCATTTATCAGTCTAACAAGTACATGAAAATTTCAATTTTTATTTTCTCTAATAAAGTTATGTATATGTTACATTTTTGTTGCTGTTGTTCTTCATTTGCTTTTTCGAGATAGGATTTCTCTGTTGTCACTGACTATCCTGGAACTCACCCTATAGACCAGGTTAGCCTTACATCGATCCACTTGCTTCTGCCCCCACCACACCCCCATCAAGTGCTGGGATTAAAGGTGTGTGCCACCACAGCCCAGCATGTTATGTCCTTTTAAGACAATAAATAACACACTTCCTAATGCTTGTGGGTGGGGCATGGTAAACAGTATTACAAACAACAGCTTAGATACTGGAAGAACTAGAATGCAAGAATTTCTGCTTTACTTATAGAATATATCAGAGACAGACTAATCAATTAATCCAAAGAAAAAATTTGATTATACTCAAGGCTCTTTGTTAGGTCTCAGGCAGTCCATTATTTCCAGAAATGACAGTTTGGGCTCAATTCAAACCGGACTTGTCTTCAGGAACTTGTGAAACATGTTCCATCTCTGGCAGAAGGGACATATGGCTCAGCACTGACAGGTACCAGTGGTTGCATATCAAGGCTCATGCAGTCCTCCAGGATCCCTCAGTCCCCATTCACAAGTATCCTTGGATAAGTTTCAAAGTCTGCACTAGCTTCTCAGCCCTTCCCTCTCCAGCCACTTGTCCTCCTTGTAACCACCATTCTCTAGTCCCTCTCTTGCTATCTCTTGATATTCCACTTCCCTAGCTCTGGCTAATGTCTAGTCTGTTTCTTTCTCTTTGCTCTGGACCCTTTCAGATGCCTGAGCTGTACGCTCTTATCTACAACAAAAACCTTCCTCCTAATGGAGCACCCTTTTTGGTAGCTTCTTTACTATGCTCCTTGCATACACTGTGGCATACAATTTCTGGAAAGGATGGGGATGTGAAGCTTATTGAAGTTTTGGAGTGTACTTAAGACTATCTCCAAACATACAACTTGCATTTCAAAAGTCCAGCTTCCTCTTGGCTCTAGAGTAGCATTTGTCAACCTGTGGGTCTCAACCCTTTCACCGGGGTCTTAGACCATCTGAACATCAGATTCTTACATTATGATTCACAACAGTAGCAAAACAGTTATGAAGTAGTAGCAAAAAAAATTTTATGGTTGGGGTCATAACAACATGAACTGTATTAAAGTGCCAAAGCATTGGGAAGGTTAAGAACCACTGCTCTAAAGGGTCACAGGGCAGAACACAGGCTTTGCCACTGCTGCACCAGGGTTAAGTGCCACTAAAACAGACTGGGCTTTATGAAATCCCTGCAGCCTTGGTAGACAGACACACAAGTGGCTGGACCTGCACACACTCACAGGGGCTGCTGAGGGCCCCCGCAGTGGCTGAGGCATGCAGGAATGTGAGGCTAAGGAAGCTGACAGTTTCTAAACACACATCACAACTACCACCAAAGCCCATTTATGAAACAGCACCTCACAGCCCTCAACTCAACACAGCTGGCTAATTGTTCATTTACAGAATTCACGATCTTTCTCAATTTAAGAAGCCAGGAGGAAACAATAAATCCTAATGCAGGAAATGGTTCAATAAGAGAGCCTGGGTTCACCCCCGCTCAGCAACAAGAGTGTCACCTTGTGCACTGCTGGACTGTTTACAGACTTGCAAGTGGGAGGAAAGGTAAGTGTGTTTTCTTAAGGCCAGGAGGAGTCACTGAAGTCAGAAACAGAATCCAGAAACACGGTCCCCTCCCTTCCTGGGGCCACATCCTGTGTACAATTACTCAGGCAGACTGGCTGCTGTGAGAATCTCTGACACCAAAGACTAAACTAAAAGACCCTACACTTCAACAATCACTGTTCACCTTGTGGGTTTCCAGTGATCCCGTGGGGCTGTACTTGCTAGCCCTCTTCCATTATTCACACCAGCAATGCCCACCAGGCCTGCTTTCCTACTACCAGGAGCGTTCTCACCACCCTTGGGGCATTATTCCCATTATTCAACCTCTTCAACTCTCTTCGTCCAGCTATTTCTACAGCTTACTCTGCATATCCTTGGCCAAATGCCATCTTGTACATCAAGGACTTTCCAAATTCCTCTTAAATAAAATTACATAAATAATTAAATAAAATACTTATATAAAAATAGAAATCTCCTTACTTAAGATAAAACCTTTCCCCAAGTTTCTCTACCATTTCTCTCCTTTGAAGTTATCATAACTGATATTTCCAACAGTTTACTTATATCAAGTCTCATTCCCCAGAACATAAACTCTAGACAGCAGGGAACAACAGCATTGCTACGTACAGTGCCTGTTGTACTATAGACATTCAGTAAATATTTGATGAATTAAATTCACACAAGAAGTTCATATGAGTCAATAAATTATTGTTCTTGTTCTTGTTATATATCACATACTCACTAATATGTATCCATCCTTAAAATCTGATCTATTACTAGCTATGCTAATGTAAGTTTTTGAACCTACAGATCACAGACTTCTGTGGCACATGCCTTTAATCCTAGTACTTGGGAGGCAGACAGGAGGATCTCTCTGAGTTCAAGGTCAAGACTACAAAAAATAAACAAATTCCACCAGCACATCATTAAATACAGTGATATGAGGCCTCATTTGGATGGATCTCCCTCTAGACATTAGTCTAAGTAGAACAGAGACTCACCTGTGCAATAATGGACAAAATGCCAAGGACTGCTATAAAGGCTGCAACACTTTCCGGGGAAAATTTCATTATCTACAAGGTTTGCAAAACAAGTAAAATTAAAGAATCACAGCAAACATACTAGTTTAACTACTTGTATATTAACATTAGATAGCTAGAAAAAATGCTTATTGATGATTTTTAATTCTAATTTTAATTTACCTATATACAAAGGATTCTTCAGAAAAGTAACTTATATGAAAATTAACTTCTTATACATAATAGATTCCTTTGATCTGACTACACTTAAGCTATCAAGCACCCAGATTCACTTTACAAATTACTGCACCATGAAGTCCTGGTTCTCACCCTCAGTACCAAAGGTGTGGAGCAGAAACAGGTACTCTAAACAGGTTAGATTCTTGTTGGTTATTGTTCATAAAATAGTATTGCACTGGTCAATTTTTTTTGTCAACTTGACACAAACTAATCTGGGAAGAGAAAACCTTGATTGAGAAAACGTCCCCATCAGATTGGCCTCAGGCAGTCTCAAGTCTATGGAGATTAATGACTGAGGCAGGAGGGTCTAGTACACTACAGGTGGTGCCACCCTGGGGCAAGGTGGTCCTGGGAGGTATGAGAAAGTTGAACGAGAGACCAGGAATAAGTTAGTGGGCAGCAATCCTCCATGGTCTCTGCCCTGAATTTCCTCAATGACGGACTGTAACATGAAAGTATAAGCCAAATAAACTCTTTCCTCCCCAAACGGCTTTGGGCAAGAGTGCTTTATCATGGCAATAGAAAGCAAACTAGGACAATCATTCATTTTAAAGATGAGTATAGCTTCCTGAAAATGAAATATTTTTCTTCTGTCCCTAAATATGACAAGTCCACTGGGTAGGAGTGACCTTACCTGTCTGAGGTATAAGAAGAAGCTAGAGTACTGGCCTGCCTCTGGCAGGTAGGAGAGAAACACCGTGATGCAGATCAGCAGCACTATGGAATCTTGACCCACTTTCTTTAAAGACTACAATAAGAGAAACACCATCACATGCTTACATCAAAAACGCACACAACTAGTTTTCTCTTTATTTCATCCTCCCCAAACTAGTCTGAATATTTCCAAATGTTAAAATAAATAAAATAAGTCTAGTATGGTGGTACATGCTTGTAATTGCAGAACTCGGGAGGCAGATACAAAATCATCTCAAGTTAACAGGCCACCTGATTATAATAAATATAAACCTTAAGATGCTTTCCCCCAAATAAATATCCATACTCCACTGAATCAGGTATTCACTCTTTTGCCAAGGATAAACTTACTGCAAAGGGGTCAGCCTGTTCCCAGGAAATAGGCGCTCCCCACGATGCTGGCCGCATCTTCTCAGGCAGCGACTCTGGCACGGCAACAAGGATAAAACAGATGTCTAGCAGCGCTATTGCTGTAGCTAGGACCACCACTAAGCTGTCCCCATACACTCGTCCAAGGTAAGCTCCAATTGCAGGACTGGTGACTAAGCTGGCAGCAAATGTTGCTGAAACCTGCAATCAAGAACAAAGAGTGGGAGATTATCTGGGACACCTGTCAGCACCCTTTCACCATCTTCCTTTACAAGCGAGCTGCACCTTGTTCTCCTTTGCTCTCTTGCAGGAAGATCAGATTAGATTCTTGTCTAAGGAGATGTACTAGCCTCTCAAGCTTTCTTTTAAATTTTGGAGCCTTTTGTGTGAATACATCCTACAGACAAATTCATAGAAAAAACAGACCTGCAGGCCAACAAGAAACTACAAGCTGATTTAACTGAGGAAATGAGGAGCCCAGAGCACTACATGAATGCCCCCTTCCTGTCAGCCACGCTAGTCCTCAGCACAGCATCAATCTCTTGAGATTTCTATGAACAATCTAAAATCACTCACTGATATAGATTCAATTGCATTGTAATTTCTCTCATCAATATTAAATAGATAATTAAATGTTTTTTATGATACATATTCAGGGCTAGCTGAAATCAAACTTAAAGACTCCAAACAGCAGAATTAGGAAGAGCAAAAATACTTGGCACCCTCTGATAAGTGCAGAAGAGCCCAGCAGAGATAACAAGTAGAGAGGACCTGGTACCCAGACACACCTGACTTACCACGCTAATGAACTGCACATCAGCAGATGGGAAAGCAATGCCTAATCAAGACCACTCTGCAGAGGAACTAGAAATTAACACTAGGTCTGGTGGCACAGGCGTGTAATCCCAGCTACATAGACAGCTTTTGAAGGCCAGCCTTGGCAAGTTAGTGAGATCTCGAGTCAAATAGGAAGAAAGCTGAGGATGCAGCTCAGCAACAGATAGCTGCCTAGCTCGTGAGGCCCTACATTCATTCACTGGCCAGTACTCAGAAAGATAGAGGAACCAAAAGGGGAATCCTAACTATTTCTATGCCATTTTGACTTTGAATGTAGTTAATCAACACAAGAGTGTTTATTTGCAACCTTATGAATAATGCAAGAATTGTTTTTTTTAATTTTTTACGTTCATTAATTCATTATTGTGTGTGCGCATGTACAGAGATTAGAGGACAACTTGTCACAATTGGTTCTCCATTTTTTACTATGTAGGACTGGGAATCAAACTCACTGCTTCTGATCTTCACTGGCAAAGCACTCACACACATGAAATAAAACATAAAAGTTGCTGCTTGTCAAGGGCTCTGTGTCTCTCGAAATTAAAATTTTAAAAAGCTATCTCTGAATCCAAGTATCCATCAAGAGGCATTTACCTCTTGATAAACAAAACGTAGTTTGTCCCAAACAAAGAAATAGTACACAGCAAAACAGATGGATCAGGTAAATCTCAAAAGTGAACTAAGTGAAAGACCCTAGACATAGAGACTGTCTTTTTTTTCTTCTTTTCCTGGATATTTATTCTGAATATGATTTTGTAGGGTACAGAAGTCCTCAGAAATGAAGGGCCTGCCATTTCTCCAGGGAAGCACGATTAGGATATATAATTTGACTCCAACAGCCATCAAAAAGAAATAAGCAGATTCTCAGCTACCATGTTTTCAAATTTGTTGGCATTAAATTTGGTTAAGTCCTACTTTGAGATGTGCATCTTCTGGCTGCCCGGGAACTTGAACTTGGCTCTATGCTGAATCTCAATCACATGTTCCTTATTCTGCAGCTTGGTGCAGATGGACACAACATGGTAAATGTGCCCTAAGGCTTCCCAAAGGTACCACACATACCTGTCTGGAGCCTAGATTGGGGAAATCATTGAGATTAGAGATTTGAATAACTGCCAAAATATTGTCTCCAAGATTCTTTAGGGTAACCCATATAGGCAACAGACTGCATACACTACCAAGGAGACTGTTGTTTGTAAACATTACACACCCAGGCCCTTAGGCGAAAGGAACTTGTTAGCTTAATTAGCTGCAAAAAAGACTGTCTTATATGCCATTTGTATGAAATGTCTACCAAAAGCAAAAAGAACACATAGACAGAGTACAGATTACTGTCTGGGCTCAGGGTGGAGTGAGGACAGATGATAAATGGGTCTGAGGGTGTTCTCTGGGTCCATGGAGATATTCTAAAACCAGACAACAGTGCTATCTCATCAGGCAGCCAGAGCACAGAGCAGGAGCAGAGCTCTAGCTCTTGTGTGTGGCAAAGGGCACTTACTTTCACTCTGCACATCAGACGATCTCCTATTTGCAAAGCTGCGAACATAGGCCCAATCAGGGCCATCTGTGTTTGATCCCTTTCAATTCTACCAGTCTGTGGCTATTTCTTTCTGGCAGAAGGAGGGGACCACAAAGATCACTTTCTCCTTTCTCTATATACACATCATTTCTAGTCAGTATTATTGCTGGGTTGTGCCTTTAAAGGCTGGAAATCTTCACTTGACCTTAGCCAAAACTAACAAGTGGTCAGACTGGAAAATTATTCTTGTTGTTGATTTTTCTTTTGAATCAGGGTCTCACTATGTAGCTCTGACTGGCCTGGAAATTGCTACATAGACCACACTGGCCTCAAACTCAAAGATACCTGCCTGCCTCTGCCTCCTGAGTCCTGTGAATAAAGGTATGCACAACCATACCAAGTTTGGGGAGCTCTTAAGTAAAAGCTGACTAGCCTTGTGCAGTGTTTTTGTTTATAATCCTAGCAGAAGGGCAGAAGTAAGCCATCCTGGACATAGGAAGACCTTATCTAAAAAAGAAAAAGGCTTTGCTAGGGAAAATTTAATTACTTCAACATAACTTTAACCTCCAACTTGATTAGGATGATGGTTGTATAACTGTATAAATTTACTAAAATTAACTGGATGAATTTTAAGTATACTTTAATAAAGCTTTTTTTTTAAATCCTGGCTATCATCAGCCTCATTATTACTTAAAGGTTAAACTCACAAGTAAAACCACTAGTACTTTTGAGTTTCTCCCTACATTCTCCCTGTCCTTCTTCTCCCAACGCCATAATTTTTTGCAGTATCTTTGAATGAGAAACCAGTATTTTGCTGATCTAAGATTCAGATACAATATCCAGCCCTTTTCATACATATATCTCATATTTGCTAAACTCGTCCCTGCCCTACTTCTAGCTATTTAACTAATAACATATTAGTATGATTATGGTAGCCATTTTATTCCTAGACTTGAGAAGAGAGCACACTGTACTGCAATTAGTCATAGTAACATGGTATTACATTCTTTTCTTCAATTTATAAGGTATGTGTGTGTGTGCATGCATGTGTGCGTAAGTGTAGGGAGGGTGTACCATGGAACACACATGGAGGTTAGAAGAATACTTGTAGAAGTTGTTTTTTTCTTACCGTGTGAGTTCTGGAGATCATCAGGCATAATAGCAAGCTCACTTACCTGCTGAGCCATCTCTCTGACTCTGGTTATTACATTCTTAAAGAGATATTGACACACACACTAGCACTAGCAGAAACTACACAGTGGTATAGAAACTGTACATGATCCATAAAGCCTCAGAGAAGGTAGACTGAATCCTGAGCTAGATGTTAGCCTCTTATATTTTAGATTAAGTCAATCAGTTATTAAATGAGTACCAATTTTATTTTCTTATTTTTAGGATTCCATTAAAAAAATGATAAGACAAAATATACAATCATTTAAATTCTGACACCTCTTACAGATAGTTCCTGAAATAACTATCAAAGCTTACATGGTTCTAGGCTTTCATGACAGTCTTGTATAACTACCCTAGGTTAATTAATTAAAATATGTCAATCTCCTTAATTCTGGATTAGAGGCATGCACCACCACACCTTTGAAAAGACTTTTAAATGCAATCTAGTGAGTGATTGTAAGTTTTTATTCCTTGCAGAAAGGGACATTTTAGGCATTTTGCAGGAGGCACAAAGACTGCTGAAAGGAGTAAGTATACATACCAGCCCATAAGCCATACTTCTTTCATGCTCTTGAGTTATATCTGCTACATATGCAAATACCACAGAGAAAGTCACTGCAAAAACCCCAGAAACAGAGATAACAGCAAAGTACCACCTGAGAATGAAAGGTAAGCAAGAAAAATTGGTTAGAACAATCACCATTACTTAAAATGCTCCTTTATGTCTATTAGTTACAGAAAGAACAACTTACTTCAGCCAAGAGCTTTCTAGGACAACGCGTGGATTAACACATCTATAAATCCTACACTAGTTACTACGAAAGCACATGGCTAGAAATGACCCTTCATAACAACTCGGCCTCTGTACAGAATACAGCACCTAAAATTAGGTGATATATTCTAGTAACTCTGTAATCCGATCGTTAAACTGACAAAGGTTTTTCTGTTTCTATTAAAAATGGCAACAATCTAAAAACTAATATGCTTTATTCATTACTACTTCCCATCAGTAAACAAAACTGACAAACAAGTCATTGCCTGTTTACTGGGAGCCTATAAAAAGGAAGTTACAGGCTTTCCATTTTATTTTTGGCAAAACAAACTCTTTACACTGAAAAAACCTGAATGGCAGTGTTCCTATAAAGAATAAACAAGGGGCTGGGGAGGTGGCTCCATTGGTAACTAGCTCCGGTAAATAAGCATGAAGAACTGAGTGCAGACTCCAGCACTTATGTAAAAACATAAAACGCTGGGTGGACAGGTGAGCATATATAACCCAGCACTGGAGCATGAAGGCACACAGATCCCAGGAGCTCAAAAGCCCATCAAGTCTAGCAGAAACAGAAACTGTTCATGGTTCATCATGCTCTCTAGGTTCAGTGAAACACTGTTTTAAAAAACAAGGTGGAGAAATAATTGACACTAACAGTTCAGTATTAAATCTCTGGCCTCCACATGAACCCAGATGGGTGAGTACACACACACACACACACACACACACACACACACACACACACACACACTCTCTCTCTCTCTCTCTCTCTCTCGCTCTCAAAAAGAAGAGGAAAAGATATTTTGAAAGGCAAGCTGCATTTTACTAAAAATTTCTTCAAACTAGCTAGCTAAGTATAGTAAAAACCAATTGTAGTGGTGACATTTAGTTTTCTAAAGTCATGCTTAATCATTATAAACTTTCGCATTATCATTCCACAAGACTTCACTCCTACTAAAAGTTTTCAAACACACTCCTTTCCAAAATATATTTTTGCTTGTCCCCTAGAATCCTTTGGTAAGATTTCATTTGCATCTTAAGCATTCAAAGGCTTGTTTTTTTAAAGCTTGGATCCAACCTATGAGTGAAGACCCTTCCGCAGCACATATCCCCTAGACCTTCCTAGATTCTCACTGGCAATACATCCCTCTTCATCAGAGAGTAGAAAGAGTATCAGAGAATAAATAAACTATGAACACTACTATTACCTTGCTAGTTTGGGGCATTTGTTCTTTTGTGTGTGTGAATTTGTCCTCCTTTTCTCTAAGTGAAAAATAATATACATACTCACCCCACACACAAACATTTAAATTCCCCCCCCCCACAACTTTACCCTGCTAGTTTTTGGCATTTGTTGTATGTAAATTTGTCCCTTTTTTTTTGTAAGTAAAAAAATAATATAAGTGTATCCGTTTTGGTGTGTGTGTGTGTTTTTCAGGACAGGGTTTCCTCTCTGTAGCCCTAGCTGTCCTGGAGCTCACTCCAGGCTAGCCTAGAACTCGGAGATCTGCATGTCTGTTTCCCAAGTTCTGGGACTAAAGATGTGTGCCATTATAGCCTTAATGTTTATCAGAATGGCTAAGAACACTAAGCATACATATACCTGAAATCTGACGAAAGATGTATGTTATGTAGGTAAAAGCTGGATTTTTAAAAGAAGGTGGTATTGAAGGCTGTGATGCATGTAATCCAGCACTCTTAGGCTGGGCAGGATTCAGAGGTTAAGTTCAGTGTGTGCAACACAGCAAGATCATGCCACAAAAACAAAACACACACACACATGCAGTTTGTAGACATATTTTCCAAGGTGCCACCTAAGACTGACAATACTGGTGCTTCAGTGATGCTAAGCTACAGAGAATGAAAGAACAGCATAATGAAGTCTTGTTCACAGTATCTTATTCTCAGGGCTTACTGTTTAACTCCAAAGTCTTTTTGATATGAAAATAAACAGATTTTGAGCAACTATCATTTGGGGACTTACTAATAAAATCCATTCCTAATTAATACAGACAGTGATGAACTGTACAAAATCCCTACTTAAGAAATCGGTTCCTAGCCAAATCTTCATCAGAGAAGCTTCCTCTGGCAGTTGATGAGAGCAGACACAGAGGCCCAGGGCCAAATATTGTGCAGAGTTCGGGGAACCCCAAGGAAGAAAGGAAGGAGGGATTGTGGGGACAAGAGAGGTCAAGGATACTAGAAGAAACTCCTTGGAGTCAACTGACTGTCACTCTTAGGGGCTCACACAGACTGCAGTGTCAGACATAGAACCTGCAGGGTCCCTTAAATATATCTTATGGTTGTCTGGCTTGGTGTTCTTGCAAATCTCCTACAAGCCTAAGTGTGTGTGTGTGTGGGAGTCTCTGACCCTTTTACCTGCCCTTGGGACCTTTTTCTTCCTGCTGGTTTGCCTCGATGTAGGGATTAGTGCCCGGCCTTGTTCCATCTTGTTATGCCCTGTTTGTATGGTAACCCTGGGAAGAGTGATCTTTTCTGGGGAGAAGTGGAGAGGGGCAGACATGGGGAAAGCGGAGATGGGGGAACTGGAAGAAGTGGAGGGAAGGGAGGAGAGGGGTCGGGATGTGTTATACGAGATAAGAAAAATAAAATTAAAAAGAAATAAAAAGTTAAAAAAAGAAAATAGGGGCTGGAGAGATGGCTCAGAGGTTAATAGCACTGGCTGCTCTGCCAGGACCTGTGTTCAATTCCCATATGGCAGCTCAAAGCTGTCTGTAACTCCAGTTCCAGGAGATCTGGCATTCTCACACCAACACATATAACATAAAATTAAATTTGAAAAAAAATTAATAAAATTTTTAAAAAAGAAAAAGAATAAGAAAGAAAGAAAGTAGAAAGTTAATACCTTTCTCCAGTCCCTAAAATAATGTTTTGAAATTTGGGTTATGAAATCCAAAAGCAGGTTTGCCTGTGGTCTAAATGCTTCCAATTATCTAACCATCTGATTCTGAACCCTCATGACCCTTACTCAGGTACTTTTTCCCCCCTTAAGCCTTCTTATCTGTGTCAAAGAATAAATTATACAAAAGAATAAAATTAAAATCTATAGCAATAAATAAATCAGCCAAGAAAAGTACAAGAAATAAACATTAAGAAAGCAATAACAGAAAGAGTTACTGAGTGGCTACACAGAACTGAGCACATACATACCACGGGCTGATCTTCATTAGAGGAATGGGGGCACAGGTGAAGAACACTGTTAGCAGCAAGAAGGATTTCCGGCCCCAGACATCAGAAAGAGCACCAATAAGTGGGGCGCTAAGGAATGACAACAAACCCTAGAAGTTCCAATTAAAAGAAAAAGGATGCTGTATATGCATGAACCATTTTGCTATCAGAGAAAAATTTAAAATAACTTTACTTCTAGAATAAATATATCAATAAGCTTTAAATAAACAGTAACATATCTTGCCTACACACTGTTTTTAATTTTTTCCTTAGGGTGGCTAGGATCATCTGTAGGTTTCTTGCCTGAGTGTTAAATATAAAATGCTAATGTACTTCCAATGATAAGGGCTAAACCAGTAATTCTAGAAGACTACCATAGGCTAGCTATCTGTTTTATACTGGTAAGTAGACTATCTGTTTATAAGACTATATTAATGAAGGGTTTGGAAATATTTTTTTTCCTTCTCATCATTATTTTTATTGCTTAAATTTTTATTGTTACAGAGCATTGAAGCCCCAAACAAGAATTCTAATATCAAACAGAAATAGTGAAGTGATTATACACAGCTGCCTACATCTGAGTCAAATCACATGCAAAAACCTAGAGTCCAAAAAGAATTAAGCAATATCTCAAATTATACTCTACATACTTCAGGGATTAGGCAATTAGCATACAAAATTATATATATACAAAAGTATATATGTATATACATTATATACATTTGCACTCACATCGAATTGATCATACCTTTACTCCTTGAATTAGACCATTCATCAGAAATGTATGTTTAGGAAAGGTTTCATGCAATACCTAAAAGAATAAAAACCACATATTATATTTTAGACTCAGTAAAATTTCAAACCACCCCTGACCCTGCCGGTTCTCTGTAAAGCCCCGGCTGTCCTGGAACTTGCTCTGTGGACCAGGCTGGTCTCCAGCTAAGAGATAGCCTGGCTCTGCCTCCCAAGTGCTGGGATTAAAGGCATGCACCACCATGCCCAGCTCAAGCAACCTTCCATTATACAGTCTAGTTTTATTTCATATGAATGTCCAGATTAGCATGCTGCTGTGGAATCTCGCAGGTGGAGCAACTGAACTCATGCTCTCTCTTGATTTGGAAACCAATTCTCCTTCCACTCACAGCACTGCCCGTCTCTGTAAAGACAATGGGGCTTGGCAATGAGGGGAAGAAGCACTGTTGCGTGTACTCCTGACAACTTTCAAGAACTAGACATCTCTCCTTTCTTTAGTTCCTCTTCTTACTAATAACAAGAAATCTTAGAAAATGTACTCATTGTAAATAAAAACAAGGAACTTAGAAAACTGGAGTACAGCTCCGTGTACTCCTTGCCTGGCATGGACAAAGCCCTGAGTTTGACACCCAGTAGAGGGATGGAAAGAAAAGTGAAGGGAAGGAGAAAAATAAGTAATGTGAATTAAAGAGGCTCATGAAAAAAAAAAAATCAATCCTTTTGTTTTGTTTTTAATTATTCAAGATTTTGATTTAGTAGTTCTCAACCAAGTAGCTTTTAAGTTTTATTATCACAATTTTGAGTAGGAGGGAAGATACTTCCAGCATCTACTAAGTCAGTAAGACTGCTAAGCAAGGCAGCTCTCCACTATTTGTTGAGGATAAGAAACTCCAGTTAAAACTGGAGGACGCAGAGCACTTCATTAGCATTCATGAGGCCCTACTCCAATCCCCAGGACAGGAAGAAAGAAAAGGGCAAAGCTAGCTTAAGCCATCTTTTTTCTTTTTTTTAAGAAGATTTTTATTTACGTGTATGTGTCTGTTACATGCTCGGGGGTACACAAGGAGGCCAGAATAAAATGTTGGAATTGCAGGTTGTTTCGACCTGCCAACATGGGTGCTGGGAAACAAACTAGTGTCCTCTGGATGAGGAGCAAGTGCTCTTAATCACTGAGCCATATCTCCAGCTTCTGAGATATTTTTCTGTTAATTACAATAAAGACCTAAGGAACTGAAGCAGGGATTCTGCATAACTCCTCAACATGCTACATTTCAGCCCTTAAAAGACTTTATTAGGACTGGGAATATAGTTCAGTGCTAGCGCACTTACCTAGCTTGCATGAAGAAGCCCTAGATTCATTTTTTCCAACTTTACCAAGACAGGATTTAAGGCCTAGAAATTTTAGAAATGTCACTGAGCACATAATACATTCTAATTAATTTGTCTCTATTTGACTCAGCTGTCCCAATAGCAGAGATAAAGCACACTTAACACATTTCTATGCTGGTTAATATTTTACAACAAACATACATTTCCTATTACAAGAAAGCAATACACAGTACATAGAAAAACAGTATGTATTAGAGCCAGGAATTGGAGTACACAACCTGTAATCCCTGTTGCTATGTGAGCTGAGGCAGGAGGATGGCAAAGTTTCAGGTAAGCCTACACAGTAGTGACAAACCTTCAAGAGGAAGAGTGGACATGGTATACATACAAACTTACATTCTGAAGAATTAATGATGCATCTTAGGTAAATTAGTTGTACTTTTTAAAACGAAAAGACCTAAATCAAAATGTATTCGAATTGGCATTCTTACAACTCTAAGTACATTATTGAGAGAACTATTCTAACTTAAAATAAATTTGTTTTTTTTTTATTAACAAAAACCATTTGAAGATTGTGGCCTGTGTATTCAAAATAACCTTGTTAAACATCAATATTTTATACACAAAAAGCAATAGTTGTGTAGGTGTAAATAAATCTGTCAAACAGTATGATTGTAAACATTTTTAGAGTCTTGCAATCTACTTACATGGTCACTTCCTTTTTCTATGAACAATCTTTAAAACCTCAAGAGTGAAAAATGATCAAGCTCATGAACATATGTACAAGTAAGGAAAGCGCTTTAAAATTCTCTTTTAGGGGCTGGAGAGAGGGCTTAGTGGTTAAGGGCACTCACTAGCAGCTCAGCTCTTTCAGAGGACCCAAGATGGATTCCCAGCACCCACATGGCAGCTCACAACCATATGTAAACCTACTTCTACTTCCAAGAGATTTAGTACCCCTGCAGGCACCAGGCGTGCATGTGGTGCACATACACACAGGCAGGCAAGACACTCATACACCTAAGACTAAAACAATTCTGAGATTCTGTAAATGCACACTCAAGCTAATTCTTCCTTTCTAGATACAGATGCTTCCACAGGTGGGAATCCCATTCTATTCCCTTTTTCTGTACTGACAGAGGACATTAACAATCACCTGGACTGTTCGGTTCAGTAAGACAGTCCTCTACCGTTCCAAATGTAGAAAAACGTAGGCAACATCACTTTTAGCCTTTAAAGATCTTGAGCTCAAATGAAGAAACAAAAAAAAAAAAACAAAAAAAACTTGTCTTTGGAAAAGAGAGCTACACAATTTTCCTCAAAATAATTGTGTTGCATAAAATGGGCCCTAGACTTCACCTTCCCTAAACCTATCAGGGTAAAAATCCCTTCCCTCTCCCCAATAATGGTGATTATGCTTGGACACATCCAATGGCAGGCCCATTCACACACCTGTGCCACCACCCCCAAGTAAAGGTTGGAAGAGGTAGCTAACGCAGTAAGTACAGGCTACTTTTGAAGAAATGTCAGTATTAACCCTCAAAGGAAAACAGCCATCTTTTCTGCCAAACAAAAAGTGGTATGTACATTAAAGATTACTTACCACCAATGTGGGTGCTGTGAGTAGTCCCCAGGCAAAAAACTCCAAGAAGATGACAATAACCGCATGATAAACACTAGGGGAACCTATTCCTTGAGGCTGTAGGGAGACATTTTCAGAAGTTAAAAAAGTAACACTGCTGATTAAAAACGTACAGGCACATACTACCTAACAATGGGGATAGCTAGTCTAAACTGCTGTTTGGACTCTTCAACCAGCTCTAATATTTCAGAAGAGGATATGCATACAAACTAACATATAATGTTATAACATATAATATAACTTCTGAGGCATTCAAACATATTTAACAGCCTTATGCAAAGTATGAAGTATTTGGATCATTACACATGCTGAAATGATGCTGCACTGTTCTTGATACTGTCATAAAGCACCATCATTTGAAACAATACGTGTGTCTCCCAACCTACAGAATTTAAGTACCTACACCCCAACCCCAATCTTGGTATCAGAGGAACCTGAAATTTGGGGGAAGAGTGTTGAAGAACCATGGCTTGGGAACCAATTTGCGTAAGATCTCAATCATTCAGCAAACATCAGTGTATATCCTATGCAGAAGTTCTATGACTATAAAAACAAGACATTTCCAGTTCTCAAAGTTCACAATCTAGAAAAGACAAAACTAATGGTACCCATTAGCTTACTGGTAACTAAGAGAGATGAGCAGGGTTATGTTTAGATAAGAAATATCCCCTGGAAGGCTCACGCACTAAAAACTTGGTCCACAGATAGTAGTCATACTGAGATTGGAAACCAGTTTATGCAAGAGCTAGCTTCATCAGTATGTTTGATAATCCACCGATGAGTCCACAGTCTACATGTCATATGAAGAAATAGGACTCGGTTGGAGGAACTAAGCCATTATGCCATTGACGGGTTTATTAACCCACCCCCACTTCTGTAATCCTAAGGTGAGCTGCTTTGCTTTCTCACATAAGCCCAGCTATGATGTTTAACCATGTGGCACTCAACACAACAGAACTACTGATTATGGCTGAAGCCATAAAGTTGTTTTGTTAGGCAATTTGTCACAACAATGACAAGCTAACACATGGTGGTTAAGAAGAAACTTCAGGGGCTGGAGAGATGGCTCTCAGCTCTTGTTACTCTTCCAGGTAACTCAGTTTGATTCCCAGCACCCACATGGTAACTAACAACCATCTGTAACTCCAGTTTTAGGGCATCTAATGTCCTCTTCTGGCTTCTACAGGCACACATGTGGTACAGATATGCATACAGTCAAAATACCCACGCACATTAAAAAAAAAAAAAATCAGGGATGTAGCTCCAGAGCCCAAATGGCCATACAATGAATACCACAATATATTATTTTCTTAGGTATATCAATTAAATCCTTTTTTTTTTTTAAACCCTAAGGCACAGCACAATGGCTGGTAAATAATATCTAACGCCCATGACCTGATCCCATAGTCCTACTGACAACATTCATGTGGTTACTATGTGACCCAGGGTAGCCTATCCACAGTCCTGGACTAACAGTGGCTCAACTTACTGTTTTTAATTTTACAACAGAACAAAAGCAATCAAATTTTGATTTCTTTCCAGGGTTTGATATACACACAGCACAACACTCTCATATACATGGCAGTGGCTACAAGTCACAGCTCCCCAGCCAGCCATGTAATCTCAGGGGCTAACAACAAAAGTTCAATAGTATACCAGACGCTTGTACACCCAAAGAGACACAGCCTCAGACACCTCAGCTTAGGTTCTCAACTGTGTGCTCTGAAATGCAGTGCTTTCTGCTCTGTAAGAGCAGAGTAATGGTTTAATTACAGAAAACAAAAACTTCAGTGTTTGATTAATATATTTATTTTATATACTTGTGTGTCCAGGGTTACATAAAAATTCTCAGGAGAAAAGGGGTCTTGAGTGGAAAAAGTTTAAGGAGCACTCATCTAACACACTTGTCTGCATTCTTAGTGGGAAAGACATGGCTATTCCATCATCAAGCAGATATGTTACGTTATCTGAATGCCTACAAAGTGAACTCATCAAAAAAAGATAAAACTAGCAGTGGTGGCACACACCTTTAATCCCAGCACTTGGGAAGTAGAGGCAGGTGGATCTTTGTGAGTTCAAGGCCAGCCTAGTCTACAGAGTGAGTTCCAGGACAGCCAGAGTTACAACAGAGAAACCCTGTCTTAAAAAAAAAAAAAGGGGGGGGTAGATAAAACTAAAATTTGCAAATAGCTAACAAAATCCAAACTGTCATCAATACTTATGATGAAGCCCAACTTTGGGACTGGTCTTAGTGTCACAATGTCCACTCATTATTTTAAAATTAGTCTCTAACCAAAAATATTTCACATAATGGAATTCCTAACTGCTTTTATACCTTGAGAAAGTCAACCCACTATGAAGGACAGCAATGACATCTGCTTTCAAGAAGACAGAAGCAGTTCTGGGGGGCTCTGATGCATTCTAGTTAAAAGAGCCACTCTTCAGTTCGGGAGGCTGAGCATCAAGCTCGGTCCTGCAGGTGCTGGACACGTCCTGTGCCACCAAGCTGAACCTCTGGCCCCAGGTCTTGCTGATACTTCCAACTTGAAACAATGATAATAACAGCGTGCGCTTTTAAAAATTGAAAATTATACTAAAATAAAATAAAATTTAAATTTAAAATCATATGTACTCAGAATACTACTTCAGTAAATTTGTTTTACTTAAGTTTCAAACTTATGGCAGCTACAAATAAGTTGCACTACAATTATCTGCAATTTTTGGCAGATACCATGATTACATTGAAAGCAGTACTCCTAACTAGATTTGTTTGAACAAAATACATAATCTGAGAAAGCTGCTTGCTAATTTACCCACACACCCATCTAAAGCAAACGCTGAGGCATATGCTACAAGGGTGCTGCCTGCCACACATCCACCAAACAGTGCAGCTGGTGCTCCACAGCCAGAGACTGAGCCAACCAACTGCACGTCAAATAATGTTCACGTTGAACACGTGAGGATGTTTTGCCTCATTTCCTAAGAAATATAGTATACTAACCATTATACAGCAGTGACATTGCACTAGATTACAAGTAATCTGAGGATGAAGAAAGTATACAGGAGGCTGTGTATCTATTATATGCAAATAGTACGCCTTTTACTTAAGTGGCATGAGAATCAGCATCTTCTAGCATGGGAGGGGAGTCTTGGAACCAATCCCAAGGATATGGAGGGAAAACGAAAATACATATCCTTTAGGCTGTTTAACAGATGTCCAGGTCTATTAAGATCCTCTATTCTTGGGCAATATCCCGAGGCCATTTTCCTGTGTGGAGTAGAAAGCACTGGAGACTGGGTCGAGACACTCACTATTCTCATTAAAACCAGCAAGAATAAAATAGAGGGTAGAGGCGGTGAGAGGAGAGGGATCTGGTGCTCTGCTTCTCTGGGCACATTTCAGCTTGCAATAGAACAACTGCTTTTTAAGGTATTTCCAACCAAGCAATTTCCATGGGCCAAGGTTCAATTTACAGCAACCACATGAAAGCTAATAATCACCTCTAACTCCAATTTCAAGATATCTATCACCTTCTTCTGCCTTCAGGGGCAATGAATGCATATGGTACACAGACACATACGCAAGTAAAACACTCATACACATTCATTTTGCTTGTTTTTTGAGACAGGTTTTCTGGAACTCTCGTTGTAGACCAGGCTGGCCTCAAACTCACAAAGAACCTTCTGTGCATGTGCCACCACACCCAGCCATATTAAATTTTTAAAAATAAATCTCTAAAGTAGTCTGGTCCAGTGGTACACCCCTAGAATCCCAGCATTTGATAGAAATAGAAGGATTGGGAGTTCAAGGACAGCCTCGCCTCCATAGTGAAGTTCCTGGCCAGCCTGGGCTATATGAGACTATCTCAAAAAAAAAAAAAAAAAAAAAAAAAAAGCCAGTCGTCCTAGCTAATTTACTATACATTTTCATATATACATATGTGCATTACAGGTTAGATCTGCATATGAGGGAGAATATACATTTTATTCCCTGAATTTGGGTTATTCCACTTAATATTATATTTTCTTGTAAATTTCATAATTCCATTTTTTCTTTATAGTAGAATACTCCACTTTGCACATGTTCCACATTTCCATTATCCATTCATCTGTTGATGGGCATCTAAGTTGGTTCCATTCCTTGCTATCAAGAATGTGTTAAGTGTCTGTATAGTATAACATTTAGAAAGGAGACTAAGAAAAGTTTATTAGGTGATAAGCAAACAATGAAATGTAGACAAAAGGACATGAGAGTCATGGAAGAAGATACAAAGCTACTTTTTTCGAGTTTCAATTGTCATAGTTTATTCCCCCCTTTTTGTGGCAATTAAGGGCATTAAAACATATCACAGTTTCTGCTGGTAAAACACTTGCTGCAACAAACTCAAGGCCTGAGTTCAATCCCCAGGACCCACATAAAGATGGAAAGAGAGGTAAAGGTGGGAGAACTGACTCCTGAGGCTTGCCCTGACTCACACACATGCACTGTGACACATGCACATATTCACGAACACATGCTCACACTCATTAATAATGATGATGAAGTAACAGTGGAAGCAAAAAATCTTAATCCAAGTTCCCTGGCTTCAGATTGGCCATTCTAATTGCATAGAAATTCACTGAGATGTGTAGAGTTAGGGGCTGGGCAAGCATTTGAATGGCTAACTTAATCTTGCTGTGTAATGATTTCATTTGTGAATTCACTACAATGAAGTGACTTTATTTAATACAAAGAACTATCTAGTTTATCAGTGATGTAGCGGCATGCCTACATTTAAAAACTAATGAAGATCTTATAAAAACAAGTGAACTTGGGCTGGTTAAGATCACTTGTTTCTCTTTCAGATGATCTGGATTATCTTCCCAGCACCCACACAATAGCTCACAACCAACTTTAACTCTGTAACTCCAGTTCCAGGGAATCCAATGCCCTCTAGCCTCTGAGGGCACCAGAAAACATACACAGTATATACTACATGCAAGCAAAACACCCTACACATACAACAAATACATCTAAATAAATAAATAATATATGTACTTAAAAAATCTAACAAAAATTAAATTTCAATAAAATATATAACATGTGAATAACTGTGTAGCTCACATCCTTTAACAGGAGTGTTATAGCTAATTTGCATCACACAAGATCATGATTTAAAAATCATAGTTAAATTTACATCACACAAAATCATGATTAAACAATCAGTGGGATGTATTCTATCATGTTACGAAACCATCTTTCTTTTTCTGTCTCTTTGAGACAAGTTTCCACACAGCTCAAGCTAACCTGAAATTTGCTGTATAGCCCAGGTTAGTTAACTATTTCACAATCCTCTTGCCTCACCCTAACAGTGCTCTGATCTTAGATGCACGCCACCATTCTCAGCTTCACTTCTTAATCTTAGAAACTTTAACATGGTCACTACGTCTTCACATGCCATAAAACGTAGAGCTAAAATCCATACAGACCCTTCAAAAGCAAATGCAATGCCATCATCACTTTCATTGGTGAAATGGTGGTCACTAGATTACACAGACAATTTAACATATAGTAAGTAATTTACAGTTATTTATGCTGTTCTTTCTCAAACAGACCTGCTCTTAAATTTGAGGAACAATGCTAAACGGGAGGGGGACACTCAAAAGCATTTCTACTAAAATGAGGAACAAGAAAAGGGTATCTATTTCCTTCACTTATTCAATATAGTGCTTGAAGTCTTAGCTAGAGCAAATGAAAATAGTCAACTATTCCTCTATGATGATTATATAATTCTTTAAATTAGACTCTAAAGACAAAACTCTTAGTGATGTTAGTGATGACAAACACTTTCATCAATTAGTAACTTCCTATATATAAATAATAAATGTTCTGAGAAAGCAGGAAAACAATCCCATTCACAATTGTCTGAAAATATATAGGAGCCAGAGAGATGACTCAGCAATTAAGATCACCAGCTGCTCTTGCAGAGGATCCAGGTTTAACTCCCAGCACCCACACAGTGGCTCACAACCATCTAGAACTCCAACTCAGGGGATTTGATGTTCTCTCTTCTAGTCTCCAAAAACACCAGGCACTAGTGTGGTGCACAGGCGTACATGCGGGTAAAACACCCATACACATAAAAAGAAACAAATGCCTTGGAGTAAACATAACTAAAGAAGAGAAATCTATAATGAAAACTTGAAAACATTAAAGAAAGTAATTGAAGAGGACACTAGAAAATAGAATGACATCTAATGTGAAAATATCTATCCTACAAAAAGCTGTCTACAGATTCAAAGCAATCCCCATCAAAATTCCAAGGCCATTTCCCAAACTAGAAAATAAAACAAAAAATAAACAATGATAAATAAATCCAAGGTAATCCTGGGCAGAAATGGCAATGCTAAGGCAGAATGATACCTGCTATAGTTTGAAGAACTACAGTTAACAAAAACATCAAGGTATTGGCACAAAACAGGCATGGAGTTAAACAGAAATGAAAGGAGAACCTAGAAACAAACCCCATACAGCTACAGCCAATTTTTGACAGATGAATAAAAACATGTATGAGAAAACAGAAAGCCTCTTTTAACAAATAGGGTGGATTTCCAAATCTAGAAGGATGAAACTAGCCCCTAGCTCTCACCTTGAATGAAAATCAATTCAAAATGGATCAAAGACCTGAACCACTGAACCTGCTAGGGGAAAGCACTTCAACACAGAGGTGTAGGCAAGGATTTTCTAAAAAGGACACCAATAGTACAAGAAGAAAAAAAGTCAAGAGTTGACAATTAGGATTACATGAAATTAAGAAGCTTCTGTACGGCAAGGGAAACAATCACCAGTGTAGACACAGCCTAGAAAATGGGAGAAAATGCTAACTATACATCTGACAGATGAGTAACATGTAGAAAATTCAAAGAATTCAAAAACTAAACAGTAGAGCAAACAACCCAATCAATAACTGGGCAAATAAAATGAAGTCAGTGTCAGAAGATGATGTCCAATAAACACATGAAAAATGTTCCATCTCACAAATCATCAGAGAAATGTAAATCTAAACTACACAGAAATTCCACCTCACCTCAACCAAACTGGCAATCATTAAGGGGAAAAGAATAAAGCAAATGCTAGCTAGGAAGCCACCAATAGGGAAGCTTTATACACTGTTGGTAGAAATGTAAGGTACTCCAACCACTATGGACATAGTATGGTGGTTTCTCAAAACACTAAATACAGATCTACCACAAGAGTGGGGTCTACTTACTCCTCCTTGACATTACCCAAAGAAGTCTAAATCCACACAGCATAGATACTTGCTCAGTAGTGCTTACTGTAACATTATTCATATTACGTAAGTCATAGGAATCTGGATATCACTTAACAGAGGAGTGGATAAAGAGAACATAATATATATACACAATGCAATTATCTCAGCCATAAAGAACAATTAATATGGCCAGGTGGTGGCGGGGCTTGCCTTTAATCCCTCTGCCTCACAAAGGCAGAGACAGGTGGATCTCTGTGAACTAGAGGCCTGCCTGGTCTACAGAGAGAGTTCCAGGACAGCCAGGGCTATACAGAGAAACCCTATCTTTACTCCTCCTCCCAAAAGTCCCAAACAACAAAACAAACTAATATGGTTTTCATAAAAATTGGATCAACTGGAAATATTAAGTGTATTAAAAGACAACCCATATTTTCTCTCGTGTATAATTCCTTAATTTTACATAAATACATAAAACCATGGGTGCATTTATGACATCAAAGTAGAATTAAATTGCCTTGTGGACCAAAGAAGACTGTAGGGAGTATGGAGAGCGTATGTCATAACACATTAGATACTGAATGAAAATGTCTTTATGTAAGGAAGTTCTATGTGTGATGGATACAATGCAATCAGCATTTTTGAAGGTAAACTTGTGTACAAAAAAAAACTTCATAGTCTTAATATAGTCCACAAGAACAAAATAGTGATTTTACTTCTGTGTTTGCCTGATAATCTTTTGCTTTCTATTCATAGATGGACACGTTATAATTGAATATTAGTATATATTTCATACGTATTTTATTTGGTAATGTTACATTTGTATAAATACATCCTTAATATATGTAGTGTACATACTAAATACATCTCCCTAGCTTAATAAACTTAACTACTTAAGCAAGAACTTTATGGTTGAACCACAGTCCCCAGTGTATCAGGAGTTAACAGGATCAATTCACCCTCAAGTTGTTCGCAAATTTTGCTTGTTACATTTTTCTTGGCAGATCTTATACTTCACCTCCCCCTGCAACAAATTAGCTTTATTCAGACCTCAGAGCAGAGTGAATACAATTTCAAGGGGAAATACATTAGTAACACACCATTATGGTGCTGCTTAATGGCAGAGCACTTGCCTAGCACGTGTGAGGTCATGAGTTCAATAACCAGCACAAACAAGTTATGACTAACCTAGTTCATCCAGAAGGTTCAATCATTCAACCGGTAACTATAAATCTACTCTATTTCTTGCCAAGTCACTATCAACTATTGATTTCAACAATATTAAAATTGGCAGAACAAACTAGAACATTAACCCTAAAAAGCAAAAAGGGGATCGGATCAATCACTGATCAATTATGTCAAATACTGTTCAAAGATTGCCACAGACTGACCACATACTCTAAGACACCTGCCTCTGAATGAATCCAGGTGAAAAGTCTTCAAAGGCTGAAACTGCAATGTCAATAATAGCTCTACAACAATCCACAACAAAACACACAAAGGGAAGCCAAAACTTAACTTTCCACTTGAGAGAGAGAGAGGGAGGGAGGGAGACGGAGAGAGAGAGATGGGGTAGAGTTAGGGAGGACAGGAGAGATGACACAGTGTTAAGACTGCCTACTAGCAGCTCTTCCAGAGGACACTGGTGTGAGTTCCAGCACTCACATGGTGGCTAATCATCACCCATAACTCCAGTTCCAAGGGATCTGATGCATCCAAAGTCACTGCATTCACTTGGTAAGACACACATGTAGACAAAACACCCATACACGTAACAACAAATCTTAATGTTCACAACGGTAGTCTAACTTACAGAGAGGCAGAAAAGAAATGCCATCTTAAAACCAAACTCTCCCTCCTTCCCCTCCTCTCTACCTACCTACATCTATCTATAACATCTATCTATCTATCTATCAATCAATAATCAATCCATCTATCCAATCATGCATCTATGCATCTATCCATCCGGCCCAGTGGGATTCAATGATGAAAACAAAGTTCTTCTGGAGGCAGTACCAGTGCTCTTAAGGATGGAAACTGGAGAGATGGCTTAGCCACTGTGAGCATGCGCTGTTCTTGCAGGACGCATGTTTGGTTCCCAGCACTCTCATAGCAGCCCATAACTATTTGTGACCCCTGTTCAAAAGGATGTGCCCCCCTCTAATGACCTCAAGCTCTAGGCATACACGTTGAACACATACATACCCAGGCAAAAACACATACACATACAAAGTTTAAGTAAATAATCCTTTTTTGAGACAGAGTTTTTCTGTGTCCTTGGCTGTCCTAGAACTTTCTGTAGACCAGACTGGCCTCAAACTCAGTGATCCACCTGCCTCTGCCTCCTGAGTGCTAGGATTAAAAGCAAATACCACCACCGCCCAGTCTGCTCTATCTTTATAAACAGCAAAAAGGTTTAAACAAACAAACAAAATCCTCTTCTTGCCAGGTGTGGTAGCACACACTTGTAATCCCTGCACTTGGAAGGCAGAAGTGGGAGGATCAGAAGTTTGAAGACTAAGTGTCTCTTCTAAAACTCAGAATTCGGAATGAATCTACTGTAGGACTGACGCAAGCCTGAGTTTAGTCCCCACTTTCTCACTTAAAGAGAGTCTTTTACAGAACAAACAAAACAAAATTCCAAGAGGCAATAAAGCTGTAATTTAAACGGTGTTATTTCTTAATCAATTTCGATTCTGGCCTTTTGCAAAGAATATTGATTTAAATATCACCCTGTTTTATAAAGTATGCTTCATTAAAATTATTTCTATGCCTGACAACAACAATATCTTTTCTTCTCAATATAGTTCATACCAACTTGGTCAAAACACATCATATCAAAGTAATACTTTTAATCAGGTACAGTAAAAAGGTCCTAGGAAACATCGAACTTCCTTTTTTCAATAAATGTCAAAACTATGACAATAAATAAATCTGACAGTTAACCGAACATATTCTGAAATCGTTCCATATGTCCCAAGCTTTCTAAATTTCGGCAGTTGGACTAGGCCATGTTCTGAAATGTCAAAAGAAAGTTGTCATTTATTTCAAACTGAAGTCAGCAAATCCTCAGTGGTGGCCTACTTACATATTTAGTGTTTTGCTAGCATTGATCAAGGCTCCATTAAATGACAAACAAATGGAATGAAAGGGAACCATGTCTGCAGCTTCGCCGGAAAAAGACACATCTTACTTTCCCATACTATATCCGAACGTGATACCAAAGGATTCGGCCAAGATCAGAGTGTAACAGCAGGGAGATCTCAACACAAGGAAAGTGTACGCTGGTTTTCCAACTACAAATCCTATACCCATTTCTGGTAACCCACTGCACACTGCATAAAGTTCACTGCGAATAACTACTGTCTAAAAGGCACATTTTTAGCCTTAGCCCGTCTGCCGTTCAGAGTCTTTCCCTGGTCCTCGCGCCGTGACCAATTTCACAGACTATTATTTTGAGGCACAAGGTGATGACTTCTCTAAAGACGAGGATAGACGTGTAGGCCCCAGGTAGTGAGGTCAGGCTTCCAACGCCGGGAGCGGAGGCGAACCCACTCCCCGCCGGGGTGACCGAGCCCGGAGCAGCCCACAGCCGGCTCCGGCTCCCGGCGACCGCAATGGGACAACGCACGTACCCTGGCCCAGCGGGCCGCGATGCCGGCGGCCACCCGCCACAGCATATAGAGCGCAAGGCTGTCTGGCCTCCTCGCGCGCCGCGCTGGGCCTGGCGAGGCTGCCGAGGGGCCGACGACTTCTCCCCGCGGCCGGGCGCACGTGGGGCCGAGGCTGCAGGCGCCGGAGAAGCCGCGCCCGGCCGCAGGTGCCTGCCGCTTCCAGAGAAGCCAGGCCGCGGAGGCCGCAGGCCGAGACCGCGGCGGCGCCAGCAGTGCGGGAGGGCAAAGCGCTCCGGGCCCGGCGAAGGCGGAAGCTGGGGTAGGAGCGAGCTGGGCCCGCGCCGGTACCGTCCTGCGGCGCGGAACCAAGACTCACCGTGCCTCCATCCTTAATGATGATCTTTTTGGCCAGCATGATACTGCGGTTCGCAGCCCGTTTCTTTTTCTTCCCCTGGGTCATTTTACCATCCTCGACTCCCGGCACTGCAGCAGCCACTCAGGGGGCGGGCGGCCCCAGCGGCGAGTGCCGTCCCGCCACTACTGCCGGGCCGAGCCGCTCTGGGCGAACGCCGCCATCTTGAGGGCCCGGCCTGCCTCCGGGAGCGCGTCACATCGTGCGATCGGCTGAGTCGCCCGCCCCGCCCCTGAGATGCGGCCACGCCCCCGGGATGCGGCCACGCCCCTCAAGCGCAGCACTTGCGGAGAGGGCAGGGTCAGGGAGGGGCCCTGGGGCAGGGTGGACCCAGGCTTCTGGACTAGCTAGCTGTTCCCTGAGCTGTGGGTATGTTAACTGTTTCTCCTACACAGATAAAGGAACTCAAGTTTCAAAGTTATTACCTGTTCAAATCTAACAAATCGTTTCTCAAAAACTGTAACCAGGCGTCCCAAACTGTCAGCATCTGCATCAACCGCTTTCCTACCGCCACAGAACTGAAGGGAACTGGAAACCGTTTTCCAGGAATGGTGGGTGTGTAGCAGGTGGAGAGGATTTTCAGTATTGATCTGATGCTCAGCTAGGTCATGCTGGCTTACATACCCCCACTCCAGTCCCAGGACACTTTATTCCCCACTAATCTAAACGAGATGTCATATTTTGCAGGCTTAAAAATCAGTTTGACGAGAAGTCTGCTAGAAAGAGCATGGGCACAAGCAGAATACGAAATACAAAGTATTACCACAGCGCTAATACTTTTTTTAGAGGCTCGTCGTTATATAGACCAGGCTAGTCTCAAATCCAGAGATCTGCCAGATTGCCTCCCGTGCTGTGATCAAAGGCATGCTCCACCAAGCCCCGCAAAATTTTGATTTTGGTAACTGTTGAAAACTTTTTTTCTTGAATATGCCTTCAGTGTTGTTAGGTAGTGAAAGAACACAACGCATACTCTCTGTCCTCGAACTGTGCAATGGAAGGAAGCTGGTGACAAAGTAAAGTGTGTACACAGTGAGCCTGGATGTGGTGATTCTAAGATATGTTCACACACTCAATGATACTCCTCTCCGGAAGAAGTGGACTCAGATCCCTCCCTTGGCTTGTCTCCTGGTTAGTAATGCCTTTCTGTTTCAACAGGGTGAAGCCTAAGTGACAGCACTGACTTCAGAGGCTAGGTCATAAAAGACATTCATGTTTTTGCTAGGATTTTCATTCACTCCACTTGCTATGCTTTGATACAAGAGGGGCTATGGAGAGGTCCAGTTGAGGAGCTGAAACCTCCTATAAAGCTTTGTAGACCATCTTGGAAGTAGATCCTATAGGTCTGGGCAAGGTCTGGGCTCACTGCAGACGGCCTTGCAGTCTTTGAGACCTTCAGCTAGGACTCACAGCTTAGCAACAGTACAGGCCTGGGGGTATAACTCTTTTGTGTAAAGTGCTTGTTCTGCAAGCACAGGGCTGGGGATTCTATCCCCAACAATGAATATACCCAACATGGAAGTGTATCTCCAAATCCTGGCGCTCAATAGGTGGAGGCAGAATCAGAAATTCAAGGCTGAGACCAGCATGGGATACGTGAACCCTTATCTTAAAAATGGGTAAAGCCGTACGATGTTTCACGCCACCAAACTTTGGGGCTATTTGTTACATGGCTCCAAGTAACTAATATACAAGGTAAAGGAAAAAATATAGGATACAAGAGGATGTGTGAGTTACTGCAGCTTTTCTGTAAATTTCAAATTTCAAAATAAAATGTTAAAAATAAACTTGGTTGAATGTTCTGTTCCTTCTACTTCCCTGCTGACAAGAAATGGAAAATAAAACCAATTTTCATGGAAGAAGTATCTTGGCCTGATAAGTAAAGTTTTTCATCTTACTTACTTTAAAAATTCTCATACAGAAACTTTTTTGAAGTTCAACTTGAAGCTGTTGGGAGTGGAATAGACTTCATAACTAAACCCCAGGATATTTTTGGATGGGTGTAAAGGATTGAGAAGATTATTTGTTGTAAGCTAGGTATGATGGTCCACACCTGTGCTCCTGGCTTGTGATATACAGATTGATCAGGAAGGCTAACCATGGGTTACATGAAAGCCAGTCTTGGAATCCACTCTGTAGACCAGGCTGGCCTTGAACTCAAAGATCCACCTTCTTCTGCCTACCAAATACTGGCATTAAAGGCATGCCTACAATAGTGCTCCTCAGGTTTTTTTAGAATAGGGTTAAAAAATAGTGTGTCTGTATATAATCATCACAGAGAAATAACACAACTAAAAAAAAATCAGACAGGATTGAACAGGGATGAATTCAGTGCTCACTGAATTAAGGCACATGGACAATAGGGTGAGAGTCAAAGCTGACAAAACAAAGAGAAGTTTAAACAAGCAACAACACAAGGAGCTGGGAAAGCAAAGTGAATGGGTGTAGAGGTAATCACTAAAAACAGACAAAACTCTTTGAAAATAAAACCTTACAGAAAAGACCGTGTAAAGAGCCACGGTAAAGAGTGACATACCTATGTTCGCCTTTCAGAAAGAACTATAAACTGGTGGAAGTATTTCCCCACAGAAAGTGCTTGGGAATAGAGTGGGACATACATGAGAGCTAAGCAGTGAGCTACGAATTTTTTACTCATATATTTTTAACTTTTGAATCAGATAAAATGGTTGACATATCCAATAATAAACAGTTAAATTTACAAAACTAGATACAAATAAAAAATAGTGAACCTATTTTTATGACACTAATAACCATGCAAAAAAGACCTGGATTCAATGAACTTTTTCCATGCTACCCTCCTCTGAGATAGGGTCTTACTGTGCAGCTCTGGCTGGTCATCTTGCCTCTGCCCTCTGAGTCCTGGGATCAAAAGTGTGTACCACCATGCCTGGCTTCACATTAATTTTAAAGATATACTTTGAATATAGATCTTTAGTGTGTGGGCTACATCCTAGTAATAAACAAAAATGCAAATAAATTTTGAATTTTACACAGTATATCTGTCATTAGAATATTGATATTGTAACATTTAAGCTCACAATGAAATAAAAATATGTTAATATTGGGAGCCAAATTGTTCCACTGTCAGAGAACAGTCAAATATAACAACAACAAAAAAGGATATTAAATTTAATGCCTGTAATCCCAGCATTCAGGAGGCTGAGGCAGGATGAACACAAGTTTAAGATCTACCTGGGCACCTCTCAAAGCTTCAGGCCAGCTTAGGCTACAATATATCTTTTCTAAAAATAAAAACAAAGAAACCCACCCCACAAATTCAGTTAGAAATATTGATTGGAATGCTTGGTCTTAAAAAGATGGGTTGTAGTTGATCATGGTGGCCCATGACTTTTGATCCCAGAACTTGGAAGCAGAGAGGCAGGTGGATCTCTGTAAGTTCCAGGCCAACCTGGTCTTCAAGACCTGTGTGATCTAGCTGGAATGTAGCATACCCCTTTAAGTAACTCAACTAAGAAGGCAATGGTGGCACATGCTTTAATCTCAGCTCTCCGATGTAAAAGGAGGCAGTCATTCAGAAGTAGGTCACAATTCTCAGTTCATGGCTCTCAGTTCATGGTTCTCCGTTCAGAGTTAAGAGAAAAGCAGTAGAGATTGAGAGAATGGAAGGAGATTGAGTCAGAGCATGCTGATCAACTGAGAAGTAAAGAAAGTCAGAGGTAGAGTACAGAGTGAGTACGCACCTTTAATCCCAAGTCTGAGACTGATTCAGAGTGAAGAGCAGGCAAAGTGACGAATCAGAGGAAGAGTTAGTAGAGTAAGGACATGCCGAACTCTCTGGATATAAAAAATGGGCTCTCAGCTCAGAAAGGAGGCAGTTAGTTGGAGAATCTAGTCAGATTGACACAGAGGCAATCAGCAGGAGTCAGTGTCAGTCAGGAGGAGTGAGTTTGGAAGAAAGAGTCAACTAACAGCAAGAGTCAGTTTGAAGCTGAGAAGAGCAGTTCAGTCAGAGAAGTTGTGGGAGTCAGCCAGAGTCTGCCAAAGTCATAAGAGTTCAGTCAGAAACAGCCAACTCAGAAGGTCAGTTTGAACCAGTCAGCTTGAAGAAAAGTTTGAATCAGAACAGCAGTGAGTTGAATCAGCCAGCCAGAGGAGTCAGTTGAATTAGTACAATTCTATGTTCAAAAGGAGCTCATCAGAGTGAGTCAGTCAGCAGTTAAGTCTCAGAGGCTAAAACATTCTAGGTATAGGTTTGAAGATTAGATTGTTTGGAGACTGGAACCCTCTGGACTAGGGATTGAATTAGCAAAGAATGAACTGCCTTTTACATCAACATCTACAGGAACAAGTCAAAGGATATAAACTCAAAAAGTAATATTGAGAGTCTGATTCTTCAAAAGTCTTGTCCTGGGGAGTGCAATGGAAATTGGGGAACAATTTTTTTTTAGAACAAATAGAAAACACAAACCTCAACTGTATCCTTGCTCAAAACCAAAAATCCATAAAAAGCAATTTTTAAAACAACTGGAAATATTTCAGTAGGAACCTGATCAACTCTGAATTGAGTTTTCTTAAGTGTCATAATGGAACTGAGGACAATAAGGAAACATTTTTAGGGGCATTCAAGCTGAAATGTTTAAAGGTCAAGTGTCCTCACAGAGGCAAAGCTCTAAAAATGCTAGTTGTTAAATCTGGGTGGTTTGTTAATCTGACTTTTATGTCTGATGTCTGTTACAAAATGAAAAGCTAGATAAATGTAATTTTAAAAAATGGGCTAGAGAGATCACTCAGTGGTTAAGTGCACTTAGCTGTTCTTGCAACTGGAATGTGATTCCTAGCAACCATATCTACCTGGCAGTTTACAACTCTAGCTTCATGGTATCCCATACTTTCTTCTGGCCTCCACTGGTACCCACACTCATGTACACTTACCCATACACAGACATATACTCCTACACAGAATTAAAACATCTTAAAACTTTTTATAGGGGGCTGGGGAGATGTCTCTGACGGTAAAGGTGTTTGCTGCCAAGCCTAATCTGAATTTGGTCCAGAACACAAATTTACACCACCAAATTGTTCTCTGACTTTCACAGGGGCACCATGGCAACCCCCCACCACACACATATGCATATACACTATTTCTAAATGTAGTTTAAGGGGCCTGGAGAGACAGCTCAGTGGTTAAGAGCACTGGCTGCTCTTCCAGAGGACTGGGGATCAATTCTAAGAACCCATGTTACAGCTCACGACTATCTGTAACTTCAGTTCCATGGGATCCAGTACCTTCTTTTGTCTTCCTTGGGCATGAGGTACAAAAGCTGTGCACAGATCTACATGCAGGCAAAAAACCTATACACATACAGTAAAAGTAAAAAATAAGAACGTATTCAAAAAATTATTTTAAATGACCTGCCAGGTGTGGTAGGGAAAGCCCAGTGCCCAGGAGGTTATGGGAGTAGGAGACTTTGAAGTCAGCCTTAGCTACATAGGTTAAGACAACCCAGACTAGATCATGAGACACTGTCTCAAAAATAAAATCATCAATAGCAAAAGGAGTTCTTTCACAATACCATCTCTATCTCTGTATCACATATATAGCCCTTGAAATTTTCATACCCTGGCACAGTCCATCACAGCATATTAAAGCTATCAAAGGGGCAAATGTGGTCACATTTACTTAATACAAAATCAAATTTAACTGATAAGGAAAATGGAGACAAATAACATAAAGAAATGGAAAACGCAACTATCAAAGATATAACTAAAAAGAAAGTAAAAAGGAAAGAAGGGAGGAAGGAAGAGAAAAAAGAGGAAAGAAAATGAAGACAAAGGGAGGGAGATGAGACAGATTTTCACTGTGAGACGCAGGCTGACCCTCAGACTTGCTTGTAGTCCACACTGGCCTCAAGTGACCCCTGCTCAGCTGTGGGACAGCTAGGACTGCAGGGTTGCAGCACATCTAGCTTCTGATGTGCTTCTAGCAAAGAGACATTCTTTTTCTTCTTCTTCTTCTTCTTTTTTTTTTTTTAAGACAGGATCTTACTACATAGCCCTGGTAGTGCTGTAACTCCCTATGTAGACAACAGGGTCTCAAACTAGGAGACCTGTCTGCTTCTGCCTCTTAAGTGCTAGGATTAAAGTGTGTTCCACCATGCCCAGCAAACTTTTATTTATTCATTTAATTTTTTATTTATTTATCTGAGACAGGGTCTCACTATGTAAATCAGACGGGCCTCAAACTCACAGAGATCCACCTGCCTCTGTCTCCCAAGTCCTGAGAATAAAGGTATGTGTCGCCACACCTGACTTTGATCATTTTAAATTATGTGGAGGTGTGTTTGTCTGCATGTGGGTATGTGCATGAGTACAAGGGCTGTTGGGGAACACAGACCACAGATCCCCTGGAGCTGAAGTTATGGAAAGTTGTGAGCTGCCATGGGTGCTGGGAAAGGACTGTGAGTCCTCTGGGGAGGCAGCAAGTGCCCTTAACCATCGAACTATTTCTCTAGTCTCAAAATAAGAATTCTAACACAGAAAATAACATCAAAGATCTTCAGTTAGTACTTTTCATGAGAACTTACAGAAAAACAAAAACAAAAAAACTGTTCTTAAAATGTTGAGATTTTAGCCTTTCTGGGCTCGTAAAGTATTCCGTGTGTGGCTACATCAGCGTAGAAGTAGGGTAATGCGTGTGCTGCTACTTATCTTGGCCCTGTACTGCATGGGTGTCACAACATAAGCAACTCCACTCAGGCAGTGAAGGCAAGATCCTGAGTAACTACTGAACCTGACTGGCAGCAAACTAATATTTTATTTCAAACAAATACTTTTGGGCTCTGATCACTATATAGGTAGAGAAATTCTAACCACTTGAGATAAAAGTCAGTCTCTTACTAGAAGCAAAATTACATGTGATAAAACGTTACTGAGAAATGAAGATGAGCATTTCATTCCTCAAATATAAGAATAAGAAACTAATCCACAGATAAATCAGACACAGGTAAAAAGGGAAAGCGGAAATATAGGAAAATATATATAGTTATTTATGAAAATAATCTCTTTTCATTATCTACTAAATATAGATAATAACCGATACCAAAAAATGACATGAGAAATTTATCATTTAAAAAGCCACTTAATAAAAGACTAGTTTATATATTCCTTTGAATTATATCCAAAAAAATTTAAACATACAAATCACATTCCCAAGCCCCAAAGAATCACTTTATGTAAATGAAATACAGACATAGATCAATTTAGTGTGAAAATCATTTAAAAAATATTACTTTAAATCACAGCGAATTATGCCTTACAAAAAAAGAAACAACAGACGGACATTTACATACAGCTGTTGGAAAGCCTCAAACCTGAACCATGGTGCAGGTGCCCAGACAGTTTTACAGATACTCAGTACCAGTTTATTAGATAATGGATCTAAAGAGCAAACGTTGAAACACCAGAAGTTAGAATTATTCCATTATTCATGAAAAAAAATCCCAATTTCAAGTATGTGTCTAAAGTTGTAAATTACAGAAATATTCTCCATAAAAGTCAGATATTTATTTGGTAAAGCAAGGCACATAGGACCAGATTATGATAAAGGTGCATTTTCTTTGGCCCTATAACTACTTTAAATATCTGGGAGACTCTTGAGACACCTTTCAAGATAACATACTTTTTTATAAATCCCATGTAAAGATGTATCTACAGTAATTGAATATTTTTATATTAAGTGTTTAAATAGAATGAGTGATAGGAAAGCCTTTCTTTAAAAGCAAACAAAACTCAAATGGCAGTGGTGGCACATACCTTAAATCCCAGCACACAGAAGGCAGAGGCAGGGAGATCTCTTTGAGTTCTAGACCAGCCTAGTCTATATAGCAAGTTCCAGACCAGCCACTCTACATAGTTAAGACCCTGCCTCAAAAAGAAAACAAAACAAAAAACCACCCCTCAGTTGAATGACTTCCTAATGACATTTTAAAAGTCTAGTAATTCAATTTGTAAGAATAGTCAGTATTCTACTTAAGTGTACAGAGTAGAATGTCAATTTCCTTTTGGAATTTAATAGACACTGGTTTATATATCAAACTGATTTTCTTTATATGAAATTCTGTGGCATTCAATAGAAATTGATGTAAACATTTAAGTTCTGGATCTTTAAACTATATATTCTATTATAAAAGTAACTTAAAATGTGAAACCATTTAGTAAAGAGCTGTTATTGCTACACTGAACAGGGCCTGCCTATTTCATCAAGCTTTTCTCCCAACATTCTGTGCCTAATTTTAATTCGGCTCTCAGCAGGCACTCTTCTCCATGAAGTCACACATTTCATATTAATGAAAGTAGCTGAGAAGTAACAAGCACACTTTTAAAAACATAAAATTTAAATAATCAAAGAGTTATTTTAAAGCATGACACAATAACACCCTTGAATGTCTTCAGAAAACAAACAACATTACACAAAATTTCAGTATCAATATATATGACATAATCTAGGCTACAAGTCCACTTTTTCCCCACTTGTGATTATTTCCTTATTAATTTTTAACTATACATTCATCCCAATAACATTTTAAAACTGACTAGAGAAAAAAACTATAAATGACCTCTAATAAAAGATTTTCAGATACCGGAAATGTGTTATTACTTTAACAACCTTAAGATCCAATAACTTATTTGTATTTATTTCTGCAGGGTTGAGACAGGGATAGACTAGATCTAAGTAATCATTAATTGTGAATCCACACTGTATTAACACAGTTACCTACACAATACTTTACTGTGAGCTGAGCATGAATCTGTACTCATGCATTTTGTATATTTGCAAGATTTAGGCTGCACTTAAGATGTAGGTCCTAGGACATAAGCTTGAATGCTGTATTGGCCTTACACCATGCTCAAAATGCAGTTACTCAGTCCCTAAAAGGTGATCACTGAAAACCATAAACCTGGCATTCAGACAACCTGGTATCACTTTGTCATCGCTGGTGTAGTAACTCTAAACGTTCTGTAATTTTAACTACTTTGAAACCCTGAATGGAATTGGTTAGGCATGCATACTGTTAAGAGTACATCTGCAGTAGCAAGATCAAACAGCCAGTCCAAGAGAGCCCAGGGTACCTTCCAGTTCTTAACAACAGTACTTTTAAGTCAAACTCCATGTAACAAAACCTACTAGAACTACATGAAAATAGTTATCTTTTTTATAGGTTCATATCTATTAGAACAAATTTAAAATATATACAATATAAATGAAAAAATAAAGTAAAATACATCTTATACTCAATAGATCATTCTGCATATAGTCAATAATTAAATAACATATTCCAAATATAGAATGCATTTTTTCCTCCTAGTTCATCTTACTATTTCTAATATATTCTCTTTCTTTGAATTGGCATATTAAATAACTAGTCATTTGTATCCTCAACTCCAGTGTTAAGAAGAAGGAAAATCTACTAATTTAAAGCAAATGACTGCTCCTTCCCAGCAGTGCTCATGGGGACATAGAAAGGGAACTCAGAATGAAGCCACCTCTTCCAGACACATGATCAGAGTATTCCTAGGAACAGTGGACATTTAAGACCTAAAAACTTCTAAACAGCCTTTGAACTTAAATTATAGTGCCACTTAATATTATAGTCAGCTGGGCAGGGTGGCTTGTGCCCTTAATCCTTCTGGATTAATGCACTCCAAAGCGGCAGAGGCTGGTAGATCTCTGTGAATTCAAGGCCAGCCTCGTCTACGTAATGAGACTCTGCCTCAAAAAAGGAAAAAAAACAAGTAACAAATGAACAAATAGCCAAACAATATAATATGGCAGTAGGAAATGTCTAAAACAAAGTCAGTTTGTCCTTGGTCCACTAATGACTAATAATATCTTTTGATTGTTGCTTTTGTCAATAGTTAGAGATTAAAAGAAAGTCATGCTTCAGATGGACAAGAAAATTCTCCATCTCAAACTACATACGGTATATTTCCAAAGCTCAGATTTCTCCACATGGAGATTGGACAAGCAATCATTTTATTTTCAATTATTAAATGAGTATTTAATCCCTTTAAATTCAATTTAAAAATTTTAATGGCAACACACACAAATTCAATTTAAGGTAATAGTAAGAATTTCTCTTATATCTGAAAAAAAACAACAGAGAAATGAAGGGTAAAACTTCATTAGTGTCAAAGTCACTGGCTACTCTAGCATATGAAGAACCAAACTGCATTCAACTGTCTCAAAGCAGCAATAGTGTAAAGAAATACATGGAGAAATAGATTGCTCTACACTAAATTTAAATATAAATCAAACCCAGACTATTACTTCATCAGGTTTTATGTAATTGAACACATAATTGAACACATTCAGCAATCCTTTGCTAAGCAATCTTCCGTATGAATATAAAAATCCCAGATTCACAAAAATGGTTTTCATTATATTTGTTTGTTCACAGCTTCATAGGTAATTATAGTTTTCCAACTTTGAATAGTTCATGTAATTTGTGATATCTGTACAGAAGAATAAGATTAAGAACATGTGATAAGAGTAGATCTACCTTGCAAACATTGGTATTTGCATTTGTGTGCTCTTGCAAAGGCTGCACAGGACAGGTCTGCAGCAACCAAAAGCATGAAGTCATTATGAGCTCACACTCCAGGTCTCCTCCCAGTATCCCTCTAACCCAGTGCTAGACACACATCCATGCAGATGATGCACACGCTTCATCCTGAAGCCTACACACTTTCAAACCATTTCAACTGCATGATCAGATTTAGCATGATGATGTCTTCACAAGATCTGCAGACGTCTCTATGCAGGATTAATGTTGCGATTCCTAGGGCACCATCGTGAAAAACCAGGTGAAGACAGTACATGACTATGCTTTAGTGGGATTTCCTGAAGGTTTGGGATCATAACCATACAGGAAAGTAGCTGCTATTACAAGGATGGCTCCAAGGAAAAAGACACTAAATAGGATGAAGAAAAACAAAAAGGGAAAGTCAGAATAAAAGCAAATAAGTTCTTTCTATATCTGTACTATAAAAACAATTGCAATTAGAGAAAGAACTATTCCAGTAACATAATAATAAATGTTGAATACTTTCTATGTTCCAGGTACTTGGCTAAGCATTTTACATGCATACCTCATTTAGTTCTTGGAATGCCTTGAAGCATTTTTGTACCTTTGGGGAAAGGGTTTAAAGGACTTTAAAACTTGGTCAAAAGTCCAAACTAAGCAGAAGGTAGGGTGCAGTGCAGACTGTGGCTGTGAGCTGGCGCTCTCCGCTACTACACCATCTCCCAAAACACATATTCTCAGTGCAGCACCTCATCTAAGTGTGCATTCTATATGGAATTCACTCAATAATAAAAGGCTCAACATTTTAAAAAATTGAATTCAGTTCACAACTCAGAGTGACAATAATCAAAATGCAGGACCAATATTTACAGGATGTCTAACAGAAGGAAATTAGATCACATGCTTTCTTTATCCTATGTATGTAGAAATACAATCTACTGTATAGAAACTGGACATAAACCATACTGTCAATTGTATCTTGCTATATATACATATTTTAAATGCTGCTAGAGGCATGGATTAATTCTGGTTTTAAGATTACTATTAAATGGTTCAAAGTCATTACTCTCAATTTTTAAAAAAGTCTAAAAGAACAGGAATCATCAGTCTTTACCCTTCCTATAACAACAGAGGTTTTGCTTTGCTTTGCTTTATTTGTTATAGAGTTTCACTATGTAGACTAAGCTGCCTCAACCCTATAAAGCTCCTGCCTGGGCCTCATGAGTAAATCGCATGCCAGTGTGGTCTATCCAGCATCATCCTCCATACTCTTCCCCATCCATTCTAGAGCTTTGGCCATCTGACTCCATGTGCTTTTTCATGACATGTCACAGAACATACTAGTCCCTCACCACAGTTTCCTTTCTTTCAATAAGTGTTTGTTGATACTGATTGAGATCCACTGTCCAAGACTCACTCCTCTAGAGTGAGTTACAATAATGCTTATCGCACTGTGATTACTTAATATATTATTTGCATATTTGTTACTCTTGTTAACTTGTTACTCTTCATTATAAGCAAAAAACCTGGCATACTATGATTAATTCAATGATTTGAGTTCCCTCTTAAATGAGCTGTGTATATACTTTCATTGATACACTGATCATGTTATAATTTATCATGTGTCTGGTTTTCTAGTTACTGTAACTTTCTTGAACATAGCTGTCTCATTCATGTTTCTTTTTTTTTTTCCCAGAATCCAGCAGAATGACTGCAGACAGAGTGGCCACTTAATAAACTTTTGGAAAATAAATAAGCAAATTACATGGAATCATGACAACACTAACAAATAAAATAAGATATTCAAGAAAAACTAAGAATGGGAAAAAAAGGTAAATAGAAAGGAATATTTTACCTGGTTGGCACAAAATCTTGCAACCAAAAATAGGATATGATTGTTGACAATATTATGGATAAAGAGGTCGCAAATCCTTTTAAAATATTATCTGCATACTTAATGACAGCAGCTATTACAAGGCCTCCGAGTGCCTGTGAAAGTTTTAAGAGAATATTTTTTAAATGAACATAAAACTGTGTTTCAAAACAGTTTCGTTTCTCGGGGGAAGTTTTAAGGCTTTTGTTCTACAAATGTAATTATATCCCAGTAAATGATTCATATGAACATAAAAACAACAGATTTCCAGCTCTGTTTCATACCCTCAAAATGACCATCAAAGCAATCTAAAGTTTAAGGTTTAAGTTTGAATAAAAACCTTTTGTTACTACCTTTCCAATAGTCTTCTCACTTAGCATTCTTCTTTAATTTTCTCTCCATTCTAATCTACCTCTTAGGGCTCTCAGGGTGTACCATTTGGTTTGGATTTGGGGTAATTTTTTGCAGTGCTGGAGATTGAACCCCAAGTTCTCTACCACTGAACTATCCCCACAGCATATAAAAAACCTTTTACCAAATCATTCTCAAATACTAGATTGTGGCTACTTACAAATGGGAGATGGGGAGAGCAGGAGAGATGGCTCAGTGGTCAAGGTACTTGCTGTTGTTGTAGAAGACCTGAGTTAAGTTCCCAGCACCCATGTCAGGCAGCTCACAACCATCTGTAACGCCAGTTCCAGAGGATCTGGTACCTCTTGGGACTCCTGCAGGCACTGCATGTACATGGTACACATGTATACACTCAAACACACACATGTACACATAAAATTAAATAAATTAAAAAGAAAAAAAACTTGATGAGTGGTATAGCTCGGTAGTAAAGTACTTGCCTACTGGGTATGATGGCACTAGGTTGAATCCAAGCAACACACACACAGGACTTTACTATAAAAAAAATCCAAAATAGTCCTAAACGCTACACTTCTTTGAGCATTGACATGATGCACAGATGGAAAAGTCTACACCTGCCTCATTTGATTAGTCAGTCACATGATGCAGGTACATTTTAAATTATATTGATAAGTATATTGATAATACTTCCAGGCTATGTGCATGTGCATACATAAAACAAAATTTTGTTTACACTTGAGTCACAGTCATAAGATATCTCATTATGTATTTACAAATATTGCAAAACTATCCACCCTTAGTTAAAATCCAAAACACAGACTCGAAGTGGTAGCTCACGCCTTTAATCCCGGCACTCAGGAGGCAGAGGCAGGCAGATCTCTGTGACTTTGAGGCAAGTCTGATCTCTGTGAGTTCCAGGACAGCCAGAGCTATATATAGAGACCTTGTCTCAAAAAGCCAACTTTTTTTTACTTCTATCTTTTAGCCCTCTCTTAAAGGATGGCTTCCCCATAACTAGCATAAAATCTATCACATATAAATTCTCTAAGTTTAAACTTTCTCTACACTTCCTGAGTCCTCTTCTCCCTTTATAAAAATGGAAAATCCCCTCCTACTTTTGAGGTACTCTCCTTTGACATGTCCCCACTTTCCAGGGCCTCAAGCCTTATGGCTTCAATACCTCTAGGAAAGTACGCTTTCATTTTTATATTATATAGAATATCAAGATGTGTTTTTTGAGATGAAAGTATTCAACTTTTGAACAATTAAGACTGTACTCACACTTCAGAAATCTGAAAGAAGCCTTCTAACATGTAAATTTAAAATGAAGCAGCTCCTTCTATTTTTAAAGGGCTGGCCACAGTTTTTCTATGCAATGATAACTGCTGCAGAAAAATCAAAGGTTATGTTTGCTCTTAGTTTTGACTATTTGAATTTTTCTTTCTTCTTTCCTTCCTTTTTTTTTTTTTTTTAAGACAGGTTTTCTCTGTGTAGTCCTGGCTGTTCTGAAGCTCGCTATGTAGACCAGGGTGGCCTCACACTCACAGACATCCTCCTGCCTCTGGTCTAGAGTGCTGGGATCAATGGTGCATGCCACTATGCCACCATACTACTTAGTTCCTAAACTTATATTTTCACAGAACATGAGAGATGATTCAGCAAGCAAGAGCACCAACTGCTTTTCCAGAGGACTTGCGTTTAGTTACCAGCACTCACTTGCTGTGGTTCACAACCATCTGTAATTCCAGTTTCAGGGCACCTGACCCCTCTCTTCTGACCTCCATGGGCACCAAGCACATATTTGGTGCACATACATGCATGCAGCTAAAACACTGATACATATAAAAATAAATAAATCTAAAAGAAACAACAACAATAATAATAATAATAATAAAATACTTGCATTTTCATGGCATTAAATTTAAATACCATGGAGTTTTATTCATAACCCTTTTTCAAAATCAGTTTTCATTAGGCCATTAAAAACAACTGTATTGTTGGCCAGTAATGGCATGGCACACACCTTTAATCCCAGCACTTAGAAGGAAGAGGCAGGTGGAACTCTGTGAGTTCAAGCTACACAGAGAAAACCTGTCTTGAAAAACAAACAAACAAACAAAAAAGTATAAAAAAAAAAAAAGTAGTTGTATTTTAATTTCCCAAAATAAACTAGGTATGATGAGAGGATAGGTAGGACCCTATCCCTTAAAAATCACACCAGTACCCACTTTAATTCTCTGTATTGATGCAATATTCAGTAGTATTAAATAAAAAGACTTATATGCTTTACCTGCAGAGCAACAACTATCCATGTCAGTTGATTATATCCCTGAAAAAATCCATTCTTTGATACCAATTCTCCATCATAAATGTATACACCCATTAATCCAAATATACTCCCAAAGAAACCTAAAAGAAAGTAAAACCTAGGTCATATGATATGGCAGATTTAAGATTTGTTCAAATGGAGTCCTACAATAAAGGAATTTTTTTCCCTTCTAAGCTATTCATCATCAGTTAGAAAAAAGGTATGGTAAAATGCCAAAACATTACACTGAAATAACACAGCATGAATGAAATGAAATGAAATGAGATGAAAATTGCTTCATTTCCAACTTCTTCTATTTTAGGAATAAAATATCTAAGTATTTGTAGCATCACCACAAAAGAAGAGGCGATAAGGATAAACATGCTAAGACTCCATAACTGAGGGCAGGAGCAGGCTACATACAGTCTCAGATCATCAACCTACTTTTCCATATCATGAGACAAGGCATTCATTTCAAATAGTTTTCTAAAGGCAAGATCATTAGCAATTCTTTGTATCAACAGCACATTGGCATTTAAGAGCTATGTACTTAAAGACTTAGGGAAATCTGCAAATGTAAGAACATAATCTTTGTTTTCCTTTTAAAATAGGGTTTCCCTATGCAACATGGTTGGCTTCAAACTCATGATCACACTGCCTCAGCCTCCTGAGAGCTAGGGTTAGAAGTATGCACCACCATTCATGAACGGCATAGTTATTTAGAAATATATATTAGAAAGCCTTCAAGACTTACCAAGTTGAATGTTTCTTATCCATACTGATTGTTTTGTTTCTTTTAAGATTTTCTCAAAGTAAACTCCAGCAAAGCCGCTTGAAAAACATGCAGTGAGAACTGCCATGAGGCCTACAAACTGCGAGCCAGTTGAAAGTTCCTTAGAGTCCAGCTCTTGAGAATCTGAAGGCCACTGAATAAAAATAAAAACAACACTCAAGAAGGTAGTAAAATGGCTCAGTGGGTAGGGACGCAGCTAAGACTGACAACCTGATTCTGATCCCTGGGATCCACATGGTGGATGGAGAGAAGCAACCCTCATAAGTTGTCTCCTGACCTCCACAAAGTACACCATGATATTGCCTCAGCTAAAGCAGAAATGGAACAAGATAAGTTAAATTAAGCATAGTAGAAAAAGAAGCTGGTGTAAGGGAACCACAAACACTACAAGGAAAATAAGTCCACCAGAAAATGAAAGGCTATAAAGTCACTGCACCAAGCATGGTACCTGCATGATTTGGATGTCATTGACCATGGTGTATCAAATGAAACCTTTTAACTACTGTTAAATATTCCTTCACATCTATTTCTCACTCTTCTGATGTTCTGAGACTTACTAAGCCTCTTCTAACGAAACTACACTTTTATTTAGGTTTATATAAACAATAAGTTTTATTATGACATTTTCATACATATGTTTCATGTACTTTGATTGTATCCTCTCTGTCATTATCCCATTGTGCGTCCCCACTGGTCACTTTCTTTTTCAAACTAGACCCCTTCTACTTTCATACCTTATACTTTTTAACCAAGGTTGCTCTCCCTCTCCCTTCCTCCCTCCCTTCCTTTCTCCCTCTCTCTCCCTCTCTCTCCCTCTCTCTCTCTCTCTCTCTCCCCAAGATAGGGTTTCTCTGTGTAGCTCTTGCTATCCTGGAACTCCCTCTGTAGACCAAACTGCCTTTAACTCAGGGATCTACTTCTGCCTCCCAAGTACTGGGATTAAAGGTGTGCACCATCACACATGGCTCTTAATTTAGATTTTTCAAATTCAAAAATGTTATTTGGCAGGGAGGTGGTGGCACACACCTTTAATCCCAGCACTTGGCAGGAAGAGGCAGGTGCATCTCTGTGAGTTGGAGGCCAGCCTGGTCTACTGAGTGAATTCCAGGACAGAAAGAGTTACAATACAGAAACCCTCTCTCAGAGGAGAGGAAAGGAGAGGAAAGGAGAGGAAGGAAGGGGAGGAAAGAAGGGGAGGAAAGAAGGGGAGGAAAGAAAGGGAGCAGAGGGGAGGGGAGGGGAGGGGAGGGGAGGGGAGGAGAGGAAAAGAAAAGGGGAAAAGAAAAGAGGAAAAGAAAAGAAAAGAAAAGAAAAGAAAAGAAAAGAAAAGAAAAGAATGTTGTTTGTTCTCATCTGCTCTAATTTGCTTAACATAATGATCTCCAGTTCTACATTTTCCTGTAGATGACAATTTCATTCTTTACAGACAAATAAAACTTCATCGTTTATACCACATTTACATTATCCATTAACACACTGGTGGGCATCTATGCTGATTCTATGCCTTAACAATTGTGAACAATACTCCAATAAATATTGATAAGTCTGCAGTATGATCAAGTATATACTTTGAAATTGTGTGGCTGGATCATATGGTAGTGTTTTTACTTGGTGAGATGGCTCAGTGGAGGAAGTGCTCACTATGCAAGCCTGACAACTTGAGTTTAATCCCTGTAACCCACATAAAGGTGAAAGGAGGGAACTGACTCTTGTTCTTTGATCTCCACATGTGCTCTGTGATATGTATGGCCCACACCAGTTCACACACACACATACACACACACAAGGTAAAATTAAAATTTTCCCATGGAAGAATCAACCGCCATACTATTTTCCAACTGACTGCTCTCAATAGCATTCTAACTAATTCTAACCTTCTGTAAAGGCTGATTTCCCCACCACCACCCTCACTGACATTTGTTCTTTATTTTCCTGATGAAAGCCATTCTGATTAAGGTAAAATGGAATCTCGGTATAGTTTTGGTTTACGTTTCTCTAATGGCTGAAGATGTTGAACATTTTAGGTATGTTTATTAGCTATTTATATTTCTTCTTTTGAGAACTATTTGCTCAGTTCATTTGCCTGACTATTGATAGCCTTGGGATTTTTGGTTGGTTGGTTATTTTTTGAGTTCTTTATATAATTGGATGTAAATCCTGCCAGATGAAGAACAGGTGAACTCCCACTCCCCCCTCCAAAGGTTGTCTCTTCTGTTTTCTTTGTCACAGCTTTTTCTTTTCATGCAATCATATTTGTCAGTTCTTCCTACTGTCTCCTAGGTATTGGGATCTATCAAAAAGTCCATGCATCTAGCTACTCTAAAGTGCTGTCCCAGTTCCCTTTCAGTCTCAAGGCTTCAGGGTTTATGTTAAAGTGTTCAATCCATTGGAACTGAGATCTGGGCTAGGTTAGAGAGTGGGTAGTGTATGTCTTGTACTGCGATGCACAGCTTCTAAGAACTATTTGTTGAACTCCAGTGTATGCCTTAATCACCTTTATCAAAAGTCATGTGGCTGTAGTTGCATGAGTTTATTTCTGAAACCTCTCTTCCCGTCCATTAGCAATGTGTCTGTCTGTGTGTCAGTACCATGCTGTTTTTATTATCACAGCTCTAAAGTATAATTTGAAACCAGGTGCTGTGATATCCCCAGCATTGCTTTGTGGATGGGGTGGAGGGCAGGAAGAGGCAGGATCTCACACTGTAGCCTACACTAGCCTAGAATTCACTAGGTAGCACATGATGACCTCAAACTCATGGTGATTCTCATGCCTCAAGAGTCCTATGTGCTAGGATTAAGAGTGAGCCACCATGCACAGCGAGCATTGCTCTGTTTGCTCAGGATTGATTTGGCTGTGCAGGGTCTTTTGTGCTTCTACATAAATTTTATAAGTTTCTAAATAGCAGTAATTAAATATTCCTGTCTTATTGCCCATATGTTAATAATTTTTTTCTTTTGCAGTTGTTAATACTTGTTTTATGACCTAAAATGTGATTTATTTTGGAGAAAATTCCATGACATCTAAGAATATGTACTCCTTACCTTTAGACAGAATATTCTGTATCTCTATTGGATAAGTATATTTGGTCTATTGTATGTTTAATTCTCAAGTCTGTTGATTGAGTTAACTAATGATATACCTATTGAAGAGAGTTAGGCGTTAAAGTCATCTATCTTCTCTTATTATGTCTGAATTTATCTCTCTTTATGTCCAGTAGTGTTGAAATCATACTTTTCATAGTTACCAGAGACTTTTCAATATTAAATAGCTTTTGGGGGTAGAGTGGAGGTTAGGCCAGCCACGGCTACAAAATACAGTTATGTGTATGTTTGTGTGGTGTCAAGGACCAAAGCAAGTCCTCTGCCAGTGGGCTATGCCATAGCCCAACTGTTCAGTTCTTTACTATGAAAAATGCATTTACATATTTATTTATATCTTACACTCTTGATGCAGTATTCGCTTACAGAGAGCCATAAAAAGTATCTGTCAGCATTTACTTTCTTCAGCAAGCAACAGAACTATATCCTCTACTCAAAATAAGTCAGGTTTTCACTGGGCGGTGGTGGTGCACGCCTTTAATCCCAGCATTAGGGAGAACAGGTGGATCTCTATGAGTTTGAGGCCAGCCTGGTTCTACAGAGTGAATTCCAGGACAGTCAGAGGTACAACAAAAAAATCCTGTCTTGAAAAAATAAATATAAAGTATAAATAAATAAATCAGGTATAAAAGCTGTTATAGAAATGAAAGGCATACTTATCCTGAATAGTTACCTGTACAAAAGCAACTCCTGCCATCAGAATTACTAGAGAGAGCCACTGGTACACACCTAACTTTTTACCAAGCATAGACACAGAAAATAATGCTGTTGTAAGTATTTTCAATTGATATGTAACCTAAAAAAGAAAACAGCAGAATTATTAATGTTTTGTTTTTGTTTGTTTCTTAAGAGGACTATTAGAAACTTATCTTAAGTACCTGATAAGTGGCTGCATCTAGGTTTGACAGTGCCACATACAATAAATTATTCTGAAGAGTATAGATCCCTGATGGAATAGCAAGCTTGAGTGTTTCCATGGGTTTATTAAGAATTTCATCATGCAGTACTCGATTCAGTGTTCTCACACTACACTCTGGAATAAACAAAATGGGGGGAAGAACCAGTCATTAAAGTATCTCTGAAGAAGTCATAAGTTCTTCCTTCATAGACCTCAGTCTTCTCACATTAAAAACATAAAAATGGGGGTAGGAGAGATGATGGTTCAGCAATTAAGAAAAAGTATTGCTCTTGCAAAGGACCAGAGTTCAATTGCCAGTATCCATGTAGGTAGCTCAGAAACTGTAACTCCATCTTCAAGTGGATCCCATACCTCTGGCCTCAGAGAACACCTGTTTTTAGATGCAAAGGTAAACACACAACACAGACACACACAGACTCACACACAATTAAAAATTTTAAATAAATCTTTTTGTTGTTGTTTTTCAAGACAGGGTTTCTGTGTATCCCTGGCTGTCCTGGAACTCAATTTGTAGACCAGGCAAGCCGCAACTCACAGATCCACCTATTTCTACCTCCCAAGTGCAGGATTAAAGGCATGCACCACCACGGATGGCTAAAATAAATCTCTAAAGACAGAAAGATGAGCTACATTAGGACACTTTTCAGTATAAAATATACTTTTTGATGCAAATTGTTCAAATAGTAAATATTATAGAGTAGTACACTGATATCATTATCCTTATACTCTTTGTTCTAGACAAGACTGACTATGCAGCGGGCTGGAGAGATGGCTCAGCAGTTAAGAGAACTGGCTACGCTTACAGAGGACCAGGGTTCTATTCTCAGCACTCACATGGTGGCTTACAACCACCTGTCACTCCAGTTTCAGGGGCTACAATGCCCTCTTCTGACCTCTGCCCATACCAGACACATATGTGATGCACAGACATACATGCAGGCAAAAACATCCATATATATATAAAATAAAAATAAAGGAAGAAGACTGACAAGTAAGTACATATACACACATACAAATGTATTTGTGACAACCAAAAGCTCAAATTACTAATTAGTCAAATGTTCTTTTATTACAGTAACTTTATAAAACTCTGTATTTTATTCATTCCTCACCCACTCATGCCAATTAAACATTGTGAAGACACTAATCATGAAAAGAAGGTAAATCAGCTAGGGAGTGGGACTGCTATAACAACAGAAAACTGAACTATTACTAGCTCAACTTCTGTCATGTAGCATGAGTCCAGATCTAAAACTTCTATAGTAGCTTAGGGACATAGGCTCTCTGTATATAGCTGGCTTTGTACAGTTATATTTTCATCTACTACTAAGATATACACCCTCAGCCCAGCCAATTAAGTTTCCTCCTGAGAATTACCTATCTGTATCTTTTCTAATGGGTCACTGTATTTCTTCCTGTGCTGTAGTTTTCTGTAATTCTAGGTACTTATTGCTGGTTATGTGTGTGGCTTGTCTTCTCACTTGGTTTGATACATTTTTTCAGTTTAAGATTTGTCTCCCAAAATGTGCCCCAGCCACCCCCAAAACCACATCCCCATTAGTTTGTCTTAGTTTGCTTTTGTACTTGTTTAAGATCATTCACAGTACCAAGGTCACATTGATTTTTGTTTGGTTTGGTTTATTGAAGCAGGTCTTGTTATATAGTCGATGTTGATCTGCAAATCACTACATAGTCTAGGTTGGCCCTGGATGTGCAATTCTCTTACCTCAATCTCCAAAGTACTAGGATGATACGTGTGAGCCACCATGTCTGGCTCTTTTTCTTTGTTTTTTCTTTCTCTTCCCCAACATAGAGTCTTATTATGTAGACCAGGCAGGCCTCAAACTCATAATCCTTCTACCCCAAACTCTCAAGTACTAGAGCTATAGACATGTGCCTCCTGCTTTGGCACATGGCTTTGGTTTAAATGTCAACATTTCTGCCACCTGAGATATGTGTCATATCTCACGTAGCCCAGACTAATTTCAAAGTTGCTATGTAGTCAGGGATGACCTCAAACTTCTGATTTTCCTGCTTCAACTCCAAAGTGCTAGTATTTATAGGCATGTGCCACCAGGCCCAGCTTTCCACAATGCTGGAGATCAAACTGAGGACTTCATTAATGCTAAGCAACCAAGCTACTAAGTACTAACTAAGCCACTTCCTGAGCCCTGAAATTCACCATGGTGTACACTGTGTACCTAGTCATGCTTCAGCTCACTGAAAGCTTGTTTCAGCACATCCAGCCACAATGCAACTATTCATGTTAAAGGTCTCCTTGGCTCCAGTATTAAATGCAGTAGGTACTTGTAATTCTAGACCCTAGCAACAAAAACTAACCTCTCTGCTCCCCTGTTACACTGTCATGCATTCTGTCCTGCTGGTAGCTTCTTCATACTCTTCTTTTATTGATCACACCTTCTGAATCTGGCCTCTGTGTGCTGGGAACAAGGCAGGGCTGTTTTCCAGTCCTCTTATCCTCTAGTATATATATTATCTAGTCTCATCCTTGGCTTTAAATGCTTTATAGGTATCTCCAACTTAACATGAACCAAAAAGAAGTCATTTGATTTATCTCCAAATCTACCTTCCTTGTATTTTTAAAGTCATACCTACACATACATAGCAATTTGATCTAAAAACCTATAACTTATTCTTAAAACTGTATTTACCCTCCTTCCTGATCTTCACATATATAATCAACTAGCCAAGTCATGTTAAATGTTCACCATTACTAATGATTAGAGACATACAAGTCAAAACCAAAATGAAATACCTCTTCATATCAACTAGAATGGCTATAATGAAGGGTGGGCAGGGACTGGGGTACAACTCAGTGTACAGCCATTTGTTTGGTATACATGAGGCTCTAGGTTTGAAAACACACACACCCGAGAGTATGATAGAGAGAAAGAAATAAGTGGTAAGAAAATGGAAACTTCATACATTGCTAGCAAAAGTATAAAATGGAGGCCAGCAAGATGATCTAGTAGGTGCATAAAAGTACTTGCTGCCAAGCCTGACAACCTAAGTTCAAGCTCCAGGATCCACATGGGAGAAGGAGAGAACTAACTCCTCTACCCTCCATACTTTCACAGTAACATACACTCACACACCTCCTCACAATAAATAAATAAGTAAATAAATAAATAAATAGATGATAAATAAATAAAATATAGTGAAAAAATTAATAAAACAGAATGGTGTAGATACTGTGGGAAAGTTTCATAATTTCTTAAGAAGTAAACAAAGAGGACTAGCAAGATGACTCAGTGGGCAATGGCTCTTACCACCAAATCTGATGACCTGCATTCAATCCCCAGAATTCACATGGTGCAAGAACAGAACAGATTCCCACAAGCTGTCTTTGACCTACACACACATGCCATGGCACATGCACACATACCACAATACATACATGTAATACATCTCTTTTAAAAGATAAGTGAAGAGCAACCAGATGACAATGACCCAGCAATTCTGTTTTATGAAGGGAAGGTATTAAATACATACCCCACTAAAGTGAAAACAGAAATGCCAACAGATACTTATACAGCTATTGCAGCATTAACCTGTTCCTTCCAACATAGTTCATGGTTATAAAGGAACATTTAATCCTTTAACCCAGCAGCATGACTGCTCTAGGAAGGGATCACATTGAAAGGCCTATGTGACAGCTTAGCAAGGAATCAAATCCAAAGGCCTGTATAAAGGGATCCCATTCAAAGGCCTGTGTGATCTAGATGGAATGCAGAAAAAAATGTTGGTAAAGGTAATCCTGTCCTCTGTTTGTGTTAATGCTAGGTGAAAGGGATTTCTGTGGTTAAAGCAACATAGTACATGCCTTTAATCCCAACTCAGAAGGCAATAATACACACCCTTAATTCCAACTCTCAGGATATAAAAGGGAACTCTTAGTTCATAGGAGTTACAGTTAGTTTAGAAAGAGGCAGAGCTCAGAGAGAGAAGCAGGGTAGAAGCAATGTGTGGAAGCAGAGTAGAGGCTGAGAAGAACAGAACCAGTCCAGAATAAGCAGAGAGAAAGCACAGAGTCAGAAGGAGACTGTTCACAATTCACAATACAGATCAGAGTGAAAAGGGGTAGTTCAGAAGACAGATTGAATACAGTCAGTAGTAAGTCTCAGAGGCTGAAATGTTCTAGGTTTAGGTTCACAGATTAGATTGTACAGACCCTGAAGCCTTCTAGGTCTATACTTAAGATTAAATTGTATGGTGGCTGAAACCCTCTAGGACCAGGGATTGAATTAGTAAAGAATAAACTGTCTTCTGCCCTGAACCCATGAGAATAATTAGTAAAATCAGCACTAATATTTGGCAGTCAAAAAGGTAGAAATAGCCACTGTCTACCAATATATGACTAAAAAAAAACCAAAATATAGTATATTATACAATGAAATAGTATTAAAAAAACATGACACATAAATTTTGAAAATATTATACTATTGAAATAACCCAGACATAAGAATGCAAGCATTATATAATCCACCTTATATGAAATATCTAGAATAGGCAAATTCAGAAGCAGAATCTAACTCAGCAGTTACCCAGAACTAGAGGACAAGATGAATGGGGAATTACTATATAATAGTCATAAACTTTCTGCTTAGTGTATTGAGAAAGTTTTGGAAATAGTGAAAGCTATACAATATTGTAAATGTAAAAATATATTGCTACAATGGCAAAACTTCACATACAAATGCACAAGCACACATTTGAACACACATGCACATGCACACATATTATCACAATTAAAAAAATTAAAGCTTGGTAACACACACCTATAGATCTTGCACACAGATGGCTAAGATAGGATGATCAAAAATTTGAGGTCAGCTTGAACGATAAAGCAAGGTATTGTCTCAAGAAAGAAAGAAAAAAAATCACAATTGAATACTCCAAAAATCTGCCTGCAAAGGGCTAAGTTGAGGCTGGAATGTAACCCTCTAGCAGAGCAAGTGTTTAGCATATGCTTAGGATATGGAAAACCCAAGACTCAATCTCTAGCAACAAAGAACAAGTGTATGGTTCATAAATTATATACCAATGAAACTCTTTTAAAGTACCAAAAGAATGACTCACTGTTAGGTTAGTTAATGTAACTAGTAAGTCTTCAGTAAAAAATTATTATGGACTCTCTATAATTTGAACAAAGAATTAGAGATTTTACTTTTTCTCAAATCAATAAACTATGAATGCAACTAGGATTATATTCATAGCATTAACTAGGCATGGATCATATTACAGATTGAACAGAATGACTTTAGTACCGACCAATTAAAACTGGTACTAATACAATTGTGAGTGTGTGTGTGTGCATGAGTCAATGTTGGCTGTCTCCTCAGTGGCTCTTTACCTTATTTTAGAGACAGTCTTTCACTGAACCTCAAGCTTGTCAGCTCCTAGGGTCCTCCTATCTCCACCTCTCAGTGCTGAAAGCACAAGCTCACCCTGCCACGTCCAGCTACTTATGCAGGTGCGGGAAATCCAAATTCAGATCCGCACACCTGCAGGACAAGCACTTTGCCAACTGAACCATCTCCCTGGGCCCTGTCTTAGTACTATTTTTCAAAAAGTTAAAATGTTAAGTCTAGGGAAATTAAATAATGCAAGAGATCAAATGTGCAGTTACAAAATATATTTACACATATATAAATTAAACTAATCACATAAATTAAAAGAAAAAAAACCTAGATACCTACTACTGTCTTTGTAGACTAAAAAAATGCAGGCCATTATCTTCAAAAATTCAGCCACAACCACTGCTGTAGAAGAGAGATAGCGAGGACCCTCTTCTTTTAAAGTCCTAGAATAACGCATCGTTAGAACCAAACTGGTAGTCTGAAACACCAAAATTCCCAAGGAAAGATATTTTAGGTTGGCAGACATTTTTTTCTCTTCATTTGTCTGAAAAACAAAATAAACAGGGCAAGTTAATCAAGTTAAAAATTACAGAAACTGTCAGGCAGAGGTGGCACATGCCTTTAATCCCAGCACTCGAGAGACAGAGGAAGGTGGATCTCTGTGAGTTCGAGGCCAGCCTGGTCTACAGAGTGAGCTCCAGGACAGCCAGAGTTACAACAGAGAAACCCTGTCTCGGGGAGGGGAACAAAAGAGAGAGAGAGAGAGAGAAAGAGAGAGAGAGAGAGAGAGAGAGAGAGAGAGGAGGGGGAGGAGGGGAAAGGGAAGAGGGGGAAGGGGAGAAAGAAAAAATACAGAAACTCATCATCCAACAACAGACAGTGGTTCCAAACAAGATGATACAAGCATCCTTTTCCTCTTTCCAATTCCAACAAAAAGGACCAAAGACAAAGGCCCGAAAATTAAGGCTGAAGAAAATAGAACAAACTGATATAGGTCTTGAGGGATGAGTCACTGTTGAATTCTTGAATATTTTTGGCTACCTATGTATTCTATCAAGTGCTACAGTACCATATAATTTGGAACTGGTACCAAAGTAAAACAACTGAGGGAAACTCAGTTTCTCTAACCAAATGACTAAAGGCTTGTTGTCCTAAAAAACTATTACCATCCCAGCTGAATACTGTATAAACTGCGTGGCCAAGACCTACCTCTTGGCAACTGAACCAATGAGAGCAGGAGTGGTAACCCTCCTTCTCCCACCAGAATCTGCAGACACAGAGATTATGGAATGGAGCCTTTTTGACCATTCCTGCCATATACAAAGTGAGTACAAGCAAACAGAATTCCTGTTCTTCCCCAAGTGGTTATGCATAAAAGAGATTTATTAGGAACCAGAGTTTCATAATACACAAATGTTCAAGATACAACTCAAAATGAGTATACTTATTAAAAAAATGAGTATACTCACCAAAAAACAAGACAAATCTTAATTTAGTTGAATAGCAAAAATCAACAGACAGTACAAACAATAACCCTGATGTTGGTGTTACAAGGATTTACAAGGAAGCTTTCATTAAAATGCTGCAACAAGAAATACTTAAACTTCTTAAAAATAATTTAAAGGGCCTGGAGAGATGGCTTAGTGGTTACGGGCACTAGCTGTTCTTCCAGAGAACTTGGGTTCAATTCCCAGCACCCACATGGCAGCTCACAACTGTCTATAATTCCAGTTCCCGGGGATCCAACATCCTCACAAATAGAACCCAGGTCCTCTCAAGAGCTGCCAGTGCTCTTAACCAATAAGCCATCTCTCCAGCCCTGAGAAAACTGTTCTTGAAGACAAAAGTGCTGTTTACAAAATTTTATAATTCCTACCCATATCTAAATATACTCCAAACATGAACAATGCCACACTATAAGGATAAAAATGATGAAAAGCATCTGTTCACCACTAAATACACAGACGTAAATCACTGGAGGTATTATCGTAAGCATTTTATTTGAATTTCAGAGACAAAGTTAAACAATATGCTTTTTTCTACATATAAAGATTTGACAAGCAATTCTAAGTTACTTTAAGTGTTAAAAAAAATAGTAATACATTACAGGGCTGATAGTATACTTCAGTGGTATAGCCCTTGCCTAATCTGCATGAAACTGTGGGTTAAATGCCCTGCACTGCAAACACACATGCACACACACTCATGCATGCCATAATGTATATACATTGTTAATGTACATTATTACTGCTTACCACCTTCCCCCAAATTAATCAGGATTACTAATATATTAGCTGTATACATGATCATTAGTTGAATTACAGATGTATATTAATTTCTGAAGTACTCAAAATACTGTACACTGCCAGACATAATGGCGTATGTCTTCAATCTCAGCACTCATGAGGCAAAGGCAGGAGGAGCTCTTTGGTCTACATAGGAGTTTCAGGACAGCCAGAACTACATAAAAGAAACCCTGTCTCAAAACAAAAATAAAAGGATACCATAAACCAATCATTTCTTTTCATCTCTGTAGAAGGCCCTTATAGACAAATCTGAAAATCTGTGTGGCTGCAGACTTACTTCTAGCGATTTACTCAGGTATAGCTAGCATAATCTTTAAGTCTGTGTATGAAGTCTACCATTGCAGGGACAATATCTATGTTTTACTGATATATGTACAATCATGATACATGTACATGATACGTGTACATGATACATGTACAATCAAGAGGTTCTATGTTTACGCAATGTAATAAAAGCATGGCATGGTGCTATACATCTATTTCTCAACATTCAGGAGGCTGAGGCAGGAAGATCTCAAGTATGGCATCTGTAGTCCAGACTATACAGCAAGAAGCTATACCGAAAAAGAAAAACAACAACAAAACATCCAAACATATATTTTAAAAGACTAAGTATTAAAAAATATGCTGAAATTTTTCTTCAATTTAAAAATGTAAATTTAGCTTACTCTAAAATAAAGTTTTTGTTTTTATAATTATAAAATATACACTCTTAGTACAATATAATAGTATATTAAAAATCAGTAACATAACAGAGTAGGCATGAAGATACAAAGTGTGTGAGTGGCACACACCTGTAATTTCAGCACTCAGGAGACTGAGGCAGGAGGATTGCTATACAGTGAGCTGAAGGCCAGTGTGGGCTACACAGTAAAAACCACGCCTCCCAACACACACATGTACATGTACAATAAGTGTTACGCAAACGTTAAGTTCACATCGGCTACAAGCCCAAAGCAACTATTGATATAAAAACAGTCCTCTTGAGGTTCCTCCAAACAGATGAACAAAAAAGGAGATACATTCAGAAATGCTAAGCTCAGTTGCTATTTTTTGTTCACCATCTTCCATGTTGCTAAACCTTACAAACTTGTAGCTGTATACTAATGGCAAAATTCACCACAGCTGATTTGATATCTGACACTGGGTTTTATATCTCTTCCAGTTGACTCAAAAGTGCCAATGGGAGTGGGGGCAGAGATGGGGTTAGGAGCACTTGCTGCGCTTGGAGAGGACTCAGGTTCAGTTTCCAGCATCCACAGAGGCTCACAATCCAGTTTCAAGGGATCTGCTGCTCTCTTTTGGCATCCTCAGATACTTGGCAAGAACATGGTATACACACATACATTCAAGCAAACACACATAAAATTAAAATATTTTAAGTATATATGCTATGCAAAAAATCTAAGCAATATTCAGCTCTTAAAATACATAATAATCTTGAGTGAAAAATAGAAAAATCTTTCTATAAATAAAAGGAATGAAGAAATTCATGATAGGATCAGTTTTGATTCTGTAACTGAAGCAGTTTATTACAGTTCAGTTTTAGTTTTCGTTTTGTTTTATTTTTATTATGTTTTGTTTTGTTTGTTTTTTGGAGACAGAGTTTTTCTGTTGTAACTCTGGCTGTCCTGGAACTCACCCTGTAGACCAGACTAGCCTCAAAGCCTCCTGGATTCTGGGATTAAAGGCATGCACCACCACCTGCTTTTTTTTTTTTTTTTTTTTAATTTAATTTAATTTAATTTTTTTTGAGACAGGGTTTCTGTGTAACCCTGGCTGTCCTGGAACCCACTACATAAAACAGGCTCAGGCTAGCCTCTGCCTCCCAAATGCTGGGGTTAAAGGAGCACACCATCAGACCTGGCTTTATTTTTATTTTTTTTTATTTTATGTATGTGTTTGTGAGTAGTGCAGGCACCCACAGAGGCCAGAGTTGTGAGATCCCTCTGGGGCTGGGGCTGGAGTTATTGGTGGTTTGTGAGCTTTTTAATGTGGTGCTGGGAATTGAACTCTGGTCCTCTGAAAGAACAGTCAGTCCATGTTGTTAAAGGTTCACCTCTCTCTATGCCTTGCTGTTGTTTTGAGACAGGTCTCACTATATAGTCTAGGTCAGCCTCTAACTTGCAGCATTCCTCTTGCTTCTGCTAGGATTATAAATGTATGTCACTATGTTGAGTGTTAATTTATTCTTAGATGCATAAGAAAAGATCAATGACCCATTTAAAAACAATAATAACTTGGTTTGCTATGCTGTAGACAGAAACTAGGGCCTTGACCATGCTAGCCCAGAACTCTTTCTAAGTCACACCATCAGCCGACAGCTTGGTGCCTATAAGTTCCTAGTATACTCTGCTAAACAGCTTTCCACTGTTTCTCACTGCTCTTTCTTCCTCAAGGTATTCCAAGTCTATTTAGATAAGACACTATCATTGATTAAGTTACAACTCTGTAAATTTTTAACTTGTTCTTTCATAGACTACAGAAATTCCATTTTTACACTCAAATAATATCAAATATTTATAATATAATAATATCAAATATTTCCTCAGTTATATAAATATAAAACCTATTTTATGCCAATTCACAGATAATATTTGTTCAGTATTTGGTGATATGGAAAACAAAATGGCCTAATACGAGAAGCTTTACCCTTCCATTGTGTGGTTGCGCAGCAGTGAACTCCACACGCTCCCACTTCCTGCCCTATACTATTCTGCAGTATTGTTTTCTCCTATGCTCATTTTCCACCACTGAAGGCAAGAGTTACACACATGCTCCAATAACAGAACATAATATAAAATTCAGGTAGTAGCAAGAGGCGCTGACAGCTATGAAAAATTCAAAACCAAGGAGACAAGAGGTTAAAAATTAAACAAGATTCAACTGTCCAGATTGGAACAAGCCATCAGAATTTTAAGTCATACTTAGTACGGTCAGACATTGTCATTAGCATTGGGTACACAGTAAAAAATCAAAACAATCTAAACCATCTGTTTTTCATGAGCCTTATTCTTCAGCAAGGAAGATACATTCAAACAATTCAAGATACAGAAGAGGTGGGGAAGAGGAAGGGAGGGAGCGTGGGAGGAAGGAAGGGAACAAGAGAGAGACAGAGAGAGAGGAGAAATTATATATGATCTGCAATGTCAGGAATAGAAAATATAGGGCAAAAAGAAAAAAGAGAAACTATGTCAACTTAGATAAGCTCTAAAGACACCCCAAAGCCTTTCTGTGCATGGTTCTGTGTTATAATCTGGTGAACACTAAACACACATGAGATCTAGAAGGCAGATGTGAATTAAGAGATATTAACTGAAGACTGTCAGGGTTAAATGTAGGAAGAGAGTGAGATGGTTGGGTAAAGGTGTTTGCCAGTAAGTCTGACAACCTGAGTACAATCCCTGGAACCTTATATTGTGGAAAGATAACCAACTCCTGCAGGCTGTCCTGACTTCCACATATGTGCCATAGCACGTACCCCTGACATACTAAACAAACAAACAAACAAACAAACAAAGTTGTTTAACACAATAAGAGTATCACAGGTGCTGGCAGGTTGCTCTAGGTCAGTTCTTCTTCCCAACTAGGTAGCAGTAGCCTCAGCCATCAGACACTAGGCTGTGAACTCAGATGCTGAGCCTCTGTGGAGGTAACAGCGCTCTGTAAATTTCCCACCAGGTTTATTCCATGGTCCTACTCTGGTAGCAGGATCAGGACATGGCTCATTTCCTAGACTTCTTTGGAAGCTCTGAATTGTCCAGTTTACACCTGTGTCATGAGGACTACTTAGCAGGTTCTGAATTAATTCTCCGACACCCTTTTCTTTCACTTGTTCCTATTCTAAATGCCTTACTCCGTAATACTGGAGGATTCTGTTTTCCTAATTGGGCCCTAATCAGTATAGTTATTGAGACTAAATATAATCTTACCTCTTACCCAGAGGTAAGAAAATCATAATAACAGGAATCTGGAATTAATTTTCCAATCTAACAAGATTAATGGTAGAGAAGATACCGGTAGCTCGTCATGCAGAAGTAAAAGTTCTCTACATCTTCCTCTACAGACATCTGCAATGGAGGCTACATGACAAAAGACTGGCTAACCACCCACTGTATTGACAACAAGAGTACAAGAGCTTTCACTGGTGGCTTCTAAGTAAATAGCTACAAGACTTGGAGAAAGAATGAAACTGATGCCCTAAAGAAACAGAATCAGAAAGCTTTTATCATGACCCTGGAACAAAATCACACTTCATTTTGCAAATTTAACATTTCTGAAGGACAAATCCAGTCTGATCCTATGGGAGACTAAAATAAAAGGCAGATTGAATTTAGAACCTTACAGGATCTCAGGATCCCATATTCTGCATACGTTTATAATCTCTGTGTCTTAGTACATCAAAATTCCTTAAGAATTGTACTAGGCTTACTAGCCCAAAATATCACATTCTGGTCTCTTGAACTTATGCTTGTTTTGGTACTTGGAAAAGGTTATGGAAAGAGTACCCTTTCTATGTTCAAATGCAGGTGAAATTAAGACTCTTGAAGCTAGGAATGACGGTATGACCTATAATCCAATACCTAGGAGGTGTACACAGGAAGAGTACACAGGTATACATCAGGAATAGTTCAAGGTCTTTTCTACTATGGAGTGAATTTGAGGCCAATCTGGGTTGCATGAGATCCTGTCCCAAAAACACAAGCAAAAGATAAACTAACAACACTCAAAGAGCCCAAGTGTGCACACTTATATCCCAGCACTTGGCAGACAGAGTCAGGAGGATCACCTCAAGTTTAACCTGGTCTATGTACCCAATTTCACACCTCTCCAGAGCTTTGTAGTGAGACCCCAAACTCAAAAAAATAAAAAAAGAGTGGACATAATAGAATACATGAGGATCTAGTACACAACACAATGAATACTGTATCTTTTTTTAATGTTCACAAATGTATTACTTTAAACAGTCACTTCTGCAAACAATGTTTATAATACCCCATTAGATACTCAGTATTGTCACTATTTTCTTTTACAGTTAAAAGACTGAGAGAAAAAATGTTCAACAAAATGATTGCAGGTAACAAAGAATGCTTCACTCTTTTCCTACAAGCCCAAGGTCAGGAAAACACAACAGTGCAGCATGAAGAGAGAGCACAAGGGGAAGGTGCCAGCAAAGCCCAAGTCCTACTGCTAACAGTGCCTTTCTTTACTTCTAGGCCCAGGGACAGTGCTGCTCTACACTACTAATGTGAACTGGTATGCAAGGGGCCACTTGCTTTCAATGAGTTCATAAACCATCCAGTGATGGTGGTCTTCCTTTGAGTGGCAGGCTACACACAAGATATTATTCTCAAAAAACCAAAAAACAAACAAAAAACAAAAAGAAAACAGACAAGTAAAAGTTCTGTCCTGTGGCAGCATATTCTCCCCTACTTCAGGCATGCACTTGGTGAAGATTATGCCTTGGAAAACAAGGTTGAGCTTCTCAGCTCTACTTCTAGCTGATGGCCCCGGTAGTTTCATTGACATCAGCTGAGGTGTGCCTGGTTCCTCCTTACTGTAAGGGAGACAGAATCTCCAGAGAAAGAACAGTAAAGGAGGTGTGAATTTTAAGTGCAGCAAAATGAAGGGGTTTTGTTTGTTATTTTGGTAAATTTTTATATTTTTTATTTTATTTTATTTGTGTGTATTTGAATGTATGTCAGTGCATCATGTGAATGCAGGAGTCTGTGGAGGTCAGAGAAGACATCAGATCCCCTGTAACTCAAATTAAAGTTTTGAGACATCTTGTGGGTAGTGGAAACCAAACCTGAATCCTCTGTTAAAGCAGCAAGTGCTCTTAACCACTGAGCCATCTCTGCAGACAGATCAATAAAAGTCTTCATCAAAGCCATTGAGAGAGATCCACAACTTAGCTGTGCTATTAGAGGAATGAGAAGACAGCTGCAGATGGTTGTCAAGGTTGAGGATGATTCCAGTCCCCAGATTTCTTCCCCACCCAGTATGCATACATGCTTCTGCCATGCTTTGAATTTAACAAAGTCTCTCCAGACAGAGAAGACAGCCTTGGAACACACAGAAAACATAGTTTTCTTACATCTTTTCTCTGAAATTTGATGAAAGTAACTCTCAAGAGTAGCACCTCTCCAAATACATACAAATGATAATCATATACAATGATGGATATGTTAAGGAAATTATTCCCTGATACACAAAACATCATTACATTGTATAACTTGCATATACAATTTCTATTTGTTAATATACCTCAATAAAACAAACATACATTTCTAAATGAAGAAAATAACGCAGGACAGTGATACATGCCTGTAATCTCTCTTACTCAGGAGACTGAGGCAGTAAGTTTGCAAGGTCAAGGACAGAATACAGTGAGATCTTGGGGGGAAAGGAGGGGGGATAAGGAGGAGCAGAGAGATTTGAAGGTGTTAGTCTTCATTCAGAATTGGAGTCCTGCAGACACAAGCCAAGGAATGCAGGCAACCACCAGCAACTGGAAGAGCGAAAGAATGCATGCTTGCCTAGGGCCACTGGAGGGAGCACTGATTTTGGATTTCTGGCTTCTAGAATGGTAGATAATGAGTAAGCTGTTGTCTTAATTTACCAAACAAGTGTGTTCATTTGTTACAGCAATCACGGAAAAACTGATAGGGCTTTAGCCTGCTATTTTTTACAAACAAATTAACTTTTCTCTATGTCTAATTAGAAAAAAAGTAACTTTTCTCTATGTCCAATTAGGAAGAAAGTGCTTAATGTTAGAGAAAAAAGCTGGTAAGAATTAAGCTTGTATATGTGTGCATAGTCCAGTTTAATGGTAAAATGCATACTTAACACGCATGAAGCCCTGGGTTTGATCTGTGTCACAAAAATACATATATACACACATACATACAGATACACAGAAAACAAGTAAATTTCAGTACTTAAAAGGCTTGATAAGGCCAGGGTGGTTGCAAACCAACGCCTTTAATCACAGCAATCAGAAGGCAGAGGCAGATGGATCTTCTGAGTTTGAGGCCAGCCTACTCTACATATTGAGTTCCAAGACAGCCAGGGCTGCACAGATATCCAGCCTGAAAAAAAAAAAGCTAACAAATCCCCCATAAAAAACAAAATATTCACTGAAGGGTGGGGGGAGGCAGAGACAGGAGGATCTCTGTGAATCTGAGACCTGCCTGATCTACATATGGAGTTCAAAGACAGCCGGGACTAAATAAACCCTGTCTCATAAAATAAAGAATCAATCAGTTATCAGGAAAATTGAGGTGCCTAGACTCATTCCTTGCATATAATGTTTGTTCAGTAAACCCTTGAAAGAAATGTAGACTCAATATTGAAACAGAGATACCATATAAATAAAAAATTACATTAATCTCTCATAGAAAACCCAAAGCACATTCCCTTCCTTCACAAAATTACTCATATCCACAGGATCAGAGGGACATTAGCAATGCTACAAAGTGATTCTTTACTACTTATTCTGGATTTTTTAGCCACTCTAGAGATAGGACCCAGAGTACCATGCTAGGCAAGCACTCTTAACACTGAGCTATACCAATAGCCTCTTTTTTCACTGCCACTGTCTAAACATAAGACTATAGTACCACCTTCCCCCCCCCAACACAGAAACTCCTCCAGTCTCAGAAGTTTAGATACACTATGATCTAATGTGCTTAAACTCAGTAAAATATCAATTATATTACACTTAAGTCTCTCATCACACTGCCTGCTGACTGATGTGGGCAGGTTCAGACTCTTCCAAGCCTAACCTACCCTCCATACAGCAGGTGTCTTATGAAAATATATATTTAAATCACATTCTTCCCTTGTTTGTAAAGGTCAACTGGTACCTTACCAAATGGAGGATACATAGCCCCTCATAATCTGGTCCTAGCCTAAATTTCCTGTCATAAACTACTGCCTATTTCAAACCATTCGTTCCTTTGTGTATTTTTTGAACAAATATTTGTCTCTTCTAAAAAAAAACCCTTCCTGGATGACTCAGGAAACTTCACTAAGAGAGGACAGTACTCTGAGTTCTGAGTATATATATATACACACACACACACCAGGCATAGTGGCACAAGCCTATAGTCCTAATGAAACACAATTCTACACCCATCCCCAACGAGTCTCAAAAAGAATTAAAAAAAAAAAAAAAAAAGAAATAAAGAAGGAAGAAAAAAGAAAGAACACAGAAATCACAGCATTATACTCTTTCAATAACGGAGACAATTAAGTTAAATAGACTTAAGACACATTTGCTGTTTTTAGAACTGAAATCCAACATTCAGCTACCAATTCATATTGATCTGAACTTAGAAGAAAAAAAAAACTGATCAACATCAAATAGAAACTCACATCTCAAAAATTTCAAGAAAATCTTGAAAATCATATGTCTTAGTTGTTGAATCATAAAATAAGGCTTTTAACTGAGAAACTATTTCTATTGATTCTATCACCTATCCCCATTCATTCAGGATACTGAATTCCTTAGGAGGCACATGTTTGAGTACAATTACATTCATTTCAAACACAAGTAGGACCTGGAGCAAATTACTTGACTTGTGTGATCTTCATACTCATCGATAAAATGGGATCAAAAATAATTGTCCTACTTCAGAGATAATTAGGATTCTGTGGAAGATAACCACAACTTAGAGTCTATCCTGGGCTACTTATTAAGTTCCAGGCCAGCCAAGATGACTATGGTGTGAAACCCCATCTCAAATTAAATAAATAAATAAAATACAAATATAAGAATCCTATGATTGTCTAAAATCATACAATATGTTGGATAAAGTAACTTTTTAAAAAGAATGAAAGGATTGATTTGAGTCATGAAAGGTTTTTAATTTTGAAGGGTTTTTAATGTCTGCCTAAATTATTTAAAATTTATCCTGGTTTAGGAGTATTTCTCAGTAGCAAAGCACTTAACTAGCATTCAGTATGCCCTAGGTTCCATTCTCACTAAATAAATAAATAGTCGCTGAGTATTTCTGAGAGAAGAGCCAGAGAATGACATTAAATCTCCGGCTTTAAAAAGCAATTACCAAGGACTTAAGTTACAGCTCAGTGAAATCAGTGATAGAGTGCTTGCCCAATATTCCCACGGGGGTTCGTTTCCCGCACAGCGAAGGGGAGCTGAGGAGGAAGAGGGAGAGGAGAGATTGGGGAGACACAGACAGGAGAAGAGAGAACGCGAGCGCATGCGCATGCCATCATAGGTGTAGAGTTGCAAGGCAGATTGGCAAAAAGCAGCAAGTTCCGTTTGGAAATTATTAGTATAGTGCTTCTAGAAGAGATCAGAAAATAGAGGCAGACACAGTTGAAAAAAAATGTAAAGGGAGGAGAGTTAGTCGGAACTATAAACGTAGAAGCCATTCATTCGAAAGGAAACAACTTGAGTTAGTAGCGATGGAATTAAGATCACCACATGAGAAACAATCAAACATCTCCTCTAACTACCAAAATAAGTGTCCATAAAGACTCAACTCTGGTGTCATGTCCAACTATTGCATTTAACAGAATAAAAGACACGCTCCTTGAAAGAAATAAACTGTAAGTGGTTTGCTACAGTAAGACCCGTTACCACACTTAATACCCCTTAATTCATTTGCACTAGCAGAAACTTTAGTTGGCTTAAATAAAAATGTTTACTGAAGTCCTCCACTCCTCGATCCTCAGGACCCCCGCATGCCCCGCCACAGAGAGAGAGAGAGAGAGAGAGAGAGAGAGAGAGAGAGACAGACAGACAGACAGACAGAGAGAGACAGAGAGAAAGACAGAGACAGAGACACAGAGACAGAGAGAGGGAGGGAGAGAGGGAGAGACTGACTCTGGTGGGAACTTCACACGGTCTCCGGCACCCATCACCTTCTTTCTAGCCTTACCACCGGCACCCTTTCCATCTCCTGAAGTCCCTGCAGCTTCTTAAGCGCAGTCCTCCCAGGGCCGACCCGCCACAACCCCAGGATCGCAGTCAGGGCGGGAGGATCACGGAAGGACCAGCCGAAAGCCTGGGCCCGAGGCACTTGGCCCGCCAGCCCGGAGCTTGCAGGCACACCGCCTGCCACACCCCTCTCCTCAGGACCTTTTCCTCCTCCACCCAGAACGTTCCAGCACGTCCGTGCAGGAGGCACAAGGCGCCCCTTCATCCGTTCCCTCCGGACCAGCCCCGCAGCCCCCTGCCGCGGTCGGGGTGGCCCTGGCATTTGGAGCCTCAGCCGCCCCTCACCGCCCCAGCCCGCAGCCTCCGGCCTCGGCCGCTCCCCGCCGATGCACTCCGCTCACCCGCCGTGCGGCTCGGCCAGATGCCCGCACTGGAGGCCCGGGCTCCGCGACGCCGACGCCGGGCGCCCCAGCCTGCCGAGCCCGCCGGCTCCGCCGCGCCCGCTGACCGGCAGCGCCGCTGGCTCCCGCCGTCTTCGTCGCCCCGGCCGCCTCGACGCGGCCCAGGCGTTTCCGGGTTCCCGCGGTCCCGTCCGCCAAAGGCTCCGGCTTCCGCCTCGGCCCCGGCAAACGCCGTTCCCTGCTCGGCTCCGGTGGCCCCAGCTTCGCGCTTACAGGCCGCGCCCCTGAGGCGACCACACCGAGGCCGCTGCTCGCGCAGCTCCGGTGGACGGCTTCACGGTCGCGGGACCGGGAATGGAAGGGTGTCTCTGCCGGACAGTCCAGCTGTGGAAAGTGGCAGAGTGACCCGCAATTAAGGAAGGGCAAAGTCCTTTGGACCTAAGAACCTTGATAGAGAACCGGGAGGCGGATCTTGGCTCCTGAAAATGACCACCAGTGAGTTAAAAACAAGATTATCCCTGGTGCAGGTTACCAACCTTAGTCTAGGAGCCAGCTTGTTCCGTTGCCAATGACCCCTGCCCCCATCCTGACCGAGACCTGGACTCTCCGGAATCCAAAATGGGCTCAGTGTCACTAAACAGGAGAAAGGTGCAGAGACAGAGAGAGGGAGAGAGAGAAGTCTCGGTTTACCTCTTCCTGTCTCATACACATACCTTTTTAAAGCCTCCTAGTATATTTCGAAAATCTTCCCACAACTGTAGCCTATGCTGGTGGTGAACGGGCTGAAATGAAATATTCTGGGGCCCGTTTGATCATCGAATACAGCAGATTTATCCTTTTCCTGTTAACATAATGCTTCTAGAATTAAGCTTATGCTTCTTCATATTGCAAATGATTCAAACCATGCCTTAGGGAAACATAAACAGCAAAGAGAAAAACGAAATTAGATGGTTGTTCACACAGAATGCCTGGCTTTAAATTTTTGTGTAATCCGGTCTTGAGAAAATTCTTGGATGATAGAATGTAAACCATTTCTTAAAATTTGCTGGAGTCTGCATCTAAAATGTCCCCCGAGAGGTTTATCATATGGTAAAGATTTGGTTGAAGGTTAATGGGCTTTGGGGTGGGAGAAGTGAGTGGAAGGCTCTGACCTAAACCAGAGTGTTATTATTAAAATGTATTAAAATTTTGAAGGTATTCTTGGGAGGCGAACAGGCCTGTTTGGCTTTTGAGGGTGTGTCTTACCTGGCTCTCGTTGCACGGGCATGCTGTTTTGTAAATAACTGCCCCACTACTGACTGCCCAACCAGGGACCCAAAAGCAATGGAACTAAGTAACCATGAACCAAAAGCTCTTAAACCATGAATTCAAATAAGTCTTTACCAAGTTGTTTTCTCGGATACTTTGCCACAGCAGCAAAAAGAAAGTAAATACCTTAATAGTTTTCTTTACTTTTTTAAAAACACAAGCTCTCACAAAGTAGATCAGGCTGGCACCAGTCTGGCCTTCAAGGCCTGGACCACCCGGTGAACTGTCCTGTCTCAGCTTCTCTGTGCTGGGATCACAAACTTGAGTGACCACATCTGCTTTCTTTTGTTTCCCCCTTTCTCTCCCCATCCCCATCCCACAAATTTGCTAGAAATTGAGCCCAGGCCTTTGTACCTCATGGACTTTTCCACTGAGACCTTTCTCCATTTTTAAATATACCTAGGACAAGACAATTACAGCTTGGTATTATTCTGAGGAGAGAATGTGTGTGTGCATGCACATGCGTGCGTGTTTGTATGCATAGATACCCAAAAAATAGGTCTTCCTATATAGTCCAAGCTGCCTTAAAATTTGCTATGTAGCTGGCTACAAACTTGTGATTTACCTTGACCTTGGCCTCTTGAATGCTGGGGTCACAGGCATTTGCCACCATGTTCAATGTTACAAATACATTGTTCAGTGAAAAGGAATATTTTTTCCAGAAAACTTTAAAGTGATTTAAAGAGAGAGAGAGAGAAGTGGAAGCACTTATAATGATGAAGTAATGGCATGTCCTTTGCTGCTTCCAAAGACATGGAACTAAAAATGACTCAAAACAGTGAAAATAGAGTCAACTCACTCACGGTAAAGACATGAAGTAAAGATACAAAGCCTTGTGTGATACAAAAATGCAACTGTAGTCCTAGCTGCTGGAGAGACTGAGGCAGGAGGATAACTCCTAGCAGTTATCCTAGTTAGCCTAGGAGTTCAAGGCTAACCTGGGCAACTTAGTGAAATATATTCTCCCTCTTCCTCCCCCCCCCCCTCTCTCTCTCAGGAGAGGAAGGGGGAAGAGAGAGCGAGAGAATTTTAAATATTGCTTTAAAGATTTTCTGATTTAACTGGCTCACACGCCCAAGTAAAGCCATGGAAGCATTATGCACCACAGGAACTACGACCAGATCATATTATAGTTATTATAGTGGACACTGTGAGCATTATGTATACAAAGAATTCAGTGTTTTCAGGCAGAGCCACTGTTGGTGGCTTACAGATTTCTATCTTAATATCAGAGATAAGAAAACAGGAGAAAAAGAAAAGACAGAACTATGATAGTATCTATTTTTAAGGATTATTACCCAAAATAAATGAGACAGAGAGAGAGAAAGAGAGAGAGGGAGAGAGAACACAATCCAGTTCTTAGAGAATTAGGCCTCAGATATCCAGGCATCGATTTACTACATATTTTGTCCCTATACAATTACATACTTCTTAAAGCTATTGAATAGAAATTACAGCTCAAGAGCAAGTAAAACCAGTTTTCTCTTTTATTTCAAGGTGCCAAATGAGTTCAATCCGGCTTGTTCTGGATAGTTCTTCAAGGAAAAGAACCAGTTAGTGAATAAAGCTTCAAAGAGCTGTGCTATTGTCTACTGCTCTGTCAGTTTCCTTTAAAAGAATTGTTAATTAGGTCACTTGCATATCAATGCACAACATGGAGCCATGTGAGCCTTCAACTTCTGCGCTGGTTATGTTAGCATATTGAAATGAATTTGCTTCTTATTTCTTTCTGCCTGAGATGCTCTTCCTGGGACTTTTGCTCACTTAGGTTCTGCTGGTGGTGCTGCTGCTCTCCTTGGTTTTTGTATTTCAATACTCTTAACTCTGGATGAGAGTCTTATGAAGACTGTCTCCTGGAAGGGGTCATTTCCTGACCCCACCCCCACCCCCGCAGATTCAGAACCTGGGGAAATTCCCCTACAGCATGGGTGACCACAGGGCTTGTTGACTCTGAAAAAATTTTCAGTTACCACCCAATAGATATTCTAATGTGTTTTGAGAGTCAAGGAATTGGTTTTATCTCAGAGACAAAGTTAGATATAAATTACAACACTAGGAAAAATGAAAGCATTTCCCTTTATGTGGCAGTGACTACCAGAAACCAGCTCCTTTGAGAACAGTCTCTCCTACTGAGAGACTTGTTTTGTTAAAGCTTGTCAGGGGCTTCTTAAGCCCCCAAGAGCTGTGACTCTAGCCAGGCTGCTTACTCCTTCCATTCAGCTGATCCTAAAATACATTTGCAGACGAAGTTGCTTTGTGAAGTGGATTATGCTGTTCACCAAATATTACCACTGCACTGTTGGCTGTCTTCTGAATGACTGGGACTGTTGCTAGTAAAAGCTGAGTCTCAAGCAGACTCAATTAAAACCTGGACTTGGAACTTCCAGGTTCTTGTCACCAACAAGGAAAGAGTTCAGAGATAAGACAACAGAAGGAAGCTGGACGAAATTGATTTCAGAGCACACTTACCGGGTGAGTGTAGCATCTCCTGAGGGCAGCTCTGCCTAGGATTCCTGGGCAGAATCATGATTTAGTGGGGAGAAATTAGGAACTTTCAGGATGAAATCTGTTCTCACAGGGGGGTTTCAAAATGTATTTGATGGCGTGAGATGCATTCTTAGAGCAGGAGATTTTTCGAGAATAATGAAAGGAGATGCCTTTAAAATGAATCAGGGGCAGTTATGGGTCATCTCAGTAGGTCATGTTGGACTCAGCTGGTTTAGGGAGGTCGTGCTTGTGTTGTTGTTTGAGCTGTGATGTCCTCCTGTAACACAGATCTGTGAGGTAGCTGGAGACACAATACAGTTTACCTACACACACACACACACAGCCCACCTAGAACCACATGATTTATTCTGGATTGTGAATGTTGGAATGTGTTACCTCAGAGCTAAGCATTAAATTCCCGATTCTGAATCTCCAGAGCTTTCCTTCTACTTTAGAGTCTGATTCTGCATGGTTGTGTCTGAGCCATTAGACTACTGGATGTCCTGGGAATCCTACAGTACACATATACCAGGAACAAAACACTAGCTCTTTAGTAGTAAAAGTCACTAATCATTTTGTTGGTGGTGGTTTTTTTGGTTTCTGGAGACAGGGTTTCTCTGTATAGTCCTGGCTATCCTAGAGCAAACTCTATAGACCAGGCTGGCCTTGAACTGAGAGATCCACTTGCCTTGCCTCCAAGTGCTGGGACTAAAGGAATGGACCACCACATCCCACTCACTAATCATTTTTAAATAGCCATGGTGTCTTAGTCAGTGTTCTATTGCTATGAAGGGACACCCTGACCATGACCATTAAAATTGGGACTGGCTTATAGTTTCAGAGGTTTAGTCCATTGTCCTCATGGCAGTTACTATGGAGGCACACAGGCATACATGGTAGCCAAGAGTTCTACATCCAGATCCAAAGGCAACAGGAAGAGAGAGGCACTGGGCTTGTCTTGAGCATTTGACAGGTCAAACTCCATCCCAGTGACACATTTCCTCCAACATGGCCACATCTCCTAATTCTTTCAAATAGTGCCACTCCCTGAGCAGTTAAATATTTGAACCTATGGGGACTATTCTTATTCAAACCACCACAGTTGGAGAGTTTGCACAGTAGTGAAGAACACTCCTTGTTCTTGCAGAGAACCTGGGTTCAATCCCCTGTATCACATGGTGGTCCAACCAAGGTATTATGCATGCCAGACAAGTACTGAGCTATATCCCCAGTCCTGACAAGACTTCACAGGACCAGCTGGAAGTCGTGGCTCATGCCTTTAATCCCAGCACTTCAGGAGGCAGAGGCAGGCAGATCTCTGTGAGTTTGAGGCCAGCCTGGTCTACAGAGCAAGTTCCAGGATAGCCAGAGCTACAAGAAAAACAAAAACAAAACAAAACAGAAAGACTTCACAGGGCCAGCAAGATGGCTGTATGGGTATAAGTACTTGCAGTCAAGCCTGAGGGCTTCCATTCAGCCATTGGGATGACATGGTGAAAGTCTGACCTCCACACACCTGCATGTGACACGTGCATGTAGCAAACACTCACACATACACACACACACACACACACACACACACACACACACATACACACGGCAGGGGTTGGGTGATAAGTATACATTTTTAAAGTTTTAAGTTTTTAAATACAATAGAATTGGGAAGCTGTTATTTACCAAATCTCAGACACATAATAAGCTGAACTTTTGAACTGAGCAGCATATACAGCCATTCCTGCATGTGGGCTGACCTTTACAACTGGGCCAAACCCAAAGTTTCCTGAAACATTATTAGCCTCTGCGCATTTTCTGTACTATAGATTTCATTTCCCCATGAATACTCAATGACTGCACCCAATCCCTTTCTAATAATGCAGCTGGATTTTTGCTAGAACCAATTACTGATTAACAAATGACAAAAGGTCTAGTGTCTTTTAGTTCACTAAAAAAATTTAATAAATTTCTTTATTCTATATAGGAATGCTTTGACTGCAAGTATGTATGCATGCCACATGCATGCCTGATACTAGAGGAGGTCAGAAAAGAGCGTCAGATCACCCGGAACTAGAGTTACGGGTGGTTGTGAGCCACCATGCTAGTGCTAGGAACCAAACCCAGGACCTCTGCAAAGAGCAGCCAGTGCTCTTAACTGTTGATCCATCTCTTCAGTCTCTATTTATAGTCTTTTAAGATGTGTGTGTGTGTATGTGTGTGTACGTGCCACATGTGTGCAGGTGCCTTTGGAGGCCAGAGGAGAGTGTTGAATCCCCTAGAACTAGCAATATAGGCAGTTGTGAGCCACCTGATGTAGGTGTTAGGAACTGAATCTAGGTCCTCTTATAAGAACAGCAAGCACTCTTACTGAGTCATCCCTTCAGCCCCAAAGTTAAATATATTTTTTAAATATTAATTTTTACTATATGTCTTAATCAATGTTCTATTACTGTGAAGAGACATTATGACCACACCAACTCTTACAAAAGAAATCATTTAATTGGGGCTTGCCCATTTCTGCCATGGAGGCACACAGGCAGATATGGTGCTGGAGAAGTAGCTAAGACTTCTACATCTGGATCTTCAGGCAGCAGGCAGAGATAGAGATAGAGAGAGAGAGAGAGGGAGAGGGAGAGGGAGAGAAAGAGAAGGGGTAGAGGGGGGAAGAGAGAGAGAGAGAAACTAGGCCTGGCTTGAGCAATTGAAACCTCAAGCTCACTCCCAGTGACATATTTCCTCCAACAGAGCCACACCTACTCCAACAAAGCCACATCTCCTAATAGTGCCACTCCCTGGAGATCAAACATTCAAATCTATGAGTCTATGGGGGCCATTTCTATTCAGACCACTACACTATATGTATATGCTTGTCTGCATGTGGATTAGTATACATAAGGGCTGGTGCTAGAGGCACTGGATCTTCAGGAGCTCGAGTTTCATGTGACTGGGCTGCCCTACTTAGGTGCTAGCAAGTGAATTTGGGTCTTTTACAAGAGCAGTACACACTGTTAACCACTAAGCCGTCTCTGCAAACTCCTTATCTGGTTTTTTACATAGGTGCTCAGGATCTGAACTCAGGAACTTTACCTACTGAGCCATCTCTGGAGTCCCACACAATAATCTCCTCCCCTCTTCTCAGTCCCAAGGATTGAACATAGAGCCTAATTCATTCTAGGTAAGCACCCTACCATTGAGCTATAATCCCAGTCCTTCATGTCTTATAGTGTCAACAAGTGGGACAAATAAGTCCGCAGTAACTGATCTTATACAGGATGTGTGGTGTTAAATGGGACCAAACTAAAACTGTAATAAACCTATCATTTACTATACTTGTTTTAAATCAACTAGAGAAATACCTTACAAAACATGTTCTGTGATTCACAGAGTAGAGGTAATAAAGGATCTAAGAGAACAAGGTGTGGTAACATTCACCTATAGTCCCAGACAAAAAACTTGTTGGAGAAGTTTATTTCTAGTATGTTTATGTAACTTTAAAATAATCGTTTTGTACATTTTGGGGGGAAGGGCTGCCTAAGCCTTGGCAGTTTGTATTATCTGCAGGTGTAGGCTTTATGTAAATCTGTGATTAAGACGTTTGAGCCCTCATAATCTGCACCTGCTCACTGCTCTCTGGCAGAGAGCCATTTCGAAAGAGCAGAATTGCTGTGGAGGAATTCTTGTAGTTCCTCTCTCCCACAGTCTCTGGCAACAAGGAGAGAACACTTCACTTAGGCCTTGAGCTCCCCAACCATAAAGGTGGCATAGCTAGGCTGATAAAGGATTGTGGGATGAGACTAGGCTACAGGTTTCCTTCATTATGCAAATAGGCCTTTGGATGAGGGGGCAGAGTTTTTGTATCAGTAGAATACACTAGGAGCTTCTGTATAAAAACCCCAGAGATCAGATGATCAGGGTTCCACTATCCAGTATGGTCCTTGCCATGACAGGTGATTTCCTCTGCTGAGGTTTGGCAAGATTTGCATCTATGAGACTGTCTCCTTGTCTTCTTTTCTGCGGGGGCCCTGGCGGTCCAGCTCTGGCCCCCGCGAAAATGGGGGTTCTTTCTTCCACGAAGGATGGGTAAACCCCAAAGAAACACGAGACAGTCTTGGTGGCTGCTAAAACTGCACGAGGCCTTTTTATTAAATGAACTTGGCGCAGCGGCGGCTTGGGACAGGCGCAGCGGCTTGGGGCCGGCGCCACGCACAGGCGGGAGATGTGGGCAAGAGGCGAGAGGGCAAGAGAGAGAGAAACCCCCCTCCCAGGGCTTTTATTGGGGTCCCCCGGAGCCCTGGTCTTGGGCTATTTTGATTGGTTCCTCAACCTCGTCGATCAGGTGTAGGGGTAGCCGCCTGCACCTGAGACGCAATGGTGCCTGGGTATTCCAGGGAAGAAAGAATCCCTGCTGATAAGTGGTGGGGAGAAGCTGCTAATAACTGTTAACTTAGGGGAATTTTCTGGGTTTTATATTTCTTAAATCTTTGCAATAAACCTGGGTTGCTTTATTGTAATTTACTTTTGGATAGCATGGCTGTGTTTCATTCCAGCCCACAGTAGCCAGCTCAGGGATTGATTTTGCTATTACTATTGGCTTATACAGATCTTATTATTGATGAGAGAACATATGCCACCGTACAGTGAAGACAAAAAAGGGGCAAGACAGTTAGGGAGTTCCAGTTCCCGGCAGTGAATTCGCTTCAGGAACCTTGTCAAGCTAAAGCATTTCATAGCCTGGGTAACCTGGGCCCCAACACTTTTCGAACCTACACAGTACCTAACTGCTACAGAGGCTGAATATAGGTGTATAAGGACAGGCTTTGAATCATAGCAAGACACTGACTTTATCTATCTATCTATCTATCTATCTATCTATCTATCATCTATCTATTAATTTATTTATCTATTTATTTGGTTCACTGGTTATGGGGTTTTTGTTTTGTTTCGTTTAGTTTTTGTTTTGTTTGAGACAAGGTTTCACTGTGTAGCTCTGGCTGGCCTGGAAGTTGCTGTGTAGACCAGGCTGGCCTAAAACAAAGATCTGCTTGCCTCTGCCTCCCGAGTGCTGAAATTTAAGGTGTGTACCGCTGCACTTAGTCCAGTACTCAAATTAAAGTAGTGATGTCATCCATTACACAGATACCCGTGTGCTCTTCATAGCAAGTTAAAACAATAGTCTTCCACCAGTCTCAGCTGTGAGACAATATGGCTAAAAATACTTCCATAGCAAAACGACTCTTTGTGTATTCAAGGTTAAGTTCAGTTATTTTGAATAGAGCAATAATTTTTGCTCCCTGATACTTTGAAGCACAAGCTCAATTGTATGTTGTAAATTAGGACATCCATCATGTGACTCTAAGCATTGGCATTGCTTGTAAAAATACAAAATAGTTTGAATGGAAGTCCTTGTGAGCACAGAATGTTTAGTTTCAAGCTAGGTGAATTCTGACTCAGAAATGCATAAGGCAATGCATCCTACATAAATTTTGCAGACATGCGCTTTAATAGGCCACACCATCATAGTAAAGTTTCTTTTAAAAGTTATTTTGCCTCATGGTGGTGCACGCCTTTAATCCCAGCACTTGAAAGGCAGAGATAAAAAGATCTCGTGAGTTCAAGGCCAGCCTGGTCTACAAAGTCAGGACAGCCAGGACAGCCAGAGTTATAACAGAGAAACCCTGTCTCAAAAAACAAACAAACAACAACAACAAAATAAAACAAAACAAAACAAAAAATTAATTATTTCTTTTATTTCCTGTGCATGAGTGGTTGCCTGCATGTGTTAATGTGTACTGTGTGTGTGCTTGATGCCCACAGAAGCTGGAAGAAGGTATCATGTCAGGCCCTCAGGAACTGGAGTTACAGGCAGTTGTGAACCGCCATGTGTAAGCCAGAGGTAGTGGACTTGCCTGTAATTCCAGCTTTTCTGAGCCAAGACAGTAAGAGTATGAGTTTGGCCTCAAGACCAAATTGAGGTACATATCAAGATCTTGTCTCAAAAAATATTTGCAATCACTTAAGCCAAACAGGAAAGTGTAATAATTCTTTATACGCACAGAAGGTGATGACATATGCACGCCGGTGCATATGGGGAGGATGAGGGATGCTGAGTCAGGTAGAACAGAACACTATAGACAGAGAGAAAGGGGGAGAGAGAGAGAAAGGAAGAGGAGACAGGGAGAGAGAGAGAGAGAGAGAGAGAGAGAGAGGCGCAGAGAGAGGCAAAAGAGGAGGGAGTCCGAAGCCCACCAGGGTTATATGGGACTGATGACACAGTCCTGCAGATGATGCAGGACAGGTACAGGGCTCAGGAGGTGGTACTTGGAGACAGAGGTTGGGAGTGTCGGGAGTGGGAGTGTGGGGGCTGGGAGAGCTTCAGGGAGGGAGCTCTGTCCTGTTAGACCTGGACAACCAAATGGCAGACTAACAGGAGCCAGGATATACCTGCCAAATGGGGCTTAGATAACCTGAAAAAGGACCCCCACTCTGAGAGCAACCAATCTGAGAAAAGAAACAGGGCATGAGTGGCCCCTACCTTATCTGACCAGATGGCCTAGGGGCCATAAACCAAATGTCTTGACTTTGATGGCTAACCAGATATAGCTTAAAAATGTGGACAGGTAGCCCCTTGAGCATAAGTCAATCAAAACTAAACATTTGTAAACTACATTTCTGTCCCCCAATTAGAAACCAAGCTACCTCACCTATGTTAAAACCCACTTTTACTGTCTACAAAAAGGCCAGCAAGCCTTTGTTCAGGATCGGCCATTCCACCTGGTGCCTGACCTCAGCTTGCTTGGTTTACTTTGCAGAATAAAGACTCCTTGTTTTTATATCAGACCTGGACTCCTGGTGAAACTTTGAGGGCCAAAGGGGTTCCAGAATCCTGGGCATTACAGGCCAACTCACAACAGAACTCCCTTTCCTTTTGGGGGCCTGGTGTACAATGGTTGCCAACAGCAACCTCTCTGGTTGTTCAGGTCAGGTCTAAAGGAAACTTCATCTTCCCCCAATTCTGGAGGTTAGGCAAAAACCAGCATTCTTCTGGAACTTGTGAAAGCAGGTTGTCCTCTACAAAAGGAGCCATTTCCCTTATCGCTGACAGAAAGGACAAAAGGCTATCTGTTGTGCCATTTAGCATACCAAAGTTCCCCTCCAGGCTCCCTCAGTACCAAAAGTAGCTGTTACACATTTTAGAGTCCATCTGACATCCTGGCTTTTCTCTCCCCTGCCACCCTCCCTCCCCCTCGCCCCCCCTCCAAAAAAAAAAGCTTCCCTAGCTCATAGCCCACTGGCCCTCCTCTCCAGCTACTCATTTTTCCTTGTCCTTATAACCCTGCTATTTCAGCTATGTTGTCTCTTGGTCCTCTCTGTCTTCAGTCTCCCCCAGCCCCCGTGTCTCAAGTCCAGTCTGCAGGCCATTTTCAGTCTACTACTTTCTCTTTCTGCTCTGGACACTTTCAGATGCCTCTGGCTGTTCTCTTCCTCACATCTACAATAAAAACCTTCCCCTTAACCATACCTTGAAGTGGTCATGTCATCAGTTTATACATTTGGTAATTCCAGCCCTTGGCAGGCAAGTACAGGAGGATTAGGAGTTTAAGGCCAAGAAAGATGAAGTCTTAGGAGACTATTTGGGAGAAATGATAGTTTATGTTAAAATTTAGTGTGGTAACAAAACAACCTCTCCTGTTAATGAAGTTTCTGGAGTCTGTGATATAAGCCTGGACTATATGGGACCCTGTCTCAAAAAAAGATAGAAGAAAAAGAAAAGCTATAAAATTGGTTATTATAAATAGATAATCTGGAATGATATCTAAATATCCGGAAAAAACATAAACATAATAATATATAAAGAGTTGGGTATGGTGGTGTGCATCTTTAATCCCAACACTATAGCCATAAATATAAGCATTGATTTATTATTTATTCTCATTGGGTTTGTGGCAGAGAATAGTTTATTCTTTGCTAATTCAATCCCTGGTCCTAGAGGGTTTCAGCCTCCGTACAATCTAATCTGTAAATCTAGAATGTCTCAGCCTCTGAGACTTACTACTGACTGAGCTCACTCTGAACTACTTCTTTTCACTCTGAGCTCTCTGCTTTCTCTCTGCTTAATCTGGACTGGCTCTGCTCTTCTCGGCTTCTCCTTCTAAAGTGAGCTTTCTGTGAACTGACTGTATTCAGACTCCCGGACTGAACTAACTCTCTGCTTCTCTCTCTGAACTCTCTGTCTGCTTCTACCGACTACTCCTTTTATATCCTAAAAGTTGGGATTAAAAGTGTGTGCTACTTTGCCTTAACTACAGAAATCCCTTTCACCTAACATTAGCACAGAGGACAGGATTAGCCTGATTAACTTTTCTACATTCCATCCAGATCACACAGACCTCTGAATGTGATCCCTTCATACAAGCCTTTGGATGTGATCCCTTCCTAGCTATCACACAGGCCTTTCAATGTGATCCTTTGCTAGAGCAGCCATGCTGCTGGATTAAAAGATTAGATGTTCCTCTACACAACACCTGAGGCAGGAGCAGGGGCAGGGGCAGTGGCAGGGGCAGGGGCAGGGGCAGAGGCAGAGGCAGAGGGAGAGGTGGCAGAGGCAGACAGATCTCTATGAAACCACCCTAGTCTACATAATGAACTTCTGGCCAGCCAGGGCTACACAGTGAAACTCTGTCTCACACAAACAAACAGAAGAAAAAGAAACATCAAATTTCAAAAGCAAGAAAATGAAAAACCAATAAATGGTCTGAAAACATAGCTCAGGGGCAGATCATGTGATTAGCAGGCCTGAGGTCTTGAGTTGAATCTCCAGCACTAAAATAAAAACAAATTTGAAAAAGTGGGCAAAGGATTTGAACAGACATTTCCTTAAGTATGATGTACAGGTGAGAAATGAGCATAGGCAAATAGACTAGATGGTCTAAGCTGGGCAGTGGTAGCACACACCTTTAATCCCAGCACTCGGGAGACAGAGGCAGGTGGATCTCTGTGAGTTCCAGGCTAGCCGGGTCTACAGAGTGAGTTCCAGAACAGGATAGCACACATCTGTAATTCCAGTGCTGGGAAGGCCCCAGACAGGAGAATCCTTGGGGTCTGACGACCATTTAGTGTATTTGAATTAAGGTAGAGAGCAATAGCAGAAGATGCCAGGTGTTGACCTCTGGCCTCCATAAATATGTGCATACAAGTGCACATAAGCACAAATCACAATTAGATATCATCACATGCTTTTTGGATGCCTACACAAAAGGAGCAAACAGTGTAACACTGCCAACTGCTGACAAGGATGAAGCAGTTGTTAATGAAGCAGCTTCAAACATAAACTTTTGGTAGGAACTCAGTTTCATGTAGTCACTCTGGAAGAAGTTTTTTTCTTATGGAGTTAAAATATGCTCAAAAGGCCTTGAGGCTGGAGAGATGGCAGAGCTGTTAAAGGACTTAGCACTCTTGAAGAGTTCAATTCCAGCACCTGGATAGAACAGTTCACAACTGCTTGCAACTCCAGATCCAAGAGCATCCAACACCTCTGGCCTCTGAGGGACCTGCATTTACGTGTGAATAGCTACACACCAATTACATACATACACTTAATTCAAAATATAATACAATATTTTTCTTTAAGACCTAGCAATCCTACTTCTAGGTATTTACTCAAGAAAGCTGAAGCCTCATATTTATACATGTCCTGTCCTAGAAAGTTTGTGGCAATATTATTCACAATGGCCAAGACCTGGAAACAACCTAGGTGGGTTGACTGAGAAGGGGTCCTATAGTCTCATATATTTGAATGCTTAGTTACCAGGGAGTAGAACTGTTTGAGAAGAATTAGGAGGATTAGGAGGTGTAGACTTGGAGGAAGTGTGTCACTGGGAATGGGCTTCGAGGTTTCAAAAGCCCATGCCAGGCCCAGTCTCTCTCTGTCTCTGTCTTCCTGCAGATCAGGATGTAGCTCTCAGTACTGCTCCAGTACCATGCCTGTCTTCCTCCTGCCATGGTGATGATGGACTAACCTTCTAAAACTGTAAGCAAGTCCTCACTAAAATGCTTTCTTTAAGAAGAGTTGCCTTGGGCATGGTGTCTCTTCACAGGATTAGAACAGTAACTAAGACACAACCCAAAGGGTATTTGTTGTGATGGATAAATGATATATGGTTATGGATAATGGAATAGTGAACTCTGATGAAGCTGTGCAGTGGAATGTCTAATGAGTTTTATTAAACCAACCTGAAAAGGGCAGATTTATAGGGACAAATTGTGGATGAGTAGTTGTCACGGGGCTATAACGTTGTTCTGGATCTTGACTATAGTAGTGACTACATAAGCTATGCAGGCACTGAAACTATTAAAACTGAACAAACGCACTGTTTACTAAGGTATCAGTATTAAATAGAATTTAACCAGACATTCAAGTTCATTTTCAATCTGATTGGCTATATTCTTCCTAAACTTACATGGACTTGTGGATCAAATAAACTAGTACAAGATATTTAAGATTATGAAAATGTAAATTTGTTATTAACCACATTGAGTCATTATTCTAGCAATTTCATTAAATTTCAAAAAAAACTTATTTTTATTTTATGTATATGGTTTTTATCTGCATGAATGTCTGTGTAGATGCCTGGTGCTTGTAGAGATGAAAAGAAGATGTAGATTCCCTGGAACTGGAGTTGTGAGCTACTATTTGGGTACTGGAGACCAAATCTGGGTCTTCTGCAAGAGTAGCCAGTGCTCTTAATTGCTGAGTCAGCTATCCAGCTCCACAAACTTTATTTTACTAGTAATGATGCTTTCTAGAATGTCAGCTTGAAGATACTTTACTCTCTTTTTTCTTTTTTTTCTTTCCTTCCCCCTCCTCCTCCTCCTCCTCCTCCTCCTTCTCCTCTTCTTCTTCTAAACAGGGTTTCTCTGTGTAGCTGGAGCTGTTCTAGAACTTGCTCTGAAGTCCATGATGGCCTCTAACTCACAGAAATCTGCCTGCCTCTACTTCCCAAGTGTTGGGATTAAAGGTGTGCACCACCACCGCCCAGCATGAAGATCTCCAAGTAATTTAAAATTTTGAACCCATGTTAAATTGAGTTAGTTTTCAATATCCATTAGATACATAGATGTTTTCCAGCCAAAGAGGATAGTGAAACATGAACTGAAAAGTCTAATTTAGTGCTGGGAGTAGTAGCACATGCCTTTAATCCCAGCACTTGGGAGGCAGAGGCAGGAGGATTTCTGTGCATCAGCCTGGTCTACAAAGGGAGTCCCAGGACAACCAGGGCTGTTGCACAAATTCTGTCTTGAAAAAACCTAAATAAATAGATATGAAAAATAATTTAAGTGAGTATATACATGTTTGTGAGTATGTGGGTTGAAACCAGGCCCTGTATATGCTAGGCAAGTACTCTAATACTCAGGTGAATCTCCAGCATCAAATTTTTTTAATTAATTTTATTTTTTATTATAGAGTTACATAAGGACATTTTCATACAAGTATATAATGTATTTTCAGCAAATCCCCCATACCCAGTTCTCTCCTCCTGTTAGTCCCTATAATTTTTCAGACCATTTTGTTTCTATTTTTATGTCATCATTACATATAAAAATATTAAAATTTGTTCTTAAATTTTGAGATAGGGTATTTCTAAGTAGCCTAAGCTGGTCTTGAACTTGCTATGTAACTCAGGCAGACCTTGGACTTTGTTCCCTTAATGTGATACAGAGAGGGTATATACTTGGATCTGCTAATGAATGTGCCCATTTTTGTGATTTTGTAAAGTGTATTACTGCAGAAGTTATGAGATGTATGTCTATAAGCTCTGCTAGTTTGCTAAAAACATTTGAATTATAGTCACAATTACACACTGCCTCATTGTCTCTGGATACAGGTCACAATCAATATGTATGAATAGGATCCTCCTAAGAACAACAGTGGTAGAGAGGAATACTTTTGTAAGCAAGATATAGAAGATGAATTTTTATTAAGAAGAGAATAATCTTGACCTAAAGTAAAATGTATCTTTGTTTCATAATGAAGAGAACCATGTGAGAAAATTAACACGTGGATATAGAAAGCTGTAGAAGATCCATGGAAAGGATTTTTTTCCTTTTCCTTTTTCTTTCTTTCTTTCTTTTTTCTTTTTTGGTTTTTCGAGACAGAGTCTCTCTGTTGTAACTCTGGCTGTCCTGGAACTCACTCTATAGACCAGGTTGGCCTTGAACTCACAGAGATCAGCTTGCCTCTGCCTCCCAAATGCTGAGATTAAAGGTGTGTGCCAACACCATCTGGGTTGGAGTTTCTTTTTATGGTAGTTAAAGCTGACTAAAGTTTGATGGCTTTATTCGTAAAATCAGAAGTTTTAACATCAACTACTATATTGACTCAAAACTAGGATTGATTTTTCAATTTGTTCAAAGTACAAATCCTTTTTTGGCCAGGCGTGGTGGTGGACACCTTTAATCCTAACGGTCAACAGAAAGAGGCAAGTAGATTCCTTTGAGTTTGAGGTCAGTCTGATTTACATAGGGAGTTCCAGACCAGCCAGGTCAACACAGTGAAGAACGCTCTAAAATATCTATGTATCTATATCTATCTATCTCTATCTATCTATCTATCTATCTATCTATCTATCTATCATAATTAAGTAACAGAAAATCCCTTTGGAGCCTGCATTAAGTAGAAGTTGCAGGAAATTTTTATGTTATAAATAATCTCTCCCTGCAGGACAAAGATCCTGGGCTGTTTGTTGACTTTGTCATGCCCTTGATAATTTAAAGCCTTCCCACTTTGGAAAGAACAAAGGCTCTTTACAGTCATGCTACCTCCTATGTGTACTTTCTAAATCTTTTATTGCCATTTGGTTGGATAGGTACAGTTTCCTAGTAACTCATGGCTGACTTATCCAAATGTTCAAACTACCTGAGGCTTTTGACATCCTGCCTTTTCCCAACAGTAAATCCTATATCACACACTTGTTTCAGAAGGCATCCCCAAGAGATTATTCTTTCTTATTAAAACAAAACAAAACAAAAACACAAGTTACTCAAATAATTTAGTTTTTTGATATGCTATTATTGGCGATGTGCACATCACATCAGAAGATATACTCAATTTAGACTGTTACAATGCTACTAATATAAAAAGAATTCACTTTATGCTCTATAAGTTCTTTGAGATTGTTAATGTCTGACCATCCCTGAACTATTACTATATATCAGAGTCCCAGTGCCACTTTGCTTGGTAAGAAAACAAAATAGGGGCCAGAGAAATGTCTCAGTGGTTAAGATCACTTACTATTCTTACAAAGAACCTAAGATTGGTTCTTAGCATCCACACAGAATTGCTTAACTACCAATAACTCCAGCTCTAGGGGATGCAACATTTTCTTCTGGCCTCTGTATGTACTGTATATATGTGGCATACATACATATAAATGAAAAAAACATTAAGAAAACAAAATAGTGACATGTCCATAACTTCAATGTACCCCACCCCTACCCACCAGTTCTGGGAACCAAATCAGGGTCTTTCACATGCTAGGTATGCACCCTACCACTGAAATCTATCTGTCTGCCTTAGTTAGGGTTTTATTGCTATGAAGAGACACCATGACCACGGCGATTCTTATAAAGGAAAAAATTTAGTTGGGGCTGGCTTATAGTTCAGAAGTTTAGTCCATTGTGAGCATAGCAGCAGGCAGGCAGAGAGGGAGCTGAGAGTTCTACTTCTGAATTGAAAGGCAAAGGGAAGAGAGTGTCAGACTAGAACTGGCTTGAGCATCTGAAACCTCAAAGCCCGCCCCGGTGACATACATCTTCCAACAAGGCCACACCTACTCCAACAAGACCAGACTGCCTAATAGTGCCTAATGGCCCACTCCGTATGAGCCTATGGGGGCCATTTTCATTTAAACCGATCTCTCTGTCTACCTACCTACCTACCTATCCATCCATCTATCCATCTACCAGTCATATTAAGTTCTAATGCTGGGTATCTGGCATAGGGCCTTGCTAAGTACATACTCTTATTTCTGAGCTATACTCCAACCCCAGTAATTTTATTAAATTAGCCTCAACTTTCTTTAATCTGAATCTATCAAACTCTTGTCCAATAGCTAGCTTCCTTCCTTCTTTTCTCCTCTTCTGCCTCTTCCTACCCCCAATTCAGGAGGCTATGTAGTCCTGGCTGGCCTCAAACTCAAGAGATTCACAGGTCTCTACCTCCAGCTTGCTGGGATTAAAGGTGCCCTATCACGCCCCACAAAAGCATATTCTTGTCAAATGAGGAGAAAGCACAAATGAGGATAGTATTACAAAACAAAATCCCCTTGGACATACTGATTGGTGACAATGGAGATACTTGGGCCTTCACTGGTACCACATGGTGTGCCTGTAGCTCAGATAATATCAGAGATGCTCTAAGCCAGTTACTACAAGGTAGTAATGATGAAGGCCATTTAGAAACTATGATACTTCTTCACACCTCCTTACTAGGTTGGCTGTTGACATGGTAATTGGGTTCATGAACTGTGTTGGTATTTGTGTCATTCTAGAAGTATACATCTGCTCTTTCTGTGGTCTAAACTGTAAAACAGCAACTCACTGTTAAACTGTGGGAAAATAAACTAATATATAAATAACATCTCCAACAATCAGCAAACATCCTGGATGAGAGGACAAAACATAATTTATGAGCCAGAGAAAGGTATGGAGATTAGCAGCACGTTGCCATTTAGCTCTTCCACATGCCAGACTGCAAGAAGACAACCTTCCTACAGTCACACAGAGCTTACCAAGACCGAAAGAGTCCCTAATAAGGGCAACAGTCAACACAAAAACACACTTCTTTTATAGGATCTAGGTTTGTCTGTGTCTTATGCTAACTGAGCCTACAATCATGTTTGTTTTGATACTAGGTGGTACACTGAGTCCAAATTTACATTGATTCTATACTAGATTTAGAATCATAAAATAGGACCTGGGTGGGTGAGACTTTGGTAAGTTCAAGTAAATGCAACCTCCTGTAATCATCTATCACTCTGTAAGTATCCCATAATGAGCCAATTCCTTCAGCAATCTGTACTTGTATGAGTCATCCTTGATCTACCGGCACCACCCCAGATGTGTCTTTTACATTTCTCTGGGAAAGGCACATATTAGATACTACTTCCTTTATCTCCCTGGCAGCTGGAAGCAGCCATATTGATTTGGTGCTCCCATTTCCTCATAGCACATAAAATTATATGATAAGGCACATTAACAGTGAGGCAGTAGAGTTGGCTGGCTAGATTAGCTTGTCCTGGGACAATCTATCATTTAAGCTTCACCATGTTGTTTAGGATGGTCATAAATTCCTGGGTATAAGTGTTCTGCATGCTTTAGCCCCCCTCCTCCCCCCAAGTAGCTGGGACTATAGGAACGTACCACTACATCCAGCTAAACAAAGTATTGTGACCTCAGACTAATTTTAGGATTTTCCAAAAGGTCCCCTAGAAAATCTCAATGGATTTGTTTTTTCTCCTCATTGTTAAACTATTTAGGCTCATTTGATAAACTTCATAGGAAAGATTGTCAAATGAATGATGTTTATCTTTATATAATTTATGGGTACATCTGTTATTGATAGAAATGTTATAAACTTCCTAAAAATTGGACATCTGAGTTTAATGTTACCAACCATAGTTCTAATGTTCTTAAAATGCCATGTACAGAAATATTCAGGTTCCCTTCCCATCCATCACGATGGACTGCCATCAGGTCTTTAACCATGATCATTTTATGTCCTTTGTCATCTGCACACAGTCAGCTTGTTTTACGGCTATTTGTTCCCGAAAGCTTCTGCAAAGCACCTATAACCCCATAATATTCAGAAAACCAAGAGCAAATAGAGTGAGAAGTGACTAAACAAGAGTCAGTGAAGTAATGAAAAGGATGGTGATGTTGATGCCTTTTTGTTTGATGTCTGACTAATGTCCTATTTTCTAGATTTAATGAAATCTTTTCCTCTGTTTTTTTCTCATCAGTTTCTTAGTTTATTTTCCGTTGGTGTGTCAGAACACCTGAGGCTGAGTAAATTTTTATTATTATTATCATCATCGTCGTCATTGTCGTCGTCATCATCATCATCATCATCATCATCATCGGGTTTCTTTTGAGACAGAATTTCTGTGTGTAACCCTGGCTGTCCTGGAACTCACTCTATAGACCAACCTGGCCTAGAACTCAGACATCTGTGCTTTTCTGCCTCCCAACAGCTTGGATTAAATGCGTGAGCCACTACATCCAGCTTGAGGCTGAGTAAATTATAAATAACAGAAGCCCATGTGGCTCACTCTTCTGGAGGCTGGCAGTCCAAGACTGATGGGCTGCCATGGTGACAGCCTCCTTGAAATCAGGGTTTTTGAAGAGAAACAGAAGCAATAATCTTAAAGAGAGGGGATTTAGTAGTGAACTGGCTCACATGATCATGAGAGTGAGAAGTCCTGTTGGATCCCCAAGGCCCAAACCGGGACACTGCACCCCCACAGAGACTCACAGATGGGATATCGATGCAAATAGCAAGAGGATTTATTCCAGTGCACTGGGACCGTTCTAACACGCAGGATAGAAGTGGCCCCAAGGAGCAAATGGTGAAGCTTTTTAAACAGTTGTTGGGCACAAACCGAATTGGTACAAGTTGATTGGTTCCCAAATTGTTTTCCCATTTTGATAGGTAGGGGCCAGTTAACCTTTAAATTGATTGGTGTTGGCATATAGCAAGGTCGCGGGCACCAGGACATGTAAAGTCCCTTGCCCAAGGCTATTCGGCGGCGGCTGTAGCTGCTGCTCATTTTAGGAATTTGGGCTGGGTCACAGTGCCCTTGAATTAAGCCTGACAATAATTGTTTTATGGTTTCTGGGGTAGGCTAGTTCTTGGAACAGGGAGTTCTGGAAAGTACTCAATAATTATTGTATTGAGTAGAGAAAGCCAGGGCTGGGGGTCTCCGGCCTCACGGTCCCACAACAGATTATTTGCCAACCGGACAAGCAGAGAAGTAATTGACCTAGCCTACAGACCAAGTCTGCAAGTACCAGAATCAGGGACGTTGCTGGGACAAGGGCTGGCTTGTACAAGGTACAGAGTCCTGAGGTCAAAGCAATCTAGAATTCTGAAGTCCATGGGCAGAAGGTGAGGAGGTCTTTGCTCCAGGAAGGAGGGGGAATAGAGGTGGGAAGGAAGGGAGTAGGGGTGGGAAGGCAGGGGAAGGGGTGGGAGGAAAAGAGGGAGAAGGAATTTCCTTACTTCTGTCTTTCTGCTTTCCAGAAGGGATCACACCAGATTGAATATAGTCTCTACCTTGTGAGGGAGCATAGTCACTCAATTTGCAGGCCCACATAGCCTTCAACTCTGGAAACATTCTCACAGACACATGTATAAACCACAGTCCACCAGCCATCTAAGTGAGTTGATATCTAAAATTTAATCACAGTCCTTCATGGCATGTCATACCATGGTGGATGGCAAATGAGCATGTATGAGAAAAAGAGTAGAGACCCAAACCATCCCTGCATCCTGTGATAACTAAGCATCTTCTACACAATGGCATTATTGCATTCACGAATTATCTATCAGAGGTCCTACCCCTTGGGGTTGGGGAGATAGCAAGACTGGTAAAGTGCTTGATAAATTGTTTGTTGCACAGCACCCACAAAAAAAAAAAAAAAAAAAAAAAAAAAAAAAAGAAGCCAGGTGCATTAGCACCATTTGTTTGTAAGGCCAGCACTGAGGAGGGCAGAGATATGTGAGTCCCTGGAGCTCACTGGCAGCCCAGCAGTCCAGCCGAATCAGTAAGTTACAGATTTAGTGAGAGAACCTAGCTCAGAAAATGAGGTGGAGAGTAATTGTAGACGATATTGGACACCAACTTCTGACAAACACACACACATACACAATCTTACCTTTTACTGACTGCATTACTATGCCGACTGCATCTCCGTGAGAGGGCTGGAGCACGGAAACAGTAGCAGTCTATGTCTCATAGTACTTTGGTGACATACCATTAAAAACTAAAAACAAAACCTTTTTCTTTCTACCTGATCTCTTTAGAATTTAGAAAATTTTATCAAGTATTCTTATTTTCATGGCAATATAGTTACTTGAAAAAGTTCAACAATAATCTGTTCTCTGTGGTTATATGACTCAAATGTAGTATTCGTGACTGTTATATAAAGAGACAAATGACCTGACAATTTCCAGGAAGTGTAAAGCCAATAAATTACCTTAAAGAAAAACTGCCTTCTGACCTTGTTTACAGTGTCCCTAGCCTTACTACAGAGAAGGAAGGTCACTTGCTGGCAGGCCCTCCAAGTCTAGAATCTTTGGGAACCTATGAGAGAGCATGGCCTGAGCACCTCAATTAAGGAGAAATAAGGAAAGAAATGTCTTGATAATGAATAGAAAATCTTGATAATCCAAGCTTACAACTGTATTATTGGTAAGTCATAAAATGAATTTAAAAAATCCTTGATGTAAAGCTGCTTTTACAGTTCTTATTAAAAAATACATTTGTCTAGAAAAGACACAGCAACAATTTGTGATTGTTAGGTCCCAAACTAACATGGAAATATTAATATCTCAAACAGTTTCATTCAGGGAACAGGAGACAATCACAGGGTGTGTAAGCCCAAGCCACTGCAGAGGGTCATGTCTCTGATGGACTGACCCAGAGCACATAGCCTTTAGGTAATTTATTGGGGAAAAGCACCACTCACCAATACAAAGGTCTTGATTGCTTAATGAATAGAACTTCCACAGTGCACCAACCCCCAACTTCAGCTGGCCGACCTGATGTTTTACAGGTGAAGTTACTGGGCAAGGTATTCCTTGACCAGAGCTTAGGCTTGGGGAGGAGACCATGAGAGGCTCCTCCACATTAGCAATAATACAATCAGATGTTTTCAACACAAAGATCTCAGTGGACAAAGTCATATGTGCACAACAGTTGTCCCATCCATGGGTATTTGAATAGACAATTGCCAGTGCTCCAAACTAGCATTCTTTTGGTATCCAGGAAGATTGTAGTCATCCACACCCAGAAAGCTGGTTCTAACAGCTAAGGAAGGTGATCTTCTGGCAATAGCTCCAGCTGTCAGTTACAGCAGTTGCTAAGTTCACATAACTGCACAGAAGTGCATGTAGCTTTATAGTCAAACTTCAAAATGACACTTAGCATGCCTCAGAAACCTGTGAACCAGTCCTCTGCCCATGAAGAACCACTTCCCTTATTCTCCCTACCTCTAGTAAATGGGGCATCTGGCTCCATTAATGTGTCCCTGTAATGCATATAAAAGCCCCAAGCTAACCTCCAGGTTCCTTAGTACCCTATTAGCATGTACTTGTAAAATATATTAAAGCCAACAGGATTTTTCTGGCCCTGAACTCCAGGCAGTTCCAGCTTACAGCTTCCAACCCGCCCCCCCCCCCCCCCCCCCCCCCGGAGCTACCTGCTCTCTTTACCACTGGCAAGGCCTTCCAGGCCTTTTTTGCTATTATCTCTGCCCTCAGAGGTAGCCACGGTAGTTCTGGTCTCCCCAAATGCCTCTGACTAGTTAATCTCTACCACCTAAGAGATAACTGTAGTTTCATATTTACAATAAAACTTCTTCCCATTCATGGAACCATCCATTTGGTGGTTTCACTGTGCCCTTACTTAGTGATCATTTGCAGAAAACAGAGCAGAACAAAAGCCACCAAAAAGCAATCTTTTCCCTCTCTCTTAACATTAAGTAGAAATTGATGGTAAGGTCATTTTTCTTTTACATCTTGTTTGACAAAGCTGGATATCAGAATTCTTCCAGTAAAAAAGGACCCTGTTTATAGACCTCTCTTCGTCAAACTAATAGTATATTCATACCTCAATTTATTTTATTTTGTGGTAGCACTAAGGATTTAAAACAGGGCCTTGGGACTGACTGGAGAGATGACTCAGCAGTTAAGGGCACTTATTGCTGCTACAGAAAACCATAGTCCAGTTCCCAGAACCAAAGTTGGGTGGCTTACCTCTAAGTCCAACTCTCGGGGATCCAATACCTTCTTTTATCCTTCATGTTCATTTGTATTTACAAACTCACACTCAAAAACACACAATTAAAAAAACTAAGACAGCAAAGGCTGGAGAGATAGCCTAGCAGTTAAAAGTACTGACTGCTTTTCCAGAGGACCTGGGTTCGATTCCCAGCCCCCACATGGCAGTTCACAACTGCCCATAACTCCAGCTCCAGGGAATCTGATGCCTCTTCTGGCCTCTGTGGGCACCAGACGTGCATCTGGTGCACAGACATACAGTGAAGGCAAAACACTTATATATACAATAGAATAATACTTATTTTAAAAAGTAAAAAAAGAAGTACATTTTAAACACGCGCACAGGTCTTTACCCACACCAGGCAAGTGCTCTACCAGAGCACATCCTTTGCCCACATCACATACTTTTGAAAAATTCTGTAACACATGTGCCCTGGATACCTGAGTGAAGCAAGGCTCTCTTACAAGGCTGGTCACACGTAAAATATAAACTGCATTTCTTTTTAATGAGAGGGAGGAGATTAAGCCTCTATGACCCATCAAAATGTATAGTAGATATTTACAGTCCTGAGAACACTGAGCTGGCCTTTCAGCAGCTCCAATGTAAACACTTTGCAAGGAGGAAGAACCTCCTGGCTCTGTTTACTCAGCATCCTATTATACAAGGAAAAATTTGAAGGCAGTTGAAGTCTTATCTTTGTGACAAAAATTCAGTTCTTAAATGCTTTTTAATAGGGATTCATATCCAAAGAGGCCTTAAACAAGCTTAAAGGAATTATCTATATGCTATTATTAAATTTAATAATCTATTGGTTTAAAAAAAACCTTAATTTTCTCATGAGTTAAAATTTCAGCATTATCTATTGTTGAAATACAGGTAGTTTTATTCTGGGCTCTTGTCTTTTCTTGTGTGTGTGTGTGTGTGTGTGTGTTTGTGTGTGTGTGTAAGCATTTGTGTGTGTGGTGGGGTTCATGTTGACAGTTCCTGTAGTGAGAAAATACTGCCAGAGAAAAGAGGGGGAAGTGGAGAAAGGGGAGTCAAGGAAGCAAAGAGGAAATCAAGGAGAAAGAAAAGCACAAACCTCAACAGACCCCTTTACACTGTAGTCATAGCAGCCAGGGCAGAGGGACTGAGTAGTCCTCACTTGAGCAAAGGAGCTGAGATGAATCATACAAGCTGAACTATGTTCAAATTATCATAAGGGCGCCACATCATATGGCTATCTTAAGGATCTATGAAAGAGGATTTCTGATCTGAAGATCAGGGACCAAGTTGTGTCCTGATAATTCATTAGTTGTGTGACTTAGGGTTAGCATTCTCATTTAGAAACTATGTATAATACCTGTAATACAAACTCATTCACATAGTAAGAACTTTATATATGTTTTTTGAACCTTAATTTCTTATTCTAATCAATTGGCTTAACATTAAGATGAACAAAAACTGGTCAAAGAAATCTGTAACATAAATATTAGGAAAAACCAGGAAGTGAAGGAAAAAAAGGAGAGGCACAGACATTTTATGTCCTTAGGTTACAAGATGTTGGGCTTATCAAATTTATTTAAGGTGCACACACAATTTTATTTAAAATGCTAATAATCTGGGGACCTGGAAAAACACTTAAGAAAAATAAATAACCACAAGTATGGAACAAGGTTTCAAAAACAATGAGTAGGGGACTGGTGAGAGGTGGTGGTGGGAAAAGGTTTTAGCAAATAGTAAAACAAACAAACTGTTGTGCCCAGTTTTTGAAATCCTCTTCCTCCTCAAATACTACCAGGAGACTACCAGTTGTGATGCAAAAGCAAGGAGCCTTTATTCTGCAGAGCAAACCAGAGCACTGGGGTCTGGCACCACCACAAAAGATGGCTGACCCTGAGAAGCTTTCTGCAAGGGTTTTTAAAGGGAGCAAGGGATCTCTCTGATTGGTCAGAACCCAGGCACTGGATTGGCTCATTAAATGTTATGTGACAACAAGGATTTCTGGGAAAGTGAGTACTCGCCATTAAACAGAGATATTTATGGGATAGTGAGTACTTGACATTAAATCGAGGAGGGGTTAGTGCCTTTACCACTAGGGGCGCTGGGCTTTTCACAAACAAAAACCCCTAGGGTTGAGGATTGAGCTCAATGGTAGAACACTTTTCTAGCAAGCACAAGGCCTTGGGTTCAGTTACCAGAATGGGGTGGGGGTGGGGCAGAAGTTGGGGGGTGAGAGGACAGGAACAGCTAAACAAATAAATGTAGGCATGTGACTCCAACAGCACAATCCAGAAGACACTACAATTAAAGAAAAATTGAATGTCGGTAGAAATGATCACCGCAAATCCCATGCAACTCATGATTCTGGAATATGGTGATTTGAGGAAAAGACTCAGCACAGTACCAGATGCTGCTGTATCAGATGTGGCTATGAGACACACACAGGCCCAGGAGGAAAATGAAACAAAGTTTATTAACTTACTGAGACACTTAAGTTTGCAAGGGATGGACAGGATCACAGGAGATTTGATTAAAGAGCTTTGTAAGTTAGACACTCACCTCGACCAAAATAATGAAGCCAAATAAATATATTAGAAAAAAGCATTGTCTTTAATCACAACATATAATTATTCCTTTATAATCCAGGGTTGACAGAAATAGAAAATAACAGCAAAATCAGCTATGCTGATTCTCTGAGTTCATTATACTGATATGTGGTGGGTTTAGGAAAGTAATTGCATCAAGTTTGATCCATTTAGAACCACTTGGGAGTTACAGATTCTTAGGTTAGCACCTTTTATCTAAAAAAAATAAAGATACACAATCTGTGCTTTTAAAAAAATGAAGCAACAGGGCAAAGGTAGGGGCTGCGGCCGACAGAGTGTGCTCTATGGGGGATGTGCTGCTATAGACTTGAAACACAGTTTGGGAAGAATTGGCCACCTAAATGCTGGGCTGGCTTAAGTGCCTGATGAGGATGGCGCTTCAGCCAGTCGGGGTCAGCATGCAGCCAACACTTTGGTCTGGAAAACCATATGGTTCATTTTGAAGTATTGTAAGGAAAATTGGTACCAACTTATCTCTGATTCAGTGTCCAAGAGTTCAGTTTCAGCTTACCAGCCAAGCAACAGAATGGAGTACCACCCACCCAGAGGAGGATGTGGTGGCATCTTTTGCTAATGTTGGATGGGTAGCCACAGAAGAAGGAGAGTGCTCAACAAGACTCAGGGCAGAGGTCAGGTCCAAGTCTCCCCTTGAGGATGATGACCTTCCTTGCTTTGAGAAGCCCACAAGCAGGCATATTTCCTTACCAACCTGTCTCAAGCTGATCCACCTCCGAAGATGGCACTGGCCAGCGAGGAGGTCTTGCAGAAGATCTCCACACTGGAGAATGAGCTTGCTGCCCTTAGAGCTCAGCCTGCCAAGATTGTGACCCTGCAAGAGCAGCAGAGCCCTGGTGCAGGTCACTTAGATTCTTCCACATCTGATACAGTAGCACACACTCCTGACACCCCCACCTCCCCCCGCAAATCCCTCAGTGTTCCACCAAAGCATGTCTGCTCTTGGTCTGATTAAAGAGAGAAGAAAGCAGAAACTCAATGCTAGAAAGACTTTGGCTAAGAGCCACCTGCAGAAGCCTGATATGCTAGAGACCCTTAAAGATATGAACAGTGTGAAGCTGTGATCAGTCAAGAGGTCAGAGAAAGATGTAAAGCCTAGGCCAGTGGATACTACTGACTTTGCTGCCCTCAAAGCAGAGGCTCTGAAAAAGTTTACTTACTGGTATCAACACAATAGCCAAGGTGAAGTTGAAAGAGAAATTCCAAAGCCAGAGTCAGAGAACACCTCAGAGCTGGCCCTGTTTGGCCTGCATATATTGAGGTCTACAGGGAAAAGGAAGGCTTTAATTGAAAATGTTCCAGACTCTTAATGGATAATGAGTTCAGAAAGACTCCTGGTTCATGTGTCAGCTTGCAGAGCTGAATGTGGCTAGTAGAAATCAGCAGTATTTAGTAAATTCCTCCTGACTGCAGTATTCATTTGTCTCCTTCTTAGCCTAGTTAGAGAAGTAGGGAAAGCAGAAGTTGGTTTGGCTCTTACAAGATGGTCAGCTCTGGAGCTCTTCTTGACACATAAGTATCATGACACGTTTCTAATAGGTGGCCAGGGCTCATCTTCCATCCTTGAAAATAACTGTAAAGTTTCAAATCACAGACAGGCTATCTGTGGGCACTGCTGTGTATCTTTGACTCTTAACACTAATATCTGTGCAAATGTCTTATATTCATACATTTGGGTAAAAACAGTATGTAAAAATTCGTAATGAATGGCATCAGTGAGGATACTGTTATCTTCATCTTCATTGGTAGCTATTGGTCAGTGATGGGACAGCTGGTTTTCCTGTTGTTAGCATACTGGAAATGGGAATGCCTCAAATAGGACTTACATATGTTCTCACCTCCCCCCACCCCCAGCTAACTTTACATAAGCAGCAGAAGATGTTTACTGCTAAGTCTCCATATTGCTTTCTGTTAGAGGAGAGTGAGAACTGGGAGGCTGTTTAACCCTCTCACTGCCACCCAATACTGGGAAGCAAATGAACTTTTCAAGTAGTAACAAATCAAAATATTGAATTAAATTACTACTTAAATAAAAAAAATAAAGCAACACTAAGCAAGGCAAAACCAGAATTGATCAGCTTTGGTTAGTAGATTATAAGCATATTCTATATGCTTACATTGCTCAGTAATATAATTAAAAGTAAAAATGTCTGGCTTTTTCAGAAAGCGTTCATATCACATCCATTCAATGTTGTATTTGTGAGTTGGTGAGATGTAAATAAAAATTCACTGTATTCATGACATATCAAAGGAGAATAGCGGCTATCAGACTTATGGATACATCAAAGCTTACTTCATTCCTAATTTTGACATGGCTACTTTAATAAATCTCCAAAGAACCCCCAACTATTCTTCCTCTCCCAGTTTCTCCCACGTCCCATAAAAGGTAAGTCTCTGACTATCACTCACTGGTGACAGGGAAAATTAATTGGTAAATGATAGAGGAAAACAAAGAGAGTCCTTTAGAAAAGACTTTTATTTTGACACACAGACATATAAACATTTGCCCACTAGACAGAGAAGTTTAAGACACAGGAGAAATGATTACCACTTACATGACGACACTCATCAAAATGACAGGCCCTGTGTTTCCTCAGTCATCTCTGGAAACTCACTAAAATACCACAGCACACAGGTTAAACGGTGAGTTTACTTTTCATTTAGTAGAGTAAGACTGATTTGGATAAGTGAAAAACCAAGGCACAGATCATTTGTGAAATTTAAAATAAAAATAACACTTTATGTGGCATGAGGCAGGACTGAAACGTTCTACCTACGTGTTCTTTAGTCAAATGGCAATTACCCTTCTACAGTCTAAAAGCATTCCTTTAATGACTGTGGCTATAACATAAAACAACCTTCAGAGACTTTCCAAGAGACCATGTGAAACACAGTACTGTTCTTTCATTACTACTCCTCAGTAGGAGCACTGTACCCTGAAGACTGTCCGAGGAGTTGTGACCATGTTACAGTTTATCTAATATGGCTATATTTAAATCCTTCCTTTTTCTTTCCTTTCCCTCCCTCCCTCCCTCCCTTCTTCATGGTTTTGGGGATAGAACTCAGGGCCTTGACACATGCTAGGGAAGCACTCTGCCACTAAGCTACATCTCCAGGCATTTTTCCCTGTAAAATTTTCATAAATATGTCCAAATATTTCCATTCCAAAAATGTAAACTATATCATAATAGGAAATTGGAACTAGTCATGACTAATTTTACAGAATTATTTTATGTCCTAATGCCTTGTTTCATATATCCAACTATCTTTTAACACAAGTAGGTTATGTTAACTACAGTTGGCATTTATTATATTAAAAACACAGCTTACCAGTGAAAAATAAAGCACATTTTCAAGCTCTATGCTCCATTTATGAACACATACTGAGATGGAAACCTCCTCATTCTACATTCATAAAGCATTACTAAATGTGCCCTGACTGCATTACAGAAGGCATTAAGGATGCTGACAAATGGTGGGACATTAGTGAAGCACAGCCTACAGAGTGTGCCAATATGCGGCAGAATTTAAGAGCACCTCTCCATCCATCCACTTTCACACTTGTACAAACTGAAGATGATACACATTTTCTTATTTTCACTCTGCTTTGAAGAATACTTTCTGAACCCAACAGTAACAACCTTCGATGGGAAATGGTCATTTTTCTTTCTGACTCAAATCAAAAGCATGTAAATAAAAAGAAAAAAACAGAAATAGGACAGGGATGTAGTGCAGCTGGTAGAGTGCTTGTCTAGCGTGAACGAGGCTCTGGGAGTGATCCCCAGTACTGCACACACTGGGTGATGGCACACGTGATACTCTTTAGGAGAAAAAAGTAAAAAAAGAAAAAGAAAAATCACTGTTTTTATGTTACTTAATTACCCACCAATATTTCATGAATGAGTTTTTTTTTTTGTTTTTTGTTTTTTGTTTTTTTTTTTTTTTTTTTTAAAGACACAGTTTCTCTGTATAGCCTTGGCTGTCCTGGAACTCATGCCCTGTGGACCAGGCGGGCCTCAAACTCAGAGATCTGCCAGACTCTGCCTCCTAAGTGCTGAGATTAAAGGTGTGCACCACCACCACTGGTTATGAATGAGATTTTTAAGTAAGTTGAGTTTACATTTCATTATGACTTTGAATTCAATGTAAAGTGTTCACACACTTACTAAATATTTATGAACCAACTATAAATCATAGAGGGTTTCAAGAACAGCAGCCATTGACCATGCTTGCGTCTCACAGCTAAAAGGACAGTACTGGCCATTTTCATTGGTGAGTTCTGGGAGTCCTTTCCACGGGGATCTGAAAAACAAAACAAAACATTTTATGAGATGTAATTTCATACATATGAACAAGTAGCCAAGTCCTGATGACTTTTGCCTTTTACTATAGAAGCAATTATTCAGACTCACATGTTATCAAATAAAACAATACTCTTAAGGTATATACACTAAGAATTTAGGTATAAATTATCCTTTGATATATTATATTTTGTGATTTAATACTAGCAAATACAAATGACTCTTTCATCATTATTATTTATGCTGTTTTTGATTTTTAAGCTAGAGTCTTGCTGTATAACTGTGGCTGGCTTGGAACTTGCTATATAGCTATATAGCTGAGGCTGGCCTTGAACTTGCAGTGATCCTCCTATCTCTGTCTCCCAAGTGTTAGAAATAAAAATGTGTTTCACTAGGCCCAGCTTCATGATTAAAACTTAAAAAAAGCTACCATTCCAAATACTATATAAATATAAATATAAATATAAATGCAAATATAAATATAAATATAAATATCCTCTCAGGCATGATTTTAGCCTTTTTGTGTGTGTTTTGAGGTGGGCTCTCATGTAGCTCAGGTTTGCTTTGAACTCATGATCTTCCTATTTTGGCCTCCCATGTGCTGAGAGTTCAGGCAGATGTCCTGAAGCTGGCAATAATTTCAGTCTTCCAGAGTAAGTTGATGACTCAAACTATAAATATGTTAATGTATTATGTGTGAACTTGATAGAGCTAGAAAACTAAACGAAGTAATACAGAGACACTGAGAGTTATAATTAGGAAAATGACAATTAATTTCTTATTCTACAGGATAACAAACCCAATTTATTACATACTTATCCTCTAATATTTAGTACTTTATGTACAATATCTTATTTAATGCTGACAGCAACCCATGATATAGGTGCTCTAACTATTTGCATGTAACTACATGGAAAGAGAGAAGAGGTACGTAGTTATATAACTAGTTGATAGCTCTTAGCATCACTACACAGATGGTTAGTGCATCTAAATGCTCATGTAAAGAAGCAGAGGCAGTGCATGCCACTTACACACATTTAGTCTAAGCAATGAGAAGCAGATGCACTAAAGAATTATCTAGACTTTGAGAAATTAAGGTAGACTTTGGTTGACTTTGTACCATCTAAGAAAAATATACAACATCAATACTGTTTAATTTACTAATAATTAGGACAAAGAGTATAAGAAATATCATTTGAAATAACAGTCAAAAGACCAACTGATATTTTAAAGATAAAAAGTATTACTCGATAAATGAATCAACTCAAAAGGCCCAACCTGAACACTTCACGTATTTTTATTTATTCTATCCTAATCATACCCAAATTATCAGTATCTTAAAAATTAAAGGCTATTCCATAAGTACAGATCATAAAATATAAGATCTTCAAATTAAAACCAAAATACTTGGGGCTGAAGAGATGGCTCAGAGGTTAGGAGCACTGACTGCTCTTCTGTAGATCCTGATTTCAATTCCCAGCAACCACATGGTGACTCACAACCATCTATAATGGGCTCAGATGCCCTCTTCTGGCATGCAGGTGTACATGCAGATAGAACACACACATAAATAAAATAAAAAAAAAATACTTACAGGAGGTAAAAATTACACAGTTGAAATTAAGGTGCAGAGGACAGGCAGGTTCTATGGAGATGTACACGGCATGTAGAGAGATGAATTCTAAGGAAGCCTTGTTTACCTGATATCTAATACTCTGACTGGACATTAGTCATGGGATAACTTACCTCTCAAGATGAACATAATGTCTGGAAAGGACATTTTTAACCAAGAATATAGTCTTTGCAGCAGTCTCTGGGCCCATCAATTTGGAAAAATACAACTTTGCACGAAGAAAATACCCAACAGGCCACAGCCACTCCTAAAATAAGATTTAAAAATAAAGGAAAACTTATGAATATCTAAATTTATTTAAAAAAGAACTTAAACTGAAAACTCTGAAAAGAGAAATGAAATTCTTACAGGTCCTTGGTGGTAATTGAAACCTCTAGCGAGACTGTAGTTGTCACTGTCTAAGGCATTATCATAAACTCCACAGTAAACCATATCACTGCAAAATGATTGGAGTTTGAGGTCAGTAAAAGAAGTCAGGCAACATATAAGAGGCGTCAGAATTTCAATAGCAAAGGCAAGAAAAATAATCATTTTCTCTCCCAGTCTATAGAGTAAGCTTTGTCAGAGGTAACATTACTTAACACACAGTTAGTATGTACTGAGTGCAGAGGACTTTAATTATGTGTTCAGGAAAGATTAAAAAAACAATTCAAGTATCCTTATGTTTTCTTTCACATTTAGATCCTAGATTTTAATTTATACACGTGTAGCTCATGATACTAGAGAAGGGACCATGGAAAGAGTCTGAAAAAGGAAAAGAAAAAAAAAAAAGAAGATAACTACATATATGTGACATGAGAGCAGAATGAGGATTATTGGGTGGGAGGAAGAAAGCAGGTGGTCAGGGAAATAGAAAAGAAGGCTTATGTGTGAAAAATGCTACAATTAAACCTAATATTTCATATTCTAACTTAAAAAATCAACTAAAAATATTCAGGCATCTTGTCTTCAAGGAGCTAGTCTATACTTTGAAGCTAACCATTACACTAGACTTTCAATATGTGTATAAGAATTAAAATGTCCATATAGTTAGTAAATTAGTAAAAATTAAAGATATGGTTTTACTGATTATAGAGCAGAAAGTCATTTATTTATGAATGTAAATTATTTATTTTGCGGTCTCTACAGATCAAACCTTGCCTTATCCATATTAGGAAGCATCCCATCACCAAGCTGCTTCCTCAGTTCAGGCAAGGCTATATTTTAAACTTCTCTATTAAGCTATTTTAAAACTAAAATTAGCACACTGTCAGATTATAAATAACAACTGAATATACATATTGCTACAATATATAAAATTTATAACATACTTATACACTGAACAGTGTATAACAAACATTTCCAGAAGATGGAAATGTTATACGTATTAAGATTTAATTAAATCAAAAATTTAAAAATTCTGTTTAGTGATACAAAATGGCCATGTGATTTTTTTTTTAACCATATCTTTTAGTTCTGATCAGCAGGTTTTCTGTTTGTTTTCTTGGGGCAGGAGTTTGAGACAGGGTCTCACTGTGTTGCCCTGGCTGACCTGAAACTTTCTCAGTAGACTAGGCTGGCCTTGATTTCACATAGATCTTCCTGTGTGTACCACCACAGCTGACCAGTTTTTAATCTGCTCTGAATATGTAAAAATACAGAAAATGACAAGTATTTGCATATAAAATTTTGCATCTCAAGAATGAAATCAAGCCAATTTCCAATGTCTAATTCTGGAACTTGGGAGGGTTGAGACAGGAGATCAGGAGTTCAAGGTTAGCTTCAGCTGTGTAAGACTGTCTCAAAAAACCAAAAGGAAAGAATGAAATCAGTATATAGAAAGTCTGGGTATAGTGGTACATGGAGGCAAAGGCAGGCAGATTTCTGAGTTCAAGTCCAGCCTGATCTATATAGTAGAAAACCCTGGCTCAGCTGTTAAGAGCACTGGATGCTTTTCCAGAGGTGAAGGTTTAATTCCCAGCATCCACATGTCTCATAGCTATCTGTAGCTCCAGTTCTAGGGTATCTTATGCCTTCTGTGGGCACTGCATGCATGTGGTACACAGATACACAAGCAGGCAAAACACCCATACACATAAAAAACAAAAACAAAAACTTCCAAAAAGGCCATTAGAAATTTAAGAAAAAAGTTATAAAAGGAAAGACACTTGCATGTGCAAATTGTAAAATAAAAAAACAAAATTCTTTACTGATTTAAGTAAAAGCGGTAATTACACAGAAAAGATGAAAAGATAGCTGGTAAAGAATAGAATTAAGCTCTCTTCTACCATCACTGCAGATAATGTGCAGTAATTAAAATATCATAAACAGGTGCATGGAAGGAACTATCAACAAAAACAAAATATAAAGACTGTCTTTGAGGGCCTGGAAAGATGGCTCAGCAGTTAAGAGCACTTGTTGCTCTTGCGGAACACCTGGCTTCAATTCCAGCACCCACAAGGTAGTTCACAACTATCTTTAACTCCAGTTCCAGGGGATTCCATGCCCTCTGGCCTCTAAGGGCACCAGGCACACATGGGCCACACAGACATACATGAAAGCAAAGCACTTCTTACACATTAAAAAAAAAAAAGGTGGTCTTTAACTGTGGGGTATGGTGTTGGGGATTGAGTCCAGGGTCTTGCATATGGTAGGCATGTTCTCTACCACTGAGCTACATATTCCCAACAGCTCTTCCCCACCCTAAGATAGGCTCTCAGGTAGCCAGGCTGGTCTCAAACTTGTCAGAGAGTGGAAGATGAGAGTGAACTCCCAATTTTCCTGTTTCTGCTTTCCATGCACTGGGATACAGGTATATACCCTCAGGATGGGTGCAAGAGCTATTTTTAAATTTTTTTTTTCTTAAGAGTTAAAGTCATGAAACTTTTTTGGCATGTGTATGGTGCTGGGGATTGAATCCAGGGCTCCCTCCCACATGCTAGACATGGTAGACTGGTAGACATGTCTACCAGTGAGCTACATCAATTAGTTTTTTTTTTTTTTTTTTTTTTTTTTTTTTGTTCCATCTGTGGTAACTCTGGCTGTCCTGGAACTCACTCTGTAGACCAGGCTGGCCTTGAACTCACAGAGATCTGCCTGCCTCTGCCTCCCAAATGCTGGGATTAAAGCTATGAGTCACCACTGCCTAACTGCTTTCATTCCTTTTTAAATCAACTTAGCCTGGAACTCAGGTAGCTTGTGCAGGCCTGAAATACACAGCAGTCTTCCTGCTGAAGCCTCCAAGTGCTGGGATAGTACTGAGCTGCCATACTCAGTTTGGATTTTGTTGTGTTTTGTTTTTTGAGACAGGGTCTTGCTCAGCAGTCCAGAGTGACTTTGAATTCTTGATCATCCTGCTTCAGACTCCCCAGTGCTAGTGTTACAGATGTGAGAATCCATGTCTGGACTTTTTTCATACAAATTCTCCTAGATTTGTGACTATATGGCCCCAAACTGTACAAAAATTAATAGGAAAAGACTTGGGTAACAGACAAGATGGGAGTGGGCTTGATCCCTGGACAATGGCATTTAGGGTGACTTCTTTTTCTTTATTGGATCTGGAAAGTTGGTACTTTAAAACATCCACAATAATCATACATTATCTTAATAGAAAAGAAACAGAAAATAGTCATGACATACATAGTTTTATGTATTTAAAAACTGTAAGTTAATTAGTGAATATAGGAGAAGCCAGAGGCACTTTTCACACTCATAGAGTGGCAGATGTTTTCAAAAGTTTGAGTGAAATGTGAGAAGTTATTGGTAAACAAGTCTAGAATGGTTACCACTAATTTATGTGAATTAAACACAGTACCAACAGCCTTCTTAATACTAATCTTCCAACTTACTCTGGATCTAAAGTTTTCATGCCAAGGGGACCAAGCAATTTTTTTTCTGCAATTTCCAAAGCTTTCCAAGCTTTTTCAGCAGTAAAGAGCTCAGGGGCCTAATAAAGGTAAAACAAGCAAAGAAAAAAAAGCAAACATTTTAATACCACAGAAGAATTAGTTCTTACCCATATAAGTTAACTATAAAGTTTGAAAAGAAAGAAAAAATTAAGAATATGGTGTGGGCCAGAATTTGAGAGTGGATACCTGCAAATCTGATCCTATGAGGCTGAATGGAAACGCCTTTCAGCTGGGGATCTCACAGAGGTGACTGCTCCCTTTAGTCGCTGCTAGAGTACCAGGTCCAAAAGGGAACCACAGCTATGACAAAAGCAGGGCCCACCTCAACCCACCTCTTTATTCCTAGACTTGCAGGAGTGCCCTTTAAGTGTATTTGAAACTTTTTTTTTCTCTCTTTCTGGACATCATGAATTCAGAAAAACTTGTACTCCAACAGCACACCTACTTTCTTGTGATAAGTGGAAGGAGAGAAAATCTGCATCCATTTTAATAGTGAAAAGAAGTGAAAAATGATTCAAATCTAAACAGCCTTTGTATAAGCTTGCACTTTCAAGCTACTATAATTAGTAATCCGCTTAGTCATCTTCGTGACAAAGTCAAACACCTAGGGAGGCATGGATAAGTACTATCTAAAAATAAAGCCTTAAGGGTTTTAAAAACAACAAAAGGGAATGAAGAATTCTCAGGTAGAGGGCTGGAGTGATTGCTTGGTTAAGAGCTCTGAATGCTTTTCCAGAGGTCCTAGGTTTGATTCTCAGTACTTACACAGCTGCTCCCGACAGTCTAAAACCCCAGTCTCAGGGATCTGGTGCCCTCTTCTGGCCTCTGGGGATACTGCATGTACATGGTGCACAGATACACATGCAATCAAAACACCCCCATACATAAAATAAATTTTAAAATTCTTAGCCAAATAGAACTATTAGAGAAAAACATAAAAGAGACAGAATGTGAATGTGTGGGGGCATTCCCTAGTACGGAACTTTCCAACTAGTGCACTGGGGAGCTGTTTGCGGGCCAGCTTGTGCTGTACAAATGCCCTCGGCTTTCAGCGGGAGAGGGTGAGGGCTGAGGCTAACTGAAGCAGCTGGGTCTGGCCTAAGCAGCCTGACCCATTCAGCCCGGTGTGCGGCACAGGTACCAGTTCTGTGGTATGGAGAAACACTGGCAAGCATATTGTTCCTCATCATCTATTGTTATCTGTTTTTGACACTAAACATTACAGATTAGAGGTGATATGCATACGTAATTATTGAAACTATATAAAACTATCCAGAAAACAATAACCTTTTGTGATTAAGTGGAGCTTAAAATCAAATAGGAAAAAAAAAGCCATGACTAAAGTTACATTTTTTGAAATTTGAAAGGAATGCACACTTACCACCACCATTGCTATGGGAAAATTAGGCCTGAGCTGATAGTCACACCAAGGACTTGATGCTCCGTAGCTGTCCTTGTAGATGCCACGTTTGTGGACCAGATTTGGATGCTTCTCGTTGGGATCAGAAGGGTCTTCAGAAACATGAAACAACTTTTCAAAGTTGTTTTGTATTTTGCTGTTCCACTCATCGTATGAGACTGTTACAACCTTTCCTGGAGAGTAGTAGAAGACATGGCAGTTGTAGACATTCAGAGCATTTCAAGTATCTGCTACTGCCAAGCATCCATACTTAGCTTACTTACAAAACAAATTATCTACCTTTTGGAAAATGTGGCTACTCTGATGGAAATATGCTATAAATTCAAAGGCCAGGGACATCCCCCGAAAGAATGTAAAATGGCTCAGGAATAACTTTATATTCATTACATGTTGAACAACATTTCACATACATCAAATTAAAAATACAATTAATATCACCTACTTCTTCTTACTTGTTTAGAAAGTAGAAATTATATGGGGAGTTCAAACATTATTTCCATTGCATAGGAATTGTTTGGGAAAGAGATGCAAAGATCTCCAGACTGTTCATGGAATGTAACTTGCTCATAAGGTGAGGGAAAAGGAAAGCATGACTAGGCAAGCACTATGCTGCTTTCTGCTCTCTCTTCAATGGCACTGCAGGAACGGCTCTAGTAACCAGCTTTGTTGGGATTCCCACACTGGTAAATTAATGCTCTTTCTTTCTTCTTAAAATGTAGGGTTTTCTAGTATTGGCTAGTGGAATCTAGCAATGGCAACAGAGGTTAATAACCTGCATAGGTTCCTTGTAAAACAGACCAACTTACCATGTCTTCTTACTCTGACTTCATGATAAGGGAAAATATTTTTCTTGGACAATTCCAGCAACCAACGAACAGCAGATTTGCACAAGCCCACAATTTCTACAGCAGACCCATCTCTAAAATTGAAAAGATTTATTCTCTATGTTGAACTTTTTAAACCATTACTTAAAAGGGCATTCAGTAAGTAATTTTGTGTTGGGAGGTATCTCAGTGGTAGAATGTTTGTCTAGAAATAAGGAAGGCTCTGGGTAACCTTGAACCAAACCAAACCACCACCACTGTCACCACCAAACGTTGGTGAATATTATAACTAATGCATCATACAAGCCCCTACCTGTCCCCACATCTTCAGTTTATAAGTAATACATATTATATCACATAAGAAATCTCTTCCCTTACTATTTACTGCTTATGTTCCTACATTTTTAAAAGGCTTATATTTTCATTTTGTGTATGTACCACATGTGTGGGTGCCCACAGAGTCCATAAGAGCCTCCCACTGTGAGTGCTGGGAAATGAACTTGGGGCTTGTGGAACAGCAGCAAGCTCTCCTCAAAGCTTAGCCATCTCTCCAGTCCCTCCTAACATATTTATGTAAAGTTTTTTGTTTGTTTGTTTGTTTGAGACAGGGTCTTTCTATTTAGTCTTGTCTGATCTGTTTGAAGATAAAATCTTTAATAAGAACATGACTTCTGGGCTGGAGAGGTGGCTCATCAGTTAAGAGCAGCTACTGCTCTTGCAGACAACGTGGTTCAGTTCCCAACACCCACAGTGGGCAGCTCATATGTACCTGTAACTTCAGATGTACTCTTCTGGCTTGCAAGAGTACCTGGGCACACACATACGTAGAGTGAAGCTTTGCCAGGGAAAAGCCCCTCCTCCATGTGGTTGCAAGCCACTTGGACTTCTGGGAACATCTTGGAAGGAGGTATAAAAGACGGGCAGTTGAAGGCTGTTATGCAATTGGAAGTTGACAGCAGTTAGAGCTAAGAGTTACAGCAGAGTTGCTGCAGGATAGGGAAAGAGAGAGTACAAAAGCTGATGATAGGAGAAGCAGGCAGAAATAAAGCTCAGATAAAATGAACTAACTGGGGTTTTAGAGAAGTTACAATTTAGATCTCAGTAACTGCCATGCTGGGAGAAGCTGAACCAGAGTGGGATAGAGTTAGTTCAGTTCCCCAGACATAGGCAGATTAAGACAGCCAAAAAAGGGCCGTAAAGGTTTCTCTTTTCTTCCTATCCTTTCATTTCTTCCCTAACCCTATGAGCTAACTCAGGTTTAAAAAGTTACAAGTTAGAAATTTAGCAGCAGGGAACAAGGGGCAGAGTCAAGTTGCCAGTAAGAGAAAAGGTTGCTTTTGAGAGCCTAGATTCAAATGGCAAAACAACTAAACCCACACCCTCTTTTAGAAGAAAATATATTTTAGATACATTTTAAATACATTCTTTAAAAAAAAATATAACATTTACATTTTGGTGGCATTTATAAAACCTTTTACACACATATCTTCTCATACAGACACATAATTTAAAAAAAGAAGAAGAAAATAGTTTCTGAGCTTAACTTAGTATTAAGAACGTCTGGTATTTGCCAACAGCTTCTAAAATCATAAAATGAAACTCCCTTAAGTAACAAAGTTAGAGATAAAAGGCTCAAAATATAAAAACGTTTTCAGAAGGTCAATTAGTTGTTTCCATTCTTGTAAAGATAAGCATAATAAAAGTTTTACATTGTACAAAGTTCAGATTAAGAAATGTCTTAACCAGGGATGGTGAGATGGCTCAGCAGGTAAAGGTCCTTGCTGCCAAGTTTGATGACCTGGGAGCCACACGATGGAATGAGAGAATTGACACTCGTAAGTTGTCCTCTGACCGCCATACATGGGCTGTGTCATGCATACACACACACACACACACACACTATGAATAATTTTTAATAAATTAAAAAAATTAAAGAAAATGTCTTAAACATTGTGATAATATTTGGAGATTTTGTAGAAGTGCAAAATCATGAGAACTTCTGGATAAGAACAGATCACTTTGCTTGAGGGCTTATACCAAGAGGGTTATCTGTGGAATAGGGGACAGGAAGTGATGAGTAGGAAGAGGAAATGGAAAAGAGAGAGGAAGGATGACAGATCCTGAATGATTTGACCTGAAGAATTCATGGTCAGTAGAATAAATGATTCTTTAAGTATGTTTTAAAAAGGGACTGGTAAATTAAAGTGTATCACTGCAGAAGCATCATAAAGTGAACTCTACCTTGGAGTGGCTGGGATTCCTCTGTTTCTAGCTCGGTCACTTTCTCCCATTTTATCCATCCATGTGCCACAGTTAAAACGATTTCCTCCATAAACAAATCCTGTTTCTTCATCAATCCCTGCAGTTATATTGAAACCTAATAAAGCAAAATAAAACACTTACAAAGCAGTCACAGTGACACAGGTCTGTAATACTAGCACTCAGGAGGCAGAGGCAGAAGGATCACACACAAATTTGAAGCTGGCTTATATAGTAAGCTTAGGCTAGGTAAGCCTACATAGTGAGACTATGTTTAAAAAAAAACAAAAAAAGTATAGATTTATAATAAATGCATATAAATTTCATTTTTCTTTCCAAAAACACTTGTTGTACATGGAACTGCATATTATGATGTTCATTCTAAAGCACTGCTTACATTAGCAAAGTCACAGATCACCACTCAGTAGAAGAATAGCTTAGGATTGTGTATACTAGGAAATGCTCTATCATTTAAATTAACAAATTGGATGTACATGGAACAATATGGATGAGTTCCTAAGGTAAAATGATTTAGTAAATAGGTTACAAAAGGTTACACATAAAAAATATTTAAATAAAGATTTAAAATATAGATTAAAATTATTTATTTTTATTTCATGTGCATTGGTGTTTTGAATGCATTTATGTCTATGTGAGGCTGTCAGATCCACTGGGACTGGAGTTACAGTTGTGAGCTGCCATGTGGACCCTAGGAATTGAACCTGGATGTGCTCTTAACCACTGAGCCATCTCTCCAGCCCCTAAAAATGCAGATTTTAATCTATGATTATTTTACATATCTGATATAATTGTGTAGGACAATTTAGGAATCTGAAATAGATATACTAGTTATATATAATACACTGACGTTATACTTCATATTACATATTACATGTAATTTTTATAAGCTTAAACATATATAAATGTATAAAATATAAAAATATTCCTGGAAATAGTATACTCTGATTATAGTCTAGATATTAACTCTAGATAAGGAGGGAAGAAAACAAGAGAGAAGCTTTGGATTTTGTGGTATGGTTTATTTTTCAAAGCAAAACAGAAAGATATAAAGAAAATATAATAAAATATTAATGTATTTAATTTTGATGCCACATTCTAAGGTAAAAATTATTTTGCTCTTTTAAGTTGAAATGTTTCTAACAACAACAACAAACCTAAAATGTTTCAGCAAAGCCACAAAAATGTTCTTTGGATACTACGCCTATTTCCATTGACTTCGCTTAGTGAAGGATAAAAATGTTACCAGTAATTGTTACCAATTAACTTAGGCTAATATTTGTGTATTGCTACTATATATAATAAATAATAATGAGTTCAAGGCTAGATTGCTCTATATAGCAAATTCCAGGCCAGCTAAGGCTTCATCCTGTCTTAGTCAGCCAAAAAAAAAAAAAAAAGGTTACACACTGAATATTTAATTAATATAATATTTTCAAAGCCAGGTGTATGACACAGACCTTTAATCCCAGCACTCAGTAGGTTGAGGCAGATGATCACTATGAGTTCCAGAATAGCCTGGTCTACATGTAAGTCCTAGGACAGTCAAGGCTACATTGAAAGACTTGTCTCAAAACAAACAAAAAAACAATGAACTTAAAAATATGTTTAAAATGACAGTGTAGGGAGGCAGAGATTAATTGCAAGACCAGGGTGGTACTGGAGTGGTATGTAGGATACATAAAAATGTCTCTGGTGATGGACTAGGTCTACATCTTTATATGGTAGTGGTTCCATGAATCTGTACAAGGGGTCCAAATTTACAGCTGTATGTATTCCACCCCCACAATGAGTTAACATGAACACTGGTAAAAAGTGGCCAGGCATAGTGACACATGCCTTTAATTCCAGCATTCTGGAGGCAGAAGCAAGTGGGTCTCTTGAGTTCAAGGCCAGCCTGGTCTAAAGAATAAGTTGTATAGTCTAGCTAGCAGCATCATACTATATTTAAAAAAAATACTTTATTCATTTATTTTTTACTTTATATACATTGGTGTTTTGCCTGCATGTACGTCTCTCTGAGGGTGTCGATCCTCTGGAACAGGAGTTACAAATAGTTGTGAGCTGCCATGTGTGTGCTGGGAATTTAACCCAGGTCCTCTGGATGAGCAGCCAGTGTGCTTAACTGCTAAGCAATCTCTCCAGCCCTCCATACTACATTTCTTGATTCTGGTATTTTACTTCAGTTAAATAAGACATCCTAACTGGGGGAAGGGTTTGCTGTACCCTATGTATCACTTTTACAACTTTCTATGAATCTACAATTCTTTTAAAATTATAATTAAAAACTCACATGCACATAAAGCATGTTGATAAGACTAAAGTAAATATGTACCAAAATCGTCAAAACAATTTCCAAAGTTAACAGGGGTGAGGGGAAATGAGATAATTAGTTCTGTACTGGCTGGCCTTAAGATGAGTACTACAGTAACTCAAAGTAAGCTGAGAGAGTATCACTAGTTTAACTTGATATGCAAATAAAGCACTGTAGAGGTGCCTCAGGCAGCCTGATCCACACAGAGGTAAACCATGGGGGACATCCTCTCTTTGCCACCTAGCAGCTCTGGGAAGCCAACTTCAGTCCCCTCACTTAGTAAAGATAGGAATAATGTAATATTTTTTTTACTTTTTAAAAAATTCTTTCAGGTATCATATGTGTAGTGTGTGCATGTGTATGTGTGCTTCCATGTGTGTGCTGGTGTGCTCACAATCTCTCAATCAAATGCAGAGCTCCCTGGTTTGATATGCTAGTCTTACTAGCCTGCATACTGGTTCAGGGACACCAGGCCTCTGTCTTCAGAGGCTGCAATTACCACCAGGCCCATCTGACATTTTCATAGGTTCTGAGGATCTGAATTCTGATTCTCTTGCTTGTTGATCATGAATTTTAACTGCTGAGCCGTCTCTCAAGCCCAACGTAATTCATTCTTAATGTCATCAGTAGTTAAATTGAATGACATTGGTAAAGCTATCACTACAATGCCTGGCACATGGCACTCAATTCAGAGAAATATAATTTTTTTCCTTTTTATGTTCATTTGTTTGTTTGTTTTGAGATAGAGTTTCTCTGTATAGTCCTGGTGGATTTGGAACTCATTCTATAGACCAGGCTGGCTTCATACTCAGGGATCTGCCTGTCTCTGCCTCCTGAGTGCTGGATTAAAAGTGTACCACTATGCTGGGCTTCCTTTTTATGTTTCACTATGTAGCCCAGGCTAGCCTTGAACTTATGATGGTCCTACCTCCACCTCCTGAGTGCTGGAATACAGGCATGTGCCACAATACCTGGCAGAATAAGTAATAATAACATTGTGAGAATAAATTGTAAAACAAGGGGCTAGAGAGATGGCTCAGCAGTTAAGAATATTTGTTGCTTTGGACCCGAATTCTGTTCTCAGTGGCTCACAACCATCACTGTCCCCAGTTTCAGGGGATCTGATGCCCTCTTCTAACCTCTGCAGGCACCATGCAGGCACACGGTGCACATACATTCTTGCAGGTAAAAAAAACCCATACACATAAATAAGTAATGCCAACATTACCTTGAAAACTGTCTGACAAGACATAAACTTCTATCTTTTCTTTAGTAACACAAGCTTGGTGAGATCAGGAACAACGTTTGTTTTTCTCAGATAAAGCCTCAGGATTTGCATACAAGTATTTGTAAAGGAGAAACTGCAAGGTTTAATTTGATAGCACTGGTAAGCTTTAACCATGGAGCTGAAATTACATACCCTCGTCCTTCATGTTTCGATCTATCTGTGGCCCAGCATTCCTCTCTCGGAACTGAATGCCCTGCATGTGCCTTTGCATAGCTTCCTGTATTACTTCAAACAAAGGTTGATCCTGTTGGAGAGACAGCAAGAATGTTTTCTCTGTAAGTAATGGATTATGTTATTTTCCCATAACTCCCTCAACTGCAGTAATGTGGGGATATATACTTTCCCTTGGAGGAAGAGTAAGGAGTGTGGTGGGGCTGGGAAAAGCAGCAGCTCCTATGTTCCCATGCTGTACGTGCTTAAACAAGGAGCAAGTCTTATCCCTGTAAGTTCTCACGGTGTCAACATCAAATAAAAATTGGTATTTATTGTTTTTTGATATTTGAATTTTTATTTCTTAGATTCTTAATATTTCACATTAAAAATAGTTTTATTTCATCAAAAATTATTTTAAGAAATGATCTTTACCAATGTCCCAGCAGGCAAAGGTGCAGAATCGTCTGTTGGATACATTCTGGCAACTGGGCATTTGAGGATGTCTAGACCATTTGGAGCCATCTTACAATAGTCCTGAATACATTGCAGCCACCACCACACGGCGTCCCGACAGTTGTACCTGGCGTAAGTTCCTTCACCAAGGAGATTAGGAATGAGACCATGCCTCAGGGTACTAGCAAATGCTAAAATAATATTCCTAAAACAACAGAAATAAATGGATCATTTGAGATGAAAACATTAATAAAATTGAAGGAAAGAAATGGTCACTTTTTCAGGAGTCTGGGAGATAACCCAGCTCCCAGCCTGGCTTTTCTCTCTAGTAATCTGGGGAACTTTCCCTTTTTTATAACAGGCTTTTCATCTTTGCAGTCAGGTTCTCAATTGGATATTTCTATTTTTAAAAAGATGTATTTACTTATATTTTCTGTATATGAGTGTTTGTCTGTGTGTACATATGTGTACCATGTATGTTCAGTGCCCACAGAGATGAGAAGTATGTTGGATCCCCTGGAATTGGAGTTACAGATGGTTGTGAGCTGCCATGTGGGTGCTGAGAATCAAAACCTGGGTCCTCTGGAAAAGCAGTCAGTGCATTAAGTATGGAACCATCTTTCCAGTTCCCCCAATTTTTAAAAGTATTACTATTATTGTTGTTGTTGTTATTGTGTGTATATTATTACTGTTATTGCTGTTATTACTAGTAGTAGTAGTAGTACTAGTAGTAGTAGTAGTAGTGTGTGTATTTACCACAGTATATGTGTTGAGGTCTAAGGACAACTTTGTGAAGTGAGTTCCCTTCATTTACATTTATATGGGTTCCAATTCAAGTTCCATGGTAAGCACCTTTACACATCAAGCACCTAGACCCACTAAGCCACTTTGCTAGCCCCAATCTATTATTAATTAGTTGACTGATTAATTTTGAGGCAGCATCTCACTATGTAGCCATGGCTAAACTGGAATTCTCTATGTAGACCAGGCTGGCCTCAACTCACAGAGATCTGCCAGCCTCTGCCTCCAAGTGCTGGGATGAAAGGCTTGTACTACTTACATCGGCTGAATGTCTTTTTTAATTGCCAATAAATACATTCACATCAATATGATATAAGAAATCATCACTTTCAGCCCAGAAAGATTCAAACTGGGGGTTGTAAGCTTTGTAAGAATTGGAGGAAAAGTTGATATAGTTCCTTTTCAAAACTCAGTCAGCAATATTCTTAATGAAGGTAGAACATGGTTCTAAATTTAAAAAAAAATTTACAAACACTGAAGATGATCTGACCTATCATGGAACTTAATAACTTCAAAGTTGCTTTTCTCCTTTGAGATTTTCTAAACTTATTAAATACGCATATGAAAAATAAAACTTAAAAATCTGGTGCTTGTGCCAGGCATTGGTGGCACATGCCTTTGATCTAGCACTTGGAAGGAGAAGCAGGTGGATCTCTGTGAGTTCAAGACCAGCCTGTCTACAAACCGAGTTCCAGGACAGCCAAGGCTACACAGAGAAACCCTGTCTCAACAAAACAGTGGGTGAATGTACTTGCTGCCCAGCCTGGTGTTAAGCTGGATCTCTGGAACCCACATGGGGAAAAGGAGAGAAACAACTCCAGCAAGCTGTCCTCTGACCCCAACATGTACAGTGCAGCATGCCTGTGTCCATATGTACACAAATGCACAAAAAAAAAAATCTAAGGGAAACACACTTTTCAAATGCTGACGGTAGATGGGCAAGAGGGAACACGGAGCCGCAAACGTGCATAGCAGTTTTGCAGAGGCTCTCACCTGGCTTCTAAGTAGCGTCCAGTAACCAGCAGCATCCCTCGAAGTGCAATAAAAGTATCCCTCCCCCAGCAGCGAAAAAGACCAGAAGAAAAGTGAGGTAAGCCTAACAAAAGACCACAAAGTAATGTGCGTTAATCATAACAGTACATACGTTCTGTGAATTCTATCACCATACAGTCTAGGTTTGGACTACAGGGCAAATTAGAAGGACCTGCAACCCTTCCAGAACCCTCTGAAGCAAGCTATATGTCTGTACTTAATGTTAGTTTTTTAAAGGATGGGGTCCTATGGTCATATCAGATCCCAAAAGGCACCTGTGATCCAAGGGAGATTAAAGGCAGCACTCACCAAGAGCTCTGCAATTCAGTTATACCCCAGCTCCAAGAACCAGCAGTAGAGGGAGATTCCTAGCTGAACTGAATTGTCTTTGCATTTAATAAATTAAAAATTTAAAATTAGAGACCAAATATTTAACATATAAAGTGACACAATATAACATTAAATACACTTAAAAAGATTCTGCCCTAATAATGAATAAATCTAAATATGAAATAATTAGCTCAATGATATTTAATTAAATGTTTATTAATATATCTATAGTGAAATTTATCATCAAATTTTACAACAGATTAATAGTGCTATACTTAGCATACAATATATATAACTATGTCAGAAATAATTGTAAAAGTTTTAGTTTTGTTTTCTCTATCTCTCTGGTTTTTTTTGTTTTTGTTTTTTGAGACAGAGTTTCTGTGTGTAGTTCTGCCTGTCCTGGAACTCACTCTGTAGACCAGGCTGGCCTCTAACTCAGAGATCTACCTGCCTCTGCCTCTAAGTGCTGGGATTAAAGATGTGCGCTGCCACCAGCCAGCAAGTTTTATGCTTTCAAATAAGCAGTTTCTGGAGACAGAAACAAGGACATCAAGTATTATTAACAGTGTGTGACTCAGTGTCCACATATAACATGTGCAGACTCAAGAGTGAGTTTGAATTAGCACGCCTTAAAACACCAGCAGTCTATTCATGCTTAAAATTAAAGGAAGCTGGGCATCATGGTGCAAATCTCTAATCCAAAATCTCAGGAGGTGCAGCCAGGCAGATCTCAAGTTTGAGGACATTCAGGGCTCACAGTAAGACCTGTCTCAGCAACCACAAAAAGTGAAAGCTGGAAAACCTTCAGGACAGATGTGCAGAAATGGTTGCTGATTTTTGTCCTCTATGAGTATAGAACTTATAGATCAAGTATCTTGGGGGCAATTTCTATGTTGTCAATTATCATAAATGTTAGTTACAATTTTTGTTTGCTTGTTCGTTTTGCAATCCTCTCACAAAAGGAAGCATTCCCATTGATTTAAAATGAACTCCACCAACCTAGGGGCAAATCTGCATATCATTTTACTTTATTTCCAGTATAAATTAGGCAAAATAGTCCCTTAAAATATCAGAACACTAGAACCACTGTTTATATTCATGTGCTAGACAGATTACATATCAAGTGTTATTTCATTATATGATTTAGATAAATGTATATATTTCTGTTGTTTAATAGTAGCAGTACACAATCAGAAAGTAAGATTATTTTATGCAATAGGCTTTTAAGAATTGGCTTTAAACCTGGGTTTTTCCTATCAGTGTGTTTTTCCCACACTGTCCCAGTTCTATCTACTGAGCACTTGCTTGGTCTTGGGGAATAATGGCTACTAGAACCATCTACCAAATTAAAATCTGAAACACAATTAGAGAATTAAAATTGATTCTTCATTTTATTTCTCTTTATAAATAAAACATTTTTTGGCGACACAGAGAAACTGAACTTATTAGGACTTGGCTCTTACTAGGCACTCTCTATCTCTTAGCCCTAAAACAGAGTTGGAAACCACAAAGTCTTCATGTGACCTGAGACAATGCAAATTAAAAGCTTAAAGCTAGCAGAGGGAAACACACAGAGGACATTATTATTTTGCTATTTATTTTATATATTTCAGTTTAATTTGGAAAGTTGTAAACTTCACACTTCACTTTACCAAAGGCCTAAAAAGCGATGGAAAGTTCTAAATGTTAGCGGCCTCAACTATTTGATACTCTCTAAAAACACACTGAAAGTTTACTAAAAAGAACAGCCTTCCTTTGGGCATATTTTACTTTTGGATATTTTAAACCCACTTTCAAGAAATGGTGCCAGTAGATTTGGCTAAAAATATTTGATAACAATGAAGACATGATTAAAAAAATTCATTTAACATATTATGTGTTTTGTAACTTGTAATCTCTTGATAACTGCAATGTTCGCTTACTTTTTAAAACTAGGAAAGAAATACAGGGGAAATGGTATTAAACTAATTTAATTAAAGTATTTAAAATGACAAGAACAGCGAGGCAGTGGTGGCCTATGCCTTTAATCCCAGCACTTGGGAGGCAGAGGCAGGTGGATCTCTGTGAGCTCGAGGCCAGCCTGATCTGCAGAGTGAGTTCCAGGACAGCCAGAGTTACAACAGAGAAACCCTGCCTTGAAAAATCAAACATAAATAAACAAACAAACAAATAAATAAATGCCAAGAGATGGGTTTAACAGATACCTGCAGAAGTAAGGATTACCCAACCGCAATAAAAAATACTAAATATTATTATTGTAAGTGAGCAGTTATTAAATGAGCAGTTTACTAACCAATGGCACAAAAAATTATCATGAATTGAAACAATACAATCATTTTCCTATGGGATTTCCTTGTTGAACACTATGGACTTTTATCACTTAACTGCCTCCAACTGTCCTTACCTGCAGCCAAGGAGGCACAACACTGCTCCTTCTCCTTCGTGATCTCATTTAGCCTGTGTGGCACATCCAGGAGTGAAGGGGAGAGAAGTGGCAGGCAAGGGCACTTCCCTACTCCACACATTTGGACAGAACCCAGCGAAAGGTGTTTCACAAAGGTCGAACCATTCTGAACAAAGCTGTAACAAAATGTTACAAATGTTAACAATCTGCAGAAACAGCACCTTTTTAACAATCTTATTTTATTTTTTTTTTGTCAAGTGATTTTTCTATAGCAATGTATAAAAATGGTAAATAGCTTTATGTCACTTAACAAGTTAATGAATAAATAAAACAAATAATAAGATATTTTATTTGTCCATATCATACTTTACAGGCTTTGTAGACTAGATTTAAACCTCACTCCCACCCTCCAGATGTGGACTGAACCCAGGGCTTATGCTTGCTAAGCAAATGATGCTCTATTGAGCTAGACACCCAAACATTACCTCCAATTTAAAAAAATATACTACTGTGCATGTGTACATGGAGTGAGTGTGTGTGTGTGTGTGTGTGTGTGTGTGTAGGTGCTTGTCTTGTGTACATAGGTACTGCGCTTGACCCTCAGCACCTTATAAACTTTATGCTCCTGGTAATCCCAGAATTTGGTGGTGGCAGGAGGATCAGAAGTGTAAGATCATCCTTGTCTACACAGTTATGTTCGAGGTTTTCAATACATGAGACCCTGTCTCAAAACCAAACCCAAACGCACCCAAACTCTGCATTTAGTCTTGCATGTTTCAGAGTTAAGGATGCTAATAAATTTACTGTCCATCTAAAAAAGTTTCTCAGGTCCAAGTCTATGATAATTCTTCAGATTTTGGCCCTTTAAAATCATGTATAAAATTCTCTCCATATATACAGCTTCCACACAAGTATGCCCATTTACTCAATCTATGTTGGATATACCTTGACATCTGCTTCCATGCTACATCCAAGAGAGTAGTGTATGCACCAATTAATATAGCATCAAAGTAACAGGGGATAAGGTATCGTGGGATCTGCTTCAGGTAGAAGAACATAGCCTGCAACCATTTACCAACCTGTTATAAAAATAATTTTAAAAGTTAATTTGGTGTATTTATAGGCTAGGCATCTTTTAAGAGTTAAATATAAAAATGCAACTTTGCTAACCAGTAATCCATTAGACAGAGGACCACTCCTTAGAACTGAAAGATGACCAAGACAGGAAAATGGTTCAAGGAAACTTAAATGTTATATATAACAGAGTAATATATAATTCTTAATGTTTCATTGATTGTTTGGACTAGAATATCATTCTACTTACCTCAGCAATATTTCCTGATCGTGAAATAAGCCGGCCACTGACATAGTCAATCATCCAATCTCCAGATCTCAAATTTTCACAAAAAGGATGTCCCAAGTCATTCTTTGGTCTTATTTCTGCCAACACGGACATTAATCCTGAAAATTCAGACATTATTGTTTGGTTGGTAGAGTCAAAATGTTCTCATTGCTTAGCTTGTGGCCAGTCTCTAATGATTTGGGGTAAACATATATTCAGACAGACATAAAGGCCATTCAATCCACTATGGCACTTAGCATATACTGGATATATGTGTCAGGAACCTGCTTGAACCAGGACACAAAGGCTACTGAAGGAATCTTACTGCTCCAAGAATCATACAGAGCTTCCCAAGAGTCAGGACTTCTGGGACTGCTCTTATTTATTTATATTTAATATTATAACATTCAAAAGCAACTGCCCTACGGCCTCAAATGGATAAGCCTGGATATTTCTGTTTTAATAAGTGGTAGATTGATATTTAGGCAAGAATTAAGAAAATCACACAACTGGTTTCAGAGGAACAAGACCACCAATGGAGGATGATAATGAAGCCTGCTTCAGAAGCAGCCTTTGAAATATAAAAGGTGATACTTACAACTAAACAAAGTCACCAAGTGAGCTACTGGTTATATAATGATTATTATGCATACTTCTCCACTGAATCATTAGCATTCCTGTGCATACTTATAGCAGATTCTGTTATTTTGTTACAGAACAGGTATACTTACATTACCCAGTAAAATAATCATTTCTACCTAAACAGTATTTGGCTTCACTGGCTTCATTTTAACTAAATTCAAAACTAACTAAGTTTTGGAATAGGTAGGAAAGCTGTTTATAGAAAACACTTAGTCTTGGACTATATGGTAACTATGGAGATTAAAAGGCCAAAGCAAACACAAGAATCCACAAATAATCAACTGGCTATTGCGAATTTGGAGCAGAACTACAAAAAAGAATCCTGGATTCCCATATAACACAATATAGAGCAAGAGTAAGAAGTGGGAAATGTATCTTTTTCAAGGTAGAAAAACGTCAATGCGATGGTTAAATATGATTTAATTTATGGCTGTTATTAACAGTCTGCTAGAAAAATGCTCTGGGCTTCTCAAATTATTAATTTATGAGAGGAAAAAAAGAGTGATATAAAGTAAAAACAAACCAGATAAGGGTAATTTTATTTAAAAAGAATAAATCACTTCATGAGATATATAAGAGAATTAGCAAAGAACCAAATGACAGGAAAGGAGCATTTTAAGCTTAAAACTGATAACATCTTTTTTTTTCTTTTTAAAGATTTATTTATTTTGTTTATATGAGTGCTCTATCTGCCTGTACACCTGCATTTCAGAAAAGGGCATCTGATCCTGTTATAGATGGCTATGAGCCACCCTGTGGTTGCTGGGACTTGAACTCAGGACCCCTGCAAGAGTAGTTACTGCCCTTAACCACTGAGCCATTTCTCCAGCCCAACCATACTTCTTCTTCATCTTCTTTTTTTTTTAAAGATTTATTGATAGGTAGTTGTGGCGGCACACACCTTTAACCCCAGCACTCAGGAGGCAGAGGCAGGCGTATCTCTATGAGTTTGAGGCCAGCCTGGTCTACAGAGTGAGTTCCAGGACAGCCAGAGTTACGACAGAGAAACCCTGTCTCAAAAAAACAAAGCGGAAAAAAAAAGAAAAAAAAAAGACTTATTTTTGTTTATATGTACTTGTGTCTCTGTGTGTATGTTATGTGGTACATGAATGTTGTGCCCATGGTAGCAAAGGTCACCTAAAACTCGAGTTACAGGTGATTATGAGCCACCAGATGGGTGCTAAGAACTGAACCTAGGTCCTCTAGAAGAGCAGAAAGTGTTCTTAACCTGAGCCATCTCTGCAGCCCTGGCAAATGATTAAGTGCTTACTTTGAACCATGTCTAAGTGCTTTATGATTATGAGCTGCTTTAATACTAATCACAAGCCCTTGTGGTACATGACTATGGTGAGAAAACTGAACTGCAAGGTTATAGAGCTAGTCAGTATAGGAGAGTCTGGTGTTAAAAGTCTAGCTTCTTATTGTTGTTTTGTTTTGTTTCAAGACAGGGTCTAACTATGTAGCTCTGACTGTCCTAGAACTCACTAAATACATCAATCTGGCCTTGAACTCACAGACATACACCTGCTGGGATTAAAGGCATGCACTAGTGCATCTGGCTAAAGTCTGTTTCTTAACACAGTGAATAAATACATTCACACACACAAAATATACTAATTTCCAGCATAGGGTAATATTTTCCAAATATTCAAATAATATATTTGAATAGTATAATATAATCTGAATAATAAAATATTCAAAAAGTAAATATAGTAAATAAATACAAATGTCAGCCTCAGGACAAAGAAGTTACTATGATAAGCAATAATTAAGGAAGGCTTGGGGATGGAGAGATAGCTCAGCAGTTAAAGAGCACTGGCTGCTCTTCCAGAGGACCTGGGTTCAATTCCCAACATTGCATGGTGGTTCACAACTGTCTTTAACTCCAGTTCCAGGGGATCTGACAGCCTTATATCAATATGCTTATACAATAAAATTAAATACATTAAAAGAAGAAAGGCTTTAAAATGCTGGGTGTGGTCATACATGCATATAATCCTAGCATTTATGAGAGGATGTAGGAGGAGCAGGAGTTTAAGGTTATCCCTAGTGAAATAGTGCCTTTGAAGCCAGCCAGGGCTCAAAAATGTCTCCAAAAAACAAAAATGAAGACAAGAAGGGCTTTACCAAAGATACAAGAAATAAGGTGGTCTTTTTAAAAAAATGGACTTTGTATGAATATTTGCCTGAATATAGATATATATACTATGTGCATGCAGTGCCTGTGGAGACCAGAAGATGGCATCCTAGCCTCTAGGACTAGAGTTCCAGATGCTTGTAAACCACCAGTGGGTGCTGGGAATTGAACCTAGGTCTTCTGGAATAACCAATGTTCTTAACCACTGAGCCACTGTTCCAGTCCTTGAGATTGTCTTTAAAGAAATCTCAGACTCAGCCATGATGGAAATGCAAATTAAAATTACACTGAAAGTCTATCTCATCCCAGTCAGAATGGTTGTCATCAAGAAAACAGAAGGAAAGGACCAGGGGGTAAAAGGCATGCATGTGCCCATACTCACACCCACATAGTAATAATAATAAAATTAATTTAAAATAGAAAATGAATAGTAAATGCTGGCAAGGGTGTGGGGGTGGAAAGGGAACCCTTCAATTACTACCAATGGGAATGTAAACTGATATAGTCAATATGAAAATCAGTATGGAGTCCCCTTAAAACACTAAAACTAGAACTACCTTATGACCTAGACACATATGACTCTTGGGATCATACTGGGAAGAATCTTAAGTCATCAGCCACAGAGCTATTTCATACCCATATGTACTGGAGCAATATTCACAAGAGCTAAGGTGTGGAATGTGGTATACACATACAATGGAACTTTATTAAACTGTACAGAATGAAATTATGTCAATTGCAGGAAAAGAGATGGAATCAAAAAGAAGGTTAAGTGAAATAAGCTAGACTTACACATTATATTTTCTCTCATATGAGGATTATAAATTAAAATCTATTTCTCTATCTCTATATCAGGCTCATATGGTAATTCTATAAATACCATATATAATTTAACTATATAGAATAAACCAAATATATAACAGAAATTTTCCAATTAAATATTTTATTTATATCTTAGTCTCATTTGATTTTTCAAAAGTAGCATAACATGCCTAAAACTCAATGTCAAGGATATTCTGTTTCTTGTTACATAATAATCCAAGATGAGAAATATTTATTAAGATTACTATTTAAGAGGGATAGATGTCCTTAAGCAAAGACACAGAACTAGTAGCACAGCAGTACGGAGCACCTACTGACCAAATACTTTGAATCACAAATTTGTACCACTGACAAATACTTTGCATCTGTTTTTACATGAATGATCTCATTTAATTAAGGTATATTATTCACAGTTTTTTTTCTTCTCATGAGACAAGGTCCTCCTTACAGCCCAGGTGGCCTAAAATTCTCAACTGACCCATTTCAGCCTCCTGAGTAGTTAGGATTACAGTCATGTTCCACCACGCCTAGGTATTATTAATACTTTTTGTTTTGTTTCATTGAGACAGGGTTTCACTGTATAGCTCTGGCTGGCCTGGAATCACTATGTAGATCAAGTGGGCACTGCACTCACAGAGATCTGCTTACCTCTGCCTCCCAAGTACTGGAACTTCAGGCATACACTAGAGATGGCTCAGTGGTTAAAACCACTTGGTGCACGTGCAGAAGATCTGGGTTCAGTTCCCAACAGCTACATGGCAAAAATCCAAAAATCCACTCTAGGGGATCTAATTCCTTCTTCTAGCCTTTGCAGGCAATAGGCATACACACATATACAATCATACATACAAGCAAAACACTCATACTCACAAAACAGAATAAACTAATCTAAAAAAATTAAAACATTCACTACCACATACTTGATTCTATTATTTATATTTTATTGAGGCAAAAATTGGGGATCAGAAATGTTATGCTACTTACTAATGGTCAACCAGTGAGGAGCTGTAAGGTATAATTTGAACTCAGATGTCATATCCTAGGCTTATTCTCTAATTTCTATAAAGATGATGACTAAAGAAAAAATATAAAGCTTTATTTTGAAACTTACCTTGAAGACCTGCATATTTAAGGGATGACCAGTTTGGTATGTCATAGCAACCTCCACCATCTTCTTGTTCTTCTGATTCACATCGGTAAAGTACCTGATTTAGCTCAGCCAAAGTCAATTTAGAGGCAATGCTAGGAATCAAAAATAAAGGTGACTAGATAAACATACTGACATTTCATTCACTGTAAATGAAAGGAAAATAAAATCTGCACTGTAAATATTGAATGTCTTAGAAATACATTGTTCTACTTACTATTCTGTTGCTATAATAAAACATTGACCAAAGCTAACTTGTGGGGTGCTGTGGTGGTCTGAATGAGAATGGCCCTTATAGGTGCATATATGTGAAAACTTGGTCCCTAGGCTAATCTGTTCTGGGGAATTCTTCAACTGAGGTTCTCTTTGCAAGTGACTCTAGCTGTATCAAGTTGACAATAATAACTAATCAGTACATATATGTTCTAGGAACTCAGCGTTGAAATAAACATATACTATCATAATACATTGCAAGTAATAATTAAGGGGAAAAATGTGGTAGAAATTAAGTAAGAACTAATGTCGCTCCTAAACTAAGTAAAAACAAAACAAAACAGTGGCAGCTAAAATAATAAAAATAAGAATTTTATCTGTGTGTGTGTATATGCATGTGTATGCAGGGACCTAAGGAGGACCAGTGTGCACATTGGATCCCCTCAAGCTAGGATTACAAGCAGTTAGGAGCCACCTAACATGGGTGATGGGAACTGAACTCTGGTTCTCTGCAAGAGTAGCAAGTATGGTCAGCCATGTTTCTGGCCCCAAGTGACAATTTTATTTATTAAAAGTATGCTGGAACATCTTTTGGCTGCTATATTCTTGATATTATACATTTTTTAAAAATTGTTGTTTATTATTTGTCTATGTGTGTGTATGTGGGGGTGCATACGCATGTATATGATGTGCATGAGTGCATGTGTGCATATGCCATGGTGTATATGTAGAAATCAGAGGCAGATTTGGGAGTTGTTTTTTTCTTTCCACCTTGTTCAGGAAGGTTCTCTCTTGTTGCGTCATACTCCAGGGTGAGTTGGTCCTGAGCTTCCTGGAGATTCTCCTCTCTTTGCCTCCTATCTCCCTGTGGAAGTGCTGAGATTATAGGCTGTGTCACAGCATCTGCTTTTTTTATGTGGGTTTAATTTAATTTTTTTTTTTGAGACATGGTCTCTCTACATAGCCCTGGCTATTCTGGAACTCATTATGTAAAGCAGGTTGGCCTTGAACTCAGAGATCTGCCTGTGTCTGTCTCTGTTAGGATTAAAGGCATGTACCACCATGCCCAGTCTATTTCTTTTTTTGAAACATGGTCTAATATAGCCCAGGCTGACCTCACATCACTATGTATCTGAACTTCTAATCCTCCTGTTCCTACCTTTCAAGTCCTGTGATTAAAGGTATATACTATCATGTGATACATTATCTTATTTTTAGTTATGTTTAAAATGGTTGTTTTGTGTTGGGAAAAGGGCTGCCTTGGCCTTGGCATTTTGTATTGTCTGCAGGTGTTGGATTTAGGTAAAAGATGTTTGATTCCTCATGATCTGCATGTGCTAGCAATGAAAAACCTGAGGAGTTTTTGTATCAATAAAAACCCCTGAGATGAGACTCTCAGGATTCCACTTTCCAGGATGGTGCTTGCCATGACAGGTGGTTCCCTCTGCTGAGGTCTGGCAGAGTTTACATCTACAAAACTGCCTCTATGTCTTCCTTGGCGAGCCTCCACAGTAGGTATACAACTACAACCATGCCTGAATGATTTGTGTATGCTAGAGAAATACTCTACCAATTGAGCTACAATCCTAGTGAGGCCTATCTTCTCAAGCTAATCAGAATCTGAAATAGAATTCAAACCCAGGTTCTCTGGCTCTATAACTTATGCTCTATCTTTTGTTGATGTTTTGGAGACATAGTCTCAATAAGTAATCCTGGTTGGCCTGGAACTCATTGTAGACCAGGCTGGCCTTGAACTTGGAGGATCCTCCTGACTCTGCCTACTGAGTGCTGCATAGTTTATGCTATTAAATATGATACTACAATAATACATATTAATTAATGGCAAAGATGACACTCTTACATAAAGCTGAACATGCTCATTCAAATAATCTTTCCAGAGGTTACTTTACAGTATGTATTAAAAACTTTGAATATGTGACATATTCTAACCCCAAATTCCATTTCTACAAATTTAGCTTAGTGCTAGTGACAGCAAATATGCTAAGCAGCTACAGATGAAAGGCATGGTGTCACATATTTTGCATATGTTATCTTGTTTAATCTTTACAAAACTTAAGAGGTAAGTACTGCTATCAGTCTCATTGTTCAGATGATAAAACTAGATGAAGAAAATTTTAAATAACTTGGCCAAGATCATACTGACAATGTCTTAAATGGATATTGTGGTACCATATAGCAAAGGAATACTTAAAAACTTAGTAAAAATCAGGGTACAGAGATATACATAATAGGGAATAATTAGAAGCACTCTAGATGTCTCAAAGTGGATAAATTCTAAATTTATTATGATATAGCTATAAATAATACAATAATATGTTGACATTAAAAATAATATGGTAAGGAGTATATAATGTATGCAACTAAACCTTGTGGAACTTATAAAAATCATGCATGTGCATGTGTAGACATGCATATAACTAGAATCTATCGAAAAAGAGTACACAAGTATAAGAAGGTGCACGTGTGAGTGCACACTCAAGTGACAGTGTGATAGAGTGAAATGCTGACAGTGCTGCTGCTGACACCGGTGGCCTGCAGACCACACAGTGAATAGTAAGGAGAGAAACCAGTCTTAAAACTGCCCAGATCATGCCAGTGACAGCTCAGCATTTTGTTGCAGTGGTAAATCTATAAGATAAGGAATACTTACGAAATGAAGGGTACTTTTAATATAGGATCTGAGTTGTCAACAGGAAGGCTTCCAGATTTAAAGTGAGAGCTGAACTGGGTAAGGTGATTTCGAAGAATTCCAACAGCGACTTGAGCATGTGGATCAAGGCTAACTCTGAATAATGTTGATAAAAAATAGGTAATTTTTAGATTATTCAAAATTAACGGGATATACAAACCATTTTCTTTGAATCTTTTTTAATGTGTATGTTTCTCTGTGTAAATAAACTATATGTGCAGGTGCCTAGAGAGAGAAGAGCATGTCAGATCCCCTGGAACTGGAGTTATGGGTGGTTGTGAGCCACCCGACATGGGTGCTGGAAACTGAATTTGGGTTTTATACAAAAATCAGCAAGTGCTCTTAACCACTGAGCCATCTCTTTAGTCCCCCCCAAACTATTTTCAACATAAGTAAAGTCAACAGTTTGAACTCTAATTAACATACCTGAATATAATAACACTTCCTGGAGATAGATTTTCAAATTCTATTTCCTGAATATATTCATTGGGACCCTTTTTGGCAACTCCGGCTTGTTTGACAATTTTACTTTCATGAAGCTTGAAAAAAATACAGAAAATCCATTCATTAACTAATTTAAATATCCTTAAAATATTAAACACAGTAAAAAAAATCAAAATCCCAAATACCTGGATATGCTCTCTAAATTCCACTGTTATATTTGGCATTCCATTGATTGAATTCTTATCTTTCTTATAAGGTTTTGTATCCCTCTCAATGGTTCTAGCTTCAAGAACTACTTCTTCAATTTTGCCTAGTAATATATAATCATTTTAACAAAAGTTATTTTAATCTACATTCAGAATTTAACTAACCATATCAGAGAGACTCTTTAAAGATCAACATAACAAAACATGACATTACAATTTAATGAATTGAAAAATGGAAATGTTTTGAGAACGATCAGGATCAACACAAAACCTGAGATAATACTGTAGTGACTGAGTTCCATACGAGTAATTATGGAGCTGGGAGTGTAGGTCAGTGGTACGATGTATGCTTGGCATGCATGATAGCCTGAGTTTAATATCCAATTCCAAAAATGCTACATAAACAAACCAAAAACTACTATGAACATTAGCAAAGACCTGCCCAGACCTCTAAACATAAATTTATGAAGTTAAAGCAGGTGATGAATGTTTAATCCTAAATTCTTTAGGTTGAAAAAATTTTAAAATTGAAGTCATGAATATTTAGCAACTAACAAGAATTGATGTGCATATCTGTAATCCTAGCAACTTGGGAAGCTGAGGCAGGACAGCACCTGTAAGTCCTGGGTTAGCCTGGTGGGTTTCAGGCTACCCTGTGTGACTGTGGTCCTGTCACCCACCCCCCACCCCCAAAAATATATAAATACACACACACACACACACACACACACACACACACATATCTAGAAAAAAAAATCAACCAATAAGGGAAAATCTCAGGGACATAGAACTGTCAAAAGAGAGACAAGGATTATAAGTGCCATAATGTTTAGAAGAGAGAGAGTTTACTCTATACTTAGAGACTGCTAAAAGAGGTAGAACTTTCATCCTTGAAGGCTATAAATACTCATATACACGTGGGTGAGAAGACCACTTGGAGAATAGTGAAAATATCCACCTGGTTGAATGCCAGATTGACAGAAGACGAGGATAGAAGATGAGGATGGGTTATGAACAGTCTTAATATTTCCCTTTTAAGACTCACCTCTGTGTATATATGCATATACGGTACATATGCATATGTTTATGCATAGTAAAAATAGAAATGCAACACATATGTGTTGTCCACAGTATAAGGAAACACAAGTTTATACATATAGAAAAGAAGGAATATCTTAAAATTCAAACAAAAGACTATCACAATTCAAACAATACTATTGTTTGGGATACTTTTGTCTAGATTCTCTTCCAGGCAGTGAACATGCCCCCGTCCCGAGTTCTTTTCTCAACTGTGTTTACATGTCAGTGTGTTACATATGACATATAAAGACAATATGCTAATTATATAACTCTACCAATGCTTGCTTAGATTACCAGGGATGCACATTTGAGGCACTTCTTGGCTGTAAAATGAAGTCTTGGGGTTCCTAAAAGCAGTTCTAGATACAGCCACCACGGACTGATGGATGCTCGGTGAGTGCCTGGTGACCGCCACGATGTCTTCATCAACTTGATCCACATACACCTGAGAAATGGACAGAGAAACTGGCTTAGAGCCCCACCTGGAAATGAGTGATCAATTCAGAAGTCTTCCTGCGAAATGGAAAGTTTAGAAAGCATTTTTTTAAAACTCCTTTCGTACTTGAATGAAACCTTTGGCTCCAAGCTCTTGATGGAGTCTATTGATGGCACATCTGGCTGCAATAATCCCACTCTGAGCATTAACATCTCCTGTATTTGATGGCGATGCCCCGGGATTCCACTTAGTGTAAAATCGTTCTTCAGCCACCACTGAAATCTGAAGAGAGGTAAAAGCTCAGTCATGTGTACAGATTAATTACAATAAAAGTGGGGATAAAAATGACCAGAGCTGCTGGCATGTGGGTTAAACACACCTGATGAGGTACCAGCTCATCATAGCCTCTTGTACTTCCACTAGCACAGCACGCCATGGAAACAATTGTGGTACTTGGAAGAGCATCATAGGCTGACCTGTGCTAGAAAAGAAGAAAGCAAAAGTTCACATTCTTTCAAATGCAAAGTGACACTCCATGCTCCGTTTGCACAATGAAGCAAAAGAGTTAAGTGCAGATATATTCTGTAAGGCTCATTGTTTGTTTCAAAAAAACAAAACATTTTAAAATCCAGGCATTTCAATCACTTAAAAAGTATGTGGATATTATTGCCATCAAGCATCAGACAGCTAAATATCGAAACATTTAGTAAAATAAGTCGGCCCAAGAAACAGGTTGATGCTTACCACAATTGGACACTCGTTATCATGGGTGATGTCCATAAACAGGGCATGCGCAATAGCTGGCATCAAAGGCCTCAAACAGGGCTGAACAAAGGATCCGACAGGTTCCCCTCCATATCGGTAAACTAATCTGCCCTCTTCATGACTGTTATATGCACTCATTGCTTCTGCAGAGCAGCACAGAACAGTTTAACAATCCCCATTAGTCAGAAATGTCTAAAACGTTAGATTTCTTATCATGACTTTCAAAACATATCAATGTTATTAAAAGCGACAGTTAAGTAATTAAGTAAATGTCGCCAAGTCCAAGTGACCAATACTTAACTACATCTTAGCTGGAGAACAACTTGAGTAGAAAAAAAGGATCAATAGTTGTTCACTGGGATGTTGATTATATCAAATCTATGGAAAAATATCTCAAGATTGCATCATATAGTAGGTTAAAAAACAGATTTGCGTATTTTCAAAATAAAGAAATACCATTCTGTTTTTGAGTCACATACCTACCTTTCTATCTCTCTTAATTAATTCTGTGGACTTGCTGTGGGTACACAGGTGCCACCACGTGTGTAGTAGAGGACAAGTCTGAGGAGACAGTTCTCTCCTTCCACCATGTGGGTTCTGGGGCCTTGGCAGATCACCTGGCTTGGGGCAAGCACCTTTACTAGCTGAGTTATCTCCCTAGCTTTCTTTCCCTTTATCTTTTGAGACAGAATCTCAAGAAATGTATCTAAGCTAGCCTGGAACTTAAGTAGTGCAGGCTGGCCTTAAAATTGTGATACTCTTGCCTCAGTCTCCTAAGTGGTGAGATGACAGGTGTAAGCCGTTATACCTTGCCTCTGGTTTTTCTATTTGAAATGAAGAATATTGTCTTACAATGATGGCACATGCTTTTAATCTCAGTACTTGGAAGGCAGAGGCAGGTGGATCTCTGAGTTCAAGGTCAACCTGGTCTACAAAGCAAGTTCCATGACAGTCAGGATTACACAAAGAAACCCTGTCTTGAAAATAAATAAACAAACAAATAAATAGATCTATAAATATATAGATAAATTAATGTGAAATAAAAAAATAAATAAAAGAATTGAATTATCTTACTACAAACTAGAAATTTTAACTGTTAAAAGGAAACTCAGTTATATTAGGTTAGGTATTGCATATAAAACTATTACATGCCTTATAATTCATGTAAACAAAAGTGAAGCATCTCAGATAGCAAATGGACTTCAGTGAGCTTACCTCTTATTAAGGAACTGATGCCCAGTCTAGTAACAAAGATATTGTCCAGCTCTTCGCTGCCTGTGAACAGCTCAGCCACTACATAAAGATTGGGCTGTAATTTCCTAGCAGCGTCCAGCATGTACTGCAAAGAGCACAGTCACAAATGTAAAAGAAAGGAGAGAGCAAGATGGACGGGGAAGGAGGGGGCAAGACTAGGTGTGGATTGGAGATAAGATAGGTACAATACAAGAGAAATGCAAGAGGAAGATCAGCACACATGGGGGACAGAGGGTTTACAGAGAATAATAGTGAAAAGGAGATTAGATTTTGTAGACATGGGGACAGAGGAGATGGAAAAAGGAAAAAGAAAAATGTTAGTGTCATTAAAAATACAGATTGTAATACTCCAATTCTGCCAGGCTACCCCCCCCACCCCCTTTTAGGGAAGAGAACGAACACGGTCCCCCACTACCACAAATTATGTAGTCAAGTTTCTCGAATTTGCGGAAGTTGTAGGGGTCAACACATCCCTGGAATGCAATGGATAACCCTCACCCTGGGAAAACCACCTTTGTGACCATGGTATCTCCCCTGCCAGGTAAGTATCACCTCTGTTTTTTAAAAATTGTTTTTAATAACTCTAATAAGATTATTAATCTCTGGGTGGCTAATTAAGTCAGAACTGCTCATAAATTATTAAGTAATGGTTAGGGTAAACTCCAGCCTGTAGACGAAAACAAACACCAGGATCTTACCCTGGTGTGTGTGTTGTATGTGTAACATTAGTGTTAATAAATCACCAGAGAAACACAAAATAGATTGTTTCCAAGCAGGGTCTCTCTATATAGCTCTGGCTGTCCTGGAACTATCTCTGTAGGTCAGGCTGACCTCAACTCACAGAGATCAGCCTGCCTCTGCCTCCTGAGTGCTGGGATTAAAGGTGTGCACCACTAAACCAGGTCATAAGCACACATTTTCATGAACTATCACTTTAAAAACTACCATAGATCTTACAACCAGAATAAAATTATGTGTCTATTTACAAGGTTGTATTAGGTAAAGGACAGAACAGTAAATACTGCCATTGCTCAAAAGCTGCTTCAAAAGCCCAAAGAGGAATAGATTACAGTTAGCTACATTTGTGTTTCTAAAGATAACTGATTAAAAATTGAATCAACGAAATCCAAATCAGCTTCATATGCCACAGTGTTAGTGTTTAAATGCTCGCTCTAAGGCTAGGGGTATAGCTCAGTGTAGAGCAGAATATGGCCCTCAAATGTGCAATGCTCCAAGCGCCCCTAAGATGAAAATAAAAGTCAAAGCTGAATACTCACTGTAATGTATAAGAAGCTATTCAACTTTACATTGGCTAATAATATATATTAGAAACAACCCAAAAGGCAACATTTTACATATTGCCAATAAACAAGAGTTATTATGCATGTTATTATGTAAAAATGTGATCTTTTTCTAAATTTAGAAGTTAACTTATTAAGCACTTTACACTAGATAAGCTGTCATAAGTGTCAAATACTGCTCCCAGATCAACAGCAGCACACAAGCAGCAGACTAGACCCTCATAGCAGGAACTTCAGGAAGCTACCAGAAGTCACCACATTTCTTTACTCAGGGACAGGAGTTGTTCGTACCTCAGCCACATGAAGAGGCGTTGAGTGGCAGTTGTCAAGACGAACTCCCTGGAAATAAGTGGCAGTTATCTCTGTGTATTTTTTCATGTGTGCCCACAGATAAGGGCAGTCCTCTGGCTTATTCCCATAGCGCAGTTTAACACTGTCACCCCAACAAATAAGCTCTCTCCTTAAATAAACTGCTGAACCTGTTAAAGAAGAACAACTGCCTTCAGTGAATGACAAAAACCTCAAGGAAATAATGCTGCTTTTAAATTCTGTTATTTCTTCCATAAATGATATTCTGGCTAAATTAAAAAAATTATGATTTTATCTCATGTGGATGAGTGTTTTGCCTGCATGTACGTCTGTGTACCATGTGTGTGCTTGGTGCCCTCAGAGGTCAGAAGAAGGTACATGACTCCCTGGAACTGGAGTTGCAGATGGCTGTGAGCCACCATGGGGGTGCTAGGAATCACACCCAAGTGCTCCGGGAAAGCAACCAGTACTCTCAACTGTTGGCTATTTCTCCAGCCCCCTGGCTAAAATTACACTTAAAGTGAGGCTAGGAATATAGCCCAGGGCTAGAGCACTTGCCATATGCATAAAAGCCACCGGGTTAAACCCCCAACATTCTAGGGAAAACGTAAAATGGCACATACGATAAAGTTTTAAAACATCAATTTTAGCTTGTAACTGTTTTGCAAAAACTCTAGCTTTAGAGTCTCTTAAAACGCTAGCTCAACATAAAAAGTTCAAGTTCTTTCTTAAGGAAAAGCAGTAACAGTCATAGCATTCTGCTTTAAAACTTTACTTCTTGTTTTGAGAAAGGACTTTGCTCTCAAGTCCAGGCTGGTGTTGACCCTGCAATTCTCCTGCCTAAGGTTCTCCAAGTGCTATGACTACAGGCCTAAAAGCTATAGTTTTATACAAAATTTTAATTCTTAGTTCTGAAATTCTGGGGGAAAAATACAACAATGGATTTCCTGCCAATGAAGAAGCTGAAGAAATATTCTAAGAACAAGGAGAACTCTGAGAATAATTGGTCTCTAGCTTGCCTTTCCAGTTAACTTAAAACATCCTGGCCAATAAATGAAAACTTCTTAGAACAATGTAATCTAACAAAAAATGGTTTCTAACTTATTTTTTTGAATGCAGTGGAGGGGCTGGAGAGATGATTCAGTAGTTAAAAGTCCTGGCAGCTATTCCAGAGTACCTGAGCACCCACAAGGTATCTTACAACCATCAATATAAATTCAGTCCCAGGGAATCTAATGGCTTCTGTGGGCACTGTGTGCACATGGTACTCATACATACACACGCAGGCAAAACACACACACACACACACACACACAATCAATGGGATAGATATTCTGCTCAAATTGAAGCCTAAACGGACTGAAGGTAGACGGACCCTATATGAAATAGATACATAAAAGCTATTTAGTTTGAGAAATGAGAGGTGGGGGTGAAGGAGACAGATTCTCTCTCAAACTGATGTATTTCTGATACCTCTAGGCATACAGTTTAATATAAAAAATAAAAAATAAAACAGTGTGGGGCTGTCCTAGAACTAAGAGGTGGTTGAATGGTGCTTTGAACCCTGGAATTCTCACCCTGAGAGCAAAGGCTTTCAGCTGCTCCCCTCTCTTGCTCTGACAAAATCCAGTTAAATTCTAAATTCCACCTTGCTTCACAGCATGCCTTTTCAAAGGAATGTGGCCTGGTTGGTGCTTGTCTGACCACTGTGGCTGGAAGGCTGTGGGCTGGGCCCATTTTCTGACAAGGTGTCTTCCTCTTGCCCCTGTGAGGCCACTCCTATGCAGAAGAGGCTTTTCCAGGACTTTGACCCTTAGAATGACAATACAACCACCCAGGTCTGGAGCCTCCCACATACAAATGGAGCTGCTCCAGTATCCCTGTCTTAACTAGTGACCCCCCAACCCCACACCTTATCCCTGGGTGCCAAGGACTTCTCCCCCCCCCTTTCCTATAAAAATATCCACCCTTGCTTCAATAAACTGAGCTGCATCCACTGACATGCCTCCTGGGAATTCTTTGTTTCCTGCCCGCTTGGACGCATAGGCCCAGGCCACATGCTTCCCTCTCCAAAGCTTGGCTGCTAGCCAACGGCTGAGCGTCCCTGGAAGGGGAGCAGACATGAAGAAATCCAACAAAACAGGTCCCAGGTTGAGCTTTTCAAAAGCTCTTGTTTCCCTATCTATAGAGAAGTGAAAAATCAGGCACCTGGCTCAGCAAAATTGCGAAGGGGATCATCACCCATCACCCAGCCATTGTGCGCCATCAGGAAACAAGCTTTATCTGGGAGGTGGATCATGGATTCTTCTGCTACTAAGGCCATTTCTTCAAAGGGGAAAGTAAAATACCTAGGGATACAGAATTAAAATGAGGTCCACACAAACTCCTTGAAGAGAATGTGAATTAGCAACATTAAAAATCAAATTTCTTCCCTAATGAGTAGAATAAATTAGTTTGGTCCCATTTACGCAATATAAACTTCACAGAGAGCAAAGATCACCAGTGGATTTTTTTAATAAATCAGTAGGATTTGAAGAATGGCTAACAATTTAAATAACCTTCACGACTTAATAAAATTATAGGGAAACCACTGAAGTTTTCGTACCCTCTAGCTGTCTAATGTATGTTGTATTAATTTCTTTTATGTGTATGAATGTTTTGCCTGAATGTATTAAGTGCACTGTGTATATGTTTGGTGCCCATGAAGGCCAGAAGAGGACAATGCATGCCCTGGAACTGGACTTACAGATGGTTGTGAGCAGCCATGCAGAAGCTGGGAACTGAGCCCAGATCCTCTGCAAGAGCAGCCAGTGCTCTTAACTGCTCAGACAGCTCTCCAGCCCCTATGCTGCAAATTTTTATGTACGTAGCTATGTGCTTGGTTATCTAACACCAAGTTTACTACTGCTTAGTGCTATTCTTAGAGTACATTCTTAGAGTGAACTCCCTACCTTCCCCATTTTCTTTAGACAGTTTCACTTTGTAGCCCAGGCTGACCTTGGACTTTGACTCCTCCTATCTTTGCTTTCATATTGTTGGGATTACAGACATGTGCCACCATACCAGGTGTGGAGTCTTAATTCCTTAAAGATGGAGCCCAGACAGGTGTCTGGGTTATGGAGAGGACGTCTCTGTGAGTAGATTAATACCTTTCTCTTCTGAGTGAGTTCTTGCTCTTGGGGAACTGATATAGTTATTATGATGGTGTATTTTCAGAAACTGCCTTTATGGTTTGTATCTTCCATTTGTACTTACTTGCCCTTCAGTCTTTCTGCTATGAACTGAGACACCCCAAATCCCTGGCCAGCAGATACTCATGCCATGTTCTTAAACTTCCTAGTCTGTTGTGGACCCTCAACCAAATTAAATTCTTTCTTTATAAATTATAAACTTTTTAAAATTATAGACTTTATAAATGATAAAGTCTTTATAAATTCTTTATTAACTCTTTCTTTATAAATTATCCAATCTTCAGTATTCTGTTTAAGCAACAGAAAACAGACTGAAATTAAATACTCAGACCTCCAGAAATGCAAATAAATGTAAACTGGTTCAAACTGATGATAATTTTTCTAACTAAAGATTTGCCTAACAAAATTAGTCAGTATAAAGCCTATTTCTCAATCAAAACTTCAATTTACTATATTGACGTCATATCTTAAAAGAAAAACTCAGATTAAGATGAAAAGTTAAATATTCCCAGGTTTTAACTAACAGTGAGAAGACATTTAAAAAAAATGGAATGAATACCTGGTAACTAAAGGATGTTTCCTAGTGACAGGTCCTAGTTTAGGGCCGTGGCCAGCAAGTCGTTCATAAAACACGTTTCCCAAAACACAATTAACTGCCTAGAAAACATTGAATTACGTTACAATGCCAATAAAAACAACAGGCACTCAGACTCCAGAAAAGCAGCAATTCAAAACTAGGTGAACCTGTTCCTGATGATAGTTGGTAAGCTGATGCTTCTCTGCATTTAACTCCTCGAGTCTCTTACGGAACCAGTTACAGCATTCTTCAATTGCAGCTGGCCCGTGGCTACCACAGACAGAGAGCAAAGCAAACCTTAGTGCTTTTATAAAACCCACACTTAAAACAAATGTCATAGAAATCTTAAATACTGTTGTCAGGATCTGAGCTTCTACTAAGGGGCTTTTTCATTTGTAAAAAGTTTTACATACACCTATAGGAGGATGGCCTGACACAGACAATGTTCAGAAAAGGTCAGGTGTTGAGATAGTTAAAACGTGGCAAATTGCTTCCTTTTTTAATTTTAAAAATACTTTCACGTTTACTTACTTATTTATTCCTTTATTTATTTATTTATTTATTTATTTTTTATTATGTGTGTGTGGGTTGTGTATGTGTGTGGGTGTACACATGCCACAGCTTGTGTGTGGAGGTCAAAGGACAACTTTTTGAGAGTGGATTCTCTCCTTCCACTAAGTAGCTTCTGAGGATGGATTTCAGGTTTTCAGTAAGTGCTTCTACCTCCTGAGTCGTCTCATCAACCCATCACACCTATGTCATTTTCTATGAAGGTTTGAATAAACGGTATCGATGTTTATGAGTAACACGGCAGGGCACTGCATAGCATACTCATGTGGTATGAAAGTTGCCAGTGCGATGTCCATATCCACAGCACAGCCCAGCCGTCTGTATTCAGGGTCCTGAATAATGTTAAGATGTTCCTTTGGGTCAGACTTAGTTACTCTCCTGTTTTCTGAAAGAAAGAAATGATGGTATTTTAAATGTAAACATCGACAGAAGATTGTAACTCACTTTTTCACTTTTTTAGTATATAACTATTTCATAGAAAACAAAAGTTAAACAAAAAGTTAACACGCATCTTTCCTCACCCACTCCACATCCTATCTATACCACACCACACACACAGGGAGGGGGACATAAAAAGAGAGACAAACTTTTGTAAGAGAAAAGCACAGGATTCCTTCAGTTCAGCTTTGCTGTTCACCACCAAATCCTGATGCCTTAAAAGTCTCTAGTTTATACACGCTGATCCAATAAATGTTCTAAAGAATGAATGATGAAAACACTGGCAGTAACCTATCAAAAGCACTAGTAAAATAAAACACTTTAAAAACCTTGCGCTGCCTAGTAGGGGGTTGAGAGAAATAGTTAAACCCAGTGCTAGTGGTGCATGCCACTAATCCCTGGAGGGATTAAACTTTGGGGGCAGAGGCAGGCAGATCTCTGTGAGTTCTAGGACAGCAAGAGCTACAACAGAGAAACCATGTATCGAAAAACCAAAAAAAAAAAAGAAAAAAAAAATCAAACATATAGTTTAGTCTCTAGTCTTATTAACACAAGACATGTATATACATTATAAGAAATTATAGATAATTATGATTTTTCTTGAAAAATAATTTGAAAAGAAAATAAGGAACTACTAATTGAATAATTTTAATATTTGAGAAAGAGATAGCTATATATACACATATAAATATATATACATATGTGCATGTGTGTGCTTTATAAACAATTTATGTGGTGTGAAATCAAGTAATGCACACACATATACAGATGAATTTTATCTTATTTTTTTTAGTGCTAGGGAGTGAGCCCAAGGTCTTACACACTAGGCAACTACTCTACCACTGAGATAGACCGCCAGTCTTTCCTCAAAACTGTTTTCTGAAAGTCTTTCTAAGTTGCCCAGGCTGGCTGTCAAAGTGTCATTTTCTTACGTCCGACCCTGGATTAGCTGGGATTTCAGGCTTGTGCCATCACACTGTGCTAACATTTATTAATGTCTTGATTTACTATGTTTTAGACTGAAGAGTCCTCTTTCCTTTTGTTACGGCTAAGTGCCACTGTCAGTCTCCTTAATGGTTTCTGCACTGGTGCCATCACGTGTAAGCCCCATCTGATAGTTAAAAGTTTTCGCCGTAGACAGCAGAGCATCTTTTCAGCCTGTTTCAAGCCTTTCTTGGATGATATGGCCTGTTCTACCCAATTCCTACATAATTTTAACAAATATATACGAGTTCATCTATATTCTGAGTATTCTAAGGAATCACTATAAGATACAGTCCTTAGTGGGGATAATTATGTGTTATTATTATGTTATTATTATAAGATATTAAGATATCTATGCTCACTCTCCTTCCCAGAATCAAAGTAGTTATTGTTGTTATGTGTTTATACATGTGTGTGCAAATAGACACATGTGTGTAGCAGTACGCTACAATCTTTTACCCTCAATTTAGGGAAGGAGAAAGGAAGAAATCATCACTTTTGCAAGTGGCCTTTATATAGAATGAGAGAAAGACAGAAATCTTCACAGCCTCTTTTAGGCTGTCCTAAGCTTGAAGAAGACTAGCTGACTCAATCTCTCCAACTTTGTTCTTTTAAGAATTAACACACTAACGATGACAACTCGACCAACGAATGAACAACCAACGTCCACCCCGACTCTTGGGGCTTCAGACCTTTTATACCCTAAGCAAAAAGTTCTCATAAACCCACGCAGCACACAAGCTACAGTTGCCAGAATGACTGCACCTAACCAAATTATAGCCACCTGCATCAAGCATTCCAAATCCAACTCATTAAAAACTAAAAACATCTGGGGTGGGAACGCAACCCTAATCCAAACGCCATTTTACATTTTTAAAGAAACCAAAACAACAAAAACTTCTTCCAAGTATTCCACTACACATGTGTACAGATGAATGTGTACATGTGGAGGTCAAAGGTCAACCTCAGCTGTTGTTCCTCAGACAACATCCACCTTCTTTTGAGACAGCCTAAAACTTGCCCAATAGGCTAGGTTGTCTGGTGAGGTGTCAAGCCCTAAGAATCTGTTTGCCTCTGCCTCCAGGAGCTGGAATTACAATTACATGACACCATACCCAGTTTTGTTTTTGTTTTCCAGAAGATTTACTTATGTGTATGAGTGTTTTACCTGCATATATGTAAGTGTACTTCATGCATGCTAGCTCCCAGAGGCCAAAAGACGGCACTGAACTAGAGCTACCAATAGTTGTGGGTGGCCATGTGGGAACTGTGCCACATCTTTAGCCCACACTCAGCTCTTTTTTGAGATGGGATCTTACTGCATAGCTTTGTTGGTTCAGAACTTGCTATGTGTACTAGGTTGGCCTCAAATGCAAAGAAATCTACCTGCTCTCCCTCCCGAGTCCTGAGATTAAAGGCATATACCATCATGCCAAGAAAAATTGGAGTTTTGTAGTATAAAAAACCCCACAAATATTAGACAGTAAAGATTTAATAATGATGCTACCCAAAGAGAAAGAGTTATTTCTAAGAGTAACCTTAAACTTCTTAAGAAGTGATGGGGCAACCTAGTATAAAGTCATTACCTTGAGTGAGAAGTCGTCTAAACTGTTCAACTGCTTTGTGAATATCTACTTGGAAAAACTCCCAGAGTTGAATCCTTGGGAAAATGTCCTCCCAAATTATTTTCCGAATGCACTGAAAAATTTCAATATTAAAAAACAACATAAAATGTATTTGAACAGGTTCCTTTCTCCATATTAAATCGTACTGTACACATTTTCATTTATGTATTAGTTTGCTCTTTGGAAGCTGGTAGGGAGGTCTTTACACACACTTACATTCATATGTTGATCATTTTCAATCAAAGCAGGGACTCCCTTTTCTCTGTACTTTCCATCTGCAACACCACAGGAGAAATGCCAAAGTGCTCTGTCTAAGACCCAGGCAGGTTTCAAGTGTGGAGAATTGACAAGATTATATGCAGATTCTGGATGTTCGTGGATCCACTTACTATTAGCAGCTTAAAGAAAAGGGAAGAACACATTTTCTAGTTAGGTTGGATACCTTGTAGTTGAGGTTGAAGATAGTATCTCAAATTAATACTGGCATTTGACATTCTACTGTTTGTAAGTTTAGGGTAGAAATCTCTAGTTCAGCAATATATGCCAAGTATTTATGACACTGAAGGTAGTTTTATTTTTTAAATACAAAAAACATACACAATATATTTGGTCTTTGAAAGAAGAGTAATGGCCCCTGAATTGAAACTGAAGAACATGAGTAGTCAGGAATATAAAAAGTAAAAACATGGGGCTGGAGGGATGGCTCAGTGGTTAGCAATACTACCCTTCCAAGAACCTGAGTTGCATTCCCAGCATCCACATTAGGAGGCTCAGAATTTCTTGTAATTATCTCTCAGCTTCTGAGAGAGCCAATACGTCTGTACTCTGTGGGTAGTAGCACTCATGTACACACTCCTGCAACAACAGATACACACACACACATACACACACACACACACACACACACACACACACTAAAAAAATACCGAATGCATACCATGTACCAAGATCTAATTGATCTTATTATCTAATTGATCTAACTATATAAAATATCTTAATTGAATGAAGCAGCTAAATATAATTTTGCATTCCTTGTTCCTGTCATTATATAGGACATGCTATGATGTTCCTTTAACAGATGAGGAACTGAGGCACCAAGAACTGAGTAACAGCATGCCTCTCTGAACCTGCAACTGACAATGCTTTGCTCTGTTGCTGAGAAGAGTGTGCTCCTGCCTCGCTCAGCTGGGCAAGCTTACAGCACTTTACAATCACTATTATTTCTAGTTAATCATTTATTTAGTAACTTATTTATTCAGTATTTATTTGTACCTACAATAAATAAATACTTGGATGAAGATAGGATACATTAAGAACATAGCTCTCATAATAAAAGTTAAACCAAGGGGCTGGAGAGTTGGCTCAGAGGTTAAGAGCACTGGCTGCTCTTCCAGAGGACCCAGGTTCAATTCCCAGCACCCACATGGCAGCTCACAATTTTCTGTAACTCAGCTCCAGAGGATTCAACTCCCTCACACTGACATACTTGCAGACAAAACACCAATGTACATAAGATAAAAATAAATTACTATAAAAAAAGCATGGTGGTTTGTATTTATAACCCCTGCACTTGGGAGACTCTGGAAGGCTTAATACAAGTTTGAGGCTTAGCCTGGTTTACATAGTGAATTCCAAGCCAGCCTGGGCTACAAAAAGTGAGTCCGTGTCTCAAAAACACAAACAAATCAAAACCCCAACACTAAACACTATACTGCAAGTATCTCATGTAAGTTAGGTGTGACAAGAGACAAAATCCTATCTGATGCACGTGGGCAGAAGTAACATATACACCAGATCGTGCCTTTAAAGATACGACTACCCATTCCCACTAAATGCAGCAACAGGAGCCTGAGCAGCCATATTTGATTAAACATTGAAAAAGAAGTGCTAACAGATGACAGAGCAACCCAGGACAAAGACCCTGGCTCCCCATCAGACTGAGCTAACTCTAACATTGGCATGCCTACCTGATCTTCAGAAAGGGATAAACATAATTTCTTAATTTAGTGTCTTAAGGGACCACTGCCAAAGCAATACTCTAACTCCTACTGTTTGTAGCTATGTGTCAGTCATGGTTTGCTAATTTGATGTGAATATTATGGATGTCTAAGTCATTATCACTACTGCCAGTTTTCAAGAGGTGACTATGGAGTTACTGAGATACAAAGCTTTCACTGCAGACTTTGAAGCCCGGTTCCAAAGTACACGCAGAAATATCACATTCTGGAATGTATCTTTTTAAAAATTCAACTTTGTTTGCCATCACTATTAAAGATTATTACTAACAGTGATGAACTATATGTATAGGCTTTAAAATATCTTCCTAGTTTCTATGGCTACTTAGGAAAGACTTTAGGAACAGATATTTCCTTAACACTTTACACTATCTAGAGTTCCCATTGTTGACATATACAACAGTGGTTTCCAGACTTCCCACATTGCAGTATACACAGTGGGTCCTTGTAAGGCATCTGAGGTTGAAGCAGACCGTCATGGCCAGAGGATCATGGCCAGGCCAGCTGCTTTGACAGGCAAGGAGAAGAGTATCTCCTTAGAGGAGCACTCTCAGGACAACTCGATGCATTTTTTGGAATTCTATTTGGGAACCGAAACAATCTAGGTTTATTCTTTTTAGCCCTGGAGATGTCATAGTACATTCTTTTATCATGTTAAAGATTTAATTTTGAGGATTTATCAGTAATTTTCTCTTTAATACTGGAGACTGTTGTTATTACTAGGTTTCTGGGGGCAGAGTCTCATATCTGGACCTTCTGATCTGCAACTCAATAAGTGCAGGCTTGGCTAGAACTCACAGCAATCCTCCCACCTCTGACTCCAACATGCTAGGATTACTGACATACCCACCATGTTCAGCATTATTATTATTTTTAAATATCTGGTATAGAACAAGGGTCCCTGCTGTACAGAATCTTTTATCAGTCTGAAAGTATTTATATTCAGGTAGAAACATATGTCTTATGTCCCTTTTATGCTCGTTGTCCTATTTTTATAAGCATCACATTCAAAGTACTTATATGTTGACTATATGGTTACCTGCCACTACCACTGAAAGTAGAAAGGTGTTATCTATAAAACAGGCTTTAAAACTGAAGCCTTCTTAATTGTTTCTTTTATCTTTAGAATGAATGTTATATAAGGGCCAGGAACATGGCAGACAGCTCGCTTAGCATTCCATGAGGTCCAATGTTTAATTCCTCACACTACAAAATACTACTATTAACAATAATAATGTAAATGAAACAAAAATGTTAAGAAATATAATAGTAAGACTTTAATATTCACACTGGAATCAGTGAAGCTCCTACCAGTGTGATTGTAGACAACGTCTGTAATACAAAGAACATTCCACTCCTTTCTCAGCTTCTCTATTAGCTGCCCAACATCATTCCAGCTGTATCTTTTATTAGGCCTTGAGAAGTCAGGATTTAATTCTAACTGATCAGCAAGGGAGTAGCATGACCTGGACAGTCCAAGAGTCTGCAGTGGGGTGAAGTGAATCATGTTGTAACCTACAAATGAGAAAACACAGACCACTATATGAGAAAGCAAACAGATCAACCTAAAGCTAAGCAAAGTGTAAACATGAGCTTTCTTAGGTACTTATCAACAGCAAAGCAAACCTGCCAGTGGAAAAGGAACCAACGACGGGGGTTCAAATCCTAGCTGTACCACAAAAGACAATCAGCAAACCTACTTAAGGCTTCCAAGTTATCACTGTCCTCCTCTACGAGAAGTGGGTAACCATCACTACAGCGCTTATCCACTATCAGGTCCAATGGTAATTTCTGACAGAACAGAGCTGCATGTGCAAAATATCCTTCATGAGTATAACACTTTCAGTGTTCCACTGGACTTGCATTCATCATAGTTATACTGAAACTTTCTATCCCTTCTTTATAGTATATTTAGCTTGAAAGTAGAATGTTGATGCTAGTCTTACTTTAGTTCAGAGGAAAATACAACCTAGTTTCATTTTACTCTTCGCATGTCCAAGAGTAATGGAAATGGATAATCAATATTGGTTAATGAAAATTATATATAATAATACATTTTCCTTCATTATTTTAGGTTTACTTCTAATTTTCATATGCCAATTAAAATCTTAGAATGAAATTCATTGTATTCTATCACCAAGGACCTCCCTTAGTTAACTTGGCCCACATAACCTGGTATCTATGTTAAGTTATAGATTTTAATTTTTGACTACGTTAGTAAGCAAGATTAAAAAATAAGAAGTAAAGCTTTTTAAACATGTTCATAGCAACTATGTTGAGTTTTTAAAAGAGAAAAGAAAAAGGAAGCAAACTGAACACTACCTGATTCCTTTGCAACTCTTAGTCGGCTTTCCCACTCATCGAAGGGCCCTAAACACTTTGCTAAAAATGTTTGGAGAGTAACACAGTCCAAGGGTAACACATGATTATCAGCCCCAACACGTAAAATGGGATCCACAACTATGTAGCCTCCTCCGCTTCTCTCATTTCTAAGGGGAAAAAAACCATTTTTAATTAGTTAGAGGGAAAAAAAATCATTAATTTAGTTCAATTCTATCTGGAAGATTAATTGTCCATTTACCCCTCCCCCCTTCTTTCATTCAGGATCCCATGTAGCCCTAGCGGCTTCAAACTTACTATGCAGCTGAGGAAGACCCTGAACTCTACATATTCCTGCCTATATATATCCAGCGACAGCATTACAGACCTGTGCCACCATAGGTGGCTAAAATGTTTTATTTCTAAGTATATAAAAGTCATTTATGAGGTTGGAAAAAAATCAATATATAGTATTTTCTTTCTTTTTTTTTTTTTTAAATAATGTGTTCATGTCTGTGTCAGTGTGTAGGTATGTGCACTTGAGTGCAGATGCCCACGGAAGCCAGAAGAGGGCGTGGGATCTTCTGGAGCTGGAGTTACAAGAGGTTGTGAGCCACCTGGTGTGGAGGTTGGGAACTAAATTTGGATCCTCAATGAAAGCAGTTCAAGCTCTTAACCACTAAGCCAGCTTTCCAGTCCCAGAATAGGTATTTCCTATCCTTTCTTAAGTACTATATATCTGCATAGAATAAAATATGACATCTAATAGTGTTGATTTACTTTGAAAATAATTATGTTAGTGTCTATCAATAACAATATAATTCAAATAAATAGCATCCTATAAACCACTGGCAGGAAAAGCTTGGAGTTTAACTATATATGATTTGAATCTACAATGGGCTATACAGTGATTTCCTCAAAACTGAAGAATCACAGCATAATTATATCCCAACGAAGCACTGCAGCTGGGTGGTGGTGGCACACATTTTTAATCCCAGCATTTGTGAGTTCGAGGCAGGTGGATCTCTGATTCAAGGCCAGCCTGGTAAGATCCAGGACAGCCAGGACTACACAGAGAAACTTTGTCTCAAAAACCAAACAAAAAAAGAAAAGAAGGAAGGAAGGAAGGACTGTAAAAACTCAACAGTCATGGTTCACATAGTAACATCTACAGTCAGATAACTTAGTTTATAGATTACATTAATTTCTAGCTTACCCTTGAAGGAAGTAGTATTGAAAAGATCCAGACTGCAGCAGATAAAGTTTACAGTATTTATCGGAATCATCTTCTCTTTCCGTTGGGTTTTCCCATTCCAAGGAGCGGAATTTTTCTCGATTAAATGCTTCTCCAGGAAATGGGTAATTTGTATACACAGTAACAGCTTTCCCTTGTAAAGTTGGGCCTAATCTGAACTGTAGTTCAAACCCTAAACAAAAAGCACAGTTGAATAAACTATATTAACAAACTCATTGTAGAACTTAACATTCAAAGAGATGCTTTATTTAAAACATTATAAAAACATGAATTTTAAAATATACTTAAGATAATCTGCCATACCTAATATTACTTTTGAAACTATTTAGCATTTGATTTGGCTCAATTTCATATTTTTGCATATACAATAAGCACCCTAGGACTGTCTCCTCCACGGCACCTCTTTTCCTTTCCCTGATCTGATTTCTACTCACACGACTGTCAGTTGTCCAGATTCTCACTTGGCGTTTGACCCTAATCCCTCTGCCACTCCACTCTGAACCCTCAATGAACCACTCAGAGGTGAGCAGAGATCTTCTCTGCTATTTCACAGATCACGACACAGAAAGTGGGTCTCAATGTCAAAGAATGGGACGTATGCAGAACTCGAGACATCACAGGACAGCCATCCTACTGCACAGAGAAGCTCAGCAGACTGTAGAGTCTCAAGTGCTCTGGAAGTTGTAGTGAACCTGTCACACCTGTTTAGACACAGTAGTGTGCTAATAAAGGTCAAACAATAGTCCCTAGAGACAGGAAGTACTGGCTCATGGTATTTGTTACTTCCTTTCAGGATGAGATGATCTAAAGCTGCCAAACATATCACTGAGCTCGGGACTGGGAAGGGATGTGTGCAGTTGGTTCTTATGAGTCAGCGTGGGTGCCAACAACACACTACTGCCTATACCCACACTATCCCCATAGTCATTAAAACTTTGTGGAAACCTCAAAAGCCAATAATATATCTCCACTTTTACCAAGTTGTAACAGTATTTTGTTATAAGAGGAAAAAAACACATACATTACAGTTAACTCAAGAAAAAGTTTAGGTTGGTTTATAGTAGATTTAAAATAAAATTATTTCCCTTATTTTTTGAGATTATAATTACATCATTTCAGCCTTCTCTTTCCGCCTTCCAATATACCCTCCTTGTTCTTTTTCAAATTCATGGCCTTTTTTCCATTGTTGTAACATACATATACATACATATTCCCAAAAACATAAATACAACCTGCCCAGTCCATAATGTTACTTATATAAGTATCTTTTCAGGAATAACCATTGGTACTGGATAACTAATTGGTGTGCTCTTCCCTGGAGAAGACTATTTCTCCTGCTTTCAGCATTTCTTAGTTGCCAGTAGTTCTCTGTGTAGGGCTGAAGCCTTGAAAGCTTTCCCCCACCCATGTTAGCATGTCTGTTGGTTCAGCTCAGACATCTTTACAATTATCAGAAGGTGAGATTTACCATTATATCTAAGTTGACTAGATACACAGGACATGTAAGTTTTAAATACAGCTGGTTGTGGTGGCACATGCTTGTGATCCTAGTACTTGAGTGGTAGAGGCAGGAGGATGAGGAGTTCAAGGCCATCCTACATAGCAATATCAAAGCCAGCCTGAGCTATGTGAGACACTGTTTCAAAAACCAAAATAACAAAAACTTAAATATGGATGTATCTCAATTAATTATGGATAAGAACAACTGAAGAAGGAAGGAGAAAGTTCTAATGAGATTAAAAATAAATAAGAATAAATTAAGAAATTAAGAATAAATATATTGTCAGGTGTGGTGGTATATGTCTTTAAGGCAGGCAGATCTCTGTGAGTTTAAGGACAGTCTGGTCTATGTAGTGAGTCCCAGCCATAGCTACATAGAGATCCTGTTTCAAAAACAAACAAAACAAATAAACAAAAAAGACAGAAAAAAGAATGAAAAAAAGGAGGGAAGGGAAATAAATAAATACACCAATAGTTATAATGTTTATGAAACATCCAACAAAATTTTAAAAACTTACACACTGAAGATCTACCATATAATAGTGAATAAAACAGCTGATTCCTATGACATTTTTTTTTAAATTTTTTGTATGTTTCTGTGTGTGTGTGTGTGCATGTTCCATGGCATGAGAGTGGAGGTCAGAGGACAACTTGCAAGAGTCAGTTTTCTCCTTCCACCATGCAGGCTGCAGGGACTAAAAGGTTGTGGGGCTTGGCAGCAGGTGTCTTTACCCAGGGCCATCTCACCCACCTTGAGCTTAAATTCTGAAGAGTGTTGGCCACCATAAGCAATGAACAGATCAAATCAATAAGAAAAAAAAGATCATGTGGAGACAGGAGGATCCCTATGGCTTACTGTCCAGTTAGTCTAGCCAAACTGGTGAGCTCTAGGCTCGGTAAGACTTTATTTCAAGAGGTAGAGAGGGACAGTTTCCATATTCACACACATGCATGCACACCCACACACGTGTGAAAACATGTATACATACATAACACACACACACAATCATTCTGGTATGAGGGATATAGCTCAGTCTGTAAAGTGCTTGCTATCCAAGCATGAAGACCCAAGTGTGATCCCAGAATCCATGTAAAAAGCTGGGCATGGTAGTGCATGTCTACAATCCCAGCACTACAGCAACAGAGACAAAGGGATCCTTAAGATGGAAACCTAGCTGCTAAATCTATTGCTCTGTTTGCTCCCACAGCTAAACCCCATCCTTTAACCTTTCCCCAGGCCACCTGAGACAAAACAGCACTGGTATTAGAATAAGCTAACTGTCCAAGAGAAAGGAAGAGTTGCCTGTTTCTCACTTTAAATCAAGCTAAAAATATCAATCTTAACAAAGAAGGCATGTTGAAAGCAGAGATAAGGTGAAGACCAGCACATGGCTAGCTGAGCTGTAAGCACAAAGATGTTCCTGAAGGAAATTAGAAGTGCTTCCCCTGTGAAGACACTGCTGCCAAGTTTTAATGGTCTGTATGAACAACTGGCACAGCAACAACATTCCCTTAAGCAACAGTCTACTTTGGAGCAAGACCTTAGTTAGCTTCAATTCTAAAACAGCTAAGGGAAGCAAGGAAGCTGCAGAGAGAAGCAGAAATCGTTCATAAGGCTTAAGAAAAGGACACCTCTCTAATATAAAATTCCAAGCTGAAGCAACAAATGCCAACATAGAAGCTGCAGATCTGGCTCAGGTAACTTCCAGGAGTACCCACTAAACAAGAGGTGTTCAGTATAGCTGAGATGGTCTTAACGTTAGCGCATGATGCCATCTAGGACTTCCAGGGCTCAGACAAGCAATGCCTAGCTCCAAAGCTTCAGAGGACAGGCTGAGTCCTCCAATAGCGCAAGTGCAGTTGGTGATTCTTGGGCTCTGCAGGACTATACTAAATCTACTTTGTCTATGCTATAAGTAGGACAAGCCCTGGATGACACTTTATAGGGAAGTTTTTTTCAGGATATTTTAAGCTCGTTTTTGATATCTAAACTCAGAAAAATTTGTCCTTTAAAATTATTATTGCTAGGCCACCCAAGAGCACTAGAAAAAACATAAAATGAGATTACTGTCATGCTTGCTAATATAACATGCTATAACATCTATAGTGAGCAGGGATCCTTTTGTTTCTGATGCCCTAATGCTGCCATTATAGGTTTTGCCATGAAAACAAAGGGTTTAGATAGTCTGTAAATCAGCTGATAACAGCACAGGGCTTGAGAAGACTGAAGCTCATTTTATAGGAAATTCTATTATGGATAGCATCCTATCAAACAGCTTCTTTTGAAATTCTTCTGGAAAAAAAAGTAATGATGAAACACAGAATAGGTAGTAGACAATCAGAGCATATATGACATAATACTAGCACAGGAGGAGTGAACAAACAGGTTACAAAGTTGTTCTGATAGTTTTCATATATTCCTATAATTTTACAATTGGGAAAATAATTGTAAAATTAAAGTTCTATTAATGAGATAGACTTAAAAATAACTGCACAAAGGATTAAAATATAGCTGGTACTAAATGCCTGTAATCCTAGAATTCAGAAGGCTGAAGCTAGTAGATCACAATTTTAAGACCAACCTGGGTACATATACAGTTCAAAGCCAGCCTGGGTTACACAGTGAGATCCTGTCTCAAAAACAAATCACAAGCCCTACCCCCCTTTCTCTGTGTGTGTGTGTGTGTGTGTGTGTGTGTGTGCGCGCGCGCGTATGCATACACACCTGTACATGCATGGATGCATGCATGCATGCATGCATGCACGTGCACCTATAGTCCCAGCATTCAGCATGCAAAGGGAGACTGATCACTGGAAAAGCAAGGCCAGTCTAGTCTATGTAGCAAGTTCCAGGCCAGATAGGGCTAGAAAATATCATCAAAAAAAAAAAAAAAAAGTCTCATAGCAAGACCCACCTCAGTCAATAGATGAAGTAAATACACTGTGATTTCAGAATTACAAATATCTACATCTTTCTAAGAATAATTAAATTTATCATTAGGAAAAGCAGTAACATCTAGAACATGTACGAATATCAGAGGTATTGCTGATATTTAAATAACTTGTAACTTAGGTTTATACAAATATTGCTTTAGTAATTACACAATGATTCAGAGAAACTGTAGTACAAAGGTTAAAACTCACCTAACCTCTCTCAATCATTATTTGGAGCAATGGTCTAACTTGAGAGAGAAAAGAAGCATTCTTCAGATACGAATATTTACTTATACCTGGCAGACATCTTATACACTATGTAAATTATGAAACACCAAAATAAATATAAGGGGCTAGAGACCCATTTCCAGTTCCCAATACCAACATGGCGGTTACAACTACCCACTACTCTAGTTCTAAGGGACCCATAACCCTCTTTTGGCCTCCACAAACACCAGGCATATACAAAGTACAAAGACGTACCAGCAGGCAAAACACTCATACACATAAAGCAGACACTATCATGAAAACAATTTCATTGAATATTCATTATTTTCAAAAGTTTGCTTTTTAAAAAGATTTATTTTTAATTATTTTCCAATTTCAAAGTTAGATTTATTAATCTATTTTATGTGTGAGTATTTTTCCTGTGTATATGTATGTGCTGTAAGTGCATTTTTGGTGCCCTGAGAACTCAGAAGGCATCCTATCCCTTGGAACTGGAATTATAGATGAGTGTGTATGACCATGTGTGTGCTGGGAATTGAACTTGTGTCTTCTGAAAGAGGAACAAGTGCTCTTAGCCTGAGACACTCTACAGTCCCTGATTATTTTTAATGTATGTGCACAGGTGTGTGGCTGTGTGCACGGAAGACTATAGGTATCCTCAGGGGCCAGATCTCCTGAAGCTGGAGTTACAGGCAGGTGAAGCCACCTAAGGTGGGTGTCACAAAGCTCTAAAGGTTTCGCACTTGAACATCACAGAAAAAAAAAAGTCAACTCTGTTCCATACCTCCGGTTTCCAAAAAAAAAAGGCAATTAGCTCTCATTTACATGTTTACCTCAAAGAGTCAAATATAGCAGTTTTTTGTTTCTTTGTTTCTAATGTTAGTTTCTATGTTTCACACAATAGAAGACTGATCATCACTTCTAAAAAGGACAAATCTCAGAGAGTAAATTTCAAACTCTACTTCATCTTTAAGTCAGTCAGTTTCAGTACATCCCCATCCCCACCCCACTTCCCTGCCCTTTCCCTCAATGTCTGACTAGCCAGGGCTGACCTAGAATTCAACAAAGATCCATCTGCCTCTGCCTCCTAAGTGCTGGGACTAAAGGCGTATGCCACCATTCCTGACTAGGTTCTACAATTTCTAAGAAGTAAAAGAGAGATGCTCATGGTTATCTTCCTCTTGTTATGAAATTTTTGAAAGATTCTAATTATTGCACTTTAATTTACTTATGTGGAGGTGGGGATGGCATCTAGGGTCTTGAGTGTGCTACATACGTGCTCTACCATGAAGCCATAACCTAATCTGTGCTATTTAGGACAATACAACTTGTCTACCTAGCTCAGGTAAAGGTGCAATTCAAGGCATAATGTGATAAACAAATAAGGGCGGTTGAACTGTGAGCCTCTATCAGACTATAACCTCTATCTTTCCCACAAAAATATCTTTTTGTTTTTTATTTCATCTGACGAATAGAGCACATCAATGTCAATTCATATGTTGCCAAACTGAATAACTTTTCAAAGAAAGATTTTATTATATTTTCTCTCTGTATCCCAGTAGTATATTAGTAAATATCCCCAAAGCGCAATGCCACTCCCAACTGCTACATAAAATCACTGAAACTGAACAGTTCCCTACAGTACATGAAACACCAGAACACGAGAGTCTCAGACTTCACAGTTCACTCCCTCTGCTAAAATTAGGCTCGGTCACAACAGTACATGCTGTGGCTATCCTGTTCATGTTAACACTACAAACACTTTACTTGGATCAGCCATAGCACTCTTGTAGACAGCTAGCTAGAAAGACAAGTGATTAAATTACTACTGTAAACAAAAATTCCCCATTAGGGACTGGGTAGATGGTTTCAATCAAGAAACCTTTGGAGTTGCAGAGGATTCAGCACCTGTATCAGGCAGCTCACAACTGCCTCTGACTCCAGCTCTAGGGATCCGATACCCTCTGGCCTTTGAGGGCACCTGCATGCATATGGTGTACGTAAACACCTTTTGGCAAGCAAACATATGCATAAAATAAATAATAAATAAACCTTTTTTTATCAGAATTTTATTCCTTTTTATTGCCAAATCATATTACATTGGATGAATATACCACATTTTATTTCTGTATCCACCTGCTGTTGAAGTCGGTGGTACTTTTTTTGTTTGTTTTCCAAGACACGGTTTCTCTGTTGTAACTCTGGCTGTCCTGGAACTTACTCTGTAGACCAAGCTGGCCTGGAACTCAACAGAGATCCACTTGCCTCTGCTTCCTGAATGTGCCACCACCACCCAACTAGAGAATTTTTTTTTTTAAAAGGAAACATTTGTAAATGGGTATTTTATTTTGCTTCTGTTTGTTTGTTGTTGTTGTTGTTTTTCCCTGGGACAGGGCTTCTCTGTGTAGCCCTAAATGTCCTGGAACTTAACTCTGTAGACTATGCTAGTCTCAACCTCAGAGATCCACCTGGCTCTACCTCCTGAGTGCTAGGATTAAAGATACCCACAACCATGCCCAGCCAAACATTTATTTTTACTTAATTTTTAAAAGATTCTATTCATTTTATCTATTTATTTGTTTTATTTATTTTTTATATGCACTGGTATTTTTGCTTGCACGTATATCTGTGTGAGGGTCTCAGGTCTCCTGGAACTGGATTTACAGACAGTTGTGAGCTGCCATTTAGGTACTGGGAATGGAAGTCAGTGCTCTTAACTGCGCCATCTCTCCAACCCAGAACATTTATTTTAAAAGATACTAACCATTGGGCTGGCAGGCTGGCTCAGTAAGAGTGCTTTACACCCAGGTTCAAAAAACCTAAGTTCCCTCATGGAAACCAATTCCTAAAAGCTGTCCTCCGACTCCACATATTTTCAGTGGCATGAGCATGCATGCAGTCATATACACACATCACACATATGCACACACACACAGTAATAACAATAAATAAATAAGCGTAAGAAGTGTAAATCTGGTCAACCTATATAAAGATGAGAGAATCAATTTCAGCCTTGAAGAATACTGCTTTTGTTCAATTTCTGATATACAACGAAACGAACCAAAGAAAACAGAAAAGACTATAAAAGAACACATAATTACTTGAACTTTTACATGAATTTGGAAATTTATAGAAATATCAGTGTTAAAAATTATAATTGGTTCTTAGGGTAAAAAAATAAAAGCAGAGAAGGGTTTGGAGACCCATCAAATATGAAAAACCAAAACCAACATTTTTTTTTCTTTTACATTTAATTGTCACCAACTTCTATGAGTTAAAAGTTTTCTTATTCTGCCTCTCCTGTTTCAACTCTGATATCATTAGGTTTCTCTCTTTAACCTCGTACGTCTGTTCATTTGTCTTCTCCTCTCTGTCATGTGTATTGTATGTGCAGTGTGTGCACCTGTGTGTGCATGTGAAAGCCTAGATTGATGCTGGGTGACTTCCTTTGCTCTTCTCTGCTTTATTATTTTTTTATGACTAAACAAACTAAAGATTTATTTGTTTTTATTTTATGTGTATGTATGAATGCTTACATGTACGTATGTGTACCGTGTGTATGTCTGGTGCCCACAGAAGCTAGAAGAGACACCCCGAAACTAGAGTTGCAGGAGGTTGTGAGCTGCCATGAGCAAGTGCTCTCAACTGCTGAGATATGTCTCCATCATCTCCACCTTGCTTTTTAAGAAGGGTCTCTTACTGAACACGGAGCTCAGTGATTGGTCAGAATGGCTGGCCAGCAAGTCCCCTAGTGCTGGGGTTACAGGTACATGCCACTGCACCCTGACTTTATGTGAGTGCTGAGACCTTCATGCTTGTCGAGAAGGCGCTTTATCCATTGAGCCATCTCCCCAGCCCAGTTACAATGTTTTTAAGGAGGAGAGGGGACAAGGTCACCCTATGTAGCTCTGGCTGGCCTAGAACTCACAGAGGTCCACTTGCTTCTGCCTCCCGAGTGGTGGGATTATTTAGATAGGGTAGATAGGATTTTTAAAAGGGTCTTCTCAATTATTTCTTGTCCCAATGTTTCCTCTATTCAGTACTTATTTCACATTATAAATTACCTTCTAAAATAATATGATCACATCATTATATAAAAAAAGGGTTGGATTTAATGGTTTTTAACTGGATTTAATAATGTGGTTATTACTGAGTGAACCACATTATTCTTAAATAGCCCTTCAGTTTGCCTCTTTGAATGGCATAGCTCAATTTCTAGTTTGGGCTAGTTTTAGCTAGGGTTTAAGAATTAGTCAGCAAGAATTTATTAAGTGTTGAACACAGCACTAAGACTGTAAGACTGTCCCATCCTCACAATCCTCAAGCTCTAGTTGGGTACTGTACTACCAACAAGCTTTAGACACCGCTTCCTTGTTCAGCACTTAATTGATCTGTGTTCATTGTGCAGCTGGAGATTAAGCCAAGGAGGGAGTGAAAAATCAGAGGAAGCCTTCACTAAGGTGGCAGCACTTCAACACACAGAATGACAGTAAAAGGGACAACAGACAGAGAGCGATCTGACAGGAGAGGAGATGTAAGAATGGGCATGATAGGCCACTCTAGTAAGGATGAGCAGGATGGAATGGGAGAGGTATAAAGTTTCAGACACTAAGGACAGGGAACAGCAAGATTCAATCTTGGTAATAAAAAGTGCAGGCCTGTTCAGAATGTCTTACAAGTCAAGAAGAGGTCTTAGAATCAGGTACCCATAGGTCAAAAGGGAAGAGAAGATGATTTGGGCTCTCATATTTGGTCAGATGGAAGAGACAAACAGAGGGAGATATCAGAAAGGAACTACAGAGTTTAAAGAAAGATGAAAGTTAAAGAGGAGATGTCATTAAGCATACTTAAGATTCTAGCCTGGGAAAATATGGAGACAGAGACATCACTAAGGTTTGGTAAGTGGGGTGATTTAGAATACGTTTGGTGGAACTATAATCTAGCAGAGCTAGTCCATGACTATGCTACAGAATTCGTCAGAATAAAGCTAAGCTCTAGGGAGTGGACTGATAAGCAGAAACACCAATACCTTGCTGCTACATAGGGCTCTATCACTGTAAAACTATATATTGCTAATCTATATTCTTAAAACTGAACTCCAAGCCAGACAGTGGTGTCTCATGCATACCTTTAATCCCAGCACTCAGGATTCAGAGGCAGGCAGATCTCTGACCAGTTCAAGACCAGCCTGTCTATAGAGTGAGTTCCAGGACAGTCAGGGCTACAGAGAAACCCTGTCTTACAAAACCAAAACCAACCAACCAAACAACAACAACAAAAAATAAAAAAGTAAAAAGAAAGAAAGAAAGAAAAAGAAAAAAGAAAACCCATCTAATCAACCAACAACCAAACAAACTGAACTCCATAGAAGAGCAACATATCTTTACAGGAGATTAATGTTCAGTAATAATGCAATTTGCTCAACATCAACAATTTGTTAGCAGTGAGCCACGAACTGGTTTATCCTTGACATTATACTTGATTCAAAAGCTTCCAAGAGAAAGGACAGTCAAATCTTTATTTCAAAGACGGTCCTCAGCAGAGAGCCAACAGATGAAGCTATGAGAATACAGAACTACTTGATGGTAGGAGGGCAGAAAAAGAGGGAAACCTAGCAGACACTGGCAATTAATTGAAATGTCGAAGGGAGAGAGCCTAATGAGGTCACCAAACTGACAAGAACATTGAAGATAGAAGGGGAAAGAAATCAAAACCACAAAAGTGCAGAGTCAGGAGAGTCGAAGACAGAGCCAGGAGTCAGTGATCTTAAACCCCAAACATATTTGGAAGAAGAGAACCACTCAGCATCATGGGAACACAGCAGATAGCTGAAGTTTTTCAAAACTTTTAAAATACTAAAGAAAAAAATTCTTCAAAATGCTTATAAATGCTCATTTATTACATCAACAGGAGGACTGATTTTGTCTTGGTACATTAAAAACTTTCTACTTCTATTTTACAAGTTGTATTTATAAATTGCAAGTTGAATGTTTTCAGTATTGAAATTGTTACAATAATTGTAACAGCTAGGAAAGTAAATCGTCTGTTCGCTTGTTTTACAGAACTGCAATATGATCTTTGTTCTTACTTTTATTTCTATCTTTTTGTCATGCAGGGGTTTAAACTCAAGACCTTGCTTGTGTTAGGCAAGCACTTTACCACTGAGCTATATCCCTAGCTCAACTTAGTTTTTTGAATGATAGCTCAAATATGTTTCAGCATTATCTGATCAGATTTTCCACATTTGATTTGACTTTGGCTTCTACTTGCTTGAGAGGCTTCTGGCAATGTAAGCAATAGCTTACTATGCATTTTGCTGTACTCTGTTTTACCAATGCTTAAGTTCAATAAAGAAAAAGGGTGTGCTCTAAAAACCAACACTCAGATATTTGTAAAGCTAAATTACATGTGAAGTATTTAACAAATGATAACAATAAATGTTATTATAAATCTTCTAATTGCATATGTGGTTTCTACAATTTCTTTTTCTCCCTGGTACAAGGATTGAATCTACTTCCTGAACTAGGCAAAGGCTCTATCCGTGAGAGACTTCCTACATACCCTATAGCTTCTGCCTAAGGTGGTAGTTTGCAGCAAAGGGAATTGTGCTATCTTTGATATAACACGACAGATATTTTCTCAGCCAAAGCCAACCTTAATTAGTGGCGTTTTGTGGCACAAAACAAGCTAAAGCAAGATCTAAGAAATCTTCATCTAACTTAACATTTTGTGTTGTGTGTGTGTGTGTGTGTGTGTGTGTGTGTGTGTCTCCATCCATGTGTGGGGACTGGATACAGAACCTCATTTATGCTAAGCATGCATTCTACGACTGAGCTATACTCACCACCCCCAGTCCCTAATTTCAAGTTTAAAAAAAAATTGATGCATTAAAAGATGCAAAAGGCTAATCAAGCAACTTGTGACCCACCTTGTTCAAGTCGGAAGAGGGTCTTCTCCAGCTTTTCCATTTCGTTCAGTAGTAAAATTCGAATCTGTCTACTGTGCTCCATTTTCGCTTCCAGAGGATTTGAACTCTTTCCGTAGAATTAAGCGAACTCCAAAGCGGAATGAGTTACCCCTAGAAAACCAAAAAAAGGAATTATGAAAAACAAAATACGACCCAAACCATTCTGGAGTCGACAGCGGCACTTACATGTCGTAGACAGGTTTAAAGCCTAGAAGAGCAATAAGACAGAATGAATCTTGTAAGATCCGACTAAGGAGAAGAATTTCTTCTCCCTTGGAGCGGAATGAGAAAGCCTGAAGCAAAAATGTAGATTTCTATAATTAAGACAGAACAGACCAACACGCTAAAGCATTCTCAGAGAAAAGAACCGCCTCTTGGGAAAGCCTGAAGTTCAGGGGCAAAAATGCCGTTCCGAGCCCGAGGGCCCCGAGAGCTCCAAATGGCACTGCCGCCTCCAGATCAGGCTCTCGGAGAACAGGTGGGAGAGCGCCCCGTTCCCAAATTCGGGTCTGAAGCCACCAAGGGGGAGGTGATGAGAGAGGGAGGCAGTTGCTGTCCCGGGAATAGCTGCGGCCGTTCGATGTACAGAGCGGCTATAGATAGAAAGAATGCGCGTCCAGAGCCGGACGCATTCCAGGCACTTACGAGCGGGACAGACGTGCGGCGTCCGGAGCCGCAGCGGGGAACAGTGGGAACGCCGGGCCGAGCGGCCGCGGGAGGGCAGGGCGCGGTGAAGGGCACGGGGAGGGGCGCCGGACCCAGGCCAGGTGACAGTGACAGGCCGGGGCTGCCCGAGACTCCGCCCCGCGTGGCCGGAGAGCGCACCGCTGCTGCCGAGCGGCGGACTAGCCACGGGGGGCGTGGCCCTGCCTCCCCGCCCACTTCCGGGAACCTTCACGCCCGCTATCGCGAGAGGTGTGCGCGGGGTTTCAGGGGGTCTAGGTCTTGATTGGCAGTCTATGGTCAAGTCCATTGATGGACTGTTATTGTTTCTCTCCAGGACAAGTTAATTAAAGAGCAAAGAGAAGCGATGATAATGTTTAGGGAAGTTCTCTGTAAAGAGAAGGCAAGTTAGGAAAAAAAGCAGTTTTTAAGACATTGTGCAAGTCACCTAACCTCTGCAGCCTAATTCCTAAAACGTCATTGACAACCCCCCCGGCCCCCCACCCCCTACCTCTCATCCTCCACCCCCACTCCTCCCACACGGATGTACACCCTACAAAAATAAAATACTTTTTATTTTTTGAAATATTTTTGAAAATAATGTTCCCTGTAACTACTCAATAACAGCTAGGTTTAAGGATACTGTAAGAGGCACCAGGTATTCATCTGCGTCCATCCGATGAAATTCCCTGTGGTGGTTGGTTTTAATGCTAAATTTCCATAGACTAGTCACTGAGAAGAGGGAACCTCAACTAAGGAATTGGCTCCATCAGATTGACCTGTGCGCATGTCTGTGGGGGCGTTTTCTTGTTTCATGATTGCGGTAAATGGGCACACCACCCCTGGACAGATGGCCCTAGATTCTATAAGAAAACAAGCTGAGAGCACCACGAGGAACAAGCCAGTAAGCAACACTTCTCCGTCTCTGCTTCCAAGACCTGCCTGTTGCGTTGATCTCCTGCTTTGACTTCCTGCAGTAAGAAACTGTGATCAGGAAGTGTTAGCCAGATAAACACTCTCTTCCCCCTACTTGCTTTGGGTCAGGGTTTTATCTCTGCAAACATGCATTTTTGTTTCCATTCATTTGAAGATAAGGAAACGGAGGACCCAAAGTTTAAGTAATGTCTTTAAGGCCACTTAATGAACAGCGAGGGAATGTGATTTCAAGTGCGTTCTTGGTGATTTTTGTTCAGTATCCCTTTATCTGAGGGCGCTGATGTTACTCCCATGGCTTGAGATCAATAAAGAATTGGTAAATTGGAAGGTTGAGTTTGCTTTCTAGCTTCTAAGGACAGCTACCATACCCTACAGCTGTATGCTGGGTTTCTCTGATTTTTCTTTAAACTTAGATTAAGCTAAGTTTTTTGATCCTTGGCTTCCCCATCCGAAATAAGGAGCAAAGCCACATTCTCCGACTTTTCCTTTGGTACAGATTCATCAGACTGTCCTGTCCTCCTGTTATCCTACCTCCAAGCAAAACTCTCACGGTAACATCCAATGTCTTAAATAGATATAAGAAGTAAAGCAGATTGAGGGCATAGATTCTCTTAGTGGTGGTTTATTCTGATAAAAAAAAATGCTTGAATTTTTCAAGATTTGTTAATTCAACTTTGGAGGTTTCATATTGTGTAATAAAGAGCATAGTAAATGATGGATGCCTCGGAGGGTATTTTACAAGTCACACAGTTTGTTTCTTTTTTTTTTTTTTAAGCGGGAAGTCACAAGAATGTGCTATCTGTGAAGTTCTTGGAATTCCAATGATTGCTCCATCATGCCACACCTGCATGTGGTGAACATTTGTCACATTTGCTGTGTCCTGTGCATGCAGGGTCTATATATACACAGCAATCTCAAGCTGTAGCTGTCAGGAGGACGTCCTCTAGGACCTTCTGGTGGATAAACTCAGCTAGTTGTTTGGGACGCTGGTGTTTCCTCAAGCAATGATGTTTGGGAAGGGAGAAAAGTGGTGGTTGGAAGAGGCTCTGTCCAGGTTTGTGCATATGTGCTTATATTTTCTGAGATGAAAAAGGTCTTAGTTCTATGGTCATCTATATCTGAAAATGTATGGCCTGCCTTATTCAGTTTTATAATCTTCAATATTTTTCTTTTTTAACTCCTACATCCTTAGAAAAATAAAATAGGCTGGAGAGATGGCTCATCAGAGCACAGGCTGCTCTTATAGAGGACCCAGATTCAATTCTCAGAGCCCACATGGCAGCTCACAACTGTCTATAACTCCAGTTCCAGGGAATCTGACTCCCAAGCACTGATACAACAAATTAGCTGAAGAGTTTATGGGATACTTGCAAGCATCGGGATCTGGTACTGTGGTTTTCTTTATTCCCCCCTATGAGAGATCTTTTATGTGTTTCTCAATTTAAAACCAAGAAATTTTACCCTTCCAAGCAGTTTTAACTTTCTGTTAAAATTGTGGACTCCACAGTTTCCATAATGTAGAGCTCACAGCTGGCATTTGGGTTGTGAAGAAATGATCAGAAGGGGGAGATTGTTAAAGTTGGTTATCTATATTTGTATTGATTATTTCAGACATATTATATTTGAGACATTAAAAAGTGGTAGCTTAAACAAGAGATCAGTTTATTCCTGTCTTACATAACAGTGTAGAGGTAAAGAGATCAATGCTGGTGGCGCATCTCTATGATATCCAGAGCTCAGATTCTTACTTCATATTCTCCTTTTTTACAACATCAACCTCATCTTAGGTGCATCTTCGTCTGTTTAAGTGGGCTAAGGCAGTAGCTATCAAGGCCGAGTTCATGCAGCAGATGAGTGTAGAAAGTAAAAGAACAAACTTCTTTTAAAAGAGAATTCCTTAAAAATCCATGACCCCTCTGTTTGCAGCTCATCAGAATCTCTAAGGTAGACAGAAGCTCATGGTCTTTTTAGGCAGCAATGAGACTAGCTAAAGCCTGGGTTTTATTAATGAACGAGAGAATGGACTGCCTCAGGCAACTAATAGTCGGCTCCAGCTTGTGTTATGTTTTAAATTTTGTTACCAAAATGATATTGTTTGCAACAGTAGAAAGGAATACTACTAGGGAATGTCTTTTTTAAAAAAAAAAAGAAAGAAAGAAAGAAAAAAAAGGAAGAAACATTATGTAGTTTTGGATCAGTGTTGACACTGAAACTAAACATACATGCATTCGCCCACATCCTGTTGGGGGAAGCAGCTTCAGATCTGTTAGCCAAAAGAGTTTGCTGAAACTAACCCTAAACTGAGCCAACTTATTGCCCAGGCACAGCCCGGCTGGAGGAGTCATGCTCTCGGTATGCTCACTCCCAAAGGACTGGACAGACATGAGCCGGGCTCACCGTTATTCTTCATAAACTTGCCAACCGGAGAGTCACTCTGCCTTCCAGGAGGAGTAGATGATATAACAAAGAGAGGCTGAGATGGTGTTTAAGGAAGTTCTCTTTGCAAAGCAAAGTTAGGAAAAAGCAGCTTCCTCAAACACTGTGAAAGTCACTTCACCTCTTAGATCCCCCATTCCTAAGCTGTTAGTGACATTCTAAGGTGCGCAAAAATAAAATACAGGAAATATTTTGAAAAATAATATATCTTGTTGACTAATGATTGCTACTGTTTAATAGGCATGAAGGTGGTACTGTGTACTCTTCTAAGTCCATTATATGAATGAACTAAATTCCCCAAGCACACAATATTGTCACCCTAGACTGAAAGATAAGGAAACTGAAGTCCCAAGGTAAGTAACTTGTTTAAGGACACTTAGGGAACAAGGGTGTTGACAAGTATGACTTCAATTGCATACCTTGTGATTCTGGTTCAGTAAATCCTTTATCTGAGGGTGCTGACGTGACCCCCCCCCCATGACCTGTTATCAATAAAGACTTCATAAACTGGGATAGAATGAGTGAGTTTGCTTTCTTGATTTCAAGAGTGAGTTTGCTTTCTTGCTTCTAGGGACATCCTAGCTTTCCTGTGGCAGTCATCTCAGGATTTCCCCTTCAGGAAGTCCATCTGCCTTGTTGTCCTTTTTCCATAAGTAAGTTTGGTGTCCTTCTAGCTACTTCATTGTATTCTGTACAAACTGTCTGTTTAACTTTATCAATTTCTCCAAGAGGCTTTGAGACAGATATTGTCTGGGTGGTAAAATTATAAAAATATTTACACTGCTTAGGTATGTGAGAACACTCTGTATATGTGTGTGTGTGCGTGTGTGAGTGTGTGTGGTGTGTATTTCTGTAGTGTGTGTGTATGGGTGTGTGTGCACATGGAGACCACAGGATGTTTGGTGATCTTCTATATCAGTATCTAATGTATTCCTTTGAGACAGGGTCTCTCACTAAAATTGGAACTAGGTTGGCAGCCTGCAAGTCCAGAAATCCTTCTCTTTCTATTCCCCACAACACTGGGATTACAAGTGTATAGCTGACCTCCCCCAACTTTTAATGAGGGTGTTGGAGATTTGAATTCAGGACCTCATGCTGTTACTGCTGGGCCATTTCTGCATCCCTAAGTTGTATATCTTATTCCTAAAAATATCTCTTAGGGTTGGTAAGATAGCTCAGTTGGTAAAATGCTTGCCATATATGCATGAAGACCAGAGTGGTGCATCCTTGTAATTCCAGTAGTAAGGAGACAGAAGTAGGCAAATCCTTGGGGCTTGCTGGTCAGATAAGCCAGCTTAATTAGTGAACCCTAGGTCCCAGTGAAAGTCACTATCTCAAAATTTAAAATAGAACTAGGCTGGACATGGTGGCAGGAATGTGTCTGTGAGTTCAAGGCTATCTGATCTACATAGTGAGTTCCAGGCCAGCCACACTATATAGTGAGACCCTGACTCAAAACAAACAAACAAACAAACAAAAATCTCCCAAGGAATGGCACCTGAGGTGACGGGTGATGTCCACATGCATGTATGTGCATGCACATGAACACACACAAGAATTTCTGATTGTCTTTATTTTTCTCCAACTACAGATCAGAAAACAAAAACCGTTTGAGCCTTATCTGCTTTGAAGCTAATTCTCATTATACTTAAATGTTCTTTTTATCTCTGCCTCTTTGAAATAATTTCTTTTCTCTTTCAGTGCCCCCCTCCCAATAGAAAGGTGTTTGGCACACAGAGAGGAGTCTCATAGGAACATTAACGTGCTGGGCTTTGTGCAGGGTTTATATCATAGGAAGCTGCCTGTCTGCTCCTGCTGTTGGCTATGCAGTTGGCACACACTACGGATGTCTGCAGCTGATAACTTCCCTGTTATCCTTTCTTGACTTCATCGGAGTATAAAATTGACCCCCACTCCCGCATGTGCCTCAGTCTTCTCTGATATCCTGATTTTACTGTGTATCTAGGTCTTCTCTGTTTTGTAAGCCTGTGTTGGTATCAACTCACTGTTGCCAAGGCAGATTGTGATAGTTTTAAACTAGACAAAAATCTAGAATCACCTGGGAAAGAAATCTCAATGATGAATCATCTAAAGTCAGTCGACCTGTGGGCATGTCTGTTGGTGTGTGTGTGTGTGTGTGTGTGTGTGTGTGTGTGTGTGTGTGTGTGTGGAAGTTTATTTTTAATTACATATAATATAATTGTTTCATGCATTGTTGGGAGAGGAGCTGTCTAGGGGGTTTGTATTGTTTGCAGGTGTTGGATTTCTGTGAGGGTTGTCTGATTGCTTATAATCTGCACCTGAGGAGTTCTGAAAGAATAAAAACACCTGATCTCAGAGGCCTCTAGGTTTGATTATCAAGGATGGTGTCGGATGTTGGAAGTCGGAAGACATACCCTAAAAGTGGAAGGCACAATTCCCTAGTTTTGGGTCCTGGGATGTATAAAGGAGGAGAAAGAGCTCTGAGCTCACAGGTGCATGCATTCATTTTCTCTCTCCTCTTTACTGTGGATGTAAGTGATTCAAGTTCCTGCTGCCTGATTTCTCAGTTATGATGGACTGTAATTGTGAACTAAAATAAACCCTTTCCTCCTCTAAGGTGTTTTTGTTAGAGTATTTTAATCAGGAAAGGACTAAGACATAGCTTTGTAAATCGTGTGCTGGAGATGAAAAACTAGTACTGCCTGTAACTGATCTCTGGGATTTGTCTTCTTAACCATTTAGGAACCCTTCCTTTTGGACCCACTACTTCCTTTTTTTTTTTTTTTTTTTTTTTGCCTAATATTGTACTCTACTTAAGTTGAACCAAGTTTGCAACACACGACAAAAACAAAGGACCTGCAACTCTACATAATAAATAATAACTTCCTAGTTTTCCTCTATCATCATCAAACTCCTGGTAAAAGTTATGGCTAGCACGGTGCTAACCATAAACATTTACTAAGTGTTCTAAAGTAGCATCTTTCTTAATTATTTTGGCTAGCTATAAATTAATTTTCTCATCCATGACTTGGAGTTGAATTGGTAACTAATTTTGAGGATTTTTTTGCCAATGTCAGAAGGGTAGAAGATATGTGTCGCCAAACAAAGCTGCCACAGTGACAGAATTTGTACATCAGGTTTCCTAACATAAGCATTTGTCTGTTACTCAGAGTGAGCTTGAAAGGAGAAAGTATCCTTTCTCCAGAATCTACTTACGTATAACAGAGGCTACTATGTAGCAAGCTCTTAACCTCTTAGGAGTGAATCAAATAACAGCAGTGAGTGGTTTGGCCCTTCCTCCCCTCTCTTTATCCCAAGAGAGTATATGCATCAAACTCATTAGGTTTCATAGTTAATTTCCTGGGAAATATAAATATGAAATTGAATTCTATGAATATGTAAAAGTAAGCAGTTACATACATCATTTGGCTTTTGACTGTTAAAAGATTTAGAATTGATTAAAGAGAGGACTTTACTTTCACTTTTCACCATGTTGTTATTGGTTGCTTACTCCTTTCAAAGCAATATAGACTCCTGAATTATTCAAATTGTAATACTTAAGTTGATAAACTAAGAGTAGATGGGAAAACAGAATATAAAGCCAGAACTAGAATTAAAGGTACTTTAATTAACTTCTCAAAGTAGGTGTTTTATATACAACACCATATCCTATATTATATGAAAATAAAATTAGATGAAGCATAATCTATCAGTGATACAACTGCTATATGATTTGATATCTGGAGTAAACTAACTCACCAGAGCACTGGTCAGGAGTATCTCACTGCCAGTCAAGTAAACTCAGGAAAGGTCAGGGGTATAACCACAAAGGCCAATCTATTTTAACTGCTGGAGGTTAAATAAAGCCCTCTTCTCAATTTACTGTGACTGGAGAGTCATTTTCCTGCTTACACAGTAGTAAAGGGACGGTAGATCTTGAATGCAACAGAGTAGAAAATCAGCAGAACATTGTTAGGTTAATCAGCACTTGGGAAAGTTTATTCTATGAACATGGGTTACATGTCCTTTCCAGGCAAACTATTACTCACTGATTAGATGACAAGATTCTAATAATATTTTGTTTTATTTTTAAATGTTTTATTGGAAAGATTGTAGAATTCTAAACACAGCAAAGTTACATTTATTTAAAAAAAAAAAGTATGAGGCTTTATTTGTTAATGATAGTATTTTGAAACTATAATGTACGAAATACACATTAAATTCTGAACCAGTTTAAAATTTAGACTTTGGGTGTGTTTTTGTTAATCATGCCACATTTAGTTATTATATTCTCTGGGATCCATATTGATCTATCCTTTCTTTCTCAGGCTTATTAATTATTTGAGACTGTAAAAATAAAATTTCAACACAGGCCATTACCATTGCTCTTGGTTATCCACCCTAACTAAACTGGTAATTTCCCATTGCTGAAGACATCATACACTTTGAAGGATCAGAAAAATCACTCTTGAACTGGCCAGAAAACTCTTCCTGCTGGCTAGCTTTCTTAGTGCTGCAAGATGCTGTCAGGCTGCTGGGGGTGAAAAGATATCAATGGTCTGACCCAGGACTGGACCCTACATGCTGCAATACCAATCTGCTAGACAAGATGGACCCACTGTTGCAATAGTGGAGAGACTGTCAATGGGGTAACCAAAATGCTCCTTGGATTGCATTTGAGGCCTTCTCCACAGGGAGTGTTTTATGCCTGATACTGTAAAGGTGGCCAAAAACTCTGGCTTGGGGAGTCATAGGTCCTAGGGAAGAGCCTCTTGAGGCTGTTTTTCTAAATGGTCATCTTGTGAAAAGGCCTTCTAAATATTTATGTTTATATTCATAGATTTGTGCTGCTCCCAAACTTGTCTCAGAGAAACTTCTTTTTTGAGTGGGTAGAAGTTAAAGCAGAGATGCGTGACGTGTTGTCAGTGCGGAGATGGGACACTGTATCAACCTTCCCCCAAAGGTTCAGAGAACATGACAGAAGGGGAGATGAAAAGAACATAAGAGCCCAGAGGAAGGAGGAGAAGAGCTTCAAAGTTCTGTACTCTGGACATGATGTGCTCTTGCACATGTTAACTCATAGCAGCTATGGTTACTATACAAGACCTGGATAAGATTAAATCACAGCACATGAGAGGCAGAGCCAAGTGGATCTCTGAGTTTGAGGTCAGCCTGGGCTACAGAATGAGTCCAGGACAGCCAGAGTTACAACAGAGAAACTCTGTCTCAAAACAAAACAAACAAATACAAGTGAGCAAAGCAGTTAAAAATTCTAGCATGGAGAGGAAAGGAGCCCTCAGAGCCCCCCTCCCCAACCCACCCCCAGCTGAGGAGCTATAGGCAGCTGGTGACTGCTAAGGGAAGGAGAGTCCCTTCTCCTTAGGAGTGCGGCCACTGGTAGGTTCCCCATGCCCCAGTGGATGACCCCACACACATGCACATATGGGCAGCACTAATTGGACTCAGTGGGTTACAATTAAATAAATAAATAAGGGGCTGGAGATTTTGCTCAGAGGTTAACGGCACTTGTTGCTCTTGTAGAGGACCTGGGTTTGGTGGCCCACAACCATCCATAGCTCCAGTTCTTGGAGAACCAACGCTCTCTTCTGACCTCCTTGGACACCATGCACAGAGAATTCCATCTGGCATGGTGATTCTAGCCCTAAGTTACACCACTTAGACAAATGCTGTAATCTTTGTTGTTAGGCTTGGCATTACACCACAGATAGCATGCACAAATTACATTTAGAATAAAGAGGTTGGGAAGGGTATAATACTCTAATAATACAATACTATATAATAAAAGGACTAGGTATAATACCAGAGACTCAGAAGTCATATTGTCTAGAGTTCTTTGCTATTCTGCAAATTTAGTTGCAGAATTGAGATCCAAATTAGGTCTGAAGTCGTTGCTCAGTTTACAAGATGGGGAAACACGATGAGAACATAGGCATGGCGTCTGTGAAGAAGACTGGCTATTTAACAGACCATGAACATCAGTCACCCAAGCAAGCATGATGCATGATGCATGGGAGAAGCAAGCTAGTTCTAGATTCCTTAATGTATTACAGGCTTTTTTTGGCAGGGCTCAGTATGCTGACCAAATGTCTTTAGTCCTCTCTGATGGACAGAGCACAAGTGGGCAGAGAAAAAGAAACACTTGTTTTGGCATCTGGTGCACGGTTCAACTTACAAAGCGTGTTCTTTATCTGCGACTTTAGCGGTTCCGCTCACGGAAGCCCACAGATTCACCACTGTGAAATTTCCATGTTAAACATGTGTAAAACATGTGCCACTGACTTTTAAGATAATCCCATACATATTTTCACAACTTGTCGCCAGATGACCACACACTGGGACTATCTAGGAAGTAGCACAGACCTTCTGGCAGAGTTATGTTAATGATGATTCTAGAAAAGTATCAGTCGGTTTAATGACTCACAAGTAAAGGTGGATTTCCCTCACTTCCTAATCTTGGTATAGTCTGTACAGTTCATAGTTGAATGCAGAGAGTTTCTCTTTGGGTTCCCAGGATGCTGCCCTAACTTGGGAGTCATCAGGTCTTTGCTAACTCAAGGTGTTGACACAGGACCAGCAGCTCTGGCTCCACTTGGAACTTGCTAAGAATGCAGAATCCCGGGCCCGATGCTACATTTGCTGAGTCAGTGTCTGTTTTAGCAACATCTTTAGCAACATCTTCCGATGATTTATAACACACTCACGGGTGAGTGACTCTAGGCGTGCCTTTATGCCTTCAGCCTATGCCTTCTTACACCTTCAATTTAAAAAAGTACCTTTATTTATTTATCTGTGTGTATGTGTGTGGGTGTTCGTGTTCCACAGCATATGTACGGAGGTCAGAGAACGATGTGCATGAGTGGGTACTTTTCTTCCACATGGGTCGCAGGTATCGGATCCCAAGTTGCTTGGCTTGATGGCGAGTGCTTTACCTCCTGAGTCATTTTGCTGACCCCCCAATTTTCATTTTTAGGCACCTCAGCTTTCTACTTTTTTGACATCTGTTGACCATTTTACAAGTTGAATGTATTTTTTTTTAATGCTAAAATTTGTCACTTTGTGTACCTTAAGCTGTTCCTCTCTTATTGCCACAACCATGTGCCTTTTTCTTTAAAATCCTTCACATTTCCCAGATTTCTCTCCGATGATTTTTGTTTTACTTTGTTATTGGAGAGAGGGTCTCACTGTATATCTCACTCAGGCTTCCTGCAAATCCCTGCAGGCTACATTGCCAAACTTGCAGCTATCCTCCTGCAGCAGCTCCCAACTGCTGCAATTACAGAAAACGAATTGATGCACCCAGCATTAAAAGTGTAGCCCAGGTTGGCCACGAACTGGAAATCCTCCTCCCTCATCCTCTTTAGCTATTTGCCTTCTGGCTAACTTACACCACTGTCCAGAAATTTTTTGTTTGTGGGAACAAAGCTTCATGTTATCTTTCAGGGGAGACGCTTGCTCTCTGACCGTCCCGAAGGGGTTTTTTCCTCCATGGCATCTCCCTCAACAGCACTTGTGTGTCGAGGTTCTGCCTGCTGCTGAATCCCATCAGGAAAAAAAAAAAAAAGTGTTGTCCCTAATTTCAATATTGTGTTTTTGGGTAGGTTCATAGTACTTTTTGTTTTGTTTTATTTTTTTGTTTTTTTGAAACAGGGTTTCTCTGTTGTAATTCTGGCTGGCCTGGAACTTACTCTGTAGACCAGGCTGGCCTCGAAGTCACAGGGATCTGCCTGCCTCTGCCTCCCAAGTGCGTGTGCCACCACCACCCGGCCTGTAGTACATTTTACATGAAGAAAACAGTGAGTTTGTGGCTGTCTCTGTCAGACTCAGTTTTTGTTGTTTAATGTTTCACAATGTCATAGGAATTCTGAGTGATGACCCTCCTAGTAGTAGCTGTTTTCTGTGCTTTAGCCCTGGGCTTTCTCATTTTATTCTATAAATGCAAACCACTTAAAGAAAAACTCTTCCTATTTTGTGCTATTTGTTTCTTGAGACAAGGATGTACTGTGTAGCCCAGGATGGCCTGAAAGTCCTTTGGTAGTTCAGACCGGCCTTCAGCTTGCAAGTCTTCATCTCTGACTTTAAAGTGCCGGGATTATATGACAAAGTGCAATGTACCGCTGCACTTGTCAAGGAAAAGAAAATCTTTTGAAAGATTGTCAGTTTGCTTTATTATTTAATGAAATCTATCTCTTCTTATTATTAATGTGTAGGGGTGCACAGCATGGAGTATGTGTAGAAGGCAGACGGTGACACTATGGAGGTGGTTGTCTTCTTTCTCCTTAACTTCCTTTTCTACTTTTTAGCATCCTTGTTATAAAACTGATGGAACTTATTGCCATCTTGAAATGTAGGTATCTCTCTGTGCATCGTTTTTGTTTATGACCAAAATCTCACTCAGAAATATGCTCTGTGAATTAGACCTAAGGTGCTTTGGTTGATAAACACCGACAACAGCACAGCTCGTTTCCTAAGACTCCTCCACTCTGAAACTGTATCCTCTGTTTCTTCATTTTCTCCACAGACCACACAGGCTGGGTGAAGCAATAGTGATGTTTGCTGAAACGCACTCAGAACAAGTTAGCTGACGTGCTGAAGTAGGGTGAGGTAGGAAGCTCTATTAGATTAGTTTGTTAGTATTAGATACTGGTTTGTTGATTTATTTACTGGCTTACTTAACCCACTGCTTGCACTGCCTCCTTGCCAAGAATGACGTCATTTGCTACCTGGAACAGGATGACATGGAGAAGTAGCTGAAACAATGGGTCAGTGTCCTTAACAACCTGATGGCTGCCACTTTCGTAAAGTCCTGCTTGCTTGCCCTGCCTCTCCTGCTCTCAGATATAAAATAAAAATGCAAAGTGGACTGATGCTGAGACTCTTCAGGAGCTAGCCTGGCTTCAGTCCACCCTTGACATCTCCTCTCTCCCACTCTCACTGGTGTAGGAGTGTTTATTCCAGAAAGATTCCCACAGCAATGTCATTCACTGAATAGTATGTGGGATTTTATACCACAAGCAATTCCCACCTCTCAAAGTGATCCCATTGGCTAATTCCTGACTATCTGCCTGAACCAATGGGCTATCTGGAACCAGGAATCACCCTGTAGCCGGTGGGAACTGCAGCTGAACTCAGCTTCCGGGAGGCTGATGCTGTTATTTCTCTGTCTAACAAGAACCACCATGTCTTATGTTTTCTCTCCTCGCTAGGTGACCAATTAGCTTTCAGCCTCCTCCTCTCACTAGCTAGTACAAAAATGCAGCCAAAGGTTCAAACTGTTAAGATAGCTGTCACATTTGCACTGTCAGAAAGCAATAGTGACTGCTGTTTTCCTTCACAGTAAACTAGAGAGGCTGTCTGTCAGATAGCCTGCCCTCTGGAAGCCTTCCACAGAAATATGTGGGATTTTTTTTTTTGTTGGTTTTTTTTTTTTTTCTTTCTGTTGTTGTTTTTTTTCTCCCAGACACTAAATTTGTGGAGGATTTTTTTTTTTTTTTTTTTTGTGATAGGGCCTCATTGCATAGCTCTAGTTGGCCTGGATCTTTGTAGAAAACATACAAACACACACACACACACACACACACACACACACACACACACACACACATGGAGGGAGGGAGGGCAGAAGGGAGAGAGAAAGAGAGGAGAGACAGAGGGAGAGAGAAGGAGGAACCATCACATCTGTCTCTCATTTCTTAATTTCTACACCGTGGTATTGTAAAATTAACTTTGAGCTCTGAGCTTTAGGTGGTCACTACCAAGAAAAGCTTTAATCCCAGCACTTAGAATATAGAGCGGGTGGATCTCCATGAGTTTGAGGCCAGCCTGGGCCACATAGTGAGTTCTAGGACACCCAGGGCTTACAAAGAGAAACCCTGCCTCAAAAAACTAAAACCAAAGCAAAGAACAAACAAAACAAAATAAATCATAATACAACACTTTAATTGGTGAAAATCCAAACTTAACTTTGTGTAGGTGGTGTTTCCTGTCATTAATTGGCATTGGGAGGGTTCATTCCATTGCCCTACATTACAGTTTTTGTTAATTACATATAATGTGTTGTAGTTGCAGGCGTATTTTTGCCTTGGCTAAAATATCCTTATATTTGTCTGTTAGTCTCTGTTATTCCCTATGCATCTGCTAGCCTTATCCACATATTTCCTTACCCAAGAAAGATTCCACAGTATATTTTCAAAAATATTTTTGCCAAGTATTTGAAATCTCCTTTATTTGTGGGTTTATTTATTTATTTATTTATTTACTTTTATTTTTTGCATCTGCTGAGAACTGCGACTGTGGCTGTTCTTTTTTCTGTGCAAGTGTGCCTGAACAACCAAGCATTGCTGATAGTTCCTCAGTAGGTCATATCGATCTTGCAAAATAATAACAACGATTAAAGCAACTTCAAGTAAAAAATAACACTGTCCAGGAGTCCTGTAGTAATCCTGAGTTAATAATGACGATTTCAAGCCTTAAAGAACAAACAAAAAACTCTTTCTCCTTCCCTATGATCTTCAGAAGATGATTCAGACTTACGTAGGGAAATATAGAAGCCAATATATAGGGAAATATAGAAGCCAATATAGAATTCTATCACCTGTCTCAGTTCCAATGTAACAATCCCACTTATGTATCTGTCCATACCATTTAAAAATTATTAAAAATTGCAGTCCTTTTGTGTGTGTGGGTGGAGCACAGGAAAGCACAGGCAATGGTATGTATGTGGAAACCAGAGGCAACTTGTGGGAGCCAGCTCTCTCTCCACTCTGAGGGTCTTGGTAGTGAACTCAGGTTGTCAGGCTTGGTGGCAAGCACCCTTCCTTGCTGAGTGATCTCACCAGCTCTATCCATATTATTTTATTTTCCTTCCACTACTAGGAATATAACCATTCCTCTTAAGGCCATATTTTTCAGCTTTTATTCCCCCACTTCCTCAGGAACCTGAAATTTTGTGTTATCATTTCTCTATTCATTGCTCCCTTGATGGATGCTTTTTAAAACAAACCTCACTTTCTTCCCAGTTAGAGAAAGAAGGAAGAGAGGAAAGAAAATTCTTACTTGAGCCCCTCATTTCTTCCTAGCTATTGATCTTCTTCTGCTTTATAATAGCAGACAAGTTTTGAGTTCTCTGCACGTACTCTATTTCTTCCCATAACTCATCTCTACATCTTCTCCAACATGACTATTGCCTTCTTGTCTCTATCTCAGGATTTGGGTTTGCAGTGCTGAGGATCAAACCCGGCCTTGTGCTTACTGTGCCCCACCTGAGCTCAACTCTGAGTTTCGGTACTGAGCCCCATCTCTAGTTCAGCTCTGAGTTTCTTAACTTCAGAATTACTGGCACTTTAGAATAGATTGTGTGTGTGTGTGTTCTTCACTGTACACTTTGGATGTTAGCAGCATCTTGGTTTTGTTCATTAGAAGACAGTGGTAGCCCTCACTCCCCAGTTGTGAACACAAAATGTAAAATACAATATGAAGTTCCACAACTACCTTTCCAATGGCTACTCTAACTGTATAGAAGTTCACTGAGAGGTATAGACTTTGGGTTTGGTTAATTTTGGTGTGTGATTTTTTTATTTGCATTTTTAATAATAAAGTTTCGTTTCTTTTCTTTTTTTTTTGTTTTTTGTTTTTTAAGAAAGGGAGACAGGATTTCTCTGTGTATCCCTGGCTGTGCTGGAACTCTCTCTGTAGATCAGACTGGCCTCAAACTAAAAAATCCAGTAGCCTTTGCCCTCCAGAGTGCTACCACTTCCTGGCTATAAAGTTTATTTTAAATGTACAATTCATTATAATATTGACCTTAGATTAAATGTTTATTTTCATATCTATTTTTTGTTCATAATGTTATATTAGTTTTCTTTAAGAAAGATGCATCTTGGAGGCTGGAGAGATGGCTCAGTGGTTAAGAGCAATGGCTGTTATTCCACAGGACCTGGGTTTAATTCCCAGAACCCATATGGCAGCTCAACATTATTTGTAACTTCAGTTCCAGGGGATATGAAACCCACACACAGACATACATGCAGGCAAAACACCAATGCACATAAAAAAATAAAAATAGAGAATAAATTTTAAAAAGCTGCACCTCAAAGTATAGAGGTTTCATGCTTAACAAAACCTGGATACAGAGGAAGGTAGCTTCAAAAAAGCAAAACACAGCAAACAAACCTCAATTTTCATTGTAAATAGTGATATGTACAAGCTACAAATCAAGATATTAACATAACATACAAGACACATGTGCTAAATACCTGAAAACAATCTTAAGATCAATTTCTCAGGCTGGAGAGATGGCTCAGTGGTTAAGAGCACATGCTGCTCTTGCAGAGGACTAAATTCAGGTTTCCAAAACCCTCATCAGGTGGCTCATAAACACTTGTAACTCCAGTGCCAGAAGGTCCAACAGCTTCTTCTAGACATGTACAAACACACACACAAGTTAAAACAAAAAAAACCAATTCCTTTTTTCCAAATACTAATGCTAGTTTAGTAGTTATCAGAAGCAACTTATATAATCTTTTGGGGGTGTGTGTGTGAGGGTTTTGAGACAGAGTTTATCTGTTATAACTCTGACTGTCCCGGAACTTACTCTGTAGACCAGGCTGGCCTCGAAGTCACAGAGATCTGCCTGCCTCTGCCTCCCAAGTGCTGGGATTAAAGACATGTGCCACCACCACCCCCTTCTAACACTTTCATTCTTGCCTCTCATTATAAGAACAAAGATTTATTTTTGGTATTGAAAATATGACTGCAAAACAGAAGTAGCTAAATCCTGACTTATTCTTGTATCATGTAATAGTAACTTAGGGACAAATAAACTTTTCAATCATTTAAGCATGTAGATGTACAGTCTAGTCTGTAAACCTAAACTTAGAATGTTTCAACCTCTGAGACTTACTGCTGACTGAGCTCACTCTGATTAGTTGTCTTCTGGACTCTGAACTGTAAATCATAAACCATCTGCTTCTGACTCTGCTCTCTCTCTTAGCTTATTCTGTACTGGCTCTGCTCTTCTCGGCTCTTCTCTCTGAGCTCTGCTTCTTATCTGCTTCCAGCATGATTCCATCTCACTTCTGTCTGAGCTCTGCTTCCGTACTCTGCTTCTACCTTGCTTCCTTCTCAATCGAGCTTGACCTGAACTCTCCTTCTGGACTGGGATTAAAGGTGTGCCCTAACATTCTTTCTACCTTAGAGCAGCCATGCTGCTATATTAAAAGATTAAGTGTTCCTCTATATAAACATATTAAAAATACCAAGTGGCCAACCTGAAGAATGTGAAGGACACATACCTTTTTCAAATTTCTCCTAAGGGAACACAAGCAAGGATATTTGGAGGCAACTAATACGGACAAATAAATATGGAACACTGTATAAATCTATCATGCAACACCCTTACTGGGGATACTAGCTATCTATTTTTAACTGTCCTGTTGGCAGACGTCAACAGACAGCTGTGTTAAGTGGACAGAGGCTGCCTGTGCGTGTGGAAGAACACGGTGTTAACTCAGTTATTTTTAGTTGTGAAACCTTCTTTTTAAACCCTAATATTGAGAGGGAGAGAGAGAGAGAGGAGAGAGAGAGAGAGAGAGAGAGAGATAAAGGGAGAGAAACTATGGGAAAGGACCTAGATTCAATCCCCAGCACCAAAAATTAAAGTTTTAAAAACACACTCCAGCTGAATGCTCTTAAAGCTTGGGTGGGAATAGCTTCTGTTAGTGCTCTTGAGCGCAGAGCCCTTTGGTTTACAAGTTTTCATTTCCCTGGAAAGGCTCCTTTGGTTTGACCAGGAATCCTGTGTTTTACTATCAGCACTTCTGAGCAAGTGAGAGGGTGAGGCTGGTCGATCAGCCTGCTTTCAGACTTTCTTGCTTAAAAGTCCTCACTCAAGGTGGAAGTATACTGCCATATCTGTAATAATTCTTTATATGCACAGAGGCTACCGGAGGGAGCTTAAACAAGCGGGATCAGAGACCAAGAAGAGAAGAGAGGAAGAGTGGGGGGACAGCATGATGAGAGATGGGGTGGGTGGGGGGCAAAGAGAAAGAGAGAGAGAGAGGCAAAACAAAAAACAAAAAACAAACAAACAAACAAAAAGCCCCGAAGTCCACCGGGATTATATGGGAATTGGCACCAATCTCCTGCTGATGATGCAGGACAGGTGTCTGAGGGCAGGTATAGAGCAGGAACAGGGCTCAGGAGGTGGTACCTTGCAACAAAGGTTGGGAGTGTTGCTGGATCATGGGGGCTGGGCGAGCTCCAGGGACCAGCATCCAGGTAGCTCTGGGCAAGTCATAACATTCCATATAACAATATCTATGTATCTTTATCTATGTATTTTTGTATCTGTGTGTCTATGTAAATGAATGTATGTATGTATATTTCTTTCTTTCTATCTATCTATCTATCTATCTATCTATCTATCTATCTATCTATCCATTTATCATTCTATCATCTCTCCCTCCCACTCAGTGTGTGTGCCTCTCTTTTTCTCATCTATATTTATAGTTTATCTGTGACTAAGTCCTGCTTTAGGTCCTCCAAGGCAGCTGGTGTACCAGCAGTAGCTGCACTGGAGTTGCTGTCTCACTCCCTTGCCGTTATTCTTGTTGAAAAGGGGTCTGCTGAAGCTGACTCCAACTCCAACCCCATTGCTTGTCTCATTTCTTCCCTCACCCACTTTTCCCAAAGTGAGAATCTACTAACACTCTCCAGGAGGGCAGGTTCTGCTTAGATTCAAAAGTTCATGAGCTCTTAGTTGCTAACCCCTAACCCCTACAGTAACCAGATCCTTCTCAAGCCTAGACGTCTCCTGACATCCGCCCCCAGGTGGGCCGATTGGATAGAAGCCATTAAATACTGTCTCACCATGGCAGTTTTCTTTCTCTTGGCTCAGTTCTGAGGCTCAGGGCCAGGAATTGGTCCCTTCTTCGTGCTTCTGTTATGACTTTAAGAAGACAGCTGACTTTTAGTGTGACTAACAGACACCCACTGAGCACCCTATCTTCAGATCTGAGAGGGAAGGAGGAGCGAGCATGTCCAGCCTTTTAACACTGGAAAGGGATATTGTTACCTGAAAGGTTCCTGTTTGATAGCCTCACAACTGAGTTACAAAAGAAATTGCAAAAAATGAATGAATGAATGAGTAGAAATCCCAGCTGTCTGTCATCAGGCACAATAGATCATAGGCCGTGGGTTGGACATGCTGGGTAGGGTACTGATTTCTTCTTTCACGGGTCTCAAGTTTCCTTAAGCAAAATTCTCCTTCCTACAGCTAAGGAGAGGCTGAATTTGTGAAGATAATAACAATCCCTCACAAGTTCTTCAGCAGCGAGGCTGTGCTGTTCCTACTCAACTGATTTTACAGAACGACAAAATCCAAGATTGTCTGTTGCTTCCTCTTATTCTGGAAACACAGAGTGGCCCACATACCCGGACCTGCCTGCCACTAGCAGGAATAAAATGAGGTAATGTTTTAGCCAGGTGAAGCTAGAATCAACTTGAGGTGGGACTGAGAGGCCCAGATGTCCTTGCTGCTCCCAGATCACATCTAATTTGTGGCAAAGTTCTGTTTGAAAAGTCTGTACTGTCAGTTTTTAAAATATAATCTGTTCAAATCCTCCTTCCCAAATACATGTTCGGCAAACTTTCCCTTAAATAATTCCAGCACTTTCCAGGTAAAGAGACAGCTTTCTCCTAGAATCTTCTTTCTGCTAGCTGTTTTCTAGGCTGCTCCACAGACGTCAGGGGGACCCCCCCTTTTGTTCTCTTGGGTAAACAGTATAACAGGATTCCAGGTATCATAAGGATGGTTAATGAGTTTTTTTTCTCCATTGTCTCATAGTTATGTGCAGATTCAAGGTCCAGAAGAATTTAATTCTCTATATTCTGAAGAGAGACACTGAGTAGGCCTTATACCTGCTTGGCAAGTGTTTGGGGGAAGCCCAGAGGAGTGAAGTTTTGTCAAAACCAAGCCATTGGGGAGCATAATTTGTCTTGGGAGGAGTACAGAATTGTGTGTGTGTGTGTGTGTGTGTTTGTGTGTGTGTTTGCTCTACGAGAGCTAATAGAAGAAACTGCTAAGCCTGTGAACAGGAGAGGGATGTGTTCTTTTTCAGAGGAATGTTGGCTGAGCTTCAGAATCAATAAGATCTCCTTGGAGCTGTCAAGGCAGCATGGTAATAGAATTTGAAGAAGAGTTTCCACATACTCCTTAGAGTTTAGGCCAAAAATAGAAAACAATGCAGTTTTTTTTGGAGGGGGGGGATGTCTAGAAATTTCTGAAGGAAATTTAACTCAAGGGAACAACCAAATGGAGTTCTCCTGACCTCTGTGGAGAAGCCTAGGAAATGACCAGTCTCCAGTTCATCAGCAGAAGGCATTCTAGGAAAGAGATTTCTGGGAACAAAATGCTTACCAAGAAAAGAAAAGTGTTGGAATCATTTAAGAGTAGTTCTGATGAAAAACTATTTGGGAAGGAGGATCTGAAGACAATATGGCTACCCATGTTCAACACCTACTTCAAGGCCTACTTCCCTCACGAAGCCCTCATTCACTGCTCTCTTCCATGCTACCCTTCCTTTGCATTGCTCTCTATGTTTTAGTGAGTACCTCCAGCTTCGCTTTCTAATTGTTTTCTGCTGTTATCGGTCTTCAGCCTTGACTGGAAAGCCCATCTACAGTAGGGATTTTTTTTTTTTTTTCTGTTCTCCCACAGTGATGAATGACAGGCTTGCAATAATCCTCACTGAGTGGTTATCATATCCAGTGGCCACTTAGAGCCCACAGTAAATATGATCCCATATGTTTGCAATGATTTTTAATGTATTTTAGTCAGCTACATACTCCAAAGAAAATCATGGCTACCATTTGAAAAAACAAATCTCCAATGGCCTGTTTTTGATTCAGTTAGTAAGTTAACCTGACCGTGAGCCAAGTGCACTTAATATATTATGATTATAGGAAAATCCTCTGAACTTGTCACAATTTGATTAAACAAGATATTTTTGGGCTGATGTTGGTATTCAGCTGGTAGAATGCTTCCCTAGCAGGTAAAAAGCCACACACACATGTGGAAGGTGAGTTCAAGGCCAGCCTGGGTTAAATAAGACCCTGGCATAAAAATAATAATAAAATAAAAGAGCAAACTCCAAATACTTTCAGCCCTAGCTTTACTGATTATAACAAAGTTGATGGGACCTGAAGGTTTTAGGAATTGGTCAGACAGAAAGCTTAAGGGATATTTGATCAGTACTCTGTATCTCTCCTCCTTGATAACTCTAAGCTGACTAGTTACCAAGCTCTGGGATTCTGTGTCCAAACTGATCCCAATAATCTGGTTACCTCAAATTTCATGTTTCTAGAACTTGCGTGTCTGGCTCCTTCACATGCTTCTGTCCCAACCCCATTTCCTCCAGCCAATGCATTAAATAACCTCAGAAGCACCAAACTGCATCCAAGTAGCATCAAGGAATGGGAACAAGGCACTTCCTCTTGGATGAATCTGACCAAGAGTGAGCACTAATTTAAATTCTTCACTTCTCTCCCTGTATCTCCAATCTGTCTGTAGTTCGTGGTTATTGGTCTGTAGTCTGTCTGTCTGTCCCTAACAAAGGACTTTTCTCTGTATTCCTTCAACAGTACAGAGCACACGGCATAAGAAAGGGATGAGGGCTTCTTTCCAGAAATATTTGACAGATTTTTTTTAAACAAGGGAAGAGGCCACTGTACTGACCCAACTTATCCAGAAGCCCTCAGTATTGCAAGCACATTATCAAGCTTTTTTTTTTAATCCATGTTGTTTGCAACATTTATGATGGATGTTTGTTTTAAGCTTGCATTCAACCCGTTTTTAGCAAGTGATTACCACAACACACACATACACACATATGCACGTACATACATAATTTTGGGTCAGTGGAATGGAACAGTATGTAATTTAAGATTAAAGCTGTAGAAGACTGGAGAGATGTCTCAGAGTTAAGAGCTCTCGTTCTTGAAGAGGACCTGAGTTCAATTCCCAGCACCCACATAGCAGTTAACAATGATCTGTAACTCCAATTCCGTGGGATCTGACACCCTCTTAGATTTACATGGGCACCAGATATGTGGCACACATACATGCATGCAGGAAAAACATTCATGCACATAAAATAAAAATAAATAAATTTTAAGAAGATTAAAGCTATCATTTAGCTTAGATTATAAAAGTTGAGTGCATGCAAAATCCAAGGCATTGTAAGGTTTGCTACTTTGTTCTCTTAAAAGTAGGTTAAACTTAAACAGGCTGAGTACACAGTAGGACACTGCTTTTTATTTTTAATGCAAGAGATCATAAAAACGTATCAATACAATTTCCCTTGTCTCTTTCCATTCATGCTCTTATAAGAAAATGCCATATACCATATACTTGACAGTTCTGAAGCCTGGCAGGTCCAAGACTCCTGCAGATTCGATGTCTAATGAGGGTTTATTTCCTGCTTCATAGATGATGCCTTTCTCTCTGAATCTTCACATGGTGGAAGTCAGCACGTTTCTGAAGCTTCTTGTATGAAGATGCCAACTCTGGACCAATTCTGAACAAGACTGTCTTTACGCCAGGACAACTGTGATTTAGCTGTGTCTGAGACATCTGGGGCTGTTAGTATTACAGCAGAACTCTTAAGTGCATGTTTCAGGTGGCCTCATTGCTCCTCCCCAGGACCTTCGCTGTCACTCTAGGAGTTGTGGAGGAGTACAGCACTTGGTCTTTGTAGGTGACATATCAGGGACAGTGCTTTGGGAGTGGAGGAGTAGTAACATGCCTTTCACATTCAAGGAGCACACTGAAGAAACTGTGAGTGACCATAAAAGGAGACGAACATTCTCGCTCAGTGGCCGCTGTTTGAAACACAATTTCCTGGTGTCTGCTGCCACCGTGTGGACCTTTACATTTGTTGCCTTCAAACTTGGGTTTCCCTAATAAGGCTGGTCCTATGCCCAAAGAAAGGAAGGACAGGTCAAACACGAAGAATTTAAAGCTTGTTTATTTTGTTTTTTAATTTTTTAACATCCTTCGGCCTCAGCTTGTCCCCTAAATCCTTCTAGGTTCGCTTGCTCTCGGACTCACAAGTTTCCACTGTTAAATACCACCCCGGCCTGTGGTGCACTATCCTGAAGCAGGACTAAATCCATGCTGTGGATCTTGCCGGATTTTCAGAGTTTTTGAAGAATTAGCTTAAGGCACAGAATTCCCTACCCCCACTCCAGGTATTATCCCTGACCGCTACCCCCTATTATCCCTGACCGCTGATATTCACGGGATATTCATTCTCTTTATCTTAAATATAGACGGGACCTCTGAGGAGTTTTGTCATCGGTAGACTATCGCAGAGGGGATGGGTTGTCATCGCCAAGACTGCGTCATGCGGCATTTATAATGTCCGTATTACTAACAGGAGGTCTCAATCACTCTCTGGGCTTGCATATGTGAATAAGTGGCCACGCTTGGGGGAAACGCAGAGAAAAGGAGCTGAGGGTGGTGATCAATCGCTCTCAGCCTGCAAGGAATGGAGCCGTTCGTGCAGCAGGGCGTGGACAGTTGTATTTCGCTAACCATGTGAGCTTGGAAGCAGATCACTCTCCAGTTGAGATCCTAGCCCTATATAATACCTGAATTGCAGTCTCTTGAGAGACCTAAAGGGCTGCAAGAGGTTGTGCCCTGATTCTGTAAAGGAAGAAGCATGCGCTGCTTTCTACCAGCAGATGTGTGAGGACCTTTGCCCATCAACAGAGAATCAGAGCAGGGCTCTTTGGTTTCACTTGCCTGATCACAGGACCGCATCACACAACCTTGGCATATGTGTTCTAGTTTGCTGTCTGTTGCTGTGATAAACACCAGGACCAAAAGCAGCCTGGGGAAGAAAGGGCTTATTTGACGTACACATTTCTATCACAGGCCATCACAAAGGGACGTCTGAGTAAGAAACAGGAACTGAGGTGGAAACCGTGGAGGAACACTGCTTACCGGCTTGCTCCTCACGGCGTACTCTGCCTGCTTTCCTATACAATCCAAGACCACTGCCCATGAGCGACACCGCCCACAGTGATCTGGATCCTCCAACATCAATTATTAATCAGAAAAATGCCCCACAGTTATGTGTACAGGACAGTCAATTGGGGGCAATTCCTTAGTTGAGGTTCCACCTTCCCAGATGACCCCAGCTTGTGTTGTCCACCCAAACTAACCTGCACAGTGCGTTTTTTGAAAATAAATATAATGGACAGGCAGCTATTTGGTTTAGAACTGTTCCTCCCCTCCCATGAAGATTCTGGCACCAAGTCAGCTTTCTGTGCTGGCTCCTTTAGGGTAAGTTCTCTGACAGGAGGTGCCCCAGCTCCTAACACAGAGTCCTGAGGGGCCTGCATATGTAATTCACCAACTAGGCTTAGACAGGCTTAAACCCAGCAATTGGCTAGACCTAGTCTGAAGCTGAGACCTCAGACCTTCTCGGAAATCTCAGCAGCTTCCCAGATGTGTTACATCACTGCAGCTGTAGCTGTCATGACTGACACTAGACTTCATTCTTAATTTTAAAAAGATGCTTCAGGCTTGGGATGTAGTTTAGTGGCAGAGTGTTTAGTATGTGAGAGGTTCTGAGTTCAAGCCCCAGCACCGCAAAATAAAAAATAAATGGATAAAAATATGCTTCCCTCTTATGGAATACTTGGCTAACAACATCAAAGTGGGGCAGAAAGGCAAAGCTGGGGACAGGAGTGTCACAGACCACCTGCTTAATCCCAGATACAAGCAGGAGCTTTGAAAAAATGTTACCTACCTTAATACACGTCACTGAAGAGCCAGATTGTTACTTCAATAGCACGCTTCACCTGATCACCAGATCACCCTTATGAATGTAAAGAAATTAACCTCAAATGATTAGTTAATGATGAATTAGCTTCTAGCCAAAAACATTCATAGGGCTATCAGATGACTCTGCAGGTAAAGGAACTTTGCTTATGACTGAAGTCCTGAGGCCCACACGGTGGGAGGAAATGACTCCAGCAATTGTCCTCTGGCCTTCACGTGTGCATTGAGACATGCATGTTCATGTATGTATACATATGAGATAAATGTTAAAGATTTTGCTTTTATTCTAAAACATCTTCTAGTTTATCCTAGAGTTTATAAGGGGTCATCACCAACCTCTTCAGATTTTAGAATTCAATTTACTCCTTTGAGATATAGTCTCACTTGTCTGAGGCTGGTCTTGCACTGAATGTAACTGGTCCTCCTGCCACCAGGACCAAGTTTATGCTGCACTGGGGATTGAACACGTGTGCGGTAAGTACTCTACCACCTGAGCAACATCTTACTCACTTTCCTGAAAATCAGAACTGCATTGCTTCAGCTTTGGTCCAGAAGCTGAGCTATGTGTAAATCTGAGAAGTGCTCTGTAGGTTTTTTTTTTTCCCCCATAGTTGAAACAAGCTTGGCTATGAAGCATGTTTGAATTCAACCAAAAAGGTGGTCTGTAAGAGAGGAAGGTTGTTGTGTGAAGTTGTGAAGTCCCATGCAGACCTGATCAGTCTATAGAAGCAGCCCCACTGGGTAACTTGCTGCCCAAGTATACTGTGTTCCAAGGTCATGCCCAAGTGAGACTATGCCTGGATTTAGGCTTGCCATATACCAACACTTCAATCTTTACTCCTTCTTCCTGGTTTTGATATCTCAGCACAAAGTAATCCCCATTGTCCAAAGATGTTAGAAGGCATAGTTGATAGGTACTATTGGAATTCAGATAAAGTGTCACAGTGATTCAAAAAAAATAGCTGAAGATTAGGGAAGTAATTTCCATCCTAGAGATAGAGCTTAGAACAAGTTTCAAAAGCTCTCATGGCAGATGTTTAATATATCTGCGGGATAAAAGGGAAGGACAACAAAGCTAAAGCCCAGATGTGCAAACTGGATCAATAACCAATGGCAGAATACTTATGGTGACACATACGTCCAGGACATATTGAATATTTAACCCAGACCCAGATCCTACCTGTCATGACACTGGATTCCCAAAACATTCCTGATGTCTTCTAGCTTTACAGCAAAGTGGGGTTCGACCAGGTGGGACTTGGGTGGATCTTTACATCACCAAGACTCCATGTTTCAAGCCAAAATTGTGGGAATACTGGGACAAAGATGGACACCAGAAGATCCGATGTGTATGAGGATAAGTAGAGTTTTTCGGTTTGAAGCTGGAGAATGGAAGAAGTGAACACTTGCACAACTGAAAAAGGGGAAGAGACTGTTGCCAGAAGGAAGAGTGATGAGTTCTGGGAAAAGGTAATGATCTATGCTGCAGAGCACCTTCCTGGTTTTCATGGAATTGCATTTGATTATGTCTTTAGAATTTGGCTTGTGGGAGGCTCCCAAGTTACGTTTTTTAAAACGCTAATGGTGCATCAGGCACTGTTGGGGCTCAGGGCACAACAGAGAACAAGATAATGTACCTGACAGAAGCTGTGGCTCGTGCTCCTTGGGGCCGCTCTGAGACCTTGGCTCTCTCCTCACCTGTCTGGGGGTCCTGCTGGTGGCCTTAGGGTCCAGCATTGATGGGTGTCTCTAGGTTTGTGCTGCCAATGAGAACAGCCCCTATGTTGTGTCCAGGACTTGACTGCAGCTTGCCTTCATCCAGAGCTTCTGTTAGGGGCTCACACACCTTCTGTTTGTATCTTTTAGTCTGTCCTAGTGGCTTCACTTAAAATTTCTCCGTCTACTTTGTGCCTTCGGCAACGCTTAAAGTTCCTCTGCTATTTTTTGTGAAAAAATACTGATTGACTTTTTGGTACTTGGGAGCAAGCAGGAGGAGCAGGAGGGTTCGGCTGTTTCTTTTTTTTTTATTTTTTTTATTTGTTTGTTTGTTTTTGTTGTTATTGTTTGGTAAAGCTAGTTTAATGACAAACTTTGTTCTTTCACAATGTGCCCTGTTAGACTTTCCAGGGCCTCATTCTTGAGTTACGATAGGCTTCTTAATCCTTCTACAGATGTAGGAAGCTTGTAACGCCAAGAAGGAAAACCAAGAGAAAATGAAGCAAAGACTCCTGAGGAAATAGATAGTTCACAGAACAAAAAAACATAATAGCAAAATTCCTTAAACTCACAAAAATTGAAGAAACAACTGAATTAATCAACAAAGTTAATAAGAAGCAGGGTACGGTGAATATCACGATGCATTTACAAAATTGGGTCACGCAACTAAAATCTTCAGGGGGAAAAATTGTTCAAGATACACATCCTAATGCCAGGCAGTGGTGGTGTACGCCTTTAATCCCAGCATTTGGGAGGCAGAGGCAGGCAGAGTTCAAGGCCAGGCTGGTCTACAGCATGAGTTCTAGGTCAGAGTTACAACAGAGAAACCCTGTCTCAAAAAACAAACAAACAAACAAAAAACAACCAAACAAACAAAAAAAATCAGGAAAAGTATAGTATTAAGAGAAGTGGAAGTCAGAATAATAAAAGAAGCCAGGGCATGGTGGTGCATGCTTTTAATCATAGCGCTCAGGAAGCAGAAGCAGGCCATTCTCTTTGAGTTCAAGGCAGCCTGGTCTACATATGGCCAGAGCTACATAGAAATCCCCTGAGGTGTTAAAAACACAACACAACACAACACAACAAAAGCAAACAAAGAAACAAAAGAGAAAAAAAATTCTATTTTAGTTTTGAAACCCAATGATGGAACCCAGAGGAACCCGAACAATCACTTTCTTTGTGGGGAAGGGGCGTAGGAGGGTGCAGTTCAAGACAGGGTCTCACTATGTAGCTCTGGCAGTCATGGAACTCACTATGCAGACCAGGCTAGTCTCGAACTCACAGAGATCTACCTGCTTCTACCTTCCAAGTGCTGAGATTAAAGGCACGTGCCACCAAATTGTTAAAAAAAATTTCTTTATGTGTGTGCATGTTTGTGTCAGTGTGCATCTGTATGTGTGCATGTGTGTGCGTGTGGAGGCCATGGGGGGTGTCAAAAATTAACTGTCTTTTTCTATTGTTCTCTAACCTATTTATTGGGGATCTCTCACTAAGCCTGAACCTCACTGATTGACTAGGCTGTCTGGTCATTGAGCTCGGGGGATCGCCTGACTCTGCCCCTTAGGCCTGGGGCTACAGGCCTAGGGAGAATAGTGACTAGAGGGGGCATTTATACAAGTGGTTTAGGGAATGAGGCAGAGGCTGGATTGTGCAGACAAGGCCGGAACTACAGGGGCTGGAGAGACGGTTCCGTGTTTAAGAGTGCATTCTGTTCTTGAAGCCAATCCAAGTTTGGTTCCCAGAACCCAGGATGACTAGATCACACAGCCTATGACTTCAGTTCCGGGGGTTCTGATGTCTGCCTCTGGCCTCTGAAGACACTGTACTCATTGTGCACACTCACACTCACAGACATATACATAACTAAAATATCTCTGAGAAAACTCAAGAACTTGATTTTATTCCAGAGAAATGGAAAATATTAGAAGGGGAAGAAGGTTTTGAAGGTTCACCGAAGCTATTATTGTGTAGAGAAGATAAATCAAGGGATTATTACAACTGCAGAGTAAAGAAATACTGGTGGCTTAGAATAAAGAGGTGGTTGCAAAGGAGGTTAGAAATAGATTTACCTTTGTTATGTTGGTGCTTACCTTATTCCCACTCACAAGGAAGAAGGATGGAGAGTTGGAAGCCAGCCTTAGGTGGAGCAGACTCTGTCGCAAGAAAACAAACAAACAAACAAAAACAAAAATAACCAAAGGGAAATACATTTTTTTTGGCATATTTTAAAAACACAGAGCAAGCTAAGCAGAATTTTTTAAGGCCCAGAATTTGAGGACAGAGTAGGAAAAGTGCAATAAAGAAAGATGATTAATTCTAGGGTTCTAGCCTGAGGAGTTGGGAAGTAGTGTTATCTATAAAGATGGGAAGCTGTTGAAGGGTGGGGAACAAGAATTTGATGTTCGGTATACTAACTTCTAGATATAGTAAATGGTTAATTGGCGGTAGCTGGTATCTGCAAGTCGTCTTCAGTGGAGATTTCAATTGGAATTGTCAGGGGGCGAAAGGGAAGACAAAAAATCCAGGCAAGAAGTGAGGCTCAGGGCACACACTGCTATTTACAGCTCAATGCAGCAATTTGGATTGAGTCAGAGAGCAGGAAGAAAAGAACAGGATAGTGGACAGAAATAATTGTAGGTATGTAGAGAGATGACTCAATGGGTAATTAACTAATAAAGTTGAAGGCAGTGGGGTGAGCCTGAAATTCCAGCACTGGGGAGGAGGCAGATCGCTGAAACTGGCCCTGCCAGCCAGCCAACCACTCTAATCTAATAGGTGAGCTCCAGGCCTGTGACACTTATCTCAAAAAACAAAATGGATGGAACTAGAGAGATGGCTCAGTGGTTAAGAGCACTTTCTGCTCTTTCTGAGCACCTAGGTTTGGGTCCCAGCACCTACATGGTAGCTCACAAGCATCTGTAGTTTCAGAGTCCTGGAAACCAGCACCCAATAAGCTCTCAACATTCTTGTAACCTGAGAGCTGCTCTCAGAGAGTTCTTAAGCAATTGTGCCAATTTTTAATTCTAGACTAATGGTCAGCAAACCTTAACTCGCATCAGTGCCACCTGGTAGATTCCTAGAGCATACCCCAGAGTTCTTGATCCAGAAGGCTGGAGAAAGCCTGTGAAGTCATATTTCTAAATTCCCTAGAAATGCTGATTCTTCATTTTGCTTGCGGAACAGTACGTTGAGAACAACTGTGGCAGTTTTTTTGGAACATACCCTTCAAAATAGAATGGAAGGATGTCTTACTAAGAAAAGAGTCTTTGGCTAAGTGTGTTGGTACATGCTTTTAATCCCAGTACTCAGGAGGTAGATGGAGATGGATTTGCTTGAGACAATGACTTCCAGGCCAGCCAGAATCACAAAGTGAGGTCCTGTAGTTCTTTAATTGGGTCTTTGAGCTGGTTGTGGTGGTATACATGTATAATTCTGCCACTTGAGAGGCAGAGGTAAGAGGATCACAGCAAGTTCAAGGCCAGCCTGGTGTATGTATCAAGTTACTGACAAGCCAGGGATTCTAGTGAGACTGCTTCAAAATAAATAAGAGAAAAACAAAAAATAGTAGTATCTAACAAGATTGCCATCTATGAATTCCTTTTAAGGAGAGAGTTTTGGTTGCCATGAAAGATCTCTACGTGCCCAAACACCTTGAGCTGGCAGACAAGAATGTGCCCAACCTTTGTGTAATGAAGGCTATGCAGTCTCTCAAGTCTCAAGATTACATGAAGAATCAGTTGTCTGGAGACATTTCTACTGGTAACTAAGGAGGGTATCCAGCATCTCAGAGATTACCTTCACCTACCTCCTGAGATCACAAGCCTTCCACTCCGTTCATCAGCCATCCTGAGACTGCAGGCCTTGGCTCAAAGGTCCCTAGAGGACCTGCAAGATTTACAAGAGGGGAGGTGTTGAGAGACACTCACAGAGGGAGTGCTGTGCTACCAGATGACAAGGAAGCTGAAGCTGGGGCTGACTCAGCAATGGAGTTCCATTTCAGAGGCAGCTATGGTACTGGGCTTGGTCAACCACCTCAGTGAAGTTGGAGGAGACCGTTTTGTGTTGAATAAACTTAAAAACATGAAAACATGCACACACACATCAACAACGATGACGACAATAACACACTGTGACATGATCTAGAAAGACACTGTCTATTTTTGAGTGTTGAAGTCAGATGAAGTCAGATTACAGGGTACACACAGAAAGGATCTGGAAAACTGTTGTTCTTTCACGTCAGTATCCTAAAGAAATATCTCACTGGTCTAGAGATGACAGACAGCCCAGCATTCAGTTGCTGCCTAGATAACTGGTGTGGCCAGTCATCAGCTCTGTGATTGGCTGATAGGAGGTAAGAGGACTGGAGCAAGGGCTAGTAAAGGAGAGACAAGAATTGGCCAGGAATGGCACAGGAAAATACAGTACAAAACCTTCTGAATTCTGGCAGTCTAGAAGTCAAAGTAGATTTGTCAAGAAAGAGTAAAATAAGATGACTAGGAGTCAAAGATAAAAAGCAGGGGGAGTGAAAATGTTAAGGATTATCAGGCTAAGGAACCATTCTACTTCCTTGTTCTATGAATCACATGTGCTGATGTGGCCACTGTGTCATATAGTCTTGTGTGGCTTTTGTGATTTCTATGTTCCATCCCTGTCTAACTGGCTGGTCTAATTGTCAGGACATGCTCTTACTGCATTGTTTTATCACTTGTCAAGTGCTCTTGCTTTCAAACTTGGGGACTAGCGAGGTGGTGTGTGGGGCTGTCCAAGGACTAAGAGTGTGTCAAAGCTGGCTTTTGAACCCCTCACCACCCCTAGGGTTTGAAAACGGAAGGCGTTTGGCTGCTTCTCACCTTAGCCTTGGCCAACTATATATTAAATATTGACTGCTTTGCAAAAGGTCATTAGGAAGGTGGCTTGGTTGGTGTTTATCTGCGCTGTAGCTAGAAGCATAGGGATGAGTCCATTTACTGATAAGTTGCCTTCCTCTTTTTCCCCGTGGAGCCACACCTTATGCAGAAGGTGCCCTTGCAAGACCTTGATGCTTAGACTTAAGCTCCACATGCAAATGGGGCTACTCCAGTATCCTTGTCTCAACCAGCGGATCCCAATCAGGGGTACCAAAGACCCTCCCCTTCCTGTACCCTATAAATGTAACCATTCTCACTTTAATAAATGGAAGCCTCTGACAGCCTCTCCTGAGAGTCTGATTCTCTCTCGCTGACTCTTAGTCTCTGACCGGGGACCTGCCAGGATGTATTGATTCACACCCTGTGCTTTCCTTTTCAGGGGCTGAGCTGTCTGCTGATAGCTCAGCTATGCTCCGGAGAGGGAAGCGAGAGAGAAAACAAGAGTGATAGTGTGAAATACAAGGCTCGTATGAATCAAGCACAATGCTTCTGACTCTATCAGTTGTCTGTGTATCTATCTATGTATCTATGTATCTATCTATGATTGGTAAGAGATATTCTGTTTTATCATTCACTCATGCATACAATAAGTATTTATTTTGTTGCTGATTAAAAGCAGGACAATTCCTTGGAGATTATCTCACAGGATTTCTTTTCATTTAATATTTTTATTAATTACTTGAAAATTTCACACAATGTATCCCAATCACACCCACATTCTATTCCTCCCAGGTCCACCCTTCCACCTCTGTGCCCTCCAAAGGGGAGAAAAACCCAAAGCACGAACACAAACAAAAACAACAAACAATCAAAATAAAAACAAACAAACAAAAAAAAGACAAGTCCAATCTGTGTGGTGGGAATGGCAGACATCACCGTGGCTTTCAGCAGCAGTAGGCAGCATGAATCTCAGGCATGGACATGGTTTCTCTTGGCAGAACAGATCACAGCCATCAACACGGTCTCCGGTGATAGTACGGATCACAGACATCTGCATGGTTTCCAGCTGTAGCATGGATCACAGACATCAACATGGTCTCCGGTGATAGTACGGATTATGCAATTCTTTCGAAGAGATTTAACTAAAAAAATGAAACGTCAGCTCATTTATCTTGTTAATTCTCAGAGTCAGGGTGATCTTGTGATTGGACAGTGTGTTTGGAGGTGGGACCTTCTTGAGTTCCAGACCTGCACACCACCTTGCCCTGGCACTGGCCGACTGGCCAACACCTGGGCCAATTGTTGTGCTAGAAGCCTTTTGGCAGGGCTGTGGACTCATGATCCTGCTCCCCATAGCAGAGTGAGCAACTCGAGCAGTGACAGCAGCAGCAGCAGTGGCTTTATGCCTAGGGCCAGGCCTGTGGGCGTGTGGCACCTGCCTGGAGGGTGTCAAAAGAGCAAGGTTGCTTAAGCTTCCCTCCTGGCAGCAGCCTGAGGACTGACCTTCTTGTCAAGAGTGTTCACACAGGATTTTTTAAAACACATACCTTTTCATTTACATATTCATTTTTTTTTGAGACAGGATTTCTCCGCATAGCCCTAGTTGACCTAGAATTCACTCTATAGACAAGGCTGGCCTCCAACTCACAGAGATCTGCCTGCCTCTACCTCCCAAATGCTGGGATTAAACCCCTGCACTACCACAGAGTTAAAGCTTACTGTGAACTGATATTGATTTCTTGACTCCGTAATGGAAGTAAGGCTGTAAGACTCAGTATGTAGACAGCAACACTAGCCAAAACTAAAAGGCTTTTAATCCATCAAAGTCCATATAGTTCAAGGAAATTGTCAAAATATACTAACCTTGCTTCTTAGCCTCTATACATCTGTTAAACTGTTCTTGTTAACTGAACTATGGAGACCCAGAACATTTGTGTGTGTGTGTGTGTGTGTGTGTGTGTGTGTGTGTGTGTTTTAAAAGCTCATCCTGACTCTCTGGTGAATACCCCACAAAAATGCAACAAATGAACACTTTGATGGGTTTTAACATCTGAGACAACTGCTATGCAACCCACAAATACCTCACAATATCTGGAAATGTCAAAGGTATCATTTAAAAAAAGAAAACAATCTTAATTTTAGCTACTGTTGAGGCACACCCGTGTAACCCAGACAAGGGCATTCAGTCCATGCCTCAAAAGAGAATATTGGAGTCTCTCTCTGTAGTCCTCTTTTCAGTATTCTTCTACCCTCTTTACCATTTGCATGTTTCTACTCTGAGAGCTAATTTGGTGACTCTGCAAGTTCAAGATTGAGAGCAATGGTCTTGACATTGAACTCTTCCAGTTCTCCAAGCTGTGGACAGAGCAGGTAAAAAGTGTAACCCCAGTTTCAGTGGGAGCTCCAGGATTGAAGGGCTCATGGAGAGAAACTACAGCTTGGCACCATGTGGTAGTGTCAGGGTCTCGGAAGAGAGGCTATTGGTGAAGGTGCAGGCCAGGTACTGTGGAGACACCAGCATATTGGAGATGCCAGGATTCTGAGATGACCCAAAGACAGAAGCAGCTGTGGAGTGGAGCTGGCCTGAGCATAGGAGACACACTGTGTCTGCTGTGGAGGCCAGAGCCGGAGAAGTGGGGCAACCCATGCCCATTGGGGCCAGAAGACTGTGAGTGAATCCCAGATGTCCAAAACTGAGCTTTTTACACTGTTGGACTTCGTTGAGACTGTGCCCTGACTCTTTCCTCTTAGAATAAGAAAGTATTTAACTTTTTTTAAAAAAAATTTTGAAACTGCCTACATTGAGAGACTTTGAACTTTTAAAGAAACTAAACTTTGAGAGTGTTTGAATTTTAAAGACTGTGAGACTTTTAAAAGTTAGAATGTTTTGCCAGGAAGAGGCACATGCCTTTAATCCCAGCACTTGGGAGACAGAGGCAAGTGGATCTCTTGAGGCTAGCCTGGTCTACAGAACGAGTTCCAGGACAGCCAGGACTACATAGAGAAACCCTGTCTTGAAAAACCAAAAAAAAAAAAAAAAAAAAAGAAAGAAAGAAAGGAAAAAATAAGGTTAGAATGTTTTCTATTATGATTGTGATATTAATATGAGATCCTGGGGATAAACTAGAAGGTATATATTCTTGTTTAATAGTGTTGTATTGTATTGTGATAGTGTGTCAGGTTTTGTCCACTAGACACAGCCAGGTTCATCTAGGAAGAGCAGACTTAAATTGAGAAAATGCCTCCATTAGATGGGCCCACGTCAAGTCTATGGGGACATTTTCTTGATTAATGATTGATGTGGGAGGGCCTAGACCATTGTGAGCAGTATGACCCCTGGGCCTGGGTTGTATGAGAGAGCAGGCTGAGCAAGCCCCAGGAAGCAAGCCAGTAAGCAGTTTCTGCTCCAGTTGCCACCTTCAGGTTCCTACCTTGAGTTCTTGCTCTATTCCAGTTTAGCCACAGCACTACTTCTAACTCAGGCATTACTTCCCACGCCTGCTCTCCTTGGACTTTCTTGGCCTCTTGTTTTAACCCACATTCCTGGTTGGTTGCCTTGACTAAGGGCAGACTAGGTTTGTTCTCCTTGGTTTGATATTATTGCTCTGTCAGGATCCCATATTTACATCTGCTGTTAGGTTTTACTCAATTAGACACTTTTTGGGGAAAGGCCCATTGCTCTTGTATTCAAGTCTAGGACACAAAAGGATAGAAGAACTGCTTTCTCTTATGTGGCTGAAGAGCAGGAATCTCTGTCCATTCTAGGGCCCTTTCCATCCATATCAGTGGGACACATGGCCTCCTCTACCTCCATGTTTTTTGTCTAGAATAGTCTTGTTATAAATACTGGGAAATTCTTTGTTTTCCTTCTCAGGGAAGGACTCACACAAGCACTAGGGCTTTTTTACTTGGCTTCCACACCTTTATGTGGAAGTTCCTGTAACAAAGAAGCTACCATTTACACTAATTAATACATTTTTGTCTGTCCCAGTGAACTGGGGCTCCTGGGAGCTGAGAGCTTGTCTTATCTTGGTGCTTACTCTTAGTCAAATTTAAGATTCTATAACTTTGAATGTTATTTAATCAAAAAAAAAAAAATATTACAGAAATGGCTAAGTGAGCCGGCCACTGGAACTTTGGTTCTAAATGTTGCCTTGATTATGTAATGTTTTGTGCTTAAAACAAATGACATTTTATCCAATTGATAAATCTATTAGTTCTTGTTTTTACAGTATCATTGTGCAGTCTTTTCCCAGTATTTGAGACTACTTTACATTTTTTATATATTAAAGACCCTCAAAATGAGATGAGTTGTCTCATAAATAAATGACCCTTTTCACATGGTTCAAGAGCCACTGAGCAAAGTTCTGTATTAATCACACTGTTCTTGTATTGTCATAGTTTGGTAAGTAAAAAAGAAATGAGATTAATGCTAGTTAGATTTAAATTCCATTTTACTTTATTACTTTTTTGTTTCCTTTTTACATTTGCTTTAGCAAATTTAATAATAATAAGACAGAAATTTTAGTGTAGTGTAGTTTTAATTGATAGAAAACAGAAGAGGTCACTGACTATAATCACCAAGTTTTTTTTTTTTTATTTTGTGTCATGTCTATAGATAATCAACAGAGATTTTATCATCTTCTCAGTTAAGCTGAGCCAACCCTTTGATCAGTAGTGCTGTGCCCGCAGTATTTTATTACAGAGCACTAATATTGTCTGCCACTAAATTAAAATGGCAAAAAAGAAAATTACACAATTAAAGAGGTTGAAAAAAAATGTCTATTATGCTTTCATTATAGTTAATAGAACTGGCCTTCGAGTGAACTGAAATGCAAAATGAATTTGAGTAGGGAAAAAAAAAAACAAGGGGCTTCCTATCTTTCTGCTACTTAATTAAAGCAAGACCTTGTATTAAACATCTGCTTTTTGTTTTGTTCCTAGAAAGGAGAATTAAAAGTAATGATATCGTCCCTGCTTCAGGGATTGCTTCTGGTAATTGTAAATTTTCATCCACCAATGATGACTCTCTGGTTGTTCACTGAGATGTGTTCTGAAGCTGTGTTTAGGTTCAGGGGTAGAATGCAGAATATTCCATAACTGCTTGGCTGCGGGCATGGCAACTTTCCTATGTGTATATTCTCACTCTAATGGTAGTTATTAAAGACAGTGTCAGTGTCTTAGTTAGGGTTAATATTGCTGTGATGCAACATCATGACCAAAGGCAACTTGGGGAGGAAAGGGCTTATTTCACTCACAGTTCCACGTAACCGTTTATCATCAAAGGAAGTGAGGTCAGGAACTCAAGCAGGACAGGAACCTGGAGGCAGGTGCTGGTGCAGAGACCATGGAAGAGTGCTGCTTATTGGCTTGCTTCCATGGCTTGCTCAGCCTTATAGAATCCAGGACGACCATCCTGGGGATGGTACCACCCACAATGGACACCCTCACCCCCCATCAATCAACAATTAAAAAAATGCCTTATGGGTTTGCATATAGCCTGATCTTATGGAGACATTTTCTTAATTCAAATCCTCTCCTGTCAAATGATTTCAGCTTGTGTCAAGTTGACATAAAACTATCCAGCACAGTCAGAAAACAGTTTTCAAGACCACAGTGGTTGTGATGAAATATTATATCATGAAATAATATTCACAACCATCCTACTTATGTATTACCTTTTTTCTGTTTGTTTGTTTTTGGTTTTGGTTTTTGGAGACAGGGTTTTTCTGTGTAGTCCTGTTTGTCTTGGAACACATTCTGTAGACCAGGCTAGCCTGGAACTCAGAGTTCTGCCTGCTTTGTCTCCTGAGTAATCCCATCACTCAGATGGCAGAGGCAGGGGTACTGATACAAGTTTCAGGCTATCTTTGTCTACATGGCAAGTTCCAAGCCAGCAGGGAGTACATGGGAAGACCCTCCCTCAAAAACAGCAAATACAAATACAAAATGTTAGGTCTCTGAAATCGCTCAAGTAGACACTGAGAGATATGTATGGCCATACAAAACAGTTTGTTTTCACAGAACAATTCCAGCATGCTGGGGTCAACCATTTTAAAAAATAAACAAACAAACAAAAACAAACCATGACAATGGGTGCACAGGGCTTTTAAGTGAGACAGTCACTAGGGGATCTCTCTGATTGGTCAGGACCTGAACACTGGATTGGCTCCTTACATCTCTTGGGGAAGTGGGGAATCTCCAGGGGAAGTGGAGAGAGTGAGAGGCATCCTGAGCATTCTGATTGGCCTCTGGCTTCAGGACTTTACCAGAGTTAAGGAGAATTACTGAGGATTCCCAAAGTGCCAAGGTCAGGACCCTCCCACCAGAGTGGCTGCCCTAATCCTCTCAAAACAAAAACAAAGAAAAGGAGGACAAGGAAGAGGAGGATAAAGAAGAGGAGGAGGAGGAGGAGGAGGAGGAGGAGGAAGAGGAGGAAGAGGAGGAGGAGGAGGAAGAGGAGGAAGAGGAGGAAGAGGAGGAAGAGGAGGAGGAGGAGGAAGAGGAGGAGAAAAGATTGGAAAAGAAAATGGAAAAGAAAAAAGAAAAACAAATGGCTAACTAATATTCTATTATTTGGATATACCACATTTTATATATCTGTAGGGATAAGACACTGGATATCTCAACAGCTCAATATCTCTGCTAGGATCGATGAACAAAGTTTGCCTGATTCTGGAATTAAGAACAAAGCCAGTTTAAGTTCTGTGAACTAGATTGTTATAATTTTTGTTCTTTGCCAATATTCTTTTCAATATATTTTTATTTTGAAAAAAAAATCATACAAACAATAATAAGATATTGTTAACATGTAAAGCAACAAATGAAAAACAAAACAAACAAACAAACAAAGGAATACTGGGATATGGAAAAGTTTAGGGTGTATTCAACTTTGACAGAGCCTTTCTTGGCTCTTGGTAAGCTTAGTTTGGGGGATACGGTCCCAGAATACTCCATGACCATCACAATCTTATTCAATTGACTAGTCTGAAAAGAACTGGCAGATAGGAAATGAAGGAGAAAGGGGGAGGGGTCACTGCTCCAAGCAGAAAAAGGTCACTTCTTCAGGCCACACAGAGCAGTGGGCCTTTGTGTAAACAAAGGTTTTACTGGGAGGGAAGGATTAAAATATTTGCATAGAAGTCTTACAAGGTGGGAGAAATAAAAAGATTTAATGTTGTCCTAAAAAAGTTTTATAATATTTGATAGAAAGATTCATACTTGATATTTCTTCCAAATGGAAAGCTTAAACTGAAGGCAAGAGATTACACATTGCTAAAGCAGTGTGGCCAAGGCGTGGTCCTGCTCGCTGTGGTCTGGATTCCATTCTGTTCTGCAAGGCTACTGGACAAGTTTAAATCTCTCCTGGAGACAAGTTCCTCCTCTGGCTGACTCCATCACTCCAGACTTTTCTTCTCTTAATTCCTTGGGTTTCTTTGTCTCAAAGGAAGGGACACAAGGAATCCTGGAGGTAGATTAGGAAGCACTGAGGCTGGTGAATGGCCCCATTAGAATAGATTCCAGCTTCTTAGATTTCAGCCTCCACTGAACATTTTAAATAAATTTGACCTCTTTGTGACAACTGATAAGTAGTTGAAGAAAAAAAAACCGGGCTGTAGAAGGGAACATCTGGGAGTGTCTGATAAGAAGGAACTCAGCTGTGGGCTTGGAGGTTAGTGATAGGCTGGGGAGAGTGTCTTTGGAAAGGGCTAGCCTCACCCACCATTCAGTTCGCTCAACTACTTCCTAGGAGTGCTTTGCTGTGTAAGTGTGGTAAGTTATTCAAAGTATTATCTGTTTTGTAGACTTTAAGCATACTTTCGGTGTGCAAAGTGAACAAGGCAGGCTCTAATTACAACTATAGAAAGCTAAGCCACTACCTTGGAGTAACCAGCCTTTCCAACTGGAGTGAATATATTTCTAAAGACACATCTGTGCTCCTCTCTTTGGTGCTCAGGCTATTGAAATTGAAAGCTCCCCAGGAATATCCTGCGGGAAGCCGAAGAAGTTGAGGCTCTGGGTGCCTCCAGAGGAGGAATTTGTCTCCCAGAGACAGACTCAGAATTTGATAGGTGACTTTGTAATAGAGACCTGGAGCTGAGACAGCCTTGTGCTAGGGACCACATCTCCTCCCCCTCCCCTCCCCACCCTCCACTGCTTAGTTATGCATATCTCTTGCTTTCTATTTGAACCTTGCTCTTGTTGTCCAAGAGAGAAGACAGACTTGTGTGTGTGTGACCAGACCTCTGTTCCTCTTCTCGGTGTGTCTAGACACATTAAATCAGTCTCTCCTTTTCTTTTCATTATAAGTTCGGCTTTTTTTTTTTTTCCTCCTGAGACAGTGTTTCTTCATTGTAGCTATAGCTATCCTGGAACTCTGTAGACCAGGCTGGCCTGGAACTCACTGAGATCTGCATGCCTCTGCCTTCTGAATGCTGGGATTAAAGGCCACCACACCACCACTGCCTGCTAGTTTGGCTTTTTAAAATTGGCATATGAAGTATAGGTGGCTGGCTCGCTGGGGTATGGGCTGGACCCCAAGTCTGTGGCTTTGAACTGAATAGCACCTAGATTAGATTACTTAGATTAAAAGTTTTAGTGCTTCAAGCTGCTTTAGGTTGGAAAACAAGATTGAGACTCTTTACTTAAAGCCTTTTTTAAGTCTCCTGTGAGAGGTGGGGGCAGGTGTTTGTTAATTGCTACTAGTTCTTCCTAGACAGTTGAGAGGTAGGTGTTCTTTCTCATCTCTTCCTCCTCTTCAAATTTACTGGTGTTGAGCAATGGGTAACCACAGGTCAAAGCATGCCTCATAATCCTTTTTCCCCAGTTCGAACAGCTTAGTCAAGGTTGGAAAGGAGCGTGGTTAACATTTTTAAAAAGTTTTTTTTTTCCTAAGCCCTGAACATTTTCTTTTGCAAAATAATGTAAGACACAGACTAAAGACCTAAAAGGAAATGGAAGGAAACAAACAAACCTCATGCACTTCAGGTTGCACTTTACAGAGCAAGAGTTCTCTCACATCATATAATTCATATTTATGCACTCTGATTCTTTTACAACTTTTTGGCTGTTACTGAACAATTTGTGGAATGCTGTTAGATTAAAGAAGGGGCTACTTTTGTAAATTCACATAGTAAATTTGAATTCCATATTCAACCAATCATTAAAAAAAACAGAACAACAACAACAAAAAAATTATCCTTGTGTCTCTGATAATGCTTAGTTCATTTCTCAAACAGCAAAATGAAATTCCAGTGGAACTGGGTATCCTATTTATCTGATCATTTTGGCTATCACCTAGACACAAGCAGGTGCCTTTTGTCTTAAGAGCTACAGGAAACAGGTACATATTCAAGCAGGTTTGAAGCGAAAACCAAAAGAGTGTAATTTCCTCGGTGCAACAATTGCTAGCAAGTATAAACCTAAGGAGCGTTTTTCTTTTCTTTTTTTCTGGAAACAGAACTCGGTTAATTTAAGATGCCTAGTCCTAAAACCCGACCAGTGCTGGGAAATCAGGTTGTGCAGCTGGGTTGCCAGCCTCCTCAGAGGGTTACTCAGTAATCTGGCTCCGCCCAGCTGCTGAACTGCGGACCCGCTGGAGCCAAGCCGGAAGTCAGTCAGGCTGCCTCTGCTGCTCAAGGTAAGAGTCCGGATCTGTTTAGTCTTCTGGATCAAGACTCTTGGCAAAGCTTATAAAAATCGAAGCAGGCTGGGTGACCGCAGGGTGCTCGGGCACCGGCGCGGACAGGAGCAGTCAGAAGGCGGCGTCCCGGCTGCGCTCGCCAGCAAGGTTTTCTTGATCTCCCTAACGATTTAGGATCGTAATATGCCTCGTGACTTTTACTAACGAGCCCAAGAAGAGGTAGTTGCAAGAACAGACTAGTGTGAGGGCCTTCAAAGTTTTGATTTTATTTGTGCACTATTAAGAAAAATTGAACAATGACAACTTGCTTTTACATTTAAACCTAGTGTCAAAGTTGCCCATGTGAGGGTTACTTAATGTGTGTGTGTGTCTGTGTGTGTGTCCCTCACTTATTTATTTGTTTGTTTTGTTTTTCGAACAGGGTTTCTCTGTGTAACAGCCCTGGCTGTCCTAGAACTTGCTCTGTAGATCAGGCTGGCCTCAAATTAAGAGATCCACCTGCCTCTGCCTCCCTAGCTCTGGGATTAAAGTCATAAACCACCACCACCTGCCTGCTCACCACCCTCCCTTATTTTTGTCTTGATGCCTTAAGGTCAAAGGGACATTTTCAACTAGTAAATGTGGTATTTGAAATTTTTCCTAACACAGTTAAACTTTAAACTTTCGGTTCAGCTGCATTCTTTCTCTCCTGAGTGAAAAGGAAAAGGAAAAGGAAATTGATTCTGTTATACCTGGCTAGTACAGAGGTGGGGTTTGATCTGTTGGCTTATTAGTAACAAAGCTAGAATTTGTAGAGGATAGTTTTGTTCATGGGAGAAGTTTTAGTAGTCACTTAGTAGACAAATGTATCCTTTCTATTCTAACGTCAGTGTCATACCTCTCTGTTTATGAAATGTCAGATTCTCCTGAAAGCTTTGTAGGCATGCTTTTGCGTTACTACTCATAAATCCACTAGTTGTGACAGGAAAATGTGATACAAGTTTTAATTAGCTAATGCCACAAACTATGGTGTTCTTAGGAGAAGAGCACTTAAGTCAGGTTGGCACAATGAGGCAAGATTCCAAAGAAAGAAGGCAGTTTTAACTGGAGACCTGACTTATGGTCCTACTAAGTAGTCCTAGGTGTCCTGGAACTCTCACTGTGGAGCAGGCTAGCCTCAAATTCAGAGATCCACCTGCCTCTGCCTCCTGAATATTAAGATTAAAAGTGTGTGCCACCATGCCTGGTTAGGTGTTTTATTTAATTCTTACATAAGTCTTGGTATTACTGGTACTGCCTCTAGGAATAGAAGATTTAATGAGAATAAGAATAAATAATTTGCTCTGGGTCACAACAATGGTCCCTGGCAGATGATACTGGGTAACTGGATCAGTTCAGGGCAGGGGAGATAGTTCAGTAATGGTGCTTGTTGTCAAGCCTGATGACCAGAGTTCAACCCCAAGGATCCATGTGATGGAAAGAGAGAACTGACTTCTGCAAGTTACAGATTTCAAGGTCTGTACAGTTTAATGTGTTGTGTCATAGGACATAGTGGTTAAGGGCATTTTAAATGGACATTGCAAAATATTGTAGATATTTAAAACAGAAACAAAAAAGTAAAAGTGACAGAGTATTTGAAAACAGAAAACAAATCTAATTACTTTGTGATCAATTTAATGTATTTTTCTTCATTAATTTATTCATCTATCTATCTATCTATCTATCATCTATCTATCTTCTATCTATCTAAGAGGTCTCTTATGTAGGCCTGGCTGTCCTGGAATTTGAAGAGATCCACCTGTCTCTGCCTTCCGAGTGATGGTGCTAAAGGTACATGCCATCAATTTGATGTATATCTGAGTAGTTACTTTATAATTTTATCACATAATGTATACTTTATAGTAGTTTTTAAAAAATTATAAGTTGTAAAACCTGCAGAGAATTTAGTATGAATTAGAATTATAAATAAATGCTGGGTGAGTACTGAACGGGAGGTGAGATGAGGAAGCTCTATTATGGAGACCATGGAGGTAACAAGTAACAAGTGTAACAAGTATGGCTCCTTTTGGGGAGCAGAGTCCCCTTGCCTGGTCCTGGAAGACCCACCTTCAGCACCCACCATATGGAAATATGGGCTTAGTTTGCCTGATCGCTGGATTTTTCCCGAAGAAGCTAGAGGTATAGATTTCTTTATGAGTCCCCCAATCTCCAAATATCCACAACTGATTCAGATGTTTAAAAACAAATGTCTTGTGCATGCAGTCACAGGCCCTGTGAGTTTAGGTGAACAACGGCTCTGTCATGTCCCGCAAGTACTATTTTGATGCGAACATTCTACTACCTCTGGTTCTTAAAATCGTTGCCAGATTCCAGATGCCCAAATTTTCAGGCGAAGAGGTGTGATATAGATGCCCCATTTAGCCTTGAGCATCCGGTAGTCTTTTATTCTCTGCGGATTGGCAAGTTGTGGGTCTCTGGATTAATCACCACCTCTTGCAAAAAGAAGCTTCTCTGGTGAGGGTTAAGATATACACTATTTTATGTATAAAAAGATAAGAAATCAAGGGATAGTTTATTACCATATCCACTTATCAGAATAATGGTATTTAAGATCAAGCCAGCCGAAATCTTAGCATGGATGGAGGAGGGGTTTATGAAGTCCCACTCCTGGCTGCTAGGGAAGGGAGACTTGGTTTTCTTCGGGGATGTGGTCCCTGAACATCTACTCATGCTCTGGTAGATGGTCCCACATCCACGCATAGGCAGCACTAAGTAGACTCAGTGGGTTTAAAAATGGCACTTGAAGTTGGAAGGGAAAAATAGGGGGAGATAGAGGGGGAATTTGAAGGGAGGAAATAGGGGGAAGATTTGCTCGAAGCATTGTATGCATGTATGAAATTCTCAGTAAAGAACTGTCTTTGGGCTACAGTTGAATTGTTTCCCACCAGTTTACAGCCTTTGACTGAGTTTACAACCTTGACTTCTGGCAACAGATCCCAAGCTGACTTTTGCACTCTGTAAGATTCTTGAAGCTGTCAAAGAGCTCTTGTTTGTGTGAGTTGTGTCAATTTGGATATTTGTCATGTTAGAAATTCAAACTAAAACTGGATATGGTGGCTTATGCCTGTAATCCTAACACTTAGAAGTCTGAGGCAGGAGGATTGCCTTAAGTTTGAGGCCAGTCTGGGCTACACAGTAAATTATAGGCCGGTGTAGGTTGCAGAGTGAGACCCAGTCTCAAAAAAAAGTCAACTGAAATTGAAAAAAATAAGTAACACATGTTAGCATAAATGACATTTTAGTGACAAATATGAACAATATTTACCAAAAACAATAAAAATAATGCTGTTTTAGATTTTGAAAAAAAATTTATGGATATATTCTCATAGATTTGAGTGTAAAAGTATGTCCATATATCTCTATTTTTATCTGTCTGTCTATATCTTAGAAAGGGCAAAGGGCATTAAAGAGAGGAAGTGCACTCTACTTCCCATCCTGTTCTGAGGGTGACCACTGTTGAGAACCGTTAGAAGCATGGCCCGGAGGATTTTCCCTTTTAAGCAATGTACGTTGTGGAATACTCTGTGGCATTTTGCAGTTTGCCTTGCTTTAGTTTCTCAATGTGGCATGGATGTGCCTTCACTTTAACGTGCTCTAGGATGTTTCGGACTTGAGTTAATCCTTGTGAAGCATTTAATGATTAGTTGTTGTCTCTAGGAACTATTTCATTGTTTTCTTTTGCTTTTGAGACAGGTTCTCATGTATTGCGTAGCCTAGGCTAGCCTCAAATTTGCTATATAGCTGAGGATGACCTTTGAGCTCCTGATGATCCCACCTCTACCTGGAAGATCTGTGTTTCCTGGGTGTGTGCTGTCATGCCTGCCGTATGTTCTTTTTCCTTGTTAGATGATAGTCTATAGTTTGGATATAGCATAGTTTACTTTTGTAAGCTCTTAAATTATCTTTAAGTTTTGCTACTATACATATTCCTTGAATAAATTGTATAAGGGTTTTTTTTTTTTTTCCTATAGAAAAGTAGTAGAAGTGAGTGTCCTGTCAGAGGTTAAACATATTTTTAGCTTAATAGGATACCGTGAAATTTCCTCTGAAAATCCTGTGACAGTTTGCTCACTGTACAAGTGCTCCATTCTTTATATGCTTGAGTATACTGAGGTTTGTCATTCCTTTGCGTTCTACTATTTATTTTTGGATTTTTGTTTTCTTGAGATGGGGTTTCTCTGCGAAACCTGGCTTCCCGGGACTCACTCTGGATTTAAACTCAGAAGCTGCCTCTGGGATTACAGTGCTGGGATTACAGGCCAGGAGTCTTTTGCGTTTTAAAATGAAACCACCCAACTCTTTTGTGGTTCTTACTCAAACCACACTCAACTGAGCCCTCTTTCCTTCATATGCCTTTTCTACCTAAGGCTTGGACCTCAGAAAGTAGGACATTTTCTCACCACTCATTTTCTATGACTTTGGTCTCTTACTTAACCAGTGTCTCTCTGTAGATATTGGAGACAGTCATGCCCCCCACAACCTCCTGGGATATCGTGAAGAATGAAACTAAGACAAGGCTGGCTTCAAACTCATGGATATCCACCTGCCTCTGCCTCCCGAGCATTAAAGGCGTGTGCCACCATGCTCTGGCCCCATGAAAATTCTTAATATTTTTATTATTGTTTTCTCACATACATCTAAATTATTATCATGAATCCAGTTTGTTTCTGTGTCATTCTAGGCAGTGGTTCTTTTGAGACAGGTTCTCTCTACATAGCCTGGCTTTCCTGGAACTCACTATGTAGACCAAGCTGGCCTTAACTCACAGAAATCCACTGGCCTCTGCCACCCAAGTGTATGTGCCACCACTTCTGCCAGTGTTTTATTTTAGAACCTCTCCAAACTTCGTGTTGTACATCAGTAAAAAGCCTTTTTATATTTCTCGTAAAGGATTAAAGTCCATGTAGACATAACACTGAGGGTGGTGGCTGGGGTAGAACACACGTTGGTTGATTAGTTATTCCAGGAAATTACAGATTAGAGGGTTTTGCTTTTGTTTCATCTGCTAGTTTTGCAGTATTTCACTTGACACCTACTTTTGTTTTGAGGAGAGGATGGTTGTGATAGCCATAATAAAGGTTCCAGACAAAAGCCGATATTTGCTTCCAATCATTAATCCAGATCAGGAAGGGATATGGGAAAACCACTTGCTAATTGTTAGTGGGGTATTTATTCACCAGAGAAGACTGCTTGGACATAGGTTTAAGCCAATAGAATATCTTTTTTAGCTGGCTGATGATTACACTGGATGTTTGGGATCCCAGTGTAGCCCCAGACTTTCTCAAAATGAGCTTGTAAGCACGAAAACCATGTTCTTTCTGGGTTGACGTATGTAACAGGAACAGAACTACAAAAGCTAAACAGCACATTTTGAGACTTTCCCAGACCTATAAGGACTTTGATGAATTAGGCCTTTGTTTTAGCTTTGGCAGGTGGATCTGTCTATGTGCCTCATCTTACAGCCTGAATGGCACGTCTATCATAGAATCAGTTGTGCTAAGGTCTCAGGGCCTCCCAGGGTCTGGGGCCCTGCTACACTGAAGACAGAGTGAGTAGGGAAAACAGGATTAGACTGGCATGCGAGCTGCAAACTACTTCTCCCCCTGTGGTTTTTCTCACCTTTATCTTCATCTTGCATCTGCTCAAGTTCTGCCATGGCTTTCTTTTCTTTTTTTTTGTTTTTTTTGAGAGGAGGTTTTTTTCTGTGTCAACATGGGTGTCCTGAAACTCTCTGTGTAGACCAGACTGCCCAGGAACTCACAGAGATCTGCCGGCCTCTGCCTTCCAAGCACTGGGATTAAAGGTGTGTGACACCTCCGATTTTTTAGCTATCCAAGTAAATTTATTCCATGGTGTAGATGTTTTCAGGGAAGTTATTAGAACAAAGGGGAGACTGAGTTCCTGAAATATTTAAGAGATTTAAGCAGAAGATTGGCCAAGGCCCAGCAGTTAACCACTGCAGTGTCTACAAGAAATTAGCGTTCATTGCTGAGAAAGGAAGTTAAAGGTGGTAACACGTAATAGCAATGTATTTATCCATGTTAAAAAAGATTCATTTTTATTTTTAATTATATGTGTGTTTCTGTGTATGTGCATGTGAGCCCAGGTGCTGGCAGAAGCCAAAGATTAACCGATCCCCCTAGAACTGGAGCTGTGGGCAGTTGTGAGCTGCCTGATTTGGGTTTTGGGAATTGAACTCAAGTCTTCTGCAAGAGCAGCGTGAGCTCGGAACCACTGAGCTGTCTCTCCAGCTTCTTATTGACATTTTTACCCTCAAGGGCTGGACAAGTTGTTTTTATATTTGTTTTTCCTGGAGCTTTAGTTGTATGGGAAGTTTCTACCTTGGTCCTCCGATTCATAAAGTGACTCAACATTTTGAGTTACATTTTGCCAAAAGTAACTTGGCAAGGAAAGGGTATATTTTAGTTTCCAGTTCCATATCACAGGCCAGGCAAGAACCTGCAGGCAGAAACTGAAGCAGAGGTCATGGATGGAAGGATGTTACTTACTGGCTTGTTCCCCAAGGCTTGCTCAACCTACTGTCTTACAGTACCCAGGACTACCGTTTCCTTAGTGGCACTGTCCACAGTGGGCTGTACCCTCTCACATCAACTGCTGTGAGCCCCAGTACCCTGGTAACATGGATGAAGTCTGCATGACAAGGTTCCAGGCTCCCTGGCCAGGGAATTTGAGCTCACCAGCCATTTTGCCCCCTTCTCCTCTTTGCTGTAATGGTGACAAAAAGCCTTTCATCAATAATAATAATAATAATGTCTGCATGGCCTAGTAATACCTGAGTTGGCTGTTGTTGGCTGAGAAGGGGACGTAGCTGTAGTTCCTCGCAGAGCAGAAGTCAGTAACGCCCAGGGAGGAGCCGGGTGTCCTTCCTCCTGCGACTTACAAACTTCAAGGTTATCTTGTTTACTATGAGAGAACATTTGACACAATAACCCATAATTGGTTGAATGTTAATATTAACTGAATAATATCTCCATCTGCCTCAAACAGAGCAGGGTGCCATGTAGGCACCAAAGAAGGTTGTTTTGTTTTGTTTTTTATGATTTTAGCTCTTTGGTGCATTTTTATTTTTTCCTCTATCTAGGCTCTTTTTGCTTCTATCTTTAAAGGCTTGGGTCTCTTCCCAGGAGGACCAACGCCCACCCCAAGAATAGCCTTACAATGTACTATCTGTATGCATAGATAGCTCTACACATGCCAGGACTTAGAAGCCAGCAAGTTATTTTACAATAGCGAGGAACTACAGCTGCATACCAAAAAACTGAACTTGACTTTTTAAAGTTTTTTGCCAGAGCGGTTCTCTCTTTCTGGTGTGGTTCTTCCCTGGTAATGTACACTGTCAGTCTCTCCTTCCTCCTTTTGGTGTGGTTTTTCCATTGACAAGGCGCATTGTCAGTCTCTCTCTTTCCCCTCTCTTTTCTTAATATGTACACTGTTAATTCCCCTATTAAAAATGCTCCTGCGTTTTACTTCTAAAGCGTTCTACGTGGCAAGTCCTGCCATTTCTCTGAGTCCCATAAAAGAATGAACTACTCTGTTCATTTGCCATTCCTCATTTTTCCTGCACTCGTACTCCCTCCTGTGTAGAGTTTTCATGAACCCATTTGTGGAAAAGGCTGGATCCTTCCGAAATCAATTATTAATTAAAAAAAAAAAAAGTATAACAGACTTGCCTACAGGCCAGTCTTATGGAGGCATTTTTTAAATCAAAAGTCCCTCTTCCCAAACGACTTTGGCTTGCGTCAAGTTGACATAAAACTAGCCAGCACAGCTATTTAGATGTCAACATTTGTCACAGTGAACTCCCCACTATCTATCTAATTCTGCCACAACTATTTCTGTTCTGTCCCCAGCTCCTCTGGGTTTTCAGAGTACATAGTCTACCAGATTTGCTCCAGGTCTTAGATGAAATGTTGAGTTCAGCTTGAAATGGGAACTCTATTTTGTCATAGAAGTTGCATTTTTTAATGGTGGTTCTGTTCCTAAGATGAAAACATAGGAGAAACTCACTTACTTAAAAAGTTAATAGTGATACTTTTTACTCATTCCAAATGAATGCCCTGTTAATTTCTTGTAGTAACATTAGAAGACAAATATATTTATTTAATATATAAATATATTTATTTAAAAAAAAAAAGGGTGTGAGGAGGGGGCACTGGAGAAATGACTCAGTGGTTAAGAGTACTGGCGACCCTTGCAGAGGACCCAGGTTCCATTCCCAGAACCCACATGGTGGCTTACCAATTCCAGGGGGCCCAAAGGCCTGGTACTGCTTGCATGTGGTACACAGATGTATATGCAGACAGAAAAAGAAAAGCAACACAAAAATGAAGAAGTAATTGTTTCCAAGGTAGATTGTAGTTGATTGATATTGTGAAGACTTTCATGTGCTTTAAAGATAGTAGTGATTTACTATTATAGTTAATTTCAAACACATTTCTTATAAGAAAATCACTGTAAGGGGATACTTATTATCCATCTTTATAGTGACAGTTTTAGTTTAGGCTCATGAATGGAATACTGAGATTAAGGCACTTTCTATTGATTACATTCATCTCTTCAACAATCCCTTGTTAGCTTTTTCCTTACTTCTGAGAACTCCCCCAGACCCCTCCCAAAATCCTAAACTTAGAAATTTGATTCAAATCTAAAACTTAATTGTGAAGGTTGTAAAGTAACTATTGTCCATCATCAGGATAAGACCCGTTGGTAAGTTATGAAATACTAAAATGTAGAAGGGCTGTAAACAGCTTTAATGAAAGGAAGCAATAGGAGAATACATGAATCTGTGTGTAAAAGGAACTCTCTTAAAATGGTAAACAAAATCCCCAAACTCTTTCCTAACTCATTTAAATAATTCATGAACTCTTTTTTTTGGAGACAAGGTTTCTCTGTGTAACAGCCCTGGCTATCCTGGAACTCACTCTGTGGACCAGGCTGATCTCAAACTGAGAAATTCACCTGCCTCTGCCTCCCAAGTGTTAGGATTAAAGGCATGAGCCACCAAGCCCAGATGCTTTTTTATTTCAAATTAAAGATTTATCCATTTTTATTATCTTAAATTATATGTAGGTTTGGGTGCCTGACACGCTATGTACACTTGAGTTCAGGTGTCCTAGGAGGCCAGAGAAGTCACATCCCCTGAAGCTGGAGTTACACATGGTTTGAATCAGCCGATGTGGGTGCTGGGAACTGAACCCTCGTCCTCTGAGAAATCTGAGCATTTCTTTAGGCCCTTGGTTTTATTTTTTTATGAAGCTCATTCTTCATAGTCAAGAGAGGCTGTTACCTCAAGAGAGGCCAGGGCAATGAGTGTGTAGAGACTGAATGTGGTACGTCTGCACTTGGTAAGTCATTCCTTGGCCTAATTATCCAGCTCTGTGTTTTTTACAGGGCTTGGGGAGGGGACTTGTGCATGCTAGCTAGACAAGGTCTCTACCACTGTGACCTTTAAAAAACAATTAAAACTAGTGTGTGTGTATGTGTATGTGTGTGTGTACATTTGAGCACATGTGGAGGTCAGAGGGCTTCTCTTTGGAGTTGTTTCTCTACTTTTGCAAGGGATCCAGGGATCAAATTCAGATAGTCACGCTTGATGCAAGTGCTTTTACCGGCTGACTTATGGCACTGGCCCTGTTACATTTTCTTAATCAATGACGCATAACTCTACGTAATTGTTGTAATACCTCGGTCCAAGATCAGACACTTTAAACTGTGACCTCCACCTTCTTCTGTGCCTCTTGCTTGGTTGTGAAAGCAAGTGAGCCTCTCACAACTTTGACTCCTTACTTGGGCATATAAGGTAACTAAAACTCTCAGGGCTGAAGTCGGAAGAGATAAGAATCCTTGTCTGAAACCTGCATTCTCCTTGGATTCTGGAAAGAGTTCAGCATAGCAGGGCAGGTGAGGGCAAGAATCCGCAAGGTGAGGCTACGCCCTGGAGGAGCCGTCTTAGCATCTTAGAGGAGCCTGATTGCTCTCATCCAGCAATGATAGCAATAGCATCATTGGACAAGGCCACGTTTGTACCTCTTGCTCACTGCCCCAATTCTGCAGATCACTGGACCCCTTTGCTGTTTCTCTTCCTGATACACACATTGATTGAGTCCTTTGTCTCTGCTCTTTGCTATTGCACATATCTTTAGTTGGAGTTCAGGATGGGTGGTTGAGTCTGACCTGTTGGGGTGCCAGGAGCTGGGGGCTTGTCCTCTAAAATTCCAGTAGCAGGTTTGCTCTTAACAGAAGGACTTGGAAGCCAGGATTTAATCATCCACCCCCCCCAAGATTAACAGTTTTATATATAAAGTCACACTTTTCCTCTGCATAAAAGTACTGTGCTTTCTTTTTTTTTTCCTTCTTCTTCTTTCTTTTGAGAAAGAGTTTTTCTGTGTAGCCCTGGCTATCCTGGAACTTGCTCTGTAGACCAGGCTGGCCCCAAACTCACAGAGATCTGCCTGCCTCTACCTACTGGGATTAAAGGCATGTGCCATCACCACCCCATATATAGAGCTTCTTTTATACTTCTTCTGAAGCTCATGGCTGGTTCCCTGGTGCCATTTATCGTCATTACAGAAAAGAGTCCTGTAGAACTTTGATGTATGACAGAAGATAAGAATGCGCAAGACCCTCAAACATGATGCTGACTACTTGGTAGCTCCTGAGATAAAGTGTATATCCTCTAGGACAGATTTTAGTTTCTGACCAGATAAATGATATAGAAAGTTGTATTTCTGTGGAGGGCTTTTCCATTTCTAGCTTGTCCACAATGTTAACCTTACATACTGCCATCTAACACGACCCTGCCCAGTTACTTCTAGCCCTGTGGAATGCTATGACTTTTGAGGTCCTGAATGCATGGAGTGAACTGGTTGATCTAGGCTTGGAGAGGATGGGATTGGTATAGAGTAGCTGGTTTTCTAACACACACTGAGAAGAGGAAGTTGAGAAGACATTTATGTGGCATTGAGCTGGCAGTTGTTTCTTAATTCAGAAATGTCTGAAGTTACAGGTGATAAAAATACTGTTTCTGGATATTGTTTGTCTGTTTTTAATATTACACATTAAATGATATACTTGCCATTATGGTTAGTACATTATGGTTAGTACAGTTATTCAGGTGATGATTGTTAAATCCGGAAGAGACATTCCTTTAGGCTTCATAGGGTGCAGTGGAGTGAAATCTTTTGTTTTTATTGGGCCAGCTTTCTGTTTTTTCATCATACTAATGTTTTTTTTTCTTTAGAGACAGGGTCTCATTGTGCAGTTCTGGCTGGTATGGAACTCTCTACATAGACCAGGCTGGTGTCAATCCCATAGAGGTCTTCCTGCTTCTGTCTCCTGAGTGCTGGGACCACGCCTGGCTCCATCACACTGATACTCAGTTATCTCCCTTTTTGGCCTTGGGTTGTATTTCATTTTTTTAAAATAAAATAACTCACTTTTCAGGTAGGGAAATAGAAGCTTGCTGAAGTCTCACAATTGGTGTTCCATAGAACTGAGATTCAGATCATGTGCCACACTCTTTTTACACGTGTCTTGAGAATTTGGAGAGGCAAGCACTGAAAGCAAGCGGTTACTAGGACTCCTGCCCCGTGTGACAGAAGCTGTCCTATTGTATTTTATTATGTGCAGGTGACGTTCTTCATCTTCATTTGGAGATGGTGGCTCCCGAGTTTACCCTCTGTGCCCTCGTGTTTGTGTTGCTCACTTGTTCCGTGGCTAGTTACTCCAATGGAACAGTAATGATGACCTGTGATAGAATGACCCCTCAACATGGCCACAGCCCACAGTCTGAGCCTGTTCACCAAATCACAGTGAGTCAGACGAAGTTCAAACCCGGAGACCAGATCCAAGGTACCAGTGCTGGGGATAATGATCTGCGTTTTGAGTTTGACTCTTCTACTAGACGAGTTTTTACTGTGACTGGAATTAAACAATTTTATTTTAACCTATTCATTTCTGTTATTATCATGTACTTTCATGTTTTATACTGCATAATGTAAGTGGCATATCTACTGTCCATTAAGAATAAGGTTTAAAATAAGCTTTTTAGGATGCCAAAGTATATATATATTTTAGTTTTATTATATCAACATTGCATTTATTGTATATTGTGTCTTTAACACTATTAGCTCAATGAAGTAGGTAAATAAATTTATTTTATATTATTTCACCTCTCTCCTTTTAAAAAGTATTGCAATCGCTTATATTTCTGGCAAAATGTAGGCTGAGTGTTAAGGTTTATCTATAGCCAGATGTGGTGGTATGTGGCTTAATCCCACCACTCTGGACGCTGAGGAAGGATTAGGGTTCGAGGCAGCTTGGAATATATATATAATATATGTATAATGTATAATGTATAATGTGTAATGTGTAATAGGTAATATGCAATATGCAATATGTAATATATAATATAATATATAACATATAACATTATATACATATATAATATATAAATATACCTCAAGACCCTGTCTCAGAAAAACAAAACAAAAGTATATATATGTAATAGCATTTTGAAGTTTTTATATTTTGCAATTACAGAAATGCATGTTTATAGTAATTCTTAACAAAAAGGATGCACAAAGAAATAAACCGAAATACCCTGTGTGCTAGGAATATCTCTTAGAATTTTACTCTGCACGATAGAATATTAAAAAGACTCAGATTTGCAAGAAAGAAACATGTTCTTACTTTTGTCTAGAATTTTCTAAAATATTTTTCCCTATAGACTATTACCTAGCCATCACCCATGCTTTTACTCCTTTGTGGAATGGCCATTAATATCTCGTGGTGCTAAACCTGATGGCATAGGTCTATAATTCCAATCACACAGTGGGCTAAGACAAGATGATCAAAAATTCAAGGTCAGCCTCTGCTACAGAATGAATTCAAGGTTAGCCTAGGTAACTTGTTAAAATCTTGTTTCAAAAAAAAAAATTATGAGAGGGTTGAAGATGTAGTTCCATGGTGGAGTGTTAGCGTAGCTTGTTCAAGGTCCTAAGTTCAATACCTAGTGCTACAGAATAAATAACCAGCCCTTCCCCCACTAAAAAACCCATGGCTTGCATCCTCATTGGAACATAATTTAGACATTCTTCCTCTGCCAGATGATTTCTAGCCTTGTGGTTTTGCAGAAATACACCTGATTCTAATTAAATGAAACTTCCTTCAAATACTCTTTCCTGGGACATTACTGAGTCTTTTACCCTGACCTCTCTTTTTATCTGTTTCTCAGTTACTTTATCAGGACCACCATTCAGAGGATTTCTCTTAGAAGCTCGTGATGCTGAGGATTCTAGTGGTCCTCCTGTTGGCTCCTTTACACTGATTGACAGGGAAGCATCTCAGCTTCTGACTTGTGAAGATGTACAGGTTTGTATGTAGTTTGAAGTTGATTTCTGTTGGTTCCTTGGGGCTGTTTTTTACTCTAGAGTGGTGACTGCATGATCAGTGACGGCATCATGATGTGTAGCAGGCATTTGAACAGATTTACAGTCATCAAACCTTCCCACTGGTTTTCAGAGCAGCAGTCTAGGGCAATAGTCTGAAGAGCTTATACTTGGTATTGTTTATATTACACTGACAAATATTGACTTAAAATTTAAGACAATTATGCTGTGCATGGTGGTGCATGCCTTTAGCACTTTGGAGGTAGAGGCAGTTGGGTGTCTGAGTTCAAGTTCAGCCTGGTCTACAGAGCTATTTCCAGGACAGCCAGGGTTACCCAGGGAAGCCCTGTCTCAAAAAAACAAAAACGAAACAGAAATTAAGACAATATTTGTTGTGTGTGTGTGTAAAAGGAGGAGGAACACGTGTGTGGAGGTCAGAAGACAACTTTGTGGAGTCAGTTCTCTCCTTCCACCTTTACATGTGCTCTGATAATCAGACTCAAGTGTCAGACTTGTGTCATCGGCATTGAGTGCCTTTACTTGCTGAGTCATCTTACTGGCTTCCAATGTCCTGATATTTAAATGGTTTCAGTATTGAAGAGACATCATTTCAGAATGGGACAGGGATGTAAGTTTTGACATCCATCCATCCGACCATCCATCCATCCATCCATCCATCCAATAAACACTATGTCAGGAACTTTGCTGAGACTTACTCTTTTTCCTTGAAAAACTCAAACTCTTACGCAGAGAGCCCATGGACACAAGGCAGCTGCACAAGGGTATGATACACACACTTAGGACAGACACATAAGTAGACCAGTATGTCTTACATTGAAGCACATACAGAGTCAGTGGAAATTGTAGCAGAGGAAACCAGAGATAAGCCAGATTGGATTGGAACAGGTGAATTCTAAGTTAGGCTTTGAAGAATGTGTATTAATTTGCCAGGTGAAATAAAGTGGAAAATGGGACTTTTCAAAAGCAGGGATTGCTAAAATAAGACGTATGTTTGGAGGTTTGAAACTGTTTGTTTTTTTTCCTTTTGAGGAAGCTTGCATTTTATTCGTGTATATTATTGGAAGCAATATAAATTTAAAGTGTAAAAGAAAACAAAGAGCAGCCTTCACATAGTATTAACACAGCCAATATTCATGGCTTCCTTCAGTATTTAAGTTTTTGATGACTCTAATTTATCACAGAGCTGGTAAATTAGACTGATAAATATGATTGATAATACATTGTCAATTAAAGAGCATGAATTTATTGAGGACCTGGCCTTGTTATACAGAGAATATTCTTCATTTGAATGCTATGATCGTGTAATGATCATTCATTTCACAAATGATTGCAGTTCTGGCCACGCTGAGCTGTCAAGTGACTTGATGGTTATTCTGTTCCATTTTATTTCAGGGTTTAGCTGTGAGTCATACAGATTCATCCAAGAAGACAGAAATTAAAGTCTACTGGAATGCTCCAAGCAGTGCCCCGAATCACATACGATTTCTGTGAGTACAAGAGCTCACATCTCTGTAACCACTGCCACTGAGGCCGAAGTGTATCACTTTGCCATTGAAAATTCACCTGCGTAGGAGGGCTTTAGCAGTTATAGTAGCTACAGCTTACTGATGGAAGAGTTGTCTTACTTTTTTTCTGTGTTGCTATTTGAGAAAGCACCTTGCTAAGCAGCATTGGTTGGCCAGAAGCGCCCTATGTAGATGAGGCAATCCTCCTGCTTCTAACTCCCAAATTGACCTGGCTTTTTTCCTCCAACAGCAGACTTTTAGCACATAGCCCAGGACTTTGTACTGTCCGTTTTTTTTTTTTTAAAGCCTCTTCCCCTTTATCCTCCCAAGTGCTTGAATTACAGGCATACACCACCAAGCCTGGCAGGGCTTGGTCCTTCAGGGGCATTTACTAAACACTGTTGAGAGAGTGAAGTGTTACACCACTTTAGGACTTGTAAGAGCCATCAATTAGTACTTGAGATGTGGTGTGCAGAGTAATACTTTCTGTTTTAGTATGAGAATATAGATAAGACAGGGCTGAGAGTAGGATGACTTCTTTGGCCGCACTACAACTTGTAGGTATCTTATCAGGAAACAAACCACTGCATGTTTTCTAGATTTGTGAAACCAGAATTACAATAGCGTCCTTTTCCTACTCATCTGCACAAGGCGGATGCAATGTCATAAAGCCATGTGATGATTCCTTGGTGGTGTTCCCGAGGTATGCATATCTTACAGGAGAGAATCTTCTCCTGATGTCTCTGTTTTCTGCTCAACTTTGTCCACAGACCCTGCACACTAGAACATTGCTTTGTACCGTGTGTTAGGAGCTCAGTGGATCTCAGGGAGCACTTAGGTTTAGTCAGTCTCCATGGAGCTTCGTTCTACGCTGCCTCTTACATATGTCCTTTGGAGGAGTGTTACAAGTGCGCTGTGAAGTAACTAGGAGTGTGTTCTTATGTCAGGGACTAGGAACCCGTGTAGTTTAGTTGTGTAGTCCAGCACTCATGGCTGCTGTTAATAGGCCCAGAGAACAGACAACAGATAAGAAAGAGAGGGAGAGAGGGAGTGAGAGTAATAAAGTTCACTTAGCAGTAGGTGGAGGACAGTCGGAGCTCTGCCCCACACATGCGTGTTCTCCCTTCACCATTACCCACTTAGAGTTTCTATTTGCTTATGATGTGCCACGCTGGGATTTTGTCTAACCCACTGGTACTCTGTTTCAGAGCCACAGTTGTTGAGAAGTATAAAATCTACTGGGTGAAGATTCCTAGTCATGTCATTTCACAGCCAAATGTTCTTCCCTTTACGACACCTAAAGCTACAACGAACCCTTTGACAACATCGTCTTCTGTTTCCCACTTAACCAAACCAGTAAGTAATGTTTCTGTATCTTCACCAAATGCGATTTAGAGTAGCTTTCCTGGCAACTGATTCCATGGTCAGCAATAGCTGCCCTGGCTGTGGGAAGGAAGTTTTTTGGTTCTCTGTGGAAATCTGAAGGAAGTCTTCATCACAGCATTATGGTTTATGGGTTTGAATGAAGGACAGAAAGGATTCTACATTCAGAGTATAGTTGCAACAGTCACAGCAGGGAGTGTGTGTTCACCTGAAAATGAAGCTGAGAAAGTTTTTCCCCTCCCTTCCTCTCTCTTTTCTTCCTTTTTGCCTTTCTTCCACATGCTGAGTATTAAACAGAGAGGAAGTTTCAGCTACATTTAGACAAGATTGTTAAAATAAAGTTATGGCGCTTAACGGAGAGTCCAGCGTTAATTTTCCAATGCTTTTTATTAATCACAAACCATGTCAAATCTCAGGGAATTCTAATACCCGGGCAGCTAGGCAGAGAGCTCATTCCAAGGCTTCTTCACCCTGTCTCTCCTCTTGGTTCTTTCTGCTCCTACTCCTCTTCCATCTCCTACTCCCCCTCCCTCCTTGCTCCACCCCTCAATCCCCAGGTGTTTTCTTCCTGTTTTCACACAGACCCTCAATCAACAAATAACAGGAACCTCCTGTGAGGGGTGGAAGCTGGGGATGGCACAGAGGTGTAAACAAGTGAGAGACGAATCTTAACTAAAATATTATCCACAACTAAACATACCACAGCACAAGATTTAAAGAAGAGTCTTGAAGTGATAGTATAATACCGATTTTATTTAATTAAGATTGGAGTGTTGGGGAACTGGGTTTAGCATGGCAGCACCTGCCCATAATCTCAGCAGTTAGGAGGCAGAGACAGACATTGCAAATTTGAGGTCAGACTGGTTTACATAGTAAGTTCCAGACCAGCCTGAACTACATAGTGAGATTATTTCAACCCCTTTCCCTCAGCAAACAAACAACATAGGAAGTTTGGGGCTAGCCTGAGCTACATAAAGCTCTGCTTCCAAACCCTCTTCCCCCAAACAGTACCAGAAAGTTCAGTGTCCTGAGCCACAGAATAATAGCTCTTGTAATTGTGTCAGCTGGAATTCCGTTTAGGCTTTTTGATTCAAAAGAATAATGATTGGAAAAAAGTATGTAAAGGGTATTGCATATTAGAAACATCAGGAAGGTTTTCACTGAAGTAAACTTTGATGAATTAGACTGCTTATTTCAGAAGTGCATACATAAAATGAAGAGGTGTCAGGGGATTGCCGTAATTAAAAGAACACGCGTTGCACTTGAATGCTGACTTGCCTGCCTTCTGTGGGTCTTTGGAGGAAATTATTCCTGTTTCAGCTTCACTTAAGTGTAAGCGCCTGCACTTACTGACCAGGCCAAGATTACCTAATATGACCGGTTGAGAAATGAACACCAGGCTTGGGTTGGAGGGTCCACAGCAAGACAAATACTGTGGCATATTTTATTGAGAGCAATCAGACTTTTTAATACCTTTATCAGAAACAGAATGTAATGGCAATTGCCAGAATCAATACAGTGGTGGTTGCCAGGATACACTGATGTCTGCAGGCTATACGGGGTATACAAGATTAATGTCCAATTGTCCTGTCAAGCTTTCATGCTTTCTTGACTACTAAGGGAAGACACAGAGAAACACAAAGTGGCCTGAGTGCTTCCCTGCCTGAGGGAGTCCATCAATCTCTCAGGAACTGAAAAGCACACAGTGCCCCGGGAGCCATGGACACTAACCTGAAAAACCTATGATTCATGCCTCTGAAGGCAGCTAGGCCGGGCCACCAACTCCATGGTTCCCTGCACTTAAAGATGAGAGACAATCATGTGCAGCTCTGTACCACCAAGAATAGTCATCAAAATAATGAATACATGTTTCCACTTGTGCCTTGTGTCTCACAGACATGAGGTAAACTCTAGGTCCTTTTCTCTTTTCTCTCTCTATCTATATTCCTTCCTTCACTAAATAAGGGGCTGGAGAGATTGCTTAACAGTCAAGAGCACTTGCTGCTCTTCCAAAAGACCCAAGTTAAGTTCCAGCCCCGTGTCACAACTGCCTGACTCCAGCTGTAGAGGAGCTGATGCCCTCTTCTGGCTTCCTTGTGCCCCCAGTATATACCCACACAGACATATTTATATGAATAAAACAAAAAACGACTAAATAGATCATTTTCCCTACATAATAGTAGTCTCATTTGGGTTCCTTCTCTCCTGTAGTTTTATTTATTTGTTTATTTAAGACAGGGTTGTAATTCTGTTGTATATAGTGTACATAGTACAACTCTCTGTTGTAACTCTGGCTGTCCTGGAACTCACTCTGTAGACCAGGCTGGCCTTGAACTTACAGAGATCCCCCTGCCTCTGCCTCCTCAGTGCTGGGATTAAAGGAGTGCACCACCACTGCCCAGCCTTTCTGCTGTTTTAAACAACTCCATGGATATTGTATTTGATCACATTGTGATGAAGGTTGCAGTTTAGTTTGACTATACAATTATTAAAGATGTTACTTGTTTTAATTCACTTCACCCTTAACACTTACTTAAACACTGCTTTAAGTGACTGCTTGGTTTGTACATCAGCTTCCTATTAGAAAATATTGTCCTTTCACATAGCCAATAAAAGGGGCCAGTTCTTCTCTGGACTTTTACCATGCCTCTATGCCAAGATTATAATCTTTAATTACAAGAAAATTCACTCAAAGTCATGGCATTTTTAGGGGTAGAAGAGACCTGAGTCTCTTTCAGATCTCTAAAGGTAAAGAGACCCTTAGAGAATGGGTTCTTCGACAGGTGGAATAGACCAAAACTGAGCTTAGAGGCCGAAGTCACATCAACTAGGTTCTAGTGGCTTCTGTCTCCATCCGACTGTGGTTAGCCTTTATGTTCCCATTAAGTTTAATTACATAATCGTTAGGCTTCTTCAAAGACCATGGTGACAAGGCCTGCTTATTTTCACCACCAACTTGAAGAACTGAGTTTTTAGTGCTACACTGGGAGGCTCTGGGTTCAGTCAGTGTAGGGCACTGGCTGTGCCTCCCAACAGTAGACTTGTTCTTACCGTTATTTGAAATGTTTGTGGATAAAAGTGTCACAGCTTTTCCTGCATTGCTTAACCTTACATTTGAATATGAATTTTAAAAGCTGTTTCCAAGATCTACACATAAAGGCTTCCCTGTGTTTGGTTTGCTTGCTTTTTAAAAAATATCACCTCTTGAAAATTAGAGGGTACCAGTTAGGCAAGATTGCCAGTGTGGACTTATCCCTAAGAAGTTTCTCAAAACGTACAGGGAACCTTGCTCCTGGTCATGGGTGGTATGAAACGTTTTGTATATTGAATGGACATAAACACTCTTGTAATACTTCAAGTATAGTTTTCCCAATGGTAATTAAAATGAATTTAGGTTTAAAAATCCACAGTTGAAGAATGCCTCTGATCATTTCTAATTTGTGTTGCGTCTTCTGTTTCCCTTTTTTGAATTTTTTATGAAAAGGTTTTCTCGTTGCAGCCCGTACTTGAAGGTAGTGACTATCCAGTTCTTGGTAGTGAACTACTTGTTTCCTAATTAAAAACCTCCCCTCCTTGTCATTTTTCTAGTTCAGTGCCTCCGGATGTGGGAACAAGAAGTTTTGTGTTAGGAGTCCTTTGAACTGTGACCCAGAGAATGAGCCTGCCTGCGTCTTCTTGTCCTTCACCAGAGGTGCCCAGTCGGTGATGGTTGAAATGAGTGGTCCCAGTGAAGGCTACGTGTCCTTTGCATTCTCTCATGACCGGTGGATGGTTTGTATCTATTGCTTATAGTGCGGGGTAGGGTGGGGTCGGGGGGATGGCAGGAGAGCCAAGAGTGAGTGCTCATCTACAGTAGATTCTTCAGAGTAGAGTCTTCCAGAGTCAGGGATCAGGCCTCAGGGTAGAATGGGAAAGGAAACATTAAGAACAGATCAGAATTTAAATGGATGCTTCATGATTTCCACATGCAGTAATTTCTAAGAGCAAGCGGCCCTTAGGTCCTCTGGGAAGATCGTTTTATTTGTAGTAGACTTCCCACCTTATGTCCCCGTCTCTTTGTGAAAATGCAGGACTCACAGGTAAAAGAAATGACTCCATAAATTGTCATGTTTGTAATGCCCTTTGGACCATTGTTCAGGCACCAGAAATAAAGCCCATCCCTGCTATTGGTGTCCTGTTGTATTAGCTTCACATAAGCAAGTGCAGCGTATTTGGAGGTGATGTTTTCTGACTGCTCCTTTGTCTGATCTGCAGAGGGCAGCATATGTTTATTGATTCTTGCTCTTCCTGGGAGGGGTTGCTGGATGGAATTATGGATTCTGTAGGTGGCAGCCTTGTGCTGCTGGGGAAAAGCAGGCCACTGCTGCAGAAGCATCCAGTTTCCTAGGGAGAGGAGAGAGGACCCTTGAGTAAATGCAAGTCCTCTTCATTGGAGGATTGGTGATGAGCGGAGTGGATGACCACCGAGTTGACTTCCTCATTAGGAAAGGCAAAGTCTTTGGAGAATTTTCTTCATGTCAGGGTTTAAACATGACACCACTTTTTTGGGGAACCATAATTCACAACAACAAAACAACATAAAGCAAAACAGAACTCTGACATGGCTGTGAAAGAAGAGCCAACATTTACTCCAAAATGAGCTCCGCCCGAGCTGGTGGCACAGACCTTTACGCCCAGCATTGAAGAGATTAAGGTAGGGGAATCAGGAGTTCAAGGTCATGGCAAATTTGAGACCAGCAGTACCTTAGTACGATAGTAACAAAACAAGTTACCCCATGCACTTCCAAAAGTAAGACACGTTACATCATGCTGCAGAAGTCTATTTTTAGTTATGTTTAAAATGGTGGTTTTTGTGTACTGTTGGGAAAAAAGGGCTGTCTAAGCCTTGGTGTTTTGTATTGTCTGCAGGTGCAGGTGTTGATTTATGTAAATGATTGCTCCTGATCTGCACCTGAGAAGCTTAGGCATCAATAAAAACCCCTAAGTTGAGACGCTCAGGGTCCCACTGTCCAGTGTGGCACTTGCCATGGCAAGTGTTTGGCAGGGTTTACATCTATGACAATACCTTCTTGTCTTCCTTGCTGAGCGGACACAGTAACCTAAACAGCTACAGCATCATATTTATTTGTCATTGAAAATGAAGTCAACTTGTTTCAACTTTTCCTTTTTAGAGTTACTTTTATGGGAAGCTTTATATATTTTTTATGGAAACATAATGCTGTAATTGTGCAAAATATTTTCCCTGCTTTCTCTCTGTAATTACCATCAGACCTGAAACTTATTCTTTTGGGTGTTCTCAGTACTAGCAAAATGAATCAAATTTGGTGCCTGAGATGAATAATGAGGGCAAGTTAAGAGTCAGCTGTAACTCTAAAGCAATAAGGAAGGTGCTGGTGATGCCTGTTATGCGGATGGGATGGAACTGGTTATGAAACAAATTCTGAAGATGAGTCCAGATAGCATTAGAAGACTTGTTGGATAAACACGTCATTTCCTTAAGTTGCATGCCTGGGGCACAGCACTCATTTACATATGTCAGTTATGTATTGTTATATTTGACGTATTATGTCACATTTGTCATTGAAAAATAAAAGCAACTTATCTCTATAACTGTATAGCTCAAACTCATGCTATAATATGATAGCCCATTTCCTCCTACTGGCCACAGTGGATGTGAAAGAGGGAAGGACTCTGTTGTGTTGAGGGTGATGATGGACATCCCGCAGGTAGGCTAGTTCTGCTTGTAAATTGTAGGTGAGACGACACAAAAGTGTTTATCTCTAGTTCGAGATATTTTTATCTTACTTAGAAATTTTACCAATTTCTCTTATAGTGCTCATCAAAAGTGTTTATAAAAAGACTGAATTATGCAGGTGCAGTGGGTTTACAGAGAGAGCCTGCTTAATGATTAAAATCAGCTGTACACCTGGTTGCCTAGATCGGTGGAAATAGATCATCTTCAGGATATACTTTTAAAGTTGTTATTTCTATTTAAGGTTGTTATTTTCAAAACTTTAGTATTTTTATGAACTTTTTTTTTGAGATAGTGTCTCACTTTGTAGACCTTGCTAGCCTGGAACTCTATAAACTAGGCTAGCTTCAAACCCCCATAGATCTGCCTGCCTCTGTATAAATTCAGATACTGAAGATACTTGATATTCTAAATGCTGATTAAATAACCTCAGTTCTACCTAAAGAAACGTGTGGCTTGTAAATTGACAGCAATTGCTTTCATCACTCAAATTGATGAAAAGTATACTTTTCTATATTTTTGCTAACAGTGGTTTGCTTAGTTTTCAAGTTTGGTCTTCCCATATATTATATGATACAAAGTCTATCAGCAAAACACATTACTAGCTTCCCCTTTCCCTCTTGAGTAGAAGTTAATTAAGAGTCAGTTTCCCCAACAACACAGGTTGCTTCTGTGATCCTCCAGAGTGTGGGGGTATCTGCTCCCACACCAAGCAAACAATTGATTTTGTAGCAGACATCAGACTGGATGGAGAATAGTGCCACATTCCCACTGGTTGAGGGCTCAGTCCCTAGGACTGTCTGGCCTCCTACTTCAGATGCTAATCACAACCCACAACTTGTTCTACTGGTTCCTTTGACTCTAGGGATGACATACCATGGTTCCCTCCTGGGGCTGGGCTAGTTAAATTCAGGGAAACACACTTTTCGCTTTATTATGAATGATATTCCAAAGGATACCAAAAAGAGGCACCCAGGGCAAGGTACGCAAGAGGGAAGTGGTAGGAACTTCCATGGCCTCTCTGGGCACATCATCTTTCAAACTCAGGTCCTACAGAAGGGCAGCCAGTACTCTTAACCACTCTGAGCCATCTCTCTAGACCCTTCCAGGAACCTCAAGTTCACCTAACTGGAAGTTCTTCAAAACCCTGTCCTTTAGGGATTTTGTAGATACTACACATAGGCATGGTCGATTGAATTCCTGCCCTCTCTTTTTTCCTTTCTTTTCTTCTTCCTTCCTTTTCCCTCTCTCTCTCTCTCTCTCTTTTTTAAGTTTCTTTCTCCAGACAGGGTTTTGTTGTGTAGCCTTGGCTATCCTGGAACTTGCTCTATAGATCAGACTGGCTTCAAACTCAGAAATCCTCTTGCCTCTGGGATTAAAAGCATGTGATACCACCACCCACTGATTGAATCTTTGGCCATTGATGATTAACTTAACCTTCAGCAACTTCTACTCTCCTAGTATATTAGGGGTATATTAATCCTTTAATCTTGTGGGTATCCAGGGCTGCCGGTCATCAGTCAACTCATGAACATACCAAAAAAAAAATCTTTGTAGAGTCCAGAGAAATTAGTTCTATACTAAGAGATAGGGATGAAGACAGAACATGTATCTTGCTAGATTTACTTGTCATGCATTATCTTGCTGCATTTGTAGTCTTTCAGTGAACAAACTCTAGGTTATTCCTAGTTTTGACCATCCCTGGACACCCTAGATCATAGATTTAATACAAATCAATGTCTGTATCACTGAAGTTATGATCGTTTCTCTCCTTGTTTTCCTTATTCTTGGTGGCCAATGACTATATTAAAAGTCACTTACTATTAGTGCTTATTAGCTTCTTGTCAGGTACAGTTTGAGTAAACCATAGTACATACTTTTTTTATTGCTGTTATCATCTTCTCTGGTTTATGGAGAAATTTCAGTTTGGATCATGACTTGAATTCCTTCCATTCATTATTTTCAGGTCCTTCTTCCTCTCGTCTCTAATTTCCATCTATGTTGTTTTTCTTTTGAGGTGTTGGGAATTGAACTGGGGACCTTGGTGCATATTACACGGATCTACTTCCCCAGCCTCACTGTTCCTTTTATAATCTTTAAATCTGTAGAAATGTTGAAAGAATTGTACAATGAATGCCATTAGTCATTTACCTAGATTTGCCATTTTGCCTTTATTCTTCTATCCAGGTCCATTCCTCTGTCTCAGTTGACTTATGTGGTATATATAAGTACAGTTTCCCTTCTTAAACGATTTGAGAGAGAGTCGATATGACAGCATTTCCTCCCAAAGATTTTGGTACATCTGTCCTTAGAATAAGGGCGTTTTCTTGCAATTACCGCAATTTTATCACATTGAGAAAATTTGATAATGATACAATCATTTTGTGCACTGCATAGTTGATGTTCCAATTGTCCCAGTAATGTTCCCTTCAGCTATTTTTTTTTTTAAAGGAAATTCTTATTCAGGAATCAAGCAATTATCTTTTGATGCACTTACGTGTCTTGATCTGCTTTACTTTAGCAGTTACTCTGCTTTTTTTTTTTTTCCTTGATTTTTTTTTTTCTTCTTCTTTCAGGCCAGTAGCTTTGTAGAGTGTTCTGCTATTGTTCCCTCCCACCCCCCAACCTCATCCCTGCCTGCCTCTGCCTCTCGAGTGGAGTGCTGGGATTAAAGGCATGCACCACCAAGACCCTAACGCTGCTGTTTACAAGGTAGATTAACATTAAGATTTCTGGGAAGCAGAGGGAGGTGGATCTCTGTGAGTTTGAGACCAGCCTGGTCTACAGAGTGAGTTCCAGGACAGCCAGGGCTACACAGAGAAACCCTGTTTCAAAACAACAACAAACTCAAAAATCAAAACAAACAAACAATATTTAAAAAAAACAAAAACCCAAAAAACAGCAGGGATCATTGCAGAAGAGGGATAGAAGATTGTAAGAGACAGAGGAACAGGGAGTTTGCTGTGAGATTGTGCCTCTTAGAAGTGTTAGTAGCTACACGCAAAAATGTCTCACCCACATGGTTGCATAAACAGAACCCGAAGAAGGACAACACTAATAGACATGCTGACATGAAAGAGGGAGAGTCTAGGTCTCAGCTCTAGAAAAAGAACTACAGGAGACTAAGGAAAGCTGAGAGTGAGAGGAAGAGTCTTCCCCAGGGCAGAGCAAACCAATTGATTACCCAATATCAAATGGTCAGCCCTGAAAACATACATATACATAACATTATACAGACTGGGAAGGTTATATATGTGTGTGTATACATATATGTATACACACACACACACACCTATACATATATGTATACATATACATATGTGTAAGAATAATTAATAAAGAATACAAAAGAAGTTAGTAACTAAAGGACCTTGTTAGTTAATGGAACATGGACAGTGATTTCAGATTGACATCATTCATTTGTGCTGTTGCTTTAATGTGCTTTGAAGTTACAGACTATCTTCTCATAGCCAATCTACAGAGTGATATTCTAACTTTCAGAGTTAAGAAATATTGGAGACTAAAGGGTCAGTAAGAATTATACCAACAGAAAGTCTCTCACTCAACTCAAGGTATTTTTATCTCAGTTATGCCACATTAGGTCCAGTGAATATGTACAATATGTAGCAATATTTGCTGTCTTAGCAAAATGTATGTAATACAGTGCTGCACAGTCACAGTCGTTGCTGTATGTATGACTTCTGCATTTACTGTAAGTCAAGTGCTCGTGGTTAAGTGAAAAGAAGGTAACAAAACTTTATTTTTCCCCTGGGAAGGAAGAAATAGACATAAATAAATGTAAATGCTTGAATGTGTTATGTGTGTAAGTGCTAACAATGGCGTCCATTTGTGGGTGTAGGATCATGAAAGCATGTTATATGTCTTTTAAAAAGAGCAACTCAGGGCCTTTCACATGCTGGGCAAGTTAAGTCCCCTACTGTTGAGCTGTACTCTGCCTCCAACATGTCATTTTGATCTATTAGTCAAATGGAAATTTTAGTGCCCTTTTATTCATAATTAATTAACTTTTGGGACAGGGTCTCTATGTGTAGCTCTCACAGGCCTGGAACTCACTATGTATGTAAGGTAGGCTGGCCTAGATCTCAGAGGTCTGCTTGCCTCTGCTTCTTGAGTGCTGAGGTTAAAGATTGTATCACCACACCTAGGTTAAATGTTATGTTTTAGCTAGCAAACAGTTCTCTAGACTTCACAGACCATTTGCTGCTAGGTCAATTATATTTTAAAAGTATCAAATGCTGTTTGATTAGGGGCTCCTTAAAATGATGCACTTGTGTTTCAGGGTGATGATGATGCTTACTTGTGCATTCGTGAAGACCAGACCGTGTTTATACAGCCTTCCTATCTGACAGGGCGAAGTTACCCTGTGATGGACTCAAGGGTGAGTGTGAACATGCCTAGAATCCATCTGCTTGCTTCACCTTCCTGCTACAAGGCTGCCACTCATGAGATGGTGTATATGAGCCTGCAGCTCTGCAGTTAGCCTAGCCCAGGCAAGGGCCTGACAGCAGCGTTCCTCTCAGAATGATCCCCGAGAAGCATTCTGTACTTAGAAAGCACAAGACGAAGTTCCCTGCTAGGAAAAGATTAATTCTTGCTTCTGTCACTTAAATCCTTTTTGTTATGCCTTATGGAAAAGTATTTTATGGCTTACTAGTATGATCGGAGCATTAGCCCCCTTCTAAAAGCTACAGGTTTTTAAGAAGAGCCTTTAGGCAGTGTGCCCTGGTTCAGTCCCCAGCACTGCATAAACTGAGCTGTGATGGTACATGACTCTGATGCTAGTACTCAGGAGGTAGGACCCGAGGATCAAAAGGTCAAGATCAAGGCTAAAGGGATGGCTCAACATTTACAAGCACTTGTTGCTCTTGCAGAGGACCCTCTTCTGTTTCTGTTCCCAGCACCCACATGGTGGTTCACAACCTTCTGTAACTCTAGTTCCAGGGGATCTAGTGTCCTCTTCTGACCTCTGTGGGCACCAGGTACACACATACATAGAGGAGGGGCAAAACACTCATACATATAGGAAAATAAATAAATCCTAAAAACAAAAAAACAACCGCCCTCCCAAAACATAGTTTAAGATCATCCTTAATTACATAGTGAGTTCAAGGCTAGCCTACACCCTAGGACTACACTCTTTTTCAAAAACAGCCAATCAAACAGATAAACAGCCAAATCTCTGCTATTCACAGAAGGATTTCCTGGCTAGTGGGAAGGAGGAACATGTAGTAGTACATCTACAGGTAGGTCAGCCCAGAAGACAAGGGGGCATTTTCATATCTGCAATCCCTGCCAGACCTCAGCAGAGGGAAACACTGTCATGACCACACTCAACAGTGGAACCCTGAGCATCTGAGCTCAGGTGTTTTTATTTATTCAGAACTCCTCAGGTGAAGATCATAAGCAATCAAACATCCCCCACAGAAATCCAACACCTACAGACAATACAAAATGCCAAGGCCTACGCATTCCCTTTTCCAAAAGTGCACAAAAACAATTATTTTAAACATAACTAAAAATAAACTTCTACAATGGGAACATGGGTCAGCACTGGTGCCCAGGTGGCTGCCTTGTGTGCTCCTTGTTGGCATCTGTGCCAAATGTAAACCATTTCTTTCTTGTAGGATTTGCTGATAAGCAAATGTGCTATGAAGGAGCAGTGTCTCTTCCTTAGTGTCACAGAGAATGAAGTCTGAGTGAGCAGTGGCTTCCCTTCACAATGCCACTGTGCCTAGCTTTCCTGTGGGGTCGACCTCCTCAGAAGCCTGGGACTCCTTAGATGTGCTGTGCGCTGGCCCCTAGAGTGTAACTTGCTCCTTACGTCTTCAGCATTTCTATGTGTGTGCTGGTGGCAGGTTGGGGTCAGTACACCAGCTAGATTTTCTATCCTGGGTAGAGAAACTGTGATGTTCTAGCTCAGAGTGGAAAATAATGTTTACCAAGTGGCATTAAGACAAACTGGAATAACACTAATAAAAAAATCTTGGTATTCTTTGAAGGGGAAAATCAAGGAAGGGCACTGTAGATAGAACATGCTCCTCCAAACTTAAAGGAAACGGGTCAGGTCAGGGGTTTGAACAAGTCTTATTTTTAGCAAATCTTTGAAAAGTGTTGAGAAGCCACCTCAGTGTGTTTTTAGGGGTCTCTGGAGGATATGGCCTGGAGGCTGGCGGATGGTGTCATACAGTGTTCATTCAGAAGAAACATCACTCTTCCTGGGGTTAAGAACAGATTTATGCTAAACGCAAGCTACTACATCTTCCTAGCAGAAGGTGCAGCTCACGACGGTAAGCACTTGGGTTAAATCTACCTTTTCACGATGTTGTTTCTTTCTCTTTCTTCCCCCCCTCCTTTGCAGATGCTACTGCAATTGCTCATTTTAAGGTATGCAAGGGCTTCTTTTTGACTTTGAGTTAAGTTTCTGACTTAATTTTTAAGAGAACTACACAAAATGTCAGCCAGGCTACAAGGCAACATTACTATTTCAATGGCCCTAGCTTTGTCCAGTGAATTTAGACCAGAACTCTAAGTGCCTTGCAAGGAGTATGTATGTGTTTGGACTTTGCTGAGTGCAGCGACTCACACGTTCCTAGGAACAGTGCCTTTTGGATTGTTGCAAAAAATAGCAGCTTCAGTGGGATAGTCAATCCAAACTGGATCTAGTCTCCTTAGACATGAGCTTCTCTAGGAGGCGGGGGGGAGGAGGCAGAGTAACAGCCCAGGCAGCAGATTCAAACTAGAAGGTGTTTGTTTTTGGTTGCTCTGCTGGTGTGCCATTTCCTATCATGCATCCTCTTAAGTAAAATAGATGGCCTGTGATCCCAGTATACATTTGGAATCTGAATGGTTAGTTTTTGTTTTGTTGTTTTGTTTTGTTTTGAGGCATAACTTCACTATATAACCCTGATTGATCCAGAACTCTCTGTAGAACAGGCTGGCCTTCAACTCATAGAGATGCCCCCATCTCTGCCTACAGAGGGCCAGGATGAAAGGCACGCACCACTGCATCCAGCCTCATCTTCATTTTCTTAAACAGTACCTTCAGTATCAGCAGTTTTGCTGCCTTGTTTATTTCTAAAATTGTTTGTGACACTTCTTTTATGTGTGGTTAGAATTACCAAACACTTGATCAATCTTCTTGACCTTTCCTTTCTGATTTTCTAGACTACTGATTTAATTGCTTCTCTGTTGCTCCAACCAAAAGCACCTTGGGGGTAGGGTGTGTGTGTGTGAAAGGTTCTATTTAACAGGTCATCTAGAGGAAACCACGGTGGGAGTTTGAGGCCGGAGCTGAAGCAAAGCCGGTGAAGGAACACTGCTTACAGGATTGCGTCCTGTGCCTTGCCCAGCTACTTTTCTTATATATCCCAGGACTACCAGCTCAAGGATGGCTCCACTCACATTAGGCTGAGCTCTACCATGTCAACTAAATCAAGAAAATGACCCGTAGACATGCCCACATGTGTTCAATTCCTCAACTGAAGTTTCCTCTTCCCAGGTGACTCCAATTTGTATCAGGTTGATTAAAAACTAACCAGCACAGTCACATTTTGTTGTTTTAACTAAACCACAAACTAAATGATATCTTCAACACTTTATCTTTACTTTGATTGTATTCGGGTCTTTTGAAGTGTCTTCATTGTTGCCACCTCTGAGAAGACTTGTGATTTTAGTTTTGATTTCCTATTTAAACCAATAGTTTAAAAAAATAGTGCTAATATATATCTAGCTGGACTATCTTCCTTTTTATTTTTTCATTTTGTTATACAGATAGTATAACCTGTATGCCTCATAATTTTTTAAAAGTTAATTTTTTAATTCAATTAATATTAATGTTATTTTTAACATTACTAGTATTTGTGTGTGTACACATGCACATGTGTTTAGGTATACACAGTCCATCATGCTCTTGTGGAGATCAGAGGACAACTTTGCCGAGTCAGTTCTCTCCTTCCAGGTCATCAGTGCTTCCTCCTGAGATGTCTCACCAGCCCTGTTTTTTAAAATTACCATGATATAGTCTGTTACTTGATATCTATTATTTGTTTTCAGCCAAAGTGTATGTATCTATTATATTAAGTTTCTTAACTATTTTTGTACTTGCATAGTTTTCTAAAAAAATATGTTTGTATATTTTATAATTTATTTTCTTCTAGTGATGGACTTTTACTTTATATTTCCTTTTTAAACAACATGAAATGTTGCTATAAATATTCTTGTGCATATATGTTTGGTTCAAAATCATTATGCAGAAGAGGAGGCAGAAAGATTGTGAGAGCCAGAGGAGGCTCTCCAAGGAGACAGTGTCCCCTAGACACAATAGGGCTGATGCACATACACACTCATGAAGCCTGAGACAGCATTCATAAGACATACAGGTTCAAATGAGATAAAATCCCAGCAAGGAGCAGGGAAGTGGACATGGAATCCTATTTCTAACCAAGGAGCTATTTTCAGTTGATACCTGCTGGGAAAGAGAAAATAGATTTTCTCCAATGCAGTGTCACTGGGTATATCAACCAATTCCAGGGTTTAAAAAGTTATTCTACCTGTAGAGTGAACACATACAGATACATGCAGACACTTGGAATAACTCCATATTTTTCTGATTTAATTTTATGTACAACAAATAGTACAAAAGACAAAAATAAGGTGGTGCACGCCTTTAACCCCAGTACTAGGGAGGCAGAGGCAGATGGATCTCTATGAGTTCAAGGCCAGCCTGGCTTACATAGTGAGCTACATAGTGAGACCCTATCTCAAAACAAAACGCCACAAAACAATGAAACAAAACAAAGCAACAACAATAACAAACCCGACCAGAACAAAAGAAAGGGGGGAAAAAAGAAAAAGATAATGTTTTCTCAGTTTTTTAAAAATTGTTTTGGGTTTCTTTTTTAATTATTTTATATGTACGGGTGTTTTGCCTGCATGTGTGTCTGTGTACTACATGTGTGCCTGGTACCCTTAGAGGTTAGAAGAGAGTGTCAGATGCCCAGGTTCTCTGTAAGAGCAAGTGCTCTTGAACACTGAGCCAACTCTTCAGCCCTTTCCTCATACCTTATGTCACTGTTACTGGAGACTTTGATTTGTTACTCAAACCCAGTCTGAACGGACCACCTGCCAAATCCTATATCTTAAAATGTTTTTCTTAGTTGTCTACCCATTGTCTTCCCCAGGCTCAATATCTGTTAGCGTATCCTAGAATTTTAGACTGCAGGCATGGTTAAAGGTTTGTAGCTTTAAAACACAGCTATCAGTGTTGAGAATCACACTGGGGATTTTCAGTGATCTGTCACCAGTCATTGTTTTAACACTGTTTCACCTGTTAATCTTAGACACTGGTTCTTTTCACTTTAACTCTTCCATTCCCAGTGCTTGTTTTGATTTATCTAGTTTTTGGCTAAATCATCTCCTTAATTTTCAGGAAAGCTACGTGCTCTCACATATATCTTTATGCTGCTTTCACATGCAAAATCCAACTCTTCCAATTTGATTATTTTTCATTACTGTAAACCATTTTCTTTCTCTTCTGTGTCCACCTCTCAGGCCGAATTTTTAGACACTCTCAACAACCTTTGATAACATATGAAAAATACGATGTGACAGGCACTCCACAGAATGTAGGGGGATCCCACTCTTCACTCCTTTTGAAGGCTCATGGTAAGTTAACGGAACATCATTATTACATTTGTGGATATGCTGACCAATGAGCAGGTGTTGCCTGGATCAGGATTGCTGCCAGGCGTCACTTAGCAAATTTTCATGAACCTTTTATCTAAACGTTAACATTTTCAGGAGGATCGTCTATCTGAATGTTTGCCAATTTTTATTAGAAATAGAAAGGAAATCTAATTCAGTGGTATTAACACTGATGACTGTAGTTGTACATCGTTGTGGCTCCTCACCAAGGACAACAAGGAGGCATTTTCATATTCGTTCCAGACCTCATCAGAGGGAACCACTGTCATGGCCAGCATCATACTTGGCAGTGGAACCCCAAGCACTGAGTTCAGGTGTTTTTATTCATTCAGAACTCCTCAGGTGCAGATCATAAGCAATTAAACACCCCTCCCACCCCCTCACCCCGCCCAGAAATCCAACACCTGTAGACAATACAAAATGCCAAGGCTTGTTCATCCCCTTTTCCAACAGTGCACAAAAACAATTATTTTAAACACAACTAAAAATAAGTTTCCACAACAGGTGACACACTAGAATTAGCAATGGGAATTTTAAATTCACCCATCTATAGTTAAAACATTGTTCTAGTTTTTTCCAACTACAGCTAGGGTTGAAGTCTTACTGGATTAATTAATTTAATGTTTAGGAATCATTGGCTTTTGTTTTTTATTAAAATAAATGCTAATTCAACAGTGGTCTATAGTTATGGTTGTTCAGTTGTAACTAGTTTGGTATCATAGATGTAGCTTCGTTCTTGGAGTCTGGTTGATGTGTCAGTATTTGAGCAGAGGAAGTACTCAGTGCAGTACTAAGGTTTTGGGTGTTTGGATGAGGAATGTCACCAAGTAAGGAGAGTAGTTGCTTGGATGAAAGGCTTTCATATGCTTTGGGTCGGTCAATGAAAGTTTTACTTGCAAAATGCCCTGGCTTATTGTTGTAAAGATAGGGTTCAGAGGTAAAAGAGAAATAGTGAGAACTATACTGTTACAGAACAGTAACCTCTTGGAGATTTTCGTACCATGTTCCCTCACCGTTCTTCAGAGTTTTCTACAGCGGTGGCTTTCAGCGATTTTCACCACTGCTCACTTTCATGTGAGCCATCATTTTGTCTCCAGCTGGACTTTGCTCCCGATGTGCCTCCATTTGGGCAGGAATTAGATTTGGAAGTCATGTGTCTTTGTCTTTCATTTGTTGTTTGGAATAAGATTACAGGAGAAGAAAAATGCACACAGACTGTTAGAAGGCTGGTTGCAAATACAGTTGCAGCGGACAAGATATTTGAGTGCTCTGTGACTTTGTTTCCCCATTCAGCCAAATGAGAATGATAATAATTAAATATCCATAAGACTGGGGTGAAGACCAGTTTGACTAATGCATGTAAAGCTCTCAGGGTGCCTGGTACCTGCTGTGGGCTTATGGAATTGCTGGTTTTTAGAAGCAATAGTGGTATAATAAGAACTATGATATATACTGTTTTTTTAGGGGGGTGGTTTGGGGAGGGAAGAGGATCATATTTCTGTGCTTAATGTGCTTAAACTTAATGTGCTTTGCTGTTTGTGTTTTCTGTGCACTTGGCTTGAGCACTGATGCAGGAGCTTACTTACTATGTGATGTGACTCACTGCATCCTTCTCTCCTGTAGGTGCCTTAATGTTTGTGGCGTGGATGACCACTGTTAGCATAGGAGTACTGGTTGCCCGCTTCTTCAGATCTGTTTGGTCAAAAGCTTTCTTCCTCGGTGAAGCAGCTTGGTTTCAGGTAGGTGACAGAAAAACCTTAAAGCAATTTCCATGTTATTCAAACATTGCAACATGAAGTTTGTGTGCTTTTGTTGTGATGTTATTTATTTGGTGTGTGTGTGTTTGTGTGTGTGTGTGTGTGTGTCTGTGTGTAAGTCAGAGGACAAGTTTGGGAGTCACTTTTCCTCTACCATGTGGGCTCTGGGATGGAATTCAGGTCATCAGGTTTCACAATAATTCCGTTTACCTGCTAAACAATCTTGCTAGTCCACGCGTGCTTTCCTTTGCCCTTTTCTCAATTACAGCTGTTCTAGGTCTTAGGTTCCCCCTTCCCACCTTCGTTTCTTAACCAACTGAGAGCAGATGTGAGGTTCCTTACAGAGTATGGCTTTATGAAAAGGGGCTGAATTTGGGGAACATGTCAGGGCCAAATGACCCTTCTTTACCCCTAGGTTTGTAGTGGGAGATAGGAAAGAGATTCTCTCACTGTACTAAGTGAGTTTGAACCAAGGAGGGTTGGAAAACAGAAAAAAGAGTGGTGCTCACTGCATGTCTGTTCTCTGCTTGGTGTGCCCGTGAGAGTTAGAGTCTCCCTATTTAACAGCCAAGATCATCTGATTATGTATGGAAAGAGAAACTGGAAGTGCTCTTTTCCACGCTGATCTTTGAGCCTGGGGATGGGAAGACCGGGTCCTATAGACACAGTGAAAGTTAACAAGAACCTTTCACAGGAAGGCAGGGCAGCCTTATCTTCACGGGCCATAGGTTATGGATATTTGCATATGTAGCGAGCCATCAGTGAGGCTGTGTCATGAGGATGCACGTGCCTGCATGTAGGAAAAATGAAGGAGTTGTGACCTCATCAGAGAGCACCCTTTACTCTTCATAGTCACATAAACTTACAGTGTTTGAGGTTCTGCTTATCTTACCTAGTTTCTCTTTTTGGTTGGAAAGGGTTACTTTATTTATTCTCTTTTACTTTCTAAAAATTATTTGATTATTATTTTTATGTGCAGGCATTTTGCCTGCATGTAAGTGTAGGTACCATGTGTGTGCCTGATGCCTGAAGAGGCCAGAAAAGGGCAGCGGATCCCTTAGAACTGGAGTTATAGATAGTTGTGAGCCATGTGGGTGCTGGAAATGGAACCTAGGTCCTCTGCAAGAGCAGCTGGTGCTCTTAACCAGCGAGTCATCTCTCCGCCCCTAATTTATTCTCTTTTTCCCTACATACCTTGCTTCTGCCTGTCTCTGCCTGTGAGCTCTCTCATTCATGCGTGCTCTCTGTCCTTTCTCTGTCTTCTTCCAATCTGCTCTGTAGATTTTTGAGCTGGAAGACTGTGTCGTTTATCAGCCCGAGGCTTCTACTGCCTTTACTTAAAACAAACAAAACTTATTTATTAGTGTGTGTGAGGGGTGGGGGGCTCGTGTGCGCACATATGCGTGCTCATGAGGTATGTGGGAGTGTGTACCGTAGTGAGTGTGTGCAGGTCAGAGTGCAAAGTAAGTGAGCTTTGTGTGTGAGATACCCGTGCCCGCTGCTGTGAGGAGACAGAGCCTATTAGGAATTGCATTCACATCGTCAGGCTTGTGCCACAAGCGCCTTTACCCACTGAGCCATCTTGTCCATTCTTCTACTGTTCTTCAACATGCAGTATTGGTGTGTGTATGATTTAGGTGTGGAGACGTTCATACACGCACAGGAACTGATAGGGTTTCCACCTATCACACTGTATGTCATACAGAGTAACCTTTTCCTGGAGTAATTTTGACTTACACTAGTTGTCCAATATCTAACAGTGCCTGTTTCCACTCATAATATTTTCTTGATTTTTCACAAAGAACTACGTGTTCTATGTAGTTTTCGTTTATTGTCTCTGATTATACCACAAGCCCTGCAGGATATGGTGCTTTTGTTTTCTTGCTGTCCCTCTGCACATGGCATTGTACTCTGTGTGTCTTTGGAAGAAATGAAGGTCTTGGCAAATAGGTGTGCTTTGTGAGTGAGATACCCGTTCCTCCTGCTGTGGGTAAGAGAAGCCTCAGTGAATCCTTTTGAATGACGCAGTGGCAGCTTAGAGTTTCCTTCAGCCTAATGGTCTCTGACATTTTATTCTTACTGTTTCAATGGAAGTGGAATGCATAACCGTTAGTGAGTCCCCCATGACCACCCTGCGGTGACACCAGCTGTCTCTTGTGAAGTTAGCCATCTTCTCACCTTGCCGTCTCCCCTCGCAGGTGCATCGGATGCTCATGCTGGCTACCTCAGTGCTCACCTGCATTGCTTTTGTTATGCCTTTTGTGTACAGGGGAGGCTGGAACCGGGTAAGTATGTCTTCAGTAGGACGTTTCCCTATAAATCAGATTGCTGTTTTATTCTCAAAGGTTGGATAATGAGACATTTCTTTGAACAGCCTTCCTTTTCTGTATTTTTTTTTTTTTTTGAGTTATCCGATGACTTCACCTGGTTGAGGATCAGGAATGGAGGGAGACTATAAATACAGATTACCTGGTGCTGAAATGCATTTTCAGGCTGCATCGCTTTTCACACATTCCTTTAGTGAGCCTGTTTTCCTTAGAGAATATGGACAATTTAAAGTATGATGTCTAAGATTTATTATTGTTATTTTTAATGACGCGTATGTGGGTGGGTATATGTAACTCCAGCACCAGGGGTAAGCATAGTAGTTATGAGCTTCCAGATGTGGGTGCTGGGAACTAAACTTGGGTCCTCTGGAGGAGCACTAAGCACTCTGAACTGCTGAGCCATCTCTCCAGTCCAAGTATGATGTCTAAGAAATGTGATCAATTAAAGTGGCCTTCTCTTATGATTATCACTGAGCTAACAGAAGTTGCATCTCTACTATGTGACAATAGTGCTAAGTGCTTTATATGTATTATCATTTTTTTAAAATTAGTTAAAATATAATAATTACATCACTTCTCCCACTTCCCTTCCTTTCCCTGTCTTCCCTTCAACCCTTCCCATGTCTCCTCCCTCCAACTCTTCACATGGTCCCCCCTCACTCCTTAAATTGATGGCCTCTTTTTCTTTGATTATTATCTCCCCCACACTCACAACACGCAAACATAAATATATAAATATAACCTGCTGTGTCCATTTACTGTTGCTTATGTATACATCATCTCAGGGCTGACGCTCTATATTGGATAATGTCACGCCAACTCCAGTGGAGTCCGCGTGACAGGCCTAAACTCCTGCTCCGTGGATTGATACTAAAGCCAACTCCAGTGGAGTCCGCGACAGGGATAAACTCCTGCTCCGCTGATAGAGGCTAAGGCTTCAAGGAAGCTGGTCTCCTGGAAAGTTTGGCTGGTGCCCCTAGAAACAGAGGGATGTTTTGCTGTTGTGCCCTAGCTACGATTGTTGGCTGTGGTCTGATAGCTATCGTTTTCCTTCTCTTTATTCTATTCTATGGAGCGTGGCTGGAATGCTCTCCAGTGTCCACCCACCTAAGATGGATGTAAAAAATGTCGAGCAAACTCCAAAAGCCCCTGAAATTGTAACTCCTGACTTTGATCCTGATCTCAGTTTCAAAAAGTAGGTACCCTCTATTACAAACCAGTACAGTAACTGGCTTCTAAAAAATTATTAACCACAGTATACTTACTGATATGCCAACCGTAACCACATTGTATGCCAACAGTAACCACATTGTCTTACACACTGTAAGGTACGATCTGTTTTCACATATTATGTCCTTTAACCACATTTCCCTGAAAGAGGCCTGACGTATGTATTTTGAGGCAATTCACAAAAGAGGCCTGACGTATTTTGACACTATTCACATTCTTGTATGATTATGTTTCCCTGTATTAAAAATAATATATAAGTCTAATGCTCACTGCTGCAAATTACACTCAGATTCAACACATTCTTGTGTCTGTGTCTGTTTGTCACTTCGCCGACTCCTTGCCCACCTGAGTACCAGATTCCTCATTCTCCCCGGACTTAGGGGACCCGGCTGGGTCGGTCTGCGACAGGATAACCAATTAGAGGGCTCTTCCCTTCTCCCTCTCTCAGCATCATTAGCTGCCTGTAGTTCTTTGTCTAGGGGTGGGACTCCATGACATTTCCCACTTCTGTGTTAGCACATCTATTGGTGCTGTTCAGGTCTTAGTTAGGCAGCCATACTATTGAGGTATCACGGGTGTGGTTTCTCTGTCATTTCTAGGACACACAATCTCACAGCAGACTCCCTGGTCCTCTGGCTCTTACAATCATTCCATGCCCCCATCCACAATGTACATTGTTTAAGATTTGACTTAATTCCACAGGAAAGACCGTGACTATTTTAATGATGCCCTTTGTTCAGCATGCAGGCTACCACCCGTACCTTGGATGTACAGTGATGGCGTTAGCTGTCCTTCAGCCTCTGCTGGCAACCTTCAGGCCACCTTTACATGACCCAAGGTACTGACAGCTCTTATATATAATCACCTTTAGTGTGGATCTCATCAGATGGGCAACTAATTTTTGTTTTCCAAAGTAGAAACACTTTGCATTTTATAGAAAGCAATGATCGATTGTATTTATATTTGAAGTCTTTAAAATGGGTGTCAGATATCCCATTCCCAGGCAGTGAGGGAAATTGCATGCTTGTTATTCTCTTGGGGATAAATTGTTATTCCATCACTTTAAAGACTGCCGATGGTTCTTTATTTTGGTAGGAGGCAAGTGTTTAACTGGACTCACTGGAGTGTGGGGACAGCTGCTAGAATAATAGCAGGTAAGTGACTGCAGCGCCACTTACTCATATATAATTGCCGGTTGTTTACACTGCAAGTTGTAATTTGGCTTAAATGATTTTAGATGCATTAGTAATTGGAGTAATTGGTTGTTGAGGAGAAATCAGCCTGAAACACTGAAATCCAGAAAGTCATTTCCACAAGTAACTATTTAAGTCATTATTTAAGCTGAAAGTTTTAAAAAATGACTTCAAAACCGTCTCAGCCCTTCTTTCCCATTTCCCCACGTTTGCTTTGCAAACCAACAAGGTTATGACAATGGCCAGACACCCGAGCACCTGGGCCAAGGTGGGTGAAATGAGCAGGGTACAAGTCTTCCAACCCCAGGCCATTTCCCTACTGTTTGAACTTGCAGGGCACTTGGTTTCCAGAAGGCAGGTGGGGTTATCTGAAACATTTTTTTTTTTCTTTTTTCTTTTTAGTACCCGGGGATTGGACCCAGGGACCCACAGATGGTGGCCACTACCACTGAGCTACATCCCCACACCTTTTTATAGTTTTTATTTTGAGAATAAGTGTCACTAGTTTGCCAAGTCTGGCCTTGACCTTATTCTGTAGCTCTGGGAGTTCTTGAACTTGTGATCCTCCTGCCTCAGCTTCCCAAACAGCTGAATATATAAGCCTGCACCAGGCACATCTTCTATTTAATCCCTAGGGAGGTACCTGTCACCTATCCTGGGATAAAAAGTCAGGTCAGCAGTCACGTCATTTCTCCCCTTTTCCACATTGCAGACTTCCATTTCTGCAGAGGTTGGGTGCCTTTGTTGTTGTTATTGGTGTAGGGTATTAGACCCAGGGCTTTGTGCCTGCTGGCTAGTGCTCTGCCCCTGAGCCACAGCCCTAGTTAATGGGTGCTTTCTTTTTTCTTTTTCTTTTTTTTGTTTTTAAGATTCTTATTCTTGTTCTCCTCCTCCTTCTTCTCCTCCCTCTCTCCTCCTCTCCTCTCCTTCTCCTTCTCCTTCTTCTCTCTTCCTCCTCCTTTATTTATTTATTGGCATATGGTTGCATGTGAGGGAGTTGGATCCCCTGAAACTTCAGTTAGAGACAGTTGTGAGCTGCTATGTGGGTGCTGGGAATTGAACCTAGGTCTTCTGAAAAAGCAGCCAGTGCTCTTAACCACTGAGCCATCTCTCCAGTCCTGAGTGCTTTCTTAGTAATTGTTAGATTGTAATTTCCTATCTTGTCTTTTAAAGCCTTAAAGCCAAATTGTCTCAGTTCTAAAGATTATGCTTTTTCTAAACATTTAGTATGTTTTAGTTGATGTAATTCACAATTATTCCTTTTACTGGGCACTATATTTGAGAATATATATATATTATTATACATGAATATATACTATATATTATTGTAATCATTATAGTATATCATATTACATCATTTATATTTATACTATTTATCATTATATTATTTATATATTATATTGTTTTATTTTTATTATATTATTGTTATATATTAGTATAACATATAATAATTATATATATAAATTGTATATATACATATACACACATACAAATATAATATATACATATATACATATATATGTGTGTGTGTGTGTATATGCATGTATATTTACAATTTATTTATTTACTTTCCTTCTTCACAGTGGCCGCAATGTTCTTAGGAATGGATTTACCAGGACTGAATCTTCCCAGTCTACAGAAGACCTATGCAATGATGGGGTTTGTGGCCTGGCACATTGGGACTGAGGTAGTTCTGGAGATACATGCTTACTGGCTCTCTCGAAAAGGTAAACTTCTTGGAAAGTCCTACTATGGGGCTGGGGAAATGGTGCAGGGTAAGTGTCTGCTCTGCAAGCATGAGGATCTGAGTTCAAATCTCCAGCACTTACACAAAAAGGCAGGCATGATCATGTGTGCCTGTAACCCCCCCCAGTGCTGTGTGGAAATGGAGACAGGAGGATTGCTGGGATTTGCTCACTGCCAGCCTACCTCCAAGTTCAGTGAGGGATCTTGACTGAGGGAATAAGGCAGTCTCCATGTGTGCTTGTGTGCTTGCTCATGGCGCATGTGCAAATGCACACATGTACACACACATGCCTTCACACACATGCATACCCACGTGCCTGTGCACACACATACACACCACACACACACACACACGCCTCAGTTTCAGAAAGTTGGCAACATTTAGTAGCTTGAAATGGCCAAATTTAGGGGATTGGGAAATGCTAGGACTCAGGTTTTATCTTATTTTTGTGACTACTAGTTTACTTGCATATGGCTGTTCTTGTAAACTTACATTGTTCTTGACAGTTGAAATATTAGAAGATGACAGAATCCAGATCCTTCAGTCACTAACTGTTGCTGAAGCAGAGGTGAGATTCTGTTCCCTTGTTTATTGGCATGAACCTTAATGATGGTCATTTCTGCTAAATCTCAGTTTTTCTCTCAGGGTCATGTTTTCAAGAAGGTGGTGTTGGCAATTTACGTGTGTGGGAATGTGACTTTTCTCATGATATTCTTATCTGCAATCAACAACGTATGAACAATCGAAGACCTTGTCTTCTGTGGGCCTGGATCATAATTATTGTCAAAACAAGGAGACCTGAAGCTTTTAAGGACTGCATTGGAGCATGTTCTAATTTGGAAGACCCATGGACATTGCTGTAGAGAAATTCTGAAGTCTGGCCTTGCCAGATCACGTTCAACCTGGCCATATAGCTTATGCACTGATGTCAATCCAGCCTTTGTGTGTAATTCTTCATCTTGAACGGAACATTGTACTTGAGGTGACATGACTCTCAACATCCCATGCCATATTTAAGACAATAAACTAGAAAGATTAGCAAATGAAGATAATTATTTCAGGCAAAGGATAAATGGAGAGATTGTGTCTACGGGAATGAGACAGGTTCTCCTGTACTACAGGCTGGCCTTCAGCTGGCTGTGTAACCAAGGCTATCCCTGAACCTTCAGTCTTCCAGCCTCTGCTTCTGGGTGGTGGGATTGCAGGTATGCACCACTATCTCTGGTTTTAAGGGGACTGTAATTTACATGACAATGCTGCTTTGTACTATAAGGAATGTATTTATGTTGACTTGTTTATTTAAGAGGTCTTACATTTAAATTTTTTTTATTACATTTTGTTCTTTTTATGCATACACACACATAGACACACAAACACACACACCCTAAACAAAGAAAAAACCCACAAGACTGTTTTCCAGTAGAGGGTTTGGAACTTTTTTTTTTCCCTGTATGTGTAGTACTTCTGGTTAAAGGTGTAGTTGATTGATCTCAGTGTAGGATTCATTAGCATTTAATTATATTATGAATATTATATTTTCTTTGTTAGCAGCGAAATGCAGGTAGGCATCTTCTGTTTAGAGATCTCACTTTTTTCATCTATGGAGCTGAAACTGCATTTTATGGCTTGTTTTGGCTGGCTCTTAGATCAGTCCTTATAGGAGAGAGCGATTGAAGCCATGAATTTCACATTTGCTAAAACTCACCCTTGTGAGAGTATCCAGAAGGTGTGCTTGTCTCTTGTGAAGTTAAAATAACATGGATGTGTTCCTTCGGAAGACATCCCTGGTGCTCTAGTGACTCAGCATAGGCAGTGCCATTCAGTCATTTCTAATAATGGCTGGGTCTCAATGTTTGCTATGAGGACTTATAGCCAGTGGGTGGCGCTGTAATACCGGAGGACTCATTTGTTCTGTTCCCTTTAAGTAGTTATATTATGGGACTATTTCTTTACACGCTATGACTCTTAAGCTCTTAATTTCTTGGGGGTGGTGGTCGGGGAAATAGGTGCTATAAACTTAAATTAGTGACTGGTGTTACTACTTTCTGACTTAATTTTTTATTTGTATCTTTGATTATTTATAATGACTGATATTTCCTTTTATAGTCTCCCTCGCCCTGTAGCAAATGAAGATAATTTTCTTAGGCAAAGGAAACAAGCAAAGTAGGACATTAAAAGGTAAAATAATTTAGGAAGGGCATATTTTATTTCTTTGGATATTCTCTCAGATTATGTTATAATTTCTGCCTCACCCTAGAACCTTAGAACCTGAGTAATGACTTTATCATGTCTTTATTTCTAATGAATAGACTGAAATGTTTGTCTGCTTTTTTCCTCTACATAGATTTTTAAAAAATAGCTTAGGGTTAAAAATAAGTAGGAATTTCCTGTGTTCGTGTTCAATGGATTCTGTGTTACTTGAAGTTTATATGATCCCTTGAAACTGTCTTTGTTTCAAAAGAAAAGGGTGGAGATGCAACTCAGTGGCACAATGCTCGAGTAGCTAGTTTGAACTCCATCCTAGCACTGGAGAAACAAGACATTCAGAGTAAGTTGAAATCTATATGAAAACAGGTTTTTTGGGGATTTTCTATTTTAAGTCACTAAAAGCTAAAACATATCTCTTAATAAGTTATGTTCAATATCTCAAAAGGAAAAATTCTTTTCAGGAAAAGGTGGAATTTGCTTGGTTTCCAGATACATGATTTCTAATGCTGAGGCCAATATCACAATGCATTTTTAAAGGATTTTTTAAAAATTAATTCTTTAAGAAATTTATACAATATATTTTGATCATATTCACCTTAACTCCTCCCAGATCTACTACTACTGACTACCACTAATTTGCATTTCTTTTTTCTTTTTTTTGTTTAATGCTTTAACCCCAATTTATGTTGTCTATACACCCCTGGGTGTTGTGCTGTCCACTGGGGGGCAAGGTTGATTTATGAAAAGCCTCACCCTTAAAGAAAATTAACTCACTCTCACCAGACGCCACCAAGTCTCCATCGGTCTTCAGATAGGAGCGAGGTCCACAGACCCCTTCCCACTATGCTAGAGTGCTGACTGGCTTGATCTTGTGCAGGTCTTGTGCAGGCAACCTCAGTGGCCATGAGTTCATGAGTGGAGCGGTCCTGCCGGCTCCTGAAGACAGTCTTGTTGGGAGCCGAGTTGAAACGCCGTTACAAGATGGCGCCGGTTTCCTGCTTCCAGGTTCTTCTTGCTCGCATTTGGAGTAATTGCTCACATTTAGAGTAATTGCTCACATTTGGAGTAAACAAGTTACAGCGCAGGCGCAGGTGAGCAGTCCTTGCCGCCTCCCTCCATGCTAATGAGGGTCTGGACGAGTATCCAATCATTGACGTCACGTAGCCCTATGCTCTATATAAGCAGGGTGCTTTTTGCAATCAAGGTCTTCGTCAACAACACTTAATTGAGCGGCTGTCCTCAATAAAGCGTAAACCAGAAGAATCCTGTGTGTGGCGTCTTCCTTGCAGGCGAGGCGGGCGTCCACACAGTCTTTTCACCTTCTTCCCGCCTCCTCAACCTCTGGCTCTGACAGTCTTTGTTCCTCTTCTTCTGAGGTGGTCCCTGAGCCTTGGGAAGTGGATATAGACATCCTGTTTGTGGCTGAGTACTCCACAGACACTCTCTGCACTTTGGTCAGTTGTGAGTTTCTGCAGAGCATATTATTCATAGACTGGTGTTTGCTCTGGCTTGCTCCTCCATTGACTTGTGCAAGGAAATCTGTGTCACTTAATCTTAGCATGCCTGTTGTTTCCCTCAGGAGCACGTCATAGTCCTTCTGCTCCCTGTGCTTGGCTCCAACAAATTGCAAATGCTGCTTCTTTATTTCTGTGATAAACGATCTGGGTAGTTAAAATATATAAAAATTACTCTTACCAAAATTTTGGTAAGAGCATTTGTTATACTAAATGATTTTCTGTGTTTAGGCATGTTGTCAAAAACAGTAAAATCATGTTTTCTTAAGGGATGTTTTATAAAATAGAGATTAATGTGTTTTTCACAAAATAAGAGAAACAGTCCAGAAAGTCATGGTTAAGGTAGCATTGATAACCGAGTCTGTTTTTGTTTTTACTAGTTTCTGGTCTGAGGAGATCAAACCAGGACGCAGGTGGCCCGTTATTGTTATTATTATTATGGTTATTGCGAATCACATTTGTGTTAGCACTTCTCAGTTTGTATCAGGATTTGGAGCTGTAGGTTAGGTGACAGCTCACCCTTCCCATATCCGGCTCCAGCCTGGTTGGCCGTGGGAAGGATAACACAGCAGGTGCCAACTAGGAAGCTGTGGGGGTTGCGTGGCTCTTGGCTCAAAGTCTATTTATCCATGTATTCTAGCGAAGCAAGGGGAAACAAAGAACAAAGGCCCTTGTTGAAGATAATCCATTATTAATGGAACTAGAGAAAAGGTTCCTTTAAGTCCTTTATAAACTGGATCAGCCTCCTCACAGCCCCTCTGTCCCGTTTCTTCCTTCCTGTCCAACCTTTGCCACACTCATTCCTGTGCCCATGGCATCGGTGCTCACCTACCTGCGGTGCCTTTCTGTTCTCAGCCGAGCCAGAATCTCCAGATTTATGTTTTACTTCAAGTCTCCCTGGTGCCACCTTGTCCTGTTCCCAACACTGCTCCTTCCTTGTCCTGGCCATCTTTTGTAAGTGGGTGGTGGGGTGGGAGGCAGTTGCTACTGTAAATTAGAAAGGGTCTGGGAGGCCCGAGTAGCCACATTTACTTCCGAGTTCTGTGCTCACAGCAAAGTCACTTGTCTTCGGTGAATCCTCTTTGTCGTCTCCAAAAATCAATCTCACTGAACTTCATGAGGACTGAGCGAAACAAAGGTGTTTGCTTTGTACATGTTGCTGGTGAGGTCTCTGCCACTTGATTATGGTGTTAAATGTTAATAGTTTTGCATATAAAATGTGTATTTTTTATTATAAGAATATATGATGCTCTTGAAAACATTGAGCCAGATGAGATAGTCCAGACACAAAGGCAGCTGTTGAATGATTATTCTCCTGTTGTGGGACCCAGCAGGATCAGATGTATAGAGAGAGAACCAAGGTAGAATGCAGGTCACTGGGTGGAGAGCAGGTGGAGAGGGGTTGGGAGTTGCTGTTTGATGAATATAATGTTTGTGTCTGGGGAATGGGTAGTGACGATTGTACAATGTTCTCAATATATTTAATGCACTGAACTCTGCACTGAAACATGATCAAAATGCAAATAAATGAAAACTGAGAAAACCGTCCATTGCAGCACTGTTCATGTCAAAAAGTGGGTGGGACAGCCCACATGTCCACTAATGAATGCATTGTAGAATGTACATGCAGTGGAATATTGTTCAGCCACACAAGGAAACAAGGCACCGATTCCTGCTTTAATGTGAATGACTCTTCACAATGTTATGCTAAGTGAAAGACAAAAGGTTATCTATTGTACAGTTTCATGTATAGGAATATCCAGAACAGCTAAGTCAATAGAAACCGAAAGAGTCTTGATAGGACGAGGTGGGGGCAGGGAGTGGGAGGTGATTCCTTAGTGGGTGTGAGCTTTTATTTTGGTCTGACAAAAATGTCTTGGAGCTCGATAGAGGTACAAGATGAATACCAAGGATTGTCTATGTTAAGACAGCTAAATTGTGTGCTATTTGAATTTTCCTTCAGTACTAACTGTTGCTCTGGGATATACTGTTCGGGTGAAAAAGCTCCGGGGGTCATGCTGCCCTAAACTTAGTTTTAGTTTAGTCTCTTATTTTGTTGTCAAAGAAGTTGATGTGATTTATACACTATGCCCAGTCTTTTAACTCTTGTTTTTGGGGTGAGGAAGGTCCAACAGAATATCCTAAGAAATTTGTCTTTTTCATATGACAGTATGTTCTTATATAGAGGCAATTGCATTGTGTTCTGCTTCCCCATGGGGACTTCAATAACCTTTTAGGTTTTTATTCAGGCCCTGATAATGGTGATTAGAATAAATTTCCTGAATCCATGAATTCTAAATATATGACATTTTTGAACATCAAAAGATAATGGTTTGAGCAAGTCCCTGCCCAGCCCCAACAAACAAACAACTGGTGTAAACATTGAAACTGTTAGCTCGGTGGTTCTCAATCTTAATGCTGCTACCCTTTAATAAGTTCCTCACGTTGTGGTGGCACCCCTCTCCCCAACCATTAAATTCTTTTCGTTGTTACTTCACAACTAATTCTGCTGCTGTTATGAATCGTAATGTAAATATCTCATATGCAGGTGGTCTTAGATGACCCCTGTGAAAGGGTCATTTGATCCCCAAAGAGGTCGTGACTCACAGGTTGAAGACTGCTGTGTTAGTTTCTAGAGTGTGCAGACGTAGGAATGTTCTGGCAAGGAATGTACACTCAGAGGGGAAATTTCTCTTTTGGAGCCAGGGTTTAGCTCCTATCCCTTCAAGATAGTGGCAATCAGTGTGTTGCCGAGTGTCAGGGGACCCAGCAGAAAGTTAGCAGGGTTTTTGGTATAGAAACCTGAAGGACTCGTCACTTGGAAAGCAGAAGCTCCCAAGGACAGGTTGAGAAGATCCCGTGGGAAAATGTTTAGGGGAGGGAGACCCTTACTCCTGTCCACTCACCTCTCTGGTTGACTCCTGATGTGAAGCCCAGTGAAGCCCAGAAGCTTGCATCAATGCAAGCCACACAGTAACTTTACATTTGGCAGTGAATGCCTGAACACTTCTCCCTATGATGCAGTACAGGGAAAGGGCACCAGTCTATCCTCTTTGTATGCTGAAGCAAGAGCACGTAGGTACCACAATCTTCTATGTAGACAAACCTCAGAGACCTACTAATCAGCTAACTGGTGGCATTCAGAAAGAAGGAAGGGTACACAGCGAAGACATAGAAATCAACAGCATCTCCAGATGTTAGTCATAACCGTGAAATCTAAAAAATATAGTTCTCTTCACAATAGCATAAAAAAAAAACTAATAGTAAATTGAACAAAAGAAATGCAAGACGATGTGGAAAACAAGAAAGTACTGCTGGGAGAAATCAAGAAAATCTAAAGGAATGGAAATAAATATTGTGTGTTTGGGTCAGAAAACAGTAATGTAGCAACATTTCCCAAATTAGTCATGACCAAACTGCCAGCTTTCTCTTTTGTAGAAATTGATGAAGCTGAACCTAAACTTTCTTCTCAGAATATTTTAAATACGTATATAAGTGTGTTGGTATGTGACTGTGCACGCAGATGCCCACCCACGGAATCCTTCCAGAACTGGAGTTACGGGTTGTGAACTGTCTGATGTGGGTACTGCGAATCAAACTTAGGTCCTCTGGAAGAGCAGTAGATACTCTTAACCACTGGGCCAAATCTCCGGCCGTTGACCCTAAGTTTTCTATCCGAGTATAAAGAATCCAGAATAATCAAAGCAATGTGAGAAAAGGACAGCAATAGAGAACATACACTTCCTAGGTTAAAACCTATGGAACGAGAGTGATGATCCAGGCAATGCGATCTTGCCACAAGCATAGAATATTGGTTTCTGAACACAGTGTGAGCTTTAATTTTAAGAAGGGTATATAGGATATACCCATATCCATACATACTATGTTATATTTAGCTATCTTAACTTCAAAGAATTTCTTTAATTTCATTTGAGAGGATATGTTAATGCTAATCAATAAAAAAGAAACCCGATGTTAATATCGGGGAAAGGTTGTGCTTCTGTCTTCCAGGTTAAAATAGAAAGTTCTAGATGACAACTGATTTGAAACATCCAACTAGAGTTTCCAGAGACCACTGGACAGAGGAAGCATCTGATCTATTGGGAGGAGATGCCCCAAAAGAAAGCATAAATTTGTGACGTAGAGAAAAATAATGCTGTTATGTTTGCTGAACAGTATTGTATGTTAATTTTCAGCTTGACAATACAAGACTTAAATGCTTTTTGTTAGAGGAAAGTTAAGATAGAACAAACACACCTGCCACAGAGATAGTATGACAGTGTCTTGCCATGCTAAGGATAGTTTGTTTATAAAGGTCTATGGGCAATTGAAACACAATGTTTAGGTGTACTTCTCAAATTTGACTATCTGCAACTTTACATATTCTACCCAAAGTATTTATAATAAATATTCTGTGCTTCAAGCATTCAAATTTGAAGGACAAGAGATTAATGCCACTAACTCATTAAACCTACCAAAGTGTAAAATGTGGTATGCCATCAAAGTATTCAGTTAAATATGTTGACAGCAATGTAAAGACAAGAAATCCTCAAGTATTTAATATCTCCCAAGGAGAAGTCATTGATTGGAGTCTATAGCTTCCTGTTGGGGAAATATGATGCCCTCGAGGAAAAATTTCTCACTCAGAATTGACATGGCAATGGTATAGCTTGGATAATACTGTGGATTGTTTTTTGATCTTTTTTTAAATGACATGATGAGGGGATATCAGACCCCCTATTCCAGTTTGGTCATTCAGTCCAAACTAACTTGTGAAAACTGACAAGTGTCATTCACCTGCTTATTGCACAGAGCAAAAGAATAAGCGTTCCTTCAATTGGATCAGGGCACACCATTATGGCATATGTGCTATGCTTATTACTAAAGGGGCCTGTTCTATGGCTCCCCAGTAACTATAATATTACTTGTGCACACCGCACACTTCATACACGTATTAATGCTGAAATGTCCTTAAATGTTACTTAAAAGTTGGTATGTTCTCAGAGCAAGACCAGCTTTCTTGGTACCAGTGAGGCTTGAGGTGGCCTTGGCAGGCCTCATCAGTGATGATTCTGATACAGATGCTTGCTGAGGAATATTGGGAAGAACTGGACAGAAAGTTGACTGATATTTGCTGTGGCCATGGAGATTGCTACGCTGACTGCTATACCCTCTTGATAAGAACATTCAAACTGCTGAGTTTATCGAGGACTGGCACAAGCATTCTACAGAACTTTGGACTCAACAAGATGAGATAAAAGGCAGACTTGGGACAGACTGTGGCTTTATGAGGAGATGAGTTTGAAATTTTAAGGGAAATGACTGAAACGGACACTGTGAAAAGCTTGGCAGATATTCTAGTTTCATCTGATCTTGTGCATCATTTAGATAGATTCCTTATCCTACAGTCTTCATCATTGTTTTTATTGTAACACCTTCACTGGTGTTAAATTGTGTTATAGAGATATTTTCACAACATATTCATTTAAAACAGCTTTAAAAGGGGGGGAGAATGTAGTGGAATATTTGAACCAGATATTGTATAGTTGCATGCTCTGTCTTTGTAGGGTAGATTTCTTTAACTGTAAGGTGTATTTTCAGAGTTGTATGGGGGAAGAGTGCTTCCTAAAGCTTTTGCAGCCTGCTTCACTCTGTGAGACTTGCTCCCTGCACCTGTTCCCAGGTGTGCAGGAAAGCTAACACAATGAATGTAGTCCTCTGAAATCCTCATGTAAAAGGCATTTGTTTATGATACTACAAATGAAGAGTCCTTTTCACCTTTGCAGTCTTCTGCAGCCAGAACCCAGGGAATATCCTGGATTCTCCAGCTTTGACTTAAGCCTCTTGGGGTGCCCAAGTTGGCTGGCAGAGGCTGCCTGGTGTCAGGGTCTAGTCATTAATGTAAATAATGTCTTTATGAGTAGGACAGAGCTTTGAATCAATAATTACCTAGAGGCCACATGCTCTGGGTCAGTCCACCAGAGGCTTGGGCTTACACGTCATTATTATCTACTGTTCCTTGAATGAACCTGTCCGAGATATTAATATTTCCATCTACAACAGAGAGTAGTTAGCCTCCATGTGAGTGCTGGGAATTGAATTAACTGCTGCCATCTCTTTTGCACATATGCCCATTTTAAATAATGCACTGAGGCAATCTGATGGAAGATTATGTGACATTTTCAACAAAAGTGCTTTGAAATCCATATCTATACACAGAAGGATGACTTTAGACATTTGCCTCACACTAGAGACAAAGATCCATTCAAATTTGATCGTAGATCTTAGATGAAAACACAAAACCAATTTTCCTGGCTTTGGATTAAACATTAATTTCTTAGATATAACATCAAATAGCATAAAGGATGAAAGAAGCAAAAACAGAAATAGAAAAATTGGCTGCTTCAAATAACAATATCAAGACTATAAAGACCAGGGAGACATGGTCATGCCTGAAATTTCCAGCATTTGAGAGGCTAAAGTAGAAGTATCACTTTGAGTTCCAGGCCAGCATGGTTATATGTTATTCACGGTTACATGGTCTCAGTCAGGGTTACTGTTGCTATGATGAAACATATGACCAAAGCAAGATGGGGAGGAAAAGGGTATATTTGGCTTACACTTCTACACCATAGTCTATCAGTGAAGGAAGCCAGGACAGGAATTGGGCTAGAACCTGGGGTCAGGAGCTTATACAGAAGCTATGGAGGGGTAGGGCTTCCTGGCTTGCTTCCCATGGCTTGCTCAGCCTGCTTTTTTATAGAAGCCAGGACTGCCAGCCCAGGGATGGCACCACCCACAATGGACAGGGCCCTCCCCCATCAATCACCAACTAAGAAAATGCCCTACAGGCTTGCCTGTAGCCTGATTTATGGAGGCATTTTAGCTGAGGTTCACTCCTCTCAGGTAACTTGAGCTTGTGTCCAATTGACATAAAACAAGCCAGCACAGATCCTTTCTCAAAACAGATTACAAAAACCCCAGACAAACAAAACCAAAAATTAAAATAAGGAACCACCAACCAGCCAAACAACAGCAAGCCCTCAGAACAAAGCAAAGCAAAACAAAAAAAATCCTTGAAAGAATGTAAATATAGCTCAGATGTTGGAAGAATTTGTATTTTGAAAATCACATGCCACACATTCATGAGGAGTTTTTACAGCTAGGTGAGAAGACACTCCTACTAAGAATGGGCGAACAGACCGAATGGAGATTTCTTTAAGATCATGGAAGGCTGTCCGATGAGATTTAGTTATTGGAGATTCCCAAATGAAAACCACAATGAATACTACAGTGCACTCGTTAGAATGGCTATAGTGAAAAATAACAGGTATAGCGAGTGTTGTCAAGGATGTGGGGGATTTAGAACCCTGGTCGTTGCTTCTGGAAAGATAGCAACAGGGCAGCCTTATTGGAACGTATTTTAGGAGATCCTCAAAATGTTCAGCAGAGTCATGCCATGACTTGCCAATCTTCAGTGTATACTCAGCAAGAATAAAAGCCCGTCCACCAAACGAGTTCGTGAATGTTCACAATAACGTCTGTGCTCGTTAGTTTTTGTCAACTTGACACAAGCTAGGGTAATCTGTGGAGAGGGAATCTCAACTGAGGAATTGCCTCTGTTAGAGGCTAGAGTGCTTGCCTCGTATGTGAAGGTCCTAGATTAGTTCACAGCATCACAAAAGAAAAAAACAGATGTATGTATGGCAGGGATGCAACTCACAACGGTAAGAGGTTTCAATGGCCAAAACTTGAACAATCTGGGCAGCAAATTGTGTTGACTGATAGTCATTTATTAGTTCATATTAACTTAAATGAAGGAATGAAAAAATCAGTAAGAACAGATGAGTTTGCTCAGAAGAATTGTAAATGACTGTGTAGCTTCTCAGCTCTCCAGGAACGCACATTCTATTCCTTCAAAGTGGGCAGTCTTCTTCCCAAAGGGGAAGAGAATAACTTTAATGATGGTCAAACACCCTTCTGATTACTCCAATGTATCAAAGCCCATATCAACAGTGGTCATTCATGTTTAAAGAATGTGCCCTTGATATGTGATGAAAAAAAATCTCACTTCTTATTTGTGGGATTCTCCAAAACCCACAGCCCTAGTTTAAACAAACAAAAACAAAACAAAACAAAACAAAAGATCAGAAAATATGTAATAGAGGAGTGTCCTACAAAATGCCTAGCAGGTAATTTTCAGATTTGTCAGTGTCATCAAAAACAGGTGAAGTCTGGACCAAGTCTGGCCACAGCCTAGAGAAGGCAAACGACACACGGTAACTAAAACCGTTGTGGCTGTTTAGATGGGATTCTGAGGTATAAAACATTATGCAAAAACTAAGGCTATTTGAAAAAAATCTATAGGACCCTAGTAATGGTGTGATACACTTCACTGACTGTAGGAGATGTACAAGGGTGATGTACGAAGTCAGTCATAGCCCAGACAGGGTATGTGCTACATTCTCAACTTCTCTGTTAACACAAAACTAAAATCCACTTATTCACAGACAGACAGACAGACAGACAGACAGACACACACACACACACACACACACAGGGCGGGAGAGAGAGTGCAAGAACAACAAATTTGTTTGTTTGGAAGGCCTGTCCTTAATCTGTGTGCTTACTACAAAGATACGGTATTAACACCTAAAGGTAAACTGTGGTCTTGGTGCGATAGATACAGATGAATGGAACAGAACAGAGACTCTATCTGTAGATCAGCACTTAAAAGGCAAATAGATTTTTAGTAAAAATGTCAAAGTAATTCAATGTAAAAAATACAATTTTTATTTAGCAATTAGAGCTATAGCAACTGAATATCTTTTGGAAAAATTGCCTTTATCTCTCTTATTTATTTTCTTAAAAATTTATTTATTTATTTATTTATTTTTTATTCCTGGAGATATTCTCACAAGGCAGCCTAGGTTAGCCTTGAACTTGTGATCTTCTTGCCTGGCTTGCCTGAGTGCTGGGACTACAGTTGTGCCACTACACCTGGCTCACCTTGCCTCTTGTTTCTTTTACCCTTCCCTAAAAACATTTACCTCTCTAACTTAAGCACGAAATCTGAAATACCGAAGTGTGCAATGAGAAGTGTGGCGAGGTCAGCCTTAAATCTGTGACGTCTCAGCTAAAATTGTCCTGTGGCTGGGACACTTGATATGGTCCACTGACTGACCTGCTGAGTCCTCAGACAACCCTGCCAGGCATGTGGCGTCGATTGACCTCCTTTTAGAGATAAGAAACCAAGTTCAGGAAAGTTGTTTGCCTGGGTGATAATAGCCAGCCTGACGGATGCTCCTGGTGGCAGGGCCACAGCTGCAGAGGACCGCCCTGAGCGGGTTCAGATGCTGCGGCTGTGCCCGCAACATATCCTGTGCCTGGGTCTCTTTATCACCCTGGACCATATCTGAGGCTACAGGAGCCTGTGTCTTTCCTGGAAATGCAGCCCAGGACTGTGGGAGTCAGTCCTTACAGTGGGGACCCTCAGTGAGGGGGAGCAGAGCTGGTGAGTTAGCTTTCCGGCATCCTCCCCTTCAGTCTGACATTTTATTATTTTTAAAATTTTTATATTTTATTATTATTTTTTGTTATTTAAAATGATTTTTAAATTTAAATATATTTTGATCATATTCTTCTCCTGCCACAAGTCCTCCCAGATCCTCTCCCCATCCCTACTCTCCCAATTTGAAATTCTTTGGTGAAAAAAACCAACCAACCAAAAACCCAAGATAAAAACAAAAACAAACCCCTCCCAAACCAAGAAAATAAAATAAAACACTATGCCGCCCCCCCCCAAGAAAAACCCACCACCAAACTAAACCAAATAAAAACACACAAAACACTGTGGAATCCATTATATGATTGTCAGCTACTCCTGAAGATAAGGCCTGCCCTGGAGGGGTTGATAAACCCAGCAGTCAGACATTTTTAGATGCGTACTATGCAGTGCTTAGAATTACAGTTGGAGTCAGTCCTGCGACCTGCACCACTAACATGACTTCGCACCATTACATGACCCACCCGTGTCTTTCTTCCTGAATTTGGGATCATTTCTTAGAGAAATCTCTTGTTCCCGTGTCTTACTTTCAGGCTCCCCTTTGCAACCTGGAGTGGTCCTAGAAGACGGACAGATTGAGGTTCTGGAACCGGAGAGTCCAGTCACTGGTCAGATGGCAACAAAGGCGCTAAGTGGATGGTGACAGCCATTGGCAGGCTGTACTATGACAATTTCCAAAAATCACAGCTGCATTGAATTTGGGATGATGAGGGGCAAAACCAGAAGAGTCAGATTCTTTAGCAGCTTTAAATCTTACTGGGACAAATGTGTTGCCAAGTACTGACCTGTACTTTGAAGTTGGCCCTGTTTTGATAATTGTCTCAGAAGCCTTGAAGAAAAAAGAATTCAGGCAAGATCAGCCAACTACTGGGACATGCCAGGAAGCCAGAGAGGTTCCAAGGCATACCTAGTATCATGTGTTGCTGACTGTGGTTGAGACAAAACTCGTACTGCAAGCTTGAAGGTTGGCAGGGCTGAAAAAGGATAATTTGCCAGGTCACTCATGCTAAAGCCAGAACCATGAAAGGAAGGAGTCCCTTGGACCCAGAACAGGGTATCTTTTGAGAGTATCTCAGCAACAGAAACTTTCAGATTGTCCAGCATCTCCCAGGCCAGCAGAAGGAGCTCTCTCTTGCCAGAGAACAGCTGGCCTTTGAAAACAACTCATCTAAGACAGATGCTTCCCGGGCTAGTGCTTTCCGCAGGCTCTTCTTACCTCTCATTGCTCTAGACCAATAATCAAGAAAGCCTTACTGTACAGCATCCTAGCAGGGAAAGTCAGTGTCTGTCATGGAAGGAAACAGGCTAGTCACTTGACTTGGAGGACCTGGGTAATGCATACCTGGATAATGGCCTAAGGAAAGAGTCTTTTTTTTTTTTCTCTTTCTTATGCATTGATTTTTATGTGTATGAGTGTTTTGCCTGCATCTCTGTTTATCACATGTGTGCAATGCCTTTGGAGGTCAGAAGAGGGTGTTTGATCTCCTGGGACCGTAATTACAGATTACTGTTAGCCATCATATGCGTGCTGGGAATTGAACCTGGGTCCTCTAGAAAAACAGCCACTTCTATAAACCATTTAGCCTTTTTTTTTTTTTTTAACCTGCCTCATGTAGGAGTAATCTTAAGCGTGTTTGATGGAGGACAGGATAATTATTGGCACAGATATATTCTCTTTCAAATTAGGATCAAACACCTTGGAAGAATACCTAGGAATGACGTGTGTGTGTGTGTGTGTGTGTGTGTGTGTTTCTGTATATGTGTGTGTTTGTCATTGTACAGATGCACAGGTATGCATCCATGCACGTGGAGGCTGGAGAACCGTCTTGGGTGTCATCCTCAGGAAGACTACCAACCTTCTTTGAGAAAGGTCTTTTCATTGGACTGGAGCTCACCCATTAGGTCAGACTGGCTGATGGATGACTTCCAAGGATCCTCCTGTCTCTGCCTCCCTGACAGTGAGATTCTGAACACATGCCACCATGCTCAACATTTTTACAAGGACTCTGGGGATTGGATTTGGGCTTATAAGTCAAACATTTTTACTGATTGAGCCATCCATCCCCCTTTAAGCCTGCTTTCTGATTTGTTTTTGTTTGTTTTTCAAGACAAGGTTTCTCTGTTGTAACTCTGGCTGTCCTGGAACTCATTCTGTCGACCAGGCTGGCCTTGAACTCACAGAGGTCTGCCTGCCTCTGCCTCCAGAGTGCTGGGATTAAAGGCGTATGCTACCATTGCCTGACTTTCTTTCCAGTTTGAATGTGAAGATTCTAACTTGTTCACCTAGACCAGATTTGTGCCCTTTGAGGATAGGGGAAGTTTTCTACTAGTGCCCTTAAGCTGTAATCATTTATTGCACCTTGAACTGAGTTAAAGAAAGGAGGTACTTGGAGAAAATGTATGTGTCAGTTATCTCCTGGAAAGTCATGTGTGTTAACAATATCATCTAAGCGCACATCTAAGCATAATTGTCATATATGCCTTTTGAGTGTGTGCAATGGTTTGGAATATCAACTGTGCCAATTCATCTTTAGCATGAGAATGCAGTTACCTTAAGGAGTTAATGATCTTTAGATAGTGTGTGTCAGAGTGGAAGGCTGATATCTCTAGGGTGAGGTGCATTAGCAGCATTAGCAACATTAGCAACATTAGCCTTAGCAACATTACATTGCCACTTAAGAGAGTCAAGGTATTTTAAATAACTTTATTCTTAAATTTAACAATCTCTCATTAGAAATACTTTGGTATCAATACAATAGAAATATACTCATTCCCCTGATCCCACTGAGTCATGTCAAGTAACTGGAAAAGTTAGCATTTGTTGTCCCCAGTTTTTTTGTGGGGGGATTTTCCCCCCACAAATAATGACTACTATTTATTTATGTGGCTTAATATGGGTATAACTATATATATTTTTGGACTTTAGGAAAGAGAAAGAAAAGTATTCAGAAGAGAAAATTTCAGGCATTTCTTGGTTTTTTTCTCCAAAGTCTGTCCAGGTGGGCACTACGGCTCTCAGATGACTTTTTTCCCCAGTTTTGCCATTCTTATCCTTAAAGCTGTGAATTAAAGTAAAAAAAAAATCAGGTTATAAAAGAATCATAATTTTTACTCCTGAATGACCATTTCATAGAAGGCAGGAAAGTTGAGAACATACCTCAGATGTTTTAATCCAACAGCGAGAGCATTGTTTTAGTAGCGTAAAAAGATAGTAGAAATAATGAGCTATGGTTAACTTAGAGCAGGAGTAGGTTCAGATATAGGAGGAACCTAAGTCTACAAAGATCAGAAAAATGAGCAGAACAAATACAGTACAGGAGGATGGTATCCATTTCTCACTACCAGACTAGATGCACATTCCTTTACATCAATGTCTGTCTTTCGTGCATATCCTAGGACCACTGAGCAAAAAAGATGCTAATACTTAAACTATATTTAGTGATGGAATCTTTTTTTTTTTAATCTCATTAAGCTTGGTTGTCCAAAGGCTTTCTGACCTTTGGATATGCAATGGCAAGAATAAATTTATGTACGAGACAGTGCAAACTAATGCTTAGTATTAGTGCTTAGTATCTTTGAGTCTGTTCCACTGCTGATGAAGTGCTGGGTGTAGAAAACATTTTAAAAAATGTAAATGTGGAATTTATGATACTCCTTTGGTGTTCTGGTCTCATGCCTTAATATTTCAGGCCTTTGAGTATAGCTGCCTCAGTCATGTTCCAAAAGTCGAAAGATGCTTTCAAGGCACTGAGCAAATGATTATATTAATCATGCAATATTGCGTTCATGTGTAAAATGGCCCAAGAAGCAGCCATTTAGCTAATTGCACAATTTTGTTTTAATGAAACAATAAAAGGGTAGACATGTCCCCCCCCCACTTGTATGCCACACATTAGTTACCTATTAACCAAAGAAATAAGCCTATCTCCAAAGGCCTTTTACAAAAATGAGAAGGAATGGGGACCTGCTCCTGTCATGAGGTCATTTTCATTGCCATTTTATTTCTGTGAGATATTTTCATAAGGAAGGAAAAAAAAAATTGTCCTTTTCCCTTGAAAGTGAAGAGGAATGACCATGTCTAACAGCAAGACCGAGAATATTCCTTTGACTTCAGGAGGTGTCGAGAGAATTTCACTTGCTCAGTCAAGCAGGGTGGGCTTTTTGAGCTGCTGGGTGGTGACCCCTGAGGAGAAGCCTGCAGTCCCACAGCAGTTCAGGCAGGAGGCAAGGCTTCATGAAGGGCTGCTCTTGGGTTTTGTGGCCCCTTGCATTCCCAATGCCAAAAGAGAGCAGGGATAAGGGATTGTTTAAATGTCTGTTTGAAGGCAGGGACAACAGCCTGTTCCCTATTGTTGCCCCATCTCAAGAGTCTGGAAATAGGGCCCTCCCTGTGTCCCAGGACACGCAGTGAAGTCAACTAGCATCACATTCCTTTCTCTCCATTCTCTAAGCCTGTGGCAATAGCAGGTGGTGGTGTGGAGATGGAGCACACCAAGGCAGTGCAAGCACCAATACCCCAACCATGGTACCACCAGTTCCTGTCTTCTCCCCTTCTCTCTGCTGCTTTTCTCTGATCTTGTTTCCCTACAACCATTCACACATAGTTTTAGCTGCTCAAACTTGGTGGGAGAGAGGTGTCACTTCACCCTCAGTCTCCCTTTACCCCATCTGGCAGTTTCTGGCTCAGCGTGGTGTGTGAATGCTCCAGAGCTAAGGTTTTTTTCTACCTCTTTATCCCGAAGTACCATTGATATCTCTAAGGGCGCAGAACTGATCTGGAACAAGAACAGGTATGAGTGTGAGGTCTACCAAAGAAAACCAACTGCTTGGTGGTTGTTGATGTTGGGGGGGTAGTAGGATCTCACAGGATGCCTGCTGAAGCCACATAATAGTGTGTGTCTGGACCATATTGTGTTTACACAAGCAGATAGATATAAGATTACCTAAATTTTTGTCATAGTTTACAGTGTTCAAAATTTTAACTGTCTTTAGACTTTCTACTCTGGACTGCCTTTCTTCCTCCTATATACAGTGTGTGTGTGTGTGTGTGTGTGTGTGTGTGTGTGTGTTATGCATGGTAAGTGTATGGTATACATGGGAGGCCAAAGCAGGACTTCAGGTGTATCAGGTGTTCTCTTCTATCACTCCATTCCTTGTTGTCTTGGGACAGGGTCTCTCCCTGAATCAGAAGTTCACAGTTCTGGCTAGGCTGTGTGGCCAGTGAGATTCTGGGATCTGCCAATCTCTGCTGCTTCAATGGTGGGGTTACAGGCATGAAAACCCATGATTGGCTTTCTATACTGGTGGTTGTAATTTAAACTTGTGTCTTTATTTTGTAGACCAAGTGCTCTTACCCACTGAGCTATCTTTCCCATCTCTAAGATTACGCTCGAGATAAGATTTTAATATTTATAACACGTGAGAAGAGACTTGTATTTCTTAATTATTGTGTCTACTAAAATGATTAATATTTAATAGATGAGTTCTACGATAATAAAGGAATTGACTTAAATTATGGGTCTTTATTGAATGATTTCTTCTTTCTGTGTGTATGTATGTGTGTGTGCAACGTTGAAAAGTTCAATGTACAATGTACTTCTGAAATTGAAGTACATAGGTAGCTATGTTCCTAATGTACACAGATGGTCCCTAAAAGTATATGATAATATCATTGACTTGTTCTTAAAACTCATTCAAGCTAATGCCTCCATTCTGTATCCATGTGATGAGTTGGAAGGCAGAGATGTAAGCAATGTCATGATGAAAGGTAAGGAATTTAGAGCATTCTCTTTACAAGATACTTAGTTCAATAGTACAGGACTTTCTATTGTTACTTTGTCTGGAATGGATTTTCCTGTTTTCATAATTTTAGTTCAGTAGTTTGACTCGTGTTGTCTGGAAATATTAGTCACTTCCTGTCATTTTTCTTGGGGTAAATGTGTTAACATGGTTAGGGGGAGAAGGAGTAAGGGTGTTTAGGAGGAGCTGGCTACTATCCAAGACAAAAAAAGGTGGGGGGAGTTTTTGTTTTTACAGTGGGTTGTGTCCATGCTGCTGACCATAAATAGGGCATTCCTTTTCTCTACATCTCATGCATTGTTTTAAGAATGAATTTCAAAGGAAACGTTTTGTCCAGGAAACAAAGTTCATTCTCCAAATGGAAAGGGAATTTAATATCTGGAGCTTTCCATTGTGGGGAACTATTATTCCAGATTCTGAAGAAGATAGTGAACATTTCTCAAGAGGGAAGAAATTCTTCAGATAATTAAACTTACAATGGGTTCACCGAACTCAAGGACTTAAAAGAATGGAAGAATGTCTCTTTTAATGGTGTTGTTAGCAACGTAAGATTGGGTTAAAGGTTTGATGACCATCTTGAATTGTATAGTTCCTGCCACACTTCTATGAAACCATCAGGTTCTACTTGCTGGACTGGCTGGTACTTAATAGTTATTGCTTCTCAATGGTCATTCTTCCATTAGCAACATTTAAAATTACTTTACATTTCTAACGTTTAGAACCTGTGCATTTGTATAATTTGACTTAGATTTTTAGCTAAGATAAGCCTACTTACTCTAATTGTTTTTGTCAGATCCTTATTTACTTTGCTATAAGTGATAACCACTTGCTATATTTGAGTGACAACAAGGAATTTGAAATCGAGGAGCTGTCAGTTTGTGAAAAAAGTGTTACAGTTACTTTTCATTCAATGTTAAAATAGCTAGAGAGATACAAAGCTATAAAAACCTCACAGAGAATGAGAAATGCTGCTATATAGAAAATAGAAAAAAATATGCTAAGTTGGAGAAGACTATGAAAAGTTGAGTCATAGGTGATGAAGGATAAAACGACATTCTATTTTTAAAGTGTAGAAAATTAAAGAACCAAAGTTAATAAAACTATAAAAGTATAGAGAAGGGAAATATAACAGAGTAATAAAATGTCGAGAAAATAGTATGTGTCTCCCATTTTCTTGCAAAATTAAGGCTATGTGTTAACTTATGAGTAAAATGTAAGCCACAGGGAGGCACAGGCAAGTAGTTGCCGTTGGATTCTGCTGGGAAAAAATGTGTTTCTGATGATCAGTGTATTAATTAGCAGCCCCAATTAGTCACATGTGGTATTGCTCCTTTACAGAAGACACAGTTCCAGTAACTAAGGGCAGCCAATGCAATATTAAAACAAACCAAGACAGAGTTTTCATTTTTTTTGTTATCTTTTGAAGTGACTTACTTTGCTCTGGTGATAAAAATTCAGATCAGCGTTAATAAAAGCTGTCAGTGCACGTTAGTTTATGAGGTGGTCACGGAAGCTGAAAGTCAGAACGTTCATTAACACAGAGAAGACTGTCACATGAGCAAACAGCAGCGGCAGGCCCTGTCATTTTTATTACCTGTTAAAGACGGATCCTCGGTTCCATCTCCAGCTATTGGAACACCCAGGGGAGAGTGGCGGGCAGGGCTGTCTATGCTTTCCTCTTGCTCTTTCAGAGATATGGAATTTTTATGGGGAGCTTTATGGTTTGTGTTTTCATGAGGACTAACTTCTGATCTCTTTCTAGGAAGTGGGGTTGGTTTGGCTGGCTGGTAAACCTGACTACAGGGAGCTACGGGATGGTAGGATGGCTTCTCAGCCTGTCCTTCCTCCTCCTCCCCTTCATCATCAATCACAACCAGCTCAGCATGGATGACCCCGTCGTACCCTGTCAAAAGCTTCTTTTCTTCCTCATTGTCATCTGCCTGCTGATACCCCATGAAAATCATCGTTACGGGTTCCGTGTCATCCACATCAGAAGGCAGAGAATGAACGATGTTGTATCTGACATCTTCTGCCTCTTCCTGGTACGTGGGTGAAGAACACTGGCGTCCTGACTTCCCAGTGCTTGCTCTGTTGGGGCTCAGTCCCGTCCTTGGAGAAGCCTCATGTTCATTCTGCCTGATGTTCGATTCTTCCAAAGGAGTTGGCAGCCGATTTTGCCAGGTGTGGACCATCTCTTCCGCTTGCTGAACAGTTGATCGGACCTGAGGTGTTGGCCGAGTGGGGCTGGTGAGAGTGGGACCGTTGCTTCTCCCCTCTGAAAGCCCATCATTCCTATTGTGCATGGATTCATTTGCGTGGTTACCCAGTCCGTTTGCTTTCATCATTATCCTTTCTTGAAAGTTTGGTCCAGGGCTTACTCTTTCTCTCTGTGGGGTCATAGGCCTGCAGAACGGATTAGCATACACGGGCTCATGGTACTCTGTGGGTGATTTAGAGTTCCTTTCTGAGGCTTGTCTTAGGAGATCCTCCACTTCGACAGGTGCGAGGCCATCAGTGCCGTTGTAGGTTGTGTTCTGATTGGATCTGACTTCGTAGACTGACTTCTGCCCATCGTCGTACACCTTTATTCCCGTACTTTTAAAGTCGTCTGATGGGAGAGGTATGGAAGATAGAACAGTACTCTCTCCCGTCTTCAAATCTTTCTCAACCTTAATTTCCATGGCATACAAAGCTGTTAAAAGACAAATTTAACACAAGATTTAGTTCCCCTTTTGTCTCATAAAATAGTTTGTTCACGTGTAGACCCTTTGATGATTTTTTTATATGACATTTGAAAGCTTTTAGTCCAACAGTGGTGGCTTATACGTTTAATTCCAGCACTTGGAAGACAGAGGCAGCGGAGGCAGGTGAGTCTCTCTGAGTTCAAGGCCAGTCTGGTCTACAGAGTAAGTGCCAGGAAAGCCAATGCTATACAGAGAAACCCTGTCTTAAACAGAACAGAGAACAGAACAAAACAACAACAACAACAACAAACCAACTAAACAAACGAAAAAATCCTTCTGATTTGGTTGCTGGAGAGATCACTGCACAAGGAGGCCTGAGTTACAGTCCTAGCACCCATGTTAGAAGGGTGCTCACAACCTCCTATAAATCAATCTCTAGGGGATCTGATACCATCTGACCCCCCACCTGTATGAATGTGGTGCGCATAAACTCATGTACACACACATATATACATAAAAACACATCCTTAATTTTTTCTGGTTTTCTTAATTAGTTCTGTAACAACCAACCCTATAGCAACATGTGTCTTAGGAAGCGTAGAATTTTGGAAAAATAATTTGAAGTTGTGAAGAAGAGAAACAGATTCAAATTAGCTGGTATTTTCACAGGGAAGCAAAGGATATCCTTTTTCAGTTAAGGTAAGTGACTAGTCAGACTTATATACTTTTGCTTACTTAGTAAGAAGAATCTCTCTGTTCTTTACTTAGGAAGAATGGTCACACTGTAGGCTGCCGCAGGTAAAATGCCTAGTAGTAAATTCTTTGAGTTACCTCCTTGTTGGAAGCTCAGCTACCTACCAAAACTGTAAACTGCTCAAAGGTCTTCATAGTGTGGAGGGTGCTTAGATATGGTACTAGCACCAAAGAGGCGGGAAGCCTAGAACCTCATTTATCTCTCTTTAAAAAAAAACTATAATTGTATGTGTATGGGTGTTTTGCCTGTCTGTATGTCTTGCACTATGTGTATATCTGATACCCAAAGGAGACCAGAAAATGGCATCAGATACTCTGGCGCTGGAGTTATGGACATTTGTGAGCTGCCATGAAGCTGCTGGTTGTTGAACCTGGGTCATCTATAAAAGCAGCAGGTGTTCTTAAATTGTGGAACCGTCTCTCCAGCCACCCTCTTTTACCTTCCCAATTTAACACTACTTTCAAGAAGATGAAGGGCTTAAAATAGAGCAATAGCAACTGTACTGAGACAACTTAACTGGAGGGGGACTGGTGAGTAGGGGCCAGGGCTGGAGTCTGTCTCATGACCCAGGCAAGAGCCCCCTCGGCTGGAGTTCTAACCGGTGGAGGGAACAACATTCTTTGTAGAATTAGGATGAGTCAGTGCTTGCTTTTGGCATATCCCTACTTTCTCTTAGCTCAGTGTTTCTCAACCTATGGGTTGTGATCCCTTTGGGGTCAGTTGACCCTTTCACAGGGGTCGCCTAAGACCATCTGCATATCAGATATTTACATTACGGTTTATAACAGTAGCAACATTATAGTTATGAAGTAGCATAAAAGTATCTTTATGATTGGGAGGTCACCACAACAGAGGAACTCTATTAAAGGGTCATAGCATTAGGAAGGTTGAGAAGCACTGCTTTAGTTCGTCTTGTATTTCTTGTCTCCTCTGTTGCCTGACCGGTCATGACTTTCCTTCCCTAGGTACTGAATGAAACCTGCAAGATCTGCAAGATCCCTCCCTACCCATCTTTTCCCTGCCTTACATCTCTACCTCATTATTTTGCACTGTACTCCCTAAATAGTTAATTTAGTGAATACCTACCATGTGCCTAAGTGAGCTTGGTGTATAGTAGTTATTCATTAAATATCCGCTGAATGAATAAGTAAGTGATTGCTACCTGCAGACAGAGAATAGCTCCTCCTTCAATTCTAAAATTTAGTTTTCCTCTGTGACTAAACCTTCATTTCCCTGGAGACTTTAAAAGTTAGCTTTATGCAAATCATTATCCCATGAAGATAAATAATGCCTGACCTTCCCAAGGGGACATTTTTATTGAAAAAAAAATTTACTAACTCAAGAATATCTACTGGATGAAATATGTTGGGAGAGACATTTTTGAACAGAGAAGTATTAAATTGCTTCCTGCTTGTTTCAAGCCTTACTCACTCCTTATTATTTTGGTAGGGAGCAAAATGCATAGAATAAATACTTTACCCTTATTATTCCTAACTCTGCAAGCCCTGGGAACTGTCCCATAGCCCTGGGAACTTTGTAAAATGTACCTTTGCCTAAACTGGAAATGTAAGTAAGTAAAATATGAAATTGGGGTGGGGTGGGTTGGGCAGGGACATGGCTCAGTGGGTAAAAGCATCGGCTGCCTGATGAGTAGTGATCAAGCCGTGGAATCAACATTAAAAAAAAGCCAGATGTTATGGCATGCACCTGTTTTTAGGTGGAGTGGGAGGCAGAGACAGGAGAACTGGCCAGAAATTCATGAGTCAGCTAGCCTGCAGTATGCTGTACAGACACAACAAGAGAAACTCTGCCTCAAACAAGGGATGAAGAGGGAACTGACTCCCCAAAATTGTTCTCTGACCTCGATATGAATGGTGTGAAATGTGCACACCCACACTTACACACACACACACATACACACACACACACACCCCACACCACACACACACAATAAACTTTAAAGAACCCTGAAATTGAGACCATGCTGTTGAATGTAGGTTATCAAATACCTTTTCTATTTTGTTCATCTTCATCTTGTCCTTCATTTCTTTCCTTTCTTAATCTGGAAGGTACGTAGGAACTTGGAAGGTCAGGGATATTAGCATAGATGTCCTCAATTGACTCTGTAGGGTTGATGTGAATTCAAAATACGTGTGAAATATTTCTAATAGTGAAACAGAGCCAATGATCTTATGAAAATTATCTTTCTTCGACTACTACTTAAAACCGTACCTTCTGCGATTTCTTCCTTTTCCACCTTCACAGACTGTAAGAGAAAAGAGTTGCATGATGAACTTAGTTTAAAAAGTAAAAATCTAAATTTAGAAGCATTTCAAAGAATTATGAAGTTCAGTATCTGTGGATTCTTTTGAGAGGGAGTCATAGTTTAAAACTGAGTTACACTCACTCTTATTATATCTTCTGTAGTCTTCTCGACCAATTTTAACTTCTTTAGAATTGCTTCTTCATTGGCTGAGATCTGCAATTCAGCCTTTTCAAGATCTTGGATCTCTTTCTCAAGCCTGACAACAAAAAGGATACATTTCTTAATGCTGCATGTGATATTTATGCAATGGTCTCGATGCATCTTTCTCACATGCAGACTTAGAAGACAGACATCTTCTAAGCATGTAGCATCCTATGGAGCATCTTAGCTTCAGACCAAGTATCACACCTAATACATAGAAGGTACCCAACATGTGAACAGTTTTCAATCCAAGTCTCCTTGCTTTTATTTTTTTTACACAGAGACTTCCCATACATAAAGGTTAATTTTGATTGTCACTTGGATTGAAGAGTCCCCAGGATTAGTGAAGTATATACCTTTGGATGTTTCAGTGAGGATTATTTCAGGGAGATTTAACTGAGATGAGAACACCCACCACACCAAGGACTGAGGACCCAGACTGGATAGAGGAAAGAGCTCACCGGGCACTAACATCCATCTCCGTCTGTTTTCAATGTGATCATCTGCTGATATGCATCCTGCTGCTATACCTCCCTGTCACAACAAACTGTATTTCCTCAAACTCTGGGTCCAAATAAACCAACCCTTCCTATTTTAAGTTGCTCCTTTGACACAGTGACTAGAAAACTAACATGCACATTAGCAAGATATTCGGCTTTGGCCTTATTTTCTTTGATTAAAATGACTAATGTTGCTTTCATACAAACCAGAATAATTTATTTTATAAATAGACTTTTAAAGCTGAATGCGGTGGCACAGACATGATTATATGATTACATGATTACACTCCCATAGAGCCTGAGGCAGGAAGACTGAGGGTTTGAGGTCAGCCTGAGCCACAAACAATATTGTTCCAAAATGAGAGAGGGATGGATGGATAGATGGAGGAAGGGAGAGATAAAGAGATAGAGATGGAGAAAGAGATATTGATTAACTCAAAGGAATGGAACATCTGTAGTTACGTAGTTTTTAAAATTTGACTTACTCAACTCTCCATATATTTTGAAAAATAGTTATCATTATTAAAATTGGCTTAATAATCACAGATATTTAATAAATAAAATCCTTTTATATTTTATATTTTCTTTTTTTTTAAAAGATGGGGTCCTCACTATATAGCTCTTACTGTACTGCTGTACTGGAACTCACTGTGTAGACCAGGCTGGCCTTCGACTTATAGACATCCTCCTGCCTCAGTCTTAGAAGTGTGGGGATTAAAGGAGTGTGCCACCACACCTGGCCTTGTATATTCTAACATCAAAAATGGCACTGTTTTAAGCTCCTTGAGCACTGTGCTATTTTCTGAGTAGGGTGAAGAGATGGGGAGATGGACAAAATCCCAATATAATGGTCTCAACTGTTTCTGTTACAGAGACTACATTTTCTGTGGTGTGATGGTGGACGGGGGAGGGGGAGGGCGGGCATACTGTTAAACATACTCTGAACTCATAACCAGCATTCGGGTGAACTCCAGGAGGAGTCATCATGACCTGTGCTCTGCAAGATGCCAGTGACCCTGGAAGTTGCAGTTACTGAGGCTGGCCCTTCTAGCTGTGAAACACGTGCAGTCTTAGCCAGACACTCTGAACTCGAAAGTCAGCCGCCTCAGAGGATGGCTGAGTTGATGCAGCAGCTGGCCCAAGAGATGACAGCTGTGGGTATTCATGTCAGCTAACATGATTGTCAGTTCTCTTGGCTACCTTCTTGAAGAGGGCCCTGGGCCTGGCTGCTCCAGGATCTTGTGTTATTTTCACAGCAATAAAAATACCAGGGTGTGATTGCCTTGGCTGTTCTGGCCATTGCTTTACTTCGAGGTTCTGATACTGATGCTGCTTCTGGCCATTAATAGCTATGAAGGTTTTCTTGCACATTATAGATCTTCAAGTGAATTATAGTACTCCTGTTTTCTTAGGAGTTACTAGGAGATGCCTGCCATTAAGAAACATTCCTAAAGGTCTCTGGTAGCATTTTCCCATTATAACATGTGTGAATTATAGCAGAATTATAACATGTGTGCTGAATTACAAAATGTGTATTGGTCCAGTTTGGTAGAATGGAAAACCACTAAATGTGATAGACATGGATTCTATAGTCTTTGCTATACATTATGCCCAATTCTTCCTTCCTTCCTTCCTTTCTCCCTTCCTTCCTTCCTTCCTTCCTTCCTTCCTTCCTTCCTTCCTTCCTCCCTTCCTTCCTTCCTTCCCTCCCTCTTTCCTTCCTTCTTTCCTCCCTTCCTTCCTCCCTCCCTCCCTTCCTTCCTTCCTCCCTCCCTCCCTCCCTCCCTCTTCCTCCCTCCCTTCCTTCCTTCCTTCCCTCCCTCCCTCCTTCCTTCCTTCCCTCCCTCCCTCCTTCCTTTCCTTCCTTCCTTCCTTCCTTCCTTCTTTCTCCCCCTCTCTTTCTGTTTGTTTTGAAACAAGGTTTTTCTGTGTAGCCTTGGCTGTCCTGGAATTTACTCTGTAGACCGGGCTGACTTCAGATTTACATAGATCCGCCTGCCTCTGCCTCCCCAGTGCTGGGATTAGAGGTGTGTGCCACCACTGTCCGGCTATACTCATTTTTTTAACCTCCCCAAGACCCACTTTTGCAATGTGCACAGTGAGAATAACAATACTTGACTTGTCTTGTTCAGATGTTAGGTGAAGGTAGGAGAGATGGTGAGTATAAAAGCCAGTTGAACATGACAGGTAACAGGCAATGAGCCTATCCAGGAGAGAATTCTCAAGGTTTTCCACAACACATTCTCCCTTTGTCTCCTTTCACCACCCGCTAAGAGTTCTTCTCCTATATGTATGCTAGACACAGCGAGTAAAGGGGAACCTGGGTAGAAACAAAAGAGGTTCAAATGACTATAGCTCCGGAATCTCAGCATCCAGCTCTGGAATGAAAGAATCTTAGGCCAGAATTCTGCTTCATTTGCCAACTTCCTTTGTGCCTTGAGACTAATCACTGAGAGTAATCATTGTATTTACTCATTTATGCATCCATGTAATTTTTTTAGCCTCTTTATTGTACCAGGAACTATATGGTATTCTATGTGGTATTGAAGTGATAGTAAAAAATGAGAGGTTGACATTTTAGCAGGGAATATGTTAATACACAGGCTGGCAGGGTTGTTTTGTGAAAGACCTGATGCAAAATATTTTAGGTTTATAGTCCACATATGGTTTATGTTATTCATTCATTTCCCTGTAATCTTTGCTGTGTAACTCTTTAATTTTATATATATGTATATATATATAATGTATATATCATCTATCTATGTATATCTATTTATTTCTCACCTATATGCACACTCGTGTGTGTGTGTGTGTGTGTGTGTGTGTGTACCATTCCTATTTTGTGTTCATAAATACAGGCCAGAGTTATATAGGTTCTAGGCCATCATTTGCCAGCCTGCACATGTGCATTCATGTATGTGTGTTTGTGTATGAATACACACACTTACTTACTTATACACATAGGTATACATACAATAAGCATATGTGTATATAAGCACATATATATTTCTATATGAAGAAAAATATTTACATACAAAAATAGGATAATTGGTTACCAGGATTAAGGGCACACAAGATCGTCCAGGAAAGACTCTTTAAACAAATATTACTTGTGAAAAGAAATGAGGGTGGAGGCTAAGAATATGCTTCTCAGAGAGCAGGGTACTTATGAAACTTGAGGTAAGAGCCGAAGGAGTAAGGAGGAAAGAGGTGGCTAATGAGGGGAGACTGCAGGTGGCAGGAAAATACAGGACCTCAGACATAGGAAGATTTGTGGACTGGAGGGTCTATTGCCATATCAGTCTCGGAGGCTAAGCAGGGTCAGTCCTGGTTACTACTGGGATGGGAGACTGCGCTGGAGAAACAAGCATGGTGATAGCTGTTGACAGTCTTGATGAAGATGCCCAAATCTAAGGTGGTTGATGTTAGGAGGGTGAGAAGTGGAGGGATTCTGGAAGTATTTAAAAGAGAGAGCTTTTGTTAATGGATTACAAATTACAGGTGGAGAGAGAAAGAGAGAGAAAGAGAGAGGGTGGAGGGGGGAGAGAGGGAGAGGGAGAGAGAGAGGAATGAGGCCATTGTTAGAACTGAGTAACTGGAAACCTGCAAATGTAACTGGTCGAACTGAATTGGTAGATTAAGGCAGGGGACTGGTGGAATGAATTACATCTCAGACAGTCAAATGTGATATGGAGGTGATGTTAGATGTAAAATCTAGAGCTCAGAGGAGTCTGGGTTTGAAGACATGCATTGGAAGAAGTATGTATAGCCATATGCGTGGGTAAGATTTCCTAGAAAACAAAAACGGTAGACAAAAATTCCAAGCTTGGGACCTGCAGGATAGCAGAGAGGGTAGAGGTGCTTGACAATGGAGTTTAGTCCTTAGAGTCCGTATGGTGGAAGGAGAGACCTGGCTCCAGCAGGTTGTCCTCAGATCTCCACAGGCACACTGCAGCACATGAGCATTCCCTACCTCTTCAGAACAAGTACATAAACATGTATTTTTTAAAATATTAAGATTGCTAAAGGTCTGGTCAATGTCAAATGCTCATCAGGGCTTAACTAAGAAACAAAGGAAGTGGAGTACAGAGCAATGCTAACTTTTTCCTGTCTCTGACTCTTTCTGACTTAGTTCTTAGTCTGCCTGGCTAGTGTCATGTTGGCGAATTGTGACATGTACTGTTTTGGGAACTGTTTCCTTCTGAAGAAAAGGCAGATGATAAGGTGATGCTGTACGGGTTACATGGATGGTTTTTAGAATAATGTGATAAGAAGATGAGGCTAGAGGCTTGCTGACCCTATCGAGAATTTGCTAATGAATGTTTGTGAAGCTTTTCAAATCTCAAGGTGAGAGTTGCAGGACTAGGAGGCTTCCTAGCGACACATCACGACATGTTTGAGAATGCTAAACAAAAACAAGCACTTCCTTCCCAATCCTCATTCCTTAGTTTCAGTCAGGACAGAAAGGAAACTTGGTGTCTTGGTGGTAATTAGAAGCCTCTTGTAGGAGGAGCATACTGATAGAAAACTTCTCTTGTTGTACACACTGAATTCACAGCTCATTTTTTTATTACTGTATCTTGATTTCTCACTTATGTCTCTTATTTATTGATGTGATCATGAAGAGATAAATGTTAGAGATTTGTTTTTCCTCTGAAAGATTCCTAAAAGATCAGGATGTTGGCTTAGTGGTGGGGATTTAAGGAAGAGTGACTAAGAATAAAGAACTAGAAATTCCCAGAGTCTCTCCAGTTGCTTAGGACTCAGTGGTATCCAAGAACTCAGACCCTCTATGTAGCAGGGATGGCTGAGAGCAGGGTGAAATCACACTTAGTCCCTGCTTCACCTATTGCCACAGGGAGGCCAAAGACAGTTTTACTACTGTCACATTGCCTGTGCCACACATTAACACAAGTCCTGCTCTCATATACAAAGAAGAGTGCGCCTTGTTATATAGCCCAAGTCTTGTATGACCAGCTTCCCAATCTCAATCGTGGTTGCACCAACTATATATTAACTAAGATTGCTTCCTCTTGGGGAAAGACCTTCTCTTCTCTTGAAAACCTTTAGGAGTGGATAACTTGCTTTGCCTGGTGGGACTGAAACGTTCTTAATTTAGACATCTGCCATATTGCTTGCTTTGTCGTTAATAAATCACCTGAAGGACAACTTGTCTCAGCATCTCCATACTTTCTCTCCCTAAAAGCCTAACAAGAGAAGGCCAAGAATAGAAAGGGAGGTGGCCTGCCAATTGCCATGCTTGATAACACATCAGGTGTTTGAGGACCATTATGGTGTATAAGAGCATTACAACCAGAAGGCAAGGACTCTTTTTGAACATTCTCGGTAGAGTGGTTAGCAATGCTCTCTGGGATGTTTGAGAAGTCTGGAGATGGTTTTTGGTTGCCATAACCGGGTACTGGAGTGCTGTTGATATCTATGAAGCAGAGGTTGGGGATGCTGCCAAATATCTCACAACACACAGAAACAATTCTCTCATAAGATGATATCTGGTGGAATATAGTCTTCCTGTTATAAGACTTATGAAAGATGCATTGTCATCTTGCTTGGTGTTTTAAAATTTTCATCATTGCCTCTTCCTTCTCTATTTTCCCCTTTCTAATATACATAAGTGTACATTTGTCTTTCCCCCTTCCCCCATTCAATGGCCATATAAGAACATATTTATTTCTGCTTTAAAGGTCAAATGATGTAGTGTTTACCCTAGAGACTCAGGCCAAATCTCTTCCAAACATATATTTAGGAAACATAAAGAAATTAGCTATTGTAAATGAGGTATTGGGGGACTAGAGAGATGACTCAACTGTTAAGAGCACTTGTTGTTCTTGCAAAGGATCTGGGTTAATGTCCCTAACACACATGCTGGTCTGCAACCATCTGTAACTCTAGTACCAGGGAATTCAATGACCTCTTCTGACCTATGGGAGTACTAGGCATGCACTTGGCACACATAAATGCATGTAAGTTAAACACACATACACAGAATATAATGTAAGTAAATTTAAAAAAAAACCCTGAGATATTGAGAGGCTATATACATGCTCAGATGTATGTATTTATATGCACATATGTGCATATATATCCCTATATCTGTATATGTGTGTAAATTTATGTATATGCATAATACACATAATAGTTCATTTTTTTTTTTTACAAGAAAATCATATAGAGATGCTAACTCTAACCTTCACCCGACTGTTTCAGTGGATGGCTTAGAATTTCCTTAAGTGCTGCCCTCTGGTCTTTAAAAGTATAACCTTTCAGAAATGGGAACTGAGCTCCTTGAATTGCTGATTCAGTTTGGTGAGAGGCAGGCAGCAGAGAAAAAATATCCTTTCTGATGCCTCTGGGCTGTTACGTGGGGCCTGATGGAAGAGTCAGTATCTCTCTTAACTGCTGAGAGATGGCGGGCAGGCATCATGCACCAATTTAGCTGAGTAGAGGACACGAGAAAGCGTTCTCAATGCGATCCATTATTGGAATCTTTCTTCTCCTTGTCTATTTGCTCAGGGGGGAAAAGAGGGCTATTTCCACAAGCTTCCCATGTGAAAACAGGTGGCTTTCATTTCATGCTCTGTGGTGGTAATAACCTCCCTTAATGATTGGGAGATAATGTCCTCAATCCAATTCTAACAAGAAATTTTTTTTTTTTTGTCTTAGAGAAAAAGATTACAAAGAAATTCTGGATCAGTCAAGAAGAGGTTATTTCAGAAGGCATTTTTTTTTTCTTCTGTAGCTAAGGGTCCATTATCTCTTTCAGTTTTTGGTGGCATTAATAAGGACTAATAGTCTGATGGAGTTCACCATTAGGAGCCAAAAAGAGTGGAACTCATCAGGGAAAAAAAAACAAACAAAGAAATAAACCAACCACCAATCCAATTTAAAAAATTACAGCCAAAATCTTTCAGTACTGAACATGTTAGTGATTAGAAAAATGTTCAACACGTGATCCATGTTGACACAGTACTAACTGTGGTCTAACACACCTCTGAGTAGCTTCCTAGCTCCATTGGAAATGTGAGCAAGCAGGGCATCTGAAAATACAACTGATCCTGAGGTTCATAGGCAGTCAGAGACAGTATGGAATTTAAAAGCAGATCTCTGCCTATTCTTTCCCAGTTAGCCACTGTGGAAATAAGTCTTAAAACTGAAAACTGATTTCTGTGAACTTAATTGTAACATTTTGATTGGCAGTATAAGAGGGGCATGTTATTGTTCATGGTAACAAAGTGAAGAGTGAGGTAGCCATAGCTACTAACACTATCTCAGTCATTAGGATTGACACCGATGGCCCACCCCTCTTCAGCACATGGAGGAAGACAAAAGGGTAGCTTGTCCTTTTTAAGGAACTCCTCCTTCTCAAGCCTCGACTTCGAGAGGCAAACAGAGTAACACTTCCTCGGCGTTATCAGCTTTGCAGTGATATTTGTGATGGAGTCTTGTAGTAAATTTTGGCACAAAGAACATCTTAATCTAAGTTTTCCTTTTCCTTTTTTTTTTTTTTTCCGGTTTGGCCTAAACTTGCACATAGACCAAACTCGCCTTGAACTTTCTATAATCCTCCTGCTTCTATTTTCCAGTATTGGGATTACAGATGTGCACCACTGTGCCTAATTTGAATCAGTTTTGACAACCTTATTCCCCCTTCTCCTGAATCCATTCCTCTTTTCTTTTTAGTAATACCTGAATGGATATCTTCAGGTAGATTAGATGTCCCATTTTCTTGTGTGTTTAGATGTTATGGATATTTGGAGGTAGACTAGATGTCCCAGTTTTTCTTGTGTATCTAGATGGTGTGCAAGATAATAGTAACACTTTTGCCCAGTAGAATGTTAGCAGATGTCTGCTGCTTTCAGATCATATCCTTAAAATAGAGCAGCTTGCCCTCCATTTATCTCTCCTGCCTAACCTGGAATGCCATGGTGAACTGATTTTGAGCATACTGCCAAGCATATACAAAGGAAGAAATGGAAAGAAGCAGGGTCTCTTCAGCCTCTCAGAACACTGATATCCACTCCTATTGAATGTTTTCAGTTAATACTTTTCTGTGTGAGATAAATGAGGCTTTTTATCTCATATTTAACAGCACTTACGTAGACTCCTTTAAAACAACAGAACAAATGAACTAACCATTGTATAACTTCATGGGGGAGAAATGAAGATGTGACAGATTTTGGGTTTCTTTCATTGAGCTGAAGAATTCTTCAGCAGTATTTTGCATTTTGGGTAATGAACTAGCAGAAAAGGGATCTAAAAGTCTTTTCTCCTAGGGATAAAAAAGACTTATTAGGTTTCCTAATAATATATAAAATCTGATATGGTTTATATTGATAGCTCATATATTTTTGCTTCACTATTTTTAATTAGAATAAAATTAACAACAGGTTAATGTTAAATGGCTAAGATTTCTGGTAAAGAACAATCTTTTAATTTACTTATTTTTAAAATCATAGCCTATCAGTGAATCCCTCTGGAAATTCAGTGGATGTTATTGATTATAAACATGTGATAACCTTAGTTAGATGATTTTCACTGGGGACATTAGTTACTATTAGTGGATCAAAGATTAAAGATATTACCAAACTAGATTTCCCAATAAAATTGATTATATGATCCTGGCACACTGGCTCATGCTGCCAATCCGAGCACCCAGGAGGAGAGGCAGGAATAGCACTACAAATTTAAGGTCTATTTAAGGCCTGGGCTATAATGTGTGACCCCATCACAAAAAAAGAAGCAAACAACAAAAAAATTTAAGGCATGTAATCTAATAGAAGAGGAGATTTAGAAAAATCTATTTTATTTTTAAAATTTAAGCACTAGTAATTTTGATGAAATATTTAACACCTTTACCAAGGATTACATGCCCAATTTATTTGTTTTGTTCATCTGACATAAAAGCATATCAAAAAGATCATGCACATTGCACAGACATGTAGGTAAGGCCACAGATTGCTGTTCATTGTAAGAAGGCTTGTGTATAATAAAGAAGAGTCACCTAGCAGCGTAACAGTCGCATGGTGTAGGTAACCAAGCCAGGGAGTGAAAGGGCATTCATCACAGCAAATGTGAATTTTGCCCTGAGCTAGATTTGTTGTCTCTAATCCCGAGTTTTAAGAATAGGGCAAGGAACACAATGCAGCTTTCAGAAGACTAGAAGTTGAGAGACAACACAATGATGTGGAAACAAATGTCAGTCTGTGCTGAGGACTGGAAACAGCAGATGCTTAAGAGAGCTAAAAAAAATTATAATCATATGCAGACAACCTGTGCAAAGGTGAGAGTCTGGTCTCCTAATAGAACTCTGTACATAGTCAGAGCTATTGGATGGGCTGATGAGACAGAGCCTCATGGTTTGCCACTGCTGTACAGACGGGGGTGGGGGGGCATCAGAATAGTTCATACCTGCTCAATTTGAGTAAGGTGTCATTTAAGAGTGTCATTTAAGAAACAAAACAAGAATTCTCTTTTAGAGAATCATCCACACCATGTGCAAGTTATTAGAAAGGTCATTTTCAAATGAATGCCAATGCTCACACACTGGAGACTGCTGTGGCAGAAGGGAATTGGCTAGGTTGGGGCTTCTCAAATGTCCCTGCAGGGCAGAAATGGACTGTGTAGATTTTAATTAGAGCATGTGGGGAACAGAAGTACTTGCCGAACACTTAACAAGAGCAAAATAATTGTAATGATAATTTGATTTGATCTCTGACTAGATGTCCTGAGTTTCCGGGGTGACTTTCAAGTACTGTTGTTAACTCAAGACTGCACAGCCATGATTCTACTCACCTTTTTTTTTTTTTTTTTCCCCAATTGTTAAATTTAGGGCAGGGTCAGTCAGGCATGGTGGCCTTTAATCTCAGTACTAGGGAAACAGAGGTGGGTGGGTCTCTGAGATTCCAAGGTCAGCTTGGTTTACATAGTGAGTTCCAGCAACAACTCTATAGTAAGATCTTGTCTCAAAAAGGGGGTAAGGGTAAGGGAAAAAAGTCTTTCTAGTAAACAAGCCATTTGAAACTATTCAGCGAAGTGGAAAATGATACTCAGAGATCTAGCTGGCCATTGACTTTTCTTCAATCAGAATTGGCCTCTAGCACTGAGCCTTGTAACCCTTAACATTTGTCTCCAACGGTGTTACAGAGTAGCTTCTATACTTTCTATGTACTTCAGTTTTACTTTGTTTCTTTGTGTTGTTTTTCTTACTTGATTTCAAGAAGAAGGTTTTATTTTTTTGAAGAACAACAAGTATGAATTCCAATCCTAATATAACATCTGAGATCCAAGTTGGGGGTGGGAGTTCACTGTGGGAGGTCCAAATGAACTAGGCAATACTTGTCTGATGGCAAAGGATATTTTCCAAGGGATGGGTGTGGTTGGTCTTGGAGTTGGTAAATATTCCCTGGGAATAGAAAACCTTGGTCTCCATGGCAGCACAGACCCTTCCTCTGATGCAATGTCTCTCCTTTTGAAGATTTTTTTTCTTTTTTCTGTAGCTAAGACTTAGAGGATGAATTCTTAAACCAATTTGCCTCTGGTTTCTTTTTCTTTCTTTCTTTCTTTCTTTCTTTCTTTCTTTCTTTCTTTCTTTCTTTCTTTCTTTCTTTCTTTCTTTCTTTCTTTCTTTCTTTCTTTCTTTCTCTCTCTCTCTCTCTCTCTCTCTCTCTCTCTCTCTCTCTCTCTTTCTTTCTTTCTTTCTTTCTTTCTTTCTTTCTTTCTGTGTTTCCTTATGTATTCAGATCCAAAGATCTTCAACCTTCTTGTAGAGGCGCTTAAATTTGTATTTTAAGGCATGGAATGCAATTGAGGATGAGAAAATGTAAATGTAAAAGTACTTTAAAAAGTTAAAGGATCTAAAGAGAAACAAATATAAATATATGTGTTCTCTGGGGAGCTTGTGACTCTGGAATCACCTTCAGAAGAGACGAGTGGAAGGCAAATTCAGTGAAATGAATCAAGAACTAGCTTCAGCCTTCTCAAGGCCTGGCTGTTACTACATTTATAACGTCTGTTCTTCCTTTCTTTATGGTAAAGCTAGGTTGGGACTGTCTTTGGAGGATAGTTCAGAATAGTGCTTGGAACACTGGCATCACTGGGTTGAAGTGGTGCCATGGAAGGACCTTCAGAGGTTGACTTAATCCACCTTAATCCACCTGTCAATCTTCTATGGTGGTGGGTATTTATTCTGGGTCAGTTATCATTCAATCTCTGTTTCTGATGACATGAGATGAGATTGTTAGGTATGAGCAAGAGAGAAGGCATGGGGTTGGGCTGAGAGGATAAAAGAGCTTGAAGAGAGGAACTGAAAAAAAGGGATAGTGAAGTAGTAAAAACTTGTTGTCTACAACTCAAAACCTGGGCGCTATACCATGTAACCTTCTCTTGAATAGCTGTGTGCTTATTATTTTTGTTTTGGAAAGAAGCTTGGGACTTTTTTTTCAGTTCATTACTATTCAAGCTATTCATTATTCTATTTTTAAGTCTATCCATTCACCTAACTGTCCACCCGTCTACCAGCTACTGCCCATATTAACCTATAAACCCATCTATTCAGAGCTATTAGTGTGTGTGGGTGGGTGGGGTATGTGTATGTATTTTGTGGAATGGGTAGCCTTTGTTTCCTTTTTTGTTTGAAGTTTGGTTTTTACTTAGCTTATTTCGTTAAGTTAAAATAAAGACTCTTGAATTAAAAATAACTTATCTATCTGGGAAATTAAAAACTGCAGCAGATGAACTATTACAAATCTGGTAAACCAATTAGTCAAACATGGAGAGTGAAAAACATGTTTGGAATGATCTTAATTCATTTAATTGCCTCAGAATGCTTCTTAAGTGTTCCCAGGCAACAGAACTTTAATAAGAGACAAGGGGTGGGTTTCTCACCCCCCTCTTTTTCTTTCTCTTCTCTCTTATGTTGTCACAGGGAACAGCTTGACTATGTCCCTGCTATATGGTATTAGATTTACTTAGCTGGGTCAAAAGAGGAAGGCAGAACCATTCAGAGTGTGCTATATTTTCATCCAAATCTCTTGCTTATTTGATGAGGCATTAGTTCCATGAAGGTATGAGTGCCCTACACAGGTGAATAAGATCATTAAGCAATGAAGGACTGAACTTCATATTTCGACATCAATATTTTGGTTTTCCTTTTGCAAGTGAATCTTGCCTACTGTGTTCTGAGTTAACCAAGTGGATTGTTGTTATGTGATATTGAGCAGAACATATTGTCTCGTATTCTATCTCCCTTTATGGAGAGATTTTTTGAGTTATGTGGGACGTGGCTTCAGTTGTTGTCACAACCCACTTCTTGGCATTTCTCATGATGTAGAGTCACACAGAAATCCAAGACTTCACACATACCTTTGCCCAACTCTAATACGCTCAGAAAGCTGCTTCTAACTATTTGGGCACAAATGAAAGCTTCTTAACAGAAGGCAAAAGGTCAGAAGGGTCCTTGGGAATATGGAAAAAAAAAAGCTTAGCAGAGAACATTTAATCATAAGTAGCTTAGCTTATCCTTCTCGAAGGGAATGCAGTGTGTTTGCATCATTCTCCTTGGCAGTTAACCTTTTACATTTTATGCTTATGACATTTCTGTCAAGCACTCTGCATGTGCCAATTAAAGTCAGAGGTCTTTGGACACAGTTCAAGAAGTAAAAAGTGCCTGGAGAGGAGCTTGATTAAGAGCTATTTCAGTTCTGGAGAGGTACAGGGCAGGTGCAGGAAAGGACCCAGGATGGTAATGGCAATTTGCTAGGAACACAGCTCCTTTGCAGATTTCTTGAGCGTGTGTGGGGAATTCTGGATGCCCTTTTAAGTGCGAGGCGCAGTGCAGCAGTGAAGTGTGAGAGCAGGACTTCTATACCAGTGTATATGTTTGTGTGTGTGGCTGTCTAGACCGAAAGGTCAGGACACCTGTGTCAATAGTCATGGAGTAAATGGTCAGAGGTCACCAGTCAAACAGGGATCCTTTAAGAGACAAACTGAAACTCTGAGCAAAGTTGTTTAGAAGATATCTAATGTAGCTAGCTTTCATCCGAGAACATTGCCTGCTCAGGTATTAATCAGGGAACTAGGCAAAATACTTACTCAGTAATATGTTCCTGGGCTAGGGCTGTGACTCAAGGACAGAAACCATGGAGACACATTTAGTTGTGCAATGTTATTTTTCTTTGGAAGGAAAGAAAAAAAAAACCACAAGGATGAGTAAAAGGCATGGCTTTACTTAAAGGTTATACGTGAGTTAGGGAATCCTGTGTCCTTTCAACTACCTTAAATGCTCAGGCGAATGTCTACATAGGAAGATGCCTTTAAAGGTGAAACTGCAGGTGATATTAGAAATAAAAACCGCTAAATCAGAGTTTTCAGGATTTAACTTTTGTAAAATATTTCTGCAGAATCAGGGGCACAGTTCTCTTTCATGATTAGGAATTTGAATTCAGATTACAACCCCAGCTGTTAACTTTTTATTAATGCAGTGAGGGCGAGTTAGCCCCTAAGAATGTGATTTTTCTATTTGGTAAATGGTATCTACCTCAGGGTGTGCTGGTGAGATTTGATGACATATATGTATAAAGTGTTTAGCGTAGTCCTTGGTGCATAGTAAATGCCTTAGAGAAAGTAAGTTCTGTTGGAATTTTACTTTTGGTTGTGAGCCTAGTCCCCTCCGCTTTTATTTTTAGTTTTTTGATACAGAGTTTCTAGGCATAGCCCTGGATGTCCTGAAACTCTCTGTAGACCAGGCTGGCCTCGAACTCAGAGAGCTACCTCTGCCTTCTGAATGCTAGTATTAAAAGCATGAACACCATGGTCTGGCTTTGACGTTTTTTCTAATTAATGTCCTCCCCGCCCCCTCTCTCTCCTGTGTATGAGTGCCAGAGGTTGAAGTTCAGATGCTTTCCTTATATGCATCTTTGTTAATTTTGAAACAGGTTTCTTTCTGAAACTGGAGTTTGTTGATTTGCTAGACTGGCTGTTAGCAAAAGCCACCACCCTACCCCTGCCCCTGTCTCAGCTCCAACTGCTAGGGTTACAGATATGTGTTTTCATGCCTGGCTTTTTACATGGATACTGGGGACCTGAACTTAGGTCATTGTACTTGCTGTGATGGTTAATCTTGGTTATCAACCTGACACACATGGGAAGGCAGACCCTCAGTAGAAGAATTTCTTTCATCAGCTGGGGCATATTTTTGACTTTTAATTGACAGAAGAGGGCGCAGCCCACTGTGTGAAAGCAGTTGGACTGTGTAAGAAAGGGCTGAGCAAGCTAGAGGAAGCGGGCCAGTAAGCAGCATTCCACCACAGTCGCTACTTCAGTTCCTACCTCCATGGGTTCCTGCCTTGGTTTCCCTCAGTGATGGGCTGTAAGCCAAATAAACCCCTTCATTCCTCAAGTTGCTTTTGGTCATGGATTTAAACGAGAACACTTATACATACATGGCTTTGGCCAGTTTACTAGCTCTTTGATTTATACTCTCAATGAAGAATATATATATTTGTTTGTGAGTCTAGCCACACCCCTTTTTCATTTTTGACACAGGGTTTCTCTGGGTAGCCCTGGCTGACCTGGTACTCTCTGTATACTAGGCTGACCTTGAACTCAGAGATCTACCTCTGCCGCTCAAGTGCTGGGATTAATGGTGTGCACTACCACCATCTGGCTTTGACTTTTTCCCCCTAATTAATGTATTCTCTCTCTCTCTGTGTGTATTTGATCACCTTTTCTGTGTTAGGGAAATAATTAGATTCTCAAGAGTCTTGTGATGTGGCTCCAATTGTCCCTACTTACAAGCAAAGAAACTGGGAAAGGTGAAAGGCTAGCTAAGCTCAAGTTCTATGGGCAGCAGAAGAGGTTTAGAAGCTAAAGGTGAGCTGTCACGGAATCATGAACATAGAAGGAAGGAACACTTTAAGGGCAGGATCTGGCCCTGTCTCGAACTCTGTGGTAATGGCATCATTTCTATTTTGATGTTCCTGTTTAGCTCTTATCCTCTTGCCGAGGGGCCTGGCAGGGTGGCAAATGTCACTCCCAAGCAGGCACCTAAGTGATAAATCACAGGCAGCACTTGGATTCTTTCTCTGTTCAGGGAAGGAGGCAAGGCTTCGCTCAGTTCTATGCCCTCAGTTGGCTGTGGAGAACTAGCAGGAGCCTACTGATTTCATTGGTAATAAAAGCTTCCTAAGCACCATGGTGGTAGTTCGTTAGGAGGAAGATCCAATTGAAAAACATGCACCTGATTATTTAGCAGCTTTAGAAATATCTGAGAAAAAAACTGTTCAGCAGCCAGGTAAAGTTGCTTGGCAATGTAATTTTATAATGCAGGGCACTTGCGGGGGATGCTGAAATACAGAGAAGGCACAGATATTATTCACGCTCATATTTTGTTTCAGAACATTCTGTTCTTGCACATTTTTTAAAAACCAGATAAACATGCCTCTAAAGGCCAACAAAGATGTGAATTCTTTACTAATTCCCTGCTAATACATCTCTTTAGGATAGTTCCTTGAACAAAGCCGTTTGTTGATTATTCTAGATACTTGCCCATATCAGCCGTATTATCGCTTCCGAAACATGAATACTTAAAGGTCTTTTAAATGTTTCTTTGCCATAGAGCGCTGCAACCGACTGGCTTTAGAGCTGGTCTGTTCCTCATGGGCCCCGCGGCAGGGCACAAAGTCCCGTCCCTTCTTTGAGTCCATTTCCTCATCTATGACATGGAGTTGTTGGTGTTTTCTGTATAGGATTGCTATGACTGTTAAAAGTCTCCAAGTTTAGGAAAACGCTTCGTAAATTGTACGAAGCCATTTTCAAAGAACGATTATTATTATTTATATCTGTGGATTAAATTCATCTGGTTCTCACTGAGCAGTCCCGACGTCTTAATGTCATCCCCAAAGCCCAAAATTAAGTTCTAGTTAGGTGCCGGAAACTGGGCATACGAGTGACAGTTTGATAAAGAGTATGGAGGGAGGTGGGTGGCTTTTGGACAAAGAACAAAGGGGCAGAACGTGGCTAAAGACTTCCTGTGAGAGATCATACCTTTTTGTGAGAGACCTTTTGCATCCCGAGAGGCTGCTGTGTGACATTTTGTAGGCACTGAGAGAGTCAAATGTAGGAATTACTGTCTGTCTGCTTTTTTCCTCTGCAAAAAGTGATAGATGTCTTTCGCCAAAGGTTATTAAGGCCAAATGGGGACAACATATCCTCTATACCTCGTTAAACATCTCCTCCCTCTTTAAAATTCTTGTTCAGGCAGGAGCTCTATCTAGACAGCCACTATCAGGATGGCTAGAAGCTATGTGCTTCTCGGAGCGTTCAGGCAAGGCTAAAAGGCAATCAGAGAATCCTAGTAAATACTCTGGGATTATGCCGCACTGCTGCCTAGACCTGTCCCTGGAGCCTGACTGTACACAGCCACGTCAATTATCATCAGATGCAGGGAGAGTTGTAGGTGTTCAATATGCGGGAAGGCTGGCAAAGGAGGTTCTGAGGTGAAGCAAGGAGGTGGGAACATACAAGGATTAGCCTGGGAGTCATTAGAGATAAGGGACTGTGTTGGGGAATGGAGAAAGAAATCGTCAGTTTAAGATGGATGGACTCTGGATGCAAAGCATAAACTAGAGGGCGGCCTCTCAAGGGATGGCGTGTTCAACTGTAGAGGCAGCTGGTATTTCCTGTTTCTTGTTTTTTTCATATTTTTTACATTTTTTTTTTTCTTTTGAGACACGGTTTCTCTGTGGTAAAAAAAAAAAAAAAAAAGGAGGTTTTCCTCCTGAATTGTTTGTTTTGGTATGAATGAGATCTGTTTGTCTTCTCTGGTGAGCACGGAGAGGATGTGGTCACAGTAGGCCTGCTGAAGACTGACATCCCCCCCACCCCCCCAGGCCTTTCCCAATATTCTTATTTAGTTTTGGCCTGGAAGTTTTCTACATTTCAAAGAGGAGTAGACTTTAAATTATTGTCATGATTAAGTCACAACCCTTTCTATCTTTGGGGGCTGGGGAGAGAGCTTAATGGATAAAGCTTAATTCATAAGCATGAGGACCTGAGTTCTGGTCCCTGGCATCTATTTAAAAGCTGGGCATGATGGTCAGCAGTCTAGCTGATGCTGTGAGATCCAAGTTCTGTGAGACATCCTGTCTCAAAAAAAATAGGGGTGGACCAACTACTTTCTGGCTGGATTTAAGGCATGTTCCATAGGGGGAACCTCATGACTGGTACTGTAAATCCAGCCAAGAACTCATGGTTGGGGAGCTCACAGGCCCCAGGGTTGAATCAACTACTAATATTCTGTTAAAATTGAGATAGTATCGAATTGCCGTCAAAATGTGTGTGTCTCTCTAAGCATAGATGAGGGCAAACTATATCAGAGAAATTTCTTTTATGACAGACAGTGGTTAATGCAGACACTCAGAACTGGTCAAAGTACAGAGAATTAAGTGTCCACAGAGTGCTAAGTCACAAGTAGCACATGTATATCACATCTTCTTTCCAAGGCTCAGGGACCATTGAGGAAGAGGGTGTGCTGGATAGTCTACGTTACCCTGACACAAGCTAAAGTTGTCTGTGAGGAGGGAACCTCAATTAAGAAAATGCTTCCATAAGATCAGGCTGTAGGCAGGCCTGTACAGCATTTTCTTAATTAGGGATTGATGGGGGAGGGCCCAGCCCATTGTGGGTGGTACCATCCCAGGGTTCCGTAAGAAAAGAGACTGAGCAAGTCATGAGGAGCAAGCTAGTAAGCAGCACCCCTCAATGGCCTCCCCATCAGCTCCTGCCTCTAGGTTCCTACGTTGTTTGACTTCCTGTTTGACTTTCTCCGATGTGGAAGTGTAAGCAAAATAAACCCTTTCTTCCCCAAGTGGCTTTGGTCATGGTGTTTTATCACAGCAATAGAAACACTGACCAAGACAGAGGGGGTGGAAAAATTGTAAGAGCCAGATGTCTGGGAGGATTGGAGTTAAACAGTGTCTTCTGGGCGTGACAGGATCACTGTGTTCATGAATACACAGCAGCTGTGATTGCCTGTGGGGAGCTGAGGAAGCCCAGAGTGAATATGTAAAGAGTAGATAAAGTCTTGTGTGAAAGTGTACTATTGACACGGACATAGCCATGTCAAGGACCAAAGCCTCAGACCAGTGGAAAATTGATAAAGCCTTGTGCATACAGGTCAGGTTTAGGATGGCAAAGCTTTCCTCTAGTCCAAGTTGGAGTGGTTATAAATGATTGATCAGCATGTGCAAAAACCAGCAAGTGCAGCTTCTTCCTCCTGGATATTTACTGCCTGAGACTGCTGGCCCACAGACACCTCCCATCAAGAATAACTCCTCCTTCCGTGCAGTACATCACAGACACGCTGAGGTTCTAGGTTGTTGTGGCAGTTGGTGCAGCTCCTTTAGAACACACATAACACACCTGATCCCAGGATTTCTGTCTATCTGTCCTTTCTCCATTCCCTCACCTCCCCTAGTTAGGTTCCAAGGATCAAGACATATCAAACACAATAGTTCTGCACAACACCAGCATAAGATCAAATCAGTCAACAGTCTAGCGTAGATGGGGAAGGGTTCCTGAGCCCACGCCTAACTAAGGAGCTATGGGCAATTGGTGGCTTGTGAGGGAGGGAGGGAGGCTTAGCTTCTGGCGTGCTCACTATGCTTCAGTGGTGGTCCTCACACCCAGAATAGCACACAATGGAGCACATGGTTTTTTTTTTTTTTTTTTTTTTTTTTTTTTTTTTTTTAAAAGGATATTAAGTTCTAAGTATTAAGTTCTAAGGGAAGGAAGGAAGGAGTTCATTTGGGAGGACTGGGGATGAGTATGATCAAAATACATATAAACTTTCAGAGAATTAATGAAAATATTTAAAAATAACAGAAGAAAAAACTGAGGAAGACAAGCTGACATCAACATCTGGCTTCTACATGTGAGATCATATCTGTGCACACACATATACACATGCATACACACACATATAAAATGAAAACATGCCATCTATCTTCTGCACATAGATTAGAAAATAACTCTTGACCCCCCCTTATATCTTTCTCTCATGATATCTATTTTTTTTAGCATTACTAGTAATTCCACTCTATATTTACACTTGCTGTTTTTTTCATGACCATTATATTAGCTCACTTTAGGGATGGGGATTTGAGAAGTAGCCCAGTGAGGGCCGTACCTTAGGATGCTCTGCTCTAGAACCTGGGTCTCGTGCTGGTCTTGTTGATTTTGCTTCTTCATCTCTTCCTGTTCTTTTCCACTGCTGATTCCATCCAGGAGCCATTTCTCCCTCAAGGCTTTTTTCTGATGTCAGGAAATATAAAAGTATGTTCTTATACTTGCCAACAATTCCCCAAATCTCTTATCACTTGCAAGTCTTATGAATGGGCATATGACAGAGGGCATATTAAAGAGGAATGATTTTCTTCCATTGACTTGGCTCAATAAATCTGGAATGTTCCCTGTTTATAACCTTCTTTGGCTCCTTTCTACTTTAAAAATAAACCAAGGAAATATTACAACAGTTACAAATAGCTATTATGATCATGTAAAAATCTGCTCCAGTCAAAGGAGGTCTAAAGTTACAGACCATGGGTTTACAGACCCATGTTACACATGAAATAAGAACCCTACATCATCATGTTTTGTTGACCCTTTCAGAATTTTCAGTTGTTTTGTCTGAGTAGCACACACCACAAGAGCCATTTGCATTATTCTGTTTTGAGGCCAAGGAATCTTTCTCCAGTTAGTCTAGACTTTTATAATAGCTGGTTATCTGTTTACAAAACTGTTCCCTCTCCAGACCCAGTGAATAATCATAATAGAGGCCCATATTTGACTTTGGGGGTTTAATACACCAAGAAAACTGGCATAGATCAGCATTTTAAGAATATAGCTGGATTTTAATTAATTAACTAATTAAAATATTTTATTTAATTATTTTAAGTGCATTGGTATTTTGCTTGCATGTATGTCTGCGTGAGGGTGTCAAATCCCCTGGAACAGGAGTTACAGACAGTTGTGAGCTGCCATGTGGGTGCTGGAAATTGAATCCAGGTCCTCTGGAAGAGCAGGCAGTGCTCTTAACTGCAGAGTCACCTCTCCATTGCCTTTAATTTACTTTTATTGATGGATTTTATTGATGGATGTATAGTAAAGAAGACATCAATTTTCTTATATCTGTCAATAATTTCAAAAATCTCTTGTTGTCTTCCGTAGTGAGATTTAATAAAGCCTTTGTATCTGGTTTTGTAGTGAAATGTTTTAGCAAAGCCTCTGAGTGTGTACGCGTTTGCATGTGACTACACAGGCACATGGGTGTTGATTCTTGTGGTGCTCAGAAGTCACTGCTGATGTGTTCTTCTCTCACACTCCACTTTGGTACTTTTCAAATTACGTTTTATTTATTTTGTGTATGGGATGTGCACATACCCTGTGTGCTGGCGCATGTGGAGGTCAGAGGACGAGCCGCAGGAGTTGTTTTTTTCCTCACCCCGACTACATGGGTCCCAGGGTTGAATGTAGGTCATCAGGCTTGGCAGTAAGCAGCTTTACCCACTAAGTCTCCTTGCTGGCTCTCTACCTTACTTCTAAGAGAGGAGCTCTCGTTGAACTTGGAGCTCACTGATTTGGCCGAACTGGTTGACCGCAAGCCTGTCTCCACCTCCTCAGAGATAGGATTACAGGTGCACAGTGGCGTGCTTGGAATTTTATACCTGTGCTTGGGATCTCAACTTAGGTTCCTGTGCTTCTCTGGTGAACACTTAACCAACTTAGTTATCGTCCCAGCTCTTTAAATCTGATTTCCATGCAAATCCATTCTTATACATCAGTAAGTTCTGGTCTTTATGAATCACCCATAAGGACAGTGCCCCTCACTTGCCTGTTGCTCTAAGGAACACTTGGATGGCACAGTCCGATGATCTTAAGCTAGAGGAGCCAGGCAGTAATCTTGTGACACCACCAGGTCAACTAATTCATGACAATGAAGTTCAGAATCAAAAGCTGTCTGGGATGCTGATGTTGCTCACTGGTCGACTGCTTGCCTAGTGTGTATGAGGCCCTGGGCTTGATCATCATCATCACAAAAGCTTTGGTAACTAAATGAAAACACAAGTGGTACAGTGATATACTCGTCAGTTTTTATAGAAAGTTCTCCTGAAGCGTCACTACCCTGCACTCAGCAATTACAGCAGGCTTGGAATAAATTGAGTTTTCTTACTATGAGTTGAATGGATTTACAGGAAAGAAAAAAATTCCATATCGACTGTAATTTGTTTTTCCTGATGGATGCTATTATAGGCAAGGAAGTCTGCAGTACACTCATCTCAGAGTTATTTGATTAGGATGTTAATGAATATCCATGGAAATCTGCATGGGCGTTGTGAGTCCAAGCATCAGTAGTGAACGATCACAGTGAGTTACTCCAACCGCACGCATGTTGCATGTGTGTGTGTGCGTGTGCGTGTGCGTGTGTGTGTGTGTGTATTTGCATGTCATGCAGGAGAAGAAGCTTGGAAATGTCTGTGTGCATGCCATTTGACATATGCCGCTGTGGTGTAATGAACTAGCTTTCAATGAGGCAATAGTTAAGAGTCATAGGAGCTAGGACAACTGGACGGAAATGAAAATGAGATATAAGCTGGTCACTATAGATACCAATGGAACTTTCATAACTCTGTGAAATAGCATAACATTGATTTTTAAAATACTTTTGAGCATTTTTGAGCCTGGATTTGGAATTGGGCCTGGTTTCTGTTGGAATAGCCAAAGGTTTCTGCAAACTTGAAAGAATGTTGAAATAACCACTCTTTGCCCTGGATTCCCTCTACAGCTGATGCCCCCTGTCTAGTGTTCAGCACAGGACAAATGTCATGGGAGTCATGTGTCAGTTATTTTCAAGGCCCAGGGAAAACTTTGCTATATTTTTAGGGTCTTGGATAGTACCTCAAAAGTAACAGGTGCTTTATCAATGACTGTTGACCCAAGGATCTATGTATACCTCTGTAAATTCTACTTATCATCAAAGGCTCTACTTAAACCCCACATCTTTATGAAAATCTTCCTTGACCACCTTATATTACACAATTAACGTTTATCATCTAAATAAAAACACCATCATTTAACTTGTCTCTTACATCTAATCTTTAATTTCTCAAATTAGGACTTGTTACTTCCTTGTCTTCCTCATTTCCACCCTTTTGGGTCCTTGGAGAAAAGTGGAGAATACCTTTGAACAGAAAAAAATGAAAATCTCTAGCTTCAGGCACAGGCAGGCCCTGAAAAAGAGTGTCCAGTTGGCAAGGGCGGATGGGTAGATTTTCCGCAGCTCATTTGTATGGTGCAGTATACAATCTGCACGACAGTGGACAGCAGTCCACAGCTTGATAAATGTATTGATTACATTGGATTAGAAGGTGCTCCTTGGTTCCAGAAAGCACAGCAATAGGAAAGATTATATATTCCTGTTGGGACTGTTTTTGAAGTGTACTATAATGAAGGCCACCACAGAAGTGGATCTTTGAGTGAGTCAGCCTTTTTCTATATGAAACTTCCTTCCTAAAATAAGCTGAGGGGATATTTAAACCTTTTCTGTTACTCTGGAGTCACATGGCCTTCCACACCGCAAGGGTAGCAATCCTTGTGTGCTACAGATGTATCCATTTATGTATCTGAAGTAGTAGGAAACTCTTCACTTTAGGGTCCAAATTGTGTATGTGTGTGTTTGGGAGGGAGGGAGAGAGGGAGAGAAAGAGAGAGAGAGAGAGAGAGAGAGAGAGAGAGCAAGCAAGTAATTCTGGATCAGTCTCAAACATTGAGAATTGATCGACTTCACTTGAATTGCTAAGTTTTGTTTTTATTTAACTGATTTTTTTTTTTCTGGGTGTATATGTTGTATTTCTTGAGCACGTCTCCCGCTCCACATAAATGCCCCGTAATGCTTTGTAAGGATAGCAGGTTAACTATGACTTTCAGCTATCCATCAAAGGGTGGATGCCATCTTCGATAGGAGCACAGTAGTCAACAGAGTCCAGAGGACCGAGGCAACCAGAATCCTGAATGATGTACCTTTTCAGAAGTCAATACTTTTTCCATTAGAAAAATGGATTTAGCTGAATCTGGCAAGTTCAAGTTTGTGGCTCTTATGACTATGTGGCATTGTTCATTGAGGGAATTTGTTCAATCTATTGATAGCAGCCTGGCCAGATAAGAACAGTTTCCTGCTTGGGCCTGTTCACAAGGAGCTCCTGTTTGTCCTTTACTTGGATCTTCTGGCTAAACTACGTAATAAAATGTTGAAACCCAATGTGCTTTAATTACAAAATGACCACACCCTGTGGGAGATGTAAAGTCTGAGTTTTCAAATAGAGATTTATTTATGGTTATGATCTCATGTTCTGTCAAAACAAAATAAAATAGAAACCCAGCCATATGCAAACAACATTGGACTCATTGCAGGGAGCTTTGGAACACAAGCATCCTTGACCAGGCGAGACTGTCTGCTCTGCAGCCCCTGGGGAAGGGTTGGCCTTTCATTGATTTCAAAAGGAACTTCCTAGCTGGATCTAGTCCCCAGGGATGTTAAGCAAGGCAGCACCGGGACCAAATTCTCAAGGCTGACTTCTCAAGGTTACTGAGGAAGATTTGGAAACTCTGCATTAAATCACAGAAGCAATAAAACTGTGTTTCCAACTTTAGGTTTGCCAAAAGGTATTAATGCTAGTTGCACTGAACTGGAAAGCCTTTCTCTCCTGGAGCATCTTTACTGTGGACTTCTGAATGCTGTCAGGCTGTTTGAACACAAAACCACAGGAAGAACATGGAAGTGAGACGTTACCTTCAGATGTTGGTGTTTCAATTTTTCTTCCTCTATTTTCAGACGCTTCTGTGAGATTTCCTCCTGTATTTTTCTTTTATCCTGAAATTAAAGAAAAAGTTCCAGCATATTTAACTTTAAAAGCTTACATAGGTATGTGATCTGGAGATTGTCACTGTCTGAAGCGATAGGCAGGGAGCTGTGGGCCTCCGTAAGAAGCCACCCTGAAAACTTGTGTTTCAGAACAAAGGAGAGAAATTGGTGATGGGGGTGCGGGTAGAATGACAAAAAAGATTTCGCTTAAGGAAAATAACACAAAAATGTGTTTTAATAGGGAGGAGAAGTTTCTCTGTTTTTTTCTTCTCTTTGCACGGTTTCTCCCTTTCCCATCAGGCTGGTAAAATAGACTTAGGAGTAAAGTAATAGAAAAGAGCGAGTTTTAAGTAAGGAGTTTTGAAACAGGCATGGAGGAGACTGCTCCTGGCCCAGGTTGAAGGCGTTGCCGGGTGAAAGGCCTACATATGTGGAAAACAGGATATCCAGGGACCGGATCCTCAGAGAGTGAGGAAGCTATAAAGTAGGGCAGCTTTCTCCGTGTGTTACAGGCTGACAATGAAGAAAGGGAGCTTAGATAATGTCACTCTCCATTAGCTGAGGTGAACATAATAGTTCATGGGAAGATATATTTTTTCTTTAATATATAATATATCTTTTTTTCTTTAAAATCTATATGTATTCCCAAATTTAACCACAGTACCTCTATGAATGAATCCATGAAACAACCGATGGAACAATAATAACCTTACAATCTACACTGGAACAGAAGAGCAGGATCGTTACTACTTAGAGGTTCTGTGTTGCAGAAAACAGCCCACACACTAAACAGGAACTCGGGGTTTGGCTTCTGACTCTTCCCTTTATCTGCTCCATATCATTGACAAAATTCCATGGTACCTCAATGACCTCGTCTGTGAAATGGGGAAACTGAAAGGTGTCTTATAAGATATGAGCACTGGATAAACAAGTACCTGTTAAAGTTCCCAGAGGTATCTGTTTAGTGAAATTCAACTAATAACCACATAACTTAACACTTATGCAGAAAACAACTTGCTCATGCTGACAGCTTTTCCATTGATCACAATGCCTTAGAGATGCACTGCCTGAAATCAATATATTTGACTAGCCAAGTTAAAAGGAAAAAGTTCTTATTATCTCATTGTAAAAAAAAAAAAAAAACCTGAAAAAAACCCAAGGTAGTATTATTCTCCATCCTATTCATAAGAGTGAATCTTAATTCTGTCTCCAAAACTGAAAATTCTCAGTGTATAAAATCGTGTTGCCGCAAAGGCACCTGAAACAATCTGAGGTCAAATCTAATGCAGAAGGAAGATTATGAAAATATTTAGCAGCATCATTGAAACAAGTAGAAAACTTCCTGATGGGATCCCTTTGAAGATTAAAAACTCTTCTTTTTTGATGTGTAAGTTCAGGTACATTTGTTGAAGAAAAACAACACATTGTTCCCCAGCTGTTATGCTGGGCTTCCTTTGTGTGTAGGAAGAATACACGACTTTATCAATGCTGCCTTTTAAAAATTTTTATAAACAGTTCTTTTGGGGAAAATAGCTAGACAACAAACAAGCTTGGGATTTTAGAATCACTTTTTTAAAACAAATTTTAGTTTTTTTTTTTCTTTTTCTTTTTTAAAGAAATCTAGTCACTGGTCACAAAATTCTGTAAACTCTGTGAGCCAAGTCTCTATTGTCATTGAGCACATATTAGTAGTATTTTGTTTGTGCCAAACTTCTTGTTAAGTGCCTCATAGGCACCCTTTCACTTAGTAGTTATAATAACAAAGACATACTATGATAATTTTTATTTTACAAAAGGGAGAATGGATGTCTGAGGGAGATAAATTATTTGAATTCTCATAACTACTAAGTCAGGATTTGAACCCAGACAATTTGAGATCAGCCTCCAAACTCTTAACCAAATCAATGTAGTATTTTCTTAAGTAGGAAATTTCTTTTCTTTTTATTTTTCGAGATAGGGTTTCTCTGTTATAAGTCTGGCTGTCCTGGAACTCATTCTGTAGACCAGGCAGGCCTTAAACTCATAGAGATCCACTTGCCTCTGCCTCCTGAGGGCTGGGATTAAAGACATATGGGCTAGTAGGAAATCGCTTAAGCAAGCTCATTGTCTCTCTTTGTTCTCTGCTTTCTGAAGCCCTGAGGTTTGGAGACAGCCTCAGGACAGAGAACCAGGAGTGGGACCCATCATTAGTTTAGCCCCTTAGGGGCGATGCTCCCCACATCATGTCCCCACAGGATATGTGATTCAGTGACCGGTTTAATCCAGCAATATCTCCCTACCCCTACCCCGTTGGCTGCCAGTCTGTGCTAATTTTCTCTTGGAGCAGGACTTCTAAAGTGTTTTGGCAACATGGGGATTATGCAAGTGTTGCTTAGGAATACCAGTGTTTTGTCACTTGGAGGTAATGTGATGCCTCTCTCCCATCAGTCAAGGCAGGTGGGAAGGGGTAATTTTATAATGTTATAGGCACGATCTTATTTTAAGATAGGAGTGTTATTTTTCTTATAAGGTGTATCAGCAGTAGATTACTATTCCTTTGCTAAGTTTGAGGGTCATATATCAGTATTACTGAAAAATTCCCTGGGAATAATTTAGTTTCAGTATTGCCAAATAAACTGTGAGGCAACCTTAAGTTTTATATGGATGGAGCTCTATTGCTACTGTACCAGAGGGAATCAGCCAGCTAGACTCTCTCCAACCTAGCATGAAACAAATAGATGTGAAATGCTACCTGCTTCCCCAAATCTCCCTAGCATGAGACTTGGCATGCCGGGAATTTATTATTGTGATGATTGTGACTTTTATTGTTTATTACTTCGTCAATGTACAATTAGACATTTTGTTCAGAGAGCAACTGCCTGGATTTTTGACTGCTTTACTTAGCTCATTTCAGCAGTTGAGAGCTAAAAATTCTAAATTCTGTAAAAGACTATCTCTTATTTTGAAAATTATCTATTCACTTTGTGCAACTGAAAGTCATGATGACCATGTATCGTACAAAGATATTGCCGCAATCTCATACTTCATAAAAGTAAGCACAATACTTAAGAACGTATTGTGGAGATGTTGCTGATTAATTATTGATCAGTAATATTCATATATGATTGATTCTGCCAAGCAGGTTCATATTGTTATTTTATTATTAATTTATCTAATACTTAGATGCTTATGTACAAATGCAATATTCACATCAATAGGAGTATTGCAGTATTACAAAACTATTGAGGTGCTGGCAAGATGGAGCAGTGGATAAAAGTGTTTGGTGAACAAAACTGATGATCTGAATTTGAGCTCCAGAACCCACATTTAGAAAAAAACCTAGGCTGGGCATGGTAGTGCACGCCTTTAATCCCAGCACTTGGGAGGCTGAGGCAGGTGGCTCTCTGGACCTCTATGAGTTTGAGCACAGCTTGGTGAGCACAAGGAGTTACTTGCTAGCTAGGGCTCTAGAATGATAGCCTGCCTTAAAGAAAAAGCAAAGCAAGATGTGAAATTCATCTGTAATTCCAGCACGCCTGTGGCGAGATGGGAGAGAGACAATAGAGACAAGAGAGACCCTTGCCCTAACAGGTGGAAGGAGAGAACTGACTCCTGAAAACTTTCTTCTGACCTCCACGTTGGCATCTATGTGCCTGCATTCACATACGCACATGACACACACTGTAATAAATAAATCAATAAGCATATGATTCAGAAGTAGGTACATTTTCTAAGACGCCTACATTCTCATGACGGAAAAAATATCATTTCTGCAAGAAACTGCAGTCTGAGAAATATAGTGACAGTCATTACTTAGGCAAAACGAAGGTCCTATGGGGACCTTCTTGAGAAGAGACTGGGAGAGGTTGCTTCCAACTGACATGTTTAGGGGAGGCTCTGGGACAACACCTGAGTGGGTGAAGTGGACAGTGGCTGGGGACTAGAGAATGGGGAGAAAGGGCACTCAAGTCAAAGGTTAGTGTGAGCCAGAGTCTCAAATGGGAACATTGGATATTATTTGGAACAGCAAATATGGACTGTAAATTGCTATATAGATAGTAGCACATAAAAAACTACCGCGAACAGGAAAAGGACAGGTTGCTAATGGAGACTCTTGAATTGCCATAACAAGGGGCTTGGAATTTATTTATGTTTGAAATAGTGAGCAATGAAAAGGGGGGAAAGAAGAACAGTTAAAATCCTAGTTTCAGGAGTTGACCGTAGCCTCATCGTGTAGTGGGGGAGAATTTCAAGGGGAAACCAGGTTCTACTATGGCAACAATCCTTTTGTATGAGTGCTTGGACTGAAGAAGCAGAGTGAGCGGATTCTGAGGAATTTGGAGGAGCCCTTAGGTCTTAGGAGTAAAAACTTTCATGTGGAAGTTTATTTTAGTTTTAGTTGGATACTACTCATAATGAAACTTGATGAATTGGGCCACGTGACTAGAAGAGGGGCTTGGAAGATAAACGATGACAAGGAGCAAGAAGGCATAAGAATAACCGTGCTGTGGTATCGCAAGTTGTGGGGGATTTATTGCTCACGTGACCCAAATACTTCATTTTACGAGTAAGAGTTTACTTTAAGTAGTAAAGCAGCTTTCTTAATAAGTTTTTCTTAATGAGGAGACGACCTTATGAGTTCCCAGTCTTGGGCTCCATTCAGTTCTCCCCACCGTCTCCACAAAACAAGGGAAAAGCATGGGTGAGAACACGGAGGGAAGCGTAGGTGAGAGTAAAGGAGAAAAGAAGCATCCCTTGGTCGCACTAGATCCTACTTAGACAGGAAGAGAGCGTTACTGGTGTCTTCCTAAATCAACCGAAGAAACCGGAAGAGGCAGGTTAGGGCAGTGAGAGAGTTCCATTAGTCAAACAGATTCGTTCTCCTAGGAGCTGAGTAGCTTGGGACTCCATGACCAATTTGGTGTTATTTTCATCCTGAGGACCGGAAAGAATAGCAGTCGAAGTTGCTTATTTGATTTTCAATGCCACCAACAGGCAGAGCTGGTGGAGATGTGTATGTAATGATTGTGTACGTAATGATAGCCTGGAGAGTAAGACGTGTGAACACACATTTCTTAAGGACAAACTCTGACTCTGAAGAAGTTTACTAGATGTTAGTGAGAGTCGACTGAAAGAATTCTTGGCAAAAGTTATTTTACAAAATTCTCGAGGTGGGTGGAGGAATAGCACAGTAGCAGAGCACTCGCCCAGCCTGCAGGAAGCCTCCATCCTAGCACTGGGAAAGAATTCCTGAAAAAGGAACGACCATGTCACTGGGAAAGACAAATCACGAGACAAGGGTAACTTGTAAACGGAAATACCTAAACACGAGCAAAATCATCTCGGAAACAAAGAGAAGAAAGCTACAAAACAAACAAAACAAGCCAGACTAGGGGAGTTTAATAACTAACTTGGACCTTCTCAATGGCTTCATCTAACAAAAATGAAGATGATGACAACCATTTTTAATAGTATAAATATTGCAAAAATTCAGGATGGCACGAATATGGGAAACCCAGAACAGCAGGTGTGTGTGTGGTGTGTGCGCTGCATTATGGTAATAACAAGATCATAGAGTTTGTAAGACTACTGATGATGTATGCATTGTAACATGTAGTAAGACCACAGGTAATATGGGACTAGTCCGTTAATTTTTTTTTCATATTTTTAATTTAGGAGAAAAATCTTGATCCTAGAAATGGCAGGATGTAGGGAGACATTGGTGCTCGAGAGGAAGTGGGGCCTCTAGCAGCTTTTTCTGGTGTCAGTCTCTGGTGGGCTTCATTTTAGAGGGAAGAAAAATTTATAAACATGACTGTAAAAATGATATGATGCAAACCTCTTGGAATCTTGGATGACGTGAGAGATATCAAAAGACCCAAAGTGAAGAGGAATAAAGGTGAATTGTGAGTATATGAAGACTGATGAGTTTATTGACTATTGCCTGGCAACACTGTAGAATGAGTTGTATTTAGATAGGAATGTCCAGGAGGCAGGGTGTGATTCTGAGAAGTAAAGACTTAGGGTGAGAGTCTAGTTTAATGTTATCGTTTGCCTAGTATGTGTGACGCCTTGGTTCGTCCTCAGCGCTCCAAAACAAAACAAAAAACAAACCCAAATATTTGACACTCCCTTTTCTTCCTTGTGTGATTTAATTATTTCAAGATCCAGAGATAATGAGGATTATGACAGTCCAAATAATGGCAGACACTGATTAAGTATTTGTGCCAGGAACCACTTAATGCACACAAACACATTACTTGATTTACTCTTTCTCAGATCTCTGTAAGATTGGGGTCATCTTTATTTCTATAATGTATGTGAAAAAACCCAGGTACCAAGACACCTAGATCGTGGGAGTGCAGTATTTCATAATTTCCCCATGGCCTTAAACAGAGCCTCATTGTTATGTTGAGAATATGAAATGTTCCTCATGGGTTCCTGTGGTGATTGCTCGCTCCTCGGCTGGTGGTGCTAACGTGGGAGGTGGTGGGAACTCAGGAGACAGAGACTAGCTAGAGGTAGCGGGCAGCTGTGGGTGGTGCCTGTGAAGACTCTGCCTGGTTCTCAGTCCTTTCCTCTAGGCTCTTCTATCATATACCTCCACCACCAGTAGTGCTGCACTGCCCAAATGCAACACACTGCTTTGCAAGTTTGTGGAAATATTAGCAGAAAGGGATATTAATCTGAAACTGACTCTTGTGTGTGTGTGTGTGTGTGTGTGTGTGTGTGTGTGTGTGTTTATGTGTGTATACTCGAGTATATGAAGACCAGAGGCCGGCCTTTAGAATCTTTCCTCAGTTTCCACCCACCTGGGTATTTGAGACAAGATCTCTCACTGGCCTAGAGCTGGCTGGTCAAGGAGCCTCCAGGATCTGTCTGTCTGTTTCTACCTTCCGAGGATTACAAGCATGTCCTACAACAACAGGGCTTTTTAAATGTGGTTTCTGGGAATTAAACCCAACTCCTCATGCCTACTCGGCAAGCACCTACTAAATGAGCTACCTCCCTGAAATCAACTCTCTTAGTATTTTTTAAAGCAGTGCTCTGTACAAAGATGGATAGAAAATTGAAACTAAATGCAACAAACATATAATCAAACCATCCGGATAACTTTCTGTATCAGGTTTACCAGGATGGAGGAAGAATGGGCTGGGATTTTACTATTAAAATATTTTCAGGACACTTGAAAGACCATAAAGTGAAGCTGTGTGGCCTCAGTGGCTAGAGCCAAGGTAGATGAATAGATGAAGAAAACCCAGAGAGTTGTTTCCACATAGAAGAGTGCCTACAGTCACTACACACCGGAAGTGCTGGGTATGTAGCAACAGAGCATTCGTGAAGAGGATGGATGAACGTGTGCAGGAAGAAATCACTGATTTCTTTGGGTCCTCTGATGATTTCTGCATGTAGTTAGGAGCATCTTAATTCCTCTTATTTAAAAAATACGATAGGTTGGCTTATTTTAATTTGTTTATTTTTGTATATTTAAAAAATATGTATGGGTGTTTTGCTTGCATATATGTCTGTGTGCTATGTGTGTAGTGACTTCAGGGGCTAGAAGAGGGCATTGGATACCCTGGAAAGGGAGTTAAAGATTGTTGTGAGCCACCATGTAGGTGCTGGGCACTCCAAGTCCTGCGGAAGAGCAGTCAGGGTTCTTAACTGCTGAGACATCTCTCAAGCCCCGGTATCTTCATTCTTTTTTTATATTTATTTATTTATTATTTTATTTTTTTGGTTTTCTCTGTTGTAACTCTGGGTGTCCTGGAACTCTCTCTGTAGACCAAGCTGGCCTTTAACTCACAGAGATACGCCTGCCTCTGCTTCCCGAGTGCTGGGATTAAAGGTGTGTGCCACTACTGCCCAGCTGGTACTTCTATTCTTAAGTAGCCCTGGCAGTACGGCTTCGGGTCGTCACTACTACTTACAGAACGAGTTCAAAGACTCCAGTTTTCTAAACCTCATTTCATTCTGCAAACTTAATCTCTTTTCCTAATTTTACAACACATTCTAACAGCTAAGGCTCTGCTCTTTACTCCTCTATCCTTCCTTGTTTATTCTAATGAACAGTGACAACACAAATATGGACAATTTACGAAGACAAACAAGTCCCTGAATTACTAAGAAGCTATGGTAAAATTGGCCAGGTCTTCAGTGAAAAAAAAAATCTGTCAGTAGGCCACATGATCATCAGCTTGCTCCTCCCACTTACAGCTCAACTGAATTTGCTCATTCATTTACTCATATTATCACAACAACGACAGCAACAGCAATGCTAATGACAATTTTGGTATATTAGTTACTGTTGAGTTCATGACTGCGGTAGCTGAAAGATGCTAAGATGTCCTTACTGAGTAGGTCCTGGCAGGACGGACATGACGACAACGGATGTGCGATGCGGAGGAGGCGAAGGAGGCTGCAGCAATGTGTACTCTGGGAATTGACTCTGAGGCCTTCAGACCTTTGTAAATCAGTACCAAGCGCTTCTGAAACGGCACTAGAGTCTCTTTGCCCACCTCTACTCAGGGCAGACCGAGGAGGGTGGGAGACTACAGGTGGTAAGAGAAATATAATTTGTATAAGAAGATGTGGCTCAGTGAAGAGTTAACCAAGGATTCTTCTTGCTCCCCCTGAAACGCTCATCATGAACACGTTCAATATTAGTACTGGAATGTGCAGCATTTGCTTAGACTGTAGTTAAACACTCAGACTAGGATTTGTTTGAATCATAGTTTCCTAAAGAAGTGCATCGTTCTTTAGACCATCCAGTGAGGTTCAGAAAATCCTGTCAGTGGAAGATCTAGCAGAGTAGCTATCATTTGGTAGCACCTTGGAAAAACATTATAAAAAAACAGGTTCCTTAATGAGCTATCAAAATCATCGGACTTCATCGCATGATCTCCTGTATGGATGGGCTGTTATGTTTGGCAAAGAAACATGGCCTGGGACATTTGTTGGAAGAAACATGTAAATCTTGGTACAGCACCCTGGAAAGCTATGCATAGCTTCACAGTTCTAAACTGTTCCAACGTTGTGGCACAGAGCTCTTTAGGAGATTGCTAAGTCTGCACAGTCAGGACAAACTAGAAATTGTTTTATAGCTGTATCTTACCTCGGAGGTATGCTGGTTATCAGTGGTGCATTACACACTCCTTTAAACACCAGTCCTTCAAGAAGTCTTAGGGCCTTTGCACAGCATGGTGGCTCAAATAGTAATGAGGTATATACCCTTAGCCAGTAGCCAGGCTGGCTTATTCTGGGTTTCACTGTTTCATTTGCATAGGTAGGATGAACGGGGAGGTGGGTATGCGGGGCCCAGAATACACAAACAGGATTGGCTTCTTGAGCGTGTGACCTGTGAAGCCACAAGCTGTCCTCAGCGGAGGGCAGCTCCGATTCTCATATTTTGGTGTCACTACTTTGAAATCTCCAGTGTTGGGTCCTTGCATTTTGCTTGTGTACTGGGGCCCTTGTATTTCACAGGAGGTCCTGCTTTTGGATAATTACTTTACTGTAATTACTTTACTGACTGTTAGGTGATTCCTAAATGTCGACAAAAACAAGGTGAGTGGGAGTGCCTAGGGACAGGGACTGCAAGCTCAAGAGATACTGGAAATTAGTATGATGTTAGATTTCAATACGCTTTTTTAAAAAATTGGGAGATTTCTTCAGTTTTATGCAAGAACATCTTGCCTCCTAAATTCCTATATTTATGAGTCAAGAAAATATTCACCGGGAGTGGAAAGAAATCGGGAGTGGATCCAGGGAAATGTGAGAGCGCCTTATTATTTTGCGTCATGGGCAGCTCTGGCCCGCAAATCTGGCTCTGCTGCTAAGATTGCAATGTCAGGACTTTCTGTGGCCTCTTGCCAAATGGAGGGAGGCCTAGGCAGGTGCTTTTGCTACAGATTCCTACTTCTGTTTTAACTTTCCACAGAGCCCACCTCCTCATGCCTGTGCCCAGGTGTTACGCTCTTTGGGAGGTCCAACCTCACAAACCACTCCGCCCACAAGTGCAGCCCTTTCCATCTTTGCCCCTGACGCCCCCATCTCCTCACAAAGCTTTCAAGTTAGGTGTATAGGACTCAATATGTAATTATAAATCGAATAAAGGTGTGAATGAATGAGCCGACAGGCACATCCTTAACCATCAAAGTTAAGCCTTTAAGTGAGAGTAATCACACTGCTTAACTCAGTACCTCTCCTCTTCTAATGGGGTCTGTTCTCTGCAAATGACAGTAGTTCTCAGAATTCATCGGAACAGTTCTTGTATTTATTCCTGTGAAATACCTCGTGCTCACAAGTCTCTAATCTGCAGATGGTTAAGATCTAGGAGCATTTCCATTTGCGCAATGCTGTGTTAGGTGATGTATTTTCCCACTCTCTCAGAGGAATGGAGATATGGCAGTGTGGTCCTCATGGAAAGGGATGTAGACGGATTGGATGGCACTTATCTAAGGGGGATCTCTCTGCTCTCTAGGAAGCCACCCGGGACTTGTTCCTGTTCTCCGCTGTGGACTGTGTTTATTTCCAGAGAGTAGCTCAGTAGGGATCTTTTCGTCAGTGTGACATGCCATCCTCCACACCTCTCAAAGTACTGAGGACATTGGCACCACTGTTTCCAGTAACACTAAATATCAGATTCAAGCCTGGTATGTTGGTTCATGACTTTAATCACAACACTTTGAAGGCAGATCTCTGTGAGTTCAAGGACAGCCTGGTCCACACAGTGAGTTCCAAGCCATCCAGGGCTACATAGTGGAACTACATTTAAAAAAAAAAAAAGGAATTAAAAGTCAATTTCAGTAACTCTTTGTTTAAAAATTAGTTATTGGTTGAATGTGTACTAACTTGAAAATAGTCTTGAGGTTTTTGAGGTTCAGAGCATAATATTTAATTGGTGTAAGGTTGCCCTGTTTTCAAATTACAGTTGGAAATGGAACTCTTTGCCTAACGAGTATTTTAGTCATCACTTAGCAAGTGAAGCGTTGCTATAGGAGTGGAACAATGATGGTAGAATGTGCAGGTAATTAAATAGAAGAGCCTGTTTGGAGCATCCAGACTCAAGTGCCCTCCTTGGAATAATTCTTTCTGAGTACTTTCATAATTTGGCCTTCATTGTCTTTAAATCTTTGAGAGAATTTATGAGTAATCTTAAAATTAATTTTACTGATTTGAGAAGTGAATGGCATCATCACAAGGTTAAAATATTTTAGAGTAATATTGTCACTTGGTTCAGCCGAATTATATGCAGACGAATTTTCCCAATTATTCACAGTAAAAAGAATGCCCTTTTAGTCACCTGAAACCTGGTGAAGTAAATGCAATCGTGGAGTTTATTTCATTTCATTGCTAGGAGTTAGAGGATCATAATTTAATAAAAAAGATCAAACAGCCCCTGCAGTGTCGAAGTTTATTGTTGTTGCTTTTTTCCTTCCAAAGTAAAGTCTGTGTGTCCTGTGTCTTGGTGCCTTAGGGAATTGCCTTCTGATGCTGTCATTGAAGTACATAAAAATTATTTCAGTATAGAGTGGTTAAAAAATTATCTCTTGAGTTTTAGTCTGGACCAGAGAGTCCTGTCATTTTAATGCCTTTCGAAAATGAGATAATTCTTGAAAGTTCCCTGTGTACTGTGCGTTTTCTTTTCCTAGGGAGAAAGAATAGCTTGAGTGGCTTCCTGGGCAAGGCCTGGGTGGAGAAAGCTGGCATTTCCCAGGTTGCCCAGAGAGAGAGTGCTTGTGTTGTTTCCATGGACACAGCATTGCTCCATTTCCCCTCTAGGTGGTGACAAATGCGACTGAGCTTTGTGAGGTGTAGCCTAATGGAAACTTGTTCCTGTAAAACTTTTGCCAGTTTTTACCCTTCAGGCTTTAAGCAAGAGTTTAGCTTCCAATCTAAATTTTGTGACCTTACTTCAAGATTTAATTAATTCTAATGGGATATGTTTAGGCTCACAGGATAATTAACAAAGTTTATTATTTTTAATAATTAAAAAATCTCTACATTCAGGAACCTACCTACCTACCTACTCAATTCCTTAAGGCATTTTGACCTACTGTATATCTGTATCTGCATTTGAACACTCAACAAAAATCCTTAGCCTTTCTGAATAACTGTATGCAGCCATCTGTTGAGATCATGTACTACTTCACTAAATGGCCTAAGCTGCAAACCATATGTAATAAGAGCTTAAAATAAGATGTTCCCCAGCTCAATTGCGGAAATACAGAAGAAGGTCTTTACTAGTATGTTTCATTGAGTACACAATAGCATTTGGTTATCTAGGAGAGAGAAGCTTTGAGGGGAAATAAAAAAATGGAACCTAGTCCTGAACAGCTCACAGGGCTCAGTGAAAGAACCTTTATCCAACAGCTGTAATGTGGAAAGGCCATGCCAACAACAACAGAGCACAGCGGAGTTCCTGTCCCTTCAAGGAGGACAGCTGAAACTGTGGCTGGATTTAACAACAAAACAAAGCAAACAAAAATCCAGGCCAAGGTTTTTTGATGAAAGGAAAAAAAATACAGTAATTAGAATTCAGAAATTAAAAAGTACTATCTATAGAAAAGTGCCCAATCTTATCAGTGGGCCCTTTTCACTGGTGAAGAAAATACTCGTACTTATCGAAAAAACCCCCACTGTATTCATTTAGTAAAACAAACAAACCTAAATTGAATTAGCTTAATTAATTATGAGAATTTGAAGAGCAAAGAGAAATAACTGCCTACCTACCATGATTTAGTAACAGTTTTCCTTAAAAAGTATTTACTTTGTTTTGACAGTTAATTTCAGTGGCTGAAAATGTGACATTTAGAGGGTAGATTTGCACAGTGGCTCTCCCTCAACAATGTCATCGAAAGTTCCAGTTAGCAATGATAGATGATCGGGCCAGGGACTTCCAGGTTACTGCCAGATACAACAGTTTGGAAGGAAAAGAAAAAGAATGGTATCATCTAAGAAAAGTAATTCATTTCTCCCTCTGACCCTTTCCCAGAACAAACATAAAACGTACTGCCTTTCTTCCCAGCATTAAGGAAATATTTTCCAGTCCATCTCGTGCAGGGCATTCTTTATTGAGATCTTTTTCAGGCTGTCTGTGCTGGAAAACTGATCTCTGAGAATTACTCTGATGTGTACTTTTCTCCTGGTTAACACTTCGAACGGAGTAAATAACAAGCTTTGCTTTAATTCGCTTAGGTTTTCTTGAATATACTATAACACTATGAACAAAAAAGTTTCAGATTTTCTTCCTTTTGGTCTCTCCCTTAAAAAAATGAACTTTTGGGGGTTTTGAAAAGTTTCCCAATTGCGTATCTATTAAAAATTTGGCAGATAGAAGGAACTTGAAGGAAAAACTACATTTCTAATATCTAGAAGGTGAACGAGAGTTTACAAATCACTTAAAAAAATTCTTGATTGCTGTTCAAAATGCAAACACCATCTGTAAAATCCAGAAACACCCCCCTCCCCATCTCAGTTCTGATGCCCCAGTGTCATAGAGGGTCACAAGGGTTAAGAGAAACAGACTGGAGTCCATGAAGGCTGACAGTTCTGTTTTTCCACTTGTAAGGACAACTAGCAACGGTGCGTTTCCTCTAAGCAACCACCTTAATGGCTTAAAACTCCACGCAGACTTACTGTGATGGCCTGGAGTCTCCCCTTCACCAGCTCAGCTTCTTCCATTCTAGAAGTCAAGGACAGGCAGACGCTGAAGGAAGTCCCAAGCTACCATAAATCAAGGTGCCTCCTTGGGGCAGAAGAGCTGGAGGTAACGGAAGAGGCTTTCTGGGAGAGAAATCCGCTCTTTGCACCAGGGTGTAAGGAAGAGAAGCCCGACTTGTCAGGAGCGTCTCTGAGCAGATGCACAGATCAGGCCAGACAGACACATGTAATGACGGTGTGCTGGGGGAGGCAGACGCTGAGGCTGCTGGCACGAGTTGACTGACAAGTTTGAACTGCAGCCGCACAAGCCCTTTTCCTTCAGGGGCTGCCAGCTCTTTGTTGTACTGTGCACGTTAGCGAGGCACATTTTCTTATTAACTGTTCCTTAACCAAGTCATTATTTTCCAGGAGTGGCACAGGGAACTGCCGGTCTGAGTGTCAGAGCAGCCCGTGTTATCGCAGCACACCCTGGCTGTTTAAAGTTACCTCACTTAGTTTACCACACTCTGGCCCCAGAGCTTACACACACACACACACACACACACATACACACAGGGAGGGAGGGAGGGAGGGAGGGAGGGAGGGTGAGAGAGAGAGAGAGAGAGAGAGAGAGAGAGAGAGAGAGGGAGAGAGAGAGAGAGAGAGAGAGAGAGAGGGAGGGAGAGAGAGAGGAGAGAGAGAGAGAGAGGGAGGGAGAGGGAGAGAGAGAGAGAGAGAGAGAGAGAGAGAGAGAGAGAGAGAGAGAGAGAGAGAGAAGTGCCAAGTCACTTGCTTGTCATCTGCTTGGCTTTAGGTAATAATGATCGCTCCTGTAGTTACCTAAGAACTCTTACAGTAGAATATTTGCACCAAGCTCCCCTCTGCTCCCGAAGTCCCACCTCCAGCCTTCTATCACAGATCTTGGAATCTTATGTCTTGTAAAAATTGAAGGTGTTGAGGTGCTGATATTAAAAAGTTGGCTCCCTGGGAGTGTTTGGTGCCACCCTCTGGGAAATAAGGTTCCTTTTTTTGGACCCCATTCAGAAACTACCCTCTTCGATTTCTGGAAGGTGCCCATTTTGACCTCAGTAGTTACACAAGAGAAAGGGGTGAGCCTGTGAACAGCATTCTGTGACCCTAGGTGGACAGTCCCTCCCTTTAGAGGAAGACAGTGAAGCCCTGTGAAACTCAGGTCAAAGCAGAGACCAGGAAGCTTTGCAATTGACTTTGTTTTCTTTTTTGTACCTATTCTTTAAGTGCATTTTGATGTAGTGAACCCCAATTACCATCCACCATGTCATTATGTGTTTGGATACTATCAGCCCCTTAATATCACCATTCAGCTGGGGAGGTTAAATAGAGAAGCCTGACACTGGATACATGACTTACATTTCTTTGTGTTTCTGATATTTGTAATAGTAGTAGCTAATATTTTTTCATAGACAAATGCATTTCATCTTATTTATCTTAGAGGTGTTGAGTGACAGGTGCTATTATTCCTATTTTAAAATGAAGCAACAAGCTCAGGGAGATCATTTGCCACAGGGCTAATAAGTAGCAAAGCCAGGATGGGAATGTCAGCTGTCTGACTTTGTAACAGCCACTCATTGAGCAATGCCCAAGGACACAGGGCAAGGAGAGACACAGGCTGAAGGTTAAATCAATCTTTATGAGGGATTTTGTTCCCAGTATCCTCCTCCACCAAGATCCCAGGATGCTTAAAGCTAGATGGAAAAACTTTAGTCAGAACCCTGTGGTAGTCTATTCTGGAGAAACATACAGACCTTAGTGAAATAGGATCGCTTCATACTTTTCTTTTTAGATATCCCCAGCCACAAAGGCCACACCTAGAGTCAGTAACTAGAAGAAGCTCCTTGCTTTCAAGCACCTGAACTCACAAAGGGTTTAATATCTAGACTATATAAAGGGTTTAATATTTAGAATATATAAAGAACAGCAAAAAATTAGACACCAAAGAAATAAAGTTGACAATCAGTAAATGGGCTGATGATCTAAAGAGAAGAAATACAGCTCAAAAGAAGAAATAAAAATGGCCAACGAGTATTTGAAAAAAGTGTTTCACATCTCCTTACACCAGAGAAATACAAACTAAAGCAGGGAAGATGACCATCATCAAGAAAACAAATGACAGGCTGGGAATTAGCTTAGCGGTTAGGAGCACCTGCAGCTGCTCTTCCAGAGGATCTGAGTTCGATTCCCAGAACTCATATGGCAGCTAATGACTGCCTATGCCAATTCCAAGGGATTTGATCTCTTCTTCTGACTGCCTTAGACACCAGGAAAGCATGTGGTACACATGCATGCATGCCGACAAAACAATCATGTACATAATAAAATAAATTATTAAAAAATGACAACAAATCTGGTAAAGATGTGGGGAAGAGCACATATATGCTGTTGGTCGGAGTATAAACGAGTCTAGCCACTGAAGAAATCAGCATGGAGGTTTGTAAGAAAAAAAAAAAGAACTACTGTATGATCCAACTATTCCACTCCTGGGGATTTATCTGAAGGACACCACAGCCTACTGTTAAGACACTTGTATATTCATGCTTAATGCAATTCTTTTCATAGTAGCAAGGTAACAGAATCAGTTTACACATCTGTCAACAGATGAACAGATAAAGAGCGTGTGGCATTTTATTCCACCATAAAGAAGAATGAGGTTATGAAATTTGCAGGAAAATAGAACTGTAAAACATTATTTCAAAGAAATAATACAAAGAAACATAGGCTCAGAAAGAACAAATACTGTATGTTCTTTCTCTTTATGGAGATCTGTGGCCTCTAACTGTTAAATATGTGTGTACAGATAGGAGTTAATATGGGTAAGCATGAGGATACTAGAGTCTTATTTACTTACTGCTTTATTGCTGAGAAGAGACATCATGGTCAAGGCAACTTATAAGAGATTTAATTGGGAGCTTGCTTACAGTTTCAGAGGTGCGTTCATGACCGTTATGGTGGGGAGCACGGCACCAGGCAGGCATGGTGCTAGATGAGAGCTTACATCTATTCACAGGCTGTAAGCAGACAAAGTAAGACTAGGACTGGTGTGGGCTTTTGAAACCACAAAGCCCAGTAATACACCTCTGCCAACAAAGCCACACCTCCTAATCCTCCTAAAACAGTTCCACCAACTTCAGACCAAGCATTCAAATATATCTAGATCTGAAGACACTTGCAGTCATATGTACCCCATGCATATAATTAAAAATAAATATTTCAAGAATGGGTCTGAAATTCTACTTGAGAAAAGTTGGTCTTTGTTCTTCCATTCTGGAGAGACATTTAAGAGCAGAGAATAAGAGCCTGACTTAGGGATCAAATTTGATTATTATTGGATGAATGTTTGATCATTAAAAATAAATAATTTTTAAAAATTTTTTGTTTATCTGCAGATCCAGACTGATGCTAAGGACAAGAAAGCAGTCGTGATAATCTTCTTAGTCAGAATTTTGCATTTGCCTGCCAAAACTAATGGGCAGTTATTCAATCAACAATCTAGATCTTTTCCTAAAATCAATTTATCACCCAAATCTCATTTCTACTGTAGGAAATCTCATTTCTACTGTAGGAAAACAAAGGTTTTCTACTTGAAGGGGGGGATCAGACAAAAGAAATTTAGAGGAGAGCAGGTGTGAGAGCTCACAGATACTGTGTGCTTATTTATTCACATAATTGATATTGTTAAAACTGGTAATATTTTTAAAGCACTTTCAGTCATTCATCTGGCATTCATTTATTGAGCGCCCATCTGGTATTACCATTCTAAGTGTTTGGGATTCTTAAACGAATTCTCCTTCTCTAGAAATTTATATTTTAGTAACCCATAAAAGACAAATATAATTTGCAGTATGTAAGGGTATTATATTATTCTGAGAAACAAATGCCAAGATAGGCTATGTAGAAGTAGGTAGGTAAGCAGGTTGGGTGGTAAGCAGGAAAGGCTAGGGATGGAACAGTTTGAGAATCTGAGTGTAAGGGAGAGGGAAAGTTGTATGGGAGCAGCTGATTCTGCAATGCTGTCTAAGGGACATTGGCCATGCCACTTGAGAGTCCTGGAGCCAACGTCAACTATGAGAGCGGTCCTGTGTCCTGCAGGAATGAGCTCATGTTAGTGCTGGCTGGCTGGGAGTAGCCCCTGGGAAACATGGCTTAGATGCAAGCATAGAGATGGAGTTCAGAGAGCAGTGAACGAGACTCCTGCCCAGTTATGCTTCTGTACTTGATGTCCAAGAGAGATGCTTTTTTATAAAATAGTGATATTGTTGTAGAGAAAAGAGCAGGGAGGAGAATGGAGATTTTAATTCAGAACTGGGTAGTTACGATAGCTTAGATAAGAGGGAAACATTTGAATAAAGCTTTAAGGGAAAGTTGGAACTAGCTATGAAGGTACCAAGGGCAAGGATATAACAGGAAAAGCCAATGGAAAGGCCCTACAGCTAGCATGCTGTAGGATCAGTCTAGTGTCATTAGAGATGGACACCAAGAGAACAGTAATGACAGGAGATGTAGCTGGGAACATGATAAGTCTTAGTCCACACAGTACTCTGTAAGCCATGGTTAGTACTATAGCTTTTACTCTGTGTGGAATAAGCCTCCACCAATAATTTCCCATACAGGAGTCTTTCAAGGATGGAAGAAGAGAAATAGGTGGGATCCAAATGTGTGAGAGATAATGGTGGTTTGGTCTAAGTTGATAATAGTAATTGTAATGGGAATTGTTAGAGCTGTGTATACATTTTAATCTTTTTTGGTAAAATCAAAAGGATTCTAGGGATATAGGATGTGAGAGAAAGAAGAATCTGGATAACTTTGGGTTTCTTTCCCTTCCTTCCTTCCTTCCTTCCTTCCTTCCTTCCTTCCTTCCTTCCTTCCTTCCTTCCTTCCTTTTTCTCTCTCTCTTTCTTTCTTCCTTCCTTCCTCTCTCTCTTTCTTTCTTTCTTTTTTTCCTTTTGGTTTCTTTGAGACAAGGTTTCCCTGTGTATCCTTAGCTGTCCTGGAACTCACTCTGTATACCAGGATGGTCTTGAACTCAGAGATCCACCTGCCTTTGCCTCCAGAGTGCTGGGATTGAAGGGGTACACCATCACTGCCTGGCAACTTTGGGTTTCTTGATCTAAGGAAATGTAGTATTATCCAACAACTGAAGCAAAGAAGTTTGTGAAAAAAATTTTGGAGGGGGGCAGGGCTGGAAGAATGGGATGAGGAAGATAAATAAGGATACCAAGAGCTTATGTTTTCATCAAGTCCATTTATTACCCATAATTGAATAAGCAGTTGGCTATGGACTTTGGAATTAAGGAAAGATGTCTCAGATGGATTTCTAAAATTTACAATACCTCTAGAAGTATAAGTTGGACCATAAAATACCTAGAGTTATATTTCATAAAGCAGTGTGCCATAGTGAGCTAACTTCCATTAAATGTTAAGTATGTAGTTACGATCTATGCAGAATAGTAGCAGAGCTCTACTGCTCTCAGTTATTTTAGTAAAATAGTTTAACTAGATCTTCTGTTGTTTGTTAATCAATATAAATGAGGATGATGGGTTAAAAGTTACATTATTGCCAGCATTACTTACTGTCCTTACCACCATGACAAATACCAGACATAAGCATCTTAAAGCAAGAGAGGTTTACATTATCTCAGATTCAATGGATATAGATCATCATGGAAGGGAAGGGATGGAGGGTGAGGTGGCTTGGTCCTGGGTGGCAGTAACTTGTGGTTAGGCTTGCTGCATTCTGAAGGATCAGGAAAGAAAGAGTCTGGGCCAGAGGCAGAGATGAGGTATAAGCCTAAAAAGCCAGTCCCCATTGGCCCACCTCTGCTAGCCCTCTCACCTGTTTTAAAGTATCCACCACCTCCCTAAACAACACTAACAATCAGGGTTCTAGTGCTTAAACACACGTACCTGTGAGGAACATTTCACATTCAAACTATAGCATCATTTGACTTTTATTAACAGTTAGTGGGGTGTAATAGATTTGAAACAGTTTCTCTTCTTGCAAAGAATTTACTGTCTGGTTGGAGAGGAAATATATGTGCTTGAAAAAAAAAATCAGTGAACAAACAAAACATACCAATAAGCCAACTACCACTGTGTCTTGCTGTAATGAAGTAATAACTACCCACAACATTTGAGATCTTCTTATCTTGCCTTGGCAATATTTGTGCGTGGTTTTTTTTAAAATTTTTTTATTTCCACTGGGCCCTTTTTCATAGAGCATGTGAGCAACAGATACGTGTGATACAAACAGTAAGTGCAAAGTGAATGGAAGAAGACAGATTAATGTGAGGTGCAAAGAAGTTACTTCAAGGAGAAAGCTGGACTTAAAAGCAGAAAAGACATTACTAAGGTTAGAGAACCAAAGGAAGATTCTTTGAGAAGCGAGAAGTATTAAAAATATTAACAGAAATGTATATTTATACACAGAGTTCAGTGTTCATGGAAAGTGAATGGAGTAGGAAAAGAATTATCTGATTCATATTTTAGAAAAATGAAGGTGTCAGCTTTTCTCAATACACATAGGAAGAAGGAAAAATGAGGCAAGAAGATCTAGCAGAAGGTAGAAAATAGATTTCCTGGGGACCCCACCTCTTGGTGTGGACCCCAGGAAACCCCCATCCCCAGCTCTGCCTGTATCAGCTTTTCCTTCTAGATTATCTGAATTCCTTTGTGTCATCTCTGACCTGCAGAAGCACTCTCTATCAGAGACACCTCAAGTACCACAACTACCATAATTGTCTAGGATCAAAAATGGGCAACAACAACCAAAGAATGGAACACCTACCCAACAAAGATGAGTCCAGATATCTGCATCAAAAACTACCTCAAACATCATAACTCTAGATGTGTAGATCCAGCACAAAAACACAAATACGAATAGCCAAGACTGTATGCTTCCTGCAGAACCCAGTAACTCTATTGCAATAGGCCCAGAAAAGAACAATTTAGGTGAAGCATAAGACAAAACTTCAAAATAGCCATCATGAATATGTTTAAGGACCTTAAAAAAGATACTAATAAATGCCTTAATGAAAATCATGAAACACAAACAGTTGAATGAAGTAGTGAAAACCTTTTAAGACATGAAAGTAGAATTAAACAAAGAAATGGAATCATGAAACAAAGCTCAAACTAAAATAAAACTGGAATAGAAAAATTTTGGAAGTCAAGCAAAAACTTAAGATGTAGGCCTCACTAACAAATTGCAAGATTGGAAGAAAGAATTCCAGATGTTGAAGACAAGTTGGAAGAAATGAATAGCTCAGTCAAAGAAAATGTTAAATAAATTAAAAAAATACAGGCACAAAACATCTGGGGTATTACAATAAGACCAAACCTATGAATAATAGGGAAAGAGGAAAGAGAATAAATCAAAGTCAAAGGCACAGAACAGAGTTTTAACAAAACCACAGAGGAAAATTTCCTCAATCTAAAGAAGAAAGTGTCTATCCATGTACAAGAAATATGCAGAACACCAGATAGACTGAACTAGGAAAAAAATTCCCCATGACCCATAATGTTCAAAACAACAAATATATTGAGCAAAGAAAGAATATTAATAGCTACAAAGAAAATGACCAAGTCACATATAAAGGCAAGCCAGAAAGGCCTGGACAGATGTTCTACAAACTCTGAGAGACAACAGATGAGAGTCCAGACTACTATACCCAGAAAAACTATCAATCACAATCAATGGTTAAGTTTCACAATAAAATCAAATTTAAGAAATTTCTATCTACCAGTCCAGCTCTACAGAAGGCATTAGAAGAAAAACTTTCATCTGAAATGGTTGATGACACTCGAGACACAAGAAAAAAATAGTCTGATAATAGTAAGTCAAAAGAGGGTGAAAAAAATACATACCATAATAACAAAATAGCAGGAATCAATAAGCATTGTTCATTAATAACTTTCAATCTTAGCATTTCAATTCTCTAATAAAAAGACACAGACTAATAGACTGGACTAGAAATTAGTATGCATTTCCAAGCATATTGCCTTTAGCAGCTGTAGCTGTTTTGATATCTGACAAAATAGGCTTTACAACAAAACTAGTCAGGATAGGGAAGAATACTGTATACTCATTAAAGGAAACGTCCACCAAGTGGTTATTGCACTTTTCAACATTTATGCACCAAGCACATGACACCCAAGTTCATAAAAGAAACATTACTATATCAAAAATCACATATTGAGCTTCACACAGTGATAGTGGGTAACTTCAGGATTCTCCACTCTTGTCAATAGAAAAATCATTCAAACAAAAACTAAACAGAAATGCTTGAGTTAAACAACATCATAAACCAAATGGGTCTATCATCTATAGAACATTCCATCCAAACACTAAAGAATGTACCTTCTTCTCAGCAGCTCATGGGATTTTCTGCAAAATTGTGCTTTATTTGTTTGTTTATTTATTTATTTTGGTTTTCCAAGATAGGGTTTCTCTATTGTAACTCTGGCTGTCCTGGAACTCACTCTATAGATCAGCTGGCCTCAAACTCACAGAGATCCACCTGTCTCTGCTTCCCTAGTGATGGGATTAAAGGTGTGTGCCACCACCACTGGTCCCTTGTGCTTTTTTTAATCATATGATAACTTCCACCACTTTATGATGTAGGTAAACACCTCTCCAGAAGCAACCCTTGACCTTGAAGTACATAGTCTCCAAACTATGAGCTAAGTAAGCTTCTGTTGTTTATTATTTACGTAGTCTGTGGAAATTGTTAGAGCAGTACAAATGGATGAACGTGGGTGAATAGAAGAGATAAAGCAAATGGGATCTGAGGGCTTGAATATATCTATATCTACCTATCTATCTATCTATCTATCTATCTATCTATTTATCTATCTATCATGTAATTACACACATCCTAGATTGGTTATTTCTAAGATGAATATTTGGAACATCTTTCTCTACATCTTGTGTTAGGAAAGTGACTCCTAACTTTTTCAGACTTCTGGAGGCTTGAATTTGGTGTAAAGCTAAGAGTTAAAAATTATTATTATTTTTTTTTCAGACAGGGTCTCAGTGTCTGAAAACTGTTTGAGGCCGAGGCTCACCTTGAAGTCCTGGCAATCATCCTGTGTCAGCCTCCTGTGCCATATGGCCCCTCCTGGGCCACCACACTCACTTGATCTCCTTTGTAAGGTTATTTTGCATTTTTTCCTTTATAAATTTTGTTTGGGATGGGGTCTCCTTACACAGCCCAGGCTGGCTTTGAACTTGTTTGCATCCCAGGCTAGTCCAACTCCTGATCCTCTGCCTCATCTGCCTAATCCTGGCACCACAGTTCTGTGCTACCATAGCTGACTTAGGAGCTTCCTCCTTACATTACCTCTGAAAGGCTCATTCAGACAATCCGGGCACACAGATTTCCAAATGTTAACTCACCCTCCTCTGTCCTTCCCGACTTTTATTGTCCTACAGCCCCTGACTGTGTCCTCTAGTGGACTGGTCCATGGGACTGAACTGCTGTGGGCAAGAAATAAAGCGGTTTGCGACTAGGTTTGACTAGGGGAACAGAACATGTTACAAGAGATCGCTGATACTGGTGTATTTTCACGTCAGGGTACTCTTGATTGTCAGCACTATTTCTTTCTTTGCTAGGTAATTTGACCTTTAAAATCGAGAGGGTAAACAAACTTCAGTATGGTCCCATATGGCTCTGTGATTCATCCCCCTTACTTTTTTTTTTTTTTTTTTTTTTTTTTTTTTAAGACAGGGTTTCTGTTTGTAGCCCTGGCTGTCCTGGAACTCACTCTATACACCAGGCTGTGTTTGAGGCTGGCCTCAAACTCACAGAGATCTGCTTGCCTCTGCCTCTTGGGGGTGTGCCACCACCATCCGTCTCATTCCCTTACTTTTGACTGTACATCTTACTAGATCATCCCTTCTTGAAGAGCCCTACCTTGGCCACATCATATAAAACTTGAGATCTCTCTGCTAATACCAGCCCCAACAGCCTCTTTTCCTTTTGTTTTCACCATAGCCTTTGTTTTCTACAGTATCATAAAATATGCTTTTGTTACTGTCCACCTTCTTTGTCTAGACCATGACTTCCACAGACCTAAGAGTTCTTGTTTGTATTCTAAATGCTTAGGTAAGATTTGATAGTTATTGAACTCTCACTAATTAACTGTCAAACGATAGTCACCTGATCCACTGGAGATTTTAATATGTTTCATGTGCTTTACAGGCCTACCTAGAAGACTGGGAATTTACAAAGTTTTATTTTTAACAGACACACTCTACTTGTGCTTGTGTAGGGTACAGTATGATGTTTGTTTCTGTTCATATATATATTGCACATGAATCACATCAGGATCATTAGCCCAGTCATTACCTGAGTCATTTGCCATTCCTTTAAGATTTTGAAGAGGTGAAAATATTTTCTTATTGTTATTTTGCAACATACATTATTGTTAATGATAACCACCTGACTGCGAGCCAGTACTTCTATGGCTTGGGAAATTAACACTCAAAAAAATTTAAGTCGGAACAGGTCGTAGATATGGTAAACTATGGAATGAGGATTTAAATCTAAGACATTCTGGTCCCGAAGCGCCATCTCATTGGATAATCCATCCTGCCTTTAAGTTTACAAAGTCACAAAGAGACGCCATACCATGAGATTAAACAACATACATCTTGTGCCTAGAATAATGCGTTATACATGGCATGTAAATTTCATCATTTTGATGATTTGTGAATCAAACTTTTTAAGGTTGGGTATAGCCCATAATCCTCTTTCTTAGACATTTGTTGAAGAATTGACTGTAACTATTCAGTAAAAGAAGTATTCCGAAGGCACATTAATGTGCTAAAAATGACTACAATATTAGGATACTGTGCGTTGCTAAGCAGCCTGCTTTCTCTTTGAACATAATTAACTCCTCCAGACTGGGTTTCCTCGAGGTCAAACAACTGCTGGAAAAGGGTATTTAATGAAGCAGATTGTTTGGCTGTATAGAGATAAAAGGTGCAGTTGTTTTCACCCTACCATAAATAACTACAGATTAAAAAAATATGTTAACAAACAAAACTAACACAGCAGTTTCCCCCATAAGCCTACAAAGACAAGTGAAAATGTTTATTTATTTCTCTTCCTTGCCCACATCAAACAGATGTTAATATTTAGCATATTTAAGAACTTCCATGAATTTACTACCCATGCATCAGGCCTGTGTACAGTGTGCAGTAAAGAGGAAGATGGAAAGGACCATCTTAGCCCAGATCTAACTGCATTTGAGTGGGAGCCTTCACTGAGGACTGTTTGCCTTATTCATTTCCCTTCCTTTGTTAGCAGGGAAGGAAGCTGCCCTTCCCTGGGCATTGTTTGCAGGGTTGGATGTTCTCCCAAATGCTGGTCCACTGTGATACCTTTTCTTGATACTTTCAATTTTAGCCAGCCAATCTAATGTAATATTTAAAATGTTTGAACACCAAAAAAAAAAAAAAAAACCAAACAAACCAAAAGCAAAACTCCCAAAAACAAACAAACAAAAACTCTGAAATAAAATAAATAAAATAAAATGTCTTTTGAATTGTGTCCATCATATGTGATAGTTCATATTAAGCTGACCTTGGTAAGGGTGTATCTGTGCTCTCTCTTACATTTTATCATCAAGTGAGATCCATACAGAACACTGTTGACTGATAACCCTCATCCTGTTCAAGACGTTATTTTTTTAATGTGCCTCTCCATGAAAAACATTGTTGGTTTTCTGTAACTACAAAGTTACTGTCAAATTAATGAAAATGATGGATTTAATAACTGAATTAAACTAAATTTTAAAACTTAAATGCCTGGATTGCTTCTGTGTGGACTCAGCTAGTTTTTGACCTAAAAATGTTGGTCTTTTATTACTTAAAAAAAGATTTAAAAACCTTTTAATGTATCTGGATGTTTGCTTGCATGTGTGTATGTTTCTGTACCACATGTGTGCCTGGTTCAGGCAGAGTCCAGAAGAAGACATTAGAGTTACAGGTGGTTATGAGTCACCATGAAGGTTTTGAGAACTGAACCTGTGTCCTTTGCAAGAGCAACCAGTGATCTTACAGCTGAACCATCTCTTCAGTCTTCTTGGTTTCGCAAAGTTCTCTTTATCTCTAGAAGTCTGTGATTTTAGGTTGAAGAGTAACTGACTATATATTTAACATTTGAATAGCGGGAAGTTTTGGTCCTATATTTGTAAAACTAATTATTGAGTGGAGTTTCTTCTATCTGCTTAAAATCCTACCTTCCACTTTCATTTTCCTGTGGGTCAAATTACAGTGGTTGATGGTATGAAAAAACAACATCCTCACATTTAACCAGAGCCAATAAATGGAACAGATCTTTGAGGAGCTATTTCTCTGCGATCAAGTTGTTGATTCCATGACTCTATTAACTTCTCAAAATCGGACTTGGGAATTCTTCAAATAACTGTATCCACTAAGAAGTTTCATAGAACATTTTTTTCCACCCCCATGTGAGCAATTTAGAAACTGGATACAAGAATGTGAAGGGATGGCACTGCTGAGAAGAAGCTTGCAATTCTCAGCTCCAGTCACTTCTTCCTTTTATCCACGCATCACATATTTTGTAAACCATTTACTGACTATGTAACAACACGCTGTGAGCTACAGACAAAGATAAATAAAACAGTAAACTCACTTTAGTGAAGAAGACAGAGGCAAATAGAAGACAGTAAGCACTGAAGAAATTGGAAAGATCACTACATCAGAGTTAGGACGGAGGAAAGGCCAGTGTCAGCCTAGCACAGGAGACAGTTGGACTGTTTGAAAGGTTTAGATTTGTACAAATCAGAGCTAATGACAAGAATGAGTCAGGCATGTCAGTGAGGGAAGCAAAGGGGGCATTCAATAGTAACGGTCCTTGCTTTCCAAGATCTTCATAGGCAAACTAATTTTGCCAGGTTCCTTAGGAGATGACGGATGACATACTGCCAAGTTGTTACACACAGGGTTATAAATGCCAGTTTGTTATATAAGACATATGGTTTTCAAAGTATGTCTTGCAGTACAATATATTTGCATATGTATTGTATACACACATGCATACATACACATACATGATAAGAATGTCTATCTCTGTGTATTTATTAATAACACCTAAAATCCCATATCAAAGTCTTGGTTCTCTTCATGAGGAAATTAATAAATGGAGGTGGTTTTGGAATCAGACAGATTATAGATTCATTTTCAATGCTTTTACTTACTAAATAGATGAGCTTGGGAAAACTGCTTGACATGTCAGTGAGTCTGTTTCTTCATGTGCAAACTTCCAGTAATAACCAATCTTTCATGAAGTTTTACTATCAAGATTAAATGAAGGTCAGGCCTGGTGGTACATATTTTTAATCCTAGCACTCAGGAGGCAGAGGTAAACAAATCTCTGTGAGTTCGAGCTCAGCTAGGGCTACATAGTAAGACTCTGTCCAAAAATAAAGTAAAATAAATAAATAAATAAAAAGATTGAGAATTTATAAAAATATGCTCATGGACAGCATAAGACATACTTTACAAGTGGCTACTTTATAATCACTATTGCAAGTATTAGATTATCATATTGCACAGGTCAAATTCTTTAAAATATACATCATGTTTTGGAAGCATATTTCCTGGTTAGTTTTAACAATCAACTTGACACAAAGCCTAGAGTCTCTGAGATCCTCAACTGAGGAACTTCTTAAATCAGATCAGCCTGTGAGCATGTATATATAGGGGATTGTCTTGATTATTAATTGATGTAGGAGGGTCGAGACCACTGTGGGTGGCACCATCCGTAGGAGGATGGTCCTGAACTATACAAGAAAACTAGCCAAGTATAATCTGGCCTGTGACCTAGCTAACAAAGGCATCTTCCATGGTTCTTGCCATGCTTCCCTTTCTGTGAAGTGAGCTCCTCAGTAGGAGGTAATGCTGTGTGGAATAGAACACATTCCTTCATGGTCCCGCCTTGACGTCTCTCCATGATAGAGTGTGACCTGGAAATGTAAGCTAAAATAAACTGTTTCCTCCCCTAAATTACTTTCAATCAGGGTGTTTTGTCACAGTGACAGGAAGGAAACTAGAATGTACATTATTTTTCACTTAGTGCTTTCACACTTGCTGAGTGCATCTCTCCACACATAGACTTCAATACTGTAACTGACTGGTTCAAGAGAAACAGCACACTCATCCTTCCCCATGATCAAAAAGCTGTTCAATGATTTTATTCCCTACATGGGAAAACTGAGGCCAACTTGGGCAGGGTGCCAGTTCATTAAATGGTAACACTTCCTGCCCAACAGATTTTCCATTAGACTGACTGGAAATCTTGGAAGGTTGGATCTGATTCTTTGTCATTATGGAAATATTCTATAAGCTTATCCAATTAGTTCAGCTTCTAGGCAGAACCATCACTCTAAAAGCCAGGGTGTGATCCAGTTATGTTAAAGTGGATTTACATGGCAAAGCAAGAAATGAACTGCTGTCAGTACGTCTGTCCTTCAGCCCACCCCACTGTTAAGAACGGAGCCTGGGGTTTGGTTGCTGACATATTGGGTTCCAGACAATTGTAATTCTAGCTTCAAGATTTTTGGAAATAAGTGTTTAGAAAGATGCCAACTGAAAGCTTGCTTCCAAAATATTTAATGGGTCTCTCTTCAGAGAGATGGATGCTTTGCCAGTGTTTATTATATGCCTTATGTAGACCTTTAGAAAGGAGCCTAAAAAAATACCCTTCTCCCTCAAAATCCTCATCATTTTCTACTTGGAAGTTATTCTCTAAAGTAGAAGGAAATATTTCTATTGTTCCATCATTGAATCTATCATACAAAGTAAAATTCTTTTGGGTTCATACCCTTTATTTTCCTTCCTTCCCTTCTATGTCTTTCTTTCTCCCTCCCCCTCTTCTCCTTCTGTTCCCGTTCCTCTCTGGTGAGATTCTAAGTGTAGGAGTTAGATTGCTTAATGTGTGCTCAGGGCAGAGAGTGAAAGGATCGCATTATACAGCCATGCTGTGGTGTGGGTGGGGTGAGATTTTAAAAAAGCACCAAGCTCTGAGAAATAGAATTACCACAAACAGATCTGTAGGGACCTTCTAAGAGTTTAACTAAAGCCCATATTTCCTGTGGAATTTGAGGGCTTAGAATGTCACCTAACACTGGCAGCGACAGCTGCCCATTTATACTCTCATTACTTGTATGTTACCCAATTTTTAAAATCTCAGCAATAAAAACATCTAATATATTTAATGGAAGTGTTATATAAGTGTCTTTTGAAGAGAAATTTTAAAACAAAATATAAATTTCCCTCTTGGAGGAATTCCTAAGGTCAGTCTACCCCCCCAGCCCCCCGGAATCTTGGAATTCTTTAAGATGAAATCTGAGGTTGTTAGGATGCCCATATCATAAGCAGCCATAGAAGGCAGTTCCTGAGTGGAATAACAATAGCCATTCAGCTGGGAAACAAAGGTCCACCCAGATAAGTATCTTCTGCTAATTTTGGTTAAGGTTTTATTGCTAAGCTTTTTCCATTTGACAATTTTATTTTTATTGAACTCCATCCTTTCCTCCCTCTTTTGTTTACATCTCCTCTTTGAAAATGGGTAAGGAAAAAAAATAGCCTTTTAGGGAGTGGGGCAGGTCCATTTTCCTTCTTTGAACTCAGCCAGTCCATTTGTGTGAAAAGGAAATGCATTTCACCATGGCTTAATGGAGTAGTTTCTGGGAGCTGAAGAAGGGAGTTTTCATGAGCTTTGGGTGACTATGGGGTCTTCCCCATTCCCTATAAATCTACAAGAGTAGATGCACATGCTGACAAATAGAAAACAAATGGTAGGCAATAGGTCAATGGGTACACATCAGGGGACATGCACAGAGGGGTCCTTACACACTATTACAAATGGCAGCCGCCAAATGCCAAACTATTTATAAAGAAGAGGGGCAGTGACTTGCTAGCAAGGGCGCCAAATAAAGATAGGCTTGTGCACAAAAAGAATGCTACAGTTCAGTCCTGTGCATTTGTTTATTGATGATCTCCTTTCTATTCCTTAAGTCTTAACATTCCACCAAAAGCAGACTGCAGGCTCTCCCCTTGGGAAACAACTCAAGATCTAGCTTTATTTACAAGGTTCTTTATTCTAAAGAGCAAACTGTTCTAGTCGACAGAGTATATGTTGCATGGCAGCCTACTTCGGAGAAATATTTACTCCTACAGAAAAGTCTGGAATGCTAGGCAATTCCTAGTCAGCCTTTTCTTTTTGTATTGATCTAAACCACTGATTTTAGTTTACTTTTTTTTTTTTTTGATCAGTCAAGTCTTTTCTCTGTTTTACGTAAAGCTCTTCAATAAACAGAGCTCTGGGTACTATCTGAGCTTTTACATTTCCTCTATTTTCTTTGAAAAACAAGTGCATGCTACCTCAGAGTTTCTTCTTAACATGAGAAGGATGAAGCTATGCAGGGTAGAAGAAAGCATAATTTGAATTATTTGGGAGATGCTGTATTACCAGGGCACTGGCAGGTGTTATTCTGGGAGAACTAGGTAGACAACCATCATACGTATTCTTTGACTGGAAAGCTCTAGGAACTCCTAACACTTTGAATAGAAAATTTACCTTAGTGTTAGAGCCTATTGAACAGTCACATATCTGAACTGGGAATACCAAATAGTTATTTTGGGGGAGAATACTTTTTATGTGTATGACAAAATCATCTCAGATTTCCACATGAAGGAACCTGACTTCATATGTTGACTAAGTAAATAAAGCTTAAATGAAGGGACTGGAGAGATGGCTCAACATTAAGAGAACTATTTTTCTAGAGGACGAGGGTTCAATTCCCAGCATCCACATGGTGGCTTACAACCATCTGGAACTCCAGTTCTAGCGGATCCAACACCGTCTTCTGGACTCCACGGACAGTGCATGTACATGGTGCACAGACATGCATGGAGGCAAAACACTTATATACAAAAAATAAAAGTAAGTTTCGAAACGTCAGTGTAAGCTGCTGCCTTCAAAGACATAAAATGATAAGAAACCATTCTCCCAGTATTGGTGAGTTCTGAGTATGATTATGTGGACAACAAAGAAAAATCCAGCAGGAGGGACCGGCATCATTGAATTAGCTGCTGTTACAGATCACCAGAGGACAGACAGGCAGGCAGAGAATTCCAAAAGAGGAATAGGAGTATGGGAATCTCCTGGGACCAAAAGAGAGACTTGGGCTTTTAGGATTGTTATGACCTCTCTGGCTTGGAACAAGAGTGTCAAAGGGAATTGCAGTGTCTGTTTTATCCTTCACATTCTCAGCTGTCTTGGACTGTGGCCTGAGGAAAGTTCAGTGGGCAATGGCCTTTGTAATACCAAGATAAAAACGAAGCACTGCAGCCCTTTTTCCTATTTCTGCCAATAGCTCTTGGTTCTTTCTGCCAAACCAAGAAGTGCTAACACATTTGGAGCTTGTAGCCAACATACTGACTCAAGCGGCATGCATAATTAATCTTATATCATGGCTGGTTTAATTTATTCTCTTTCTTCCAAATGTGCAAAAATTTCTTGGTCATTACCTCTTGTATCCCCACTACTTAGTGAAGCTTCTCCATCCACATAACCATAGACTTATTATTTTTAGGGAAAACAAGAAACAAGTCTAAGTATATTTATTAGCCTATGACTTCTCCAAGCATTTAGCTTAGCTTGAATTATATATTTACTGGTAAAAACGCTTCCCATAATCTCAATGAGATATGTGCTTAATTAAGCCCTCAAACTCTGGTCAGTTCTTGTACTAGAAAGCCAAGGAAATAGCTTGAGATCAGGTCTATAATGGGAAGTTCATTCTACCTACTGTCTGTGTGTCAGTAGGCCACGTGTTAGTGCCTGTGTGGTTAGTTGGAAAGGATGAATCCATTGGAGTGTCAAATTAATTTGGTTCCAGCCATGGGGCTGGATAAATGGCTCAGTAGTTAAGAACACTTGTTGATTTGCAAAGAGCATGAGCTAAAGTCCCAGAACTCACATGACCATTTACAACCACTCATAACACCAGTTACAGGGGATCTGACACCCTCTTCTGACTTCCATGGGTACCAGGCACGAACAAGGTAAAAAGACATTCATGCAGGCAGAACATTCATGCACATAAAATAAAATAAACCTGAAAAATCAATAAAAGGCTGTCAGAACTAAATAATCAAGGAAAGTTCTGAGAGCATCTACTCACAACGTGAACACTTTCACTGCTGAACATCTTAAAGTCAGGAGTGTTGTGGAACAGTTGATTCTGTTTACTCGACAAATAGTTTCGATCCATCTACCATGAACAGGTACTGGACAAAGAGCAATGATAGAATAATGAGCAAAACAGTCACCATCTGCTCCCTCAGACCTCACATTTTGTAGTGAAATTCCCTAGACACAAATGAAGTGCTAGACTGAGTTAAACGCTACAGAGAAAACAAAGCAGGAACTTAGTAGCTGCCGCAGCGACTTTGGTGGGCTGTATCTAATTTAGATGAAGATGCCAAGAAAGGCTTTTCTGAAGGGATAAAACTTGAATTTTCCCAAGGTGAAGACCTGGGTACTTCCTGGGGCAGAGTCTTCTGTACATACTTACGGACCCATGAAGTTTAGAGAAATATTTATTTTATTTTACATATGAATGTTGTTCTAGCAATAATGTAAATGCACCACGTGTGTGTGGTGCCCATGGAGGCTGGAAGAGAGTGTGGAAGATTCCCTGGAACTGGAGTTATAGGTAATGATTATGAGCTACCATGTGGGTGGTGGGAACCGAAAACCCAGGTCCTCTGTAAGAGCCTCAAGAGCTTTAACCACTGAGCCATCTCTTCAGCCCCACTCATTTTTATTTTTATTTACAATTTTTTAAATTAGGCAAACCTTTTCCCACCCTGAACCTGAGAGGAGCATACACTGATGTCCCACGCAGGGCCAAACATTCAACAGCCACATAGTCTCAGTACTGTGACCAGTTAGGAGTCTCTGTAGCATTTGCTACCCACTTCAAAAGGAAGCTCCTTTGACCGATGCTGATAAACACACTAATCTATAGGCATAAACATAACAATTTAGAAGGCAATTTGACAGGCATATTTTATCTACTTAACAGAACAATACTAATAGCTTCCTCACTAGGTCCTATGACCTTCTCAGCCACAGACTTTTGACCATGTTTACAGTACTGGATATAAATTTCATCCCTATAGAGCAGAAACAAAATCAAACTAGAAAGTTGGTGGTTACGCCATAGCAGTCAAACCATTACTGCACAGGTAGGACATCTTGCCTAGTAAGTTGGGAGTGTAGCAGGCAGGTCCACAGCTGAGTAAGATTGTTAGGTACAGTTCTTCCCCAGCATCTTGCACAGCATCTAGCATAATAAACACTACCATCAAGAAAGAAGTTTCTAGCTCAATCCCTCCTCAATTTCTTTATGTCCTGAAGCCCTTATGTATGGTGTTTTCTTTTTTCGTTTTTGTAGTGTAGTTACTTTTCCCCCTGTTGCCAGGCTTGTTTCCATTTAATAAATACAGTATCTTTCCAACTAGGAAAAATTGCCTCCAGGTAATTGGTGGTACTTAAAAAAATCAACCCAAGACTATAATAGCCATGGTCTACCTGTGAACATAGCTATTTGCAGAGATAATAGATACTTCCCCACCAATGAAAAGCTACTATAGTTTTAGTAATTCCATATACTTATATGATTATGATGGCTTCCCACTCAAAGAAGTTACCAAATAATTTATCTCAGCTCCTGGAAGAAATTTGTTATGTGAAAAAGAGTATTAATTTAGGTAATGTCTACCTATAGAGAAGCCAGCAGCCTCCCACTGTCTTTCCTGCTGCATCAGCTGCATAGGGAATGGAATTCTATGTGAAACTTGCAAGGGTGTCGGGGTCCTTTTTCCTCTTTAATCCATCCTGCAATTTCTGATTGATAGATGTCGATGAAATGGTTAATTGGAGCTCCTAGAACCTCTCCCTCATTTCTTACCCTGGTAAGCCTTGCTGAGAGGAGGCCTCTCTGAAGTCCACTTTGAGGGACATGTCCCCACAGCACATCAGTTTTTTAGTTTTGTTCTTAATAAGTACTCTATGATTGTAAGAAATAATGAGTGTTAATAATATGCACTGGTAAGTAGCTATTATTTTTTACTACTTTATAAATTGTTCATTTCAAATACATCAAAGTACCTGTCTTCCTGCTAGAACATAGATCTGCAAATTTAGAAGGCTGTTATTCCTGGTAGCAAGTGCTAGTTGAACTATTAATGTCCAATTCATATGATACTTTTTTTCCTATGAGTTTATAAAGATTATTTTGATAACATTGGGCCTGATTCATTTCACAAAGTCAACACAAAAGTTCTACGCTAGGTCTGAGTATTTTGGTGGAGATGTAGCTATCCTTGTAACAGAATCAATTATTTTTTGATAGCAAGGATTAATTTCACTCAAAGGCAGGAGTATATTTCACAGGAGAAGTACTAGCTGGGAGAGATGAGAGGAGAGTTTGATTGTACTTCTTTCTTTTTCTTTCCTCCTTTCCTTTTCTCACTCACAACCCCCTCCCTCCTCTGGCAATCCTTCCCTCCCTTACCGCCTTCCCTTCATCCCTGCCTCCCTCCCTCTCCCTATTACCTCCCTCCCTTTTCCTCCTTTCCCTCCCTCCCTCCTTCTTTCCTTCCTTCCTTCCTTCTTTCCTTTCTTCCTTTCCTCAATCTCTCCTTCCTTCCCATGGCCTGGAGTGGGGAGTTTAGGTTTTAATTATGAATCTGAAAATGCACTGGAATCTCTAGCAATCTCCCTTCTGAAAATCTTCCTAAAATTATACCATTATTATGACTAAGCAGGCAGTATGTGACAGCTACCTTAGTGTTTGCTTTTCTTAGCTCATTTAATTCTTGCAATTACACTATAAGCTAGGTACGTTGGTTCCCCCACCAGCAACTGGACTAACTATTGAGACTAAGTGTGACATAGAGACTTACTCAAAGTCACATCCACAACCTACAGCACATTTCAATTCATTTCTGCTTGAAACTAGACATTGAATTCCATATATCATGCTCTAAAAACCCAAGGTTGGTTTGGGATGTGTTTGCTGGGGAAGCGTTGGCCGGCTCAGGCAGCAGTGCGTCCAAGATAGTAGTAGAGATGGCTTAGCAATGGACACAGAATACTGTGTTTTTTTTTTTTTTTTTTTTTAAACAGAGTGGACATAAGACATGAGGGGTAAGGGCAATGGAATCACCACGAACCAAGAAACAGATTCAGGAGACCAGCATCAGGTGAATATCTGAGTTTACTGTGCAGCAACAAGGAATTATGTAGGACACAGGAACCAATAGGGATGCAACACGAAGCACAGCAAGTCAACCACTTAAGAGGTCACCTGGCTGCATTATGAGGGAGGGGCAGAGTCAGCTTAGCAGCAGCAATTTCTGGGGAGAAGGGACCACCGACCTAGTCCCAAGTCCTCCTTGGGGCTCTACCAGTGTGCTGGGATCTGGTATCTTAGACTACCGGATTAGCTGCGGTCAGGACCTTTGGAGAAGTCTGAGGAGCAGGTGACGTCTCCCTTTCCTTTTCCTCTTCCATCTCTGCTACGCTCACTTTAACTTCTCCTACAGAATACCAGCTGGGCTCTGGGTAAAATTCCAAGATGACAGGGTTTCTTCGAGTGTTGGACAAGGTTTTTCTCGTAGTCTGTTTTCATGCCACCCTTCATCTAGCCAAAGCCTCCCTGACCTCATTCAGTTTCCTTCCTTTCCCCCTTTTTTCTTTTCTAGTGCCGAGGATTGTCCGTAGGACCTTAAGGAGGCTAAACATGCACTGCCACTGAGCCACACCCCAGCCTAATTTTTTTTAAATTAAAAATAGTTTTACTGAGATATAATTCACATAGCATACAATCCACTCAAATAATTGTATAAGACAGTTTTTTTTAAAAAAAAGTATATTAATTTCACAATTAGTTTTAGAACATTCTGATTACTTCTAGAAGAAATCTCTTGCCTCTGAGCTGTCACTCTTAACCTCTCTGTACTCATGATTTTACAGATTTGTAGCTTCTGGACACTTTGCATAAATGAAATTATATAATAAATAGCTTGGCTTATGTTTGGTTCATTACTTTAGCATGATAGGTCTCATTCAGGTTGAGGTGTACCTCAGAACTTCGCACACTTCATTGCCAAATAATATATCACTTTATGGATGTATCACATTTTACTTACCTATTTGTTACTGGCTGAACATTTGGAATGTTTCTATGTTTGGCTATTAGGAATAATACTTATAGGAACCTCAGTCAGTATTTTCACTTTTCTACTGAGATCTCCCATTTTCTCATTGCACAGATTTGTGTACAGGGATCAGAGAACACTGTGTCTGCTTAATTATCACAATTCATACTACAATATTGATGATTAATACTCTGTCCTAGTTAGTTTCAACTGTCGAATTGACACAGACTACAGTCACCTGAGAAGGGACTCCTAACCTAAGATAGCCCAGATCAGATTGTTCCATGAGCACTTCTGGAGGAAATTGTCTTGGTTGCTAATTGATGTAGGAAAACTCATCCTATTGTGGGCAGTACCATTCACGGGGGAGGTGGACCTGGGCTGTATAAGAAAGGTAGCTAAGCAGGATCCTTCAGTGAGCCAACAAGCAGCAGTATTTCTGCTTTGAGCTCCTGCTTGAGTTTCTGTCCTGACTCCTCTCAGCGATGGGTTGTGACCTGGAAGTATAAGCCAAATAAATCCATCCTTTCTCTAAGTTGCTTTGCTCATCGTGTTTGTCACAGCCGCAGGATGAAACTAAAACATGCATGAAACACATTTTTATTTTATATTGAATATTTATCTTGATAACAGTTTGCTTGGAGTATCTATTTTCCACATCATATTCAGCTCATTTAAAAAAAAAATCAAGAACTAATTATGATCAACCAGAAAAGTGAGTCCACCATATTTGCAGAGTAAAAGTAATTCCAGCTAACTTGGTAATCTAATGTGCATTATGGTTTTTATGTTACTAAATGTGTTTTTAAAGGGGAGAGCATGCATGTCTGTAAAAACCACTGTGGATATTTTTCCTGGAGAAATGAGGTCCTGTAGGGCCTTTGGTGACACTACCTGCTATCTGTCGTTTTCTCCACACCCACAAAATGCCTGAAGAAGCAATCCAGCAATCTGAAGTTCCTGGAAAGCTGCTAAACCATAGAGCTGTGTTAAGACCTTTTTCATTTTCTTCTGCTCACATTCTGTTGTTCTTTTTTGCAGTACTTTTCCCTGGGAAAACCACAAGACTGTGATCTTGAATTTTATTATTACTTATATCTGAAGCATCTCCATAATTTCTTCCCCGAGATCTTGTAGCATACTTAGTCATGGTCCCAACAAAGTTTTCCAAAACCTGCCCAGCTCTCAGGTCCTATGTCCTCCCTTTTCTCTGTACCAGATGTGAATTCCATCTTCAACCATTCCAGTGGTTCTTGGTCTGCTTTGGTTTCAGGTCCCTCCTTGCCAAGACTGGAAGCCAAGTCTATGTATCTCTCCATTGCACACCTGTGTCAACGAATCTGAGTGGGACTAGGAAACACCATCCAACTGCAGATGAAGCCCCACCATGATTGTATGATGCCCTCAGCTGATGCTGGTGTTTTAGTCCTCATGTTCTCTGGAATGGTGATTTCCCCAGTTCATTTACTCCCCTGCTTTTCTTGTTAGTTTTTATATATACATCTCTCTCAAGCCTGATATGTCTTCATAATCCTCAATTACAATTTACAGAGACTTCTCCAGACTCCAGATAGCATGTATACCCACCTACCAGTGTCTGTGTCCATACATGGTGCCATCTGTGGTTGCTTCTCTTGATTTTTCTTACTGAGAAAGCTGATCCTTCCTCTTGTATGTTCGGATCATCTTTTCTTATCTACCCAAAAATGTTCACACAGCCTTATCTGTCCTTCCTCCTTCATCAAGTTTCCAGTTTGCTTGAATTTTATCACCTGTTAATGTGAATAGAGAGTTATACTATTATAGGTATACCATGCACTTTATTCTTATGTTGGATGTGTGTGCATATTTACGTGTGTGTGGATGCACATGTGTATGGGTGTGTGTTTATGTGTGGAGGCCATAGGACAACCTTGGGTGTCATTCACATTCTCTCATTGGCCTGGAACTTGCCAAGTAGGCTAGGTTAGGTGGCCAGCTGGTCCCAGGGAGTGCAGTCCTGACATTGACAAACATATGACATCATGCCTAGCTTTTTTTTTTTCTTTTTGGGAATAAAACTCTGGCCAAGGATTTTGCTAGTTAAGATATGCCCCCAGCCTTATTTCTTATCTCAAAGCAGTGAGAACCAAAGCCACCTGCTGACTCTGATATCCTTGCTGGTTACCCATTTAAGGCCTTCATTTGTTGCAGCACTTAGAAGCAGTTGTCTCTGTGTCTCCTTGAAATCACCACTATTAAAGGTAGTAATAGTCATGCCAATGTGTCAAGGCAGAACGTCTGATCTGTGACTTTGCAATCCTTCACCCCTGGTCATCCCCTCTCAGATGATAGCAATACTATCCTACTCTCTTAATTACTCCTGTCCAAATCCTTAATTACCGTACAATTTTCTCTTTTATACTCTATGTCTACTCAGAAAATTCCACTTACCCATTTTTAAATTACACTAAGTATTTTATATGATCAATTCTCCCTATCTCTATTATCAGCACACCACAGTAAGCTACTTATTGTCTCTAACTCCCAAACTGAGCTCCCTGATTCCATTTTTTTCTAGTTACCATTGGATTTAATAATGTAACTGGAACAGTCATTGCGAATCAGTGGTTCTCAACCTTCTGAATGCTGTGACCCTTTAATACAGTTCCTCATGTTATGATGACCTCCAATCATAAAATTATTTTTGTTGCTACTTAATAACTATAATTTTACTACTGTTATGAATCATAATGTAAATATCTGATATGCAGATGGTCTTAAGTGACCCTTGTGGAAGGGTCATTTGACCCCCACCAAAGGGGTCACGACTCACTTTACCTTTGATAAAGTGCTGGTATTCAAAAATGACGATCTTATTTCAGATGCATTGCACCCATGTAAAAGCCAGGCATGGGATTGGACACAGGTAGATTCTCTGGAGCTTATTGGTCAGAATGACTAGTGAAGTTGATGCACCCCAGGTTCAGTGAAAGACCCTGTTGCAAAAAAGGTGGAGAGTGAATGAAGAAGACACCCAATATTGATCTCTGGACCCCATATGTACATGCACACACATGCACATACAACTGTACACACAAGTGCACACACCCTCCCGAACGAGTACGCACACACACAACAGATAGGCATACACAGAGAGAGAGTCGTATTTTTTTCTTTCTCTCTGTTCACACTGTGGTGTTAGGTTCATGAAGCCTGGGATTTTTGACTGTTTTGTTGAAAACAATACTGTAGAGGAACACTTAAAAATACGTTTACACAGTACTGTCCCACAATAGCTGTTCAGCAAATACTTGATCAGTGGTTTCATCTGAACCTAAACCTTGAATCAGTATGCTCTATTAAATTTGTTGGTCAAATTGTTCTACTAATTCACTAAATCACTCTACTAAATATCAACTAATTTAAATTTACTAATATACTCTACTAAATACCAACTGCCTTTGAAATTTTGGTGCTGGAATCATGATACATGTATATGTATATACATACAACATGTATGATATATTATCATATCATACATATATACATACATACATAATATCATATATTGTTTTATATATACATATATAAATAAATATAAATACATATATAAATGTATACCTATATATTTAAGCATTTGCTATAAAAATCTTTGTTTTAGCCTACATTATATTTCTAGTTATCATTCTTTTGATAACTGAAACCTTCTAAATAGCATGCATTTATTTTTAAAAGGCAAGTTTGAAATAGTGGCATTAGCTTCATGCTCTGGAATTTGGTGTTGAGGACTCCTCGGAATTCTCCAACTGCTGCAGCTATAGCTGACAGCTGAGAATAGCTCAGAATGTAAATGTCTATAGAGTCAGCTGTAAAAGGAATTTTTAGAAGCAGAGTGTAGCCATATAGCATTGTCAGAAAGCCTGGGGGATGACAGGCTGGGTATGTATCTGATCAATGTCATGTGTTTACTGCCGTGGTTGGTGGGAACACTTTAAAAAAAACTATTTATTTTGTATTTTAATAATTTATTTTTTCTTCTCTCATACATCATGACCACAGCCTTCCCTTCCTTCACTCCTCTCAGCCCACCGCTGTCCCCTCCCCTTTCCTCCCCTCCATACCCACCCTCCTCTGCTTCTCCTCAGACAACAGCAGACCTCCCTGGGTTACCAACTGAACACTACACGATGGAACAAGTCCAGGCACAAGCCCCCACATCAAAGCTGGACGAGGCAACCCAACAGGAAGAAAAGGGTCCCAAGGGCAGGTAAAAGGGTCAGAGATCCCTCCCCCCAATCCCACCCCAACTTTTATAATTTCCATAAGAACACCAAGTCAAACAACCTTAACATATATGTAGGGGACCTAGCATAGACCTACACAGTCTCTGTGAGCCCCTATGAGCTCTATTCAGTTGACTCTGTGGACCCTGTTCTCCTGGTGTCCTCAACCCTCTGCGCCCTGCCCTCCGCCCAATGCTTGGCTGTGGGTATTTGCATCTGGTTGGGAGCCCTTTCAAGGGGCTCTGAAAAGCCACTTTTACTCAGCGTGAGATTATATAACTTTGTTCTAGAGCTGGGACCTTTATTCTTGTTTGCAACCTTCCAGGCAGGGCAGGTGGGATTTACTCTGAATTTAGGAAGCGGAGTAATGTTGGGTTTGCCTTCGTGTGTACCCTACCTTCCAGGAGTCTCATTTCTCATTTCAAAATCCCATCCCTGCAGTCTGGTTTGTTCCTGGGGATTCCCAGAGAGTTCTGTCCCTTTTTTGTGAATGAGCGATACTTGGGTGTGCCTGCTCCTCCCATTCTGAAGCAAACCTACTCTTCTTTGGGGGAAATCAAGACTTAATTTTTTTCTTTTTAAAGTTGATGTTCTTTCTTGTTTAAAATTTTTGTGCTTGTACAATTCCCTCTCTCTTGTGAGCAAAATGAACGGCACTGATAAGCTTGCCGAAGGGAACTATTTCCACTACACTTGTGGCTCTCCTCCTTCTGCCTTGTTGATTTCTCTTTCTCTATGGAACTGATTTGAATCTAAAACACTCTTGTGCTTCTAGCACATTTCATACAAGATGTTTTTCTGCCTCAGGCCTATTTCTGCTTGTGAATTTCAGGTCCCTAATAGGCTGGAAGGCTTTTGGTGGTTAAATATCCATGCATTTCCCAGTTTCGTTTAAGGCTTTGTTTTACAGCCAGCTCTGCCACGTAATTCTCCACTTTTGTGCTCAGCAAGCGCCGTCAAATCCTCCATAGGATCAACTTATTAAAAGGTGTTATATCATTGTATGTGGCTTGATAGACTCATTCTCATAGGCAGGTCCATGTAAGAACACGTTACAGAGGAGAACAAGTAAATGAGTGTTATTGTCTATTCTGAAACTGGCAGACCTCTAACTGAGATTAATTGTTGGCCAGTTCTCCCCATGGCCTTGATGATAAAGCACCCTAGGGAGTGCTAAAGATTACAGTCATTACACTGATGGAAAGCCAAGCTAATTTTGCCTGGATCTGACCCTCTGGCTCCAGGGAGCTAATTTTGCTTGGATCTGACCCTTCGGTTCCAGGGAGTCTGGGTATTCCAATCCTGTCACTTAGATGACACACCAGAAACATCCATATCAATTGTCCAGTGGATGGTCAGCTGCTCATTAGGGGCTGGCCCACAACATTTCTTATGCAGCTCACAGATAGTTCCTGTAATTTAAAACAGCTTTTTGAAACATGGAGCCTTCATTTCTCTGTCCATTGTCTCTGCTTTGGAGCCAGACCATTGCTATAGCCAGTGTAGGAGGACGGACAACTTCAGATGCATGACTCCTGCTGCGGATCCTGTGTAGCCACAGAGGGAGATGAGAGAGTGACAGGTGTAGTACCACAGTGCACAGTCAGGACAATGCTCACCAATAGCCAGGAAGCTGACTACCTGCTGAGGAAACTCATCAGGTTTCCTGCTATTTTCCAGAATGTTCTTTGTTTCCATTTGACTGACAGACACCCACAGTCACACTTGATTATAGCATAGCTTTCTTGGTTACCAAGGCAGCTTTATTACTGAAGCCCGGGGACATATCATAAAGAAAAGAGGCATGATGTGTCACTAGAGAGCCCCAGTGAAGGTCATAAATTCTTAAAGGAAAAGGGATGGTTTGGTTCAAGGTCCCTCAGCATGAAATGCTGCTTTCATGATTCAGAATAGGTTTGGAAATCAGAAGATGACAAATTTAAAATGCTGCTGTTGTTTAACCATGATCTCAGTACATACACGGATAAAAGTGGGGAGTTGAGATTAATTAGGAATTAAACAATTTTGACTATATCTATTTAAGTAATAGTTGCCAAAGGATTGGAATTTCCTGAGGAGATACCAATAGATCTTAGAAGCACCTTCCTTCCAGGGGATAATCCTTAAGAACTGGCCTCTGTAGAGGGGTTATTGATACCCGGAGACTGTAATTTTAAAGAAAGGAGATCCACATCAACGACAGTGTGTGCAGACAGAACGCTGCTCCACACACTCACCCCTCACAGTTGCTCTGAGGAAACTTACACCACCCTACTCTCCTTTGTATTTATTAAAAAGAAATCATTTAACTTTCTTAAAGTGTGTGTGCACACTCCTGTTCATTGATGTGCATGTGGTGGTCAGAGGACTCGGGCGCATCAGTTATCTCCTTCTACTGTGTGAACTCCAGGGACCAAATTCAGATACTTAGACTTGGTAGCAAGTGCCTTTAGTTGCTGGGCCATCTTCTTGGGCCTTCTTTGTGGTTCTTAATGACAGAGACAATGAGCACGAGGTAACCCTCTGCTCTAGAGTTTCATATGTATACTAGTGTGCACAATCTAAATGCAGGATGAGAGACAGGGTACAAAAGGGCTTTGTATGTTAATTTAACAGCACAAAAACCATTAAAAAGATCACACTCTTTTCTATGAAATGAACCCAATTCCTTACAGCACAACAATGAGCTCCCTCCTTTTTTCTGAAGAGCCGTTCTACTCTTCTTTCTCTTTACTAGAGTTCCTTGCCCTGACTTGCTCACTCTAACATGAAAGGGCTATTTATAACACATATAGCTTAGTGTGGATTGGAAACCCTGACTCACCCATTCTCACTTTCAGTAACTACCCAGGGAAAGGTGAACATTTGCAGTTTTGACAGTGCTCAGTACTTGTTGTGAGAAAGAGAATGAGATCAACGTTTAGTTTTCAGGCACAAAGAAGAGCTTGAACTAATTTTTGTAAGAGTTCTTTGTCTATATCTCTGGGGCATTTTTCTGCCACTTAGTAGGCATTCTCAGATATAAGATAGTAATAAGAACATTTAATGAGAACTCACTAAGTACTAGGCCATGTGAACTATTTACATCTGTTCTCAATACCACTTAAAGGTATTAAGCCCTGTTTGTGTTACCTTAAAGGAAGGGTTGAATGGCCGGGGATTTGAATTTAACATATGTGCTGAGGGACAAAGGGGAGTGACTGACTTACCCATCTGTGCTGAGTGTCATTTTGGATCCAGCATCTTTGGCCTGAGGTGGTATTGCAGAACAATTCATAGTTAGGTGAGAATTAATAATAAATAAGCTTGAAACCCAAGTATGTCGAACCACTATGGCCGTAACTTTGATCTGTGAATTTGGGTATAACCTTAGCGGTGAGCAGTGTTCTTCTAAAAGTTCTGGAACTCTGTAATGTTGAATCAAGCTACAGTGGCAGAGGACTGAGAGGTCTGCCCATTCTCTCCATTCTCCTAGAACTTGGAAGAATGACTGGGCCCTGGACTGAACTATGAAATCCTCTAGAATTCTTGGTAATTAAGTTAGAGTGGGGTGCCATTTTACAGAGAGCAATGGTAGACTTCCTGGTGAAGCAGGTCCAGCAAACAACTGCAAAGATAACAGAGTTGACTGTATTCATACTAGAACCTGGAAGGCGGCCTCGACTCTACAAATCAACAGCAGTGCAAATCACTGTTCTGTCCAGAAACCTCTAATGACTTTTCACTGCGTTCAGAAACAAGCTCAGCCTTCTCATATCAAGCCACGAAGGGGCCTCACTTCCCACTCTGGGGTCCAATATGAATCTTTTGTGGGAGCAGAGCCGCCTAACTTCAGTTTGTTAAACATGCTATGCTTCTGACTTTATAGCTTTGGCTGAGGTATATTCAGCAGCTCTTGATAGAGCCTGCCTTTCTCTTTCCCTGTTTCTAATTGTATCCTTCATTTGCTATAACCATTTTTCTCTCCAGGAAGCTCTTCTTTAGCCCACATGAATCTCCTCCTTCTATGAATTCCTGTGGCATTTACCGTTTTCATTGCTCCTTTGCTTCTATAAGAAAAGATTGCTAGTTACCGTGAAATACCTACTTGGAATATGTGGTGGTTTGAATGAGAAATGTCCCCATAGACTCATGTATTTGAACACTTGGTTCTCCGCTGGTGGTGCTGTTTGGGGGAGGTTGTGAAACCATGTGGAGGTGCAGCCTTATAGAAGAGAAGGGCAGCCTTTGAGGGTTCATTGTCTTGTCCTACTTTCTGATCATTGTCTGTGCTTTCAATGTGTGGCTGAGATGTGATCTCCCAGTTTTCCCTTTCTATCACCCTACCTTCCATGATAGCTAGCCTTCTGGAACCATAAGCCAAAATAAACTCTTCTGTTGTGGAAGTTTATTTTTAGTTGTGTTTAAAATAATTGTTTTTGTGTACTGTTAGAAAAAAGGATGCCTAGGTCTTGGCCTCTTGTATTGTCTGCAGGTGTTGGATTTCTGTGGTTTGATGTTTGATTGCTTATGCACCTGAGGAGTTCTGAATGAATATAAACATCTGAACTCAGATGCTTGGAGTTCCACTGTCTATCAAATATGGTGCTGGTCAGGATGGTGGTTCCCTCTGCTGAGGTCTGGCAGAGTTTGCATGTATGAGACTACCTCCTGGTCCTCTTAGGTGAGCCACCACAGCAGTGTACTCCTACACTCTTCTTTAAGCTATTTGATCACGATATTTTATCACAGCAACAGAAAAGTAATTTACAACTATATTTACATATATATATATATATATATATATATATATATATATATATATATATATATATATATATATATATTCCTCAACAAACTTGAAATCGGAGAAAAGAAGTTGAGGATTTTACATTTCATTTTCTATCTACCATATACGGTAGAAGGGAAAGGTCCCAATTGTCTCAGACGTAAATTTCCATCCTGGCTCTGCCATTGTGACCTTATGCAACTTTTTTTTTTTTAAAGCATTAGGTTCTTCAGCTGTTAAATTGAATTAATAATAGCAGTGTTGATGGGTTAGTATGAGAGTAAGGGTCTAAGTACCAGACATGTGTAAATTATTTATTCATAAGGTCTTTTTCAACAGAATGGCTGATTCCACAACCATCCTTATCTAAATGCTGGGATTAAAACCATTTCAGTAACTTTATTAAAGAATGTCAGAGTATTTAAAAAATTTTAAACTTCACTTTCAATTTCTTTGTCAAACTATGACCCTCCTTCTGAGTGTCATTTGCTTTCTGAAGCAGTCTGGATGCTACTATTGGTCATCACAGAGAGGTACTATCTACCATGTTAGAGACCCTTCTCCCACTGATCTAACTTTTCAAACTTGCTATATTTATTATCTCTTATGTAATAAATCACTCCTCCCAAAATCTTAGTGGCATAATATAGTAATCACCTCTTATAGTAAGCAATTCTGTATCATGGTTCTCTGAGTCAAGAATTCAGGATAATGTCTCAGTACTGAAATCATATGACAGTTGGGGTTGCTGTTGTCTGATGTCTTGACATGTCCTGGTTAAATCCCCTTTATAAGGTAGTCTCCTCAGGTAGATATTGGCCAGCAGCATCTATTATTTTTGCAGTGGTTGCTGCCCATGGGTTGAGTTTGTCCCATAGTACACAGCTGCATTACTTCAAAGCAAATGAACTGAGAGACCCAGATAGAAGCTGAAATGTTGCCTATGTGCCACTCTGAGAAGTCACACACTGTCACTTCTGCCATGTTGAACTGGTCATAGAGGGGTGGTCCTGAGTCATTTGAAGAGGCAGCTGTTCAAGGCAGGAGTATCCAGAGGCAAGGATCTCTGTAGATTACATTTAGAGCTGATCACCAAAGGTTAAGTTCTGGTCTCCAATGATTCATGTGCCTCCTACTTAAAAATGTATCAACCTCCTCCCTAAAGACCCTCAAGTCTCATCCAATTACAGTATCATTTCAACATCTACAGTAACATTACATCTGTCAGATTAGGGTGTGGATCCCTGAGTATTGTTCTAGATCAAAAGACCTGGGAACTAAACTGGAGACAAGCTATCTGCTTGCTATATATATACCCAGCATCCCCCATCCCTGATTATGGAATAGGCTGAGGAGAAGATGAGAGCCACTGGACCACTGTAATTCTGAAATACAGTCAAACATTCCTTGCCAGTTCCTGATGGGTGCTCTGCCTACTCCCTGGGAAGGACCTTTATGGGACCTTGGCTCCACCTCCTAAATTTTCATTAGGAGTGGCTAGAATTCATAGCTGAGTGATCTTCTAATTTGCTTCTTGTTCACAGTGGTTTGAAGTTCCAAAATGCTCTATATTTTTGTACTCTGAATACAAAAGCCATTTGAGTCTTATTAATTCAACACGATTCTTTTAAATGCTTCTGGGCTCCTAATGAACAGTCTACTCCATTAGACAAAAGCCAAGCAGGCATACCTTTGCAAGATCCACCCGCCCCTTTTTTTTTTTTTTTTTACCATAACTTCCTCCAAGGCCACTGAGGAACACCTTTGAGGGTCTTAGAACACTTTGTCTTTGAAGGAGGGTGTTTGTGAGACTTAGCTTTGCGAACTTAAGCCTATTGACTGAGTGAATGTTTTCCCTGGACACTCTCTGAGGTATGTTTAGGGTTTTTGCCCAAGAACTTTGATTTAATTTCATCCTTAATTTGATAATCTTGAGAGAGCTGAGAATGAATTTCATTTCTAAACTTATCAAATCCTGGCTTCTCTATATGTGGGGTTTTTCTCTCTTCAGCTCATCTCTCCTCCGCTGTTTAACTGTAGGCAAGAAAAGGAAGCCAGGTGGCACTTTAGCACCCTGCCAGGAAATCTTAGCAGGATCATCCAATCCTTTAAATACATTTTCCACTTTGCCCGTTACTGCAGGCATAGACACTGCTAACCTTTTTGTTGCTATGTTGGTAGGACACCTTTTCATCCATCTTCCAGTTACATTTTCTGCACTTTAATTTCCCCCTTTATTTTTTTGAAACAGTGTAGGTTCAGAATAATGGAGTTCCCATATGTAGCATCCCCCATACATATGGAGAGCCTGTTCTGTAAACTTCCAAGACGGGGTGGTGTATTTGTATAACCAACGAGACCCCATACACAACTAGAGCCCTTCTCAACTAGAGTCCACAGTTTATGGACTGTGTTCACTCTTTGTGGTCTGGACAAATATGTGGATATGTGTCCAACATTATACTACCATATAGTACATTTATATAGGGTATACACACACACCCACACACCTATACCTTCTGGTTTCATTTCTGTTATTGTGACAAATATCCTGACATAAAACAACAAAGGATATTGAATGGTTTATTTGGCTTAGAATTCCAAGTTATAGCTAATCATTTTGGGGAAGTCATGGCAGGAACTCAAGCAGCTAGTGACATCATAACCACATTTAAGAACAAAGAGAGACTAAACATACTCTTTCTTGCTTGCACTAAGCTCACTTTCTCTTCCCTTATGCTATTCAGGATCCTCTTGCCTAGGGAATGGTGCCACCCATGAAGGACTAGGTCCTCCTTCAACAATTAAAAATCCCGCCACAGACATGTCTACAGCCCAACTTGCTCTATATAATTCCATTAAAAAACTTTCTTCCGAGGTAGTTCTAGGCTGTGTCAAACTGATGGTTAAAACTAACCAGTACAACACATACATTCTTTTTTATTGTGATCATAACCTTGCCCTTTCCAGAATATCACATATTTGGACTATAGTATGCAGCTCTTTCAGATTGGCTTCTGTCGTATAGCAATGCACTTCAAAATTTCTTCATTCCCTTTCATGGCTTGAGAACTAATTTCTTCTTAGTCCTGAGTAATATGCCATTATCCGGATGGGTCACAGTTTAGTGATCTGTTCACTCAATTTCTTTAAAATGTGTACTAAAAGCCTCTTTGAAGCACCCCAGGACTTCACCACCCCTTTCTTCTAAGTCCATTAGGTTTTACTATTATTCTTTCCAAAGTCTTTCTAGTTCTGTGGGTCACTTTGTCTCTAATCATTCCCTTATATTTCAGGTTTGTTTTTTTTTTTCTACAGAGGCATTTCATTTCCAAGTAACAAAATATCTGTTCCAGTCAAAGTTTGTGAAGAGAACTGTACAGACCCATCAACATGCCTTAGTGTGCATAAAAATCATTAGCACATATATACTGTAAGAGGATTTTAAAAAGAGATTTGTGTCTGCAGTTGGGAATTGGTTGCAAGATTTATATAAAGCTGTTGTTTTCGTATCTGGCAATGGAGTTTTTGAGGTTTTCAGGACACACAGCCAGGAAGAGAAAAGAACACAGACTGTTCCTGAAGACGGTTTGGAATTTAATCATTCTTTCCCTGACTCTAAGCCTCTAACTGGATTGATGGACATATCCTGAGAGGGAAGCTGGCAGCTCTCACCACAGAGCCAAATGCACACCTGGCTTTAGGACTTGGAGAAGCTGGAGCAGGTGTTTCAACAGGAGACGGCAAGTCACAGGCTGGGCTGTTCAAGCTAAGCAGGTGAGTAGCCCATCAGCCACAGGGCACAGAGCACAGAGAGACTTTGGTTCCCTTCCTACCATGTGCATGTTTCTTGTACTCCAAATTCTTCCAGGTCTAGGCAAGGAGGAGACTGCTGAGAAATTTTACTAAATTGACGCAGAACAAGTCTGGTACACTTGTCCATTTTACATAAAAATATATATTTAAAAATCAACTTTAAAAATAGCATAAAATATAATGGGTTTTTATGAAGCCAGTTTCTTATATGACTATCATTTCCTTAAGTTCATCACACTATTGGCCTTCTCTTGTCTCCTGTCCTCCTTCTCTGGTCTCCTATCTTCCTCTAAATATTCTCATTTTCTATTGTATCTTTACCAAATTTCATTCTTCCTCTTCTTTTTCTTCTTCTGCCTCCTTCTTCTACTCCTTCTCCCTCTCCTTCCCACTCCTTCCTCCACATCCCTTTCCTCTCTTTCTCTTTCTCATTCTGACAGTCTTGTGACTCATGCTGCTTAGATCCTGCATCCCTGACTAGAGGCACTGAGGGACTGAAGGAAGGACATAGACACAAATACAGGAAAGCTGGGCTGTGTGTGTGTGTGTGTGTGTGTGTGTGTGTGTGTGTGTGTGTATGCATGCTCCCTCTGATGAAGCACATCTACTACTTCCAGCAAACCAGAACCTCATCGTATTTATTATGTATCCTAAATGAGAAAGGGTTATTTAGACTGATGGGAGGTCTTTGTAGGTAAGCAGTCTCAGGCGTAAACATTCAGGAGGAGGAAGCTACAGTTTCTAGTCTTTGCACACACAGATTTCATCCATAAACACTCATACTTGGATCCTGGGGGAGAGCTTTGCCTCCCTTCTTGAACCTTACCCAGGTAAGGCTTTTCTACTCCTGTGGGGCCGAGGCATTGGAGTCCAAGGCATGACTGTGCCCATGTCAACAATACGCACTCAGGACACAACTGACTCAGGGCTTCCTCTGCTCCCTATAGTCTTTTTAAGTACTTTGAACTGGCCTTAATTCTCTGCTCCAAGAATGCTAGGATCACAGGCTTTATGTCTTCTTGTCTGGTTTTATTTCTTATTAACGGAAGGTAACAAGGTAAGATGTGAGAGTTTATAAAGATAGAATGGAGTTTGTAAATTCAATTAGTGCTTTTTAACATTAACATCCAGGAAGTTTTTAAAGCTAACATCCATTCTTTTACATTTATCTATTTATTGTGTATGTGCACATGCGTGGTCATGCTTGTACCATGGTGCATGTGTGGAGGTCACAGGGCAGCATTTGGGAGTCTGTTCTCTCCTTCACTTTGTGGGTCCTGGGGCCTGAACTCAGGTTGTCAGGATCAGCAGGAGATGCTTTTACCTGTGGAGCCATCTCACTGGCCCAAGTCTTCTATTTTTATTTTTTTACTAGTAGACTTTCTCCCACTCCTGCCAATGTGTTCAAGTCCTTCTCAGCTCCGACTGAATACCTTACAGCACTAGTTTTAGACTCTTCTAGTCTTGCCAAATCTATTATTGCCTAAGTTTTTCTCTCCCTGTTACCAGTGACAAAGTGAAACGATCTAGACTGAGCCAATGTTTCTAAAATCGTAGTACAAGTGAGACCTACTTGGAAGCTTTACTAAGACAGACTTCTCAGTCTCATCTGATGAATTCCTGACTCAAAATGTCTAGGTAGAATATGAGAAATATCTTTCTAGCAAGTTTTCACGAAGTGTAAAAACAGAATAGTTAGTCATGATCTGAGAGGTGGGATTGAACCAGGGGACACGGGCATGTTATCATGGTAGTGATGGAATCTCAGAAGAGGTCCTGCCCACCGGGAGACCTTGGAAACATTTGATGTATTTCCTTGCTCCTGATGCTATACACACTGATATTGCAAGTGTTAGCTTTGTTAGCTTTGTGGATTTCTGGGAAGAAATGGAAAACACAGCGTGCTTATTTTGATTTTGACTTTGAAAAAAATCTCATACTTGAGTGAATGCACATCTGGACCACTGATGGGATGGTGATGATATGAGGAACAGAAGTTTATAATCTTCCTGGCTTGGTGCAGGCATCTGGAAATTACTGTGCTGTTCAGTGTGTGTGTGTGTGTGTGTGTGTGTGTTCGCACATATGTCTCTGATTTCAACCCCGACCATATACTCTGCTTGTGTTTAAACACAGAGTGACTTGTAAGTGCTGCACAGCTATCAGGAGTGAATCATAAACCAAAAACCAAAACGAAAAAACAACCCCCACAACCTAAATTAAACAAAACAACAAAAGACAAACAACAGCAAAAAAAAAAAAAAAAAAAAAACCAAACCAAACCAAAAGACAAAACCAAAGCAAACCAACCAACCAACCAAAAACCTGTTCTCCTTTTCCTTATCTAAATGAGAGCAAAAAATCTGTAGATAAGCACCAACAGCTCACTGTATCTGAGATTCTTGGCTGCATTGGAATATCTCTGTGACATATTGTGTGCATTCTGAAGGAAGCTGGCAAGAGACAGTCCTTTTGTAAATCTGTTTTTATTTTTACATGGCTCTGTAATTGTGCATTCTATAGCACAATGTGCCTTTTCAATATATGTATATAATATGTAAGAATTCTATCAGAATAACCAGTTTATCTCCTCAGGCATATGTCATTTCTTGTGTTCAGACACCTTGAAAATTGCCTCTACAGGTAATTTTGTCACCCATGATTATCCTACTGTGCTATAGAATATTAGAAATTGCTCCTTGTATTCTTCCTGCACCTGGGCACCACCTGCTCAGCCCCCCATCCCAAGCAGTGGTAACTACTGTTCTACTTTCCATTTCTTTGAGATCAACTTTTCAGCTTCAGCTTCTACATGGGAACATGCAGCATTTGTATTTCTTCAAAGAGGTAGTTCTTACAAAGAACATGGAAAAACATAAAAAGCTTAAGAGTGGTTTCACTTTCTAATGAAAGAATTCTAGCTGGGAGGAAGGAGGTAGGGGTGCAAGGCCGAGGGCAGGAGGAGTCTTAGACCACATAAATTGTTGGTCTCTATTTTTCAGACTGTAAAATAATGGGAACAGATGTGGCATTTCTCCAACTCCCAAGTCTAAAATTCAGTGACAATTTTAATGGAAATGCAGGTTAACTAAATAACAGAATTGATGTTGTTATTCTGGGGAATATTATAGAGCCATATTAAAATGGAAAAGAAAAAACCAAAATGACTTTCTGTGGCTTTAAACCTTGAGACACATAAGGCAAAGTAATCTAGCTTGTTTTGAGTAAATCTAACTTTTTCAGGAAAGTGGGAGGATTGGTCTGTGACTATGTTTCTTGGCACACCAGTCTCTTAATGTTGCTTAATGTTATTTGTTTTTAAAGGCCAGTGTCAACACTAGACACACACAAAGACACCGAGAAACAGTTTCAATGTCTAAGTGACTATCAGGGTAGATTTTGATGGACAGAGTCTAATAAAACATTAGATAGCTTATCACCATCAAAAACTGAAAATCGATCATAAATGGACCTGAACAACTTAGGCATAGGATGTTCTCTGTGAAGGTATGTCTTTGGAGCTTGGCTATGTCATCTGGAATTGATAATTGTGTGGGTAATTTTTAACCTAGTTTCTTTAGCATAAAGACATTGATATTTGGATTGCTATTTCTGGAGCAAACCATATTATTTAGTGTTATATGGAAACTATGATGAATGAAAAATAGGTGCTCTCTTTTTTTCCCTCAAGGAGAAGTTAAGATTTAAAACAAAATTTATATTACAGAAACCTTCTTCTAGGTCTTGGGAGACAGCTTGGTTGATATATTTGCCTTGTGGAATACTAAGACCTGAATTTGAGTCTAAAATCCTTAAAAAATTCCAGATGTGTGCATGTAGTCTCAACACTTTGGAAATAGAGACAGGAGGACCCCTGAGTTTGCTGGCCAGATAAGATAGCCTACTTGGTGAGTTACAGGCCAGTGAAAGACTCTGTCTCAAAAAAGCAAAAACAAAAGCAAAAATGCAAACACAAACAAAAAACCCTCTCAAAACCAAAGCAACAGCAATAATTATTCTGGGCTTACACACACACACACACACACACACACACACACACACATACACACACACACCATCTCCTCTAGAACTCAAAGGCTTCAATCACAAAGTGATAATAAAGAAATAGAAACATTAATTACCTTGACTTCATTGGCACACATTATATGCATTTATTAAAACATCACACAGCACCTCAATAAATTCGTACATTTAAAGCACTATCTGTCATTGTACTTTTAATATTTTAAACACAAGGCAGAGAGAGTAACCAGACCCAGCTGGAGTGGTAGAAGTTTACAGGTATTGCTCATAGAGGTGAGTCAACTTTCAAAAAATGGTGCATAAAAGTATTTTTGATGTACTTCATTATTCCAGTTTTATTAATTCCCCAGCAATTTAATAAGAGGCTTCCCAATGTTTGGGACAGTTATATGGACAAAGCCTTTTTCTATTGCTGTGTTTTTCAGCCAGGACACATGACCAACAAAAATCCCTAAACTGAGCATCCTGGTGGAGGACCCAAGGAGACTTTAAAGACTCCTTCTCGAGTTATACTTTTGTAGAGGAAAAAGTTCTATAATACTATTTATTGGATGCATACCACTTTCTAGTTTAAAAGTTCTTAAAAAACAAGAAAAACTCACCAAAAAACCTGTTGCTAGACATCATCATAATCTTTATTATTTAGATTAAAAATTACTGGCCATTGATGGGTATATTTGTGGTTGGTTTTTGTGGGTGCAGGGGATCCCTAAGGTGGTAAGATGCAGACAGAGTCACTAGGTCAAGAAACAGACTCTTGGGAAATGCCTCCATGGGTGTGAATCCAGTTTATTGTGTAGAGAAGTGGATTTTTTTATGGAGAAAATAGGCAGTGCAGAAGGTTAGGTCCAATAGCATTGGTCTATGCTTACTTGACACTTGAATCAACCTACCTAAAGCTTGCTAACTAGAGAGGGATGGGTAAGGTCGGAAAAGGCCCAATCACCCTTAGGCTTGTATGTAAAGGCTCTTAGCCTATCTGTATTGTCAGTATTGGTGAACAAGGGTACCATAAAGACAGAGGAAGTGGGCACTGATCTGGTGGGGCTTTTCAACTAGCATGCTAGGATCCCCCATTTAAAGGGCCATGCATGCATGTGCCACCTGTGGAGGTACTCGCTTAGCACAGGCACTGATGCCTGCCTCTTTGTCCTGCCATTGGGATCCAATAGTTACCAACATATATTGCTTACTTTTCTTTTGCGATGATAAAATACTATGCCCAAGACAATTTATAGAGGAAGTTTTGAGCTTATGGTTCCAGAGGGTTAAGAGTCCATCATGGAAGAGAAGCACGGCAGCAAATGGCAGGCACGGTGGCCAGAGCAGGAAGCTGAGAGTTCACATCTTCAAATGCAAGCACAAAGTAGAGGGGGTAAATTGGAAGCATGAGGGTTTTTATCTCAAAGCCCACATCAACGTGATGTACTTCCTCCATCAAGGCTCAGGAAGTCTGCACCTAGACCTCCTCCAAACACTGCCACCTACTGGGACCAAGAGTTTAAACACCCAAGACTATGGGGGACATTTCTCATTTAAACCACCATAATGGGTAATCTATTCAATGGAATATAATTCATTCTTAAAAAAGAAAGGTAACAATGAATAGAAATGGAAGACTTTATACTAAGTGAAATAAATCTAGAACGGTAGGACAAATGCAGCAGCATACACATGGAATATAAGAGAGTCTAATCCATGAAAGTAGAGCTCAGGATGTTGGCTTCCTGAGCCTGGCAGGTGGGAAATGTGAAAATGGTTGTCAAAAGGCACAAAGTTACAGTTAAATGGGAAAAACTGAGGTATCGCATAGTTTGGTGTCTGTAGATGAATCCCAAGTGTTCTCACCACAAAAGCTCCAAGTATTTGAGGTGATTGATATTCCAATAAGCTTAATTTAATCATTCCATAGTTTATGCCTACACCCTAGCATCACTTTGTTCCATAAATATTTACAACAAAAATGTAACTTGGGCCCCGGTGTCTAAATAATATTTCCACTATTCCAAAAGCCCTGTGAGTATTTTCTTTTTTCACAACTCTCTAGAGCCAGATCTCCTCTGTGATACTTTGTCCCCTCTGATCCTAGATCCAAGAATAGAAAAGGAGGCTTCTAAGGAACACCTCCTCACCCATAAGGTTCTTCATGAATCTGGACCATTGAGATAGTCTGCCAACTACAAAGACTGCTAAGAAGACTTTCAACTCTATCCTTTTCCCCACTTTTCCTCTTTTCATCCTTCTTCCTGACAAAGGAGAGTAGAATGAATAGAGTTATAGTCTGGATAGGAGCAAGCTGCTGGATTCAGGATCCACCACACTAAAAACAGATTCTGTTAGGCGGAGGACGTATGTCCAGCTTATGAATGCCTTGCTCAGAGATTAAATATGTTCCTCTCATGGCTGCCTACATAATTTTTTGGGCCCAGTGAAAAATGAAAGCAAGTTGGTCACACGTCACAGACATGCTGTTTTCCCATAGGGAGCAGAGCATTAAAGCAAGAATAGGTGCTGAGAGAATCCACATAAGATGCCATTACTGAAGTTGGTCCCAAGGGAAAGGAACAGGAACCTGAAGGCTTCAGATGACATAATTTTATTTAGATGCCAATCTGGAAAAGGGAAAATTGATGCCCAGGGAATATATTACCTCTCCCAATACTTCAAGTGGATCTACACTGACTATAACTTGCTTTAAAGACTGATAGTTTGCATACATTCAAAGTGTTGTAGAATGGAAGGTAAAGTTCATGTTAGGCTTTTAAAACTTTAGCTTGCCTCATTTGCAGGCATATACAATCTTTGGGATGGTCACCATTATGATTTTTCCCATTTTGAGGGAAGGACCAAATGTAGAACAAGACTTATTTAGTTCAACACTGAGGGAGAATGGATTTCATAATTAGTTTAGCTGTTCAGAAACTGAGTATGACATCATGGACAGAGGAGTCACAGGAATGAGAAAACACATTTTCTATATTGACAATTTACCTTCTCTCTTTTCATTTTCTCTCATCCTGACTCTGGAAGCTTTAGGAAAAGAAATAAAAGAAATACTCTTTTGAAGAACTGGCCACTTGGTTTACATTTCAGCAAACAGATTTAAAAATATTCTTAGGAAAGTACATGGTTGTGGTCTCAGGAGGATAAGTACAATCAAAGGATGACTTTCAACAATTTTGGAGGTATTTCCATGTCAAGAGCCAGTGAAAATGGTGTAGGGTAAGCTATTTAAAAGATGGATTTCACTAATGATTTTGGGAAGCAAGTATGCAATGTTCCTGAAATTAATAGTTTGTATGGATGTGGGGGGGGGAAGTGGAATCCTTATTCAGGCTGCTGGGAGTGTAAACTGGTACAGCCATTATGGAAATCACTGTGGAGGCTTCTCAGAAAACTAAAAATAAAGAGACAATACGATCCAGCTGTGTCACCCCTCTGCTTTCTCTCCATATATATACCCAAGGACAAAATAGCCTATCACAGAGATACTTGCACATCCGTGTTCATGGTTGCTCACTCACAATAGATAGAGGGGCAGTGGGATCACTTTAGATGTTCACCAGCAGCTGCGGTGTGTGAAACTGCAGCAACACACTCTGGAATTTTACTCAACAATAAGAAAAATAAACTAAAATGGTAGGAAAATGGGTAGACATTAAATTAAGTGATGTTGATGTAACCTAGACTCAGAAAGACAAATACAGTATGTTCTCCTTTATGGGTGGATTCTAGTTTCTAACTAACAAACTAACTACTAACCGTGTGCACTCGAATGTGTGTGTGTTTGTGTGTGCATGAGTTGGGTCTAGGTCGTGAAGCTAAGAACCATGAGGTTTTGTTTTTGTTTATTTTTGAAGGGGAATAGAACAAATGAGATATAAACGTGGAAAGAAGGGGTGAGTGAAAAGGATGCTTAGCAAAAACAAATTGTGCATGGACATCCCACAATGAAACCTATTACTTTAGAAGTTAATTAAACAAACCCTAAAAAATGTGAAGATGGAAAAAATGATTAAGACGCTTAATGAAAGATGAACCATTAGTGAGATACATTTTTTTCCTTTTTGCCTTTTTTCTATCCCTACCCTTTCTGTGTGAATGTGAACATGTATGGCCTGTACCCTGGGTGTTGTTCATCAGGAACCGATGACTTGGTTTGAGGCAGGGTCTCTCAATGGGCTTGTGATTCCCAGAAATCTCCTAGTCTCAACCTTTCCAGATTTAGGATGAGAAATCTGCCACCATGCCTGGATTTTCCCACATGTTGAAGAGTGACCTCAGCACCTCATGCTTGTGTCACAAGTACTTCATAGACTGAGCTGTCTCTGCAGCCCCTTACCCTTCACTTTTCTTAAAGAATGACTTGGTGCTCTTATATATCCCAGAGGGATCATGCTTTACAGTGAGACAAGTTGTTCATTCATTGATTTAGAAATTGTAATGTACTTGGTAGAATATCATTTATGTCTGAAATCAGTTTGTGTTTATGAATTAGCCACATAGCTACTGATATCCCTGGATAAAGATCATTTGATGGTGGGCATGGAAAAATGGGGGGAAGACCACCCAAAACACGTGACTTGGGTTAACATCCCCAGTGTGATCATATACTCATCATGTCCCTATTGGTATCAGAAGGGCATTTCACCCGAGTAGCATTCTTCCCTCAAACCCAAATCCTCTCCTAATCAAGAAAAAAACAATGGCCAACACCAATTCAAAGGACAAGGTAAAAAACAAAACAAAAAGCATGCAATAACCAGTACTCATTCTAAAAATTCAGGGTCACAAAAAACAATGAAAGGCTGAAAAATGGTCACAGTCTAAGGGACCCTAGGTGATGTGGTAACTAACCACCAAAATGGGTACTGGATTAGCAAAGGAACACCAGTGGGAAAATAAGTTAAAATTAAAACAAAAGTCTGGAGCCTTTTTCAGAGCAAACTGGAAACTCCGGCCGTCTGCTGACAAATGATCACAGAAGCATATGATAATAATGTTAGGGAAGAGAACTGAGGAAAGGCACACAGGAACTCTGTACATCTTCATGCTCTAAGTCTAAAGATAAAAACATTTGAAATACAGCTTTGATGTTAAAATCTTTTAAAAACATTTATTCACCATTATTGTGTATATGGTGTGCACATGTGTGTGAGAACAAGTATACTCTGGGAGAATCAGTTCTTTCTTCTCTTTCTACCATGTGGGCCCCAGGGATAGTCCTCAAGTCTTCAGCTTGACAGCAAGTGCGATTACCTTCTGAGCCATCTCAATGGCTTGATGTTAAAATCTTAATTATTAATTCATTTAACAAACAACTACTGGTACACAGCTGATGGCCAGGTAGGAGGTCACCTCTGTACTCCTGGAGCTTTCTCTTTAGTGTGGAATAAAGTCAATAAGGAAGTTCAAAACAATCTGGTGATTGATATCAGTGCCAGAATGTAAAAACATTTTCTAAAAACCTCCTGTAGTGACATTAATAAATATGGAATGTTAACTAGATCCTGTATCACAGTGAGCATATTTGCACACAGAACATTTCTATTGAACATTTTTCATATTAGGTCATTCCTACCTACTTAACGATTTACTAGGTATTAAAGAAGTTTTATAAGGCGATTTGGGCTCTTTAGTTTATTATATTTTATTCACGGAAGAATTATTCCTTTACAAAATAGCGAACTTTTTCTCTTGTTCATGCAAAGATGAAGAGTTACTGTGATTCTCTTTTTAAATTATTTAAAAATATTTTTTTATTTTGTACAATATATCCTCACCCCTCTTTCCATCTCTCCTTTCCCCTGTATCTACCCTCCCTCCACATCTTCCCAGAAAAGAGCAGTTCTCCAGGGGTTACTGCTCAAACAGTACATGGCTTAACAAGATGGAGAGAGGCCAGACACTACTCCCTACATCAAGGGCAGACTGGGCAACCCAGGAGGAGCAAAAGGATCCCAAGGCCATTCCCCCATTCCAGCCTGTAGGAATTTTGCAAAAACACCAAGGCAGACAACTATAAGATATGTTTAGGGGACCCTGCAGGTTCGGTGTCTGACGCTTCAGTCTCTGTGAGCTTCCCTAAGAAGCTCAGTTGATTTCCTTGGGGATTGTTTTTCCAATGTCCTCCACCCCTCTGGTTCCCATAATCCCTCCTTCCCCTCTTCTTAGGGGTTCCCTGAGCTCTGCATGATGTTTGGCCCTGGGCATCTGCATATTCTCCCATCAGCTTCTGGAAAAAGCCTCTTTGATGACGATTGGGCTAGGCACCGATCTTTGAGCAGTGCATGACATCATCATAAATTTTCTCTCAGCTATCCAGTCTCTAGTTCTTGCCTTGCCCTGCAGTTTCAGGCAGGAGTTCCCTCCTTTGGCACGTGTTCTGCCCTTCTATTGTCGCAGCGGATCTTATAAGGAAAGTAGGCCATAAGTTGGAGGTTTTGTGGCTTGGATGGTATCCCAGTCCCATCACTGGAAGCCTTGCCTGGTTACAGGAAATGGCCTGTTTAAGTCCTCTATCCCTCATTACTCCACTAGGGTCTCACTTGTAGAATCCAGTGAATTTCCACTGCCCTAGGTCTCCTGATCACCTCCTAAATACCCTCCAATTCTGTTTGTCTCTATATTTTCTTCCCCCATCCCTCTCCCCTGACCTGGTCCCCTCCACTCCCATTCTCATCCTCCCCCCAGCCCACCTGCACCATCTATTCTATTTCCCCTTAACTAGGGAGATACCTATGTCCCCACTGGGGCTGTCCTTGCTGCATAGTCTCTGGGTCTATGGCTTGTAATACCTTTCTCCTTTGCTTAACAGTTAATATCCACATATAAGTGAGTACATACCATGTTTGTCTTTCTGGGACTGGCTTATCTCAATCAGGATGATTTTTTTCTAGTTCCATCCATTTGTCTACAAAATTCACTAAGTCATATTTTAAATAGCTGAGTAAATGCAAAGTGAAGAGTTACAGTGATTATTCTTAAAATGCCTTTCAGTTGTTAAAAGCCTATGAACTTTGTCAAATATGAGGCATATTTTTGCCAATTATATTATTATAAGTTTAATTACTGATTACATTAAAAACAAATGTTACATTTTCATTTATCATTAAATTCTTGTTTTCCCTTTTAGTAGAAGTTTGTATTCCAGTGTTACTGAGTGCCAACCATCGATGATCACTCAGACAGTTTATAGTCTGTCTGGGGCTACATTGAGGTATGTGGGTCCTAAGTATAGCACTCAGTATCCAGAGCATAGGTTTTTGAAGGCAGAAACCATGTCCTGGCAGCTGTGGGGGTGGAAAGTTTAGTGTAAGCAAGCAATTTGACACAAACTAAGATAAGCAGTTAGCTGGAGTGGGGTTCTACACAAGCAGACAGTTAACAGAAGCAAAAGTAAGCTAGCTAGGACATACTGACCTCGGGTTCCTAAAACATAGTAGGTAATTATCCACAGAATTCTCTGTCAAGGAGATCAAATTCTAGTTAAACCTGAAATGCCTTCAGCAAGGAGACAAGATGGAGGAACATTTTGTGTAGTCTTTTACCCTGTCACACCAAAGAAGGGAGAGATTTCCGTAGTGGAAAAAGAAAAGTTAGAGCTGTTCAAAATACTGCCTTGTTGGAGGCTGAGCCCTGAAATGCAACCCCTGAAATCACTAGCTCTACAGCTGGAGAACCTGCTCAGCCAAACGTTAGGAATGGGTAGTGAGTGTGAGTGAGTGTGTGTGTGTGTGTGTGTGTGTGTGTACACGTGCACGTGTACATGTGTCCATGCATGTGGAGGCCTGCGGTTGACATCAAGCATCTTTCTAAAAGAACCTGGTATAGAAAATAAAAATGTCACACTCTTCACCATTTATGAGGTCCCAGATTAATTCTGGCAATATTAAGATACATTTTTGATTGGTCTAATTTTTTCTCATAATCTTCAAACGTCCCTTCCGAGGGCTCCTGATGACATTTGCTTCCTGTGTAAATAATTATTAAGCAATTAGTTTCTAATGAGCCTTTGCTTCCTGACTCTGTTTACAAGCACAGCCTCCACATCCGCCCATTGATGCCAAATATGCGGAAGCATCTCTTTGCTTTCTTCCTCTGCTTTTTATTCTGGGTTCTAGAAGCTCTGGTAGAACAGTTAAGGAGATTCCTTAACAGTGAACATCCCTTCTCTTTTGAATGGTTTGCAATAAACTTATTTCCGCTACGGAGCTGGGAAATCAGAAAATGAAACTTCTGGACCAACAAGACTCCTGTCCTTCCTCATTCCTAAGTTGAATTAGAAAATGTTTATTGTTTTGGAGTGTGTCTTCTCACTATGGAGCCCAGGCTAGTCTCCAATTCATGGCAATTCTCCTGCTTCAACCTCCCGAGTACTGGTTTTATAGGAGCCATCACTCTCAGTTTGCAACATATTTTACTTTACACAACTTTTACTAGAAAAGGAGCAGAGGCGATGTTCTGAGAATTTCTCAATGCAGAACCGGAGAACAACACAGAATCCCTATCCATTTATATAGCAAACAATGGGAACATCACTGCTTGCAGAAATAGCTTACTGCCAGGACACCTTTAATTTCTAATCAGATTGCCCTGGAAAGAAGATCTCTCTCTCTTTCTCTTTCTCCCCACCTCTCTCTATATATATATATGCCAAGCCCCTTAGTGGGTGTCAAGCACCCTATAAGACTTTTATTTTCACATTTCATTTCATTTAATGTTCAGAGCAGGACTAGAACTGAGTACATTTTTTCAGCACAAAAATTTTGATATTAGGGAGTTAAGGCTTAGAGAATTTTAACGTGTTCAAGGGCACACACATCTACTAAATTGAAGGCCTCAGATTTGGAATACTTGATGTAAAAATCCATATAATTGCTATGACAGCACAAGTTTTATGAATCTTTTTATGCCTTTTAGAGTCTTGTTTCTTGGTTGATGGGACTAAGCTAGTCACCTTGATGTGTCTCCTAAGACAAATGGGCTAGTGAATTACTAATTGGAGAGTGTTAAGAACACAGCATTACTGAAAGAAAATTCATGGCTTTACAGTGATGTTTCAGTTTTTTTTTTTTAAAGGAATTCTGGATAACTTATGAGGCTGTCTGTTCTCTCTCTCTCTTTAGTAGCATAATCACAAGGAAGAAATACACATTGTAAGCATTTCCATTCTCAGTCACTCCATTCTTCTGTATTACCAACTTCTCTCTCTCTTTTAAATTTTATGTTTTTATTTATTAGAATTTTTCTTCTCTCATATATTGCATTCCAACACCCATCCTCCCCTCCCTTCACTCCTCTCAGCTCCCCCACCTATCTTCCCTCTCCCCCAGATCTATCCCCCCATCCTCCCACTCCCACCCCTGCATCTCCCAAAGAAAGAGCAGTCTTCCCAGGGTTACTGCTCAAACATGGTACAACAAGATGGAACAGGGTCAGGCACAGTTTCCTACTTCAGTGTTGTACTAGGCAACCCAATATGGGGGCAAGATACTCAAGGGCAGGCAAGAGGTTCAGGGACAGAACCTCCCATTCCAGTCCATATGAGTTCTATAAGAACACCAGGTCAGGCAAACTCAAGACATATGTAGGGGACCCAACAGGTTCCATGTCTGCTGCTTCAGGCTCTGCAAGCCCCTAAGAGCTCAATTGAGTCCATGGGGTTTGTCTTCCTGGTGTCCTCAACCGCTCTGGTCCCAGCCATCCCTCCTCTACTTCTTCTGAGGGGTTCCCTGAGCTCTGCAGTTTGTTTGGTCCTGAGCCTTTGCATCTGTTCCCTTCAGATATTGCGGGGGATCCTTTTTGTTAAGGATTGGGCTAGGCATTAATCTATGAGGAGAGCAAAATACCATTAGACATCCTCTCCTGTCTGTCCAGACTCTAGTTCCTGGCCTGCCTTGGTGTAGCAGTCATGGTTTTCCTTCTTTAGTATGCTGTTCTGCCCTTCCATTGTCCCAGTGGATCCTGCAGGGAGGATAGGCTACAGGTTGAAGTATTTGTGGCTGGGATGGTAACCCAGACCCACCACTGGAAGCCTTGCCTCATTATAGAAGATGGCCTGTTTGGGCTCCCTAACCTCAATTACCAGAGGTCTTTGCTAGGGTCTCCTTCGTTGAATCTAGTGAGTTTCCACTGCATTAGACCTTTCAATTATCCCTTAAATGCCCTCCAGTTCTGGTCGTCTTTTCATGTATTCTCTCTCCCCTTCCCTCTCTGCCTTCCTGGTTTCTTCTCTTCCTGTTCCCATCATTCCCCTTCCCTCCTGCATCTTCTCTTCTGTTTCCCCTTTACCAAGGAGATCCCTGTGTCCCCACTGTGTCCTTGTTGCATAGTCTCTCTGAGTTTGTGGATTGCAGCACAATTGTCCTTTTTGTTTGTCTTTCTGGGACTGGCTTACCTCAATCAGGATGATTTTTTCTAGTTCCATCCATTTGCCTGCAAAATTCATGTAGTCATTTTTTAAAAAAATAGCTGAGTAGTATTCCATTGTATAAATGTACCACAATTTCTCTATCCATTCTTCAGTTGAGGGGCATCTAGATTGTTTCTGATTTCTGACTATGACGAACAAAGCTTCTGTAAACGTAGTTGAGCAAGCATCCTTTTGGTAGGATGGAATGTTCTTGGAAGTGATATAACTGAGTCTTGAGGTAGGTCGATTTCCAATTTCCTGAGGAATTGCATATTGATTTCCATAGAGGGTGTACAAGTTTGCACTCCCACCAGCAGTGTAGGAGTGTTCCCTTTGCTCCACATCCTCACCAACATGAGCTGTCATTTGAGTTATTGATCTTAGACATTCTGACAGAATGTACATTAAGAATGTAAGATGGAATCTCAAAGTGGTTTTCATTTGTACTTCCCTAATGGCTAAGGATGTCGAACATTTCTTTAAGTGTTTCTCAGCCATTTGAGATTCCTTGTTTGAGAATTCTCTATTTAGTTCTGTGCCCCATTTTTTAATTGGGTTATTTGTTTTGTTGACTTCTAGTTTCTTGAGTTCTTTATATATTTTGGATATTAGCCCATTGCCATTTGTCTTATTGACAGTATCCTTTGCTTTAGCTTCATGAGGTCCCATTTATTAATCACTGTGCTTAGTGCCTGAGCTATTGGTATTCTGTTCAGGAAGTTGTCTCCTGTGCCAAAATGCTAAAGACTATTCCCCACTTTCTGTTCTATCAGTTTCAGTGTATCTGGTTGTATATTGAGGCCTTTGATCCATTTGGACTTGAGTTTTGTGCACAGTGATAGATATGGATATATTTTCATTTTTCTACATGCAGATAGCCAATTAGACCAGCACCATTTGTTAAAGATGTTTTCTTTTTTCCATTGTGTATTTCTGGCTTTTTTTTTTTTTTATCAAGAATCAGGTGTCCATAAGTGTGGATCCACGATTCAGTTCCATTGATCCTCATGTCTGTTTTCGTGCCAATACCATGTAGTTTTTATTACTATGGCTCTGTACTACAGCTTAAGATCAGGGATGTTGATACCTCCAGAGGTTCTTTTATTTTTTAGGATTATTTTAGCTATTCTGTTTTTTTTTCCCATATGAAGTTGAGTGTTGCCCTTTCAAGGTCTTTAAAGAATTGTGTTGGGATTTTGACAGGGATTGATTTGCATCTGTAGATTGCTTTTGGTAAGATGGCCATTTTTACTATGTTAATCCTACCAACCTAGGAGCATAGGAGATATTTCTATCTTCTGAGATATTCTTTAGTTTCCTTCTTCAGGGTCTTGAAGTTTTTGTCATACAAGTCTTTCACTTGCTTGGTTAGAGTTACCCCAAGATACCCTACGTTATTTGTAGCTATTGTGAAGGGTGTTGATTTCCTGATTTCTTTCTCTGTCCATTTGTCATTTGTATATAAGAAGGCTACAGGTTTTCTTTTTGAGTTGATCTTGTAGCTAGGCACTTCACTGAAGTTGTTTATCAGCTGTAGGACTTCCCTGGTTGAGATTTTGGGATTGCTCATATATACTATCATATCATCTATAAATAAAGATACTTTGACTTCTTCCTTTCCAATTCATATCCCCTTGATCTCCTTCAGCTGTCTTATTGCTCTAGCTAGAACTTCAAGTATTATATTGAATAGGTATGGAGAGAGAGGACAACCTTGTTTTGTTCCTGATTTTAGTGGAATTTCTCTCCACTTAATTTGATGTTGGCTGTGGGCTTGATATAAATCGCCTTTATTATGTTTAGGTGTTGGGAAAGTTTATTTTTAGTTATGTTTGAAATTATTTTATGCACTGTTGGGTGAGGGGCTATCCCAGGTCTAGGGCATTTTGTATTGTTTGCAGGTGTGGGATTTCTGTAGGGGTTTTTAAATTGTTAATGATCTTCATGTGCTATCAGTGGAACACCTGAGGAATTCTGAAAGAATAAATACACCTGAGCTCAGGTGCTCAGGGTTCCACTGTCAATAGAGTCTGGTGCTGGTCAGGATGGTGGTTCCCTTTGCTGAGGCCTGGCAGAGTTTACACCAATAAATATGTCTCCTTGTTGTCTTTGGTGAGCCCCTGCAGGAGCATACTGCTACATTTAGGTATGGTCCTTGTATCCCCAATCTCTCCAATACTTTTATCATGTATGAGTGCTACCAACTTCTCTTAAACCTTTAGATTCATGAGTAATAAAGGCTATATTGCTGTCTTGTTTGCCTTCCTTCCTCTCTCCCTCTCCTTCCTTCCTTCCTTCCTTCCTTCCTTCCTTCCTTCCTTCCTTCCTTTTCCTTCTTCCATCCCTTACTCCTTCCTTCTTCCCTCCACTACTCCCCCCACTATTTCTAGTTCTTTTTTTTGAGAAAGAGTCTTGCTTTATTGCCCTCACTGTCCTCAAACTTGCATCAATACCTCTGCCTCAATCTCCTGAGTGTCAAACTTCTATACTAAATTTCTATCCATAATAATTCAAGAGATACAAATAACCACAGTGATAATGATCTGGAGTATGCTTGGGTTCATGGCTCTGCCTGAAAAGATGGGTTACATAGTGTAGAAAAAAAGAGTATATATCATTAGACAGTAACTGTAATTGGGCTATAACTTTGCAATGTATAATACAAAATATATCTACATACCATTGATAAAATGGTTGAGATAGGACCAGAGAGATGGCTCAGTGGTTAAGAGCACTGATTGCTCTTCCAGAGGACCTGGATTCAATTCCCAGTACCCACATGGCAGCTTATACATGTCTGTAATTCCAGTTCCAGGACTTCTGATACCCTCACTCAGACATAAATGCAGGCAAAACACCAATGAACATAAAATTATAAAAAATCTATAAAAAGAAAAGCTTGGATAAAATTGTCCAAATGCTGCTGACATCTGTAGGTGAAGGGACTCATAAAACAATTTCATTTTGTTTTAAGAAGATTTTTCTGTATTTTCTAATTCTTTGAAAAAAAAAAAAACAAAGCAAAGATATGTAGTCACCCCCTTCCACATCCCTGATCCCAATATGAGAAGAAATATTATACATTTCATCCATGTTTTAAAGACGTGTTCTTCTGAAAGGGCTCTGATGGGGTGGGAGGGTGCACATATCTCAAACGGAAACAATTTTGTTTGTAAGGGAATTCAGCTTTCAAATGGAAGCAAGGCGTTTGTCTCTCTGATGCCATGGCAACCAGAGGGAACTCACGAAGCCAACAATGGTATGAAATGTGCCTCAAGAGTGGGGAAGGAGGAGGCAACCTTGGACATTTGCTTCTTCACATTTCCTCCAGAACAGAAGGTTGCATTGTGTTTTCATCACTGGCGTCATCACTTTCCAGTCCAAGAGCTGCCATACAAAAGAACAAACAATAGCAATAACCTTTTCCATATGGACTTTTGGGAGTTCCCCAAAGTGTGTGCTTTTTCTGTGCAGTTTGCTCCTTTCTCCTCTCCTTGAAATCCTTACACTTGATATTTTTTGTAGTGAAGTTTCTCAGCTTACTATATATTTTCCTGTCAGGACATCCTTTGACTTGTTTGATGGACTTGAACAAACAAACAAACAAGCAAAACCTCAAAACTTTCCAACAGTGTAGTTGTACTATCTAATGGGACAGAATAATAGCTGATGTTGAACTCAACTCTGTGAGTGTTGGGGACTACAAGTCTAGCCCAAGGGGTCTTGGTGTGGCAGGCCTTACAAGGTTGACATAGCGTAGGATATATGGCATTGGTAGAATATTTTCAATATTCACCAAGATTGTCTCATTTGACCCTACTTCAGGTAACCTGAAGATGTTAGACTGGTATAGGTAATGAGGAGCCTCAGATGGGTCGAGGAGGTTTTCTCTCCCCACATCCCTCAGAGTTGCCTGGCTGGATTCAGGGGCTTCCATAACAGCATGTTCTGAAGTTTCTGTGTGATGCTGTACATTTCTAAGACTGAATGCTGATGGTGAGTGGGAGGGAAACACATATTTCAGCTAGGCCGAGCAATTTGTGATCCTGATGGAGTCTAGCACTTTACAACCTGATGGCAATGGTAATTGACTGACTGTCCTTGGTTAAATTTATTAGGAATGATTCAAGGTTTTATTAGAGTATAGCTAGATCAGATACGTAACTACATAGCCCTTAACAAACCAAGTTCTTGTTGCTAAGAAGGAAACAGCAAATACTTCACTTCTTGACATGAGTAGCCTGGAACTGAAATAATTCTGTTTTCTAAAGTAATCATGGAATGAGGCTGTCTTTCCATAAGATGTGTATATACTTGTTATAAGGATTGGCATTTAGTAGTTCCTCAATAAGTGTTAGTAAGATACAATAATGACAATAAATGTTAGATTATACACAGTTCTATCATCATCATCATCATCATCTATCTAGCTATCATTTCTCTATCCATTGTAGAGGAACATTTAATCCTTTAATCTGGCACTATGGCTGCTCTAGGGTAGAAAGAATGTTAGTACACATCTTTAATCCCAGTAATCAGAAGGTTGTGGTTGCATATGACTTTAATCCTCAAGACAGAAGCAAGTAGAAGCAGAGGAGGAAGCAGTGACATGAAATGCCTTCTGAGATAAATCAGCATGAAAAGCAGGCTAAGTAACAAATCAGAGGGAGAGTTAGCAGAGTGAGTCAGAGTGAGGATATATCTACTCCCATGATATAAAAGTAGGCTTTCAGCTCATAGAGTCAAGCAGTCTAGGGCAATCTGAGGTAGTTTGAAGGAGAGACAGAAATAGTTCAGCAGAATGAGAGTGAGTTTAGGAGAAAGAGTCAGCTATCAAGGAGAGTCAGTTTGAAGCCTGCCAGAGCGGTTCAGTCAGAGAATTTGAGGGAGTTAGAATCAGCCAGAGTCAGAAAAGTTCAGTCAGAAGCAGTCAGCTGGCTCAGAAGGTCAGTTTGAACCAGCAGCTTGGAGAAGAGTTTGAGCCAGAACAGCAAGGGAGTTGAATTAGCCACCCAGAAAAGTCAGTTGAATTCAATACAGCTCTGAGTTCAGAAGAAGCTAGTAGAATGAATCAGTCAGCATTACATCTCAGAGGATGAAACATTCTGGGTCTGAGCTAGCATCTTGAAGATTAGATTGTACAGAGGCTGAAACCCTCTAAGGATCTGCGAATGAATTAGCCAAAGAATAAATTACCATTTGCCCTGAATCTATGCCTACAGTCTGTCTATATATTTAATTCTTGACATGCTAGGTATATAATATTTGCTGAATGTACAAATGAAGGAAGGAAGACTTGTGGTGATATCTGGTATTCAATTATAAGGTAATAGTAATAGTCTTTATTTCAGAAGAATTAAAAATATTCATGCAGTCATCAAAAATTTCCATTATAATAAAGATTATGGTGTTGGTCAATCCATTTAATATTAAATTAACTGTTGCAGCTTTTCTTTTTCATATTTTTTCTTTTCTCTTCTTGATAGAATTTCTTATAGATAGTCCTTAAAAAGTAGACAATTTTTTTTTTTAAGATGACTGTTTGAAAAGTAATTTTATTTGAATATTTAAGTACTAGATGCCCTATTTGATGAGCTTTTTGTAATGGAGATGAATTCTGTTCTGAAACTCATGCGTGCAAAAAGATGTTTGACTTTATTATTATTATTATTGTCTAAGAATAGGATTTTTAGATGATATGTCCTTCCATCAGGAGTTGACAACTTAAATCCACTGGCTACACCATAGAAAAAATGGACAATTTTATTTTTTTTAAGATGACTGTTTGAAAAGTAATTTTATTTGAATATTTAAGTACTAGAAGCCCTATTTGATGAGTTTTTTGTAATGGAGATGAATTCTGTTCTGAAACTCATGTGGGCAAAAAGATGTTTGACTTTATTATTATTATTATTGTCTAAGAATAGAATTTTTAGATGATATGTCTTCCATCAGGAGTTGACAACTTAAAATCAATGGCTAGACCATAAAAAAAATGTTGGTACACACCTTTAGTTCCAGTATTCAGAAAGCAGTGGTAGTATAGTATACATCTTTAATCCCAGTATTCAGAAGGCAGTGATGGTGCATGCCTTTAATGCCAGCACTAGACAGGAAGCAGAGCTCAGAAGGAGTCAATGTCATACAGGAAGTAACATCTGAGATGAGTCAGAGTGAAAGGCAAAGTTACAAATCAGATTAAGAGTGAGTCACAGTGAGAACATGCCCAACTCTCACAATATAAAAGCAGACTCTCACTCAGCCCAGAAAGAGGACAAGACACAGACCACATGAAGTGGTCAGACTGAAGATAAGAGAGAGAAGCAGAGAGGCTGACTGAGGCAGTATGGGGGCAGTGAGAGCTCACAGACACACAGAAACAGTCTGAGGAGTCTGAGGCAGAGACACAGAGACAGTTTGGCAGAAGTCAGTATGAGATGGGAAGAATGAGTCAGTTTGAAGCTGAGCAGAGCAGTTCAGTCTAAGACAGTCAGAGAATCAGCTGGAGTCAGAAAAGATCAGTCAAAAACAGCTAGCTGGCTTAGACAGTCAGTTTGAACCAACAGCTTGGAGAAGAGTTGAGTTTGGTACAACCCTGAATTAAGAAGGAACTAGTCAGAGTGGTTCAATCAGCAGTAACTCTCAGAGACTTAAATGTTTTAGATTTTATGGAGTATGAGATTGAAACCTTCCAGTTCTAGATTTAAGATTAGAATGTATGGAGGCTGAAATGATCTTGGGCTCCAGGGCTAAGCACTGGTGATTCAATTAGTCAAAGAATAATCTGTGGTTTGACCCTGAATCAATGACTACAGGAGCCTGTGGGGAACATCTCAGACTGGAACCCTAATGGAGCTGATGGCCAAGCAAGAGAGACTGCAGGTGTGTGTTCTCTGTTCCCTTTTCTTCCCCTGGAAATATTTCCTTTTATACTTTTCCTGGTCCCCAGGAAGGAAGCAGGAGTGATCCTCCCTCGTAACACCAAAGGAAACTGGGGAGAACCACACCTTGCTCAATTCTCATTGAATTGAGAACTGAGAACTGGTGTAAGAACTGATGACCAGCTGCCTGTTTGCTCCGGAAGTTTGGGAATTTCTGACTCAGTAGCAGCTGCCTTTGCACTGGGAGAAGGTGATGGGAAGTTTTTAAAAAAATTTTTTTTTTAGTACTTGACATGACAATGAATGGAAATACCTAGTTTATAATCTCTCAAAATACAAGAAGGAACAAATGAACAGACTGATAAATGGGAAAAAGCTAATAAGAAAGACTGGGTACCACATATATCTAAAGAGACAAAATTTCATATTTTAAGAAATGAAAATTGTGCTTGTCTTATGTATGTGTGATCTCATTCTTGCCTTTCCAAATGTAACCTGATGTTATTGTCATAAAAGACTAGAAATTGAAGGACTCAGTCTAAGTTATAAACCAATTTATTGGATTGAAGTTACCGTCATTTAAAAATTCTTAAAGCTATAACATTCTAATTTTAGTATTTTTCATCAGCAGGATTTCAGGATTTTACTCTATTGTGTAGATGACAGTATGATCAGGCCCCCTTTTAAGTCTTCACTTCGTGATGCAAGTTGCCTCTCTGTTTTACGCCATCTAGTATTGAAACACTGGAGAGATTATTTTAAAATCAAGATGCTGGCAGTGAGCAAGTATAACTAACTCTCTCAAGTTCCAGGACCTTGAGCTTCATTTTAGTCCCTACCAAGTCCTGGTAGGCATTAATGCTTAACGCATACTCTATTTTGGAATCTAAATTGCCACTTTGCCAGCACGGAAATAGTGAAGTAGTCAGGAAGTTGTAGTCAGGAACTAGTGGGGATGGCTCACAGGGTAAGGTTTCCTTTGAGGAGGACAGTTGTTAGCTGGTTTGAGCTCTCTTAGAATACTGTTTCAGGGTGAGAGATTCAGAGCCAACAGATGCAACACTTATGCATTATGCCAGTGTTACACATGTGAAAATTATTCTATTTCATTATCTCAGCAGTTCTGGAGACTTGCATCATTATCTTTACTGAGTAAGAAATTCATGATCGGAGAGGTTAAGAACTTGCTCAGAGTTGCATATAGAAATTCAATGGAGGTGGGCATGGTGGCACACACCTGCAATCCCAACACCCAGAGGAAGATGCTGGGTTCAGGATAACCTAGTCTCATGTTAAGTCCTTGTCTCAAAAGAACCAAAAATGATGGAAGGGCTCAGGCACTATAGTGATTGTTTCAAGTCATGGGGACTTTAGTTTGATTCCCAGCACCCATGTAAAAACACAAACATAAACAAACAGAACAGGTGGTGCATGCCTATAATCCCAGCGCTGGGCAAATGGAGACAGGAGAATCCCTGGAGCTTACTGGGCAGCCTGTCTAGTTGATTCTGGTGAGCGAGTTGAAGTGAGATGAAGGAAGACACCCAATATCAACCTCTGGCTCTCCATATGCCTATGTACACAACACTCATGTACACGTATACACAAATCTCCTAAATGAAAGCAAAAAGAAGAAAACCAAATCAAACAACAACAACAAAGCCATGCTAGGGATCAGATTCATGAACTAATTGGTCCCTCATGTGTTGCTGCTGTTGAAAGCAAATGGAAGCATTTTAAGACCTCATCCCTGACCATATGACACCATAGTTTCAAAAGACACAGTTTACTGTTTTGTGGATTTTGAGTCAGGGAAAATGGATTTATAACAATGTACTTTATATCAAAAACCAGGTTTCTGCAGTTGAACAAGGGCCAGAGCCACCTGTGGATTGGTGGGATAAACACAATCAATTATCTCTTTAGAGAGTCAGCGACTCCTTTGTTCCTCAAAGATTTCTCTAGTTGCTTGTGTGTTTGCTTATTTTTGATATAGGTTCTGGGTGGCCTGGAACTCCTTCCACAGCCCAGGCTAGCATCATACTCATGATCATCTTGTCTCAGCTGCAGAAGTGTTGGGATTACAGGCATGTGCCATCATGCCTTGCTCTTGTCTAAAATAATAACTGCAATAAACACAAAAAACCCACATACCTGCACATCAAGACTGAGTCTGAATCCAATGTGTCTTTGCTTCATGCTTGGGGAAAGGTGGAAAGGCATGTGGAAAAACAGGTAGGAAATGTTTACAACACTCTGGAAATTTTTAATGTAGATGAAGGTGACCTTCATCAGACACAACTCTGGTGTGTCTACCTTCTAAGTGCTGGGATTACAGATGTGATCCATCTATAATCTGGGTTTAAAAATATCCCTAAACTAAATGAGTCAGAATGTGTTTCTTTCACTTCTGTCTTCTTCTAACAATGTTTCCCTAATAATTTCTGTCTAGATGGTAGCAGAGCCTATGAAAGTTTGGTGTGTATGTCCTTAGGTCTATAAAACCTGTAGAGCTTCTTCTGCAAATGTATTATCTGTGTTATTAGATTAAAGCTTGCCAGAGTGTATTTTCTGCATTTTCAGTGATGATTAATTTTACATGTCAGCTTTCTGATTTAAGGACTACTTAGAGAGCTAAAGCATTGCTTCTGGGTGTGTCTGTGAGTCACGTTCGATGAGACTGGGGTATGAATCAGTGGACTGAGAGAGATCCACCTCCATAAGGGTGGGAGCTGTATAAGGCCCAGACAGAATAAAGAGGCAGAAGGGCCAACTATGTCTGTCTGTCTGTCTGTCTGTCTGTCTGTCTATCTATCTATCATCTTCTATCATTTGAGTATCTATTCTCTCTACTATCTACTCACTTACCTACATCTGTCTATCTACCATCACATCTATACATATCCACTTCTATCCTCTAGTCATCTTATCTATTTATCTAAGACTTATCCATGTATAATCTATCTAGCTATTTATCAGCTCTCTCTGTGTCTAGTTATCTAGATTATAATCTGTTGGTTCTGGCTCTCAGAGAGTGCTCACAAATGCATTTCTAATTTTGCTTTGTTTCATTTGTTTCCGTTAGTGAGATTTAACATTTCTCACCATCATTATTTGGTTTAGCTGCCATTCTGTTAGTTTAAGCTTTATAAATTCAAGGTCGAATTGTTAGGTATATGCATGAGTAATTATTGTCCTTGCAGTTATTTTTAATTTAAAATTTGTTATTACTTAGCGTTCTCCGTGTTTTTTAGCAATAACTTTCTTTTAAAAAAACATTTGGTTGTTTGAAACAAAACTTCTCATTTGGTTAATATTAAGATGATATATGTTTTCCAGCTCCCTTTCAAAATTTTCATTTTAGTATGTTCACTGTAAGTTGTGTGTGTGTGTGTGTGTGTATTCTTGATAGTTAATGTGTTCATTTATATCTATTATGATTATTGATATCTCTGGACTTGCTTCTATATTTTATGTTGTCTAGTTATCAGTTTTGTTTTTTCCTTTTCTCCTTTTCTTCCTCCCTTCTTTCCCTTCCCTTTCCTGCTTCTCCTTTTCCCTCTCTCCCCTCCCCTCGCTCCTTCTCTTTCCTTCCTTCCTCTTGCTCTCTTTCCTTTTTTTTATCTGATGGTCAATTTTTCTATAACCGTCCAATTTTGATCTAGTAGCTAAATTTTATATAGATCCTTACATATGTATTATGCACACATAAAATCATTTAACTATACACATAAGGAGCATTGTCTCTCTATGTACCCAAACTCTCACCTATTTAGAGTCTATAAATATTCTTACTGTCTGAAAGCATTGTTACTTTGTTCATATTCATAGACAATACTTTGAGAGAGCACAGCTTTTCACAATGAACATCACTATCCTCAAACCTTTAGAAGATTTCGTACCTTCTGGAATCCTTTGCTGCCAGTAAGAAATCTTTGGACAATGAAACGGTTTGGTATTTTCTCTTTATGTAGTACTAGCAGAGGCTTTCTTTTGCTATGAGATACCTCTCGGGTGACACTGATCTATCTAAATACAGAATTTGTCTTAATTAATTTTGTTTATACTTATTGTTCTCTTTTATGAGTAATTATGGTCTTTGGAGTTATTTTTAATTTAAAAATTATTTTATATTTGCCTATATGTATGTGAATGTACATATGCATGCCTGGTGTCTTAAGAAGCCAGAAGGGGACTTTAGATTTCCCAGAACCGGAGTTAAAGGTGGTTATGAGCCACCATGGTGAGGCTGGGAATTGAATTCCAGCAAATGCTCTTAGCTACCGAGCCATTTCTCCAGCACCAGACCTTCACAGTTTAAAAACATGTATCTGTGATTTTCCAGAATGACATTACTCCTTATACCTTGCCACTGGAATTTCTCTGAGGAGTTAGAGACTTCATTTTTCCTTCATATCTTTTAATCTCTCTTTTATATTACACGTTCCTATCATGCTTTGCTGATTTACTACATTTTAGTGCTGTTTAGACTTTGACAGGTTTGAATTTTTAGGCAACGACAAGTCAGGTATTCTGGTATGGACTTGTAATCATAGTACTCAGGAAGCAGAGGAGGGAGAATTATGAGGGCCAGTCTGTTCTACATAGAGAAATGTCATCTTCAAAAAAAAGATAGTATTTTTTAAAAATTTATAATATTTTAGTGCATTCATTTTCACACTAGTTTATTTTTTAACCTTTCCCTACATTTCATATTAAGAGGGTATGAATTTTTCAGATATATCTGAGCATTTTTATACATTCCTGTATGTGTGTGTTTCATCCAAAGCAGTTTATCAACATAAGCTCAATTGATTTTGGGGCCAGATTTTCCTTTGCTGTGTGAGGCTGTTCTTATGTAAGAAAACTGTTCTTCAGGGTCCTGTGGCCAATGACACCAATATCTATACCTCTGTTAGTCAATCAACAAAACTATCCATACACATTACAATTGTTCCCTGATTGGCAAAATCTTCCCCAGTTAAGAACCACTGATCTAAGTGAATTTTTGTTGTGTAGATTTCTACAAAACAACTTTCTTCTCTTCCTCCCCTTTTTTCCTACCTTCCTTCCTTTCCTCCTTCCCATCTTCCTCCTCCTCATTGTCCTCCTCCTTCATTCTTATTATTCTTTGTCAGTTCTAAGTCTTAACCTAAGGCCTCATGCTTGCTTAGACAAACATTCTACTACTGAGTAGTATCTCAGCCCAAGTGTAAATTTTTTTTATGCCTTTGAAATTTGGTATACAGAATAATTCTCTCATATTCTCTGCTACCTGGTAGCCAGGAGTCTCTGACCCATGCTCAGTGTTCAACACCACATATTAATAATTAATTAATTAATAATAAATAATTGATAATAATAAGAATCCTGTCCCATGCTGATAATAAGGGTACAGAATGAGACACAGCTAAGTCTTAATCAAGAGTCTTGGTATGTTTTCTTTACCCTCAAGTCCACTCAACTTCCATTCAGTTGTCAATTTGCTTATGGTAATTTTTCCTAACTTATTTTTAAAACCTTGTCTCATACAGTGAAACTTTTTCAGTTTCCTACCTTCTCCATTGTTGCATAGGAATTGAACTCACTGCCTGCACTTGCTCCAGGGTTGTGAAGGCTCTCCATTTTACAGTGCTTCTGGTTCTGTTCCATAGGGGTGCTTACTCAGTTTGTAAGCATAACTGTGCGTGTTTATGTATGTATAACCACATTTGGCTAGTTTTGTGTTTTTAGTTCTCCTTCCATATTTTATGTACCAATAGTGTGGTTCAAATAAAGGTTTAAGTTGATGGCTGTAGGGTGCTCTATGAGACTAAAATTCTTAAATGTTATTAGTATTTCAGGAAATCTGAGACTGGGGATTGACTTGAACTTATAGAGTTATTTTGTAATAAAGAATAACAGTTCTACCCTAGGGAAACTCTGGTCTTAGGCTGAGGTCTGAGCAAGAGGCAGATACTTGTCCCATCCCACTGTAAGGTGAGAGCAGAGTGCATAGAGGGACATCTGGGAGGTGAAGGCTCTCTCTCTGGCTCCTGTTGGCAAGAATCAAAGAAGTTCCATTTCATGATGTCCCATCAGCCAAACTGAAAAATCAGGCAGACAAAAGTGAGCACAGAACCCAGGCCTACCAACAGAAGCTGGTCTGTTCTGTTCCTTCATCTCCATCGGAAGCACTTTCTAGCAGACATTCACTGTTATTCTTGTTTTGTTAGGCAAGTCATTCTCTAATGTCTGGAGTGTGTTGTTTCACTTGTGTATTAAATGGACCCATGAGCTAAGGTGTGGCTTTGTGACCTTCAGAATACAACACTGCTCATGAGTAGTGGTGTTATTGTAAACCAGTCCATTGCCAAGACAAACTTCCTCTCTTCATGATTCTGTATTTTTCTGGCTTTATAGGGCTTCAAATTCTGTGTCTCAAGACATTTGAGTATAAGAGACCGATTTCCCTCTACCTGTGTTTGCAGGAGAGTGGCAGAGCAGGCACATTGCTCTTTTCCAGCAAGCTGTAATGCTAGGTAGCCATCACTGCATTTCCTGCTTTTTTTTTTTTTTAACACTTTCAACGCAAAAGATCTGATTGTCAGTGCACAGCTTCAGATGTTGCTGTGTGGTAATGCTGCACACCTTTATAAAACATGACCCTGTTTTCCTGTAAAGCAGTGGCTTTCAATCTTTCTAATGCTGTGACTCTTTAATATAGTTCCTCATGTGTTGGCCTCCAACCATAAAATTATTTTCATTGCTACTTCATAAGTTGTAGAGGAGTATTTAAACCTTTAATTGGGCAGTATGGCTGCTCTAGGGTAGAAAGAATGTTGGTCCACATTTTTAATCCCAGTATTCAGAAGGCAGTGGTAGCACATGCCTTTAATCTGCAAGACAGAAACAGAGTGTGGAAGCAGACACAGGAAGCAAAGCTCAGAAGGAGTCAGTGTTAGATAGGATGTGACATCTGAGATGAGTCAGAGTGAAGGACAGGCAAAGTGACTAATCAGAGGAAGAGTAAGCAGAAAGAGTCAGAGTGAGGATATGCCTACCTTTCATGATAGAAAGACAGGCTCTTAGCTCAGAGCAGAGTCAGTTACAGAACAGTCAGTTACAGCAGGCAGTATGAATCAGAGAGTTACAGAAGCAAGCAGACAGAGGCAGAGACACAAAGACACAGAGGCAGCTCTGCAGAAGTCAGTATCAGACAGGAAGATTGAGTCAGTTTAAAGCTGAGCAGAGCAGTTCATTCTGAGGCAGTCAGAGAATCAGTCAGAATCCGCCAGAGTCAAAATAGTTCAGTCAGAAACAGTAAGCTGGCTCAGAAGATCAGTTTAAGCCAGTCAGCTTGGAGAGGAGTTTGAGCCAGAGCACTGAGTGAATTGAAGCACAGTTCAGAAGTTCAGAGTTCAGAAGGAGCGTGTCAGAGTGGTTCAGTCAGCAGTAAGTCTCAGAGGTTGATTAGATTGCATGAAGCTTTGAATATTCTAGATTGTACAGAGGCATTCCAGTTCTAGGCTTAAGAGTAGATTGTATGGAGGCTAAAATGCTCCTGGGCTCCAGGCTAGAACCAGTGATTTAATTAGCTAAAGAATAAAGTGCTTTGAACCTGAATCTATGGCTCTAAAATGACTGTAATTCTGCTACTGTTATAAACCATAATGTAAAGGTCTGTTATGCAGGTAGTCTTAGGTGGCCCATGGTAAAGGGTCGTTTGACCCAACCAAAGGGGTCTAGACCACAGGTTGAGAACCACAGCTATAAAGCAACCTTAATAAAACATTTAAATAAACTAAATATTTGGTAAATGATATAATGCACTAAATTCTCTTGACCTTGCTCAAAGACTTGTAAAGAGCATAGTGCAAATTATTTTATTCTAAACTATTCCATTAAAACACCTCTTTCCACATCTTTAAATTCTTTGGCCTTCCATTAGAGTTATCTAAACTTTAGGTATCTTGTTTATTGGATGGCAGATCCTTAGTAGGGTTCTTATCTTATTTATCTCCTTATTCAGCTTTAACATGGTTTAGTCATAAGTAGGAAGACAGGTTCTTAATAATGGCTGTAGGATTAATCTGTCACTAAAAAGAAAAAGAAGGTGGTGTATGCTGGAACATGTCTGTAATCCCAGTGCTTGGAAAGTGGAAGCAGGAAGATTAAGAGTTAAAGGCTTGCCTGGGCTGCATGAGACCTCATCTCAAAGAGGAGGGTTGGGTGGTAGGAAGATGATTCAGTACTTAAGAGCACTGGCTGCTCTTCCAGAGGACCCAGATTTGGTCCCTGGGACCCACATGTCAGCTCACAGCTGTCTGTAATTCTAGTTCCAGGGGATCCAATGCTCTCTTCTGGAATCCATGGACACAGCATGTATGTGATGCACAGACATACTCATACATACACACACAAAAAAATAAGAGGATCATACATGAAAGGGAAACTACCTCCAACCATTTTATCGTCTGCACATCCTGTAATGTTAAAATATATATGATAGGAATGAATGTATGAGAACTAATTTTAATAATTTTTATTTGCAACCTGTGTGCTTAAATATTTTCCCTCCCATGATTCATCTTCAAGGCTAAGATAAATAGCAGATAATCTAATTTTAGCATTTTTATGAACACAATTGAATTGGAAGTCCTTTTTTTGTCTCATGTTTACATTCTCTCTCTCTCTCTTTCTCTCCCTCTCTGTAAGTGTATGTGTGTGAACTTTCTATATAGACTTCTATGAGTTGGGGTTTATCCAGGAAAGCAGAGCTAGTATGAGTGTTACAGAATCAAGGTTTTATTGCAGACTCCAGACATTTAGAAACTCTGAGAATTTGGGTGTACGGCTGTCACAAAGGGAAGGAAGTTGGGGCATGGGAAGAGTCACTAACTGCTTCCTTTGAAGTATTTGCACAGGTGAAATCAGAGCTGGTGGGGGAAAATCTGAGAAGCTATATATATTCAGTCACTCAAGTGGAATGAAGACAGAAACTCATGTAAGTATGTACAGAAATCTATTGTATTCGTGTAGCTATAGTGCCATGTGGGTCAACAGACAAAAGTTTTCAAATAAAACAGGACCCACACCGATCAAGAATCAGGAAGATGGACTGAATGCAGAGTGAAGGAAAGCCAAGAAAAGCTGGAACCGGACAGTCAGTTTTGCATCCTGCCCTTACTATATCTCAGGACCATGACTTCCGAAGACGAATGTCTGCAACTTCATTCCCACTTACCAAATCTTACGAAAATTGCCATTTCAGTACACTCTAACCTAGAATCACGTGGAGGTGAAGATCTTTCTGGAAACCTTTACTTCTAGCTTATTGATATTAATAATATAATGATCTGATATCACCCATAGAGACAGCCTTCTGAAATCATGTTTGGAATTTAGGAGGGATCTCAAAAATATCCAGTTTCTACACACACTGGGTCATCTGGTGGTTTGTTGGCATTCAGTATGCTTATTGTGTTTATTCCATATAGTAGTAGTAGTTTGAGGACTATCACCCATAGTCTTGGGTATGTGAAACCTTGGTCCAAGTTGGTGATACTGTTTGGTGAGGTCAAAGCGGTCCAGCCTTGTTGGAGGAAGTACCCCTGTGGCTGGTCTTTGTGATTAAAACCTCACATTGTTTCCAGTTTTCTGTCTCTGCTTCATGTTTTCAGTAAAGGTTGTAAGTTTCCAGCATCTTGTTCCTGACACATGTTTCCTCCTCAGTGTCATGCTTCCCACTGTGATGGACCCTTATCTCTCTGGAACTATAAGCCCAAATAAAAATTCTTCTTCTGTAAGTTGCTTTGGTTATGATGCTCTATTACAGCTTTGGAAAATTAATTAATATGATCCTTTCACCTCATCTTTACTTGCTCTTACCAAGTAGTGATTTCTATGTCTTTATTCTGTCTATCTGGATTTGATCAGTTAGGGTGGGAGTAGCGCTTGGTGACTTCTGAGGTTAGATCAGAGAAAAGATACATCTCCTGTCCTTCTCTCTCCATCTGTCAGGATCCTTGCTTATGGAGCAGATCTACCATTCGAAAAGAAGCTTAGGTCAAGTGGAGAAGAAACATGTAGGTATGTAAGCTCTTGGTCTTTAAGTCTCCTAGCAGAGGCTCAGCTACATTTTACAGAGATGAGTCATCTCAATTGTACCCAATTGTTAACTGCAGAAATTCTGGGATGTAATAAATCATTATTGTTTTAAATCACAAGTTTGAGTGGTGATTTAAATATACTAACAGATAAATGGAGCAGATGGCTCTGAAAAATGCCATCTGCTCCTGCAATCATCCACATTCATTTTGTTGTCTTCTATGGTTCTGCTCCCCAACCCCAGGAGGACTAAGTAAAGGCTTTATAGCTATTGCAAATCATTTGGACCATTGATACTCTGTTGGCAATATTTGCCACTTTATGCTGGTTGTCTTATGTCAATTTGACACAAGCTGGATCAATTTGGGAAGAGGGAACCACAATTGAGAAAATACCTCCATCAGATTGGCCTGAGGACAAACATGGGGGACATTTTCTTCACCAGTGGTTGATATGGCTCACTGTGGGCCATGTTTCCCCTAGGCTGCTGGTCCTGGGTTCCATAAGAAGGCAGGTTGTATGAGTCATGAAGAACAATCCAGTAGGCATCTTCCATGGCTTCTAGTTCCTGCCTCCTGGTTCCTGTCTTGCTTAGTAAATTCTGGTACATATATACATCTATATATGTGTGTGAATATATATTCATTTCTATCTGTCTTTATCATCTACATATTCATTTTCTTGGTTCTGTTCACCAAGAGAACCCTCGCTAAAATACATCTCTTAAAACACAACTTTAGCATTTCCTTAGCAACATGCTCCTTTCAATCAAAAAGAAGGATATGGAAGAATAAGTGTCAAGAACAACAGACAAACAAACAAAAAGCAGATAAGAGAAAGTAGCCTTTATTGATACCACTCTTGTGGCACAACAGGGACTCTCGTGTAGTGAGTAGTCAATACATATTTTTTAATGAATGACTAAATCACTGTGAATTAGTACTGAAAGAAGATTTATGTGGATTCATGATGGGCTTTTTTGAGATTTATGTTAAAACCTGCTTTGGCAGTGTGTCCCAGGGTTTGTACTGCACAGTAAAGGAGTTCGAGAGATACAGGTTGGGTGCAGTCACAAGTAGATGGGCTTGAAGTACTTCAGTGTGTTCTATGGTAAGCTTGGGAATCTAAAAAAATCTAGTTAAGGACTGTACTGTTGAATATTGATTGTCAACGTGACAAGATCTGGAATGATCTGGGAGACAAGCCTCTGGGGGTGTCTGTGAGGGCTTGTCTAGATTAGGTTAGTTGAGAAGGGAAGACTCACTCTAAGTGTGGGTGTGGTTACTTCATGAACTGGGGTCCTGAATGAAAAGAAGAAAGTTGTCTGAGCACACATGTTCAAGTATCCACATTCTTCTCACTTGAGAAGCAGTATGACCAGCTAGCTGCCTTATCTTCCTGCCACCATGACTTGACCATCATGTTGAACTGTGATGGAGCCAAAATAAACTTTCTTTAACTTACTTTGGTCAGATCTTTTGTCATAACAAGATAAGTAGCTAATACAGGAACTTAGGTGAGTGTTGTCCTCATGCAACTTAAGGGATTTTTTTGATGGCCAATTCCCTGAAATCAGGTTTTAAATTCTGCTGGTACTTTAGGCTATAATGAGTGACACCTTATCTCTTATAGGAGTTCACATTCTTCCCCGACAGGACCCTACAGACACTTGTACAAATGAGGCTGGTGTCATCAGACAATTTTGTTGTCCTCTTTCTCTGATCTGACGTCATCTAAGCATCTTAAGCAACGCAGGCTCTGCCTGAGAAACTGTGATTTCTGTCAGCGGGCAACATGAATAAAGCTTGAGGATTTGGTGGTGCTGGTTAAGGTATTGGTTCTGAAGTCTTTGAGACCTATGCTTGAACCTTGAAACTGTTGATTTCTGTGATAGAAAGAAACATTGTAACTACTTCAGAATTTATTTTCATTATTTTTTTAAATAAACCTGGTGATAGTTATCTGGGTTCGTGTGTAGATAGATGATCCTATTACATTACAATGTACCCTTGATACATGGTAAGCATTGGTAATTCTCACTTATATCATAAATATATTCTCTGTCAAAAGATACTTCTGATTCAACTGTCCCTTGAAAGCATCAAAATTCATTGTGTTGCATTTGACTTTCCTATTTGCTGGCTTTTATACAAAGCCAAAAGTATAAATTCATCCTTTAAGTTCAGTCTCTTTCATGAAATATGCCCCAAATTCCCATTTCAGTCATGTCTCTTTCTTGAAATTTCTATCACTTGTATTACTAAGCCATATAACATTATATCCAATTTCTAACTTTTTATTCTTCCTCACATATCTCTGGATGTTTTCTTGAATCCTTATAAGAATTCAGTATCTTGAAGAGAGATGTCACACTACCTCTGTAACATCTCAAATATTCTACATGGTTTTAAGCAGAAGACTAGACTAAAAAAACAATTGTACATTTTACTTTGTTTCCAAGATGCTGGAAAAAGTATTCCTCCATTCAAATGGATCAAAAGGTAAGGTCATAAAATATCATGAGTGGATCTAGGCTGTGTCCAAGGAGAGATGAACATCTGGCTTCATTAGAACCAAAAAACTTCTGGCTACATGTCACATATGCCCAGGATATGTGAGGTATCTGATATACATTCTATAAAAGAATCTGATTTAAAGAAACTACATGATCACATGCCTTCTGCTCTACTCCTAATCAGAGTCAGTGGAACGTTCCTGGACATGTGAGGAAAGGAACTAAATGTCTATTGACAGGGTTCTCTCCTGACATCTCCCAGATATATCAGTAGGCCAATGGCAGGCTCTGGGCTGGAATAGAAGGTTTACAGACAACAGAATATAGTGCTTAAGCAACACTGAGAGAATGGAAAAATTATGATTCATAGGAGGTTCACGCTGCCAATTCAGGGGTGCTTGGAGGAAGTGCTTTCAAAACATACCGTGTAGAGACTGGCAGACATGCACAGGGTGACATGCCAAAGCTTGCAGTCTCTACTTCTGAGACAGGGTGGGACTACCTGGTTGAGTCATAGCCTTCAAAAGCTTTGGGACTGCCCAATTATCTGTATCTCTGCCAATCTTTCAGTATGGTTTGGACTGGCACTGACACTGTTAAGGCAGAGACCAAAGAGGAAAAAGCCGTTCAGGTGTACACAGTTAGTAGGCTGACTTACAGTTTGCATTTCAAAAACACATCATAAGATATGCTATTTTATGCTAACTATCGCATGCTCAGTAAATTCTAGTTCAAATGGTGAATTTCCTAAGTGCAACTACATTATCAAAGTTAAGTATTTAGGTTTCCCAGACTTCATACTTACTTGCACTACTGAACACGTGACTAGAACATGACCATGATCTATTACATTCAGGATCAGTTTCATAAGTCATATACTCAGTAATAGATTGTTAAGCAACCACCACATACAGTGACTATCCTATGGAAGGGTGTTGCTTAGTTTTTCTTGATTGGGAAAAAAACAAACCTGTTTAACTAGATGACTTCACCCTTATCTTAGTGAATGGGGGTGGGGGGCGAAAATATAAATGAAAGAGCATAACTGTTCCTTGGGGGATTTGTGGTTAGGAAAGAATGGTGTTTGGGGAGGGATAGGTCATGACCTACTTTTAAGAGATGAAATGGAACTGTGATGCACACTCACAGGAAGATCTTTAACCTAGTGTCTGAAGTAGTCGATGGGAAAGAAAACAAGTTCATTGATGTGAAAACATTGAGATTATTAGATCTCAGTTGAGGGAGAAAACTGGGCCATTGTGATTCGGAAGTAGTAGGTACAGTAAGTCTATTCTGTTTGGTTCAGATAGTGTAGAGGTCATTTGGTCATTATCTAATACAGATCATCTATACAGATAATCATATAAACTACTAGCCATCTGTTTGGGGGAAGCTTGAATGGCCTGACCCAACAGATAATATAGATTACCAGCTATTATTAATCATCTCCAATATCCACCTTTCTCGGTAGAAAAACAGATTTTATATTCTTTCCTTTAAAAGGATAATTCTGTGTGCTTAACATTCCTGGTTTCCCTTGAGATCTGTGGGTGCAAGGACCTTGTGCTCCCAACAGAAACATATTACTGGGGGTAGGTTGAGAGTTTACAACTTTACCCCACTTCCACTCCTTTCTCTCTACTTGTGTTTGAAGCTATGCTCTCTCAGCTTCTTACTCCTGTAAGCATGCCTTTGCCTTACCATGCCAGACTCTTATGCCTCTAGAACTGTAAGCCAAAAGAAACTCTTTGTTACTTGAGTTGGTTTTGGTCATGGTGTTTTATCACAGCAACAGAAAAATAACTAACACAGAGTGCTTCTTGCTCCTGCAGAGGACTAGAGTTTGATTTTTAGTACCCACATTAGGCAGAACATAACTGCCTGTAACTCTGACTCCAGGAGATCTGAAACCCTTTTCTGGCCTCTGTAGACACCTGTATGCATGGGCACATATATATGCATCAGCATGTGCATAAATAAAAATGAAATCTGTCTTTAAAAATACTTTATCAAAGAAGATGTTATAAAAGAAATACGTAAAATTGCAAGGATATAGTAAATGGTTTAGGGAAATATAAGCAGAAGAAAAATGCTGAATTAGTCATTCATTTCTGTGACAAAATACCTGATGTAAGTTAAGGGAGGAGAAACTTACTTTGGCTCATGGTTTTAGAGGTTACATTCTGTGGTGATATGGCTCCATTGCTTTTTGAGCCAAATGTGAAGCAGAATAGCATGCTTGAGAGTCCATGTTGGAGAAAAGCTGTTTACCTCATGTCAGTCAGGAAAGCAGAAGGAGGGAGAGAGAGATGAGGATGAGGGGAGGGAGGCAGACAGAGAGACAGAGACGCTGGAACAAGATATACCTTTCAAAGGTACTCCCCCAACTATGCCACTCTAAAAGCCCATTTGCTAGGAATTTAGTAATGGGTTAATTCATTGAAGTTATCACCCACATGATTCAATTACCTCTTAGTAATACCAACTGCTGGGGATCAAAGCTGGAACATGAGCATTTATATCTAAACTGCAAGAAATATAAATGGCTAATAAACATAAAGTAAAGCTCACCAATGACGAGATAAATGGAAGTTAAAAATATTTACTATTATATTGATAAAAATATGCTAAAAATTGTTGATAACCAATATGCAAGGACACTGAAGGAATGGACTTTCCTCTTTCTCTGTGGAAAATAATAGACAATAGTTCAAATTGTAGGAAGAAATCTCGCAACCATTGTCTCAAAGTACAAAATTTATGCAGCCTTTCACTTGTTTCTTTGATGTTAAGGGTTACCTGAACAAGTAGGAACACATAAATCAAAATGGATATGTGAGACATTCAATGCTGCTTTTAGTATAACAAAATTGAAGCGATTCTAATATCTGTATTTGAGGATTAGTTTACAAATAAGAGCAAGGCCATACAATGCATTTATCTTTCAAATGACAAGGTAAAAAGAAAATTTTTAATATGGAGTAAGAGCAAAGCCATACAATGTATTTATCTTTCAAATGACAAAGTAAAAGGAAAATTTTTAATATGGAGAAATGCCCATGATATACTTGGTTGAAAGAGTCACAAAATAACACTAACTATAAAACAGCTTAATGGATACTCAGTTTATGTACATAAGAGGTTTGCATAAATGTTTTCCTCGACACAGTTATGGATTGCTTAGCAATGAGAATGTGTTTGGAGAAACACATTCTTGAGAGATTTGGAATGAACATCATATAGCATACTTACATAAACCTAGATATATAGGTCAGTTACTCTGTATGGCCTCTGAATGCCATCAAGAGCATGGTAAATACGTGATAGAGGAGGCTGTTATTAATGTAACTCAGCATATTGTTTTAAACTATTTTTAAAAGAGAAATAAAGGGCACTATAAAATAATAAAATATAGCATAGCCAGTATATAAAACAGTAGCAAAGACATCTATCTTCACTACTAAGTCTGTCCTGTATATTATTATGCTACACTTTCCTATACTTTATGATTGGTGGTAAGCAGGTTTACCATAAACATGTAAGTAATACACTGTGCTTCTATTAAGAAAAATAAAGTGGCACCAGGCAATGAGGAAATTTTAGTTGTGATCATATGGAACACCATGTTATTTAAGATCTGTTGTTGACTGACATGATGTTATGCGGTATGGCCCATGGTTGTATTTTATTATAAAACTTCTCAACTCTTCAGAAGCAGTGATGAACATCCTTGTATTTCCCATCTGGATTCAATAATTGTGATTCTACTCCATTTACTTTATTTTTCTGTACACACAAGTACACACATGTCACTCTGTATTCTTGATAGCACAGAATTACTTAATTCATCAACTTCCTATAATCAATAATTAAGACTCAGATTCTGATTGAGCAAGTTAACTGTGAAGACCTCATTCCCATTAAATGCAATGTATGTTTTCAGTAACAAACTTTCCCCCTTGACTGCACTAAGATCTCTGTGTTTTGAGTGATTGTAAAACATTGTTTAGAGATTATATTTTTTCTCCAGATAAGAAGATGCTTAAACATAAAATTTGTTCATTTAAGTTACATTGAGGATATCCCTGTCCTAGATTTCATGTTATAAATAGTGATAGTAACAAAGCTTTTGCAGAATTTCAAAAGCTGCATGATGTGGGTCTACAACTTAAGAAATAGAAATCTGTTAGGGAGGGCCACCTACCTCACCAAAAGGATGAGCTCACCTGTAGCAGCATGGTACAATCTTTTACCCTCAATTTAGGGAAGGAGAAAGGAAAGACAGAAATCTTCACTGCTTTTATAAGTGGCCTTAGTACAGAAAGGGAGAAAGGTAGAAATCTTCACAGCCTCTTTTTAGGCTGTCCTAAGCTTGAATCTCTCCAACCTTTGTTCTTTTAGGAATTATTACACTAACTAACCACAGCAACCCAAACAAAGAACTGCCAACAAACACCCACCCCAACTCTCAGGGCTTCAGACCTTTTATGCCCTAAGCCAAAAGTTCCCATAAACCCATGTGGCACACAAATCCCAAAGACAAGCTACAGGTGCCAGAACACCTGCACCCAACCAAATTATAGCCACTTGCATCAAGCATTTCTAATCCTACTCGTAAATATCTACCACACCTGGGGTGGGAATGCAAATCTTATCCATACGCCATTTTGCATTTTTAAAGAAACCAAAAATAACAAAAACTTCTTCCAAGTGTTCCCCTGCACTTACCCATGGGAACAGCTTTCTCTTACATGATCTTAGTGAGCGACCACTAAACAAAAACAGTGGGTCCTGGGAAAATTTCAGTTTGTCAGTGTGTGTGTGTGGGGGGGGGGCAGATGCTAGGACTGACAGGCATGCTGGGACTCTTCCAAGCTTCCCTTTGGAGCTCAGTTCAATCTCTCCATCTCATCCCTCTCTTCCCCCATACCAGGAATGATCATTCTTCTGTTTCTCTTTCTTTGTGTTGCCATGAATCTCTGTATGGATGGTTGTAGTCAACTCTCTTTGGCTCTCTAATTGTTCCTAGAATGTTTGGGGTCTGTGTGTGTGAGAACGAGTTGGAGCGAGGGGTGGCTTTCAGCAAGTGTTGAGACAGGAGTCCCTGCTATCCCCCTTCTCACGTTGGCCCTGGCTTCCTTCCTTTAGCCCCTTCTGATCCTTTACTCCGTCTTCTTCCTTATTTCCTTGGCATTTCTCCTTTTGTGTTCTCCTTTCCCCACTGGGAGATGCTTTTGAGATTTCTTCCCCACAAAAACTTCTATTTGTCTGACTCCCTTCCTGGATTTAAAAGCTCAATTTAATAGTTCAATTCAATAGTTCAGATTGTTACCCTCTGAGTTGTCTACGAGATTCTCTCATAAATCATCAAGTCTTCTAGACTCTACCTCACCTCAAAATACGCCTGTAGAGTCAGCTTTGTTAATCTCTCTTCACAACACACTTAGACTGTGAGTTAATGATTATTAGAGATGTGAACATGGATTTGGGCACCAGATCAAACACTGATTTGCTGCTCTCACTTTTAAGCATGCCATGGTCGTTTTAGTGCCAGTCCTCTGAGATTAGGATTTGAATGATCAGAAGGATCACTTCCTACAAACTGGACATGGTCTGAGTTTATAACAAACACAGGAAGACAAGAATGTTCAGTTTTTATTTCACATGATAGGTATTAAAGATTGGTACATTTAAAAATAGTAAGAAATTATCATTTTCCTTAGTTAATTCATTTTTGGGTTACTATTATATATATATTCTCTACTGTAGTATATACATCATACATGCTACAGTACACTACACACACACACCACATCTTCTTTAAAAAAAGCCAGAATTTCGGACAAAGTCCAAGAGCTCTTGTCAATGTTATTATACTTTTGCTTCATGAATCATTAAAAATTAAAATTAAGAACATGTTAATGTCAGTTGAATTTCTATTTAAACATGTCAAGATGAAATCAGCTAAGACACATGAGATCATTGAAAAGGAAACAGAATAATAAAATCAGGGAATGTTTTTTAAGCTCTGCTACATCAGCAAATGAACCATTGACTGGAAGAGTCAAAACTTCAAAAATACAAAAAACTGGGCTCTTTGTCAAGTCTAGAGCAGTAGATGCGTGCCAAAACATTAAACTGGAACAGCAAACCAGAATTATGAATGAGTAACAGAGACAATGCATAAAGATTCCATAAAGATTATTTTAGATGTTCTATGGGTTGAAACTATCGTTTGAAGTGAAGAAACAATTGCTTATGCTGACTCAGAATGATGGGTTGACATCACCTTAAGGAAAATTCTAGAATTTTAGTTCTATAAGTCTTGCATATTATGTTTAGATTTTATATAGTTTCCACTAGTGACAGTTCCAACATCAGAGGTAGATCTGTACCAGATTCACTCAATATGTATATATGAATTAAAGCGAAGAATTCTGCTTTCCCCATTAATAGAGATTGTTTTAACTAAATGATTTCCTGTTTATCTCAGAAGAAAACCCTGATTAAAATGCACAGAATACCATGCCAGGTAAGCGAACATCTCTATACTAACCACCTGCTGCGCATAGGGCAATATGGTCTACACCAAAGAGTCAGTAAACGTGTTGGGCAATCAGCCTCTGGTTGTCTGGCTGTGCACTGATGTCAGCATTATAGTACTACAGTGTTACACATATGGACAATCAGATGTGGAAGAAAGATAGCAACATAAGCTAACATGCACTACGTGGCATGTGGCAGAGGCTGCTACTGAGGGCAGCAGCAGAGCTAGTGGATGAAGTTCTGTATCAGCCCGCATCTAGGAAAGAGATTACATAGTTAAAAAGTGACAGAATCTATTCTAATTGCTCGCAGAACTCCATTGTTTACATGAGGATTAATCCAAAGCAGGTGATGCGGATTTTGCGCAAATGACCTTGTCCATATGGCCATTCGCGTATACACTGGTTATCATAGCCAGATGAAATGCTGTAAGTTACTTGAGGATTCAGGAATTGTCTGCATGTATTCGTGCACAACTACTGTTTTCTCTACAGTGTTGACCCAGTGATTTGTGTTCTTTAGTTATTTATCTTTATTTTATGCATATTTTAACCACATACATTTATGTAAATCATACATGTGTCTGGTAGCTGTGGAAGCCAAAAGAGGGTGTCAGATTCCCCTGGAACTGGAGTTACAGACAGTTGTTAGCTGCCATGTGGGTTCTGGGAATTGGGCCTGGGTCCTCTGTGAAAGCAGTCAGCTCTTAACCACTGAGCCATCTCTCCAGAACCTTACTTACAGTCTTAGCTCCATACTCTCCTCATCACAGATACTAAACATAGCTGACCTTAATGGTAGAGTCTTTCCTTTGAAAATTCTTTACCAATGTTCCTCACGTAAATAAATAGTTTACAGAGGAAAGATAAATACCCCAAATATCAGGCATATTCTATGCAAATATCTGTACTATCTTCACCTAATGTGTCTAATTATTCTTTGCCAGCTTATATTAATACTAATTTTCTGCCTCATTATAGATTATCAAATTTCTTTAGAATTTAAAGTGCATTGTTTCCTCAATGGGACATGCACTCATGCTCCTGCCTCAGGGCCTTCTCCCCCTTAGTGGGCCTAATCTCCTCAAACAATATGGCAAATAAAATCTTCTTTCCTTCAGTTGCTTCTTGTTAGGTTTTCTCTCACATCAGTGAGAAAAGTAATAGACTCAAGTTGAGCAAATTGTCAGTCTAATGATTATCCAAACAAAGCCCATGTGTTTTGGAAAACAGACCCGTTAAAAACAAAAAATGGTGTTAGAAAAATTAACAAATGAATCCAAAGAAAAGATTTTCATAAATGTCAAAAAAAAAAACCAATCAGATAAAGTAAAGGAAAATTTGGCTGGAAATGAAGGAAGTTAGAGGTGTTATTAGAAAACTGAGTGGATTGTTTGGAAGATCACTGGTAAAAAAATGTCAGGTTGCTTCTAGACGGTTCATTCACCACGTCAATGCTATGCCAAGGTACTCTCAGTGGGCAGAGCTGGTCTGCTCCTGAGACTTTGGCTCCTCAGGAGCCGGGCCTGGTGCTTGGTGGACAGACCCTCGTGAATTCCCAGCATGCTCCTGCGCATGTCAAGAAGGACTTGCTTTTCTGAGGACGCTTGTATTAGTTACTTTTCCGTGGCTGCGATAGAAACACCATGACCAAAATCAACTGGAACATCAACTGGAACAGAAGAGAGAGTTCATTTCGGCTTATAGTTACAGAGGGTTAGAAGTCCCTCATGGTGGGTGGAGGTATGGCAGGAAATGGCAGGCAAGGCTGCTACACTAGGAAGCTGAAAGCTCACATCTTCAGCTGCAAGCACAAAGCACATGGAGCGAACTAGTAGTGGCTCCAAGCTTTTAATCTCAAAGCCTCCCCTTCCTGTGACGTACTTCCTCCTGCAAGGGTGTGCCACCTTCACCTTCTCAAACAGCACCATTAACTGAGGACCTAGTTTTTAAATGCCTGAGACTATGGGGGTCATTTCTCATTCAAATCACTGTAAGGTTGTGTGGCTCTGTTAGAAAAGGTCTAAAGCATTTTCCTTGTTTACCGTCAGAAGTTTTCTTAATCATTTATTTCTTTGGGTTTTTTTTTTTTTTTCAGAAGTGATCTTCTAAAATAAAATAAAATAAACCCATAAGAGAGCTTCATTTTCTCATACTCGTGTTCTTTTCTTTAAGAGTTGAATATAATAGGGCAACACCTGGAACCCAAGTTTTGGTCCTTTACAGAGTTCAGGCTCAGTGGACATCTCTGAGGAGATGTCAGGGCAGTTGACAGGGGCCTACGCCCCTGTTGAGCCCAAGCTCAAACTCACATTTCTGAAAACAATTCTAGTGAAACTCATTGGGGTGCGCGCACACACACACACGCACACACACACACACACAGCATGAAAGTAGTGGGAGGGCTAGTTGGCGAGAGGAGAGGATTAGTGAAAGTGGGAGAGGACAAAAAGGATAACGAGATTGTGTAAGTGTGAATGAAATATATTATGTACACACATGAAAATGTTAACAAAATATATAATTAATATATGTGAATAATACATTGTAAAAATGCATTTCACTAATAGTATATAGACCGTGAAATTTGAAAAGCATCAGTTAGGACTTCCATTTTCAGAACTGAACTCAAGTAGAAAAGCACTGTCTCCATTGTTCTGTCACCGACACCTCTCACCAAAGACACTGGCGAACTCTGTGGTACAAAGGCCTCGGGTGGTGGAGAGATGGGAGGGCTTATTTGCGGGAGGAAATTTTCTATTAAGAGGAGGAGCTTATGAAATTTGCTTTCATCAAACTGCAGATGAAAAATGAGTTTCTATGCAAAGGCACAGATTTAAAAATTAGATTATATTCTTGGTTCCTAAATAGTGAAAAGCAAGAAGATGGTTAAACAAACAAACAAACAAACAAAAAACAAAACAAAAACAAAACACTGTTCAAATCTTGTGAGAAAATTTTAACCACTCAGAAAATTAAGCAAATAAAAGACTCCCCCCCCCCCAATGCAGGGGAATCAGGAGTTCAAGGTCACCCTTAGATAACACCTCTGAGACCAGCTTTGACATCATGAGACCCTGTCTCAGAAACAAAGCATAACAAAACAAAAACCAAACGAAAACAAAGAATTTAGTAGAATTATATACCTTGATAGTGTTCACTTTCCTTTAAGAATTATTTGATCCAACTCAGCAATAACTATAAATATTTTCTTCTAAAAGTAGAGGTTCTGAGTTTTAAAAGTTGGCCTCCATTCTCATCCCTGGCACTGTTCTGAGGTATTCTGTAAGGAGAATGGTGAATACCAAAAGAGATGGAAAGAATGCAATAGATATGTCGGCTCAGAGGTGTGAGTTTGAGAGCTTGGGATGACAGAGGCTGTGATGGCTGGGAGGGGTGATCCAGGGGTAGAGTGTGAGGGAGAGCAGGGGCCCAGATGACTGGAGTCTTCTTCACCACCTAACATAGACGAGTCCTTCAGAGACACACACTCCTAGGAGTTTCCTAGGAGATTCACGTGGCAGCTTCTTATAATATTTTAAAAGCAAGCGTGCTGCTCAGAAACCCGAGAGCATTACCAAATGTAGCACATGGAACTGGATATAAATCCTGTATTCTGAAGATGCCAGGGAAGATTTTGAGACTTTAATTTGTCTGGTTTAGCTTAGTTCCTCTTCTCCTCCTCAATCCTTTTTAAAAAACAATGGTAAGTATTGTAATATGGCTAGATACTGTGCTGATAAATGATAAATAATAAATGGGGGTGAAATGGTAAATAATAGATGAATACCTGAAGAATGATTTAGATATGTGGATGATGGATTTGAATGATGCAACAGCATGACATCATCATCAAAGAGAAAACACTTGTCAGATACAGAAGAATATTTCTGATAGAAATTCTTCAAGAGATAGTAAGAATTTAGATTTTTGAGGTGAGATAGAGTGTAATGGGAAAGATAATAAATATAAGTTAGGGTATACTGAAAGTTTATTTATTTATTTATTTATTTATTTATTTATTTATTTATGTGTGTATGTATGTTTTTCAAGAGAGGGTTTCTCTATGTAGCCCTGGCTGTCCTGGAACTTGCTCTGTAGACCAGGCTGGCCTCAGACCCAGAGATCTGCCTGCTTCCTGAGTGCAGGGATTAAAGATGTGTGCCACCACTGCCAAGCTTTTTTTTTTTTTTAAATTATGTGTATATGTGTGTCTGAGTGTGCCTTTAGAGTTCAGAAGAGGCTATTGATCCCTTGGAGCTGAGTGCTGGGAACCAAACTCTGATCCCCTGAAAGAGCAGTTATGTGCTCTTAGCTGCTGAGTCATTTCTCCCATCCCAGACCCACATACTTTTAGATAAATATGTGATGCTTTATTGTGACAGAAAGTTGAGAATGAATCCATGTGATATAACTGTGAAGGAGTCAACTTGACACAAGCAAGAGTCACCTCAGAAGAGGAATCTGCAGTTGAAGTATTGTTTCCATTGGATTAGCCTAGGAACATGTCTGTGGGACATTTTCTTCATTAGTGATTCATGTGGGAGGACCCAGACCACTGGGTCATAGGAGAGCAGACTGAGCAGTGCAGGGAAAGCTAGCCAGTAAGCAATATTCCTTCATAGTTTCTCTTCAGTTTTGCTTCCATGCTCCTGTTTGAGTTCCTTCCTTGACTTCACTAAGTAACTACCTGCGATTTAGAAGTAGAAGCCAAGCGAACCCTCTCCTTTCTAAGTTCTTTGGGTCATGATGTCTATCACATCATCAGAAAGCAACACAACAGCAATAATTGAATATTTATCTAGGACATTGGGCTAAGTGTGTTAAGTGTAATTTCACTATTAGGTCAGACACAATAAGGTGTGTGTTTGATTTATATTGACAAGGATAGAAAGGAGGCAGTAATATAAGTAGAAAAATATTTCAGAATCCATTCCTACATTAATTTATTCATTCATACAGCACTGTGGAGGCTCTGGACTGAGTGTGAGAAGTCAGGTGTGTGTGGTGTGAGCTTATTGTGGATTAGAGATTGCTTCAAGAAATCTCTCAGAGTTTGTCATTACTATGGATAAGGACAGAGGCAAGGAAAATTAGAGTGTCTACTTAAAGCCAGATAGCGAGTGTATAGGATTTGAATCACACGAATGGCTCCAAAGTTGATATCATTTAACAATGTGTACTACATCTCACAATGCCATGGTTTGAATAAAGGTCCCCCAGGCGCTCATGTGCTTGGCCCCTAATACCTGGAATTGTTAGGCAGTGGCGAAGCCATTAAGCCTACCAGCCCCTTCTTGGGGAGCCGTTGGCAGTTGGTGGGTACCAGTTGAGGAGGAGTCATTGTCTTCGGTGATGTAGCCACTAGTGAGTCAGTCACACTTGAGAGGATAGTTCCATATCTATGCCCATGTGGGCGGTCCTGATTAAACTTAGTGGATTACAAAACAAAACAAAAATGAAAATGGCATGATAATGGGAGGAAAGCTGGAAGGAGAATAAGAAAGATTGGGATCGCGAGAGTGACCAGAATGTATCATGTACATGCGTGATATTGTGAAATAATTAATTGGAAAAAAAAAGAAAAGAGGCAACTGAATGTTGTCACTGAATGCCGTGTCACTGAATCATGTTTTGCAGGTGCCATAGGAAATCTGCAATTTTCTTTGTTTTCTGGCCTGTATCCGTTGTCATATACTCCTACCGTGGCATAATGTACCTACAGCAACAAGGCCAAGTCTAAAGGGGATGGATATATACCATTTTATAAGGACACATTCGCCCTTCATAGTATAGACATAGTAATGACACATAGACATTGTGAAGAGCTCAGGATATATATGCTATTTGCTACTGATTTGTTGGTTCTGAGTTGATCCCCAGCCTGGTGGCACTGCCAGGAGGAGTGCAAAGCTCAGTGGCTTTGGGCAAAAGCATACCTAGCAACAAAGTAGGGCGACAGTGAGGGAAAGCAACAGTAAACGTAAGGGGAGACTCCCCTAATACCATGAATCTCAGAGACAAGGCTGAGCACCTTGTGCTGAAAGATGTGGAACTCCCCCAAGAACCAAGAGGCCTTACATGGCTCAGGACTGGTGGACAGCAATTGCTGGAGCTGCTGGGAGATGGGAAATGTCCTTCACCTATGGGCTGTCGTGGAGTCAAATTCAGTCCTCACCCTGGGTCCATTGCTCTCTTGGGAGATGTCACAAAAGATTTTTTTAACTCTTGTCCTTTTCTTCTTCAAAATTCCAGTTGCATAAATGATAAATGTTACGTTTTGGGTATGTTTTTTCCCTTTTTTTTTTTTGCCATTTCTGGGACCCATGTGCCATTTTTCTTTTCATTGTTTTGTTTTTAGATACAATGATTCATGCTTGTCTCCTCCATTCTACTGTTGAGAATATATATTGAGATTTGGATTATTGTATTTTTCTGACAATGTCTTTTGTTCCCTATGTATCCTGCCTCTTTGTTGGTTTTCTGTGTTTTGTGTAAGTGCATCTGTGATTGTTCATGGATATGTTGAGGGTAAACACAATCCTGACATGAGTTAAGGAACAAGAAGAAAATCAAAATAGTTTGTATCAGTTACTACAGGATATATAAAAGCACCCCACAAAGATAAATAAATAAATTTGAGAAACTATTTGCAGTAGAAAATTAGAAGTTTTTATTTTAGAAAATCTACAGATATTTGTCCATTTTGTGCATTGACAAACTCACTTCATCCTACCCTTAATTTCTTACTTTGAGAGAATAAGACTGGATTTTTCTGGAGTAAAAATTTATACTTCTATGAAGAGGAGATCATGGAAGTTGGAGGTTAGACATTAGTCAGCTGATGCTATCAGAAGAGTTCATGGCATAATTAAGGAGGAAGAAGTAAATGATTTAAGCATCAGGGAAGATGGGACGACATCAGATTGTTGTCAACTTAAGTAGCAATGTGCTATTTTTTCCTTCTTAGCTTTTCTCTTATTGTATACCCATGTTACAGAATTTTGTTAAGGATAAAGTGATATGAGCCTACAAAATATTTATACCAATTCATGAAACCAGCTATGGTGATGCTTCATATCATTTAATGTCTTCTAACAACATTACTGCAACTTCTCTGTTCAATAGAAAGAACCAAGATAAGATCAGTAAAGAACCATCTCATGAGAGGAGGACTTCTTTCAAAGAGACACTGGAAAAATTTATGTGCATTTGTTTTTGTTTGCAAAAATTTCTGGATGAATAATCAAGAAGTATATTTTTTATTATTATATTTTTATTGATTTATTTGTGTATGTGTGCATGCTCATATATAACACAGCCTACGTGTGAAATCATTGTAGGAGTTGGTTCTTCTACCATGTGGGCTCCAGGGATCAAACTCAGGTCTTTAGGCTAGGTGGTAAGCTTCTATATCAATTCGGGCCATCTTGCCTGCTTTCCACAGGAGGGGCTGTGGTGGTGGGGGTAGTGTGCTTACACAATAGCACAGATATGTCCATAGGTGGATTTTTGCTATTCATACATTACACTTTGTCTCTGGATATAACAAAACAAAAATTTGTAAAAGAAAAGAGAAGCAAAATAGGTAGCCATAAGAGTTTTTCAGCTTCCTTCTTTGGAAGTCTGTTCAACTAGAAGGTGGACCCCATAAGCAGGTCCACCTGAGAGAGAATCTGACCACCTCTTATATTTCTGTGTAGTGATTACCTGAAGCATGTGTGTGTGTGTGTGTGTGTGTGTGTGTGTGTGTGTGTGTATTTTTCTAGCTTTCATTCAGGCACTAAGTATCCACTGAAGTGAGTCTGTTTAGTTAGTCAGATCCAAGGAAAGTTGCTTTTAATTGTGTGCTTTAACTCCTTTGTCTGTTTACTGGAATTCTTTCTGTTAACTTGAGATCTGGCTTGATCCCAAATCATTGAGGTAACATTGAAAAGATTGCATTGACTGTATGAAAATGCCAGTTGTGGTCCTTTGATTGATGAGTTCAGAGTAACCTATTGACTCACACTGACATCATCCAAAGGCCGAGGGTATCAGTCAGCTCCTTTGTGAAAGAGATGGATTGCCCAATACTATCTAAAAGCTTCAGGCTTACATGTGCAAAGACTGAACAGGCTTGCTTACCTTTTCTAGCTTGACTTTTGTCCCAATTTGCAAATCCTGTTTTGTATTTTAGTTTTAGTGCCATTGACCTCTTGTCTGTTGCTATTCCCATGAACTATGCTCTGTGGCTAGGTTTGGTATTTGCCTTTCCTCTGTTTAGAATTGTCTCTGCTTTTCTTTTGGTTTCTGATAGCCTTTGAGAATAAGTTCATCTTTCCAAGGAGAGTGATTTCTAATTTCATCATCATCATGGAGTTTCCTATGTAATTAATTCATCATTAATTTGTATTGCCTTCACAACAATGGCAATACCATGTAATATAAAAGGACCCAGTGCTATTACCACAAAGTCAAATCTGTGACCTTTAAAATGCAATGGGATTATAGAGACATTTTTATGTTGTTTGTATTTTAATTGGGAAAAAATTGGTCAAGTTTGACAAAGCACAGTTATTAAAAAGCGCTGTTTATCTGGGAGCTGGGGAGATGGCTTAGTAGTTAAGATCACTGGTTACTTTTTCACAGGACCAGGGTTCTATTCCCAGAACCTATGTGGTGGCTCATAACTGACTGTTACTCCAGTTCTAGGGGTCTGACACCCTCTTCTGGCCTCTAAAGGCACTGCATAAATGTGATGCACAGACGTAAATGCAGACCAAACAACCATATACAAAAACCAAACCAAACCAAAACAAAAAACAAGCAAAGCAAAAAATAAACAAAACAAAAAAACAAAAAGCAAAAAAACCCAAACTACTCCATATCAAATAAATTTTAGTTTGTATAAATTGTATAAATTTTAATATTATTAAGAAAATATTGAAAAATATTTACTAGCATTGACTCCATCTGACTAGAGAGTTGCTTGTAAATGACTCTCATTTGAGAGGTGAATAAATCCTTTTATTTGGCACCAAATGGTATGTTTTTTACGTTCATTATCAAATGAGTAAAGCAATTTTTGATCAGATTTTTTTCCAACTTAATCATATACATTGGTAAACACTAGTGTAACTGCTCTCATTTTATAATGTAGGAAGTAGAATATTCTACTCACTCAGGAAATATATACTATCATAGAGAGTATGTACATGAGATATTTTTCCATAGAGCTAGGAGATTACAGAATTATAATCAGCAGATTTTGAGAGATATTTTTTGTAAAATTCACACACATTAAACATTAAAGGTTGGCTTTTAAAACTAGGAATTTCCCCCAGGGACTTGCTCTTTCCCAAGCTGATCACTCAGTATCACATCGCTGGGACAAAGTTCCTGAGACCAACATCCTTTTAGCCACATTGAATTTGATAGACAAACATACCTGAGGAATATCCAAATATTTTCCACATCTTGTTCCCTGAAAATCAAATAGTGTTTAAAAGCTCAGCAAAGCAATTACAGAATCCTTTTCACTTTAGAATTATAATAGACTAGTAAATACATTGTTTATAAGCTTTAAAGCAAAAAAAAAAAAGTACAGTATGTGAGGAGTTATTTAAAACTGCAAAAGCATAATGGTGGGATAAAACCATTTTTATCACCAAAAAAGTAAAATACATGTAGGTAATTATCATACTTCAATACACCTTTTGTTTAGTTAGAAATAGATAACTAAGGAGAATAAATTCCACAGCATGCTTCTTGATCCAAGTGAAAGGCTAATTATAAAATTTTGGGTCCAGGAGGTAATTTTATCGTTTTATTTTCTTTTAATGCTGATTGTTGCAGAAGTGATTTCTAAAGTAGCTAATGGATACCTGCTTGGTAAGTTTAGAATTTCTTCTAAGAATTAACCTCAATCTCTCTTATTCCTTCTCCCTCTCTTTTCCATTTTCTCCTCCTTTTTACAAAAGAAGTACGTTGATTTTTATTTGTTTAATATACACACTTATTTTAGTAATAGTTTAATAGCAAGTTATCTTTTCTTAAATAAACTAATGTAGTTAAAAGAGTGAATAGACACTTGGTAAACCTTTGAGTTATGGATATAATGAAAAAGATCAAACACTAGAAGAGACGGTAGAAATGGTTTTTGAGGCTCCAGATTCAGTTCTTGGTTGGCCTTGGGAGAATCATTTAAGCTTAGTCTCTTCATTTATAAAATAAAGACATAGAGAATTGATCTAGTGTATATATATACATACATGTATGTATATATATATATATATACACTAGATCAATTCTCTATGTGTATATATATAGTGTATATATATATATATACACTAGATCAATTTTATATATATATATATACATATATATATATATTATATTCATGTCTATACATCACACACACCAATATAGTGAAATTCTCCCTTCAAAGGAAATGTTTACAATTTCAAAAATTGAAAATACAGTTGTCCCTCGGTGTCTATGGGGTCTGGTTCTATAGGACCCATGGACACCAATGTTTGCAGATGTTCAAGTCCCTATGTGACATACAATCTATAGATAGCCTCCTATGCACGTTAAACCATCTCTAGACTACTCATGGTACTGGTACAAGGCAAGTATGGCATGAACTGCTTTTTTCCCTCTGTATTGTTTAGGAAGTAATAACTAAAATAAGTCAGTGTGATTTTAACATTTTTCTGAAAACTTTTTTTGCCCTGTGGTTGGTTGAATTCATGGATGTAGAGCCTGGGATAGGAAGAGCTGAGTACAAATGAAAGGGATTCTCTTCTAGGTGTGTGTATGTGCGTGTGTGTGTGTGTGTGTGATATCCTTGGTAGATTTACCTCACATTTGCCCTCACATTCATGTTTCCAAGCATGTGGCTCCCATTCTTCTGCTGCTGTGGCTTCTTTTCTTCCCCATAGTCCCTCTTCTTCTGGAACCTACTTTTGTTTCCAGCAACAGCTCAGGTTGGGAACAGCCATCAAAGATCATGAAAATAGAAGAAATGCAGATTCTGGGTAGAAACTAATAGACGGAAGGAAGAGAAAAATGAAAGGGAGAAAAGTTAATGTGAGATACCTTATCAATTATGCTTTCTGAAGAGAATTGAAAATAAAGGTCTTTCTGCTACTTCAGGACCAATGAACCATATAATGGTGTGTCCTGTGAGACTTTTTCTGGGACATGAGCAAACACCTACTGACCCTAGATAGGAAACCCAGGGCCAGCCAAGGTAATATTCCTATCTAAGTCTAATTTGCTGAGTAATGGAATCACTTACAGGAGTATGGGTTAGGAGTTACATAGTGAAGCAGAGACTCTCAAAGGCTGGTGTGTCACCACAAAGACCATCGTAGTATGGCTGATGATCCAGAAAGTGCCACCATGGAGTTCTCTACATGACTTGCAGGCATCAGACTGGTTGGAAAAATCTCCCCATAAAGCTAAGCTGGACAGTGTCTTTCCCCAGCAATTGCTTTCCGCTTCTACAACCATGGGGGGGTGGGGGGCGCGCTTGTAATCTTGCTGTTTTCAGTTCTCCCAGATTTGTGAGGTTTTCGGATATCTCAGTTGGAGGGAATTACTACAGAACATGGTCTTAGGTTGGTAGGGTAATTTTCAGGAGGTACACCTGAATCCAGCCATGGCAGAGCTAACCGAACATGTAGCACATAATTGCGTTTGACCGCTGGACCTTGAGAGTTAACCTGAATAGGCAATCAGGGACAAAAGCTAAGGGACAGATAATATTCTCACATGGCAGCTGGAATGTAAAGAGAGTTAACACTCACTTGGACTTGGATGCAACCTCACTGTTTTTTGTCATCTCCTTGGGCCAAGATCCATCCAGACTGAGGAGATGTAGTAATGAGACAGAGGAACCAACAAAGAGGGGAAGGGTCCAGGAGCCCTATAAAAAGGCCAACTGAGAGGGCATTTGGTAGTCTACCAACTCTCAGACCACACTCTGTCCCTGAGGATGCTGTCTATTTTCAATAATTGCTCACTTTCATTCTCTCAAAATCTTTCTTCCTTTGTTCCTGGGTGCCCAATCTTTTGTTCACTGAAAGGTCCTGAACTCTTAGACTGCCAACTCTTGGATCAAGACTCCAGTCCGTAGACAGTGAACCCTTTGTTCAAGACTCCCTGTTAAAATGCCACTGTTTACTTTGTTAACTGCTAAATGGTATCTGGACATTTCAACGGAAAAATATGGGGCTGGGGAGATGTCTCAGTGGGTAGAGTACTTTCTGTTTAAGCATGAAGATCTGAGTTCAAATTCCCAGAGCCCATGTAAAGGACCAGGTCTAGTCATGCCCCTGTAATCCCAGCACTGGGTGGCAGAAACAGGAGGATCTGTGGGGTTTGCTGACTGCTTGCTTAGCTCATGTTAGTAAGAGACCCTGACTCAAGGAAGTAAGGGAGAAAGTAAAATAAGTAAATGGCTACAATCAGCAGTAAACCTGATGTTTACTCTGGCTTCCTTGTGTGCATGGGCATGTGGACATGCACATGTGTATACACACACACACACACACACACACCACATTTGCATACACATACATACACACATTAAAAAAGGAAAAGCATGCTAAGTGTAAGGTCTTGCTTTGTGTTCCTTGAACATTTAGAGGGATAATGGAAGAAAAAGAAAGAAAGAAAACAAGAGGCATCACTTTTTTAAGTTGTATAAAAGAAATAGGGAGAAGTTGCAATTTTTAATTTTTAAAATATAGATGATTTTAGCTTAAATGTTTGTGCCTAAATAGTGGGTGGGATAAAAATGGGAAAGTATGCATGGATCTGCTTACAGTTTCCTTTGATATGGAAGGATTTTCAAAGATCGAGAGATAGATGACTGGTTTCTCCCAGGTCGTTTTCCTGGAATGTCTGAAAGAGGTAAACAAAGTACTGCTTGATATTTAATAATCTTGATAGAGTCAAGAAATGGAAAACCAAAGCTATAATAGCTTATGTCTGTATCCTGAAATAGAGCTAGATAGAAGTAAAAGAAGATGGTGGGTCCAAATACATATAATGTCATAGTTTGAGAGTGAAATGTCCTCAACAAGTTCCTATGTTTGAACAACTGGTCCCTTGATGGTGATACCTTTGGGAGATGTCTTAGTCTGCTCTTTATTGATGTGATAAAATATTATCACCAAAGCAACTTGGGGAGGAAAAGGATTTATTTCCATTTATAGCTTATAGTCCATCATGAAGGGAAGTCTAGTCAAGAACCTGCAAGCAGAAAGCTGAAGTAGAGGCCATGGAGGAATGCTATTTACTGGGTTGCTCCCTATGACTTGCTCTGTCTACTTTCTGTCTCTGTCTACCACGGGACATATGTCCAGGGGTGGCACTACTCACAGTAGGCTGGAGCCTCCCACATCAATTGTTAATTAAGAAAAGGCCCCACAGGTTTGCTTGCAGGACAATCTGATGAGGCATTTTCTTAATTGAAGTTCTCCCTTTCCAGATTACCCTGTGTGTACCAAGTTGACAAAAATATCTACCAGATTGGAGATTATAGAACCTTTAAGAAATGTGGGCTTAGCTGGAAGATGTAGACTGTTAAGGATGGGCCTTGGAGGTAATAACTTAGCCCCATTTCCAGTCCTGATCTCTATTTCCTGGTTGGCCATAATATGAACAAGCCACAAGCTCCTGCAATCATGGACAGAGCACCAATACCATACATGCCCACCACGATGGACTGTGTTCACTGAAACCATGAGCCAAAATTAATCTTTTGTCTCATAAATTCCTACTGTTAGTTTTTATGTTTCAGTGATGGGAAAAGCTACGAATACATATACCTTCCTCCATGTGCCTTACTTTAAGGAAATAGATTGTATGTATGATAGGGGCACTGTAGGATTTCTGCCAAGTTAGTAGAAATATTACCCTATCCACCTAAGGCATTAAGTTTGAATTCTGGGAGAAGGGATGAGATTGTTTTATAACTCTCATGACAAGTCTATTGGCTGAATGCTAACACTATAAAATTTCTCCTGACTACCAGACAGTGACCTCATCTTGGCCTCATATTCATTAAGTAATCTAGAGCATCATGATATTATTTTTTAAAGTCTTCTAAGAAAGAAATGAGGGCATTAAGATGATTCTACATTAAACACAAGTCTTTTTGTTATATATGTATGTATGTGTATATATATATATATATATATATATACACATACTCATCTATGCATTTGCCAAGCTCAATTCTCTAGTCCCACAGAGCTTACCTATGGTATCCATGGGAATGGAATTTTAGACTTGCTGGGGCAAGGAGAAAATGATCTCCATGGATTGGGTGGGGCTCACGAGCAAAGGCAGTTTAAGATCAATTCTTCTGTGTTTACTAGGTAGGAACAGGGAGGGAAGGTAGCTAATAGGGGAAGAGGCAAGATAATGTTTGGAGGCAGATATTTTCACTGGAGGCCTGTGGAAAGAAGGAGGAGAATAGCTCGCAGAGCAACTGATACAGGGTAAATAATTGTTAAGGAAAGGTGGAGGAAGAGAGCAAACTCTGTCTTCCTTAGTGAGAGTGAGATTAAGAGCCCAGTCTATCTGTGAGTCAGGTTCATCAGTCACTGTTATTGCAGGTACAAACAATGGGTTTTCTTATGATGTGTAGTGAGCATCCCAGTACTATAGACAGCCATCGTTGACAGCATCTCAGAGTCGCAGTGTTTATGCTTTTAGGGCTCAAAGCCTTCCATATGGAGTCACAGCTCTTCATTTCTTTAGGTCTTTTATCCTCCTAGAAAAACCCACATTGCTTCTCCATCTTCTGGCTCTTGAGAGTTCATCCAGGGCTGTTCACCTGTAAACTCAGTACACAACGCTGCACCGGTCCTGTGTGAAGCTAGCAAGACAGGCTGTTGGGTGGGGTTTTCCCGATCACCTCTCTATAGCATCTGTGACTGTTTTCATGCTCTCTGCTGGAGTCTGTGTTAGACCACGCAATTGGAAAGGCTGAGGTCAGCTCAGCTTTCTTGCATGGTTTGTTGCTGTGTGATAACCACTCTTCACCCCATGCCCTCTCTTTGAAATCATTACTTTTCTTGGAAGATGGATGTCTATGAAACAAGGCCCACAGTATTTGAGGCATCTGTAGGCTATTCAATAACTATAAAGGTGAAATGATTCCCCACATGTTCTAAATCTTAGATCACTTCACATCTTTTTAGGTAGCCAAGCTTCACTAAAGAGTGGGAAATATTTTCTTCAAGGAGACTGAGAAAGTATGACATACTGAAACAAAGCTTGAGTTTCAAAGTTGATGTGTTTAAGTTTGATTGTCAATGTCACTGGATTAAGAAACTCTTAGATTAGTGAAGCACACCTCTGTGTGTCTGTAGGGGTTTCCCCATAAATGATTGGCTAGTGAGGGCCCTGGTGTAATCATTTAATGCCTCGATGGTGTTACTGAGAAGTGGTGAAATGTAAGTGATGGGACCTAGTGAAAGTGAATCACTGGGGACTGGATCTTTTGTGTTATATATTGCTTTAGCCTCTTCTATAGTATCTTTTCTCTGCTTCAGGCCTGCTGAGATGTGAACTTTTTTGTTCTGCCAAGCCTTCCTTTTTATTCTGGACTGACATCACTGAAACCATGATCCAAAACAAATCATCTCTCTCAAAAGCTGATTCTATCTGGTATTTGATAACTGGAAATAAGAAAAGTAATTAATACAGTATTTTGGCACTGCCAACATTTTAGATCAAAGATGAACAGTCATTGAGCATCTCCTATTGTATTTTGTTCTTTCATGGACCCATGAAGATGCAAAACATGATGATAACATTACAGGTCAGACAGAATATTGCTATGATGGTGAGAATAGAATTCCTGATAATTTTTTCCAAAATTATATAAAGAATCACTCCATTTTTTATGGTGGTATAACAGATTTTAATTCAAAATAGGCAGTCCAAAAACAATAGGTTTAAAAAGATAATAAAGTCCAATAAGCTCTCTCAGAATTTACAATAGGAAATACCAATAGTCACAAATCATTACCACAACTGCCTGCATATGCACATTACAGTAATTACATGCAGTACTTTAAAAAATCAGTATAGAAACATTACAGTACTGCCTATAGACCACCATACTCTTGGGAGATCTCCAGGAAGATGGTGGGGTAGCCCCCTCTGCTGCATATCACCTGTGGCATGGCGTGGTGACTAGCCCAGCATTTTAAATGATTTGACATTGTGTGGAACAATGAAAATTTGGAATCCATGGAACAGTGATACAAAGATGGTCTTCAGCAGCCCTTGGCAACATTCATCTGTACAACTGGACCAGGGAAAACCCATTTCTCCAACTCTGCCGGATCCACCTCCATCTCTTCTAAACACAACTTCTGAGCTTCTGATCCACTCCTTTGCCTTGTGCTTGAAACCCACGCTCTGTTCTAAGTAGTATTCACTTACAGAGAAGGGAATTCCATGCCTGGGTAGCATGGTTATCCCTTCTGCTAGTTTATGAGAAGTTCAATCAAGGGGAGTGTTTTGAGAATATTTTTTCCAGTGTTTGTTTTAAAGACACTAAAGTCTTATGGTCCTATGTTTGCAATGAGAAATGACTTTGCATTGTATTAGAAAGTCTACATCTGAAAGTGTATCTGTTCCAATGAAGACTATTTATAAGATAAATAACACTTGGGTATGAGCTGTACACCAGACCTTAGACTAGGGATATTTTTCTTAAATGAAAGCAGTTGGTTTTTCTATGAGTTACGATGTAAAAATAAACAGCTGTCAGGACAAACCTGAAAAACTATAAATCAAAGTTATAATCTCATAAACAGTAGCATTCATAGAATAAGTAAATGTGAATGTGGAAAGCTGTGCTGTGTCCTTAGGGAACCTTACACATCTTAGCTCTCAGTACTTTAAGCCCCTATTGGTTGATAGCCATTGCCTGCAAACTTCTGATTCACTGGACAAACATTCCCCAACAGAAATTTCCTAAGATGAAAAAAATAATCTAAGTATTTTTAAGTTTCAGTTTTTCACCATTTGATAATGATGATACTAGAATGCTGATACTTGGAAAACATGGTATGCATGGCATATTAAAATTTAATTTATGTGAAGGGGAAAATGTGAGCAACTGTTACCAACTGAACAGCAGGCAGCAGTCTATCAGGAGAGCTTTTAGCTTCCCTGACAGGAGCCTTTCCCAGTACCTGGATCATGCTGAAGAGTCACAGACACTCACAGGGATAATAGGGCTGGAATGGCCTCCAAAGTCAGCAGGAAACCACTGTCTAGGATTTTAGACCTAATGTTTTCACACATTTTTGTGGTTCATTTTCAAAATTCAATCTGTGTTTAGTGTTTTTAAGTTCAGACGTATCAAAGCCTAGAAATGGAGAGCTTGTGGATTCTTGTTGCCTTCATGTAAATGCAGCTTCGTTTCCAGCTTCTCATACTGAGGGTGAAGATAAAAGTCTCATTTCCTTCTATTAGAGTATGGTCTATTATGAAAAACAATTTCCAAGAAATAGCTCTTTTCTTTTCCTTTCATGATAGTCTTCATAGTTTTGCGGCAAATGCCAAGACCTGCATGGAATCATCACTGATCACCCATCCCTCTGTCCTGATTTCATCCGTTTGTCTATTCAATTGCATGTTACAGCCCAAGTATGAAGCTGGTTTTGAAGTGGTTTATACTTGCTTCAGAAGCCCAGCCCATGCAATATGTTCTCCTCAGCATAGCAGATGTTAAAATATAGTACTTGGGGACATCCTCGGCTAATGCTGTCCACATCACACTTTTACAGAAGTATATGTCAGATAGAGGGGGTCCTCTCTGTAGAAATAGTATTAATTAGTTGCTTTTGGTTGCTTCTCCATTTTCTCAGTGTGCATCCATCCCCACAGGAACTAAGTCAGGATTGAAAATGGACCACTAGTATGTGCTTCTTCATGTTGCCAAACAAAGTGCTTAAAAAGTTGCTCTTCAAACACTAGAAGCTTATCATGCCACTCCTGGAGAAACTCACCTTTCTAGTTAAGTTTATCATGTAATTCTGGACCTTGTGAACATGTGCATGGAATATCCTGCCTTGTCTGTCTACTACTTTTGACTGGTTGGGCTCACATGTGTGGCACTGAGGCAAATGACTTGTGAGGGAAGTAAACACCCTTGTCAAGATTTACTGTCAAAGGTCACAATAGCATGCCTTTGTTTGGCATCTCACTTTCTGTCTAGAAGGTTTCCAGAGAGAAATGTCTCCCATGATGAGTTAGGAAAGTATTTCTCTCCTAGGTCAAAGCTTTGAAAGTGCTCCAGCTGCTCTTTGTAGTAGTTAACTTCAATACTTAGAAGAGTGTCTTTTATTCTTTTCTGTTTCTTTAAAAAATTATTTATTTCTAATGTGCATTGGTGTTTTGCCTGCATGTGTGTGTGTAGGAGGGTGTTGGATCCTTGAAAGTGGAGCTATAGATAGTTGTGAGTTGCTCTGTGAGTGTTGGGAATTAAACCCATGTCCTTTGCAAGAGTTGCCAGTACTGTTAACCACTGAGCCACCCCTTCAGCCCTCCTTTCTGTTTCTTTCTGATTTTCCCCAGGGTTCTAAAACATTTCTTCCTCCTACCCAGTGGAGCCCTCCTGTCAGCTCATTTCCTCTCAGAAATTGTCCATTTCCATTTAACCTAAAAAAGGAAACTGAGCTCAGCTGGCTCAGGAAATGGTGTTGCCCCATTTGAATGACATCACAGACAGCCAACCAACAGTTCCTACCGGAACTCTCCTCCCACCCACGGGCTCTGAAGCTAGTCAATCACTGTTTTAGTTACTTTTCTGTTGCTGTGAAGAGGTGATAACTTATGACTAAGATAACTTATAAAAAAAAGTTTATTGGGTCTCATGATTGCAGAAGATCAGGGTTCATGATGATGATGGCAGAGAGCATGACAGCAGACCCACATGCATGGTGCTGGAGCAGCAGCTGAAAACTTACATCTGATCCGCAAACAGGAAGCAGAAAAAAGGCAGAAACCTTAAAGCCCACCCCAGTGACACACCTCCTCTAACAAGCCCACACCTCCTAATCCTTCTCAAATAGTTCTACCAAATGAGAACCAGTCATTCAAATATATGGGCCTATAGGAACCATTCTTACTGAAACCACCACATACACTATTCTTTTAGGGCCTGTCTCAATGAATTGTGCTTTATATACCATCTAGAACTTTATAAATATTTCACTTTCTGCAACATTTGGGATGTTGAACATTTCTTATGATTGAAAAGCAGTTTTTTTGATCTGCAAGTAGAAGTTCTGATGTGAAAAAGAATGCATGGTAGAGTTCTCTGCCAAGCACTAGGGAAACAAGGACGTCATCTGAGTGACTTGTCCCTCACCAATGTTCAAGAGGCAGTGCTTAAAGTAACGGTTTTTAATTCATTGACCTTTTTGCTCAAGGCACTGTTTGGTTAAGTGCTTAATGTAGGTGTTCTCTGTTCTACAATACAGGGACTAAGAGAAGTGTGTTGAAAATGTTGTTTAGCCAACTCAGTATGTGTTAATATCAGCTTTCAATTCTTTTTTGTGGCAATACAATTTTATGATGAAAACCTCTCCTACATCTAACAAACTGTAATGTTTGCTGGATGTCTTAGCCAGAATATCTGTTATATCTGTGTCTGTGTGTCTGTATTTAACAAAGAACTTTACCCTCTCCTTTATTTAGCAACACAGAAAACATCAGGTGGGGAAGAAATAGGAAACTTCACACAAGTACACACAAATACAGGTCGAGACCACTTAATACTGCTATCCTACGGTACTCAGCCTGTCTAATTTGCCTTTAAGAGGACAACATAACAACCAGCCTTACATTTCTTGGATTTCCCAAGTAATCAACTTATACAAGCTAAGCTAAGGCATAACTATAATTTTTAAATTATATATTCTTCTTTGCCCCAACTCAAGAGTAATGCATGTGTATTTGCACGAGGGTCATGATAACCATTTGCTGGGAACACAAAGTAGGCTACAAGTGGCTTTGTACAATGGATATCCACCATGAATGTTGAAAGTAACATTTGGACATTACTTGATAGTGTTTGTTTGATATCTGGGTCAGTTGGAGTCAGCCACTTAATCCTTTGTAAAACCCTGTTAAAGATTTCTGTGGAGTGTCCCTCATTTCTTCCCCAGATGATGACGTCTGTGCTAGTCAGTAAAAGAGAGAGCAAAGCCCTTTGTTAGGGACAGACACAGATATAGGGACAGACACAGATTCACAAGAAAGCCTTCAGGCATAGATTCAGACTCATCCAACAGACAGATAAGGTCAAACTGTCATGCTTTTAATGATGAGTTTAATTAAGGAGAGAAACAGAAGGAAACAAAAGACAGACTGAAGCAGATCAGCTTCAAACCTCTGTGGATTCAAATCTTGTGAATTCAATCTTGTGAGATTCAAACCTCTGTGGAAAAACATGACTCATGACATGTGATGTAAATATGACTCGTGACACATAACGTAAACACGACCTTTCATTGTCTCCTCCAGCTCCATTTCAGACATCTGATGAAAGTGTTTATCTCTTGTTTTAGTCAGAACTTGGGTGAGCTCCATAGCCCTTTCGTTCACACTTAGGCTAGCGTATCTTACCTTCTCTTTCAAGAAACAAACCGAGTTCCAAAGAATGAACCAGCTTTGCCAAGTACAATATGTTCATCCAAGCTGAGCTCCATTCAGTGTCAGATGCACCGTTTTCTTTCCCAGTGCAGGCCCCTTTGCTGCTGACGGACGTGGAGGACAGACACGGTTGCTTTCTGCCTCCATCTTCTCATTTCCTCACTCACTCATTTTCTCATCCAAGCTTTTGTGCTTCTTTCCGATGCTGCTGAGGTTTGGAAAGGAAGGAAGAAGAGAACTAAAAGGAAATAAATGAACTCTTGTGCTGAGTTCATTCCCGAGGTGATTATTTAGTATACATTATCTTGTGTGAATCTTTTAAGAGTCTCATTTCTGGAGATTTCCTTTACATTATTGACCTTGTCAAACTTACCTTTAGGTCGCACAGCCACTTGTGACTACCTTCTTCAGTCCTCAGGAACCAAATGCGAGGTGGATCTTCCTCACAGAGAACAATTTCTTGCCAGTTCCTTTCTACCAAGGAACCTATGTACAAGATGTGGATGTGTCAGAAATATAAGCCGTTGTGTGAAGGCTGATCTTCATTGTCAACTTGACTGTACTTAGAATCTCCCAAGAAACGTGCCTTCGGCATATCTGGGAGAGTGTCTCCAGAGAGGTTTTACTGAATAGGTGTGACCCACCCTGAATGTGGATGAAATCATCCCACTGGGTGGAGTCCTAAACTAAATAAAAAGGAGGAAATGAGCTGAGTGTTAGCATTGCGTTCTCTGCTTCCTGGTTGTGAACTCCATGTAGCCAACCACCTCACAGTCTGCTGTGGCTGACTATACTATTCCTTAAACTGTGAGCCAAAATGAGCTGTTCCCTCTTTCAGTGGATTGTTGTCAGTTTTTATATTTCACAGCAACACAAAAAAATAACAAATACATCTTGCCTCAAGAAACTGTGGTGAGGCTATTCAACCCCAAATCAGGCCAACTTGATTAGGAGCCTTCTAAGGACTGCTTTAGTTAGCCCAGGCTTCAGTGTTCCGGGCCCATAACTATAAGAAGAAACATCCAATTCTTCAAATGCTGCCCTTAAAGTCCAGTCATTGTGTCAGAGAGAGGGTCTTCTGTCACGGGTCTATGGGGAGATACCCAAAGTATAGCTTTCATCCTAGATATTTCTTCTCAAACTCAGGTCCATTTTCATTTTTTTTCTCACTGTTTCTCTTTTTATGTTTTCAAAGTGAGCAAAGCATATTAGGCAGACATTTCTCTACTTTTTGGTAGGGACGAAATCTGCACTTGGCAATCTGTCTCATATGCAATTTGGCATCTGATATAGAATGAACATACTGCTGCCTCAGCAGACATCAAGGACACCTCTCCTTCACGCCACTAGCAGACAGATTCGCAGTTTCAATAGGCATGACAAAGAAATCAACAGTAATCAATGAATTCTAATGACTATCAATTGTAATATCAGCACCCAGGATAACTGTAGTTTCATAGAAATTATCCAGTCAATGTTTTGCTTTCCAGAATGGTAGGGAAGTCATCTTTTATGATCTGGTGCACACATCCCTATCCTACTGCTCCATCCTTCTTCTTATGGCTTTGGTCAGCTTTGGCCTTGGTTTTCTTTTAGGCATGATAACCAGGTTTATTTTGCGCATACATTCCCCTCTTTTTTTTGGCAACCAAATATCTGACTTCAGGTATCTCTTAATCTCACATTTACTATAGAACTGGGCTTTGATATATAGGCTTATACACTTTTGATAATGAGCCCCTGCCCATACAATTTTCATCAATGATCAAGTAATTGTTGAGAATGTACCATAAGCCAACTATAAAGCAGACACCAAGAATATGAAGTTTAAAGAGATAGTCTTCATACAATAACAAAATAACTGATGTAAATGGCAGGCATTAAATGCTTCATGAGGATTATCTCATGTGATACTTAAAATAACTATGCAGGTAGATGTCTCTATTTTCATTTCCATTTGGGAATGAAAAAAATTAAGTTTAGGACAACCAAATAAGTCATCTGGGATCTCACAGGAGTAAGATGGAACTACAGTCTAACTCCTGCTACACATCTTTATCTGCTGCTTTCTGGCTTTTCGTAAGTTCTGTTTGCTTTGAAGGTAGAGTCAGGAGGTAGGCTGTAGGGCTGGAACTGGGCTGATGATGTCAGCAATAGTCTTCACAGAAAACATGGAGATGTACTGTTATATAATGATACAGATCATTGGTTTAAATACTGGCGTCAATATCTGCTAACTGTATGTGTGTGCTTCCTAGCTTTATTGGGGTACAATGCAATATATATATATTATGATGTGATGTTTTGGAATCTGTATGCAATGTGAAATAAGTAATCAAGCCAAATTACATGTCACTCAGATACGTATCATTTTGGTGACAAGAACATTTAATGATATACTCAGCAATTCCATGCATATAGCATATTATATTAATTATAATTACTGCATGTTATGGTTTGCAGGTGAAATGTGATCTGAAGGCTCAGCTGTTTGAAGATGACCCCTAGCTGGTAGTGCTGTTTTGGGAGCATGTGGAGTCTTTTGGAGGTGAAGCCTAGATAAAGGTCGTAGGCCACAAGAGATGCATCCACAGAGATATGTTCCCTCTATGAGGCTCCTTCCTGTCACTACTTCCTGATCCGCCAAGACGTGAGGAATCTCTATCCCCAGCTCCTACCACCATGAGTTCTGCCATTATGAACTGAAACCGTGGGTCAAAATAAGTCTTTCCTCCCTTGAGTTGCTTCTGCCAGATAGCTTGCGACAGCAATGACGAAGGTAAGTAATGCATCACGATTGACAGTTCATCTCTACACATTGCCTTCCTATTTAAAACTCTCTACTCTTTGGTTGATATTTCCTCACTACCACCACCTGACTTGCTGTGTTCTTTGTGTACTTTACTTTTCTAACCTCTAAAGCAAGGTCAATAATATCTACTCAGGATTATAGAGAGAATGATCTAGTACCCAAGAGAATTTAACGAAGTAGGCTTTTAGTTTGTGACTTTCTTTGCTGTAAATAAAAGTTTCTCTACTGTATTGTATATTCAAGTAGCTTGATTTCCACTCTGAAAGAGCCCAAAGATTTGCTCTCAGACACCTAGATGTGAGAAGCTTTTTTCTTTTTTTAATTTAAAATTTTGCTTTATTGAGCATATCATACATGAGTACTGTATTTACATCATTACTGTATCTACATCATAGTTTACATCATCACATCTCTCCCTCTTCCAGTTCCTCCTGTGCTCATTACTCCCTCTCAAAATCATGATTTTGATTTACTTTAGTTATTACTACACACACACACACACACCCTTCTGAGTCTGTTTAATGATGCTTGTATGTACATGTGTTCAGGGGTGCCCACTGGATTTGGATAACTCATCATGTTGTTCGTCCTTAGAGAAAATTATTTCTTTCAGTAGTCATTGTTGTGGAAGTTTATTTTTAGTTATGTTTAAAATAATTTTTGTGCACTGTTGGAAAAAGGGACTGCCTAGGTCTTGGTGTTTTGTATTGTCTGCTGGTGTTGTATTTATGTGGGGGATGTTTGATTCCTCATGTTCTACATCTGAGGAGTTCTGAATGAATAAAAACACCTGAGCTCAGACACTCAGGGTTCCACTGTGAGAATGGCACTAGCCATGATGGTGGGTCCCTCTGCTGAGGTCTGGCAGGGTTTGAAATATGCCTCATTGTCTTCCTTGATGAGCTACCCCAGCAGCAGATAATAACTACAAATGGCACTCATTGTGGGGCACCACTTGTAAGCTGCTGTGGTGGCTCAGCAGAGAAGGACACGGAGGCATTTTCATAGATACAAACTCTGCCAGACCTTAGCAGAGGGTTCCACTGTCCAGGATGGTGCTGGCCAGGATGTGGCTCCCTCTGCTGAGATCTGGCAGAGTTTGATTCTATGACAATGCCTCCGTGTCCTTCTCTGCTGAGTCACCAGAGCAGCTTACAAGTCATTGATTGCCTGAAGTCTTCATCGAGGGGTAGTGTGAGAACTAACGTTATGATTTAAGTTTTAATTACTGTGGGTAAGTGATCTACAAAACAAAAAGACAGATAATACTGTAATTTCCACTTGCTTAAAAGGCAGATAGCTTCCTGGAATGCTGGGGCTGTTCACATAAGATAACAAGCCACATGTTTTCGACTCCCTAAACAAGCTTGGTTGATCCAAATGCACTAGATGTGCTTGATCACATGTAGGTAGGAGACACATGGGCAGGAAGTACATCAGGATATATATTTGCTCCTGATTGGATGAAGGTGGGAAGTATGTACCTTATAATAGGGTTTGCCTTTGTAAGCCTCTGCCAAATGTGACTCATTGCCAGTTTCTTTGGAACCTGGGAATAGTCCTGGCCAGAGTCCATTATCTTGGACAGTTTTTAATTAAAGCTTGCTTTAAATTTGGCTCAAAAAGTATGGTAGTGGACTTATTCTTGACCAGTAACATTAATAGTAGGGCCTTGTGAGATTTCCTCCACCCATGCTGTCAAATGAGAAACTTTTATTATTTCTATTTCCACAGAAAAGGAAAAAATAAAAATAAAAAAACAACAACAACTTTGATTAAAGTTGCTTAATTGTTTGCTTTCTAGAAACCAACAAAAATCTTCCAGAATCGGTTTTGCTAAGCTTAATCCTTTCACTTTAGGTAATTAATTCTTTCACTTGTGAAATTCATATTCATCTTACTTAATTCAGTACCTTTGAAATGCAGAGGCTGCTGCCTAGTGAGAATTCCCCTGTGTGAGAGTGAGGGTGGGGGCTCAGGCACACTGATGAAGGATGATGACCCTTATGAAGAAGCACAAACACACACAAGGAAGCAGGGAGGGGAACCAGAGCTTCTAAAGGGCAGATAATGGATAGGCTGGTCATGTTTTAATTAGGAACAAAAGTCTGTTGTCAGGCTTAAGGGCTCTCCTTGGACTATTGCTAACCTTCTCATAGTTTAGTCCCCGCCCCCTTTGGATAAACAATGACTGGCTGGAAGATTATGTCATCAAAATGAATAGAATGCTACTCTATGAAGGTAGTGGACACATAAAAAATGCAATGAATTTTTCACAAAGGGAAATAAAGTCGAATCATGTCTGTTCATTAATGCTAAAAGAAAAAGGCCATAAATCTGAAGTTAAAACTATTACTTAAAAATTCAAATCTTTTGTCTTAACTTTAGAAAGAGAAACATCACTCTCTAAAACAGAACAAAACTTAATTGACTCAGATTCCTGCTGTTCTACAGGGCCATTATATTTTGAAAAGTCTGCAGGGAGTCAATTCTCAGACATGAAAATGCCTTTTGGCCTCATGGCGATGGCTGCCTGTTATGGTTTCCCTGCAGTAAGTTCTCTGGTACTCACCTTCTCTTGTCAAAGCATTACCGGACAGATGTCTCCTCAATCTTCTCTTCTTTAGCTGAGAAAGGAAAGACTCTGGGGAGGGATATCTTTTCCTTCACTCCTCCACACATTAGAAGGTGGTATCAAGAGGAAAAAGGGAATGTATTTGTATATGTTGAAGGGAGAATCAGCCCCAGACACAGAAATAAAAGAGACATAAAGATCAAGCCAGTTGACTACTGCCCTGTGTTCCAACCACGACAATGTAACTGGTAGGTGGAGGCTGGGCACCTTTCAGATACACAGTGAGAAGATGGAGCCTCTACTCAGGGTTCCCTGGTTTTTACCAGAATCAGAGATGAGAGCAAAGGAATTGAAGAATTAAGTAATTGAGCTGAAATTTGTTACAGGGCAAAGATACATACTCAGTGGGTGAGTGTAGGCATCATAAGACAGAGCCCATCACTGGACTATGGATAGCTTGTTTTATGAGACTATTTTAAGGGAGGGAGGGTTATGAATGAGTTAAGGTGGTGGTAGGGGAAGCAGTGAACTCTATTAATGAGTCATGGTTTCCCAAGATGCAATTTGCTCCTTCTCTGTTCTTAAGTGGCACATGCTGTCACATACTTGATGAGACCAGGAAATTTTGCAAGGGTAATGGTGTGAGGATATTGTTGTGATAAATCCTAAGCAACTTGTGATAGTTTAAGTGGATCATATTGATCCCAGCTTTTTTGGGTGTCCTGTGTCTTTCTTGTTTGTGGGCACCCTATGTCTGTGGTAATACAGCTCTGTGGATGCTTCAGATTGCAGCCATTATGGAATTTGTCATCTCCCACCCCATGGTTGTGTAGCCTACCTCAAAACTGCTGGCATATCTATTTCTAAAATACATGAATATAATTTTCCTTAATTTCTAATAGGAAAGATCTGGAATCATTGGTCACAGTCCAGTATAAATTCCAGAAAACTCATTAAGAGTATGGAAATGGGAAGGGGTGGGATTGAGACACTGCTGCACTGATTCGGATAGATTTTTATAGTGCTCTCTGAAGAAAATAGCTTGTCTTTTCTCAGATGCAATTCCAGACCATTTCACCAAACTAGAGTACTGATTTGAGGAGATTTAAGGTATTTTGGGTAAAAAACACAAACTCAGAATGATCCTATAATTTTGGAAACTGTATGTGAGGTGAATTATGCAGAAGTGAGTCTCCCTGACTCATAGAGAGAATGGCTTCCAAGGTAATTAGGTGATTTTTCTTTCCCCTTTGATTTTGGTGGCTTGGCATTGAAAATCAGATGGAGTGTAAAATGCTTTCAAAGCCCATTACAGTCATTAAATAATGAACATTCTCCAGTCTCACCAATTCCATTAAGAATGACATCATGAATTTCCAAACCCAAGACGTGGAACTGCCCTTTTCCTATCACAGGGTAGTTTAGCAGGAGAGCTACAATGCAAAGTCATTTTTCTCCTATGAGATACACTCATTTTCTTTTCCCAATTTTCATTAGCAAATATTTATGAAAACATAAAAGATAATTATTACAAATGCCAAGTCCCATGAATCAAAGATTTAGTAAATTAGAAGATACAGTCACTAGCTAATAAGGAATGTTAAAAAAATTTTTTTTAAACTTTATTTATTTATTTATACAGTGTATTTGGGAAAATTTACCCTCTTACTCTCTCTTCAACTCTCCCTAAATTCCCTAACAGGTCCCCCTTCCAAATTTATGTCCTATTCTATTTTTATTCTTTTCTTTTTAAATAAAACAATTGAGTCCAGTTAGTGATGCCTGTATGTGCCTTGGTGTGGAGCTATCCCATGGAGTATGGGCAACCTGCTAGTGGCTGCATCATCAAAGAGAAATGTTTATTTCTCCCTCAACAACCATCAACTACTAATAGGTCTTCAGCTAGGGATAAGGCCTCAGGAGCCCCTTCTCAACCCATACTGGATTTTTTTTCTGTCTTGATCTTGTGCAGGTAACCACAGCTACTGTGAGTTCTCTAGTGCAATGGTCATACCGTGTCAGAAGCCAGCATCTCACAGCACTCCTTCCCATCCTCCAGCTCTTCCATTCTTTTTGTCTGCTCTTACACAGTGTTCCCTGAACCCTGGGGAGGGATGGTTGATGCAGATGTCTTATGTAGGGCTGAACACTCACTTACAGTCACTTATTGTCACCAATTCGATTAGTTAAGAGTCTCTGCATTATCAATATAAAAATCTGTGAGAATTTGCTTTAGAATAAATCCATGTAGTGGTCTGGGAATTTAATTTTGTCAAAAGCCAAACAAATACATCTTTTTCATTTTCATAATTCCTATCCTCTTTGAGACAGTCATATTAGATTCAATATCAAACCACAGAACTAATTAAGTCTCACAGAAAACTAGCAAGATATATGATAAAGATGGATTGCATTTACCCTTCAAAAACAAAGAGTCAGTAATACCAGCAAGTAGGAACAAGTGACAGACATTAGTATTGATCAATACCTACTTTCGAGTATTTTATATCTGAATTCACTGTCTGCTCAGCACCTTCCACTGTGCAGCAGGAGGCTGCTCACAGAATCACAGGGATGATAAGAACATGAAACTGATCTTACTTCGTCTGTACATCGGGTCTGTGCCTCTCTTAAACTAATCCCATGCAAAACTAATATGCAGCCAATATGTCATATTTGTATTTTCGTCTCATATTCTGCCTTTATTGGGAGAAGAATCAGATGGTAGGAAATCCAGAGACCCTGGAGACCCAAAGAATTTAATCATCTCTTACTCATTTTCTAATCCTTTCCATCAACCAGAATAAATAAAAATAGATACATAAAGAAATAATATTTTCATAATTCTACATGTATAAACACATAAACATATAAATTATAGTTATTACTTTATTTTACTGGTTTATTTTATTAATTTATCAATATTCTCAATTTTTTATTGATAAATACAGGGTATTTTGGAGTATCTTAAAGATGCCAGATCTAGAGCCATGTTATCTGTTTTCAAAATGCTAATTTTGTGTTGGGCCAGTTACTTAACCTTTCTCTACCTCAGTTTCTTCAACTTCAACTAAGGAGAAAAATATAGTTTCAGAAGTTCAAAGATTGAAAGCTATAGTGAATACAAAGGCTGAGGACAGGCTTAATTAATGTTGGTCTCCCATAGGAAGGCAGGGTGTAGAATTTAAATGTAAGGCAATTGAGAGGTTTGTCTCTACTCAGAATGCAGCTGAATCCAGTCAGAGAACAAAGTGAATCCCAGACTGGGAGGTCAACTGTCAACCTTTTATACTCATATATCTCAGTATAGCTTCTATATCTTGATCATGTATGAATCAGTTTCCCACAACATTGATTCTGGTGTGATCCTACACTGACATCTTCTTCTCAAGATATCACTTACTCTGATTCTAGTGCCCTCAGATACATGATGTTCTAGGGATGACCTGCCTTCCGAGTGTTAGAATTTTAGATCCTCATCGTTGGTTAGATGCAGTACAGGAGATCTCTGCCTTCCCTATTCATAGAGCTGTGTTTGGGTCAGGGCCAACTCCTGAACTAGCCGAACTTAACAGTTCCTGTAGAGGAATATTTAACCATTTAGTCCAGTAATATGACTGCTCTAGGGTAGAAAGAATGCTGGTACACACCTTTAATCCCAGTATTCAGAAGGCAGTGGTGGTGCACATCTTTAATCCCAGCACTTGGGAGACAGGAAGCAGAGGTAAGGAGTCAATGTTAGATAGGAAGTGATGTCTGAGATGAGTCAGAGTGAAGGGCAGGCAAAGTGGTGGATCAGAGGAAGAGTTGGCAGAGTGAGTCAGTGAGAACAAGTCCAACTTTCATGATAGAAAAGCAGACTCTCAGCCTAGAGAGTTAAGCAATCTGAAGAAGTCTGAGGTGTCTGAGGCAGAGACACAGAGGCAGTTCGACAGAAATCACCTTGAGATGGGAAGAGTGAGTCAGTTTGAAGCTGAGCGAAACAGTTCAATCAGAGAAGTTGTGGGAGTCAGCCAGAGCCTGCCAGAGTCAGAAGAGTTCAGACAGAAACATTCAGCCAGTTCAGAAGGTCAGTTTGAACCAGCAGCTTGGAGAAGAGTTTGATCCAGAACAGTGAGTGAGTTGAGGTGAACAACAATAATCAGTTGAGTTCAGCTCTGAGTTTAGAAAGAACTAGTCAGAGTGGCTCAGTCAGCAGTAAGCCTCAGAGGCTTAAATGTTCTAGATTGTATGGAGGCTGAACCTGAAGCCTTCCAGTTCTAGGCTTAAATGTTTTAGATTGTATGGAGGCCTAAAGCCTGGAGTCTAGGGCTCCAGGACTAGGACTGGGGATTGAATTAGACAAAGAATAAACAATCTTTTGCCCCGAATCTATAGCTACAAGACCCCTGGCCAATGATTTCAAATAGAATTCTGAGAAGAATGTCAATCATCAGGACTCCTGCTTTGACTTTATTCTGGACTGAGATACACTAATACAGCAGGAATTCCCTTTATTTAGTTTACAGAGAGGATTCAATGGAAGAAATTGCCTGGCAAGTTCAAGCTTTAAAAACTTAAAGCACAGTGTTCAAATTCATAAGTAACATTAAAATGCAGATGAAAAGTTTGGATTATTTTGTGACAGAAAATATATAAATTTTCTCAAGCTATACATAACACTAATGAATAATAACAATATGGAAATGGAACAAGGATAAGAAAAAAATAATTCAAAGTGGAAATAATTAAAAGCAATAAAGCAGCAATTTCTCTGATAATCATGAATATAAAAAGAGATGTTATTTGTTGGTGCAGAAAATCAATAATGATTAAAATGGGTAGTAATTTCAAAAGATTGCCATAAAGTGAATTATTTTTATATTATCTAAATGGTACAATACTTCAAAAAATAGAATCTGAAGATGGGTTTGCAAAGGACTTTGACAGCCTTGTGTCCTTTGATGCAGGCTTTTCAGCGCTAGAAATCTCCCATAAGGACATATATTTTTTGCACAGAGATATCTTTTACCATTTTATTTTATTTGTTACAGGAAATAAACCAAGTAATATCATCATTAACAACAAAAGAAAATAAAAACCTGCCAAACAAGTATTTCTATAGATTGAAAGTGGGCAGTGATTAGATAAATTATGATTCACTCTTAAAATACAATCATTTATACACTATACTTTCTAATATTGTTATTATGCATTGTTTGGAAATAATTTCTAATAACCCCAAATTGCATACATATGTCTATAATCATATGACAGATTTATAACCCCAGGTGTTATTAACTATATTTGAAAAAGACTTTGATTAATCTACATATATGTATATATATGCAATAGTATAAGCATTTATCATTATATATAATTGTAGAACACATAGTTATGAGTTATATATTTTGTTAAATGTTTAGGGTTTGAATTCCCAGTGTATAATATTGTAGTAAAATAACATACCTAAAAACTAAATTTATAAAACAAAACCACGTGTATACAAACTACTGAAAAGGGCTGGAGAGAAATAAATGAAAATGTCCACAGTAGTTATAGCCTCCCAGGATTGAAAGGACTACAAGAAATTTCAAATTGCCCAATATAGCCAGCTGCAAATGTGTGGGTTACATAGCTTTGAACATCCTTTTCACCTGGAGTCCTCAAATGTTGAGGATAAGCACAGGATTTTCCTCTTTCTGTAAAGAGCCCGGGGCTCAGAAAGATGCTTAGTTTAGTCAAGGTCCCAAGAGCAATGAGAGGTAGAGCGGAAACTTGAACATGGGTCACCTGATTCACCATCTAACTAACTTGTCTGTACGGTGGTACTCCTGTTCTGTAGCTAGTGAGAGGTCAGGAAGTGGTAGAAACCTACAGTTAGAATTCCTGCAAGTTTCAGAGGCATTAAAGAGAAATAGAAAACGTCAACTAAAATTCTAGGTAGATGTTGCGGAAGAAAGGCTCTGCTTGCTTACAGAATGCATTTATTAGATATAACATCTTGATTCTCTGGCTGAAATAGCAGAGTCATTTTCACAAGTCATCCATAAGACCACTGCAGAAAAGAAAGAAATTAGGCAGGCTGCTCTACTTAAAGGGAAGCAAGCCATTAAATAAGGGAAGGCTATGCTTTATATTGACCCACACAGAAACAGTGGACAGTGAGGAAATTCATTTCAACCATTCCCATCATATGGTGACTTCCGGTTTCTAAATTGAGGCTCAAGGTGAATTTGCAGGTAAGTGAGCAGATGGAATGCTTGACTCTCTAACTTCTTTCTTATTATAATCTATCTAATGGTTCCAAATATGATCTGGATCATCCACAGCCAGGAGCTTTGGAATTGGAGAAGCGTAGAGCCAATAGTGTCATACTCAGGAAGCCATAGCACACAACCTCTGCTTCTCTTATGTTTGAAAAAGGTGGGCTGTGATGGATACAGACGCTCTTAGAGGTTAACAGCTCTGTGCCAACTTGAAAAATCTCCTATGATCAGATTTATTTCACTTTTCCCATAAGTACCATTTGCATAACTTCCTGTTTCCTCCTAAGGAACTATCAACTTAACTTGAGCTCTGCAAGTTTTTAGTTTCCCAGGTTTGTCTTTCTGAACTTGTAAATATTTTTCTTAACTCACTACTTTAAACAGACTGACCAAATGGTCACTATGCCTAAAATGCACATCCTGTTAACTCATTGCATACTTCATTCTGCCCTGTGCTAAGACGTATTGGAAAAACATTCAAAACAAAGAAGACAGAAGTAATTATTAGAAGGAGTTTTGAAAATATGATGGTTGGTAAACATATGGACCCGTATCTGATCAATATTTTCTCAAACATTCTATTCCTTATGAAAAACCAAATACTCTGTTTGGTTCTGATAGCTCTTATCAACCTAGGTGTCATAACTTAAGCTGCCCCAGAGGTAGTGATCGTTGTCTCTGACTGTACCTTTCTAGGTCCACTTACCCTCTTACCCTGGCTACTTAACTCTTGCATTTGGGCTCTAAACAAGTGGAAAGTATTTACAGACTGAGTTAAATCACTGTAACTGTGGTCGGTGATTAAAGAGTAACAAGAAGCATCTACCCATGACTGACTGAAAAACTAGAGCAGTTACTGAAAAAGAAGATTAGTTACTGAGTTTGCCTCCAGAAAGTGAATGAATTGATCCAGGCTTGTTGAGTGGTTCTGTGGTCTTAACAGGCTTTTAATATGCTGAGAGAAACAAATATAACACACTAACATAACATTAAACACTAATGTAAAGAAAATAATCAGGGAATATGAAGCAGGTAAAAAACCGTGGGAGCTGCTTATAATCTCAGCATTTGGGAGCCTGAGGCAGAGGGATCACTGCCAGTTCTATGCCAGCCTAGAATAGAAAGGGAGACCCTGGCCCCAAAACAGGAACTCAAACTCAAAACAAAGGGAAACCAAAATGTGTGCAATGGACTTTCGTTCAGAGTGGGGAGAAATCTGTACAGGGAGGGGTAACTAAAAAAAGTCTGCAGTTGATAGCCACTGGGAAAGAGAAAAGTAGTTTTCTCAAATGGAGCCTCACTGGGTATATCATCACATTCCAGGGCAGATCCCAAGCCCAGGAACAGATGACTAACACAAAACAGACCGTGTGTGTGTGTGTGTGTGTGTGTGTGTGTGTGTGTGTGTATGTGTATGCATGCTTTCAGTTTCATTTAGTTTTTAAAAAATATCCATCTTGTTTTGAGAGAGAGAAAGAGAGAGAGAGGATGAGAGAGCATGAATTTGGGTGGGTAGGGAGGTGGGGTAGGGGAAATATGCTTAAAATATCTATTATGAATTTTTAAAAATAAAATAAATAAAAACTTGTAAACTGGCTATAGTTTTAGATTTGGAAAGAAAAAACTATTTTTGATGTTCAAAATAATAGTTAATAAAGCTTTCTTTTGAAAAAAGTAAAAAAAAAAATTAGAGTGAGTGACTACAGTATGGGTAAAAGAATGTGCTTTGTATTGTGAAAGGGTTTGGATATTGTGGCCTTGTGGTCCTGACCATTATTTCACCTCCTAGAGCTTTGGTTTTCTTCTATGCTACTAACAGTGAGATAAATGTAGGTATTGAATGGCTTAGCTAACTAGGCTGGTAAGGTAGCAAAAGGCATCTGCTACCAAGACAACCAGTCTCTGAGAACCACATGGCAGAAGGAAAGAACTGAATGCACCAAGTTGTGGTCTGACTTCCACCCATGTGCACACACACACACACACACACACACACACACACACACACACAAATACATATACACCACACACACACATATATACCACACATGCACACACACTACACATCATGTATAAACATAATACATACACACACACCATATACCACACACACACATACACACACATACCACCCACACACACTACATACAACACACATACATACTTACCACATGCCACATACATACACACCAAATGCATACACACACACAAACACACACACACACACACACACACACACACCACACATACACACACCACACTAAATAAATAAATATGTAAAAAAAGAAATAGGTAAAAATACAAACCAAACCAAAATGTTCAGGTTAGCTCCTGGTACATGTTACGTGCTAAATAATGGTAGCTGTGATTAATTAAACTGGAGCTTAAATGATGGATTATACTCTTCTTAAAAATTTTAAAGAACTTCTCACATGTATACATGAAACATGGTATTTACCCTCCCCCAATTTTCACACATAGCTTCCCCAAAATCTGCTTCAACATATCCTTCTTCTAATTCATGTCTTTGTAAAGAACAAAAATTAAATTTTTTCTATAACCCATTAAGTCCAGTTTTTGTTGCCTATATGTGCTTGGGTGTGGGGACATTCACTGGAGAGTGGGAATCCTACCAGTGACCACATCCTCAATAAACGATTCTCTCTTGCCCAGAAACTATTAACTGCCAATAATAGATCCCCAGCAAGGGGTGGGATCTGGGAGTATCTACTCCAACTGTGATGGAGTTTTAGCTGCCTTGATCCTGTGCAGGTAGCCACAGCTACAGTTAGTGCATGAGGTGCAATGGCCATGTCATATCTAAAAGCCAGAATTTCATGGCACCCCTCCGCATCCTGATGGGCTGTGTTATAATAGTGGATGTAAGGACAGAGGAAGCAGAGACAGGGCAGAAGCAGATAAAGACAGAAGATCTTGCTGGTGGACCAGAGGCATTCACAGGGGTGAGGAGGCCTGGGTATTCAGCTATGTGTCAGGATAATACGAGTGGACAGTACTGAAGATCTGAGGAGGCAGATGGTATCACACCACTTTTGCTGTACAGAGACACTTTGCTTTGGATTCCAAGCCAGTTGACTTAAGTGGGTGGTTTGGCATCTTCCAAGATATCTCTTGGTAGGGTAAACATTCTGTATTTATACGGCCTCTTGTTTTACAGTACCTTGGAGTGTCATAGGCACATCTGCGAGGTGGGAGGAGCTGTGGGAAGAGGCAGTATGTAGGCAGAGGGGCTCACAGCAGGTGAGTGTGCTGCACAGGTGGGCCTCAAGCTAGGTTTTCTTCTTCCCAGAGCCTTCTATAAAAGCTCATGTAGCAAATTCTGGCATATCTCATTAGACATCTGTTCTGGGGGAGAGAGAAAGGAAGAGAAAGGAGCACTGTGAGGGCAAAAGCAAGAAGCTACAAAGTCTTCTGCAAATGAGTAATGGATCATGGAAATTGTTACCTAACATAAGGGATACGGATCTGTAATTACGAAAACGTTCAGACATAATTTCCACAAAAGGGAAGATTAAAAAAAAAAACAGGTGTTTCCTGTGTTTACAAAAAGGATTCTTTCCATTTCTAACATCGTTTTTCTTATATCTCATGTTGGACTTTTTTTTTTTTTTTTGGACAGCTGATAGCCCCCCTCCCCTCAACCTCCCTAGATGAACGACTGGACAAATAGAGATAGCCAATATCTTGGGAAACGGTATAAACTTTGGAGATCATGTGTACTCACCAAAGTCTCAGAGCTGAAGCCAAAAGAGAACCTGCTGGATTTTTTCTCATTGTTTTGTGAGTACAGGAAAGAGAACACTGACCAAAGGACCTTGCTGGTGGAGTTGAAGAGCTCGGGCTGGAAGATGTTCAGCCACCGAATCACTGATGCTTCCATTTTCTATAAGACAGCTGAATCCTGAAGATCTGCAGCCAGTGATTTGCAAGCAGGCGTGCATATCGGAATCAGCTGGAGGTTTAAAGATGGCTGCATTGGCCCTCATTTCCCCAAGTAATTGGTTTGGTATGCACTTAAGACACATGGAGACTAAAATCCTCCCCAGTGGACTCTTCTATCCCGAGATTGAAGCCTGCCATGTAAAATGTGATACACAACAGTACTCTACTGGTATACTAGTATATTCTTAATAAGATAAGAATGCCAACACAGACACCTGAATGCTTTAGTACTGGCATATGCCAACTCTGAAACTATTTCTCGGGTCTCCAAACTCCTTTCTACATATTATTTTGTAGTCACTTTTTCTTTCTTAGTGCATGTTCTTGCATTCTACAGTCTCTTCTCTGAACTATCAAAATAAGTTGTTAGAAGAAGGAGTCAATGGAGGCCACATTCTGAACACCAGGAATTAGTGTGTGTCTCTTTCACCTAGATGAGTTCTCACTAGGAACAAAGACCTTGATACAAAAGAAAAGAAAAGAAAAGAAAACAAAGTAAACCTTGGTGATAACCTTGAAATAATAACTCAGTTATTTACTGTCTCTGAAGAGATGACCAGGTTTTCTCTACCAAGACTTATTTATGAGAGCTTCAAGGTCTCTACATACTTGAAAAATGCATGGCTATATATATTCCTTCTCGAGGGTGTGTTGATTTTCCCTGAGATGTATTATAGTTATTTATGGAAATTATACATAGTCTATTCCAGTTAGGAGGGCACAAAAAGAAAAGAGAGAGATGATATAGAAAAGCAAAGAAGCAACTAATGAAAACTTAATTTTGTGTAAGAACTTTACAGGCTGAAGATGTAGCTCAGTTGGTAGAGTACTTGCCTAATATGCAAAAAGTCTTGGGATCAATTCCCAGCATCACAGAAGGCAGGTGTGGCAGAGAAGCCCTATAAACCTACCATGCAGGAGGTAGAGACAGGGGAATTGGAAGTCTAGGGTCGTTCTGGACAAACCTGGGATACACAAGACCACCCCTACCCTCTAAACGTAAAGAGTACTTAATGTTCGCTTTAGGTTTGGTCCATGGCTGAGTAGCTTGTAACTGACGTTCCTTCTCACCAACGCATATATAAAATTAAAAAAAAAAAGGTAAACTTATTTTTCAAGAGATGAGCATCAACCGATGCAATTCTAAGATTCCCAAAGACTAGAGAAACACATGACCCCTGGATTTCTCCCTGAGAGCAGTTTCCAAGTTATCATATGGAAAAGAGCGCCCAAGCAGAAGGTGGCAGTCTCACTGTCAGGGCAAACAGACGCTGGTGTCTGGAGTCACCACAGTGACTGAGATAGGATATGAGACAGGAGAGAGCTGCAAAAACTGACGCGGAATTCATTCTGAGAGTCTGGCTGACTCTGACTCACACAGCTGCGCTTTTGCAAAATGCGATCTTAGGAGCCACGGCTGAGAAAGGATGAGGAAAGATTTAGTCACCAAAGATTCCAGACTTTGCACTGAAGTTGCAGTTTTGGTTAGCTAGTGAACACTGTGGGCTTGTTGTTGTTGAAATACCACACCTTACAAATTGGGATCTCACTAGAAGTTATGGCTAGTCTCTTCAAGGGAAAAAAAATATTGAACAGACCAATGCTAGCTGAGGCCTCTAGTACTTATTTAGATGGCCTGATCTAGCCATGTGAAATAGTATGACTTCTGACTCCATTTTTTAAAAACTAGATTTTGATATGATACACGTTTATACTTGCAGTAACTAAAATGACAACCTGGAAAGTGGCGCTCAGGTCATATCAGGTGCCACACCTAGAACTGGGCTCCAGATCCCTACTCCAGGAAGTATGTGCAAGTGAAGATAGGTTTTTGAAAACACTGATTTTATTTAAATTATTTTTAAGCTAAAGGGGTGAGGCAGTGGTTCAGCAGGAGTATACGGCTTGCCCTGCATTAAGGCAACCCGAGGTATACCTCAGGATGCTCAGCATCCATGAGAAAGGACTGGGTGCAGCAGTGCACACTTGGAACCACAGTGCTGGAGCAGGAGGAGGCAGGTGGATCCTTGGAGCTCTCTGCCCAGCTAGCCAATCAAATTAGTAAGCTCCAGGTTCCATGAGAGACTTTGCCTCAAAAAATAAGGTGTGGAGTGTTGCTTGCACCCATCCACGGGACCCTTCAGGTGAGGGGGTAGAGTTAGCAGAGGAGCCAAGATACACAGGCTCTGGGAGTCAGGTGAATGGCAAAAGGCAGACTCAGCTTATTACAGGGGGAGTGGAAGCCTTATTATACCCTCTACTCGGTCCATCAACCCATTGGCTGTCAGACTGCAGCTGCTGCTCCCTGGGGGTGTCTGGGAGTTCTGTCTCTGGGTATGTCCCGGCAGGTCCGTCTCTAGATACATCCACGCAGGTCTCAGGCCTTGTACTACTCAGTGGCAAGTCCAGTTTTCTCCTACATTGGAGCAATGGAGAAAGACAGCCAACACTGACTCTGGCTTCTATATCATTCACACACCTGTGTACCTCCTCCTGTACCTATGCACAAATGAAGACAGACAGACAGACAGACACACACACACACACACACACAGAGGGTTTTACCTCTAAATGTTGGCCTTGCTTTTATTTTTCAGGGGTTGATTCTGAGTCTTTTCATGTCACCCTGAGGAGTGGCTGGGACTTCAGGCTGTTCCATTCAGCCCAACAGTGTCAATTGTGGTGGGATTGCATGGATTCAACTTGACCTCTGGAAAATCTAGAAACCGTTAGCCATATGGAAACTTGTCCACAGCTCCGCAGGAAAGACTTGGAACACCAAGGCATGGGTGAGTGTTCCTGTTCAACAAAACTCTGAGTTGTCATACACAGTTTCTGGGTTTCAATCAACAAATGAATCCACCGGATGAGGACAGCTGAAAACTCTGAGCATGACACTCTATTAAGACTCTTTCCCATGCACGTCTTCCCTGCCTTGATTTTTAACTTGACTGAACTTAACTATGGTGTCCTATACCACAAATATGAGTAAAACAGCTTTCAGTGATTTCTTTGAGATTGTCTAGTGAATTATTTTACCTAAGCATGGTCCCTGGGAACCCAAATTTACAATTGGCATCAAAAGCACAGATGGGCTTATAGGATCCCCCAACTTCACACACCAAACCTGTATTTATAATCTATGGTTTTGTAATTACAAATAATCACAAGGTAATGTGTGAAGAGCTGATAATTTGAATGGCTGGCATGACTGTCATTAAAAGAAAGAAGGACTTGGTGTTTTAAACACATACCAAATTCTCTGAATTTTGAGCATTCATTTATTCATTCATTCATTATTTGGTGTGTACCTTAGTATGCAACTTAAAGGCACAGTCCTTCAATTGAGGTGTTTTCTAGATGTTAAAGAGATATAATAATAATGACTAACAAAGGAGTCCATTAAATTAAAATAAGAATTAATTATTAACAGAGATAGAGACATCAAACTGAGACCTGGCTTATTGTAATGGCTGAAACTGTGATGCTTGGAGCTTGCAGCCAAGTGCCATGGCTTGACTCTGGAAGGGTTCTCAAAGTTTGTGTGATCAAGGCTTGGTCCTCATCTAACATTATCATTTGAAGGTGGTATATCTTTAAGAGGTGAACCTGTGGTCCAGTGGAAGTAGGTAGAGCATCAGGGCCATTGCCTGAAAGAAGCGATTGGAACTCTGAATCCTTTCTGTCTCTTTCTTACTTCTTTGGTGCCATGAGGTAGACTGTTGGGGAAGTTTATTTTTAGTTATGTTTAAAATGTTTTTATGCACTCTTGGGTGAGGGGCTGCCTAGGTTCTTGGCGTTTTGTACTGTCTGCAGGTGTTGGATTTCTGCGGGGGGGGGGGGGGTTGGCATTTAATTGCTTATGATCTGCACCTGAGGAGTTCTGAATCAATAAAACACTTGAGCTCAGATGCTTGGGGTTCCACTGCTGATTGAGTATGGTGCTGGCGGTGATGATGGTTTCCTGTGCTGAGGTGTGTGGCAGGGCTTCCACGTATGAAAATACCTCCGTGTCTTCCATCCTTACTGAACACACAGTAGGCTTACAACTAGAATGGACCGGTCTCTTTTACCATATCCTTTATCACAATGGATTGTACTAAGGAAAAAGCAAATGATCTAAGCAACCAGGGACTGAAACCTCTGACGTCATGAACCAAAATAAACTTTCCCCTGTATAAGTTGATTATCAATAAATTTCTTTCTGAACAGCTAGCAGGACTAGTTAGTTGTCATAATCAAGGCGCTTGTCAAAATCAAGAAAAGTTAACACAGCAAGTAATCTTGAAGGTAGGGTGATTTTCAAAGTTACACACGGTGATAAGCACTGTAAGTTGAAACTCCTTTTCATTTTTCTCATGGAAGTGGATATAATGCTACTCCCTTTAGAGAATTACCATGAGGAGTAAATTAGGGGGTGCTTTCAAAGTCCTTAATCAGTTACATAATTAAAAACATTTTATTATTATTACTAATTGGTTCAGGTTTACCTTTTAATCTAATATTTTCTTAAACTGAATGTGAGTATTTCTTCCCAAAACATGTACTTTAATTTGGTGGTTTCTTAGTTTCTTGGCCCCTGGAGCTATGTGAAACACAGGGCTGTCAAGTTTAGTTAGTATTGTGCTGATATTGATATTCAGCATGGACCAAGATGACTTACACTAGACAGCCAGGTGGGGGTCAGCTAGCACTCAGCACAAAACAGCTGATACCAGATGTCTGGGGAACTAAAAAGTAAGCAATGATGTAATTTGTTACATAATGATCTCTGGCAGAGTGCCCACCTTTGTATGGGTTTGCTAAACTGTGGTCTTGAGGTGAGAGGTGAGAGGTTAGAGGTCAGACCTTTTGACTTTGCCAGCCTCCCTGTGTATGTATGCCTGTAGGTGGGTGTGCCTACCTCTGTGATTCCTGTATGCTGATGTGCATGTGTGTCTGTGCCTACTTAACTGTGGCCTGTGTGTGCTGATGTGTGTCTGGGTGCCTGCTAGTATCTGCCAGCCTATGGGCCCATGTGCTAGTGAAGAAAGTATGTCTTATCTGCCAAAGACACCTCCCAGTCTCTTCAACCTCCAACCCTCCTGTGACTTCCTCCAGTTCTGGCATCAACATGGACTCCACACTATGGCAGCCTTAAGGGGACCACAGAGCAAGGGCAGTTTTGAACTGCCTGTTCTTGCAGCAAAGAGTAAATGAACTTTTAGATTTATCTTTAAGCAGTGACTTCAATTATGACTTCCTTGTCTGTCTTTTTTTAAAATTTTTTTAGGTTGTGGTTGTTAGTAAAACACCAGAGGGATTTGGCTGTTGTATATATGGGATGAAAAGTCCCAGAGAAAACAAAATTGGGCTTTGTAATCTCAAGGCTTTTAGACTGAAGGGGGCTTAGGAAGCAGCTGGCAAGAATCTAATATTCATTAGTTTAGTTTGTAGCAACATTCAAATGTTTAGATGGTTTCCCATCTAGGGTAGCTCAAGCTTTGCCCCAGAGAAATGTTAATTGTGCAGATTATACTGGGCTGGGAAGACTAGCATGAATAGTTGGTAAATTAGTTATTTCTGAAACTTTTCTTTATTCTCATGAAAATACATTTTAGACAGTTATCTATCCTGTCATACACACACACACACACACACACACACACACACACACACACACACACACATATACATATGAGAATGGTAGAGGTAATATTTTACAGAAAATAAAATGCATATCCTTGTGGACATCTTTTAAAAAGAAACAGTGCTCTCAAACGATGGGACCATCTGCATACTTGCCTCTGAGCAGAGTCGTTTTAGCTCAGTGCAGTCATCTTCCAGGCCATTGTAGCTTTCCCTTACAGGACATCTCAGTCTCTTCCTTCTTAATTCTCAAAATTCATTAATGCTGCTTCACAAGATATAGTATATTATATTTACTTCTAGTAAAGCATCGAGGGGCACAGGGTAGACAGTCTCAGAGCTAAAGCACAGCACTAACTCCTGCTTCCAAGAATCCACAGTTCCAAACTCGAATATATATGAAAATTCTATAGGAAACCTATTGGAAATGCGCTTGCCTGGGTGAGACACTCAGAAGTGCTGGTTCACTGTGCCAGCTGCAAGGACGGGAAGTACATTTTTAATGTGTTTGTGGGGATAATAAAGTGGATAACAATGAATATTCTGACAGCTCGGAGGTTGGTTGTTTGCATGTCCCCCAAACATTCTGTGCGATTTATGCAGTGTTGAAATAATGACATTTTTTGTGGCATGAAATAAAACAGCTGGTTTTCCTATGAAGGCAATGACGATTTCCTTCCCTCAGTCTGCTTGATCCTACTGCTGGAAGAGGGGTCCATCTCAATGTTCTAGAAGGTCTAGGTTGACCTTTAGCTTTACTGTCAACAGCTCAAGGGGTGGCATTTATTTTCAGTATTCATGCTGTATTAGGAAAGAATGTGAAACTAATCAGAGCAAATCAAAGCTTCTACCCTGAAGTGTTTCTCTTTGTGGAAAATCCACTGATAACCCTCCAAGGCTGCTGATTAAAATGCTGGCCCTACCCTCTTCCTGGTCTTGTTTAGTCTTATTGACTGCAATTAACCTTTGCAAGGGATCACTGGGAAACAATAGCCCTCTAGTTTCTCTAATGGCCTAGTGCTCCTTACAAGAAATAACTAAGCAAGGGAATGAGAGGGGTGGGGGGAGAGACAGAGACAGACAGACAGACATAGAGAGAAGGAGGACTGAGGGGTGGGCGGGGGGGGGGGGAGTCCTTTGATTCTTTAGACTCCTTCTCTGGATGGCAGCATTTCTGCAGCCTTTGATGCATCCAGGCTGTTGAAATTGGAAGTCAGCATGTCTCTCTGTATTAAATAAAATTGAGGTCTTAGTTTGAGCACACACCGTCGCTTTTTTAATCTCAGACTTGCAGGTCTTAATGGGAACACTACTTCTCTTTCTGTACTGTGGATGCTAGATTCACATTGTTAGAATAAAACTTCATGTTTGGGGGAGGGAGGCTCCCAGGGAAAGAATAAAACCAGCCAGTGAAGCAGGTTTTTATTTATATCAGTAAATAGTCTCCATGCAGATGAGTTTTCTGTACATAGCAAAGGTGATATATTAGGAAATTTCCTTCACCGTGTTCAGAAGCAAATGATTGTTTTTAATCTTCTCTTCAGGAAACTGAAGGGATTGGATTAGATTAAGGGCCAGCAGACTTTTTCTCAAAAGTATTTCAGGCTTTACAGGTCATGTGGTCTCTCTCACGATTGCTAAGTATTACTGTTAAAACTCAAAATTAGCAGTAGACAAAAAAACAAGTATGTCGGTGTCACTCTGGGGTGCTTTTGTTACAACACAAAATTAACCTTAAACAATAAGTGAAGAGATAACTGCGGGGGAGACTCTGGTCTGATCATTCTCTCCACAGAGGCTAGGGCACGTTCATCCTATAGGGGAGAGCCCGCCTTCCCCAGAAGGCAAAGATCTTCTTCAGTGCCTCCAATTGGTCATTTTATTCAAGCAAACTAAAATTCAGCTGTCTCTTGGTTACGCTTTGGTCAAGCTTTTCTAATGCACAAGCCCATTTCCAAGTCTGCTTATCAAAGGCTGCTGAAATTAGAAATTTACTGGAAAAGTTGTGCTGTGACTTTGATAAATGTCTTTTAAAAAAGTACGTGTATTACTCTGTGTGTGGGAATAAGGGGCATGTGCATAGATGTGCACACAGAGGCTAGAAAAGGATGTTGGAGGCACTAGAGTTACAGTGGTCCTGAGATGCCGAATGTGGGTGTCAGGAACTGAACTCGGGTCCTCTGGAAGAGTAACAAGTGCTTTCAAATGCTAATCCATCTCTCTAGTACCATGATAAGAGTCTTAACTTTTAAAATTACAATAATAACAATAACAATAATAATAGTAATACAATAATAATAATAATAATAATAATAATAATAAATTATGTGTGTAGGTAATTTGTGGGACGATTTGTTCTCTTCTTTCACTATGTGGGTCCCAGGGATGGATCTCAGTGGTTAGGTTTGGAGGCAAGTACCTTTATCTGTTTAGTTAACTTGCCAGTCTTCTATAAATGTCTTTTAAACACCACTTGAGTCTTCTTACATGAGGATAAAAATGGTAATATTATATTGTAACTAACATTAATAGTTAAAGGAAATGAATCTCTGAGAAGTAAAGTATGTGACTATAATAAGTGGTTGTTATATTCTTTTCTAGCTATTAGAACAAAATGCCGTATACTGGGTGATTTAAAAACAACAAAAATTCACTGATTTCAGTTTCAGAGAGAGCGACTCCCAAGATGAAGTTTCCAGTAGATGCACCATCTGGTTAGGACTTCCTGTTTCACAGAGATGCCTTGGCAATGTCTTCACAGGCCAGATTAGTCAAGGGACTCCCTCAAATCTCTTTTCTAAGACTCTTCTTACTCATGAGGAGAGAGCTCTCATGACATACTCATCTTCTGAAGGCTGTACTTTTTAATATTATCACCCTGGGGATAGGTTTTGAATGTATGAATTTTTGAGGAACACAAACATTCCAACAATCATGGCAGCATCAACTTCAAGAGTTCAATTTTCCTCCTTCTTCCTCTCCTCCCCCTCATTTTTCCTCTTCCTCTTCTCCCTGTCCCCTCTCCTCCTCCTTCTCCTTTTCTTCTTCCCCCTCCTCCTGCTTCACATTCTCCTTATTTTCTTCTTCTTTGAGACAGGATCTCTCTACATAGCTCTGGCTGTCCTGGAACTCACAGAGTAGAGGTGGCCTCAAACTCAGAGAGATCCACCTGCCTTTTGTTCTTTGCTGGGATATAAAGGTGTGTACCACCATGTCTGTGGTAAGTGTCCAATTCATAAACACTGTACTCTCTACAGATTTTCTTGAAGGTAAATATACATACATGTATGCATATATATGTATATTTGCATACCAACCTGGTAGCATGTATGCTAACCACCTATTGAGTGATGGTTACAAAATAAGAATGAAGGGAAAGGGAGAGAAAAAATAAAGAGGGGAGTAATGGGCAAGAGGGGTTTTAAAGTGTAATATCAAACCTATCAGAGGTTGAGGCAGGAAAGATAAACAGTGTCTCAGAACTCTCAGGGTGGTGGCTGGAATCAGAAGTGAGAGCATAAGCAGAAGAATGAAGAAAGTCAATACGGAACTGTCACTTCAGAAAATTGGTCAATCTAGCAGACACAAATGGTCTAGTTACATCCAACTTTCTCTGTCTTCACATTTTTTCTGTGTGGAGGGGGAAAACTCACTAAAAAAATTAAAGACATATGGTTCTTTTTTTTTAATCAGTGGATCACTATGTAATATGTAAAGATTGTCCCAAGTTCATGATCAGGACTCAGTCCTGTAGAGGAGTAAATGTTTCTTTCTTGGGAACAAATCATAATCTTAACCTTAGCATATGACAGGATGGGGACTAAGGTGACTTTCCTAGTGGCCAGAAGCAATGTTTCAGAATGTTCTTTACTCTTTGATTTACAAATAACCGCTTCTTGGAAGTCAGTTCAGTGTGTCATCTGTGACCCTGGTTGTGCCAAGTGCTCATTCTGTAAACATGCATCCTTGAGTTAGCAAGCAGAGCCTTGTTGATTTTTTTTCTTTTTCAAAAAGCAGGAGAAATGAATTGGTTATGGTAGAGCACAGAGTTTTTTCTACAGCTGAAGGGAAATATCTTTAAGATCTAGAAAAACAGTAAAAAGTGAACCATGTTCATGTCAGTCCCTAATTTAGGAAGTACCAGTGGCTACCTTCTGATTTCCATGTGCCTACAAAAGCTTTTCACATGGGGGTTGGGAACTCCATGTTTATTTGGAACGGAACCCAAAGGATCACTTCTTGTGATGGTTAGTTTTGGTCAACTTGATATAAATTGTAGTTGTTTGGAAACAGGGAACCTCAACTGATAAATTACCCTCAAAAGATTGACTTGTGCGCAGATCTGTGGGGTCATTTTCTTGATTAATGATTGATGTCAGAGGGTTCAGCTCACTATGGGAAGCCCCACTCCTGGGCAGGTGGTTCTGCATTGTATAAGAAAACAAGCTGAGCAAATCACAGAAAGCCAGCTAGTGAGTAGTGATCGCTGATATTTTCTGCTAGTTTCTGCCTCAATGTTTCTTCCCCGGCTTCTCTGGATGATAGACTGTAAGCCAAATGAAACATCTCCTCGGTTTGCTTTTGATCATGGTGTTTATCCTAGTAACAATGAAGCAAACTAAGATACCTTCTTTTGAAAAGAAATCTCTAAATTGAATAATTGTTTTAAAGCCTATAACCTATAGTCTATAATGACACATTATGCAGAACTTTAAAAAATTCAGTGTTCTACAAGTATCTTAAAAGTATCTCAATATAGAGCTTCAACTAGAGGTGAAAAGCTTCTGGCATTCCTTCTGGCATTCCTAAGTGGTTAAAAGTAGCATTGTGAAATACAGGAAACTATGAAAAATCTGTGTTAGCCTGATACAGGTTTGCTAGCCTCCACCAATATTCAGTCCCAAATATCAAATAACTATGACGTAGGTTCAGCCTTTGACGAAGAGGAAATATTTAACCAGTGGCTCATAAAATAACATGATGTAATTCTCCCTATCAAATATTTGCATTTTCATTTTGATGACAATCATTTGTAGTTTGCTGAAAGAATTGTTAGGTTGGGTAAATTATCTGACTAATTTGCTTTCTCTATTGTATAATTGAAGCTGGCTATAATTGCAATTAATGTAATATAATATAACTTAACAAACAAATTGGTGGTCATATAGAATCGTCGTGTTTCAAGAGATACAATACTTTGTATGCACTATTAGTACATCTTTTCTTATATACACATCTCTCCCAATTGATCCTTAAAAGGGAACATAAAACAAATAATATTTTCAGTACTTCACGACTAGTTTTTTCTGAAGAATGGGAATGTGGTTATTGACTTATCTTTCTGAGCCTTTACCTATTCAGTGTTTATTTGGCTCTAATCCCAAAGAACCTTTCACTAGTTTTGCTCCCTTCAGGGCTAATAATTATCTTCTCTTAGAGACACGGGATTGATGCTGCCCAATTCGATGCCCTTGATTTTCAGATTATGTTGAGGACCTTTTGTTCTAGGAAACACTGGCTGAGAATATGCTTGATCTCACCTTACTCTGCCCAAAGCAGACATCTAACAAGAGATTTTGAGCTAACATTCCTTTGAATAGCATGACTTTTGGCTTTAATTTTAATTTATCTCAAGCCCTACTGACATGACAGAACATTTTAGACAAGGTTTCCACGCTACTTAGTGGTTATTCTGTGGTATTAGCCCATTGTGCTTGGAGATGTTGGAATTATCTCCGAAAGCCAGCAGATCATCCCGTGTTTACTCAGGTGCATATTGTTTCTAGGATGCTATGGAAAGGAACAACAACAACAACAACAACCCTCCAAAATACACAGCCAAGCCCATATTCACCTCTAGAATAAAGAGTATTTCTGTTATCTTGTTCTTAGGGTAATGTTTACTTTTTGATGAGCTGTTCAATATTCTTTATTATTTGGCATGAAGACTTTAAAATATAAATATACTGGGACTTATAATTGCTACTTACTACTAATTTTCTCTAGAGTTCCATTTGTACTAAATGTATAAAATTGGTAATTATATGCATGAATATTTAATTAATTAAAAAACAGATTACTGAGTAAGTCTTATTTATTTTGAAAAACAGGTATTTTTTTCAAGTGTTTGAATACATTTATATGTGGCTCATTCTCAGGTTGCTGCTAGGATATTCTAGACACAATAATAATGCTGCTTGCCTGAAAAATCTTATTTTTAATGTGTGAGTAATCACACATATGATTACAAGAAGAAACAAAGTAATTAGAATTAGCTTATATTCAACAAAACTTCCTATAATCCCAACTGGTAGATGTATTCAAACTATAAGTCATGGGGTCAAGTGTTTTTAAAGATTTATTTATTTTTATTTTATATGTATGAGTGTTTTACTTGCATATATCTAGGAGCATCTTGTGAGTTATTCCTGGTGCCTGTAGAAGCCAGAAGAGGGTGCTGGATCTCCTGGAACTGGTGTTATGGCCTGTTATAAGCCATTCTCTTCCTCCAATACACGTTAGAGTCTTAACCTCAGTACTCAGTACAGTGTGACTGTTCTTGGAGAGAGATCTTCATGAAGATGATCTTTATGATTTTCATGGAGTTAAAATGAGGAAATTAAGGTAAATGATAATTCAATTTGACAGGAATATTACTAAGACAGTGTGGCAGAGACACACAGAAGAAAGACCCAGGAAAGCATGGAGAAGATGACAATCTAACAGGCAGGGGGAAGCCAGAGAAGAAACCATCTGAGTAACACCTAGATCCCAGATGTCTTAATCTCCAGGATTATGAGAAAATACATTTTTCTAGTGTAAGCTACCCAGGCTGTCATGCTTTGTTATGGTATAACCCTGGCTAGTTGGCAACATAAACAGCTGTCACTTTAGAAAGTCAAAGACCAATCTCTTGTCTTCTAAGAGGCTTTAAGAGTTCCAGACCCTGGTAATAGAAACTTTACATTAGTCAGTTTCTTTGCTGACTTTGTAAACTTTGCTGACATCTTATTTTAAACTTGATTCCTTGTCAGGTAGATAGACTGTGTGTCCACTGTTGAGTGAGAAACAAAAAATATTGTGTGTGCACATGTGTGCACCTGTATATATAAGATGTGGGAGGTAATCATGTATTGAACTGAGTTAGAATGTGGTGTTGGCTAATAGACTCTGGAACCAGAAGGAGTCTGACAGCTCCACAGTGCTGTTTGATCTTGCACACTATTCAGCTCCTCAGGAGCAGTGACAGTCTCTACCCTCTTAGTGTGTCCACAGGGATTAATGGGGTGAGAACATTTAGAACAGTGTCTATCATATAGTACTAGGGGAGGGCTATATCTCTACTTTATAGTTTCTTTTGAAAGTCAATTAAGTGAAACAACAGATTTGGTGGTTTTGCAGTTATTTGCATGGAAACAGGGACTTACTCTATAGTCTAGGCTGGCCTTGAATTCAGGCACTTTTCCTACTCTAACTGAAGTAAGAGTTTTGAAGTCACCTGGAAACGGAGTAGGCATTGAACACTTGTTATCTTTTTTTCCACCCTCATTATTCTAAGAATTTCAGTTAAGGTTCTGTTCTCAATCAGGGCATTTAAGGTGTATGACCTGCATGGCTGAGGGGTCAGCCTGCTTCAAGACTCATGAGAGGTTAGACCGGAATGTAGAGTTTCCAAGCCCACCCTTGCTTATCCCACATCACATGTTGCTTCACTTTGCCATAGAGATAAAACATGCTTTTGTCTAGCCTTTGCCTCCTACACAAGGGAAAACTACACCTCATACACTCAGGGGCTTGGTAGGTGAAGATTGGCAGAAGAAACCAGATGTCAGCAAGGCATTGGCAAAGGATCTATTGCCATTGCTACACATGTTTTATTTTTCACAAGGTTATGGCCATCAGCCATCTGCAAGTCAGGACTGAGGACTGAATCTCTGCTCATTCCTTCCTACCATTTGAATGTCTTCCCTGTGACCTTAGAACAAGCTGCACCTTTCTGGCCCTTCTGTCCTCACTAATTCCAGCTTACCCTCATCAAAGGAAGGGATGTGCATCAATCTCCCTCTATTCTCTGAATCCAGGATTGACATACCCTACAGCAGCATTTTCACACAGTGACTGATTGGCTTTGAATTTCTCTTCTGCTAGCACTGCTTGGTTACTGAATTATTTCCCATTCAAGTCTGAGTGGCCCTCACACATTGCATATGAGAGAAGGGGAGGGGGAAATATTGATATGATCTGAGATTTTTAAGTCATGCATGTGGAGTCCAGGCAAATTTCAGCCCTCTTTTCAAGGAAAGCAAAATTCTGATGGGGGTGAGAATAACTGCAGAAGAATAGCCTGAACTTTTTACAGGAGGCCAGATGATGGCAGCATAGAATGCAGGAGGAAAGCCAGGACCAATGGTGGCTGCAGAACAGGAAACTACTGATTACTGATGAGAATAACACCAGGGAAACTGATTAAGAACATGCAGTTTTGTTTCAGAAATATCTGCCTTTGGCTTTGTTTCCAAGCTCACTGGCAGTGTAAACTTGGGCAAGCCAATTAATTTCTTTAAGTCTTGTCTCTTTATCTGTAAAATGAGGGTGACAATAATTAGAGGACTGTTTTAAGATTAAGGGAGATACTGTATGATATACTTAGACCACACCTAGGAAACAAGTAGTATAAGGACAGACAGGCAGGCAGACAGATAGAAAGATATATAGATAGTATGATGGATAGTTTTGTGTCAATTTGATACAAGCTAAAGTCATCTGAGAGGAGGGAACCTCAATTAAGAAAATGTCTCCATAAGATCGACTGTAGGCAGGCCTGTAAAGTATTTTTTTAATTAGTGATTAATGGCAAAGTGTCCAGCCCATTCTGAGTGGTGCCACCTCTGGGCTGGTGGTTCTGAGTTCTTTAAGAAATCAGGCTGAGCAAGCCATGGGAAGAAAACCAGCAAGTATCACCCCTCCATGGCCTCTGCTTCAGCTCCTGCCTCCAGGTTCTTGCTCTACTCAAGTTCCTGTCCTGATCTCCTTCAATGATGAACAGTGATATGGAAGTATGAGCCAAATGAACCCTTTCCTTCCTTTTTGGTCATGATATTTCATCACAGCACTGCTAATCTTATCTCAGACAAGACTGACAAACAAACAGACAGGCCTTATTTTTTTTAAACCTGTCTCCATTTACCCAATGCTGGAATTATGGGTGTACACTGTCACATGCTTTTAAAAATTATATTCTTTTTTTTATTTTTAATTGTGTGTGTGTGTGTGTGTGTGTGTGTGTGTGTGTGTGTGTGTGTGCATGAGCATGTGAGTGCTGCTACCTCCAGGGGCTGGAAGGGGGCATCAGATCACCTGGAGCTGGAGTTAGGGGTGAATATAAGCCACTTGATATGAGTGCTGGGAACCTAACTTGGGCCCTCTGCAGGAGCAGTAGGTGCTTTTAACTGCTGAACCATTTCTCCTGCTCCGGCACCTCCTGGCTTTTTGTAGTGTGGGTGCTGAGGATCAAAGTCATGTCTTCATGATTGAGCAGCGACCACTTTATTGACTGAACCATCTCTCCGCCCCTGAGCAGCATATTTCACAAGAATAGTTGCTCTAAAATTTCCTGAACCAGGAGGCATGCCTAGGGCAAGGTAACAGGCATCCCCTGTGTCCTTGTACTCTGGAAAAGGAGGCTTATTATCTGCAGACTTTAGAAACACTTCTATAACTAACCGAAATCAACTTATTTTTCTCTATCACCATGTACTGGCAATGCTAACCATTATCAGTGATAAAATAGTTTCCCATATAGGAATTCTGTTCCTTTAAAAAACTGAGTATTTTATTATCAGCTAAGCAATTTGGATTGAGGCTCTGGCTTTTCAGTTATCTGTCCTTTACACTTTGCCATTGAATCCTACTTTCCAGCCCAATTGGACAGACTGTTCATTGGTGGTACCCTGCAAGTTCTTGCCTTTCCACGATTGATCATTTCCAACCACATAGTTCCCATCACCCAAAATACCTTGTAACCTTCTTTTTCACGTACCTAGATCTTACTTTCCTTTTTCAGGGACCAGTGTAAAACTGAATTTTCTGGGAAGCTTTCACCATCTGTCGGTCCCACAGGGAGATCTCCCTTGTGAATGTAGCTATTTTGGCCTCTGGCATCTGCTGCCTTGAGTGAAACATACTGCTTCTTTTTCCCTGTGGGAAGGAGGAGCTCATTCACAGAGCTGGGGTTCATTTCCATAATCTAGAGCAGATTTAGGATTTGGTATCATCTGTATACTTGGTACTCACATGTGCTTAAATTTTAAGATATTCTGCTTCACAGAATACACGTGACTGGTGGGTGGATGCTTTTTATTTTGGACTGGGTCACACATGCACACATCCTCTATCTAGATTAAATTATACTGTACTATATAATTAATGTTATATACTTTAAATGATGTAAATAATGTAGTATCATTAACATTAGATATTTGTTTTATTTGTGTGTATGTGTTGTATTGTATATGTATGTGATCTGTGCATATGTGTACATATATGAGCTTACAGGTGCTCACATATATGCTCATGCTTATGCAGAACACAGATTGAGGATGGGAGCCTTTTCTTGATTGCTTGCCACTTTTATTTCTTGAGACTGACTGTATCTCACTGGACCTGAAGCTCATCCATTTTGCTAGGTTGGCTGGCCAATGAACTTCAGCGGTCTTCGTGTCGCCTCCCCACTGTCTCTCCAAGGCATATATCCAGACATATATCATCCTGTCTGGCATTTTTATATATGTTCTGGGAATCCAGACTTGGGTCCCATGCTTATGGAGAAGGTACTTTACTGACTGATCTACCTTCCTAGGTCCAGCATTAGGTACTTTAAAAACAAGAAATTCAATTACTTTGTAAGTAAGAGGCAAGTGACAGGAGCTTTTTTCTCAGGTTCCAGATTAATATGCAAAGTCTCATTTAAACTCTAGATAGTCCACTGAAGCTATTTTTAGTGGAGTCTGTCATCCTTTCCTTTCCTTTCCTTTCCTTTCCTTTCCTTTCCTTTCCTTTCCTTTCCTTTCCTTTCCTTTCCTTTCCTTTCCTTTCCTTTCCTTTCCTTCCTATCCCCTTAGAACAGTCAGAAAAAGTGTTCTAATCCTGCCTGAATTAATTACTTTGAAGGCTGTTAGAGAAGGGAAAATTATCCTGGTATTCAATCTGAGTCCATGGTTTCACTGTTGCTTGTGAACCTGAATTCTACTAGTAAGGAATGACTTTTTTTTTATACCCTGAATCCAAGTGTATTTATAACACATTTATTCGTATTTGGGAAGAAGTGGCCCAGAACAGATCTCATGATGGTATAGATGTCTTTCTAATCACAGTTGAAGAAGTAGTCATCACAGTTAAAACCAGAAATGAAGAGATTCTGTCAGACAAGTAACCTACAAATGCTTTATTTCTCATTTCATTTTCTATAAAACAACTTCCCAAACTTTTTTTTTTAGTAGGACTGTCTCCTGTATTTCCCTTACACTATTCAAAACTGTTAATTTCTGAGTCTTCATATACTATACCATGTAACAGGACCAAGAGAGAAACATCAAACTATAGTATCTTAAACAATATTGAATTTGAGAAATTTGGAGGAGACATCATAAGGCTGAAATGGTATTCTACAGTGTCGTGAAAGGATCAGGCTTTTGTCTTTGTGTTTCCTTTCTTGTTCATAGTCTCCATTTGAAGGTCAACCAGATGGTTGCATTTTCTAGGAAAATAGGAAGGGACAAAGTAGGGTGATCATTCTTACTTCAAGAAAACTCTGGAAAGGTACTTATGACAGTTTTAATTTGCCACAGTCTAGGACCACCTGGGAAGAGAGTCTCAATGAGGAATTGTCTAGAACAGGATGGTCCTAGGGCATGTTGGGGGTTGGGAGTTGTCTGGGTCATGTTAATTGATATATGAAGACCCAACCTAAAAGTGGGTGGCACCATTCTCTGGGTCGAGTCTTGAACTGCTTAAAAAAAGGAGAAAGTGAGTTATGAGCAAGCACACATGCATGTGCTCTCTCTGCTCTTGACTATGGATATGAATAGCATCTCCAAATTCCTGGTCTCTGTGACCTGTAATTGTGAGCTAAAGCAAGTAAGTCCTTTCCTCCCTAAGTTGTTTTTATTAAGGTGTTTGCTACATCAAGAAGGAAAACAAGTAAGACACTGCCCTTAGCTACTTCCCCACTCCCGAATGCCAACTCTCCATCACATTGTCACACAGAGGTGCAAAGTTTTTGTGTGCTCATTTAAAATGTGGATTTTCTAGCACTAAGGGAAGAGGATTGGCAAATAGCCCTTGCTTTATGTCACATATCACAACAAGGTGCACATTCTTAAAAAACAACGACTTGAATAATGACTGAGCATCCCATGCACTCTTATAAATATGAAAAATAAGCATGGCTGCATAGCATTCAGCCATTCACAAATAATTAGTAAATTCAGTTGCATTAGAAAGGAGCTATAGCAGCCTGGAGACTCCAGTGCTTCTGAATTTACTGGAGTCACATTCTAATATATCTCTCAATGTAATTAAAATTAAGTCATTTTTGATATTAGCCCATAATCTCAGAAAAGACATAGGCGCCCCTTAAATTTTAATACCTTAATATGTCTCATTAGACCCTGTAAGAGTTTCAGCGCATGTGCTCACATGCATGCAATGCACTGATTTCATCTTATGCCATCCACCCCAAATCTTAGGGGTAAAAAGTTTCATAATCTGTAGTCATTAAAGTGTCAATAAGGCTCTTTCCAAGTTAAATTAAAATGTTAACACAATCATTTGGTGACTATCTCCAGTTAGATGTTATTAGTTCTTCTCTAGGTCTCAAATCGAACATTAAGAGTCTAGAACTTTTCCTTTCTGTTGAAATAGATGCCAATTTTGAGCATAGGAATTCAAGAAGATGAAAAGTCTCAATTTCAACAAAAGTTTCCACTGCTTTGTAAATGTGACACAATACTTCTCACCAACACACATACATGCATTTATGTAGGTTACAAACTCTCCTGATCCACTCTACTCACAAACTACTGTCCCATCCTTTTGATTTTCTACTTAGAGGAAAGAGATTTTGAAATAACAGTCCATATTTCCCATGGTAAACCCTTCTCTTGCTTTCTTGCCTCTATTCCAATAAGATTTCAGCGTCATCATTCCAGAGTGTCAGTGATCTGACTCAAACCCAAGATCTTCTGCTCTTAAAAGTTAACGTGAAGAATATCGATAGTTGATAAATGTCAATGTTAATATCTATCAGTAAATTATATAACAGTTTCAATACACGTTCATATACATGAAATATGTTAACATTGTATGCTATTCATGTCTTCCTAGTTTTATGTTCTGTGCTGTTTGCAGTCACTCCAGCTCTAAGTGTTAAGAAAACACAATGATTTGAAATAATTACAGGCACTGAAAGAGCTTTCTCATTCACATTAGAAGACTTCTCCAAGGACTGTATCTGTAATGGCTAATTTTGATGATCACTTTATCATCTTAGGAGATGCCTGGGAGATTAGTCAGACACACTTACAAGTGTGTCTGTGAGGGCATTTCCAAAGATGACTGGAAAGTGGGACAGCATGTGGGGGAAAGACTAACCCTGGGTGTGGGCAGCTCTATCCAAGAAGTGGGGTGTGGGGTTGAGAACAAATGGGAAAAGGAGAGGCCAGGTAGTTCCTTCAAGCTCTGTTCTTCCTGAACAAGTGCATCTAGCGTTGCTTACATCATCTGTGAACATCAGATTCCAGTGTCTTACCAATGCCAGTGAATCTCCAAAGCCTTAATCACCTGATTTAACTCAAAGAGGGCAATGAGAATTTCCTGCTACTGTAAATAGAAACATCAATGTAGCTCAGTTGGTAGGGTGTTTGTTTAGCATGCATGAAGTCCTGGGTTCAGTTCCCAGCACTGCATAAAACCAGGTACAGGGATGAACATTTGACTCATAATACTGCATTTAAGTGGTACAGGCAAGAATATCAGGAGTTTAAGGCCAGTCTTAGGTACATTGTGAGTTCAAGGCTAGCCTGTGCTATGTGAGGCCTCTGTCTCCAAAAAAATCCATCAAAAAACCAGTCAATTTGAGCCCTCGGTTTTTGTATCCCACTTTGGTCTTGTTAAATGTTAGCATCCTTATTTCTGTAGTTTTCTTCTTGTTTTCAGCAATTTGTTTCAAAGTCAGCTGTGGAGGGGATATTTCTCATAACTGGAAGCATGGAAGAGGACAAAACTTTGAAGTTGTAATAAGAAAGGTAACATTAGCCTCTCCAACTTAAGCTAAAAATAAATAAAACTGAGTCACTGGAGCTCTCTAGTAGGAGTTTTGTGCTTCGGATGCCTGTTAATGACTCAGAAGCAAACAAAAACAGCAGATTGGCTTATCTGTCGCATGGAACTTGTTCCCCTTAATTCAGTTTGGAGCAAATGATCCTAATGGCCTCTTTCAGTGTGTGAAGACCTCACCGCTTGGTGATGGCTCCCTTATGCTAGTCAGAGAAAAGCTGTGGGGAGTGAATTTCCTCAGGATGGAAGCAGATGCTCCCTGAAAGCAGGGATGAGATTGCAGAGGGCAGGGATGGGAAGTGGGAGTTATTTCTGCATGGCAACAGCATCAGTGGGCAAAAATTAAGTCACGCATGAGGATAGCAGTTGCCTAACATATTTGGGAACTGTAACCGGCCACTTAATTTTGTTCTTAGGAAAATTTCTGTGAAGAATAAAATGCAACAGTATTGTTAGAGGGATATTTGAGTGAGTGACTCACCCTCACTCTCCTGATAACTGGCTGAGTTCTTTTGGTTACTTAGAAATCTATGAAATACAGGTGAAGTCAAAGAAGTCCTTTTTAGCTGAAAAGGATCCAAAAATCAATGATGAATAAATAATATTTTGTCCTAAACACAAAATATAGGAAATTTCATTCAGAAATGTCATTCTGCAAAGTACAAACAAGAGAACCTGCGTTTGGACCCCCAGCAGTCACATAGAAAGCCATATGTAGTCATCATCCTAGCACTATGGAGGCGGAGATAGATGGCTCCTTTGGGCACACTCGGCATTCAGTTTGGCTAAAGTAGAGACCACCAGGATACATGCAATGCCTTGCTCCAAGTATCTAGGTGAAGTAGTACTGAGAAGATACTTGAAACTGACCCCTACCCTTCATACACGCATGCACGTACACCCAGATGCACATGTGCACTCACTCACATAACCCCCTACAGAAGACATCTCATTTACACTTCCTGATAGGATGTTAAATATTATTTATTGTCTCTACAAACCAATACTAGCAGACTGTTGTATGCAAGGCATATGCAGGCACAGTTCTACAGATATTCCTGGAAAAGGAAGCAGTTGAGTTCCTCTGCTCCAGATATTCTATCTTCCATGTTCACAGAATGAGGTCCAGTATTACTCATTTTTCATAAGGGAAGGCTTGTCTTTTCATTTACTTGAGAATTTTGGTTTTGTTCAGTTCAGGAAAATGACAGAAATTTTGGCCTTTATCTATGGTTATCATCACAATTGCCCCTGCACTCTCTTTCTCTCTCCCCATGTGACACTTTTTAAAGTGTCTAGCTCTATTTCAGATCTTCTTCACAGCAAATAAAACTACCAGAGACAAGAGACAGACTTGGAAAAAGTATTTTCAGAGTATATACTCAACAAGGGGTTGATATCCAGAATAAATGAGGAACCCCCAAAATTCAATTGCAAAAAGCCTCAAAATGTCTGATTTAAAATGGGCATCAGACCTAAACAGACATTTTCTAAGGCATACAAATTGCTCACAGGCACATAAAAATTTTTCATAACACTTAATCTTCACATAAACACGGATCAAAATCTTAAGGCAACACCACTTACTCTAGCAAAAATGGCTGGAATCAGAAGACTCCACTCAGTAAATGCCGGGAAGGGTGTGGACACAATAAAACCTTTGATCTTGACTGATAGGAATGTAATTTAATACAGAATTATGAAAAACAATGTGGAAAATTGGAACTACCACATGATTCGGCAGTCCTGACCTTGGGGATATATCTAAAGGAAATGAAATCAGCATTCTAGAAAGATACCAGTGCTGTTACATTTATTAAAACACTACTCACAATACTCCAAACTGGCTGCAAACAATCAAAGTTGTTTCCAATAAACAGAAAGAGAGAACATGGTACACACACAACAGAACACTATTTGGCCATAAAAAGATTGAGATCCTTTCATTTGTGACTATGGGAGACCATTATATTCAGCCAAACATAGAAGATAAGTACCACATCTGTCACGCAGATGCAGGAGCTGAAAATACTTGTCTCATAAACATTGAGAGTAGAACAATGGTAACCAGAAACTAGGACTAGTAGGGTAGAAAAAGGGTGGGGGATGGCCAACGGGTATTAAGTTTCAGTTAGAGAAGCAAGTAATTCTGGTGTGCTTCAGATGAGTGAAGTGACTTGGAATATTAAAACAGCTGGAATAAAAGCCTTTAGAAAGTTTTGGATCATAAGGAGATGACAAAGGTTTGCAAAGATAGATGTGTTTAATCTGATTTAAACATTACACATGCATTGCAATAATACATTATTATTTCAGTTACATATAAACTCGTGTGTTTTAAGCATTAGTTAAAATTTAGTTTAGAAAAGAGCTTAATGAGCAAAGCATTTAGGTATTTAAGTAGTATTTCTCAAGAATCCTTTGACAAGACTCCATTGGCCTCCATTTCCCTAGGAACCCAGGTAGCTGTCCACATCTTAGATCCTATTCTTTCAGAGATGCTGTGGATGGAAGATTGGTGTCTGGTAGTGCACAAAGGCGCATCTTTGTCTAGCTCCCCTGTCTCTGGGGATCATGCTCCCGTAGGCTTTAATTACCACTTCACTCAGTTCTCAAGACCGTAGTGTTCATCGTGTTCTACTTTGTCAGTGCAGCCTGAGAATGAACCTGAATCTCTCATGGATTTATTCTCCATTTCCCCATAGTCTCTAACCCTTCTCATTCCTGATAATACAGCTAACCATCTGCTTGGGTGTTACCTCATTCCTTCTTTTCTCACTTTTTGGATTAAGAACATAATCCCTGAGATCACACCATCTAATTCTGGGCTCTACTCTCCCTAGCTATGTGGGTTGTTTAAGTTACCCGAAACTCCTGAATTTTACTTTCTCTCTGTGTGTATTATAAGAAATATAAGACATCCAACAAGGGCGTTATAAACTCAGCAGACATGTGGTGCTTGCAAGCTTATCTAATGAACGTTATAGGTTTACTACTCTTACTTCTACTACTATCATGTCATTACTGACCTGTTTTGCAGGCATTTAAGTGAGATCTTTGAATCAGAGTTTTCAACCTAAGAAGCCTTAGTGAGAATTTTCTTCATACTAATTCCACGTCTTCAAATACTTCATAAATATTTTTTGATCTCACCAACAGAATTGCTTATCTTGGCATTGAACAAAAAGGTTTGCTTTATTTTTTATATGAAACTGGCAAGTTTTTGTCACTTATTAAATGTTGACAGGTCAGATAAATTTCTCTGTATTTCTAACTCTGAAGTCTGTATGTATTTCTATATTCCGTTCCTTTTTAAATGTATTACCACAGGAATGTCTTTCCAATATTGAGAAAATAGTGAAAACTTCCCCCATCTAGTTCCAAAGAGTAAATTGTGACCTTCGTTTGTTACCACTTGCAATGGAAGGTAATTTGAGTTGCTTCTTAAAATCCAAGGTTTACTCTGTTATCTGGCTTGTCAGGTTTCCATTTTCGTTGGTGAGTCAAAAACATTTTTCATTTGGGGAATGAAACATGGCTGATTCACTGTACAGAACTATTTCAAAGGTGTGGTCTTTGAATCACTGATGGCTTGAGATCCTTTATACCTGATATATCTATATAGGTAACCTGTATATTGTTTTGGAATATGAACTTCTAATGAGGAATGTTTGGTTTTGATGTGTACACTGGCTTGTTTCATCAGCTCTTCATCTTATGTACAGAGAATGAAAATAAGCGATTCTTTGACAGCCTGTTAGCAGAAATTTTATTACCTATGTCTGACCATGTCCCTTGGGTGAAGACAGCAGCCAGAAGCAGCTGTGGTTGTATTTATTGCTAGGACATTTTGTACATGTTTTAACAGAACCATGGTTAGAAGCCTGGAAAGACTACATGTGGAGATCAGAAGACCTTATTTCAAAAGCTGTCAGGATGATCCTGTGATAGAATGGATGGATCCAAGTACCATTTCCTATATTATCTCCTTCGTAAATAATCCCTGACCCTATTAAGGACAGGTAAAAGTGTGTCCAGAAGTCTATAAACATCTCTCAAATTAGTGAATGATTGCATTCCGCAGGGTAGGGAGGGCATGCATCGGGAAAAGTAAAACAAAAATAAGTTACTTTAGGTTTGGGAGTCAAGTTATTTTCAGGATTTTCATAGTCCTACCAAAATGGAGGTGCTTTACAACATCATGTGATCACAGCTAACAGCACTTGCTCCTTTGAACAGATCAAGAGAACTTTATGACTTCAGTACTAAGTATTTCATTAAATCTGTTGGTCCTGCCCTAGGATCTGTCTTCCAGACAACATCACATATTTATAGTCACAGAGGTAGTTGGCTCATCAAAGAGACCTTGGGGTTGGCACAGAACACATCCAGACACCAGATTCTTAGCATAAAGGAGATGTCTTTGTCCCAGAGGGACAGAGGGCAGGGAACTGGGGAAAGGGAATAGGGGAAGAGGGATATTTTGTCCCCTGAGGGACAAAAGGACTACCTCTGAACAGGGTAGAGGCAGACCAAGGACCTTAGTCAAGATGGTAGGCTTATATGGAGTCCTCGGTGAGGAGTGAAAAAGGCTAAGTTCAGTTGGAGAATGTTCGGGGTGGCTGTTTCTGATTGACTGGGAGAACAAAGAAGAGGAAGTGTGGACTTTTTGGAGTGGGGGAATACTCTGTGAAGGGGTTTCTGGGATATGGGCTGTCTTTGAGGCTGGGACTTAACTTAGGTCTTGCTATCTTTTTCCTGACCTATCCTCATCTTGGGGCTATGTGGGGTATACTAATACTCACCACCATTTTGTATTTCTAGTTGCTTATTTTATAAATTTGCATTCAATTCTGAGTCCCAGAATGCCAAACATTTTGTATTGGAATCATTTATCAAACAGTGGCTTGAACTGAAAAGGAGTAAACTAAATTGATGAGTTTAATTTAATTTACAATTTAATTCCCCCTGCCCCCCAAATCCCCAGCTTTTGAGATCTGCAGCCATCAGAGATGTCCATAACTGTTTCAATTAGGTTTAGTTAGGCATGAGGGAGAAGGGAATTATCAAAAGGCATGAGATAAGCAATCTGTCTTTTCTCACCTGATCTACAAAGGTTCTCTTGAGATTAAAACAGCTTCACTTAATAGATTACTAGAGGTTTCCTGTGTCCTTAGACAGCAGAACCCGTGTGGAAGAGGATTTGCTTTTATTAGGGATAGAGGCTTGAATGTTAATGGTTTGAAATCAAGCCAAGGGCTGCAGACACATGAGCTAGCTTTGTCTCATGAGCAATGAGAAAATATGTGCACCTATTGGTCTTTTCCAGAAAAGAAAACCACAAAAGAAAGGAAGAAAAAGATATAGAAAGGGAGAGAGAGAAAAGAAAACGAGAAAGAACGAAGAATGGAGTTCCAGGAACGGAAGTTGGAGAGGCACACAGAGCTCTGGGCTTAGCTCCACTTCTACCCTGTGCTTATTACTAGGACTGGAATATCTTAGGGGCTCAGGATGCTCTTTAACATGGGTGTATGGGGAACATCCAGTGTTTACATGGAAATGAAATCAATAACCTGCTAGGAAATCTAGCTGCAGCAGAAATAGAAAACCCACTCTATGATCCCAGCATAGATATAGAGAGGTTGTTTTGTTTTGTTTCGTTCTATTGTGTGTGTGTGTGTGTGTGTGTGTGTGTGTGTGTGTGTGTATGTGTGTTGGAGAAATGTTTTCTCTCCTTTGTTTCAAGCAACAGTGATCATTCTGACTCAGCTTTTGTATAGATCCATGGAGGAGGAGGTGGAGATGGAGAGCTGTATTGAGAGTCACTGAAGCTGGCATGAGGCTATTGAACAGAGGTAAAGGTATTTTGGATATAGCTTTAATGCTTTTTTGGAAAGTGTATGTAGATCCTTGGCTCATCCAGCCTCTGCTGAGAAGAGGTGAACTGCTCTTGGAAAGGTAAATGCGGTATATTTATGGGCTCTGCACCTCACGTTCCAGTGTTATAAACAAGTTCTCAAAACCATGAGCCCAGAGAGGAGTCCTGTGACTATAGACCTTCTCTATGGAACTATGCCACAGTCCTCTTCATGTGAGTTGAGTATCAGAAGCAGATAGCAATCTGCAGAGGCTCAGCTCAGAAATGTAATCCTTCTTTTGTTCTCCTGGAATATGAATTTCTATTCATGCTATCCTGTTTCCACTCTACCCTGTGATTTGTAGGAAAAACATGTATTAGATTTGCCTGCATAGCCGTCTCTATTGACATTTCGTAGACCAGAACAGATTGGACTTATTTTCATTCTGCAATCAGTTTCAAGTGTTTGAACCCTCCTAGCAGCTGAGAGACAGTATTTATTCTTAATCAGCATCTGATTTCATGAATCTGATGCGTGTAATGTATGTGGCTGTTTGTTAAAACACACAGAGCTGTCCATGTGATGAAGCAGAAATTCAGCAGGAAGAGATCAGTGTGCTTTGGGATCTTGGGACAGGTCAGGTTCTGTTGTGGAATTACAAATGAGATGGTTCTCAAGGCAGTTATCAGGAGGAGGGCAAGGATTTCTGTTTCTGGAAGGAAAACTGCTAGTGTTCCATGAGGTAGTGGTGGAGGTGGTACAGATACTCTGATGGTGGTGGTAAGAGCACTGAATTAATGCAACAGAAATGTTCGAAAGACTATTATTAGGCCATTATCATTTACATGTGAATTTCACATGGTGCCCAGTAAATGTCAACAAATTTTGCTTATCATTATAATATTAGGGAACCACAGGAAAGGAGTTTTGTACTTTTAGAGTACACAACAATGATCTTGGGAGACTAGTAAGTGTATAGATTCCCATTTGCGTACTTCTGGGTTTCTGGTCCAAAATATCTAAGGTGGGGCCAAGAATCTTGCATTCTTTTATTGTTTTAATTTATTTTTCTTCTCTCATACAACGAATCCCTACCCCAGCCTTCCCTCCCTCCCCTCAAGAATCTTGCCTTCTAAACAGCCACCGTGGGGAATTCTACGTATAGAATTGAATGATTTGTTCAGTGTTTCATACGGGATCATTACAGAGGAAGGGGCAGAAAGACAGTAGAAGCAGGAAGTAGTGGACGACTGCTGTAAAATTGTGTTTTCTGGGTATGACTGGACTGGTGCCCACATGAACTCACAGTATTATGACTACACACACACACACACACACACACACACATAGACACACAGACACACACGATCTGAAAAGACCAAGCCAGCCAAGATACCTGCACGAATGTGCTAGGGTCTCACAGTCTCATTAATAATTGAGATGCTATTGACAGATGAGAGCTACCAGGAGAGGAAGAGTCAGTTTTCTTCAGGAATGCAGTCCCTGAGAGGCCTCCCACGTTCCAGCAGATGCCCCTACATCTGTGTGCATACTGGCAGCCCTGAGTGGTCTCAGTAGGTTAAAGAAAAGAAAGGACACATGAAACTGACAGGGAATATACTGTAGGATGTGGGGGGGGGGTAGTAGAGGATTTGGAGGGGAGGGAACGAGAGTGGATTTGATCAAAACATAGCTATGTGTGAAATTCTCAAACATAAAAGAGAATATAGTATTTTTATTGCCCATAACTAAAACACTTCTCAGACCCATAAATGTAATGAATAGAAATCAGGGATCAAAAAATGTCCTTAATTATTTTTTTCTGTGTGTATGTGTGTGTAATTTGACTATCATTGGTAGAGAAGGTAACTGGTACTTTTTAGAGCAAAATGAAATTTCCATTTTGCAGCATCTCAGTATGCCAGTGAATATTATATCATTCTAGTAGTGATAAAATAAGCTCAGAAATGTGAAGTTTCTTGCCCCAAATTATGTAGTAATTACCAGAGCCCTTTGGGCTTTGACTCTCTCCTTATACATAGGATGTTTATCTGTTGTGGCTTCAATCACAGTGTCTACAACAGGTCTCAGATAGCTATCTGCAGACAGATTGTTCTGGAACATTCTCTAGTCATCAGTCTGATGGCTGTTTTACATTTTTTCCCAGCCACTCCAAGTTCTACAATTTAGCATCTTCCTTCCCATATATCCAGTATATCTCTCCCATTACCCCTGAGCTCAGTGTGCAAGCCACACTCTCTACCGACTGGTCCAAACTACAAATGACAAAGCTGGGATGGGTGGTCCTGCCATCCCCCCACTGGGGAGGCCAAAACAGGAGGATTATGAGTTCATGTCCTGCCTGGGCTGCATTATAACCATATCTCAAAACAAAAACAGAAAGAAAAACACTCTGCCCACCAAACCAACCAACCAAAACTAAGCAAAAACAACAGCAGCAACAACAACAACTCAATCCCAAACCACAGTTTTCTTTTGAGTGAAATCAATTCTATATGTCTTTGGCAGTCCTCATTGCTAACCATAGTTAAGGATAACATCATTTCTTGTCAAGTGTATCAGTTAGTATTTGCTGCACAATACAAATCTCCCCAATATCAGTAGCATCTTAAAGTAGAAATGCTATTTTAATTCACAATTCTGTCGATCAGCCAGAAGATGCTTTGGGTCTAGAATAGCTCAGTTAATCTCTGTTGGTTTTTCTCATGTGACTATTGGCTGGTGGCTCAGTGATCTGTCATGTCCTCATACAGAGTAGCCAGCAGACTGTGCCTGAGCTCCTTCTATGTGGCCTTATCCTGCAGATAGCTTGGGCTCATCCACAGGTTGGCATCAAATTTCCTAATGCAGGAAGAAAGAACAGGCCAAAATCTTCCCAAACCTTTGTGTTATGTTTGTTAATGGTAGAGTAACTGAGCCACCACAGCCAAGTGCCACAATGGAACATGCTGTGGTAAGCTTTTGCCTTTCGCAGTCTTTACTTGAAAAAACTCTTTCTAATTTTGTTTTCCTTCCCCTTCTTTGCAGAACAAACTTACCTGTCTGTTAGTGTGAGCTTACAAATCCCTTCTTTAGGCTTCATTTGACTACCTTGAACTTTAGAACTTGGACAGATTTGGACTTTCCTGTGAGATGCAAAGCCTTGTGGCTCGGGGACCATTCCTATTTCACCCAGAACCAAAACTCTATGTGTGACACAGAAATACTGAAAACACAAGAAATACTGCTTAAAAATAAACAGCGCTGACCTGTATGACTCAGAACCTCTATTACCATGCACTTTGTCATTTAAATTCAATTTCCTCACCTTGTTTTTAATCTCCACATTTAACATTCTGTTCAACACCAAGACAATCTTTCATTAGCACCACACTCTGACTGAGCTAACAGCATTTCCTTCTGAATGTGTTCATACAGGGAGAAGAGCACGTGCGCGTGTGGACATGGATTCCTGTTCCAAGGTTAAGTATAAGTGACATTTGTGTCAACTCATTCTGCTTGCATCCCAACCTCCTTTCAGAGTGTAATAAGCAAGTGACAGGGTGGGAAGGTGAAGGCCACATCAAAGCTACAGGACACCTGGGTGATTTTCAGGCCTCTGATAGCAGCCACGGCCCACTTTGCTCAAGCCAAGGCCTGCTACTCCGGAGACTGTTCAAAAGTCTTGGAAAATCTATCAGGGAAGGTGGCTTCTGCATTCATCTTCCTTGTCTTGTGTGACATCTGAAGTACAGCCTGCAAATGTTATGTCAGGTGATGCTGCCACAGCAAAGTTAATAAAACACAACAACAATGTATAGAAGGCTTCTTTGGATATTAGAATATTTTGCTCAGTCGAAATAGTCCTTAAATCAAAATTATCTTTACTGTCTCTGGAGAAAAAGTAATATATGATTTGAATAAATCCAGTCAGTTGGATACCTGTAGGTTTATACCCTCATTCCCAGACCCCCTGCCTTTTGTGATTGCTCAGTTTTCCTTCCTATGGAAAAGAGATTTCATGATATTATACTTAATATGATAACTGCAGAGCTAATGTACTCGAAACAAAGAAAAACTTTGCCTACTATAACCTACTAGTTGATCATTAAATATTTATCAAGTACTTACATATCAGATCTTTCTGTAGGTTCAACAAGCCCCCCTCCCGCCAAAAAAGAAATTCTTCCCTGATTGAGCTCACAACCTAATGGGTTGACAAAGGTAAGACCATCATACAGAGTAAACAAAACTGCCTTGTCACAGATGGTGTGGTAATTAATTGTGTCTAGAGGGTTCATGGAAGAGAAGATATATTGTGAATCTGGAAGGATGGGTAAGATTTCACCAGAGGGAGAAGATGCAAAGGGCATTTCAGTCAGGTATCTACTTAGCATCAGTATCAGGAGAGTCGCTTCATGAGTCAGACAATGACGAGTGACAGGAGGATGCAGGCAGGCAAGGAGAGGAGCTATAATTGCTCCTTTCCTTTTTCTTTTTGGCATTAAAATAAGACAAGCCAAATTAATAAAGCAAAGCAGCGTCAGGAACAACTGAACCGTGACAAAGAACGAAAGTCTAGCTGGAGAAATAACAACCTACAACCCTGAACCACCCTAAATGTCTTCTCCCTGAGGTTAGGATTCTCATCTTCTCTTTTCATACCAGGCACATGGGTCTATCAATTTAGAAAGGAAGGACAACGTGAGCGAAAGGTGACTGATAGTGTATTGGGCAAAGGTTCATCTGAACACTTCAGCGGCGATTCGTTAACTAAGCAGAAAAATGGAGAATAAGCTGGCTTTTAATTAGAACTTTGCTGTAACCAAGAAGGCCTGTTGCTCCCTTCTTAAATGACCCCCCTCCCTCCACCTCTCTGCCAAGGACTCAATGGGATATATTCTGATTTAAGTTTAAGGATAGAAATCTGTTCAAAATAAACTGAAAAGGGGCCTATTTTTAAGGTTAAGGACACAACATTTCAGGGGAAACACAGACACACAACACAAGCTCATTTCCATCACTTGGAAATTGTAAATTAAAGGGTACACTCAGGGGCTGGTCTCGGTGGCACACACCTGCAAGCCCAGCTTTCGAGAGGCTGAGATAGGTGGTTAGAGGCTGAGAATGCAGGACAGAGGCCAGCCTGGGCTACAAGGGAGACCCTATACTAACAAATCAGGTGTGCACGTAAGGTACATGCAGGAGGACCCCTTAGAAAGTGAAAGAGGGAGTGGGTTGTTATCTTCACCAGGCAAGGCACACGCCTGGGCTATTTCAGGTACAATTAGATGCACAGTGATTCTTGCCAGAGGAGACGGTTAAACAGTTCAATATGATAAAAAAAGTACTCTTTGTCCCCCTCTAAGGAGAATCTGGGGCTTCTGGCTTTGACCCACCAGAAATCTTTGGATAAGACAGAATTTATTATCTAGGTAGGGTAGGAACCAATGTAATATTGGGGTTAAGAGTACTGACTCATCTCAAATGCTGGCTCACTATGTGACCTTGGACAGATGACATCACCCCTCTGTTTTTCAGTTTCCTTGTCTGTAAATTGGAAACAATAATTGGTTGTTGTGAACACTAAATGACGACATGTGGGAAGTGCTGCCAACAAGGTAAGGCTTAAAGCATTAGATAGGTATTTCTTATTTTTATAGTTACGCCATTTTATAGAGTCCAAAAAATTCACAAACACCACCCCCACAAAAAAACCCTACAGGAACAAGAACAATAACCCTCCTTATGTCCCCAAATTAACCTGCTATTTAAGTTCACTTAGGATAGCCAAGGATGGATGACAGCATTCGATGGAGCTGAAAACCATTTCCCAGAAAGAAATGCCTTCTAGCTGGTGGTAGTATGGATGGTCAACAGAAGGATCTAGAATCACCCAGGACATAGCTCTCTCGACTCATCAGAGAGAGAGTGTCTAGTTGGATTAACTGAAGCAGGAAGAGCCACTCTAAGTGTGGGTGGCACCATTCTGCAGGCTGGGCTCCTGGATGAAATGAGAAGGTAAGCCAAGCACCAGCTTCTGTGCCCCTCTGCCTACCAACTGTGGATATATGTGACAGTGTCCTCACACTGCTGCCACCATGAATCCCCCCCTCCAGGATGGACTGCACCCCAGAACTGTGAGCCCAAGTAAACCTTTTTTTCTTAAGTTGCTTTTGTCAGGGATTTTTGGTCACAACAATGAGAAAAGTCACCTTGAAATGGTCAAGGCTGGGTCAGACTCTGTTGGACTTACTGATCAGATAGATGTATTTTTGAGGCAAATACATTTGGAAACGGAAACTCTCAAAATAGCTAGAATAACCCCAGAGAGGTCCATATTTAGATGCCTTTTGTCTTGCCTGACATTATCATAAATAACAGCAGTATAACTAATAACAACAACAACAACAACAATAATAATAATAATAATAATAATAATTTTAAAAGTTAATATTCTTCAGCCCAGTAGATGTTAAGGTCTTGACTTAATTGCTTCATTTGTATCAACACATTTAACCTTTGTGGCAAAGATTTGCGGTAAGTGCCATAGCTTTTGGTGGATGAGGTTTTGAGAGGTGAAAACTGTATTCATGTTTGCTTTTTCTGAAGGCCATACACACCAGGCATGTAATATTTATTGAATCTAATTTCTTTGTAGGCTTATTAACAGTTCCTAGCAGAATTCATGTGGTTGGAGTTTTTAGCAGAAAGAAAATTTGGGAGTTTATTTAGAGGACAAACATTTACAGCTGCCTTGCCTATATTTGTCTTTGGTATTTTGATTTCTGCAAAACCATGAGAGTCAGTAATTACAAACAACCTTTGAAGCAGCATGTGAGGTGAGGATACAAATGTTGAATGAGATTTAAAATCCTGGAAATCAGCCTGACAAATGAATATAAGTGATTTAAAATAAACAAACTGTGTTTGGCTTTGGAAAGCATTATTGTAGATATTTTTTATTTCCTACAAAGATTTGATTGCTAATTGTGTTTACCTCGGGACAATATTGTAATTGCTTTTCTGTTTCACGCATGCATCAGCTGACAAACGGAGGTAACAACATCACTGGACAGTTCTGCAAATGTCAGTAGGCCAGTTCGGGGAGAGCGGAGAGGGTCTGAACCCCTGAAGAAGTGGAAAATTTATGCAAAACTCAGCAGCCAATAGTCTGCTTGAAGTAAAATGTGTGAAGGGCCAAGAGGATGCCAAGCACTGAAACAGCCAACTGGAAAGACATAAATGGCAGAGAACACAGCGAAGATACTTCACAGTAGCTGTTATCAGCAACTGCTCATGGAGGGAGGAAAAAAATGGCAGATAATTTTTATGAGCAGCACTTTGTACCCTGAATGATTGGCAGAAAAAGCAGACATCATATTCTAATGCTCCGAGTCAGTCACAGGAAATAAGAACAGAAGAAATAATATTCTTGAGCAATGTATCCCAATTTGCCATATTTAAAATTTAAAGGGCCAGACTCATGAAATGATTATGGCTAGATTAAATGCTTTTCTACATACCAAAGTGAGAAAATGGGCTATTCTGTCTGTCTGTCTGTCTGTCTGACTGTCTGACTGTCTGTCTGTCTGTCTCTGTCTCTATCTCTGTCTGTCTGTATGTCTGTCTCTCTGTCTCTCTGTGATGTATGTGTGTGGTGGGCACAGCACATGTATGCCACACTGTGTGTGGAGGTCAGAGGATGACCTCAGGTGTTGGTCCTTGCCGTCCACCTTGTTTGAAACAGTCTCTTCTCTGTTGTTTGATATTGAGATTCCAGGGATTCTCTTGTCTCTCCCGCCATATTGCTCCTGGAGCCTGGAGAATACAGATGTGGCTACAATGCACAGCACCCAGCTTTTACATGTGTTCTGGAGGCAGGGGGTGGTGAACCCAGTTTCTCATGTGTGCATGGCAAACGCTTTACCCACTGAGACATGGGTAAATGGCTTCTAGTCCTTATAGTGTTGTTATTCACAAGATTCTCTCTATTCAGCAAATACTCATTAAACAGTGACTATGAGAATGGTAAACAGGAGAGGAAACACTGAAATACTAAAATGCAATTTACACGACTCACCATGTAATTATCAATATTTAAATCACTATGAAGAAAAATTATAATGTGTCTCAGAATAGCAAGGAGGACTTGATCTAGACAGGTGTGGCTTGGGAGAAGTGGGAGGAGAGGGAGGAGAGGAACGAGGAAGAGGAAGGAAGAAGGTCTCTCTGAATATGCCACACTTTAGAATACAGGCAGGATATGGAGAAATAGGCAATGCGAGGCCAGTGGTGAGAAGGCCAAGGTTTGGTACGAGGCAGTTAGGTGGAAAGCAAATGTTTGGTTGAGTGTTAGACACGTAGCTCACATGCACGAAGTCTGATGGACAATGCCTTTTAGAAGAGAAATGGCAGAAAATCAGACGTGGACACACACACCTGCAATCCTAGTGTTGGAGGCGGGACTGTAAATTCAGGTTATCATTAGTTCTGTAGTGAGTTTGAAGACAAATCAGGCTACATAAAATCCTGTCTCAAAAAAAAAAATGAAAGAAAGAAAAGAAAAAGAAGCATGGACTATTTCTGGTATGTCTGAGAAGAGGGGATAAAATGAAGGCAGAAGCATTACAAAGTAACAGCATTAGACAGACACAGTATTTTTCGCTGGGTGTATTTCCCTGTGTACTCTGCATTGCAGAATCACAGTACAAGTAGAGGGCTGGCGAGATGGATTAGCATTAGCCTGATGGCCCGAGTTCCACTCCACCAAGGTGGAGGGAGAGAGCTGACTCCACAATGCTGACCTCTGACCTCCAAATGAGCGCCCCGATACATGTGCCCCCCCATCATACACAGAATAAAAAGTAAGATTTCTAAAAGGCACACGCGGTATAGATGTGTTACCTTTGTTCTGAAGGTGACAAGAGGGAGTTCTGTGAATTAAGACCGTAGAAGGTGGCAACCATAAAATGTCAATTGCTCTCCACATTAAACAGTTATTGTGGGGTCAAGTCAACCTTCTGCTGGAAGAACAGGTAACAAACAAAACACCTTCTGAGAGTGGTAGGAATTATAGAGACAAAAACCCCACAACCCTCCAAAAACTCAGATGGCAGATGTAAGGAGGAATTTACTGCTCTCAAATTTATGACTGTATTGTTGCTGCTTTCAGATTCCTCCCCGCCCCCAATGTAGGGGATAAGGAATTCTACAAAGTTTTTTTTGTGCTTAACACTGGATTCTGCAAATAGCCTCTGAGGGGGTCTGACATTAAAAGTAAAAATGAGTTAAAACTTCAAGCTTAAATAAGACCAAGTGTACACACAAAAACTGTGTGGGAGGCAACGCTCCCCAGGCTCAGGAGAGTTTAGAAGACTTGTGAGATCACATGATGTGAACTGTCAGGCAGGGGAGTCTTTGGCAGCTCAACTTATATAATCACATTTTCTTCAGAGCAGATTTCGTATGCAGGTTTTAAAACCACACTAAGATATAAAGAATTGCTCTTTAATTATAAAAACAATTCAACCCTTCCCTGTAGGGTCCTCTCTAACAACTTCCTTGTGGGATGATTTGATGCCATAACAGGAAGTCATAGTTGTCATTCATTTAGGGATGTGTGTGGATTTTTATTTAGCTGAAGATTGTAGATAGGAATATATATCTCATGATTTGTATTTTTAAAAAATTAGATGGATTATGTGAGCAAACCTCGACTGTATAGATCTGTATGGATCATGGCTGCATTGACAGGCCTTTTGTACTTAACAAAATCAAAGGAAAGAAACATACTGCTTTCTCTGCCAATTCTTAATAACTTAATAACTGTGAAATTATGATCTACAGATACATTGACTTCTGAGGGTAAAAAAGTCTCACTCCATCAGGGAGCCCAGTTTATTTGAGTTCTGCTTTATGTCCGTTTGGTAAGTTTAACAATGGGAATAAACAAATCAGGTAATATTGATCGAACATTGTCTATGTGGCAGGCAATAGTCCTAGGGTTTTCTAGGTCATAACTCATTCATATTTGAAGCAACCATTTGAAGTAGGTGCTATTCTTACTTCCATTTTATAGATGAAAAAAAATACTACAAAAATTGGCCAAAGTCAATTAGCATATAATTGTGGTCCGGCTTGGAGCCCGATTTCCTTACAAAATTGTAACATGAGAAAGCACCCCCCCCCAATAAATTTTAAGTTTTTTGTTTTGTTTTGTTTTGCTTTTTGGGTTTCTCTGTGTAGCCTTGACTGTCCTGGAACTTGCTCTGTAGACCAGATTGGCCTCGAACTCAGAAATCCATCTGCCTCTGTTTCCCAAGTGCTGGGATTATAGTCACGTGTTACTATACCCAGGTAATGTTTGATTTTTTAACTGGTTTTAGTGGCACAAATGTTAGTGAGATTAGGGACTAAAGTTCATCGAACAGCACTCTGTAGCAATGCCAGGCTGTAGCTTCCGTTTCCTGCCATGGTTTTGTCAGTGCTCAAGCACAAGATTCTCCTTGCTTTTCTTATCTCCCGAAGTGAGAAAAATCACACATGCATTTGAAGAAATATCCACATAGCTACGTAGTGTCCAGCTTGTTCCAAGTGCATTTGAGCATGACCTCTTTTTTTAGAGAGTATTTTGTGCAATATTCGTTAAGACACAATTTGAAAAATGCCCTATATGTATTCTATGTATACATTCTATATATGTATTCTCATCTTTTACATTCTCATCTTTTTAAACTACTTTTATCTGTGTATCTTTTTAAGGTTTCTGTAATTTCAAATCCAGTGGCCTCTTTCTCAGATCATCTCTCATATCTTCTCAAATAATTTCAGATACTATCTGCCTCCTTTGGGAACATTTACTGTTTATAGTTTTCTGAACACTATTTCTTTCTATTTTCTTTCCCTTCATCGTGTGATTTCTTTGTTAATTTGTTTTTACTGAATTCTTTATTAAAAATTAAAAAAAAATTATATATGAGGGTACTTTGTCTGCAGGTATATGCATCACTTGCATGCAGTTTCAGAAAAGGCCAGAAGAGGGCACCTTATACTTGTAACTGGAGTTAAGCATAATTGCGAACCCTCATATAGCTGAAGGAAATTGAATTTTTGCAGGAGTAGTCAGTGCTTTTAACCACCAAGTCATCTTTGTAGCCCCTTATTTTTATTTTTGATTGTGTGTGTGTGTGTGTGTGTGTGTATTTCTGAGTACATGCTTTATCCACATGAGACCAATGTCTTGAGACCAGAGCTGTGGGATCCCCTGGAGGTGGAGTTACTGTAAACTCCTTGACTTGAGCTCTGGGAACTGACCTGCTCTCAAAAGTAGTGCATGCTCTCCACTTCTGAGCTATCTCTCCACCCCCTGTCTTTACCTAACTTTTAAAAGCTAGTAATCTTTAAGGTCCCATCCATCACTGTCTTATCTTCTGCATTGTCAAATCTTGGAGTCTCCATGCTTCTTGGCATGGTATATATTTTGCCCCGACGATGCCCACTTTGTCTCCATCTAACTCACCTGACAGGAGGGTAAAAGTTTGATTGGAATGAAGACTTGTGCTCCTGCTCACTCTGATTACCAGGGTCAGGTTTGGAATCATAGAGGTGGTCCCAAAGCTCTATCTGTTGGAGATAACCAGGAAATTCACATAAATAAATGCAGTGTAAATTGTAGCAAATAAATTCTGTAGATAAGGCTAAAAAATTTCCTGTTTTAATGGGGATACTGTCTGTCTTAGTTACTTTTCAGAGGCTGTGAAAAAAAATGCCCCAACATAAGCAATTTAAGGGAGGAGAGGTTTATTTTGGCTCATAATTCCAAAGTATAGTACAACGTGTCCAGGAAGCCACGCCAGTGTCAGGGACAGCACAGAAGCAGGAGCAGGAGGATGACTAGTCACATTGCATGTACACTCAGGAAAAAGATGAATGCATGTTGCTGCTCAGATTCAAGAATGGTACATCCACAGTGTGAGAGTCTCCCTGCCTCAGTTAACAATTCGAGAATGGTACCATCCACAGTGTCAGAGTCTCCTGCAAGCATGCCCAGAGCCCATCCCCCAAGTGACTCTCCATCTCAGCAGGTAGGCAGTTGAGATTAACCACAACACTGTCTATACTTTAATACAAGGTACACTTATTGTAAAAACATCAACATCATCATCAACAACAACAACAGCAACTTTATTAGCATGTACAACTTTGGTTCCTAATGATTAAAAAAAATGATTTTCCAGATACTAATTTTTAAAAGATTGCTTTACCACTTGATCACAGAAATGTATTTTGGTGCTCGAGGTTAGTAAAACAGAAGTCATGTTCATCTGAAAGTTTTTCTCAGGATAAGGTGTCGCCCAAAGGTTTCTTTTCTGTGCATAACGACACTGCTCGACCACCTCGGAAATAATTTTGGTAATCTCTGAATGTCATTTTCTATTTTGGGAAACATTAAATGTTTTCCTTATTCTTTTGCCATTTCCCCAAATGGCGTGCTAGCTCTCTTTTTACATCTCTAACATTTAAAATTGAAGATTAAATTAAACTTTAAACAAGATCAAACTTCAAATTGAAATTCATTAAGACAAATCCGAATTTTAAATGAAGTTGAAATTCAATTAAATAAAATGCTTAAATGAAATTAAATGTAGATTTAAAATTTAAATTCATCTAAAAAGAGGCAGAATTAGTTAAAACCAACGTAGCTCACATGAGACTAAAGATATGATTTTTTTTTTTTTTAGAAGGAGCTAGGTTATCTTGCCTTGATTTGAAGCAATTTACAAATTTGATTTTCCATGAATACATAAAAACAATGAGAAGAAATGACTGCCATGGACCAAATGTGAACGACGGGAAAGATAGGCACAAATTGAATTAGTTAATACCATAAGCAATAACAGACAAGTGCTACAGCTGTCTCAATGCAACATGACATCTGAAGAAGTAACACAAGCCAGGATAAATGCTAATTCCCATGTGAAAACTAAGAATTCATTTGCTACCTGCAGACTAGGTCGTATGAAGGCATCACATGAACATATTCCTTATACAATTCTTAAAATTATCTTTGTTAATTCAATGTATTTGATGGGTTGTTATTCAGGGAATCGGCCATTTGATGAAGTTATTTTTGGTGATTTTATTTCATTTTCTTGCTTGTCTGCCATCACAAAACTGCCTAGGACTTTCAACTAGTTCTCTAATGTCTATATCTTTTATTAAATGGATGATCTGGCAGTGCCCCCCATCCCGCTGCTTTTTCCATGTGTATGTGGTGTGTGTGTGTGTGTGTGTGGGTGTGTGTGCGTGTGCTGGTGTTCATCATGTGTATACACATGCATGTGAAGGCAAAAGGTTGATGCTTCTCCCAGCTTGATCACTCTTTATCTTGTGCCTTGAGGCAGGCTCTCTCACTGGAACTCAGATAGTCTAGCCAGCCAACCTTGCTTGCAGATGCCCTGTCTCACAAGTGCAGATCCCAGCTCATTCTTGTGTGGCAAGTGGAATGACTATCCATTCTTATAACTCAGGTGTCTTAAGCTTCTTTGGCTGAGATCTTCTGTTTCCCAGACCGACATTATCTATTCCTGGATGCTCAGAAACTCTCTAAACTCAAGATTGTCAAGACCAGTAGGTACAGTTTTCCCATCCCTCATTCACTGCATCTTTTATAGAATGTGATGGTCTTTGGGGTTCTTTTAAGGACATGCCACCACTGCTCATCTAATGAGAGAACATCAGAAACATCTGTGACATGTCTCCATCTCCAAACTCAGTCTGTCACTTGTCACTGGTTTTTCTATTCATTTTCCAAGGTGTCTTCAATATTAGTCCCCACAGCCAGCAATCTAGTCCAAGCTACCTCTATGTTCTGTGAAAGATGTTGTAATCTTACCTAATATGCAGTGAAGATCAAGTTTTCACACTTGAAAGTGTAGAACGGAGGTCAGCACCAAGTCAGCACATAGTAAATGTATGAACATTAATAAAGCCATTATGCTTTGTTTCATTTATTCCATGTTTTCTTAAGGTTTAGATATTTAATAGATTTTGTAAACAAACAGGTATATCATTTACTTATTAAAAACATTTTCATGGCTTCCTATTGGATTTAAGACTCAAATTTACAATGTGGCCTATAGGTTTTAGTCCCTACATACTTTTCTATGTTTTGTGGCCATGGCTTCCTCTGGTTTTTCAGGTCCCTAGAGATTTTGCAGTGGACTTGCATGTGTGTGGCTCTCCCTGCATACCCCAGCATCCATTGTCTGTGAAATGCTTCTCCTTTCCTTAAAAACAATTTTTTTAGAGCACTTTAATATTCTCTGCAATATTGAGAGGACAAATAGTCTACCCATCATCTCCCTCGTTAGTCTACACCTGACCCATCTATTTTCTCCCTGTTGACTCTCATCGACCCATATTCTTTTCCTTCAAACACTACTTACACTTCATGCAGGCGACATTTGTTCTGCTTTGTTTATTCTGCTTATTATTTTCTCCCCAAGCTAATCTAGTGCCTGACGTTCAGAAGGTGTTCAGTAAACATTGCTCATTGTGTTTGAATGGCGTATAATAATAAAACCCTATACAGTCTCTGGGTAAAACACAGATAATCGCCATCGCATGGCTTTAAATGGCTAAAACAAAAGTAGTCATAATCCTGCTGCTAGTTCCTGCCTGAGACATTCAACTCAGTGAGCTTTTAGCCACTGTTATTCAGTAGCTCTTAAAAAAAAAGCCACAGATACTGTACTAAGTTTACACGTTGATGCAAGTACAATTACTTTGTTATTAATTATAGGGATTATTCTGTATTTCTCCATGTTTGTTCTAAAATCTGCAACGCTTTCTCCCCCCCAAACCCAGGTTTGCCGTAACTGTGATGCGCATTTGCCACAAGGGGGCAGAGGCAGACAAACATTCTGTTCAGCTGGGCTATTTTGAAAACTATTCTTTGACAAAACATTTGAAGCATTATTTCTTCCTTCAGTTTCTCTCTTCATTTGCTATTCAGTTTAAACTATGTTTAAAGTACTCCATGTAAGCCCCTTCGTGAAGAGTATGTCTTTCCAAGCACAGTCTGCATAACATCGAAGGACGGAACGATCTGTCACCTCAGTGCATTAAGTAATTTTACTGTGACAACAGTTACATGAGCCTGTGTGTCATTGTCCGCTGGAAAGCATCATAGTTAGAACCCATTTTTGTCTTATTATAGTTGCTCCTCCCTCCACACACATGTGTTCACACGTGCATTTATACGTTGGCTGAGAGAAAAGAAGACCCACTCAGAGGGAAGAATCACTTAGGGAGTGTTAGGAAATTAGTGTTACAGAACCAACTGATAAATCATTATTATTATTTTCCTGCCTGATGTGAATTAACATATCCATCCTCATGATGAGTGAGAGAAACACACCCAGTATCTATTTTAGATTTGTCCTATAAGTAGCTTGGATGACAGACTTTACATTAGCCATCTAAACATTTGACTGACCTTGTTTTATGGGTTATTCTGGCATTTTCTACTCTGTAAGTGAAGAAAGAGCCCATTCAATTTAGAGTTGAATTTTGAAAATGTTAAGCTTAGAGATAATGATAATGAGATGATTTATGTGCGAACAGATGCCTCAGGGGGAAGTTTAGAAGAAAAAGTTATTTTTAGAAAGAAAATCAACAGCAGAGAGAATGAGTGGAGTCACTGATTGGGATCAGGAACCAGGACGATCTGGGAAGCGCCAGAGATGAACCGTATCAACATGGATGTTGGGCGTTCAAGATACTGCATAGTCTCCATCTGAACTTCTGTTGTTGGTTCTTTTCTGATATCTCCAGCCAGGTTACATTCTGCTCCCCTGACCTATTTTCTCGTTGGAAAGGAATCTGCTTTTGCACACCTCTATGTCTGCCCTTGCTCACTTTCTCCGTCTGGAGGAACACTTCCTTCTGCTGTTTCCATTTGTCTCCAGGAAGTGCAGATAAGTGGACATACCTGACATTCTCCCTGTCTTAAACCCTTGGAAGATATTATCAATAGATTATATGTTTGTCTTCCTTCCCAACAAATCTAGTCTTGATGTCCTCACCACAGCTTCCCAGAGCATCTCAAATCCCAAAGCCAATTATTTACAGAGGGCATATCAGATGTTTGTCATTTTGGTGACTAAGTCCAAATTGATTGCTGAAGTAAGACCAGGACTGAGCAGCTTTGGAGAATGTAGTTTTCATTTGAGGATAAATCTAGAGAAACAGAATGACATCTTGTCCAAAGATGGCTGTATAAGGAAGGATACATCGTTTCATCTGAGGGTAAGAAAATGAAATAACTTAAAACATCATACAATTCTATTAATATAAGCCAGGCTGAATTGGAGTATTGATCTGTATGCACCATGGGAGAGATATGTTTATTTTGCTTCTCATTGTACCCCAACATTTAGTCAAGGGGCTAACATGTGTCAGGTTCTCAGTAATGCTGCCTGACAATGAATGATAATATGGCCAATACTATACTTCACGCCGTAGCATTTCTCCTTTAAGTGAGATAGTCCTATACTGTAAGCTGGTGACTATTCTGCAGTAAGAGTCCCAGAGAAGTCAAAGGGCAAGCTCTTTTTGAATAGCAATGACTTCTTAGAAGGCATCAACAGAAAGATACAAGCCACAAGAACTAGGAAAATCTGTGAGTGGATTTTCTAGTCTATTTTGTCTTCAAAGCGTTAAAAAATCATATAATTCAAAGAATTTGGGGAAAAAAGGAAAAAGAAAACATTATCATGTATCAATATGAATACTTGTAAGTAGTACCTAAACTATTAGCTATCAGTACTCTTCTGGGAGCCAGTCTTCGTAAGAAGTAGTTCAGATCTTCAATTCTAGAGAAGAAATATTTTAAATGCTTCCAACAGTATGAAAATTTCTGTTTCTAAAGGTCAGGTAAATCACAGGTTAATTCCTCTTTGCAGTGGGATTTAAAACTAAATGCAGAAGACTAAAAAGTCCTCTTCACACGGCCGTGAAAGACACGAGTGATTTAAAGCTTAAAACTTGGAGGCACAGAAGCAAATGACTTCTGGGCCACTTGTGTATATAGTATGATATAGTTTTATCTCAGTATGGTAGAGGTATGAGGATGAGAATTCAAGTTCATCCTTGACCTTGAATGTATATAGCAAGTTCAAGCCTAGCTTGGATGACATGAGACCCTGTCCGGAAAGAGAGAGAGTAAGAAAGCATAATCATGAGAGAGCAATGGTGAGCACTGAGTGTGAGGGAGAGAGGGAAGGAGTGAGGGGATAAGTGTGAATCAATCAGGTGCTTGGGAGCTAATTATTGATCTATGCTAGGCAGAATCTTCCGTAGACTCTTTCTCTGTCTGAGCTGCTCATTGGGCCGTCGTGCTATGACAGCAGTATCCTCTCCTTGTGTTGCCTGATAGAGTAGCCACTGGCTACACATGGAAGTGCGTACCCAAAGTCTGAGTAGTGCAAGTCAGAGACTGAGTTTGTAATTCTATTTTAAAAAAGTAATTAAAATTTACATTTCAGTAGGTACATGTGCCCAGAGGCTACTGAATTGGAAGGCATGGGGCTAGAAGAATGAATGTTTAATTAAAGCGCTGGAGCTTTTGAGATGAGCTGTTGATGATTTACATCAAGACACCAGAGGAAACTAGGGAAACTAGGGCTGAAGAGCCACCGCATTGGAGCTTCACAAGGCAGAGAGCTGAGCATCTCCTTTGTGTGGGACTCCATGCAGGACATTTCACAGCTATTTCAGGGACTGCTAATGATGACTCTGGGAGCAAAGATTCTATTTCACATTGGAAGCAAAGCATCAAATATTGAAATGTCCTCAGTGGAAATTTGGATAGAACTTAAACTCATCTTATTTTAATAGCTTGCTAGAAAATTTAAGTGATTAGAAGAGAATTATGGGTGTGATTATGATTATGTATTGCGAGTCAAGATTAAGGTTAGAATGAATGCTGCATTCAAGTATTTGGAATTTCTGAGTTCCTCATGGAGAGGCTAAGATGAATTTTGATTTCTTTCTTTTTAATTTTCCTTTCTCTCCCCCCAACTTTCTTTTTTATTTTTGAGACAGGGTCTTACTACGTAGGTCTGGTTGGCCTGGAACTCACTCTGTAGACCAGGCTGGCCTCAAACTCACAGAGATCTACCTACCTCTGCCTCCTGAGTCCTAGGATTAAAGACATGTGTCATCTTGCCTGGTCTGATTTTGTGTTTGAAAAAGGGTCTCAATTTTCTTGCTCAGGCCCCTGAAGATCTTGGATCATAGGCATGTGCCACCATGCTCAGCTCATAGACTGTTTTTTCTTCTCTTTTCTTGCTCTTCTTTTCTTTTCTTTTTTCTTTTTTCTTTCTGAGTTTTTGAGACAGTTACAACTGGGATAGTCAGTTGTAACTCTGAATGTCCTGGAACACACTCTGTAAACCAGGCTGGTCTCAAGCTCACAGAGATCCACCTGCTTCTGCCTCCTGAATGCTGGGGTTAAAGGAGTGTGCTACTACCTCCCCTGTTATACAGACCATTCTTTGAGGTATCACAAAGGTCCAAGCTAATAAAGAAAGGGCGAAGATGCTGAGATCAGGCAAGCACTGCCTCAGCACGGTCGTTCTCTTTGCTATTTCCATTAGAAGTGCTGATTTCTAAGTATACTTAGCTGCAATATTAGGGTTGGATACTTTGATGGTATTTTCTCCACAGTAATGCTTGCTGACCTGATCTAACCCGAATTTCTTATTATGTGATGTGGTATTCAATGGTGAATGTGAATCAAGGTCATTGCTCTGCTGTGATAGCTTTGGTAATATTAGAAGACATATGTGGTACTTTGAATGAGAATGCCCCTCCCATAGGCTCATATGTATGTTTTAATACTTGGTCTCCATTTGGTGGAATGGTTTGGGAAGACTTAGGAGGTGTGGCTTTGCTGGAGGAGGTTTCAAAAGATTCCTGCCATTCCAAGTATGCTCTCTTTTTACCTCTTACTTACTGATCAAGATGTGAACTCTCAGCTGTTCCTGCTGTTATAACTTTGATTCACCATAATGGACTCTAACCTTCTGAAATCATATGCCTAAGTAAAACCTTTTATAAGCTGCCTTGGTCATGCTGTTTTGTCACAGCAATAGAAAAGTGACTAAGATAGCATGCTTTTCTGTATAGAAATATTTATTTTTCTCTTAGTTTACATTAAGATGATAGTAGTGGTGTCTACACATCTAGCTGATCATGGAGCTGGAGCTGGGCATGGTATTAATGATAGGCAAGATAAGAATTTGAAAGCTCATTCATCTGCTGGACATAAAGTGCAGCTGTTTGTTCAGTATGCCCCCTTTTCCTATGCACAGAGAATGGGATCCGGGTCCTTATACATGCCAGCCAAATTCTAGCTATTTTTCTGTGTATGTATACATGTTTGTCAACACATCAAATATATAAAAAAAACACACAAAAGGTTGAGATTTAATCACTTTAATTTATCATTCTTTTAACAAATGTGTACATTCTATGGGCTTACCTTTAAGCAGTTGTCTTTTCTTTCCTGCTTTATTTTTGACTGTCTTCTTAGAAATGTTTGTTTCATGCTTCAAAGATGTTTGCAAAACCAAGTAGAAATTCTTTGAAAGCAAACACTTCGCTTTTGTGTCAGATTGTAGTTTTTATTCATAACAACTGGGGACATGGAGAGCAGAGAGAATTTTAGAGTTATAGAGAGAAGATTAGATTCTTTAGCCTGAGGCCAGGGAAGAAGATATTATATCTGTAGAACAACTCTGGCCTGCTTGGTCACACTTTGGGGAAATGGCAGGACTCAACGGGCTGGTACCAAGTCATGACATTCTCATGTCTAATGAAGATTCTAAGATCTAGCCTGTGTACCAATTTCTTACAAGTTGAAAAATCTGCTCTGAAGAGAGGCTGCTAAGACTCAAGAAGTAACACCAATAAACTAATTGGTTTTCCATCTTAGACTTGGGTAGAATCATTACTTTGGTTTGGCACTCGTTCACTATCTGGGATAAGTAGCTTTTTGTGTTGTGTCTGCCCAGGAAAAGTCTCACATGACACAAGCTGAACAGAAAGATGTTTTAGGCCATAGGAGACAGTGATGTCATGGAAAATGGGCTTCTTTGAAGCAACTGGTAAGAGCTGAGGAGGGAAGAGCCTTTGTAGTGCAGTGTTTTGGAAGAGTAAGAGTCTCCCCTTAGATTCTTTATGCCACTAAGGAAGGAGGAGAGCAGATAGTAATAATAACTGGGATTAGAATTCTCACCAGATGGGTGGGATTTTGATTTAAATGGATTAAGCAAGGATTTGACTGAAATCAATGTAAAGAAAACAAAACAGTGTTTTATTTCTTGCACATTGCATCTGGATTTGTGAATTAAGGCTTCCACCTGCTGACATTCTAGCAAGAAGCACAAATGTTAAGTAAATAATTACTACTCTACAAAGGGAGAGCTCAGGGTGTTCGTAAATATAGTAGAATGAAGGCTGGTTTGGAGTATGTTTTTGAGCAGGATGGATTAGGAAGGAACTGGTTCTCAGGGAACTGACATTTCAGCTTCTACCTACAGAATAAATAAGTTAGCTTGGTGTGCTGGTTATATTTGTCAAAGACACAAGATAGAGTAACCTCAGCACGTCTGTGGGACATGTCTTGATTAATGATTGAGGTGGAAGGGCTCACTGTGGGCAGTGCCACCTCTTGGGTAAGCGGTACTAGGCTGTATAAGAAAGCAGGCTGAGCAAGCCATAAGCAGTGCTCCTCCATGGTCTCTGCTTCATTTCCTGCCTCTAGGTTCCTGCCTTGAACTCCTGCCCTTGGTGATGGATTATAACCTATATGCTAAAAACTAACAAACAAACAAATACCAATGTACCCCCAAATCCCCCTAAAAAGCCACCACCAATAACACAACCAAACCAAACCAAACCAAATCAAACCACCCCAAAACGAAACCTTCCTTTTTCCAAGCTGCTTTTGGTCAGTGTTTTGTCAAAGCAACAGAAAACAAACTGGAATACTTAGTTAATGGGGTGTTGGAGAATATTGTATGTTGGAAACAGTTTGTAGGAATGTCTTGAGATGGAAAACTGCTTGGACCAATGTGGCCAAGGAAAAAGGGCAAAGAGAGGTAGAACTCCAATTGAGCCAGTCACATCAGCACACAGTAAGCAATGTTTATACGGGGATGTAGAAAACCACTGACGGATTTTTAAATTGAGTAATATAATAGTCGGAATTTTCTAAGGTTAACTATGACTTCAGGTTGGGGAGTAAATAAAATAGTGACAAATAAGATTTAGAAGATCAGTTGGTATGTTTCATAAATATAATTGGTTGGAATAGAGTGTAGCAGGAAGAGCGGTGAAGAGCTTGTGAAGAAGATTCTTTTAGGAGGTAGCATCAATGCAGCCAGTGACTAATGTTGTAATACAGGACATGAGATGGAGGCACAAAATGTGGAAAGATTTGCTGAGTTTCTAGCTTGAGCAACAAGGCAGAAGAACTGAGATTATGGGATTAAGAAACCTGAATATATTTTGGGTTTGCTTTTTAGCACAATGAGTTTGATAAGAGTTGCCTGTCAAGACAATGCTGCTGTCTCTTTAGGAACTATCTTACAGGACTATCAGAATGCAAGTGCTGGCCAGTGTCTGAGCTAGGCAATGGCAGAGAGGGCGAAGGGACTAGAGTTTCACTGTAGGGTGGGGGATTTCAGCCTTAGTGGAATGGGAAGTTCCTTGGTCAGGGTCTGACAGAGTTTGTTCAAGGTTTATTCTGACATTTCCTTATCAGACTAAAGTAGTTATCATGAGTGCTGTACTTTCCAATATGGATGAATTAAAGGTAGATTATTTTTTATTTCATCAGATACATTAAAATAAAGTTTTAAAAAGTAAATTCAAATGGAGTTGAACAACTGCTACTGGCAATTAAAAACATAGCTTCAGAGGCTGGGGATACAGCTCAGTTAGCAAAGTGCTTGCCGTAGCAAGTATGGGGACTCAAGGTCAGGTCCAAGACCCTGAGAAATAGGTCCTGCAAAGCAACATCTGAGGCTAACCTTTGACCCTCACGTGCACATCACCTCACACATACGTACATGCATATACAGACACACATGACCTTAATAATTTTGGCATTCCCCAAAATGGCCAGAGATAAATTTTAACACTGATGAAATTCATTCTGATTCCCAAAGGCCAAGAACCCAATGAATAAATGTTCTGATTCAACCAACAAACAGAACTCTTGGAAACTGGTGAGCGTCAGCCGACCAGGGATTGAGATCTTCCTTCCTGCCAGATACAGTGGCATCAAAAATTATTAACACAAACCATGGGCATACCATCAAGTTGCTATGAAGATAGCTCAGTCCACACACTTTCCCGAATGCTCAGCCATCATCCTTGTGCAGAAGCCATGAGCCAGATGAACAACTGCATAGTTAGAAGGGTTTTCAAGTCTGAATTGTAATGACAGTGACAAGCTGCATAGCTGCCCCTCTGTTTACCCCCTGTATTTCAGACACTCTTATTGCTAAGGCGGGCACTTTCTTTGTGACATAAGTGTCACAAAGCTTCTCTTGGGTTGCAGAATTATGTATCAACAAGCTTGTCTTTAAGCAAGGTATCACTGTAGAGATTGAGTATTCATGGAATCATACCTTCTCTCTCTCAAAAAAAAAGTGAAATGGGAATAGAATAATTGCTCCAGGAAGGTGGTAAGCATTAAGAGATTATTAAAGTTTTCAAACTCCTTGTCAAATGGTTAATGGGAATCATTGTCTGAGCACGGATGCTTTGAGAGGCAGTGGGATCTGTTTCCTTGAGGCATTTTGTGTTTCACTAACGACATTTGTCTTACTCTGCTTTGCAGTAAGGTTGAATGGCAACTTTCCTCTATTTTGGATAAGTATCAAACTTCAAATAGCTCACAGGAAGGAGTTAAGTACTTTCTCTGTGCCTACCACAGCTGGCAGCATTTGGACCAAATATGCTTACAGAGTTGCTTGCAGCAGGAGAGAAACAGTTGGCTGGGGGAGATTTTTCAAAATGGAAAGAAAAGAGCAGGAACAAGGAAGCCTATTGTTCCCAGCAATATGGTCTTCCTTGTGGCCTTGTTTTTTGACATCTCTTCCTGCCTGTAGCACCAGCTGAGCAAAATGCTTCAAGTGGGCAGAAATGGGTATCAAGTGTAGTCAGAGGAGACAGTGTGACTCTGTACCGGGCTTCATTAGCTAGCAAGGTATGGAGAGGCTAGTCTGCTCAGTAAACAGTAGCAGAAATAAATAGGGCAAGTGTGCTAGTCTTCAAGGGGCCCTAACATCTGGTCCTGTGTCTGGCTGTCTCTGTTGGGTGAATGGTTGGGCATTAGTTTCTTTTCTGTTGTGATGAAATACCCAGACAAAAAGGAACTTATCAGAGAATGGGTTTATTTTGGTTTGCAGTTTCAAAGGGATAGAATCCATCATGGGAAGACAGAAAGAAGGAGCAAGGAGCTGAATGATCACACTGCATCAGCACTCAGGGAACTGAGAGTGAACATCAAGTAAGTGACAGGCTATAAACCTGGAAAGCCTGTCCTCAGTGACATACTTCCATTGGCAAGGCTCTGCCTCCTAGTAGTTTCTTAATCTTACTGAACAGTACGGTCAGCTGGGGACCAAGTGTTCTGATACATGAGCATATGGGGAACACCTTATAACCTAACTACAACAGGATGTGAGGGTGAGACAGCGCACAAAGCAGCCTGGCTTATTGTAAACACTGTATGATTGTCAGCTGTTGTCATTACTTGTCAGGGTGATTAAAAAACCCAGAGAAGAGTGATGGCCAATCAAGTCATTTAAAGAATGACTACCTGGGAAAGTAAGCACATTCATTATGTCAGGTATTTTGCTAGGTAATTTATATGTTATCTCCCTCCAGAAGTCATAGTATATACACGTGGAGTTAGGAACATGTCTCTATTTGTTATTTTTGTATTGCTGCAATAAAACACCATGACCAAAAGCAACTTAAAGAAGAAAGGGTTTATTTTCCCTTATGGCTCTAGTGGAATAGAGACCAGAGTGGTGGGGGATACATGGCAGCAGAAGCAGGAAGACCATATTTCATCTGTACACAAGGAGTTTGGAGAAAAAGACCCGGAAGTGGGGCAAGGCATAAGCTGTCCGAGTTTGCTCCCAGCGAGGCTGCATCTATCTCCTTTAGGTTCTACAACCTCCTTAACAGCACCACCAGCTGGGGGCCAAGTATTCCAAAGCATAGTCTATGTGGGACATTTCTCATTCAAATCACCAGAAAATCCACTTTACAAAGTGTTGTGATTTGGGTCTTAAATCATGTGTTAAAGGATTGGGTCCACTGTTGGAAGGTGATTGATGCATCCTTTAGGAGGTGGGATCTAGTGGAAGGAGGTTTGATCTCTGTGGGTATGTCCTTGAAGGGAATATTGGGTATCTGGTCCTTCTCTCTATTTTCATACTACTTGTTATATACTGGGGCATTTTGCTCTGCTACAAACTTTCCACTAAGACGTTCTGCCTTACCACAGATCCAGTGTGTGTGTGTGTGTGTGTGTGTGTGTGTGTGTGTGTATGGAAAGCTGGCACATAGAGAAATTTGGACACACAGAGATAGCAAAATAATTTGTCCAATGATACAGCCTGTCTATTGAAGTAAATTGAAGATTGAAGTCTATCTATTATAGGATGCTTCTAAAAGTTAAGTCTTTTAAGATGCTAAAAGATCTGTGTTAGAGGAACATGGATTGGCAAGGAAGATGTGGGACTTTGGATCCTAAAGAGAGGAATATTGAAGTGTCAATACAGGGTCTCAGTTCTTGGAACAAAGCAAACAGGCCTCCACAGCCCTTTCCTGACTAAACTGTGTGTGCAATTGGGGGCTTATTTTAGTTTTTATCTGTTGCTGTGATAAGCATAAACCCTATGACTAAAAGAAACTTGGGGGAGGAAAAGGTTTATTTGGCTTATACTTCCGGGTCATAATCCATCATTAAGAGAAGTCAAGGCAGGAGCTAAAGGTAGGAACACATATAAAGGAGCCATGGAAGATTGCCACTTACTGGATTACTCTCTGATTCATTCACTCACCCACTCGCTCAGCTAGCTCTCTTATCCATTCTAGGCCTATGTGCCTAAGGGTCAATTATCAATTGATCAGTTATCAAGCAAAATACTCTCTCACAGGCACAGCTACAGGACAGTTTGACCTAATCTGATCCTCGTTGGAGTTTCCTTCTTCCCAGGTGAATCTAGGTTCTGCCAAGTTGACAAAAATCAGCACAGAGATTTATTTGGATGGTCTTGATTATGAAACTACTTACATCTCAAGATATCTTGAAAATGACTTTCTTTATATGTTCAGAGTCTCATACAGTGTCTGTCACTCAGTAGGCACTCATGTATTTGTTGAATGAATGAGTTCATCAGACCAATCCCAGAAATGGATGGTACAGCCCACAGAGGTTTAGAAAGGGTAGCAAAGCACAAGGTGAATTGGCAACACCTCAGCAACAGCTTTTTACCAGTAGAGTAGATTGTGTTACAACCATCTGTTAGATCAACCACTTAAATAGAGTGTTCTGTACATCAGCTTATGGACACACCCATTCATCTTCAGCTCTGTGTCCCACAAATCCTCAGAGCAATACCTTTCATAGAATAGAAGTTCATAACTTTTAATATAGATTTATTTTAAAAACTCAGCTAATAGTGTGTGATGGCCAATATTGATTGTCACCTTGACAGGTCTGGGAAAATGGAACCTTGGTTGAGGAGCTGCTTCCATTAGACTACCCTGGGGGCACATCTATGAGGCATTTTCTTTATTGCTTATTGATGTAGGAGGGCCCAGCCCACTGTGGATGTTACCACCCTTAGGCAGGTGAACCTGGACTATAAGAAAGGTAGCTGAACATGATCCTGGAAGCAAGCCAGTAAGCAGCATTCCTCTGTGATCTCTGCATCAGTTCCTGCTTTCCGGTTCCTGCCTTGAGTTTCTGCTTTGGATTGTAGCCTGTAAGCTGAAATAGACCCTTTCCTCTCCAAGTTGGTTTTGTTTAGTATTTTAGCATAGCAATGAAAAAGCAAATAAATAATGTATGATATTCTATCTTTTCATATAAATTAATATTTCTGTAGTTATTAAATTGTGGTGCATCATTGCCTTTGGGTCTCAATGTATGGATGAATGTATTACAGTGTTAAAGCTCTGGTTCATGTCTAAGTCACATCAAGAGTCTGGATACAAAGTGAACAGTAGAAATAATTCTAGGTTAGTTCTAGGAGGAATACTGTGCATGATATAGATACAGTTCAATCTACAATATTATGCTTTAAAAAACTTTAGCCCAATCCTACTGTCCACATTAGAACTATTCTTATAATTGGACAAAACTAGCTAGTTGGCCAACATTGTTCTAATAACCTCACATAGTTTAGATTTGACAACACACACTGACACAAGCAAAGAAATACTTAATTATGTCAGGAATTTACTAGGTAATTCAGATAAAGATGCTGGTAAGTGACATTAAGTACCTGGTGCTTTTTTTTTTTTTTTTACTTATTTGCTTATTGATGTATGTATGTATTTATTTATTTTTGAGTAGATTTCCACTTACATCAAAGTTGAGGGGGCAAGAGATTTCTCATATAGCACTTGGTTACAGACTTATGAATCTCTAGTCTTCTATCAGATATCAATCTCTCTCCTCATTACGTGTTCTAGTTAATAAAGGACTATCTGAAAGTTGAAAAGGAAAAGTTATAAAGAGCAATATAATGCAAGCAACAAGAAGATGGACTTAACCTTTCTCACTACAGCATCTAGGAAGAGTCTTCTGTGTGCTTGTTCCTGGGAATGAGGGTGTGGTGTGGTGGTGTGTTTTAGGTTCCCTTTTCTTTTAAACTTTTAACACATTTCACTATACTTTCAATAAACTTCTTGCAACCCCCCCCAACAGTGCATGATCTAGATGTTTCCATTTTGTATCATAATGAGAAAAGGAATGAAGTGAGAGTGAAAGGGAGGGAAGGAAGGAGAGAGAAAGAGAGAGAGATTGATAAAGAGAGGAAGACACACACACACAGATTGAGAGAGGAAGAAGAAAGAGAGAGAGAGAGAGAGAGAGAGAGAGAGAGAGAGAGAGAGAGAGAGAGAGAGAAAAGAAGAAGAGGAGAGGAGAGAGGAGAGATTCTATATACCTTGCTGGTTGTGGGAACAAGAAGGCACTTCCCTGCTGTAAACTTATTAACACACACACACACAGTAAACCACACCTGTTTCACTTTCTGCCTTCAGCTTTCTCCTATAATGGCCAGTTAAGCATGTTCCTCAGCTAATCAATTATGCTTACTTAATTAGCATTATGAAATCTTTCCGATTTTTGTTTTTTCTTATTGAAAAATTGTTTCGTATAATACGTTCTGATCATGCTTTTTCTTTTCTCCTACTCCTCCCAGATTCTCCCCATCTCCTAATCCTCACAATTCCATGTCCTTTCTCTCTCTTTTTAAAAAGCAAACAAAAATTCAAACTAACCAACCAACCACTACTACCACCAATGGCAAAAAAACCAGGAAACACACACACACACACACACACACACACACACACACACACGGGGAAGAGACAAGAGAGAGAGACCAAAACATACAAGCAAAAGATCAATAAGACAAAAAATACCCAAACAATGCAATTTGAGACAAAAAGTCTATCAAAATACCACTAACTTCATTTTGTGTTGGTTGCCTACTTCTGGGCGTGGGGCCTACCTTGAATCATGGTTAATATATCCAGTGAGACTCCTTTGGAGAAAACTAATTTTTTCCCTTAAAGCTATAGATAGCTTCTTGGTTAGGACTGGGAGTCCATATCCATCATTCTCACAGTGCTGGGATACCTTTTGGCTTGAACCTATGCATGCTGCTACTGTCTCTGAATTCACTGTGCATCAGTCCTGTTTTGTCTGGAGGATTTGTTGGGAAAAGCACTACTCAGGTCAGACAACTGTAAGCTCAATGGGATGAAAGTATCCAGAGCAGAAGGGGGAAGACAGGTGGAGAGAGCTGCAAGGTTTCTTTCAATTTCCACTAATTTAGGATTTGGCTTAAAGAGCAAAGAAGTTCAAACCTGCTGAACTCATCTGCCATCTGTGGCTCTGATGTGGCATTTAGGAGAATAGAAACACAGGCTAGAAGATTGACAAGACCACATATAAATACACACACACACACACACACACACACACGATATATACATATATATATCATATATAATCATATATATGCATATCTATCATATCTATATAATCATATATATATTGTGTGTGTAAGCGTGTATATGATATATGTGCATGTGTGTGTGTGTGTATTTGTATATCTCAGAATTTAGGGTTTTCCTTCTGTGGCTTATAAGCTGAGGTACTTTGGAAACATTTGGTTTCCTTTTTTGCCTACTTGTGCTGCAAAGCATCACTTTTAAAATACAGATGGTACATTTTATATTGGAGGTGACCTTTGTGGATTAATCAGACCTCATTTCCTAAGCTTCTCCAAGAGTTGAATCATTAAAAAATATAAACATTGATAATTATTGATTATCTAACAAAAGGGAAAGAAAGGCAAATTAAAACTCCATTTAAATGGCTGATTTTTTTAATGAGATCTCAGGTGTTCTTGTTAGCCCCCGTTACCATGGGGATTATTTACTGTTGAGAGGGAGTTCAGAATACCAAAGGAAAATGCACTTTTGGAGTACCAACACAGAGAAGCAAAGTGAGAATCATTTGCATCTTGAATAGGGCAACAGTGTGTTCCATAGACATCTGTACTAGGGCTTCTTAGAAAGGCTTCTGGAGATCTGGCTAAGATGCAAAGACAGCATGATTGTTTTATTTTATTTTATTATTTATTTTATTTTATTATTTTTTTCTACTGTCGGAAATTGAACTTGGTTTCTTGGACATGTTAGGTAAGTGCTTTGACACCAATTGTATTCCCAGTCCTGATTACTCTTCAATTTTAGATCATCAGTTTATTTTGTATTCTTTACAGACATAATTTTTTTCCAGGAGCCAGTGTGCCTGTGATGGTTACTTTCTAGTGTTATCTTGACTGGATTTAGAATCACCAGTGGATAGACCTCTAGTATGTCTGTGAGGGTATTTTCAATGAGGTTAACTGAGGAGGCAAGATCACATTGAATGAGTGAGTAGCATCATCTATAGACCGAAGGTAAATGAGAAAGTGAACTGAGCACCAGCATTTCTTCCTTTCTGCTTTCTGACTGCGGTTCCAATGTGACCAAGCATCTTAAGTACCTGCTATCATATACATATTCTACTAGTGACTGGCTAATTGACCAGTTGGGCCTTTTTTCTCAGGGTATGTACAGGTGCATGGTTCAGGCCAAGAAGAAGTTTTATCTTTTAGAGATCCTGACTATGAATGGGGAAAATCAGAAAGCTAAGATACTCATCCTCCTTTCCTCCCCCCCTCCCCTCTCCCCTCTCTTCCTTTTCCTCTTTCCCTCCTTCCCTTTTTATTTCACCAATTATTCCCCTCTCTTTCAGCTCCTGGAGTTAGCATGTCTAAAACAATATCCAGCAAGCTCTTCAGCTCTGTTTTGTTTTAATTTTTATTCAAATGAGGCAAGATTTTTTCTTTTCTTTTTTTTCTTTTCTTTTCTTTTCTTCTTTCTTTCTTTCTTCTTCTTTTTTTTTAGGTTAAATTTACTTCTAACACTTATAGTTGAGTGGATTTCACCTAATACCTCCAAGAAAACAGGTCAACCTGTGGCTGAGGTATGATTGAATTTGGAGTTTGATTATTTTTGCTTGTACAACTATTTCTCTGGATATCCCATAGATTACATTATTTCTTGAATACATTTAAGACAAAATAACCCAGGATATCACATTATTATTCTTTTTTTAAGAGTTATACTCTCAGAAGCACAGTAAGGTTTTAGAGCTCCAGGAAAGAAATACCACAGAGAACATTCCTGGAAGAATAAGCACAAAAGTTAAACCGCTTAATGGGAAGACAGCACTGTAGTTTTCTGATGGGTTGACTATTTACATCCAACATGGACTTTCTGAGTAGTTCCACAGTCCACTGTGGATCATCCCGCAGGATGGGAAGCAGTGGGCAAAGGCAAAGGCAGCATGCCACTGTGGCTTATAGTGAAAAATTAATCAGATTTCTATGGGAGCATTGTAAATCAAATTAACCAAACTAGTAATGCAGAGACGGAGACAGGTATTATTTTGAGTTAAGTACTGAGTCCTTGAAAGGTAGAAGACAACTTGGGAGACATATCCTAGCCTTCATGTCCACAGAATGTATGGGGGAGAGGAAAGACTCTTGTGATTCACAGGAGTCTTAAATCTGGTTTAGCCTCTTCAAACCTGAACAAATCTCCAGCCCATACATCGCTATGGGGACTTGATACTGTTAGCTGATCTCAAGGGAGATTGTTATTTTGAAAGACGCTGGATGAAGTTGACCCTGAAGTTCTAATACAAGTGAGAGGCTAATTATTGTTATTAGTGTCGCCAGCAACCTGTATGGACTGACCCCAGTGCTCTCAGGCTTTAGCTTATTGGAAATCAGGGGTGCTTGGCAGGTTTGCCTTGAAACACTTGTTTCAGTCCCTCACCGAGGTGTTTTAGCCTGTGTCTGCATTCTTTTCCTGGAGAGAGTCTCAATCTCTGCTGCTTTACATTTTTTTCTCTTTACTCTCTAAATCCTCTTAGGGGTGAGTCCTCTTTTCTTTTTCATGGACCTCCTTCCCAAAGGGGGATTTCTTTCGGATTAGCTGTCTAAAAGTTGATGATACCCTAATTTCCATCTCCAGGCGGTGTTTCATCTCTAGTCTAGTAGACATTTCCCACACATCATTCCAAACAACAGTCTGGTGTCTCGCTCCAAATGCTGCCATTTAGTTGACACCTACCCATTTAATTCTCTTGGATTCTCTGCAAATGCTACTGTCATGCTGGTCCTCTGCCCTGTGTATGTGCGATATCTAGTTCACCTTACCAGTTTGTAGAGGAACACTTGGAAGAAGTTTTTGTTATTTTGGTTTCGGTAAAAACACAAAATGGTGTTTGGATTAGCTTTGCGTTCCCACCCCAGCTGTGGTGTAGTTGTTTACGAGTTGGGTTTGGAATGCTTGATGCAGGTGGCTGCAATTTGGTTGACTGTAGTCGTTCTGGCACCCGTAGCTTGTTTCTGAGATTGGATGCCACATGGGTATATGGGAACTTTTGGCTTAGGGATAGAAAATCTGGAGCCACAAGAGTCTGGGTTGGTGTTGGTGTTGTTGTTGGTTGGTGTTGCTGTCCTTAGTGTGATAATTCCTAAAAGAACAAAGGTTGGAGATATTGGGTTTATAGACTGTGAGCTGAGATGTTAGTCTGACTCACTCTCAGATGGTCCTCTTTAAGCTTAGGACAGCCTAAAAAGAGGTTGTGAGGCTTTCTACCTTTCTTTCTATATCAAGGCCTCTTTCAAAAGCAGTGAAGATTTCTTTCTATCTTTCCTTTCTCCTTCTCTAAATAGAGGGCAAAAGACTGGTATAGCGTACTGCTACACCAGTGCTTTAGAATGTATCTGGAATTTGACCACTAATCACCACCTTCATAAGTTCTATCAGGTTGCATCATCATCTACTTGAAATCACTACAATGGCTCCCTGTCAGTGGGAGTCTGCCCTAATTCTTCAGCATTTGGGACAAACTAACAGAATGACCTTTAAGCAAAGTCTTGTGCCTTTTCTGTTAAACATATCTCGTGGTTCCCACCTCAGAATGATAACCATCTGGCAGGAGTTTTTAGATCAGAGTTATGCCAAGACCTGAAACTATGCAAAAGTCTGAAATCTGAATGACACCACTTAACAGGGATGCCTAGCTTTACTTGTGAGCCTGGCTGCTCTACAAATCATCTCAGGACTGTTGGCACGTGGCACCATCTCACAGGTTTGACTGTCCTTTGTGCCTTTGGCCTTGATGCCTTTGGGTCTCTGGGCTCACTTGCCTGCTTTCCAAGAACTGGGAGCCCATGGGAGTCAAATGCTTTTGCATATTTAGCAAATTGGATCAGATGCAGAATTTGAAATGGTGGAAAGATACCAAGAAACAAATATTTCCATTGTGAATTTTTATTTATGGAAGAAATGGCTGTTACTCAGCTCTTCATGCACCAGTGCAGTAGGGACAGGAATTTTATTGATGCGTTTGAGAAACTATACAGACCCTGGTAGGTAGACCATGAGACCTTGGTATAATTGCCAGAAGACTAGGGTGATGGGGCCGGCCTTAGCAGACTCTGGTGAAGTATTTTATTACTCCTCAGTTCTTAGGATCAAATATTTAGGGAGAGGGCTTAGGACTTCAAATACTGGTAGTAATCTCACAGATTTCCACAGATTCTCTGAACCTATCAATGGAAAAGAAGGAAGGGTTGTTAGCAAATAGCATGGTCTACCACAGTGGGCTCTGTTCATCAATGGAGACAATATCCATTCAGTTGTTGAGTGATTCAATCATGAATGATTGAAATTCTTCACCAAAATAAATATTTCCCATGTTTTTGGAATACATTAGACACTATAGGATACATACTCTACCCTTAAAGTTTCTTTTGTTAACTGCTGAAGGGGTAGAGGGAATGAAAGCAATGTAGAAGACCTTAACACATAATGTCCCATTATTTCCAAGATGAAGATTAAGTTCACTTTATGAGAAATGGTCTCTCAAACCAGTGGACTGTCAGGGGGAGGAGCAGGAATTGTGGGGCCACAAAGAACTAGGATCAGATTCCATTCTCCAGTCATTTGAACAGAATGGAAACATTTTTTATGTAAATTTAAGTCATTCAGCCTCCAAATGATAAACCAGGAGGCTCTGAATAAGAATCATTAAATCATATTTCTATATAAGCTTATATTATTTTACTTATTATTAATTTATATGCATCCCAGTCCATAATACCTTGAAGTAACATTAAGGAAATACTTGAAATATGTGTGATAGTACGTAACTAGTAGATAATGTCAACACAGCAAAAGTAGAATGAGAAAATAGATTGCACAGGAAGAATAGGAAATATTAATGAAAGATTCGGGACAGACAGCTATAACTGTGACAGAACAAAAATGTCACTGAGTTGCCAGGGAGCCAAAGTGAGATGGTTTGTTTCCATAGTTTCCTGAAGAAATTTGAGGATATTTGGGGAAGACAGTGAAAGCAAGTTTTCCACAGAATTTATCTACTTTTTCCCTAAGAAGTAAATGTATGCATTTTTTCTTTATGTTTTATTCTCCTTTGGGCAACTTTGGATAAATTGCTACAGCATTCTACGTGTGGAAAAGTAGAATGTTCTGCAAAGAAAATTACACCATTATTTTCAACTGTTTAGCTACTCACATTGAATGATTTCACTGTCTACAGGTAGACATACAGTAACTTAGGTGTTTGGAAGAGTTGTCAGTATATAAGCACTTAGACAGCACAGTTTGTATGTTGTGTGCATGGTGTGTTTGGGTGTGTGCAATTTCAAGGGTGTGTGCACTTGTGTATGGAGCCCAGAGGACAATTTTGGATTTCATTCATTATGTACTGTTTGATCCTCAATTATTTTTTGCCAGGGCCTGGATCTCACCTAGTAGGCTAAGTGGGTTGGTAAATGAGCCCTAGGGATCCACATGTCTCCCGGACTAAGGGATACACTTTGTTAGTTGTAATGAGTAGTCTAGTGATCCAATATGAGACCCCTTAATAGTCTTACACTACACTGTCATATTTATAGTTTTCATAGTTGTGCTATTTAATTTAGGTATGAACCTTACTAGATGATGGGATATCAAAAAAAATTGGTGAAGAATTTTTTTTTGGTATGTCGGCATGTGTGAGCTAGTAGACTGAATGGGGAAGATTTGCTCTCATTATGGGAGGCCAGCATACAATTGTTCTAAGAAACAAAAAAGCAAAAGGAAGCTGCAGTCTTTCCAGGAGGTAGGGTACTCTTTTACTGCCTGCATGCCAGAGCTCTGGGTTTGCTGGCCTTTGGCCTTTGGAGTTTTCCTCATTGAGTTCTCAGGTCTTCAGCATCAGATTGGGTAGATGTAGATTTACCAGATGTAGCTGTTGGTCCAGTGCAGAGGCTTTTTATTCTTTGGCCTAATTAAATCACTGGTTCTTGCCCAGAGCCCTGGAGCCCTAGAGCATTTGGGCCTCTCTACAATCTATTCTTAAAGCTTGAACTGGAAGGCTTCAGCTTCATACAATCTAGAACATTTAAACTGCTAGCATGGACCTAGAAGGCTCCAGCCTTAGCCTCTGAGACCTACTGCAGACTGAGCCACTTTGACTAGCTCCTTCTGAACTCTGACTCTTCTGGTTCAACTCACTTTTCCTGTCTGATACTGACTTCTGCTGTGCTCTGCTGTGCCTCTGTGTCTCTCTCTGAGCTCTCACTGCCCTACCCTGCCTCTGTAACTGACTGCTGTAACTGACTCCTGTAACTGACTCTGTAACTGACTCTTTAACTGACTGACTGTCACTCTGAGTTGAGAGTCTGCCTTATATACAATGGGAGCAGGGCATGTCCTCACTCTGACTCACTCTGCTAACTCTTCCTCTGATTAGTCGTTTTGTCTGCCATTCATTCTGACTTATCTCAGATGTCACTTCCTGTGGGACACTGACTCCTGAGATCTGCTTCCTGGGTCTGCTTCTAGTGGATTCTGTTTTTCTTAGGGATTGAAGGTGTGGTCCACCACTGCCTTCTGAATACTTGGATAAAAGGTGTCTGCATTTCATCCAGACCACACAAGCCGCTGAATGTAGACCCCTGGAATGTAGACACTAGCTTATACACAGGGCTATTCCTCTACAAGACTGAGAATAACACCTTCACTTCACTGATTCTGAGGTTTTGAGACTTGAAATGAGTTATGCTATTAGTATCCCAGGTTGTCTGTTATATGAGTTAGCTACTGTAATCATGTGAGCTAATTCTCCTAATAAATTCCTACTTAGATATGTATCCACATAAATGTTCCTAAGCTCATGACATGATTTCACTTAAAGAACCCAAGTGTTAAGTTGAAAGCATTATGAGCTGAGAATTCATTTATTACATATAACCTACTGAATGCTGTAGCTTAGCAACACATTGTGATTATGTGTCTGACTGGGAACCCTTATTGGCTTCCACTGCCCAGAATAACAAGAGACTAACCTATTTCATCTCTCTAGCCAGGGAAAAGATTAAAAACTGAAATAATGTATATTACTTTGCAGCATTATAAAACCAAACACTTTAAAGTCCAAGCTTTATAAGTTGAGGGCTCCATATGAATATCCACCTATTGGTTCTTTCTCTTGATAAAACTCTAATACAAATATTACCAAGAGTGGGATTCTCACCGATAGAGTAAATTCTGCAGGTGTTGTGGGATCACAATCTGAGGGCTGCTTCCACTTAGATTTCAAAGGATACTGTAGAGGCATGCCACAGGGGTAGAATTACTGTAAAGAGTTGAGAGGTGGACTGGTCCCTGAGATCCCGGAATTAGAGCTACCAGAATTCATTGCCATCCTAAGAACTGCAGGCCAGATAATATAACCACAGGATTTGTGCACGGGCTGAACTTAGCAAAGCCACAGGGGCAGAACTGACAGGACTGGCTACGATATTGGTGGCCCAACCTCAGCTTTACTATGTCTAGAAGTTGGGGATTGATGTCAAAGGAGATTTATTACTACTAAAACTTAGCATAGAGTGTAGTTTCTTGTGTTTGATTTTAGACTTTGTTCTTTTTTATTTTCTCCTCCCTCCTTCTCCTCCTCCTCCTCCTCCTCCTCCTCCCTCTCCTCCTCCTCCTCTTCCTCCTCCTCCTCCTCTTTCTTTTCCTCCTCTTCCTTTTTTAATGAAAGAGATCCCCATTGCTACCTGTGGTGATTTGAATGAGAATGGTTCTCACAGGCTCCTATGTTTGAATGCTTGGTCTGCAGTTAGTGGAACTGTTGGGAAGGATTAGGAGGTGTATCCTCATTGAAGGAGGTGAGTCACTAGGAGTCTGCTTTGAGGTTTCAAAAGCACACACCACTCTGAGTTAGTCCCCCTTTTTCTGCCTCCTGCTTGTGGATCAGGTGTAAGCTCTCAGCTAATTCTCTAGTACTGTGCCTGCCTACTGCCATACTTTCTGATATGATGATCATGGACTAACCTTTCAAAACTATAAGCAAGCTACACATTAAAAGCTTTATTTTATATATTTCCATGGTCATGACGTCTCCTCATAGCAATAGAACAGTAACTAAGAATCCATCCTCCATACTACTTTGGAAACCCCATAGTTAGTTTTGAATTTATAGGCTCACATCTGGAGAGAGATTTGTTTCAGGATGAATTTTAGCCTTGACTGTCACCCACTTCTAATTTAGATGAAACTAATCTTTCTGGGTCCTGATGGACAATTAAAACTTCGAGGGGCACTGGGTTGGAATGAATATATTTTGTATGTGAGGACAGATATTAGGAGAATGGGTGGAACTCTATAGCTTGATTTTCTTTCTTAAAGCTGAGATTTAACTGCCATAATATCACCAGGTGAGATCTGTATTAGTTACTTGTCTGGTTGCTGTAACAGACTCCCTGAAAAGAAGTAATTTAAAGAAGGAAGGGTTTATTCTGGGGATGCATTCCATGTGGGAAAATATGGCAGCAGGAAGGACAGGCTGGGTGGTCACATATCCACAGTCATTAAAATCCTTGTTCTCAAATATTTCTGTTTATAAGAAATGTTTTAATTTTATATGGGTTTTGGATTTATGGGAAAAATATATACAGAGTGCAGACAACTCCCATGCACTACTTTTACCTTGCTGGTAAACTTTATATTTGTATTGTTTATTTGTTAAAATTAAAATTAAAATCAAGACTAAAATATTGTAAATTTGTTAAAAGCATTAGTAACACATTCCTATTAGTTGAAGTTCATACTTAGTGGAGACTACCTTTGTTTCTACCCAACCTGTCTTCTATTCCAACTTTGTTTCTAGGGTACTGGATTATATTTAGCTGTCACATGTTTCAGATTTTCATGTCACAGTTTCTCAGGTTTTCTCTGTTTTTTTAATTGCTTGGTAGTTTAAAGAGTACTGGCCAGCAATGTGTTCTTCTACTAGAATTTGGTATTTTTCTCATGATTAGAAAGTTACTATGATTTTGAGAAGGTAAATCACAAAAGCAAAGTTCCGTTTTCATCTTGACTTAAAAATGATACAGCAAGATGTAGTAGCTTGGTATTCCGGCCACTGGAAAGGCTAAGGCAGGGAGACAGCAAGTTCAGGCTAACTGGGATATATAGTGAGACCTGTTTGGGGAGAGTGATATATATTATAAAGATGGCTTCTTATCATCTGGTTGATGTAGTGTACCGTAGGCTTCTCCACTGTAAAGATTTTCTTTGTCTGTCTTTCTATTTCTTCCTCCATATTGACTTCTCTTGAAAGAACATCAGTCTGTGTGGCCCGTACTCTCATGTGTCCCCCTTGGGAAAGGAGTTCAGGAGCTATATAAATTACTTGAAATTTGACTCCAAAGGATAACTGTTGCTTCCTTTTCATTTATTTGTTCAATCAATCATCTATCTATATCAACTTGAACTCGTGAATATTTACTTTATACTTGAGTTTATAATGCAATACTGTTCAAATTGTATCATTTTCAAATTCCCTCATCTTTGGCCATTGGGAACTCTTGGTTGAGTCCCTTTGATATAGTCTATCAGTGTGTGTGTGTGTGTTTTTTTTTTTGTGTGTGTGTATGTGTGTGTTTGATAATTCCTCACTAACTGGCTGCGTATGTGTGTGTGTATATATATATATATAATGGTATTAAAAACAAAACTCTATAGGCAAGTGTGCTTGCTGCTGTTGACTGCCATTGATTCTAGGCTTTGTTATCAGATAGAACCATGATGCATTTGTGTATAATAATTTCTGTATTTACACATGTGTGTAAATATTTCTCTGTGTTATCTGGTCTATGTTTTGCTAACATGAATACTAATGTCTTCCACTCTAATCTACTATCACACAAATCACCCTGAAGTTTTCTTCCTCTGCTTCTAAATGCATGTTCCAGCAGTGAGGAAAATGGGTCTTGTTGAAACATTCATTTCCATCATGCACACATAGCTGTATCAGATGTGATGACTGATACCTTTGTGTGAGGCAAATTTGTCACCTAGAGCATATTGCTTAAGCACATTTTCTTGAGTCAAAAGACTTACAGACTCACTTCCAAAGATGGAGTGACCAGCAGCCCTCTACCTCTCACTCCTTTCAGTGGGACTGTTCCATCCTCTGCAACTCAGTTAAATTGCTTGGTCAGATTCTGTATCCTGTCCTGTGATTCCAACTTCTGAAGTGATTTCTTAGATTTACACACATTTGAGTTCACCTTTGTTCAGTTAAGTTTTGTGGGCCTTCAAAAGTCACATGTCAATGGCGGCAGAGTCAAGAACAGTGTCATGCCTCCCTACTTAATCCTTCTCTAGGTTTTTCCTGTTTCTTCCATGGCAACCACATTTCTTTGAATGCTTTCTGTAGATTCAAAAGAAGGAATTCAGTTGATGTAAATAGAAATATTTGCACACAGGATTTTGTGTAGATGTGAATTTTCAGACAAACTGGTGAAAAATCCATGAGCGTGATCACCAGATGTTATAGGTGATTATGCTTAGTAAGAAACTGATAGGCTTCCTCCACAGAAGTTATGCTGGAAGAAGCATCCACAGTGATGAATTTCTACTGTACTGCATACCTGAAAGTAACCCATGGCATTATTAACAAAACAGCCATTTTCACAGGAGTCTGGAGAGAAGCATGGTTTCTGACTAGAGGCTCAATGTAACTTTTATTCGTGTTCTTCTACAAGCAAATCGTTAACCCCTCCCATGTTTCTTTCAACGTTTTTGGTTCTTATGTAGCTCAACAATGACATGTCTAGGGATAATTATTTTTAAATTTGTTTATTGCTTTGGAATTTATCCTGGTTTGTGTTCTGTGAGATTCGTGGATTTGTAGTTTGTTGTCTGTCGCTAATTTCAGAAAGTTATTATCTACTAATCCTTTACATGTTTGTCTTTTTCCCATTCTAACCTCCCTTCTTCTGCTAAAAATTTAATTACTTATTTGTTACACTTATCGAAAGCATCCATAGTTTGGAGATGCTCTTGCCTCTCCTTAGCACGTATCATTGTACAGAGTAAAGGGTTTCACTGTAGCATTTCCATAATGGACATGATATAGTTTGATTTTATTCACTTCCTCTTCAGTTCTTTCTTGGTTGTCCATTACACAAAGCTACAGCCCCAGCTGTACCATTTTTAGTTTTCATTTATCTACTCTCCCTATTTTCTCCTTCTCCTTCTACTTCTTTAGTTACTCTTTTAGCTTGATGCCCCCTTTTTTTCTAGCTTCCACCTAAAAGAAAAAAAAGTGATACTTATTTTTGTGGGATGGGCTTATTTCACTTAAACATCATAATCTCAGACCCATCCATTTTTATTGATATAAATTTTTATTGATATAAGTGATATAACTTCGTTTTTCTTTATGACTGAGTAAAACTACATTATGCATATGTACAGCATTTCCCTTATCAATTCTTATCTTGATGCGTGCCTAGTCCAATTCCATAACTTATCTACTGTGAATAGTGTCCAGGCATCTCCATTATATACTGGTTTCAATTCTTTGGGGTGTATAAACAGAAATGGTACAGCTTGATTATATGTAAGGTCCATTTTCAACTGTTGAGGAAAACTTTACATTCCTACCAGATGTGAATAAGTCCCCCACCCTATCCTTTCTAGTATTTACTGCTGACTGTTTCCTTGATGATAGCCTATCTGACTAGGGTAATTTTAACATAGTTTTGATTTGTTTGATCCCTATGGTTGAGGACATCAAACGTCTTTTATGTATCAGACATTTATATGTCTTCATTTGTAAAGTTTCTGCTCATTTCCATTGGCTATTTATTGATTTCATTGCTTGCTCTTTTATTAATTATTTGAGTTCTTTATATAACTGCATATTATTTCCATCTTAGCAGCCTACTCGATGGTGACTTTTCTCCCATTCTGTAAGCTCCCTCTTCACTCTGTGGATTATTTCCTTTGCTGTGCTGAAGCTTCTTAATTTGATTCAGTATCATTTGTCAGCATCTTATATTATATGCTGAGCTACTAAAGTCCTATTTAGAAAGTTTCTGCCTATACATAGATTTAAAGTGCTTCCTTCTAGTAGATGCAGAGTCTCAGGTCTTAGATTAAGGTGCTTGATCTACTTTGAGTTGATTTTCCAGTAGGGTGAGAAAATCTAGACATCTAATTTGAGTATTCTTTATGTGGATATCCAATTTTCCTGGACCACTTGTTAGAAGACTATGTTTTTGGCATTGTTTTATCTTAGTTTGTCTTTGCATGTAAATGTAGGGACTTTCTGCTGACATTTCTTCAAGCTTTACTGATGTTTCCTTTGCTGTACTTCACATAGTAATGACTCCAAGAAAAGCACTCTTCATTTTTGCTGTAATTTTAGAAAACATCTCTAGCGCTCGCTTTCAATTCCTTCTTAGTACATATTTTCTATGTTGTCTTTTGTTTGTGGTTTTCAGCTATTGTTCAAGGTAGTTTTGCCATGTAGTCTAGGCTAGCTTTGACCTCAAGATTCTCCTGTCATTTATTCTTTTACTTTAATCTCTCAACTCTTTTTCGTGTACTGCACAGCACTGTTGTACATGAATGCTAACAGACTGTACTACTGCAGTGTTACAGGGTCCTTACCTAGGTTCAGTGCTGTCCATCTGTTCTTGAAGGCTGTTTCCTTTCACCAGTAGAGTGCTTAGCATATTAATCAGTTATTTGAAATTCTGTATGTGATAATTAAAAAAATCTTTGTAAAATTGAAAATTTGGTTATGATACTTGCTGTGTTTTTCCTGCGTTTTAGCATGTGTTTTGATATTTTCTTTTAAAAAAGCAACAATACTTCTTGTTGGTGAAGATGAATGCTCTGTGAAGTGGTAGGAACTGAGGTCATAGGACTATAGTTTGAAGATTAAGTGAATCTGGCCAAATTTTTCTCTAGGGTATATGGAGGAGAAACATTTTATATATTGTGATTAAATTTTAGTTTTTTTATAGACCCGATTTCTGGGTTATAATTGTAATCATTTCTTAGCTCCTTTACCCCCTGAGTGACACAGTAATGCTACTGGGAGCTGGGGCGTAGGGACACGCCTTCCATTACTTACGCAAATATGATTGTAAAAGTTAATAATTATATTTTGAGCTTGCTAAGTTTTTGCCCAAAATGAATAATTTTTCCAGAAATAAGAAAAAATTTGAAACTACTCAACTATTACTGGCACATTTAGACAGGCTTCCCATGATTTAAAGAAAGAAAGGGCAGAAAGGAATAGGGAAAATTTGGATTTTCCTATCCTCCTTTGCTGGTTTTGCTTACTTTATTTTTCTTTTTTAATTAAAATGTAATTAGATCAATTTTCTCCTTTCCTTTAATCCCTCTGGTCTCTTCCATGTATCCATCTATCCCTCACTCTTTCTCAAATTCATGGCCTCTTTTCCTTTGTTATTGACACACACACACACACACACACACACACACACACACACACACACTGCTCATTTTGTTTAGTGTTACTTATATGCATATGATTTCAGGGCTAACCCATTAGTATTAATAACCATTTAGGGGCTCACCCTTGAGGACAATGATTTCTCTCACTCTTAGCGTTCCTTAGTTGCTTACAGTTCTTTGTCTAGGAGTGAGACCCAGTGAGATTTCTCTCTTACATGTTAGCATGTCTACTGGTATTGTACTTGTTCAAGTCTTGTAGAGGCAGCCATACTGTTGATGTATTATGGGTAGAACTTCCTTGTCACTTCTAATCTCACAGAAGATTTTCTGTTCCTCTGGCTCTTAGAATCCTTTTGCTCCCTCTTCCATAATGTCCTATGAGCCTTAGGTATAGGAGTCGTAGACGTATCAGTTGGGGCTGGGCACCTTATGATCAGGTTTTCTATCTTACTGGCTGTGCTTCCTGTTATATACTCTGTTACAAAGAGAAGATTCTTTGATGGTGGGAGAGAACTACACTTATCTGTGGATATAAGATTAGATATTTGGAATGCAGTTAGGAATTATGTTGATTTAGTAAAGTAGAAGTAGTAGGCTCTCCTTTAAAACCATGAGCTCACTTTCCTTGGGTTGGCTAGGTTACCAGTAGCAGGCATGATTTTCATCCTGTTAAATGAGCTTTAAGTATAATAAAAGAGTTGTTGGTTACTGCCAAGATATGAGTGCCATTATTGCACCCTTAGGGTTATCGTGCCATGCTGGTTGTTAGCTTGCAAAGTACCTTAGGAGCTTCCTTAAGAAGGAGGCTTTCAGGTCAGATCAAACTGGAAGATTTTTGAGATATTTATTAACCATTTTTATTTTGAGAACTCTCTTCAGATCTATAGTCCACTTTTTGAACGGATCATTCTTTTTTCTCTTCTTTTTGAGTTCATCATATATTCTGGATATTAATAATCTCTCAGATGTATGGATGGCAAATGTATGTTGTATGATTCTCTCCCATTCAGTGGGCTTCCTCTTTACTCAATTGTTTCTTTAGATGTTCAGAAGCTTTTTAGTTTTTCTAAAGTCCCACTTGTTAATCATTTTTCATAATTTCTGGTCAAGTGGACTCCTAGACTTGTATTTCTTGATTGGAAAGTTTTCATGCAACAACAACATTGTTGTTATTAAAAGAGTGCTTTGCATAGGGCTTACTATTGCTTTAGCTCACATCTGATGTTAAGACATATCAGTAGATGTGCCCTAAAACACATAATACTTTTGTGGTACAGGAAAGCACCAACTGAGGCTTTTGTGCTTCTATCAGGATAGCCAGCTGTCCTAGTGTGAAGGAGCTTGGGCATTTTATGGGTGGAAAGACTGTCACAGCACTAAAACTGGGAGGGAAAATTTGAAAATATCAGTCATCACAGGAAATGAAAGAGAAAAAAAAACCCTTCGTTAAAAGTATTACAACTTGACAAGAGATGAAGAATTGTATCCTTTACACTTAGGTATTTCTGTGATGTTCGCTTAGCTCATGCCCATCTATGCAGTGGACAAACTGCAGAAGGATCGTTTCACTGGTAAGGAGTTTGCACATTTCTTCATTACTCATAGTGAGTCATTTGAGATTTCTATCTGCCTGACTAAACTAAACAATAAAACAGACTCTTCTGTTTTCATGGGAATTGCACAAGTGCCAAGCCTACCTATGGCATCCTACACTTGGGTGGGAGCTCTACAGCATACTGATAAATCTTTCTCTACTTCAGTATTTAGCATCAACATCTTGAGGGAGAGGAAACAGGATGAGATTGGAAGAAAAAGGATCTTGGCACAGCCCATTTGGAAGTAGCTCGTTACCTCTGTTGTTACTCCTACTGCACTGAGTTGGCTTTTCCTTGACATAGTGATAGACTGCCATCACTAGCATCATTTACCACCAGAGTTCAGGGACCATCAAAAGCACACAGATATTCCCAGGATATCCCAAAGAGATCTGAGAACAGTATTAAGAGCAGAGTCACTGGGTGTCTAAGCTAGATATCTATGCCAGATACTGTTATCTGGGGCACCGTTGCTACCACCACCTTGGACCGGATAATTTCTACAACTTGGATGAAAACCCTAGCCACCCCATCTATGATTCATCCTTAATCTAAGAATGAAGCACAATGTTTTCCAGGTGGTCCCTTCTCCAAAATGTCTGAGGCTTTGTTTCTGACTCAATAATGTTGCTTAGGACCTTCTGCTCAGTTCCTGTCACTGGAGGAATACAGTTTGAGATACAAGGCATCTTTGAGCCCTGGAGGGCAGTGACAATTTGCCACAGCTCTGACTAAAGATAGGTCTGTAACTCAGGCACTGTATCTAACCTTCTGAAACTATAATGATTATTTGCAGCTCTCCTCCTGACTTCTGTGTCAGAGCCAATCCTATATCAGACTATATGTGAGCATTTCCATGGTGAGTATATTGCTGTAGGAATGTAGGAACTATATAGCCACCACAATCAGAACCCAGCTGGAAATGTCAGAGGTGTGTCTCTAGAGTGTGAGATTGTTGGCGGGCATTTGGCAGAAAGCTTTTCCAGGGTGTCTCCTTCTGGGGCACCACTGCTTAAACTACTTTGGAGAGAATAGTCTACCTATGCAGTCCATGATATGTTGAAAAGATGCTTCTGGGAGTCTCTACTGCACCAAGAGAAAAACTCTCCGGCATGACTCCTTCATTTATCATTCATCACTTCTATGTAGAGTACCAGAAGCATAGCTTTGCTAGGCTGTCTCTTGCATTTAAATTCTAAAATATTCAGATGTAGTTAATGTGTGTGAGCCCTCAAAAGGTCCACACAAATGTAAGCCCTTTGGAGGAAGATATTCAGGTTCTTTATCTGATTTAGGGAAAAAGAGTGCATGATTATGTGAGTGGTTATCACTTGAATAGGGGGTGACAATCACCTCCTGTGGGGATAGTTGTGATGGATCAATTTCTTGCCTCCCCTCCTCTCATTTCTGTCAAACTTCAGAGGTTCTGATGTTCTCTTTTGGCCTCTTTAAGCACCTGCGTGCATGTGGCTGGAACACACACAGACATACAGACACACAGACATACACACACGCACACACACCACTCTTATATAGAAAAAAGAAAGTTTGAAGCCATTTAAACATTACATTGTATATATACACATACATATTATCCTATACTGATTGAGAACAAAATGGATCAAATCAGTTAGTTTGAAAGACAGCCAGCTTCCCATTTATAGGCTGTATCATTGAACACTTACACAGGGTTTGCTTTGCGAATAGTGCTGGCTAAGCACTCTACATATGTCTACTCATTTACTTATATGATTTTATTGCAACCATACCAAATATTACATTCTGTTTAATGGCTGGTGAGATTTAGGAGTTTGGAGGTAGGTAAGCAAGACCCAGGGTTGAACATACAGTTGGGGATGAAGTACTGACGCAAGGAGTGTTGCTCTGTTGCTCATCTGACAGTGTTTATGAGAGCCCACATGGTCCTCTGATCATGACGCAGTCACATAAATCAACCCTGCACTGTCTATGAACATCAAAGCCTCTTTCCGCTACTATGAACTGGAGGTCTCTGCTGAGCCCTTACCCGAGGGACTTCCTAAGCAAATGACATGAGAAGATGACATTTATCGACTCCTTTGTCCTCTGTGATCCCACTCCCAATCACCTTCACCTCTCTTTGAATAGTTTCCTCTCGCATTTCTGAGTATCCTTTTCAGACTCTGAAATTATCTTTTTACATTTTGAAGAAGAAGAATTTCTCTCTCCCTCTTGCTCTCACTTTTTGACAGAGGCACCCATGTCCCAGGCTGGCCTCTCACACATTATGTAGCAGGTGACCTTGAATTACGGATCCTGCTACTCCTATCTCCTCAGTGATGCATCATTCTAGCAATTCACGTTCCCCTTCCCAGGTGACTCTAGCTTGTGTCAAGTTGACAACCAACCAACCAAACAAACAAAACAATAAACAACAAAACAAACAAAAACAACCAAGACAGTTGGTTGGCATTGCTAAGTATGTGTTTTTGTTCCCAAAACACAAGGAAGATGTATAAGCATTCATTTTCCTACTGATACTTTATGTGAAGTGTTATGCTACAAACCAGTGCCTTCTAAAGAAGTTCATGGATACGACAGGCCCCACATCCTCATGTTCATCTCCACATTTCTGGGGAGTCCGTTTCTTATGCCATCTAGAGCACTTGCTACCCCTCACTCATCAATCATAGGTAATATGATGTCACCAATGTGTATATTATCATGACATTCTATAGGGAACAGGTGGTTGGTTAACCTTCATTTTGTGTCTTGACAGATGAAGGAAGTAAAATATACTGCAGTGGTTCCATTATTGCTTACTTACCTTACCAAGTGAATGAAAATTCTGCAGAGCTTGCTTCCTTATGGCTACAGACTAGAATATGTTCATCAAATCAGTGGGCATATGTAACATGTTTGGGGTTGCACTGAATTCTCTACTAAAGAATCAGGCTTGGGATGATATCTGTAACTTGGGCTAGCATTGGATGGTTCTTTTACTTCATTGTCATCCACCATTTGAGTTTTTTCATATGCTAGACTAATGAATTAAATGATAATAAATAGAGATCAGAACTTCTGAGTCCTTAATGTCTTTTTTTGTGTGTATGCATGTTCTTGTGTGTACAGGTGCACATGTGTACAAATGTACGTGTATATTAGGTGTGTGTGTGTGTGTGTGTGTGTGTGTGTGTGTCTAAGCCAGGGGACAACTCATATGCCATCCTCAGGAATTGGCCTTTGGCAGGCTCTATTACTTACCTGGAACTTGGCAGGTGGGCTGGGCAGGCCCCCAGGACCTGCTTATCTCCATCTTCCCAGTGATAAGGTTACATGTGTGTGCCATTGAACCCAGTTGTTTTTCTGAGAGTTCTGGGGATCAGGCTGAGGTTCTCATGCACAGGAGGTGCTTCACTGTACTAGCCATCTGCCCATTTGCCTTTGGCAAGTGATAGCCCATTCTTCCCAGTGAATGATCCATAAAAATAGTTTGAGTCCCTATCTTAGCTGACTGGCTTCATTGTGATGGTTGATTTTGATTGTTAATTTGATTAGATTAATAACTGCTTAGAACAATTATAAGGCATGCATTTGGGTGTGTCCGTGAGAGTATTTCAGGAAAGATTTAACTGAGGAGGGAAGACCCACCCTCAATGTGGGCTGCATAAACCCAGGGGCTGCAATCATGAAATGAAACAGGGAAAAAGGAGAGTCTCAGCTAGATACTGTCATTCACCCCTTTCAGCTTTGTGACTGCAGGCGCAATGTGGCTAGTCGCATTGTGCTTGTATCGTCTTCCCTTTTCCGTTGTGGTGGACTGCATTCCCTTAGATTCAGCCAAAACAGATCCCTTCTTACTTGAGTTTTTGTTTTTTTTTCAGATATTTTGCCACGGCATTGAGAAAAGAAATTAACATACCTAGAAAATGCTGTATCTTAATAGATATTTTTCAAAGTATCTTTTGGGAAAAATATGTCAAATTGATTGAACAGCAGGCTGGTCCTGTGTGTTCTAGACTACACAAGAAAAACTCATTCCTGTGTTCTCTTCGGCTTTCTCTTGGTTATTTTTGAATGATCTAAAGTGCTGTTATAACTTACTAAGCTTTGATATATACATATGTAAATTATAAGGCCATTTATATGCAATGAAACATTTATGCCATGTTTCTCTCATACACAAACATTCACACATATCTAGCTGTCTATCATCTATCATCTATCTACCTACCTATCTACCTACCTACAGAGAGAAAGAGAGAGAGGGAGAGAGAGAGAGGGAGAGAGGGAGAGAGAGAAAGAGAGAGAGGGCTCTATTACATTTGGTATAAATCTAATCTGATGCTAGTCAGTGTTTGTGCTCACAGAATGAGAGAATCTTACTTTGTGCAGAAAGACCCTACCATCTGCTCTCTCAGAACATCATTCTTCTAATAAAACCCTTGCGTCCACTCTTTGAGGTTTACTTAAGTCAACATGACTGAATTATCATGTTAATGAGGATGGCTCCCTTGGGTCACTAAGTGTAGCTGTGTTGGTTTTAATCCCTAAATTATGAGTCACTGTTGTCATTATTTAAAGCTCACAGAAAACCAGTCTATTAATATAGCCAAGATGCCTTTAAAATGAGGAAAATGCTACTGTACAAATTTTATTCATTAGCTGTGCTAGAATCTTTTGTACATGAGTCTGCATATGAGAAATTAGTTATGCCATCCTGTGTAGCTCATTTTTATTTAAGATTCTTATGACTTTTTAAATTAAATCCAAACACTAATGTGTATGCAGTTCTGTGGAGATGGTTAAACAGTGAGGCTCACCCTGTGTGCTCTAGACTCATTCCTGTGTTCTCTTTGGCCTTCTCTTGGATATTTTTGTATGTATATAAGGTGTTGTATAACTTATTAAGCATTGATATATACATGTCTAAATAATAAGGCTATTTGTATATAATGAAACATATATGTTATGAATCACATACACATACAGATATATACATATATATTCATGAAGCCATCACTGTAAGAAGAATGATCATTCCCATTATTCTCTAATGTTTCTCTGTAACCTTTCCCAATCCTTTTACATGACCTCCCTGCCTCCACTCTCATCTTCCAGGAACTACTGATCTATATTATCTTTCCTTAGATTTTTATCCCTGCTTCTAGAATTTTATGCAAATGGATTCATAAGTCTATACTTTTATTGCTTGGCATATTTCACTGTGCAAAATTATTTTGAGATGCATCCATATGGAGTGAACATTAATAATCTATTGTTTTGGTGGCTAGAATTTTGCCATTGCATAGACATATTGCACATAGTCACATTCTTAGTACTGTGTCTAAGCCTGGACACTTTCTGTTCTCTTTAAATACCCAGAAGAGAAATGACTAGGAAGTGTGATGGGAGTATATGTAAACTTTAACACAGGTATCAAAGCGTTTTCTAAAGTGGTTGCACTATTTTACAATCCCACCAGCAGGTCTAGATAGGAGAATTCCAGTTCTGTGAGATTTTCAGCTGTTGGTAGAGTTAGTGTTTTAAATTTTAGCCACTTTAGAGATTATAGTGTAAGGATTACCAAACCATGGACCAGAGAATAAATTTAGCCTACCACTGTGTGTGCATGTGTAATGCCTGTGGAGTGTGTGTGTGTGTGTGTGTGTGTGTGTGTGTGCATGTTAGTTTGGATGCTGGAGATCTTGTCTTTAGAACTTGTACCCTTGAACTATATCCTCACACATTTTGTTTTGCAAATGAATTGTTTTGAACCGTAGGCATATAGACTGTTTACTGGTTTAAATATTCTATGACTACATTTGTTTTACAATGATTGAGACAGGCATGCTGTGGTAGATAGTATATGGCCTGTAAAGCTTTGACTATTTATGATCTAGCTCTTTAAAAAAATACACTTTTAGCTGGACCTTAACTCAGTGGTAGAACACTTCTCTAGCACGTTTATGGGACTGGTCCAGTCTATTAGCAACACACACACACACACACACACACACACACACACACACACACACACGAAGAGAAAGTCAGAGAGACAGATTTTCCTGAGCTTTGTTATAATAGTTTCTCAATGAGTTTTTAATTTGCATGTTCCTATTTGCATAGTCCCACTTAAATATTTATGGCCTAAAAGTAAGTGGCAGAATGACTCTCTCTCTCTCTTTCTCTCTTTCTCTTTAAACTGTTCTTAATACAAATGGAAAGATAATAAGCTTCAACTAATCTTCCAAAACATGACTCAGCATTTTTATCTCATGAGTCATCATTGTCATGCTTCTGAATTATATTCATCTATGAGTTGGCGTTGTAAAACCATGAGAAATTAATGTCCTTCATTATTTCCTGAACAGTTCTATTGTGGAAATTTATTTTTAGTTATGTCTAAAATAATTGTTTTGTGCACTGTTGGGTAAAGGGTTGCCTAGACCTTGGCATTTTGTATTGCCTGAAGGTGTTGGATTATATGTGGGGGATGTTTGATTATTCATGATCTGTATGTGCTATCAGTAGAAGACCTGAGGAGTTCTGTATCAATAAAAACATCTAAGCTGAGGTGCTAATGGTTCCGCTGTCTAGGTTAGTGCTTGCCATGATGGTAGTTCCCTGAGCTGAGATCTGGCAGGGATTGCACCTCTTAATATGCCTCTTTGTCTTCCTTGTGAGCCTACACAGTAGATGTACTGCTAGACAATTTGAAATATCTTGTCCTTGAAGTAGCATTGCTTTTCAAAGGCACCAAATTCTGCTTATTGGTTCAACAGAGTTGTTCAACAGAGTTGCTTTCTTTTTCTTTTTGAAAAGTTCCTTGAGACCACCTATAATTTGCTTCTTTCATAGTATGTATTCAATGTATGAGCAAATTGTCATTCTTTTATTTAAAGTCCAGAATCTGAGATCAATAAGTAAAAGCACTCAGCACCAAACCTGTGAACGGGTTTGATTCCTGAGGTCTACATGGTGGAAGAAGAGAAACAACTTCTCCAAGTTACGCTATATGTACTCCCTCTCTGCCTCTCTCTGTCTCTCTCTGTGTCTCTGTCTCTGTCTCTCTCTCTCACACACACACCACATATACACAACTAGAAGAAATAAAAATTTAAAAATAGAATCCAGAACTCAGCTTAGTCCAAGCTATCATTTTCTTCCCTTCATACAATCTAGAACGCCATAGAACTGGAGTGAAAAAAATGCTATAAAACTAACTTTTTGAAATATCTCTGATGGTTCTTAATTTTACACCAAAGCAAAGCAAAGTCTGTACTTTGGCCCACCTGTGTGTTTTTACTTGTCTCATCTGTTTTCTCATTGTCATACTGGCCCCCCTCCTTACTATTTTGTGAATTCATGAAGACCTTTTGTCAGGGCATGCATAGTTATGCTCAGAATCCACAGAGGATTGAGACCAAGATCTTGAAGGATGCCCAAGTCATAGGTGCTCCAGACCCTTCTATAAAATGGCACAGTTTGTGCATAATCCACTTAACCTTTGAATCATCTCTAGATTAGTTGTTATACCTATATAAGGCATGTGTTACATGTGCAATAACATATGCACTGTATGCATTGTATCATGATGAAATGGCACGTACATATTCAGAACAGACACCTATTTTCTTTAATTATTTAAGATCTAAAATTGTTTGAATATAGTGATATGGAATTGTGGATATGGAGAACTGACTGAACTTGTTTCCTTCCTCTGGAAAAGATTATCCCTATCTTGCCCCTACTTCCTTTAGCTCTCTACTTAAAGCATACTTTTCAGAACCTCTTTATCCTACACAAAGAGTCCCTTCAATCTTACACCTTACTAAGCCAGATTTTTCTCTTTTCCATTTTTGATGCATCACACTGTTATATCTTACTTATCTGCCTCATAGATCTTGCCTTTCTTAAGGATGTGGACTCTATGAGACCATAGTCTCTGAACAATCCCCAACCTATAACTTTGGACAATTTTATGTATCTGGCTTATATGAAATTCTTACTAAACTATTTATTGAAAAAATTTAAGCGAATGAAGCTGTGACTTGTTTGTCACTCAGGTTTATAATTTTGAGATCTCTCCATACTTTTTCATCAATTCACCTGAACTGCTATGTAGTATTCTGTTGTACAAATGTACTGCAATTCATCATTCTCTCTTTTGGAGACACTTGAATTCTTCCTAGTTTCATGCTTACGGAAGCGATGGTGAAATACATAACCTAACACGTTTACTCATGCACTGTGTGGCCTGGAACTTCTTACCAAATGCTGTACTATAGGATGCATTTAAATCAATTTTGATTTAGTATTGTCAAATGTCTCTCTAAAGGGTTAAACTAATACATATTCTCACCAGAGTTCCAGACAGGATTAATTTATGTCAGGTTCTATTCTATGTGTATCAGCATGGCAGGCTCTTTGTGTATTTTCTAGTACTTTGCAGTATGACACTCTGAATTGACTGTTTTACAAAAGAGTTTTGAAGCTATATCCTTCTTCCTTAAATTTATTGTTATGTGGCATGGGACTGACCTCTAAAGACAAGCTGAAAGACATGTAAGTTATAATTCTACATCTAATGAAAAACCAGAGATAGTTATACATTTTATAAAACTATAAGGTTGATTGACTGATTAGAACTTTGTTTGCAGGGAGTTGGAGTCCTTCAAAACTAGAGGCAAATTTTTCTTGGGCTGCCTTTTATATCCCTGATAGCCACTCACTGGCCATACTTAGATTTCAAAGGCACTGTAAAGTTACAGAATGTGGAGGAGACCAGAGTCTGACTTTCAACAGATGAGACTGTGTTTATAATCACGTACAGTGAGAGGCAGCCTCTCTCCTGTGGGAAATGGAGGGGTCCTTAAGTGGAACAAGCTGACTGGAACCCTGTATAGAAGTGGGGTTCAGGGACTTTGGAATGAGGAAATTATTGTAGCCATAGCGGGCTACATACTGGTCTAAATTCCTTCCTTCCTGAGATTGTTTGCCCAATGTGAGACAGACTATCTTGGAAGACAAGCTTCCTCAATGGACATTCCTTTCAGGGTTGACCAGTAATGGTTGGTCAAAGTCACCTAGTCTCACAGGACTCCTGTTTATAACCAAAGCACTCCATTAGCTACTTCGGTGTCTGATCTGCCATCCTTTATTTTCTCCCTGGTAAAATCTTTTGAAATGCATTAGCTTCACCGACTGCTAGCTTTCATCACCCTAAAAGCTAAGAGTGTCATCCTACAGTACCTGAGAGCTGTAACACTGATCGCTCTGTTCTATTATAACCCACCTACCCGAGGTTTCTAGCAATATGTTAGTGGTGCCTTGTTCTGCGTTTCCTTCAGCTTCCCTGTCCTCATGATATCTTTTCAATAAACTAGATGAGACACATAGAGTATAGTGTAGAAAGTAGAGTTAATTCTCATGACTGAGAGTGGTCAGTGGTCAAAGGACACAAGAGAAGAAAACAGTCCTTTAGATAGAGTGGAAAAAGACCACTGTGGAGGGAAATACTTTCAAGAGTGAGAATAGACAAGCAAAGATACCACTTATACTATTTCTCAAAATCCCCAGAACAAATGGCTTTCCTCAAAGGTGTTTTCTTGTGTAGGTGATTGACAGATCCAGTAGGATTAACTTAAGAGAGAGCATTATAATACGACTTTGTTCTTTATCAAAAGATCTCTTGGCTAGATAGTCAACTTGTGATCTTCTGGGGAGTTCAGAATGTCAAGTCTCTACACATGGCCAGAGAAACAACTCAGACCCCATTCTTTCAAACAGTCAAATGGCTGAAGCTTTAGTTCCAACTTTTATAAACTGCTGATTGTGAGGGAAGAGTCCATTCTCAGTGACCTCCAAACCTGCAGATGTTTGAGAGCTTCCTAACAAATATATTTAAAAATGCTTGCATTTATGAATTTTGTTCCAAGCTCCAAGAAGCTGTTTGAACATTGGAACAAGCACAGAGGTCATTGTTCTCACAAATAAATACTAGGGAAACTAGGAATGTTAAACATGCAAAGTTTTCTCCTTAAGGGAAAAAATGTATAAGCTGTTTTCTATCCAGAAGCCTGGGGATAGATGTAGTTAATAGCCTGGTGACCTCTGTACTATCAATATGACCAGGCCACGGCACCCCCAGACTCTTAAGTTTATCTCGGTCAATCTATAGTGCTATCCTTACCTCATAAAATTTGTTTACCTTGAGCCTACATTCTCAGTTAGTCTATAGAACCCATCTTTATGAAAGATGTCACATGTACTTTACAAAGAGTTTTGATATAGTCATGTCTTAAGCATTATTGTACACACAGGATTGAGTTAATTATCACCAGGAAATTTTTCCCCCCAAATTATGCTGTGCTTAAGTATTCCTGAATTAAAGAACCCAGTGTCAGACTCTCAATGTTTGAACCAACACTGGCTACTGAGTCATGTTGAACTGGGCTTCCTTTTCATCTCATGTGGACCAATGCTCGGCTGGCCTTGATGTTTGCAGAGACCTCCACAGGAACATGGTATATAGACATCCTCAATCAGTGTTCAAGGGCCTTAATTTAGCAATCAATTGTCACTGGTACTTTTGGGGCTAGAGCAGTGTTTTCTTTAGAAAGAAATATACACCTAACATTTATTTGTTATGATGTTTCAAGACCAACATTTTTTGTTGGTTATTGTATCACCAAACACATACAATAATAGTTATCTGCCACGTACTAATGTACAAATAGTTATTTTGGGGATGAATGAATCTCTAGTTTCCAATCTGGGGATTTTAAGCATAAGCAAGGATACGTTTGCATGACATCTACCCTTGGTAGATGGCAGGATGAGAGTTTAAATGTCTGTACTCTACTGCACAATTTCTGTCCTACTGTCCTAACAGCTGAGAACAAACAAGAATACATAGTTTTGGGTTGGCAAGCATCTTGGTTTACCTATCTATGAACTATCCTCCATGGTTCAAACAGTGTACAAAAGATCTTAGGTGTTTTAGGTGATGATAAATATTTTTAAAGAGTTAGTGACAGGAAGTAGAGCAAAACGTGATAAAGCTTAACATGTACTCTGAGATAATGTGAACAGTCTGGCAAAGCCAGACAGACTCAAGTGCTTCAGCAAGCGCATCTTAGAACTCTCCATGGAGAACATGCTTCTGTCTCCTTAAGTAAGGTCTTGTTTCTATAAAAGAAAATATCTAAGGAAAATATGACTGAAAGAATAGAGAATGCTACTTGAGCTTAATATTTTAAAATAAAGTCATTACCATTCAAGGTCTTGATAATGGCTGTTTCTTTTACCTGGACATTTTCCTTCACTCACACACACACAGACACACTCACACACACACAGACACACAGATACACAGACACACTCACACACACACAGACACACAGACACACACACACACACACACACACACACACACAGACACTCACATGCACATACACACCCACACACCACACACATAGACACCCATACACACATACCACACAGAGACATATACATCACACACACACATATACAGAGACACACACAGCTCTGCTCAAATCTTATATCCTGGATCCCTCTACTCTATCCATTTATCTCAATTTCCTTTTGCACACTAGCTTATCGTGCTGGCCAGTGTACATATTTATTTGTAGCTTGTCATCTTCCCCATTAGCCCTATTCGTAAGTTTCCTGGAGTGGTACCATTTTCTTACTGGGCTACCACCATATCCCTAGAACTAAGAATAGTACCTAACACATTATAGAATCTTAGTAAAGTCTACTTTAGAAACTAGATGAATCAATTAAAATAATTCAAGATGGCAGCAAGGTAGACTGCAAAAATCAGCATAATGCATAATGCACTCTAAAAAAAGTGACTGAAGTCATATACAGAGATGACTAAGAAAGAGCAACATCTATGCTAATGCAAATATTACTTATATTAAACAAAAATAATGTCATTTTGGTTATCCTGAAATAAATTACTTGTATGTATTTTTTTTCTGTGCAGAAGGATGTTTATATAGTTTTGAATATTATCTTGATGTTGTCATGGGAACAGTGTTCGTTACACGGTCAGTTATGCCATTTACGAACTTTCCAATGTCATTAAGAAGAAACAACCCCCAGAGACCTTAGATGGTATTACTGATGATTTTAAATATAGTCATGGAAACTATAAGATGTGATACCAGCAAACACGTAGGGATGGGAAGGAATGACCTGGCCATTTTGCCTGCAAATGATGAAATTTTTCTAGTTTTCTAGTTATTTATTTCCTAACTCTATAGAAAAAGTATCTGTGTTGAATTGAATTTAAAATGCTCTGTTTCAACTGGCTAGAAATTTGTTGATGGACATAAGCAAGAAGTTATTGCATACAGAAGAGTTACTGGCAACGGGGTGGTTTGAATGAACACTATGAAGACTGTCTTAAATAAGGCTTTTTGTCTGTTTGCTTTTAATCTCCTTTGTTAGGAAAATCTAAATGTAAATACCAGATACCAAGGAAAAGGCCCCCTTAAGCGGCTCCCTTATGAACTGAGTTATGTTCTCCAAAGTTCATTTGCTCAGGCTCTAATTTCCAACGAGACTGCACATGGAGTAAGGAAGCAATTAAATTTAAACATGATCGTGAGTGGAATCCTGATCCAGTGGGATTCGTGTCTATTGTTTTAAGATTAGACAGCAGGTTATCTCTCTCCTCCCCATCCCCCTCTTCCCATCCTCCCTCCTTAGTCCTGTCACTTTCTCTTCCTGCTTCCACCCACAGGGAAGCAGTGGGAAATCACAGTAGCCAGCCCAGGAAGACAACCAATCAGTCTGTAGCTTAATCTCCGACTTCCCAATCTCTAGAATTCTGAGAAAGAAGTTTTGGTCATTAAAACCACTCAACTTCTGTTATCTTGTTATAATAGTCCAAGGTGACTAATACACAGGCCATATAAATTAGATATGAATAAATAGCAAAAGCAGTACATCACATACCCAGTTCACATGGAAAGGCTCAATGATTGACCCCAAAGTATTATGTGTATTTTAAATCTGTACCCATGTACTCGTGGCCTCTAAGAAATCTTAGGGTAAAACAAAATGGTTAAAGAACAGAATTATTTCATGTATCAGTCTGTTCAGCTGTGTAATAGCTCCCCCAAAAGAATGGCTTAAAGCAGTAATTATCGATAGCATCGTCTGGGTTAAACCCTCTCATCTGATGGGTTAAACCCACTGCATCAGATGAGTCAACTATGGGTCCAGTCAGCGGCCTTTCTGTATTTGGCTGAACCGTCTTCACGTATGTCAAGGTCATTTGGCATTAGCTGGAACAATGGGACTATTTTTCGTGTGATCTCTCAGCCTCTACAGATTGGCCCAGGTTTAGTCACGTGGTAGCAGCCGATTTTTCAAGAGAAAAACACGCCATCTAAGTTTAGAACGACAGACTCTTACTTCCACCACATCCTTGTAACAAAAAACAAGCCAGAAGGCTAGCCCCGGCTGAAAGAGAAATAGGTTTTCCTTTTCATGGAAAAATCTGCAAAGTCACTCTGCAAAGAGTATGGATATGGGGAGGCTGTTTATTGTGGCCTTCAATGTACTTGATCTCCATTAGAGATCCCCAAAAGCACTTTACAAAGAGAACACACGACTTGATACAGAGATGGGAGCTTGGGGCCAGGTAGGGCTGAATCAAGGCTGACATTTCTTAAGCATAATAATCATGGTTTAAGCAATAATTACACATACAGAGGAGTGGGAATAGACAGATTATTCTAATTTTCTTAATGAAAGAAAATTCTCCACTTTAAAGAAAGTTTAAGCATGCAGGACCTTAATTGTACAGTCTTGATAGGAAGACATTCATTGTCTGAAGTAAATCAGTTCACATTGTGCTGAAATCTGCTTCATTTTTCCCTTCCTATTGTACAGCTACATCCTGTTTACAATTCCCTTTAGGGAACAGGTTTTCTGCTCAGCCACTCTGCCAATTCTGTCTGAGGAGGAGGCTGTTAAATGACATATGAGAGGCAGGAAAGAGGCAGCCATCTTTCAACATCCTGACACTGGAGAAACACCCAAAACGCTTAGTAATGCTGAGTTGAGACTTGAGTTTTAGGCTGAGGAGAACAGAAACAGAACTTTTCCATGACATACTTTTGAAACTAGAGGGAACAAAAATCAAAGAAGAGTAAACAACCTTTCTTTGAAACTTTCAACTATTTTTTTTTTCCTGGTTTGACAGTGCTTAAGTTTCATCCACACATTTTAATTTATATACAGTATTTTGTAAACTAAAAGAAATGCATCATTCGGTGAAACAGAACTCTCACTTGAAGCACAAATATGATAAGCATGTGTTTCCTGTATCTGGCCACATTCACGCATAACAGAAAACTATTCTTTTTCTGTAATTGTCTGTAGTTTCTATTTTGTGTAGAACCTTTCTGAGGAGGTTCGAGCTCTAGCTTAGCCAATTTTGTGATCCTTCCACATCCCTCTAAGCGTACGTGAGATCCAGTGCCATGTGAAACACACAGTGCTGGGATTCTGACCTTGCTGTCAGCTGTGTATTCTCAAGTCCACAGGGATGCCAAGCATCACTCCTGGACCTCAGCTGGAATCTTAAGGGATGCCCATTGTTATTCCTGGACCTCAGCTGGAATCTTAAGGGATGCCCATTGTCATTCCTGGACCTTGGCTGGAATCCTCAGGGATGCTCAGTGTCACTCCTGGATGTCAGCTAGAACTCACAGGGATGCCCAGTGTCACAACTGGACCTCAGCTGGAACTCACAGGAATGCCCAGAGTCACAACTGGACCTCAGCTGGAATCTTTAGGGATGCCCATTGTCACTCCTAGACCTTGGCTGGAATCCTTAGGGATTCCCAGTGTCACTCCTGGACCTCAGTTGGAATCCCAGGGATGCCCAGTGTCACTCCTGGATCTCAGGTCTGGTAGATTTAAGTAGACTCTCCAAAATGGCAATGCCACTGATAATGTCCTAAATGACATTTTGATCTCTAAATGACAATTTGATCTCAGCTAAGGCTGGATGGACTCTGACCAGGTTAATGAAAGATTCCTAGAAGATAAACAAAACCCGAAAATCATTCCTCAGAAATCTTGTAAAACAGTTTTCTGTTTGTCAGGAAAAGCCATAAAGTCCCTTATCTGCCCTTCTGCTGCTATAACCAACTACCTCGGGCATTGGGGCATGCTTGTTCCCTGGTAACTCAAACAAGCTAAGTCTAGATCAAAGTCCTCATGCTAGCTTCCAGGCTGCTCTAGCCTGACCCCCCTTCCCACTACTGTAGTCCTCAGGCTGTTCAGAATTACACATCTCCTCTCCCCGAGAAATACATCCTTAAAACTGGCTAGTTTTGAGTTCCTCAATAAACCACTTTTTCTACCAATGGAGTGGTCCAGTTCCATGGTTTCACTGTGCCTCCCCTTTTCAAGGCCTTGGTGCTTGCTTATCACAGTAAGGTTGCTTAGTTCTTGTCTGACAAGGCCTCACCTGAGAGTAATAGCTTCTGTGGTGCTGCAATGATAGTGAAGATGGTGGTGGTGGTGGTGGTGGTAATGATGATGATTGTGTGTGTGTGTTTTGAACACAGAAATGAAGAAAAGCAGAAGTAAAAAATGTTCATTTATTTAAAATGAAAGTGAAAGCAACATAGTTCACTGCATAGAAGAAGAGCAGGGATCAAGAGCTCGACATTTCTAGTTGGGGGGGTCTTTAATTACAAAAGGGCAGAAGGGAGTTGTTCCTTGAAGAGATGGTTCTTTCACTTACAGATTACTGAGCACTGAGTTTACAGCACATGCACTTCACTTGGCTCTTCTATAGGAGAATGCTTGTTAATCCCAGTATGGCTGCAATCATAAGCAGTCGCTTTTTCAGTTGCTAGATCCTTGCTATGACTCATGGCCATACCTCTCTGACCTTATCTTCCTTCCTCAGTCAGGTCTGACAGCTCTGCTCATCACCACTGCATTTCTGTAATGTACAGAATAAATTATATTATATTTTCGTGCTGCAGTGTGTGGAAAGACTAGTTAGTCTGTCATGAAGTCCTGCTGCCCAGAAAGATGTCACTTGACTGGGTCAGCTTTCAGAGGTTTTACCATTTCATGGAGCTTAAACTTGTACAGAGTTAGTTTATGTTTCTGTTAGTTTTCTCACCTGTCCCCAGCTCCTGCACCACAGGACCACCAGGGTTGTGTTTGCTTTGTTTGTCTCTCTGGGGATCAATCACTGAAATCCAATGGATGACCTTTCACCTTGAAGCACTGACACCTGTACTTACCATTTCTTCTTCTCCTAGAAGGTCTATTCTCAGTGTTATGGGGATAGAAGGGTTGCTCTTTCTTTTATTTTCTATGCGTTTGTCTCTATTATAAACAACTTACTTTTCTAAGCGTCTAAGTACATGTTTCATTTAGGCTGGGGCTTACTAAAACAAAGAGTTGACTTTTAAAACATGAGATATGGGCCTCCTTTTGTATTTAATTCTACTGTAATATGTTCAGTAGGGCCAGAAAGATGGCTTAGTGGATAAAGACACTTGCCACCAGTGCTGAAAGCCTGAATTAATTTGATCCCCAGGACACATAGTGAATGGGGAGAACAAACTCCTCTGACCTCCACAAGTACACCACATACACACACACACACACACACACACACACACACACACACACACGAGGGGGGAGGGGAAGAAACACATAATACTCTCAATGAATAAATGTAATAAAATAATTTAAATATACTAAAAAGCATTTCACTATCTGCCATTTTCTGATAAAATTAGAAAGACCATCGCATCTTATTTTATTAATATATTTCAATATAGTTCTCCAAAGAGAAAAATGCCAAAAATGTTTTTTTTTTGTTTTTCTTTTTTCTGTTTTGCCTTAAATTTCTACAACAGTCTAGTACTTGAGATAAGTACAGGTTGAAGAGGAAAAAATGGTAAAGAATACTTATAAGTAACTCAAAAAGAAGAAATGCATAGAAAATGATAATTATGTTTGCTTTACACAGAATTATTTTCTATTGGAAGATGAATTATTTTCTTTGGCAGAGCAATCAAAATTACATCATCCAAAATGTAGGTCAAATTTGATTGAATTCCATGAAATGCTTAATAGTCAATTGTAAAGCAAATTATTGAGATAGGCAGTTAACAGCCTCTTGCTTCCTGAAAATGAGACTTGACTTCTTAAAAATGATGGGCCTCTTTAATTGTACTATAAACATGTTTAACGCTGTGTTATTTCCCATGTAATAGAAGTTAAGATTATTTTATTCATAAATTGGCCCAGAAGCACAGTCCATCTCTTGGCTTCCCATCTACTCAGTTGATTTATAAATGTATTGGAGGTGAACTAACACTTCTTATCTTTTTCTCCTCTATCACAGCAGGATCAGACAATACAAACAAAAATGAAAGTTGTTCCACAGACTAAGAATGCATGTACGCGTTTGTGGAACATGTGCGCTGTTGTGTGTCAATCTTCATTTCAAAACAAAACACAAAATTTTATTTGCTCTGTTTTAATATAAATCAGAATTGATGAAAATTAACCTCCAAGTTTGCCAAGGTTCAGAACATATATGCAGGACTAATGAGTCTGATAGTAGTAAACATTAGGTATTGTCTATGCTTCCCCTCTAGTTTTTGATTGATTCAGGCAATGGGAGTTGTGGTTCATGGGGAAAGTACTTGTCTAGCTTGCACAAGGTCCTAGGTTCAATTTCCAGCACCAAAAAAAAAGTCACTATTTATCTTATTAGGAGTAGACTTCCCTGAAAGCAAAATCTGAGACAAATGCCATATTGAGTTCAGATTTGTTTTGCAGATCGGAGGAGGAAGAAGAAAGCGAACAGGAAGAGGGACACAGGAAGTAGAGGAAGGCCATTGAGTGCTATACTCCGGACTGGTGGGATTCAACTCCCACTGGGAGACCTGTGAAAAACAATATAGAAGGTGCCTCAGACTGAACTAGTAAATAGTTATCAGCTTTTAGTTGTTCTTGGGGATGCCAGTTCATCTTTTAATGTTACGTTTATTCTTTGTTTTTTCCTGGGCACTGAGAATCTGCCACGGCCTTGGAAAGCTACCAAGAAGAGCACACCAAGTGATTACCCAAAGCCAAATGGTCAGCCCTGAAAACGTATACATGCAAATAACATTATAAAGACTGAGTTGGTTTTATGTATGTATTTAGAAATATATATGTCTATAAATATATATATATACATTAAATTTACATATGTGTATATATGTACACACAAATATACATGCATGCATGCAACAATGATTAAAGAAAAAGAGGCTATGAATTTAAAAGAGAGCAAGGAGGGGGATTTTGGATATATGGGAGAGAAAAGAAAGGGGAAAATGATATAATATATTGTAACCTCAAAAAATTTATTTAAAAAAAAGAAGCCTCCAGACAGGACTCAGTCAGGCACCAACCCTCTTCGCAGCAATGTTGAGAGTTGTTTTGTGTGTTGAGTTTTCTAGAGCTGAGTTTTTGAAGAAAATGTAATCTTAATCTACAGGTTTTTATTATTACAAGTCAGAACAACTCAACAAAACAAACATGGCTATTTCTGACTGACAAATTTCTAAGATGACCAAGCTAACAAAAAAAATTGCTAGCCATGTTGGTCGTAACTAAGATGAGTTAAGTGTAGGTTAACAAAATGGACAATGATTGCAACAGCTGTCCTTTCAGGGTTCACTGGAAACCTCCGACCTGCTTAAGTTTAATGATGGCCACTTTCCCTTCAAAGGGTGAAATCTCAGATTTCTGACAATGTACAGAAGTAGCTTTGAAAACTTTTGCCACTAAACATGGGAACATACTGCCCTTGATCCCTGTAAGGAGAAAATGCCCCTCCATAGTAATGGCTCCAAGTGAAACACCATATATTAACTTACTTGGACATTCCTAGGAAGCTTTCAAGAAGTGCTGTATCTCTGATGATAATTAATGTACTTCCTAATTTTTTCAAAACTTCAGAGACACATGAAATGTGAGTGGAGAATCTTGTCTTTTAAGGAATCATAATGAACTGTTCATTCTGGCCCCTGCAGAATGAGTTAATATTCACTGGGCTGTCATAAAATACCAAGCTCTGTCCTGAATGCATCCCACACACTCATTTCTCTAATCCTCACAAACAGCACAGGCTTCCCTGGATCACAATGGAGAAAGCTGAAGACACAGAGAGTATAGATTGCCCAGGGCATGCCCATTATTTGCTAAAATAATAGCAAAGCCAGTATGTAAACCCCCGATTCTAAAATGTGCATTAATTTTAAATTCAATTAGTTCTAGCTTCTGAAGAATGACACACATGGGATTTCACAACAATTTTCACCTTGTTTGTTCATCTAATTTATTTGGGAAGAATGCAGACCAGCCCAGAGGAACTAAAAGGCAAGGTGGCCCAGGGAAGTGAGTTTCCTGTGGAATTGAGCCAACTGCAGCATTCAACTCTCTATAGAGCATGCTCTGGCTGCCAAGTAAATTTTACTTATTTGTTTTAATCATTTTTGAGATTATAGTATAATTGCAAACATTTCTCACTTCTCTTTCCTCCCTCTAAACTCTCTCATATGCCTCTCATTCAAATTCATGGCTTCTTTTTTCATTAATTGTTATTGCATGCACACACACACAAATAACATTATACAGACTGAGCAGGTTATTTAGAATATATTATGCACACATATATAAATACAAATATTAAGAATAAAAATGATACATTAGACTGTTAATTTAAAATGTTGGCCCAAACTCCCTATATAACAGAGGATAACCTTAGACTTTTGATACTTCTCCTTATATCTTCTGAATGCTAAGATTGTAGGCATGTTCCATTATGCTTAGTTTTTGTGCTGCTGAGGATTGAACCCAGGACCTTATGCATGATAGGCGAGCATTTTTTATTTTATTATATGACCAAGACCTATTCCCATGAAAATATTATCTTAAGATTTATCTCATATTACCATAGGCAGTTGAAAATAGATTTCTATTACTAAATTAACACTCTAGTGTATCATTTTTACTCCTCCTATTCCTCCCTCTTTGAAGAGAAGGACTTTTATGTTGAAGTTGTTTTCATTTTCAGTTTCATTTCCTTTTCATATTATATACTCATTTTCAAATGTAAAACAGAAATTTTAGAGAAAAAAATCATCCTATTATTATCTTGCAATTGCAGGCACTTAACGAAGTGTGGCAACCCCATCCCTTCAAGAGATAAAAGAAAGCAAAAGAACTTGGCTGAACTGTGAGCCTTTCATAATTAGCATGGGGATTTTTGCTAGAGAAACGGAGGCATTTTAAATTATTGTTCTCATAAGCTGATATTTTAAATGAGATTTTTTTTAAGTTGCAGAATCACAGAGTCTCAAAACACAGCAATCCAAATATAAACATATAATCCCAATTTGTTTTATTTCATAATATTTGCTTCAGGAGCTTCCATGAACAATTATCTTCTGGAAAGTTTTGTGATATGACATATGTTTGAAAAAAATGTGTGAGTGCCTCACAGTTGAGTGGAATTCTGAACATCACAGTCAAAGGAGTTCTGGTAGCTGTCAAGACTATTCATTCTTCTCAGCCTTGTCTGTATATTTGGCATGCATGAAGAGGCTGTCTGTCTCAGGATGACCTAATCCTAAGCTTTACTGTTTTTGTGGTCTGCTTAAGGGACAGAAAAAGGAGGTAAAACACTCGATGTGTCATTTAGTTCAAGACTTGCAGATCAAACCCACTGTCCTTTAGACTTAGAATTCCATCACAGCCGTTGTCTTTCAATATATTAGGAAAGAGTAACCATCCTTAAGTTGTCTCAGAAACATCTCTTTGTGGATATTCCAGCATGCTCAGTGAACACGCAAAGAGAAACTAGGATCATTTTTGTTTGCCTCTTTATTTTTGTTGTTTGTTTGTGATGGAGGAAGGGAAAGTACAAGACTTCTGTCCACAATAAAAATTAGATACAGGGCTGGCGAGATGGCTGAGCAGGTCTAAAAGGTACTGATCACTAAGTCTGATGACCTGCATTTGATCCCCAGCACCCACGTGATGGAACTCCCAAGGAGAGAAATGACTCTTGCCAATTGTCCTCTGGCCTCCACATACATGCTGTGGCATGTGCATGTCTGCCTGCAGTCACACATTCAATAAGCAAAGAAATATAAAAATAATTTTGTTTTTTGAGACAGGGTTTCTCTATTGTAACTCTGGCTGTCCTGGAACTCACTCTGCAGAGCAAGCTGGCTACGAACTCACAGAAATATGCCTGCCTCTGTCTCCCAAGTGCTGGGATTAAAGGCGTGTGCTGCCACCACCTGGTTTACAGTTTTTTTTTTTTTTTTTTTTTTTTTGTATTACCATCTCTAAGATAAGCAAGTGTTCTGTTTAATATTATGAAATATTTTTTTTCCACATATGTAAAGGAAAGATATTCAGTCGGCAAAAATACACAGGTTTGGGGAGACAGCTCAGCCAGGAAACACTGATGGTTCAAGAATGAGGACCCAACTTTGGTTCCCAGCACCGTCTTGAAAAAACCAGATTGTAGTCATGGTTGGAGAGGTGGACACAGGCAGATCCCCTGGGCTCACTGGCCAGCAAGCTTCATCTTATTTGGTAAGCTCTAGGCCAAGGAGGGATATTGTCTAAAAGAAGTTGTCCTGTGGGATTCACATGCATGCACACACATATGTTCTTCCTTTCACTTGTGTGCATGTGCACGTGTGCGTGCGCACATGCACACACACACAGGGAGAGAGAGAGATAGAGACAGAGTCAGAGAGGGACATAGATGCCTTTGTTTCAGGGACAAACTGCTGTATGTCATACATTGATCTACAAGCCTGGAAATATGTGGTGGAAAGACAATCACAGTCTTCCAAGAACTTTCATTATTGTCTATTCAACTATCACTGACTCCTTTGTTGAACGACTTCTAAAGTGGCCTTTATAAAAATCCATCAACAAAATCTCTAATTGGTAGGAGTAAGAAGGTTATTATACATGAAAGAAAATCCTTTGGTCTTTAAGTAGAAAGGAAGATTCTCTTCAAAGGTCAAAATACCCGATACAAATTGAATAATGAGATGTGGCATACTGTCTTGATCAAAACACTAATTGCCAACTTTGATGTGCATCCTGCACATAGAATGTCCCTTGGGAAGGTCTTGTGAAAACATCAAAGAAAAGAAATGTGAAGAAATCCTCTTTCATTTTTTTTGTCTGTTTCAATAAGTATTAGTTAGACCCATTATAAAGTCCTTAATCAGATCAGTTTACATATACCTAATTATGAAGATATTGAGAAAAAATTCTTATGGTGGGACTATATTAATACTTTGTATTTATATGAAGTATGTGTGTGTGCGCATGCATGTGTGTGTGAATACATTGCCCACTCTCGTCTCTTGATGCCCTACTTCACTTTGTAAGGAAGTCTATCTTCTACATTGTGCGTGTGGGTCTCCTGTGAATTCTTTTGATTGGAATAACAAGCACCAGGAGCCAAGTGAGATCTTGATAGCACCAGGACTTGGAAGTGACAGTTACTTTGGTCTATGACTATCCTATATGTGACAAAGAGATGTTCACCTTTCCCCAGGAAGTCACACAGCACCTACAAATATGATCACAGCAGAACAGAATATAGAGGAACGGAAAGCTAGAGTGAATCTAGGTTCTCAGTTGCGTTGAAGAGTTGCCACATCACTCCTATGTTTCCCAATGAGTCCCTCTAATTATGTATGCAAGGCATACCCAGGTGTATGTTGCATTTCTGCGAGGTTGAGGATAAGGCACAGTGTCTGTTGCTCAAAGCTACATATAGTCTCTAACCAACAGAAGTACACAGGAGTGCCTGCATTCTTATTGGCCAGTTTTTCCTTAAGGTATTTAGGTGATTCCCCACATCACAAGCTCTCCTTTACCAAACAAAATATGGGACTTCATTTCTGCTCACATTCAAGTCTTGTCACTGCTTGTAGACTTCTTTCCCTTCATGGATTTTAGGTATTCCATCTAAATGCGCCTGAACCACAGGCTTAAGCTGACTTCTTTGGGGCTTGGTAAATTTCTTTAAAGTGGGAATTCATACTTAGGAAAAATTTCCTTATTGGGGGACACTCAGTAGGGACTTCCCAAAAGTATATGGTAAGGTTGCTGATGCCATGTACACTAATAAAAGCTTTTGTCACACTTTCAGTGTCATCCAAGTGCCACTTAAATAGTTAATTTTGCTAGGTTCATACCAGTGCTTTTCCTGCTTTCCAGAAATCTTCGTTATAATACCATAAAACAAGCTGGTCTTTCCATAAATGAATAAAAGTTTTCATTTTCCGCAAGTTACAAGAAAAACAACCTAGATTTTTTTATTTGTATCTTTCTTTTAGTATTAAAAAAACTCTACACACATATAATTCTTACGCATGTATGCACTGTGTATATTTGCAGTGTGTGTGTGTGTGTCTGTGTGTGTGTGTCTGTGTGTGTCTGTGTGTGTCTGTGTGTGTGCAGGTGCATGTGTGCTTCATGGCACACCTGTGGAGGCCAGAGGACAACTTTTGGGAGTCATTTCTCTCCTTCAACCATGGGTTCAGGGGTCACTTCTTATTTACAGCTCAGTGAAAATTCTTTTGGCTGATTTTCTTTCAAAGCTTTCTCTTTTCACCCATTTTCTCCATTTTATTATTTTAATGTAACTGACATACATGCATGCCTAAATACCTACTTTGAAATACACTTGGCTACAAATGAAATGTTGAGGAAGAAAGTTGGCTATCAATTGCACAAACACACTTTAAATTTGGGCTTAACTTAGAGCATAGATAAAGAACATAGCACTTAACTAAATTGTCTCTTTGTTGGTAGATATGCTATATAACCATCTATTATCCCTGAAAGGGAATTGTCAGATACCATGAGCCTTCTTTCCCTCTAAGTTTTTCTATGTTCTTATGCCTCAGTATACCCAGTTGCCCTTTACCCTTTGTTTTTTGCCCCAGAGCATTTTTCCAATAGGTATTCACTGATCTTTCAAGGTTTCCTGCAGTTGGAAGCTCAGGATTCCTCTCAAGGATTTTCAGTCAGAGCTGAAATCATTATGGATAAAGAATCAGTGCATCTTCCATTTCCCGAGGTCAGCTGATAAATTGGTTTTAAGCTTTCAACATTTCCATAGGGGTGATTCATAAGCTATCTTTCAGTAGATGCCCAACTTGAATCATAATTATACATTGTAGTGGTCTGAATGAGAATGCTCCCCCCCATAGACTCATATATTCAAATACTTGGTTCCCAGTTGGTGGAACTGTTTGGGAAGGATTAAGAGGTTGGGTTTAATTAGAGGAGGTGTGGCACTTGGGCTGGGCTTGAGGTTCCAAAAGAGTCCAGTAATTCTCAGCATGCTCTCTGCCTCCTGCTTGTCAACTTTGAGATATGAGTTTTCAGCTGTTCCTGCCACTATGCTTTTGCTCCTTTGCCATCACATACTCTAACCCTCTGAAACTGTAAGGCTAAGTTAAACATTTTCTTTCATAAACTGCCCTGGCCATGGTGTATTATCATAGCAATAGAACAGTAACTAATTCACTCATGGATGTTTAAGTAATATGTTAAAGTGGAACTAGCAGAGGCTGGTAGATCAAACTCTTGAGTTCTGCCAGTTCCTTACAAAGGCAATTTCAAATAATGAGCAGAAGTTATAGGGGTCATTTTTGAAATGGAGTCTACAGGGTTGTTGTGGGGCAATGGCATGTGGTATACGACAGGTGAGATAATTTTCACATAATAAAGCCTGTACACTGTACATGTAATTATAAAGTCTGCTGGATAAATGTTTCCTCTGGAAGTAACTGAGCTTCTATCCCAAGTCCCATGTTATCCTTGTCAGTTATCAGTTATCCTTGTCAGGCTTACCACCTTGCAGTCACGAGGTCTGCCGCACAGACGACATTGTGACTGCCGGGTTCAGTCCTGACTTCTTTGCTTACTGTGATGGCATCTTGGATCATTAGTTTATTTTCTTCAGTCTCACTTATCTAGTCTACAGAGCTACGACCTCAATTTTAATTAATTAGGTTGATTTAGGGGTTTATGAGACAAGCCATTACAAAGTGGTTATTATGGTGCCTGATATACAGAAAATTATGCCTGTTACAGGAATTTATTACTCTGAGAGCATAGAGATAAAGTAATTTTTGTAATATGGCAGCTGACATTTTATTTTTCTTCCCTACAAAGGGTAACAGAGTGCCGTAGGGCACAGGATGCCTTGTGTAAGAACACATGCAAACGTTGGAAATGCATGGGACTCATCCTTAAACCCATTTTATTTATTTATTTTTTTTGCCATCTAACTTGAAGTCATTCTAATTTCACTTTAACTTCTTGACTTTCTTTCTTCCCATATTCTGCCATAATTGAAGGGTTAACACATTTTATAGATACTTTGATTTCATTTTATGTCCAGTATCTGATATATGGCAGTTTTAATTTGTAACTTTATTTATAGGGATAATCTTGCAGTGGAGAAAGAATAAAACTAAACTTAATCATACGTTTATCCAACTTTAATGTTGGAAAGAACATAAAAAGATACAAGGTACATCCTGCCCTCAAAGTCTTGTATATGTGGACATACTTAATGCATTAATGGTGTGGAATTTATGATGAAGAATAACAAAAGATTTTGGAGGCTTTAATTAGTTTCTATGGTGAACATCAGGATGAAATATCATATGAGAGAATGAAGAGGGAAATCATTCCTTTTATTATTCATTTTAAAGATTTATCTTATTTTTAGTGTGTGTGTGTGTGTGTGTGTGTGTGTGTGTGTGTGTGTGTGTGTGTAGGACTATGTGTGTACGAGTTCAGGTACCTATGGAGGCCTGAAGAGGGTGTCAAATGTCTTGCAGCAGGAGTTATAGGCAATTGTCAGCTGTCCAACATGGATGTTGGGAACTGAACTTAGGTCCTTAGAAATAACATCCAAGGCTCCTGACTGCTGAGCCATCTGTCTAGCTCCAAGGCTCTTAATATTATACATTATATAATCTACTTCCACAAGGATTATGTGTTAAAGACCTGTGTTCACTTTTGAGCTTATCTGTTAATGGAGACACTATTGAGGTGCTGGTGTGGACGGAAGGTTCGAGGCCAACCAAATCTGGGAGGGTGAGAACAAATGAGAAAACTAATGAATTGTGTAGTCATTTCACTGATAAACATGTTCTTGCATGAATTTGGAGTAGGCTGATTTACGTTATTTTTGCTATATGCACATGCCCTGCCTACTATCTCACCCATGAATATATACCACATGCAGGACCTTGAAGACATCCACTAAGTTGCTTTTGTTGATCAGTTAAGATATAGGATAATTCACAGGAATACAGCTATGTTTGGTCATCCTACTGACTCTCCTATGCATACAGACTTCCTTCACTAATTCTTGATTACTTTTCCTAAACATAAAAATCTCACATATAAGTAAACAAGGGCAAAAAAAAAAGGCTTCTCCCTCCGAGTCTTCTCTACTCAGGGAAACTTCAGTTATTTTCTGTGATTTCCTTTTTTTATTACCTAGATAGGAACCTGTCTAGGAATCATCAATCAGATGTTCCTCCTGCTTTCTCAGCACATACACCCCTGTAACACTGCTCTCTCAGCATCCTGAGTGACCCCAGTATAGCAAAAGTGATGGGTATGTACACGTGGCTTTGGACTTCTAATATTGTGTAGAATTCTTTTTCTTTTCCATTTGACTCTTAAATGCTGATATTCTACATGATTGAGCCTTTAGTCTCTTCTCACTTTATAAATATTCCTTGTGTGATCTAGAGAGACACCTTCCAACATGCTAGTGACCTTTGTGCAATATCTTCACTGTCTCCTTGGGGTCCCCAGATCATGTTTCTTATTATCTACTGAACTGTTCTCTGAAAAATCTCACAGATAATTTAAATGTACTAGGTCTTGAATGGAGATACTTTCTACTTCAATTTGCTTTTTCTTAGATTTAAAAATGTTGTTTAATAATGTTGGTATACATTCATTCATTTGTTAAAAATTCTGAATATTGGCCTGGAATTTCTGATTATGAGCTGCTGTTCCAGTGTTCAGCCATGTCTCATCTTTATTTTCTCTGGTATCTCTCTTCTGGGTGTCTCCAGAACCTATTCTTGTTTCAGTGATAACCTTAAAGGGGCAGCGAGGCCTTGTGTAGCTATAATCACAGCTAAGCATTTTATAACTGAAGGATACAAAGCAAAACAGAAAAGGGGAAAGTTATATCAGTGTGATGCTGGCTTATTGTTTCTGTGTTCCCCATGGAGAAACAGGACTCAACTCTTTCAATGTTGAGTAATGTCAGCATAGGCAGTGTTGTCCACAAGGTATGTCCAATAGAGACTCAAACGCCAACTTTTACTGGTAGCTGTTCACATAGGTACATTCTACCTAGCACATACCAAAATTTCTAGATTCTCCGAAGGAAAGGAAATATTCATTCATATCTTATTGGTATAAACAGTGTGGGCAGAGACATCACAAGATAAGGAGCAGCTGGACCCTCATCAAATCTAGTTTGAAGACACAAGTCCAAAGTCTTGTAGGAAGGTCTCACAAAAGTCTCAGGTCTGCATCAGTTAGTTTTCTTCAACACACTATCATGGACACCAAAGGAGTTTTTTAAAAATACCATTGGCGGTCCTCTGATTAAATTTTCTGGTCTCCAGTCATCATATTGTAAATTCAAATCTGATTTAACGGTGTGTCCCATAGGATCTTTCTTAAAGCCTAGCTTCAATCCTCTTAGTTAATTTTGTAATTTCCCCAGAAACATGTATAAAATCTCTCAAAACTTTGTAGTATTCCACAAGTCCAACACTAGCTATCAAAGGCACCCCTCCTCATTCTCTAACCCCTGTTCTTTCCCTCATGTTTTCTCACATTTCTAGATCTTGGAATGGATTCTTCTTTCTAGAAAGTTCTTCCCTTAGCCACCTGGCAAAGCCAGATGTCAGCTGAAGAATGAGCTTCTATTTATTCTCTACTTATTATGATGCGTTTCAGGCAGCGTTCGCTACACTGCATTTATATCTATGATAGGTCTTATTTTAGAGCTTTAATTTTTTACATTTGTTTATTTGTGTGTGTGTGTGTGTGTGTGTGTGTGTGTGTGAGAGAGAGAGAGAGAGAGAGAGGAGAGAGAGAGAGAAGGGGGAGAGAATGTCATGGCACAGACAGGGAGGCCAGAAGAATATTTGAGTGAGTAAGTTATCGTCTCCTACCACATGGGTCTTGGGGATTTGAACTCAGATTGTCAGGCCTCATGGCAAGCACTTTTACCCACTGAGTCATCTCTCTGGCTCTATTTTAGTATTTCTAAGTGCATGTGCCATGAGTATGAGTAGGAGGGTTTTGTTTTTGAAGGCCAGTTAAGTCAATTGTCACAATGCCTCAGGATGGTATTTGTTTGCCTGGTGACATCACCACATTTAGCTTTCTGTGCTCAGAAACCAGCTTCAGCTATGCCTCAGTTAATGGGAATGATTGGATGCCAAGATGCTAACTCACACACAAATGAAGAAAATTTGGGAAGGCAACTTGACATTCACATTTGTTGGATCCTTGCAGGTAAGTGATGATGAGGGTCCAGTGTCAGAGAGCTTATGTGATGAGCACGGAATCAGAACAGATACATTTATATACATCTTAACTGAGCATGACAATATTGGGGGGAGGAGTTGAACCCTTACATGGGGAAGATAATCCTGAGACACTCATGAAATTCTTCTCCTGTATTAAACAAGGATGCTGTATACTTAGCTTTCTTTGCTCTTTTTTCTTTTTGTTGTATGTAACATTGTGTCTCACTGTTTTTAGATAGCCAACCTACCTTTATCTAATTAGCTTATTCTTTCTGTGTTAAATGTCATAGTTTAAATCATACTCCCTGGAGTTCAGCCTATTCCTTTAAGCAGAATTTAAAAGTCTCTGCCCTGTGTATTGACTTCTGAAGGCAAAAAGCCTCCTGCTTTAAGTATCTTTTTTGTATGTAGATGAAAAGCCTACACATTGTTCATTTATTTTACGTGATTCCTCATGTAGAGACACGTAATCTCCTAGCAGTTAAGGACTGTCACTCACCAGTTCTGGTACATGATCCAGAATCAAATCACAGGCAAATATATTACATAAGCAGTGTTTATTTTTGCTGATTTAAATGTTATCTTGAAGTGTTTAGTAATTTCAATATTTAAAAAATGCTGATTTTCTGGTGTTCTAGAATTCAGGAATTGGTTATTAATTAGAAATGTATTGCAATAGAAAAATAGTTATAAGTAAGCTTGCTAGCTTATACTTCATTACATTAAAATATTTCTAGGCTGAAAGTACAATAAGCTGCTATTTTCAACAGTATAAGATAATTTAATAATAATTAGTGATAGACGTGTGTGTGTAATCAATGGTCCTCTGATTTTGATCAAGATTTGTGAAGATCGGCAGGATTTTTGGCAAAGAAGATAGGTCAGTTATTCTAAACAAAATCCATAATGTCTATTATATATAACATGTTTATTTTCCAATATTGTCGATCCTTTACAACCAGTTTATCATGAAGTTTTGACTAGAACATTAGAGATTGTCAGGTACTTATGAGATCCAGTTTGTGTTTTTTAAAAATCATTTTTTAAAACAACTTAGAGGTTATTTTGAGATTTTTTTCTTTATTATTTTTACGTGTGGGGGTATTGTGTCTGCTGCATATTATGTTTGTGCATTATGGGCATGCAGTGCGCATGGAGGCCAGGGAGGGCATCAGATCCCCTGGGATTAGAGTCATAGGTAGTTGTGGACTGCTATGTAGGTGGTGGGAATCGAACCTGGGTCCTCTGGAAGAGTAGCTTGTGCTCTTCCCCATTGAGCTATCTTTCTAGCTCTCATAGAGGTTATTTTAATACAACAGTAGATTGAGAAATATTATATATAGCAGATTTGTTATGTATGTTACCATTCTTTAACTGGTGACATAAATAAGCAAACATATGAACAAATGGAAGTGGATAATCCCTGAATCTGTTTATTAATCTGGGGCTTGATTGGGAGAGCAAATGGATGCTGCAAATGGATATTTTTCAGAATTAGAGGAGTGTGCCTAAATGTCAACATACATGAGGACAGTGGGCCATGCCACTGGGGACGCTGTTAGGATTTTGGAGGAGATAAGGAAATGGGGGTTTGTGATGAAATATGTGCTTAAGCAATTTCTCTTTAATTCTTTTTCTTTTCAGGTGTGTGTGTGTGTGTGTGTGTGTGTGTGTGTGTGTGCACTTGCACACACACAGAGATTTATGTTAAGTGTTCTCCTTGATTGATTCTAATTTATTTATTCAGACGGGGTTTCTCACTAAATCCAGAACTGGCCTATTCTGCTGCCCTAGCTGTCAGGCTTTCTCCAAGGATCCCCATGTCTCTGGGATTACAGACTGGCTGTTTTAGCTGCTTGGCTTTTATGAGGTCTCTGTGTTTCTGATCTCTAGTCCTCATGCTTGAATGAGAAGCACTTTATTCTCTGAGGCATCTCCAAACTCCCAACTCTCTTTTCTTTTTTCTCTGTTTTATTGCAAAGTGCTGGGCCCTGTGTTCTGTTGATAAGAACTAGAGCTGGAACCAATTGCTAAAATGACACTGAGATGTTATTTCTTTACACAGCTGTTCAAACTCAGGGATGATGGTAGAGGGGGTGTTCCCTTCTCCCTTGTTTAAGTTGGGATTGGTGGTTCCTGCCATTTATACTCCCAGCGAAGAACAGATCTGTAAATATGTACTTTTCCAGACTCTTCCCCAGAAGGAGCAATGTGTGAAGGATGAAGCATTAGGCAGAAATTGCTGCCTGTCAGTCCTCTAAATACAATTCCGTGATGGATGGAAGGGGAGGGAAGAAATTACCAATAGGAAATAAATCCATAAAAAGATAATACTAAAAAGAAGTGGTGACATTATCTTGCTACCTTTTGAGACCCTGGAGTTACAGGCACCCATGGCATAAGATGCATGACTTGCAGCACTTAGAGCAGATAAAAATGTGGGGCTCTTGATAGAAAATGACAGCTTCAAGTCAACCAAACTGCACAGATTTCCAGCTGAGAAGTTGGTCCCGAGTACCATTGGCTTAGGCTGTTTGCCCAAATATAATTCTTTGAGGCTGACAATTTAGAGTGAGTTCTAAAAAATGCTAGAAACATTCAGTTACAGTCAGTTTTACCTTGCTTCTCAATGATGTTTCCTGAGACCCTGTAATAATGCAAACATCACTTTGTCATTGATTTTCCATTTTCCAGGTCATCTGGAGAAAAGAGAACTTCTTGAGAAAGTTTAATGAGCTTTATAAAATATTTGAAATTGCATTGGATAGACAATTTAAAAAGATTTTTAATTAGCATAATTGTACATATTTATGAATATATTAATATGAAGAATAATCAATGTAAATAGAATATTCATCATCTAAAATGTTTATCCTTTCCTAATGGTAAAAACACTGAAAAGAAACCCTATCTTCTACTTATTTGGAAGTTAAGCAAACTATCGCTAACCATTTTTTACCTACTGCATGAGAGAATACCAGGAAGTGTCTCCTACCCGATTGCAGCTTTGCATCCATTGACTGAACTCTCCTTATCCTATATCCTTGTCTGGTATGTTTATAGTATATTTCAGAGTTCTTGAAAAGATCTTCTATGAAAATTATGTTATCAATATGAAGTTTCTTGATTTTATTAGATGGCTTAAGTTTTGGCCAAAATAAAATAGAGCAAGTGACCCAGACAATGACAGATAGGGAGATCATAACTGGCTATTATTTAGGATTTTCAGAAGACCTAAGGTGCTAATTTTCCTACAATTTCACCTTTTCTCTGAGAATAGCTCCTTGCCTCCTATATTGGACTATGACTCGTTTTCCACTTTTGTGCTTCTTTTTTTCTGTATTTCATTTTGCTAATTTAACATGTTAGCTTCCACTTAGCTGTCTGAGATGTGTCACTGGGTTCTAAGAATAGAGTTAGAGATCAACACCATTATTATGTATTGAAAGTATAAAAATGGGGACAGCTTTAAGCAGCAAATTCACATCTACAAATAGTCAGCTGTTCTCTAACACAATTATGTTCCCAGGAAACCTTGCATTCTTAATCATGGCGTATGAACAATTGATTGGCAGAGAATTGCTTAGAACTGAGACAGTTTCAGAGTCATAGTTTCAAGGTTATTTTTCCACTAGGAATTTCAGTGTTGTGAATATTTTCAGCCTATGAATAATCCATATTTGTAATATAAAAATTAAAGATTAATCAATAAAAAAATTAGATAAAATTCTGAGTAAGTCCTATTCATTTTAGATGATTAAAACCAGTGAATTTCTAATGACTTGACATTATCCAAAAGATGGCTTATAACTCATTGCTATTGATCTAGTAAGACAATATTTCCTTAAATCTTTAGTTCTATAGTATTAACAAATAAATAGTTTATAGAATGTGTCTAGCTATATTTACATCCAAGTTGTTCTAAGGGAATAGAAATATTGTATAGATGAGAAAGTGTATTATTTATATTCTCCTGGCTCTGGCTAAATGGTCAAGCTTTACAGAAGGCAGAACTAAATGCTGATATGGTGGCTTTCCTTGTAGGACTTAGCCTTTATAAAATGATCCAATATTGATTTGTTCGGTGTTGTCTTCATTACACTGCCGACTCGATGCTAGGTGCTATGGGTTTATAAATGGTCAAGATAAGGGGCTTACCTCTAACATCTTGCTGTCTATCAGGATAGAAACAAGCAAGAATCTCAGTGAAGTTTGAAATGTGCTACCAGCTGTTTAGAACCACAGAAGAACTGAGACACCAGTGATGAATTAATTCAACATAGAGTCAGATAGAGATCTGTCACCGAGATAGGAAACTTAAGAGATGGGTTGATTTACTGGGTGACTGTTGATGACAAACAGAACAACAGTAAGTGCCAAAGAACAGATGAAGTGTAACATGTGTCACAGACACACTGGTTACTCAGAAGCGGGAATGTGTATGCGTGGGCAGAGCAGAGAACACCCGACTGTATGAGAGGATCTGAATGGTTAGTGCATGGGAACAGTGAGCTAGGGAGTATCAAGCGCAAAGACTGAGAGATGAATCAGAAAGTTGCATTCTGAAGATAGAGGTAAACGGTTTCTGTCATTTAAAATCTATAGCATGATTGGGTTCCTATTGGGTACCCTTCTATCTAGTTTTTCTTTTAGCTCAATCTTTACCCCAAGAGACCTCTGCTCCTTCCAATTTACACTGGAGGAAGTGGAGGCCACAGAACTGAAATGCTGAAATGCCTCGTCCAGAGTCAAGCTTCCCCTCTCCCACAGCTGCATTCCTTCTGTCTTACTACATAAAATTCCTTGCTGAGATGCCTGCAGGATTCCCTCAGCTGACTAGATGGTGGGACATGTGCCACCTTCCCTCTGGATGCACACAGCCCCTGGCCACATCCACTACCTCTACCTCCTCCTCCTCCTCCTCCTCCTCCTCTTCCCCCTCCCCCTCTCCCTCCCCCTCCTCTTCTGTGCCCCAGATCTACCATTGCCTCCTCCTCTACCATCACCATCACCACCATTCCACCTCCACCGGCTCACCTCCTCCACCACCACCTCTGATTCCCTTCTCCTCCACCGCCACCACAATCACTCCCACCTTCTTCTTTTTCCTCCTCTTTTTCCCCCTCCTCCTCTCTCATGTTTTTATTCATTGGTGGGAACAGATGGAGAGGAAGAGGATGAGTATGCGAGAACTGTACAAGGGGAGCCGCCGTAAGGCACGCAGCGTTCCTTGTGGGATTGCATCAGCGACGAGGATGTAGAAATTCTGTATTTGGAAGCCCTGTTCTTCCCTATTGTAGCCCACAGCTGTCAGGATATGGCAGTGTTTCCTGAGTAGAGAAAAACAAAAACCAGAAAAGGAAAATAAAAACGCCCCATTCTGTTGTTTGGATTCACGAGAAGGTTTTTCTCCCTAAACAGCGACTTCCTCTTCCCATACAGAGGACTGATTTGGTATTCCCACTGGTTGCCACACCGCAGGTGTTTGAGATTGTGAGGTGGCTTCCACTGACGCGGGTTTATGAGCTCTCAGTACTGACAGTCCTCCTGTCTGTGAGTGTGTACCGGGGTGAATCGTTCTTCCAGTTCTTGCAGTTCAGACAGTGAAGCGCAGATGTATTGGTTTCCTCGTTTCCTCTGCAGGACCTGCTGTGAGGTGCCCACATGCAGTACTTCCTATGGAGAGATGAGTGCCAGCATCTGCCAGGACAGTGAGATTCTGGATGCTCCATCAGTGGACCAGATCAGCATATTCAACATTCCGTTGAGAGGGTTCGAGCTAAAATCCCCATTTTCTTTCTCATTTTGTTGGCGTGATAACACCACGTTATTGTTCTCTTTCTTGGTTCCGCCTCGTCTTCTTTCTACAGAGGGAGACAGACTTGTTTTATGTGAAAATCTGACTAGGGTTAGGGTTAGGGTTATGTTATCCTCAGCTTCCAATTTGTTCAAAAGAAACTCAGGCCATTCTTCACCGCCTTCTCCTCTCTATTACCGCCACCTTTGTTTCATCTACCATGACTTGTTACCCAAGGAAGACCATAAAAATGGCTTTTACGCACTGCTTCTGTTTTCTTTGGGTCTTCTCTAATTACTGGTCCACACTTCACCCAGAGCTTGCCTTTCTGAAACGTAAACTAGTCTCCCACCACACCACCTGAACACATCTACATTTCTTAAATGTAAAATGCACTATGCCATTTTTCTTCTTAAAATCTTCAAAGATGTAAAGATGGGAAAAATAAAAGCCAAACGAATCCAAGTCCAGAGTAGCCGGGTCCATTTGCTCTCCGGATTTACCTGACTTATTCTCATTTCTTCAGTGTTTGCTCACTTGCCAAGCTCCCCCTCTCCAATGGCTGGATCTTTGCCTTTGCTTTTATCCTGCTTAAACTGCTCTTCTCTCTCCTGACATCCAATAAATAGCACTTTTTTTCTCCAAATTCCATCTTAGCCACCCACAGCCACGATTTCTCCACTGTCACACCCCATGCAACTGAATTGACAGCTCCAGTCATAATCATGGTTTCAGACTTATTTAATCAGTCTTCTTGACAGGGCTGCAAGCTGGTTAAGGACAGGGACTGTGTCATGTTTGACTCACCAGCTTGTCTCTCAAATTTAGGAAATGTTGATACTTTTGGGAATCGAACCCTGGTCATTACATTTGGTGGCAAGTGCTGTTACCTGCTGAGCTATCTTGCTGATCCCCGGACATGTTTTATATTAGATCATTTTACATTTGAGTCACCTCAGAGCCTAAAGGGCTGTTTAGAAGGGTCCATTGTATGGGACAACAGATTTATCAAAGACTGCTAGAGAACATACTAAGCATGAGATTTAGAACCAGCTCTATTTAGCTCTGAGACAAGGCCAGACTTTGTATTTTGTATGTAAATTTGAGGAAATTATTTTGTGTTCCTGAATATGAGTTCTATCTTCTATAAAATGGTATCCAATAGTATTATCAAATGTTTCTTTAAGTTTAACATATATGACTACAATTATTTCTATTTAGCACATAGTAAATAAAAGAGGTTTGCTGTTCTTCTTGTATATTCCTTCAAAAATAATCTGCATGTTTTGAAAGATATACCAACTAGATTCTCATCTCTCCCAGTGGAGAATGCATTTTCACAGTGAACTATAACTTATTGAGAGCTGAAATAAAAGGATAGGAGAAAGGCTCAATGTATCAATCAAGGAGTCTGGGACACACAGATATGTTATATATGTTTGTGTGTATGTATACTGCATGTGTGAGCAGGTACCTGTGAGGGCCTGAAGTCAGGTCCCCTAGATCTTGAGTTACAGGTGTTTTTGACTCCTTTGATGTGCAAGCTGGGAACTGAACTCAGATCCTCTGCAAGAGTTGCAAATCCTCTTAACTGCGGAACCATCTCTGCAGCAGATCAGTGCCTACTACATGGGTAAGAACAAAAGTTTGTCTATGATGCACTGCTTCCTTGATTTCCAATTGCTTTTGATTTGCTCAAGTTATTTATAAAAACCCTTTGGGGAAATTCATTATGCCTGTCTGCTTCTTTGAGGGAAGGGAAGGCTGTATTCACGTTTCATGATACAGCTACTTTTAGTGCATTCTTAACAATACCTGGCTTAAAGGTAAAGATAAGTTGTGTGGTGCGAATAATCCGGTTGCACTAGTCAAGTTGATTATTCATACTTTAGTGTAAAATTAAGATCATGAGTAACTGCTGTGTGTGCGGTATTGTGAGACAGTGAGGAGACCAAGACAACCTTGTCTTTTCTTTTATGAATAAATCATGTAGCTAAAAAGTATCATCACTATTTATTTGTCTACATTTAGATTTAGAGAGGTCTCTTCCTGGATCACCTCAGCAGAACTATGAAATCTCCAGAGAGGGCTCAGTAGGTAAAGGCACTTGCTGCCAAGTCTGATGACCTGAGTTGTGTCCCTGAGATCTACGTAGTTGAAAGAAAAGAATTGCCTCCTACAGTTTGTCTTCTGGCCTACACACGTGTGTCGGTGACTACCGCGTACCAGCACATGCACATACATGCATAATAAATGAGTCAATGTAAAATAAAGATAATAGAATGAACGATTGCCTGGCTCATTAGTCCTACAACACCACATATGGAACTAACTGCTGTTGATCAAAGCCTGCCCATCTTTACCATTCATATGCCTTTTCTTTTATGGATAAGCAGTATTATTTTGTTGTCTACATTGAACTATTAGAGATGAATGTATTAGCGAGGGGTAGGACAAGAGTACTCACCAAATAGAAAGAATAAGAATCAATGACACTATTTGTCTTTGTCCTCAGGTGAAACATAGTTATTAAATCAGCAGGTGATGGAGATAATTAATAGTGAACAGTTATACACACTGTAAAATTTTGTTTTTACACATAATTAAAGAATGAGTGTAATTTCCTCATACAAATTAATGCACATACACACTTTAAGGATGCATCAATGAGCTATAAAAATCTCTCTTCATAGACATTCATCTCTACCAATTCCTGCATGATTAATATGCTGTAATAATAATAATTTATATGGCTAAGAATTATTTAGCCCTTCTGATGTAGCAGCTACTGGGTAGATTATTTTAAATTGTTAATTCTATTAACATTTTCTTAAAATAGCCACATATGAGCTATATTTCAAACTCCATGAGGAAAGTGAATTTTTAGAGGTTAAATAACTTTCCTAAGATCTTTAAGGCTTAGTAGATGATAGAGGTTTGTTTGAGTTCAAATTTACTGGGTGTCTTATTTACTGTTCTATTGCTGTGAAGATATACCATTACCAAAGCAACTTATAAAAGAAAGCATTTAATTGGGGCTTGCTTATAGTTTCAGTGTTAGTCCCTGATCATTATTGGTAGAAACAATGGTGGAAGGCAGCAGGCAGGCATGGCACTGGAGCAGGAGCCGAGAGCTTACATCTGATCCACAAGCAGGAGGCAGAGAGAGAACCAGATTGGGTCTGGAGTGGGTTTTTGAAACCTCAAAGACCACCTTCAGTGACACACCTGTTCTGACAAAGCAACAACTCCTAATCCTTCCTAAATAGTCCACCAACAGGGAACCCAAACATTCAAATATCTGAGCCTATGGAGGTCATTCTCAATCAAACTACCATACTTGATTTGGGGATAGAGATAGACCAGTGGTTAAGAGCATGGTTGCTCTTCCAGAGGTCCTAGGTTAGATTCCCATCACCCAGATGATGGCTCACAACCATCTCCAGTTTTAAGGGATCTGATTCCCTCTTATGGGATTCATGAGTACTAGGCATGTAAATTATGCACAGACATATGTACATGCAGGTAAAACACCCAAACACATAATATGAAAATAAATAAATTTTAAAATTTACTCAATTCTCCAGCAATACAATCTTAGCCCCTAATTAGAATCCATCAGAAAGAAAGGTAAGGGGTCCAATGCATGACTGCTTATAGTAAGTTTATTTATTTAGTTGTTTTTTTTTTTGAGACAAGGACCCATGTAGTCCAGACTGACCTCAAACTTGCTATGCAGTTGAAGATGAGCTTGAATTCCTGCTCTTCCTTCCTCCATCTTCCAACTACTGGGACTGGAGACATAAACCACCAGTCCTGGCCTATTCAATCCAGTCTTTTATGGATTTCTGTGCAACTGAGTAGCATGAGCAATGTAGTCAAGTGGGAGGCAGAGTCCATGGGTGGGTGGGGACAGTGGTGACACATAAGCTCTCTGGTGACTCTATGAAGTGGAAAGTGACTGAAATGAGAGGGCCACCTGAGGATACAAGGGAGATTAGATTGAAAGGGAAAATGGGGCATTATGAGGAGGTTTAGAAAGATTTTCCACTTGGAGGTGGTGTCACTATATAACTCAGGGCAGCCTCAAACTCACTATATATTCCAGGTTGTCCTCAAACCAGTATTTATCCTCCTGCATTAGGTTCTCAAGTTCTGGTAGGAATCACCATGCATATCTTCAGATGTGCTAGGAAATCATAACATTTTAGGTAAAAAGAGTGATAACAATAGAGTCACAGTTTATACAACAAAAGCATTCTGAACCAGATCTCAGGAAGCAATTTGTTAATGCTTATAGGTCACATCATTTATTCCAGCTATTTTAATGGAAATGACACTTATTGCTAAGTTAGAGGCTGACATTATTTTCATTAGTACTCATACAAGAATACCAGTACAGGTACTATGAAGCCAGAAGGATACTACTCGCACATGTCTTGGGCTCCTCAAGAAGATGTATCACATTTATTTCTACCTGTTTGGCATCTCTGATGCAGACTAGACACCAAAAGCTGCATCACAAATGATGAAATAATGTTCTCCAGAGAGATCTCTCTCTTTCACAGCCTACCTATTTGTTAGCTGTCTTATCTATCTATCTATCTATCTATCTATCTATCTATCTATCTATCATCTATTTATCCATCCCTATATCCATCTATCTATCATAATGTATCAGGACATTTATTTTAAGGAATCAACTCAAGAGATGATAGCATTTTTGGAAGCTGACAAGTCTGAACTCTGTCACCAGCTTGATTTTGGTGTCAGTCTCTACAAAGAATTAATTCTTCAGCAAATCTCATTCTCCTTCCCCAGGCTTTAGCTGATGGGTGAGGTCTACCTATATTATGGATAGAGTGATCTACTTTACTCAAACTTTACAAAAAACAATGCTAATCACACCTGAGAAATATCTTCATAGCACCACGTAGACTGATGTTTGAGTAAATATCTTGGCACCAAAGCCTAGTCAAATTAACACATAAAACAAACATAAAATCGGATCAGTTTCTTTCTTCTGCATATATTATAAGTCTTAATCATCTAATGGGGAGCCCAATCCATGCATAGATACAGAGTGTGGATCTCTGAAAAGGTCCTCAAATGAAAGATAGACTAAAAAAATAAAATATTTAGTTTCCTGGTCTTTAGAGAACCAGACAGGCAAAGTAATTGTAAGCTGGGTGGTGATTGAGTCAACTACATAACTATTTGACCTCAACTCCATTTAAGATTTCTTCCTACTTCTGAACTTTTGGGCAAAACCAAGAGCTTCTAAGTAGAGCATGGTATCAATGTCCTTGTACCTGTTTATGTTTATACCTGTAGTCTAGTGCTTCTGTTAGCCTTTTAGAGAAGATTTTGTTTGTAGTGGGTATGATAGATGTAGAGACATATAATTGATCCCCAAGTGCTGAGAATAAGTGATTTTTGAGTGCTAAGCCCTAAATGGAACCTATATCACCTCTTCCAAGCTCAGGTAACATCAAGAGAGATGGGCCGAAAGAATATAAGAGTCATAACATTGGAAGAGTGCTGTGAAATGCTAGATACTGCCTTCTGGACGTGGAATGGCTGTGCATCCATGCACTAATACATCTTGCAGGCAGGGCATCACTGTACATTGAAGGGTTTGTAGCTGGTTGGTGTTTATCTTTCATCTTTGTTAGCATGAGAAGTACCTTCCAGTACCATGAATACTATTTCAGTAGGGGTGAAGGAATATGATTCTCCCTATCCCAGAAATCATGAACTGTTCCTCTCTGCTCACAAGAGTGGAGACTTGTGAGTATTCCCTGACCATCTTGGAATACTGATTGGCCCAGTCTTATGGGCTCTAGGTAGGTATCAGCTTAACTTCTCTGTGTTCAATAAGTTGTATAGTGTTGTCTTCATCAAGAGAGCCTTACCATAGTTTGTAGAGAGAAACCAATAGCCTTGGCAACAGCCTAGGTTGTTTGAGGGTTTCCATGAGACCCCTCTGTCCAACAACTTGATTAGATATAACTCATTCCCAACACTTGAAGCTTCATTTAGAGACAAGAGGTATCCAGTCAGGGCTCTGATTCCCCTACTATTTGGTGATTTCATTTAGCTCAACTTCATATGTGTAAATATATTTGGGAAACTTCTACTGTATTAGATTTCCATATGATTCCCTCAGAAAACCCTTAGTTTTAGCAGTCCTTTCCTGTATTCCCTATATTGCTCCTCTCTTCCCTCTGTCAGTTTGATCTTCCATTTCAATCTCCCCACCCCACAAATCTGTAAGTACCTATTCTATTTCCTGTTCCTAGGGAGACCCATCCTTCCCCCTAGTCCCTATACTATACCTAACCTCTGTGGTTATATGGATTGTAGCCTGCAGCTTCTAGTATTAAGACTCTAAAGCTATCCTCAGATAATTGCATGTGTTTTGAGTCACTAAAGGTGAGGCTTCCAACACTATACCCTTATCTTTTACTGTCTAAGCATCTGAGCTGCCTGAACTTCTAATGTTCCTGTATTAGATGTTCCCTGTTTCTCCAGTGCTTCCTGTAGCTACCACATACCATGGGGTTGTGGTACCTTGACCTCTGGTCCCAGAGTTGTACTCTGCTAGAGCTCTGGGAGACCTCAGCTATAAAGAATAGATTGCCTATTAAGATGATGCAGGGAGTGACATAATGAACCTCCTCTCTACTTGGCCTGTCAAGGGGATAGGGGGTCACTGTCTTATCAAAATCTTCAATTAGAGTTTAGGCTTACAAGAACTGTGTTAGACTTTTGTGTTAGACTAATGGTTTCTTTTCAGTACGGCTGCTGAGCTTGCTTTTTGGATGATGCTTCTATGTACCCCCAAAGTGGGGAGTCATTGCTGAAGCTATTTTTCTCTTTACTTTTCTATGTTTTTCCCTTGTGTTTCTATGCAGCTTTTGGCTGTCTTATCACTCCTGTATGAGCTCTCATGCTTTTCCATTTTCTCTCTCCTTAGAGCAGCACCTACCCTACAGCATCCTGATTATCTTCATTCATCTGGCCACATAGAGGTAGCTTCTAATTGGCCATCTTAAGCCAGAAATCCTCAATAGTTTATTTTTACCAGTCTATATTAATTGCATGAAATTGGTTTCATTGTGATATTTTGCATGCCTACACATTATTGGACCATGCTGGTGTCTGTCTCCATATCAACTTCCACTACTCTTGCTCACTCTTTTTCTGGTGCCTAACCTCTTCTCTCTCCAAATATCTCTTTTTTGGTTTCATGCCATTTCATATACACACACATGTACACACACACACACACACACACACACACGTGCGCACACATGTACACACACACACACACACACACACACACACACACACACACACACACACGTATACATATTTTATCTAGGTTCCTGCCTTTTCTTGTTTCTTTTGATCCTTTATTTGCCCATATGGCCCTTTTCTACTTTCATAGCTTAACTGTATGTGGTGTGTGTGTGTGTGTGTGTGTGTGTGTGTGTGTGTGTTTTTTTTCTGATTCTAGAGTTGGCAGCTGAGAGAAAACTTGTACTATTTCTCAGAGTTTGGCTTATTTTACATCACACAATGGCCTTTGGTTTCACTCAAATTTTTCCCTGCAAATGACATTAATCTCATTTTTTTTCTTTATGGCAGAATCAAACTTCATTGTGTATGTATATCACACTTTCATTATTCATTTACCCATTGACAGGTACCTAACCCAACTCCACAACATGATTATTATAGATAGTGCAATGGTAAACATGGATGTACACATATCTTTGAGTTATATTATTTTCACTATGCAAGAACTGTATAAAAGAATAATATGTTATTTGATTTTTTTTTTGAGGAACTGCCATGCTAACTTCTATAGTGACTGTTCTAAATTACTTTCTTATCAAGAATGTATTAACTTTTTTTTTTACCCTGGCATTCTTTCCAGCCTTATTGTTTCTTTTGTTTATGAAAGCCATTCTGACTGGAGTAAAATAGAATCTCCACACACTTTTGATGTGTTTCTCTGATGATTGAATATGTTAAATATTTTTTCAGATATTTATTGGACATTTGAATGTCTTTTCAGAATCCTCTGTTCAGTTCTTTGCCCAGAAAATTGCATATTTACTGAATTCTAGCTGTAAATTTCCATGTATCTTTTTCATAGCCCACATTTGGCAATTATACTATTGACATTCTTTGCTGACTCATGATTTATTTAACTCATTAATAATTGAGAAAAACATTTTAGCATGGATTTGTCATATTTCCTTGTAGTTCACCTTTTATGCTATAACTGCAATGTGAAAATCCTTTGTTTTGAATTTTTAAATATCTTCGTAGTGCATATATGTTTTATTGTGTATTTATCTTGTATTTATCTTTTCTGTTGTTGCCTTCTGAATTCTTTTCTAAGTGTTGATGACATCAGAATGATTCTCTGAAGATCCCTTCCAGGTATATCCAGAGGACAATGTTTTCATCCTTTCTCACATTTTCAGAGCTATCCGCATTCACTTCCTGTGTTCTTATTTTTTATTACATTTATTAGCATTTAAGGCATTTTTTCCTCTACAGTTGTTTTTTATTTTAATTGGATCTCTCATTTTTGCAATCCCATACAATTTCTTGTTTCTTCCTTTTATATTTGCAGGCTTCTGTACTTGAATTTATAGATTAGGGGCATGGTTTACATTTCTTCTTTTTATTGAAAGTAGATTTTTCTCATATATTATATCCTGATTATAGTTTCCCATCTCTCTACTCCTCTCAACTCCTCCTTTTTTTCCCTCCTAACCAGATTCACTCCTTTTCTGTCTCTTATTGAAAAATTAGGCTTCTAAGGGATAACAAAATGATATGGTATAATATGATATGTCATGATATAATATAGCATTATAATATAATATAATATAATATAATATAATATAATATAATATAATATAATATAATATAATATAATGATAGAACAAAACCAACAAATTGGAATAGGAGAAAACCAACAAACAGAAGGAAGAGAGCAACCCCCCCCCCCGAAAAAAAGCACAAGAAACAAAGACTCAGATTCTTGTTCACAAGGAACCGATAGGGTAAAAAGAGAGAAAAATATATATAAATAAAACAAAATAAAATAAAAATTAAAATATATGAGACCTTGAAAGTTTTCTAATGGCCATTTACTGCTGGGAGTGAATTCTACCCTTAAGAGTCGTTTGTTTTTGCAGTGAGACTACTTGGAGAAAACTAACGTTTCGTCTGCAAGTGGTTATTAATTGGAGTAAGCTTCCAGGATACGATGGGAACATGTGTTCATCTCTTTCAGCTCTAGGAACCCTTCTGGTGCAGACCCATGCAGGTCCTGTGTGGGGTGCTGCAGTCTCTGTGAGTTCATAGGTGCACAGATCCTGTGTGTTTAGAAGGCTTTGTTTCCTTGATGTCCTTCATCTCCTGGCTCTTACACTCTTTCTGCCTCCTCTTTAGCAAAGATCCCTGAACTCTGAGGAAAGGAATTTGATGGAGACCTTCCATTTAGAGATCAGTGTTCCAAGGTCTTGCACTCTCTGCATATTGTCTGGCCGTGGATCTCTTTAACATGTATATGATTTTATAATCCAATTATAAACTCTAAGAAGCATCTGGAATGAATGACCTCAGTGGGTCGTGAATCTAATCTGTACATGTTCTGATCATGGTGCTCAGCTTAGGCGAAGGGATGGAAATGACCCTGCAGTAGTGATCCATGGCTGTTCCTCTTTAACACTAGGCTGCTGGTGGGAACTAACTGTAGATTTGAGTAAAAAGTGCCATTGATTAACAGCCAACATTTTTCTTGTAAGAAGAAACACATACATATTTTTCATGTCATTTCAACAAACATGAGTGATTGGAAGAAAAAATAGGTCCATTGTACTCTACTGATGTACCAGAAAAGGTAGAATCAGGATTTTATGTGGTACTTAGCAAATGTGGTTCTCAGCAAGCACCCTAGGGATAATAAAGTTACCATCAAGTTACACATGATGAAATTTAAGGAAATGAAGAGTACATAAAATTTTGAAAAGGTTCTAGCTAGAAAAGCTAGATTTGCTTCCTTCCCCCTCCTCCCAGAGCTAGACTCATTGTCCATGAATTACTATTTTTCTTACAAACAATCTATTTCTTATCCTTCTCCACACATGTCCTACCCTTCTCAACTCAAATCACTGAGAACCTTGCAAGATTCCACTCACTGTATTTGAAGAGTGAAGTGGAAAAAGGAAAAGGAGGAAAACTGAAGGCATAAATGAAAGATTCATTAAGGTACAATTCCCTTTTTATATTATTATATGAAATCTAAAGATATAAAGTAAACATGAGAAAATTTCAGTGGATAATGATTCTTAGTAAAAGGAAATGGCTAAGATAAGTAGGAAAGTTGAAGTCAGCCTTGGGTTTCGTGAATTCTGGTTTCTCTCAGTTCTATCAAATAAATATTTCAAGCTAGTTTTCTCTGCTTTTGGAGAGATAAAGGGCATCTTGTTTGCTTTAGTAGCAACTACTGAAGAAAATGCAGACAGCTTACATTCTCTGCCTCTCAGGTCCCCAGAGATTCATGCCAGATGTAGCCACAAGTCCTCCTTAGTGTCCTGGCCTGTTCTAAGCATAAAGCAAACTTGTTAAATTCTTATTGTGATCTGGACCCTGACCATATCACAATGTATCATATTTGTCTTTCTGATCTTCACTGAAGTTTATTTAAACTGTGGAATTAATGCAGCTAACATTCAGGGTATCTTGGGGATGAAAAAGTAAAGACCATGACCATGAGTCCATAAATACTGGCATGTTTTACACTCCTGGACCACACTAGTTAGAAGCTGCTCTGACTTCCTCTTCTTAGCTCTACCAGCATTGTCTTTCATCCTGTGACTCATTTTCACTTTTCTGTCTAACTCCCATATCCTTGCATCATAATAGACTATGTAGAGCACAAAGTCTTTGGCAGCAAAATCTCCTCTGTCATTTTCTTCTGAATATTCTCTTCAACTGCAGCCTATTTAAGAATCTGTCAGTTCTCTTCAGTTTTCCTTGCAAACTTCCTACTCCCTACTTCCTCCCTATGTTATGGGTTTTTTTTTTTTTTTTTTTTTTTTTTTTTTTTTTTTTGCAATGGTCAATTAGAGAAGGATCTCAGGAGATATTCTGGAAAAAAGTTTATTATTCATCCGTATGTAAGGAAATAGAGTCATTGCATGACAAGGGGTAGATATCTGGAAGGAACATAAAATGTTGACTGGTAGATGAAAAAAGATGTGTGTGTAAAAGAATATATAAAGAGAAAAGTTCCAAATCACCAACACTCTGTCATCTAGGATTCACGATGAGAATGGGAAATGGAAAATACCATAAAATCCATTCCTGTGAGACTGAATGAGGCCACTAGAGGACAGAATCTTGTGAACAGCATGAAAATTGCGTGACTGGTTATGTGAAGCATCAGGCAGTAGAGCAAGACAAGAAGCTGGACATGAAGATGCCTACGTAGTCCTCAAGGTTGTCAATTTCGAAAGGCCTGGGTTAGCAAAGTCCTGTGAAGAAAGCATGGCTCTAGCAGTGTCCTTAGAGAAGGACACCAGGAAGTAAAATAAAAAATACAAACCAAAGTTCTCAGGAGATTTTCAATAGAAATAAATGGATATATGGGAGAGAATCAGCATGACATTTGCCAAGATATTATTTTGGAGTTTCTTGGTAAAAATCTGTAGAGATTGTGAATCTTAATTGGGAAGAAGTATAATAACTTGGAAGTTATAAGGTGGAAAGACAGTTAGTATCCTACTTCCCTGCCTTTTCCTAGGACCGATACAGAGGAAAACAGTCAGCAGGTATACTGTAAGCCCTACATATTTTCATGTTTTTCTGCTATTTCAATCTTACCATGAATAGACTGATACCCAGTTTAGGTGCACCAGTGAGACAGGTTGGTCCTTGTGACAAGTTCCTTGTAGTCTTCTGTGATTATGTTCAATAACATTCAAATGACACCAGTGAAACCTCTTCCCTGCCCTTTGCCTTGACATTCCAATGTGTCTTCAGATAAAAGCACTTGTCCACAGGCCTCATCCTCCTGTGTACGTCTCATCACGCCTTAGTACTTAGGCAGCAGAACCCAAACAGAACCCTTGATCATTCACACAAAATCCCCTTAGATTTTCCATGTCTGTATTAAATTAAGTTTTTAATAAATTAGATTTTATTTATGTATGAGTGTTTTTCTGAATGTTTGTGCTCTATGTGCATGCAGTACTCATAGAGGCCAGAAGAGGGCATTAGATCTCCTGGAAATGGAGTCACATGTGGGTGTTGGGAAGAAGCACAGGTCCTGTGGAAAAGCAAGCAGTGCTCTTAACCGCTGAACCATCTCTCCAGTTCCTGTAATGCATTTTCCCAGGTGCACTGGCAAATCTCATTGGCTCTACTCTCAAAGTACACCCGTCTTGCCATCTTTGTGGCTATCACCGTATTCTATACTATTATTGTTTCTCTCAGGGACTACTGCAATAATTTCCTGATTTCTCTGTTTTTGACATTGTCCCACTGATGTTTTGATCCACGTGTGAGCTAGAGTCACAGTTCTAAAATATGATTTGCATGATGTCTGTGTTGAATCTTCATGACTACAAGCACTTTCTGTGTATCATGGAGATACACAGAAAAATAGCCGTGTTAAAATAATTCTTTTCATTAATATTCATAGTGACGGATTTCACCACGGCATCTTTGTACATGTTTCATTATATTTCGTCCTCATCCGTTCCTTCATTGTCTTTCAGCATGTCACCTTCCAGCCTCCAGCTCATTCCTTCCTTCTTCCAGACAGCCTCCTTTCCTTCTTTCTTATATCTGGACTCCATTGCTCTATTTCTTACCTCTCTGAAGCTCTCTTCTACTCCTCTGATGAAAGCAAAAGCACTTATTAAAAAAAAAAAAGACAGAGATGTTCTCTAGGGGAAGGGGCTAAATATATGCTAATCGTGGTCCTAGTTTCGAGAAATTGAAAATTGAAATATACGTTAGTGCCTTTAGTAATTGAATCCCATTATGACTCACAAATAGAATTTTTAGAAAAGTCCTGGATTCCTATATCCCATAGCTTACTTTCTTAGGAATCAATAGCTCATTAACCCCCGTGTGATCCCGAAGGTGAACTTGTGGATTTCCTGTAACATAGACCTCAGAGATTGACAGCCATGTTCTTGTTTTCTGTTGTTCACTGGCAGGAAATGGTGCAACAATTCAAGAAATGTATCGCCTCATGATACTTAAAATTACTTTTCAGAAAACAGAATGATTGTGCTGTAACTTAATGTCCAAAATGTAGCAGATATAGCATAACTATAAGGACAATAATTATGATCAGAGGGAATGCCTAGAAAAGTTCTATAGTGGAACGGACAGCATCAGTATTTTCTCCCAAATCATCTGATGAAGGCAACCCATCAGCACATAGCTTTGGTCATTACCATGACATCTATTCCTCAGAAAGATAAGAAATTTTAGAAAGTCAGTATTTATATCAAGTACAGCAACAGTTTCTCATTTTTCTAAAGTATGACAAAGTATGGAAAACCAGCAAGGTCCCTTTCTTTTAAACTTATGTTTCTGTCCTTCTACTGATAAAACTAAACTTCTTGCAATCAATCCACTGACTAGTTAATTAACAAGAGCTGAATTAAGCTCCCAGGCCATGAAGCATTTAATTTGCCTTGGAATACTAATCTAGTTAAATGCCAAGTCTCTGGAGAAGACATTATCTTGATGCATTTCACCCTTGGTGCACTGTTTGGAGTCAGAAGAATGAGTAGCAACCAGCTTTTAGGCAAGATTGAATTGTGTCCCTGTGATTGTCGATCTCAAAAATGAGTAAGAGCAAGAGTTAGAAAAATGGCAATTTATATGTCTGGAAGTCACTTTTTACATGTAACATAAGGGAAATCGAATTGGTAAAATCACCAGCACAAAGGGCTCTCAATGTTTCCTGACCTTGTTGAAGCAAGTGTAAGAAAATAATGGAAAGCTGCTGTTTTCCTTTTACTAAATCTATTTTAAGATCATGAACCACTTTAGTACTTAAGGAAAAGTAAAACACCCTTCACTGTAAAACAATAGGTGCCAAGATTTTACTGCTTCAGGGTCAGTATCCTGGGGGCATGTGGTAATCTCAGGAAGAGCAGAAAATTGAAGGTTAAGCATTCTTTACCCTATTTTTGGCTCTACCTGGTGCAAAGTGGCCTTGCTTAACTGTTCCAGGTTCAGCTGATAGAAATGGAATCCTGGCTAGTGTGCAGGACCAACATTAGGTCACCTCATGGTATTTTGTTTGGGATGCCAACCTTAAATCCTGCTGAACTTGACACCACTCTAGTGATACTGAAAAGATGAACTTTATTTCAATACCCCCTTTCAGCTACCTTGACTCACAGTGAAGACTGATGCATTTGCCTATCAGATGAAGGGAAATGGCAGCTCATGCCGGATAGGAATTTATTTAGAGAAAAAAGTCTTTCTACATCTAACATCCTTTGTAGAGATTCATTTCCAATCCAGAAGTAGAAGTGATGAATATAATCAATCATGAGAAAAGGAAGTAGCAAGATGCTGAGAAATGAGCAGATAAACTATGGGAAGTGTTGAGTTAGAAATTTGGCCCCCAAGGACCAGCGAGACCACGTACGTAAAAAAGCAAAGGCACTTTTATTCTGCAGAGAAAAACCAGCATGCTGAGGTCGGATACCATGGAAGATGACCAAGCAGAGAATTACAGCTTCTTTTATTGACAGAAAGTGCGAGTTTCCACATAGGTGAAGTAGTCTGGTTTCTAATTGGCAAATTTCTAATTGTAAGATGCAGTTACAAGTGCCCAAGTGGCTAACTGTTTACATTTTTGGGCTATACTTGGCAAGTTAGTCATTAGATTTAGGCATCAGGTTTTATGGCCTTCAGGGCTACTTGGCCAGGAGAGATAACTATACGGCCTTCAGGGCTACCTGGTCAGGTGAGATAACTTTATGGCCTTCAGGGCTACGTGGCTGGATGAGATTATTTGCCCTTAGAGTGGAGAGTTTTTACTATTCTACAAGGTCAGGCCCAGGTTGAGGCCTGGAGCACATACACAAAATAGAGGCTCTGAATAGAGGCTCTGGTTTCTACAGGAAGCATAGAGACAAAATAAAGCACAGGCCTGGAGCCTAGAGGCTGGAGCCAGCACCTGTAGGATCATTATATAGTAGGAGAAAAGACCCACTCTATTGGCTCATAGTGGAGAAAGGAGACTTGGTCATGAGAAAGAGTCCAGATATTGATAAGAGTTACTAAGGGCAGCGTGTGGAGGAATTTCAAGTCACATGTGTTTGTGTCTGAGGTAAAGCATGGACACATGCATGAAGACATAGGCTTATCACTTTGATACCAACAGAAAATTTAATGTTGGATCTGTCCTCGATAACTGTGAGATGACAAGAAAACAGCACAGAAACAGACTGAAACAGAATTTTATTGAAGAAAGTGAACTTAGGATCCCTTCTTTGAGCTCAGACCTCACACATGCCAAAGAAAATGAGCCCTCACATCTGGTGTCTCCCACTGAAAAGGTTTCACTTGTACTGTGACTTTGATTCTGCGATGAAAATTTCTTTTAAGTCAAGAAGAAACAGGCCAGCTCAAAGTGAGGGTTCTGTTTGTTGCTCGGAAGTGTGTGAAGATCCCAAGTCTAAGAAGGACAGGCTGTTTGTGTGCTTTCTTCCAAGAAGTTAGAATAGTTTCTCACTAGTTTTTTAATTTTTTAAAAAATTTCTTAATGTGGACCATTCAGATAGGCAACAATCATATGTTTTTATGTCTTTCATGTGGCTAATCTCTGATGATGAGAGCTAACAGACCTCTGAACATCAGTAATCTAATATTTGCTCTACTACAAAGAGTTTTACTGACAAAAGAAGTTTTAGTCTAGAATCTTAAACTTGGGAATCTTGTTAGTTAGCCAGGTGGTACCCAAAAATACCATTGAAAGATGTAGTTCAGATGAGAATTGATTTCTTGGTTGTATCTATAATTCAAAAGGCTGAAATCAGAGTTAACATTTGGAAAATATTACTTAATTTTATCTGGAAATTTCTTGCAAGTTACATTTTTTCCCCCCAAACATGTTGTAAATGTAGAGAGTCTTCAGCATGAATACAAATTATTATCCAGAACAAGGGAAGAGTGAACACCTTTTTGGATACTACTTGCCTTAGATGTAGTTTGTTTTAAAGTACATTGATACATATGCTTGCAGAAGAACATTTAATCCTTTAATCCTGCAGTGTGACTGTACTAGCAAGGGATCACCTTCAGAGGCCTGTGTGATCCAGCTGGAATGCAGAAAGAATGTTAGTCTGGCTAATCCTGTCCTCTGTTTGTGCTAATGCTAGGTAGGTAAGAGGGATTTCTGTGGTTAAGGCAATATAGCACAAGCCTTTAGTTGCAATGTAGAAAGCAGTGGTAGCACATACCTTTAATCCCAACTCAGAAGGTAGTGATCGCACACGGTTTTAATTCCAACTCTCTGGATATAAAAAGAACAGTCAGTGGAGAGAGAGGCAGAGCTCAGAGAGAGGTGGAAGCAGATAAGAGTAAGAGAGAAGACAAAGTCAGTTTAGAAGGAGGCATTCAGAAGGAGCAGTTGGAGAGAGGAGAGTTAGTTCAGTCAGGCAGTTTGCTAACAGACAGAAGGAGAAGCTGAGAAGAGCAGAGCCTGTCCAGAATAAGCAGAGAGAAAGCAGAGAGTCAGAACCAGACAGCTTATAATTTATAGTTCAGAGTTCACAGTACAGATTAGAGTGAAAAGAGGTAGTTCAGAAGATAGCTAGTCACAGTGAGTTCATTCAGTAGTAAGTCTCAGAGGCTAAAACATTCTAGGTTTAGGTTTTCAGATTAGATTGTACAGAGACTGAAGCCTTCTAGATCTAAGCTTAAAATGAGATTATATAAGGGCTGAGAAACCCTCTTGAACCAGGGATTGAATTACCAAAGAATAAACTGCCTTTTGCCATGAACCTACGAGAAGAATAATTAAATAAATCAACACATACATCTATACCTACATATGTTGAATGTTTAAAGGTATAATGAAAAAAAAATACCTTTAGCAGATTAAGTTAGCATGGCAGAAAGGGAAGTATGCTACCCCTTTAGCTGTATAAAAAAGTATCAATTTATCTTTGCTTTGGCTACTTTTCTAGTTTGCAGTTTTGGTAATGACACGAGATAGATGGTACTTCTGTACATCCAAACTGAAAGCCTACATATTATCATCACTAGGTGTTTTGTTTTAGATGAGTTAAGGTGTCTTGTCTTCCTCATCTCCAAACTTGGATGACACTCTTTATCCCAGAGTGCTCAGATGAATGTTAAGTGGGAAAATACTGCACTGAGACTCACATAGCCTTTTCTGTGTGTGGGCAACACTAATTCATCGTCTCCTCTCAAATTGTGTGCTCTATGCAGTCATGGAACACTCTGTAAATAGCTCAGAAATTTCTCACACTCTTTGGAAAGAGCTGAAAATTTATTTAGTCATTGTTGCAACTTGTCTTTGGGCATTACCAGACAAATGGCTTACTCATAGGAGGGTAGAGGTGTGGGGTCTAGGTAGTGATAATGGGGCCTGTAAACATGGTGCCTCAGAATGAAAAGAATATCTCATGGCTTGAGTCAGATTCTCAGACCGTCTGGGGTGCTTTGCATGCAGACTGAACAAGCTTCATTCTAGTTCTAGAGGAAGCAGCAGGAGAGTGGAGGTAAGAGGGTGGACACGATGTTTTGGAAAGCTGTTAAAGTGTAGGCAAATACACTACTTGTGACAACTGGTTGGTTTTGTCAACTTGAATGGGTGCTAAAATCAGTTAGGTGACACACAGTGTCTGTGAAGTTGTTTCCAGAGAGAATAAGGGGGAGACTCACCTCAAAATGGGTAGTACCTTGCAATGGACCAGCCAGATATAAAATGATCCCAGGAAAAAAAATGGTCAATATCAATCCATCAATCATCCCACAGCCCATAGCTATCATTTATTTTAGCACTGGAGGAACTCAATTCAAGTGTGTTAAATAAATAGATAAAATATTCATTCCCAATCCCTTCCAAGATTTGTATGTCTTTTTTGTGAGAAGTCTGAAATTATCCTAGATAATTCAGCACAGAAGCACTTGAAAAGTGAGACAATAGTAAATGAAATATGCAAGCATGGGCACCTTAGCTCCTATGTCAGGCCTTCTTTCTTTGGCATCTGCCAGCAACATCCTAAAAATCAGCATTGTTTCCGTATTACCGCTAATGTCGTTCCGTTACTATGATCACAAAGCACTGCTGCTCTGGGTAGCAGGAGCCCTTTGGAAAGCTGCTTAAATTCTTCACCACTAGAGAATTTATGCTTCTTGTATTCTCTTAGCAATGTGTTGGTTCTCAGAGGACTGAAGCTGATGCTTCTAACCAAGGGGCTTAATAAACATTCTACTTAACCAAGAGCATTGGCATGTGCCTTGGGTATGGCAGCTCACCTCAGTAAAGCACTAAGGAAAAGAGTCAGATGCTCTACTGACAGGAATAACTGGGCCAAATAATCACAAGATAAGGATGTTATATCTATCGAGTTTTATGGCAAAAGAGTTCTCACTCTTTAAAAAAATTATTCTCTATCAAATTATGTATGTAAGTATATCCATGTGTGGGTTTAATGCATATGAGTGCAGAAGCCTTCAGACGCCAGAAGATGGCAATTTACTCCTTGGAGCTGGAGCTGTAAGTGGTTTGAACCACCTAACTTAGTTAGTTGCTAGGAACTGAACTGGGACCTCTGCAAGAGCAGTATTCACTGAGCCATCTCTCAAGCTCTGTATTGAGGAATCTCCTGATACATTCATGCCCAGTAATAACAGTGACTGGGCAATTCCAATTATTGTAAACCCTGAAAAAGACTTCATATTACAGATTTAGACATTTTAGTGATAAGGCAGTTACAGGGCTGTAGGTCCCATGGAGTCAGCAACCTAGATCAGTGTGCTGGCTAGGTTTGACCAGAATCAAAATAGGTGATAAAAGACAGACAATTAATGTTAGTAATGAACAAATTGCTTCAGTGCAGTGGACTCTGTGTCATTTACCCTCTTCCTGATTTGTTTTGTTTTTTCTTTTTCTTTTTTCTTTCTTTCTTTCTTCCTTTTTTTTTTTTAGAGAAATCATTACCAGTAAAGGTAGAGAGAAAGAACTGACTCTGTAGAGCTGTCCTCTGACCTCTACATGTGCACTGAGGTGTGTGGGGCACACTCACCCTCTCTCTCTCTCTCTTTCTCTCTCTCTCACACATGCACACACACACACACACAAACACTAATAATAATACATTTTTAAGAAGAGTGCCTACTTTCTTGAACTACCCTGGGAACCAAACAGAAACTGTTGTCAGATACTGATAGAAAAAATGGCACAGAAATTTTGGCAATTGCAGCCATGATGTAATTACTCATTAATATTTATCTGATCGTTAATATTATCCGATCATTAATAATTATCTCTCACCTGCCTTTCTCATTGGCTTGTTCTTCCATTGTGATCCTGTTACAACCCATAAATAAGGATCTAGCAGCACACCCTGGAATCCTCTTCACCTTTGTAAAACTGGAAACCCTGAAATCCAAGACTACCTTAACAACTTTTCCATGTTATATCACTGTATATATATTCATCTATATAAGATGAATGTCACACACTACTACTGTGTAATTAGTGCAATCTCATTCAAATGACCCTGCCCTTTATCTCTGCAAGTGTAGAAATTGCCATGAACTAAATTGGACTGCTAAATTGCTGAAGGCCTCCCAGGTGTCTCACTAAATCATTTTGGCATCAATGATTTTATTATAATTATTAGAGCAAAACACCATATATTTGGCTTACAAGCTTGAAACCCTGTGTTCTCTCACAACTCTCTTTCAAGGCGGGATGATGTTTCATGAAGTCAAAGAAGAATATATCTTTGTAAACTTGTAACCTTAGGGAAAAACCAACCAAACTTTTAGCATTCTTAAAATTTTGTCGAGGCACGCTGATGTCTTTGTAGGCACTATACATCTATTGAATGCAGCCCTTAAAAACAACCTTCTAGTGTGTTGTGGGGGCATTGAGACACAAGGACTTCCATTGGAGAGAATTAGATTAGTTTTGCTTGTTTTGTTTTCAGTCGAGTGTGTGTGTGTGCGCGCGTATATGTGTGTTCCTCAAGAGCTTATCACCATGATTTTTCTGGACAAATCCCCTCACAGGGGCTTTGAAAATGTAGCTAGTTTGGTTGGCTAGAGAGACCCAGCACTTCCTTTGCCTCTACCTGGACTGGGATGATGAACATATGCCACCAGGTCAGGTTTTGAGTGTTGGGGGTCCAACCTAAGTTCTTATGCTTACATGGGAAGCACCTTAGTAATTGAGCTATTTTCTTCATCCCTTGATTTTAGCTACCCTACACCTCTTTCTCTTCGTGTTCCTCTCTGCCTCTTTCCCTTTTTGATGCTATATTGGGTATTGAAGCCAGGGCCCTGGGCATGTTGGGCAAGTTGCCCTACCACTCAATTACATGCCCAAGCCTTTTTCTGTTTTTATTTTTATTTGATTTTGTTTTATTTTATTTTATTTATCTATTTTTTTGAGACAAAACATTTTTACATCACCTGGGAAATACTTGAACTCACTTTGTAGTTCAGGCAAGCCTTGAGCCTGTGATCCTTCTGCTTAGCCTCTTCAGTAACTTCAATGACAGAATCAGCTTAGTCCATTTCTTTTGTGTCCAGATTTACGCTTTTCCACATAGGCTGTTTCAATTTCTTTAACGTTTGCATACATTTCTCATTTATATATGAAGCTGAAGATTGCTTCTGAATCTTTGCACTATTAAACAACTGGGCACACATAGTAGTTAAAAGCTTGTAAAATTTAATTTAATAAATAGACCTATTTTCCATTTAAGTCATAAAAATATAATTGATATGCTTTGATAAAGAAATTTTCTCACTATTCTTGGCTTACATTTGTAACTTCCAAAAATATTCTTAAAAATCTATTGATTTTAGTTTTGATGTGTTTACAGTTTCTGCAACCTATATGTGACCTATTTGCTGTCATACTTTACAAATACTCATGTTGACTTTCTGCTTACAGGAACAGCTGGGCATCATGATTACTCTACTTGTGGTTCCTGCCTGGCTGATATATTACTCCAAAGCTTCAGTGGCCCAATTACTGTCAAGTGCATGCTAAGAACTCTAGGAGGCACACAGGAGATTCTCTGGCATTATGCCACTTCGTCAGCAATGGTGTCTGGTAATCATTCTCACTGAGATAAACACATGTGCTTATATGCATCCCAGTGTCTACCCATCAAACTGATAAGTGCAGAGACAGTCTTCACTGTGGAATTTCCTTGTTGTATTCATTCAGTATTTTCCAATGGATATTAAAAGGGGAAAAAGCTATATGTCCTTTAATTAGATGTCAAGGATATATATATATTTCTCTCTCTCTCTCTCTCTATCTCTATCTATATCTATATATATGTATCCGTATATTCAGTTAGTCATTGGCAACATTAATTTTATGTAATAATATTTTAGTTAAAACATCTAAAATTTTATTTCAGATCAGTACCAACAAAGATTAATGTTCTGGCTGAAAGAAGTGCTCACTCCGTGAATTCCAACTCAGCAAAATTTTATCCCTCCTTGAATAATTTGTATATTCTTTTTTACTAGTATACATTGGAGCTCTGAGAAAAGAGTGCCCAAAAATTTTGCGATTTTTAATTTTTAATAAAACTAGATGTTTTTCTCTTATAAAAATGCTTTAATAATATTTTCTCAATGTTCCCTTCTGTTTTGCAAAATCTGAAATCACCTTGGTAGCAGAACCGGAAATAACTGCATGTTGGCGGGAGTCTAGTTAGGGTGTTACTCAGTGGACAGCTGAGGGAGGATGTCATTTAGAAATGAGAAGACTGTCATTCAGGCCCTGTAGCTGCGAGGAGGTCCTGATCATTTTCCACATACCTGTGGTGGGACTGAGGAAGGAGGGAGAGTCATATTCTTTTGACTCTAAGTTGTCTAAAATAACTACTTAAAAATTAGAATTGATCACAAAGAACACATAATAATAGATCTTTTTAGATAGTACTAAGCATATTAGAGATGGTCTCTTATTTCCTTTTAATAACTGTATGTGGTGGGAGCTCTTTTTATTTACATTTTATTGATGAGGTGTGTAAAGCACAGAGAAACTTGTCCAGTGTCTCAGGAGTTTAAGTGGGGGCACATGGAGCCATGTGGAAGAACCCTGTGTAAGAGAGCAAGATATTGCCCATCTGCAGATCCCTGCTAAGGAGGGAGATGAGGAGAGAGAGCAGGGCATTTTTGCTGTAGAGCCTCTCTTACATCAGCAAACCATGATCTCTGGAAGCTGAGTCATTTTATTTTTTTTCCCTTCTGAGGAAGTCACGCATGTGGTCCTTAGGCAGGCCAGTACTGAAGACATCTCCCACATGGAGAACAAGACAGGCAGGAGAGTCTTCAACAACAACACATTATCTGAGGAAAAGTTTGTCTTTTCCTCTCTTTTCTGCCCATTTCACTCCTACTCCCGGAGAATTTGCAATGGAAGCCAACTTGTATGTGATATAAGAAGAAGGGAGGAGAGGAGGGGAGTTAGGTGTGGTAAGATGGGAGGGGTGAAGGCAAGAGAAAATTGGAAGGGTAAGGCAAGCATCCCTTCTCACTTCCATGCCTTCACACTTGCTCTGAGTCTGTTTAAGCTGAGAAAAAAAAATTCAATTTTGTCTTTTACTAAGGCGTCCCATACTCAGGGAGTACTGGAAAATATTGCTACGGGAAAAATGCCAAGGAACAGACTTAAACAGAGCCGAGGCAGACAGAACAGAATGTACTGGTGATATATCATGGTCTATAGATTCTCTTTGTAAATCAAATTACCATGATTTTAAAAGTACTGATGAAAACCCATCACTCCACCAACGGTACACAATGTCAGTATCCATCATCATTGGTTTCATCTGGGATGAACCCAAAGCAGTGCAGACACAGGTGAAATGAAGTGAAACAGACTGGCCCACAAGGATGAGCTCTGGACCTTAGCATTTGAAGAATGCCCATCTATTGGGTCTGGATATGATAAACATCACAGTAGGGAAAAGTCAAGTGTTACTTATAATGTTCAGAAAAACAATTTTCTTTTCTTAAAATTTGCCCAAACAATGTGACAATGTTGTAAAGCCATGTTCTATCTGAGTCTCTGTTGCTGTGATAAAGAGCATGACCAAAGACAATTAGGGAGGAAAGGGTTTGTTTGACATTACAGGCTGCAGTTCATTGTAGAGGGAAGCCAAGGCAGAGATAATGGAGGGACACGGTCTATGCTTCATCCCTATGGCATGCTCAGCTTCCTTTCTCACACAACCCAGAGACACTTGTCGACTGATGGCACTGGGCACGGTGGACCAGCCCCTCTCCTATCTATCATTAGACAAGAAAATGCCCCTCAGACATGCTTGCAGGCCAGTCTTATGGAGGCAATTCTTGAGTGGAGATCCCTCTTCCCAAGTGACTCTAGTTTGTGTCAAGCCAACAGAAACTAACCAGCACAGGACACGTTGATTCTTTGACTGAGCAAAATTTTGCTCAGCGCTCACTGTAGCAGTGGGCTCTACTTCATCAATGAGAAATTTTCCTTCTCTTGAAGTTTATATTTTGTGTTCATGAGTGTAGGATGCTTGGAGTTGAGACAGATAATAAGTGAAATGTATAGGCCAGATGGGTATAGGTACAATAGGGGATAGGCCAGCAAGCTTGGAAAGATGGCAAGTATGTTAATCAGCTTCAGTACTGTAGAAACTACTTGAGAAACTGACTTAAGGAAACAGGTTTATTTTACTCCTTCATGATGTTCAGAAAAACAAAGAAGGAGAGAAGAGAGGCCAGTATTCTAATATTCTCCAGTCACCTGTCTCCAGATTACTAAAGGGCTCACTATGTCCTGACAGTACCATGGGCCTTTGGAAGACATTCAAGATCCAAATTATAATACGAGTTAGGTAGGGTAGTGGTTTACAGCTTTGCGTGTACATATCACAATACAGGCATCTGTTTCTCATGTTTGGCATATGTGATTTTTGTGACTCTTGAAAAGGCAGATTAGTTGCTTAAGCATTGTGTGTTAATCAAATATGTGGACATCCTACACCCCAAAGTCTTCCAGTGAAGCAGTAAAAGTACTTTGGGTGGAATGGGTGTCTACATTTTGCACTAATATATCGTATTTGATTTTTATTTATGTTTCTATAGCTCTGTGTTTGTGTATGGATATGTCTGCATGTGTATACAGTTGCCCACAGAGGCCAGAAGAAGGAGTCAGATTCCCTGGAGTTGGAGTCACCCAATGAGGGTGCTAGAAATCGAAGTACAGTCCTTTGCAAGAGCAGTAAGCACTCTTAACTGCCAAGCTATTGCTTATAGCTCCTCTAATAAAGTATTTAAGGAGGAGTTGGAACAGGCAGCGAGGAGGTTGAAATACTTATTTCTAAATTATGTTTGAAAAGCCACAAGATATCAAGAAACACATGCATCCAACCATCTACTCTTCACACAAAGCCTCTAATGTGTGTGACATTCTAGATACCTTGAATAAGTACTGGGATGGTTACAAAAGAGTTTACGGTCTAGGTAAGAAACCAGAGAGTAGGGTTTAGGGGTTGTATGATTTTACAAATATTAAACAAAAAAGTGTGAGACCTTGAATGAGTATTTGATCTTATATGTGTTTATAGAAGAACTTTAATTTAACAGCAGAAGTGGTGAATCAGAATGGAAATCTAGAGAAAATTTAAAATTTATTGTAAAAAGACTTAATTGAAAGTCATATGAATTAGTTTTTAAAATATGCTCTAAATTGTATTAAGATTAAAATTCTGGTCCTTGACATAACCAAACGATTTGAATAGAAACACTTTTTTTGTTGTTTTTTTGAGACAGGGTTTTTCTATTGTAACTCTGGCTGTCCTAGAACTCATTCTGTAGACCAGGCTGGCCTCGAACTCACAGGGATTCACCTGCCTCTGCCTCCTGAGTGCTGGGATTAAGGGTAATTACTAAAAACTTCTGGCAATAGAAACAGTTTTAAGTCCCAAGTTTATAATAATTGTGATTTTCTTTCTTTTTTTACATTGATTTCTTTATTTTGTGGGTGCTTGTGGCAACAGATCCTCTGGAGCTGGAGTTACAGGAGGCTGTGAGCTGCCTGATGTGCATGTTAAGAACAGAACTGAGGTCCTCTGCAAGAGCAGCACCTGTTCTTAACCATCTTTCCAGTCCCTAGTTCTCTGTCAAGAGCTGCAAAGAACTCCATTACCTGACCTTATGTAATCATTCTTTTCTTGATGAATATTCAGATTCTTTTAAATTTTTTCAATGTCACAGACAAAGACACAGTGAATGCTTTATATGCTGCCACACAGCTATGTCTCCAGGGAAGCTACTGATGAATACAATTTCTGGGCGATAATCATATTACCATATTTTATCTTCTAAAGAGACTATTCAGAAATCCTTCTCCAGATATTTGCACTTTGTATTACTCAGTGCTCTGCTAGTTCAAGGATGACTGGAAACTTAGCCTGGAACTTGTGATCCTATTGTGGTTTCTTTCTGAGAACTTTTAAAGGCATTTATCACAAAACCTAACTTGATCTTACAATTCTATAGTAACCCTCTGCCTACTAACCAACTCTCCATTCTCTTTCTATAGTTTTCTTATTCTCTATTTTATTGATATCGTTCCTTCTTTTGTTCTTTGTTGAGAGCGGACTGATCCCAGGCTTTCCCAGAAGCCTTGATGATAGGACAAAGGGGACCTAGTTTTGGGTCCTCGCTCTATGGTAGACTTGGCAAAGCCAGTCTGAGGCTGAGGCCAGGGCCTTGGATGAGTTAAAGTTTGGTTTGGGGAACTTGGCTCCCCGGCACACACCCCCCCTCCCCACCCCCCTCGAAAGAGATTTGAGTTATCAGTCCCAAGGCCATTGTGTGGCCTGTCTGTAACGCTTGAGATGCCCTTGTGTTCCCTTTGTGAAACATTGTTTGATTAGCCTCTTACTGACTTTGTCCCAATTGTATGATAGTTTTTTCTGACTCTGTCCCATTACTCTCCTGCAAATAGTACATAAGATGCTGTGCTTCTTAATGGGCCTGCTTAGCATAGGTTATAGGTTATAGAACACCTCCCCATCCCAAGCTTCTCAATACCCCCTATCTTCTGCTCTGACAGAACTATTATGTAATCCCTTTGTGCTACTTTATAGTTTTGTCTTTTTGTCTCTTTTATCTAAATATAATTATCTGTGAACTCATTTAGTTTGTCAAAATATCCAGAAAAGAAGCTGTAAGCACGTTTAAAATCATATAATGATAGTATAAACTTAAATAATCAAGACCAACCAAGGAAAAAGACTCATTAGCCAATTAAATAATCTTTAGTCAAATCTAAGGATATTGTTTAGCTTTGCTATTGGCATTGTTGCTTAATTAACCAAACAACAATAAAGCTATGAGAAGGGAAGCTTTCAAAATACAAACTCAACTAATCCAATTATTGTGACATGAAGATAATTAATCTCAAGAATGTTTCACTTTAGAAACAATTCAGTACATTACATGTTCATAGGGCTACAGCCCAGAGAACATCTCCTGTTTACCTACAAGTCCCTGATAAAGCAGCAGCAGCAGCAGCAACAACAACAACAAAACCTTCAAACTCATGTCTGCATATTTAACTGGATCTTTTACCCACTACTTAGTACTAGAGAGACTTATACAGACAGAAGATTGGACCATATTTGAATGAAGGTGTTGCTGCTCCAATGGAAGCAATACACAGAGTTTAGGAAAGCTATTCCTGGATGAAAGGGCCGCTGGAAAAAAACAGGTAGTCAGTGAGCTAAGGTTAGGCAGATAGGAGGCTTTGGATCTAGGGCTTAGCTGTTTTGTACATGCAGCATCAGAGAAAATACTGGTAGAAGTGGGGATCCAGGGAAGTTCATTTACCACAGTGACATGCTTTTGATTTCTACTCCCTAGAAATAAGCATTTCCCTTACAGATATTAAAGATTCTTTCCTCCAGTCTCACAACCCATTCTTTTAGTAACTGCCTTTCAGATAATTTGTTCAAATGAAACACCAACGCAGGTGGAATGCATTCTGTTCTAGGTGCATATTCCCTGCTTGCACAGGCCAAGAAAGAGAAAAAGCATTGCTGATATTAATTTTTGACATGATTTTTTTTCTTTATAGATATAGATATATCTACATATATCTATATATCTGTATAGATAACAATTATGTATTTCTTTAAAGCATTATTAATTGAAGGCATATAACAAATATAGCTCCCTGAGAAAATGATTATGTTTCCTTAGCATCAGAAATATGTATTTAATTACCAAGCTACCAGGCATCAGAAATAATAGCTTCATAATGTAGTGTAATTGAATTTCGCTTTTGTTATAGCAGAAGACATTTTGATTAGTACAAGATACAATTACTTCAGTTCTTAGGCATCTGATAAGGTCAGCTCATGCTTTTAAATGCAAAACAGCTTAAATGTCTGGCAGGCATTAAATGCCTGATATACATTTCATTGCACAGACTCCCTGAAAATAAATGCAAAAAGGCACCTGTTAATGTAATGTTGTACTGAGTGGAATAATATCAACCTTCTCTCTCGCACAGTTTTATGTGATTAGAAAGATTGTGAAGAAATGTCAAAAAGAGTGATGTAAAGCTAAGCTGCTAGGAGTAATTTCTATGCTAGCATGCTGTGGGGGGTATATAACTTCCATATCTTTTTATTTCAAAAACACAAAGACTATAATTTATTAATTTGTGTCATGAACCTGAGTGGAAAGTATAATACCAATAAATATTGCAATCAAGTTTTTAAAAGAAGAGGAAAACCTGATTAGCTTTCAGATGATGTTGACACCTTATTTCATTTTTACTTTTTAGAAAACAAAAATGTTTTTTCCTTGTCTTCCTACGTGTGATACATCCACCTGGAGCCCTGGTTCTGCTTAAAGTGAAAAAGATGAAATAAAATCCTTCAGTTAAATGTGCAATCGCATGTGCAAAGCAATAAGGCAAGATGTGACATAAAAATATAGTTATTTCAAACTACTATAAAATGTCTCAGGCTTCAGTGACATAGTGGGATTTCTCTGCTGACAAACCGTGATCTGGATGGAAAGGAAAAATGGATGGATCCACTTACCAAGAGGCTCAGTGGCAAAGGCACTTGCTTCCCAGCCTGATGACTTGACTTCTGTTCCTGGGAGCCGCTGGGAGAGACTTGATTCCTGAAAACTGTCCTCTGACCTCTGCACGCATGCCGTAGTATGCATGCTTCTATATTCATAAACATGCATATAAATAACATGTCATATTTTTTAATATAAAAGACAGAAAATATCTATTACGGAAGACAAAGATATCTTAGTGAGTCTTTAAACGCTGAGGCTTGTACAGAACTAGCAGGATAATTTACCCAGCTGACAAAAGGCAAAATAAATATGTCAGTACTGATAACAATAAATAATCAGTAAAAATGACTGGAAAATTATTGTAGGCACATTTGTAAAAATCCTACAGAATTTTATACCTTTTATGAGCCACAAATAAAAGATTGCATGTTATTGTTGAACATAAAACTGAGTAGATGCCTCCATGTTCCGTGGGAAGACTAAATGCTGCTGAGATATAAATTACAAACTAAGCAGTAAGCCAAATGCAAACAGAAATGGAGACTTTATGGAACTTTAACTTGATTTTGATGTTTTTATAGAAGAGTAATTAAACAGAACCCTAGTACACTTTGGAAATATATTAAAACATCGTTACTAACTGGTATTAGGGTGGCAATGGGGGAATAAATGAGTGGACTATAACATAGAGTCTAAAAGTAAGTCCATGTACAGTTGAAACTTAATGTATAATGCATAGGTTAAGTGCTGAAAATCCCACTGAATTTCTGTAAAGAGTATCTCATAAAAAATATAAGAACGAATTGTAATAGATTTAAAACATAATATAATTTAAAGGCTAAAGTGAATTAAAGTGGGTTAAAAAAAAGAAAAGAAATTTGGTTTGGGGGATAATGGAGGGGGACAGAAGAGAAATTGGATTGGGGAACAGTGATGGACTTGACCAAAAACATATCACATGCAGGCATGGAATTCTCAAACAAGAAAAATGATAATAAAATGAAATGTCGGCGAACATTTTCTTAATCTTGCAGTAACAAAGAATTCCTAGGGAAAATGCAGACTTTGAAACCACAAAGCAAAGACTGACTCACTTAACTTCATCCCATGAAGTTCATAGCACTTCATCCCATGAAGTGGGGCTGGAGAAATGGTTCAGTGGGTAAAAGCATTTGTTGCTTTTCCTGAGGACCTGAGTCCAGTTTTCAGAACCCATGGCAGGTAGCACACAACCTCCTGTAACTTCAGCTCCAGGGGATGTGGTGCCTTCTGCTGGCCCCTAGTTGCATGTGTGTGTGTACACACAAACACAAACACACACACACACACACACACACACACACACACACACACACACTCTGTAGAACAAAAATCATGATATAAAAGTTAGAAGATAATGGATGGATTAAAGATAATGCATATCCCATCTGTAACTCACACATAATAATTCCTACAAAACCATGTCGCAGAATTCTGTAAGAGCCAACAAAGGAAATACAGTCTGTTAGGGTTTGTATGTAGATAATGAATGCTATTTTAGAAGATATCACATGTTTTTCAATGGAGGCTAAACTTAACTCATTCCAACGCCACTGTTCTGTTTTTAAAAGCTTCAATATTCCTTTCTTGGTTCATATGTTTGCAGCCTGCACCTACATGAATTTTCAATTTCTACTCTTCTATTTTTATATTCTGACAGGTAGAAACTATCTGTTTCTTTAAACTTTGACTCATATGTTATTTTTTTTTCTAGCAGTTCTCCTCTCTATTGCAGAAGGGTGTTTAAAATTGAACTTTCATATGCCTGCTATTATAAAATATCTATTTATAGGTAGGCAACTGGCACAGTTACCATAGAAACTAAAACAGCAATCAATTCAGAAACCATAAAAGTATAAGAAAAGATGTATTATAAATAGAATGAAACATAACAAAAAATACCTTATAATTATTAGAAAATGCAAAACCCAGAATATTTTACAAAGTGATAATGGAAGGAAAATAGTTGGCAATTATAGGCATGCTCTCATTGTTAGGTGCCACCAAAAGATCAATTACTTTAAGAAACCTAGAAAAATGTAAAATTCCAGTGTGGTCTGAGAGAGGACTATATGTGAAGGCATGTATCTGTGACCCCTTTCTCTAAATTCTAAATGTTAGAGCTCTTTCAAATGCAATGGGAAGATTAATTTGTCATAACTCTTGACTCAAACTCACTCTTAAAATGGAACAATGGGTTTGATACTAGCCTGGTCTACAGAGTGAGTTCTAGGACAGCCACAGTTACAACAGAGAAACCCTGTCTCGAGAAAACCAAAAAAAAAAAAAAAAAAGACAAAATGGCCACCTCCCACCCAGACTTAGTACTTGAAAACTCTGGATAAAATGAGGTGAGGCTGTAAAAGTGATAAGATCTATTAATGACTAATAATGACTAATTGTTAACGGTATACTCAGCTGATTTATTGGTGAAGCAATGTTGTCACTGCTTGTGATGGTGTGGTCAAGTTAAAAGAATGTAGAAAGTCCTGGGAAATTATACTTTCTGCACGCCCGTGAAGGATTACCTTGATTATGTTAATTAGGAGGATTCATCTAAATTATGCATGAGGGTCATATTTTACAGAGGGGTTTTTGGACTGTATCATACAGAGAGTGAGTGGAGCACTTGTTTACCTTCTTTCCTGTTTTCTGAGTGTGGATGTAATATGATCACCCAGCCTCCTCTTCCAGCTACCAAGCCTTCCCTGCCTGCTATCAAGTCTTCTACACAATGACAGACTGTATCCTCTGGACCTGTGAGCCAAACTTAATCTTTCCCCACTAAGCTGCTTTTTGTCAAGCTGTTCTATTACAATGACAAGAAAGTAACTAAAACATTCCTAAACTTATGCCTGTTGCTCATCGATAGAACTGCAGTTAGCTATCTCTGGTGGGAATAAAACTTAGTTTTCGCTTTTAGAAATACTCTTTAATATTCTATTAATAAATGCCTTCATGAGTGGGTTCTTCTCAACTATGAATGATTCATGCTGTAAAACAGAGTTGTATGGTTGTGTAAAAGGAGTGTCACCAAGTTGTGTTTCTCTAGCTAGTACTTTATATCAGCTACATCTTGAATTGCAGCACACCCTGCATTTACTCTAATATAAATCAATGAGAAGCTACATTTTTTTCACGTAACAAAGAACATTTATAATTATTAGGAAGGAAAAAGTAATTTATGTTTCTATAAATATCATCCTGTTTAACTAAAAGCTTCCAAAAAGTTGGCATTTAAGAAAGTGTTTGCTTTCTCACATATTTATGAAAGGAAAGGTAAATGATTAGAATGCAAGAAATGCATATTAAACATGCCAGGTGTCTACAATGGTAGAGAGAAGGAGAATTATGCCTCAATACAGACTGCTTCATCTGCAGAAAGCAGGCTTCCCTTCCACAAAGGAAGTAGCAGAGGTAAGTAACTAGGCAGCTGTCACCCTCACTAATTGCCCCTGCAAGAAAAGGTGACTCAACTGCAGAGGATCTTGGGAATATCAAAGTTCTTTTAAACACCCCATGAGAACAGAAGAACAAAAATGAAACAACCTACAACCATGGGAAAGAAAACAGTGGTTGACAAGAACAGGTGTAAGAAGTCCTGATAATGAAAACACTTTTAATAAGCCAATTTGGAAATAAGGAAAAGTATTTCTTTTGCCGTATTTGGAATTTGGTTTGTGATGTAACAGTTGAATAAAGTGTGAAAAAATTCTGGATGACAGCCCAATAAATCCATACCAATCAACCTTCTCTGGTCAGCCGCACACAGGAAATGGGGCATTGTCAACCTCCCACAAGCTACGTGCAGACCTTGTATCGGCCAATAGCCACTGCTCAGCGATTAAGTTTATTCTCATTTCTACCACCTTGGAATAACATTGCCTATTGTTTGCATGAATACTATTACCACAGATACTATTTCAATGGTTGCTCCTTTCACCGGTTGATTTGTGATACACATTCACCTCTTGCATGTACTTACTGTCATTCATATTTGTACTGTATTGTGCCTGGTTGTGTGAATGCCACAATTTAATTTTCTGTTCTGCTCCAGACATTTCATTTTGATTCCCACAGCAGATACTATCATTTAGAATGATTTTGCACATGATTCCATCAATATGCAACAGTAGAAAACACACTAAGGAAATGGGTTGCAGCGTCATAGTGTGTATGCACATTTAGCATCTGTAGGTACTAGAAAGAGTTCTGCAAAATGGCTGCGCACCACCGACAGCAGAGAATTCTGGTTAATCTGCATTCTTGCACCACTTGGCATTTTTTGGCTTTTCCATTCAACCATGCTGGTGAGTGTGTAGTGAATTCCTACTGTAATTTCTACTGAGCAATCTGCAGTGAAACTGAAGACTTCATAGATTTGTGAAGTGCCTTGATGAAGAGGTGCAGGATAGAGTATGCACTGAGTAGAGTATGCAGTGGATATGGTCACTGTGTCATAAGAGAAAACTCTGATATGATCTATGTTTTACTAACTGTACATTTACATGTTAACTTTTATGTCTTAATAGATAAATATTGTTCTTTGACAATTCCATACATTTATATATAATTCACTCTGATTAATCTCTCTCCACCTTCTCTTATCTTCCTCTTATCCTTGGTAACCTCTCCTCTTCCCTACAAATCTTTTTACTGTATTTATGACATTTTGTTTTGTTTTGTGATTCGCTGAGTTTAACCTGACTTAACATTTAGAGCCCGGTGAGCTTACCAGCATCTAAAGAAATGCACACGGTTCCTACTCATCTCCTAGAATCTGTTAGTCATCCTATTTTAGCATAAGTGATAGGGCTCCAAGAGCCCTTCCTCCACCCATAGCTGACTGTTGGTTCCTGGTGATGGTTATGTGTGTGGTCATATAGCAACCATTGCTCCAGATTGTAGTCACTATTTGAACAGGGAGTGCCTTGTAGTTACCATTGCATTTCTAGGGTCCATTGGCTTTGTGTATTTCTCTTAAACATGGATATCTAACACAATAAATTTCCTTTTAAATGGTACCTCACTTCATCTCGGAACTTTGAGTGTATTGTATTTTATTATCAATAATAATTGTTTTTTAATTTCCTTTATGATTTTTTATTATTATGATGGTTGTTTAAATGAAAACTGATTAGTTTTAAAACACTTGAGGGTTTCCTGGATATCTTATTGATTTTTGAAAATGAAATATGACTGAAACATGAAAAGATGTGATTATAATTCTTTAAAACTTATCAAGACCAGCAAGATGGCTCAGGAGATAAGATGCTTGTCACATGAGATGGAGCCCCAGGACTCACATGGTGGAAGGAGAGAGCCAACTCCTGCAAGCTGTCCTCTGCCCCCCACAGGCAATCCCCAAAATAAATATAGTAAAAAATTTAAAATCATTAGATTTATTTTAGGACTAGTAAATCTTTCTTAGTGAGTGTTTCATCATTTATTAACAAAAATATATATGTGTAGTGTATACATATATAAGTTATATATATATATATATATATATATATATACACACACATACGCATATATATATACACATGTATATACAGTATTATGTCAAGTTTTGTTGGTGTCATTTAAAAATTTTATGTTCAGCTATAAAGAACATTAACATTCTCATCTGTGAGTGTGGTACTGTTAATTTTTACTTTATATATTTTGAAATCCTCTGAAGAAGTGTACATATACATAAAGTTGTTATGTCTTCTCCATTCATCTGACCTGTTCATCACGTCTGAACTGATATCAGCACTCTTAGTTATGATCCCTTACATAAGTCAGATTTTCTAACGTTGATCTGGAGAGTATCAACACTTTTGACATTGTCCTGACATCCAGTAGGAGAAATTGTATTCTTAAACAGCCACTACTTTATCTTCATGTTTTTAAGGAGCCCAGTCTTGCAAGTTCTTTACCTTATGAATAAAGCAGCAAAGAATACTAGACTATTTCTAAGTAAAGCTGAGCTGATGATTGTCTATGAAGGATCTGACTGTCAAAATTATGTGAATCAAACATCTTTTGGGTCTCCACTTGGGTTATGGCTGAAATACTTCCATCAGAGTCGTTCTCTTTTGAGTATTGATTTCTTGATTTAAGAGAAAACTAATTTTTTTCAGGGTTCAAAACAGTTGATTAAGTTTTTCTGAGTTATCAATGTCTCTTTCACATGTAAATAACCATGGGAATGGTAGTACATTACAGTCTCATGTCACTTTCATTATAATGTGAATAACTCAATCACACTCTTCTATCAAACACACAAGAAATCTGCTCACTAAAACTGGGAGTGTGGACAAACAAGTGCAAAGGGGAAGGGCATCCTTGCTGTAATTTCTGGATATTTCTATGTCTATTTTGGTTTATTGTCCATTTCTAAGTCATGGTTTTAGTTCATTTGCTTTGCCATTGAGATTTTTTGGTTTTCTATGTATTCTAGATATCAATCCTTTGTCAGATCCATATTATATAAATAATTTCATCCTATTCTGCAGTCTGTCTCTTTAATCTATCCATTATTTTCTTTGCTGTGCATAAGATTTTTAATTTGATGTAATATATTTTCAGGAAGATGTTACTAGAAGCTGGGGAGAGTTTTGTGAGGAATGCTTGGGTAAAGATTGATCAATGGTTTCTAAGCTATGATTTGGCAGAGATAAGAAGCTCTGCTGAAAGTACTAATGCCCTAGGGGGGAACTATAGAAAATGTACTATAGGCTTCAAAAGGCTAAAATAAAAGTTTCGAATGTGTGTACTATAAAGAAATTAGAAGAGGCTTTCAAGATGTACCAGCCAGTAAATTGCTTATGGCCCAAGCATGAGGGTCTGAGTTCACATCCTTAGCATTCATTTAAAAAGCTAGGCATAACAGTATGTGTCTTTGTCTGTAATCCCAGCGTTGGGAAAGCAAAGACATGAGGGTCCTAGGAGGTCACTGGTCAGCTAGCCTAGCTGAATTGATAAGGTACAGTTTCAGTGAGACTCTGTCTCAAATAACAAGGTGGAAAGCAATGGGAGAAGACACTTGACACTGAGTTTTAGCCTTTACATGTGTGCGCATGTATGTGCATGTACATCTGCATGCACACATACACACATACATACACAAACACCTACACACTTACATATAAGAAATTACAAGTGCTTATGGAGATAATTATGCTTAATTTGGTTTGAACATCACATGTATTATGCACATGTACTGAATATCACATGATGCTCCATAACTATGAACAATTTGTATGATTCCAGGCTTTAGAATTCATGGCTTCTTTGGAGCCCTGTGAGCCTGCTCTGTGGGCTCCTGGTCACTCAGAGAATGCCAGGGAGGTGCTGCAGAAAGAATGAGAAGTGACAGAAACAGAGCTTTATCACAAATGAACATAGAGAGAGAGAGAAGAAAGCAAAATTCAGTTAGCAGTTTAAAGTTTACATAAAAAGATTCAGCATTCTAAAATAGAGTTTTTCTTCTTAGCTCTTAAAGCACAGTATAGACAAGTCTTGCTTTCTTTTACTCTCCATGAGAAGTTATGTGTTAGTTATAAAATTTCTTGTAAATTGATTTTTTTTACTAGTACTTCATCTAATAGCACTGAGGTTACTGGTTACTATTATTTTAATCTTCAGATCATCTAGAATGTTTTACAATAAGATATACTACAGACTTACTAATGAATAAAAAACACTGTATTGCATTAATTTTCTCATGTAGCATTCATATTTCTGGCTGATTTTTCCTTCTCAAATTCAAACTGTAACAATCTAAATTGCTTTTCTGGCTCTTGTTTTTTATTTTCAGAGAACAGATAGTCCATATAATATTTTTTATCAATTTTACCCATGTAAAGTTTGCTCAAGATGAGTTTGGAAAATGCAATTAAATTAGGCAAATGCATTGCCTTTAATACTGCTTTTGTGAATTCACCTTACTGGAAACAGTACTCTGGCTTAACATTTTCTTCCATTGCTACATTTGTTCCTATGGAAACTGGCCTCTTGGCACTCTCTTTTTTTTCCTCACTGTAGATACAGGTTACAAAAGCAACGTCCAGGAAGAAACATGAAATATTCATAGAGCCAGTGCTCGGCAGCTTCAATTTACAGCTGCATGCCTTCCCTTAAAGATTATGCACACACACAGAGTAATCCCCACAGTACGAATTTACATATTTCCCCAAGCCTCCTTCACCAGAGCCGAAAAAAAATTTCTCCTCAACTCAATAGCAAAGCCTCTCAGCAATGTTGCTCTGAGCACATGGAAGTGGACCAGCGAGATCGTAACAGATTGGAAGGTAATGAGTACTCATGAGAACACTAAAGATCTGGGACAGGATAGATACACATAGGGCCAGCAATGCCACTGGTATCTATCAATGAAGGTAAAATGTCAGTTTAAGACAGCAAGGCATTGCTTGGCTAATTATGGATTTTGGAAGAGGTACTCATCTTAAGCTTTGCTCACTACCAAAGTATACATCTAAAGGATTCCACATAAACCACCAAAGTATATATCTAAAGGGTTCCAAATAAATTAATGTGCTTGTTTGTTCTGTTTTTTTTTTCCCTAAATTTTCCCAAAATTATCTTTGCTTTCCTTTTAAGTTCAAACTGAACTTAGGGCAAGGCCTCTGTTAAGAAGTAAGTTACTTGTAAGAATATGGACTAGTGCACATGGGGGATGTATGGGAGGACATAGAGGGAAGAAAGGGAAAGCAAGAATGATGTGATCATATTATAATGTAAAAAAAAAACTCAAAAAATAAATTAAAAAAAAAAACAAACAAACTGAAAACAAAATCTTAAATTTGAAAGTTGTAAAGAAAAAAAAAAACCCATAAAATGTCTCTATTTGGACAGAGTGAATATAGATAAGGACACAAAGCAGTCCTTGGAATCAAGTGGGAAAGAGAAGAATTTAGGAACTTCTGTACTTATTTGTGGTTGGCATTTAAATACAGCAATACACTGTGAATAGAGTTTTTAAAGTGAGTTACTAAAGAGATCAACAATTCTCCTGGTGATATTTAGAGAATAAACAGATTCCCGTATGTCCTCCAAACCTGAACGGCCAACTTTAGGTTGGATAGCTCTGAATTTTCAGTGCTCATCTAGAAGGGGAAAAGCCACATTTCTGTAAGGCACTGTCACAGACCCAACTCCCACCCTGGAGCCTGGAGCCAGAAGCCTGTTCGGTTCAGAGTCAGCGAGTCTGAGACTGTCCTTGACTTTCTGGAGGCTTTTCTTTACATTTTCTAAACGGATGCTAAATGTTAGCTGCATCGTTGAGAATATCCAGCTAATTCCCATGGATGACTTTGAGTTTCAACTCAAATCAACTCCAAGACTCCATGAAGAACCTCAGATATAGTGTAGTGAACAGAACATGTTTTCTGTCCTCGCGGGGAGGAGGAAATGTTGATTTGGGCCAATGGTTTTAGTCACTTGTCACTACTAACACTTGGGCAGGGATGAGAGAGAGGGAGAGAGAGAGAGGGAGAGAGAGATTGTGCCACTGAGAGGGCCACTGTGCCACTGTCCTAGTATCCTCTTGGAGGTCATGCCTCCAATGATGTAACTTCTCCCAGCTAGCATAAACCCCCTAAATATCCCACTATCTTTCAAAAGTACCAGAGTCTGCTGCCCAAGTGTTTAGGAGACAGTTGGGATTCAAGAGCCAAACTATAGTAGGTAGCAATGAAAATTCAGACAGATAGAAGACAGAAGATTACACTGGAGACTAGTGTTCAATCTACAATTTGGATCTCAATCTTCTGACTTCACTTCAAACTCTTATTCATGCTACCAGATAATTACCAATTGGAATTATGCACTCATTTAAAAATATACCTACAAACATACTTCTACCATCTTCTACAAATTCCATGTCATAATTTTGACGAATCAAATCAGCCAAGCCACTTGAAAATATTACCTTAAATGAAATTAACTGTGAGAAAATTCTGCATGATCTCACTTATATATAAAATCTGAATTTATATACAAAAACTTATACATAAAAATCTGCATGACTTCACTTACATATAAAATCTGAAGCAGTCAGTCTCACAGAAGCAAAGATTGGAATGTGATCATTACAGAGGGGGTGGGGGTGGGGAATAAACAGTGGGGAAAGGGAGAGTGTGATCAAAGGATACAAAAATCTCATTTAAAAAGAAAAAAATTGTGATGTATTCCATTGCAAAATTTAGTCATGATGTATATCATTCATTAAAAACTGTAAAAGACTAGAACATACATGTCTTCACTTATGAGAAGGAGAAGCTAACCATCTTGATTTAATAATTCTGTAAAGTAGGCTCATGTCAAGGTTTGAATTTGTACCTCTTGATTATATGCAATGATTATTTGTTAATTTAAAAATAATAAAGTATTTAATGAGGAGCTACTGTGATAGGTACTATGTGCTGAATATATAGCATGGGGAAGCACTTATTTGTTCAAAATGTCTATGAAGCTCTGGAATACTTGCTTCAACAAAGGAGGGAGTAAACAAGAGGAGATACAGGGCCCAAAGCCACAATTCTGACAGAAATGTTGAAGGGGATGTAGTTGTAACTAAGCCCAGAAGTCAAGAAGCCCAGATTGGAGCAGGAGGTTGGAGGGTGGTGAGAGTGGTCTCTGTAGGAACAGAACTGACTAGCTGAATCTGATATGTTTGAGCATCTGGAAGAATGATTGCTGGAAATCTGGCAGATATCAGAGCATTTGGGAATAATTACCAATTGCAACTTAAGTAAGCAATTAAAAAATAACATCTATAAAGCTTTGGGACAGTAAAAGAAAAAGTAGATATGTACATTCCTGATGCCAAGATAAATATCATTACATAAAATATAAATAATATGAGCACTGACTATTGATTTAACTTAAATTTTTATCACAGCATGACTACTGGGGGCTTTGATCAGGACAGTTTTAGGGGATTGGCAGGAAAGAGCCAGTAGGAGTAGGTCTCAGAATAAATGGAGAGGACTCTGAGTTGGAGAACAGACACAAAAAGGAGTTCCAGCAAATAGTTGTTAAAGTTTGATAATGCTGAGATTGTATTTATATGGGCTCAAATTAATGATTAAGAAAAAAATTAAAAAATAAATTTACATGGGTGATTCACTTAAATTTATATTTGCATGCTCTTTAAATGTTAACCTAATTGAGACTCGGAAAGTAAACAAACCGTACAAGTTGTGAAAAGCTAAAACTTTCAGTATTCACAAGGACTCCCTCCCCCCAATGATATAGAAACACCAAGCAACTGCAGGGCTGGGGAGACTCTCTGACCATGGTGCAGGCCAATTCTGTCACTGCAGAAATCACCTCCATTCCCTTTTAAAGCTATACATGTACCCCACATCAATAATATGTTTATCCAGTTTTCATCAACTACTAACTGTTATCAGCTCTGTAATCTTTATTTTATTGAGAATACTGGTATCTCCTAATTAGATGCCCAGTGCCAAATGGTCAGCCCTGAAAACATGCATACAAGTAACATTATACAGATAGAACAGGTTATATTTAGGAATATGTATGTATATACATATACATATATGCATGCAATAACAGTTAGTGAAAAAAAGCCATGAATTTGAAGGAGAATGGGGACATGAATATGTTAAGGTTTGAAAGCAGGAAATGAATTATTTCACAATATCAAAAATAAGTGAAAATTACACATAGAGAAAAAAAATTAGTGATTCATAAAGAGACATACCATGTTTGAATTTCAGTTCTATTGCTTCCTATTTAAGTGTGAAGTTCTCAACTTTCTTGTTTCTGCCTAAAGCTAGACAAAATACATCTAGGAGAGTAGTTGGGGGAAAGAACATAGGGTCAGCAAATAAGCCCATTTCGTAGAGGAGAAAACAGAATTGGACAGTTCCTTAGGTGGACTGAATTGTCACAGCTTTATTGGCCCCACAAGTAGACAGTGAAATGCTGTGGGTCTGTAGACAATGTGTTATTCGCAGAGCACCAGACAGTAACACTTCTGCCGGCAAGACTCAGAAGGTAAGACAATGGTCTGAACCCAGCTCTAGAACCCAGGTCTAATCACTCAGCACACTCTCTGGCAATAACAAGAAAGACATTTCTTCTCTAGTTGGAGAGGGTACTGCAAGGGTATTGTACTCTAGTCACCTTGAACTGCTTGATACCCTGTGTAATGAGATTAGGCAATGCTCTTTTTTTTTTTAATAGAAAATAGATTTTTTTCTCACATAATGCATCCTGATTATTGTTCCCCTACCTATACTCTTCCCTGTTTCTCTCCACCTCCCCTTCCATCTGGATCCACCTGTTCCTGTCTCTTGTTAGAAAACAAACAGGTTTCTAAGGGATAATAATAATATAATATAGTATAATATAATATAATATAATATAATATAATATAATATAATATAATATAATATAATATAATATAATATAATATAAAGGTAAAACAAAAACAAACATTGCAATAGGACAAAATAAACAAAATAGAGGAATAGAGCCCAAGAAAAGGCACAAGAAACAGATACAGATGCAGAGACACACTCACTTGCATACTTAGGAGTCCCAAAAAACTAAAAACTGAAAGCCATAATATATACACAGAGCCTGTAGTGTAAAAATAAAACAAGTGAAAATGAAAAAAAAGTTCCAATAAATTATGAGACAAGGAATCTCCAAAGGTGCCTGGTTTCAAAATATGTTATGGAGCTGTCATAACTGGGTGGTGGTGGCGCACACCTTTAATCCCATAACTTGGGAGGCAGAGGAAGGAGGATCTCTGTGAGTTTGAGCCCAGCCTGGTCTACAGAGTGAGTTCCAGGATAGTTAGCATTACAACAGAGAAATCCTGTCTCAAACCCCAAACCCACCCCCAGACCCCCACCAAAAAGAAGAGGAGGAAGGGGAGGAGGAGGAGGAGGAGGAGGAGGAGGAGGAGGAGGAGGAGGAGGAGGAGCTGTCATAATCCAATCAGCATGACAACCAGCACAAAACTGACTGACACAGCTCATTAGATATCTCAGTTGAATACAATGGTGGATGGGAACATTAAGGAGTATATAGGGAATATATATATATTTTTAGATTACAGTATTTTGAAAATTCTCTCTTTTGCATGATAGCTTGGTGGGTTATAAAATTGTGAGTTAAGAATTAATTTCTTTCTTTCTTTTGTCCTTGTGGGCTTTTGTCTGTCAAGTGGCACCCAGTGTCAGAGGTGGAGAAGAATGACATTATCAGTGCTCTGTCTCACTTGTCCTCTTTAGATTTGAACCTTAGCAGGATATCTTCGAAGATTTGCTGAGTTTCACTAATTTTTGGTATTTGACAGGAATTTCCAGTGTACAGTATTAAGTTCATCTGCTCTGATAACTCTTTTATATTATTAAATGTTTTCTCTTCAGGTTAAACTGCTAAGATTATTATTATTATCATATTTTGTTATTCTCTGTGTCTCTCATTTCTTCTTCTTCCCTTCCCTTCCTCTTCCCTTCCCTTTCCTCCCCTCCCCTCCCCTCCCCTCCTCTTCCTTTCCCTTTCCCTCCCCTCCCTTCCCTTTCCTCCCTTTCCTTTTCCTCCCTTCTCTTTCCCTCCCTTCCCTCTCTTCCCTCCGTTCCTTCTCTTCCCTCCCTTGTATTTTCCTCCTTAATTCCTAGGAGATTTTGCCCTTTAAATCATCAATAAATTTAAATTAAAACATTTCAAGAATTCTTCACTATTCTTGGATTTTTCTTTTAAAAATACATCCATCTTAGTTCATATCATAGATGCAGCATCTTTTATACCTTAAATATAAGTTTAATTATAATCTTATCTTCAAATTTTGTGTTTATCCTGAGTGAAATTTTGTTTTACATTGTTCTATGTTTTTACCATGGAAGCATTCAAAACCCACCTAATGATATTGGGTATTTATTCATGTTTATTGGGAGGCACTGAAGTACAGATTAGAAACTGTGGGTAGATAGCACATCTATTTATTTCATTTATTTACCTGTCTATTTATTCTTTTACTTTAAAGTATTTATTTTAAATGTGATAATTTTATTAATTTTTAGAGTTTCATAGAGGGATGCATTTTGATCGTATTTACATCCACTCCTCTCCCTTACTCCTCCCTCCCAGATCCACTCCCAACCTCTTTATTCCTTTCCAACTTTGTTTTTTGTGTCCTCTTATTTTCTTTAATAACCCCTCAAGTCCAATTTGTGCTGCCTATATACTCATGTTGGGGGCCATCCATTGGAACATGGTCAACACATTAAAGGAAACTGATTTTCCCCCTAGAGGTCATCAGTTGTCAACAGACTGGTTAGGGTTGGGGTTCATGAGATCCTTCCCCCTTCATGCTAGGCTATTTACTGGCCTGATCTTGTTTAGGTCTTGTGCCCCAGTGCTCTGGTCCCATCATTTCCAGAAGACACTGATTTGCTATGGTTCCCCCAGACTTCTGTTATCACCATCCTTCTGCCCCCTTTTCAACAATGGTCCTGAGCGATGGTGTGTGTGTGTATGGTGTGTGTGTATGTGTGTGTGTGTGTGTGTGTGTGTGTGTGTGTTTGTATGTGTGCCATTAATGGTGTATAACTCTCTAGGAAGATCAGGGAGTAAGTCATACTTTTAAGTAGGATAACCAAATGTCAGGCTTTGGAAGAAATTTCTATAGAACTGTTTATTTTTCAAGAGAAAAATAATTCAGTTTCATTCTTGAGTGAGCGTGTTGAGCCAACTCATTGCAGTATTCTGCAATAAAAAGCTCACTGTGAAATAAGAAGTTTGAGACTTACACATGCCCTTGCTTTGAGTCACATACATTAACCGTAGGAAGTTAACATTTCTACTCAATTTCTTCAAAATGTAAACACTATCTTCTCCGGGAGAAGGACTGAAGTGTTCTTGTGCTCTGAGAAGTGCTGAGAAGGGTAATCACATGCACACTTTCTACAAGGTTGCTCGTTTTCACCATGCGACTCGCAGCTGCTTTCAAAGTCCTACACAGGTTTAAGATATGTGCCTCGCAGGCCTTTCCTTCTTTTTAGGGTGATATTCCTGTGGGCATCTGGGTTTCTTTACTTGGTAAGCTAACAGATTGCCATTTTAGTCTATGATTTCTTATAAAATAATTTAAAATAGTCATCTATTGTTATCTTTTCCAACTTTCCATGCTTTTATGTGTGAATAGAGCTTTTTTATTTTTCTACATTTTTTTTTAAGAGTTTAGGAAGGAAGAGGAGTTAAACACATTGATGGATGTGATTAAATTGATATTTTTGTATTCGGTTTCAGATGAAGACATTGAAAGAAGAAATAATCAGCACACACAACACCTGCTGTATACTGGATGATTGAATATGAGCCTTAGAATCAGAGATCTGCATTGCTGTGCACTACATGATTCACAGGTGCAACTGTAGTCGAATGGCTGTTTCTATGGTGAAGGACAGCTAGAGACCCACACATGCCAAGCTTTGAGTATTTGGAGACCAGAATACCTTTCCAATTCTTTGACATTTACACTAAAAGGCTGTATATATTCTTTTCAAGACAGCATGTTTAAATGATTGCTATGATTCATAAAGCACTGAGGAGTTGGGAGATGAGCTATGATGAAATGCCAAAGAAAGCTTGAAGAAATTCACTTCTCCTAAGCTAGGTTTTATATATATACATACATATATGTATGTATATATATTAGAGTTTCCATAATATGAATAGTTATTTAGGGAAAGTGAGCAGAATTGCTTAAATAGTTTGGCGCAAATTTTGGAGTGTTGAATATGGGTAACAGTGCATAGCGTGAGGAGAGAAGTGATTTTTTGAGGCCTGCAAAGAGGTACAAGCTGCACTTCTTTGATCTTGAGATGGAGAGGTAAAAGGGTCAGAGATTCAAGGCCAATTACAACATAGGGAATTTGAAGCTAGCCAAAGGCTACAGGAGACCCTGTCTCAGTATAACTCCTCCCTCTGCCAAAAAGAAGGATCCATAATTTACAAACAAAGCTTATGCTAAGCATATATTTCTAAAGCCAGGTGGTGGTGCCATATGCCTTTAATCCCAGCACACCAGAGGTGGAGGCAGGTGGATGTCTGTGAGTTCAAGGCCAGCCTGGTCTACAGAGTGAGTTCCAGGAGAGTGAGAGTTACAACAGAGAAATTCTGTGTCAAAACCATATATATGCATATATATATATATATATATATATATATATATATATATATATATACATACATACACACACACACACACACACACACACACACACACACGTGTGTGTTTCATTTTTGGTGAGAATTAGGGTTATTTCCAGAATTCTATCAAGCAATATAATTTGTTACAAAGATAAATAAGTTAAAAATACAAGGAAATTGCCTCATTGAACCCACAGTTTCATTTATTATCCTGTATCATAATAAGCAGAATTTTATTACTGATTTAGTTTTTTAAATTATTGTACTTAATGCTAATTATTTAATCATAATTATGATTCACCTTTAAATAAACAAAACCAATTCTCGCTTTCATTACATTCTACATGAGTGCTTTATGTGTGTGTATTTCCTAAATATCTAAACTATTTTATATTATAATTGTATCATAAATATTTAAACTAAGTATCTATACTGTTTACATATGGAGGTTAAAATCAAAATTTCTGATTGCTTCTTAGGGCTAAAGCAGAAGGACTTGCAGGACTTGCTTCAACTCTTTCTCTTTGGATTGGAGATGGCCATTTTCTGTCTGTTTTTGTTACATAGTCTTCTCCCTGTATAAATCTGTGCCCAAATTTTCCATAGTTACTAGGGCTCCCTCTCACCCATGTAAATTTACTATCTTTGCAAAGACTCTGTCTCCACATATTGTCATATTCTGAAATTCAGAGGTTAAGTCGTCAGCATGTGAACTATGGAGGCACAACATTCAGTTCGTAAGAGCTGCTACCAATTAGCAAACAACACAGACATACAGCCAGGCTGCTGCAGTTAAAACCTGTGTTTGATAAAAATAGCAAGGTTGCGAACAAGGGGCTTGCAGCTGGGTTTGAAATAGTCAAACTAAGGATGGGGAAGGACAGCAAAATGCACAGGTGTGGCAGGATCCATCTTGCTCCTGTGTAACCCTCCCCTACCACAACCCAGGAGCATAAGCAAGGCACTCTTACCCATTTCCTTAGTAAACTCTTAACTTTATGGGTTGTACCTTTATACTTATTCTTGATGCTAATTGTAACAAACTGAATTATAGGTAAAGTTGGCAGCACATCTTAGAATCATCCTGTGAGGAACTGTGGTACTAACACACACAGGTTGGTTTTCTTCTTCAATAAAACAATTGAAGGCTTTCTGAGGTCTTCAAATGGCACCTCTCAGCACTGTGATGAAATACTGAAAGACTTAAAAATAGGAACATATTTGCACTATGAATATTGTCTATTTGTTAATTACTTACCCAAAATTGTTTTGGGTTATAGTAGTGAAAAGAGAGCATCATTGGGATGTAGTTGAGAGTAGAGCTGATAGGACACGGTTTGGGGGAGGATGAAATGGGGAAGGATGGATTAGAGACAGCTTGGAACTTTTCTTTAACAGCTATGGTGGGGGGTGGGATGTTGCTATAGCTATGAGGGAAAAACTAATTTGGGCATAGAAATCAGACCCTGAAGCCTATTTCAAAAGTATAAAATCTGAGATAATTATAGATGTTTAAGCAGAGATATAAGTCAACAAGGCAGTCATATTATTGAGCCTGGACATCTAGGGAGAGAAGAGGACTAGAGATTTGAAAAACACAAAAGGGTGGATGGAGAGATGGCTCAGAGGTTGAGAGCACTTGATGCTATTTCTGAGGACCCAAGTTCAGTTTTCAGTGCCCACACGGCATCTCACAGCTGTCAGTAACTTCAGTTTCATGGGATCCCACACCTTGTTCTGAACCCCACAGACACCAGAAATACACATATTGTACTTACATACATGTAGGCAGACACTTATACATATAAAAATAAAATAAATGAATTTAAAATTTTTTTAATCACATAAGGATGGGACTGGGGATATGGCTCAGTCAATAAAGTTCTTACTATATAAGCATGGGGACGTGAGTTCAGATCCTAGTACACACCACACACACACACCACACACACACACACACACACACACACACACACACTGCTAAGTAAATAATGCTTTTGCCTGTAATTCAAAGACTGGAAAAGTAGGGGCAGGAGAATATCCCTGGGGCTTACTGGACAGACAGTCTAACTGAATCAGTGGTGCCCAGGTTCAGCAAGAAATTCTGTCTCTAAAAAGTAAGGTGGAAAATAATTAAGGAGGATATTGGACATCAGGCTCCACCCTCTATACCCATCATGCATGCACACCATACATTCAGGACACTGTGCACACACTCCTGAAAACACATGTGTGCACATATATACCACACACACACATACATACATACACCTACACACAAATATCCACATGAGAATAAACACTAACATGTTGTGTGTATTGAAAGCCATGCAGCATTGTAAATGTTTCATCCATACTTTTCCATCCTCCATTCTTGTAACTAAGAATTCTAAGTCAAACCAGAATGCTCCAATATTTAAGAAATATTAAAATCTACTGTGATATCCCAGCAGAGTAGGTGGAGTGCATCCAATATACACCCAAACTATGGAGAAACCAGTAGGTTCTTTGCTTGGGTGTTTGACTTTGAGGTTAAAGAGTAACCTTGGCTGCTTGATTCTAACAGGGTTTCTGAGCCTTCTGGGTTTGGTGTTTTACATAGTAGAATGAGAGGTTCTATTTACTTCCACTCACCTCCTCCATAAAGCTGACTGTGGAGGTGGGAACATTTGAACAAACAACTGGAGTTAAATCATAAGCACTGTAGGAAGACAATCTGTTCCAAGAACTCCGGTTTATACTATGCAAACACTTTTTAAAACACACTTCAGATGAGAAAAAAATTGCAAATAGTGCAAATTTAACTTCAAATTCTGGAGGTAGATTTTTGAAAGTGATGGAACCTCAGTGCAAAATCATATGGACAAACATTTTTTTTAAACTTTATTTTCATATTTTTAATTTACATGTGTGTGTGTATGTATACGCCATGTGTGTGCAGGTGTCCATGAAGACCAAAAGATGGTGTCAGATTCCTCAGAACTAGAGTTACAGGTGTTTGTGGGGTGGTGCTGGATAATATGGAGATGGGTGGTAGAAACTGAACTTAGGTTTTTGCAAGTGCAGCAGGTGCTCATAGCCACACAACTACTTCTCCCTACATCTGTCTCTGTCTGTTTGAAATTCACTCTTTCCTCTACAGATACAATGATATCGTTTATTTAATGATTTCTGTATTCACACATTCAACTTAACTATTCTTCTACCCATCAAGCACCTGTGGTGATAGACACTACTCATAAGGACCTCACAATGCCGTGTGTGATAAAAATTAAATGCCTCATTCACCAAAATGATTGATATCATAAGTTGTGTGATTCAAACGAATGCACTGATTATGACCAAGAGAGATTTACTAGCATTCTCAAAAGAGATATGGTGGAAAAATTCTTTTGAGAAGAAACGCATTGGTTCTTGTGTTCAAAGATTCAGTCCAAACAAAGGACAAACTTCATTGCCCAATGAATTGGAATGTTGTAGCAACCAGAGAGGTACTAAAGAGTGACTAAGGAACCATGTCCCTGTTCCCAGTGTCCCAACCAACACGTGACAGTCAGGCAGATAAACAGGTTTCTCCCCACATAATCTGTTTTCTCATGTGTGAAACGTGGGTGATTGAGGTAGTTCTCAGAAGTGAGGATAGCTTGTTAGGGATACAGCCCAGAAGCTGCTCCCCTGAGTCCTCACAGGATATCACTTGTTCTGGGAACATATGTACACAAATCACCTCTTCTGATATGGTAAAATGCTTGACATAGACTCCCAGAAGAGGGAGTCTAGTTATAGTCAGTTGTGAGCCATTTGTGGGTGCTGGGAACTGAACACAGGTCCGCTGGAAGAAAGGAAGTGTTGTTAACCCACTGAGCCATCTCTCCAAGTTCCTTAGCAACATATATTTGCTCATTTCTCTTAACCTTGTGGTCAAAAGTGACAATATTAATTAAGCATTTTGTTTGAGCATGCTATTTTCTATTTTTATACCAGTAGTTTTATTTACTAGGTAAAACAGTACTGCTAATCTGTAGAAACCTGTAATGTGTTTTTGGATATTCTCAGGAAGGATCAAATATCTGGTATGGATGGTTTAGAAATGAAAGTTTCAAGAATCAAAGAAGTATCAAACTAGATTTAAATCATTATGAGGCACACAGCATGGTCTGCATTTTAAAGTCTGTAAAACCAGGGTATTTCCACAATTTCATAGTAGTCTACAATGGCTGTTGTCTAGGCATCAGTAATGATGTCATTCCTTGGTATCCATGAAAGTGATTGCTTCTGAACAACTTTGCACAAGCTGAGTGGTATTTTTGGGTAACTTTCACGTTGTGTTCATACAGCACAGTACTTAAAGACCACTGATTAAAGCATAAATCTTGTTTGTAGTCTAAATCCCTGTGTTAACAATTTCTAATGAGGTTTAGATCAGTAGAATTTAGAGAGTGGGCACCAAGGGCTTGGAAGAGAATAGAGTTTATTGTCTATCAATCTTTTAAGCAAAGCTGCAACATTTCTGCCCATCATGGCATGAAAGGCAATGATTGAGAAGGGTGCATTAAGTACTTTTAGACATTAAGATCCTTGACTTTCATATTTCAGTTTTTTTTTTTATATTATAGTATTGAAGTATGGAAAAGTATGCTTAAGTATGAAAGACCTCCCATAAAAAGCATGACATAAAAAGTCTTTTTAAAAAAAGATCTGTTTTTATTTAATTAGACATGTGTTTGTGTATGTCGTATGTGTGCAGGTGCTCAAAGAGGACAGAAGGAGTCTAGTTGTAGCCAGTTGTGAGCCACTTGTGGGTGCTGGGACTGAACGCAGGTCCTCTGGAAGAGAAGGAAGTGTTGCTAACCACTGAGCCATCGTTCCAGGCACCTGAAATAAAATTTCCAAACAAGAAAACATGTTGCTTGGCTGACTTTCATTTCTTTATTCAATATTTTTTCTTCTCATCAACTGTGAGTTTAACCAACTCATATTTATATTTAATTCCTTAGTTTTTTCCAAGTCATTATCCATCCATATTTTCTCTGAAATAAAAACCCAAATATTCAAGTTTTGATGAAGAAATCTAATCTTTATTTCTATGATGTTAGCACAATATACTCACATGATAGCTTTGATCTGTACTTAACAAAATACATTTATAGCACTTTACAAACTTTATAAGTTTGGAAAACATTGCATAACACTTTATTAAACACAATACTTTGTATATATTATATATTCATAATTTTATTTACTTTAAAAAGATAATTAACTCTCTTTATTCAATACTTGGTTTTATCAATAAAGCACAGCCTAACAAAAAAAGAAGTGCTCTCATTAGCAAGTAAGATAAATAGAACACTAAGAAGAGATAACACCTGTTAATCTGATTTATTTTAAATTAAGGTACCAGTGGAATGTAAACAAATTTTTTGTAATTATTTATTTTTTACAAAAGATGTGTTATCAAATATACATGCAGAGGTCTGAGTTCTAGTGTCTATCACTATATTTCCTTAACAATGTGGTACAATTTGTTAAGTCATTAAAAACTGTAGCCTTTGGCACTTTGAGTAAAAAAAGAATATATCAATAGTATGTAAAGAAAAAAAATTCAATGACTAGAGAAGTAGTTTAAAATCTTTTTGTTAAGAAATAGGAAAGATTAGGAAATATCATACTGCACCTCAAATACTGCAGCTTGTTTTTTCTTCAGAGTACTAAAACCAGTCCACCCTTCCCTCTAGGAACTGGCCGGGCCAGCAGGGACATGAGAAAGTGGGGTGGTGATGGTAAGAAGTGGGGAAGGCAAAGTTTTACTCCCACTTCCTTCTCTGAGAAGGAAAATCGCCAGAAGGGTTATGGTTGAGTCTGTGTTTTATTGCCAGAGTTTTCAATTCTGCTGGTTTCAGCGAAATTCCTAACACTTTAGGAGGTTGAGTTCTCTAAAAAGCTCTGCCCTTTGCATGGAGAAACTGATAATGGGTAAAGCGAGTCCTTGCTGGAGAGGGGTTGTTCTCATTGAAAACTGCACTGAGCTCAGATCACCCAACCCTGATGTTTCTCTTTTTCCCTTTTGCCAATCATCAAATGTTCACTATAATTTTTAAGATATGGCATTAAAAAAAGTTTAATACCAAATTTCAAGAACCAAATATTTCTCCATACTTTAAACATCTAAGAAAAATACTTCAAAATATTTTGTTATCTTCTTGTTATCAATAAGATAGTTTCTTTTGATTTAGACTTGGGGTTTTTGAGCAGAGATAGACAGTCAAAACTGCCCGTTGGACTCTAAGCACAAAAGCTGTACCTAATCTGATATTTTGGAGATATACTTTCTTAATTTATACAGTAAGAATCTTCTATTTATCAATTAGCATTTTCCTAGATTCTTACTGTTGGTGTCCAGTTAAAAGTATGTTAGGGAAGAAAGTCAAGCTCACCCCACTGTGGCTCCAATTTATTTACTATTAGAATAATGCAAAAATGAAATGCCCTGGATTGAAATGAAAAATTGGGATTACTTACTGACATGCTAACCTATGCCATCAGGTTGAAGACATCATGAACTTGACCAACGTATCTGGCAATGGAACCCACAACCTCAACTTTTGGCTCAGATTTCTTGCCTATGTCACAGCAGTGTATGTTGCACAAGGAATGTAAATAGTCATTTTTGCTTTTTAAAATAGAAGAATATACATATAACTTCAAAAAACTGAATAAATTAAGGAGAAGCCATAAAATGGAAAATATAATCACAGTAATTTCAAAATATTCTCTAAAACAGTGTGTTTTAAGTATGCAAATGTACTCACTAAAAATATCAGAAATAGCATTACCAATACGTAAATAAAAAGCAGAAAAAAATGATGCCGAGAACTAGTTATTCCCTTTCACTAAAAACATTCCTTCAGATGTTGAAAGGAGCACTTTTCAAAGAAATGCTCAAAACCCTTTTCAATTTTTTTTTTTTTTTCCACTGTGAGAGAGCCACTACAGGGAAGCCTAGGGCGGCCTATTCTAACACAAAGTAGCCAGCATCTTCTGAATAAAGTAGCATTTCTCTGACAAGGGGTTGCACACCACTATTTCACAGCCAAGTATTTTGAGAGTTTACATGGTATATGCACTATAATAATCAGCACCATCCAGACTGCGCTTCTGGTGCAGATTCTGCAAAAATGAATAATATATAATACTGCATGGCCTCTGCTGTAGGGAAAACCTCTGTGTGTTTTGGGTTCCCACAGCTAATTATAATGAAAAAAATCCCCAAAGTTGGCACATTCAGAAAGTTAAATTCTATACATCAAAAGAAACTGCTTTGTCTTAATACTGCCCTCTGCAAAGCCTGTTTAGATGACCAGATTAGTTCGGGTCTTGCTTTGTGCTTTTCCTTTCCCTTGGTGTAAAATCGCCAGATTTCTCTGGTAGTTCTGTAAGATTTCCCAGCTGATGGTGAACCATCTTAGTTGGGGAAGAAGGCTTTCCAAATCCTCCAGAAACAAACAAGCAAGCCAAAAGAGCACAGGTAGAATAAACATTTGGTCTTTGGGGAGAGGGTATCACCCGAATGATGGCAAGAAGGGCCATCGCTCAGTCCTTATAAGCCCGCGTGGGGGAAGTTCCTTTGTAGAAGATGTTTCTAGTGTTTTCAGGGCTGTTGCTTCTTTCGGGGATCAAGATAATGTTGCCCTTCCTGCGCAGTGTGGAGTCGCGTGAGGAGGAAACCGACAGCGTCTCTGAGCCGATCTCGCTGCCCTCGACTGGGGTCACTCGGATGGTGGTGATGCCATGGTGGTGGTGCTCGTTACTGTCGATGTTGCTTCTCTTGCGATCTCCAGAACCAAAGCTGTCTTTGAGGGACTCGCAGCTTTCCGAGTCCCTGTTGAGGTCGTTGAGCTCATAGGTTTGGCGCAGGCTCCCCTTCTCCGGAGCTTTCCACTTCCAGGAGCCGCTGCCTTCGCCCTCAGTGGTGGACGGGATCTGGATGATGGGCCTGTTGTTCTCGGGGTGGGCCTCCACCCTCACAATGCCGCCTGGCTCATGGTCCGTCAGGGTTTTGTAGCGGATGGAGCCTGTGCAGGTGACGGTGCTCCCCTCGGCGTTCTTGGGGCTGCTCTGCAGCACGCCCTGTTGCTTGGACATGGCGATGACCTGCATGATGCGTGGCTGGCTATTGCTCCGGTTACAGGCCACCGTCTTCTCAGCTGCTTTCAGCCACTTGGCCCGTGCAGAGCTGCTCTTGGGCGAGGTGCTTATATTTTCCTGGGTCTCCTCCGGGATGTGCACCAGTTGGGAGGAGCCAGGGCGGGACTGGATGGACACGCGTGGCCCTCCAGGCATGCTGTTGTTGCACCCTGGGACCGTGCCAGGCTGGATCTTGAGGTACTGGTTGCCCGGGACGTGGTGGTCTCCATTCACCCCAACCCTAGAGGGCTCTGAGCTGGACCTCATTTCTATGGACCTGGGTGGTGACTGCCCTTCGGGCTCAGTGTCCATAACCTGCAGGGACATCTTGCGACTCTCGTTCTTGCTCTTCCACTGGGTAAGGAGCTGCTTGGACCGGGCAGAATCCATGGAGGCGTGGATGCTCGCGTTTCTTCTCACCGGGTCTTCCACCGAGGGGGTGTTGGCTCTGGGCAGCGTGTTGCTGAAGGTCACCATGCTCTCCTTCCCCATGGGGCTCCGAGGGGTGATAATTTCTACGTCAGCGTTGGCCCTCTTGAGATTTGTTAAGGAGCTTGCATCCCTGTGGTTTCGGTTGAGGATGCCTTCTGTGTGAGCAATTCCATCACTGCTGCTACCATTTTTAGCTGATAAAACCCGGCTGGGGTCTTGATTGAGGTCTGTCAGTGACCTGAGGGCATCTCTGTGCTGGAGCACACTCTCTTCACTAGGCAGAAAATTCCCCACAGCATACAGGCCCTGGAATTTTAGGGAAAACAGTAAGTATCACACACTAAAAGGAACTATTAATCACGTTTCCCTTAGAATGCCCAAGGAAGTACATAACTGAGGTAGACCCTGTGCGTAAGCCATGGGCCAATAAAATAATGCAAAGTATAATTACTTGGTGGGGGGTAGCTTATAATTATCTACATCACTGAACTAATTGCTCAGAAATGGGGACGATTTTTTCAGTCCCAACAGATGTTGTTGTCACACTCTGTGTGTGTTTTGAAAAGAAAAAAAGATAGACAATGAGAGAAACAAGAACATTTTTTCTGCCTTCCAAATCTATTTGTTTTTCTGGACTCAGGGAGATTTTTTTTTTTGAGCAACAACTCAAAAAGTTTGAATGAGTTACGTTTCCTTTCATTTTCTATCATACTTTCTGATGGGAAGCAGAGGAGCTGTGGGAAATACAGAACAATGAATCATTCATAAAAACACTGAAATGAGGGCAGAGACATACATTGTTGCAAGTCACACTGACTTCAACCTTTCCTGTTCAACAGGGTACAGAGTGCCACGTATGCTTGGCAGCCATGACAGAAGCTGCCACCAGACTTAAGCACCCACATTTTGGCCTGCTTTAAACTTGACCTTCTAGTGGGAAATTTGGATTAAATTACTGCTTTATAACAAATGTAATCCAAATTTTATTTAATTTTGTCTTCATACTTAGTCCATCATTTTTATTTGTTTTAGATTTGGAAAAGGTTAGATTTTAGGTTCAAAACTGTTACCCTGGTTACAGGAACTCCAACACCTGCTGGATTTTCAGAAATAAGATCATGAAGCAGGTGTCTGCCTGTGAGCTAATTTCAACTGAAGGTGGCTGGCTCTACTTTTTAAGTCTAAGTAATGCAATTTTATGCTTTTAGTATTTTATAGAATGCTTAACACTGAGGAGAAGCATATGCTTAGGAATGATAATGTTCCAATTTCAGGACACAAAGTGCAAATGGAACAGAATAAAATCAATCTCCTGCCCCGCTCCTCTGATTGTGTATTAGTGTGTGTGTGTGTGTGTGTGTGTGTGTGTGTGTGTGTGTGTGTATGTGTTCTGATCTCACAGTCACCCTGGAATTTGTTAAGGAATTTGACCTGGAATTTGTTATGCAGATCAGGCTGGCCTCAAACTTGCAGCTATTTATCTGCCTCTGCCTCTCAAGTGCTTGGAATTCAGCCATGTGCCATCATATTTAGTTTGATTTTTTTTTTTTTGAGAAAGTTTGACTAAGTAGACTATGCTGTCATTAAATTTGCAATCCTGCTTCAGTCTCTTAAGGTTACAGGTGTGACCATTTTGCCCTGGCTATCCTATTAGTTAACATCTTCTTTCAAATACTATCTACCTGTGGTCTTCCAACAGGATGAACTTCCTAATGTTTTAATAATGGTTGAATTACATTAGTAAGTTTGGGGATATCTGTGACTGAAATCCAGGTTCTGATCCTATTGTCTAATATTCAGTGCTTAGAATGGTAATATAGTTATTTAATTCTTTTTCTTTGTGTGTGATTTTTTTCAAGACAGGGTTTCTCTGCTGTAACTCTGGTGGTCCTAGAACTCACTCTGTAGACCAGGCTAGCTTTGTACTCACAGAGATCCACCTGCCTCTGCTTCCTGAGTGCTGAGATTAAAGGTATGTATCACTGCCTCCAGGCAGTTATTTAATTCTTATTTTGAAAGAAATATGAAACAAATGATTATCATTAATAATTAATTAACTAATTTTGTGGTACCGGGAATCTAACCAAGGGCTTGCACGCTCTACTCCTGAGCTACCCTTCCCCTCCATTACCTTCACTCTGGAGGTAAAGGATCAAGTTTCTGAGTGGCAAGGAAGAGATGAATTTCAACCCTCATCCTTTGGGGTGATTGTAAAGCTCATGTGAATGTCAGGGTACCATGATCTTAAGAGAGCAGGAAGGAGACACACAGACTAAGGAGTGGAAGTTCATTTCCCTTTCTTCTGTGACAGTTGCTCACTGCCAGTCAGCATGCCCATAGCCACTGTGACTGATACACTATCATTACCCACTGACTTTAATGTGATCCATTCCTCCTCTGTTGAAGAAAGTATGTGGGAGTAAAATGTACCATTTTGGCACTGGCTCTGAGGAAATCAATATACTCTAGCAATATTTCCTTTTCATAATCAGGTCCTTGGAATTCCATTCTTACAAGATCACAAGCTGTGACTATGGACAACTGATTTTTATTTCTGTTAGCCCTCTCAGTTTTCTTCTTGTTGCCTGTTCCTGGTTGCCACCTATGTATTGATTATACTTGGCTTTTTCACTCTGTGACCTGGCAATTCTATATGCTCCAAATGACCTTGGCGATACTTTTACTAGTAATGTCCCTGGTTTCTAAAGCATGCATGGCTCTTCTGTCCCTCAGACATAACTATTCAAGTGCCTATTGATTTGTCATGAGCTCTTCAAATGCCTTTCTCTCCAACAATCTGTTAACTTGATTATTTACCTGGTCTGCTAAAGTGGTCACCATAAATCCAGTCTTCCAAGCTACAAATTTGACTATTATTTCTCATTCCAACACTTCCCTTTCTGTCCAATTGCTCTTTTACATATCTATCTCTTTCATGATAATCTCTTCCCTTTGAATGTGATTTCTACTTTTTTTACCTTAAGTGACTATTTTTTAAACCATATCATTTCTAGAAAGACTTCTTGATGTTCCCTTTGCAGTTCTATTCTCAAGGAATGGCATTCCCTCACTAAGCATGTGGTACCATTTATTCTGATGTTTGTCTTTACACTCTGAGCTTCAGAAGGATGCATCTTATTCTCCTTTGTTTTATAGAGGATGGAAATGAGTAGATAATGAACAAGATGAACGAAGGGATGCATTCATGACTGGGTTCAATAGGCACTATCAATTTCCTTATAATGCAGATACTTATTTCAAAGATATTTAACATGATTGAGAGATAAAAAATGATAAAAAAAAAATCACTGTTAGTTGGGACATAGCTATTCTTTCACAATGAAATATAATAATTCTCAAATCTATTCTGGCTCTATAGTAGAACTCATTAAATCATTGGAAATAGAATATAATTTGGCTTAGAATGAAAATCCACCCTGAGATTTTCTCATGAATTTAAAATACATCACGAGTAACTTGTTATTGTATAGAATATTCTATGCATGTTTTTTCACCTTAAACTGTAGTTCTCCAAATAACAATAATGTTATTTACCAAATACAGTGCGATTCCTCCTCCTATTAAAAAGCCACAATAGACATCGACTGGATGGTTCTTATACTGAGTTATCCGTGTTAGTCCGCAGATGATTCCACAGATGATAAATGTGAAGACCAACAGAGGTTTCAGGAGCTTAGAGGAATCGGTTAATGTGGAATTGAAGTACATCTTTAAAATGAAAGAAATGAGTTAACTGAGCTAGAAAGGCCTTTGTGTTAGAAAAGTCTAAGTAAATTAAAAGTTCAACACAAAAGTCTGACTGGTACACATGACGTAACTTTCACCCATTCCCTTTGCCATGGCTGAGTTCTTAAGCTCCCAAGGAGAGTAAGGCATGACGGCGTTCACAAAACAAACAGCAGAGCTCTCATTAATTGCAGGAAAGATGGAAGAACATTGAAGCAATAGACTTGGTCAGAGAACCCTAATCTCCCTCTTAAACACCACGAAATTTCACTCCATTTGTCTCATAAAAGACTATGCAGGCGGTGCTGTCAATTAAACTCTCTTTAACACATCAAATTGACAGCGATGTAGAACTACCATTGTTCTGAAAATACTGAAAGTCATGTTCCTGTCTGTGTTTTTGTATACTTAATAAAAACCCTTCAGTTTGGGTATTTGTTACATTTATGTATTTCATGAATATCTTTCCATGAAGTATTGCATTAAAAGGTACAACTTTAAGCAAGTATTATGACTCACTGTGGAAAAATTCTTTGATTATGTCTTTTTTTTATTTTTAAAGTAGCACCTGATAGTTGCTACAGATGCTATTGTATTAAAGGGAGGCAGAACTAAACCATAATCTGATTAGTCACCTGGAAAGAACACTCATCCTTCGGCTTTCTATAGGTGGCAGTTTAACAAGAAACCAGTTACTTACGGAAACATACACAGCGGCAAAGGCAGCAAGGGTTGCATGTTGGGACGGGAATGACTTTCTGTCAAAGGAAGACAGCCAAGTTATGCGTTTTAGTTTGAATGTGTTGCCAGAATTACCTCAAGAACACTGGGTGGGATGTTCAACTCAAAGCCACAAAGCAAGAAGCCTTAACCTTAATTTATATTTAGTTTACTGAGAAAACCAGAGTGATTTACAACCCTCAGGAGCACCACCAGTCACCATTACCATTAAAGATTAATTAAACCATTAGCATTAAATGTTAATTAGCATAAAAGGCTAGTCGTGATGCACTTTTTAGTAAATATTAAAGTGAAAAGGAAGTAGAAAACAAGAACCAGGTCGACAAAGGAACATGTGAGAGAATGTTGCAAATGAGTTGGAAAACACAGCTACTCTTTGTATCACAATTAAATCAATTCATGTGGAAGTTCATAAAATGTAGGGATTTAAAGATTTAAACTTTTTTATGCTCCAATATAGTCTCATTACATTAAGTAATGAAATTATTTTTCATACCAGTAGATTAAATGTATTTTGTACTCTAAAATGTATTATAAAAGTCCAGTTTTAACAAACTATTTCTCTACTTAGCCCATTTAAAAGTGACTGTCACCTCTAAAACCACAGAGAATTTTCTTTAGTAAAACAACTTAGGGATCAAGAATCATTTGGAACACTGGTCAGGGGAAGACACGTAGAAAAAGACACACAGAAAAAAGACTAGTAGTTTCTGTCAATGGAATAAAAATATGGGGAAAAAAGTCATTTGTATTATTGCTTTTCTAATTATTTGGTACTTTTTATTTAACAGTATTGCCATGTAAAAGTATGGAGAAAGAATAGAGGACACAGTTCTTCAACATAGATTTAGAAGTTACTGACTGGTTCATGGGGATCTGCTTTTTTGAGGGGTCACTACATAACAAATCTAATTTTTAAAATTATTTAGCACTCTGGGTTTTTCTACTTAATCCTTTTGAGCGTCTCAGGAGCTTCTTGTCTTAAAGTTTTATTTTATTTTGTTGATTGCAAAAAAAAAAAAAAAACAAAAACAAAAAAAACAATGAATTAGTGGTTTCTAGAGTTTTCATGTTCTTAACTTTCTAAAATGTAAAATCAGTAGCTGTTTAACATCTGTGTTCATTCCAGGAAAATAGATGCTATCCCAGATGTTACTCATTTGCAAACTTGAGCAAAAGCAAAGTTGACATAATTATTAAGGATAAAGTAGAGATAGAACACAGGTTTTTGGTTCTTGACTTAAGTGAGTTAAGTACACATATCAGCTGTTGGCTATAATGGATCATTAATATCTTAAATCATATTGTGGTGTAACACAAAATAAGAGTTCAGTGAAAGGGGGGGGCTTGTAGCAAGAATGTGAAACTGAAATTTGGAGACTTCAAGAGAAAGATCTGGAGCAAATTATTAGGAGATCTCTGTGTTACAGTCACTGAAGAGATTGTTGTGTTGAAAGTATCAGTAAAATAAAAGTCATTGGGACAGAGAATGGCATGCTTAGAGGGTACAATGGTAAATACTGGAAAGGAATGATTTTAGAGCTCCGTTTTCAACCTGCCACTGTTGATAACTGTAAGGTCAGATCCTGAGCAAATATCTTCCACGATGTAGGAATTTTCTTTGCAGGATACATTGAGAGAGGTATAGTTTGGTTTGCACACAGTCAGAAAGTACGGTGCCTGGTATCCCGTAGACAGCTGTATGATATCTGTAACGAGAGCTGTAGAGCACAGTCCAAACACATGGACACCTAGAGGCAAAACGGAAGGCATTGTTATCATGTTGATAGCTAAATAGTTATATTAGCATTAGCTGTGTTTACAGCACGCTGATATGTTGACCTTATCAATGTGCTGTCATTTTCTAAGATAATTTTGAGAGATAATATAGAAATTTTCTCAACTTCTAAGTTGATATTTAAGGGCAACATAATACAGCAAGGATATCCCAAATAGTAATTATATTACAGTCACTCTTGTTGATTAGAGTAAATCCTTTATATATAAATATTTATTTTAATTAAGTGTGCCTGTGTGTAGGTCTGTGCACCTGTGAGAACAGGTGCCTGCAGAGTACAGAAGAACTTGTCAGATTTTGAGAGTTGAGTTATAGGCAGTTGTGAGTGTCCTAACATGGGTGCTAGAAACGGAATCTGGATCTTCTGCAAGAGCAGTGTGTATTCTTAATTGATAAGCCATATCTCCAGTATATGAGGTCAATTCTTAACATGGTTAACTATAGGTCACTTGTCATCTACCTTGGAAAGTAGAGGAATGATTCGAGAGGCACAGAATTGAGAAATGTAATAAAATTAAAAAATGATTTTGCATTCATGTCTTCTTTTTGTTTTGTGAGCCACTGAACTTATTCAGGGCCATCTGTGTGGTTGTGAGTTTGGAACTGTTCCTTGGAGCCTTCTGGATTTGCAACTAAGACAATGACTGCCCTGCCCCCAGATCCATCAGTAACTAGATGGTTCAATAATGTGAAAAAGAACTTGTAGGGAAGAAGGGTAGTTGACAAGAATGGAAGGAGATAAAAGAGGATCAAGAGGTGATAGTAGTCAGTATGCATTATATGTATGTATACAATTGTCAAAAAACAAATTTCATAAATGTTATTTATACTTGTAATAAAATTGCAACAAAATTTTAAAAAATAATTTAAAATTTCTGAACATGTCTGAGTTGTTAAAACTCCATTCCCATCATAGTCTATAACTCTAGGCACAATAACTAAACCCTACAGAATCCATTCTCATTCTCTATAAAATACAGTCCTGCTAAGAATGCTAAATTAAGCAAAGAAGTGGGGGAAGGCAGGCTTTGTCTTAATAACCACACAGCAGTTACAGCCTGGGTAGCCGTGGGAGTTGCCTTATTTGTTGATGATTTTCTCATATCTCCTGCCAAAATCCCAATTCTAACTTCTGGGACCAATCTTAAAGTCTGAATTCTCAAGCTCTATGCTTGTTTGAAGTTACTTCCTTGGCTCATCTTGTGAGTAGTTCCTTCTAAGATATGCATGATCTAGAACTTGCCTGCTTCTCCCAGGCTGTCTTGACTTCCTGAATTCATTCTGACTTGATTGCTTGGATTCTGATTCATGAGTTACTCACAGAAATCATTCTGAGAGGCACCCCCTCACCACCTACAGACCAAGAGTGCTAGATTGCATGTCCTCTTTTTTATTTTTCTTCTCTGGCAATTGTCCTTTAATCATCACAGACCCAGTTCCTCCTTCAATGGCACCAGGGATTCATGATACAGAAAGGTGATCTTCACATTCCAGTCCCTAAGAGTGTGTATAGGGTCTATTCTTTTTGTAAGTTTATGTGAAGGTGTATGAGTATGCACAATAATGTGAGTATGCACAATAGCATACACAAATTAGAGTTATCTGAAAGGAGGAAACCTTAATTGAGAAAATGCTTCCCTAAGATCTGGCTGTAAGGCATTTTCTTAATTAGTAATTAGTCGGGGAGGGCCCAGCCTAATGTGAGTGGCTCTGACCTTAGGCTGGTGGTCCTGGGTTCTATAAGAAAGCAGGCCGAGCAAGCCATGGAAAGCAAGCCAGTACGCAGCACTCTTCCATGGCTTCTGCATCAGCTCCTGCCTCCAGGTTCCAGCCCTGTTTAAATTCCTATCCTGGCTTCCTTCAGTGATGGACTATGATGTGGAAGTATAAGCCAAATAAACACTTTTCCTTCTCAACTTGCTTTTGGTCATGGTGTTTCTTCACAGCAATGGAAACCTTAACTAAGACAGTGAGAATGCCCATGGAGAGTTACAGGCAGTTGTATGTTGCCTAATGTGGGTCCTGGGAACGAAACTCCAATTCTCTGGAAGAGCAGCAAGCGCTGGTAACCACTGAGTCATTTCTTCAGCTCCCTTAGGGTTCATTCTTAACACTGTATACCATAGATCACTGTGTGTTAGACACAAAGAGCAGGCAGTATGATCTGAGATTTGTATGACGTAGGTAAATACTCAATGAGAAGGGAACCAACTAATTTTACCTTGGAAAATGAGACTCTTCAGGCCCAGGGAGGATGAGGATGCCACCAGTACTTCAAAGTATACACTTCTTTGTCCATAGCATTATATTCTTTTATGGAAACATATCTCTGGGTTCAACTTTATGTCTTGGAGTTCTATTTCCTTGTCTCACGTGTTGCTAAGGGGACTAGTGTTTCCTTATCGTATCAATATGATGGCATGAAGATAACTTCAAAGAGAAGATTTTAGGGAATGATTCAGAGCCAGTATTTCTTGTCACGGGAGAGAAGATTTTTTTAAAAAATTATTTATGAGATATTACATGAAGCTACCGATTTCTTCATGTTGATTTGTTATAGATAAAAAATAACCTTATAGTGACTTACTGGGATGAATATAAAACATTCATGTTGGTGTTTGATATAATAGATGACCACTTATATCAGTTAATACAAAAAGTAAAACATCTGTGGATCAAACTACATTAAGATTATCTCATGTTAATTATGATTTAGGAATTGGTATGACTCGGATACTGGTTAGTCACACCTGTTGTTCTCTTATAGACATCATTTAAAAAATTAAGTTGGGGGAATGAGACTCTAACCAAGAGAAAGTAACTATGATGCAGTGGTCTATGGTGACATTTCCATGCTTGGTGACTTCTGGATAAAAATACTAAGAAAGAGACTCGCTGACATGAATAAAATAATTTCTGAAGCATTATCAATTAGTGATGGCCCACTATCACGTATTCTCTATTAAAAAACAAAACACAGTGGAGGTATGGTGCCACACACCTGTAATTCCAGCACTTGGGAAGCAAAGGCAGGAGGTTGAGGGGTTCAAGGCCAGCCTCCACAACATAGTGATTTGAGGCCAGCCAGGGCTACAGGAATATTGCCTCTACTCTTCCCTCCTTCACCAGAGAAAAAAAGAATTGAAACTAAAACATTTTAAAGTAAATGTTCAATGAGAATTTGGAAAAATGCCCTGGAATGTGTGGTGTGGTAGCTCACAAAACCAGGGCCGTGACTCTAAATAACACATTTTCGACAGAGAGCCTAGATTTGTTTTTTTAAGTTGCCTATATAATGTACAACTCGTCACCTACTGAACTTTTACATCTAAATTACAGCTTTGAGGGCTTAATATCTGTAATTAGACATAGCATTTCTGTGTGGAAAAGCATTTCCTTTCTTTTCGGCTCCTCACACCCACCAACGAATCTGACGGCTCTTCTGAGAAAAGAGTTGAAGTTGCAGCCCCCAGCGTTGATGTTGGGCTCCAGTCCAGCTCCGTTCCTTCTTTTGGAGAGGCAGCAGTACAGAATCCCTTCCCCCACCATGATCTGTGAAGATAACATGGTATCAGCAAGAGTGTCACCACACCTCCACACGAACAAGTGTACACTCTGCCTCATCTCTTCACTCATTGCCAATTCAAGGAAGAGAACACGTATTTTTCTCAGAACTTCAGCAATCTAAGCAATTTATTCTGGAGCTTTAAGAAACAATGAGAAATAAGTAATTGGGGAACTGTAAGGAGGTCTGGTTGGATCTTGTCCTGTAGGTTGGTCAAAGGTCTGAAAATACCTTGGAATTTCAGTATTATTACAGCAATCAGCCCTTAGCCTTTTGCTCATCACACCCAGTGATTCAACCAACTACCCAGTGACTCATTCTGTCCAACTCTGAGAATCCTGATATTCAATCCCAAGATACCTCAAAGAATGAAATAAGTATAGAGCTAGGATCAGGAACATTTAACAAACAGATTTGGTCAATATAACATTTTTTTTTTATTTAACAGAAGAATCAATACATGAAAAACATGTCTTAGAATAGTCATCCCAAATACATTTCTGTAGGGATAGGGATGGAACTATGTCTTGGTTAACATGGTGAGTTGGTTAATCTTAGTAGCTACCACTCACACGTAGCTGCCAAGACCTCAAAATGTAGACACTGCAAATGAGTTGACTGTTTAATGCTAATTGTACTATATTCAAAATTTAAAAGCTAAATATATTTCCACTTGAACAAGCCACATGGTAAGTGGCTATCTTATTGGAGAATGAAGATGACAAGAGAATCTGGATAAGTACGTAGTCTTTCTAAGGGAGAGGCTTCCAGAGTACATGTTCATGGTAGACAAAGGACCATACTGCGGTATCAGAAAAATTTTAAGGTATAAACAGTGGATTTTGCTATGGGCCTTTAAGAAGTATGACATCAGTGAAGGAATTCAATGTTATTTATATGCCCTTTCACTCAGAAAGTTTTCTTTTTTAACTTTACTATACCCTAATGAACTGCATTGCTTTCTATGTAATTCTCATAGTACTTTGTCTTTCTCCTTAGAGTAGCTTCATTGAATTTCATGCTACTCATTCCTTTTACTGTCTTTCCTTAGTCTAGGAAACTCCAAGGGAAGAACCACTACTTAGTTATCTTCATTTTTAGCTTCACATCTGTAATTGTGTTTATAATTTGTACTCGGCTAACTACCTTGGAAATCTGAGTTGCTTCTTATTCTGTATAATACAAGCAAGATCTGAATTTATGACTTTTAATTGTCAAAAATATTTCAAGTATTTGAGAATATTGTCCCTAATAAATTTCTATGAAATTAGATAGTGATTTACATAAATGTTGCAGAGTTGAGGAAAACAGGGTTTCAAGAGATTAATAGTTCCTCAGATACAGTAGACCAAGTCATTGTAATTATTGTATATAATGTATGAACGTACTTAGGATTTAACAGTGGTTAGGGCAATATGTTTCTGGGGAAGCTTTTAAGTTCTCATTAAAATATTTGTTTTACAAAGTGCTTAAAATTATAGTTCCTTTAGCTATATTTAGCTGTACAGGTAATGTGGTATGTATATAATTATAATGATTCTTGATTTGTATGCAAATTTTTGGTATAATGTTCTTCAAGGAAATCTGAAAATAAGCCAAACGTAAATATCACATGGTATGTTAACTTTTAAAGTCCATCAGTACAGAAATGATGTAGGTAGATTTATCTCATAATATTCAGTGGTAAATTAACTACTTATATTTTTAAACTAATGTTTTCTAACATTATAATTTCAAATGAGACTTGGAAATAAACTGGGTTCTCTGTTTTGTGTAGCTAGCCCTCCTCCTTACACCTGTCTGCTCTAAAATCTAAGGCAAATGTAGCTCTATCTTGTCTTCCCACTTCCCAGGAAGATTCCAATTTTGTAATAAGTTTATTCAGCTACAAAGATGAAAAGAAAATGAACATCTCTGATGGTCAGAGATTAGAGTCTGTTACTTTTCACTTTTAGGAAATGGGAAGGAGGTCGGAAGTAGGGAAGTAATTGTGTAGTAAGATTATAGACAGGACTATGGTCATCAGTGACAGCATGCCACAGAATCAATGCTGATAAAAGCACTTGTTTAGGGGGAAGGCCTTAAGAACAGAAAGAAAAATGAAAACAGAACAAAACTAGAAGAATTGTATATATTTGGAGAAAGACAGTTGTCAGATACTGCCATATGTCAGCAATGCCAAAGCTGTCCCAACAGTGAGGTGTTTACTTGAGGATAATGAAACCACTGCAGATGAAAAAAGTCATTGATGCCTTGGAAGACATCAAGGGATAGGGGACCATCCTCAAACACGACCAGTTCCTGATTTGCTTCTCTTTACATTAAGAGGCACATGGCAGGATGGAGGTCTACAGAAATGCCACATGGACTGGGCTCCCCAGCTCTGCTCAGTGAGAAGTAGGAGTGGTAGATCTCCATTGGTTTCTCAGCTTTTCAAGCCCAAAAGCTCTAGGAAGCAACTGTAAACTGTGTACTGAGACTTTGTGATGGGACCCAAGGGAGTCAAGAGAAACAGGAGCACCATGATGAGGACAAGGTCATCGTCCCTAGTACATACAACAATGTCATGAGAGGAAACATGATGTGAAGGATGGTTCTGATAGTGAACATAGCAATTAGACATTTTCCAAGTGACTCAGTAAGATAGCTTAGTGAATAACAGTTTTGATCTATAAATTGTGAGTTATTCAAATGACTGCATAGAAATAGTCTTTTTCAACAGAGTCATAAACACCATGTATCATTTTATGCATTATATTCCAGATGAATCAATTTAATCTGTATATAGCACTTTAACTGAGAAGTGTTTTCTGATGTGATAAGTTTACAACAAATATTTTTTTTTCTCTGCTATGGTGAAATGACTAAGCAAAATAATGGGAAGATACTACAATTTGAAGAAATATCATCCATTAAAAAGTTTTCTCTGCTTCCAAGTGCATCATTAATCATTCGAATCCCTCTAAGTTCACTGGAGCTCAAATAACATTTATGTACAAAGTAAATAAAATAGGCCTCCATTATTTTATCCTAGTATTTTATTAAATGTGTTTCTAATGTAAATAACATATTATTTACTATAGAGGATGTACCTTGAATACACAGTCATAGTTACATGAAAGTATAGAGTTAGGATATCTACAAAGGAGCTTTCAAAAACTGCTCATTTGACAAAACTCAAAAGGCCAGTGCATTAGAGAATCATATAAAAGCTCAATTAATTTAATAACACCTGTTCCACTTTCATGAGTGTACTGGAAGAACTAGAGATGAGCAAAGTCTCCTTGTGGTATGAGCAGACAATACCACCCTTGAAATTTCTTTTCCTTTAGGTGAGTAATATGGGAGCAGAAGACATGGCAATAAGGCTTGTCTAATTCTATTTATTAATGGATTTACATGATGCATATTATTTGTGGTGTGTTGGTATGTTTTAACACATTAAAACTACTGTTTCAGAATTAAATACAAAGGAAATAAAACTGCCAACCAACAGATTGGCAAATGAACTAATCAGATAATTAAAAAAACATAAATGGCAATAACTACTTTTAAAAGTGCTCGGTATTACTAGCTATTAGAACCATACAAATTAAAATTTTCTAAGATATTGACTTTCCTTAGTCAGAATGGCTATCATCAATAAATGTGACAAGACATGTTGGAGAAGATGCGGAAAGAACGGAAGCCTATTCACTGTTGGTGAGGGCAAAATTAATATAGCTTGGAGATTTCTCAAAAAATTAAAATTAGAACTAGCATATGACTCCAATATTTCACTCCTGAGCATATACCCAGAGAAGTTCATGTCCTACCCTAGAGATATTTGCACTCCAGTGTTTATTGCTGCTTTATTCACTATGGTAAAGAATGTCAATCAACTTAGTTGTCTATCAACAGGTGGATAATGAAAATTTATATGTATATTAAAAAATACTATTCAGCTCAAAATAAAATAAGAATGCAATCGCAAAATATGTAGGCAAATAAATTGACTTAGAATGTTTGATATTAAGCAATGTTATGCAATCTCAGAAAGAAAAAACTGCATGCTTTCCCTCATGTGCAGACTCTAGCCAGTAATACATGCATATAGGAAACAAGCGTGTGTGTGGTACAATGTGTCATGTAGGAAAGAGAAAAAGCTAAATACCAGGGGATGAGGACAGACTAATGCAGGCAATGAACATGCATTCGTTATGAAAGAGAATATAAAACAAATTATTTTTTAACTTTAACCCTGTCATGGATTTCCCGTTTTTGGTTATTGATAATTGCATAAAAATGCACATTAGTAGAAGTATAAAATAAAATGTGAAGCTCCACAGCTTCTGTCCCTAATGGCTAGTCTAACTATATAGAAGTTCACTGAGTTGTATAGTTTTTGGTCTGGCTAATTTTATGTATGTTATATTCCTTTGCAACATTTTTTATAATAAAAAATTAAAATTAAAACAACTGTTTTAATTCACTTCTGGTAGATTGGGGTGTTTCTATATGTACATGTTTTAAATGTAATGTCTGTTGTGTATCTGAGGAATCTGATTCTCTGTGTGTGTGTGTGTGTGTGTGTGTGTGTGTGTATTTAGTAAGCATGCATGCATGCCCAGAAATTTGTAATCTACACTGCTCATAACCAGTATAAAGCACTAGTTTAGTAAAACTGAACCTACAAATGTTATTAAAAGTCACCATTGAGGAGAGAAGCTGTTGGGTATATAATTGTTTATTTCCAACTTTCTAGAATTCAAATAGCAAACAAATATGGGAAAAATACACCAATTAAAAGTATAACAGCAATATAATAGAAGAACTGTGTAGTTACAAACATTTTTCATAATGACGTATAAATGCGAACAGATTATTTTGGAAATCATGTAATCTTTTAAAAATGAAATGCCAACCGTTTTAGGCTATCACTACATGATATTGTCAATATATACAACATATTCCCAAAGGCAAGATCATCTCAGCCTAAGGTTTAGAGTTCACTTTATTATTGTTTTTGTTTGTTTTTTGTTTTTTTGCACCCTTATTACACAAACTAGATCATCTTTTGTTCTCCTGGACTGAACAGTGCAATTTGGGGGTCAATTCTTACCGTAATTGCAGGTCCAGCAAAAGCCAAGCTAAGCAACATGAGGAATGGGATGGCCTCTTGCGTTGGCTCAATGTACGGCATGCTAAGACTCCGGTCATAGCAGCTGAATCCAGAGTGCACAGGTTTGAAGACATCTGTGAGTTCCAGGAAGTAGAGGCTAACCACCGATGATGCCAATATAGGCAACTGAAGGTGAAAGACACAGGAGACAATCTATTTTTGTAAATAGGACAAATAGAATCAGTACATCTTGAAGTTTGAAACCAGTGGAATTTTCCCCTTTTCTCATGGCCCCTCTGTGGGCCAGAGTAAAATGCATTCATAAAGTGTTGTAGGTTTAAAATTCACAGCACGCCTCCTTTCATCTACCTTGCCAGGCTGCTCTCAGCTATCAGCCTCCGCCTAGTTTTTCTACCTTTTTCTTCACTCACAGATTCTCTCAACCACTCTCTCCACCCCTCACATCACAAGGAGACTTCTGGAAATATTTCAACTCATTTCATTTCCCGCTTTAGCATCCTGTTGGTTGTTATTCTCACATGAACCAAATCCAAATGTCTAACTTGAACAAAATCCAAGTGCTACATCATGGACTGGAACTTTCATCAGTTTCTGGCCTTTGTTTTAGCCTCTGACTCTTCTAGGGCCACACTGCTATTACTCCTCAACCTGCTGCTGACCACACTCAGATGGTTCTTCATGCTTGTCTTTTGGGAGTCAAATTTACTCCTGTCCAAGGTCCTTTGTATCTGTGGCTCCTTTTTCCTTTCATGTCCTCTCCCTAGCTCTGTTCATGAAGGACATTTCTTTACTGTCCCATTCCCTCTAGCCATGATGGCCTTTGATCTATCCTCAACCTTGTCATCTATTTTGATTTTTCTCACTGGCATTTATCAATCAAAATTACTTTGCAAATTAACTTTCTGTAAGCAAAATTAGGAATTAACTTATTTAGTTTTCATCTTCTATAAATTATAACTGAAATAAATATTAAGGAAGTAAGATATGCCAGTGTTATTTATTGCTGAGTCCCTGGGGCATAAAACTATTACTAGCGTACATTGGATGTTAAATCCAATGCATCATTTGGCCGTTTTTATTGGCCAATAACTATTTATCAGTAAATGACTTATTGAATAAATGTGTAAACCTTCATTATTACAGTAAGTAGATTGGAGTTACCATATTTAGCAAATAAAATGTGCACGTTAACCAGTGAAATAAGAATTTTGATTGCAATGACTGATTTTTATCCCATGCTAGAATATCTCCTGCTAGAATAAAGAGCAAAGCCTAATTACAAAAACCAGATGGTACTCAACTTTCAAGGAAATGCAGTCAGTTTATGGTATACCTAAAATCCATAAGAGGTTAGTGTGTTATTTCAACTATGATTAAAATTGTTATCTACTTTGAAAAATAAAAATTTTAGGGCATATTAGATTAATAGGAAAATTAAAACATAGATTTCTCTTACAGCATCTTTCTCCCCATATGCATGGCTTTAATTCTTGTCAAAATCTCCTACCTGAGCAGTTGAACATATATTCAAATATTGTATTTCTTTCACCCTCTCTCTCTCCCTCCCTCCCCCCTCTCTCCTTCCCTCCCTTTCTCTCCCTCTCTCTCTCTGTACTCTTTATTTTTTAAGATAATCCTTGTGCTGGCAGTCTGGAAAGCTGGCAGGACTTGTGATTTCTATAGCTGAAAAGGCCTGCTTAGTGAATGTAAATGGTTGATTTTTCTGTTAAAGGACTGCTTTCTATACCTGTCCAGAGGTCTTAAACAGAGTAATTGACTCTGCATTCTGGGATTTATATGTTAAAAAATGTTTACATGGAGGAAGTCTCCTGTCACTCACTCCAGACTCAGGCAACAATAGGAGTGAATTGCTCCCATTGGACTTTGAGCTTCCCCACCAGAAAGGTGACATAGCTCAGCTGCTGAAGGATTGTGGGATGAGTCAAGCTATGAGATTTCTTTCATTATGCAAATATATTTTTGGATGGGTAAAGAGGAGCATTGATTTAAAAAATTCCAGAGGACAAAGCAGTTGGGGTTGGCAGTAAGACGGCATTTGCCATTGGCCATTCTGTCTGCTGAGGTCAGGCAATATAAAAATGTCTCTTTGTTTTTATTCAATCCTTGATGGATTAATTAAATGCAACACCTTTTGCTTTGAACATCATTAATCACAGTATGTCGAAGCTGTAGCATAAAGCTCACTACAGGTTTTATATATTCTATGGTTTGGACAAATGTATAATGATATGTATCAACCATTATTATATCATAGAGAATATTTCCGTTGCTGTTTAAAAATCAATTATGCTTTATTTATTCACCCATCTCTCCTTTCACAACCTCTGCAACCACAGAAAGCTATATAGTGTGAATCACAAAGAATGTGTAGCATTTTCAGTTTGATTTCTTTAAAAAATAAAAATATAAATATAAAAAAGAATATCCCATACAATGATTCCACTGAAAATTATTCAGTGTTTATTTGAAATTTTAATTTCACTGGCCATCTGTTAGGTTACCTTTAAACCAATCACAATGTCATTTATCATTTTTTGTTTTATATAATTTGTGAATTTATTCTTCTATTCAACTATAATGCTCCAGGTTTCCACTACATAGATGCTAGGTTTCATATAGAGAACATGGCATATGCTTGACCATCAAGGAAAAAAAAAATGCCTAGAGGGAGATTTACTCTCAGTTAGCAAGAAAATGTGAATTCTTTGCTCAATACCAGACCTATCAGAGCATAACAAGACTTACTTACCATTTAAAAAATTAGTTTGAGTTTGGGGAGATGGGTCATTCAGTAAACTGCTTATTATGCAAGTGTGGGGATCTGAGTTTGATCACCAGCATCCATTCAATAAACTGGCACAGCGCACCCTTAATCTCTGAGAGGTGAACAGAGGGGGATTCCTGAAGCATGCTGACCAGACAGTCTAGCAGAATCGATGTAGTCCATTTTCAGTGAGAAGCCCCATCTCAAAAATAAGATGGAAAATGTCTGAGGAAGACACACATGTCAGTCTTTTGCCTCCACAAACACACCTATACACGTGACTCCCTTCTTTAGTCTAAGGTTTTGATGAGGGTAGAATACAGAATACAGAATATTTAGATAATCAAACTGCTAAGATATTTTTTATAAGAACATTATTGACCAGGAATGATTTCTGGTTATTTGTTTAAAAAATATGCAACATAGAAATGTATTTACTGTTTCTAGGAGGTCTTCTTTTGTAGTGAAGTGGGCATTAGTTTTATTGGAAAAATTGGTGATGAATGGTTAATCTGTTTTCTGTTTTTCAAGTGGGTGGTTTTTACAGAACAAAACATTGCATTGAAATTTTATGTTTTCTCTTAATCATTCTCATTTGATGACTCTAGATAGCTGGTCCTTTCTTCACATTCATCCCTAACCTGGTGTACAGGAATAGTAGCTTTCTATCTTCACCAATAAAACAGCTCTTCCTGGTATGTGTGTGTGAATGAAATTTCCATTTTGGTCTACATTATATGTTTTATATGTAATCTAGCAAATACACAACTTCCTACATGCCAGACAATTTTGTTTCAGAAATTTATGTGACTCATTGATTTTAACTCATTTAATTTAAAACTTATCACTGCTGCAGATACATATTACTGTTGCCAGAGGTAGATTTTGAACCCAGATCATTCCAAAGTCTCATGTATTAAACACTATCCTATCTTCCTTTCCAAAAATTAAACCGAAATAAATGGTTAAGATAACGATATAGAACTAGCATCAATTCAAAGGATTACTGTTTAACTTACGGTTGTTCTGTATTTATTTCTCTTTAGTTAAAATATGTATTAATTAGTCTAAGCAGACTCAATCTTAAATGTGTGATTTACATAAAATTGGAAAGTTTTTTTTCTATTTATTTGAATGATAAATATTCTACTTGTAACCAGATTTCTCCATCTACTTCCTTTTCCCCCTAATCTCTCACTGTGCCTAATTCCCCAGTTAAACCTTATCATAAGCCTGTATACAAAGAAAAATGTGCAAAGGGTTTCCATAAACAGTTTCAGGTCTGAGGTCAGCCTCAGAAGTTCTCGGAATGAATCTTCTGCAAATAAGAGTCAGTTGCTGTCTACAGTTGTCCAGTGTAATTCTTTAATGTTAGCAATACACTTCTTGGCTCTCTTAAACTAATCTCCTCATTCTTAATTTTCTAGCACCCTTTTTCAAGAAATTATTGCATGCTGTTTCTTTTGTTGTTGCTGTTGTTGTTGTAGTTACCTGCTATTGAATGGGTCTAAAGCTTTCCCAAATTAAAATCTTCAGGCTGTGGTCTAGTCTTACTTTCTGTATTAATGGTAGCAATTAATGGTAGCCATTAATTGTAGCTAATATCATAATGACTTCCAAATAGATGCACATGCATAGACACACATAGACAATAAGTTAACAAGTGAATTACAATGATTCCTATTACTAATATTTAGGCCTTTTTGTCTTTCCCAGATTAGTCAATTTAGTCAATTTTTGTAACTGTATAATAGTTATCTGTGTTTGAGTAGAAGTCTGTTTGATTACCTTAATTTGATTTCAAAATTAGGAATAATTTCCTATCCCTTTGATGTTAGTGTCTTTATTTTTTTTCTTTAAAGGTTATTTGGTTTCTGACTTTTTCATCAGTTTTTGTCTTTCACCACCCAAGTGCAGTGAACTAAGTCACAGTGATTTTTCTGTCATACTTGTCTTCAAAAGCATCTTTTCTTCTTTGAGATGCTTAGCAACAGAAGTTCCTTTTGAATGTAGGAAAGTTAACAGATGAGATGTGCTAATTTGGGCATACATCTATAGAGTTTTATATGCACAGAATAGGAAAGGTTACACAGACTTTGATAGCACTTAAAATGAGATCTTGAAGATTTAAAATTGTCTATATAGGCAAGTATAGATAATTTATTCTTTAATTGTGATATAGCTAAGAAAAAAGTGTGAGCCCAACCTGCTCCATCCAGCAGTATAGAGGTGGGAAATTACCCAAAGAATAGAGAAGTGGTTTTCAAAAAGAACAGATTGATTCTTATAATTACCATGTACTAGGAACTTGTGAGTGAAGATGATAGAGCAATTTAAAAGAAAATAAAGCATTAGCTTGTGGAGCACCAAGCCAAGGAAAAGAAAATTATTTTAAAGGATCAAATTTGCTGTGTAATGCTGATTTTTTTCATGTCAGTTTTTAAAAATTCAAATCTATAGTATGCATCAGTTTTAGTGACATAGTTATGCAGTCTACCAGGACATCTTAATTAAGACATGTAGCTTACTTGCTTTTAGCATGCCGATAACAAGGCACTCTCCCACCCCATTGGTAAGCATTCACTTTGCTCTCCACCTGGTGGAACACATGTTGCTTCCCATCTTGGTCTCATTTTATGGCCATGGTCAATTTAGAATCTTAGAAGATCCTCTTGAGGCAGTTACACCATCTTCACAAAAGTCACTCAACCTACACAACACTGTTGGATAATTTGCTTACTGCTTTCTTTCAGTAAATATCTGTTGAGAGCCTGCCTGCTGACACAAGTCACTGTTTGGGCTGTGGTTAAACAAAGACCTTCATCTCATGGATATTCTTTCTAGTTGGGGAAGGAAGGTAAAAATTTTAAAAAATATTGGAAAAACTACACTGTCGAAAGAAGAAAGTGATAGTATTTCAGTGCCTGGATTCTCTATACTTTAAGCAAGACATAACTTAGATGTCATCTAATCAAATACAAATGGAGAAAGTAACCTAAGATGGTATCATAGAGGTAGACTAGGGACAGAATTGGAGTTAATGGCAGGAGCTGGGATTTTATACAAAGTGAAACTGGAAACATTTGGGGATATGAAGAACAGGTATAACAGAGCTCAAAATATATTTCTTTAAGATCATTCTGGGTATGTGGGAATTCTAAAGTAGAAGCAGAGTGAAAATTTGAACACCCTTCAAAACACAGCAAAAAAAAGTGCAAGGCACTTGTTTAAGTGTATAGCTCAAACTAAATGGGGGAGGAAAGGACACTCAAATTCAAGTGACTTGAATTCTAATGGGTGCAGGGTAGACCTAACTGTCCAGCCAAGAGAGAAGATGGCTGTTACGTGGCACAGAACTAGAGCTACAGAGAATGCACTGATTATGGGTATAGTTATGGAGATAAGAAAGGAATTCAGTGAATAGTCATTGAAGAAGAGCAAACAATGAGGGTTGGTTTCAGGGATTTGGAATCCAAGCAGACAGGCCAGTAGGGCCACTCCCAGGGAAGAGGAATGTTGGGAGAAGCCTGGGAGGGAGAGATCAAAAATTCTGTGTTTCAGCTATTCAAACTGAGATGTCTCTTGACTTTTTAAGCACAGCTGTCCAGAAAATAGTCAAATACTATTTGGAAACAGTAATGTGCTGTTGGGTGGACAAACTATAAGGAAGGATGGAGCTCTAGTCATAGCCAGAGGATTATTTCAACATAGGCAGCATCATCATGTTTGAAAAACTACATTAGCACAAAAAAAAAAATCAGTGTTATCTTTGATTTTGCTATGAGTAATACTCCAAGAAGTCAAAGAATATAATTATACAAATTGTTCAAAACAACATTTCTATATTAATAACAAATTAAAGATGGGAAGTCAAAAGACCATCTTGACAGATATCTCAAAATCATACACAATGGGGAATTTAGGGCTGGGACACTGGCTCAGTCAAAGTGTTTGCTTCAAGTACGAGGACCTAAATTTGATCCCTAGCACCCACATGAGAAATGACTCAGTGTGGACTTTGCTGTAATCCTAGTGCTGAGGTGGAGAGGGGAATTAGGAGGATCTGCTGCCTTTAGATAAACCGTCTCCCTCCTGCCCCAGTGAAAGACTCTGCCTCAAAAAGTAAGATGGAGAAGCTAGAGATATTGCTCAGTGGATAAAGCATTTGCTGAGCAAGTGTAAGGATCACAGCTGGGAACCCCAGAACCCATAGAAAAGCTGACTGCAGTAGCTAAATTTGTAATCCCAGTGGTCTGACAGAGAGATGGGAGACAGAAACAGGAGAATCTCCAGAAGTTCTCAAGCCAGCTTGCCAAGCTTTCATGCTGGAGGATATCCTTTGTATACACATGTGTATGTCTACACATATGTATACATACACAAATTAACATATGTACAGAATGTGAGAGTTCCATAGTATTACATATTATGAAATGGAATTCAAGCTGGAAAAATATTACTTAGTCAAAATTGTTTTATCAAGGATTGACCACTGAGAAGGTTGTCAACAGTGTTATACAAAATTTAATGACATTCTGGGTTTTTTTTTGTGTGTGTGTGTGTGTGTTTGTGTGTGTGTGTGTGTGTGTAGACAAGGCAGATAGTATTTCCCAAAATATAGGCAATAATAGTGTCAAAATATAATATAAAGCTTTGTGATTTCTAAAACCAACTTTGTTTTAACTATAGCATATCCAGATGAGTAATAATAAACCTTAAAATGATTAGAAGAACAAACTAACATTTTTAGTCTCAATAAAAGATTAGAATAAATATTTACTATCTGAAGGTCCAGAAATCTGAACTAGTTTTTGTCCATAAAATGGGGTGTGTAGATACAAATTAAAACAGGAGAATGTGAGCATGGGAAACCTGTGCTGACCCCAGAGCCCAGAGAAGCCAGATCTTCCCTTTATTATTTTGCAGCTTCCAGGATTTGGACGAGGCCTTAACCTGTTGGAGCTTCATTTGTTATCAGTGAAGTAAGCGATTTCTTCCATTGCTATCTGATTCTAAACTCTTTACATGCAACACGGATGAAGAAACACTTTTCTATCACTTCTTTCAGTCATCACCACCCTAAATATAAGCATTAAAGTTTCCAGTCTCCATTATTTTCTCACAGTCTGTTTCTTTTCCCCTCCTCCTACCAGGGATCACAGGCTGATTGTCATAGAATTCATATCTGTCCATGCAACTAACAGCACCCTTCTGTCACCAATGAAGCACATGGGGACTTTTTAGAATGACATTCATGACCTTCTGTGTACGACATTTTCTCTTTTAAAACCACTGACCTATGTATACATTCCACACACATTTCCATACATGCAAACTGCTAACACACTTCTCAGTCCCTCTAATGCTTACATCTCAAAAGTGACATCTTTTAAACCTTTGCATTATGGTACATTTTCACTTTTTTGTTTTAAACAAATACTCTTTCATATCTTTTACTCTGCAAGTTTTCTGTTCTCTGTTTAGAACTGAGAACTCACTTCCTACATTTCATAGTAGCTTCATTAAAAGACTTGTTCATTTGCCTTTGATTATAGATATTTGTATTGTACAAGTCTCATCCTAAGATAAAGAAACTGAAAGTGAGATTTTTTTTTTCTTTGAGACAGGGTTTCTCTGTTGTAACTTTGGCTGTTCTGGAACTCACTCTGTAGACCAGGCTGGTCTCGAACTCATAGAAATCTGCCTGCCTCTGTCTCCTGAGTGCTGGGATTAAAGGCGTGTGCCACCGCTGCCCCGAGAGATTTTTATATAAATCAGTGTTTTGAATGTTTTGAGTGTTCTTTAAATGTTTGGGGTACTTAACTGAAAAAAAAAATACTAGAGGTTACTATCAAAGGAAGTGCGAATATAATTTGTTTACAATATTTACTGTGTGGTTAAGAACTTAGGTGCTTATGCCAGGTATCTTGTTGATCTCAATATATTGCTATATTGAGTTTATATTTTGTGTAGTCTAAGTATTTATTGGCATCCTCAATTTAACTATGACAAGCTGAGGTGAGATAATTTACATAATTGTACAACCATTAGAAAGTCAGTGAGAACACCAGACTCCTGCCCAGGTGCCTAAATTCGGGGAAGTTGCTATGAACTACTTTGCTTGTGAGTTTCAACTAGGTCCCCTTCTGCTCCCAGGTGTATAACAATGACTATACTTCCCAAATGGAAATGAGCCTTGTGGATAACTTGTGTGCTCTGAAAAAAGGCCACACTTTTGCTTTTAACTCAGACACTTTCTATATTCACTTCTTCCTTATCAACTAATCATGGCAAGAGTTTCACTTGCTCAAATCCATGATCTGTCCTTTCTAGATCCTATTGTATTTTGACTTAAAACAGAATTTATTGAGCATACTGACACTTTAAGACAGGTGTGGATACTGATTTTTATTTAGAGGTTTCCTCCTACTTGTCTGATTTAATTTCAGTTACTTCCTTGGGAATCTTATGATATATTTTAGGACTCTGTCCCAGATACGTTAAACAGTGTTCTTGATGTCTGTGTGGCAAGGCAATAATTGGATCCTGCTCTGTTAAATTCCTGGAATCCTGTGCTCCCTTCATCTTACTGCTGTTCTGTCACATGTCGCCATCTGGCTAGTCTAATGCTTTTCAGGAAAGGATAGCCCCAGGAGTCAGCGGCCACACCACTCAGAGGACAGAAGGTTAGAAGGAGCCATGTGTGCAAAACACTTGAGCAGTACCAAGAATAAGGGAGAGTGGGTATTCTCAAACTGCAGTCCTACTAACACAGCATTTCTGGTTCTTGGTGCTTCTTTGTGCAGTTTCTCCAAAGCCATCCTTGTTTTTATTTATTTTGGTGATAAGAACTTCAAATATGCAGAGTGTGGGCTGGTTTTTTGTCCCCACTTCAACTTCCTTAGTAAATTTTTTTTTAATGTATCAGAAATTGGCCCCGCCTAAGGCTCTGAAAGGTTTTTGCCTTTGGATAGTCTCCTGGTCCCTGCCTCAGGGACACTATGAAGTTGTGAGGATGTCTGCATCACGGCAGTCACCAGCCATTATTTGGGATGGAAATTGCTCATTTGTCCATCTCTCCTATTCAAAAGACAGGGTCTTTTAGAAGAGAGAAAATGTTCTGTTTACTACTTTTATCCCCATATATTGATGGTCCTCAATGTAGAATAAGTTAATGCCTAGGTGGATGATCTAAAAGGAGATGACATATGTTTAGGCTGTTCTTATAGTGTAAACACACACACACACACACACACACACACACACACAGACACACACAATGTAGTCTTACAGTATAGTTAAGAAAATCCTATACTTATAAGTCTTATTTATATCAACCATAAATACCAACAGAAATATATCTTATCTTGAATTTCTAATGATTTTGTTATAGTGTTTTCTTTGAGTTCTAATGATTTTGTTAGTGTTCAAGAACACAAGAAACTTAATTGGGTCCTCTGAATAGCAGAGTTGGTTAATAGAAAATAGCTACCATACCTAATGTATATGTTACATCTAATGGGAAAAAATATGTTCTATGTCTTTATGATTGAATATAACTATATTTCTATAGCTCTAAGAAGACTAATTATAACCACTCTGTGATTTAATAGTGAAGTTTAATATAATACTTAGTGCCTGATTTATTACCTGAATATTGATCTAACATTAGGCTTGGGGGCTGGGTTTTGCAAGCGTAAGCCTTAACTCCAGGCACTGAAGATTGGCTTCTCATACATGATTAGACACTGAAGTATGTGCATTGTCTTGGAAAAAAAATTTTGTTCTTGAAACAAAATTAGAGATGAAGACTTGAGGCTGGGGACCAGTATTTCATGTGTTGAAAGTAATTGCTTTGTAAATCCTTTCTTATGGGCATAATTTCTCTTCTCCTGTAACAGAAAGCTGACTTTCAAAAATATGGTACTAATAGAAATATAATGTTCCTGATATTTGACAGATACTATATGAACGATTTTGCATGTTTGAGTTTAGAGGATCTCCACAATTCATTTTTAGGAAGATGCTACTATTACAGATGTCTTATGGGTGCAGAAAAAGAACATGGAGAAATTGCATGATTTTTTTTTGTAAAGTTATTCAACTTATAGCCAGATTACTGACTCAAGGCATCCGGCTCCTAAGTTCACATTTGTAATCATTGTGGATATTACCCCCTTTAAGAAAGATTTCCCAGTGATCTACTTTCCCAAAGTCACCAAGGAACTTTAAAATTAAATATGGAATCATCTTCCTTTGTATACCATCTGCTGAGTGGTATTGAGCATATGCTTTCTGATATCTTCTAAAGAAAGTAAAGTGAGCATGTAGTCAAATAGACGCTTTCACTTCCAATTGTTGATTTCATTTCAGAAGGGAAACCATACAGACATTTGCCAGATATTCTGGTTGCTTTCTGTCTTAGACAGTCTATAGGATTTTCCTCATTGAATGATAAAATATGCCTAGGTATAGTTTTAAAATCAGGGCTCATGTGGACCACAGTCATTGACACTAATCTCTAGTCTTTTAATAATGTAGATGACAGGACAGTGTTTCTGATATAGCATTCACTGACATTTATTTTACAGTTAAAAATGTCTCCACAAACTAACTATGAGAATTATGAAAAAAAATCTATAAGCTGGAGATGTAGCTCTGTAGAGCTTTGTCACAGATGTATGCAAGAGTCTGGGTTTGATCTCAGTACTAGGGAAAAGGAAACAAAAAGCAAATATTTCTACTATTAGCCTTATTTTATTTAATACATTTGGTAACAATTTACTGAAATTTTCCTTCTTAGTAGGAAACATACCAGCAATGCTTGGATATTTTTTTTTTCCATCCAACTAACCAAGAGGCACATCAAAAACAATCAGTAAATAACTTATTTAATGGGTAAATAGATGGTCATGAAATTATAAAATAAAACAACCCCAGAATATAATTTTAACACCTCTTATTTACCAGATTATAACTGGTTTTGTTGGGGCTCCATGTGTGAGGAACCAGTGTCTGGATGTATAATCTTTTAGGATGGCAGTTCAACCAATCTTGAAGCACAGGCTTTTGGTGGAGTATTAAATTGTTCACAATCTGTTCTCAAATGTTTCTATTGTTCCCATTTTCAACAATATTTGTCTATTAAGTGTACTGGTTTTTATTACTTTTACCAATCTTACATTGGTTTTAGCATGGATATTATCTTTTTCTCCTTAATATACCTAATTGGTTGGCCAGCTTTAGAATAGTCAGAAACCATTTTGTTACAACAAGCAAGCAATTATGCTTTCCTGTGTTGATTGACATTGTTTTCTGATTTAAAAACAACCGAACAAACAGTAATGGACCTCGATGCAAGTTGATTCAGGGTCTAATTACTCCCAGACCTCAAACACCTCAACATTAATTATGACACAATTAGCATTTCTGTCCTTGGCATTCAATGTTTGAAAACCCACTTGACCAGAAAGAAATTGTTCAAATGCATAGTCATTTGGAATTTCAGTTCCAATCTATTCTAGAAGGTACCCGAGAAAACTAAGGTGTCCACAGCACTTTAAGCCATTCCACAGTTTAAATATAAACTTTGTATTCTTATGACAAGATGAAAGATGGTTAGTCTTTTTCCTCCTTTTTACAGTGTGTGTGTGTGTGTGTGTGTGTGTGTGTGTGTGTGTGTGTTGCATGCATGCATGTACATGTGTGTGGATGGACATGTGTGTTGGTGTGTTTGCATATGGAAGCCAGAGGTTGCTGTTGAGAATCATCTCTCATTGCTCTTGTACCTTACTTGTTGAGACAGGATCTCTAATCAAACCTAGAGCTCACTGATATGGTAAGTCATGCTAGCCAGCTTCCCCTGGGGAATTCCCCGTAGGTTGGCCACCATTCCTACCTGAAATTTATTTGGGCACCTGAGGATCCAACTCTGGTCGTTATACTTGCTGTCAAAATGTTTGAACTTCTGAGTCATCTCTCCAGTTCCTAATAGTTGGGTTCTAAGCAAGTTCCTAAACTTCCCTGTGTCAGTTACTGTGAGTAAATGTGAGTTAATTATCTGCTCTTGAACTGTGTTCAGTTATCTTATAAATAATGTTGTAAATCACACTTATTTCTGCTAGTATTTATTTTCCTTTCTGCAAGAGACTCTATTCATATCAAGTGAAGAAATTGTGAAATTAATGTGGACAGTTTGGCAAAGGGATGGCAAAATATAATTTTTAGTAGTTTCATGTTTAGATGTAACCATGCTCCATAAAAAAGGTAATAATTCAGAAAAGGAGCAGATTCAGGTCTGACTGCTATAACATGCTATTTAACATGATGCGATGAAAGGCCCTGAAAGACTACCATGGAGAACAAGCATAGTCCACCTACATGAAGAATTAGCATGACCTGCATGAACTATTATTCAGACCAGAACATTTTCTTATAAAGAATGGAAGCATGGTGGAAGAAAAGGAAGAAAGGTTGTAAGAAACAGAAACTGGGGCAGACTATTGAGAAACAGTGTCTTCTGGACATTACAGGGCCACTCACTCATGAGCTTCCCGTGGCTGTGGTTACCTACACAAGATCAAGGCAATCAAAACCCCAGCATGAATGAATGTAGGTGGAGCTCACAAAGCCCTACATGAGGAAGTATTGACTACAGATGACCGCTGAGGGGAGGGGCATGGTTAGTCCGTTTTTCTGATAGGTTGCCTTTGCTCCCGTGGATGACGCTATCTACACTCATGCACATATGGGAAACACTAACTGGACTCTGTATGCTATTTTTTAAAAAGAGCTATGGCATGAGGTTGGGAAGCAGATGTGAAAGGCAGTTAGGGGGAGTTGGAGTGGGGTGTGGGGGTGGACATGGTCAAAACCCATTCTGTTCATGTGTGAAATCCTCAACATACAATGTATTTAATAAAAGAATTCTAGAAATCATAACAACTAAGGAAGAGCACTACAACTCAAGTCAGGAGATCCTAGTCCTATTCCTGGTCTGATATGAACCATGCATATCTTTATTTAACTCTAACTTTTTAAACCATAGTTTTCTTATACCTGAGAGAATCGATTCAGACCAGATGTTTTTGAATTATGGAGTCAATGCCAAGAAGATACTTGTTCTGTAAATGACATTTGTAACACATTTCTGTCAATGGAAAGCAGTCATTGTCCTAGACAACCTGGGCACCTAAAGAGTTCACCAGTATTCACTCACAGATTAGATCTCCCAAAACTCACACGCACTTCATTCCTGCCTTTGATTTTCTTAAGATTTTCCTCTTAACCGTGCTTGCCTCACCCTCACTTTCCTTCTATTTACTAGGAGTCATTTCTTCCACTCTATCCCTCCGTGAACCTATCCTACCATCCCACTTCCTTAAACTGTGAGTTCCAAGCCTTCCCTTCCTTCCTGCACACAGCTCCCCATTAATTTTCACAGGCACCTGATGGATGCCATTTGTTCCTGCCAAAAGAAACCTTCTTTACAAGTGGACAATCATCACAATTTCAGAACATCCATGCCAGAAGGAAATCAGTTACCACTGAACAGGGAATGGTATCAGGAAAGCCAAGTTCTGTAGCTAAATGCACAGAAACATTCTACTCTTCAGCTCTGACAAAATCTCAACCAGGCTTATCTCAGCATACAGCCTCCAGTACCTTGAAGCTAATCAAGTCAAAGATTTGTCTCTGTATTCTAGCTGCATCACTAAATGTAGCATGGTTACTGGAAGCTTGCATGATGCAACCTGGTGCAATCACAGTGTGTGAGCAAAATGGATCTGTATTCAAATCTTGGCCTCTTAATTGTAATTTGTTTCTCGTAAAGATATTTTATCTCTCTGAGCTTCAATTTTTCTAGTCCAAAAAGCAAAGATAATAATGTCTTGTTTGAGGCTAGGCATAATTCCAGTACTCGGGAAGCTAAGGCCAGAGGATCCAAGTTTGAGTCAAATCTGGGCTATAAAGTGAGACCCTGTAACAACAACAACATCAACAAACAACAAAAATAATCAAACAAACAAGAACAAAATACCTCCTTGATAGTTTGTTTCTGACTAGTGATAAAGTAGCCAGAGCTTCTGCCACATAAAGAACACTTGAAATTCACAATACTTTATCATTGTTATAACTAAGATCACTGTTACCATCATCGTGAACAACACTATTGTTATAACTCTCTTTGAAGCTGACAGAACTATTTTTTTCCTAATATAAGAATGTAGGGCAAAGAACACTTTGAGTGATTTGCTCACAGAGAAAAGCTAGAAATGGTGCCTCGGAAGAGAGGAGGAGAGAAGTCACTGACAGTATATTATGTGCTCAATACTTGGTGTTGCAGAGTGTCCTCATTTAACTCTGTCTCCGTGACTTAGAAATCTATTCTCTTCTACTTTCCCTTTTGCATCAATTTGTGGATTGCAACTAACTGAGGAGGAGAGACTTGCCAGCTCATCTCACTTGGCAGGGTTTGGATAGGTTTTGAGGAGACTTTCTCTATCTAATCCAGAAAAGGAAGGAAAACTCACAGTTACTATTTTAGTACATGGAAATGAAGAGATGTTGTGATGTTATTTTTCTTGCTGATATTAATGTTTGTGCAAAAGAAAATAAACTCTGTTTCCCAGAAAGATCAAATTAGCTATATAAACTGGAAAAAGAGATGGTAGGAAAAAGAAATGTTGTAGATTCATGCTAGTTAAAGTTAGGATATAAATTTCTTGGGAAAAACAAACTTCCTCAAAAGAAATAATTTCATTTATTTTGAGGTGAAACACTGTGATTATATAATGTTTCTGATTCTGTTTTATATGCCAAGTGTAGAGATATGATTTTATCACACCATCAGTGCTTGTACACTGTGTGCTGTGTTTTGTGCATGTGTATGTATTTACATGAAACAAAATATTTCAGTCCTGTCTTTATTGCTATCTTTATAAACTATGCGAATATGCAGTAAACATTTCTTCTACTTCCACAAGTAAGTACTATCTCAGAGATTGAAAAGTATGTTACGAAGTTGAACCATGTTTAAATAAGAAGAAATCTGTGACCCATTTAAGATACTTTCAGAATTTCCATTGTGGGGACTTTACAAGTGGTTTGTCATGTTGTTTACATTACATGTTACATGAACTTTAAGCAGTGTTACTAATGAGAAAAATTTATGAGTCTGAACAAAGGGTGGCTTGTTATAGTGCTTAACATAAAGGGAATATACCCATACTACCAGACTCATTGAATGCAATACTGGTTGATTAAGGCTGAAAAGCCTTTGGCTAATGCTGTCTATGCTCCCAGCTGCAATTGCCAACAGGTAAGATAACTATCAGTTGAGGAGGGCTTTGTAAATTAAAATTCAAGAACATTTTTGTCTACTTTTGGCTTCATATAATACTGCCTTAGATATATATGCTTGTTTGAGGGTCCTTCCATAGTTGACCTTTCTTTTTTCATGTTGAACAGTGAAAGACCAAATTATCCAACTTATTCATAAAGTAGGGTGTTATCCTAGGGCCATTCTGTTTTGCAAACTACCACAGAATGTTACTGTCAATCATAAACCTCTTTATTAGCTAAACGAGAGATAAAAAAAAAAGACATTCTGCCCATAAACTCACTGTCAAGTGTGGTGGTAAACCAGAACGGGATTACTTGAGCTTAGAAGCTGAACACTGGTTTGCGGCCACAGGATTATAAAGGTACTTTGCCAGAGTCAGTGGACTGAGGCATCCCTGTTCCTTGTCTAGCCTGTTGACACTAGCTGATGGTTAGTGAGACGGCATCAGGAGTAGAGGCTGTCTGCTAAGTCTTCGTGCTGAACATCTTCCAGCCGAGAACACCCGAGCTGAGGAAGCATGTCTCCCTTCTGAGAAACCTTTCACCTTTGATGAGCTCCACTCTTACCACACCTTCCTGTTTTGTCATTGCTTGTTTATCTGCTTGTTTTCTTTTTGAATCAGGGTCTCAAATATGTTGCTCAGGCTGGCTGAAAACTTCTGAAATAAAGGGATCATCTCACCCCAGCCTCTCAGATGCCGTCTTCTTTTTTTTTAATAGAAAGGAAGCCTGTATGCATATTTTCCCAGTAAGTGGAGGTCACCAGTCACTGTGATGGTGAGCATGAAGTCTGAGTTGGTACCTACTCTACCTCAACTTATGCCTTGTGAACTTTGCTATGTTATTTAATTTCTATCTATTTCTTTTTTTAAAAAATCTGGATACAAATTATCTTTTAAAAATTACATTTATTTATTGATTCATTATGTGTGTGGGTATTTGTATGTGGTACACACTGTGATGTAGAGGTCAAAGGGCAACATGTGGAAGTGAGTCTATCCTCTCCTTCTATTCCTTCTACCACATGGGTGCCAGGGATTGAAATCAGATCACTAGGCCTGAGCCATCTCATTGGCTCACTACCTTCTTTCTAAAGCAGAACCACTGAATACTGAGCATAGAATTGCACATTCTTCTAGAGGCTTCATAAATAGTGGTCATATTTCATATACAAAGTTAAGAGCACCCCAGTGTTCCTACACATGACCAATATTACAGATTGATTCCAGGAAAACTGAGGAACTCAAACCCTTCTAAACTCTTGGGAGGAGATGACTTCTGGGGAACAGGGTGAATGGATGAAGTAGACCTTGTCCAGCCTAGAGGTGAAACAATCCACTTCAGGTCAAAGGCAAATGTGAGAAAGGAAATGACAATGTACCCACCTTAGTATAAACATGATGCTTTCACCACAGAGTCTATTTTATGGCTAAGAAATAGTTATTATATTTTCAATTATAGACATATGTGTGCGTTCATATTGAAATTATATAATTTTTATCATATAAAAATGTGGAATGATAGAGTTAACATGGTCAGAATTATTCGCCATGTGGCACAGGTGATGTTTGAACCAGGTCAGCTTGTCTTTAAGGCCCACTTTGTTCCCAATCAACTAAATGTTGTTATTTTCTTGCCAGAATTGTATCTAAGTTGATATTAACTGTCTCTGGTCCAAGTGAAAATTTTTCAGTTAAGTTCCTTTGTATCCCATAGGTATTATGAATAGCATGCTAAAATGACCCAAATAGCTTGAAGAAAGACATCTTTGCCCTCAATATCACAAAGGCTCCAATACTTTTTCACCTGAATACTGGCCCTCTCACATTATTTTTGTTACTTATGATATTTAGGCTCTGGGGCTGATATGTGTTGGAAGAAGATTTACTTGTATTTTTTCCATCTATCTTAATTCCTAGGATCTTGATAAACTATACTCCGAAGCCATTCTTCTAGTGCTTTTTATTGACATGTTAATTCAAGCTCTGTTTATTCATCTTGCAAAAGAGACTCATCCTGCAAAGATTCATCCCACTAGCTTCAAAATGAGTCATTTCTTAGGAGCTGGGTAGTGCTTCCTGCCAACTTCTAAATAGCTGGAAGATGGATGCCTTCTACCACCTTCTGCAGTCTCTTTAGAGGTTCACCATGCATTTAAGTTTCAGGGAGATAATTTGCAATCCAATTTTAGAAGTCTATTACCCCTCAAATATAGCGCTATAGATGCTCATTTAAATGCCAGAAGGCCAGTCTTGCTACTAGTTAGTTTGAAGCCAGCTTGTTCTCCCTGGCATCCCATTTCAAAACACAAACAAAGAGCAAAACAAGAAAATGAAAACAAAACAAATCTTATAATGAACTCAGTGATTGTCTTCAAGTGATCTTTCTGCAACTTGTGTCAAAGTGAAAGTAACAATTTCCAGTCCTGGAAAATACATTTGTGAGACATTTGCTCCTAGAGACACCAATCCCACGCATTATAAAACACTACTATATTAAAGGGCATGTATTCCATGAAAGGTTCCTCAAAAATCTGAACTTCTATTCTTTAAGGGAACAATTTTGATTTGTTTTGGTTTGTTGTTTTGGTTTGGTTTTGGTTTGCACTCTCATTCAGGAAATGTTTCCAGAAGCCATTCATCTGTGGTCTGGTGTAGTAAGCTTCCAGCTGACCTTAAGTGAGTATCTCCTAGGGACAGACCCAACAATTCATTAATTTCTCCTCAATAAATATGATAGATTTAGATGTGATTAAAACTGCTTTAGAGATAAACACCACTAAATGGATTGGCAGTGCCACAAGTGGTTCAGTAGTCCAGCCACTGATCTGAAAGTCAAGCAGCCCAATTTCCTACTCCTTTGTTATGTTCATGGACTCTTCTAGGCCCACATTTTTCAATTACCTAATCAATAGCCTCAAGACTCCTTGTAAAAAGAAGGACAATAAATGAAACAATGATTTTAAGCAAAAGGGCTCCCTCCCCCCACCTCTTTCTTTTCTATAGGTCCTAGATGAAAGAGTCACAGGTCATTTCTCTGAAACTTATGCAGGCCACATACACCCCTCTTAAAACTTAAATCATTTAAAAAGTGTATGCCACATAAAAGAAACTTCCAGATCTATAGTTATCTCTAAGGACAGGGGTTAACACATATTCCATCTCCAAGTTTCAAGACAGTGTCTCTTCTCCAATCCAGAGAAGACACAGATATCAAACACAGAATATGCTATCTGTACTTGGAATTGAGAACCTCCATGTTTGGCTGAAAAGACAACGAAGGAAGACTATTTATAATTCAGCAGTAGTTTCAAAATTCTCGATTCAACCTGAGTTGTAATTACACGAAACACAGTTTTACCCTTAAAACGACTAGATTTTCCTAAACGTATGCAATACATCCTCTCTCCACCTGTAATTTAACAAACCCCTTGCTTAAAAATGTCTCCCGAATGCAATGGATCACAGTACACGGAATCCTGTACCTGTCAATCTTTACACCCCTCCCATAAACTGTTCCTCCCTCAAATGCGGCATTAGGTGAGTCATAGAGGTTCATTATGAGTGTAACCCCATGCTAATTGCTTAATTGTAACACTGCTCAGGTCAGAATAAAAGCACAGATACAAATCATGTGAACTCAGATGATGTCATATATTTAAAATATATGTCCACACATTTATGTTTGTATCTACAGGGTACTATGTACATTTATATGAGTATAGGTCCATACACATACCCACACACACCATGGCAAAAGGCCAGTAGATTGATGATTGACATCCAGAAATGACCCAATTTTAGAAGCAGATGGAGTGCCATAGCAACTGTAGTAGGAGAAGGGTTTGGGAAGGTTAATAGAAGCTACCAATAATCCTTATACCACATAAACATCTCCCGTTTTATAGTCCAGGCAAAGCTGTATGCACTTAAATTTCCACCAAAAGCTTACAGAGTTCTAGTTACAGTCAGTAAATTGAGAAAAAAACACAAATTCCAAAATACAGGCATCATGGCCCCTCCGGGGAGCTAATGGATGGTGTGCACACTGGCGCTACAGGGCCAAAAACTAGACCCACACTCTCACAGGTATCCCTTCTCCGAAGGCCACCCACCAAGCCTCCCCTAGAATACTCCCCCGTTCCACCTCCCAGGTGCTCGCAGGTGTCCCCAGGCAGATTTAGGGGAGAGCTGGAGAAAAACCCCGTTAGGGGAAAGTGAGAGGGTCCAGCATTTGTGGACGGCGGCGGCGCGCGTCCGGGTGCTCCGGTTTGGTCACCCAGGACCCGAATTCGCTCCGGAGCTGTCCAGAAAGATCTGCATTATGCCAGGGCGCTGGGCCAACTCACCTCGACGAAATAAAAGCAGGGCAGGAGGGTGACGCTGTCCTTGATCACTTTGCCCTTTGGCCTCTCCTTCGCCGACATCCCGGCCGCCTGCCCGGCTCTGCTTCCTCCCCTGGGCGAGGTGTGCACAGCGCGGCCGATGCGAGCTGCCTGCTCCAGCCGCAAGCGCCGGGCGCCGCTGATGTCACATTCCCCGCGGGCACCGCTGGAGCCAGCGCGCTGCATGCAGCGCCCCGCCTTCTCCCCGCCCCTCTTTGCAGTAACCCGGCGTTTTCCCGATCCCCGCAAGTCTCCTTCTTTAGCCCCGCGTTTCCCTGGACTGTGCTGGCAAGGGGTTGCCAGGTCCCTCCACCAAGCTGTTGCTGCTATGGCTTCCCTCTCTACCACTCTCCCTGGGCTTTTCACAGCCCAGGCTAGTGGCTGCTCTGCTGACTGGCAAATCTTGACGTCAAGAAAAAGGGGGAAAATATGGGGAGGGGGAGCGCACTCCTGGTTTCTGTAGAAGCAAGACTGAGGCTCTAAAGCACCTGGTCTCAGATGATCCCCTACCTGGGGTTCCTCTTGGTTTCCTGGAGAGCAAAAGCCCAAGCAGCTTGCCCCTATCCACCTCAAGAAAAGCGATCCCCACCTGTGCCGAATTAGAACTTGGACTTCATACTGACAAGTAGGCCATGGAGGGAATTCACAAGGAGCTGGCTGCTACCCAAGCATGACACAGCCCTGTCTGGGGATCTCCGGAGAGGTAACTCCCAGGGCAGCACTGAGAAAAGCTCAGATCAGCTCAGGGACAAAGTAAGGGTTTCCTGCATCTGAAGAGACTGGGTGAAGGAGTATCATATCTGGCTCCTGAGTTTCCAAGGTCACTCCTATTCCCAAGCGCAATGTGGGAATTGCAGCCATAGCTATGGAAGCTTTACTCCAAACGCTGAAATCTAAGCACCTGGTTGGCAATGCCCATGGTTGCTTTCAACTTTGTGATTCTTTTGGCAACTATTAGTGTCAAGTGATATAGAAGAAATACTCAAAGAACATAAGGCAGGCCATGCTGATGATCACCCACTTCTGTGACAATTCTAGGTCACTTTTAGCACCTCCAGAGTCTCCCTATTAACCACGTGGCTTCGAATCCCCAGCCTACTTTTCAGCTGTCTTTTCTCATGGCGGCTCCAGTGAGTTTTGAGCAAGCTAGGGGCCACATCCATGAACATTCATGTTTTACTACCCAGGCAACATTGTGCCTCTGCTCGTTCTGCCAGGATTTGGTTTCTGAGTCCTGCAGTGCAGTGACTTATTTCTGCTCCCCAGACACGGTTTTCATGTTGTGAAACTATCTGGGCCTGATGTGAGGGACTCCAGTTTAGGTTTTCATTGTTGCAAATCGTTGTACTGACTGTTCCTGTACATTCATGAATGCAGTTCTATCAACATGGCACAGTTAACCACTCTGTCCTTCATGCTTCTGTTCAAATGTAGGTATTTGGCAAAATTTCCATTGGTATGCTAAGTAATAGTCATAACCTAAGACTTCCATTTCTCTCTCTCTTCCTTCTTTTAAAGGTTTATTTCTTTATGTATAAAGAAATGAGCACTTTTTCTGTCTGTATGCCTACACATCAAAAGAGGGCACTGAACTGCATTGGAGATGGCAATCAGCCGCCATGTGGTTGCTGAGAGCTGAACTCAGGATCTCTAGAAGAGCAGAGCAGACAGTGCTCTTAACCAGGAGCCACCTTTCCAGGCCTCTCTTTATTCTTTTTTTTTAATTTATTTTTTCTTCTCTTGTACAATACATCCCGACCCTAGCCTAGCCTCCCTCAATCTCTCCCAGCTACCCATATCTTCCTTCTCCCCCAGACCCACCCCCAGTAGGAGGAAAAGGGTCCCAGGGGCAGGTAAAAGCATCAGAGACACCTCCACAACTCCAACTTTTAGGAGATTTACAAAAACACCAAGCTAGACAACCTTAAGATATGTATAGGGACCTAGTGCAGACCTATGCAGGCTAGTATCTGCTGCTTCAGTCTCTGTGAGACCCTATGAATCCTAGTCCATTTACTCTGTGGGGTGTGTTTTCCTGGTATCATTAACCCCTCTGTTTCCCACAATCCCTCCTCTCCTTCTTCCCCAGGATAACCCAAGTTCTGCCTAATGCTTCCCTGTGAGCCTCTGCGTCTGCTCCAATCAGCTGCTGCAGGAAGTCTCTCTGACGACGTACATTTTCACAATGGAGTATTACTCAGCTATTTAAAAAAAAAAATGACATCATGAATTTTGCAGGCAAATGGATAGAACTAGAAAAAAATCATCCAGAGTTAGGTAACCCAAACCCAGAAAGACAAACATAATGTATACTTACTTATAAGTGAGTATTAGCTGCTAACAAAAGAACTACAACTCACAAACCCATAGAGACTGTGTAACAAGGAGGGTCACAGTAGGGACACATGGATCTTCCTGAGAAGGCGAAATAGAGCAGATGTTGCAGGTGGACTGGGGCAGGATGGGAATGGGAACAGGTAGGGGGAGAGGAGTGAGGGAGAAAATATAGGGAAAGACAACCAGAATTTGGGGACATTTGGGGGATGATCTGGAGACCTAATGTAGTGAAAACTCGCTGGCATCTATGAGGGTTACCCTAGACAAGTCCTCTAGTAACAGGGGATAGGAAGCCTGAACTGGCTATCTCCTGTAATCAGGCAAGATGGGGCAATGGAGGGACAGAACCCCAGGCCAAGGGAGGGAATTCATGCCTGACCCTGCAGAATTGGCTAGGAAGCCAAGACTGGATATCCCAGAGAGAATTTCTAAGGAGATTCTGCTATGCTCATAGACTGGTGCCTAGCCCAAGTGTCTTTATTCTTTTATATAATTTTAATTTATTTTTAGAACTTATAACTATTTTAATAGTTGATTAAATGTTTCACCCATCTAGAATTTTCATTTTTAGACAAGGAAACTGAGTCACTGAGTTAAAACATCCCTCCCATACCTCATGGTGAGTCCATTTCAACTTTCCAGCACCTTCTGTCAGCACCTACACTGCTTCCCAAGGTCACACGATCACTTCTGTTGATGACTTCCTTTTTTTAAATGAAGGCAATAAATTCTCATACAGTCTCTTCAAATGCTGTAGAGTGGGCTGATGCCTTGGAAATAATATTGCTAAATTAAAATTAAATAAACTTAATAGGTCACAGATAAATATTACACAAACACCCCAAAGGAGAATATTTATTATGAAAGGGAAAATAAGTGGTTTATGCTTGGCTATGGGCATCCAAAGCCAATGCAGAAACTACTTTTTCCTTTGTTAGCTAAGAAAGCTGACAGATTGAATAATGATGTCAATTGTATTTTGGGGCAGTTTTTCCGGGTTATTGGTGCTGTGAAATATTCTGTCTTGAAATGTCAGAGAACTGCTTTTTCAGTGGGTGCCCTTTATCAATGGAACAAGGTTTCCATTGAAAACATTCAAGTTCTGGGAAGCATATTAAACTGCTATTATGATGAAGATTTCCAATTAACATAATTCAAGCAACTTTCAACATCCGTGTTCTCTCTTGTCCCACATGTGAATTAGTCACATGATGATAATGGGCAGAATATAGTTCTTAACTTAAGAATGTCTCCCAGTGGCCTCAATGTTGTAGGTGGTTTGTAAAAATGGTTTTTATTTTTTCCCACCAACTTCAATATAGCTGGCTTTAATTTTCTTTTAGTTTTCAGTTAAGTGTTTTGTTAATTTACTAGTTCATGAGTGAAAGTGTTGAGAAATACAAATGCATAAATTGGCTATCTTTTTTCCTTCATTGCTACATTATACAAATGTTTCCCATATACCTTACTGGACAGTTGCAAACAGAAGCAAATTAAAATATTAAATGGCCATATGCAGCCAGTCTAAGGATCCCAGCATTCTTGATGTTTGTCTGTCATACTTAGTCTCCAAATTTTTTGACTTTCCAATAAAGTGTTGCCCTTGTGTATTATTCTCTTCATACTTCTGTGGGCATCAATTAAAACTTGTTTTCCAGCATAATGACAGAGACAGCTGACATGTTAACATGGATGGGGGAAATTTCACAAGACCCCACCCCTAGATAAAGAGATACAGTCGATCAATGACTGTTAAGAGGGTATGTATTATATATATATAATACATGTATGCAAATATATATATATATAATTATATGTGGTATTATATTATATGTTTAATATCTATTATCTATTAATATCTATTACTGCATTATATGTGATATAACATATATTACTTTATGAGTAAAAGTATTGATTATATATGTGTATGTAACAATAATACAGAAGAGGTCATGAGTTTGAGAGGGAATGGGGTCACGGGATGAGTTGGAATGGAAAATAGGAGGGGTAAAATTGATGCAAATTTATCCCTCATGTATGAAATTAACAAAAAATACAAAATTAGAATAAAAGTCCTTTTTCTTTCCTTCTGAAGTTCAAGCTCTTTTGCCTCCTTGTGAAGTTCCTCCTCTGTACTTCCCGGTCTCAGTCACCTGCCTTGTCCCTCCCTCTCAAGATGTGTGCCCGCTCCTTTGAGCCATATGTGTGCTATGATTATTTTGCTTTAGTGAGTTTCCACATGCAATTCACTCAGAAATTCACTCAGACGCCACATATATGACATCTATCCATCCTCTGTCAGCTCCCAGTGACCTCTCTAAACACCACTATCTTTTTTTTCTCTAATATACAATCTAGAACTTGACTATGAACTGTTAGTTTTTGTTATATATATTCTTATACTTCTAATTAAGGGAAATAGAAAAATGATAAATGTCATTTTTCTTCTGTCTAACATCTCTTTTCCATTTCTTCTCTCACTGTTTTGATTTATCATCATCTCCATGACTCTGTAAAAGCCACTTATTTAATTCTCTTGATTTCAAAGTTTTCCTTTTCTAATCAAGCCTGTAATTTTGCACCGGGAAAAATTTCCTAAGGTCCAGTGATGACTAGGCTGCTCTTTCATGCAAACTGTTCAAGAAGGGGCTGAGGAGACAATGCAATGGGGAAGCTGCATGCTGTATAAGTCTGAGGATCTTCAGACCCAACATAAAAGCTAGGCATGGCAGCGTGTGTCTGTAACCTCAGCCATGGTGATTCAGAGACAGGCAGATCTCCAGTATCTCCCTGGTCAACTGGTCTATCTAGTCAACCATTGAGCTTCAGATTCACTGAAGAGACCCTGTTTGAAAAAGTAAGGTGAACAGTGACAGAATATTATACTCATTGTTGACCTTTGGCCTCCACATACACGTGTGCCCATAAGTATGTACACTTGCATACACATAAGCACACAATCACATTACACACACATTCTTTCACACAAAAATGTAGTATGATACGATACAATACATTATGATACAATGCCCCATGTCTTTAGATTGCCTAGGAAATTGCACTTAAAGTCAGAAGCCTGGTGAGTAAGAGCATCCACATCCCAGTCTTCTGTCGTGACTGAATTCTTATACCACATTTAATGAGAGTACGATGTTCAGAGCTTGGGTCTTACTGTCACGTTCTATGGGTGTGAATTCATTGAGCACAGTGAATCCCTGACACCTCTTCAGACACACAGGAACAACACGGCCACAAAATACAGTCTAAGTTATTTTTATCAAAGTTGATGAGAATAAAAAATATTACCTAATATGCTGTAAAGTGAGGAGAGTGATATGTTGAATATGACATTTAAATTTCAGACATCTACTTGCTTTTGCAAATATTATTCAGAGAGATTCTTTAAACCTTAAAATGTCATAAAATGGCAAAAGCCACATCATACAAACATCTTTAATTTGCACAATCTGTGCTGAGTTCTTTGAAAGTTATGTAAAATGGCATGCTAATCGGGGTAAATTAACCAATATTTCAGGAAAAGCAGATGGCACCTTGGTCTTAATGTCATTTGAACACTGAAACCAACTGTTGTACTGATCAGAAAGAAATGGGATTTGATTTGGTGAAAATGAAAATGTTTTGCTTTGTTGGTCCTTATAACATAGTATAATTTTAAAAATAGATATTTTCAATATATATGCATGTATATCCAAACATAAATATACAGACATACATAAGAGAGAGGTAGCTATATTCTAGGATGTATAAATTGTGGCATATTTAATGAAATTTGAGAAAAAGTAAAATTTTAAAGAATTTTATAATCATTAAATTTTTTAAAAGATTCATTTATCTTATTTTGTGTATATGAGTGGTTTGCCTACATGTATGTATATGTGTTATATGTGTGTCTAGTTTGCAGGAGGTCAGAGCTGGTGGGAGGTGGGTCCCTGGGCCTGAAGTTATAGATGGTTATGAGCCTCCAGGTAAGTGCTGGTGGCTTTATAAGCAGTGGAAGAAAACCCCATTCAGTGTGTTACCTGAGTTTTGTAATCCTGGCACTCAGCAAGCTGAGGCAGGAGAATCACAAGTGAGTTCTGCGCAGTCTGGATTAACACCTCAGCTCAGTTTCAAGAGCCTGCCTCCAAGAAAAAACAACAAACAAACAAAACAAAACAAAGCAAAACACACAACCCCTCTCCCACAAAAGACCCTAAATAAAAACAATATATATCTATTCCTCTTTTTAATGACATCATGTATAAACAACAGAAAAATATTGTGTTCTGTGGTACACACACACACACACACACACACACACACACACACACACAGAGGCACACAATTGCTTTCATGATTTACCCATAGTTTTTTTCATATTGTCGGAAGATGGCAGTTTTATTTCTTTAATAATTTATTTTCTATTTATTTCATTAAATATTGAAAATACAGGTGCTCTGTAATATTCTATCTCTAATAATTCCATCATTTGAAATCCTGCAGAAATTCTTGCTTTTATTGGCTCTTGCCTTCAGCCTTGACAGTACCCACTTCACTGTAAGGGAAACACTGGTGGTTTTGAAATACACTTAGAAGCTTATGTTTAAGATACATTCTACCACGTGGAGATTCAGTTCCTTCTGCTGAGCAGTGTTGCTCTCTTGAAATCACCTCAGCTCAATTTCAAGTTGAAATTTCTTAGTCATGCAATTAATTTAAAATAGGTCTGCAATGGCATGCAAGGGCGTTCTATTTCTGGTTCAACTTTACCTTGGGGATGTAGTCTCCTGTAGCTTAGATTTGGAGGCGGGATGGCAACCCTCACTGGATGCCTTGAGTCTGTCTCTGCTGCCCACAGGCTCTTATCAGAGAGATTAGCCTAGGCCCTGTAACTACTACAGGGGCTCTCTACTCAAGCATCTCTTTGGCTTCTTGTTCTTTTAATTTTGGCCTAGCAATTACTCTTTAACTCACCAGAAACTTTTCAATGATCCTAAAAGTGCATTCATGACACATACACATATACAGACAATATATATAATACATATTTTAGTTCTGCTTCTGCTTTGAGTTGATTTAATCACTGGTTCCTCTACTTAAAAACAGGGCAAAGGCCTAGCTGCAATGGAAGTGGGATAATGTTTTCAAGCTGGGTACATTATCTTATTCCAAAAAATTCATAATATTTTTTGTAAGCAATTGACAATTTCTACCCAGTGTTTCTGTAGGTAATCTCTGAACTCTCAAGAAACAAATAAATAATTGTGTAAAAACTTTTTTGGAAGATTTTCTCAGCATAGCCCAAGACTGGCTGACAATTCATTTTACAGAGCACACTGGCCTCAAATTCTTGATCCCCATACCCCAGTTTCCTAAGTGCTGGCATTGCAGATACATACCACCATACTCAGCCAGCAGTCCTTAGTATATACCTTTTATTCTTATTTGGTTACTATATAAAGTAATGGATCCTCTGTATTCTCCATCTCCCTTAAAATCTTTCCCTTCTCTTTCTTGACTACCTTTCTAGTTTTGTGACCCACATTACACACACATAAAAATAGACACATATGCATACATATGTCTATAATTTTAATGTGTATAATTTTAAATCTGGTTTCTGCATATAAGAAAAAATAATGCAGTGTTTGTCTTTCTGAGTCTGGCTTATTTTGTTTTGTATGATGATCTCCATTTTCATGCAAATGACATAATTTCATCCTTTTCTGTTGTATAAGACTCTGTTGGATCTACATACCACAGTCCCTTTACCCTGTGATACTGAGACGGATTGCATAACTTGGTCAATATATGTACTGACTACAACAGAAAACATGGATGGAAAACGTCAACATAAGAGCACAATTCTCACCTCAGAGCTGATAAGAGAGTTTATTCTGGAGGCAAATATGAGTGACCACAATGCAGGAACATAGATTCGGATGGCCCCAAATCACACATTTGAACATGGTAAAGATTTGATGAAAATTTTATAAAAATATAACTAAGAAAGTTGTAAATCGATGTACATTTAAATACATGGGTGGAAACACCAGATAGGTGGGTTACAGAAATACCAGGAAATCTCAGCTTTGGGCCTCAGATGCATTAAACCTTTTGGTTAGTAGAAGCCAGGATTTTGTCAAGTTAATACATTCCAAAAAGTTAGTCACAAGGATGTTATCTCTACAAAGATGTTAACTTAGAAGAGAGATGAGCAAGGGAAAGGCTATTTGGGGGTGTTAAAAGTAGCTCTATATACATTTTAATTAGGAGTAGCAGTATTCAAACCTCTCCACAATCATTGAAGTTGATTTTTTAACAACAGCCTTTGAGAAGGTTCAACATAAGGAATGGCTTTTTCTAGGAAAGAACTTTCACTCACATTGATATCTCTGGTATGCTGACTAACCTGTCCTTGGGTAGCATATACTCTGGAGTGATATTATTGGATCATGTAGTTCTATTTTCAATTTTTTGAGGAATTCCCATAATGGTTTTTAAAGAAGTTGCCCCAGTTTACATCCCTACTAGCGCTGACTAAAGGCTCTCCCAATCTTTGCAAGCATTTCTTGTCAAGGGAAATATTTTATTTCTTAAACATGTTTTCTTTGAAAAAATTTCAATGCATTTACTCTGAGTAGTCTGTAAAAGTCCCCCACCCCTTCAATGTAACCTTGTTAACAGACATTAAGAACCCAGCATGCCCATTCAGACTTCAGGGTTAGAGAAATCTGAATAGTCAACGGTACACAACTTATTACACTTTTCAGCAAGTATACCTGTGAAAATGAAAAATAAATAATATCATAAAGAAAATATGCAAAATTGAAAATTACTACTGTTTTTATACACTAGGGTGAAGTTTTTTATTAATTGAGAAATAGCTAATACATTTACTGATGCTCTATCATCCCACATCAATTAACTGAGTCTCCCTGTAAAAAGCTGCTGAAATATAAATTCTTCTTCCTCAGATTGGTTCCTGTTTCAAGCTGTAGTCTTGTATCAACAGGAAATGGAGGGGCTGGATCCCTCATCTGAAATCCTTGCTTTTTGTGGTAAGATCCCGGGGTTTCTACCTGTATTCTATTCAGAGACTACAATTCCCAAAAAGCCAAGGGGAGAGACTTGCAATGTAGCAAGGCCTTGAATTCTGGAAATCATTTCCTCAAAGTTAAATAGTGTGAACAGAAGCAAAGGGAGTCTGAAAAGGTAGATAAGGGCTCCTGCTGAGCACTGCAGTTTCCCTGGACTACTTCACAGTACTGTGGGACGGAAGCAAAGAACTTGAGAGCAGCAGACCCGCATAAGAAGTGTGCTCCATACATGCTGCAAGGAGCAAGGTAGCTGTGAGCTCTCCACTCACTTATTGTTCACACGATATTTACTGAATACTTACTACATGTGAGAACAGTGTCAGCATAGGCTATTAGCAATAAGCACAAACGCCTAAATTTCTGCCCTTCAAGGAGGAAAACGAATGAGTTAAACATAAAGACATTAGCTATTGAGGATGATGGGGAAAAAATAAGTCTAAAGAGAAGCCAGAGGGTGGGTAGAGCTCATGGAGAAGAGACTGCTATAATTGAGGAAGACAAGGCAAGGTTACCAGGTAAGTAACATTTAAGATGGCAACTTACAGAAATGCACCAGTTCCTGTTTGTTTTTGTCTTGAGAGTGGCACTGGGTGGGTAAGCTGTACCTAGCACAGTCTTCCACAAGCTGCCAAATGATATTTTTTTTAGACCACACATACACACACTCACTCACGGGATCAGAGATGACAGTGTTCCTCCAGAAGTGCAGAGTACCATGGCTAAGGGGACGGAGGTTTTTGCATTTACCAAGCCAGTTCCTATACTGACACCTAAATCCCCAACATGATGACATTTGGAGATTTTAACTTTGGAAGGTGGTTATGCCATGAGATCTGAGCCCTTGGGCATGAGTGCCTTTATATGAGGCCAAAGGGACTTGTCTCTTCTACTATGTCATAATATAGGAAGAAGGTGACATGAACCAGGAAGTAGTCCCTCAGCAGACACAAGACCTACCTGTACTTTTTTATTACACTTTTCAATCTCCAGAGCTAGGAGAAGGAAGTTTCTGGCATATGTGTGTGTATGGCATATGTGTATGTGAGTTATACATGTATGCACCTGTAAGTATGGGTGCACTCATCTGTGTGTGTGCACAAGTTGTTGGCGTTTGAATGAGGATGACCCCCCATAGGATCATACGTTTAAACATTTGGTCTCCAGTTGGTGCCACTGTTTTGGGAAGAGTTAGGTGGCATGGCCTTGTTGGAGGAGGTGTGTTATTAAGGGTGAGCTTTGAAGTTTCAAAATCTCATGCCAGGCTCTGTCTCTCTGTCTGCCTGGTCAGATGTGTCTGCCATGATTAGATGTGAGCTCCTAGCTACTACTCCAACATCATGTCTGCATGCTACCAGGCTCCCTGCCACGGTAATCATGGACTTGTCCTCTGAGATTGTAAGCAAGCTCTCGATTAATTGTTCCCTTTCATAAATTGCCTTGGTCATGGTGTCTCTTCACAGCAATAGACAAGTAACTAAGACAATATCCTACCTATATCCTGATAAGAGTTAGAAAGTGAAGCTCCTCTTTGATCATTGTGGGACAGTCTAATGTTGATAATCAAAGGCAGTTTGACTCCCTGTTCAATGTTGCTGTCCCTGTAGTATTTTGCATTTACCTTCACAATATCACCTTTTTCATTGTCATACAGCTGTATATGTGCATACTGGAATCTTTCATTAGGTTATAATACACTTAGATTGAAGACATGTATAGAATGTTGTTCAAATTTCTTCCTTAGTCTAACATGAACACTATTTAATAAGTGAATCTATATATTTTACCAAGATAGAAATTTTAAGCCATTTTTGGAGTCTATGTGTTACTCTTCTCATGGATTTCTAAGTCTGTCTAAGGTGTGTAGGAAAACTGTTTAGCATCAGTTGCTGGAATAACTTCACCACAGATTTCTCCTGTTTGCAGCTGTCTCCATATATTTAGGGCATGCTCCTGAATGCCCTTTCATCTCTGTTAATTTGCCGTTTGTTTAAGTGAAGACAGCTTTACAACCATGACTGTACATCTGGCTGGACACAGACAGTCCAATTCCTCCCTTAAACAAAACAAAACAAAGCAAAGCAAAACAACAATATCAAAAAACCTTTCCAAGCTGCTTGTCAAATCTGTTCGTGTCAAAGTATACAGTGTAAAAGTAGCTTCCCTATTTCCTCTCACGTATTCTCTTATCCCTCCAACCAAACGCCGTCTTCTTTCCAAGTCCTTTCCCTGTTTTCATGCCTTCTGTTTTTGGTTCACTATAGTTTTATATATAATTTACTATATATAATTTATATATAATTTACTATATAATTACGGTTGCACACATGAGCCAGGGTGGGGGCTATTTACTTGAGCAAGGGAAAGTAACCCTTGCATGCTTAGCCTTAAACAGGATAACTGTATTGTCCTCTCCAATGCTCAGGGGAGAGTTTTTACATTTCAATTTCCATAGAACAGTGAAGTAAGTTGGGCTTCCAAGCAAAATCTGTGTTATGTGAGCCTATGACTTTGGCACAACTCAATGAAGATCAATTAACATACAAAAGATCACATGTAAATATGTGATGTTCCATGTGTGCGTTTATGTGTGCATATGTGCGAGCCTCTGTGTGTGTGTGTGTGTGTGTGTGTGTGTGTAAAATACAGACAGAACTCAGGAATTTGATTGAAGAAAATTTATTTAGCTAAACTCACAGAGATTTAATGAATGAAAAGGGAATTGGGTTGAATTCAATATTGATCAGAGGAGAATGGGTTGGCAGAGAGTGCTACTTGGAGAAGATAATGTCCAAGGAAGAAAGTTACAGGACAGAAACATACATTTGTTTGCAAAAGTTAGGAGGATGTATTTATCCAAAAGTAAAATTTATCTATTATAGACATTTGGTAAAAATATGTGCTTATGGACTAATACTTGGGGTATTGGTAGAATAGACCCGATGGGTCCAGTGGTACAATTCCTTACTTATCTGAAGACTGTCAGCATCATCCCAAAGTAAACTGGAGATGTGGTCTAGAGATAAGTTTAGGAAGAAGGATTGAAATAAATATTATAAAGCTATAGTATATGAGACTGTTACTTAAATGCTTATTCTTGTATTGTCTGGCTTGAATATGTCCTCCCAGATTTATGGGATTGATATCTACAATTGAACTGTTTACTTCCCTGAAGGAGACATAATATAGACATTTCAACAATTTACCCAAGAAGAAGCAGATACAAGAGCATGGCCCTTATACACTAAAATCCGTGTTAAAAAATGGCATAAATTAGCTGATGGACTTGCTACTTTTCAGCAAATGACTCTTTTCACTCTCTTGAATATATATTTTTTTCATCCTATACTCTAACAATTACCTAACCCTCAATTTATAGGTTCCATACCAAGCCTAAGAACTCTCAGCAGGCTGTGGACACTAAGCCTGTTCAAAGGAACCTGGCAGGTGGGAGCCAGGAGATAAGTGCCCAGGTAAATCATTGCTTTTATCTGCAGGAAAGGGATATGCCAACCTGAAATGCATGTGCTGAGTTAGGACCAGGGTGAGCTAGAGAAGTGACAGAATAAGAGGGAAGGGAGTCTAGTTCAGCAAAGCTATGGATCAGTGAGACTTGAAGTTTGATCCTAGGCAGAAGTATGGGGCAAGCCTGAATGGCCATGGCTGGCTTTTTAATATTTCCAGTAAACTGAGGATGGGGAGGCATGCAGCACCATACTAATTTCTATTAGTATTTAAAAAATAATGAATACTTGAAATTAGCAAGTAGCTTTTCTTAGAGTAATAACATTAAACTTCACAGGACTGAAACATCTTTTGAAAGAGGTCTTATCCATTATTGGTTGTAGCCACTTTTTTTCCTTCCTTCCTTCCTTCCTTCCTTCCTTCCTTCCTTCCTTCCTTCCTTTTCCTTCCTTCCTTCTCTTCCTCCCTCCCTCCCTCCCTTCCTTCATGTATTTATTTTGGTTTTTTGAGACAGGGTTTCTCTATTGTAACTCTAGCTGTCCTGGAACTCATTCTGCAGACCAGGCTGGCCTCAAACATAGAGAGATCTGCCTGCCTCCTCCTCCCAAGTGCTGGGATTAAAAGTGTGTGCTGCCACCAGCCAGCTGTATCCATCTTTTCTATCTATCTTGTATTGTGCTTGAACTTGTCCCCATGGCTAAGTAAACCAGCCATGTGGTAGTACTAGCTAAACGATAGAGCTTCAGTGTTTGTTGCATCTATACTTATTCGCTGTAAACATTTTCTTTTCTAAATGATGAATTTGTTTCACTAAGTGTTTTGTTTTGTTTAGTGTGTGTGTGTGTGTGTGTGTGTGTGTGTGTGTGTGTGTGTGTGTAATATCAGCACTTTCTATGGAATCCTTCTGAATAATCAGTTTCTTTTTAATGACCACCTTCTAACACAGCTTATAGTCAGCATTTCCCAAGTTGATCTGAATGCCATACCATATCACTCCCTCAAATAAATACTGTAATATTATTTAGGAAACAGATGTTAGATTCAGAGTCTGAAGGAGTTCAGTTGTATATTAGCTGTGCTCTTCTAAAAATGACCTGTTCAAACTTCTCTTTCCTATCTGCAAGCTTTTGGCATATCTATATAGGAATAAGTATTGGATTACTTAATATATCTATCTCGGTGACTATTCTTATTATTAATAACAACCAGTGGACTTTAGCAGCACAACAGTGTTAGTCTATATTGGCTTTATGTCTACTTCAAGATTTTTTTCTCATGAATTGCTTCTAAGCTAGATTCTTCACATCTTGCACTTTAGTAATTGATTTTTTTAATTTCTAAAACCAGGAATTTATAAGTTTCCCAGCTCTATTTTGGTTTTGGCAGCTAAACTCACATTTACACTTTGTCTAAAATTATATGGATATTGATTTATCATTTTCCAAATGGGCTATTCTTGGAAGCACTGTAAAGTCTTCAGATGTCTTTTTATCAATGCATATGTGTGGAATGTCTTCCATATGTCAAGTAGTAAAATTGCATCTGAGACTCATGACCTAGGAAAGCAGAGTTTAAAATAAAACTATTTTATTGTGATGTGTTGTTAACTCAATAAATATTAATTGGTTTATTCTGCACATATAATGGAGTTAAAAATCTTCAAAACCTTATCTCCTTTAATCTTTACTCCACTTTATCAGACAGCAATTATTATGATATATAATTTTAAATAAGTAAGAAAGAGTCAATAAGACTGAATATAAAATGCTTTTTCTTTTTTCTTTTTCTTTGAGACAAGGTTCCTCTGTTGTAACTCTGGCTGTCCTGGAACTGACTCTGTAGACCAGGTTGACCTCGAACTCAGAGATCAGCCTGCCTCTGCCTCCTGAGTACTGGGATTAAACGCGTGAACCATCACTTCTGGACTAATAATAAAATCTAAACATGTTAGATTTCTGCTGTTCTGAAGGAAAAGGAGAAATGAATGGAGTTTTTATTGTAAAAATAGAGTGACAACCTCATATCTGGTGAGATGTTTAATCTCAATTGTCAATTTGATGAGATCTAGAATTTTCTCAGAGATGGGTCTCTGGACATGCTGTCAGGGATTATCTTGTTTAAATGAGGTTAAATGAAGTGAAAAGACCTGCCCACTCTGAGTGGTACCATTCCCTGGGCTGAGGATGTGGATTGTATAAAGAGAAGAAAATGAGCTGAGTGCAAATGTTCATGTTTCTCTGCTTACTGACTGTAGGCACACTGGACCAGCTACCTCACACTCCTGCTACCATGACTTCTCCACCATGGTGGAAAAATGTTTTTTCATTGTGCTTCAATTCTGTTTTCTTGTTTTACATAATGCTCTCATGTGTGAGTATAGATATTTAAAACCACGTTAAATTCATATTTGAAATAAGAAAAATGTTATTATAGCTTTTTATAATAATCAATCCATGGTCAAAAGACTACCTTATTGGAAATGGGTGACTTCTTTCACTTATATATAGACCCTTTTTCTTGGTTATTATTATATTATATCTATGTAAGTCTATAATTGCCTTCCTTATAAGCCATTTTGCTGTATTCTGGTTTCATTCCACGAAACCAATCACTGTCCAAAATTATTAATTATAAAATTCTAAAAATAGAGGCTGGATTGACAATTCAGTTGGTAAAGCATTTGCCGTGCATGCATGAGCATCTGAGTTTGATCTCCAGAACCCATATGACAAAAGATGGATGTGGTGGTGCAGACATACAGTACCAGGGCTGGGGTTAAAGAGAGGCACATCCCTGGCATTCACTGAACAGATAGCCTAGTCACTTGACAGCTTCCAGAACAATGAAAGACTCTGTCTCACAAAATGGTGAATAGTGTTGTCCTCTAACATACACACACACTTATACATGCATGCTCATGTCTGCATATGCACACATAGGCATGTCCAAATGTACATATATTATGTGAATGAACACACACAGATTTCAGAATATGTTTCTCTAAGTAGCATGATGAAAGTTTGTTCTTCCTAGTCTTGTCTTGCTTGGAACATGACTCATCCCTTTGTCCAGTGTTTCAATTCTGTATGCACTATACACCTGTCAGTCAATCTTGGTTACCAAGCTGACTGTTAAAGTATCACAGTGTTTATATTGAAGTAACCTTACATAAAGACCCCCTAATCTAAATCACAATGCTTAACATCATTTTATTCACTTTTTATCAACATGTAGGCAGTATATCATCTCATATTATTACAAGAAGAAGGGTGGGTATAGTTCAACAAGGTATTTTTAGACAGATACAAGACACAAAGAGAGTAAGACTGAGAAACAGATAATATTTTACACAACTTCTTTCACTGTATATTGTTTTAATCGATCTATTCTATGATTAATTATAAGTTTCAGTCTCTTATTGTGCCCAACTTATAAACAAATGTTTATTAATTAGTATATAAGTATAGAAAAGAATAGAGTCTTTGTAGAGTTTACTATTACCTATGTTTTCCGTCAGTCATTGTGGTTCTTAGAGCATATGATGATCAAATGATCATTTATTCTTATACATCACTTATAAAAGAACATCTGATAGTTGGGCCATTGAGAAAGTCCAATGGGCAAAGGCACTGGTCACCAACCCTTGTCAACTGAGTTCAGTCCCCAGAATTCACATGGTGGAAGGTCAGAACCACTTTCTAAAGTTGTCCTTTGGCCTCCACACATGGACTGTGACATACATGTGCTATCCTCCCATGTTCACAAAATGCTGTAAATCCTATAGGCTTGGAAAAGAAACATGCCCAATGCTTGCTGAAATGTAGAAATATTTGAAGTTCAGCATCTCCTTTATCAAGGACTTACATCCTATTTTAGAGGAGACAAGAGGGGACAGAAGTGTTAGACTGCTTACTATTAATTCTACTTAGAAAACAAGCAATCACAAACTATCCTCCTTGTTTCTAAGTTACACAGACCATCTGTTTGTGTTTCAGATTTCTTTCAGAATCCTTCGTTTGAAGGATAGCATTCTTATTTTCAAAATATATGGTATTTCGTGCTGCTTTGAGTACAGTGAACCAGATTTTCTCTGTTAGAAAACTTCCCTGGAGGACTGGAGGGGCACTTTGGGAAGCTCCAATAATTCTCATTGCCTATTAGGGCAACACTCCAGAAATGGCTTCTAAGATGCTTGGGAATAAAGAGCTTTTTATGGCTGAAAGTAATAGCTCATATGTGGTACCTCAGTGATCCTAACTTGCAGGTGGAGCACAGCTTGCCTCCCAGCTCCCATCTTGGAGCCATGCTTCATGATTTCTAGAGCAGATGTTGCTATTAACTGTTTGTGTGGCTGTGGACAAATTGTCAATTTTTCCAGTTCTGTTTCTGCATCTAAAGGATTGGATCACGCTGATCCCCAAAGTCCCTGCCCGTTCCCTGTTCACAAAAAGTCAAAACAAAAGCAAAATTAAAGGATATATACCATATGATTTATGTGTATTACGCATAACTTGAATGTGTTCTAAATATATTATCTCAGACAAACTCTCTGAAAGATTCTGCTATTTGATTGTATCTACCACACTATGCATCTGTGAATTTGTTTTCTATTTCTTGCCATAAGAAATTCTTTTTAGGTTCATGAAGCTCAGAATTACTTGATTCTAGTCTACCAGGGAAGCTTCCAGGTGTCTGACTTTGGAACAGCATTGATTATTGATTTCTTGCTAAACTATCAAAACAACATCTAGGCAACTGTCCCCATAGTAAATCAATGGGACTGCCCAGGCCCAGAGAGATACAGCAAAGGACTCCACAAGCCCAGGAGCAAGAGCAGAGATAAGAAAGCAGGCAATGGGAAGCAAGACTTGATGAGTGGCTATTGAAACAGAAGAAGCTGGGTCTCATCTCAAAAGATACCTGCCTGATGAGTTGAGATTCTCTATGAACTTTGTTCCTGGGAACTTCAAAGAAAGTGATGTTGGACAGAAAACAATCTGCCACCAGAGTCAGAATCCAGCATATTGTTTCACAGGACCTCAGTGCTCCTGTCTTCAAAGTTCAAAGGGACACAAGTCAATAGCATATTATCTTCCCATGTAGCTGTCAACCCATCATTGCAGTTGACTTGCCCTTGACACAAATCCAAGCGAAGACCAGGAAGATACATAAAACAAGACAAAAGCAGAGGGGAAGTGGGGAAAAAGCTACAAGTAGAGAATACATAAATCCTAACAGATACGCAAAGCACAACAAAGTCACACAAAACCCATTAGACAGCACTCTTCAGTGACAGTTCCACAAACTGACAGTTTCCCAATGCCCCCCAAAAAAGACTGTGAGGTAATGGAGATGCCAGAAAAGATTCTGGAGACTATTCTTAAAAAGATTCAAAGACCAAGCAGAGAACTCAAACAAACAGATAAGGAATGTAATCCAAGAATTGGAAAGCAATTCAAGACAGGGAAGAATGCTGTCAAAATATAAGAAAGAATTAGTACCTTGGAGGAGAAAGTTTAAAATATGGAAGTAAAAGGAAAAGAAATAGAGACACTAAAAAAGCAACAAACAGAAATTCTGGAAATGAGGCAATCATTCAAATAAATAACACATCAGACAGCAACATCAGCAGACAAAAATAAGCAAAAGAACAAATATCAGCGATGGAGGACAAGATAGAGATAATAATACATACAGACACATTTAAAGGGAAAAAGCAATAAACAGAAAACAAAACTCCAAGAAGTCTGAGATATCCTTAAGACAAAAGCTAAGAATTCATGGGATAGAAGAAGGAACGGTGATAAAAGCTAATGGCTTCAATAAGTCATTCATATATGGGAATCTGCCAAACCTAGAAAAATAAATGGACATTCAAACATAAGAAACATCTACAACTCCAAATAAACATGACTTTCTGTACACATCAAAATGAAAAAAGTACAGAGAATCAATACCAACAGCTGTAAAGGAAAAACAACCAAAAATCCTTAGAGAGGCAGAAATATCAGAATAACAGCAGACCTATCATTAACAAACATAAAAGCTAGGGAAGTGTGAAATGATATATTCTGAGCCTTGAAAGCAATTCGTTGCTAACTAATATGGCTACACACAATGAAGTTATCTATTAAAATAAAGATATCATTAAAACTGAACCCTTATTAAAACCAGAAACACTGAAGCTGCTAACAGATAATAGGAGTAACATTTCTGGGCCCAGGTGTAGGCGTCACAACCCTGAATAGAACCCTAGTAGCACAGGATATAAGCCTGATAGTTAATAAATGGGACTACATGAAATAAAAAAATCTACACAGCACAACAAAACCCTCAAAAAAACTATGAGTGGAATAAACAGACAACCTATGGAGTGGGAGAAAACTTTTGCCAACTATACAGGGGCTAGTATCCAGAGTATACAAAGAACTACAAATTAAACACAAAGGAGACCAAACTGCCAATAAATATACAGATTGTCCGAGGATAGTTTTCAAAAGAAGAAATAGAAATGACCATACATTTTTTTTTCAATGTTCAACATCTCTAGCAAGAAGAGAAATGCCAATTAAAACTACTTTAAGAGTCTATACCAGCCTAGTGAGAATAGCGACCATCAGCAGCACAAAAGCTGGCGAAGATGTGGGGAAAGAGTCATTGTTACACACAGTTGGTGGGAGTACATTGAACTTTAACCTAGGGGCCATTTTTTGAGTTCTGAGGCCTCAAGTTGACATTCTGAAAACACCCACATTAATTCTGATTTCACAGTTCTCATGAGAATCTCTCTAAAAGTTGCTTGGGTTAAAGCTTAGCTTGTGTTATTTATTATATTCAGAGGTTCCTTTATGAGCCTCTGTGTGTGGGTTTATGTACTTGCTGCTGCATCAATCACTGACCTCCCCTTTGTGTCGGCCTAATACGATGATCTCAGTCTACAAACACTGTGGAAGTGCAGGTGATATTGGAGTCCATTGTGTAGGCTGTCAGACGTTTCTTTCAGTAGCACTAGGTTGGATATCTCTTCCTATCATCTTCATTACAGGTCTAGGGCTTCAGAGAATGAACTAGCCTGAGAGGCTATTAAAACAACAACAACAACAACAAACTCTTCCTCAAGGAGATAGCTAGTGGATTGAGTCAGCACAGGCTTGGAGAGATTGTCTTGGCAGAGACGATTCTCATGTCATCTCATAGATTATTCACATTGTCCATAAAAGCTCTGTGGATTTTAAAGTGTCTTGAAAAGTGAAGATAATGATGTCTACAACATGCTGCATTAAAAAGCAACAGGAATTGCCAGATAGGGATTTACAAGAGAAACACAATAATAGTACCCTTCCTAACTTGTAATTGAGATTTGCAAATATCAGTTACTTTTATCATTGCAATATTTAGAAAAGAAGGGGAAGATGCCATTGTACACTGTTTCGACAATGGCTAAACTTTATTACATGGGAGTTCATATTATACATTCCCTGAGAAATGAACGTAAGCACTACATTTGTCAAACTTAATTTCATAGAACTATATGTTCTTGTCATAGAAGTTTATTTTTAGTTTTTTTTTTTTTTTAATACTGTTTTCGTACCTCTGGGAAAAGGTTTGCCTAGGTCTTGGCATTTTTGTATCGTCTGCAGGTGTTGGATTTCTGTGGAGGATGTTTAATTGCTTATTATCTGCACATGGGATCAGTAGAACACCTGAAGAGTTCTGAAAGAATAAAAATAACTGAGCTGAGATGCTCGGGGTTCCACTATGGAGTATGGGGTTGGTCAAGATGGTGGTTCCCTCTGCTGAGGTCTGGCAGTTTATGAGAATGCCTTCCTGTCTTTGCCACAGCAGTATACAGCTACAAACGGTGCCTAACATGGGGCAAGAAATCACACCAGCTAATCAAACGCGGAGATAGGGAAGAGAAAGAAACTCCAGACCTGCCAGAGTCCAGTAAAGTATGCTCAGGGCAGCTCCCAGAGATCAGAGATTATATATATATATATATATATATATATATATATATATATATATATATATATATATATATGCAAAAATGAGTAGAAGTCTCCTAAAAGAAGAGGAGAGGAGAGAGAGAGAAAGAAAGATGCCTCTATGAAGAGAAAAGACTGTAAAATTAATAAATAAATGAGAAAAAAAGCTCCAAGATGAGAGCCACAGAATGGAGGCCCTTAGAGCTAAAGAATTCAGCTGGGAGCAGGAAAAAGCAAGGTTCTTATCACTTTTCCTGATCATGGAGCCGATGTTCCCCCCTCCACTCCCTTGCTGTGGAAGCCTGCTGTTTCACAAGGTGAGTTTTCTGATAGCTGCCTGGTATGTGTGTGAAGCTCAAGATCTTGTGTTTGAGGTCTATGAAAAAGGGTATAGGTTTCCCCTTAGGGGTGGTAAAAAAGAGTACCAAACCTCTAGAAAGTTTCAACTGGAGATTTTTCCCACTGGCCTAGGACCCCCTGATGTTATGGAAGCCCCTTGGCTTAGAGCCAAAAAGCCACTTAGTTAAACTGAACAGTTTTTAATTTATTTTTCCTGCAAACCTGTGTACAAGAGTTCCTGATAAGACACATCTGCTATGGTGATGAGAACTCCATCCCATGAGGGAACACTTACTGCAGACAAAGTAACCAGTTATTTTTCCAGCAAACCAAACTCTATTTGAAAATCTGGAAAGTGTTTCCCAAAGTCAGCACACAGAAGCTATCTTCCAGAACTGGCTGAGTTTGTGTCTCATGTTGGTAGCCGAATTTGGTTCTGTAGGAGTCACCTAGGTGGTGCTGATTTTGAAAGCATGAAGGAATCATGGAGAACAGCTGAGGCTTGGCATTGTGAGAGGCCAGGAGAGGCCATTGGTAAAAGTGCAGCCTCAGTAGTAGTTGAAGACCCAAATGAAGGGGTCATGTAAAGAAGTTGAGACTTGGCACCATGAAAAAAGCCCAGGAGAGGCTATTGGTAAAAGTGCAGCCATTTGCAGCAAGGGACCCCTAGCAGTTTTTTCGATGCCAGTACCATGGGATGACCACCAAAAACAGCAGCAGCAGTTGGGTAAAGTCAGCCGGAGCCTGAAAGACAAACTGTGTGTTCTGCAGAGGGCAGAGCCAGAGAAGTAACCCAAGCTTTTTGGAGCAGCCCAGAAGATCATGAGTGATTCCAGATATATTTTTCTGCTGTCCAAAAACATTTTGAAAAGCTTGATAGATGTTTGGTTTCATTTGGTCCCGTGCATTAGCAACCCTGTGATTATTCCTCTTCTAAATAGTGTTGCTGTGTTGTAGAGATAAAAAGCAATTTTTGGATTGGCTTATACAAAAAAGGGGAAATGTTGGGGAAGTTTATTTTTAGTTATGTTTGAAATTTCTTTATGTACTATTGGGTGAGGGGCTACCTTAGATCTAGGGCATTTTGTATTGTCTGGAGGTGTTGGATTTCTGTGGGGGTTGTTTAATTGCTAATGATCTGCATGTGCTATCAGTAGAACACCCGAGGAATTCTGAAAGAATAAAAACACCTGAGCTCAGAGCTCAGGGTTCCACTGTTCGTTGATTATGGTCTGGCCATGACAGTGGTTCCCTCTGCTGAGGTCTGGCAGGGCTTCCACATATGAAATATGCCTCATCTTCTGTGCTGAGCCATCACAGCAAACGTACTACTACATGTTCTTGTATTGATTGACTAAAAAGTATTTACAATCTTGCTTATGATTCTGTATTACAATTGTAAAAGAAGCTACTAAATAAGCAGAGTAGAATATTTACAAAAGAGGTGTTGATCAACAACTTTGGGTGAAATTCATGGTATAGTATGAGTATTTTCAGTGATGATGTATATTAATAAGTTTCAATAATTGCAGAAGCAGTATGAATTTCTTTTTGCCAAACTAATGTTTTATTAAATAATAGCATTAATAGAAAGCATGGGAAAGGTACACTTGATCAAAACCAGCATACTGATAATCCCAATTAAGTGTCAGTTGCTCAGCTTCTGTTGCATTGAAAGTAACCAAGTGTTAGGTTGCTGGCATTGAGTTAGTTCCATAATGGTATTGGCTAGGGTACAGTTAAAGAGAAATCATGGAGAGGAATCTGTTGGCACAAATCTTGAGTAGGAGGAGTAAATGTTTCTAACACACTGTGTGCTTCCATGTCCATCTGGTGTTCTCAAATAAGAGGAGCTGGGAAGGTCTACAAAATGTGTTTGATGGGACATTTGAGCAAGAACTCCAAAATAATACATAGTCACATTTTCCTTTTATTACAGTACCTATTAGTAAGATCAGTGGGCTGAACAGGCTATAACTGTGTTCTATTTAAAATGAAATTTAGAGGCATGATCCTTCTCATTTGGTGAAGAGATGCATGGTATTTCCACATTAAAGAAAATAAAAAAAATCTTTTACTGACTCAAACCATCCATTGCATTCTTATTTTTTAACAATAAAAAACACAAGTGAAATAACCTTAAGTATGTCAAATGGCCCATTTTTCAGTTTCCAGAATGCAGATATTTGCTTTTCCACCTGCACCTGATACATGATTCACTTTGCATTGCTTCATTTTCTTAAATTATTTCTGCATATAACAACAAAAATAACTTGAAAAAAAAGAAAATCATGAAGGCAAAATACCTTTCCTCCTATTTCCAAAACATTACTAAGCATTTTGATGAGTCCTTCCAACAGTATGTACATTTACATATTCAAATCTATACTCTCCCCTCAAAATATTTTTTACCTATTACTTTGTAGTTTGTTTTTTCATTTAGAAAAATAGCACTGATATGTTTTTTAAAATTTAAGTTACATTTTAATTAATTTGTGTGTGTGTGTGTGTGTGTGTGTGTGTGCAGGCATAGACACCTGTGTGCTACAGAAAGCATATAGATGTCAGCGGACACTTTGCAGGGTAGTTTCTCTCCAACATGTGGGTCCCAGGGTTTGAATCAGAGTCAGCAGGATGGCTACATATATTTAATTCTAGCTGTTATGTCAACCATGTTTAGAAATTAACTTTCTCATCAGATTCTAAGCCAGTGCTCATGTAGCTGTTCTTGAGAGACAATCAGCTTTGTCACTGGATGAAACCACAGTGTTCCCTCTCCAGAGATGACTGACATGTTGCACATGCTGCATACAGAATACATCCACTTACTAGTAACAGCATGTGGGCTAAGCCCTCTTCAGGTATTGTTTCCCAGGATTGGATCCAATTTGACTGGGCTGCACCCAGATGAGGAGTAAGACATTCACAGTGTCAAACCAGTGCTGGGAACTCTGCTCACATCAGAGCTGCCGAAGTTCAAGCCACAGCAGCCAAGGATGGATGACCAGCAACAAGCTAACAGATTGAGCAGTACTGGGCAAAAAAGCCCAGTATTTCCCAAACACCTTTGCTACAATCTGAATGTTTGCGTCTCCCTGAGTTGTTGAAAGTCTAACATGATGTCAGAGATAACGGCCTTTGGAAAATGATAAGGTGCCTGGGGTCTCTGTGAATAAAAGCAGTGTTCTTATAAAATAGATTATTGCAGATCTGGCCGAGCTTTTGACACTGAAACATTCCACTGTCATGTATAGTTTGTGCTCCAGTAACACACAGTGTAGTTTCAAACACATTTGTGTGTGTGTGTGTGTGTGTGTGTGTGTGTGTGTGTGTGTTTTTGTGTAGAAAGCATCATAATGTTTTAAATAAGGTTATAACTTTGTGTGGAGCTTCATTTTAAAGTAGCCCCTTGTCCATGTGGGGGCTATAGCCTCAGCCTATCTAAAAGTAAACATGACCTGACATGGGAAATGGCAGAGGGAGTTCATTCCCTATGAAGAGGAAATCGGCCCTTGCCAGATGTAGCTTGTCAACACCTTGATCATGGACTGCCCAGATTCCAGACTGTGAAAAAGTTTCCATTGCTCATTCGCCACCTGACTTGTGGTGTTTTATTTTAACAACCCAGATGGACTCAGACAATGTCTCTGCCAGAGGTGGCTGTTGGCTGTTGCTCAAATATACTCTTATTGAGCTTTTGCCCCGTTTTAGTGTCTGTTCCCTCGTACCCCAGGCCCAGATGTTACAGATGGTCTGTCCATTTGGTCCAGCATCTCCAGGCATAAGGCAGGCTGCTTGCTTTCATCCTTCCAAAGCCTTACTGAAATACATGTTGTCTTATGCGAGCACATTTTCAGTCTCTGCTTAATTCTCATCCTCTGCAAATCTCCCCCTTCACTTTCCTTTCATCTGAGATTGAATTATTTTTTTTAGGGTCAGACAAGTACAGTGCCTTTCTCAGCAGTACACAGATACATGCTTGTGGTACTGACCTTTAAAGGAATGAAAACAAAAACTATGGATTTCTAGTGAGGTCATGGCAAGCTTTTGGGTGCAGGCGTTTTCCCCCTGAAACTCTCAAATCCAACACAGAGCTTTATGTCTTCCCCTAGGATCAGACCTGATTGGTCACCCAGAGTTTTGCAATGTCACCAGATTGCAAAAGTACCTGAAGCTTCTCAGCCTGAAGTGCTTTCTGGCTATTGAAGGCTTAAGAAAACACCTTCACCCTTATGATGCTCTTAGAACTTCACTGAGATCCCCAGGCTTCCTTACTGTCATTTTCTGCCTCACATTTAGCTAGGTAACATGAAATCTAAAGTTACTGCTTGTTTCAGAAAACCTGACTTCTCAAAGCTTAATGACCTAGAACGACCATGAGGTTTTCAATACAAATAAAAGGAATGCATCCTTCCTTCCTTGATTAATTCTTTCTCCAAATTCCAGTTCAAATGCCTTTAGGATTATATATTCTCTGTGATGGGTATGGATGCACTCAAAGTGGTCCACATTTCATTCACTTGCCTTCTATCAAGTGTGCAAAATCTGATGTTTTAACTCATATTTGGATATTACCTAATCATTTCTATGGATATCAGTACTATACTTTGTTAAAAATAACATATTTTTTATATTTTGGAATTAAAATATAATTATACCATCCCCCCTTCCCCTTGTTCCCTCTAATCTCACCCATATTCCCCCCCCCCCCCGTTTTCCCTAAAACTCATGACTTTACCTTTTCTTTAATTGTTCTCTCAGTGCTTATTATTTCACCTGCTCCCGGAGGAACACCTAATACATACGGTAACTTAAATCACTTGATGCTTCTCTGTTGCCTCCTCCATCAAAGATACCAGGGCTCTTATTAAAGAAAAATACAGCTGCCTTTCCTTTCATTAGAGTACTTCTTGTTGGACAAAGATTTTATTCCTGATGGCACAATTGCTTTCTTCTTTTAACAATCATTATTCTGTTCAAAAAGTAAACATTGTGACATCCATTAGTAAAAGTAACCATCCTACATTCTTTATAAAATTGACATCACTACATGGAGTCACCTAAGTTTTATAGAGTATTTAGCCATGCTTTATCTCTTCCTCGCCTTTCCCCTGTCTTTCTTCCACCCCAGAAAACTGTTAGAGTTGTATAATCATCTACTTTTTCTTTTGTTTCTTTTGAGACAAAGTCTCAGAATGTGTTCCAGGCTGGCTTCAAACCCATGATCTTCCTGCCTCAGTGTCTGAGAACTGGCATTATAGGCACATGCCAGCACACCTGTTTTTATGTTTTTAGAGTGTCAATTAGTAAATATACAAATGGAATGGTCTTTAAGACAAGACATGACAAGATCCAAAGGTTACCCTGCTGCTCTTGCATAGGTGGGATTACCACGGTCATGGGCCCCCATAGCAGTGCCATTGGGGAATCTTTGGGGGTGGATGGGATCTACTGGAATGACTTAAGGAACTGGGGACATGAGGTATTCCTTATGTGACACCTATGATGATTTGAGCAAGAGCATTGTTATAAGAGCAATGCCCATTCTCTTATTCTCTGCTTATGCTCACGATATGACCATATACCACACATTCCCATCACAGTGTGTTCCTACCGGGTGCCTTCCTTGTGTTCAATGCCTCTTACCTCTGCTCTGCAAGTAAGAACACAAAGACTGCTAGATAAGTAAGCCTTTTCTCTTTATAAAGTATTATATCCCACTGCAGAGCTAACTATTTCACTACCTTCATGCATAATCTTAGGTCTTCTTTGATGACAAGAAAAGACAGGAATGCTAAATAGCTTGGCAACCTCATGGACCAATATAGAGGTGGCAAAGTCAGGACTGCAGAAAGTATTTTGCAAAATTTGCAGAAAACAGAGTTGGAGAGATTCCGCAACAATTAAAAGCCCTTACTGTTCTTTGAAGGACCCACTTATAATTCCCAGCACCCATGTCAGGTGGTTTGCAACCACTTATAATTCCAGTTCCAAGGGATCTAATGCTGCCTTCTGGTTTGAAAGCATCTGAACTCATGCGCACATTCTCTATACTCTCCCATGTAATTAAGAAAATATTTAAAGATAACTTGGAGAAAATAACAGGATAGGAAAGTAGAGGGGGGAAGAAGGGAGGGGAGGAGGGAGAGATACAGCTTTACTGTCAGAAATAAAACAATGTGCAACAAAGAAGTACTAGAATATTCTCACTAACCCAGGACAGTCCAGTCCCTGCATAATCACCACCTGTTTCTTAAACATTGCCTCCAGTGTCGGGGAACAGCAGGAAAAATGTACAGAGACAAAACAGGCAGAGGCTGTGGGTGAGAGAAGGTGAGTTTTCCTTCCTTTCAGTTACTGATGCTGAAAGGGGAAGCTGTTAGAGACAATGGTAGAGACATTCTCTTTCCAGTTTTAGCAGATCATAGGGCTCACCTTCAGCTACTATAAAAGAGTAGCCCTGCCTGTGAACAAGTCTTAACCAACCTGGTGACTGGCTTATTTATCATTAGCATTCTTGTGAAGGTTTTGAAACAAGAAAACATCACTGCTTTTTGTTTTGATCTGGTGAAAAAAAAATGCCCTCCTTAATTACAAATGTGCCCTTTTAAGAGTGAGGAAAAATTTTTTTTGATTACTTAACATGCTGCTAAATTATATAATAAATCTAAAATTAAAAGTGAATGATGAAACTAACTATGAAGAAACTCTTCTGTGTAAAAATTACAGGAATTCAATTCAATTTCCAAGTTCAAAGGCAACAGTGAAAAGATACGATCACATGAGGGTTTACATGAAATTTTCTAGCAGTTGAGTCAAGCCAATCAGAGGAATTTCTATGAAATTCTGAAGGTTTTCATAATGAGGCAGTTATCTTTTTAGAGTTTTACTTTTTTATTGTGATTCTGTATGTGTGTGTGCGCGCGCGCGCGCGCGCGCGCTGCGCGTCTGTGCGTCTGTGTGTGTGTGTGTGTGTGTGTGTGTGTGTGTGTGTGTGTGTGTGTGTGCACCGAAGTGCAGGTGCTCACAGAGGCCAGAAGAGAGCATCAGATGTCATGGAGCTGGAGTTACAGGCAGTCCTGAGCCCCCTAACATCAATGGCAGGAATTGAGTTCAGGTCCTTTGTAAGGGCAATAGACACTCTTAACCAGGGAGTCATTTCTCCTTCCTCCATGGCATTTATTTTGAATAACAAATGTTGAGCTAAGCCTTAGCTGCTTCAACATTGCTTTGAATAAACTCTCTGAACGGATAGCATTGATCTCAGAAATATCTTTAGTTCAAAGATCCATAATTGATAGACAGGAAAACCAGACTTAAAAAATACTGTCCAGGTAGAAAAAAAATATTTACAACGTAGTTATTCCATCAGAATTCTTTTAGTCAAATGTATTGTATATGGGTTATTTTTCCACAGTAATAGTATGTTCTTTTGACTTTTTATCAGAATAATTATAGACTAACACTGTTTCTGTAAAGTTATATCTGCTCTTAGGAAATACAAGTGAACAGGGCAATTCAAAATTAGTTGGAAATTTGGGAACTTGTGGCTAAGAACAAGTTAACAGTAGATTAAATCCTCTCCTTTTAATAGGTTTCAGATGCTGGCAATACATAAATTTGCATCAAGCCAAAACCATTATAATTTTGGACCCCAGATGGAAGTTGTTTATGAATAACTAGGGAACATCCACTTTATTTATAGCACCGAAATCACTAACATTTGAAAAACAAAAAAGCAATTACTGTATCTCCAACCGTGTAATGACCATGTTAGATAGAAGAGCCACGCATTTGACATCATCATTCTTAAATCAAAAGCTCAGTGGTAGAGACTGTGACTGCTTTTGGAAAATTAGAGAAAAATAGCACTTTTAGAATTGTAACATAAAAGACAATTTAAGCTGTTACCCTATTCCCAATAATAATAAAATTCCATTTGGGAGAAAAGAGACATCAGAGAAATATTAAAATATTAATATTATATTAAAAATATAACTAACAATAACGAGATGGATCTCTCTCTTTTCTCTCTCTCTCCATCCCTCCCTCTCTCTCCCTCTCTCTCTGTATGTGTGGTTGGAAGGATGTGTGCATGTCTATGTGTGGATATCTTTTCATAGCCTCCTCTCACTTTCTACCTCTTTCTTTGTTCTGAGTTCCAATGTTTCTATTCCTTTAAAAATGTCTTTCTAGGTCCTTGTTTTCAGGAGACCTGCCACCATACTTTGGCTGCCATAGTTGTGAGGCTAGAGACAGAAACCTGGTGGCCCTGTCAGGTTAGGCTACCCATCCTCAATACTCCAATTAGGAGACAGGTGATAGTGAAGATCAGATAAGGTTCTGGTCAACATGGCCATGTTAGAAAGAGAAACAAAGAGGTCCAGAGACCTCTGCACCAAGCCCATCAGCTGGGTCCTGAAATGAAGTAATGAAGTTTAGCTTTAAATAGAAAGCAAACGATATGTACAGTCTTGTCCAGATAGGGTCTCACCCATCGCTGACCCACTGTCTTGGCTACAGTTTTTCCTGTATTGTGAAATCTTTTTCTAGGAGACAGATTTCTTCTCTGGATGAGATGGGGTTTCAGCCTTTTCCTCTCCCAGTATGAGACTCCCTGGGAAAGTGCAATTTCTTAAGGCTATTGTTTCAATAGTCAAGACAGCCAAAGGGAGGGACACATATGTCTCTTTCAAAATCTCCATTCCTGCCAGGGTGTTACACTTTCCCAGGCTCCCTCCATTTCTGTTTGATTATTTCTGTTCTTTCTATTATTGTAAGCAAGCTCCAACAGAAATATTTGTAGTTATAAAGAATAAAGAAATTTCTCTGTCTAATAATTATACAAGATAGTCAAAAATAACTTTTCCGGTAATGAACTCTTTGCTTCAGGAGATGAGCAAGGAGAGAATGAGGTTACTTTTCATAAAAACTGTACATGGTATCTTAAAGATTGCATTGCACAGCCCCAAATTCTTTCTCACTACTAGCATAGTATGCTTCTATTCATAATCTTTGACCATTGTGGATCAAGGAATTTCCCACGTGCTGCCATAAATGATCGTTTATGTTTCTTCTCTCTGTTCAAAAAAGTAAAAACACATCATCCTCTACTATTTGTTTTCATACGAATTTGTTCCCATCACTCAACATATATACGTTCTGCTTTTCCTTTTTATCATTAATCCCCTTTCTTCTTTTTGGTTTTGTACTCCATTCTCCAAACATGCTCACCCCCCCCTTCCTCCTTCTTCTCACTTCTTTCCCCTTTCCATTATTTTCCTTTTACTCTACACCCCACCCTTTCTCCTTCCTTTTTGCATTCCTACTCTTGTACAGACAAGGCTTGCCTTGTCACTCAGCCCCAAAGTCCAGAGACTATTAGTCATTAGAGAAAGAAAGAAGATACTTTCTGGCCTCTTTCTGAAAAGATTCCTTCTCAGGCCTCCCTCTCTCATCACCCCACCTGCTCCTACCATGTCCCTTTTCCTATTTAAATATTAATACCATCTCACTGGCCGCCTACTAAAGTAACTGTGGCTGGCACTCTGCAGCGGCAAGAGGAGCTGCAGCCTGGCGGCAGGTAAGAGACTTGAGGCATCTTTTCCTTCTATCTGTTACTTGCTCTTCTGTAGTCCCTGGGCTCTAAGCTTGCCAAGGGCAGAAGAACCCACGTGCATGTCAGTAGATTTGTTGCCCTGAGAGAAGCTCCACTTCCCTTAAGCTGTGAACTTTCTGATGCTTTATCATCAGCTTCCCGGGCTACCCTGAAGCAGGAGAAGAGGTCACTCTTGGTTCATCAAGAGGGGCACTGGCCAGTGTCACTGTCAAGATTCTAGTTACCCAGGTCTCAGTGTTTTCGTGTCAATGACAAAATACCTAATGGTTTGGGTCTTCCTGAGTTGCATATTCTCAGCCCACCCAGAGGAGATGCATGTGTAGCTAGTTGCCTTGCTCACTGCTCTGTACACTACATCCTGGGGAGCTGCATCTCTGGCTACCTTGTCCACTGGTCTGATGGTTCCAGTCTAAGGGCAGTGTTGTTCCTGAATGTCAGTGTCACAGCATGAATTCCTGGAGACTGATGAAGCTTCTGAGTGCTTCAGCATGTACCACTTAATTATGTGCCCTGTGTAATTTCAGAACAGTTCTATTTATAGTGAGACTTTATTTTTAAAAAGCTTATATTTTAGAGTAGGAGGCAATGCAAATCATTTCAGGCCTTGTAATGAGCTTTAAAATGCCACTCCAAGGAGCTGTAAAATTGGCCTGCACTTCATGTGGGTCACATTTAGATCAAGATGACAGTAATGACAGGGTTTGAAAATGTGAGATGTAGTGCATATTTGAGTGAATATGTATGATATGTGCTGTTGTATGTGTGAGTGTGTACATGTGTGTGGGCACATGCCTTTGTAGAGGCGGTTGTTTATTACTAGTAAAAATGTACAGAAGAAGTCAAGGACATTTAGGATATCTAATAGCAATTCAGACTTTATGTAAATATTTAACAAATCCAGATGCATCTGACATATATTCTCATGATGAAGTCCAAATGAGAAAGATATGAGAAGTAAAAAGTGAGTGTGACCAGTATCAGAGAGCTGGCAGGAAGGTTGTGGTGTTTCTGTTGTCAATCATAAAACAGCACCTGGGGAGAGTGGGGAGTATTAGTGTGCGCATGGATTTCTGTGTGCACATGAGTGTGCTGGGTAAAGGAGAGACATATAGGTTATTGGAGGCCCAAAGTCTTTAAGAGCACAATGATTTCTAGCTTTCTTGTTTTGACTATGGTCTAGAATACGGCTTAAATAATTTTTATTTGTTATTTTTATTTTTTATCTTTAATAATTTTTGTTTGTCCTTTGAAAATTTCATAAATATGTATAATATGTTCTGGTCATATCCACTTCTTGTTCACCGTTCCAACTTCCTACGTACCTCCTAATACATCTCCCACCTAATTCCATTAATTTTTATATACCTACATATATTCACACACACACACACACACACACACACACACACACACACACACACACAGAGCACAAGCACACGCACACACACACACACACACACACACACATTTCACTTGAGTCCAGTTAGTGCTCCCCTAGTTAGTGATCATGGGTGTGGGGTCATCCCTGGGGACATGGGCACGCTATCATTAGCACATTCCTAAGGAGAAGTGGCCTTCCCTCCCTCAGCACGTACCAATAGCCAATAGCTCCTCAGCTGCAGACAGGGCCTTGGGAGCCCCTCTTCTATCTATGTTAGAATTTTACCTGTCTTAATCTTATTCAGGTCTTATGTAATCACACAACTTCTGAGAGTTCATGTGAGTAAAATGCATGTCATACCCAGAAGCCAGAAGGCCCACAGCTTTCTTCCTGTCGTCCCCTGCTTCTGATATTTTTTCCATACCCTTCTATGTCTTTCAATCTTCTCTTCTAGGGTGTTCCCTGAGCCTTGGGGGTGGGAGGTCAGTATGGATGTTCCATCTACAGCTGAGCATAATTATTTTTTCTAAGTCAAGACACGAGTTCCTGAAGCTCGTAAACAACCGGAGAGGACCTAGAAGTATACCTAAAGTTACACGGGTCTGTACTAAGAGTGAATCAGCTCTCCACCACCTCATGTGATATGACCAATTTTTCCTCTTCTGTGCTCACCCCACATTCCTCTCACAGAGATTAAAACCAACTCTACTGCAAGTGATCAAGAAATGCAGAGATGGTGCACAGCTTTAGAGTCAGCCCAGAACCCACCTAGCTGCCCAGTTCCACCATTAGATCTTTGGGAGCAGTCAGGGTCAGGCTCATCCCCGAGCACAGTGGGGAAGCGGGATAATCAGTTGACTGAATGTTTCTATTTTCTGGGCCTGATTGTTCCATTGTGGAGATACAGCTGCACCATCTCTTCCCCTTTCTTAGCTGCCTCCACCCTGTTCCTATTTCTGGCTCATTTTTACAGCTACATTCAATCTTAACCCTTACACCTACCTCTAGGCACATGCCTGTTTCCTAACACTCAACTGTAGCTCCAACACCACATCCATGTTCCTAATCCTTTAGCCATTCGCCTTCACTCAGAGTCCTACACTCATGTTTGCTGGAGCAAACACAAATCATATGAGTTCACAGAGGCTGAAGCAGCAAGCATGACCTGCATGGGTCTGCATATGTATTATAACTATTGGCTTACTATTTTTATGGGACTTCTGACCCCAAGAAGGGGTGGATCTCTGGCTTTTGTGCTGTTTGGAACTCTTCTTATCCTGTTGGGTTGCCATGTCCAGCTTTGATATGATAGTTTTTGCTTCATCTTCGTTTTTATTTTGTCCAAAAAAAGAGAAAATAAAGCTTTTGCAACCAAACAATAGAGAAGAACTTAAATATATTTTAAAGATCCAGTATGTATGCTATATAAAATAAAAATGAAAACATTGGATTTAATCCTAAGGCCCAAAGCAAATATTACTTTCTGAAATGCATTTTTAAGTGAATACTTTTAAGGGATAGTGAGATGATTTAGTGGGGAAAAGGAACTTGTTATGCAATCCTAGTGACTGGAGTTTAATCCTTGGAACCAAAGTCAGGTAGAAGGTGGATACCAACTCCACAAAGTTATCCTCTGACTCCCACACATGGGCTGCAGAATGACAAGACATATTCACACTAATTCAAACAAAAACAAAAAATTTAAAAAAGTTAATTTCTTTAAGTATTATTCCAAGACCTGTAATAATCTTTTGGAAACTGTATGTATCCAGACTGTGGGTTATTGTCAATAAGTTCCCTATTGTTTAAATTTTAATGCAGATAACAGGGACTATGAATCTAAGTTTATAAAGTAGACTATTATTCTATCTATCACTATCAGCAATAAATAATGTGGCAGTAAGAATTGTTGGCAATAATCCTGTGGCATTTTATTTGCTTAAGTAATATAAATTCTGAGAAGAGTGTGTTTAATGAGTACAGAGTAAGTATTTACAGGATGCTAAATGTTTTCACATGCGTGCTTTCTTGATCCTCCTTACAATTCACGGGTTCTACCACATTGTCTCATTTTTGTCTACATCTTTCACATGCCTGGTGCTACAACAGGTAGACAGGTGAGAAGTGAGTCTTAATGGTTGGTGGTTATGTGATTAGAGGGGCAGGTTAATATCTGTTCTGTTAATTCAGTACATACATTGAAGGACTTGACCATTAATTATCTTATCACAACTTTCTATGAAAGGAGGTATCTTCCACATTAAAGTAAACATACTTTACTTTAGATGGTTGTCTGTGATAGTCCAGGCTCTCCTCACACTGCCTGTGTACCTCAGAATGGTCTTGAACTCCTGATTCTTCTACCGCTCCTCCCAAGTGTTGAAATTATATGTGTTGCCACACTGACTAAGGTAAAATATTTTACATTAAACCAATAATATTTTGGTCCAGGCTAAATTTTGGAATTTGCTATTGGCAAGTGTCTTGTTTGGAAATTGCTGGATATGTAATTTTTTTGTATGATGAGGGTATGTTTGGAGCACTGAAACTGAGGCAGTGATAGACAAGAATTTTGCCTAAGAATCACATTTACAAATCGGTCACTCACACTCAAATGGTTATTTATTCCTGCCACAGGTTCCTGGGACACTATTTGCTATTTCTGATGGCGAATGATCAGATGGATTTGAAGTTGTCCAATCTTTGACGTTTGCTCCAATCTTTGACCTTATTTTTCATGCATGCCAAGCAGATGCTCTTCTATCGTTGCTATGCATGTTTGTCTTCCTTCAGAGAGTCAAGTCACCAGGGAGGTGATGGTGCATCTGAACTAGCCAGTCCTGGGGCTTGCTGCATGAATGATGTCTCTGAGCCTTAGTGTCTTCAGCAAACTTGAGAAAATAATTAGTATTCTTCCCACTGTGGATATAAAGGTGAAGGAACAGTGGAAACACTGGGTAAAGTAAAATAACTAGACGAGATGCTAGTGGTAGTTATTGTGTCTATGGAAGAGGTCATGATAGTTCATCTAGGTTAACGTTGTTAAAGTTGGCTTAAAATGTGATGTTGTGTTATGTTAAAGTTGGCTTAAAACCAAAAGACGATTGGGGAAGCATTTTGAGGAAGAAAGAATTTTTTTTCTACTTCATAGCAAAATTATTATTAAAATGTCTTCTTCAAGGACATCTATATGTCTTTGTCATGACCCAGACTTAAGATATTTTTTTCTGTGAAGTTCATGGCCCTGGCACAAACATCATAATTATTGCCATTGCATGGTCACTGATTGAACCTCCGAGCTCTCCTTCGGTAGACACTCTCTGTGAAGCACCACCATCAAAGACATAAAGCCATTGTGTAGAGCAAGGAACCTGCTTCGTTAGTATCTCTGGTTCCTTTGAAAAACGTTCCAAACTGCAGAAGCTGTCCCTTACAGCACAAATCAGCCCAGTAGGCACTTTGGAAATACTAACATGGTTAGAACAGGGAATACAGTGAAACTGGAGAATTTCAAATGTGCCAGGTTTGTCTGCTCTACCACTTTATGAGAAACTGGGAAGTCAGGCAGCATCTCCAAGAAACTGATGGCAAGTGAATGGTTTCCTAATGAGTCCTTTCATGAATAGATTTCAGTTGTTGCAAGCACTAATAGCAACTACTGGTCTTAATCTACAGTATGCAGCTCATGGCTTTTTGTGTCTGACTCTAACTCTGAGGAACAGATACCTGACACAATTTTAAAACAAAAATTTATTTATTTAAGTTTTTTTGAGATAAAGATTCTCAGTGTATCCCTGACTTTCCTGGAACTCACTCTGTAGACCCAGCTGACCTCAAACTCAGAGATCCACCTGCCTCTGCCTCCTGAGGACTGGGATTAAAGGCGTGCACCATCATGGCTGAGGAATCTGGCATGTTTTTTATAAGTAATATTTCCCCATTCTCATTAGGTTGAGCCCTCCAGCTGCTTTTCTTTGGGGGTCGCTAGAAGCAGCAACTGACGTCAAAGGGGTTCTGTGGTTCTCTTTCACTCATGTAAAGGTCAGCAGAGGGCAAGCAGAAAAGATACAATGATGTTTCTTGGGTGGCCTTGTCATACATGCTTCCTTTTCTCCTACACTATCTCTTCCTTATCAGGGATGGGAGTGGACAAGTTTCACTTTCATTCTCACTTCAAATACAATTAGTTCTAGAATTTATAAGCAAGGTCCCATTCAGGAGAACAGGAAGCATGGACAGCAATAGGGCGAAACAAGATAATGAAGGTCAGTGTTTAGAAACACATTTATCAGAGAGCATCCTGCTTTTGCCATTGGCCTCTTCAAAGGACATCAGTCAAGAGCCTAAGAACAATTAGCCTTTTAGGATCCCAGGAAGAGTATCTTAGTTATCCTTTTGAATGGCTTTATGATAAGCATAATCTCAACTAATTTTATGGGGTGTAAAAATTACTTTGCAATTGAGTAAAGATTCTTGTGAATAAACTACATGGGAAAAAAGATATTAGGTTGATCATATTATTGGAGTCAGTGCTACTATGTAAGGTGGAATAGTCTTCTAGAAATTAATTCTGTGGGATCACATCTGTCGCTGCTCCTGCTGCCCTTTAGGACCTTTTCGTAACCAGCTCAAGGGATAACGTTCTGTTCAAGAAGATGGAACATCTCTTGATGGCACAATTCAACACATCCGAGTTAGCCACTTTCATCTTTGAAGTTTTGGTCCAGAGTGACAGGTATCTTCACTTTCTGTATGCATCTCATTTGAGTTAGGTCATTGAGCTTTATGAATTCTTCCTCTTCTAACAAAATATCTGAGGAAAGCAACTTAAAGACAGGAAGGGACTTTTTTGGATTCATGTTTTCATAGGTGTCCATCCATGGTTGGCAGAGTTCATTGTTTCTGGGTTTGAGGTAATGCAGGATATCCTGGTGTAAGAACTTAAAGCAGTGGCTCTCTACCGTCCTAAAGCGGTGGCCCTTAATTTGGTTCCTCATGTTGTGGTGACTCCCAACTATAAAGTTATTTTTGTTGTTGCATCAGAACTGTAATTTTGCTACTGTTATAAATAATAATGTAAACATCTGGTATGCAGATGGTCTTAGGCAATCCCTGTGAAAGGGTCATCTGACTGTCAGAGGGGTTGCGACCACAGGCATAGAAGACTAAGCTGCTCACTTCATGAAGATTGGGAGCAGAGGGAGACTAAAGAGGGAGCTAGAGAGGAAACACACCTTCGCAGAGCATGACCCACTGACCCATTTCTTTCAATTAGTCCTCTCACTGGAAAGTTTCACTACCTCCCAGCAATAGTATCGGATCATGAATGAACTAGTGGAGTAATACACTAGTAAGGTCAGAGTTTTCATGATCAAGTCACTTTCCAAAAGCCCCAGACCTGAGCTCTGTTGCTTGGGAGACCAGCCTTTGACACATGAGGTAGAGGAGACAATGAATGAGATCCAAATTACAGCACACACTTTCCCCAGATTCTGCATTTCTCAGTCCTCTCTCTGTCACACTTCGCCACTGGTTTTCTATTTTACATCAAACTCATCCAGTAACCTGCTTTACTTACCCCATCTGGAGATGCTTTTCATCTATTTATAACTGTGAAGTAATTGAATTAACACGGAACTCTGCTCAGAACTAAACAGGCTAAATGTATGCTTAAATATTTACCTTAGCTGACATAGTGGGGTGGCAGCACACCCACTTGTAGGAGATAAAGTTTCATTCTCCTTTCTCTCAGGCATGTGGGATAGCTTTCAGTCTATGAGCTTTCTACCACCTCCATTCTTGGATAAGTTTATTAGTAAACCATTGTGAGTGATAGTATTTATGGATTGTGGAGTGAATGGGCATCCTTGTTTTCTTCTTGATCCTCTGTGTGAGTGTGTTCTTTTGTGTGCAGGGACAGGTGTGTGCATGCACACCTGTGAGGCTGGAGGACAACCTTGACAGTTGTGTCTCAGTTTCTGTCCACCTTGATTTTTGATACAGAGATTCTTACTGACCTGGAGCTCACCAAGTAGGCTGCAGCAACTGGTCAGCAAGCCCTAGGAGTACACCTATTTCTGCTCCCCTAGTGCTAGGAAAACAAGCATGCCCCAGTGTCTAGCATTATATATATATATATATATATATATATATATATATATATATATATATATATATATATATATATAGGTTCTTAGGCATTAAACTGAGTTCCTCGAGCTTTTGAGGCAAGTATAGAGCTGGTATGTATATCAGTACTTCTTCCTTTTTGTAGAAGTGACACTTGCAGTTTTTCACTATGGAATATGATTCTGGATAGCTGTGAGATTTTCATAGGGGATTTTTATTTAATTTAGGCAGTTTATTTCTTTTCCTAGTATTTTTGAGTGGGTTTTAAATTTCATTGAATGTGTTTGGTACCTTACAGGAATGATTGTGTTTTTATTATTGTTAATATTACTAATGTATACAGTATATTCAACTTATTTCCTCTTTAAAACATATAATTCTGTAGAGATCATCATTAATTTCTGCCCTACATTCAGAATTCAGTAACATTGGTTGCTTCTTTTGAATTTTTCAGAATGGTTTGAGGTAACCAAATTGGTGTGGCTCTCAGACTTCTGGGATGTTCTTTTATGCACTAGATGGTGGTTAATGCAGAAACTCACACTGGTCAAAGGGCAGAATAAGTATCTGTGGAGTGCTTAGTCACACAGGGAACATGTACATCATATGACCTCTACCAAGGCTCTGGGACTACTGTGAATGAGGGGATAGACAGTCTGTAAGAGATAGGACACAAGGAGGATCAGAGGAGTGCCGTGTCTGTGGACATAACAGGACCTCTGCACTCCTGAACTCACAGCAGGAGAATATGCATCCATAAGACTTGTATGAAATGATGCCAGTATGGAGAGGAGAGAAACTCATGAGCCTCTACTGCTAACTGAGGAGCTGTTGAGAGTTTATGGTTTCTAGGGGAGGGAGAGTCAGTTTTTTTTGAGTGTGGCTCTGGTAGGTTGACTATACTCCACTGAGTGGCTCATACTCATGAGTAAATGGCACTACAAATTGGACTTGTTGGTAATTTGGAAAAAAAGGGCATAAAGTTGGGGTTTGTGTGGGGGTGAGGGATGGATCTCAGAGGAGTTAGGATGAGGAGGGGTCAGGGAAAGAATGCAATCAAATTACATTGTATGAAATTCTCAAGAAATTAATGAAAATACTATATTAAAATGAACAATAATTAAAAATGTCTTTCCTTCCCAATGTAATCTATAGGTTCAAATGTAATCCATCAGAAGTTCACAAATAGCACTTAAAGAATAGAAAAATGAATGGAAACTTTTTCTAAATAAAGAAAAAGCCACAAATAGACAAAACATTCCTAAAAACAAAACTGGAAGCCTTGCACTTCCTGATTTCAAAACACAGTTCAAAGTAACACTAATCAAATCAGTATGGTACGAGCAATGTGGTAGATATCTAGACCAGTAGAACCTGAAATAAACAAAAGTGCAATTGTTTGACAGACGTGCTAAGGCAGCACAATGGAAAGGACAATCTCTTCAGCTAGCAGAGCAGGGAAAACTAGATGTTCATACACAAAAAGGCCATTACTGTATCATGTACATAAAAATAATCCCTCAGTGTAGTAGGAAATTGACTGTAAGACTCAAACTATGACATTTTCAGATGGAAGCAAACGCACTAGAAACCTTACAGTGTTGGCTGTGGAAACGAGTTCTTGGACACAACACCAAAAACACTGGAAACAAGGGCAAAGATAGCAAACAAAGAAAGCTCATTTGCAGAAAAGTGAGAGAATTAAACTCAACGTATAGAATTATAAAATGAGTATCTGAAAAGATCCCAACGTTGAAACTACATTGGGATGTTTGGTAATTCAACAGCCTGGAAGGGAATACATAAGTAAATGATAACTGAAATGGTCACGTTAAGTGAATAGACAATTCTCAAATGAAATCATTCTGATATGTATATCAAAAGATGCTTCCTATTATAAACTATCAAGCAAATGCAAGCCAGCAGTGCACTAAGACACCTCGCATGAGTTAAGATGGCTACCTTGAAAGCTACAATTAATGCTGATGAGGATGTGGAAGAACTGAAATTCTTGTGAATTGTTGGCAAGAATGAAAATGATGTAGCTGTCATGAAAGCAGTAAGAAGGCTCCTCGGAAGTTTAAAATTAGAAGTGTCACTTCATCCAGCAAACATATTTACATCTCATAAAATCAAAACCCCAAGCGTATTTTCATTCTATGTTCATTGCACTGTTATCCACAAAAGGCAGAAAACACTAGACATTCCTAGAGAAAATGTGATCTGTACACACAGGGTAATATTATCTGTCTTTAAAATTAGAAGAAGCATTAAGGCATGTTAAAAATAGGAACCTAGAAATAGCACATTAATGACATAGTCCGGCCGTGGAAGGACAGGTAATATTATTATGCTTATCTGGGGTATTTAAAGGTGTTGGAAAAATTGAATCAGACAATAGAATGCAGCTCAGGGTTTGAGAGAGAGGTGAGGTAGGAGTAGTTGCTCAGTGATGACAAGGTTCAGTCTTGCAAGATGATACAATTGTAGAGGTCTACTGTAAGATAACATGCATACAGGTAGCAACAGTGAGTTGTGCACTTAAACATTTGTTAGGAGGGTCCAGGTCTCACATGATATGGAAGTGACCACAGAAAGGGGGGCAGGAGGAGGACGAGGAGAAAAAAGAGAAGGAGAAGGAGGGAGATGGGGGAAGGAGGAGGAGAATCAAAAACACTTTAGCAAAATTTTGCTGTAACTTTTTTATTGTTAAGAAGTGAATTTACTAGACATGTGAGAGACTCACATAACCATTGAAAGGCTAATAGGAGATCTCTAGATATTTGTGTCACTGAGATGAGAAGACCTTCCCAAGCCTCCCGCATATTGGGGCAGGAGCAGAAGAGACCAGTTCTGGGTCAAGCGAATGAAAAGGTGTATGACATCAAGTTCTGGAGGTTCTGTCAGAAATGAAAGGATCCCTGGGCATTCAGAAGAACTTTGCCTGTGTTGGAGAAATAGAATTAAAAATAAAACAAAGCAAAACAATCCCCCAAATAACCCCCAACATTTCTCCTACCTACAAAGGTAGTAGAGAGGAAGAAAAACCACCCTTTCATCATTTCATAAACAGTAGACGAGAACATGGTGCTTAGCACAGACAATCTGCTTAAAGGATTTTAGACAGAAAGAAATTGGACTTTTCTGTGTAGCTAAGGTGGTACAACCTGCCTCAGGCTTCAAGATTACAATACTAGACCTCAATTAATAAGAGTTGCAGGACGTTCTGCTAACCACAAGTTTGTTTAATTGTACCTTATAATTGGAATGACCTCTGAGTTACCTAGCTGTTTTTATCCAGAGAAGGGGAAAAACTCAGATTTTCCTTCTCTTTTTTTGAAGAGAGGAAGTATTGTGTACAGATGAAAAGTATCCTTGGAAGGTAGGCTCCTACCCTCCCACAGAGACTGGGGGATGCATGCTGATTCCTTTATGTTCAGAGATGGATTCCAGGTCCTTGAGAAAGTTGGTTCTCATCAGAAAATTGACAATCAGCTTCATAGTCTTCAAAGGCATCTATGAAAACTTCAAAGAGAAGAGAATGAACTTGCAAATTTCTTAAGGCAACTGAAAAAGGAGAGGTGGGAAATGCTTGCCTCCATTTTCTACTCAAATCTAAGTCTCTTACTGCTAATGTGTGCTTTGGCCTTTGGCAATCTCTTACCCCCAAAGCAATGTGAAGGATGGCGGTATCCGTGGGTTGACTTCCCTAGTCTTAGATTTTTGGAGGGTCTGTTCACATGCATGGCAGAGTAGGCATGGGGTCAGCACCCTGCATTGTGGGGTGGGTGTTTTGCAAACTAAAGAGGGGCTGTTCCAGCCACATAGGGAGAGTCAAGCTGGGTTTAAGAATGGAGGCCAGCACAGACTCTTCCCCTCAGCAATGAATCCCTACCTCCCTAAAGGAGACTTTGGTATGTTATTGTAGTGTCATGAACAAACATCTAGTTGTGCTCAGTTTGTTTTTTTGTTTGTTTGTTTTAAATAAAGAATAGTTATATGGGGTGTAAGTGGAGATTTGTTTTAGGTCAGAACTTGTGTTCTTTCTCCCAACTAGTAACTTGTAATGAACATATATTTTGAAGTACCAAGCCACCTCTCTCAAAATGCTAAATTTGACTACTATCTAAAAGCTATCTTCATAAATTATTTTCTTCCTCAGAAGTTTAAATTCTTGAACTATTTCTTTCTAAGCATAATGTAATGAAACAGCTGAGTCCTAGCCAGGCACTTTCCAAATCATCCCTTGTGCAATTAGATTCTTGTCTTTTGTTTAGTTGGTCTGTGAGAACAAGCCAGTCAGAATTTGAAATGAAGGTATACAGCAACCACAGCAACCATGCCTCCATGGTCCCATTTTTTTCCTGTTATCTGACACCTTACCACCAGATCAGTTGCTCTGCAGCATCATTTAACCCAGACCAAGTGATAATGGTAATAGCAGGCATGGGTATCATAAGACAAGATCAACTTACATTGTCCCATCTACAAACTCTGCTTTACTTTGGCTGTCATCATTCTTGGTTCTTGATTTTCCACAGATCAAGTGGAGGTGAATGGAACTGTATTGGAATCACCACACCTGTCATCATGTGCAAAGTTGCTGAGTAATATGAAGTTGCTGGTGGAGGGATGCCATTGAGCTATTTTACTTCCTGAACTGGTTTGAATTTCTTTTTATGAAATAAATATATATGAATTAAAAATGTCCCTAACTATCTTATGTTATGGTATATCAAGCTTGTTTGGCAAAAGCTTTAAGTAGTGAGAAGTTATTTAGTTACCAACAGTATCTAAGACAATGTTATATTTCTAAATTGGTTTAACTTCGGCATCAATAAATTTAATTGTATTCTTTATATTATTTCCTGATTGAATTCCCTTTACTCTAATTCGTGTCTATAGTTTACCTGAATCTTATTTGTAAGTTTGGTTCTTTTCTTTTAATTCTCTTTCCTCAATTTTATTTTGTGACACTATTCTTAGGGAGATGTGAACAAATGTCTGCTCAACCCAGATAGACAACTAACTATAGATCAAAGCAAGGACACCTCCAAAGTCCAACTTGGTGATCCAAAGAGTTTCATTAGTTTTACTTACAGGAGTATAGTTGAGGAGTTACTACAGGAACAGAAATGACTTAAAGCTGCATCACCAAAACTCATCTAAGCATGAGTTATTGCTCAAAAAACTGCAAACCTTCAGTGTATCGCATAATCTATACGTAGCTCAATAAGTTGCCATTGTTTTCCACCAGTCCTTGCTGCTTATATAAGCTTAGAGAGGAAGAGGCCTTAGTGAATCTTTTCAGTTTCAGGGACTTCCTGAAGCTAGTGGGTTGCTCACTCCCTGAATGAGCTTACCCATGGTTTACTTTGGATGGAATGTTTTATTTTGATTTCAAACATAATGATTCTTTACAAAGTTCTAAAAGGATATGTTTTTGCTACAGAGGGAGTTACTATGTAACGAATAATAATTAGTTCTTTTTAGTTGAGACATATTTTACTTCTCATGTAGTTGAAGAGAAGTGATTGCAAGACATGGCCTTGACAAATATCTCTTCCTTTCTTTTGTATTTGATTGACCTGCCTGATAAAGGGGATAATAGTTGATTTTCAGTCAATGAAATATTAGTTTGATATTCATCAGACAGGAAATATAATGAATATAGCTCTTCTCCATATTGTTTATCACTAGATAGACCTTTAGTTTCCTAAGAAAGGATGTATGCTTTTTTGCATTCTTCTCTCATAGCAACAAATAAGGTTCTTATCGCATTCCTTTGTTCATATAGATATTGTACTTAGAAAGACTCCTACCCAGCCTTCACAAAGAAAATTACTCCAAAATATTAGGAAAATTCTAATAACAATTTAGGACAATTCATTAATACAAATTCAATAAACTCATTGCAGTAATTTTCCATTCATTCTGTCATGGACATAACGTCTTTTGAACATAATTGTTGCTTAGCTTTCTGAAAAGGGTAGAGAAAGGAAAAGAATAGACTTGGAATTGCTCAAGGTTTATCTGAATGTTACAAAAGCAACAATTGTTTTTTAACTATGTGTTTACAATACACTATTGACTGAAATATTCTTATGTCTTTGAATACTTAACCCATTAATTTTTAGATGATTACTTGATTTTGCACTTACTTTATTTTTTGTTTAATTTAAGATTGAAGGAAGAGTTAAGTGAACATTTGGAGCCTGAAAAATCTGGTACCTTTACTACATTGTTAGGATGACAGGGGAACTAGGTGCTCCTTCTACATTCCCACATCAGAGAAATTAAAATCAGTATTCATGTAACATTTTTTTCTTAACCAGAGAGCAGAGTTGCATCTGTGGCCCTTTTGGCTTTGAGAACTTAAAGAAATTGGTTTAACTGGTTTAGTAGAAACTAAATGAAAAGCGATTTTCCTAATGTCCTTTTAATGCCAAACAAATAAAACTAAAATTATTATAATTATTTATGTGTGTACATGTGCAATGTGGCATAGTGTTGGAAGTCAAGAGAGCAACTTGCAGAAATCAGTTCTCTCCTTCCATCACATAGATTTCAAGGATCAAACTCAGATCATCAGGCTTGGCAGCAAGCGCCTTACCCACTGATCCTTCTAATCTACCCTATATGCAAATATTATTATGCCATTATTAAGCTAAATGCCTTAAGTTGAATGTTGTCTTAGTTATTTTAGTTACTTTTCTATTTTTAGGATAAGACACTTTGACCAAGGAAACTTATAGAAGAAAGAGTTTATTGGGGGTTTAAAGTTTCAGAGGATGAGTCTGTGACCGTCATGGTGAGAAAGACTGCAGTAGGCAGGTAGATGTTGTGCTGGATCATTAGCTGAGAGCTTATATCTTGACCCATAAGCATGAGGTAGAGAGGCAGACACTGAAAATGGCATGGGCTTTTTAAATCTCAAAGCCCATCCCCTCCAACAAGGCCACATCTCCTAATCCTTCCCAAATAGTTCCACAAACTGGAGACCAAGTATTTAAACATACGAGCCAATAGAGGCCATTCTCATTCAAACCACGACAGTTCACATAGATTAATATTAAGTTGCTGTTGAATCTCCAGGAATTAATGCATGGCTATTACTATATGTGGAATAATCTTAATTCCTCATTTAGATGTCATACTGCCATGAGAAGAGCTGTGTCCTATAATAGTAAATCAAGAAATTGTGCTGTAGGGGTAAGCTTTCAGTTTAACACTATTTCTAATGAGTATTTAGAAACAAGAGTTACCTTTAGCTAGCTTGCTTACCAGTGCCGTATGTTCTGTTATAGTTCGCCAATTTTGGAATTTGGGACAGTTAACAAAATTAACTTTTGTAAAATAGAATTTATTTTTTCTAGGATTGTTTTTGATTCAAAGTCAGAATCCACACACTTCAGTAGAAAATTCAATTTATATGACTCTGTAAGTTTAGACAAACACAGTATGTTTGTTGATCAAATTTTGAGACTGAATTCAGTCTCAAGCCATTTAAGCTTCCATCTTTAATCTGGCCTTCTTCTCTGTGAATATATTGTCTGATTCTAAATTAAATTCTTAAAGTTAGCTTGCAAAATAATGGGTTTTATTATGGCATTTTCACAAGACCTTTTCATCCCCCATTGTGTTTCTGCATAACTCTGCCTCTTTTTGTGATCCCCTTCCTCCCTCTGTATAGCTCCCACTATGTTTTAATGTCGTGTTTCCTGTGCATATACTTTGAACCCATGGTTGTCTTAACCATATCAGGCATCCTGAGGAAAAAGTGGTGGGTAGTTTCAGCTACTCTGACATGCATACTTATGAACAGTAGTCATAAATGTCTTCTTGGCAAGATACAGAGACTCTTAGGCAGTAATAAAAGTTCTGTCTGTGAAGGTATCTTTCCTCTCATTCAGAACACTCAATGACCTCATCCCTAACCAGCATCACAAAGGAACCTTAAAGAGACCACTGAGCCAAAATTCCCCAGCTGCACTGCTTCTGAACAGAAACAGAAAGATTGTAAATATTTATCATCATAAACTGCTAAGAGTAAAACTACTTTGTCACAGTAAATAACCAATTCAGAGCCAAAGTACATGTGACCATGCTTGTGGTGTGTGTTTATGTGTGTGTGTTTGTGTGTGTGTGTGTGTGTGTGTATGTGTGTGTCCTCTTTCTTATGGTGGATGTCTTCACTGTTCTCTGGGTATTTAAAGGTCAGCTGCCATATTGGTGTGTAGCAGTACACTTTGCGAACAGCTCTCCTTATGGTTACATGCCGATTGGACTTCTGGGGACAGCTTAGAATATAAAGGAGGCAGTGGCAGTTGGCAGTAACAGCTGGTGGGATGGTTTGTGAGGTGCTAGCAGCTCCTGCTTTCTAAGCTAAGGACAGACAAAAAGGGCAGTGATTTTTTTTCTTTCTTTTTCTCTTTCTATCTTTAAAGGCTACCTGTACGAATGGTGATGATTTCTCTTTCCGTTCTATCTTTTTAGAGCTAGAGGGTTAAAAACGTTACAAGTTAGGAATCAGACACAGTGGCGATTGGGACAAGAGAACAGGCTTCAGAAATCAGTTACAAGCAGCACTCTAAGGTGGGGCAAGGGAACAGCGTTCAAGGCAAGGGAACCGGAGATTTCAGTTACATCGGTGGGTAATATGGCGACGTTGGGTGACAGCAACTAGTAACAGCAGTAGTAAAAGGAAATGTACCGAAACACAACTTATCCAACAGAAAGTACTTCAGAGGAGAGGGAAGCAATAGTTTTAAATTTAATATTAATGATACTTTTAGTTCATTCTGCACACTGCTCTCACCCATACACACCTGAACACTTAGGAAGTCACGTAAACATTTGGGATGGGAAGACTTGCTGCAAACCCATAAGGGCCTCAGAAGGAGCTTCCTTGCTGCTCTCCTTTCCCACTAACCCCAAAGGTTTGCAATAGGTATTGTTTGAGAACAGATTATGTTCTGTCAGCATTTGGAAAGAGCCATTAAGGGCTCTCTGAGAATGTTGTATTAAACAATTCCTTTTGTATGGTTGTATTTACAGCCTATGCCAGAAAAACGCATGAAGGGTGGGATTTTATAATACATTTATGCACCTATGGAATACAGTGCAAGCCCGAGCCTAGTTTAGAATCATCAGTGAATGCAGGGGAGTTGTCTGGAGTCTCAGCCTTCTCTGGTGGGTTCAGTAAAAGTTTTTCATAGGAACAAGTTTGTTCTACCCTAAGGCAGGATATGACACAGCATGATGCAAACACAAACTATAGTTACTCCTTTCATTAAACTATTACTGGAATATTCACTCAAAATTCAATGACTTGAGGACAAATCAATGTTCAGATTTTATGACCTGTTCTATATCTTCTAAGTTCTGAAAATGGTTCAAAATATTCTGAAGTCCTACTGAATTTGTGAACTGCTTTTCTTCAGTTGAAGACTTGTTGTCTGTCATAATTAGCTTAAAGCTTTCAACATGATACAACCTAGAAATCACTTGAGAGGAGAGCCTCAGAATTCCTTAGATCAGATTAATCCATCTGCATATCTGTAAGAAATTGCCTTGATTGTTAGTTGACAGAGGGAGGCCCAGGATCTGTGGGTGGTACCAATTCCCATGCACATGGTCCTGGCCTACACATCGCAGGGATCTGAGCATGAGTTTGCACAGACCCCTCAAGCAGCACCCTCCATGCTTTCTGCTGTGCTTCCTCAGCTGTGAGTTAGCTGGTTAGAGGTAATTCTCTGTGGAAGAACAAGCAGGTCTGCCTTCAGGATCCTTCCTGCCCTGCCTTCCTTCAATAATATGCTGTAATACAGAAGTGTAAGCCAAATAAATCCTTTCCTCCCCTAATTTTCTTTTGTTATTGTACACAGCAAGAAAATTAAGCCAGAACATTTCCATATAACGAAAAGACCACGGAGGAGTACAGACATGGAACCGAATCTTGACTACATTTGATGAGTTGTGTGTGATACTAGACAAGTCTCATTCCTTCTCTGAACTTATTTTCTTCTTTGTAAAGCACTGTTATGATTTCATAACATTTCCAGGAAGATCAAACAAGGTATTCCTTGTGAAGCACTAGGCAAAGCGTGTTGCAAATGGATCTTAAATGGAAGCTCTTGCCTCTATTGTTATTTTGCTACTGTTTGAAGCCTTGCTGTTGACTGAAACTTTTCCACAGTTTTTTCAAACATGGTCAACTAGTAGGACAAATCACTATCATCATATTTCCATTGATCTTCCATCCCATGCTAATGTGGCTCACCATTTTGGTTCCTTCTGTAGATTCTACTGCTTGTTAAAAATGAGGTAAAGGGATTAAACAAACATTTCTCCATATTTGCCCACCTTGTCTTGCAAACAGCTGTCAGAAAACAGAGATAAATCATTTTAACTGAATTTTAGGACATTTATGTCTCTTTTGAAACATTTATGTATGTGTGGATGCATATATGTATATAGCAGAATAAGTGTATTTCACTTTATATTACGAATTAGCTATGCTTTAGTGATGTGTTATGTTCATGTCACTACTTATGAGAAAGGGCTAGAAGTTTTCAAAGTTTAAGTCATATTTAATGTGATTATGACATAATATAATTTTGAAATAATTTTGAGTGAAGCATTTAATTGGACTGTTTCAGACATGTTTTTAAGGTCATAACAAGGTAATAAGAATAAAAATCCTATTAACATTGAGATCTCTTGTTACCTCAAAGATCAGCTGGGCCAACCCTGTGTTGTCTGACATTTATGCCCTCAATTTAAATCCTTGCTCCCATTCTCCCAGGTTGTAATTTGTTTATCTTCCTGGATTACAGTGGAGCTGAAAATTCTGGATTCACTAGTAAATCTATGCTGCTTGATACTAGTATCTTCCTTTATACCCCAAACTCTAGGAAGACAGAGACACACATTGTTTACTCTGTCATGCTGTGTGCAGTTTTCCACACAATGGTTAGCAAATGCTTATTGAAACTTCAAGAGTCACGCATATGCTCACAGGCTAGCAAAAACTGATTTACTGATTTACTTTTATGTAGACTACCATATTGGTAATGCACATTTTCAAGTATCTTCTTCCTATGGCTTCTTATAACTATGTGCAGCTATATGTGGGTAGTTATATATAATTAAATGTATAAAGCTGCACTACATATATTTCAGTTGCAAGAGGGGTTATATATTGATTCAAAGTTTCAAAAGCTTTCATCTTAAGATTTTTAAAGGGGAAAACTACTCAAGTCATTAGACTCAGTCTTAAAGAATGATGGCAGTTGATATGAACGGAAGGATTTGTGTGAGGGGGATTTTTAAATATTTGTTCCATCATTGAGTCTATTCCTGGGTAGCACAAAACAGGAGTCAGTCATACAGTCAATATGCCTACAAAGAATTTTGTCTTGTCCACTACGGTATCTCCAAGATATACAGCAGACGCAAGCACCCAGAGGCACTTGCAGCATAATTGTGGAGTGCAACATCGAGCTGGCACAGATGAATCAATAAGCAAAAGTCAGTTAGCAGCTTCTTCCTGTCCTGCCTCCTAGGATCTTGTCAAGGTCATCTCTGGATTAGAATGCCATATATCCCAATAATTTAGGAAGACAAACCGAATCTAGAATAAAATTTTGGCATTCTATGCATACATGTAAAAGCTGAATGCACTAATTACTTCTGGCTACCCAGTTAGGAAATATGAGTGACATCTCTCCATAGTAGTAGACATTAGTTACCAACATAGAGAGAAGGTATTTAAAGAGAGTGCTCATTGTGCCTGGAGAAAATCTCAAAGGAAGGTGACAGTGTTCACATACAAATGACTTTAGACAACGTGTTTGCTTTCACAAAGGAGAAAGGTTAATCACAGGCTTTCATGTACATTGCAGTGATGAAGATAATTTTGGCAGGGCCACTTTAAAGTACACAAATCAAAATTGTCTTACAAACAGCATTTGCAACAGATGCCGAGGCTCTAAGACTCATACACCTTTCGTACCTCAACTTCTTTCTGTTACCTACCCCCAACTAAAGGAACAATTTTTACTTTTTACCTGGACAGTATCCATATTGTTCAAATTTTGAGCAAGTATGTGCTATTTTATTTCAAGTTAACTAGTTTGCATATACAATTGTTTTAAAATCTCCAAGAACTAACATAACCTATGTGAGTGGAACACTTGTTCCTACATTAGTAGTTTTCATTGTCAATTCTGTTTTAGAATGATCTAAGCGATATCTCTCTGGGTGTCTGTGGAGGGCATTCCAGAGACTGACTATGGAGGAGAGGACTACCCTGAGTGTGGATGGGGTGCCCAGGCTGAATAAAAGGATGAAAAGGAGCAGGAAAGCCTGATGAGCACCTCCATTCATCTCTCTGCTTCCAGAGTACAGAGCAATATGGCCAGTTACTTCATGTTCCCACCATGCTGGGGTCATAGCACCCCAAAATATCAAACGAAACAATCCTTTTCTTCATTAAGTGCTTTTGATAGGCATTTTGTCACACAAAGAAAAGAGTAACTATATATTATTTTTCACTGAGTCATAATTCAATGACCTTAAACATAGTGCTCATCTTACTGATTAAGAATGATCTTTGAGCTTACTTTACTGAATTAGGGTTGGAACATTTTACATTGAAACAAAATCCTGCTTCAGCTAAAGTGCCACATCACTTGTTCAGCACCTCTTTAATTTCAGCCACAGGACTAAAGGTGATTGGCAGTGTGCTGGGTATCCTTCTGTCTTCTGTAATTTCTTTTAAGTAAAACACATCTTTCAATACGTATATTTCTACATATTCAATGTTTAACGTCATTGACAAATTTTACATGGTAGTTCTTATACATGAAATATTAATTGAAATCTTCTCTACAATTTGTATGGAGAAAAGCAAACCATTTTTTTTGCACTAGTGGTCCTTGCTTTGCCCTTTTAAACTCAATAATTCTCATATATAATGTTCGAATCTCATCGTTTAAAGACATGAATATTAATAATATCTGGTCAATAAGACTCTTATGACATTATTACATATAAAGCACTTAAGACAGCATCTGACATAAGTAATTGCTCTAAATCGTATTAGTTGCTACTATGCCATTTTTAGCGTCATTTTAAAAAAATACTTCAGTGGGCACTTTTCTCTTTGTCTTCAATTCTATGAATCTGACCACAAATTTTCTCTTAGGCTAGGCTTTCCTGGAATTTTAGGAAATCTGCTAAATGCATTTACTCATTCCTGACTTACACATGGATAGATTTCATTTAGATAGTTCCAGGATGAGGTAGGACAGCCATAACACAAACATAGTTCCAACCCAATGATATCAACCTTAATAACATCAGACCTGTTTCTAGAATACACTATCATACACAAGATAGAGCCCTGAAAGAAAATAAATGAAGGAAAAACTTCAAAACAAGATACACAATCAGGTCTCCAATACTTTCTCTTCAAAACATTTTAAGGTACAGATGTTATGAATGCGGCATTTTAAAAACATGTATCATTTTAAATTCTCAGGGTAATGGTTGTACAATATACTTTCTTGGGGAAGTTTACTACAACATCCTGGGATCCAGGGAATCAAAATACATCACAATATGGGTTTGTGTTCATCATGACTATTTTAAGTTTAGCTCCATCACATGCGATGTTTGGAATTACATCTGTGATAAAGCCTCTGCTGTCCTTTCCAGAAGTTCTAATTAAATTGGGCGTCATATGCTGTATTTGGTGGACTTAGCATCACCAGAGGTCTGTCTATGGTGTCCTTTCCTTTGTGCTCATTTGCCTCAGTTCCTTAAGACTAATCTTAACCAGCCCTTCATGGTAACCACACTAATAATGAAATTCATTTTCAACAGATACATAAAGACATAAAAGATCAATGTGACACTGGCTACTGTCTGACATTTCAGCACACGCATACATATTCCCTCAAACATTTATTACCATTTTTAGTGAGAATATTCAAAATCTTTCTTTCAGACCTGTGAAGTTTACAGTGAATTCTTGTTATCTCTGCTTACACTGCTTTTTAACACCGTATCATCAGATTCTACTCCTAAATGACTGTAGCTTAATACCTACTGATCAGCCTTTTCTGCTCTCTTTCCTCTTCACAAGGATCTCCTGGGCTTTAACAACCATCATCTGTTCTTAAAGTCTATGAGCTCATCTTTATCATGTCCTACATATTAGTTAAGTCACGTGGCACTTGTTCTTTTGTGCTTGTCTTGCTTCGTTTAACATTGTGATTTCCATCTCACTCACATTGTTACAAATGACAGGACTTAATCTTGTTTATGGCTGGATAGTGTTGAGCATACACCACATTTCTTTAAAAATCCACTTGGCCTGGAGAGATGCTCAGTGGTTGAGGGTAAGTACCACTCCTGTAGAAGACCTGGGTTCAGTTTCCAGCATCCATGTTGAAAGCCTTACAATCACCTCCAGCTCCAGTGGATCCAGCACCACCATCTTCTGGCCAACATGGGCACCTGCACCCCTCCCTCTCACACACACACACACACACACACACACACACACACACACACACACACATGCACTTAATTAAAGTGAAATATCTGTTCAGCCTTTGATGGACACTTAGGTTGATTCTGTTTCTAGTGTATTGTGAGTAGTGATATAAAGACCATGGGAGTGAAGGTGTTTTTTCAACCATCTCTCATTTTCTTCAGATATATAGCCTATAGCTGGTAGTGGGTTTATCACATCAGCTGTTAATCTACTTTTTAATCTTTTAAACTTATTTTATATTTTACTTATGTGTATATTTTAGTTCCCATGGAGCACAGAAAAGGGTGTGAGATCCCCTCAAGTTGGAGAAACAGGATGTTGTGACCCACTCGACAGGGGTGTTGGGAGCCAGACTAGACTCCTTTGCAAGAGCATTAGGCACACCTACATGTTGAACTGTCTCTCTGGCCCCCACCTTTTCATCTTTTGAGGCCTCTCTGTAAAGACTTTAGTAACTTACATTCTCACCTACAGAATTCAATTAATACTTGGATACTTGAATTCTTTATTCCACATTCTTGCCAATCTTTGTCATTTTTAGAGATTTTTCCCGCCCTCCTCAAACTATCCATCTAAGAGGAGGTAATATTTAGACTCTATAAGGAGCACTGAATGCTCAATAGCTATAAAACAAAACAAACTTGACTTGAAAAACAGACAATAGACCTAAAGAGACTCTGTCATAAGAAGATACGCACACTGCCAACAGGTATATGAAAATCTCTCTACATCATTAATCATCAGGGAGAGGCAAATTAAACCACCCTGAGCTATCACAGTTCACACCAGGAGAAACAGATAACCATATCTAACATTTAAATTTGTTTCAGCAAATGGCAGAGGTGCCTCCGTGTTTGTACCTGCTGAAGATATTCTCCTCAGATCTGTCACTCTGTCTTCAGCCCAGCCTCACTGTTTCTCCGGCTTTTATCTCTTTGAGCCTTTGTCTTGCTTTTAATAATTGCTTTTCTTCCTTGAAAAACATTCCATCTCATCCGTTAACAACCAGCACATGGATGAGAAACAAACCCTAATAAAACAAATTAAACCCATTGAGCCTGGAAACTAGATGCCCATCTGTTGTCTCACCACTTCCTTTACGTTTTCCTTATCTCCACTGGCTTGTTCTTCTAGTGTCCAGATTGGTCAAAGGTGAAAACTCCAAGTACAATAGCAGAAACTCCCTGTGTGCAAAAATAGTACCTCTACAGGTTGATAATTTCTGGACAAAATGTGTGTTCAAGTCTATCCAGATATTTCTATTACTATTACATTGTTCCAGCTGGCTTTCTTCCTCATTGTGTGAATTGTCTGTATAAAAAAATCATTTAAAAATTTCCTAATTTCAGACTTTACCCTTAACTTAATAAAACACCTCATCTTCAATTCTGCAGAGGAAAGCAGACGCCATTGTGCTCAATTCTCTCAGCTTATTTCAACCCACACAGGATGTTCTGGGGCTGAGACTTCCCTGATAGTGAGCTTCTGGTGGAAAAGGTGCTGATGTGCCCTTTGCCTCAAGCTTTGGATCCTAAAGTCATTTGTGTCTTCAAGGATTGTGTTCTGGTTTCCTTTGTTGGTGGTCTCGGTGGCTGTGGCAACAGCAGTGGCGGTGCATGCTTGTGTGTGTGTGTGTGTGTGTTTTAGTCAAATTCTAGCCCATGGTGTTCCTCAAACTCACTATGTAGCTGCCTGAGCAACCCCTTCTTTTCTGCCCAATCTTCCCTGTGCTGGTACTGTAGATGTGCCCCTGCTTGGTCAGTTCTATTATCTCTTTCATCTTTAATTTACCTTCTACTATTTCTCTCTTTGTCATTTCAATGGTTAAAAATAATTTAAAGACTTTTCTACTCTAAGGAAGCGAGTAATATTCTTAAATCAGTCATATACCTCCCAGGTATAGTAGTTTGAAATAGGAGAGATCCAGATAGTAAAAAAATAGTAAAAACTATTCAGTGAGGGAAAACTTGCTTTTTTCTTCAAAATAAAACTGTTGACACCAAGATCCGTGTTGCTATATTTGTAGCTAAGTCTGATAAAATTTCCATTTATTTTCTTTTTTGATTGATATAATACCTATACCTGGGTATAATATAATACCTGAGGTATTGATATAATCCTTCATATGCTAAAAGTGCAATGGGTCGTCTGTCACACACATGAATTGTGTAAGATTAAATCAGAATGGTCAGTAGCTATATCGCCTTAAACATTTACTGCTTCTTTGTGATGAGGATATTCAAAACACTCTCTTCTCACTGTTTTGAAATCCAGTATGCTTTATTCGTAACTGCAGTCATTTGACTATGTATCAGGATACAAGATCTTGTTCCTCCTGTCTGACTGAACCTTGTTGAGCAATTTCTCCATCTTGCCCTCTTTTCCTGTCATCTTTTAGATTCTACCTCACTTGACAATCCTTGAGCATATGAAATTACTCCAGCTTGAAGTATTTTTTTTTCTAATGAATTTCTGTTATGTCATTCCATCTTTCATTCTTCCTCCTCTTCCTTCCTTTATGCCTATGATTTCCAAATCTATGGCTGCAGACAACCTGTTGATGTTATATAATTGCTAAAACAAATGTTCACAAATTAGGTGACTTGAAACCATAGATACTTACTTTTGGTTCCCTTTCTGGAAGCTTGAAGTATGAAGTTAAGGCGCCAACAAATCCATACATCATCTGTATTCATTCTTTGTATCTTTTGTTGTCCAAATACATTTTGTGGTATAATTTCCATGTCAGCTTCTCCAGATTATGTTAACAGGGATTTCACTGGACACTGATTGAAGTATTGCTGTGATGAGAGCATGTAGATGCAGTTATTACTTATAATCTGTTAGCCTAAAGTAAGAAGGATTATTGTATTAGCTACCATAGTATTATTTTCAATTATTTTCAATGCCAGTAAGATGTTAGTAAACAAATAAGAATAGACAAAGAGATCCATGAATTAAACAGAGACTTCAGAGATCAACTCATATGCATCTGGTCACTTGATTTGAGATCAAATCATTAAGATAGTGACTAGGGTTAAAGGCAGCCTTCCTGATAAGTAGTACTGAAGCAACTCTGTATTCATATGAGTGAAATGTATACTTTGACTTTGACATCATATAGCACATATAAACATTAATTTGAGACAGATTCTACTCCTAAACTTTTTGTGTTGGTGATTCCTGCTGTGCATTGAAAAGGGATAGAAAGAAGGTGGAAATACAGTGACTGTCTCTGGAACAAACTATGCTCCCGGTCTGATGCACACATCTTGGTAGTGACCTTGAAGAGATCACAGTACATTTTTGATTGAATATTAAGAAACAGGATTTACTAGTGGAAGTCTTAGGGTTTTAATTTGAAAATTGACAAAAAGTCCTCTTTGTCCTAACTAATGTGCATCAAAATACTTGCCTCTTCTCAAAAGGCTTAAATGTGGCCATCAAGAAGTACACTCATCCCCAGTGGATTCCTACCCGTTAGTTGTGGTGATGCGGACGTCCCCACCTCAGCAAGTGGTAATTCTGTCTTAGTTGAGTAGAAATGAAAAAACACTTGTCTTGTACAAAAGTGTACAATAGTAGACTTGGACTTGGCATAGAGTGTCTGATTCAAACACCAGCTCTCATCCATAGGAGGCACGACATTTCTAAGAAGTTCTTCATCCCTGGTTGTCTAGTGTACTCTAGTATTTGAAAGATACAAATGAAACAAAGTTAAATAGACATAGGCTTGACCTTCAAAGCACTACACAGATAATAAATGAGTATGATGAAGGGGGATTTTCTATGATAAGATGAGGACTCCCCATGAGGGGGTGATGTATACACATCACACACACACACACACACACACACACACACACACACACACACACACACAATCTCCAGACCCTTCAAGCAAGCTGCCTTCTGTAGTGTCACTCTCCTTGTAACACAATGGGTTAGAGAGTGTTACCAAATTACCAGATTCTCATTTACCTCAGCTTATGAGCAACAAGCAGTTGCTCTAGTCTTTGGAAACCCACCCATGCCTGTAAAATTATAATACTTTCTAAGAATTTTCCACCCCGATTAAGAAATAAAAAAGGGGCTTAATCCTTCATGGATGCTAGAAATAAAAATTCAAAACACAGAAGCCATATATATATATATATATATATATATATATATATTTTTTTTTTTTTTTAATCCAGAAGAGGTAGTTAGCTTGCTATTAGAGAACAAATCTTCCGGGAAAGGAGGAACAAGGAAAAAGAAGAACCGTTCGAATGGGGGAGAGGGAACAAGAGCCAAGAGAGTGAGAAAAACACCTGAGTGATTTGGTGGCTTTCACTGTGTCATTATGGCGGTTCTTCCACTTAGGCTGTTGTTCAGTTTGAGATAAGCCAAGGGCCATGTGACGTGAATTCTGCCATTACTTTGTTTTCGACCATTTGTTTCCCCACCTGCTTTTCATTTCTTGGTTGTCCATCTGCCAGTCATTAAGTTGCACCAGTCGAGCCGCCGGGTGGGTGTTCTTTACGCTTCCAGGAGGTGTCGCCATTCAAAGGGCTAGACCATTTTCACTTCGGGGAATTGCTATTTCTCAGATCTCTGTTAGAGCAGTGGTTCTCCTGGGAAACAGCATGTCCCAGGGCCATTTCAACTTAGCACCGTCACTAATTCTCCTGGTGCTGTAGGGGTGCACTGGGCAAATGCAAGAGGAAATGGATTCTGGCACTCTGCTATAAGCTGGACAGTCATGACCCGCTCTCGTTTCTTCTTAATTATTTTTATATTAGAAAACATATCTTTCTCCTTCATTTGAATGAAACATTCTAACTTTTTAAAAATATACTTTTATGCCTTCTAGAATTGAAGCAGAATTTTAAAAAGAGACACTACTGAGCAACACTAGATTATACTAAGAAACCTCCCCAGCCCCATTTTGAAGTTCTGTTGTGAGCATGTGTGTGAGTTTCTCTGGGAAATACCTCCATCTTTTAGGTAGCTAGACCACCAGGGGTGTCCCAATTTTTTTTTTAACCAAACCTGTCAAACATGAATGAAAAGCAGTAGTTTCTCAATTTCATTTTTAATTTATTTTTATTTTTAAATTATGTAAATATGTGTGTATGTGCATGAACTCAGGTATTCACAGAGGTCAGGGGATGGCATGTGATACCCTGGCACTGGAATTACAGGTGTTTATGATCTGTCCAACATGGATGCAGGGAACTAAACTCATCATTCGTGAGAGTGGTACAGGTTCTAACTGCTTATCTCTCCAGATCCTCAAATTTAATTTTGTATTGTAATCACCCAAAGGAGCTTAGAACACAAAAGTTCAGTGAGCTGGTGCAAAGCAAAAAGGTTTTAGATGTGATGCCAAAGCGTAGCAAAACCAAACAAAACCAAAAAACAGGAAGCTTTGGCTACATACTAGAAAAAAATATTGGTAAGCCAAATCTTCAAAATCTATGAAAAATTCCTAGTACTCAAAATGGAAAAATAAAAAAAAAGGTTTTAAATAAACAAACATATGAACACTCATCAAAGGGGTTAAAGATAGAAAATCAGAATATTTAAAATAATACTCAGGAGCTGGGGAGAGAGAGAGATGGTTCAGTGGATTAGGGCTCTGCTCTTGTTGAGCAAACATGAGTACTGGTATCCCCAGGACACACACAAAAGCCAGTGTCAAGAACCATAGTAGACAAAGTCAGCTTCCTGCCGCCTCCCTCTGGTTTCAGGAAAAAACATACTTGTATACTCCTGGGGGAGTGGGGGGGGGTAGGGGGTGACGGGGACAGAAAGCACATTTTTTGCTTTTTTTTTAATTGAAATGACATTCTATACATTTCTTTAGTAACTCTTTGCCATCTCAATTCCATCCTTGGGGAACTGAGAAACGTTTATAGTTCAACTAAGGCTTTCATGTTTGGGATTTCAGAAAACAGCAGGTCTCCCAGGGATAACAACCGAACAATGACCTGACAAGATTCAGTAAGATTAGGCACAAACCCTCATATTAAGGCTGGGCAAGGCAATCCAGTCAGAGATAAAGGATCCCAACAGCAGGCAAAAAGAGTCAGAGACACTCCCACTCCACTATTAAGAGCCCATATAAACACCAAACTAACAGCCATAACATACATGCAGATGATCTAGCATAGACTCAGACCCATGCAGGCTCCATGATTGATACCCCAGTCTCTGTGAGGCCTGCTTAGTTGATTCTGTGGGCCATGTTCTTCCAGTGTCTTCAATCCTTCCATTCCTATAGTACTTCCTCCCTCTCTTCCTTAGGGGTTTCCCAAGCTCCTTGCAGAAGACCCGATGGAGATCTCCAATTTGGGCTCTCTCTTTACCTATTGCTTAGCTGTGGGTTTCTGCATCTACTCCCATTACCTGCCAGAGGAAGTCTCTCTGGCGACTATTCAGCAAGGTACCAATCTATGAACAGAGCAGAATATCAGGGTTCTGGGGAAATGAAACTCATATTCTTATGCTTGCAAAACAAGCACTTTCCCCACTTGCAACCACACTAGCCCTGTGTGATCACTATTCTTGGTTGTCAACTTGACTACATATGGAATTAATCAAAACCTAAATGGCTGTGCACACCTATGAGGTTCCCCCACTCCCTTAATGAAATCATTTGAAGTGGGAAGACCTTCTAACTACTTCTAATCTGGATATCTGAGATGGGAAGATCCATCTTTAATCCGGACCACACCTTCTGCTGGCAGCCTATGTAAAGAACATGGAAGAAGGAAGCTCATTCTCTCTTTGTCTGCTTGCTCCTGCTAGCAAGTCCTAGCATTAGAGTCTACTTCTTTGAGATTCTGGCATATACGGAAGACAAGCTGTGACATCCTGCCTTGTGGGCTGAACACTTACTTAGTGGATATTTGGACCTTCTGTTGGTAAACAGTTATTGTTGGACTGGTTGGACTGAAGCCTATAATCCACTCCAGTAGTATATATATGTATATATTTCTGTAAGTTCTGTTCCTTTAGACAGCCCTGACTAATAAATTCTATTAATGTGTTTTTAAAGAAGCAAAGCCATAGGTCTTACATTTCAAATGTTTTCATGTACCTGGGACTACGTCATTACACAAACTTTTTCTTAAATCATTTGTTCTTCAGTGCTAATCTCTTATCCCACAAATCCCTCTTTATATGTTTCTTCTTCTTCTTTTTAAAAATCACCTCCCCTTCAGGGGAGAGGGAAGCTGGGCCCTTAAACGGCTACTGAAAAATCTCAGCACTGTTCTCCAAAGAGGAAGAGGGGCTCATAGGCCGAAGTCAAGGGCATCTCGGGACCCCTAGAAGTCAACGACATGCTCTAGACCATCTGCCCAAAATCAAACAGCTAATGAACAGCTTTTGTTTTCTTGTCATCCACAAATATGACCAGCCTTAAGAGGAGATTAAGCCAGGATTTTGAGAATGCCTGGAAGATGTTGTCGAGGAAAGCAAAAGAGGATAGGAATAATTTCAGTTCATCGAGCCACACAAAATACATCTTTTCATTTACATGGTTGTTATATGAAGCGTTTTCAAATCCATATCCTTCCATTCTCCAATAATTTAACCTCACTAATTAGAATAATTTTTTAAATTTCTTTTTTAATAATGAATACCAGCAGTCTTGACTCAAATATTTTTTTCTCTCTCTGAAGAAGATGATGCTGTAGCTTTAATTGTGCTTGGAGCAGAAAAGGTTGTCATGGAGATGGGAATCTGTGCTAGGCTGCTCCACTTTCCTGGCCTTGTTCTGAGCCTGAAGTGAAAGGTTCTATTGTTAGGGTGGGATTCAACAGTTGCTAATCGAACCTGTGCTTAGAATTTTTTTAAAGCACAATCTTGTTCCTGTTGGTATTGTTTGTCTCCTGAAAACAATGCAGGTATTCAAGCGGCGATAATGAAAATGTTTTGGATTGACAAGCCTGTTCTTGATTGCGGCAGATCACAAAAATGGTGTCCTGCGGAACAGGGTTACCAGTCATAGTTTGGAAACGTCTACCACCTAGTGGTAGCAGTGGGAAACGCGAAATGATACTGACATTCATTTAACTACAGGAAGCCGGAAAAACCTTGCTACCTCAGTAATACACTCTTCCTTTTTGTCAGCTATAGCTAAGTTTTGGTTTCCCAACGATTCCTATTAGGTTTGTAAAATGGCATTTTCCTATTTTTTTTTAAATTTCATTTAACTTTTGCAAGTTTTGGCAATAATACTCTTTATAATGTCTGTATCACTTAAGAGATATCAAATCTATAGTGATGCTCATTTTAATGCTATTTTCTTCTTCATCTTTTCCATTTGGCTTAGAATATACTGTTATGCATTCCTCGGACTCACTTTTTGCTTTATGTTATGTTTAGTGTTTAGCTGCTTGTGTCATTTTCTATTTTTTTATTTCATTTGAAGTTCTAATTTTTTTTTCATATTTCCCCTTATATATGCACTTAATTCTGTAAGTTTTTAATCTAGACATTATTTTACATGGCTTATGTATTTTGGTATGACAATTATCATTTATTTCCAAGCATTCTCTAAATTTCATCACAGATACTGGCTCTGGTGGGACACTATTTTTAAACACGTAAGTGAATGGAAAGTACTAAAGCTTCTTCCCATATATCTTTTAGTTACTCATTTATTTATTTTTTTTCTGAATTATTAAGTGAACTGTTACTTAATAGACCTACAAACACCGTTTATGATTCTAAGCCTTTCTTCTCTCTCTTACCTGGAATGCTCAGATCCCAGGTACTCCATACAATCTCTGCAGTTCTTTCCCACATGTGTTCCCTCATCAGGAATACTCCTGCCCTCTATTGTGATCACACAACATTTTGTACTCTGTCCGATGACAATCCTGATCCCATTACATTCTAAGCAGGTGTGTGTGTGTTTGTGTCTCTATGTGTGTGTGTGCATATGTGTATGTGCGTGTGCGTGTGTGTACTGAAGCATTTCCTTCTGAGTAATGCTATTTATTACTCTCATCCTCTTATTTCTGTTGTTGCTGTTGTTTTGTTTTTCCAGACAAGGTTTCTCTGCTGTAACTCTGGCTATCCTGGAACACACTCTGTAAACCAGACTGGCCTCAAACTAACAGAGATCTGCCTGCCTCTGCCTCCAGAGTGCTGGGATTAAAGGCGTGCACCAACCACCACCCAGCTGTATTTTCTAATGTAATGAATTCTCTGCCTTCCACCTTCAAACCTTTTCTTGAACACCCTACCCTGGTTTCCATCCCTTTCTCTTAGTTTTTCTTCAGCAGGATAGTGATTCCTGTTACAAGCCCTTTGAACAGATAGCTTCTTCTGCTTGGAATATTACTCTTCTCCTCCCTCTCACCTCCTAGTCCATCATTTGGCTTGCAGTTCAGCTGTCTCTGGAAGAAGATTTCCCTGAATGGACAAATTGATGTATATTCACTCCTATTCCTGAGTGGTTTTTGGTTTCTGATTGTGAATCACCTGTTTGATTACTGCATCCATGTCTGTCTCTCCCAGTCGTAAGGAAGGCTTTGGTAATTGGCCACAGTAGACTGCTAATACAAACTGTGTTTAATTTATTTTTAATTTGGCTTGCTTATTTATGATAACTGTATTAAATATTACTGTATTACTATGTTTTTAAGAATTTTACAAAATTATTTTTAAAGGAAATTAAAAGAAAACTATTTGAGAATTTCAATACTTAATTCTTGATGTTCTGGTTGTGATCCTGGCCTTTGAAGGCTGAGCCATACTTCTGGCCTTGAATACCTTATTTTTAAAGAACAGAAGATTGTGGAAAGACAACATCTCTTTTTTCCTCTCTCATCTCCTCCTTTCTTTTACTCATCTCTTCAGTGTTTCTGGAAGATTCAGGTAAGCTTCTTGGTATGATTTTTTGCAATTTCCTTTTAAACTCTAAACATGCAGAACACTACAAGCATGAATAAATAGAACCCAGGCTAGCATGGTGGAGTTGCACATGACTTTAATCCCACTGGAAGCAGAAGCAGGCTGATATCTGTGAGTTCGAAGTCAGCCTTGTTTACATAGTGAGTTCCAGGACTATGTAGAGAGAGACCCTGTTTCAAACAAACAGATAAACAGGAAAAAATCCAACTACAACAACAAAACAAAAACAAACAAAACTAAAGTAAAATCCCCAAAAAACAAAGCAACAACAGCAACAGCAACAGCAACAACAACAAACCCATGGGTTTTCAAGTTCAGACATTTTCCAAGCTCTGTCCTCTTGCTGATAGAGCCTTTAAGAACTGTGGTTTCCATACATGTACGATGACTAACAAAGCTGTTGCATACGACATTTGCAGAAATTCGTACACTCTCATTTTTTCCAAATTATCCTTGTTAACCCTTGGTAAGTATCTACTATGTGATGTGGATACAAACATAAATAAGATATGGTTCTCACTCTTGAGTCTATCTGTGTCCAAGTTCAATACAGAAATGCATGATTAAATTGAGGCTTGGGTAATTCCCAAGCATAGACAGCAGTGTGGACTGGGTCCTGTCATGCTGGCAGAGAGGGAAGGATGAAGAAACATCTGCTAAATTTCTCGTATTGCTTGTTACACGCCCTGACACACTGCTCTGGCTACATCTTGTCTTTTCTCAGTCAGTAGGCCTGTGTTTTGGGGCTTGTCTGTTAATTGCTCCATGCCTCAGTAGTAACAGCAGTAGCCAAAGTTTACAGAACACTTAATATAGCCAAGACTTTTCCTCATTGCCTTATGTGTCTTATTCTCCTAATCCTCTCTTCATAGAAAAGGAACCAAGAACCAAGAAGCGTGATAGCAATACTGAGTATGTTGTCTGATGGTATAGAAATAAAAAAAAAAAAAAGGCAGGTCTGGGATTCAGACCTAGGCAATCAAGTGTCCTAGTCACATCCTTTATCATAACTGACTCTAGAATGTTATCAACAACAACAATAGCAATAACAGGTGTGTATCTACCACTTAATGCATTATATTATCTGTGATAAAGGGTGCTCCTGTAAACTCGACTGGAACCGCTATCAACCAACTGCAGTTAGTGAAAATTTTTGCTTACTTAATTTTTTTTTAATCTAATTAATTCTCTGGAAAATATTTCAAATTCTTGTCTCACTGGTTTTCACCAATAGATGTAGGCAAATCATTAACAGTGGGCAGTGCTTTTGCCGGCTAAGAGCCCTCTTGTGGAAGAGCTTAATAATTCAGGGAAGCAGTTTTACTTAGCCAGGGATTGTGATTTACAAAGTTGGGGGAGGTGTCCCGATGTAAAGAATACCTGGTAATAATAATAATCTGGAATCGTTTATGGTTTTATTGAATGCAGCAAACGTTTTATCTATGACTTGCAGTATGAAATTAAACAGGTAAAATGTGCAGTGTGCAAACAAAAAGCAAATCCACAAGTCAACTGAAATCTATCCGTAAGCTATAGTGAAGCAGAATTTGCATGGCTCCAAAGATAGCTCCAATTTACAGCAATTAAATTATCAGAAAAGTTCAAAGGTAAAAATACTATTTATCTAAAGAAAATAAGTCAACATTAGCATTTTGTGTGGCATAATTCACTTTCCCTTGCATCATTTGTTTATATTAAAGAAAAAGTTTTGACTAAGAAAGTAACCTTCATGAAAGAATAATCCTGAAAAAAATTAAATATGCTATAGTGTTTGAGAGGCTCTTAAATTAATTAAAAGTAGGAGTTGATTAAATATTAGAGTCTGAATGAATCATTTATCAGATGATCCTATCGTGAGCGTTTAATGCATGGCTTATAATGGAGGATGATTCCCCTGGCTACAGGCATTTATTTTCTTTCTTCTAATATTCTCTGGCATGGTATTGCAGAGATGTATGTGGTATTGGTGCATTTCTACTTTCATTTATAAAAGTGATGCTCTTATATCTGCGCTCATCAGGGAGACAGCTTCATTTTCTGTCTCCTGTTTCAGAGTCTGAAGTGCTCCTGGCTATGTCTTTATCCTCACTTTATGCACATCCCCACCCAATATGAAGGAGAGATGGTATGAAGAATAATAATACTCCCCAAGTGAAAGGCTTTTCTTATTATGAGCTTCCTATTTAAGTTATTTCCAAGCCTCATCAGTTAAGCTTATTAGGAAGAGCTCAGTGTTAGCTTCTAATTGAATTTTCCTGCAACAGAGATGTTTACAAAGGTTCTGTACTGTAACTCTAGTAATGTGCTGGTGTTTGTACTGTTACTTGGGTAATGTGCTGATATTTTCTGCTCATTATCTTTCTAATCTTCAGAAGAAGAAATCAGCATGGTTCAGGGTAATCAAGCTGCTCATGGGCCTGGAACTGAGACTGAAACCCAGAAGTGCCTGAGTTCATTGGTGGTTTCCCAGCTGTATCCACTGAATTCAGTGATGCCATGGTGCAAATAGGAGGTACCTTGGGTGCTGCCCAGTTTGAAGAGGGATTTGAGGAGACCCAGCAGGCATGAGTTGAGTTTTCATGCTACTTCTAGGAACCTTTTAAATGTTTCCTACTTTGCAGTGAATTAAAATATTTGTAAAAATATTTTACAGAAAAGTTCTACAACTAAAATCAATTTGAATTTCACTTTATTTACAGAGACTGCCTGGTAGTTTGTGTCTCTGACTAGGAAGGGGTAGAAGTTCCCCTCAGTGGCATTGTTAACCTGTTAACTCTCATTCCCTTTATTACTATCCTTGGTATCCCTTACCACAGTAGTTTTTTGGAGTGCTAAAATAGCTTTTTTAATTTTTTTAGTACAGTACCCCTATTTTGGCTGGGCCCATTGTTTCTGGTCCAGCTATGCTAGAGATGCAAGCCAGATAATGAAGAAGTTGGCTAATAGGAAAAATTTAAAGTCCAACAGAAGAGCCTGAATTAATCACTTGAACATTGCAGTTGCTACCCTGGGTCCTTCTGACACCTCTCTTCTCACAAAACAAAAAAGTCAGACACCTGACTCTTTTGTTCTTTATGTGATCCTAGCTTTAAATCATAACTTTGTGAGAATTACTTATCAAAATCTGCAAATGAGTCCAACGATAGGTAAGAGCTCTTTTAGGGAACCAATGGATAAATCCAAGATAGAACATTCTCACTAACCATAAACAAGAGGGATAATATGCTCCCAACTGGAAATATGTTTGTTTCAGGCACATACATTTGTTTTATTAGGAAACTGATTATAATTAAGGGGTGGGCATCTCTCCTGGGACCAGCGTGGAGGCACAGTCTGCATCGTACCTAAGTGTCTCTGGCACCGGTCTCACACGTCTCCATGCTGGTCCCTTGCCGAATTTATAATCATAGAATTTATCTGTATATTTCTCAGATCCTTGCACTTCTTTATTTAGATCTGATAGAATTGAAAGGAATATAAAGAGTCACGCTCTAGAGAAGAAAATCCTATATTCAACCGCTCAGTTCAAAGATAATGAGGCTGGTAAGGGTTAGACAATTTGCTTAGAGCACTATATGGAACCACGTGTGTTGCTGAAAAAACAAAAACAAAAACAAAACCAAAAACAAAAACAAAAACAAAAAACCAACATAAATCTCCAAGCCCTTCTCCAGTACTCTAGTTTGCAAAATACAACTTCCTGGCTAAGGGTTTGCTCGTGCACATAGCTCCATAGAGACATAGTTCAGCATCATCCTAAATGCAATGACATTGATATTTGCTTCTGAGTTTTATTTTTCTATACTGAAGGGAACAGTTGCTTTTTGCCTGTCATTTTCTTCTAAGAGTTTCATTCCTGGTACAGTCGGATTTTTTAAAAGAAGACTTGCACATGGCAGTGTTATTGCTTGGGAGTGCCATTTGTTCCAGGGATAAATCTCTGAGTAAAATAAATGATATGTTTTCTGAAAAACATCACAGCTATAGCTTTTCTTCTTGTTCGTGTCAAAAAGACATGAAGCCAAAGGAATGAGCCGGAAGACACTTGATGCCACTGCCTGCTAGCAAGGGAACCAGAGAAGCCTCCAAAAGAGAGGCTAAGGCGAATCCGGTGAATTGAGAGGGGAGAAGGTAGGAAGAGGAGGGAGAGGGAGGAACAAAGGGAAAGAAGAGGGAAAGGAAGAAAATCCAGTTTATTTACCTACCTAAAAAGAGAAAGATGTCTGCCCAAGATTTATATTGTCCATTGGAAACTGAAATTGTAAAACTAATTTCATTATAGGTCTCATTACTGAGTGGATTAGTCTGGTTTTCACAGCAGCCTTGCATATGAGCATTCTTTTCAGTTCCTAGGGAGCCATCCTGAGACTTGAATGGTGCAAGCATTGTTTCCCTGGCGGGTGCAGCAATACATGCTAGAGATGAGAGAGTCATTCCTCTTAGCTGTTTCATTCTGGAGCATACAGTGGTTTTGTTTGTTTGTTTTTGTTTTTTTTTAAGCTCTACAGCCTCTAGACTCTGGCCCACATGTGATTATAGGTGCTAAAATTAGCAGTAATAATTTGCCTATTGTGTATTGTATTAAAACCAACCAACATATCATATCCATTTTCTGGTTGATGCTTTTCAGGTGAAACTTGTTTTCCTTTCTTCTGTATTCTCCAACTCGGTCCCTTGGGAATATCCAATATCACTTAACGCTGAAAAGCAGAGTGTGGAAACCCCAATTTAAGTATCTTTATCAATTCCTTGTCAGGGAATTACCATCTTTCTTCAAAATCTTTACCACGAAATGCAGCAAACTCCCAGATTGCCCAAGAAGACAGTCAACCAGTCTTAGCAACCTGTGGTAACAGGAACACTAGCTGCCAATTTGATTCCCAGTCCCTTTCACTCATAGTAGATGCAAGTTTCAGAGCTGAAAGCCAAGGGTTTCCTTGGATAAGTAAGCGAAGAACACCCTACCCCATAAGCTGTGCATTTGCTGTCTGGAGTACTTCTTTGAATCACGTATATCTGAAAGATTCCCTTGGGAAAATATTTCTGTCTTGTTGTCACGGTCATAATTGCATTTTAATCCTTTTTATTGTGTGTGTGTTTTCTAGACCAGTTCTGGGACACACTTTGGAAATGGAGAGAAAATTCGGGTTGCTGTGATAGCAGCATGTGGTTGGGAGATAAATAGATTATCTGCTGGCTTTATGTCTCCCTCTTCCCCTCTTTAATTACTTCTAATGGGACATCTTCAGTGTGTGTTTGGACTTTGGAAATCGGGTTAATATATTTTAAATCACATTTCTACAGCCAAATTACTAACCATAAAACCAGTTATATACTAAGTTTGTTAAGGATTCTTCTCTTCTCGATATGGAAAGAAAAGAAATATTTATATTTAATATATCAATTATAAATATATACTTATAATTTATTCAATATATATAATATTTATATATATTATATAAGTAAATTTGATATATATGTGATATGTTTAAATATTTTAACTAATCTTTTTTTTTTTTTCTGTGGTGCTTAGGATTGAATACAATCTATGACAAGATTTAGGATTACAATATTGTAAAAACCTGTCTTGGATTGTTTTAGATTTTCTATCAGGAGTTTGAAAACATTGAGTTTGTTATTATTTTCCCAGATAAACAACATCTTGATTTCTCAAATTCTTCTGTGGGTGAATGTGAATTGAGATGTATCCTTCAGAATTTGTCAAAATCTTTAGATTTGTTAACCTAAGAGAAAAATGCAGTCCTGAGTGAAGGATGAAATAAAGGAAAATTGTAGCTAACCATATTGTAAGAGTCCTTTATCAATGATATGAGAGAAAGGAATCTTGGTATGTGCATGGGTAAATAAATATACACATATGTGTATGTATATACACATTTGCATATATACATATTTCTACTTTCTAAAGTTAAAAAAAATTAAAAGCAGTTTCCTTTTAAATGTTTCCACAAAAATTAAAATTCTCAGTAATTCAAAACAATAAGAGGGCTGAGGAGGTAGCTCAGTTAGTCTGTGCCTTCTCCACAAGTATGAGGACTTGAGTTTGGATTCCCCAAATCACGTAAAAAGCCAGAGTTGTCAGCATGCTCCTGTAATCCCATTACTGGACAGGGGTAGGCAGAGACAGGTAGATCTTGAAGCTCATGAACCAGCCAGTTTAGCCTAATTGCTGAGTCTCAGATTCAGTGAGGAGCCTGTCTCCAAAAATAAAAGGTGGAGAATGCTCTGTTGTGCACCTTGGGCCTCCATATTTACAACCACCCATGTTCACACTCTCCCCCACATAAAATAATAAGAAGAAAGAAAACAGCCAGGAATAGAAAACCGTTAAAAATTACATTATATTCATTAGAATGTATGGTATTGTAGAGAGACACTGAACATATCAATTTCAATACCTTAAAACAATGTCTGCATTTTATAGTTTTTATATTTATATTTTTATATACGTATCTGACAAGAAGATGCCTAAGTATAAACTTCACAATGTAAAGAATACCACATTCCAATAACACCCACAGAAAGAATTTAAGACAGTCCGTACATGTATTGAGTGTTGTTTCTTTAAAGAACCTTAAGTCTTAAAATGAGCCATTAAGTAATGAGACTTCAAATGACTTTATTTGATGTTTCTTGATATAGAAGAATAATTAGTAGCACTTTTGTTACAGATTTTGAATAAGCAAATATAAACTGTTACAATTTTTGTGTAGACTTTCATTGGGACCAAATGAAACATCAGGAGCTTAACAACATTTTGTTTTGTTTAATAATCCTCAAAGAAATCTCAGAAGCTTATTAACTCCATTTCATAAGTAAGACCAAAATATGATTGATTTGCAAGTCTTTGTCTTTGCCTCTGAACTGTCTTCCCTGTGAGCAAACTGCTTATTTTCCAACCGGTACCATCTATTTGAGTGTTGATTTTAACTCACACTTCATGAACTCATCATCTTGCTTCAACTTGGATTGAATAAGATAGACCTGAACTTACTGTGTTAAAAACCTAACTCTAGGATTGGGGATGGTGGTGCACAACTTTGATTCCAGCATGCTGGAGGCAGAGGCAAATGGATCTCTGAGAGTTCAAGTTCAGCCTGGTCTACCTAGTGAGTTCCAGGTCAGCTAGTGAGTCTTTGTCTCAAAAATCAACCAGCCAACCAACCAACCAAACAAACAAACAAAAAATAAAACCAACCAAACAAACAAAACCCCTTAACTCTAAAATGTACGTAGTTATTAACGTTTATTTCACAATAACTATCCAGGTGGTGACAGATACTCACATGCATAGGCACTGAAGGTAGGAGGGTGATTGAGCCTCTGCATTCTGGAACTTTACAGGACTTGTGTGTTATGGGGAGAGGCTGGATATCATGTCAGTCACGTCTATTTACAATTGATTGGTCCCAGAAGTCCATAGTCCTGTACTATCTTACGGAAGCACATGTTTCCTTATACAAAGCATATAGGAGAATGGCTGACTGGTGAATACCAGCAATATCTACCACAGTCCCCATGTCACATGCTAACTCGAGTTAGACTTAAGAAATTGTTAAGGGTTTCATTTATATAATTCTAAAATCATATTCCTTCTGAAATATTTAAGAAGACACACATGAAGTATAACACAAGCTACAGATTATCAAAGGAACAAATCAGGCACAGCAAGAAGTAGAAAGTACTGAATGGACCAGGGAAAAGAAACCAAAACATAACTGGAAATGTACTGCTTGGAAAGTAATATGAAGTCAGAATTAAATGTAAAAAAATATAATTCCAGATTCTTTAAAGAACCAAAACACAAACATAGTGCCTGTTGTGTCAATAAGTCACTTAAATATAGTTAAAACACATGTGATTTTGTAGGAGTCTAATATAGACTGCAAAGTCTGGAGAAGAGGAAGCCAGAGACGCACATTGAGAAGCTTGGGTTACCCTAAATGGCTTCACTGAAAACTATGAAAGAATTATAGCCACATAATTAAATATCTGAGCCTAGTAACTAGGGACGATCACAAAAGATACATAGGCCAGGCAGCAGGAATAAATTTAATAACGGTATTAATAAGTTTTAGAACACGAGGGGAAGAAGTAGGATTAATCACAAACTCCCAGGAGTGGTTGTTAGAAAACAGAAGCCATGGCAGCTGCCGGAGCAACAGCGAGAACAACAATGAATTTAATAATCAGAAGAGGAGGAACAAAGCTGACACTTCACATTAATAGCAGAAAATTCAGTTATGAAAGATACCGTGGAAGCTAAGAAGCACCGAGAACCCATTCTTCCCTTGACAACGAATAATGTGTGAAATCTACGATGAAATGGCATTATGAACGAAGTATAAATTATGTAATTTGACTGAAGCAAAAATCATATATTGAGTCCAACAACTGAAAACATTGAGAAAGTTGGAAGATCTTTATGAGAAACATTGCAAATTTGGGTAATTTTAAGCATTAAACATTAATGCATTTGAATAACACCCAATTTCTAAAACAGAAGCAAATCATTCCTATGATATATACAGTGAAACTTATATACACATTATAATCTGATAGCAATTACATATTTTTAAAATGAATATTAGAAAAAATATGACATATTTCCAAAATTGTTAATGTAATCCAGTACTGTATCTTAAATGCTTAAATGAAATGGAATGGAATCACCCTTAAAAGGAACAAATAACTCAGTACATTAATCTAAACGTTCAAAGAGATGTCACTCAAAACCCTACCTGGTCTCTGGGGCTGTGATAAATGATTCACATTCTCTTGGAAGAGCAAACCTATATAGTAAAATGATCTGTGACGATAAATAAAAGACTAACGCTGGCTCAGAGTTGGCAAATCAATAGAAAGGACCAGATGCAAAAGCCAAAGCCAAATATAGGTGGGATAATCTTACATAAAGTGGATAATCAAACTAGGATTTCACATGTGTGGGTGACAGGAGGATTATTCACTAGGTAGGACTGAAAAGATTGCGGTCTGCTGCAATAGGCTGCAACAACATCTGCATAAAGCCCGTTGATTTTGCTTCTAGGATTCCTTGCAGTTGTGTGTCTCCTTTGCTTCCACATCCAGGAGAAGCTACTGTGACTAGCTACCTGCTGGACTCGGTGTAGTGATACTCCTCAAACCCAGTCTCTCTGGAATTTATATTTAAACCAACACTAAAATGATTGAGAGGGGTTTTTTATTGAAACTAACTTTTTTTCATGCAATATACTCAGATCATGACTTCCCCTCCTCCAACCTTCCCAACCTTCTACCTACTCACCCACACAACTCCATGCCATCTTTCTCTTTCTTTAGAAATCAAGCAGACAAACAAACAAGAAATTAAAATGAAAAGGTGTTAATGTAGAGGTAGCAAGTTCTATTAGTAATAATATCCAAATCCCCAGGTATAACAGGATTACAATCATAGGTTGAAACTTTGGTGTGTGTGTCTTAGTCATTGTTCTCTTGCTGTGAAGAGACCCCATGACCAAGACAATTCCTATAAAAGGAAGCATTTAATTGGGATATGCTTACAGTTTCAGAGGGTCAGTCCATTTCATCATGGCAAGGAGCAAGGCAGCAGGCAGGCAGTAACTAAGACAGGTGTCTTATCAGAAGTTTCTATGTTCAAATGAAACCACTTCCTGGTTCATCTTCGATTTCACAATCAGCAATGCATTTTGATGTGAGCTCTGCCCAGCAATAGATGATAGAGAGACATTAGTCTTGGTGTGAGAAAATGTGTATCCTAATTTTGGAAGTAAGTTTATTGTTGTAATTGTCACCATATATGTAGGTTCACAGTGAAATTCGCTGCATTTCCAATGTTGGTACCTACACAGCATTAAGCTGCTTCTAGCAGCCTCACCTTGTACATTGGTCTAGTGTGGAATCAAGAACCCTCCCCAAACTCCCCAGGTCTTCTGACTAAACATAGGTTTTCACATATTCTCAAGAACACTAATCTCTTAGAAGCAGTGAGCTAGTGTCTTCTAGAGTAAACCCATTATTTATCTGTGCTTTGATATTTTCTTCTCATACCTATGAAGTGACAGATGGAGTTTGAGTTGAGTCTGCCTTACTATGCATCCATTTCTTTCCTTCTCTACTCTTTTACCAAATTGTAAAAATTAATAATTATAGGAAATGGAACTAGATAAGGAAACTTCACCCATTTCCCAGAGTTTCCGTTTTTTTTGTTTTTCTGTTTTGTTTTGTTTTGTTTTTCAAGACAGAATTGCTCTGTATAGCCCTGGCTGTCCTGGAACTCGCTCCGTAGACCAGGCCAGCTTTGAACTCAGAGATCCACCAACCTCTGCCTTCCAAGTGCTGGGATTAAAGGAATACATCATTGTTGCCTGGCAAATATTTGATAATTTTAATAATAACTTATCAACCAAAATGTAAGTGCCAATATCACAATGATTGGTATATTTTTCTTCTTCCTGTATTTTTCTCTCAATTGATTCTAGTTATATTTTATAGTTAACTTTGTGCTATTTTCTTATTCTGCAAGTGACAATTTAAAAAAATATACACATCTAAGCCATTGGGTATGGGTAGATTCTGGAGAACAGGGAGTCACTGTCTTTGTTTGTGTACTCTCTGTCAAGCCCACCAGGATCCAGTAGATAGCTCCAAGCCCACAGATGGGTCTGATTCATCTTGGTGGTCATAAAGTGAGTACACATGAATGGAAGAAGGGATTTGTGGAGTTAGAGGAGTGTCACCAGGGGTAGTAGAGCAGTCAGAGGTGGAGAGGTCAGTATGCATGGTACACATATGTGAAATTGTAAAAAATTTTAAAGTCATACAACTTGAAGCATTATATAGAGATGACACATCACAACAATTTCTTTCAGTTAGCATATGAATGTTACATTCTATTGACTCTATAATCTCTAATAGAAACTATAGTTTCATAGTCATGAAGAATTTTAGAAGAAATAACATGTTTGAATTATGTGTTCTAATTCTAAAAAAAAAAAAAAGCCTCTAAACTTGTCTCTTTTATATACTGCCTCCTTCCAGGGGAGATAGATTTTTCTTTCCTATCATGTTATTCTTTCAGTCAAAGGAACGTTGAATAGTAATTACAGGTGTGCTTTTGAGGGATAAGCATTTTATAATCTTTCTCTTTCTGTCACTGTCGGGAATTGTTTATTGGTATTATGTATTTCATTTAAAAACAGATGATACGCTTAATAAGACAATCTTAGCCATGTGTCACAGTCTGGAAAAAAAACACCTCATAATCAGAGACCATGTTGAGAAAATAAGGTACATAACACATTGTCCACATTGCCATTGTTTTAGGACTCAGAGCGGTAAAGATACTCTACTATACTTCAAAGGACAAATGAAATTTATTTTTACAACCCGAGTCCCTCTTTTATTCAGTGAGTTTTCTCAGCTGATTTTCTTGGACTCTGAGGGAGGAAGAAACCATCTTTTGTCTTGAAGAGGAATTTCAGATTGAATAATTCCTATGAGGATATTCAGGAACTTTGTTGGGAGAAGGAGTTAGTGTTGTAGGTGCCTGGGCAGCTGTGAGGTGGCTGGAACTGGGTGCATGTCAGGGACAATGTGGAGTCTAACCATAGGCAATCACAGCTCTCATTGTGGGACACACACGGGTCAGCTGTGGGGAGCACCAGCATTACTCATTTATTCTTCCAGAATTTTTATGGGTCCGCATCCTATATAAAGCACAGATTCAGGCACAGCATACTGGACAAGACAAAGTTGTTTTTCTTTTAATCTCTTAATTTTTTCTTTTTAATCTTCTAGTAAAATACAAAAAAAGATAAAATGTACAAAATAGCAATAATGAAATATTCATAATATTAGATTATCATTGGTATGGGGAAAGGAAATCAAGAAAGTCAGTACTAAGTAGGGTCCACTTGAATATACTGACTAGTCAAACTTGAAGATCCAAGCTGACACTATTGGAGCATTAGAAGGATATTAACAAAACTATTTACTTTCTTCACACCTGTGGGAAGCACTGTTAGAGCTTGTGTTTTAGATCAGATTTAAAAAAAATTTAATTCCTTTATTCAGCTTTAAAAACTGTACTTGGTGGTGTAATGTCAGTCTTCACAACCTTCAAAGGACTGCTGTCCTTGTATCAATCACAAATCCTTATGAAGGCCCTTAAGACTCCTCCAGGGTCTATCCTTTGCTAACTGACTTCATTGCCTGCCACTCTCCTGCATTCTTGCTCACTTGGTTCTAGTACCCTGGTCACCTTGCATCCTCTGTAAACCAACTTTTGCCTCCTGGTCTATCCACATCTGCTTCCTTCATTTTGAAGCTTCATTCACTGGATAGCTAAATGGTTTGCTTTTTAGTCTGTCCCCAAGATGAGGCTTCAGAGAAGCATTCGTTGAACCCACTAATTAAAACAACCCTTTATCTACCTCAACCTCATCAATCTGTTCTCAACCTGGATCTTAATTTTGTTACTAGAGATTGAACATTTACATGGGGAAGTTATATTAGATGTAAGTTTTTCTCTAATGAGTTTCCAAATTAAATAAGAACATTATTGTCTGGGGGCATTTTTGCCGTCTCTGTGATAAAATAACTTTTTTTTGTTTTTGTTTTATGGGTATGAGTGTTTTGTCTGCATACCACATATCAACATGCCACAGGAAGAGGGGATCAGATCCCCTGGAACTGGAATTACAGAGAGTTGTTAGCTACCATGTGGGTGCTGGGAACTAAACCCTGGTCCTCTGGAAGAGCAGCCAGTGGTCCTAACTTGTTGACATCTCTCCATCCTGGATTTTAATTTGGCTCACAGTTTGAAAAGCACATTCATTGTGGTGAGGGAATCAACATAGCAGTAGCTAAATATGTTGCATCTGCAGTCAGAGAGCAATGCTCTTATCCAGCTTGCTTTTTCCTTTCAATCTGGGACAGTAATCCATGGCATGGTGCCTCATAGTCAGAGAGGGTCTGCCTATGTTAATTAATGTAATAAAAAGAATCTCTCATGGGCATGACCAACTGCTTCCATCCTAAGTGATTCTAGGTCCTGCCAAGTTGGCTGTCTACATAAGCCATCACAATTATTAAAATTATAATCTAATTATAATATATTTAAATGCTAACTTGATAACCTAATATGTAAGAATCTGGAGAAGGTCACCCTTTCCAGTGTTACTTAACAAGTAATAATGACCTCATGACCCTTTGTTAGATTTTTTTTCTCTCCAGACTTTAGTTACTGTCACTGGACAAATGCCACTTTATGTGTGCAAAATAGCATTTTTTTTTTGCCTCTATCAACTTTTACCTCTATCAAGTTCCAAAATATTTTAATCTCTTCCAAAGAGCACCCAAAACTTATGAAGCAATTATTCTTCCTTCTTTACAATCCCTGGTTTTTAATAGTTTACCTTCTACTGATAACATATTTGTATTCCTAAAATTAACACTTTTAAATATGAAATTGTAACATTATACTTAACAATGTGAAAAATAATTTCATCGAATACAAACCTTATGAGTATGAGATTACTTTTAGACCAAACTAATATATTCTGATAGTATACACACAAAATATAAGTTTCTGAAACATCAAAATATTTTAAACACTGAAATTCACTCAAAATGTTAACTGTGTGTTTTCTATGCATTGGGGATTGCAAGAACAGAAGAAAAGGAAAATGGGATATGTAGCTTTTATAGTCATGCAATAAATTTTGATAAGTTTATTCTGAATGATGAGTTTAAATTCAGTCACTGAGAACTTGAAACTCGGAGTCCGTTGTATTTCACAAGTGAAGCATCCAAGATCCCCATGTTAGCGGATGTTCCCAAAGCAGTGCTCACTCCTTAGAAGAAGTTACTTCTTCACTGGTTTGACTGGTTCTTTATTTACTGCCACAGTCCATGAGATGGAACTGCTTCAGTGAAGTGGACTGGGTTGGTACTATGAACAGGACTTGTTTGCTCTTGTGTAGAAGGAAGAAGAGAAACATGGTTACAGGAAGTTACAGTTTGAGTGGAAAATGTGTATTTTAAGTAATATGTGAGTACTGCTGTTAAGAAAAGTAGATTTCAAAATACACAGCTACATCACACTGATAGTTATAGTTAGCTACAGACATTCCTTTTAGCTGCAAGCAAATGCTCTGTTACTTTCACACACACACACACACACACACACACACACACACACACACACACACACACTAAAATAGGAAACTTGTGACATAATTCTAGAGCAATTTTGAAAAAGTTGAACAACAATACCACTTAAATTTGGGCTGTATATTTCTTTCTTTTCTGTTTTTACAAGCTTTAAATTCCAAAAGGAGAAATTTGATTTTCCTAACTTAGACAGCTGCCGAAGGATTGATTATTTGTGGGATGGATTTGAGAGACAAAGAAAGCAGTCATGACATGCATGTGGCTGTTTCATTTGCTGTAGAAGTTTCTCCCAGCACAAATGGGATGATTGGGATAGATGGCTTGGAGGATTTCTGAAAACATTGCAATTTGTTTCATACACAGTTAGAAAATGCTGCCACAGTCTTTGGGTTCACATGTGCATCTGTCCTGTTGTGTCTAGAAGGCCTTGCTTCCTTGGTGCCCTCCATCCCTTCTGGTTCTTACATTTTTTCCAGACCCTCTTCAGCAAGCATTCCTTGAGCCTTGGGGTGAGGATTTGATGGGGAAATCACATTTAGAACCGAGTGTTTCAAGGTCTCTCTCTCTCTCTCTGCAGATTGTCTTTCCCTTAAGCACACATAAATTTCCATTCTATTCATTTATCCACCTAACAACCATGTAAGTTAATGATGGACCAATCTCAAATTGACGACTCAGGGAACCCTGAGGAAGAGGAGGCAGAAAGATTGTTAAGAGGCAGTGGGGATAAAAATTGCCTAGGAAACAGTGTCTTCTAGACACAACTGGACAGACACACCTACAGATTCACATAGACTGTGGCAGCATGCACAGGACCTAAGCATAGGACCACTGGTGAGTTTCCAGTGCTTAGAGAGGAAGTGGACATTAAACCCCTATGTGGGGCTGTCCTAGAGCTAAGAGGGAGTTGAAGTGTGCTTTAAACCCTGGAATTCTCATCCTAAAGAGGAAGGCATTTGGCTGCTACTCTTTCTTCCTCTGAAAAATCCCAGCTAGTTATAATGCTATTGTGTTTCACAGCATGCCACTGATTAGATCCTGCTTCTTCAAGCAATGTGGCCTGATTAACATTTATCTGATCACTGTGGCTGGAGGGCCTTGGGCTCCCTCTGTATGACCTTATAAACTGTCTTCCTCTGGGCCCTGTGAGAGGCTCCCCAAAGGTCTTTGGCCCCAGCCTATGACAATAGGACCACCTAGGTTGTGAGCCTCCCACATATAAATGGAGCTGCCCCAGTACCACTGCCTTAACTAATGGCCCTTCCCTCTTTACCCTTTAAATGTGGCTCCCCTTGCTTCAATAAATGGAACCGTATTCACTGAAAACTGCCTTCCCCAGAAATCATTTCTGACTCAGCTCTCAGCCTCCCACAGAAGACCTGCTTGGACCTGTGGCCCTGCCATTCTGAACTATCCTCTTCCTTGGAGTTGAGTGGGTGGCCAACAGCCTAGCTTCCTCCTGGGGAGGGGAACTGACAAAAGAACCAACACCCCCATCCCTAACCCAGATGCTATCTCCCAATCGATTACTGCTCACAAAGGAAAACTTAACTTTCTTCAGTGGAGTCTCACTGGGTTTGCACCTAAGTAATGGGGTCAGATAAATAGAAACAACAATGATAGCTTTATTCTGCCCCAGACAGAACTAAGAGCAATGGACTGCCACTTTGTTGGGGAAAAATCTCCCTGGATGAGGTTAATTATGATGTTATAAAATTCTCATCACCAGAAAAAGCATCCCTCCTTTATGTCAAAAATCCATTAGCTTCTGTTAGACTTTAAGCACTGATGTTTCAACACCCTCATGATGAATCTGATGCTGATCTGATGCTGGCTCATCTGCACAGTCTCCTCAGCAGGATTTAGATGCCCTTTGCTCTCCTGCCTATTGGTACTACCTTTGGAAGGACTTGTTTTTCACTATGATATCCTTCTCCTTCAAAGAGTTTTCTCCCCATCCCTTAAGTGTTTTCATATGGGAAGAGCTACTTCCCTCAGACTTTAAAATTACAGCTTCAAAGGAGGGTTCTGAAGTTGTGTCCCCAGGGCCAATATAAAGGCCAGCGCCCCTTCCACATGCTTATTACACTATAATCACTTTGGAATCAGGAAGCTACAGCCAAGGTCAGGTCTGCTGTAATTAACAAAGTCAGATCAATTAGAGGCCACATGGCAGGGCATCCCTCCGGAGCCTCTGGATAGGGCACACAAGTCCAAGATTCATCCCTTCATGAGGTCATCAGTGCAAAAGGAAATTTTACATCCAGGGTGCTGTACATGTTCAGCAAGTGTAATGTCACTGGACTAGATCCTAGCCCCCAACACTGACCATTTAAACCCAGAAAATTACTAGTTCATATGGATATGGGCTACCTAACAATGCAAAGTAGTATCTATTTTGCTATCTACCAAGGGCTAAAGAAACAGTTGAGTCCCATGTTGCTTTCCCTTGCAATGCTAGATCAAGCTGTCCTTTGGTGAACAAGGGGACAAATTGCAGAAATCATTTGTTTGTGGCCTGAAATCATCCCTGTATAAAAGCCTCCACTTGCCTCTGAGTAAATACTGGAATGCACCATGATATACTGAGGTCAAAATTCTGCCTAGTTTGCTTGCTTGATCCATAAGGTTTAATGCTGTTGCTTCAGGCTATTGTCATTAAAATCCAGGGGTAAAGATATACCTGCACCATCTATGGCAGTAAAATACCCACGTGGTCTGTACTTACTCAAATACTAGCAAAGTTTGAAGATGCTGGGACCTGCATTAAAAGTCTTTGCTTCTTTTAAAGTCAATGATAGAACTTCTTTATTTTTCAAATATTTTGGTCATAACTAGAACATTTTATTTCTGAGGCCACAATTGACTTCCTACTTCTAAAAGGGTAAGTGACAGTATACAATGTCAGTGCCTTGGCGTTTGCCAGACATTTGATGGTGAATTGTAGTTTCCTGCGTGCCTCAGAGTATGCAGACTCCATAGCTAAATCAGTATCAAGTAGAGAGTGAAATAGGAAAGTCTAACCTCAGTCTTCCTTCCTTCCTTCCTTCCTTCCTTCCTTCCTTCCTTCCTTCCTTCCTTCCTTCCTTCCTTCCTTCCTTCTTCCTTCTTCCTTCCTTCTTCCTTCCTCCTTCCTTCCTCCTTCCTTCCTTCCTTCCTTCATCCCGTCCTTCCTTCCTTCCTTCCTTCCTTCCTTCCTTCCTTCCTTCCTTCCTTCCTTCCTTCCTTCATCCCGTCCTTCGTTCCTTCCTTCGTTCCTTCGTTCCTTCGTTCCTTCGTTCCTTCCTTCGTTCCTTCCTTCCTTCCTTCCTTCCTCCTTCCTTCCTTCCTTCCTTCATCCCATCCTTCCTTCCTTCCTTCCTTCCTTCCTTCCTTCCTTCCTTCCTTCCTTCCTTCCTTCCTTCCTTCCTTCCTTTCTTCCTTGCAAAATCCTCTACGGATTGTCAGAGAGCAAGCAGAGGTGATTAGAAAATTCAAAAGCATGGGAAGAAGTCAAACTCATTCATTACAGATAGGATTTGAAGGTTTTAGCTAAACACCTTTTATGTAAAAGCCCCCACTGAAAACAAACCAACAAAGCATCTCTGCTCACTGATTTGAAGGGCCACTTCTGTTACCGCTCCGACTGCTATCTGTTCACGCACCAATATCAAATTGCTTACATCACAGCAGTACTGAAGTGTACATTTAAAAATATTGAACTAGGTCATTTGCCATTCTTGTTCCTTTCCTCACTTACACTTGACAAGATTTCACTAGCTAATTTCTCAAACTACAAAATCATCATTAGTTGGTGAGGTGAAACCACACCATAGATTTGGTGTGAATTCAAATATAATTATGAAGCATAGTATCTATTCACTTATTGGTAGCTTGCTCTTTAACTTCCAAGCTTTGACTCATAAAAGGTCTGAAAGATTTATTTGTTTACTTCTGAATTTCATATATAATAGCTTCTAGCTATGTTAAAAGGTCAAAGAAATTAATTTTTCCCGAGTATATTTTTTATATAACTGCTTTTAAAAAAATTGTGTTCTTTGACGAAGATCCCCTTCCTCGTGTCTCTGTCTGCCATATTATGTTTATTCTTTTACACTCAGAGAAAATATAAAGTCCTCTGAGAAGCCTTCACTGGTACTGCTCAGGGAGAGTCATAGTTTCTCTTCTAGGATGCTCTTACAAATCATGACTCCTAACATTTCTGTCTATGCATCATCTCTCCTCATAGACCTCTATAGTCCTGGGTCATAACAGAGGAATTTTGCCCTTTTTAACTCTCCATGGTTCCTGACACAGATCATGATTGGCAGTGCATGTTCTGTTTGGTAAGTGGACAAATGCACTGGCTACCACTGTTTTTTCTTTACCAGATTTATTTCAATTGAAAGTGTTTTATTGCAATTTTGCAATAAATAGTTTATTGCAACTACATAAAAATATTTTATGTAATTTTTATATTCTTTAAAGTAATTTGCCAGCGTAAGGAATCATGATTTCAAAAGAAAATCAGAAGGTAGATTATTCTGTGAAATATGAGTGATATAGGACTGGAAACATAGGTTGAAACTACCTTGAAGGTATGGTCTTAAGAAAAAGAAGTTATAACAACTTTTCAAGATGTAACAAATCATAGATGATGTATCTGGTGACTACACTGGTGAAGGCATTATATCAGCCTGGCCAGATAAATATGACAACTCTAATTTTGGAGGGAGAAGGTTCCTACTGCATTCTTAGAGGGACTATGAGTCAAGGGAGGAGTCCATTCTTTGTCAATCTCCATGTAGATGATGATGTCAAACACACATGCCAGAAAGTTTATCTAGTGGTCATGAGAATATTAGGTCAGATTTACAAGATCAGAAGTGATAGCTTCTTTCTATAAACTCATTTATTTATTTTAAGAATATCTTTTATTTATTCTTTGACAACTTCATACATGTAAGAAGTGTACCTTGAGCAAATCCACCCCAACTCCCTCCTCTTACTCTCTCAAGGCATCTTCCAACAATCCCTTTCCCTCCCCTCTTTTCCCTCCCCCTTTCTTTCTGCCTTCCTCCCTCCCTCCCTTCCTCCCTCCCTCCCTCCCTTCCTCCCGTCCTTCCTTCCTTTTTCCCCCTCCCCTCCCTTCCTTCCTTCCTTCCTTCCTTCCTTCCTTCTTCCTTCTTCCTTCCTTTCTTTCTTTTTCTCTTTCTTTCTTTCTTTCTTTCTTTCTTTCTTTCTTTCTTTCTTTCTTTCTTTCTTTCTTTCTTTCTTTCTTTCTTTCTTCTTCTTCTTTTCTTTCCATCTACCTTCCTGATCCCCTCCTCTCTTTCCTTTCCATAACACATTGAGAATTAGTGCTTCTCCCAGGAATATTTCGTGGTCTTGTAGTCTTGATTTTATGCGGTTAACTGTAGTGTCTGTGAGTTCATGGGTGCAATGTCCATGTCCTGACCAGAAGCACTCCTTCCCCTGGCTCTTACATACTTTCTGATTCCTCTCCACGATAATGCCCGTGCCTTGAGGAAGGGTGTGATAGTATGATATAGATGTGTCTTATGGGGCTGAGCACTCAGAAGTCACTTATTCTCAGCACTTGGACCAGTTATGAATGAAAAGGTCCAAACTAGCTCCTATCTGATAAGCCTCTCAGTACCTATCTCTCTCATTTAAATTGTTAGCAGGTACTCTATTGCAATATGATTTCTTTGGAAATGTCATAGTCATAGAACATTGTTTATATCATGTCAACCAAGATGCGAATAGATGAGAATGATGCTACTACTTTAAGTGTTTTCATAAATTAAGTAAATACAAAGTAAAGAATAAACCCCCATGTACATATATAAACATACACACACATATATACATATATGTATATATATGCACACACATACATATATGTATATGTATACACACGTCTTGTATGTGGAAACATCATAAAAACTTCTTACCCTTCCCATTGGAACACAAAACTACTTGAAGTCTGGAGCTGCCCAACTCATGGATGATGGGATGCTCAAATTAAAGTCTCAGATTTTTAAAGCACCCAGTCAGGAATGTAGCTCAGTGGTAGAGCATGCTCTCACAGTAATTAGGCCCTGTTTATATTAGCACTTAGATAAGGAGCCAGCAAGCAGGAAGAAAGAGATATATAGAGATTATATATTATCTATATAGATATATAGAGATATTAGAGATTTACTTTTCAATAGTGTCTCCCTTATTATTTGTCAGCCTTCTTGAAGAACTATGCCAGTATTGTTTGCCACAGCCTCTTCAGGATCTGAAATGGGATAGTTTTCCAAAAATATAGTTATTGAATAACTTATTACTATTACTCATACTCATGAGTCAATAGGAAATTAAAATATACTGGTGACCTTGTCAGTCCTTCTTAAATGTTCATCTTAAAGGCTTGCAGGAAATAAAAAAAAGACAAGAAACTTGTTATGTGAGTGATCAATAGACATTTCAGGAAAAGAAAGAACACCATTTTATGATTTTATGATGCAGTATGGATTTAAATTCATTATTTTAAAAGTCATCAAAGACTATGATCACATGAGGACATGCCCTTCAGCAAGTAATTTTTTTTTTTTTACCTTTACTCTAAGTCAAAACATGATGGGAAATCTATCCATAAAACATTTATATGGTACATATAAAGAGGCTTGTGGAAATAGAAACAGCAGCCACCAGGTTTACTCTATCAACAGCAATTTATTAACATGACAAATGGATAAAATAACATAAAACAAGTCATAAGCCTATTTCATTTTCTTTTCATCAGTCAATTCCAGAAGAAATCTTGTCATTATCACATTTAAATGTTTCTAATAAATATTTATAGTCATTTTGAGAAAGAAGAGTCTGCAAAATGATCAAGAAATTTGAAATTGCTGTTCTATAAGAACTCAGAGAAGTACATTCTTGTAAAAAATAAGTCTGGAAATACCAAAATTTCCATCTCTTTGTGAATATGAAAGGAAGGTTAGATGACATCATTGAATAATGGAATGGCCATGCATTTCCAGTAAATTTAAAAGTACATATCAGAGGCTGGAGTGATGACTCACTGAGCAAAGAGCTTGCTGTGTAAGCATGAGATTCTGAGTTTGAATTCCCAGCACTTGCATAAAGGCCAGCTGCTGCAACATGTGTCTGTAACTCCAGTGCTGTGGGAGGGAACGGAGACAGGTGGGCGTCCAGAGACCCCTGGATAGCTGGCCTACTCAATAGGTGAGCACCAGGTTCAGTACCCTGTCTTTAAAATGAGATGGCAAGGGCTGAACAGATGGGTCAGATGTTAAGAGCACTGGCTGCTCTTGCAGAGGACTCTGGGGTCAATTCCCAGCACCCATATGGACAGGTGAAAGTTGTATGCAACTTAGTTCTAAGGGATCTGACACCCTCTTTTGTCCTCTACAGGCACCAGGCAAGCACATGATGTACAGACACACAGGAAAAATTCTCATACTCATAAAAGAGTTTTAAAGTAGGGTGGGGGTAGTGCAGGAAACATCTGAATCTCACTTCTCATACACACACACTCACCTCCCTCACAACAGTGCTTAATATATGATTGTAAAGAATGAAAATAACTTTATATTATTTCTAAGTTGGTAGCTGGGCCATCTTATAAAAAAAGACATTAACACTTGTATGTTTCACTTATATAGAGGCAATATCTAGGTAGATAGGTAAATCCCAAAGAAGTGGTTGAGAATTGGGCTTTAATCCCACTTTCTTTTCTAGAAGCAGGAAGGATGGTTTTCATCCTTCATTCTAAATTCTGGGGACTTAACAAGCAAAGGTACTGTGAAATAAGAGTGAGATCGAACAGCTGATCCTGTTTCCCGTGACCTGGTCATCTTGTCTTACTGGTTCAGAGAGGGAGATATTAAAAATGGAGTTTTTATTTATAAATATAAGTTTCTCTTGTAAAGGACAACCACTATTTTGGAGGCTTCTGTTATTTATGAATATAATCAGTTCAAAATGATTCTACTGCAAATAAATCATATTTAGGAGTCATAATGCAGTATTCTCCACATTAGCATATATGTCATGTAGTATACATTACATATATAGTATAGTATAATACATAGTATATAGTATACTTATGCAAATATAGGTTCAAAGTGTGACCTCTGAGTAAAATTTAACTGAGAAATAAAAATTCTGTATTATATTAAGAATACATTCAAAGACTGCATTGCAAGACCTCTGAATGGTTATAGTTCACTAATAGCCAATGATACAGGATGTTTATTTAGAATTCACTGCATATCAGGAACTGTTCAGAGCGATTTCTATATGTCACCTTATTATTTAGGCCTAGGCAGCAGGTACTTATATTACTGTTCTTTGATTTAATAGGAGGAAGACAATATGGTCCACGACACAGCCCATGTTCTGCCACCAAAGACGGAATTTTAAATACTTTGTTTTGTTTTGCCAAAGTCACCAGCCACTCCTGCTGAGCTGTTACTGGGATAGCCTATTCCTTGCACTCTTCTGCCAGGTTTTTGTATTTTTTGAGTCATCATATATGCCTTCCTTATTATCTGGTATTCCTAGTTCTAAAGAGTAACACCACCTTGATAGTTAAGATGTTAACAGTTAAGTCTCTTTGTAGATTTTCAGAATCCAAAACACACAGAAACTTCTGTCCTGTCCCTCCTTAAACTTTACTTGCATATGCCTAGCAACCCCAAGCACATTCGATTAAAGCCAGCATTAACTTATAGAAAATGATGGCACCTGGCAGTTAAATTAACCTGCTTCCTTATCTTCAACTGTTGTCTCCTGAGTATTGGCCAGTGAATGGCAGACAGCCCAGGCTTACTCTAGAAACAGTAAAAAAAAGAAAACATGTTTTGCTGAAATATTGGACAGATAGTTGTCAAAAAATACACTTGAATTTGAACATATTTTGGCATGGCTTCACTGCCAGTTTTTACATATTCAAATTTTCACCCTATTCTATTCTATTCTGATTCAGGCTATTTTCCTTGTTACAGTTAGTTTTTATCCCCTTTGGCCACAGAAAACATCCAATTTCTAATATTTCCGTTACAACAAAGAAGGATGGAAAGTGGTAAATATTGAGTCTGTGAGGGAAAATAAAAGAACCTAAGATCAATAAGACTAAAGTTCAGCCATGTGTACTCCTCGGGCTCCAAACAATACATACGGTTTTTGTCTTTGAAGCTGCACACATTTACTTATGAATTGACTTTTATTATAAACATCACTTAATTTTGACATCATATATGTTGTGATTTTTTTTTTGCATGTATTTACCTCAGTGTGGGGTCAAACAAAACAGAACTGATTGAGAGGACATTAACTTGCCCACGGGCACTTTGTGATCTGGATTAGGAGCCTCCTCCTTGGAGGCAACTGAATAGAAGTTCTCTAATGAAAATGAGGAGACATGAAACATGGAACTTCCCCCTCCAGCTCCCCCCAGCTCCTCTCTCTTGAACTCCTTCCATACTCTCTTCTTAAGTTAATAGACACTTTTTCTTTGATTATTATTGTTAATAATAATAACACACACACAGAGTTATATACTACAAATATATAAGACTACCAAATCTGTTCAGTCCACTTTTGTTGTGTATATGGTTTCAAGGCTGACCACTGCATTGGGCAACCAATAAGGGTTCTCATATGAGAGAGGCTAATTCTTCTGTCAACAGTTATTAGTTTCCTGTGGGTTTTTTTTTTCTTTCCTAGCAATGGAACCCTATGAGATTTCCCCCTTCTATGTTTATATGGCTGGCCACTGATTTGCCATTGTTCCAGTCTTATTTATGGAGTCATTTTTAGGAGAGACTGTTTTACAGCAGGCTTCGTGCTATTCTGATTCTTATACAATGTGTCTTGAGCCATATATGCAAACACTGTGGTATGGATGTATCTGTTGTGTCTAGACTCCTCAGGATCTGTTTTTCTACTTGTGGTTTTCTGTGATGGTCTCCATTTGGTATAAAGAGAGGCTTCTCTGATAAGGGGTGGTAGCTACACTTATCTGTGGATATAAGTGTAGGACAGAATTATGGCCTAGTGAAGTGGTGGTCTAGATTCCTTCCTAAGGTTCAGGACGTTACCAGCCCTGGGAAGACATCAGCATATAAATGCCACTTATTTTACATTTATGCATATCTTGCCATGCTGGTAATTGTCTGCTCAGTATTTATTTAGCAGTGATTACTTTGAGGACCTACTTTAGCGTTTTGTGTAACTTCTTGCCCGTACAGAGATGTGAGTCCTTATATTCTAGAAAGAGCTTGTGAGTCCTAAAATTCAATTCATCTAATATTTTTATCTTAACTTTGTAAAAGTTTTCTCCCCTCCACCCTTGATTTGTTGAGTCAGGGTTTCTCTGTTGTAACTCTGGCTGTCCTGGAACTCACTCTATAGACCAGGCTGGTCTAGAACTCACAGAGATTAGCTTGCCTCTGCCTCCTGAATGCTGGGATTAAAGGCCTGTGCCACCACTGCCTGGCTAGGAAAGTTATTTTTCTAAGTTTATGGTTTTTCTTGAATTACCCTTTCTGTTGGAAAAGATATGGGAAATTTTTATTTTTAATATTATATTTTTCAGTTCTAAATTTTTAATTTCATTTTTAATCCTATTTTACTAAAATTCAATTTATGATTACTGTTAACATTTTCTAGTAATGGAATTAGTTTAACAGATTTATATTAGCCATTTGAAGTTTTTTAAGATCTTATTCTATTAAATTAACCTCTTGATGTCTTGGTTCTATTTTAATTTTTTCATCAGATACGGGTTTTTTTTTTTTTGCCTATTTACATGTCTTATTATTTGTATTCTAGACACTGGCATAAAGACTAGTAGAGAAAAAAGTAAATGATATTTAACCTCATTCAAAAACATGTTCCTTCCTCCCATGAATAATTAAACTGGTTCTGGAAAGGGTTATAATTTAAACAAATTTCAGTATTTACTGGTTTAAAATAATATGAAGGTTTGATTACAGCTTTTCCTCGAGCAAGATTAGATTGGTTTAGGCACCAGTGTGAATTGTAAAACACCTTAGTGCATGTCTTGGTTTTGTTTTAGATTGCTGTGACCAAAGCAACTTAGGGGGAAAAGGGTGTATATTTTGTTTCACAATTTCAAGTTACAATCCATCACTGCGATGAAGTCTGGGCAGCAGAAACTTGAAGCAGATAGTCATAGTCAATAGTCAATAGTCAAGGGCAGAAATCAATGAAGTAACGATGTATGCTTGTGCTCAGCTTTCTTTCTTCACTATTATACAATTCAGGATCCCCTGTTTGGGGAATGACACACCCACAGTGACAGTTCTTCCCACCTCAATTACTCAATGTAATTGTACTCAGTGTACTCAAAATAATATCCTCCAAAACATTCCCATAGGTCTACCTGATCTTATTGAGACTTTTTTCCTAAATGACTCTAGATGGTGTCAAGGTGATAATTAAAATTAGCCAGGACAGTGCAGTGTTCCATTCAGACATCTTTCTCTCTCTTCAGTCTTAGTCCTGATTTTATCATTCCAAAAATGTCTCTCTTTCTTTTTTTTCTTTTCTTTTCTTAAATTGCCTCTTTATTTTAATCTACCATGCTAATTTGTGTCTTTAAACATATCATTTGTATCTCCTGACCCTCTAAGTTCTATCACTTATATTTGGTTTGCATGCCCTTCCATTCTCCTATGTATGACTGTACAAGAGATGCTGTATCTCCTAGGAGGAGGTTGGAGAACTCTGAAACTTAGCTATTTATTGTGCCTTTCACTTCTGATTGGTATTTAAAAAAAACAAAACACTTTTTTTGAGTCTATCTTTTTGTTTTGTTTTCTTTAGAAAACATTAATCCCTTGGTTTTTTTCTATATCCTGAGAAAATCTTACTTTAAACATTCTGAATCACTATTTGTTATTTCCAAATGGAAGAAATTTCATGTGGATTTAAATATAGCAAGTGAAAATTACTTGGCTTGGTGCCTGACATTGGTAGGTGCCTGATAAATATTAATGTCATTTCTCCATTAAGGTGGATATCAAGGGGTGTTAAGAAGAGAAATTAACAGCTGTGGGGATTTTGCCAGAACAGAATTTGCAAGAGGTTAAGTTCTGAAGACAAAGGCAAAAAGGAAAGAAGATAGAGGCAAAAAGGGAAAAAAATAAAAATGGAAGTTTTGTTCGATAATTTATTTATTTCAACCCATGCTCACGAAATGTGTACCATATGGACTGTGTTTATGATTGGCATTGTACTTAAAAACACTTCTAAGGCCAAGATCTTGGACTTGTTTTTGTTGTCTTATCTATGCAGTCACTGTATTTGACAGAAGCAACTATGTTTATTTTTCTTATGTTTGTTTCAACAAGAATGGAAAATAAGAGGAAGGTGATAAAGTAGTAAAGCATGGCACCAAATAATTACAGTTAGTGAACAATACTAAGAAGAGGAAGACCTTGCCTAGCAAGGATGCCTGACAATGGCTGACAGTGCTAGTTCTTCCAGAAAGGAAATGACTTCATCACACCCCATTATATGCTAGGACACTACAGATTAGTAGTGGGCTTCATTTCAGTGTTCTACACCTGGAGGAATGAATGGCTTACTGTGTGGGTGAGATAACATTAAAAGAGGGGCCAGGTTACCGCTTACGTTTACTTTCCTTCAGTTTGCTAGTCATGGTTTGCATTTACTCAGCCCAAGAAAAATACGTTTAATAAAACTGCTTTTCTCTCACTAGAAAAGCCATCCTGGTGACTCCAATAGGAAAATGAAATATGCCCTTATCCATGTATACACTTAGAGGATGGAATAACCAAAAAAAGGGATATTTGAATGCTCATATCATCCAATTGCAATGTGAATACACAATTCATAGAAGCAAGCAACACCATAACAAAAAGACATGAAATATAACACAAAGGAGTAAGTAGGAAAAGAATTGCTTGCACATTTATTTGGGTCAGCAACAGACTAAGAGGTCAATGGGATGAAATCCTGTGTGGGTGGGATCAAAGGTAGACTTGACCCTCTCCTGATCTTGATCTAGCAGTGGTTGTGGAGAGTTTCCAGCTGCTGGAAGAATCCTTCCTGCCTCTCTCTGAAGGAGGCAGCTACCGTTTAATCCCCTATACAATTTCTTGCATAATCCTGTAGAGTTTTTTTAAATCAAGGAAAGTATACATGCAGGCCACACGCACAGATTGACACAGACATATACACACAAGCAAAAGCACAATCCATCTTTTTTTTTTTTTTTTTAATTCAGGCTTCTATTTTAGTGAAAGATAACTGAAAGAAAGGTCTCCTTGTCACCTGCAAACTTATAAAAGTCTCTGTCTAGTGAAATTTCACCAATCAAATGTAACAGCACCTCAGCTTGCTCTATTCATGTGTATTTAGCTAGCCTTAGAAGGGAAATTACGGGATTGTGCAGGTACCTCCTTTAGTAGAGTACTTGCCTAGCATGGTAAAGCCCTGGGTCCCATGCCTAGATTGTATGCAGTGGGTGTGGTGACACTAATCCCATCACACTGTGGGTGTAGGCAGTAGGATCAGTATCTCAAGGTCAAAGCCATGCTATTTGCTACTTAGCGAGTTAGAAGTTTGAAGCCGACCTGGGATACATAGACCATAGCAAACAAAAATATAAATAAAAACAAAAACAGCAAGAAATAAATAAATAAATAAATAAAGAAAGAAAGAAAGAAAGAAGAAAGGAAGAAAGGAAGAAAGAAACAAACAAAGAAAAAGAAAGGAAGAAAGGAAGAAAGAAGAGAAAAAGGCATTTAATAATATAGAATCTCTAAAAGAGACTAAGAATTTGGATACAGTTTCTTGGGGTTCAATAGTCACTCAAAACTCTACAGATGTTGTTGACTGATTATTTATAGAGAACAACATTGGCAAAGAAATCCTTGAAACTATTCTACTGGACTAACAAGATGGCTCAGTACCTGAAAGAACCTGCCACCAAGCCTGACAACCCAAGTTGAATTCCTTGGAGCTCATAGAGAAGTAGAGAATTGACCCTTGCAAGTGGTCCTTGGGCCTCCACACCCATACAGTAGCATGCACGTGCACTCAATGGGAGCATGACAAGCAAATATAAACACACGAATAAATAGAAACTACTCTAATAGTCTCTTAAAACTTGGACTCTGTAGTTCTAGTTCTCTGAGGAGCATCCTCTGGAAAAAAGGTCTTCGTTCCTCCAGTAGTACAGAGCCCTGGCGAATGAACGGCTTGGCTTGCTTTCCCTAGGCCTTGCGTCTTACTACTCAACTAAGGAGGAAAATGAACATAGAACACGCACACTGCTGTGACAACATCAGCTCCATTCTCTTGGAGGAGCTACTGAGCACCTCTCTCCCCAGCCTGCCTATGCTGTGGCCCAAGGGCTTCCCTTATCTCAGTTTTACATTTTGAAAATAATCCCAAAAACTATACAGTAGAGAATAAAATGGAGCCAGAAAAACAGTAACAGCTGTGTTATTGCCCCTGCCCCTCCCCACAAAAAGCAGTGTTGGCTTTATTTCCGTAACAGCTTTTAGGAAAAATTACATCTGAGATGGAAAATTTGGGTCTTGAACTTTAATCCATTTCTCCTTTGAAAAAAATCTTTAATAATGTTCCTCTCCTCCGTTTTCAGCTGCACATATCTATTTTATCAGCAATCTTTTGTTATTTCTGTATCTTAGAAGAGCCTGCGAATTTTCCCCTCCGCATTTGAGCTGTCTTTTTGCAGCTTCAGTTCTGCTACTTATGACCTTGACTGTCATTTTTAAATTGTTGATATTTCATTTTAAGTATTCTGGCATTTTCAAGTTATGTCAGCCTGCTTATAGTCACCAGATAATAATTTATTAAAAATCTAATTTATCTCACTTCAGTGAAGGATGGATTTAGTCCTTACAGCGAGAGTTTCTGTAGTCATGGTAGACAATCACTAAGGATTTGGTGGAGAAAATTAGCATTTCTTTGGAAAGTTAGACATCTAATTCCCAATGTCTATATGGATAAGAAAGGACAAAATAACAAAGTATATCCCATGCTTTTCAATGTGATGTTTCTACAATACAAAAAATTACTGAATGGGATAAAAGCACAGATCCCAGGATGCACAACATTAAGGTAAAGCACGAGGAACATATAAGAGTCATAAGACTTGAAAAATCAATATGGGTCAAGCCCATAACAAAAAGGAAGTTTCAGGAGAAGACCAGAGATAATACAGGAGAGATACTGGTCACAGAGATAATATTAAATTAGTTATTAAAGATAAGTGAAAATGCAAATCTCCCCATGAAAAAGTCCTAAGAACTCTATTATTTTTTAAAAAAGACCCACAGGCCCCTCCTCATTCTTTTGAGATTAAGATACAGAATGTATCTTAAAAGCTTAAGGACACGTTTTAGAATAGAATAAAGTTGACCACACAGAACTGAGATGCATAACGACAGTGTGTTTCTTTCAATAGTAATGGTGACCAAAGACAAGAAGTCATGCTTAGTTAGAAAATTTTTCCAATATTAGAAAAATCGTATTTATTTATGAGTGATATCCTGGTTGTAATTTTGTCTACTTCATACAAATTAGAATTATATGGGAAGAGGAGCCTGAATTGAGAAAACACTTTCACAAGATTGCCCTGTATGCAAGCCTGTGAGAGCATCTTCTCGATGAGTGACTCACATATGAGAGGGGTGAGCCCATGTGGGTGGCGCCAACCCTGGTCAGGGGATCCTGGGTGTATAAGAGAACAGGCCGAGTATGCCATTAGGAGAAATCAGTAAGCAGTGTTTCTACAAGACTCCTGCTTTAGTTCCTGCCTCTAGGCTCTTGCCGTCTTCTATGATAGACAGTGATCTAGAATTGTATGCTGAAATAAACCTTTTCCTCCCCAAGTTGTCATGATGTTTTATCACAACAAAAAAAAAAGTCAGTTAAAGCAAGCAGGCATCACAGTTATCTGTGACATCTTCGCAGCTAAGTTAGCTTCAGCTACACCAAGAGGTTTGCAATGAAGTTTCCTAATAAGGAAGTGGCTTTCCTGTTGAAAGTTAGGGAGTCATACTCCTTGCTCTTCTCAAGTCTGCTTGTGAGTTTGGAGATGTGCAGATAATATATAGATTGCATCTCAGACAGCAGTTGAGCAGACTGGCAGGCAGCACTCAGAGTCAGAGGGAGAAAGAATTACCTCAAGGAGGCATTTGGCCATCCCTCAGGCACCAAGGCCTGGGTGACTGTGGGATGTCCTGATGCCTGAAAAGATGTCCAGGTGCCAATGGGAAGTCTGGGTCTGTGTGTGGTATCTGGGTGCCTACATATTTGGGCCAGAGGCCCAACTTCAGCTTGAACTGGATCATGCTTGATCTCCAGCCACAGGCTGGGTGAATGTCCATGATCAGAGTGGTCTGATGCCTCGAAAAAAAAAAAAAAAGTGATGCCTGTGGTCCATGCTCCTGCCACACAGGCTGGAAGTATTTTGTTTGCTTGTTTGTTTGTTTGTTTGTTTGTTTATTTATGTATTTTTGAGGGCACAGGGGTGAGAGGGTAGTCCAGGGAGGAATTGGAAGAGGGTAAGATTGAGATACACATTGTGTTAAAGTTGGGTAAGTAATAAAAGTATTATGGGGGTGGGGGGGAAAGGATTGCCACATTACAGAGCCCTTTATAGAGTTTTACAGAGTTATTACAACTCAGAATGTTGAAAGGAAGCAAATATTTGCATAGATTTCAATTTATATTTTGAACTCATCAGAAATACATAAACAAGATCATAAGAGCTTTAGCGTTCTGAAATCAAGGTGACAGGTGACGATATGGGAGAGATGACACCTAAGAGAGGGAACTAACGGGGTCCATGTCATTGGACACTGAGTTTCCCTTGGACCCCAAAGTGACACTGTAGATGCCTAGTGAAGTATGCTTAAGATAACACATGATGGTAATTGTGACTAAGTTAGGCAGTTTTTTTTTTTTTTAACTTTCCTCTTTACACTTACTTATAAACAGACTTAAGTACCTTCAGATTCAGAAAACAGAAGACATTTTTTTTGAATGGTGGAAATTAGAACTAGATTTATTATACTAAATTTGGGTTGATATAGTGTGCATATTGCCATAAAAATTGGAGCTAGTTAAGGTTAGATCACAGAAAGCTAAAATTACCAGTAACGACACATAGAGTCCCCCTTTTTTTCTCTGCAAAGTTATCTAGTCTAAGCTTATGTCACAATTTCTGTTGTTATTGATTAAAAAAAATGTCATGTCAGCCCTTGTGTGGCCACAGGTCTGAAAGTGCAGACATTCTGATTCACTGTATGCACTGCAGATCAAGCCCAGGCCACTTTCAGAGAGGACTGCTGAACTTCACAGGTAGTGCAAAGATGGCACTTGATGTACTTCTGGGGTTTGAGTTTTAAGGTTTGTGGATGAAAAAAAAAAATCTGTCTATTTCTACCAGTAGCGGAGATTACTCATTCCCTCAACTTCTTGCCTCTAAAAATAGACACTCCAGTGGGGCACATTTCCCAGCATCCCACATAGCTAGCTCTGGTCTCTTGATTATATTCTTGCAAATTTGGAATGATGTGTATGTACATTTCATTAAATTGAGAGGATGCATTCTCCTACAAACCTTTTCCTTCTTCCATTGCATAAATGCAAACATAGTGAAAATAGAAATATAGAACTGGATTCTCAGGCCTGGCTGGTTCCTTATCAACCCTAGGCCATTGTACATGGTCTGTTACTAGAGTGAGACTCACAGTTCTTTTGTATTGATGTAATACAGATTTAGTCATCGAATATGACATCTGGAAAAAAATTCTAATTAAAGTATTTATGTTTTCAAATTGATAGAGTAATAATGCAATAGTCTTTTCCTGGGATAGTCAGTTTGAGCACATCTTTTGTATTTAATGACTCACTATGAGAGTGTTCTATATGATTCTTCCTCTCCTCATGGAGACGGGAACATTTGTTTGCCATTTGGAACCCTCAGAAACTTTATTATTTAAAAAATTAAGATAGGAGCTTGTTGAACATAAAGTATTTTGTATGTTTATGTTTCTATCTCACATTCTGTTTTTATATATGAACTATCAGTTAAATTAATGTGTGATGAAAAGATAATAGAAGCAAGCACTATGTGTAATTGTACATAGACAATATGACAGTACTCAGGAGCATACAAGGCTACTGGAGCTTTTGAACATTTCAATGTTCACAAAATTTTGTGAAATTTCTCAATAGAAATTGCAATCAATATTCAACACAGTTATTTCCCCATGGATGCCTTTCCCAGGTTTATGCAGGACTTGAGGCACAGAGGATCAATGAATGGAGATCAATTAATACAGAATAGGGTACTAAATGTACAAATACTAATAAAATGTAGACAATTGTAAGAATCTTTGGTAATAACAGTATAGCACTGATACAATATAATTATATGATTTTTCCTTAAAAATGTTTTTGGTAATGTCCACTTTTAAGAACACGATCACATTACAAAAATAGTAATAATGTCCAGTGTCTTTTATCATTATTATTATTTTACACTAAGGGCTAGGGATGAATAGATGTGGTGAAATTAAACTAAATTTATGATGTTCCTTAAGTCATTTCAGATGGGATGCATTACTTAGTTTGAAAGATAGTAAAAGTACCAATTTTACCCTTGTAATTATGTTTTTCTGAGACTAATAGTATCATTAATTAGCATTCCATTTGTGTTCACAACGAAAATGACTCTAGAATTTAAATTCATCATAGTAAAGCCATAGGCAAATTAAGTAGTTTTTCTATGTATATTACTTTCCACACAAAAAACTAAATTTCCCCTGAGTAGAAGGAGGAAAAATCCAATTACAACATGGGAAAACATTGCCAAAATTATGTAGCCATTAATGGTTTGTAGGACCTCCCTTCAACAATCTTTTCTTGAAAACACTTTTACCCATTTTCCAGCTCTTTCCAAATCCACACAATTAAATAATGAACAAATTAAAAATATCATTTGAAATTATCATACCTTGATGGATATTACCTAGTGTATATGTTTGCTAAGGCTACAATAACAAGGTACTGCAGATTGGATGTCTTAAACAACAGAAAATCCTTCCCAATCCCAATCCACTATAGACATTGACTGGGGCAAAGGCATTTTATTCTTTTCCTAATTAAATGGTTCTTAGTACTGGAGCCCCAGAGCATTGTGACCTCTGTACTATGTTGGGTCTAGAGCTGTAAAGGTTTAGTCTCAGCCTCAATCTAGAACTTTAAAAGGCTAGCCCAGACCCAAAAGGCATAAGCCTCAGTCTTCGAGACCTACTGCTGACTGTACCAGCTCCTTCTGAACTCTGACTCTTCTGGTTCAATTAATTTGCTGTTCTGGCTCAAAATCTTCTCCAAAATGACTAGTTCAAATTGATCCTCTGAGCTGGCTGTTTCTAACTGAACTCTTCTGACTCTGGCTTACTCTGGCTGAATCTCTGACTGCCCTAGGCTGAACTGCTCTGCTTTGCATAAAACTGACTCACTCTTCCTGTCTGATACTGACTTCTGCTGATGTGTCAATGTGTCTCTCTGTTTCTCCCGTAGCCTATCTGCTTCTGTAACTCACTGCTCCAAACTACTTCAGTCAGCCTCTCTGCTTTATTCTCAGTCAGACCACTTCACTGTCTCTGTGTATTATCCTCTGTCTGCCTGTTTCAGACTGCTGTAACGATTCTGCTCTGAGCTGAGAGCCTGATTTTATATCATGAGAACTGAATGTGTCCTCACTCTGACTTACTCTGCTAACTCTTCCTCTGATTAGTCATTTTGCCTGTTCTTTACCAACTCATCTCATATTTAGTTCATAACTTCTTGTGTGATACTAACTCCTTCTGAATTCTGTTTCCTGTGTCTGCTTCCATACTCTGTTTCTGTTTTAGGGATTAGAGTCATGGATCACTACTGCCTTCTGAATACTAGGATTAAAGATGTTTGCTACCCTTGCTTTATTGGGGTTAAAGGTGTGCACCAACATTCGTAACATTCTATATTCTATCTGGATCATGCATGCCTCTAGAATAGAGACCCTTCCTAGGTTTCACCAAGGTCTATTCCTCTATACTCCACCTACCATTCTAGAGCCAGATGTCAGAGACAAAAGTGTCTATAGGATTGATTTCTTCCAAGAACTATCTTGTTGGTTATGCATAGACAGCTTTTATAGTCTTCTTAATGTGTCTGTGTTCCAATTTTTTTTTTCACATAAGATAGATGGATTGGTTTAGAGTCTACAATAACGGCTTCATTTCAACTTAACCAAGTCTGTAAGGGCCTTCTTTTCAATATTGGGAATCAGGTACAGTGAGGTTTAAAATTTCAACATATGAATTTGGGAGATATATTAACTATCCCATAACATTTAGGAAATATAATATCCTTTTTCCTATCAGGGATTCCAAACATAGTTTCAGTAGACAAAAGGATACAGTGCAGCTGTTTCACTGGGGTTTGAAGTCTACATGATCATGTCCCATACCCTCAGTCTGTTTGTAGCTGATATGTTTAAAAGTCAGACATAATAGTTTATTTGAACCCCAGATTTGCTTGTTTGGTAGATATTTGTTAGTCAATGCTGTGACCAAATGCTTGACAAAAAAAGACTCAAGGAAGGAGGGCTTATTTTTGCTCACAGTTTGAGAGTACAGTCCATCACGACAATGATGTCATGGCAACAGGAGTATGAGGTGGCTTGTCACAGTGCAAAACAACGAAGGGCAATGGGGGTATGAAATGGTTGCTCACGTGGCAGGGCAATGAAGGCATGGTAATAAGAGTATGAGGTAGTTTTTTGCAGTGCATTGGTAGTAAAATATCAGAGAGATCAATGCTGGTGTGCAACTTGCTATCTCACTGTTTATTTTTATTTCTTTTCTTTTTTTTTGGATCCAGGATCCCCAACCTATGGAATAGTACTGCTGTATTCAGAATGGGTCTTCCACTCTGGAAGTTGAAACTGTAGGAATCCCCCCACACAATCAGATATTTTTCTCCTAAATGATTCTACATCCCAACAAGTTGACAATCAAGATTAATTATCACAGTATTGTTACTATATATATGAAGCAGATGCAAAATTGCAAATCATGAAGCTAAATCACAACACAAAGCCCCACAATGATTGACAAAGCCAAAACTCAAGCAGTCATAAGAAACATCACCTTCTGTGGGAAAAACACTTAACCAAATTTCTGCCTTCTTTTTTTTTTTATATTTATATGAGTTACCTGTTTGTTCACTTATTGTAGCTAGCATTATACTAAATGTGAATATTTAAGGTTTCAAATATTACAACAGCATTGTGCATTTATACTACACCACAGGACCAATCACTGAAAAAACTTTAAAACATCCCATGTAGTTAAAAATTTTGTTGTAGTAAAGCAATCTTTGCTCTGTTTAAGCTTTCACATCCATAATAACATCTCCAATTACTGGAAATTTCATGCCATTTCTTGTATGTTTTCTTATTATTAGAGCTGAACTATTATCCACATACTAGGGTGAGTGTAAGCCAGTGGGAGCAGGGCAGGGTATGGGAATGCTCTACTATGTGGAGAACTGCCTGCAGCTTTGCAAAACCTACACCATCACCCTTAAATGCTTGGTCATCACTCTTAAATGCTTGGTCATCACCCTTAAATGCTTGGTCATCACCCTTAAATGCTTGATCATCATCCTTAAATGCTTAGTCATTATCCTTAAATGCCAATAATGGCTCCAAATCCTTATGGGAACAGAATTTTCTAATATTATTTCCAAATATCCCAGAAGTTAGGCATTCTGCTGAAAACTATTGAACAGAGTGGTAGTTTGCCTTCTCCTGAAGCAGGCTGACTACTAATGGATGCAGAAATAGGGCTTGGAATATAGGACATCATAGCTTTGGGACTTCAACTTTATGCATAGGTGAATTTAGTTATTTTTTTCTGTTTTGATGAGTTATAAGTGTGCACTTATCTTTATGCATTGGAGTAATTATTTTTCTTATTGTCATGGCAAAATATTTGAAAAAAAAATAAACCTAAGGAAGAATTAGTTTTGGCTCACAGTTTTGAGGGTACTGTCCATCATGGTGGGGAAAGTATGGTGGCAGAAGTGTGACGTATCTGGTAATGTCTCATAGACAGGTTGGAAACAGAGAGATGGAGGCTTGTGCTAAGTTCACTTTTTCCTTTTGGTTCAGTGCAGGACCACAGCCCATAGAGTGCTGTCACTCATATTCAGACTGGGGTCTCCTCACTTCAAGTAAATTTCTTTGGAAATGTCCATCCAGGCATGCCTAAGGTGTTTCTCCTAGGATAATTTTAAATCCTGACAAGCTAAAAAATATAAAATTATCACTACTCAAGCCACTCTCATAATTCCACATTAAACATTTAGTTTAGATTATTTTCAGACTTTGTGATTTTTTTTTTTACCCTTTTGCTATCATAAGTGTTGACTTGTGCTTTCTTCCATCATGAGGAAAATAATCAAATATGTTTTTGATCATTTTGAATAAAGAATTCACTGCCTTGACCCATGTATGACCCATCAGGTGTTTTTCCCATCAAGAACATTTTATTTTGAAATTTCCAAACAGTATAGCGTCAGTGATGGGGAAGGTCTTTAGACCATAAGCTGCTACTGAGCTCAATGCAGCTTCTTCCTTCCCCATGTTCTTAGAGACAGGAGCATGTGTTGAGAGTGTTGACAGGTTTTCTGGTGAGAGGCCTTCTAAGAAAATGCTTGGTGCTGTGAACATTTGGTGAGGCAGGTACAGTGGTAGAGGTTCTCACCAGACTCCCTCCCAGCTCATCGACAGATGCAATTCAATATCAGTGACCTGCCTATACACAGATGGAAGTGGAAATGTCGATGATCTCACAAGCTAGGGGCCTTATTTAGAAAGGAAGCATCCTTGTGGATATTAAATGCAAGGCAAACTGGAGGTATTAATGTTATGACACTGCAGGCAATAACTTAAGATGTATGGCGTCAGTTCCTGGTGAGACAAAGTTAGCTTTATAATGAGAATTTATTGAGCTTCCATAAAGCATGTAGCCATGAGCAAACTGGATCTCACAGTTTCTGTATTCTTTCCTCTATGTCAACAGGAAAATATGTTTCCCAATCACCAAGGCCAAGAGTTTAGGAGCAACACAATTTTTCCCTGCTTCATCTTTGTAGAGGTAAGAAAATGGAAAATCCACTTCCAGAGTGTGTATTTTTCAAACCAAAAATATGCCATTTAAGTAAGAGGAGATAAACATTTCTTTCCATAGCGATTCCATGTACCCTCCCACTGATACGCTGAAGATGGAACTACAGAACACTGTTGTGGCAGTTCAACTGAACTCTTTCGTGGTCAAGGTGGCTGTGAACACTGAGGCCATGCTTGCACCATGCACAATTGCCTTTTTAGCTACTGAGTTATGTTTTGGTCCTTATTGACACATTTCTTTCTATCTGCCTCTATCTATTCCTCTTTTTATAAACTATTCCATAACCCAGTACTTCTTAGTCTCATTCTAGAATGTCACAGTATGATATGATTCTATTGATTAGTTTAACTTCACTTGACCCCAATTAGTCAGGATCTCTTAGGTTACTGTCACTACTTGAGGGTCTTCTGCTCACAGATCTGTTTCAGTCTCCTCAGCGTCATTTCACTCTCTTACTTTCATCCCCCTGCACCATGATGGAGTCTAGGAGCACCAGCTTGCTCTTCTGTTAGTCTCATTATACTTATCATGAATTGAGGTTGGGATGAATCATCACCAAAATTGGTCTTTCTAGATATGTATGCCTAACACACATGTTAGTAGTGGGTTATCAATAACAAATAGCACCTGCAGCCAGTCCAAACTTCTATTGAATGTTTACTTTTTCTTACGAGTCTGTATTTGTGCATATTAAGATAATATTGAAAACATTGTAATACATCTTATAGTAATATGCATGCAATTCCCTTCCCATGTTCTAATAAATTGCATTACTTTTTTGATTAAGCCAGAAATGCTAAACTGATAATAGCTTCTTCCCAGGATATATTTAATAGGATTATAGCTTAGGCTCAGACATCACAATTACTTTCTTGGAGTCTTTCTCCTCTTTGATTACTTGTCATTTTTTTTAAATGACTTAGGGCAATCTAATGACGTGAGAGGCAAGAATATCAGGATTTTGAGACGGGGAGTGAAGTCACCTGGATTTTAAAGTTTTAGATTCTCTAAAATAGATTTGAATGTTTAAGAGGACAAGATGAGACTCTTGTAAGAAACTAAGGTTTTTAAAACTACAATCAAAATTAAAAATTGAGTTGAGCTGTAGAGGAACACTTGGAATTTTTATGTTAAGAAAAGCTTTTTGGTTTAACTGACTAGTCACTAGAGGTTTGTGTTCCTACCCCAGCTGAGGTATAGCTGTTTACAAGTTTTATTTGGAATGCTTGATGCAGGTGGCTATGATTTGGTTGGGTGCAGTCTTTCTGCCACCTGTAGCTTGTTTTTGGGATTGCTTGGTGCTTGGGTTTATGGGAACTTTTGGCTTAGGGGATAAAAGATCTGAAACCCTGAGAGTTGGGATGGGCATTGGTTGATGGTTTGTTGGTTGGGTTGCTGTTGTTAGTTAGTGTGAGAACAAAAGTTGGAGAGATTTGAGCTTAGGACAACCTAAAAAAAGGCTGAGAAGATTTCTACCTTTCTCTCTTTCTGTATTAAGGCCACTTGTAAAAGCAATGAATATTTCTATCTTTTCTCTCTCTTTCCCTAAATTGAGGGCAAAAGATTGTAGCATACTGCTACATTGAGCCAACAAAGGACTTAAGACTTAGCATGAGCAATATATACTTGAAGATAGTATCAAAGGACAGAATGTGGACAGTTCTTACAGTTGAGTGTAAACACATCTCTTGTGCTAAATCTATCCATCTTTTTCTCATAGGAAGGCTCTGAAAACATGATCAGACCATAGTAAACCAAGCAGGTGGTTTACTACAAGTAGGTGGACACTCCCAGATAGAGGAGTAGGACTGACAATAAGCACAATAGATGCTCTGTAGGAGAAATCCAACCATGGAATAGAGCCTTTAGGACAGTGGCTTTCAACCTGTGGGTTGTGACTTCCTTCACAGGTCCCCTGAGACTATCTGCATATCAGATATTTCCTTTACGATTCATAAAAGTAGCAAATTTAGTGTTGTAAAGAGGCAATGAAAATCATTTTATGATTGGGGGTCACTACAACGTGAGGAACTGTATTAAAGGGTTGTGGCATTAGGAAGGTTGAGAACCAGTGCTTTAGGGTGAACTGGACACACTTGCTACAGCAACTGCAGAGGAATCCAGGACCTGCATGGTGAACTGGAGAAAGACATGGGTTGAGATGGAGAGGCAGCAGATAGGAAGGTGACTTGGTGTTTTACAACAGCACCAGAAGTTGACAGAAAAAGTGTTGGTGAGAATAGCACTTGAATCAGAAGGGAAATGGGGGATAAATTTGATCAAAATACATTATATATACGTATGAAATCCTTAAAAATAAAAAAAAAGGAAACATGAGTTTAGACAGTATTTTGGCAGAAGTTGATGAATGCAGAGTTGTTAGATGATAAACTTTCTTGAGTGATATTAACTGGTACATGAGAGGCCAGTAAACTGGAGACTACATTAAAATGCATTTTTCACAGCAGACATAAATCCACTTAATTATGCTTAGCTAAAGAAGGATACAAATGAGCATGTGAGGTTGTATTTAGGAATATATATGTATATGCATATGCCTGTATGCATGTAGCAGCAATTAATGAAAAAAAGAGGCCATGAATTTGAAAGAGAAAAAAGAGGTGTGCATGGGCTGATTTGGAGAGAGGAAATGGATGGCAGCAATTGATGTAATTATTATTATAATCCCCCAAATAAGAGAAGTAATAAAAAAAAGAGTCACCTGCGTCTTTCCTCACCATCTCACCTTCCCCATCCATGGCAAATGTGGGAGGCTGAGCAAGGGCCCCCTACCCAAAGTGTACAAAAGCGGGCTTTCTGCATTCTTCTGTCTCTGAAAAGAAAAAGGTTTTATTTTGTCCTGCAACAGCAGGGAGGCCAGGAGTTATAAGCTCAGCTCTTCCTCCCTGATGGGTTGATAGCAAGTAGACTTACGTGGGAGGTGGGGAGCTACTTGCCTACTGTATGTGGAGGAGAGCCACTTTAGGGTACACATTCACATGCCTTTTCTTGGGAGAGTTTGAAAATTCAATGATCAAAGGTTATGGATAAGAGTATTTGACTGCCTTAGGGGCGTTTATTCCTACAACCCTGGCCTCAACCCAGCCTTGGGTGAAGTCTTGAAACATTTCCTGAAAAAAGCACCTTAAATTTGCTAGCTGAAGGGATTGATGCACCCATATGACCAAGGCGAAAGTGATTTCAATGCCCTCATCTCTCAAGACAAGATGCCACCGACCCTCCAAGTGGGGCCATCATCACACTCTCCTGTGCTCTTCCTAGGCAGTCCCTTGCTCTTTCTTTATGATGAAAATAACTTTATGTGGGGATTCTTATTCAAATTTTAAAGTGAAAAATGGTTATTAAGCTTAAGAATCCATATTAAGGAAGATGTCGAAGTTTCGTGCATTTCGTGCCTTTACTGAGAGCTTTCTGGGGATACAGCAGTGATAAAGATACACTGTAACTCTGACTTCATGGATGCTACATTCCCATAAGCTAGGAAAACAGAGGATAGACAAGTGGACAGAACGTGTTTAGACTATCAGAGAAAGACAAAATGTGGATGGAGAACACTGTGCTGACAGAAGCATGCTCATATTTTTTTCTGATAACATTGTTACTTATGTTAATTCTGTGAATAGTTTAACATACAAATCACCATAATTTTATCTCCTAAACTTCATTTTAGTTTTTGACTTAAAGCATGGACAGTAGTTGAAAGTCAAAATGTGTCTAAAATAGTGAAAAGTTGAAGACAATTAATTAATTTTTTCTTTCTCTCTGTAAAGTACCATTTTTTAATCTACTTCTCTGAAGTGTATGTGTGTGTGATGACTGTGTATTGATTTATAAACTTAGGCATCATTTATTGGCTGGGTGTGTGTGTAAGAGAGGGGGGAGAGAGAGAGAGAGGGAGGGAGAGAGAGAGAGTTTTGAGACAAGGTTTCTCTGTTGTAACTTTGGCTATCTTGAAACTCATTCTGTAGATGAGGCTGCCTTGAATTCATAGTTATCTGCCTGCCTCTGTCTCCCAAGTGCTGGAATTAAAGGTGTGCACCACCATTGCCTGGCTTTATTGGCTATTTTTAAGGTGACTAGGACTTTTGCTTTTATACTGTCTACTTATCCCCTTTCCATCTTTTTGGGAGATATCTATAGCAGATGAATCACAAGCTTATCTATAGCAGATGAATCACAAGCTTTAGAAAAACTGCTCTCATGCTTCTGTTATTCTTATAATCATGTCGATTCAAGTATGGTTCTGTATATGGGGATACATTCCATTTATATATATAATCTTTCTATATTTCTTACAGTTAATAGTGGTTAGTTATTCTTTTTATTGTTTTTGTTTTCTATTTTAGTATCTAATTCTTGTCATGATTTGATAGCTTGTTCATTGATTTTCTTTTTGAATTCCTGGAGGCAGTTCATTGTTCTGTTTTAGTTGTGTCCAGAGCAGTGGTCTGTGGATTTGCCTTTGCTGCCATCTCAAGAACTACCTTCTTGACTTTTTTTCTTCTTCTTTGATATGCTCCCTTTTATTTCAGGTCTCCTGTTTCTTTGTATATTCTCTGACTTCAATAGAGAGACTCTTCTAGAAGGTCTAAAAAAATACAAGTTTTCATTTTCTAGTGCTATAACAAATGATTGCAACATTTGTATCTTAAAATGACTGAAATTTGTAGCTCTCAAGGACAGAATTCTTGTTTAGATATCATTGGTATAAAATAAATATGGGCAGAGATATTTTCATTTCTAGAGGGCAAAGAGAGAAACTCTCCTCACTTCACTTTCAAAAGCCTGTTCATGGTCCTTGGCTGACTGCACAGCCTCGCATCTGCAAAGCCATCAAAACCAGCAGCTCTGGGTGGAGAACTCACTCTGACATTCCCTCTTGTCTTCCTCTTACACCTAAAAATGTTTATTCATTTATTTTGTGTGTGTCTATGTATGTATCTGGGTACACAAATGCTAAAGTATATTGCATAAGTCAGAGGTAGCTTGTGGAGGTTGGGAGTTTGTTCCTGCCCTCCACCATGTAGGTTCCAGAAATCAAACTCAGGTCCCTAGGCTTGGCTGCAAATGCCTTAACCCACAGAACCATCTTGCTATCCCATTTTATATTTTTCTGGACACTTAGGCTTACACTAGGTCTACCTGAAACATCTAGAACAATCTATCTGCTGTATGTCTAGTTTGATGATAAATTTTAGTTCATCTCCAATCTTCATATTTCTTGCCATTTAAAGCAACATATTCACAGGTTCAAGGGCATAGAACAGTAGTTCTTAACCTGTAAGTTGTGACCCCTTTGGGGGGCGAATGACCCTTTCACAAGGATAACCTAAGACCATCTGCATATCAGATATTTACATTATAATTCATAACAGTAGCAAAACTATGTTACAGTGTAACAAAAATAATTTTATGGTTGGAGGTCACTGTAATATAATAAACTATATTAAAAGGTTGCAGTATTGGAAAGGTTGAGAACCACTGGCTTATGACCTGGGCAGTATGTGTGAAAAGTTTTTGCTCACCACAGGATACCTAGAAAATGTCTTGAAGCTTTTATTGTACATGAACATCTAATTGGTGGATCTGCTGGATATTGAATTCTAGGTTGGTAATTCCACTCATAACCTGTAATGTGTAACTTTACTCTCTTATCGCCAGGACATTATTCATTAACTCAGATGATAATCTGAGTCTCAAGAAATTTTTAAAAATTTCTTAGTATTGATGGTGTCAAATTTTACAACCATTTATCCTAATTTAGATATATTTTATTGGGTGTTTGGGGCTTTTAGACAGTACATTCAATCCTGGAGACTACTTGTTACTTCTGAGAGCATATATAATTACTCAAATTATTTTTATTATTGCATTTTCTTGTTTTCTTTATTTGAAATTTAGGGTTTGGTTGTTGGAGATCCTCCATATTACAACACATAAATGGAGGAGATGCTTCCCTTTGATGTACAAACATGCAAAAAAATATATATATATGCAATATTTTTTTCATGCTGGAAGAGTCTCTCTCTTTTGCCCACTAACTTTCTGATTAAACTAAAGAAAATAGCTACAGCTGTACATAAATGCCTTTAATTCCATCCCCTGGGAAGCAAGGTTGGGATGATTTCTGTGGCTCAAGGCCATCCTATCTTATTGAGCAGCAGTTCAGCCAGGTCATATAGTGAGACACCGTCTAAAGAAAAATATCTATTATTATTTTTTAGTATTTAAGAACTGAACTCTTATTCTTTGCTCATTATTTTTGTCTGTTTTTACCACCAATTTATTTAGACATATAGTACTTTTCTTTTTATTTTCAAAAAGAGTTTACATGATTTTTTTTGTCTGCTACTATATTCTTGCCATTTTTTAAAACTTATTTTTATACCTTGAGATTCTCTCATTCTTTCTTTATCAATTTATTTCTAGTATTTAATGACATTCAAATATGTATCCCATTAAGACCAAAAGACAGGGGCTGGAGAGATGACTTAGCGATTAGGAGCACTGACTGCTCTTCTAGGAGTCGTGAGTTCAATTCCCAGCAACTACTTGGTGGACCACAATCATCTGTAATGGGACCAGATGCCGTCTTCTGGCATGCAGGTGTAAATGCAGCTAGATAGAGCACTCATATTAATATAAATAAATAAATCTAAAAAAAAAAAAACAAGACAGAAGCTGGAGAGAAGGCTCAGCAGTTAAGAGTTCTAAGGCTGCTCTTCTAGAGGACTGGGGCTCAATTTCCAGGATCTACATGACTGTTAACAATCTTCTGTAACTCCAGACCTAGGGGACCCTCTTTTGGCCTTCTCTAAGCAATGCACATGTATGATGTATAAGCATACATTCAATCAAATTACCCTCACACATAGTTATTTTTTAAGTATTAAAAACTGATTAATAGACCTAAGATGTTGAATGGATGTTTTGAGTGTGGGGCTCAGAGCTATAGCAGATTGTGTTAGCATACAGTTTGGAAAGTAATATTTGGGCATTAATTATAAATGACTTGGCTGAACTAAGTCCATGGTCACTAATAACTCCTGGAGTCATCACCATCGGTGGTCCACATTTGGCTTAGTCTGTTTCAGCACAGCATTGTAGAACTTCCTGGCATTATTCGGAGTACCTATCACAAGTGATTAAAATAATTTCTGTAACTTTGAGTCAGGAAATAAAAGAATGTTTAAAGAGATATTAACGGGTATGGATTTCTTTGTGCTCAATTTTGGTCTCCTGCTCACAATTCCTTTGTGCTCCAATTTTGGTAGCTATCTGCTTTCACACAGTAAGAAGGAGAAAGTGTCTTAAAAACAAAAGTACCAATAGGTACAAGACAAAACTATGATTTTTATCTGCTCTGTTGCAACATTAAAATCTAAGCGTTACCCTGTTTATATCTCTCATTAAAGAAAAATTTCTGACTACATTTCAAAAATTATACAGATTCCATTTTTGTAAGTGTTCTTTCATATTTGGGTATTTTGTTCAAACATTTTTCTCTCTGTTATTATTGTGGTCATTATGGTTGATATTGTAAAACTTATTAATATTCAACTCTAAATTTTATTAAGAACAACCCAGAAAAAAAATCTCTTCTCTGATTTCTCATGGTCTATGTATAAATATGATTCAATCCTACCTAGCAGAGCACAGTGATAAACTCTGAGGCCCTCTAACAAGTAGGAGTCCTGCCCTTTCACAGAGAATTATCTCACAAGTCAGTTGTTTATCACTCTATTAAATTTACTGATTAAGTATTCTTTAAGTGTACTTATGGAAGCAGGAATCAGAGAAAGGAATATCGTGTGGATATGGGCCCTTGGGGAATTATGGAGAGTCTCTGTAAGGATTTGGAGACTGTATTAGAAAGGGAAAAGAAGGATAATTCTAGCTTGTTTCAGTAACTCAAAGAGACCAGGGGAAGGACTGTTTAAATGTTGAGGAAAGTAAATGGAGAAAGCAGTCCATATGGTTTATTAACCATTCCTTCTGTAGAGGGGGTGTCTTAATATTGGTAGTGCATGCATCTTAAGCCTTAAAGCATTGAATTTATAATCTAAAATGTCACAGGAACCATTATAGATATTCTTCTTACTGAAATAAGTATATCAATGAGATACTGGTTAGTGGTGGAAATTTTTCAGGCATATATATTTTATTTAGCACATTGTGACAATACGTTACATATATTATACTTCAATGATGGCTCTACACTCAAGGACATACAGGCAGTACTATTTGCATTCAGCGGTGATTAGAAAGAAAAATCACAGACATGAAGTTAAGAAGGGGATGTGGGAGAGTCTGGAAGGAGATGTAGACAAGGAGTGGAAGTAGATATGACCAAAAACCACACACACACACACACACACACACACACACACACACACACACACACACACACCCCTCAAGGAATAAACAATCTAATTTAAAAATATTGCATTATAACAAAAAAATTCGTGTTCATAAAATCAGGAATATCTCAATTCTCCAATACATTTAGAATAGAGGAATGTGGAAAGAACTAAATAAGGAAGTCAAACAGCATTTTTCAGCGTTTACTTTTGTGTGTTTGAATTTGTCTCGCCTTCTTGGTGACTGGAGCACACATTGTCTTCTCGTGTGCCACAAAAGAGGCTTTCTGCTTTACTGCAAACCAGTAGCATATCCACCTCATTCATATTCCACCCAATGCATTTTAGGTTTAGTTAGATCTCAGAAATTCTTTGTGATCTCTGATGATTCCTGATTTCTCCCTCTCATGTTGCTTTTTATCGTCTGATAAACATGTTTCTGTGAGTTACTCATAAAAGAGCAAACAGCGTGCTGCCGCCTGCACACTCCTTTTCATCTGTTGGTTTCAGTGCTTTGGTAACCTGGCAATTTACACTCCCTCCCTGTAGGTAGCATTCAGACAACACAAAGGCATCTTCCACAACAGGCTTCTTGCTTTGTCATCCCTACAGAGTCTGGTGCTGAGATAACTCTAGACAAGAGGCCTTCCATCCTGTCAGAACTCTTGGACTCAGGAGCACCCTGCTGTGAATTTTTCATCTATTGTAAGAGGGCTTGGTGGTTGTTATTGCAAAACTCTCCACAATCATAAGAGCAGAAAAGTTTAGAAGATTCAGTGGTGATTAAGACTTACCAGAATGGGCTAATCATGAACAGCTATAAAAACAAAATGCCCAGTAAAACTTTGCCTTTCTTGCTGATGATGCCTTTATTGCATGGTCCATCTTAAAAAACAATCTACCCAGGTGAAGCATATCAATCAGTTAAATTCTGTTTCAGCAGTTGTATGTGTTCTGATGAGTGTTTAATTTTTAAAAAAAAATTTGGTTTGTTCCTAAGCAGAAAAAACAAACAAACAACAACAACAGCAAACAATAACAAAGAACCAGTTGCTATGTGTCTAAGGCTACTTGATTCTGGTGCCACTGCTCACACTGTCAGGTCCTTTAAGTCAGCAGAGCATGCTCTGCTCCCTGGATGCGAAGAGTTGAGCAGCTTTGCCTCACTGTGCTCTCCCTGCTGTGATGCTGTTTCAGCACAGGCCCATGAATGGTAACATTTCCCACTAGGTTCCACTTCTTGATGTATCCATACTCTCCCAATAGTGCCACCAAGTGAGTGCAAAACACATGGGCCCTTTGGGGACTCTGGCCCAAAGCGCAGCAGCTACTTTGTTTCTGATTTCTGGTGTAGCTTTGCTTCAGGATTAAATGGTACTTTCTATTTGTGGGTCATATTCAATCCCTGCATCTTGTTAAGTCCCAGGATTTCATTTCTGCCTCATAAAGCCAAAGTAAACTGAGCCGAAAGTGGTGGCTCATACCACACTTGAAAGGTTGAGGCAGGGGGATTTCTGTGAATTCCAGGCCTGCTGGGGCTATATTGTGAAAGGCTGTTTTGATGAGGATGATGATGATGATGATGACATAATGCTACCCGTTAACATGGGTGATTTGATAGGAGAGGATTTTCAGACTGGGAAACAAAGTCAGAACTTATAGAAAATTTATTGTTAGTCATAGAATTAAAGAGATCATTTAGGGAGAGAAAGGAAAAGCTGAATTGAATCTGAGTAGAAAAGACGGCACCTACCAGGGGTCCTACCCAGTCAGTGTGGCTCGCTGTCATTCCCCTGCAGAATTTCATTTTCCACCTATTACCCTGCAGAATTTCATTTTCCTCCCCTCCTGGAAAGGCAAATGGGACTTCTCAGAGTGGTGATTGTTCAAGCTCATTAATACTGTGATTTAGTAATAAGATTAATTAGCAAAATGGTAGAAGCCCTGCTCCATCCTGTGTGGCCACACAATGCCTTGAGTAGCGCTTTCTGTACTCTTTGCATGGGATAGAGAATTTAATATACATTAATTACTTAAATTATATTCCTTACATAATTAATACATACTAGCTTTCTGAGAAATGTTTGAGGTGAAACTTCACACTAATTAACTATGCAAAATATGCAAATTATCTCCGGGTAATCCTGTGATTATTAATGTTTGGCACGCCAATTTTAGTTAATTATAAAATTGGAACTTTAAAACCATCTATAAATCATTTTCGGTGGCAGGGAGGAGCTTTTACAAAAACCAAAACCATGTGTATATGAATATAGCCTTTATTCTGACTTTAGCATGTTATTGAGTCCCAAAAGTAGTTTTCATAAATATTTAATTTCTGAAAAACATAACCATTGACAGCAAAGGAAAAGTGAATGAAAGCTTTCCCCTGGGGATGGGCCCACTGAGCTCATAGGTATTACTGTGGCAGAGTTGAAATACATCATTCCCTAACAGGCTCTTTCCTAGGAAAGTATTTCCTCCTTTTGGAAATCTTTGGCTGTTCCCACCCTTACAGTATGCTTTTATTTCTTTTAAAATGTTTATATGGAATTATACATCTGACATACTGGAGGAATGAGAACTGTGTTTATTCTCCCACCTGAAACAATTTAAAAAACATGCAATTATATTTAACAAGTTTTCGGATATTAGACATCAGCGCGGATGCCATGAGAGAGGAGGAACATTGAGGTTAGCTCAGCGATTGCTCAGACATCTCAGAGAGGTTTCTGGATAGGAACTGAACCTGAGCAGAGTGCAGGGTTCACCGTGAGTTGAAACAGTGAGTATGTGTGTTTGGTGGGGAAGATCCAGAGAGCACAGAGGGTCCTTCCTGAGCATTCATCTACGTTCTGGTCAGCTCATCATGTGAAAGAACTACTCAAAGTGGGGATGGGGATGGAGAAAGCTCTCAGAAAGGAATGGGACAAACAGTTCTTGGAAATTATGTAAGGTCAAGATAAGTGTATATTCACTGGCCGTTAGAAAACAACTCATAATTCAAGGAATATTTTGCAGAATGCTCCACAGCAAATTGCCTTACAGTTGGAAAAACTAATCTTACCCTTAATGCTGTTTGGTCCTAACTCACGAGCTTGCAGCAAGTCTTAAATAGATCAATCTATTACCAAGGAGCTTTATGAAAAAACAAAGGTTACAAATATTTGGGAAAATATAGAACAGTAAAACATTTGGTATAAAAAGAAAAAAATGTCCAGAATCCAGAAACAAACAAACATCCTCACAAGACATGCAAGAAAGAAGAAAGCAAGATCCACAACAAAAATAGAAACAAATCAGTCAAAGCTGTCATTGCCTTCACCCAGTCCTGTGGCAGCCCTGGCAAAGCAGAGGCAATAAGAAGCTAGTCTTGTAATTCTAGCATTTCAGAGGCTGAAGCAGGAAGGTGGTGTGTTCCAGGCAAAGTAAACAATACAGAGAGACCCTGTCTCAACAAACAAAACACTCCCTCTGCCCCCACACAGCAGAGGGCTCACATGCTCTCTACGTGCTCACCTGGTCCAACCATGTTTATGAGCTAGCTACTCAGCCAGGTAGGGGCGATGGGAACTCCCCTATGTTCCTCTTAGACTTCAGCTTTGTTAGTTATTGACTATTAATTACTGACAGATATTGCTACCTCTACCACCCACCTGGTCAGTGTCTTTCTTACTGTTAATTATACTAAGTTCTTTTGTTCTCACATTTACATGGTCAGCTCCTGGCTTTAACATGACAGAGAAAGAACTCTATTACAGACTCTAAGGGAAAGCTGTAGTCCTTCTGGGTTACCTCATATTTACGTCCTTGTCTATAGGGTGGTCTCCTAAGTGAATGTTTCTTATTAGAAGCTACCCTTACTTACAATTTAGTATGATGCAATTAGCTGCATTAAAAGTGAGGGTACGAGAAAAGATAGTATAGTATGGACTTAAATCTGCCACTCAAGGGCTTCAGGAGGCAGAATAGGAGGTAAGTGCCATCACTAGCCCAGAGCTCTGCTCTGCTCTTCTCTGTCTAGTGTGGTCATCTCATACTCATCTACAGGGACTTTTATTCATCTTTCTCAGTATTTCAGATCTCGTGTGCTAATCTTTAATGCTTCTTTTAACTCTAGTTTCTTTTTTCACTCCAATATTGATGAGCAATTTGCAGTTGTCATCACGGACCCTTTGCCTGTACAATCTGCAGAACTAGCTCCTGCCCCATTACCTATCTGACAAAGACTGACTGTCTTTGTCATCGTTCTGTTGCTGTGAAGTGACATCACGACCAAAGCAACTTTTATAAAAGAAAGCATTTGATTGGGAGCTTGTTTACTGTTTCAGAGGTCAGTCCATCATCAGTATGACAGGAAGCATGGTGGCATGCTGGCAGTCATAGTCCTGGTGAAATAGCTGAGAGCTACATCCTGATTGGTAGGCAGTTGGGCAGACAGAGAGAGACAGAGAGATACATTGGGTCTAATTTGAGCTTTTGAAACCTTAAAGTACACCCCTAGTGACACACCTCCTCCAATAAGGCCACTTACTTCAACAAGGCCACACCTCCTAATCCTTGCAGCTAGTTCTTCAATTGGGTGCCAAACACTATTGGGGTCACTGCCATTCAAACCACTACACTGACCAAAGGCAGTGTTGTCAAAGACATGAGTCATCTAATACAATCGCCCTGAAAGACAAATCAAATGCCAATCAACATGTGATTAATAAGTGGTTATATATTAACACAGTGTAATGTGTTTCAGAAGTAAAGGAAAAATAAATTGATTTATTAACTATTCCATACAGATGAATTTCAAAGTAAGTATGAGAAACTGAAAGCCTACATTTTATATGATTTAATATATGATTTAATGTTAGAAGATAAAACAATGTGTAGTGAAATGGGCAGAAGTATCTTTGCTGGAGTGCAGGAGGGGAGGATGGCTGCATCAGTTACGCTTTTGTTGCTGTAATAAAATACCATGATAAGGCAACTTATACAAGAAAGAGTTTATTTTAAGCTTATGGTTCCAGTGGGATGAGAGTCCATCATGGAGGACAAGACTGTCAGCAGGCTGCAGACGAGACTGCCAGATGGGGAAGTTGAGAGCTCACATCTTCAAACTCAAGTACAAGTGAGAATCAAGTGCAAGGGAGAGGAAACCAGAGATGGCCCAAGGCTTTTATTTCAAACCCCATCCCTGTAGGATACCTCCTCCAGGGAGTCTGGGCCACCTAATCCTCCCCAGTCAGCACCATCAACTGGGGAGCAAATATTCAAATAGCTGAGCCTCTGGCAGACACTTTGATTCACCTCCCCTCCAGTGTTGGGTAAGCAGTCCGAGGGAGTTTGGGTGTTGATATATTTGTTCATTATCTTGATCATGGTGAGTTTCATAGATGTACATATTTCTAGTCCGCTAAAATTGTATATTGTAAACTCATGAATATGAAAATTTGTCCAATTATGTGAGCAAAGTTTTGAATAAGGAAAAAAAAAGTTGGTTCTTTTCAATTTAAATTATTTGGACATTTTGAAATTTTCAAGCAGACCAATAAGTGCCAATTTACTTTGAGATACTCTTTGACAATTTTGGGTGTCCTTGGCAGAATAGACATTAAAGTTATGTCAGTGATTACCTACTAATATTTTGGGGGTGTAATAAGTGCCTATCTTCAGGTTTGCTGCTAAGTATCTCTACTTGAATCTATGTCTCATATTATCTATAAATCATGTCTATTTTAAGTTAAAAATGAATTCAAATAGCTAATTGAGTGACTAAAGGAAGAATTTATTTTATTAATTTTTACTTATTATTGATAATATTGTCTATTTATGATGGTTCTATGCAATGATTTCCTGTGTCCTTTTTCAGTCAGACAATTTAAAATGTCATTTTCTGAATATTTATGAATAGAAATAAAAACCCCTGGTCCACCTCCTCATTGTCTCTCATTAAGAAACTGTCGGAGCTGCATAGCACTTGTCTTGAGGCAGTGAACCAGACCATGGACACAGAGGAGAGTTTTGTCTTAGATCCGTGGCTGATAAATTGTCACACCAAGTAATACCACTCAGCAATAAAAACAACTGATCCACATAACAACATGATTAAATGTCAGACCCTGTGCTATGTGGGTGAGCAAGCTCCACATACTAAACACAAAATGACTACATTTGTATTTCATTCTGAAAAATTAAACTCTGGGTTAGGCAACAGAACAAATGGCCATCAGAAATTAGAATAAGGACCGTCTCTGGTTACACAGGATTGATAGGAAGGAAATCTTTGGGCTATAGGAAGTGCTTTGTGTTATATGTGGTGACAGAAAATTCTTTTAAAGTTCTTATGTTCTCAATGAATATGATTTTGAATTAACAAAATACAGTTAACAAAAATGTTGAACTATTTCTATTATTCAAGTTGTGATTCAATAGACTTGTAGTTTTTCATGATAATAAAAAATGTACTTAGTTTAGGGATTATCTTGTCTTCTTATAGGTGACATAACTTGTTAGTGTGATCATTCAATCTCTGGTGACATTTTACTGACAGGCCCAGATGCTGCCATTTACAACCACTGCACTCCATTAGCTTGGCAGTTTATTTATGTTTTAGAACCATTACTCAGAGACTATGCTTTGTTATCTGGTGTTCATACCAGCTTGGAATCAATCAATTCTTGGGAAATTAGTTTTCCCTAAAGCTATAAAACCTACCTCTTTTAGTACAGTAACTATCAAAAAGTTTAGTTAAAGAATAGCTAGTAGCTTATAAACTGAAATATGGGGTTTTCAGATACTATACATACATGCAGTATAATACTATGTAAAATCTGTTTAGTGGATACGTGCATTTGTAAAAAGTGTAAGTCAAGAAGACTATTTTATATTAACATCTTATAGTTATTGATAAATTTAAGCTCTTCTAATTTTTTTTTCAGTTCTGAGAATCAAACGCAGGGCTTTACCATATCCCATGCCAGTGCTCTATACTAAGGGCACACCGAACCTAGATGGTCCAATATTTTATTTTGATTTAATATGCATTTTACTTTTTAATGTGTCATGTGGATACCAGCAGAGGCAGGGGGCATTAAATCCCCTGGGGCTGGAGTTACAATAACCTGATATGGGTATTGGAAACTGAATTTAGGTCCTTTATGTGAGCAATAGGAGATCTAACTGATGAACCATCTCTTTAGTCCCAAGATGTTCCAATCTTATAACAAGAAAAAAAAAAACAGATTTGAAATACTTAGTAAAAATAATGAAGCATCTGCTAATGCAAAAATAAATGCAACTCTTCTAACAGGGAGATTTTGATAAATAAAAATGTCTAAGGACTATAGCTTAGCTACTATGGCATCCTTTCAGAAGCAGTGCAATTCTTGATTGCAATGATCATGTGGAGCCACTACAGAATACAACTCTGACAGCAGGAAGCTACTCAGCCCAAGATCTCACAGATACAGTAGAAGATTTGGAAATAATTAAACTACTTTTGGGGTACAGTGGTGGTAGATATCCTTATATAATAGGCACTTTGATGTAGAAACAGGTGACATTTTAATTAACTTACTAACACTCTATTAGTGAGGACTGCCTGGAATGTTGTGTTGAAGGAAATCTGAAGTCAAGATAGGGTTTGACATGAAAACGATATCATGTTTGATTATTAGTGTTGCCAGTGACTCATAAAGTGAAGTTTTGTATACCGTATGTTTGCATCAGCGTGGTCTTAATTTCTATTCTTTTTGCTGTATTGAATAAAATATCCTGACAAAAGCAACTAAGGGGATGAAAGGGTTTATTTTTGGTTCACATTTCAAGGGTATAGTGCGACACAGTGGGGAAGTTGAGGCAGCACAAGCTTGAAGCAGCTGGTGGTATTGTACCTGGGAATCAGAGATGGATTAACACTGCTGCTTAGTTCCCTTTCTCTGTTTTAGTAGTACAGGATCCAACCCAGGGAAATACATCACTCATAGTTGATAAGTCTTCCCATTTCAATGAAATTCAGATAGTTTCCTATGGCTTATCTCCCAGGTGATTCTAGTGTCTGTTGATAATAAACACTAACCAAAAGGACACTCTTTCTCCTAGTCTTTCTTGAGTGCAGGCAACTGACTTGGTGTTCCATTTAAAGTTATCTGAGGTAGTCTCAACAGAGGGATTGTTCAGTTCAGATTGGTCTGTTTGTAAGGGGTTGCATGATTAACAATTGACGTGAAAGGGCCTAGCCCACTGTTGGCAGCACCATCCCTAGGCAGGTGGGCATGGAATGTGTGAGATTGCTATCTGAACATAAATCTGTGAAAAAGCCAAAGAGTGAGACAGCAAGTATTCCTCCATGGTCTCTGCTTCAATTTTTCCTTCAGTTCCCATCCCGACTTCTCTCAAGAATAGATTGTGACCTAGAAGTGTAGCCAAATAAACCCTTCCCTTTCCAGGCTAGTTTTAGGTCAGAGTATTTTATTACAGCAACAGAAAAGCAATGTAGAACACTAGGCTACAACAATCAAATTCCACAGGTACTCTGGCTGGAGCTGGCAACTGATGAAAGCAGATTTAAAGATGTGAATGGCAACAGTGGATGCAGTACAGACCCCAGAGCAAAAGGGCAGTAGACGCAGAAGCAACATTGTGTTCCCACAAGGGCCATGGTGACAGTGGCAGCAATGATACATGTGTCATTCAGAAACCAGTGGTGGCAGCAGCAGCAGCAGCTGCATCTCTAAGAGACTCATCTGGGCTGTAACTGTGCCTGCGCTTATTGTTTGTGACCAGCTTCCTTTCTTACATACTTCTTATGCATCTGTTTTTTTCAAGCCATGCAAGGGTCCTATAGCAAATAGACTATGTTTTCAATTAGTGTTCTTTTCACCTAATGAGCCAGTCTCAGTTTCTCTTATCTTCAGCTAAGAACTTTGGTTAACAAATGTATGATGGCATTAGTGACAAAAGCCCTTTGCTTCTTCCCACTTGCTTCATAGAGGATAGCTGTCTTTGTTTACTTGATTATAATAGAAAGAGTTTCTGGTATGTTTTCTGAAATATGTACATTTATATAAATTCTCAATATCTCAATGTGGTTTCTTCTGTAGCTGAAATAGTGGAGTGGATAAAACTTATGCCTTTTGATAAACAGAGTGACATATTTAGAAATTGGAACTAAAAGTAGAAAATCAATCTTCAGGATCATAAGTAGCATGAATCCCTTTTGTCATAAGTTTTAGTGTTAAACACAACCTCTTCTCACATCTATACTTCAACATCATCACCAGCATTTCCTGTCCTCACTCCAACACCATCTCCATCATTTCCCCTCCTCACTCCAACATAATATTCATCTTTTCCCCTCCTCACTTCAACATCAGCTCCATCATTTCCCCCCCTCACTCCAACACCATCTCCATCATTTCCTGTCCTCACTCCAACATCATCACCAGCATTTCCCCTCTTCACTCAAACATCAACACCATTATTTTCCTGACAGTTCCTCAGCAGGTAAATAACTGCTCCCTGGTTCCTGTGTGCATAACACACCTACAAATTATCTCCTGAATAAAGCATTCAAGGGCATCACTTTAGGGAAAATGATTTTCCAATCTATATTATTTTGCTCTCAGCCACCTCAGGGTACATATGCTAGCACTTCCCTTGTTGCTTTAATGGCCTTTTGTTTTCAACATAATACATTTATAAAGTACTTGAGAGCTTTATACAATGTATCTTGACCACACCCTCTTCCCATCCCTCCCAGATCTACACTCCCACCCCTGTGCCCTCAAAAAAATCAACCAAAACCATAATCAAAACAAAACAAAACACAAGCAAAAACAAGAAAAGAGAGAAAGAAACAGAACAAAACAAACAAAAACAAACAGAAGAAAGAAAGAAGGGAAGAAATAAAGAGAAAGAAAAAGAAAAAAAGAAAGAAAGAAAACAAAGACAGAAAAAAAGAACAAAAAAATTAAGTCTAGTTGGTGCAGCCAGAGCATGTATCATGGACATCACCATGGTTTTTGGTGGCAGCAGGCAGTATGGATCATGGACATCCATATGACCTCTGGCATCTGCACAGGTCATGAACACCAACATGTATTCTGGAAGGAGCACTGATCTCAGATATCAACATGGTTTCTGATGGTACAGTGAATCACAGCCATTGATGTGGTCTATAGGTTCAACAATCACGGACACAGATCAGAGACATCATCGTCTTTTCCAGTGGTCTCAGGAATTGAAGACATCAACATGGCCTCCAGCAGCTTTAAGGCTCACTGACATCCCTTTGGTTTCCTGCAGCAGCACTGATCACTGACATCAACCTTGATTCCAACTGTAGTACTGATCACAGACATCAACAAGGTCTCCAGCAGCAGCATGGAGCAAGGACATTAACATGACCCTTTTAGTTTTTACTATCATAACTACAAAGACTCTAAGAGATTTTGCCGTTGCTGTTCTCTCTGCCTTCTGACTCTATTTCCAGATTTTTGTAGAACTCATCTGATCACTCAGCTGGGATTCCACAATGAGGTTGTCCTTACCATTCTTTCTAATTCGCTTCTTATTCTCATAATTCCTTTCTTACTTTCCTTTTAAATTTCATCTTCATTATCAACATCTGCAATCACTCATTTATTTGTTCATTTTTACTTTTGTTCCTCATGAGAAAAAAATTTCCCTATTTTCCTCGTACTTTTCCCATGAGCCTCATGGGAGGTAGAAACTCAAATATCTTATGTGTTTGTGCATTTACTGTTACGGTTACTGTTGTTTATGCAACAGTACTGTAAGTGCCCAGAAATATCTGTGGCACATTGTAACAAAGGAATGAAGCATAGTACTTCATAGCCGTGTGCTGGGGATTAAAGAAGAATGTCATTAGAACCTCATATTTTGCTGCTGTTTCAGTTTGTTTATTGCAGTGGACTCAAATCTCAAATAGGACATCTGTGAGCTACTTGTGTGGCTGCAGCTTGTACCTAACAATCTGAAACGTCTATGCACCAAGTGACTGCATAAAATTAATCACGGCTAAACACAATTTAGAGAAGAACAAAATTATGAAATAAGATTTGGACATGAACTTGAAACTCTCACAAACATTAGGAATACCTTTGGAGGCTTGACTCCTCAATGTATTAAGTTTGCTAGGCCTATGTATAGTATTTTGTACGAATGGCTCGACAAATTTTCTGGAATCTTTATATTAAATCATGGACAATTTAAACTGTTTTAAGTCATAGTTAATGTTTTCCTGGTATTTATGACTCTTACAGAGATTCAGCTCAGCAATCCATTTATCACCGTTTATCATGAACGTCCAGGTCAGTGTGATTTACTCGCTTCTGAGAATATGTGTTATCTGTTGGTTGGTTCAAGTCAATTAAATTGGGAGCACTGTTATATAAAAATGTGGAGTTTTTTTTCAAAGAAAATGACATATTTCCTGCCATCAAAGAGTCTGTCAGTTCTAACATTAGTACAAATCAGGTCTCTTGCTGAATATGACATTTGGTATCCTTCCATCTGAATCAGTCTTCATCTTAGCATCCACGGCTGATAAAATAAAGCTAATAATATCACTGTCAGGAAAGAAGTGAAGAACAGTATGGCAATGTTTAGGGCTGGAACACGCTCGTGAGCTGCATATTAGCTGCATGCCTTCTGGGATGCTTTGGTTGTGTGAAACAACAAACAATGAAATTAGAATCTATTCTACTTTCGTTAGAGTTGAAATCTAATAGAGGGCAGTATTTACTCAAGTTTTTTAAAAAATTGGAGTTCTACAAAATGAAATACTTAAGTTAATAAAAATAATCAAATCAGCAAGATGAGTAGAAAAATATCCATGTACATAATGTGAATAAAACTTGACATCTCTTCACTCTACCACCTGGGGATTCCTCACATAGATACAATTTCTTTTCGAGCTGTCTCTGACAGTGTTATGATCACTTAAACTAATTTGGGTGTAATTTTGTCTTTGGAAGCATGAGGCAGATATGATCAATTTTCAAGACAGTAGTATAAGTTGTTCCCAGAAATACCAGTAGGAGGATAGCTAAGTGTGCTGGATATAAAAGAACTCTGCCTTTCCTCTTGGCAATCTCTGTTAGGTATTCTGAACTACAACCAACTCTCCTTAATTCATGCTATCTATCCCGGTATGTAATGTTTTCTGAAAGCGTCACACTTCTGTGCCTCACACTTGCCTCAAAGTTTATTTTGTCTTATCCAAATTGCACATACTCATGTGTACATGAGCACATATACATAATCTGCCACAGTGCTGTTGGGCCCAGAAAAAAAAAAAAAGACTTGTTCAGATCTTAACTTCAAAGAGAATGTAAATAGAGACTTTATAGATCTTGCTTTCTTAAATTCCATCTCCAATCACACTACTTGGTGCTTATATGTCTATAAATATATGGACATACGTGTTTATTCACCACTCAGTAAGACATGCCCTTGATTTCTCTGGACCTAAGAAAGAAGGATGGAAATGAATTTGGCTCTTACTTTACAATATTAGGTACAAATGGTGATTTAATATTTGGGGGAAATTTTTATTTTTAGAGCAGGTATAATTAACATCAAACTATAACAGAATGTGGAAAATTCCCAATATAGTCCCTGGCAGACAGCAAAATTGTATAGTTTCTTCACTACAACATCTTCACATTCCAGAATATTGTTATAAATAATGAACCTATGTTGATGCTTTGTTACCACGGCTCCTATTATGTTCATCTTGGTGTTCTATGTTCTGTGAGTTTTGAACATTTCATAATGATATCTTTCATCCATTAAAGTGTTGTCCATGGGTTGGGAGATGGCTCAGTCAATAAAGTTCCTGCCATACAAGCACAAAGACCTGAGTTCAGATTCCTCAGAATCTGCATGGTTATGTGTATCTCTAACCCTAGTTCTGCATGAGAGTGGTAGACACAGGCATAACCTTGGAGCTTTCTAGCCATGCAGCCTAGCCAATGAGTATGTGTTAGAATAGCTGAGGAACTTGTCTCAAAAGATATGATGGAGCTCAATGTGGAAGACAAACACTCCACATCAGTCTCTGGTGTCTATATGCATGCATGAGAAAACACAAACACACACACACACACACACACACACACACACACACACACACACACACACACCCACACATATTGTATAGCAATTGGATATCTTCAAGTTTATAAAAAACTATATAAAGTAGCATTTCCTTTCAGATTTTCTGTGAAAATGCTTCTGGTTTGCATGATATTTGGCTTTCTGAACCAGCCCTCCTTGTCTGCAATGCACTTTCAGATCAGATGATTTCACACATGTGTAATGGCTTTGTTGCCTCAAGACCTCATGGAAAATGGTTTTGGGGACACTGTGAACTGAAGCTGCTCGTGGATAGGAAAGTAATCCTCTCCCTTTAGCATCACTGTGCACGTGCATCGTGTGACAGTCATCTTGATGCTTCTGGACAGAGCCTCAGGGAGCTGATTTCAGCTTCAGAAACCTACAGTCTCAAGTGATTTGTTTGTAACTTAGAAATGACTCCCGGCATGAAGCCCTATCCACCCTCAACGTACTATGCGGTCATTGAATCTACCAGACTTCCTGTGTGAACTTGGCCACTTTTGGGCTCTAGAGCACCATTCCAGTGTACACAGAACCACTTTATTGACCCAGTGATTCTTGTGGCAACAAATATCTGTGGAGGTGAAGGAATCTGTTTCAGAACAAAACAGCTAAGTGACAGCAAAGGTTCCACTAAGAACTCAGGATCTGGAACATTCATTTCTACTATTTGGTATTTATAATCTGCTCTATGATGTGCTGAATTCCATGTGTCAAAGCAAGCACATAAAACAAAATGTATTTTTGCATAGGAATTTTGCATAGGAATAGTACTCCTGATTAGTAAACACCAGACAAGGAGAGGAAGAAACATGATCCACTTGGGAAGAGAAAGCCCAGAGGAATTGTCCTATGTAATCCTTTTCATGTCTGCTACACACTTAAGAAATCCTTTAATACGGCTGCCCTTGCTGTTGTGAATTCCATATGCAGTGAGTGCACCAGCAAGCCATTTAGAGGGCTCAGGATTCTTTCAAATTCTATTTACTTAGAGACACACATGCCTGTGTGTGTGTGCATACACACACACACACACACACACACACACACACACACTCATACACACACACACACACACATTAATCTTTCCATTCCAACTGAACTATAAATGTGACCAATACAGCTGTACACTGAAGACCAGAATGAAAGAATGGCTTAAGTCTCTGAAATCTGCAAGGGAACTTAGGCAAACCAACTAAAATTATTCTATTGGAATTTAGCCCTGGCATGAGCAGAGACACCATCACCCCAGGGAGGATGGCAAGGAAGTTTTTGTAAGAAGATATAGTAAATCATTGGTTTCTTCCTTTGAAAAAAATTATCACATTTGAATTATTTGGGATAGTGCAAGAGTTCATAGCTATTCCATCTGGTCATAGGATTTCAGCATTGCAGAAATAGACAGAAGCTAACAACTTCACTGAGCCAAAGGGTACAGCATCCCTCAGCGTTTTACTCCAGCATGTATAGCAGATGGATGTCTAGACTGTTTTCGAATACCTCAGGGACAAAATTCTACAGAGTTTTAATTATGATGAGCATTTCTAGAATATATCAACATGCTTATACATGATTTCTCTGCTTCATATGGCAATAGTGAGGATAAGATTAGATAACACAAGCAAAATGTTGAGCATGGAGTTTAATACATTTTGACTTCCTTTGCTCATAAAACCAAGAAAAAAATTCTAGACAGAGTAAGTTAGCTGCATGTGTATTGTATTGTTTTCTAATAGACTCTAAGCAAGTGAAACAAATGAGATTACAATCTTTTCTGCACTCTTGACACATATTTCAAGGTGTTGGTGAACAAGTCCTTTTTGTGTATCAGCATCCTAAGTTTTGAAATATTCCATCTAGAAAAGAGCCCTATTAAGGCTCAGAAGACTCACAAAGTAAAGAAAAGTCCCAAGTCTCACAAAGTGCCTCAAACTAACAGATCCACAAGGCCCCTCCCCACGGTTATAAAACAGTAAACAATTGGTGGGAAGGGAGAGTCTATGACTTGTGGAGCTTCCTGCAATTCATTCACACAGGGAAGTGCTAGAGATGCAGCATTTATGCTTCTCAATGGTACAGCTAGATGCATTTGAGTCATCCATGCTCCCATAAGCAACAACCCACTCACACTCCTATAAATAACACCAATAAGCTTGTAGTTCCATCAAGGTGGACTTGGATGGAATTGTTTCTTTGGTCTGTAATTGGGGCTCTGTCTGAAGTAAGAAGACATTTGCTCATGTCTTCCCTGGAAAAGTCACACAACTGTGAGAAAACGTATAAAACGGATATATGAAAACAGAGATTGTGGGAAAGAAGAAGAGAAAGAAGGAGGAAGAGGTGGGGGAAGAGGAGAAGGAGGCAAAGAGGAGAAGGAGGCGAAGAAGGAGAAGAAAGAAAATAAAAAGAGGAGGAGGAAGAAGAGGAGAAGGATGAGGAATAAAGGGGAGGAGGAGCTAAGTTGATTGAAGGGGGAAAGGAGAGAAGAATACCAGATAGAACATCAATGATACAACAAAGAAACAATGATGTAGTTTTGCTGGCATTTGATAGATGTAAATGCTTTTAGATGATAGCTTAAAAAGATATTTGATATCATAGGCCTTACTGGCTTTTGAAGAAGGAAGCCCTACCATCCAGTAACTGAAGAGAACAAACAGAACTCTGTTTCTGTCTGTCTGTCTGTCTTACTGTTTCTTAGCGTGTGTTCAGTTTTCCATGCTGCTCACTGTTGACACCAAGTTACTTTTATAAGAAGCAGAATACCAGTTATCCCTTCACTACTAAGAAGCACTCTCTAAAGATGATGGACTTGATGCCCTCAGCATTGCCTTATAAGGAAGGAACGGAAACTTCCTGCCTGCTTCCTTGTGCATGTGTGTGTCTGTTGGCAGATGGGGATTGTAAGGCTTTTCCCAGAGTATAGAGCTGTGGAAGTGAGGCTAAGGTAAGAAACATTTTCTGTTGTCAGGAAACATTTTCCATATCTGGTTCAACAAGGTTTTCTCCAGAGCTGTATTTGCTGTATTGTTCCTAATGGTGGCTCTGAATAGGAGACTCCTATAGCTTCTGGGATAGATGGCAGGCAGCATTAAAAGTCTGTATAAAGAGAAGTCTTTCCTCCAGCTTTGGGGTTCCTAAGCAGTACAATATTCCTTCTACTTTCAGAGAACTATTGTGCTTGTTTATGATGAGTATTGTGAAAAAGTCTTTTCTTTTTTAAGATGGCTCATCCACCAAGGGCAGGAATTCTATGACCTGACCCATCTTGTGAAATTCTCCTGGACAGACCTGGATGCCTGAGACTTGACTCTGTCATGCCTTCCTCTTTCAAGCCTATTATGAATTAGCCAATCGTGTCCAAATTTGAGGGTAAGCTCCCACCAATGAGATGAAAAACAGTCACCACCTGTGTTGGAATAAAAACTAACTTTCTACCTTGGGTGTCTGCTAACCTGGGTTGTGTCTCTGTAACTGTGAATCTCTTTGCAAAAGTAAGTTGCTATGCTGAGTTACTTCTGTTTTGTTCTTCGATCTCTTTGTGTGAAACTGCAAATATTCTTTTCCAGCAGTATCCAAAATTCTGTTGTGAAAGAGACCTGGGAGAAAGAATGCTACTCCATCCATCTTGATGCGCTGTTAAGTTCTCAGGTGTTCCTTACTACATTAAATTTATATAAGGACGTAAGTATATATGCAGGTTTATATATGAGAACATGCATTTGTACACTATAAAATAAGTGAATATATGATGAAATGCAACACCTGCTACATAATTAAAAACCTGCATCATTCCAGACATTCACCATGTTAGGACTTACATAAATCATGAAATGAAATTTTTAAAACAACTCTACATTTTCTATGTGAACTAACAGAGTATCAAGAGGTGACATAACTTTCTCAAGACCACAGGGGTGGTCAAATTCCAGATATATTCCCCAATACAGTCTAATTTCAAAGTCACACCAATAGGCTCTAAGGAACACTAAATATTATGTCCTAATTGTTACTAATTAAAGATAAAGTTCAGCAAATTAGAAAGTAGTAACATCTTATGTAAAAACGTGCATACCTACACATGTCATTCATGTATAGCAACTATCTGTGTAAATGTTATTCATGTGTAGTATCTATCTGTGTAAATAAACATGGAGGGTGTGTGCTCAATTTTTGCCTTAGTAGAGCATAGAGTTAACATATAAAGCTGAGTTGAAGTATTCAGGAACCAACCATATAAAATTCAGGTAGAAGGAACATCCTAGAAAAAACAATTAATTATAAGAAATTAGAAAAAGGGTCACAAATGAGTCAGTGGGAAAAGGCACTCACTACTCAAGTCCTATAACCTAAGATCATCCCCCGGAACCCATGTAAAAGTGGGAGACGCTGGCTCCATATGTCTTTTGACCTCCACATGCATGCATGACGTGTACACACTCCTATATCATACACACACAATAACAACAGCAACAACAACAATAAATGATGATAATACTAACAATAATAATAGTCTTTTCAATTTGGAGAGAACAACATGAAATAATAAGAATCATTCAAAACTCATATAAGGACTCTTCTATTTAGGATGAAAATATATAAATACTTTCTGTTCTAGGTTCATGCTCACACTCATATTTCCAGAAATTCCTCTCAACACTCTGATGATCCTTTTGCCTTATACAATGTAAGGTGATAACCAAAATTTACTTACCAACTTTCTCCAGATTAAACTTTTCATTCGTTTTAGGAAAATTCTATTTCCCATTCATTTGAATGATTTTAAGGTTATTTTTTTGCATTTGTATTTGTGTGTGTGGATCCATGCATGTGAATGCATGCACATGCATGTTCACATGAGTGTATATATCATAGCTGTCATAAGAAGGCATTACATCCCCTGGCACGGAAGTTACAGCTTGTTGTAAGATACTCTAACATAGGTGCTGGGAATGGAACTCAGGTCCATTGGAAGAACAATTGACAGCCAAACCCTAAGAATGTTAAAAATGTGATGTGTCTTTTACTCCAGTGTTCCACCGTATCTCCAGTTAGAAGATGGTTTGATCCTACGTGTGTTCTATAGTGCAGCTGAGAACTTAGTATCAAACCTGCCTTCTCCCTCTCTATCAAGTCTGTCCTCATATCCAATTCATCCTCAACTTTAATCATTTCCCCTCCATTTATGTGCCTGCATCCACTCATTGCTTCCACATCCACTGGCAACCTCTAATCCAAGCTACAATCACGTTTTGTTAATGCCCACCTTTCAAGGAGATCTACAAGCTTCCATCTGGCAGCTGTCAATTAACCTTTAAAAGTAATTAAGTGCATGTATGTCAGTGCTGTCCTTAGAAATCCCCAATGGATAGCTCTTAAGATAAAGAAGGAATTTCAACAGTCTGTTTAAAACTACTCTGAACACTCTTGTCTTTCTCTCTATGCTGTAAGCTTCTCCCCACTGATTAAGCCTCACTTCCTCTATGAATTCCCTACTCATGCACTTTCGTCAGACTCACTGTCATTTCAAGAATCCTATCAAAGGAATCTCCTGTTCAGAACTTTGAGATCTTCTTGAACCCAAGATATCTTAATTTCTTTATTAGATTATTAAAAGATATTTTGACTTCTTTAAAATGATTTGTTTATTCATATTTTATATATGAGAGTGTTCGATACTCTCATGTTGTTGCACACTCACATTGTGCATTCTGTGCCTACAGAGGCCAGAAAAGGGCAGTGGACCCTCTGGATCTGGAGTTACAGATAGTTGTTAGTTGCCATGTGAATGCTGGATTCTATTAGAGAAACACAAACTAGATTTGACACACATGCACAAGGGAATTGAGCAGGCCTATCAGACCTTTACCACTGCTGATTTTCTGGGTCAGTGCTGTTCCCACAAGCATAGCTGCACATCCACTCTTAAGCTACTGTAATCATAGTTCTCAGTTGAACTAATTGGCCTTTTGATACTGTGCCATGATTAGCAAAGTCCCAGAATCATCCATCTCCTTGATTATACAGTGTACAAAAGGCTGTAGTGGTATGAAGGAGAGATGTTCCCCCATAGGCTCAGATATTTGAATACTTGGTCCTAACAAAGTTCTAAAATCTTCCACATTCCTCCAAAACCCAACACACTTAGGTTTTTTACAGCAGCTCACAGTCTGGTACCTATTTCTCTGTACTTCTCTGATGCCTACGATACCATATTGTATTGATTATTATGATACCAAAATACCATGATGAAAGGCAACTTAAGGAACAATGAATTTATCTTGACTTATGGTTCTAGAGGGAGAGTCAATGTTGGTGGGGGAAACAAGGGAGCAGGCAACAGGAGCAAGAAGCTGAGAGATCACATCATCAACTAAAACCAGAAAAACGAGAGGGTGAACTAGAAGTGAGGCTAAGCTGCAAACTCCCAGAACACACTCCCAATGACCCACTTCCTCCAACAAAACTCTACTTCCTAACGGTTCATCAACCTCCCCAAACAGTGTCAACAATTAGGGACCAAGTGTTGAAATATGTGGGCTCATGGGGGACATTTCTCATTGAAATCAAAACAAAAGTCATTGATTTAGAAACAGATTAGTAATAAATCTACTATGTCTGTGAGGATTTACTGGGTTGTTTTGATGACAAAAGACCTGTGTGCATTATTTATTTATATGTGTGCTTGCATGTGTGTGAATGCTCAGGTATGTGTAAGTGCACATGTGTGTGTGTAGAGGAATGCATGTGCATGTGGAGGCCAGAAAATGATGCCAGCTATTATTCCTCAGGCCTTGACTACCTTTTGTCATTGTTATTTTTGTTTTGTTTAAGATAGGGCCTTTCACTGGCCTGGAACTTTGCCCAGTAGGTTAGGCTAGCTGGCCTGTAAGATGGGGGATCCACCTGCCTCTGCTTTCCCATCATTAGGATTACACATGCATACAGCCATGCTCTGCTCTTTTTTTTCTTCTTCTTCTTTTTCTATTTTTACATGGGTTCTGGGGTCAAACTCAGGTCCTTATAATTGTATGGCATGAGCTTTGCAAATTAAGATATCTCACACTCCTTAGAGTTCAAATGTCCTTCCTCTGTGTGTGGAGCTGGGAATTGAACCCATGAGCTCATGCACACCCAGGCAAGTATTTAACCACTGAGTTACATCTCTAGCCCCTGTATTTCAAAGACAGTAATGCCTCATGACATTATCAATGTTCAAAATAACTATTTTAACTCTTGAAAGATTAAATTCATAAATATAGCTTTTAATCAATGTGGAATAATTAATTAACTAATAGTTGCTTGGAGATTGTAGACTGGGTGGCAATGGGTGGTAAATAGGGAGCATAAAAAAGTAGAGCCTCTTCTAGCATGGAATGAGAATTCACAATGAGAATGGAGAGTGTGAGTAGGAGATCAGGAACTCCGGAGAACTGGGTCTCAGAAGAACCCAGATAAACAGCCTTGATCCAACAGAGCCATTAGTCATCAGAAAAGGAAGCGTTGATGACTACATGATCCTATTCTAGGCTCATCTTCATAGATCTCAAGATAAGTTGGAAATTTTTCTTTCATGAAACACTGTAATAGTATGTGCCAAGGTAACCAGGGTAACAAACATTTATTTAAAAAACACTGAAAAGGGGACCAGAGTGTGACTTAGCGGTATATGCTTAGCATGCATATACTAACACTCTAGGCTTAATCTGTAGAACCACAATTTAAATGGTTTTATAATAATAATTATTATGATCATAAATATTATTTAAAATTTTATAGTGGAAAAAGACTATCTCAAATATACACGGTGAACAACTTTGTCATAAGTGGGGCTCTATTGTCTGTACTTGGACATAGGAGATGCTCAGATAAGCGTGCAGGACAGACTCCTACAACCACCGCAGCTGTGTGGTGGTCAGTGGCCTCTGACCACCTGGAAGGCTAGTCGGGAAGCTGCTGTCTTCAGGAGCTCGTATAGAGCATATAGGTCTACGGGTCGGTGCAGCACTGTGGATGCCTAGCGCCACCTTCTGACGGGGCAACTTGGGGGATGCTTCCCGGGAGATCTCAGAATTATTTGTGGCCAGGTGTACGGAGTTAGGGACGCATGTGCATGCAGTGGGCTGGCAGAGCAATATGAGAAGAGGCTTTTCATAGGTTCTTTTCCCCCATCTTGAACAATTCACATTATGATAGAATAGAGTGTTTAAAATTCTTCTTAAATCGTATTCTTCTCCTCGGTGGATATTCACAGCCATCCACCTGTGCATATTACACATTTCACGTACTTATTGATAACCATGAATTTTCTTTCCGAAAGTAGAAGCAAACTTATTTTCCCATGTGGCTGAACATATGCCGTTCATGCCATTCTCATGTTTTTTGTCAGGTGTCAGTAATCTGCATTTATTCTTCTTAAGCTTCCATCTCTGTGATTTTATTGAGAAAATTGTTCTCTGAGCCTCAAAACAGCAACACGTCTGTTACAACGGCCATACCTGCTGTAGAAATTGTTAGTTACTAATCATTGACCATCGTCCCTTCTGGTTCTTACTAACTGAGAAACAGAATCAAGGGATTAAGCTGAGAACGCGTTCCAGAACTGACTTTAGCCTGCCTGACTCTGAGGTCAGTCTGTACCTTTTTTGGCTTCTCTGAATAGAAGCTTCCTGGCTGCCAGAGATGCACTCTACACTCTTAGACAGAAAATGTCAAGCAGAGCAAGCACAGAAAAACAGGATATGCCATGGCTTTCTTTGGTTTGGTATCCAAGAGGGTGATGGGATTGCAAGTCAGACCCTCGGTACTTAAGGCAAGTGGACTCCAGGCATACATGAGGAAAGGCAGAAACATTTGGCAACACAGCATTTCATTGTACTGACCCTGTCTCTCTTAGCACAGTATATAGACAGTAAACTCCCCAGGAGCTTGCCAGGTAGGCATGTTTCCCTCTGCTTCTTTGTGTGTTCAGTCTGCCTTCTATGCAAGAACTAAGACAAATAGAAATCAGAAAAGGATCATTCTTCCCCAGAACCATTGGGTTTCACACAATGGTTTCATTGCCAAGCCCATGGGCAGCCCTGGCTGAGGCTGAGGCTCTTCAGAGGAAGGACTGAAAAAGCCTGAGGGGAGAGGTACTACTTGCTTCTCTTTACACTCTCTGCCATTGTTTCTGTAGGACATCCAGGAAGTTCTGATTCAGCTTAAACAAACCATCACACAGCATAAGCCAAAGTTCATTCCTTACTCAGTTTCCATCTTTGAACTCTGCCCATCTATACTGTCAAATACTTTTCTTGAGAGTCCACCAAAATCCAACACAAAGCGAGAGTGTGCCAGTAACCTAATAAAACGTCCTAAGATGTTTCAACATATAACATAATGAACTTGGATCCTCCTGTTACACTGTTAAGAAGAGACCAAAAAAACAAAACCTGATCACCACTCACTAAATTTTAAGAAATTAAAATTTAAAAAATTCCTTCCCCCTCCCTATTTTTGGCAAAAAATTCACTTCTATGGAATCTGGATTCTTTTGGCAGCACATTGGCCACTCTTTGACAAACTGAGTACATCAACTTCAGGTTTTAATTACTCCAATTTCAGTTCAGTCAGTTTCCAGCCTCATCCCGTGTGAAGTGTCATCAAAGAATGCAAAGGTCCAATACGATTTCTGTGCTGAGCTCTGCTGCAGATCTCACTAGTTCTATTTAGAACAGACAAAATAACCCAGTTTCCCGACAGCGATTATCCCTGTCCATATTTGCCAGCACTGAAACACAGCCCAATGAGAGAACCTGTGGGTTCCAGCATTACCAGGACGCCTGATAATCTAGGTCAGGGTATGCGGAGACTTTAACCTGGAACATCAATTCATTATGAGAAAGTCTCTATTAAGTGGTCACTTGTGACATTGCTTCGATACGTTTGCAAAAACCAGAAATTTGTTTTGATGGCTTTCCCAGCCTCCAAGGCATCTTTGAAACTCTCTCCTTTCACTTTCCATTCATTTCACAGTGTTTCATCTCCATGTCTCTTTTGAGCCTGATGATTCTGGCCTGTGGGTGGGAAGGAGTGAGCGCGCTGCCTCGGGATACCTTCAGAGCCAGGCGCCCTCATTTCCAAAGAGCTCACTCTCCAGAGTGATTGCTTTGTTGTCCTCGCCATGTCAAACCCCTGCTCCTTTCCTGGATTTCTGTAAAACAAAATACCTCAAGGCTTTCTAGGCAGTGTTCCACAGTGTGCGAGTCTTGCCTCTTCCTCCAGAATCACCAAGGTCTATGAATCTCATGTCTTAGGAGGAGTTTCCTTCCCTTCACATCTGCCACAGCTGCACAGTACCTGAACTTAATTTTCTCACCGCTATTGATTTTTTCCAAGGTTTGTGCCTTTGCTGGATTAAAAGGAGGTAAATATTTTCTTCCCATGGACATTTTCCCCAATGCTGCCTTCCTTAGAGGTAGCAGAACTCCAATCTGATTCCTTCCCATAGCATTTTAACGACAGCTCTTTGTTCTCTTTCCCTGAATATGATCATTGGTTCCTGGCGTAATCCTTTTTGTTACTCTTCTTTCCTGTTAGCCAGACTCAGCTGAGCTTTCAGGTTTTTCGGATTTTTAAAATTATCTTCTCTGCTTTCTTCAAGGGTCTTATCAGATGCCAGATCCTTTGCCAAGAGATTTAAAGGTAGGCTCGGTGAGCTCCTGATTAAAGGTGAGGACAGGAGGAGTGATGAGGGCTGAGGTAGTTCAGACTTCAAGCAAAATAGGAAAAGAAGAGAGGGGAGAGTGATGCGGTGCCTCCTGTCCACTCTAACCGAATACCCTTGTCTCTGCTAAATACATACAGAGTTCTCATTTCAGCAAACGCTCCCTGCAATTGAAAAGAACAAAGACTGGTGCAGGTGGGTTCATAAAATATTCATTCTACTGGAGAAAAGCCATAGATCCTCATGGTCAGCATCCTAAATTCTGAGTTTTCAACACTAGCTCTCATTACTAAACTCAACAATTTCTGCTTGAAAAAATGTTGCAAAAGTCTCTTTATCGCTACAGATATGATGGGGCAAAGGGGATGATTGTGTTGTGAAATACTAGGCAAGCTCATTACATTAAGCCTGGAATATGAACATTCATCATGGAAGGAGAATCTGATGATCGATTCATTTTATACACACAATCCCACAGCATGAAGAGTGTGTTACACAGATCCTATTTAACTTGGGAATATTTCTTTGTTCTGATCTATGATACTTGTATTTTTTTTTCTGGTGTTGTTTGTAAATATTAAGGCTTTTTTTTCCAATTAAAAAATTTCTAAAAGAGAGGCAGAAAGAATGTAATAGTCAGAGTATCAGGGGGGTTGCTGTGAAATGTTGTCTTCTAGTAATGTCAGAAGCTACACCCATAATCTCACCAACATGACTGCTTAAAAATGGGCCAAATAAAGATGACACCAATAGACATGCCAAAATGTACTGAGGAAAGACAATACATTCTCGACCATACACAAAGAACTACAGGCAACCAAGGCATACTGAGAAGGCAAGAAATGTTCTTCCTCAGAGGAGAGCACGCAATCGGTTATTTAATCTCAAATGGTCACTCCTGAAAACATGCCTTCTAGTAATATACAGACTTGGCAGATTATATTTAGTAATATATATGTCTGTACATATATGCATGTAATAACAAGTAATGATAAACAAAACCAGAGCAGAGAGAGAGAAATGGGAAGGAGGAAAGAAAAAGGAGAAATGTAACTGTAGTATAATCTTAAAAATAAAATAGTTTTCTAAATATAAAGCAAGTCACAAGATTCAGATAATATTTAAACAAGAAAAAAAGTGAAAAATATCACCAGTGATTGCATTTCTTAAAAACAAACAAAAAACAACCAAAAAAATCACTGTTAATAGTTTGGAGATAACCTCTTTTCTGTCCATATGAGAAATAAAATATTTTATAAAACATAAAATGGTGTGTGCATTCTAGAAGAGCTTCTAATTAGTGAGGGTGTTTCTCTTTTAATAGTATGAAATCAGTGACTATCTTTGTGGTCATGTAAATGCATTTGCATTTTACTTCTTCAAAAGGGTCCAGTGCATCGTTGTGTGCTAGCTTTCTAAATCTAGTTTCCTACAAACAGGCTACTCAAGTTCATTCTGATGTGTATTATTAAAATCTGTACTATGATGAGTATCTATTGCGTATGCATTTTTGTATTTTTTCTTTGCTAGTTAAAAGATCAACAAGTCTATCACATCTTTAATATTTTGCAGATAAAGTAAAAACATTGGCACATTCTCAGACACCCGAGAATTAAAATGCATCGGTGGAAGGACACCTATTGGCCAATTTTAGTTGCTAACACAAAGCAAATTTAGGTCATATGTTACTATTCATTTTGGTTTTATTGACCTTGGGATTAGTCTGACTTCCAAAAGGAAGGACTGGAGAGATGGCTTAGTGGGAAGAGTGCTTACTGTTCTTTCAGAGGATGCAGATTGGGTTCCCAGCACTCACACAACAGCTCTTAACTGTCTGTAACTCAAGTTCCAGGGGATCCATCACCCTCTTCTGTCCTCCATGGGCACTGCATGCACATGGTGCACATACATGCAAGCAAAACTCCCAGAAATCTAATAAAAGAAAAAAAAAAAAACTCAAAACAGTTTAGAACTAATTTGACTATGACCTGTTTCCCAGTGTTATTGTGATTTTTTTTCCTGTTGTTCAGTGCTTCTCTGAGCAAATGTTGCTCAGAAAATTATGCATTCTTAAATATAAAGAATCATAAATAAGATAACATTAGAATAGCTTCTAAAACTGTCTCTGTTCACAAGAACTTCATAATTTTTTGTTGTTTGTATTTTTTTATATTTTTCTTTGTCTCTATATTGTTCAGTTCCTTGCTGATACACCAACAGTCAAAGAAATGGATGACATTATAATGACGTTTTATGCTTTTAAGGAAAGAACCTATTCTAGGCTTACTTGTGAGACAAGATAGAGTAAGTTTTTGGAGTACTAACTCAGCTCTTGTTCAATCTTGCTCATATTTTATCATTAAAACATTTAAAGCTACAAATTAGAACCAAAAAGTAAAACAGTAAACAAAACACAGACATTGACCTCCCAAAAGAAAAAAAATAGCTATAAATAGGTAGACATTAAGTCTTTGCTGTCTTTACCTGAAGTTGATGGTCAATCTAATAGCACATACCATGGCTAGCCTGCAAGCCTGAATTAGTGTTCATATACAGATTTTGATTTGGACCTCTTGTTTTTCTGATTTTAACATACATATTTCTTTCTTAATTAATTCATATATCTATTCCTTCACTCAGTAATGATTTATTGAGATTTGACTCTATCCTAGGTTATATTGTAAGATCAAGAGATACATTACTTAGCAACAACATAAAAGAATTGGTGCCTTCATAGCTAATGGATAAATAGCTTATGATCCATTGAGCTGCCCTGGTATCCATTGATATTTAATATAAAATTCAGAACTTTGCAAATGTTGCAGAGTTTTCTTAACATCATCTTAGGTCACAGTAAATGAAACTTCATTTACTCTTGGCAGGGGGATTTGAGACATGAACTCTCGTAGCCCTGGCAGACCTAAAACATGTTCTGCTGAGGTGACCTTGAACTGTTGATCATCCTGCCTTAGTCTCCCAAATGCTCTGATTACAAAGGTGCATATCATGCCTTGCTGATAATTTGATTTTACCTGTGACCATTCTGACACTGACAAACTTTACTATTGCGATTGAAGCAAAAACCTGACTTTTTGTTTGTGTGCTAAATCAGTGTTTGTATATGCAAAGAGTTTCAAATTCAACACATGGCAGATACAGCTTGCTTTTTACTTTTGAGATTTTATTCCTGCATTTTTTTTCTAGGACCTTAGAAAATACTAATATATAGACCAACATATAATGACTTATGCTACAAGACATTTTCAAACTTCATTTACTCTAAACACTTCCCTGCCCCCCATAAGCATTTTGAAAAATTGTAAAAATGAACTTTAGCCAATTCTCATCTACCCAAAGGAAACTAAAATCAGCCCTTTAGGAGAAGATGCATTAAATTTTATATTTTCATAACAGATGTAATATGTCTTTTATATTACCTCAGTTTTCCTCTCACCAAAAATGCCACAGGAAGGAAAAGAGAAATTAATGTTAAGCCAGTAATTTAAAACATTCTTTAGATGACACTCATAGATAATTTTTTCATCCTTCACATCATCTGTCCTTCCCTATGCCCAAAGGAGTCTCATGATGTAAGCTGGGAAGAGCCACCTAATTCCAGCAGAGGAAGGAAGAGTCAGCTCACTGCACGTGGTCTTGAGTCTGCAGGTATACAGTGCTGAAGTGCGTAACTGAGAATTCATTCCGTCATCTTTGCTCTTGTCAGAGTCTAGAGATCTTCTTTTCCTGACTCAACTTGCGCTTCATCTATTTGTTCTGAGAAGTTTTGAGTGTGGCTTCAGAGTATTTTGTTTAGCAGCATTTGACTATCAGTCACTCAGTGTCTGTCACAGCTCCGTGGAACCTCTGACATTTATGAGAGTTGGGTTCTTAAGCTATCTGCATCTTCACATCAGTCCCACTCTGGAGGCATATAATATCTCCCTAGACATTTCTATGGTGTCTAAGAGTTATAAAAAACTTGAAAGTTGCCTCTAAGGAAACTTTTATTGGAGACCTACAGTATTAAATATTAGTAAATATCTTTTGCATTAACTCTTAAATGAGTTCCTTCTGGTTGGTTCTGAGGGACGTCAGGAAGAACAGTGTATGAAATTCTCCAAGGTGGCATATTTTACATTGCAGCTTATAGATGTGTTTATCTCACTGTTAGTGTGGATCACAGTTAACATATGTGTATGCTTTAGTTTGAAAACAAAACAAAAACAAACAAACAAACAAAACCCTCTGTTTTCCAGGTGATGCTAGAGACTTTTCTTGGTACTTTCCAATTTAAGAACTTCCCTGGCTTAGTTAGGCACTTGGGATCAGACTAGTGAAGTTGTAGCCCATGAAACACAACTACCACCAACAAGTAGCCACTTGACGGATGCTGACTTAGCTGTTGATGTGAATAAATGGAACAGGGAGTCATCCTTTCTCAGGGGAAAAGATGTTGGGATGGGTATTATAGCACAGAAGTCGTTGCCAGCACTCTATTTTCTCAAGTCATTTGCAATTTTAGAGATATCCAGTTTGCACTAAGGCATAATGAACCCCAGGAGATTTTAGCATTGTTGGCCCAGTTTTAAAAGTGTTTAACTGGCCTGTTAATGTCCTATGAGTTCCTAGCATTGCCATTAGGTCTATCAGTCTAATTAGGTTGCTTGCTCACTGGGCACAGCCTGAGAGGGCTTTAGTGAGGTTTCTTGGAAGATGCCCTGCATTGTGTCTTAATAAATGCATTTCGTACTAACTCTCATAACACAACATTCAAGACACTGTTTAAATATTGTAACAAAAAGTTCACATGATTTATGAAACTAATACTTCCGTTCAATTTACAAATTGGTACTTAATTTTATGGAATAGACTTGGAAGTGTTTTTCTTCTTTTTTATTAAATAGTAAAGAAAAAATCCAATGATACTTGTATGCAGTAGATAAATATTAGGCTGTTAGACTCTTTAGGATACACACACACACACACACACACATATACATGTATGTATGTGTAGATCTTTATGTATATATATATATATGTATATATGTATGTATGTATGTTTATACATGTATGTACGTGTATATCTTTAAAGCATATTGTACTATTTCTTTCTGAAGGCTAAGAGAGTGATTTATTTATTGGTCATCTATTTAAATTGACAGATCATGATAATTTGAGGATACTCCACTTCTTTATTAAGCTGACCTGATTAGTACTGGTTTATGAAAGTGCTATGTTTGTGCTTCCAGGATAGCTAATTTTGGAAAAGTCGTAGTAAGGACATGCAGAGACAGCTCAGTGAGTAGCATCACTTGCTCTGCAAGCATGAGGATCCGAGTTCAAATCCCCTGTACCCATGTAAATAGTCAACCACACATCTGCGTGTGTGTGGTGGGATAGAACTAGATGGATTCCAAGAGCTCTCTGGCCAGCCAGCCAGGGTGAAAGGCTAACATCTGTTCAGTGAATACCCTATTTCAAAGCAATAAGGCAGAGAGTGATAGAAGAAGATACACAATCTCCTGTTCTAGCTTCTGTATACATATGCACAGGCATGCACACCTGCATGCTCATTATATGAATTATACACATCCATCACACTTGTATACACATACACACACACACACACACACACACACACACACACACACACACACTCACATACACCCATGCACAGAGACATATACAAATCAAGAGACTTAATATTTTCCTAGCTTTCATAATGTCTGTGCTCTTGAACTTCAAATATTTCTCAGGAGAAATTTTCTGATCATATACCTATAACACAGTGTCTAAGACTTTTGGATTATTTATACAGAAAAAGGTAATTGTTTTTAGTCATATATAAAATAATTATTTTATGTACTGTCAGGTGAGGGGCTGTCCAGGGCATTTTGTATTGCCTGCAGGTGTTGGATGTCTGTGGGGGGATATTTGATTGCTAATGATCTGCATGTGCTATCAGTAGAATACCTGAGGAGTTCCGAAAGAATAAAACACCTGAGCTTAGATGCTCAGGGTTCCACTGTCGAGTATGGCATTGGCCATGACAGTGGTTCCCTCTGCTGAGGTCTGGCAGGGTTTTCATCTATGAAAATGCCTCCTTATCTTCTTTGGTGAGCCGCCCCACCAGCAGCATCGTACGACAGACATGTATCACTGTGCCTATCTTCATGAAGGGTCCTGGTGATTTCAACTAAAATTCTCATGCTTTCATGGCAGCTGCTTTGCCCACTGATCTATCTCCCCAGATTTCTTTATGGAATTCCTGAGCTAATAAAATGAAGCAGGAATGAGAAAAGTATAGATCACCATTCTGCACTTCCTAGTGCAAATATTATGTAAACAACCTAAGCATCCATGAATGCTAAGAACAATCTGCACTCTATCTTTAAGGGAGGGCACAGCACAACATTAAATATGGTCAAACTTTTTATGATCAGGAGCCATTTATTGGGAGACAAGGAACAGAGAGAAAACAATAAATGGCATCAAGAGAAAACAAGAAAAATGCAAAGTGTTAGAATCTCTGTTTAGTTATGCAGTGAAAACTCAGATTCCAGCAATATTGAGAGAGATACTGGAAAAGTTAAAGAAGAGAAAGAAGATGGAGAGGGGGATGGACTAATACTTAAAAGACATAGTAAGTTATATACAGATGCTTAATCTTTTAGGTAGATGAGAAGATGCAATGTCTGAGATTGACTTTTAAATGATCCAGTGGTTGAAGATGTATCCATTGAGCTACAAACCAGAGATTGACAGCTCCTGGTTGATACAGCTGCAGCAAGGAAACAGACATGCATGGGGACCATGACACTTTTTGTTCATATATGTATCAAAATTTCTAAAATGAAAAATATAAGAATCATGACATAATCACACAGCATTTCTTAGAGAAAGTGTTTTAGTAGATAATCTCATCATTAAGCACTGTAAGAAATCACTCAGCTCAAGAACTTGGAATGAGTGTTTTTTTCTTTTTAAAGAAGATAAAGTTGAGAAAGGATAAGTTAGGGATGATGTGAGAGGGACTGAAGGTGGTAAAAGGTAGATATGGTCATATTTTGTCACATACATGTGCGAAAATCTCAAAGAACAAATTAAAAATTAACAGAGAAGTACAAAGTAAGTTGAAAACTAAATCAGATATTATTTTTTAAAAAATATGATGACTTCTGTGTTATAGGTAATCTTCAATATAATAGATTCCCAATTTCTTCAGTGACCTGATCAGGGACAACTAAATTAACCAATCTTAAGACCTAGCTTTTTAGCAAAAAAAAAGTCCTTCCACTGGAATTTAGCTGGAATACCTTCCTGTGTCTTCATCAATACTCCCTGCTTCTACCAATATGTGGAACTCCTTTTGGGTCCTGGTACCAAGGAGTCAGTAGTGATTCTGGAAAGATTCCCTTCAAGATACTCTTGGGATCCTGTCTTGTTTGGGAATGTTATACTCACAGTTGGAGAACTATTGATATTTTTCTGATTGGAATGGTTACCATGATCCAAATACAAACTCATTGCAGGGCCACTTGCAATTACTAGCAACATCTGAATTCTTCAAGTTTTCCAGTCGTCTCACCCTAGCTGTCTTCTACCTTCCCTGCTGTAGACTACTGTTCTACTCCTGTCCCCCTCACACTCCACCCGGGCCCTGCTTGTCCCTATTCTTTTCCCCTGCTTCTTCCCTATTACTTCTACCTGGATGCAAGTTTTCTTTTTTCATGATACCATGTTTAGTATTTAATGAAAGTAAAATTCCAAAGTAAAATTTGTTACATAAGGAGCAACAGATGAGAGACATTCCTACTTATAGGGGCTACTGGTGTCCAGTTAGCTAAGAGTTTTATGCATAAAGTCAGTTTGTAATGTATCTTTAAATAAATAGTTAAGGTTGAGCTATAGTTTAAAAATCATTTCAATATATAGAATCATTCATTTTTATTAAAAGTATTTTCCTTAAATTTTGAATTGTCAGTGGTTCAAGTGGGCATTGTTGATACAATTCATCAAAATCATTCTACTCCTTTCTCCTTTTCCTATTATGTGATATTTGGATTTGATTTTATATCATTTAATTCAGCCTGTGCTATTTGTTGGAAATTTCATTAAATTAAGTATCAGATTAATTAAATGTAAGTATCATATATATCCCTTTAAAACTTGGGTCTATAGAAATTGCTGTTGAGTTAACTACTTGGCAAGAACTACTTTCCCATTTGCCTTTCTTTATTTTCTTCTACACTCATTAATGAAAACACAGATTCATTAAAAAAACACACTTAAGGTTCCACGAGATAATGGATTTGCCTAAACTACTGGGTATGAAAGGCTAGGAAAACACACAATTTCAGCTGAGGGAGGCACTAAAGATTCTAATTTTAGATGTTGTTGTTGTAGATGTAGATGTCATTTTACCAGATGTAGCATTTGGTTCAGGGCAGAGGACAGTTTATTCTTTTGTCTAATTAAATCACTGATTCTAGTGATTTAATGAATGAGCCCTGGAGCCTCAGAACATTTTGTCGTCTTCACAATATACAATTAAACCTTTAACAGAAAGGCTTCATCTTTCAAGCAATCTAGAACATTTAACTTGCTAGCCTGAACCTAGAAGGCTTCAGCCCTAGCCTTCCAAGACCTAAAACTGAGCCACTCTGACTACCTCCTTCTGAACTCAGACTCTTCTGGTTCAACTTGTTCTCTGTTCTGTTTTTCTTCTGCCAAACTCTGCTGTGTGTCTGTTTCTCTCCCTGAGCTCTCACTGTTCCATCCTGCCTCTGTAACTGACTGTTTCAACTAACTGTTCTGACTCTTCTGTAACTGGATCTTCAACTTACTCTGTTAACAGCTCCTCAACTGACTCTACAGCCTGCTTCTTAACTGATTGACTCTTCTATCTGCTCTTTAATTGACACTTCTTACTCCTGTGTAACTCTCTTTTACTGAGTTGAGAGCCTGCCTTTTCTTGTGAGAGTTGGGTGTGTTTATATTCTACTAACTCTCTAATTAGTCACTTTGTCTGCCATTTACTCTGACTCATCTCAGATATCATTTCCTGTGTGACACTGACTTGTTCTAAGTTCTGCTTCCTGTGTCTGCTTCCACTGATTTTTCTACGGATTAAAGTTGTGGACCACTACTGCCTTCTGAATACTGGGATTAAAGGTGTGTCTACATTCCATCCAGATCACACAAGCCTCTGAATGTAGCCTGTGGAATGTAGACCCTAGCTTTCACATTGAGCTATTCCTCTACAAGAAGCATTTTGGGGAAAAGAAAGGTTGAATGAGGTATACAATGCCTGGCCCAGCCCCAGAAAGGGAGAGAGGCAGAGTCGGTGAATAATGTAATTAATCACACCTCTTATGGATAAGAATGGACTTCTCTCTATTCAAGTTTCTTATAAATGGCACCAGAATTTCCTCTTTATTTGGACTTTTTCCTTATATTTTCTCTCTACATACAATTCAAGCTTTTTCCTCACTATACAATTTAATTTTTATTTCTAATGTAAACTTATTATCTACTGTGTTTTCCCTATAAAATTATACACACCTCTTACACACATAAATATGCCTCTTGTGGGTGAAGGCAAGCTTCAACAACTTTATTCTTTTCATTTCCTGTAAAAACACACTCTTTTTATGCATTCATATATCTTGTAGATGAAGCAAAGCTTCAACACACACCTACATCTTGTAAGCTTTAGCACACATACACCTTACCCATCCTTCTTGCAAACTTCTTACTATCTTGTGGATGAAGCCTTGTGGGTTCAATAAAGCTTCAACACACATACATCTTCTATACCCTTTGAACAAATCCTTAAGCAGGTTACCATGAAAATATCCATACATAACAAAACATCTCTTATATGTTCTGTTCCCATAGTTACATTGTACAACAAAGCAATGAATTTTCTATTACAGATCAACAGAGTTTATGGAAACCAAGTATTTTCCTTAGCCAATTTTCTTGTTAGGTTGTACTTTATGGTAACTAAGTAACAATCAATCATCCTATTATTTTTCTATTAAGCTTAGAGGATCACAAGTAAGAGAATTTTTACTTTTTCTTTGTCATATAGAGAAGAAAATCTCTCTGTCCCACTGTTTTTATGTTCTCAAGGTGCACCAACAAATTCAAAATAATTGCAATACAAGGAAAATCAAATTTTATGAGTTTAAACTTAACAGTGGGCACTGAAACTCATTTGTTGTCTATTTATCGTAGACCTGTCTCTCATAGGTGAAACCTGTGGGCTCTAGTAACTGCACTTTCCTTAGTTTTTGCTTCCCAATCCTAGCAAGTCCTTAGCTACCAAAAACATGTTTTCTTTTCCCTGGGTAACTTCCTCCACAGCAGCTGGCAAAACACACTGATAGTCTTTTTAACTATACATGTTTTTTTAGTTTTTCCTTGTGGAGTTTCAGTTGAATCATCAATTTAACTGAATGCCATTGCCTTTTTAGAAATCACCACTGTTGTTCAGCAGAAGGGGTTATTCAGGAGACAACCCCTCAGAGGCAAACAGTGGGCTGTACTCCTCAAACCCCAACAGTGGCTGCAATTCCTCTGACATGGCTCCTGACAAAACGAAAATTTGAACATAAGCTCTGATTCATCAATTTATATTTTCAGTAACTCAATCTTTAATTTTCTTCACATTTAGTTATTTTTACACCAGTAATTTTCTATCGCATTTTAGACCATAGCCCTATAGCATTTCCATAAGGCCTTTTCTAATTCTTATAGAAATAATACAGGCTAGAAAAAATATGAAAGTATATAAATTTGACTCAACTGACCGTAGCTGTGGTTTTTCTAGATGTTCTTACTTCATTGTAGTGTGGGAAGTGTTACCTCAAAAGTCGTAGAATAAACAGGAAGCTCTCAACAACTGGAGGGAGCTGGACTTTACAGAGTCTTAGTCTCTGTCTCTCACTCTTTCTCTTTGTCTCTTTTTGTCTTTCTCTGGGTCTCTCTGCCTCTCTTTGTCTTTTCTGACTCCCCTCCTCATCTCTCTCTCTCCTCTGTCTGTTTCTCCCCACCTCTCTCATTCGTGTTTTTTCTCCCTGCTGCTGGGGACTGAGCAGCACTCTGCACTCCATCCCCTATCCTTCCCTGTTCCCATCTTGCTGACTGTGGGTCATGGTTACACCACCCACTCATAGGCATGGTGCCCATACATGGAAATCATCCTGACTTTTCTTCTTCTTTTCTTTCTGGACCCTGTAGAAAATCCATCATTGAATCCTATTACTTTCTGAATAGTTCTTCAAGATTTAGGAATTTCTCTCTCTGTCTATTGCCACAACCTTGGTCCAAGCTTCCACATTCCTACAGCAGGTTTTAGTGTTGCCATTCAGAAACCTATTCAGATAAACAGCTAGTGTACGTTATTATAAATACAAGACAGGTAATATTTATGAAACTCCATCTTACTATTGTGTTTAGAAAGGAAACTAATTCCTCACTATCTGGTTCAGGCTGGCTTATTCCTCTTTCAGCCCTAATCATGGCACTCCTGGTACTTCACCAGAGTTTTTCAGGTGATTTTATCCTTGCTTAGAATATTCTTTCAGATCCTGAAGCACTGGCTTCTTCTTGCTTTCAAATCTGTTTAAATGGTCCTTCCTCGGGGGGCTTTCTTTTCCTACTCATATTAAAGTCGTTACTCTGTTTGCATTTTCTGCTGAACAATTGTGTTCATTTTCTCTTAGTACTTCTTGCATTCTCAATTTTTATTTTATTTTATGTGTCTCTCATGAGACACTAAGCTTCATATGGATAGAGACAATTTTTATGTGCTGTTGTGGACAATGAGACCTTGCATAATGTCCCGCATGTGATAGGTTCTCCCAAAGAATTGATGATGCTCTGCGAAGAAGGTTCAGTAGGTTAAGTGTTGGCTACACAAGCATGAAGACCTCAGATTGGTTCTGTAGAACAAAATTTAGGTACAGAACCTAGCGTGACATCATATATATGCCTGTGACTCCTCGGATAGAGGCAGACACAGGTGCTCACAGGGGCTTGCTAGCTAGACTGTCTAGCTGAATGGAAAACTCCACGTTTAATGAGAGAGCATATCTCTGTAAAAAGGGTAGAAAAATGATTGAGGAGGACATCATCCTAGTATCAGTCACTAGCTTCCACATGTGCCCACATGGGCAAGTACACACACACACACACACACACACACACACACACACACACACTCAAGTGCAGTTAAAGAATAAATAAACAACTGAATGAGTTGCTTGATAAATTGATAAAAGTTAAATATCCTCTTTAGTTAAAACACTGTACTTTAATTTTCAAAATTATTGGCTTGAGACTATTTTCAGATGTTTATGTCAAACTTAATTACAATTAAAATGTGTACCATCAGAGTGGCACCATAAGATTTTACATTAAATGACTAAGATGTTCTCTGTGAAAACATCAATTCTCCCAACAGAACATCAATTTTTAGCTAAGAATATAGAATCCCTTTAATTAAAAGTGAATTGATGTCTGACTCAGCACTGGGGTGCACTCATTTCACCAAAATGGCTTCTTCGGTTCAGGTGTCATACCCCTCTCTTCAGACCCAAGGTTTGTTCATGGTGAGACTGCTCTAGGAAAAGAACAGCACTTTCTTATTTCTGTGGTCTTCTGCCTCTGTCCTGGCCAGAGACACTCGGGCAAAGAGTCACCAAGACAAAAGCAGGGAGTGTGGTAAAGTGAGAGCACCATTGTGAGTGCTGACATCTGCCCTTGTTGGGTCTCACTCTGTGAGAACAGAGTCTGCTTTTCACTGTTTGCTTAGTACTACAACTGAACTTTCCATTAGCTGTCATTATGACAAATGGTAAAATTTTATGAAGAAAGTTTTTCCTTTTTTCTTTTCTTTTTCTTTCTTTCTTTCTTTGTTTCTTTCTTTCTTTGTTTCTTTCTTTGTTTCTTTCTTTCTTTCTTTCTTTCTTTCTTTCTTTCTTTCTTTCTTTCTTTCTTTCTTTTTTCTTTCTTTCTTTCTTTTCTTTTTTTCTTTTTTTTTTTTTCAAGACAGGGTTTCTCTGTTGTAACTCTGGTTCTCCTGGAACTCACTCAGTAGACCAGGCTGGCCTCAAACTCACAGAGATCCTCCTGCCTCTGCCTACCAAGTGCATGGGATTAAAGGTGTGTGCCACCACTGCCTGGCTAAAGAAAAGTATTTTCAATTGGAGAGTTATGAAGAATCATTAAGGAAAACTTCCACTGATGTTGTTTGTGTTGAGGGACAGACAGGTTTTACTTATGAAAAGATGAAGAAAAGGATTCCCAGGTGTATGCAGAGTAGGGTAGAGAATATTCAGATAGGGAATATTGTAATCTGGCTAGATCAGAATTGTTTAATTGGATGTGTGTTGGTTACTTTTCTACTACTGTTATGAAACATCAAGACTAAAGTAATTTATAAAAGGAAGAGTTTATTTGGGGCTTACAGTTCCAGAGATTTATGGGTCATGATGGACGAGCTGAGGCAAAGTGTCAGAAACAGCTGAGAGCTGGAACCACAAATAGGAAACAGAGACAGCACACTCAAAATGCTACTGGTCTTTTGAAACCTCAAAGCCTGCCCCCAGTGACATACTCTTCATCAGGGACACATCTCCTAAGCTCTCCAAACAGCCAGCAACTGGGAATTAAGTATTCAAATACCTAAAACTTATGGTCAGACATCTCATCCAAATTTACCACAGGGTATAAGACTATCCTTCCTTAGTAAAAAAAAAAATAATTCACTTTAACCTAATTGATCAAAAAATCTAATGGTATTTTACTTTTTTGAGGATTTCATTGGTTTCTCCCACTTAGTAAAAAAACAGCTTTATTGGGATCTAATTCACGTATCATGAAATCTCCCATTTGCCTTCCTGTGCCTCTCTCATTCCAATTAATGTTCTATTCCCTATCTCTATCTGTGGCGTTCACAAATGGTACAATTTAGTTCTTCTGAAATTATTCTTTTGCTTTCAATGTAGACTTTGGTTCTGAGATTGTCTCCCTTATCTGCCAAATGGAGTTTTATTCAAAGGATTTTAGTTTAGAAATGCTTCAAAATATTATCCTCACTGTGTTTGCTCACTGGGGATTAAATATGGGTATATACCAGGAATATTAACCATAAATGCCTTCCTTATGGAGGTATTAAATAAAAAAACTAATTGCATTCATTCATTCATTCATTCATTCACCTGGCAGTTGTTTTTAAAGAATTCATTGTTCCTGGTAAGATGTTGGGTAATTATTTGTGATTGTTTTGAGGTCACTCTCAGTCTTTTTACAAATATAGGCAAAGCTGATTCACTTAAACTCAGACTAACTGCAGTAAGCAGGATTCCTGATCCTAGCTGGAGGTCCCTTTTATCTTTGCTTGCTCTGGTCTCTTGGTTTCAGAAAGCCAAGATGGGTTGGAAGATAGGTTGCTATCATCTTTCTTGCTAACCAAACAGTCACTGGTGAACTCTTAACCGTAATTTGTTTTGTCTTTTCCTTTCTTTTTCTTTTCTGTTTGAGACAGAGTTTCTCTATTGTAACTCTGACTGCCCTGGAACTCACTCTGTGGACCGGGTTGGCCTCGAACTCACAGAGACCTACCTGCCTCTGTCTCCTGAGTGTACCACCCCTACCTGGCCTCTTAACTGTAATTTTAACCTATACAGAAGTATCAGAAAAGATACACTGAATAGCAAGGGGTGAGAAAATGTCATCACATATTTGTTTTAGGAATTTTTATCTAGAAAAATATTGAGTGGATTTGGGCATAAATAACAATGTATTTTAATAGCTTAGATATAACTCTACAGTGTGGAATGCTCTCAAGGATTAAAGGAAATTTCAAGTGTCAATGAAAGACAATAGTCTAAATACAGAGATTTTCTCCAAGGTAGAGGTTTGCGATTGTGCTATCTCATGGCAAGATCTGCTATAGTGCTGAAAATTACTTACTGATAGAGATTGGTGCACAAGAAACTAAATGTTTCAGAGTCTCCAGCTCTGCTGGACTCTGTAGGTTCTTTAGAATAGGGAGTTTTGCAACCCAGAGCTTGGGAAAGAAAGTGCTTTCCAGGTATCTGTTTTTCAAAGGGATAAGAGAACATACAAACCAATAGACTACTTCCATGGAGCCTTTGTTCTGCAGTATGAGGGGTGCTTAAAAGAACAATCCATACCTTCACGTCTGCTTTTAGGAGACAGTTACAACCCCACGAGCACCCCTGAATGGCAGTACTGAGTGGGCACTGCAGGAGGTTTGCAGACTAACATGCAGTAATTAGAGTAATGTGTGCTAGGGTAACACAGAAAACTAAATTGCTGGTTTTCAGAGTGCGTACAGAAATTTGGAGAAAAAGACTCGGCAGATACTAAATTAGACACAAAAATTTCAAGGGAAAAGTGAAACTTGAGTTGAAGTCACTGTAGTAATTCAAGCAGATGACAAGATATCAGGGACACTTTTGTCACTTAAGGAGCAAAGGACTGACTCAGAGTTCAGAGCTCAGATACTCACAGGGCTTCTCTCCACCTTTCTGGTCCTTTTCACAGTGCATCATTTTTTTGGTTGATAGTTTGCCTCTCCACTGTGCTATGTAAGATCCTTTGGTCTCTGTTTTGAATTGTTGAATTGCCAGTGTAGATCAATGACAGGTACATGACACCTTCTGTATAAGTTGGTTTCTTGTTTCAGGGATGAGATATATGACAACAGCAAGAAAGAAGTGAGGACACACTTTGGGTTTCCCATCATTCCATGGACCTCACAGCATCACAAGCTTGAGACACCTGGTCACTTGCTGCAGTCAGGGAGAGAGAGACACAAATTCTGATGCTCAGCTTGCTTCCTTCTTTTTATTGGGTCTACTTTAGCCCACAGAAATGGTGCTGCCCAGATTTAGGGTAAGCCTTCCCACTTTTATTAAGCCACTCCAAAAACTTCCTTACACACAAGAACAGAGATTTATTCCTATGGAGATTTAAATCTATGAGCTTGACAATCAAGCTCACCATTGCAGATGCTTAGTGAAAGTTTTTGATAAAGTAACAAGAAAATATTACAGAAACATTGAAGGAAATTGTACGTAGCAGTAGACTGAGTACAGAGAATAAATGAGCCTTCAAAGACTCCTAAAATAATGATTCTAGGAAATATAACCTCCCTTAAGCAAAGGAAATGGAAATCTTTATCTGGTAAGGTAGAGTTTGGAGTAGGCTTGAGATTGTAGCTTTAATCAGAATGCTAAAGAGATACACTTACATGCTCCGTGTGCTACTATTTACAAGAGCTAAGATACAGTATCAACTTAAATGACCAACAATGGAATATTATCCAAGAATAAATAGGCCATTTGCAGCAAAATGATGGAACTGGTATACTTTATGTAAAGTAGAACAGGAAAGGGTAAGTGCCACCTGTTCTCTTTCATACATGGAAACCAACAAAGTTGAGCTGTATGTAGAATAGTGACCTTTAAAGAGCAAGAGGGCAAAGCAGGAGGAGTTTGGGTGAAGGGAGGTTGGATTAGATGCAGATGTTAAATACGGTATGACCACATTAGCATGTAGAATGGATGCAGGTTAGTGAACATTTAAATAACTACTGTGGGAAAAGAATTGAAATGTATTTAACGTTTTGGAAGAACTAATCTAAACAATTTATTTCCATCGCTTGGCATGGGTCTTATCACAGTTGTAATTGGCATTCCATAAGAGCATTTTAGAAGAATAAACACTGTGTTTTTGAAGGATTAGAAAGTGCGTTATGTTTGCTGTTGGAGAGGCAGGACTGCCAGTCGTGAAACATCCAGCCAGAAAAAGCAGCTTTGAGTTGGGTGTTCTGATACAGTAGAAGCTCTTTCGGAGGCTGGAGATGTAGGTAGGGTTTACTAGGTCTGCACAACTATTACTATTTTTGTTTAAAAACAAAGCAAAACAAAAGGTATTTTTGACTGGCCAGAAAATTAGAATTTAGAAATAATTTGAGAAGTATGCAACCAAGAGACAGGGTCTGAAAGTGCCACTGGCTGGAATTAATTTGATGCATATAAATCTTTTATTTATTAGGTACATTTCTAAACAGTTATATGTAAATCAAATACAAGAAAATCTAATTACATTGACTTCCATGAGAAGAATTATTTTATCTGTGCTTATGATTCATTTGGATATTCTTGATAACACCATTACCATTTTTCTGCCCTTCAACATTCTCTATCAATAAGTTGATGAACTGTCAGCATATAAACTCATTAGGAGCTTGCTATGTAATATGTATCTATAAAATACATACAGTCTTGGTCAAATGAGAGAACTATATTTGAATAGACTGAATTATCTCAGAAGGCAAAACCTCCTTAGCATTAATTATTGCAATAAGTTACAATAGGATGTAAATAGTTTTCTGCTGTATATATCAGAGCTAGCTTTTAATTTGGGTGACTCTTTTTCATTTTGAGTGAAAATCAAGGGAAAGTCAATAAAGTAGGCAGCAACACCTATTCCAAACCATCCAATTTCTTTTTTTATTGTTGTTTATTTTAGCTTATCAAAGTATGAGTTAAACTAACTTTAAGCATATGATTCATAAAAAAAACAGCTATATAACTCTGGATTTATTTCACATGCAAATGAGCTGTCTGTGCATTAGGTATGGTCAATGTAAACAACAATGTACATAATGTGTTCGGGGGAAATGAAGTCCAACCACAGTGCTGTGAGGCAGCTGTCTGCAGAGGCTCTATAGCAGATCTTGGGAAGGAAGAACAGTAATTATGGAACTCATCACAAGAGTTTATTTTGTTCATTTCTTGATACAGTATATTAGATAAAGGTTCTTGTTAAACTGGTTTAGGTTACTCTGCAATCCAGAATGTCAGTGCACACTCCATGGAAACTGTGTGCACTGAGTCAGGTGGTGTGGTCTCTACCATTTCCTAGTTTTGTGATCCCAGGTAAGTTGTCTTGACCTCTCTCTGCTTTATCCAGCCTTTCCAACCCAAGCAATCCTCAGCTTTCCTTGGCTGACAGTATAATCACTGCAGCCACATACCTGTCTTTTCCTTGTTTGTCTTTCCATCGTCTTCTTCTGTGCATTTCCAGCCCCATGGCCAAGTTTCCTGTTTACAAGAGCAGTGACTGTATTGCATTTCAACACACCCTCCTCTTAATTGACATCCTCCTCTTAAATTGGATTTTTCTGAAAAGGTCCCATACACATAAACAGTCTCATTTTGAATCAGGAGAGAATTTTGCAGGTAAGTTGGGAGCAGGGGAGCTTTCTGCCTCCAGTGCAATTCAGCCTACAGTGCAACACCTCTACTTCTAGCTTACCTAAGTGATCTGCTCCACTTCACATCTACTGATGTCAAAGGCATAAGGCACGTTTCTGAGAACTGATCCTTTTGTGCCCTACATTCCTATACCTAGTTGCTCTGCCAGCACTGACAGCCTCAATTGAGAATTGCCTTGTGGGACTGCTTGAGTCAGAGTTCCTGGTCTAAGTCCAGCTGCCACTTGGAGACCTATTTATTCTGCCACCAATTAAGCTTGTCTTGAATCAGAATCTCTGTTGACACGGCTGCTTCACTTGGAGTCTGACTATTTCCTCCTTTTACCTTCATTGATCCTCTGTTGACATAAATGTCAGCAATAACAGCTTGTGTTTCTTGAAATCCCTTTTGTATTAGGAGTTCTGACAACTCTATATAGTCGTTGCTTAATTGAATCTGCACAAGTTGTTTTTGGTAAATTGGTCATTTTACAGATGAGAAAAACTGAGGTAAAGAGAAATTAAGTCCTGTTAAGTTGTGGTATTGCACAGCAAGGGCAGACTGTAAGCCAGATGGTCAACCTCAGTCAAATTCTTGATTGATTCTCTTTGCTTGCCAGTTTAAAAAAAAGAATTGATTTCTTAGACTCCTTCAAAGATGGGTGATAAGATATAATGACATGTTTGACTTATGTATTAATATATTAATTATACTATTACCTATGCTACACTCTCAGAAAATATCTTATTCCTTTTGAGTCTCTGTTCCTTTCCTTTTGAAATAGAAAAAATATAAGTTGAAAATGAATAAGTTTCTATGCTTTAATTTACTACAGAAAATCACTATTAAAAAATATGACTTTAAGACTATAAGAGCCAGGGGTGATAAATGATTACAACGAAACTGTTTTCCAGCTACAGCAGGGGAGTTGCACATACAATATGTCACTGCAGTTGTGACAGCATGCGCAAGATCTGCATAAGCAAAATCCAGTTAACATCAGAATATGGAAGGGGGGGTTGGTCATGAAGGCCCAGCTCTAGCTGAAGAGCTCTTGGAAACTGATGACTGCCAGCCAGAGAGAGTCAGTTTTTATTAGGATAGGAGGCATGAAGAGGGTATCCATGCTCCAAGAAGAAAGTCCTAAATCTATGCACATAGGTAGTACTAAGTTGACTCAGCGGTTTAAGAAAATATAGCACATGAAGTTGGGCAGGAAGGAGGGAAAAGAAGGGCGAGGAGAGGTCTTAGGGGGAAGGAGGGATTTGATCAAAACACATTATGAGTATACATGAAATTCTCACACAACACAATGCAACACAATTATTAAATTAATATTGACTTAGGATTAAGACAGAATTCCCAATGATTTCTGAAATATCCCCAGATATACTTCTGCCATTTCATACTACATATTTATGTAAAGCAGCATTCTCAGCTTTAGTGATTATGCATTAAAATATTGATCTACTCTAAAGAATGTCAAAGATGTTCTATGTCCTGCAGCATCAAATATTCATCCAAGATTAAACCTTCTACGTAAAAATAGACAAGCATATCCATCTCATTAGTATGTAAATTTGCTATTGTCTCTAACAAATGTTAAAATTCCATGTGTACCAAAGAATTACCTTAAAATAAATTTCTTCATAATTTATGACCAGTAAAAAAATAAATCATCTTACTCATGATGATCTCTCTGTAAATAAGTACATTTCTCTTGTTTTCTATTTTCAACATTGAACTTCTTTTATCTTATATTTGAAATGTTTTTATCTGTCTCATCAAAAGAAATGTGAGGGCCATCACACAGTACTGATTTCCCAGGCAAGTTCCAGCCAGCTCTTGTGTTTCACATGGGAACCCCTGTGAGAATCACATTTTGCTCTCTTGTTTCCCATTCTTTGCCAGCTTTCCCTGTCCAGAGACTCAACCTCAAAACATGGCACTGGATCAATCACTGGACTTGGCAGAACTTGAGATAATCTGATATGGTATTCTCCACAAAGAAGCCATATTCATATTTTAGTTTCTAAAAATAATAATTAATAATAATAATAAAAGTGTTTGTATCTTTGTTATTTTTTTTTCCAAAAGAGAAGGATAAGGAGGGTGGGGGTAGGCTGGGGAAAGATGGCATCAAGAAAACAGAGGACACGTTTCCGGAATCTCCAGGTCTGCCTTTGAATTTCAGGGTGAAGCTTTGATCTCATGGGATTTTTTTTAAGTTTCTAAACTGGAACACTTGGGTCCCTTTACACACACACACACACACACACACACACACTTATATATCCTTCAAAACCTCTACTTTTGAATTGGGTTTGCTTGTTGCATTTTAGGATACTTCTTACACTACAATCTGGAAGAGATACTTTAATGTCAGAGCTAAATTAAAGAGAAAGCAGTGCTTGTTTTAAGGTAAACTGAAAGTTATATGCCTGCTTGAGAACACACTTTCTCTCAGTCCCTTTTCTTTCAAGCATTCCTTGATGGAGGCCCTCCCTACACCTCATCTCCATCTGCATGAGTTGCAAGGCTCCTCTTTCCTAGTCTCAGTGAGGGAAACTCCTCACAGAGGTGGCACTAATTCCACAATTTAGCTCATCCTTGGTGATCCCCTTTAAAACTCACCCCCATTAGAGTAACCAACCACTTTCTAATTGGATGTAAGCCAGACTCCACAGTGAAACCCATAACTGGCACCTTTATAGAGCCAAGAATCTGTGGCTAGACAGGTCACAGGCACTTGAGAGAACCTACTTACTACTTACTGCTAAACAGTTTCAGTATTAAACTGACTCCTAATGACATATGGTTAAATCCATAGATTAATGCCTCTCTTAACTTTCACCAGAGAAGCCTCTACTTTTAGTTGATGGTGATTAACAAAGACACACAACTAGTCAAGGTGCAAAGAGTAAGAGACTGTAGAATTCTGAGCCCTAGAAAAAGCATCTATATCATTCCCCCACCTCCCAAGGCTCAGGGATCATTGCAGAAGAGGAGGAAGAAAGACCGTAAGAGCAAGAAGCAGTGGACAACTACAAGGAAGCAGTATTTTCCAGACACAGCAAGGCAGTTGCATACATGAGCTCACAAGGGCTGCGGTAGTATGCATAAGCTCTGTGCAAGCACAAGCCAGACAAAAATCACAGCATGGAGGTGTGCAAAATCCCACTCCTTGCTGAGGAGCAATTAGTTAATGATGGATTTTGGAAAAAACAGGGAGAACATGTTTTAAGAGATTAACCCCTAGTAGGTAAACTATGCTCCAATGGAAGGCCACATGCCCAAGAACAAATGGGCAGCATGAATAGAGACTTCATGGGGAAAAAGGGATACCAAGTTAGGAAGTAGACCTGGAAAGAGTTGGTGGAAGGAGGTGAATATGATCAAAACACATTGCATGAAATTCTCAAAAAATAATAAAATATTTTTATTTTATTTTATTTTATTTATTTTTAATTATTATTTGAGAAGTAGAAAACAAAAACAAAAACCTGACCCCTCCCATGAATGGTTCTTCCCCCTCTAGTATTTTTATTCATGCTATGGGCAGCTTCTGGATTTTTTTTAATGGCCAAGGACATGCACAGTTCTTTGCTTGAGAAAACAAAAGAGACACAGAAGTTCTTTACTTCATTATGTCTTCCAGTCACTATTCTATTGCCCTATATTTTTGATTTTCAAACTCATGTAACAAACTGGCTCAGACTCTATCATCCTGTCCTTGCTTGATTGGAAGATCCTGTTTCTGGGCTTTTCCTATTTCACTGTGAACATTCCTCTTAGTGTCCTTGACTGAGAAAGACTTGATATCTGCAAGTGCATTGAATGACTTCTTTCACTGGCTGTTTTGTTCCTCTTTGTCTTATACTTTTCTCTGTAAAACTGCAAAATATCAGTCTCTAAGGAAAAAGAATCTATAACATCATTAATTCCGCTGTGTCATTGAGAACTAAATTAAACAAATACATAAAGGACGTCAGCAAGTAGATACAAATTAATTGCTTGCATAGATCCATGACTGAAGAGGGATGCTGCAGTTTTCTGTCTCTTTGATAATCACAGTCTCTAAGATTGAAAGAAACTATTCCAGGAAACAGCTACTCAGAATAGCTGCCCTTCTCCTCATTTCAAAGAGGAAGTTGATCTCCCAATCTTTCAGTGTTTGGGTAGGTAAAATGTTCCTGGTGGAAAATCTGAGCCAATGAATGTCATTGTTATACAGTCAGGTAAATCATTGCCTCCACTTGAGCAGAAAGGAGACGGCACAATAGGCACAGACTACTCGGGCAGTTCTCAACCCGTGGGTCTCGACCCCTTTGGGGTAGAATGACCCTTTCACAGGGGTCACCTACAACCATCTGCATATCAGATACTTACATTATGATTCATAAAAGTAGCAAAGTTACAGTTATAAAGTAGCAACAAAAATAATTTTATGGCTGGGGGTAGGGTCATCACACCATGAGGAATTGTATTAAAGGGTCACAGCATTAGGAAGTCTGAGAACCACTGATCTACACTCTTGTCTATTACGGTTACTTAGGTAATCTTTAACATAAATTTTTTACTCATCATGTTAAATATTTTTTCAAGTGGTTCTTATATTAAAACATCTTTCAAATTCATGTTTTCTTTCTAGTTTATACTCTGCATCAATTCATATCTTATTTACTGTGTACTTTTTTTACTGACTTTGGTTAAGTACATACCCAGATGCCATGGAGTTCTAGTCAGTTGAAATACAATAGCAAAGAATCTATCTTTTGGTGGGTGGAGAAGGGTGGGATGATGCTTAGTACAGGAAGGAAAGCGTTATACCCAAACAAATATCTAATTTCAGTAGAGACAACTGCAATGACTATAAGTGGTATTATATGAGACTTAATAGAAGGGGTAGGGAAGTTGGAGATAATTTCCTCAGGAAGTGATATTAGAATTGAAATGTGCTGGATGAGTAGTAATTAGTTAGATGGTAAATCAGAGAGGAAGATCCCAGATAGCACAGCACAAGTACAAATGCCTTGTGATTGGAAGTAGCATGGTGACTATAAGCTGCATGCAGCTAGGTGCAGAGTTAGGAGAATATGGAAGCCAGAGAAGTTCACAGATGGCAAGTGGGGCCTCTTAGATGATGCTAAGAAGTCTTCATTATACCAGAGAGCAAAGGAAGCTATTGAAATTGTTCAAAAATAGGGAGACAACATTAGACTGAACTTTGAAAAGATGGCCTTGCTCTTGTGTGTGGCTTCCACTGTTGCTCTATGTGAGCGTATGCCTCCATTCTCTGCACCATATGGATTCTACACATCAGTGTCCAGAGAAGCCCCAAACAGTGTTAGTTGAACCTTCTTTACTTCTCAATCAGATAGTGTAGGTGGCCTCTCATTACTTTTAGGATAATTTTCAAACCATTAGATCTATCATCATCATCATCATTACCACCACCACCACCACCACCACCACCATCATCATCATCATTTTGCTACCTTCTGGACACAGTGCACTTTCTAAAATAGCTTCCCTCGTCTCACCAAAGCCAGTTCTACTCTTTGACCAAGATAATCTACTAAGATAGTTTTACAAGCATACCTGTCACTTCTGCCTTCCATTTCTTTAAAAAAAAAAAGAGTCCTGTGACTTTTGAAACCATGATATAACATTTTCTTTACCAAAATCTAAACATATTTGAGGTTCTACTCATCTGACTAGCTCCATAGACTGCTCACTAACCACTCTAGATGACTGTATAGCCTCATATTCTCTATGCTCTACCAGTACATATGTAATTGTGGTAGCATTTTGTGGGAATAGATTCTTTTGGGGGGGGATGAGAGTTACCTTCTAATTTTAGGTACCTTCTATTTTTAGGCATCCTGGCTTACTGTATCTAGTTAGACTATGACCTCCTTAAGTAATGTCAATTTTGTTGTGTTTTGTCATGGTGACTGTGGTGTTTTTCTAACAAAAATTCAGAAGAAAGAGAAAAGAGAAGGAAACACAGCAGAATTTGAGTGTAAGTACGATCTGGATCTGAGATTATCTTTAAAGGTCTTAGTAATACTTTTATTTGCTACTTGATAGACTGCTGAGACACTATTCAATAATTTATTCCATTGTACGTTGTTGCTGGACAGTTTTTCCGTTTCACCACAGGTGTAAATAATGCCGTTAAACCATAATTTCTTTTGTTAAGCCTCAATTATTTCCTTAGGAGAGACTCAGAAATATACAACTACTGGTTCAAATGTACAATTATTGTCACTTGTCACCTAACAGTTTTCCAACAAATTTGAACTTCAAGTAGTATAGAACAATATTTATTTCAGGACAATCTGAAGTGAATTCTTATCATTGCATGTATTTTTATCATTGCACATATTCTTGCGTTTTTTAATAAAAACACAAAAAATAATAAAAAGTATTTGAATGTGCATAAGTAACATTATCAGTTCTCAAGGAAATTGCTGCAAAAAGGATACAAGTGTACCCAAATAGGTAGAAGACTTGGTTCTGGATTTTCCTTCTTTTCTGCTTTCTTTCTTTCTTTCTTTCTTTCTTTCTTTCTTTCTTTCTTTCTTTCTTTCTTTCTTTCTTTCTTTCTTTCTTTCTTTTTTAATTTTTCTTTCTTTCTTTCCCTTCCTTCCTTCCTTCCTTCCTTCCTTCCTTCCTTCCTTCCTTCCTTCCTTCCTTCCTTCCTTCCTTCCTTCCCTCCCTCCCTCCTTCTTTCTTTCTTTCCTTCTTTTTCTCTTGTCTGTCTGCCTTCCTTCTTTTCTTTCTTTAATTATTGTCACGGCCTCACTATGTAGTTCAGCCTTGCCTGAAACTCACTATGTAGCCCATTCTTGCCTCCAACTCATGATCATGATTTTCCTGCTTCAGCTTTCTGATTAGTGGAATTACAGGCATGCCTCACCATGCTTAGCCTCTGAGGTGAGACTCATTCATATAGTCTATAAATAATCATAGTGTCCTAAGCATGTGTCAGAATAAAAGAGGATGGTGTCTCAGAAGAAATGAAGGATGTTAATTTTGTAAAGAGTGTGGAAAGGCTATAACACAGACAGTCTGATAGACTTTCCTACCAGTCACCCCTGAAAGTGGGTTTGGACATTATTTCTGCTCAGATGATTTTACAAGCAGAAGACCAAGAATTTAGCAGTATGAGACACTGGTGATGAACCAACAAGAATTACTTTCACTGTCTAAATCTGAGTTTTCACTTGAGAAGCCTAGCAACTGCAGATGCAGGACATGTAACCTTCTGAAAATCACAGGCGAGTTAGCTGGGAACAGAGGCATTCTACCAGAAAAAAAAAAAATCATTGTTAAAACCCAACTCAAGCCTTTACCCAGCATGCCTGGTAAAAGGCATTACTGTAATATTGTCAATGTACTTAATATTTGGTCTGTATGAATTATGTCATTTTGCATATACTTCCTTATTTCCCCTGTGAAATGCTTATTACAGAGTTATCTTTCATCTAGCAATATGTATAAAACGTGTGCAAAGAATTTTATCCATCTCATTTTGATTTAGTTATGAGAACACACGACATCTGCTGGAGCTGAAGCCCAGAGTCTCAAAAATGTTTCTTTCATTCCACTTCTAGTCCGCAAATCATTATCACAATTCAGATGGAAATTCCAGAGATGCGATATTGCTAGCGGATTGGATGTCTCTGGAAAATTTGACCTCCCAAATTTGATTTATTTAGCATATTTGCATTTTAACGTTTTTTTTTTTCCTGAAAGGGTAATTGTTTCATCAAAATGGACTGCTATGGTTTTACTGAGTCATCCACATACCTCAGCTCATTTATCTGGGTTTATTACTGCTCAGTACGACTACACTGCACAATATGCAGACACATGCAGACCCTAGTCACCTTAAAGGAATACTTCAACATTTTAAAGGATGGAGAATTTGGAATTTTGGTGACCTGAGAGATGTCCATTCTGTAGTTTTGATAGTCTGCTGAGTCAGACTTCCAATGTCTAAGCTCACGGCCACTACCATTTCTGTGCTGCCCTCTCTTTTTGCATTATGTTGACTCATTTCACGACATATCCACGTTCTTGAGAGGGTTCAATAACCTTTTACAACTACAAATCAACCACTTAAAGAGCCATCTCCTTCTCTCTCAGTGTCTGTCATCAGGTTCCTAAGCTTACTCTAAGAATTTCATTGGGGTTTGGTGAGTGGGTATGAGTGCTGGCTGTAGTGTGATGGTAAGCTACTCTCTATTGCTACCAGATTGAACTATGTCATCTCTTTACTATATCCCTATCACATACTAAACTCCTTTTAATCTATATATATATATATATAATATACATATATGTAATATATATAATGTATGTGTGTGTGTGTGTGTGTGTGTGTGTGTGTGTGTGTGTATGTGTGTGTGTGTATTTTGCCCCAGATGGAACAAACCAGTTTCCTCCTTAAGGTCCTATCTTCTAGAACTCTCTATCTCTCCAAAGGAATTGCTGTAATTTTTCTCCATCACTAAAACAATGTACCACTCCTGTCACAAGTCATCATGGAGATGGATAGAGGGAATCAAACCTTATCCACATTTTGCCTAACTCCTGAATAGGATCTTCCCCTTAATATATTGCTGTGTGGGCTGAGAAGTGCACAGTATTCCTCAGGATAAAACAAGTGCTATGTATCAGACTCCATTATTGTTTAGCATCATCTTTCAAGCATCTATACATCAGAATATGGGTCTTCCCGCAAAGGAACCACACATCTATAAAGACTTCTCTAGAAGATTAAAGCTATAAAATATTACAAGTATTATTAGTGTATTCATATATTCTGTAATATTTTTATGGTGAAAGTTTTGTGAAGTTCCTCTTTGTAATACTTGCATTGCTTTTTGAGCATTTCATATACTGTGTCTTGAACACATTCATCCCTTGACTCCTCCCCTTATCATCCTTTCCACCTTCTCATTTCTTCCCATCCAGCTTTGAGATTGCTGCATGTTTTTCTTTGTTTCCCCCATTAAGTCCAGAATACATTGATCGATTAGTCTTGGGAGTGAGACTTGCTCTTCTGATGTGTTCAGCCTACCAGGGGTTAGGGATTGGTAAAGAACACCAACTCTTCCTCTCCCAGCAGCTATCATAGTACAAATAGATTCTTGGCTAGAGGTGAGATTTCCTGTCCATCTTCCTCCCTCTATGCTAAGATTGTGTCTGGCTAGATCTTGCACAGGTCTTGTGCATGCTGTCACAATTACTGTGAGTTCATACTCACAGTGCATCTGCCTTGTTGTGTCTGGAAAATCCTGTTTCCTTGGTGTCATTGACTACCTCAGGCTCTTGCAATTTTCCTGCCCCCTCGTCTACAAAGATTCTTGATCCTTGGGGGAGAGGTTATCTTCTATAATGCTTTGATGTCTTGCTTTCTCTTGGTGTCTTTATGTGCAGATGTGTGGATTGTAAGCCAAGCACAGCTCACATTATCATTACAACACTCAGGATGCAAATATCCATCAACCTAATCAATATCCATTGTGATAATCCCTAATATTCATACCCCAGGCTCTGAAAATTTCTGGCTATTCTCCCATGCCAAGGGCTCTCTCTTTTCAAGAATGACACAATGGAGTCCTACAATTATGTCACATTTGAAACTGGCTTCCTTTACTGAGAAAAATTTCTTTGACAACAGATGTATGGAGTTTGTTTATTTTCAGTATTGGATATATTTTTCTAATATGTTAAACAGTTTATATAATCAAGAAGTTCTTTTAATCCATAAAGCAGCATATGTAGAACTGGTATACCATATTACAATCTCTTAGAAACATCTCCCAAATAATCCATTTGTGGGTCAACCATCACTTATGCTACTTTTTAATTGTGAGCAAGCTGACAAAGTTCTCAACAAAGAGAAAAATGATGATCTCTGTTTAATAGAATTTTATGAAGAATCATGTAGTATTAAAACATATAAATTAAGTGTTTGAGCATAGCAAATAGTTGTGTTTTTCCTTGCCTTTCCTTCAGTCAGTAAATCAATAGCATAGTACACAATTTTAGAAAAATATTATCTTCCTGAATATGGAATATATCCTTCTTTGAGTGTGGAAATGAATGGTACTTATTTTTTAAAATAGTTGGTGTTGTTACCAGATGGAAGATAATCTGTTGTACCATGACTGATAAGATCTTTGCATAGTATCATAAATTCTTAAAGAAAATAATTTAAAATGCAAAACACTAGTTTGTGCATTTCCCAGCACAAGATTATGTTAGTCAGTGTGTCAGTAGGGCAAAGGGTCTAGTGAGCTTTTATAACTGTCTCAGCAGAGCTGGGGGCTCCATGCAATGAGATGGGGGTGGGTGAAGTATATGATTTCCCTGATCCTCATCATGTAGACATATCCAGCTGGAGAGACGGAGGCAGAACTTAGATTCAAAGGAGAGTTGGCTGGTTCAGACAGCATTAGTAAAGTTCTGTGATTCATCGCTATCCTAACCATCCTTATCTCCCCTCATACTAGACTCCATTACCTGCCAGTAATTGATTTGCTGCAATTTCTGAGTGTAGCCTGTGGTTTCCTTATCAGGATGAAGAAGAAGCAAATGAATTTCTGACTCCTGGATAAAAAATATACAGGTGTGCTTATCCCACATATTCCATGCTTTCTTCATGGTATACTTCTAGCTACACAAGGAGAAAGACCGCCCTTCAGATACCACTATCTATGGTATGACAATCTCATTCAGGTGGGCTTTAGTGAGGTGGTGCTGCCGAGGAGATAGCTAAATACATAAGCCATTGATTCAGCTGTAACTCAGGCTTTCTGACATTTACAATGAGGTCATAAAAATTAACTTGTTCTCTAACTTACCTTTAAAGGGTTCAACCAGATATTCATTGAATTGGAAAGCTTAGACATCATTTAAAATGAGTAAATGAAATTTATTATTCTCAAGTGCTATAGCTCATGTGAACATCAACTAGATATTTCAGCAAGAAAGAAACCCAGCAGTGTCCTTGAACAAGTAGAGCCACTTTGAGTTTCTGGGAAACAACTGTTTTCACCTCTAAAAATGGTATTTCTCTACCTCTATACATATCCATATCTATATGTACATCTGTATATTAGATCTAGATAAGTAGATAGAGTGAATATATATACTTGGAAGGACAATAGAGGCTGTTACGGATGGAACTGTATTCCCTTTCCTTTCAAATTCATGTTAAAATACTGACCCAACACAGTTATATTTAGAGAAAGGACCTTCATAGAGACCACAGGAAGAATGAAGAGATAGATGATTAGATGCTCTAATGGTTCTCAACCTTCCTAATGCCTTGGCCCTTTAATACAGTTCATGTTGTGGTGACCCCCCAACCATAAACTTATTTTTGTTGCTACTTCATAACTGTAATTTTTCTAGTTATGAATTGTAATGGAAATGTCTGATATGCAGATATGAAGATGGTCTTCCGTGATCTCTGTGAAAGGGTCATTTGACCCTCAAGGAACTTGCAACCCACAGGTTGAGAACCACTGCTCTAATTAGATAGGGTTGGTGTCCAGTAAGAAGAGGACATACTGTGTGCAGGCTCAGAGGAAAAGTCATATGAGGACACATGAAGACATGTACATGGCTAGTCATGCACAGGCCAGTATGAGGGGCTTCAGCTGAAGCTGTCTCTATGGCACCTTGGTCTTGAACTTCCCAAATTCATCACTGTGAGGATAGAGATCTAGTCTGTGGTATCTGATTTTGGAAATCTGAACAAAACTGTTTCAGGCTCCTTCATTCTTGGCTCAGTGACTAAGCCAGTATATCAATTATTAAAAGGATGTAGGAGAATCTGGGTTTCAATCTATGGCCTTGTTCCCAAGTCTACCAAAGACCAAGATTAAAGTTCAGAGTCGTGAAGAGTGTCTTCCTCTGTTACTTACACTGCATTAGGATTGCATATAGACTGAATTTAAAAGTCTGAAGGTTTAAACTACAAACTAAGGTCTCTGTGATGTGACAGCCTTGCTCATTCTGCTCCCACTGCACTGTTGCAGTGCCCAAAATTTGATATTTTTTCCCCTTTGAGGTTAATAAGCCAAATGTGAATCTTCCAACACATCTCTGAGGAATGTTTGATCATCTATCTCTTTCAACCCAAATCACACGATTAGTAGGCTCATTAAGCAATCTAAACCTTGCCACAAAGAGTCATGATCCTTAGCATTTATCTTGATATCAATCTGATGAACATGTAAGGAGACAATGTAGTGCAGTAGAACAACTGGGCTGAGTATCAGAGAGCCTAGATTTGTGACCTGCAGGTATCTGAATTGCATCCAGTCATTTAGATAGATTTCAGAATAAGAGGAATGTACACACTCTGTGAAAATAACTAAGCTGATTGATTGTGACAAAGCATAGCGTCTCAGTGACACTGTAAAAAAGAACTGTAAAAGAACTGTTTTACAGTTCTTGGGGATCAGAAAACTGAATGAGTTTTCTCTTCTTTGCTCCATAGTTAGGTGACTTCACACAGATAATCATTTGGATTTCTTCATGGAAGTTGAATGAGATTCAAATAGTAGATCAGCTTCAAGTAGATGGATTCAAGAGAAGATGTCTGCTGCTTACTTTCTTTGAGAATGATGCTAGACTTAAGGAAAACAGACTTCTTGCATGATCTACCTACTTTGCTAATAATCAGTATCAAATGAGGAATGTAAAGTTGAGACAAATTATATCTGGTGAGCTTTTCATGAAATTTAAGTGAGTCCCATTTCAATAAGAGTTCAAAAGTTCTGGGTTGATTTCTCTGCTCATTTGGGATACCCATTGATCGTGAGTGGGTTACTAAATTAGTTAGAAACATTAGAGATGGTTCGGGGGGGACAAGGGAGATGGCTCAGTGAGGAAGAGTGCTTACTGCACGAGCATGAGGACCTGAGTTAATCCCCAGATTCCACATTAGAAAAAGTCAGTTGTGACTACACATGCCTATATTCCCAGTATTTCCAGGTGGTTATGGGTAGATTCCAGGAGCCAGCTGTTCAGCAAATCTTCAGGTTTAGTGAGAAACTCTACCTCAAGGGAATAAAGTGGAGACAGATAGAACAAGATACTTAACATCTGCCTCTAACCCCTTCACTCACATGCACACATGTGCACACTTCACACACACACATACATAGAGAGAGAGAGAGAGAGAGAGAGAAAGAGAGGGAAACATAAATTACTTGATCATGCTCCTACTTTCTCTTAGAATTTACATTGATAAGCAAAATAATTTTTAGTTAAGGAAAGAAAATATAAATACTTTAATTGGTAAATCAGAAGCTATTAAGTAATTGAAAAATTTATCCTTAAGAATATGGATATTTATATACTGTATCACTGTAAACAAAATTGTTCTGAGACAAAGTTGAAGAAAGAGCTTGTGAGAGAATCTATCATTGCATATTCTTCTGTTTGATTTTCTGATTCCTCTTGTATTATTAAATCAGTACTGCTAATCATATTTCACTATCACACATCATTACAGCCAGTGCTTCAGAGTACAATGGCATTTTAAATGTAATGCAATGGATGAAAATAAAATATTTTAGTTTGTTTTCACTCATTGATGACTTGTTTTAATACCTTTTTTTGACTTGTATAGATCTCCAATAAAAATAGAATGTGAGTCATAAAACCTTAATTAACTTCATAAACTAGGGTATCCTGGGGGATTTTTATCTTGTATTGGTAGAAACCATTCAGATATTTTGTTAGAACTCTAAATTAGTCACCAATGCTTTTTCTTTGAGAGAATGGCAAAGGGTCATTAATTTGAAGCTCAGTTCTTACTGTTTGTTACAATAGTAGTTAAACATATAATAGATATTTGTGTGTGAGTGTGTGTGTGTGTGTGTGTGGTGTATGTATGTGGTGTATATGTGTACTGTATGTATGTGTGTATATGTGTGGTGGTGTGTTTGTGTGTGTATGTATGTAGTGTGTGTGTGGTATATGTATGTATGTGTGTGTGTATGTATGGTGGTGGTGGTGTGTGTGTGTGTGTATGTGCTGTGTGTATGTGTGTGTATATATGTGTGGTAGTGGTGTGTGTGTGTGTACATGCTATATGTATGCATGTGTGTTGTGTGTTCTGTGTATATGTGTATGTGTATATGTGTTGTGGTGATGGTGTGTTTGTGTGTGTGTGTGTATGTGTGTATGTGTGTGTGTGTGTGTGTGTGTGTGTGTAATGGCATGTATGTGGTGGTAAGATGACACTTCAGGATTATCTTTTTTCTTTCCATTTCATTTTTCAGGAAGGGTCTCTTATTTCTGCCACACTGCATTCCAGGCTAGCTGGCCAGGGAGATTCCTGGTGATTCTCCTATCTGCCTCCCATCTCACTGCAGGATTTCTGCAATTACAGAAGTGTGACACTATAGTCAGCATTTTTTTAAGGTGGGTTCTAGGCACTGAACTCACACTGTCAGATTTGAGAGCAAGGGATTTCATCCAGTGAGCCTTTTGTCAGCTCAGTAGACTGATTTTTGTTAGGGATGATAAAATAAATACTGGATAATTAAAAAAAAAAAAAAAAGAAGGGGCTTTCCTCAAATGCCTTGCTACTTTTCTTTAATAGCCATGAAAATACTACTTAGTGACTACTATTTCCCTAAGACCCAGAAAAGTGTTTTACTCATGTATCATTGATCCCAACTGCCTCTAGTTTACTGCAATGACATAACAGTACCACTCTTAGTTTGCCTCTCTTCTTAAAATGGGGTACAAAATGTTTTTATTAAAATTACTCTTTCTATAATCTTGCTCCAATATAGACAGAGTCTAGTCATAAACAAATCAGATCTTTAACCAGCCAGGGTTATAAACCCTGAATTGTTCATTTGCTCTGAATTCCAAATTTTAAAAGTGTTAGTAGTTGATATGGTTCAGATATGAAAGGAGGAATCATTTTTGAATGTCTACCATCTGCTATGCTTTTATGTCAATCACTTTCCCAGCACATACAAGGACAAGCAAAGGAGTGCTAATTAACATTCATCTTTTCACTTTTGAGCATGGACTTGCAAGCATCGTCAGCTCAATTTGTCCCACATGTTTACTTCACTGCTACCGAGCCACTGTTTCTCCCTATATTTGCAGGGTTTTTGTGATTTAGTCTGGGATTGTCCTCATTTATTACAGCGTGAATAATGACTTTCAGGTATTTTCAAGGAACATGAAGCTATGACAATCCAGAATGGTTTTATGCTGGCATTTTCCCAAATGGTTCAATGAAGATTTTGCTGATCTCACCAGGGAAGAATTACACTAGTGTGGTGTACAATACCAGAAGTGGTGATGACCTCTGACTGTCATGAATGGCCTTGGCTCTGCATTATATTTAGGTGAAGTAAGATTATCAGGCAAGATTATTAACACTTGAGGATGTTGTGGATACTGAGATATTGAAATGACATGGCCAGGACTCTACAGAGCAAAGATACCAACACAGTTGGGTGACCTCCCTGATCCTTGGGCTAAAGTGCGGATACTTCATTGTCATATCCTTATGTCCATTTTATTCAAGCAGTTTGAAGCAATTCTCAGGGGATATGTATACTTTGAAATGTCTCCTAGCGTCATAGACCTATAGATTTATACCTAACACAACAATGTGTATTTTAATGTTTAAAACATATAGAAAACAATCTGATACTTATAGCCTGGGAAGCAGAGCAGCCAAATTCATCTGAGTTATTGTGAGTTGAAATCAGAGATGGAAAAATACATAGAACTGACTTAGATGAGGCAGTCTTCTGTACAACTGATTATGTTTTCTAATTGAGATTTTCCCAAGTCTTTAATATTTATGAAGCATTTTGTAAATATAAGCCTTTCAACATCTGTGCAGTTAAGATTCACAAGCTGAATTTTACAGAAGAGCAAATGGACTCATAGAAGCTCAATAATTGTCAGAGATACACAATGAATATGATCAGCATGTCTCAGATAATGTCTGCCAACTTAATAATTTGAATTTCCAATAATACAGGAGGATTCAGTTAAGGACATATTAACTATTTCTATTCTTTCCCAGCATTCATATTTTATAAACTATTTTTCCTCTTTTGGACAAGCCTATTAATTTCATATATTCACTCTTGCAGAAGAACTAGCTAAGTATATTATGATACAGTTACAGAGTAAGGAACTTTAAGGATATCTTGGTGGCCTTGGTTGGAAATAAGTGGCTATTTGCTCAGGTCAGTAGCTTTCGCCCTTTGAGATAAAGATCGTGTTTCGGCTAAAACATCTAAGTATATACACAAATCACAATTTGAGCATCTTCTCTTCCTCCCTTCTTGAGAAAGCATCTACCTTTCTGCCAAGAACTGGACCTTACCCTGTGAGGATATAGTCCTCTTTGAAGTCAGTCATGAGAAGTCAAGATTGTAATCCCAAATACTCAAGCCTTTACAATGTGTCTTTCACGATGTCATGTCTTTGGGTTTATATGTGTATTTTAAGGACCATATTTCTTGGTCCCATTTCTCATTCATGTTTCAGAAGAGTTTCCTATACCAAGTAGTCAGGGACTTAGTACACTCCTATATGTAATCTTTCCCCTCAGCAAACCCATTAATGAGCTAGATTCTGACCTGTGGCATGCACATTCAATAATTTTGGAATGGTTTACTGGGTTTCCCTGTTCTAAATGCAGTTACCTCCTCTATTTTTTTTCAAGGCATTCATTTTCTTACCCTATTTCCAGTCTAGTCTCAGGAGAGCTTCTACCAATCTATATGCTAATATTTAAAATTCTTCATTAGTGCAAAGTCATCATCTAGCTTTTCAGTCCTGGGTCTCCTCAAACATAACTCTCCCAGGCTTGGCAATATAAATGTAGGTTTCATTGTTTCAAAGAGGAATACTTTACTTTGGAAAGTGGTCCTAGTTAGTCTCATTTGAAATCCCTCTATCCTTCACATTCCAACATCCCAGCTACACATGGAAGGAAAAGTTACTTTTTGGGTTTTCTGTTCATTTGTTTTTGTGGTTTTCTTTCTGCATACGATGACAAAATTTTCTCAGGAAAATATCTGGAATTACATATAATTTATTGGAAATTCATTTCATATCTTCTTTGGAAATACCCACAATCCTCAATCTTACTCTCTCCCAATCACAGCCCTTCTTCCTCAATGAATTGAATGCTGAGGTAATTGCCATTTGCAACTATACCTAGTTCTCAAAATAAATTCTTTTGATTAATTAGGTCCCAATCCTTGCCCTTTAGGTGAATATTTCAATAACAAAGAAACCAATTGACAATAATCTTCAGGAGCCAGGATTAGATATTATGTAACTTTTCAGCAAGTACCTTCAGTTCTCAAAGTTCAGTGAGGAGAATACATTCTTTTACTTTTCACTTATAGCCACTTGCAAATCCTCGATGTTTGCCTGCCCATGGGCTTTTCTTGTTGCCCCTGTACTTGGCATCAACATATTCTTCTCTATCTTGACTTTTGATACACCTGTTTTCTGTCTGCACAAAGATAATTATGAACCACACCAGGAAGGACCGCATCTTTCCATGCTGTTGTGGGACCTTCTGTTTTCTAGCAGATCACATAGTATTGGCTTGAAGGCAACAGAGATACTAGAGTGATCAATAATTCACTGTGTTGGTAGTTTATTGTGACAAAATGTGCAGAGGGTATGAGCTGGTTGTTAAGGCATGCACATCTGTATATAGCATATATCACTATAAGTTGAGAGCAAAAGATATTTAACTTTCATGTTTTCATAATCTTCCTGGGTGGGAACTGATATGGGGGACTTTGAAGGACAGTATAGTATTTTGTTAAGAAGAGTCAATTGCTGTAGGATGTTTGCATGCACAAAAATGTGACTAAGGGTTAAATTAATTATAAATTTACCTCCTGAATCTAAAAGATTAAGCATCAATATTGCTACTTGTAATCTAGCCTAGTCCAGATAAAAATTAAGGCAGGACTTCAAAAAATTCTTTGTAGTTGAGTAGATAGATGTCTTGGAAAGGGTTGCTTAAATCATTTAATAGAAAATAAAGTGGAAAATACATCCGAATAAGTACATTGTTTAGATAAGGTAATTTACATAGTCTCACTAATGCCAAAATTATCTCAGAGGTAAGAAAATGTGTCCACTTTATTTCTAAAGCAGCTCAGGTATAGAAAGATGAAGCAGAAACTTGGGACATACAACATACACTCTCATCCAGGCTATAGATAACCAGTTTGATCAAATATTCGTGGAAGGTGATTGTTACGTTGACATCCTCATAAGGGAAGATTCAATACTAACTTTGAATTTTAACATTTGATTGTCAGCTAACCATGAATCATCCAACACCATGCTTTGACCATCAAAAATGGACAAATAATGAGTACTTTAAAATTCTGGAAAGGGAAACATTTTTAGTTCTGAGAATAAGCAGCTAGGAAGTGAACGCATTTAGACACTGTGCACAGGTACAGGCTTAGAGAAACTCAGGTACTTACAGAAGCTCTGATGGCAAGAGCTAAGAGAAGGGGGTGATAGGTGACAGGATTTAGACTAACCTGAGTTCCTTTAGTTACATTAAATATAGTCAGTTTTCAAAGTTATTTTAAAATGAACACTATTATATGGCTAATACAGTGAACTAGGGATTATTTAATTGTTATGTTGACCTTGGTGCATGGATTCTGGGGGGTTATACTAGTGATGCAACTGAAGTCTTAAAGAAGCTACACTTCTTGCCCAGGTTTCTAGCACAATCCAGTGGTAGATCTCACCTTTGAGCCCAGGCAGTGCAGCATTTCCTGCTCACTTCCCACTCTCTATGTCACTGTGACTATGGCAGTATATGGCATAAAGACTGTGAGTCTTACCTCTCTGCAAATTTTACATATTGAACCTATCTATAGCTATCTGCTTGGTAGGGGAGTGAGCATAGTAATTTTTTCAAAAAAATGTATACTCAGTGGCTGCAATGTGCCCTGCTGCTGAGTAGGAAACAGAATAAAGGCTATGCTACATAAGGAAATCAGTACATACGAGGGGTGTTACAAAATATCTTAATTTTGAAAATAATGCACATTTTCATCCACTGTTTCAAAGGTGCTATTCTTAGCAACTGGTATCATTCTTACAAAAAAAGCAAAAAACAAAAAGCTACAGTGTGGAAGGTTAATGGGATTCCTAACCAGAGGACCAGGAGCAGTTCCAGACCCTCTATAGCCTTGGAGTGATTTTATGAATGAAGTCTTACATCATGTATCTTTAGAGTGGGTACATTTTCATAAAACAGTAAATCACTCTTCTACATTTAGAGACATCTCAGTTCCACTGGCCAAAATTGCCACATCACACACATCATTTAGGGTGATCTATCATGTGTGCTCTGAAATAATTAGTTGTGGAATGATGTTTGTGATCACATGGTGGTCCATCTCACATCTACTTAAGATTCAAGAAATTCACAGTGTTGTTACCATCCCATCTTCAAACTCAGTGTATTTGCAAATTAACGTTGTTGGGTTTTTTTGGCTTATGTTGTATTTTCCTGATGATAAAGGCTCGCCTCCAAAAGCCTCCAAATTATAACTCATTAAAATGAATGGACATTCCAAAAACATTCCAAAATTCCACATTCTAAGAAGAGCAGAGTCCTTAAGGTTATTTTCCTGCCTTTGCCTTGTGCACATATTTTTTCCTCTGTCCACAGATAGGTTGGTGTGAGCAGGGTCAGGGTGACTTGAAAATACTGCCTAAGCTTGTGTGCAGAGCTCACAAGGCATCGCAGGACTGGCTTTCTGCATACATATAGCTCCCAAGCTACTTAGATATCCACGCACACTCGTGAATACCTACGTAAGACTGTATTTTATATGCTTGTGCTGTGATTCTGCGTGGGTCTCCTGACCTCAGAGGAATCCCTTCAATTCTCTGAACTCTGGGAATAGCGACATGAGGCACGCAGCTCTTTCCCCATTCCCTGGTGACTGGTACCCCTGGGTCCCAAGAATCTGCAATGCCTCATTTCTCAGGCAGCTAATCAGAGGAAACTGAGAAGATGAGAGAGGGTATACGTGGGACCGGGAAAGAGCCGGTGTACCCAAGATGATGCCTCTGAGGCTAGGAGCCTTGATTCTGTGGTTTTATTTACAAAGCTTTGGGAAACTGGAGGGGAGGCAAAGCCACCCAGAATCTAAAATCCTCTGAGATAATATCTGTCATCGCCCGGGAAGCCACACTGTCCAGCGCAGGGGGTCACGGAGTCCTGACAGTGCCGTGAGCACAGAGGCTGCAACTCTCAGGTGCCACCCGGACACTTTGCGCTTCGGTGGGCTTTGCGCTCTGAAGACGAAGACGTGTTCCCCCGCCCCGCACCATCTTCCCAGGCACTGTGCCGGAGGGCTGAAACAGCCCAGCTGGTGCCTCGAAAGGGAGTTTCTCGAAGCTCCATCTCTGCTGCTTCCCCTCCCCTTCGGATTTGGGATTTTATCCCCGCCGGGGAGCTGCTGCTGCTCCAGAGCGCCCGCCCGCCCTCCGAGGGTCCAGGTGCCACCGACACCGCTTCCCGCCGGCGGCCAGAGGGCTTGACCCGAGCGCCTCAGCGGTGTCGCGGATGCTCCCGAGCCGGGGCCGGGGACTCCCCGCCCTTGCGCGCGACCCCGTACCCGGGCGGGCGGCGCTTGCGGCGGGCAGGGGGCGGGCAGGGCACTCGGGACTGGTCCGGGGGTAGCCGCCTCTTCTGCATCCTGCCCGCGCATCCCGGAGCCCGGCCGCATCCTCCGCCTCTGCCTCCGGCGGCTGCCAACCTCCGCCTCGCGCAGCCCCGGACTCCCGCCGCCCCCGCCGCCGCACCCCCGGTGGCTGTGCCTCGACCGAGCCCGGAGGGGGCCTGTGGCGCGTCGGCCGCCCGCTCCGCTCGGCTTGGCCGGGAGGAGTGCATGCCCCTGCTGCCCGCGGCGCTCATCAGCAGCATGCTCTATTTCCAGATGGTGATCATGGCAGGGACGGTGATGCTGGCTTACTACTTCGAATACACTGACACGTTCACTGTGAACGTGCAGGGCTTCTTCTGCCACGACAGCGCCTACCGCAAGCCCTACCCGGGCCCAGAGGACAGCAGCGCGGTGCCTCCGGTTCTCCTCTATTCGCTGGCCGCTGGCGTTCCTGTGCTCGTGGTAAGCCCTGGGTTGCTAGACCTCTCTTGCCTTCTGCAGGTTGAGGCTCTGCCAGGAGGATCAGGGTACACCAGCCTTTACCATCTAAGTTCCTCCAACTTGGTGGCAGCCCTCTTCCCCCAGAGGACATTCTTCTGGGGAGCATGGGGGTGGGTGAGAAGGAAACACCCCTGTTTACTTCCAAACCACCCCTACACCCTCTGTTGAGCCTGCAGGGTTGGGTGTCTCAAAGACAGGGAAGAGACCTGCAGAAGGTGATGGGTGGGTGGCAGGAATGGGAAGGGGGTGAGCCCCTGATGCGAATTGACTTGATCCATTGTGTGGCCCTGGCTCACTGCTAGGCCTCCTGGATTTTTCTAGGAAGAGGAGCCGCAGCCTGGGGTGGGGTAGAGGAGTCAAATACTGGAATGGTGAAGGGGTGCCTGCCAGCTGGGGCAGGGGCACATGCTCCTGTTTGATCTCCCTCCTTTCCCACAGATGAAAGAGCCAGGTGCAGTAAGCTGGAGGCCAGCTCATAAGTATCTAAAAATGTCTTTGGGCATCTGTAAATGAAGAGGCCTCAGCAACAGGGCTTTGCTTAAAGCAGGAGTGGAGGAGCCTGCATCACAAGAACACTTTAGATTTATTTAAAGGCTGTTCTCTCTCTGGACGGCTCTAGTGCTTGTCTCTTCCTGGCTGAAAACCTGGCCTTTTGGATCTCTCTCTCTGTCTCTCTGTCTTTTCCTCTCTCTGAGAGACGTAAGAGGACTATATAGATACATATTCACACAACACACACACACACCACAATACGTAACTCTTGAGCTAATAATTACACAGCAATTTGCATATATGAGCACAACACAAAGTTCTTTGTAGATGTAGATATTTCTCTGGAAAGCAATGACGCTATGGTTCCTTTACATTGACAAGATATCTGAGGTTCCCTTCCCATGATGCTACTCCCCCTCCAACCCCCAATAACAAATAAGAAGTTAGAGAAGGAGAGATAAGGAAACTTGAGATTTTGTTTTCTATAACTGAATGTGTGAATTGCAACTGTAAATAAGTATACATAGCGCATCCATTTTTTAAAAAATATGTATATCTTTTCTTTGGTCTTCAGGGAAGTGATTTAAGGATTTTCAAAATAAAACGTTCTTAGCACAAAACTGGAACAGTACAAATACACCTAGGAAGTTCTTGACAGCTTCAGAGTAACTGTCCATCACACCACTGCACAGACAACTTCAGCTCTAGCGCAATGGGTGGGGATGTGTTAAGACCTCCTTGTTTCCGAAAGTCTTTACTTAGTTTTGTTTTTGATATTGGATTTGCTAAAATGTGTCAGAAATCTTCAATCTAGTTTCAAGCTCCAGTTCTCTCTCTCTCCCAGTTTCAACATTTGGCAGAGCAAAAGCTGGCCTACTTTTGGGGGACTTTTGACTTTGCGGATTCCGGATTTTCAGGCACATGCTTTCTAGGAGACTAAATATCTCAGAGATTTTTTTCAAAAAACTGTTTTAAGGGAAATGCCAATTGCTTTTGGGTCATTGATTCAGTTGCGACCATAAGCAATAATGTCTGTGGCTCTTATCTTGATAGTTGTCATTCCGTGTCTTCAATGAAATAGCACCTGTCAGTCTGGAAACATCCATCCTTAGTGGCAGGTGCCAGTTAGAGTACAGAATGCATTGGTCCAAGATTTTGACGACTCCCCACTTAGGGGAGACCTAGGAGGTATGGAAATGGAGAAAGAGAACTAATCGCCACTGAGTGGAACTGAATGCGTATTTAAGGAACAGCCTCCCAAGATATCTTAACTCTACTTACATTAGAGGAAACTGGGCTTCATATACTAGACTGGAAACATCTGAAAATGACAGCAAAAGGTAGATTGGGGTGTTCATATACCCAGAGGACTAGTGCCAAGGGTCATGCTCCTGCTGTTTCTAAAGAACATGTTTTCTGAAAGATGGGCACTAGATGCTGGGGTTAACATGGGGAGATAGATAAACACAGAGATTTGTGAAATGGAGGCTCCAACATGGATTTCTTCTTTCCACCTTCAGTTTTTAGATATGACCAGATTTAAAAATCAGTATAAAGAGAAGGCAGTACTGGGTTCTGGAGGGTGGTTGTAAAGCTGAACTCTGTTTTCTGTTCTGCTCCTGGGAATAGTGCATTCTGTCACCACATGATGAGCCAAAGCAGCAATGGCTGCTCTGCCTCTCCATTCTTCTCAAGAACATGGCCTTGAACACACTCTTTTCTCATGAGAAGAGCAACAATGTCAGCAATGCCCAATCACAGGGCAGTTGGTATTTTATACATATGTACTTGAATATAATTTCCCCATACTGTGTGGGTATCCACTAACATTTGCACCATGTCTGAGATCCACCATTATAATTTTCATGAAACATTTAGTTTTGAATTTAATTTTGTTACTTCATGTACATAGGTGTTTTGCACACATGTATATCTGTGTACCATATGCTTGACTTGTGCTCAAGGAAGCAAGACGAAGGCATTGGATCCCTGAGACTGGAGTTACAGACAGTTGTGAGCTGCCATGTGAGTGCTGGGAACTGAGCCTAGGTCCTCTTGAAGATCAGACAATGCTCTTAACCATTAAGCCATCTCTCTAGCCCTTCCGTAGAAACATTTGGGAAGCAGGAGCTGAGAACGATTATGTGCTCAAGGACCAAAGCTAAAATGTTGCCCTAATGCCCTAGTGATTTTAACCCTGGTTAATAGTCTTATAGGACTCTGCTTTTTTATTTTACTGCTTTAATTTAATCTGCTTATAAATTGCTCTTGTAATTAAGTGCTTCACACAAAGAATCCTTTCCCCTGTGTCATATTTAATATATTTCGACAGTTAAGATTCATATTTATTTATTTGCTTACTTAACTTTTTAATATGTGTTTCTTACCTAAGGTTGATTTTGAAAAATTAGTCTCCTCAATATTCCAACCTGTGGATTAATTTTTTATTTGTCCAAAAATTTTAAAGCTTGTGTCTTTTGGATTGCATTACATTTATTTATTTTCCTATTTATTTATGGACAGTAAGGCAGGCTCTTTCTAGGTATAGTAGGTAAGCCTGAGACTTGTGGTCTTCCTTAATGTTGTGATACCAGGCACATGAGTCTACCTGGCTGAACTTTAGGATTGGAAACTCCACTTGTTGTGAAACCTTGAGCAATTTATTTAAGTTAATTAAGTATCAATTCTTCCAGTCATAGAATTTTGCATATTTAGTTATTTATGATATGCAAATAACCTTCTTGGCTCATGATCAATACCCTCTCACAGATCACTATATTATTGACATGTATGATGTATTTCTGTGGTGCGGGGATTGAAGAACCCAGGAACTGACTAGGTATGTTCCTAGCCCAGCATTTAGAATTAATAAAATAATGGTTAGGAAATGGTTCTTGAATCCCTGTGTTCTAAACATTTGTCTGTTAGAGTAGCAGCTCTAAGGGTAATATCAGACATAAACTACGGTTGCTGATTCTAAGTAGTTTACAGTGTAATTTGAGAAATTAGACACACATACTAGCAATCACAATAATAATGAAGACATATATGCTTGGCTGAGTGTGGTAGTGCACACTTGTAATAGCAGCACTCAGGCTGAGGCAGGAGGATAGTGAATTTCAGGCTAACTTGGACTACATAGTGAATTGAAGGTTAGTTTTGGCAGCACAGCAAGACCCTGTATCCGCAAAATGAAACAAAACAGCTAGGAATATATGATAGTGGTAGATTTTGTTTGCTAAGTATGTTCAAGACCTGGAATTCAGTCCCAAGCACTGTGGTAACTCACAGGAATCTATGAGAGAGACTCTAGCAAGGATCCCTAGTAATTGGGGATAGGGAACCTGAACAGGCTAACTCCTGTGGCCACCCAAGGTTTCCGGTGGTGAGGCTGGGACACCACTCCAGCCACAAAAACCTCTGACTTATGGCCTATCTGCCCTGTAAGATTCTTATTGACAATGGGAAGACAGAACTCCATGCCAAAGGAGGGAACCCCTGTCTGAAACTGAAGGACAGCCCAGGAACGAGATACTGGATAACCCAGAAATGATTTTTAATAATGTGCTCTGCTCATAGATTTATACCTAACCCAGTCCTCACCAGAGAGGCTCCCCTCAGCAGCTGAGAGTAGCATCTGGAGTGGACCAGGGCCAATCATCATGCAGAGATCAGGAAACCCTATGGAAGAGGGAGAGGAGGGATGGTGGAAACCAGAGGGGCTGAGGACACCAGGAGAACAAGCCCCATATTGTCAACTGACTAGCACTCTTAGAGGACCATAGAGACTGTAGCCATAGTCACAGAACCTGTAGGATCCCCTAAATACATCACATGGCTGTCTCGATTGGTATCCTTGACAAACTTCTACAGGCTGTTGTAGGGGTGGCTCAGGCCATTTCACCAGCCTTGAGACCCTTTTTTGCCTGCTGGGCTGCCTGGCACACCCTTGATGTAGGGATTGGTGCCTGGTTTTGTTCCATCCTGATATGCCATGCCCCAATTGTGCTGTAACCCTGGAAGGCCATTTTTTTTTCCTGGGGAGAATGGGTAGATGTTAGTGGGTGGTGAAAGGGCTAAATATGGGGGAGATGGGAGGAGATGGGATGTGGAGAGAAGGGAGCAGAAGGGGCAGGATGTATTCTATAAATTGTATCAGAGAAGAAAAAATAAAATAAAAAACAAAAATAAAAATAAGTAATAAATAAATAAAATTAACAAATATATATATGCAAACATATGCAAATGCATGCCTATATATATATATATGTATATATATATATATATATAGGCATGCATTTGCATATGTTTGTGTATATATAGCACAAAGACTTGTGGTGATACAGGGAAGGACAAGATAAGTTTGTTTTGGAGGGCTTAAAGAAGACTTCATGAAAATGGTTCCATTTGAAAACTACTTTATCTTTAATAAATTGATTGTTGGCAGTGCTGATGTCAAGAGCCTTGTGTGAATACTTGGGAAGTGCTGTACTGCTCAGCTACATTCCTAGTTTTTGGGATGTGTCCTGACAGGGTTAAAATTAGAAACGGAATTAGAACTTCTCAGGAGCAGCTTTATGAGCAACCCTGTGAACTCAGAAAATGTAGAACATTCTTTGCAAATACCTACTGGCCTGCCGTATTTAAGTAGTGACATTTTCTGGGGAAATGGGATACAGGATTGGAGACAAAGTCTGGAGTCACATTTACAAGTTTCTCCTAATATCATTGGACATAGTCTGAAGAAGAGTATCCCAAAACAATTGGGGGCAGACAGAAAATCTAGGGCTTCTCTATTAACAAAATAGGTACTGATGATCATTTTAAACTCCATGGTCATACAATATTATTTCAATATTGTTTTCAAGAAAAAAAAAAACACAACTTTGGCTTTTCTGTAAAGATGACAGGGTTTATGAACTTTTTGAGGACAATGCTGATTAGATTGATCTGTACAACATCTATCATACATACAGACAGATACATACAGACAGAAACTTAATTAGTGATCTTGGGTTCCACCTATTAAAAAAACTGGTGATTGGAATGGCCTTTGCTCCCCAGATTTGGATTTGGTGGCCACCAAGACCTGTTCTTCTTTAGATTTCTGAACAGTGTAGATGATGTGGCAGAGATGACTGTAGACCATCCATCTTCATGGGATCAGAATCAAGATTTCAAACAAACAAACAAACAAGAAAACAATCAAGCAACAAAATCAGGCATTGTTCAGTGTGGCTCCTGACACCATGCAGAGCTGGTTTGAAAGTTGGGATGTGCACTGGTGGTGTTTTAGGTGTATTTCTAGGAAGATAACCTTGGATCCTGAGACTTGGGTTTGAGGAATGTGCCTAGAGTTTCTTTCCAAGGACAGTGGAGGCAGATCACAAAAAAACCAAACAACAACAACAACAACAACAAAAAACCCAGTCATTCCCTACTCAGAATTCTTCCCTTCATAAAACCTTGTCTTGGAAAACCACTTCTGTGCTGCACTGCAGGAGGCAGCACAGATATGGCTATTAGATGAGTCTGTGCTCTTAGTCTGGCTTCTCTCACTAATTAGCCAGCTGCTTTGACCAAAATTTCTTATTTCATAAACCAGAAATTTACAAAAAACATAATTTCAAGCTGGGCAGGGTGGCTTATGCCTTTAATCCTTCCTACCCTCCAAAAGCAGGCAAACAGGTGGATCTTTGTGAGTTCCAGGCCAGCCTGGTCTACATAGTGAGTGGCAGGCCAGCCCAGGATACCTAGTGGGACCCCATCTAAACTAAAATGAAAAAAAAAAAAACCCAAAAAACAGAAAGAAACCAAAACAACAACAACAAACTGCATCTAACTCCTCGAGAGTTAATACATGCAGAGGTTCAGATTCGGGATTCTCCTGCTTGGATTGAAGTCTAGACTGCCATTTTCCAGTGGTGAGAACTTGAGCCTGTGTGTGTCTCTCTCTGCTTGTGTTTCTTCAATGATAAAATAGAGATGATGTGAGAATTGGCCTTGTGGGGCTATTATGAATGAAAAGTTAGTTAATATGCGTAAGTATTGGAGTGGGGCCCTCTCTATACTTCATAAATTGCTTTATTCGGTGTCACTGTAAGAGTGCTCTCCGCAGACACATGTCCCATCCTCACGGCCACTTTAGTGATGGAATAGTTCGGTGAAAGATGATAGTGTCTGAATTTAGTTATTGAAGTTCATTAATGCAGTTCATTTCCACAACACCATTAAGAAGGTAACTCTGGCATAGGGAGGTGAGATGGCAAACCCAGAGTCTCGCAGTGACAGTGCCATTTGACAAAGTCTGTGCACTTACCTCTCTTGTTAAATGCCTTGGCTCTGACATGCTCACTGGTCTTTAAGATTTTAGTCATAGTGATTAAATCCCAGAAAGTCAACATTTTTCTCAAACCTTTTGTCCTGGATTTCAGTTTTCCTGGTTTGACGGTAAACTGTGTGCTGCACAGTAGAGAATGGTCTCTATGTGTGAGGTAGGAAATTGTTTTGTTTCCTGTTCAGCTTGGAAGTGTTGCAGAGAGGTGGGTGGCAGCAGAAGGGATTCAGAGCTTCATCCTTCTGATTTGAAGCATGGCTATTATCTCAGCAGCACACACTGAGCAGGGGCTGCAGGCACCCACATTTGTGGGGATCCACAGTTTCCTTCCACACTTGCAATCTGTGGTGCCTGGAGAAGTGAGATTCCTTCTCTAGGGCATGTTTCTTAAAATAAAGGAGACTTAGCATTAGATTTTCAATGCCATGAATCCATGGGGATTGGATGCATGCTTATACATACCAAAGCGAAGTTTAAATATGTTTAAGGTTCCTTAAATGAACTACTCTTGGGAGGGGGTGTCTGTGGGTCTGTTTGGAGCCCTCCTAATGCCTTTTCCTTAGAAATTTTCACTCTTATCCATTCACATCACCCCTCTCCCCTTCCTTCTTCCCTTTCCCATGCCTTTCTTTTTAAAAAAATTCTCTTTCTCCCCCCCTTTTGCATTCATCACCACTCCTTTTCACACTTATGCATATTACCTAATTTTACATTTCACACACAGGAAACAGAACCCCAGCTGGCTTTCCCCTGCTTCTTTTTCCTACCATACCTTCCTCTTTCTCTCTTCTCCTTCTCTACCTGACATCTACAAGTCATCCTTGTGACTTCATTTAGACAGTTACCTTAACAGAAATTTGTGGACTGACTCCTCCCTACTTTTCAAAGCTTTTTTGAGTAACAAATGGGTGAGAAGAAAGTATTTGGATACAATTTTACCTCATAAATGCAAGGAAGATGCAGTGTGAGAAGATCACACAGGTTGTGTAGCTACCTAGTCCTTGGCCGTGGCTGGCATGATTTGTAGCTCTAGACTGACAGACTTATGCATGTATATTGTGATATAGAAAGGGGATATGACTTTTATACTCTTTTTTTTCTTACTGATGTTCCTATACAAAGAATGGCACAGGCAAAGAGCTAGCAATATAAAAGGGTCTAACTAATATGGCAGTCTATTACTTTAATGTGTAATGCTATTTTCTAAAATATTTAAATAAACTTTAAGTGTTTTCAAGATTTACATTAAGAATCATGCCGTTCATCTCTGTAATTTTAAATAGATATAGTTTTGGGGGAATACATCAATGCCTTTATTAAGTATGTACCATACCACATGGATTCTTAGTATTTTACCCCATCAAACAGAAATCTATAGACTTTTTGAAAGATAACAAGGCATCTACCATGTACTAGTTACAGCACTGTTGATAAGACTTTTAAAAAGAATAAGGAATAATCTATCCCTACTCTTCAACAATTCATACTGGATGAGAAAAACTTACATCTCTAAACTTCAGTTCTCTTGTCTATAAAACAGACATAAGAATACTTAACATGGTCTCTTACACGAATTAAAAACATGTCTGTGTTAAGTGTTCAGTTGGGGATGGCTGCTCTTCTACTATAAATGCCAGCCATTCTTATTGATAGCTCCGAGTAAAATGATATCATGCATACTTAATCATTTTTGAATGAATGAGGTAAGCTGTTTACTGTTCACATTAATTCTTTCAGAGATTGTGTGCAGTGGCACCTCTCGAGAGCTCTAGCAATTCTCTTCAGTTGGTAAATGACATGTTGAGGATCTGAACCTATTTCTTCAAGCCCAGTGCTCTGATAGCTACATAGAGTTGGCCACTAATTTGATTACATTCCTAGCAGCAGAGGAGAGTGAAGGCATATTGAGTTAATATCAATGTGTTCTTTGCCATATGCCCGTTATGTAGGTCTTGGTTAACAAAAACTGAAAAAATTAAACCTTGGAAAGTGGAGTTTAATATCTATGTTCAAAGACATCTAAAATCATCACAATAGCCAGTAGGACTTGATTTTTTCAGATCTACATTCTCACCCACTCACATGACATTGTTCTGTTGTCAGAACAATGACCCTTACCTACAGGTATGAAGACTCTCTAAACAGGCTTTGGAAACTAATGAAATATTATTTAGAATGAGGATATTTTAGAATATGTGAGAGGGAATTATGTCAGTACTATTTAAACCATTTCTGAGAATGCCAGTTTTCACTCAGCAGGCTGGTAACTTTTTTAGTTGTATTATGACAGATGTAGTTTGAAAATCATTATCAGTAAAATTACCATTTTTGAAGGGATAAAAACAGAATTTTAGATTTTTTTCAAAACAGGTACAGTTAAAAAATTTGAAGACACATTTTATGACATTTCTCACTGAGAGCACATGTATGTGTGTATGTGTGTGTGTATGTTGTGTGTCTGTTCACTTACAAGGGGTTTGACATTTAATACATTTGTAAATTTTGTATGAACTTATTATCTCCCCTGTGTTTCACCTCTCTGATGATTCTTCTCTCTTCAAACCAGCTTCCTAGAACATCCTTTTCAGTTCAAGAAATAATTTTCTGGATTGATTCTCTTGGACTCTCCAAGTCAGATATGAATTAGGACATTCAGATAATGTTTTGCTGTGGGATATAGTGCATTATTAATCATATTTCCATCATTAGATTTGAGCATTTCAAAGTTAGAATGTTATAAATTTGTTAAAGCAAATTTTGTTTTTCCAAATATCCACACTACTTTTGATAAATAAACTATCAAGACACTCATTGACATTGTGGTGATGAAGTTATTTGAATTCAAATATTGGGCCAAATTCTGCTGAGCCTTCAGTTATTTAATAGCTTTCCATTATAACAGGCAGAAGTGTCCAAATAACTTGTAAGTTCAATGAAGCCTCAACTCTTCATCCTCAGAGAGATTTTAGATTAATGGAATGCTGTCTGAAGGGTCAGTGTAGCCAAGATTAGATTTGTCTGATTGGATTGACATAGTCCAAACCAACCATAAAGAGAAGGATATAAACCACACCTTAATCCTTGCTTGTTCAGGTATGGGAATATAAACCCTTTCACATCACTTGAAAATTTTTTCTTTCACCAATAAAGGTACATTTTTAGCAATTTATCATGATAAGTAAAAGCCGCTCTTTTCATGAATAGAGAAAATTCTTTTTCTATCCTCATTGCTAATTAAGTCAGTCATTAATTAACATATAGATAACAAAGAGATTTTTGGCAGCTTCTTTGAAATAGTAAGACCTGTTTTAATCTTCTGTCTCTGTGACAACATGCCTGAGATGAGTAACCTGAAAGGATGAAGGATTTAGTTTGATTCATAGTTTCAGTCTATAATCACTTGGTTTCTGGGCCTGGGGGCAGGGTGTAGGTGTTGGGGGAAGCAGTGCATCAAAGTGGAAGTACGGGAAGAGACAGAGCAGCTTACCTCACACTGGCCAGACAGCGAAGAAAGTACCTTTATAACAAAGCCTTACTCCAGAAATCCATCAAGTTATGACTTCATCAATGAGATTAATCTTCCAGTGAGCTCAGAGCACTCATGATCTAATCATTTCATGAAACCTCAGCTCTGCACATTCCTGCACTGGGACCAAAGTCTTCAACACATGATCTTCAGGGGACATCCTTGAACCAAATTCTAACCTAACTTGTGACTTCCCTGGACTTTGCACTTTGCTAGCACTTTAACTGGCCATTCCTGGAAGTAGAACATCAGTTAGCTTATATATGTTTGTGCATGTTACACAAATCATCCCAGACTCAATAGCAGATGCCATAGCATCTTTAACCCATTATTTTTTGGATATGTAGTCAAGATGCCTTAGCTAAATGGTGCAATGCACAATTATATTTGCCTTACTCATGTTAGCCTGTGAAATGCTCATTTATTTCCCAAGAATTTACATCATGTTTGGTATAATGTGGTGAGATCTAAAACAAGCGATTGGAGTCATAGAATGCATGTGAAAAATTCTTTCTCTCCAACCACTCTGCGCTTCCCTCTCTCCTCTTGGATTTCCTTTCTCTGAACAGATATTTGGCTAATATTTTCCTGGACTGTATACTTCAAGATAAAGGCTTGAAGAGGTTAAATCAGTTATTGCAAATACCAAAACCAGGGACTAAAGTCTCCCCTGCATTCCAAAGCATTATAAGTTGAAGTAGTTGAAGCATTATAGGGTAGTGAAGTAAACACATTGCTGATATATCTGCATATTACTGAAATGACCTGCGCCCTTTCCCTGCTAAGAGAAATCAGATTTGTGTTGATATAACCCAAACCTCTGTGTGTTTCTCATGCATTCAGTAGTGACAGCAGGAACTGTACTTTGTTGAAAACTCCATTTTAGATTTAGCACCCTCTGAGCCAGAGTACATAGAAGCATCTTGTATTTCCAGAGACCTCATCAAAGCAGAATGTTATGATCTCACAGACACTAAGACCGAGGAGTCTCAGAGAGACACTGCACCTGGGGATTCATCATGGAATTTCAAATGAACTCCTAACATCTCCAATTGAAAGGGAAAAAACAGTATCTTTGGGTTGGTGACAATGACCCCTTCCTTCTCATGTGCCTGGGCAGTATTTGCTCAGTTACTAAAATGAATGAAGAGCCTTAGTCATAACTACGTGACACCCCTCTTAGTCTTTTACAAAGGGGTGTTTGTTTCCTCTGCTTTCTGGTCCCTCATCAAATGGTTACTTGGGGCCCCCTTGTTTTTCTGGGCGAAGTCTGGAATACAGATATCAGACTCTAGAAGATGCTTTATTCATGCCATACAATCAGACTCTTTCTGGCATTGCAGTTTTGGAAAAGGCTTGTGAATTCAGTGTGAAGTAGAACATGCATCCTCATAGCTAGACCTCTTCAGTCGTAGAAGAGGAACTTAGGGACCCTCTTATTTGTTGTCTCTTAATTTTCTAATGAGTTGCCAGGGATATGAAGTGACTTTTCCAAGGTCACTCAGATAATGAGCAGATTGTACAGACAGCTAATATGTTTAGAACACTTGATGCCTATCCAGCATTGTTGCAAGTGCTACACACACACACACACACACCCCACACACGCACACACAGAGAAATTTAGCCTTCTTCCCAACATTGTGTATGGGGGTGACACTATTGTATCTCAACTTATAGATAAGAACAATGATGCTCAGAACAAATCAGCAACTAACCAATGACACACAGCATGGAAGTAGGACACCTTGACTAGTTGCTTCTCTTGTCCTTGTTTTGACTTCTCTTGGAAAGGTGAAATCCACCAGTGGTGCTTCTCTCTGAATTTTGGAAAGAGAAATAGACAGTGTGTGTTTATCATGATCATTTTTTTTGACTTGTATTGTTAACCAAAAGATTCTACTCAACAGTGTGTTTCTAGTTAACACTTAATTAGGATCTTGAAGAGACAGTCAAAGATGAGGAAAAGGAGCTTTAAAGGGCTGAAGAGATTGCTCTATGGATAAAGTGCTGGCTGCATGTACACCAGGAGCTGAGTTCAGATCCCAAGCACCCATGTAAAAATGGGTAGTGTGTGTCTGCAGCCCCAGTACTTAGGGGATGGATACAGGAAGATCCCAGGGGCTCTCTGGCCAGTTAGCATAGTCAATATGGTAAGCTACAGGTTTCATGAGAAATTCTGGCTCAAAAACCAAGGTATAGGGAAATAGAAGAAAAATCTGATACCAGCCTCTGCCCTCCACAAATGGTTGAGCACACTTCCACAAACATGCATGCACACACACACACACACACACACACACACACACACACATGCATACACTCATTAAATGAATGATTGAATGAATGAATGAATGAATAAATATTTGAATTCAACATCAGTGTTGGGTTTATGATACATTTTTTCTTTTTTAACATAAACTATTTTTAGCCAAAAAGGAAAACTATCTTTGGAGTTTAACAGGTATCTGAATAGCAATCTATTCAGAACACATTTTAAACTTTCATGTGATTTTAACTGTAATTTTAACATCAATAACTATACCAGTATCATAGAGAATATCAGATAAACAAAGACTTTTTTTTTTTTTTTTTTTTTTTTTTTGCTTCCAGGTTTGGAGCAAAAGGATGTAAAAGTGATTCAAGGGTATAACCATACTTAGGACAAAGCATAGACATTATACATGTATTGCTTTGACTTCATATTTTTTAAAGGATACATTGCGCTTAGTGCTAGTCTCAGAATAATAGGCACAACTCTTGCTCTAGTTTGATTGCCCTTTCCTGGGAAGCAGCAGAGGCTTGAAGGCAGTTCTGTGCAATGCTGTGCTCATGATAGTCTCCCTGCTCTTCATTTACATATATTTACATATTGTTATCCTTAATTTAGGCAGCTTCAGGGCCATCTTTTGATACCTCTTTCCTTGATGCTTGTAGCCAACTACAATGTGCTGTTCCTATCATTTCCTTTTTTACATAATGGTTATTTGTTTCTTCTTATCTTATATTCTTTATGAAAGATAAAGGGCCTTGTGGATGTAGGATGGATGACTTGGGAGAAAACAAAATATAATGAAAAGAGCAATTCATTGGCATGACATACAGGTACTTAGCTCTCCTCGTTGCCTGGCCGTTGAACACCTTTTGTATCATGAAATCTGGTCTTTTTTTTTTTTTCTATATATCACCAGATATATTGTTTGGAAAGGCTTGAGTTCCAGCTGGAGCACCAGTGGATTCCTTGCCATCCCTGGCAGTCCTTTTTGTGTGTATAAAAAAAAGGCTGACTATGAGTTCATTCCACCTTAAGATGAAGTGGTGTGTCCCTCTGAATCCTCTGTCCCTGGCCTCTCTCAGTCCTTTGAAGACAAATGGAACCACTTCAATGGCTTCCCAATGTTTGGAGTCATTTCTCAGTTTGCTTGCCTTTCAGGAATCTGAGAATAGTCTTCACATGGCCATAGATTTAAATGTGTTCTACTTTTCTGGTAGCTGCCCACAGCTGACTGTGTTTGAGATATGTTGTATTCTTATGTTCAGCATTGAAGGTGTTTCTCAGAAGTACTTTCACTCTTAAGATAGTCTTGGACAATCATAGAAGCATCTTGTGATCAGCTACCTCATCTATAAAAGGAATAAATTCAGCATCTTTCCATAGACTGACTTCTTCAGTTCCTATGCTTTAAGCTTGAGCTTCAGACAAACCCTTCTAATTGAATTTGCCACCTTGGAAGCAGATGACTATTAAAACACTTAATTGAATATACCATATACAAAATAGTATGTGACCACATGGATGGCTTTACATTAAGCTAATTGCAAACAAACCTGTTGGCTATCGAAAGATTATAAATTCTTATAGATTAACAAATATGTATCATAAATATTTTTGCTTCTTGCTTTCCTAGTATTTGTGTATTTTAAAATAATGGAATCAATAGAAATTAAAATTATTTCAGAAGTTAATTTTTATTCCATTTTTAACATTGATTTATTTAAGAATTTCATAGACAAATGCAATGCATTTTAATCATATCTCCCGCCTCATGCCAGTTCCTCTCAGACACTACCATCAAATTCCCTTCCAATTCTTCCAACTTTGTGTCTCCCCCTTTTGTGACCTGTTGAATCCAATCATTGCTGCTTACCTAGGGGCCACCCATCTGAAGAAAAACAATGAATAGCCCTCAACTGTCAATTGCTCATCAGCTAGGGGTGGGATCTTGTGTCATTTATTTTGAAATGTTGACTGGTTTGATCTTGTTCAGATCTTGTGCACCTAACCACAGTGACTGAGCCTCTGTCAGGTCCAGATGTTTGTGATTCCCAATAGTCCTTATATAATTTATGGCTCTTAAAATCTTTCCACTATGTCTTTCACAGTGTTTCCTGAGCCTTAGTGGAATGGCAATATAGATGTCTCATCTAGGGCTGAGAATCTCACAGTAACTTATTCTCTGCTCTTTAATCCACTACAAGCCCCTTTATTAGTCACCAGACATTTTTATTAATTTACTCTTACTCTTTATTTACTTGAATTTATGTCACATTATGATAAAATGTACTTAAGTGCATTATCCACTCAGAGATACTTAGGTTGTCAAGCCCAAATCATTTCCCCAAACCCCAGGTATTTAATGTTTTACTTTCTATTACACTCATTAATTTTAAATATTTTTCCTACGTGTGTTCATTTAACTTTGCATTTAATCAAAGTTATGTAGAATGTACTTCAAAAGTAAACTTCATTTCTTTTAAGTGGAGAATTTTTCTAGTGCCTTTAATTTTCATTTACAAATTTTTAGAATCAATATGATTTTGCTCTATAATCTCTACTTCATTACCTTATGTTTTAAATTATGCCTGGAACACACTTTTAGAAGTTTAAATAGTCACTACAAAAGTATTTTTGTCATAACCATTCTTTTTAAAAATCAAGTGTGACATTTTACTTCAACAGGTTTTTTTTTTTCTTAACTAAACCAGAGGTGCTAGAAACATTGCTCCATCATTTAGTTAGTGCTTGATTATCATACATATGTTGGATTCCTAGTATGAGGGTATACACACACGCACACATACACACACACACACACACACACACACACATGCACGCACACACCAAGTTACCTATATTTACCTATCAGATTATCTATTAGGTTATCATCTTTCTTCCAAGTTCATTGCTTAAATCAATTCATTCTACAGCTGAAGCTTCTATGTATGACAAATTAGAAAATGTTGCCTGTCTGTACACATGTGATTGGGATGTATATGAATGTGGAGTGAGCATAGATTGATGACAGCTATCTTTCCTTAATCAGTTTCCACTTTAGCTTTTGAGATAAAGACCTCTCATTGATCCTAGAGCTCAAAGACTATCAGCAAGATGAATTGACCAGAAAGCTCTAAGAGTCCTTATTTCTCTGCCTCTCTAGCTCTTATGCTACAGGTGTGGATTGTTCAACCCCCATTGTTTTATGTGAGTGCTATGTATTTGAACTCAGATCTTCATCCTTGGGCCTCAATACTTTGCTGATTGAGTCATCTTCACAGCCCCTAGAAAAGTTTTTGATGGTATTTTGATATTGCATTTAAATAGCTGTCAGAGTTTCTAAATGAGATGAGTCAGTATTTTAGAGTCACACAGTATCTCTGAAACATACTTTGTGCAATTTTTATTAGTGATCATAGATTAGGATGAAACACTAGACTCCATACGTGGAACTACTTTTGAGAAGAGTTTCTTTCCTCAGAGAGTGATAAAAAAAAATTAGTGGTACTTTAGAGAATGACATTAATGAGGAAAGAAGAATTCACTGTTGCATGGGCAAGCAAATCACTCACAATGTCAATTAACTCAGGCAGAGCTGGGAAAATGAAATTAGCGTTTTATTGTTTATAGATTCTTCTCACTAAAATTAAGGACTTCCCAATTAGACTGAAATATTGAATGTGTGGAAGTGACCTCTCCAGTTTCTCAAATAGGTGCATAAGAAACAGTCGGCTAACATCCTGCCATAGAGCATGATGTGGTACTCAAATGTTCCCCTGCCCTGTATGCACTGAAAGAACAACTATTGGGTCCTTCTTTGGATCTAGGAATTTTTTTGGTGTGGTGAATGGATTTTGGATGTTCATAGAAGGCAGGATCCCCAGGCTTTTATATTTTAATTGATCTTGACAGAGGTATGCATAATAGTATAGGAAGATGAAGAGGTGAGGAGGATGAAAGAAGGAAGAATTAAAGTAGAGGATGCGTAGCCAGTCAAGGAAATGAAGGAAAGAGATGCCAAGAAGATAGTGTGTGTGGTCATTCAGGCCAGAGAATGTTGTGCAGATTGAAGGAAGGACCAAGACTGGAATAATGCTGCAGCACTGGAGGACTGAGTACAGAACAGGCTTGCTAGTGGACTCTACATTCCAACCATATGTGATGTTTGAAGTCCATAATCCATTACTAGCTCAAAGAGATAAGTCTATACCACACATCCTTACTTCCCAGACTCCCTTAGTCTCCTTGGTGTACCTGCCATCCAAAAGTAATTCTGTGTCCTTGACTGACTTAATTTAGTAAACTTTCAGGAAAATAAAAATATTGGTTTAGCGTTTTAAGGAATCTAGGACAATATTTAGTACATGGGCCTTGGCTCCCAAGAGTGTTTCAGAAATAATGTATTTTTGTCCTTAATAGATATAAATGCCACGGTGAAATAAAATTTTAATTAATTAGTTAGCAAAAAGTTAACTTCTGTGACATATATACTACACAATTTTCAATTAATTTTTTTAACATGGACAATGCTAAAGCTAGAAGATAAATATTTGTACAGTCTTAGAAGTTATGCTGGGAATGAACAATTAGAATTTATATTGGTAAGGTTATTTTATTGCCATTGCTGCTTTGCTTCTGTAATATTTAATTCAACTTGACTCAAATTTTTCCAAATTGTGTAACAAGTGTGCTCATCTGTGTATTAACTGTCTTTAATCATTTCATTGCAAATTAAAAATTAAAACAAACTCTACACATTTCCATACTACTCTAACAATTTGAAGATCTAATGCTGAAGTTCTTTCAGGAAGACATTGTAATTTATGTGAAATTACTACTGAACTATTCTGGGTAGGTGAAATGCAGATTTTCCAGTTTAGAGTATCAGGGATTAAGTATGCTTGAGTTTCTTGCAAGATGCACTATTCTCCTAAATTTGTCCCTCTAATTAAGATTCTTATTCATGGTAAATGACTTCAAAGAGCATGTGAAAACCAGCTTTTCATGAGCACACTTTGATTGGAATCATTAGCTTTGCATAAACTTTATGGTGGGAATGTACTTGTGTCTTGGTTACTTTCACTTATAAGGAAAAACTGGAAGGAGCCAGAGAAGAGAAACCCATTAAAGTTTGCAAAGATGCACATAAAAGCAGTCAGGTTCATGGCACGGTTATGGGAACAGATCATAAGGCGCTGAAGCAGCCAAATGCTTTGGCAGTATTAACAGTCCTAGCCCAAAAGGCTGAACGTGAGAGAAAAGAGATGGATGATCCAGACAGACCACATGGTTTTGGTGGGGTTTTTTTTGTGACAAATAGGGTGCTTTAGTAGTCCTGATGCCTGAGATGGATTTGACCTTCAGTATATCGGGGAGCAACGAAACAAAACAAGCTTGGTGTTTGGGCAAGTGGGCATCTGGGAAGCAACAATAAAATGGAGTCACCTAGATATCAGATACCAGTGCTGATCCAGGGCTAAAGAAGGGAAATGGAACTCTGAGAGGGACAGCAGAGCAAGTCCTCCTGGAGGACAAAAAGAGGTGGGAAATGGAAGCAGACACCTGGAATAAGGCAAGGTTGGTAAGAATGGGAGTAAAAGTGGGGGAAACGCATACTGTAAGTAGAAATTCACTCCAACGTCTTCACTTGATATTTAATAAACCAACCCTCAACAGTCATTCCATTACGTCACTAAAGGCTTTGACAATGTACCAAAGTCAACAGAAAAGCATAAATATCTTACAGAAACGGCCTTGGCTAAGAGTCAGCATTGTACATCTAGTTTGGCTGTGTGCCATAAATGGGGTTTAGACCCAGAGAAGAGGTTCCAGGTGCACTCTCTGGGATATAGCCTTTGGTAGCCCCATTGGGATCATCAGCCATCATAGACCAGAAACTATCCTGGGAGGCAGTAGTCTGTAACTGAGAAGTTGGAACAGAATCCAGGTAGAATTTAAACAGCATATATGATATAATTGAATTAAAAAGGCTTTTATATAAATCTAAACTTCTAGACTTGCAGTTTCTAGTCCAGAAGCTCTCTGTCATTCATCCTGGCATTATTTTAGCATATGATAGTGTGATACTGAGTGTACCAATAACAATGACTCCCGTTTTAAAAATGATACTTTAAAAATGATTTGATTTTGTGTGTGTGTGTGTGTGTGTGTGTGTGTGTTAGTATGCTCACATGCACATGGGTACTTGTGGAGGCCAGAAGAAGGCATCAGATCTCTTAGATCTGATATTGAGGTTATTAGCTGCCTAATGGGGATGCAGGGAATCAAACTCTGGTCCTCTGTAAGAATGCTCTGAACAGCTGAGCTTTCAAACCAGCTCCAGGTCATCTAATTTTGAAGGCATTCTATCACTCAAAGAATAGCTCAATGGTTCTATGACACAGGTATCACAGTCATTTACAGATGATAAAACAGTGGCCGAGAAAAATTTGAGTTGTCCAATCATGTAGCCAAAATAGTTGCAAAGCTTAAATGAGAACTTGTTTCTGGTATTTTAAACCTTTGTTAGGTATTTACCAGTAAGTAAGGAAAAGGGGAAGGGATCTTTTCACTCCAAGAAGGCTTGTAGTTCATATAAGTGTCCAGATGGATGGACAAATAACCTCACAAAGAGCTAACATTTTCAAACTCTTTTTTCAGTACCTAGAAGAGCACTCAGGACACCCTCCTCCCCATACCCTTTTAATCAACAAATGCCAATAGGAGTGCTGTGGTAGTCCAGGGAATACATTCACAAAATAATAGGATATTTCAGGTTATCTTGTTAGGGGTGTTTTGATTTGGTTGAGAGGGAATGAGAACTAATATTTATTAAGGCAGATTTAAAAATCAGACACACAGCTATATTTGATCTTGTCTTTTCTATTATTTAGTGTAATCAATGGGGGGATGATCAGTCAGTGAACTGATTGCTTCTTGGTTTCCTTATAGTGGGTGCTCATTGCATAAGAGCTTGTCTTTTGGAAGATGTTAATGGGGGGGGAGGGATTTAATTTTCATCACAACTCTGGAATTTTTTTCTTCCTGGCATTCCTCCTTTGCAGAAGAAGAAACTGCAACCCAAACACTAAATAATTTGAACAATATTAAATAATTTGAACCAGAATGTCTTCTAGGTTCCTTAACCCATTATTTTCCCACTATTCTCCTGTGACAGTAAGGATGCATTGTGAGACTCTATTGGAGGATTTGAAAGGAAGGGGTGTCTATCTTCCACTTCATCTAGTTGATGTTAATATTTTGTGATGTTTGTAAAAGAAAGATTCTCAAACAAGTGAATAAAGTAATTATTGGATGTGTAGTTGAAGTGAGTCCCAAAGCAATATCAAACCAACAACAATGGAGAAGATTAGAGCAAGGAATCAAAACTCTACACAAAAATCAAATGGCTGAAATGTCATTAGAAGGTGGGGCACTTACAAATAAAAGAATACTAGGCCTATAGATACAAGTATGTTCAATTAATGAGGCACTGTAACATTGAGCTGAAATAAACAGAGTAGTTTATGTACTATGGGGATTTTGAATGAGGAGAAAATTGCTTAAACTGATTAAGAACATTCAGTAGAATAGAGATGATAGAAAAATTGGATGTAAGCCCCTCTCCAATGTATTATACTAGATACTATTATATATAAATATTATTTTGTACGGTTTTGTTAATTGTGCTTTTCCTAAATTACTCTCAATTTATGGTAGCTACCAGATTACTAGAAATGGTAAAGATGTAAATTTGCAGGCTTGTAGATACTAACAATAATATTGCAGAAGAAGCTGCCCTGTGCCTGGGCAGCTGGGAGGAAATTTTATCAATGCATTGCTGGGGCCACGAATTCAGAGCCATACTTCCAGCCTGGATGTGGTATGTGTAACAGTGGTGAGAGACTGCCACTGGTATTCAACCATACATTAGATGGCAATGGTATCAATGTAAAATGCCCTGGCTGAATCTTCTGTGCAGCATACCTAATGACACAGTTTGTGAAGTAGTAAGGAAAGTGGTTTCTATTCTTCTAACATTCTTCTCTTTCCTCTCCCCTTCCTCCTTCCATTTCTTCTTTGTTTTTTCCTCTCTCACCTTCTCACTTTTCTTTCTCCCTCTCCATGTTTGCATCCTTCTATCCACCCTCTTTTCCTCCCTCTTCGTTCTCTCCTTCCCTTCCTTTTTTCTTTCTTCCATCTTTGCTTTATATTTATCTTCAACAGTTATTTTATAAATACCATCTCCATGTCAGGAAATGGTCAAAATTCTAGTGATGCAAAGATTAAAAATCAAAAGTCAGGAAATCATCAACGAGATGTAGTCAGTGTGGATGTTAGTGGAGTTCAAATTATTGACAGACCAAAGTTGGAGTATTCTAGAGATTTTATAAGTTTTATGTAAAGTTACATTAATTATATATTTCATAGATAGGTTATGAGATGTGGGATTTTTTGAAAGAGTATTATTGATTTTATTAAAACCTTTATGGTTTTTTTTTTTCTTTGGTGGTTGATTTACATTACTGGTTTATAGCACCTTTCCTAAGCCTTTCACTGATGTGTGTGTGTGTGTGTGTGTGTGTGTGTGTGTGTGTGTGTGTGTGTGTGTGTCTTATCAGATGATGTGACTATTTTGTAAGGACCTTCATTAGGAGGTCCACTACAAACTGGAGGATATATATTCTACCCAAGCAAATATCAGAGATAAGTGAAAGCCTTACAGGGAAACTAAACTGGTTAAAAACATACCAGGAAGAATGTATGCTTAAATAATGTCAATATGAGAAGATATGTGAAAGGAAATGACTCATAGGGCAGAATTTATTGAACTTCCTGCATTCAATTAGTTTGTCCGCATAAAAGATAATTTATGAATCCTCTGTGATAGACAAAATTATAGTCATGATGAAATAGGTTAGAAAGCCTAGAAACACTAATGTATAACCCCCCCCAAAATATTGATAACATTGGCTTTAGATAGGAAGATATTAAAATACATCTCAAAGTATGAATTCTGTGAGCTGAATTTAAACTATGTAAAAGTAATGAATGATAACCTGATTGTTACAGATTAGGCATCAGATGTGATTGACATGTCAGAGTAGGTCTAATTCAGGAATATGAGTGATGTCAAGACAGTTCATTAGAAACTCCCATCTGGCACATTCTAAGTTCTTGTGCATTTATTTAATCTATATATAGATATATGTCCAGTTGCTTCATGAACTCTCCACCATGGGGGCATTTTACCTTTTAAAGATCAAGATATTATATGAAAGCACATGATGGATAGTTTTCTCAAAGCTTTCCTTACATTTAATTTTGTATTTGTATATTCTTGGAAAATTGATTAGATATGCAGGCTAAATCAAGCCTCAAAATGCCTATCCATGACATTAATGCAGCTCTCTCCTGAGATCTGGATCCTTCTAAAACCTGAGACAGTTTTAATAATCATGGTTAGTATGATACTATTCACAACTTCAGACAGGTCATAAGATATTATCATAGAATCCAGACCCTGAAACCTAATAGACATTTAAATGCAAACCTTATTTAAAATTTTTTACTAGCTCCATCAAAAATAAAAGGTAATAGAATAAATTAACATAAATCTTATCTTACTAATCTTATATATCCCAAGCATAATGCCAACATATAATCAATATAAAAAATACTAATTAGTTCCCTTGCATTATGGGGCAGGGACTGTGAGTCTTCAAAATCCACTTATAGTTTCATTGTTTTTTGGAACTTTTCAGTTTGTTCCAGCCCCTGCTGTAACACAGTGCTTGGTAGCCTGGTGCTCAAGGCTATTAGCAGTTGCATTGGCTAGGTAGGGCTAGCTTCTTCCTTCTATTGTTTTAAAGAACCTCAAAGATTCACCAATTTATTTTTAGTGTGAGTTCAGGAGCTGATTTAAAATACTATTTAACTGCTGCACATGATTTTTATCTGTATTTTAGAAGATGCCAAAAGACATTTTTAGTGGAACAATGCTATACCTATTTTAAACATCTTTAAAAAAACATTATATCTATATTTATATTGGATATTGGATTTATATTATATCACTAATAGAATATCTTTGTAACTTGGACTTGAATCAAGGGACATACCAAATTTCCCTCCCTATGAGAGGAAAAATGTTCATTATGTATATAGATTATTCTACCTTTTTCCCTTTGCCAGATCTGTGCATTACAAAAGTTGTGAACAAAGGTTATTCACAGCATAAATTACACTTTCTTATGTTTTGCCCTTTGAAAGGGGCTTATCTCATCTCTAGCATGCATCGTGTCAGCAATCCTGAAGACTATAGGTCTGTATATTGTATGTACCTACACTGTTCTAACTATGTAAGAGTCACTTAATATGTAGCTTCATCAGCACATGGTATGCCTACCATCTCATAAGCTATTAGAGAATGAGTATCTTCATAATGCTGTGGGAGAATTATGTAAGGAAACTACCAATCTTCATGTAGATGGTCCACCACTGTGCTCAGTGGGCCAAACTATTTGTTTTATGTTGGCATGGCGGAGCTTGGGTCCAGATCTCTCTATATGCTGGAAATAGGGCATGCTTCTTTCATCCTTCAGTTTTATTACAGGTCTCTGATCGTGTTATCACCAATAGGTTCCAATCCCCCCATTTCTTATACAAATAACTCTTGTTAAAATAAAAAATAAAAGTTTGTGTCTCTATTTGTACTTAAATAGCTGAGCCATAAGCTTCCATTTGATAGACAGTGAGTATTTTACCATCTCCGAATACATGCAAGTATCTTCTTGTTGTAGTTAAGGTACCACTACCCTGTGTCTTTGTGGACAACTTTCTTCAGATTGCAAACACTGTAACAAATATACTGCTGCAACCTTAAATGGCTTCAGTTCATTTATATGCATGAGTTCACACTTCTCCCTGCTTCCTGTTCATATCCAACTGCATGAATCACATGCTGTAATTTTTGTCAATGGAGGGGACAATGCAAAATCTGTCTTTCTTTAGTCCAAATCTGCACGTATTTCCACTTCCCTGGATACTTTTTTTGCAGATCAAATTGGACCAAAACTCATCATGCATCTGGACTTCTGAACGGGATGAAGTGGAGGCTCACTTAGAAACTTGGTAGAATGGAGTAAGTTAGACGTAGCCAGGGCATGACACATTTGAAAAGCAGAAACAGTGAAAACAAAGAAACATATACTTCCTGGGGCACTCTCTGGGTATTTGGTCTCTCAATAAAATACAGGCTCTGGAAGGAAGAGTTGCAGAGGAAAGATATTCAAAGGAAAAGAAAAAAAAATCTGCTACAGAGAAGCTTGACAGAGAGTAATGGAACATGCTGAAAGGCAATATAACATAGCTCCCAGGAATCCAAGAGTGAGTAGTATTAAGAAAACCCACTGCTAAATAAGAGATTTTGACTTAGCCACTATACAGCTCAGCAGCAAGACATCAGTGGTAGGGTAAGAGATAGGAGCTGACAAGGATGGCCTTAAAACATGAGGTATTAAAGAGGTGATCAAAGCAGAAACTCAGGAATGAGGATCTGGCAAAAGAAGTCAACTACAAAACGGAAGTTATATTTCAACAACAATATGTAAGTTTTGCTATCAAATATTGGCCAGAATGTTCAACATGAACTAGCAGACTGGAAACTGAATCTCAGAGCTGGCAGAGATTATGCACTTCTCCCCTTCTTAAGGACAGAGTTTTAAGAGCTCAGGGAAAGCCAGAGCTTTCTGAGGATGGAGAAGCTGATATATTTTTGTGGCTTCATCTTTGTGATTAGTGTAGAAGAGGGATGATGAGAAGCTAAGAATGAACTAGGAAGAAACTCCTGCAATCTGCTTCGGCTTCTTTTCCACCTACTCCTTACCTCATTGATTCCATCATTCAAGTCAAATCCATTGTGAGGTCTTTTAAGGTCATTCTATTTGGTTTTGGGAGTTACTTCATTGATTCACTGAGCAAGGCTTTCTGAAGTGCAAAGGCAGTGTGAAAAGCTTTCTGCTCTCACCACATGAAACTTTTCCTGGCAGATCCACAGGTCAACAACTAACAACCTCTGTTCTTGAATGTTTACTTCTTCCATTTCCCTACAATACTGAATGTGGCCGGTCATGACCCCTCCTTTTGAAAGTCTGTCCACCATTCCCATTGCTCTCCATTGTACTGACATTCCTGCATGGGGTCTTTGTTCCTGTTTTATTTAGCACTCCCCAATGTAGGCTATATCTCAGAATTTACTCTCCCCCCTCCTTCCCCTTGTCATCACTATTTGTCCATATTCCTTTGCTTTTCTGTGTCTGTGGTCCTGGTTTATTGCCAGTAAAGAATTACTGCAGTAACTACTAATTGAGTTTTTAACAGTAACTACTAATTGAGTTTTTAACTTCTTTTCTCTCCCCTCCTTCCCTGCACATGAATTTTTATGAAATATAGATATGATCTCCATCCTCCCCTTCACAAGCACTCATGGCCTTTTGCTATGGTGAAAATTAAGCACCAGCCTCTCAGAAGAATGCTAACAAGCTCATCTCATATTAGGCTCCCATAACTAATCTATATGGCAGCCAAAATGAACTACCTATCTTTCTAAGGACATCTTTGAGTCTTCTCCTTAAAGACCATGTTCTTCTTTGTGCTGTTCTTATAACCACAGACTTTCCTTGCTTGTTTGTTACTATTATCTTGGTTTTAGCATGACTAAGCTTTCTATCTTGCATTCAACTATATAGTAATTTGGGGGGTAAATTGTGTAGTCACCCTACCTAGCAGACTGTTCCTTCTCAATTCCTGTTGCTCTTCTTAATCCTTTCCCCCAGTATTATTAGAATTCCTTTACCTGAAGATATAAATGATGTTTATTCCCTTCTTACAAAGTCTCAACAACACAACAAAGTCTGTTATCCCCTATTTCATCCTGGGAACCAATAAGTTTATTGGACTTACAGAGTATGGGTGATGGGTTATTGGCTGGAGTATGGGTGACTCTAAAGCAGCTGCACTGGGAGATTCACACCCAACATAAATGATGACTCCCTCAAGACACTATAAATAAAGTCTCCTCCATGTAATCTTCCCCAGTCTATCTCCTCTAAAGACCTTCCTTAAGACCCCAAGGCCATATGTAATTTTGACAAAGTGGCATACAAATGGGCATGAGTGGCTGGAATATCGGGTGAGGATTCAATGACTCTTCCTCCTTCTTCAGTGAGGGGATGTCAGAAGTTCTGTATGACTCCTGCTCCTGATTGACTTCTGCAAGCAAGCACAGCTGATCTGATGACGATGACAGCTTTTTGCTCAGGGGATAGTACTTTGCAACACCCAATCTCTACTGCACTTAAACCATTCTTGTAAACATAGCTTGATTCTTTCAAGTCAGACCATGAAAAAGCAATGACTTTCATTTTTTTTCCTCTCTCCTCACACTACTATCACAAATTTAATGCTTCTGGTTGTTGCTTTTAATCCCTTCATCTATCAAAATGGTAATGCTGTTATCTCTATTTATGTAATATATATATATAGTATATTTTATAATATATATGTATATATATATACATATATATGTATATATTAATATATATTAAATGTCTCCATGATACCTTGTAAGTTTAGGGCCTTAGTCTTTGTGTCAATTACAACTTCATTTGTAAATGTTAGAAAACTATAATTTAACCACTTAAGAAGAAAGAATCTGTATTATGTCTCATGACAGTATATTCAATGTGTCTCCATGATAATTCAGTGTTGGCCCTCAGAGCAGTGGCCCAGGTACCACTTCTCTGAATTCTGTCCCATAATATGTGTCTGCTCAATGCTGTGTGGTTCTCTTCATGACTGAACAATTGATAATTCTAGAAACCAAACCTAAGTATGATGATAGCCAGTGAAACTAACATTTCCTGGATGCAAGACTTTAAAGGCAAGAAGCCCTGTTTAAGTAACACCCACCCCTGGCAGACAGTTTCTACCTCATCAACCCAGATTTCTTTATATGTAGCTCAAGTCTTGGAAATTGTCAGTTGAGTAGACAGGACCATTGGGATTTGACAAATTGTTTTTACTTTGGGATTGAGTGTAGCCCAGTCCACCAAATGTCTTTTCTGCCTAAGAGGGATAACTGAACCAAACCAAGGCTTTCTGAAGATGAGGGATAAATAACACTGTTTATGAAAACAATAATGTCAGATATGGGCAAGTTTGGGCTTAAGTCATGATTAGTAGGTGGAGTTTTAGTTTTATATATCTGAAGAAATTTTGAAAAAATTTGATTTACCTTATCATTCTAATGATATCATGGATTATTAAAATATATGCTAAATAAATTCTAAAATTTTCAATACTTCAAATAATAGGTTCATTTTAACAGCACTTTAAGTTAATATTAAGTTAATATGGAGAGATTAAAATTAAGATTTTAAAAGAAAACTTGCTTGGGATTTTAATATCAATCTAAAATTGCTGGCCAGGAATCTATGCTTAGAATTGCTCATTACATGAATTCTTTTCCAGCAATTTTAGAGGGACAGCTTTGCCAAGTATTTTAGTTCCAGGACTCAAGTGTTTGTATGATTTCATGTTTCTGTTATAATTATCTTTTGGTATTGAATTATCAAAATATCTGCCAACTGTGAAATAGGGTAAGAAATAGGTCAGAAAACTTTAATTTGTGAAATGTCCTGTAGCTCTCAGGAGTTTTTACCAGATGGGAGTGCTCTCAAATCTTTCTCCTATGTATGGTTAGGCCTAAAACTATGCAAGACCCTCTAAGGTCAAGACAAAAGTAGATGCAGAGAATTGGGGGCAGTTTTGGGCTCTTGCACAACAGTGAGTCTTCAGATGGGGGCCTGGGAAACCTTTTGATATACTGTCACCAGGCAGCAACAAAAATGGTCCCTGATGGAGCCATTAGAGACTTAGCACTCTTTGTGTCATCATGAGAAGAAACCAGAGCTAGTTACGTGCATAATTAAGTATTGAAACATGTTGGTTTCAAGTAGGGTCAAAGGAAATGGCTTCTATAGCCATCCTTGGGCATTGCTGTGCAGTTATGGGCTATGGAGCCCGAAAGCATGGAGATTCAATTTTATGCTCTCTGCAACACACTAGTTAAGAGCTGAGATACCATAATTCTAAATATTTTGACAGCTGGCAATAGGCTTCACCAGACAAGCAGGCTCTGTGATTATGTGTGAGCAAGTGCTCTGAAGGATTGAAAGGGCTGGGTAAATTGTTTTCTTACCAAAGAGTCAATAATTCTGCTACCATAGTATTTATTTACCATGAATGTTCAAGTAATGGGAATGTGAACCGGAACCTGGGATAGAGAAGTAGGGAAATGGCTTAGAAATTTTGTGGACTTGGAAGAGGCGGTGGGCTTCAAGCTCACACATTTTCCCCCCAACAGTTAAATAAATAAAGCCCTTCACATCTGTTCTGTAGGCTTCTCCTATGCCATTCAACATGTGTGAGAAAACATTTAATCAGAATTGTTTTTGAAGAATAGTATTAATTTATAACTCTTCTTCTCTTACATTTATTTTTTGAGAATTTCATACACAAGTACTGTACTTAAATCATCTCTACTCCCATCTTCTCCTTCCTCCAACACCAATGTGTCTGTTTTATTTCCTCTCAAACTCATGACCTCTTCTTTTTTAACTATATGTGTAAGTTACCAAATATTATTCTTATGTGTAACTTACACATATAAACACACATGTGTGTATATAAATACTACCTGCTGAATCCATTTAGCATCCATTTAGCATTGATTGTCTGTATGTCTGTTTTCAGGCTGAGCACTTGGGGTTGGATAAGTTATCAGTGAACTCATTCTTGGATAAAATTGATTTTCTCTCTCATCAGCCACTAATTGCCTGTAGCTCTTCATCCAGGGGTGGGGCCTTGTTAGATTTTCCTGTTCCTACTAAAATGTTACTTCATTTATCCCCACAAACAGTATTCCAAAAAATATTTCAGGATAGCAGGTTGGTTCTCAAATGATGATGCAGTAGTCTGAGACTAGATTGCAGAAACTGCCATCACCAGCTCTCTTGCACCCTGCCAGGCAATGGAGGTTCTGTCTTCTCTGCTTCGTTTGAGTAAATGTAATTATCAGAACTCATTTGGCTACATTTGTTAAGATTTTTAAAGAACATGTGCCCATGCTTCTGACTTATGCAAAACACATAACTGGAAGTAAGTAATCCTTCAAGTTCAGAAGTTTAAAGTTTTAACTTTTCTAAGTAAAACAAAGCAATAAAATATTATAATGGCAAGCTTTACAATATACGATAATCATAAATAATAAATAATAATAGATAAGTTTGACAGTAAATAATGTCAACTTATATATCTCAAATGCTTTGATCCCATCTCTGAAGAAATCTACATGAAGCATATAGGTAAAACTAGAGCCAGACTGCTTGCATTTGACTCTCTGGTCTGCTATTTTTACTACATCTGAGGTCTTGAAAAAATTACTCTTTATAACCTCAGTTTATTTATCTATAACATAAATTTAATGCCTCATAGGATTTGGGGAAGGAGCAACTTACATTGATATATGTCAGATGTTAGAACAACATTTGTATTTTTGTTCAGGATAAAGTGCAATGTCGCTTTTGAAAACAATAATGTTATATATATATATATATATATATATATATATATATATATATATGAATTTATAGAATGAATGTGCATATATCACAAACTGAAATTAAAGGCATTTGGAATGATATATCTTTAATGTATTTACCATTTACCATTATATAATGGAAGCCTTTCAATTGGCTTGCTTAAAAAATTCAATTGCTTTGGCGCTATTAGAGTTTCACATTTGAATTGTAATTATATCTCTTTCTAATCCACCATGAGCAGTAATCGGGAATGTAGCCCTTGTACCAACTGCAAATGAGGCCAGGAAAATGAGTTCATGTTCCAAGATTTGTCTCATTCATTTATTTTTGGGTTTCAATCATGCCTTTCTTCATGCACCCTCATCAAGCCTTTTTTAATAGCTCGATGCAGTATAAGGATTTCCTACGTAATCATCATTCGGTACCCTGTAAAAACATTTTAAAAATAAAAATTTTCAAAGTGTCTAGTCTTCTTTTTTTTCCAGCAAAAATCAATGGCCTTAAAGACATTAGTTCTGGCAGTCGGTTTAAAGATGGGAGAGATGAAAGCCAAGAAAACAGAAGATGGCCTCTGGAGAGATAAATAGATGCTGAATTTGAAATTGCAAGGGATATAATTTCTACTTTCCCAGGCATGGCTCCCATCTCAAATGCTAGTTTTCATGAAAAGGACAATTCTGTTCAGAGGATCATGGTTAAGACTATTATGCACATATTCCTTTAGTGTGACAGTGATCACTAAACTTCTAATCCCAGCATACAATAGAAATCAGTGTTTTATTACAGAAAAAAATAAAAGCGAACTAACCTGCATAGCAACAGCAGATAAAAGAACGAATGGTGGGGTGGTTGTCTGCCACCAGGGATTGGGTAAGAGTGTCCTTGCTAGGTCCATGGCAATTCTCCTCTGCTACATCTGGTAGTAGACTCTTCATAGCAGCTGGATGAGGAGAAGTGTAGCTTTTCTGTACTGTAAAAAAATAAGTGACTCCTTGCAATATGTAGATCTGAAAAAGAAGGTAAATACCACTGTCCTCTTTGGGCTACTTTCTGTTGCAAAAACTAATCTCAAAATTCTGCTTTGAGTGGCTTTTAAAATGATATCTCAACCTTTAGAGCAATATATATTCTGTTAACCTTCTGCCTTTCCTTTTTCTAAGAACTTGTTCCTCAGTATGCTGATGTTAAGATGTGTTGAGACTGTATTTATGAGACTGTGCCCAGGCTTCAAAGTGTAGCTAGTGGGTAGAGTGATTGCCTCGTACATAAGAAGACTTGGATTTGATTCCTAGCATGTCAAAAAGAAGACATGGTGACACATGCCTATAACCTTAGCACTCTGGATATAGATGCAGGAGGATCAGAAGTTCAAGCTCATCCTTGACTACATAGCAAGTTTGAAGTCAGCTGGGATTTATGAGCAACCGGCTAACCTGTTAGCTCTCAGGATCTACCCATCTCCACTCCTCTGTGCTGGAGTTACAGATGCTCACAGCCACTCAGAGGCCTTTTATGTGGGTGGTAGTGCTCTGAAGTCAGATCTTCATGCTTGTGGGTAAAATACTTGACTCGCTGAGCCATTTCCCCAGCCTCTGAATGTGCTTAGCTTTATAACCCATGCTGTATTGTTATGCAAACCATGCCTCTTTTTTTATATCTTCATATTGCCCCTCATAGGGACTGAAAGATGAATATTGTAAGCATTTTTACATTATCCCACATTATTGAAGTACTCAACAATCCTCTGTCACATGTCCCAGGCTCTCTTACTCTGTTACTTCATAACCTCAAGCACTAACTATCATAGATGTGAGATGGAAAGGACCATTTCCATTGGCATATAGTGATTGCTGGAATTTGCACAGTGAATTGTGTGGTTCCCCCTCCTTAAAGAATTTTATACAATTAACTCATTCAGTTATTAAATCAGACCCAAGATAACCTCATTCTCATTATCTTCATTTGACAGGTGAAGATACATAGGTGAAGAATATTTCTACAAATTCCCATTGCACTAGTATGTAGGCTTTAGGTGTAAAGCATGGATAGCCTCCTCCACACTGCATGAAGTGAGCATTGCAGTGAATGTGAGTGAGTCTTGTGTGGGTCACTGAAGACCTGAGTCTGCCTTATTAGGATACTTGATCTGGAGTCTCACTTCAAGTATCTGGAAGTGGGCCTGGGGAGATTGTCAGTCAGTAAAGTGCTTGTTGTGTGAGTGTGAGAACCTGGATTTGATTCATAGAACCCATATTTAAAGCTAAAATGGGTATGCTGGTGCACACCTGTTATGCCAGCACCAGGCAGATCTCTGAGCTCACCAGCCCCCCAGCCTAGCTTACTAGATGAGTGCCAAGCCATTGAGAGGATCTGTCTCAAATAAAATGTAGAGAGTGCCTGAGAAACAATCCACAAGGCTGTTCTCTGGCTTCCATAGGCATATATGCCTTGCACGTACACACCACACACCACACACCACACACAGTCCCCCCCCACATCCAAAAAGTGTAAGTGTTGAATTTATTTTAATTTTAGAACTCATTTAAAATCTCTGTAGAAACCCAATTTTAATTATAAATGCTGGGAAATGCTCAGTACAGTATAAGGACATAATAATTATTCATTTATATAAATATCTAAAATTCCCTTTTAAAATATTCCCGACAAGTTTTTAAAAACTTAACTGAGAGTTTCAAACAACCTGACGTTGCTAAGGTGCCTGTGAGAATACAGATGGCTCGAACAAAACCCCGTATTATCCATGTAGGGATTGTGCATGGGCATTGGTGATGCTGACAGCTCAGAAATCGCCTTGAATACTATTGCTGACTGAGCTTTCAGAAATAGACAGGAGCCTTTCCAAGGGTTTTTCAGCTAAGGTATAAGCCAAAAGCTTATGGTACCTAGTGGGTCAGTGTAAGGTTCCCATTGTTTAGACCTTACTAAGACTTTTACTATGGGTCACCTAAAGGCTAAAAATCTTGACCCAAGGGAATAAGGCAACTTTTAGTCTCATATCCCTCTCAGCTACCCTTTGACCCAACAGTTTCTAAAATCTGTCCTCTCCCCAAGCCCTGGGGATCTTGTTACCTTATATCCACCCACAATCCTGACTACTGTAAGTACAACAACGATTTTTTTTTTAATCTGTGCTTCCTTCTCATTATCTATCACTGAATGTAAATAACTGTGCCCACCTAGGAAGTGATTTGAAGATTAAATTGGTAAATATTTATGAAGCAGTTAGAACCTGATAAATGCCACACAACTGAACTTTCAGCATGTCTTCAATCATTCTCAGGATATCCATCATGATAGTGTGCTACTTTGTTTTAGTCAGGGTTCTTTTTATTGCTGTGAAGAGTCACCATGACCACAGCAACTCTTATAAAGAAAACATTTAGTTGGGAATGGCTTACACTCAGAGGTTTAGTCCATTGTTATCATGATGGGAAGCATGGTAGCATGCAGGCAGACACTGTGCTGAAGAGTATATCAGGCAGCAGGAAGAGTGACATGGGGCTTGGCTTGAGCTTCTGAAACCCTCAAAGTCCACCCCCAGTGACACACATCCTTCAGCAAGGCCACACCTATTCCAACAAGACCACACCTCTTAATAGTGCTGCTATCTGAGCCTATGGGGCCATTTTCATTCAAACCATCACTTACCTTAACCATCTTTTTTTTTTCTTTAGCTCTAGTCACTTAACATACAAACATACAAACAGAGGCTGTGTGCCTACAATTCTAATCTAGGAGGAAATAAGCATGGTCCTATGACTTCAACCCCTGCCATCTATGGTACCAAAAACCACTGGATCACAAGGTCTGTTCCAGCACTTCAGGGAAGAGAACATGTAAAAATCACTCCTTAATTTTTATTTTTTAACTTAAAATGAATACATATTCCAACATTGATTTTGTGCAAATCTATCTAAATGTAAGTGTGTGGGAAATGTCCAAATTAATAGCCACTCCACAAATAACTTTATAGTATGAGTGTGGATATATAGCATGTGAGGCTGTGAATAGGTTATTCAGTGTAGCCACGCACAAAGTGGACATATTCCAAAGTATCATTTTTGTATATAACAAATGAATAGACTTTTAGCCAATTGAATATAAGTGAGTGAACTAACATAAAAAGAAAGTGTAAACACAAGTTCTCAGGGCTCAAATTATGAAGACATTACAGTATTTTACTGATCCTGGGAGAGATTGCATTCCTATTGTAGCACCAATCATTTCGTTTTTCAGTTCAGTTATTCCACGTCTATACTAACCCTACAGGTTATCCTTAGGAGTCAAGTTCAGAGATGCTAGCTACTACATCATCATCAGTGATAGAGTAATACAAGAAGATGTGGTTGGTTTATTTGAGAACACAGTGCCAGTTAAACACTGTCCCAACAGTTTCCCTCAGTAAAGCCTAGAACTTCCTTGACTACATTGAGTTTGATGATCTAAATAAAAATATTTAAAACTTTGAAGTGTCTGCCATGACTATACTTTTCCAGGTTATTGATGCTCAGATATTATTTCACTCATGGCTGAAATAAGTCAGACATACTATCACACTGATTTAACAACTTCTACCACTGTGGTACATCTGAACTTGTTTCCTACTTTCAAAGCAGTGGTGCATGTCTATCTTTGAGCCTGTGAGAGGCTGGTCTGTGACAAACTGGCTGCTGCTCTGCACAAGAGCCACGATAGTCCCTCCACAACTTTTGTTGAACTCTTATGAACAGCTGTTGCCTAGAAGCAAGCAGGAGGGGACATGCTCTTGAATTGATCTCGGATACTTTGACTCTATTTGGAACTAGCTTTTAATAGTCAATTCACAAAAGAAATGTTATGAGGAGAGCTCTGTAGTAACAATGCTCCTACCATGCCTATATCTGGCTTCTGTGCCTACACTGTTGTGTTTCCTTCTCTCCAAATTCCCAGGGAATCAACTCAGGTATGCTCTTTGCCCACGGGCTGCTTCATACATCTAATGAGAAATATAGCCAATGATAGCAGAATCAAGAACTCCTTAATAAAAGTGAGGGGATGCCCTGAAACAACAGGTTCTCAAGTCCTTGTAAGAGCCACATGGAGAAGACAAGAAGTGGTTTCTCTGAAAAGCATATCTAAAGAAGCCATGATGGAATTAGGACCAGTGATGGGATGCTGTTTGAGTTTATGTTAGAAAACTGGAATGCATCAGAAAAGTCTTTGTGTACTCAGTTGTCTTACAGCTATCTAAATGAGATGCTCTGTGCCCAATATGTCCTTAAGACTCTGAAATATTAGGTGTGAGGTGAAACTCTAAGGTACAGCCTATATTCCAAAGCAGGGGTCTACTTGCTTTAACCCTGAGAAGTTCAAAGCTTGCAAGTTCTGAGGCATAGGATGAAATAAAATGACTTTGAACTTGGGTTCAGATCTGGGTTAGACAAGTAACCCTGTTGCTCAGGCTTGTTTGATTCATCTATTTCTCTCTGAATAGTTTCCTGTCTATTAATGAGTAGATTGAGCTGGATTCATTCATGCACGTTGTTCACATTTACTGTCAGTCACTAAGCTTTAAAATTGGAAGTATAAATACTGTATATCGCTTCCTCAGAGAAGCTTTCAACTGAGCACAGTAGACAGATGTTACTGACAATTATAAAACCATACTGAATTACCATAATAAATGTACAAAATACCATTGAAACACAAAAGGGAAGGATAGATTACAGTAGTCATACAATAAACTTTCAATGGAGCAGCTGATTTTTAAATCTTTTCTCAATACCCTTCACATTAGGCCACGTTAAACCATTGACAAGAAAAGGATAAATATATACAACTACTTGGTATGCTGCAGAATAAAATTGTCTGGGTTTGACTATAACATCACATGTTCCCAAGGCTTTATAAGAATTGCAAAAGTTGAGAAAAGTAAGTTTAAACTCAGCTGTAAAAGACCTCCTATAATGATTTCTGTTAATCTATAGGTTGTGAGTTCGTACTGAAATTGTTAAGTAGAAAGTTTGGATTGCAGAAAATTTGATTTCAATTGAACAATCTGGTAATAGACAGTTTTGAAAAGCAGAAGTGAATGTAAGGAATGTTACAATGCTGGAAAGGAATGACAAGGCACTAGATTTTAAAATAGGAATAATAAGAGAAATAGACATATTTGAAATAGAATTAATATATAATTTAATAAGAATGTAGAAAGTGATAGCAGTTTGGTTAGGAAGAATAAGGTCCTGAGATCTCGTAAGCAACATGGTGACTAAATTAATAATAATAGTGTATTATATACCTCAAAACTAAGAAAATAGATATTATGTGCTTTTACTATGAAGACGATTTGTGAAATAGTAATAAAGGAATTGACTGTCATCCCAAAATGTGTGAATATTTTAAGATATCCTATTGAACATCCTAATATACATATGTGTGTATGTGTGTGTGTGTGTATTATATGTGTATATATATACATATATATATTATATGTGTATATGTATATATATACACAATTTTTGTCACTTAAAATAATATAATCAAAAATCACTGATGGAGAGAAGCATGTGAGAGAAATGGGGAAGTGTGATAGGTGAGCATTTTAGCTTGAATGTACCAGTGGGTTTACCAAGGTGATAACATGGGGGAACAGGAAGCTCAGAGTTAGACCCATGGATCCACTGTGGATGTGAGAGCTTTGAGGATCTCACTGGGCAGACTTGAGCTTCTTAAGCTTTTTTACTTTAATGGGAGCCCTGCATCCAGAGTTCCGAGGAGAGATAAATGCTGAGGGTTCCTTAGAGGAGCAGAGGTTGTTAAAGCCTTAGGGCAAACTAAGTTCACTGAAGAAGATTTCTAAGAGAAAAAGACAGAAGAACCAAACTAAAATATTAGGAAACATAGAGTTTGGCTTGGGAATTTGCTTACTAGAGACTTGAATTCAAATTCAAGATTAAAAAAAAAAAGAAATGAATACATTAGAATCACTATGATCTGACATTATATCAACCAGAGGAGAGAGCAAAATGGGAGGAAAGAATCAATTGAGAAGTCCAAGCTTTGGGTAAGTGCTGTTTTAGTTAAGAATATGGATTATTATTAATAACAATATCACCAATTTTACATAATTATATATACACATACATATATGTGTGTATATATATATATATATATATATATATATAAATATTTGACTGAAGTCAATGCTATTGACACTAAAACTATTTTTATTGTTTTTAATAGTACTATTGATTATAGTGATGGCTAACATTTACCATGGGTGTCTGTGTCTATTCTGCCAAGGACAACTTGTTTACCTTACTTAGTCTTTGCTGAAGTCATATTGAAAGCTACCATGAAGAAGACTTCTTCCTCTCCCCTCCCAACACTATCTTTCTGGCTGAGGTTGTTTGCAAATCCTCCAGACCTGTGAAATCATAGCCTTTCTTTTAAGTGTAGTCAGGTTCACACCTTGTCTTTTTTAGCTCTATAATAGTTTGTGTTTCCTGGATGCAGGTGAAAAATTAGATGAGGTGAAATATACAGAGATTTATTAGGAGAAATATCTGTAAAAGATAAGGGTTAGAAATTAAGCCAGAGAATATGGGCAGAACTTTTAGACTGATGGGGGTAACCTCACTTCAGAAGAAAAGGAAGGAAGATTGAATCCCCAAGACCATAGACGTAGAACAGTGAAAAACAAAAATTTGTTGAAGTTCATGGGAAGTTTTTATAACTCCCTTTCTATTAGAAGTTATAGCCTAGTGCCCTGCCATGCTTACTCACTGGCTAGGAGGAGTTTAGGAAGAGTGGAATCAGTCTTTTACAGAGATGTGAGCCCAGAGCAGCTGGGTGTCCTCTATCTACAGGTCATCACAGATGCTGTCAGTGACTCATGACACTTTTTCCTAAGTGCCCTCCTATCACATATTTTCTAAATCATGCAAGTAAGATCAGCATGTGAAGTTTTGCACTACTGTCAATTATTTTGCTTGTGACCAGCAAGTCGTATTGCAATCTCTTTCTTGATCATCAGCGTATCACTTTGTCTTTAACACACAAGATTGTTTACTTAAATACAGGCATATTTTACAACAGTTCTGGGTGGGCATGTTTGTGTGTGTGGACTTAGTGCCCACAGAGGCTGGGAAAAGATATCAGATTCTCTGGCACTGGATTGTTGTGAGCTGCCTGACATGGTTGATGGGAAATGATGTTCTTAACTATTGAGCCATCGTTCTGGCCCCTTAATTTTATATTTTGAGTTGTTTCTTTGAACTCAGCTCTCAAGTTCAAGATAAGGCTCTTATACGTTGTTGGAGCAACCATAGAATGCAAGTCTGGCTTCCCAAAAGATAAAAACAAGGGCAGGTATTCATAGAGGAGTCATGATATAAGATGGTATGACTCCGTAAAAAGAGAAGAAAGACATTGAGTGCCATTATGTGCTTGTACCTAATCTCTAACCATGACCACCACCACCACCAATTAGGTTTTGAGATAGCCCTGCAGCCTGAGAGCTATTTCTGCATTCATAATGTATTTTGACTTTGGGTTTCTTATCGTAGCAGTCAAATTACATTGACTAATTTCTGCAATGCGCAAGTAGAAAATTCAGAAATGCGAAATATGCTAAAGTGCAAGCAAGTAAGAGGACAGGAGCATTAGGGAGATACTTGAAAAAGTAGCCCCAGGACCAGTGCCCCAAAGAAAGCAATTCCTAGTCTGGAAGCCATTTAGTAATTAAGAGAGTTACCAAGATCTGGTTACAGGAAGCGGGATCTTAGATGGACCTTCCTCAGCAACAAGGAAGAAGGTGGTATCCTAAGTCAATTGAATGGGAAAGCATTGACTGGGATATTCTGACTTATTGAGAGGTGATGTGCTGAAAATGGGATTCATTCACGGATTCAGTAAGCATCACTGGCTGTCCAGAGTATTTTAAGCAGGGAGTTCTGTGTGTTCACAGCCTAAGAGAGGGTTCAAAGGTCATGTGAAGCAAGACCAACATGGAAGTGCAGGCTCAGAGGCAACTGCTGTGGCAAAGAGAGCCATGGACCAATTGTGTGGGGAACAGAGCAGTCACCAAGTGGAGTAGATGGTGCATTGTTAGAATATGGAATATTTTTTGTGGTAAAACACTGCAAATTGATTTTTTCCCAGAAAGCACTACAGTAATAGTAACTCATTTCTTTTGAGAAGCAGTCAAGAAGACAAGAAATGAGAGACTTATTCAGAGAGGGATCTAAGGAAATGCCAAACACACAGCTTGACTGTTTTCCTTCTCCTAAGGCCTGGGAGACAGGTGAAGTACTCGTGAAAAATCATTCTTTGTCCCCTTCAGCCAGATGAACTGTTTTATCTGTTTTATGCAGGAGGAAGGTGGAAGTTCTAATCTTTTTAAATTCAACCCAGTTTTACCAGACAGAGGAGACTATATGTAAATACAGCTCATCTCAGTTTGTTCTGGATTAACCTTGAACTCTTACTCTTTGGGGGAAAAGATGCATAATATCAAAAGGAAACAGAGAGGAAGCAGGAGAAGATACTCATGCTGTTTCTCACACTGGGGTGACAGCAGGCCAAGCATCTAACCATCTGCTGTCTCCCCTTTTCTATCTTTCATTTACTATTTAACATAATTTATCATCATAGATACTAATTTTTATAGAGTCTTCAAAACATTTCTTCCATGTTTCAGTCAGTTTTCCATTGTTATAACAAAATACCTGAGACAGGGTTGTTACTGGAGTTTTCAGGGTCAAAGTCTGGGCTCTGGCAGCCCTAACAACCTAAGCTTAACCACCAATTCTTAACAGGACAATTATTGTGAAATTATTGTAATTGTGAAAACCAGAAAAAGACTTATTCAGTGTGGCCACACCGGAAAGAGAAGCAAATAGTGAGGTCCAGTGAAACTCAATGTCCATATTCGCAAATCTAACAAGAAGTTTAGATTTTTTTTATTTTTAATTGTTTTAAGATGTATTTTTATTTGTGTGTGTGTGTGTGTTGTATGTCTGTGTGAGTGTATTTTATGTGTGGGAGTGTCCATGGAGGCCAGTAGAGGGAGTTATACTTCCTGGAGTTGTACAATGAAGATATTGGGAACCAAATTCAGGTTCTCCGGAAGAATAGTAAGTGTCCTTATCCATAGAGCCATCCCTCTATGCCAGGCATTTAGGTGTAAATAGAGAGCAACAGGTGTGAACAACTCAGCAGTTATCTGTTACCAAGGTATAGTCTTACCTGTCATTGCTCTCTGAGCTTCAATCTCTCTTGCCAAGTAGTCTGAAGAGTTATTAGACCTTTGTGCAATCTCTTTCCTGGAAACACATCCTCTCTGAGTTCTGGTGAAATTCAAGTTTGTTTGAACAGTTTTTTTTTCCCCCCCTGAGGTCTGATTACTAAAGGAAGGGGGCACACACCTACGAATTCTGGGGAATATAAGCAAATTGTAGCACCTAGGTAATGTCAGACGCTCCTTACAATATTTTAATTAACCTTAACAATATATTCTAAAAGCAAAACTAACAGTGACAAATTAACAGATAATTGGCTCCAGTTTTCACTTAATTTTAATTTGAAATTCATTTCAACTTCTTAGTAATGCCATGGTGTGCATGCAGAGACTATAAGATAATTTGGGGAGTCAATTTTCTCCTTCTCTACATGGGTTCTGGGGATCCAACTTGGGTAGCTAAGCTTGTGTTACACAGGTTTACATCTGCTGAACCAATTTGCTGAAACTTCTTCTTCATTACTTTATAACTTATGCTTTGTTTGTGGTATTAAATGGAACCTGAGGTCTGAGATTAAGTCAGAAACTTCTGCTTTTTATTAGCCTGAAAGAGAACTAAATATTTAACTTCCCTAAGTTTCCAAGTCCTTATCTGTAAAACAAAATAATACCATTCTGAGGACATGTATGAAAACCACTGCAATTGTACCAAGCTAAGCAGAACATAGCAAGGTGTCCTTGTAAGCAAAATCAGGGAAGCCAGGCCAAAACCTCCTCCTTATCACTAGCTCTTCAACAAGCATTCAAGTTCTTCATTTGGAAAGGGTATTATAATATTCTCCTTCACATGTCTTATGGAGATTAAAATATCACATTTGTAGTAAGGTGCAATATCAGAATAGAATCATCACAAGGTTAAACATCCAGGAATTGATTTTTTCTCATAAAAATATTATATTGATATGTTTTCAAATCAATATGTCTATACAAGATCTTTCCAAAAATATTTGAAGGAAATTTCTTTGATTATCATCTTTTATTATGGTAATTCTTCATGAATACTAATTACGAATTTAATGGGGCTCACTGTGCCATTTTCATATATATGGCGTTAATCATAGAAATCTGTTTGAATTTTAGAGAAGAGGCAGATTTAAGCAAGGTACAGTTGGTTTTTAAAAAGTGAAAATTACACATTGAAATAACACAATTTTCTTAAGCACTTCTGTATATATCAAGTATTATAGTCTATTTTTATTTAAAAATCTATCATTTTAACATTCCCTAAAATTAAGAGAAATATAACTTATGTATGCTGACAAAATTAAAATTAAAGGGTTTGCTTATCTATTGTGCTTCATTTTTACATTGAGATAGCTATCATCTTTTAAATAAAAATAACTTCCATACTAGTGAAACTCTAATGTTCTTTAATCTTTTATTTCTTTGCAAGATAATAGTTGGAGAAACTGCTGTGTTTTGCCTACAATTAGCCACAAGGGATTTTGAAAACCAGGAAAAAACCATTTTAACTGGAGACTGTTGCTATATAAATCCACTGGTACGCCGAACTGTCCGATTTCTTGGTATGTATCTATTGACTTATTTTTATTCTTGTCAATAACAACAATCATATATGGGACTACTTTTAAGATGACCCAGAGTATAATTTCCACATTAAGAAAGAAAGAATATAACTGTCAAATATTATTTTTTAAGAAGCTAAAATATATGCAATTAAAATGAATGATTTAGTGTGTATATAAAGTTTCAGAATGAATGCATGGGGAGAAATAGTAACCTAAGTAGGTCATCCAAGAATAATAACTTGGTAAAAGGAGGAATATAATATTTGATAAGGCCTACTCCTTGCACTAATCCGGAGTTGGTTTTCATGTAAACAAAGTTATATTAATAGTTTTGTTAGAGAACAAGGGACACTGATACTTTAACTTTCACCCTCCAAAGGTTAGCATTCAACACAATGGCAAACTACTAAACATACTTGTAATTCAACTGAAAATTGGACAAACCAATTATTGGGCAATAAAGTTTAACATGATGAGAATGAGTATAGCTCTGTATATTAAGAAGCACGTCTTATGTTATGGGGCTCAAGATGAAGACTTTGAAGACAACAAACAGTGCAGTATTCTGTAGCTATCGCATTAGATTGTAGCCATAAAAAAATTCAGGACTGTAGGTCTCTCTGAAGAGTAAAGGTCTTTATTTGGAAGACTGATCTTTTCTCTGTCCTCATGCTAGGTATCTCTAAAGCCCTCAGGTATTTTGAAGGAAATATATATATATATATATATATATATATATATATATATATATCCTTAAAAAATTAATTTCCCTTTGTATAAGCCATGTGCTCTTGACCCATGTCTCTTTGTATATAAGCCATTTAATATGAAAATGAATAACAAGTAAGAACATTTATAAAACTAAAAGTACTTGAAATCAACACTTTCCTAAATACTGCTGAGCAAATGTGGTTGTGTCATCAAGGTAAAACATTATGTGTGCACACGTTTGTAAGAGAATATGTACCCCCAATGTGAGGTGTACCTATTGTTGGTCATGTTTCTTATTGATTACATATATTTTCTTTCAATTTTGTTCCTTTATGGTGACCTGAAGTTTCAAATCTTTCAAAGCTTGTAGCTGAAGCAACACTGCATGAAAAGATTTTACTTTGCACTGGGATCTTTCTTCCTTTGGTCCAAAGAGTGGATATGCCTATGGGATCCCATTTTGAAAATCATCTGTGCTATCAACAGTAATACTGGCCTTGAACTTGATACACTGACATTTTAGTTCTAAGACATATTTGGGAATTTTCCCAAGTATCAAGAGACATTTCTATATTCTTCTCAGATATTTCTATTTTAAGCAAGGAGACCTATTACATGAGATAAAAAGAACAGTTTAGTAAAAAAAAAAAAAAATGAGTACATCTTAGCCTACATTTCTAAGGCGTACAGATGTTTTAGATGCCAGCACTTAGCTTTGAGGTTTTTGAAGGACAGATTGTGTAAATTAACATCTGACTGGCCTCAGTTTGCTCCCAATTCATTGCCTCTCCTTTCTGCTTTCCCTAGCCTTTCCTTGGTGTGATGCTTGGCACCCTACTAAGATGTCAAGAAAGGGTTTCTTGCTGTTTTCCTTCAGAACTTAAAATAGGAAAATCAATATCTCTATCACTTTGACATTTGGATACTCAAAGTTTTGTTATGTATAGATTTCTGTGCTTTGAGATGCCTTACATAATATTTTGAAAATTAAAAGAACATCCACACACATAACCCTGGAAAATTATTTGATCCTTTGCAGTTTTCATGAGGATTTCCCAATGCAACAACCAGTCATGATGGAATACTTAGAAAAATAAACAGTTCTGAAATATCTAAGTAAGAAGAAAAATATCTAATATTTATAATAAAATTTATATGGCTTAATAGGCCAACTCTTCTGGAAATGTTATTTTGCTGTAAGTCTAAAAGTTCCTGGAGATGGTGAAATGACCCAGAAGTTAAAAGTACATCCTGGTTTTACAGTGGCCTTTGGTTTTTTTCCTAATATACACATTGAGTGACTCTCAACCACCTGCAACTCCAGCTCCAGGGGATCTGAAGTGACCTTTTCTGACCTCTGTAGGAAACTGGTATTGATGTGGTAAATAAACATACACTCAGGTGCACAGAAATACACTCAGGTGCACACAAACACATGTAATATAAAATGAATAAATAAATATTGAAAAAAATAAATAAAATAAAAATCTTGGTGGAATTTTTTTTTTTTACCTCAAATTAGAAGCCAGTGGATTTCTTCATATCAGAACCATACTTTTGGAGGTTACATTTTACGTGTATCATTGATATTAATGACAACAAAATGTTTTACTGACATAGAAAAATAAGTTTTGTTCATAAACAAACCCTCCATAATATTTTTAAAAAATAAAGGCCATCCATGCATCTAATACTGGAAATGTATTTGGCCCTTTGAAGCTTTCATATAGTAAATGACCAGTGACCCTGAAGTTAGAAAACACTTCTTTTATTCAAGCAAATTAGTAAGTTTATTACAAAGGAGGAAAAATAACTGTGTACTTAAGTTTGCCCTTTCAGGTAACCACAGTAAATAAATTTTAATTCTATAACAATCCAGAATTAGAACATTGATTGCCTGCTTGCTTCCTAACCTGTTCCAAACAGATAACAAATCTATAAAAGATAAAGTGGGACCACATGGTAACTGTACTGTGCCTTTGAAAAATGCCTTTGAAACTGGGGAGAGATAAACTGAGTATATGTAAACTGAGTATATTCATGTATGGGATGCATTACAGTTTCTAAAATATTTTCATATTGACTTATTATAGAATAAAACTTTTTAAAGACATAGAAAGATAACGTTTTTTGTTTGTTTGTTTGTTTTTATTTTTTTCTTCCTCAGGAATTTATACATTTGGACTGTTTGCTACAGATATCTTTGTAAATGCCGGGCAAGTGGTTACAGGAAACCTGGCTCCCCATTTTCTGGCCTTGTGTAAGCCCAACTACACAGCACTTGGATGTCAACAATACACACAGTTCATCAGTGGGGAGGAAGCGTGCACGGGCAACCCAGATCTCATCATGCGAGCAAGGAAAACATTTCCATCCAAAGAAGCTGCCCTCAGCGTCTACGCTGCCATGTACCTGACGGTAAGTGATGATCGGCAGTGCAAACTCCTAGGTATATCCTTTCCCTGTTCCAAGTGTGAACTTCTTTTCTGCACCATAATGAGCATGGCATAGAGAACACTAATAGTTTTCTGTTGGCCATTCGATTTATTTCTAATCATTGCTGGTTGTACTGTGAATAATGTTAACTCAGCTGACTCTCTTGAGGTCATGTGTGGGTAGCTGATTACACAAAGAAAAAACACTGCCATTGGCATTTCTGTTTGTAAATATGTTTGCCTTTCTATTAAATAAGACTTAATGGAAACAAATGTGTTCTGTAGCTCTCCCCATGAAGTTGTAATAGTGTAATTTAGAGAACTGTCTGTGCTCCCGGCTCCCTGCTCAAGCTCTCAGATTCCCTGGTGCTAGTTCAGAAGGAACTCTTATTCTAGAAAGCTCTTTTGCTACCGGTAATTGTGTCATCATAATATCCCAACCAGTATGTTGATATTTCCTCATAGACCTAACCAAAATTCTTCTAGAAATTATGTTTTCCTTTTATTCTTGAGTATTTGCCGTTCCGGTGGTAAAATCCTCTGAGTGTAGGCAGCTTAAGATCTTGAAGTGGGAATAAGTGACCACTGCTGATTGTGCTACTGACAGAGGGGGTGAGGAAAGGTAGCCTTGGTAGACTGCTCTTAACCTGAGCCAGCATGTCTTCAGCTTTCTCACCAACAGCAGCGGGTGTCCAGCTGTTCCCTGTGGGCTTTTAGAGTATTTGGGTGTCTTTGGGGGCCTCTTCTCAGTGGCTTCCAAGATCTCCTCCTTTCTGATTTCAACTTACCAAGAAAAGGTTTGTAAAAAAAATAAATAAAAAATAAAAATCTGGCCCAGCAAAGAACCAAATTTGATTATTTCTGACAACTTGGAAAAGCTCAGAATTATTTTTATTTTCCGAAGCTCTTTGACGATGCGAGTGTTTCTAATGCAATCATGACGGGCTGTGACTAAAAGCAGAAGAGTGTCTCTAGCATTACCCAGTGACATTTCTCTCTATGGCTGGAAATAAAGATTACTAAGTAGAAGAAAACTTTATAAGGAAGAATGTACCAATGTGCATAACGTTTCCAGTGCAAGATAAATCTAGAGGTCACAGAGTACATATTTTAAGATTGCTGTTGCTCATTTTTTTTTTTTTTTAAGATAGGTTTTTTTTTTTTTTTTTTTGCTTGTGTCTGGATTCATCTGGAATTCACTATGCAGTATAAGCTGGCTTCAAACTTGTGGCAGTTAGCTCACCTTAGTGTCTCAAATGTTGGACTTAGATAATTTTTTAAACCTATAAACTGAGATAATTGTACCCTTCACTGCCTAGATTTAAATTTTTTTTCATATCAAGAAAATTTGAATGGCATTCAGGAGTCAATCTTACCCTTCCATTTTGTCTGCCACTTCCTGCTGACTGATGCAAAATGCTTGTTGTAATTCTCTTCTTGCCTTCTCACTCTGCTCCCCAAGTATTTTCCTCAAATTCCCCAGTTTCTTCAGCCTATCAGCTCTGCATTCTCCTGTGCATTGTAGGGTACCTCTCAATGCTGAATGAAATGTGCATATTCTTTCCTATTCACCAGGTTGCTTCTCCTCTGCTAGAATATGCAGCACTCAGCCTTACGGGGAAGCTTTTAAAGGAGCGCATCAGAAGGCATAAGGCAGTTTTTCATCTATTGTCTTCATCTACATCTGATGTTGACTTTTTGTGTCTGTGTAGGGATTCTAAATATATCAGCCCATGAATATGTGATCAAATAAATGATGGAAGGGAAATTGCAGAGTGCTTTCTGAAGTCAGATCTCGTACTCTTTTTTAGCACTAATAGATGTTAGATTTTTTTCTATGTATCTAGCCCCTGTCAGTGATGTTGAATATGGAACTAGAGTAAAATGCTTAGCCTTTTTCATATCCTAAATAGTCCCTCAAAGGCACTGCTATGGGATAAGGCATTAGCCTCTCACATTTTAGAAGAGCCTTCACCTATTATCTTACCTACATTCTGTTGGCCATCTGTAGGCATTTGTTCTAGAAACTCATGTTTTGTTCACTATATTGTTGTAGGCATAGATAATTTATTAGTAATAATTCATTATAATGACTTTAGCAAACATTTATTGATCACTGTCTTTCAATCTCCGCTTTTACTCACTTATTACTTGGCTAATTTTTACCTGTTATTAAATGTTAACATCTATTCATGATTATTTGTATTTCATAATTCCTTATGTGTAAGAGTTTTCTGTAAGTACGCAACGTTTTGCAGCTGTATGTAATTCATTCCACTCATTTATGGTTTGAGATACTGAGAAAGTGAAGTACTTGGCTCAGATTCACTGAACCACAAATTTTCCTGGTGATGATGATCTTCAAGATGTCTCAGATAGGGAAACATTAAATTTTGCTAGAGCTAAGTGTTCTTTGTTAGCCCAAATGCCCCTTCCTCCTATATTACTTCACCATCTAGTACAGTTTAAAGCTGAGGGTACAGATGGTGATTTGAGAGCAATCCAGTGCTAAGAAATCTTCTAACATTAAATGCCATTCAGATTAAAAGTTAGGATCCTGCTTGTAATTACATTGATGGGTACCTCTGTCTTTTCAACAATAGATTCTCTTCTCTGCTAACCGCTTTTTTCTCTTTCCTTACCACCCCTTTGTGTGTGTGTGTGTGCGTGTGAGTGAGAATGTGGGTGGCTGCTATGGCAACTCTGAATATAACTCCTGCTGCAAATACAGGATTTCCAGTCAGGTTTCGCCATTACATCTGAACTTATGTACAGCTGTATTTTGCCCCAGATTCACGAGTGACACCTTGGGGAAACTTTCTAATAGAATGCTTGGGTGTTTCAAACTAATTCAGCCTAATGGAATGTTTGCCAGAATTTTGATAAGTCAATATATATGAAATAATGGCCTCACCAACAGTATTCTTTATGGAAATGATCTCATGATGGTGTGGAGAGATATGTTTATTTAACATTAGGTTATAAACATGTGAACTTGTAAGAATAAGGATGCCGATATAAAGTTTTAAAAAGGAACAGTATTATTTGTGTGATGCTTCTCTGTGAGGCTTAGCATAAACCCAAGGAATTTGAACTCTCCCTTAGGGTCTGACTTTAATTAAGGCTTTGGAGATAATTTGATTGTAGATATTTCTTTTGCTTTTCTGAGAAGTTTAAGGGGAAAAAATCTTCCAAATCCTATTTTTACAAATGCTATTAGTTTCCCTTGTTGAGGGGATAATCTAAAAGTTATTTAACTATCAACTCTCAAATTTCTAATTCCATGTTAAATCATATTAGGAGAATATTTAAATTTAAACTTGTGGTATTTTCATATACATTGAATAGTGAGTTTTTAAATTAAAAGCAAGAGTAAAACCTTCAAAGTTGAGCATGAACAATCATGTTTGGTGAATTTCTAGTTAACCCCATAAATTTTTGAACCAGAAACGCATGTCCTCAGATCTTTTGGCCACTTCCAAATTTGTCCTTAATTTTTCTTGTAATCAAAAATAATTATGATAAGGGGGGGTGGAAAGATGGCTCGCTCAATGGTTAAGAGCACTGTGGTTGGTCTTGCAGAGGATCTGAGTTTGATTCCCAGCACCTACATGGTGACTCACAACCATCTGTAACTCTAACTCCAGGGGCTACTGATGCCTTCTTCTGGCCTCTACAGGCACGAAGCAGGCACGCAGTGCACAGACATTCATGCAGGCAAAACACCTGAACACATAAAATAAGTGTTTGACAAATTAAAAATAAGTAATAATAAGACAGAGTCACTGTATCTGTGGGCCTCGGTTTCCATTGTGTAGTACTTCTTGTTGACTGATGCAGTCACAGCTGACTTTTTATCAGTCAGCTAGGGTTTGCTTCAGTTGGTACAGCTGGAATAACTGGGCTTCTCTCATTCTTAAAGGGTCTTTCTGGAGGTCACCTTGCCTGATTATGCCTCAGGAAAACATTTTTAAAAGCTTTAAGTTGTCCAGAGACTTACATTCCTCGTTCTCTGGGCATTCCATCACAATAGTCTATCTATCCAGGCAAATCCCAGACCACCTGTAGATGGAAGAGTCAGCCAAGTACGTTGTGATGGATGCCTTGGGAGAAATTTGTGGTCATTGCATAATTTACCAATATTTTCCCTGAATGGTGCAAGAAAAAATATTGCTTTTCCTGTGTCTCCATGTTAGTGGCCAATCATTAGCACTCTTCTTCCCTCTCTTCCCACATGATCATAGCATGTAGTGTCTATGTAGTATACATAGTCCCATGTATACTAACTTCAAATCACATGATGCTGAGACAAGGATTAGAAGAAATATATCTCATCCATTTCATAAGACAGATCTGAAATTATGTTTAAAGGAAAAAATAGGGTGGATTTAAATCACACTCTGGCTCCTATTCTGTATTTGTCTTCATTGTCTGGTAAGACCAGCTGCCATCACTAAGCTGTCCTTTAGACTACTGTGCACGAGAGTAATTTAATCCTAACATGTATAAGGTCCCTTGCGCTTCAGATTTCACAGGACCAAATATGATCAAATGCCTGCTCAGTCATATACCAAAAATATTTCCTGACAGTCAATTCAATGGCTATACTATGACTTTTATGACTGGTGCCACAACTGCCATTAGTCTACTGACATTTTTCTTGTCAGCCTTCAGCTAAGTGATATTGTGTGGGTAAGAGAGGAGACAAAAGCCATCTGTGAAATATTCTCTGTGTTCCACTGTATTTGCTGTCATGGGCCCTTTTAGTCAAGCTGTCTCTCTTTCCCTGACTCTCTTTCTTGAACTCGGTGTTTTAAAATTTTCTATTTAATGCACAATCTCCCACACTACCTTGGACACAGACATGAAGCAGTTATTCATAAGAATAAAAATATAATGATGCTGTTTTGGAATTGCATCTATAAATTACCAAAATAAGAGGTGGTATGGTGATAAACAGCTAAGTAAATAATTAAAGACATACAAGTATTGCATACTTTTCTGCATATTTTTGTTTTACCTGGGTTCTAGAAATAAGACCTTTATTTGTATGTTCTATGGCTGACTTGAGGGTTTTTAACTGTGTTTTGGTTGTATCCCAGAAGTCTCTGCATTGTCAACAGTGTGTCAGAACCTCTGAGTAGTCTGCTCTCTTCAGTGCTGCCAGCTGACTTATTGGTGAAAAGCAAAGAGCATTGACATTTTAGTTAGTATATGTGGGATTATTATCGGCGAATACAGTATTCACTATGCTTCTTTTTCAAATATTGAAAAGTATGTCATAGACATTTTCTTAGGTGTTAAAAAAAGACCAGTGTGGGGACTGTAGCGAACTGCACATTCTCATAAAGAAGGAAGGTCTTATCAGCACCAGGCCAATGCAAGATAGTGAAGGTTGTTGTATTGTGACTTTTGTGGACACTGGGACCTATGCCTCCTTGGGACTCTTTCACATTATAAATATTAAAAGTTATATTTTATGACAGCATGACTATGAAAGGGGTGTTCTTTTTCTTTTTTCTTTGCAAAGACAGAGTTTCTATGGGTAATCCTGGCTGACCTGGAACTCACTCTATAGACCATGCTACCTTCAAACTCAGAGATCCACCTGCCTCTGCCTCCCAAGTGCTGGCATTAAAAGCATGTACCACCACTGCCTGGCTGAAAAAGACATTCTTTAAGTATTTAAAATATTAAAAGTTGTATGGAACCTAAAAATCTTTGGGTCATTTTGTTGTTGTTTGTTCGTTTCTCATTTTAGCAGAATTTAGTACATTCGCCTGGATCTTTAGAATGATCTGAAGCTGTAGATGTGCTTAGGGTATGTAAAGGATAAATCTGCCCTGAGGATGGAATGCAATAATGTGACAGTCAGGATACAACTGCCAGTCTGTCTGGCAGCGGCAGTGTGTGCCACATACTGTCCACTGTTGGCAGGCAGGAGGGTGTGTACCTCAGAAGTAAGTGGCACTTGGATGGGTCTTGAGATGGATGTGGTTTAGTAAATTGAAAGCAAACAGGAGGGAAGGACAGCAGAAGCAAAGGCAAGGTCCAAGAAGCAAAGAAACAACCAAAGTTACCTGGGGCAGGACCTCCGGGCTCAGATATGTGGGGGAAATTGTGCAATTTAAGCAGTAGAGAGAATAATAAGCCAGAAAGGACTTCTAATGAAGTTTCATGAGTCCTGATAGTGAGAATGTGTAGCTAGAATACTACTTGGCAGAGAAGCAGCGCTTCATATTTGCAATACTACATCCCAGAGAGTGCCTGGCATCCCTCACTGTACTGAGTTAAATGGCTAAAGCTAAAAAATAAGATGGTCAGAAAGTATAGATGGTCGCAGGATTTCAGACAAGCAATAAAGTGAGAAATCTGGAAGAAGTTTTGTTACTTGGTTTCTTTAAAAAAGCAAAATGGTGTTTGGACTAGGTTTATGTTCCCCTCCCAAGTGTAATGGATGATGATGAATTTGATTTGGAATGTTTGATGCCAGTGGTTACCATAATTTGGTTATGCGCATCTATTTTGCCATGTATAGCTTGTCCTTACTTATGAGTGTATGCCACTTGTGTTTCTGGGAAGTTCTGCTTAGAGTATATAAGGTTTAAAAGTCCAGAGGGCTGGAGTGGGTTGTTGGTTGTTTAGTTAGTTGGTTGGCTCATCGTTAATTGGTTGGTTATTGCTTAGAAGATCATCAGTTGGAGAGATTGGGTTTATGGATAGTGATCAGAGATACTAGTCTGGCTCACTGTCAGCTTCTGCTCTCCAAGCTTAGGACAGCCCAAAAGGGCTGTGAAGATCTCTTCCTCTCTCTCTTCTCTATCAAGGCCACCTGCAAGAGCGGTTAAGATTTTTTTCTTTCCATCCTCCCTTTCTCTTCCCCTAAATTGAGGGTAAATGACTGTAGAAAACTGCTACAAATGAAGATTTGGATTTCTCTAGCTTCCTAAACACTGAGATCCCTAGTGCTTAAGAGACCAGGTTCAGAGTGGGAAATGATGTTCCTAGTTTCACCAAAGAGGTGAAATAAGCTAGGGATCTAAGCTGCCAAGAACTGGAGCTATCACAGGTGAGAGCAAGGTTGGAACTGCTAGAGACTCTTGAACATTCTCTCCAGAGCCCAGGAACAGGAGGTTAGGCCAACATTTGGATTGGTATCCAGAGTGTACCTTTGGATTCTTACACCGTCACCAGCAGAGACCATTGCTCACAGGGCCAGGCCTATCAGTCACACTGTAGAATTCAACTCTCCTGATTGATTTGCAGCCTCTGTCCTCAACTACATTTACTGGAAAGCTACCACTTAAGTAACTTCCTTCTGGGTACTTTATAAGGTACTGCCCAGCAAGGGATTCCCAGCATGATAGTCAATCTTCTGATGTCCTACCCACATCAAATGTATTTGCATGTAAGTGGTTTAATATCTAAGGATGGCTTATAGCACTATAATTTCAGCCATCAACTTGAACCAAAAATATAGTTCAAATGGAGGTAATTTCTTGCTACCTATGCTGTTTTATTACTTTCAAGGTTGTGTTCTTATGAACACAGTCTAATGTGAGCTATTTGTTTATGCCGTTTGAGGAAACTCTTGGAAGAGGAATGGAAGGGTTCAAATAACAAGTAGAAGTTCTTCTATAATAGTGTGGCAATTTAGGGCATAAGATTATTATTATTATCGAGTGCTTACATTACAGGGCTCTTCTCACACAGTGTGTTTACTGTTTTCTTCCTCTATATAGGGAGTGAACATTGTTAGATTGTAGACAATGCAGAAATATGTCTCTTTAAAATCCTCTCTATCAAAGCAAAACACTAACAATCACACAATTAGCTTACCATTAATTTAAGTGACTAGTCATCTATAAAGAAAGTTCTAGAAAGATGAACTTACACTTCTTCACCTCATGATCCAATTAGATCATGAGTTCTGCCCCCAAGGTCCTCTTCCTTCCATCCCTCCCTACCTCAGCTTCCTGTTTGATCCTTCCCTGTGCTGTCCATGGTCCCCCGGCAGCACCCATACACACATACCTAAGTGTCCCTTTCACCTTAAGCCATTTCTCAGGATCAAACTCCTTTCCAGGTTTTAAAGGGAAGCCTCTCTTTGCCTTTAGGCACCTGTCATGCTGTTTCTGATAGGATGCTCTCTCCCTCTTAATTGCTCTCCATCTCAAGGCCAGATCACAGTACTCTGCATGGTCACAAGGCTCTCTCCTAATAAAGCTTATTCTGAAGGATGATCAGGCTCAGCTTCCTTTTCCAAGAACCTGCAGTTCTTTTCTTACGGTCAGGAGTGCCGGTGCTTTCATCTCCCTGTATTAGCTTCCCTCACTTCATGGCATTCAAAGCATTATACTTTCCAAATGTGCTTCCTCTCCTGTCCAAATGCCTGACTGAAGTGTCTGGAAACCATCTACTGGCTTCCCAGAATGGATTCTTGACCTTCCCCAAGGGTAATCTCACTCCTCCCCTCCTCAATGTCTCTTCTAATGAACCCCCAAAGCCTTTCATTGCCCTTTATCTCTCTCCTGATCTGTAGTCTTTGCTCCTAAAACTATCAATTTAGGTAGTGCCCCATCACCTCCTTCTACCTAAAATTTCAAAATCCGGAATCAACCAGGCCACCGCTCCAAGTTAGCTCTCCTTGTGTCTTCTGACTTGGTGATTGGCATTCTTCACCTCCCAATTATCCAGCTCTGAAACCTGAGTCATTCTCAACTCCTCCTTCTCCCACACCCCCACATCCAGATGTCTGACTAATTCTGTTGCTTCCACCTTTGAACTATCTCTGGAATCCAGACTTTTCCTTTTCCCCCCATGTGTTCCTACTGCTTTAATTCAGTGTCTTTGTATTGCTGGCCTTGACAGTTCTTGGTGCTCGTTAAAAAGATTCTTAATATAGCTTTTCCCTACCCATTCACCCCACAGTGGGTGCCTGGAGTAGCATGAGCTTTAAGTAATCCCTGTTTGTGTAGCTGGCCCTTATTATCCCCTTCAGAATCTTATATCATACATTCAGGATCCTTTTGATTCTATTTGAAGGCTTTTAAAAAGACCCTTCTGAAGTATAGGTTAAACTATGTCCTCTCTCCCATCCCTAATTCCTAAATTGCTGTTCTAACTCACAATGTGATGGTATTTCCAGATGGAGCCTTTGGAGAAGATTAAGGGTTAGATGAAGTCATGAAAGTAGACCTTCAAGATGGAATTAATGCCTTTATAGGAAGTGGTACCAGAGTGCTTCCTATCTCTCTGTATCTCGAGAGGATGCAGCCATACTCTGGCCATCTTCAGGCCAAGAGGAATGTCATCCAGGACCTGTTCCTGGGTATCAGACTTCCAAATTCCTGGACTGTGAAAAGTGTTTTTGTAGTTTAAGCCACCCAACCTTTGGCATTTTGTTCTGATTGCTGGGGCTGACTGGGACACCTCCTTATTTCATGGTTGCCTGTTTCTCATTTCTTGACTAACGTGAATTCTGTCCTGGGTGGAGATTTTTATATCATTTGCTAAGGATAGTAATTTCTTTTCTTTGTGTCCTCTTACTTTCAGCTTCACCCAGCCCTACAATATTTCCATTGCTTTCTTAATCTGCCAAACTTCCATTAAACTTTATGTTCTGGTTAGTGTTGTGCTTTACAAATGATTGAGAGTGAGGCAGGCTGAATCAGGCAAAATGATGTAAAAGGACAAGTTGAAAACTGAGGCTCAGGGAATGAGCTGGAAAAACTAAAACCAAAATAGAGGCCACCAAGAATCAACCCACAGGAAAGGTGAGGTGAGCTATAGCACTGTGATTGCACCACTCTGGTACTACTGCTACTCATAAGTCTACCTGCCCTGGTGCCCTCAGGCCTGCCAAGGGAATGGATGCTTCTCTGTATCTGCTCCAGTCACCCCCAGTAACAACTGAGTATGAATCATGTTCCAGCAGCTGCTGGGGCACTAAAGAAGGCCATATCCAGATGATTTTTGCTTTGGTGGTAAGTAATTGCTTTCCATCTAGAAGACAGTATGAAAGGAATTTTCTAATCCCCACGAGATGCTCTGTCATATAGATAATCTTAATCTCTATCAACATTAAGCTCCTTTTTGAGGACTTATCTCATCCATTTGAAACTAATCTTTCTGTTCTCAGTGGTACCCCTACTATATTTGACATTCAGAGCAAGCTGTTTTCAGCTTAGCTCCTATACCAAAAAATGATTTTAAAATAATAGTCATGTGATGATGATAATGATTATTAATCATTTATTTTTTATTTCTAAAGTCAAGAATCTATAGAAATAAAAATGGGACTGGGGAATTCTCAGTGGGCAAGCATAGAGAACTGAGTCCAGCCCTCAGCATCCAGGTTAGGCTGGAGCAGCGTCCATCTGTATCCTCAGATCTGGGGTAGCAGAGACAGGAAAGTCCCTGGATGGCCACTGTAGCCAAATTGGCAAGCTGGAAGTTTGGAGAGAGATTGTGTCTCACAAAATAAGAAGGAGAGTGATAGAAGACATTAAACATGGATCTCTGGCACACAAATACTCGCATCCATGCAGAAACACGAATATACACTCATGAATGTACATAGACTGTCTATCTACAATATGTTTAAATCAAAATAGTCAATAAAAATTGGAATAAATAAAACTTATATGAAAATACAAATATTTTTCAATGTGAAAGAATATCAATACTTTATTTCATATATGAGCTGAAATTTGCACTTGCCCAGCAGAATATATTATGCTGTGCATTCATATTTTTTCAGTTTTAAATTTTAGCTATAACCAAGTAATCTAAGTAGTCACATAGATGGGAAGAATTGAAATACACAAATTATACCTTTTCATCTTTAATTGTGAGGCTAACACACTGATGCTTTGCTTTCCATCAAACCTGCCATTTAAATAGAACACCCTGGGACTTGGGACATTAAATGTCGCTGGAAAGCAATTGGAAGATTCCCAACCTTTTTACCAAGCTGCTTTCCAGACAAATCTGAATAGCTGAGTCCGCATGCTGCTGGTAAATGGCTGGCAGGGTGTTCTTTGAATTAACTTCCAGGTACAATTCAGTATGTATTCACAATTATGGAATAAAATATGCTAATTGAAATCTACATATATTAACACTCAGGAAGAAGCACAATAATTATTTCACCCTAAAGCAATATTCCACTTAATATTACCCCATAGCTAATCACTCCAAAGCTGGCAGAGAACAACCATTCATCCTACTCATGGATGCTGTAGGTCAGATAATTGAAAAAAGGCACAATGTAGCTTAGTCTTGTTTATACTGTTTCTGGCTTTTACTGGAAAGACTCAGAGGTAGAGTCAAGGGTGACAGGATTCCATGGTCAGGGTATAGAATCAACTGAAGATTCTTTATCTCCCTGTTCACCCAGCTGGGAGAGATGAGGACCGAGGCTGACTACACACAAGCTGTCACCTTCCTCTGCTTCCCTGTAGCACTACAGCAATAGAGTCCTGATTCCCACAAAACCCTGGGCACAAATGTTGCAGGGAATTCCCCAGCTCCCATTCAGTGCCACCCTGGCCTTCTGTGTTGGTGCTGGGGAATCTGAACTCAGATCCATCTGCTTGCATATCAAGCACTTTGTCAATTGAGTCACCTTCTTTTAGGAGTTCACAGTGTGACATCAGCTGCAGCTGCATTCTGTTGTAAGCAAGTCACAAGGCTGTGCATATTGCCTGAGAAAGTAGCATTTGCTCAGTTAGAGAGTAGGAAGGCAGCTAGGCATGAGAGGAGACTAATGTAACATTTTTTTAAAACACTTACCTGTAGCCAGGTGTGGTACCTCCCATCATTAATCCTAGCACTTGGGAGCCAGAGGCAGGGAGAGCTCTGTGAGTTTGGGGCCAGCCTGGTCTACATAGTGCGTTCCAGGCCATTCATGTCAAAACAACATAACCCTGTCTCAAAAAAACAAACAAACAATGACAGCAATGTAAACAACAAAAACCCTCCACATTTGTGGCAATCGTTGAAAGACTTTGAGGGAGGGGATATGTTCTAACTGTAACATTTAGAATGACTAGTGGATTGCAATAATAAAGACCAGGCAGATATTCGTCAAACTTTAATTTTTGCAAACTTTTGTTGCCTGCACTTGGAATGGATCCTTCTCATAGCATGCCCTGTGTATATTCGAATCTTCAAAGGCCTGGGTAATGTAGCACTTAATAAGATTTAAGATTAGCCTTGTTTTGTAGCTATTTGTATATTCTTACCTCACATAAATTATAAATTCCCTGAGGCTAGAGAATATTATTTCAGAGCTACCTTGATGCTAATCATGGCATGGATATAATCTAGACATTGGAAAGCATGTGATTTGCTCAGACAACTGCAACCATCTATTAAGTGCTTATTATTTGGAACTCTGAGTTTTAAATAGATGGCTTGGCCTTGGCCTCTAAATACATCTATCACAGCAAAGTATACTGATACAGAAAAGAAAACACTCATTTTAGGAGGCCTTGCCTGCATGAAGCTCTGGATCGATGGTTCTGAATAAATAGCTCCTGGTCCTTAAATAAATCAAACACTTGCATTTTTCTGCCAATTCTATCAGAATCATGAGAGGTAAAGGCAATACACCTTGACACTGATGCACAGCACACAACATATGCCTGCTAAACAGCTTCATCTCTTTTACTTGTCTGCATTTTAAATCAGTCTCACGGTTGCAGATCCTGCCTAAAGGGATCTATACCCATCCCATCCCACGGACAAGCCTAGGGGTCCCTATAGTTCCCAAGGACCTGGATGAATCTAAGTTGCATTTAGAGGTGCTGGCGGGTGGGTTCTCACCCCTGATTGACTCTCTGGGTTCTCTTGGTCACATTCCAAGCATTCTGTAGAGCTCAGCTTTGGACTCCTCAGCAGCCAAGTTCAGAATGATCTTTTTATACTCTAAGAATAAACACTTTCCACTTTTTGATTCTTAATTTTCCTTTAAAAGAACATACTGTATTTGTGTTATAAGTCAAATAATAAGTAATTTTCTCATACTATGTGCACCATAACTATGCACATAGATTTTCTTATTTAATCCTTATAGACCTGTGCCATAGTTATTTTTTGGCACAGTTATAGTTGGTCAACTTCACACAAACTAGAAAAACCAGGGAAGAAGGAATTTAACTACTAATTTTCCTCTAGCAGGTTGGCATGTGGGCATGTCCTTAAAGTTTAAATTATCTAGAAGGGCCTAGCCCACTGTGGGTGGTGTCATCCCTAGGCAGCTGTGCCTAGGTTGTATAAGGAAGGTAGCTGAGCAAGCCAGGGGTCTCAAGCCAGCAAGCAGCATTCTTTCACTGTCTGTTTTGGTTCCTGCCTTCAGGTTCCTGCCTTGAGCTTTGGAGTCCCACAAGGATTTGTAAGATGAAATAAAAAGATTTTTTCCTCTCTAAGTTTCTCTTGGTTAGTATTTTCATCTCAGTAAAAGTAAACCAAACCAGAGGATTCCCATAACTCCTCGATTAAAGATGAGACAGATAACTAAGGTTCAGAGGAATTTAAGAATTGACCACAAGTTATGCACGTCCTGCAGCCAGTATTTACTGGAGCCAGGCTCTAAACCTTGCATGCTCTCCAAGTAAGTGTATTCTCTGTGGTCCATCACTCTGCCTGCCCCATGCAGTCAGTGTTAGGGTGCATACAGCATAAAATTCTAGGTCCCTTCACTTACACCTTTTGTTTATGTGGAACTATTTCTGCAGTTACCCAATTAGAATTTTGATTCTTCCTAACACAGTCTTTTCCACTCACGTAGTCATGGCATAATGTAGAGTTCTAATGGCTGGTTTCTTTGAAAGGATTGAGACAGAGATCTCAGTGAGTTCAGAAGACAAACACCGTGAAGGAAAGCGCATGCACTTGCGCGCGCGCGCGCACACGCACACACACACACACACACACACACACACACACACACAGGAATATGCCTTATATGTAATTATTCTTAATGACCTCTGTGTTATCATATTCCTTGCTATTAAGTTTGACTCACAATGACACCCACTCATTCGGCTGGTTTATTTTTAATGGAACTGCAAGAGCTTTTATCTTGGCCTTACAGTTGGTTTGGCTTACCCCACACCATTTTCCTACTAGAGAGCTTTAATTTCACATATTTCTGGAGCAGTTTAGCCTACAACTTTGGGATTATTACAAATATAATCAAAACAGATAAAATGAAATATTAAAGATGAACAGTTCAATAAAGTGTCTCTGTAGGATGATAAATGCCATTCCGATTTGTGCAGCCTTAGATGAGGCCCCCATCACTGCTAGACTGCATTACTAATAAAAATTTCTACATAGCTTCTGCTTGTGCCAGGTGCAATCTGTTAAATCTTTTTGCCATTGTACAACTGCTTTCTGAAGTGGAACTCAACATACACAGGGCAACCTCCACACACGTGTAGCCTGGGCTTACTTAGGGTCTAGGCTCTGTGTTCTTTGCCCTCCCAATGATGTCGCCAATCCTACAGTGTACCATGTACCACTCATGGCTGTACCACTCCAACCATCTGTAATATAATTACAAGAACCTTGTAATATGGTTTAGAAACAGATGAATCTTCTGCAAAGTTCCTAAATTATATAATTTAAAAATGTAACTATCCAGATAAGTCAAAGATCTAATGTTTATACACGCATCCCTAAATTGAGACAAATACAGCTTTTATTTTGGTTCATTTGCTTCTTGGCCTGTTGACTGTTGCTTGGTTGCTTTAGCAGGCCCATCGCAACAGGCTGCTCTCTTATTAATCTGGTGGTCTCTCCTTGTTTCCTGGATTATTTCTTAAGTGGGAACCCTTATCTTTTCTTGTAAGGTCATAGACCTTGATCACTATTTTTAATTGTTTTCTTGTTATTAATCATCTTAATGTCTGAATAGACATTTTAAAATGGTCTTGTAATATACATATTTTTATTTCACCCTGTGTTTATGTCAATTGATAGCAGCCACGACAAATGTCAAAAAATATAGTAAGTCATAAAACTAGGGCTGGTAAGATAGCTAGCTGCCAAGACTGATGACCTGAATTGGATCCCTGGAACTCATATGGAACAGGAAAGAAGCAACTTTTGAAATTTGTTCATGGCACATGGGCACCCTCCCACACACACATATGTGAACACACAGACAATAGTAATAATAATAATAATAATAGAAAAAATAAAACCACACAATTATAAATTAGTTAACTTTCAAATATTGGAAATGGCCATCAAATCATTTACTTATTAGTCGGTTTTACAAACAACTACTGAGCTTGTAGGAGGTCTGAGGGCGATCAGCACCTAGGTGCAGATGGGAGTTGGGGGTGGACACCCAATGCTACCAATAAAATAACTAGTAAATCCTATCTTATCCTAATTCTTACTCTGTCTCCATGAAGCAACAGTCACAGGAGTTTTTCCTGTATATTCTTTCCAACTTTCTATATCTTCTTTCCTTTCAAATATGATCCTTCTGGGATGTAGGAGCCAGCCCAAATCCAGGTTGCTATCATCCTGAATTCCTTAATTTAATTACGTATGCAAAGATGCTTTGTCCAAATGAGAAGATATTCAGTTTCCAGGAATGAATATTTGATAATTTCTTTTCAGGAAAATATTATTAGTTGATACAAGGAGTGAGAGATGAGGAGTAGGGGATGGGGACTGAGGAGATGACAAAAGAGGGATGAGGAGAGAGAGATGATAGGAAATGGCAGGGAGCAGTATATGGGTGTCTCAGAGTAACTGAAAGCAATTCAGCCCAGGAAGAGCATAGATTCTGAGGAATGAGTGCAGATATACAGCTAGAGAAACAGTGCATATTAATGTCATAGGCACCTGTACATCCTCCTTAGAAACCTGACCCCTTCTAGAAGGTATTAAATGAAACAGAATTACTAATCATGAGCCATTCAGCGAGTTTCCCCTGCTCCCCCTCACTACATGAAGAGGTGAATTAATGGTGCTCCCCCTCACTACCTGAGGAGGTGAATTAATGGTGCTCCCCCTCATTACCAGAGGAGGTGAATTAATAGTTCATGAGAAGCTCAACCAGCAGATTTATTTGGTAGAAAACAAAAATTTCAGTTGTCCTTATTAACACAGCTTTCAAATCGATACATTTCGTATTAAAACTCTTCTGTTTTAAAACTTATTGTTGAGATATAAATGACATGGGAATCCTCTATGTAGGGTCCCTAAAGGTGATGACCTATGAGAGCTGAGTTCAGCTTTGTCTAAGAGGAGGGGTTAGTTCTCCTTGGCCTCAGCCACCATTGGTTATTTCCTCAGCCTGCTACTGGAGCCCAGAGATGATTTCCTTGTTGGCTGTTTCTGGGTTTGGACTGCTGTGCCCATTTATATTACCTGACTTGCCCTTAAGGTAAATGGATTTGTAACTGTCTCTTTAAGATTCTACAAAGGCATTTCCTCTTTTCATCAGCCAGACATCCCTCCTACACTTCTCCAGTGGCCTCATCTTTCAAATTCTTGTTACAAACCCACTGGAGAAGCTCTCCCTCCCCTTCTCCCTCCCCTCCTTTCCTCTCCATCCCCCTTCCCTTCCCCTCCCCCTCTCAGTAAAGACTGGTATTATTTTTATGCTAAGGCTTAGGAAAAGCTATTGATTTCTCTGATGTCTGTTTTCTGACAATTCTATCATTTGTGCTCCCAGCCATATACTTCAATTATTCTTAGCTATTAATTTTATTTTTTTATGTTTTGCTCTATTTTGTTTTATTTTGAGACAGGGTTGCTATATAACACAGACTGCCTGCTGGCCACTGTGCCAGCCTAGTAATGCATCTGCTTATGTACATGTATCTTTTCTCTTAGACGAATAGCTTCTTTGGGTCAGCAAGACAGACTTTGCTATCTTCGTATTCCTAGGTTTAGCACATTGTCCAAGACAAAGGAATGCTCCCCGTGGGAAGGGGTCAGGGAAGGAAAGACAAGGGGAAGGAAGAGAAGGCTGGAGGATAGAAAAAGAGAAAAGAAGGGAGGAAAAGGGGAGAGGGGGAAGGAGGGGAAGGATGGAATAGGGGAGGGATGGAGGAAGTGAAGGCAGGCTGGCAGGCAGGATTGAATTAGTTTTGTTATATTTCTTTTCTTCTCATAAAACCTCAGCCCAGATTCAAATTTTTGTCGACAGCTTTTTCAAGCATCTATCGAATTTCAGTGATTTGTTGTGCTTCCTCTGTTTCTAAGCTTGTGCACAGGACTGAGGCCAGAGTGAGGGACAACATAAGCATCTCCCCGACCTAGGGGAACAGTCCACTGTTCTTACTCAGGTGATTTGTTGCCCCGGCTCAGTCTTGAAATGCTCATTTCACCCGTCCACTATGTATCTTGTGTCGTTAGTAGCTACATTAAGATGACTGCAAACTGCATGCGTAGGGGCATCAGATGTTTTCGTTCTTGGTATAGCTGAGTGTGATTATCCATCCAGATGGGAATAGCATATTCGGGACTCCTGCATCCCTCAGCTTCACTCAACCAAGCTAGGAGTGGTAGTGCTCACCCCTCCCCGGCAGCTCACTGGTGAGATTCACCTGGGTCATACAGACATACACAAGCACACAGACTATTTAAACATGAAAAAGTCTCATCAACTCAAGCTCCTAAATATTTGTTCTGCTTATAACTGCAGCCAGGGGTATGACAACCCAACACTTGAAATCTCTTCAGCCAAAATGGCAATTGCAAACTTCAAGCATTCTGCAGGGCCAGTGGCACAGCCCTGAAACCCCAGCTGCTCAGAGGGCTGCTAGGAAGATCACAGGTTCATATCTTCAATGAGCTACAGGGTGAGTTCAAAGGCAGCTTGGACAAGTCAGTGAGATACCTCACCCTTCTTCCCCTGCCCCCAGCATCAAAATGAGAAAGAGAAAGAGGGCTGGGGATATAGCTCAGGGACAGAACACTTTGTTCTTAGCTAACCATGCCACGCACAGAAGATAAAAAGATGGAATGTTTGATACGGTAATTGACCTTGAATTTTCTATAATGTACACATAAATCCGAAATGTCATATCCTACCCCATAAATGTAGACACATATTATTCTCAATTAAACACAGGGATTTATAAAAGTGAACGTACTCTTGACATTTTCTCACATCCCTTTGGTAGTTTCTCATTTTCTTTCTAATGAAGATCTGAATTCCTTTGGTTTGACATACAGAACCTTCTGTAACTTGACCCCATTAGCCTTCTGGACTCCTTTCCTGCCCTTTTCTTCTGCACTCACCCACAGACATCCCCTTCTCCACCAAGTCTGTCACACTGAGTTATTTTCAGGTTTCCCCATTCCTTCTTAGTGATGTTCTTCCCTCCAATTGAAGACTCCTCAAGTCCCACACCATTTTTAAGACTGAGAGAGAGGTGGCTCCCTGATTTTTACACTGAACCCACCATTTCTTTTAGAGGAGGGCTTTGTGACTTTACAGCTTGAGTTTGAGTACACGCTTCATCATTCACTAGCCTCAAGTTCTTGGATGAGTAACTTAGCCTTTTTGTGTTCTACCTGCCTTCTTGTTAAGTACCAACTGCAAGGGATAAATTATTTGCATTATTGGATAACAAGCACATAGATCAGTTGACACATAATCCACCTCCAGTACATTTTAAATGGCTTTTGCGATTAACTAGTTAACTAAGACCAGCACCATGCCAAATACATGGGCAAAAGGGAAAGGCTATTTCTATCCCTTCTAAGATAGGAGGAGAAAGGAAGAGATACAGTATTACAGCATAAAAAATATTTCATATTGGTTAGACACAAAGTTCTGGATAATAAAATGAGGAGGATATGATGATTCTTTATCCCCAATAGCTAGGACTTGGCTGGGGACATGATCTGAGGTATAAGGATGCACACAGATCTTTTCTTCTTTGGTAATCTGTTCTAAATTGATCTAGAGCTTTTTAATGTTTGAGGTAGAAGCTGCTGAGCAGGAAGAAGCAGTTACAGGAGACCACCCTCTCTGCCTTTCTTCCTGAGAGAGAAGGGAATTAGAAACCAGATCAGGACATGAGAACGGTGGATCTGGGAAAATATGTCTTGAAAGAGGAGAATGAAGGACCTCTCTTGAAACTCTAATTTTTTTTCTTTGTCTATGTTTTCTTATTGCTCTGACAAAAAATCTGATAAAAGTAATTCAAAGAAGGAAGCTTTATCTTCCTTAGCTCAGAGTTGAGGGTGCAGGCCTCATGGAAGGAAAGACATAGTGCCTGGAACATAAGGTAGCTGGTCATGTTGCATTCACAGTCAATCAGTTGAGAAATATGAATGCTGGTTTTCGCCTGACTTTCCCCTTTTACTCAGTCCTGGACCTCAGCCCATGAAGTAGTGTCATCCATCATGCTACCCTGTCAAATTTGACAGTCAATAGTCAACATCAAACTTTCCTCCTGGCCTGCTCCCCAGGGAAGTTTTGGATTAGGTTAGAAATAAGCATACCCTTGAATTTTTAAGACATCCTTTGAAATGGCACAGTGAAGCATTTATCATGCCATTCAAAGTGAGTGTGGAGTTGGTACTTTGCTGTTGATTGCAAACCTAGATACCATTTGTTTGCCAGCATTCACACTGACAGTGTCTGCATACCTGTGCCTCATGACATGCATTTCTTTTCCTTATTGAAATAGAAAACTTAGCTTTCCAAGATATTATTTGTGTCTTTCCCTCTAATTATAAAATTTAAAACAATATTCAAAAATTTAAATCTACTTCTAAATATTCTTTTCTGATTCTATATGATACATAGGTCATTATAATATGTACTTTAGTTCATTCAAAGATCACATAAATTGGGAGCTATAAAGATGATTCAGCGAGTAAAATGTCTGCCACACAAGCATAACCCCAGCACTGAGCAAACACAAGTAATTCCCAAGAATTCATTAGCCAGCCAGCCTATTCAATCAGTGAGCTATAGGTTCAGTGAGAGACTGCATCTCAAAAAATAGTGTGGAGAATGATCAAGTAAGACACCTGATGTTGACTATTGACTTTCACATGCGTTCATGCCTGCAAGTACATATATATACAAACATACACACACACACACACACACACACACACACACACACACACACAGACACACACGTAAAGGGAAATGTCAATATCTATAATGGTTTCAATAAAGAGCAAGGACAACTTTCTGAGATGGAAAACCTGGACGGCTTAGGCAGGTGGTCGCACCTCACCTGGCTGATTGACTGACTTCAGCTTCTCATGGCTCTGAAGATTCTCTTGGTTCTGACCAGAGAATATGTATCTAGGCATTTTATTGAGGGGAAGCACCGTCCACTGATACACAGGCCTTAGTGCTTAGCGAATAGTACTTCCACAGTGCACCAACCACCAACTTCAGCTGGCTGACATGATGCCATTTTATAGACCAGTCAAGTCCTTGGGCAAGGTTTTCCCTGACTCTTACTTTGACTAAGGGAGGACCCCATAGAGTTCCTCCTTTAGCATTAATACAATTGGATGCACAAATATCAACACAAATATCTCAGTAGGTAGAGTCAACATTAGAATCTTGGGCCATTGTGTAGATAATTGCTGGTGCTCCAAACTAGTATGCTTTCTGCATTCCAGAATCCACACCTAGGAAGTTGGTTCCAGCAGCTAAAGAAGGTGACCTTCTGGCTGCTGGATATAGCAGCTGTTCACAATTCTTATTACTGCACACAAGTGAATGTGGCTTTATAATATTTGAGAATAAGTTCAAATATTCCACTACACACATATATGCCAACAATCATGTAAATATAGTATTACATTGCTATTAATTATACTTGTTTCTCTTAATACAACAAACTCCTAAAGATATAACTGTAAGTGAAATTTAAGCATAGTTAGAGATACTTGAAATATACATTTACTAGCTTTGTTTCTAACATTCATCTTAAATTTTTATAGACATCTTTAACAGCTTTTCTTTTTTTTTCTTTTTGGTGTTTTGCTTTCTTCATTTGTCTTTAGGTTAAGCCAAAATATATCCTTCAGATTTTCCCAACACTCTAGTATGGATTTCTTTGTAGGATTTAAAAATTTCCAAACTAGCCATTTGCATGCCAATTTTAATTCTTTTCTTCTTAATGAGAGACTTTTAAATCTTGGAGATGATAAAGCTATTGAAATCACAGCAACCAAATATCTTTTGTTAACAATCTCTCAAAAGTCATGGCTTCTTTTTCTCTCCTATAAGGAACAGAAATAAGATGGCAGGCTGTATTTATGCAAATTTTACTTGATTTTTATTTGGTGCATGGAAAAACAAATATTAAGAGGGATCTGACTGATATTGATTTCAGAGATAACAATGGCATTTTAAAAGTGTTTTTGTTGTTCTATCTCAGCAGTTTTCAACCTTCCTAATGCTGCAACCCTTTAATACAGTTCCTCATGTTGTGGTGGCCCCCAAACATGAAATTATTTCGGTACTATTTCTTAACTGTAATTTTTCTACTCTCATGAATCATAATGTAAATATCTGATATGCAGATGGTCTTAGGTGACCCCTGTATGAAGGTCATCTGTGTAAAGGGGTTGCGACCCAAAGGTTGAGAATATCTGATAGAATCTAAATGATGTATGAAGAACTATATGTGCAATGTATTTATTGGGGTCACACAAGAAAGAAATGGTCTCTGTATGAAATCAGCCATTGCTGTGCTTCAGGGATAGGTGACTGAAGAAACGATGAAGGGGCTGTTGTTCACAGTGAGGCCATCAATCACCTATTGTGCCTGGGGCAGCTGAGTTACTAAGCGTATTCTAATCCTAACTGCATGTACCAGCTGGTCCTGAACACTGAGGTGCTTGTTACTTACTTCACATTTGAGACGCTCTAATGTTACCCATTCAAGGATGTCAATGACAGGATAAATCCTGTATTTGGGATGATGTAATCTTTGTTAGATGTCCACTAATGCTATTAAAGTATAACGGATGCTAACATCTGATTTCTCAGATATTATAAAAGCCTTTGCCCTGTGCCTTTAAGTAGGACAATTAAAATTTTGCATGTATTTATTTATTTTGTATGTGTACATACACTCATGTGTTGTGGACTATAAGTGGAGGTTCTCTCCTTCTATCATATGGGCTCCAGGGATCAAACACAGATCATCAGGCTTGATGGCAAATCATCTGGCCTACTCAAGTTAGATAATTAAATTTATTATTTCTTCTGTACAGTTTCAATATAACTATATAATTCTAATCTTTTATTGTAGTCTCAAAGTAAATAAAAGTTTTCACGTGCCCATGATAATAATAAAAACCCTCCTTATGTGGTAACTATGCTAAATTGTATAATAAAATTGTATAATTACCATTGCCATTTTCACCTGTCAATGATCTAGCAGAGCTCAGCGAAGTTTAGTAATTTGTCTAAGGTCAAAGAGCTAATCTGTAGTAGATTGACTTTACCTAGATTATTAAACTCATAAAATATAAAATAGTTCATTAATTTTAATGAAGCAAAGGTTTTAGTAGCCATTATGATAGTTGGAATACGAAAAAAAATAGGCTATTTAAGTTTGACTCAGATTATTCAAATAATTTCACAATATCATCTTAGTGGAGTATATGCTATTTGTAAAGTTTACATGTAATATTATATAAGATGTGTGGAACTGTTGTCTCTAAACAAAGGCAGTATGAGGAGTGGCTTCAGATTTAGTAGCTAGCCCCAGCCAATGCAATTAAAAAAAAAAAAAAGTACAGTGACTATAAATGATGGAATAGATGTAATTTTCCAGGAAAATTCAGAGATTGTTTTTCTTAAATTGTGGTGGTTTTTTTTGACAGATCATCACTGTCTATTAAAAATATAAAGTGAGGGGTTGAGGAAATATCTCAGTGAACACAGTGCTTGTTGATCAACATAAGGACCAGGGTTCAAAGTGCAGCACCTAGGCAAGAAAACCTACACCTCTGTAATCCCAGTGCTGGGAGGTGGAGGTGGGTAGAGCCCTGATACTCGCTGGCCAGCCAGCCTAACTTTATCGGTGAGTTTTAGGGTTAGCTATATCTCAAAATCTATGGTGGAGAGATTGAGAAAGACACCCGAGGAACACATACATGCATGCATACATTATGTACATATATACACACACAAAATATAAAGTGAGCTATTACTTTTAAATTTGCTAAGCAAAAGTTGTGATATTTTGTAAACATTTGTCAGTATAACTAAAATTTTATCATTCAACATAAATCAATATAAATTTAATTAGATGCATCTTTTATTCCCTCTTTTAGTTTCCTAAACCCAGCACATATTTGATGTCTTAATTTAGATACTTGTCTTCATCTGAAACATTTAGTCCACACTTAGATTTCATAGAATTCAGAGTGTAAAATGTAAGTTTGCATACCCAATTAGTTCTAAACATACTTAAAAACTGCCTGATAACCTAATCAAGTAGTTTTGAAATTAATTTAATTCAATTAGATTTAATTTAATTAAATCAAATAGAAGAAAAGATTTTGTCCCATGGTCACACCAGCCACAGTTGAAAGACTCATTAACTGGAATATCTGCTGGTTCGGATTCGGTGCCTCCGAGAAGGGTGGGCATTAAGAGGGAATTCAATGTCAGTCACGAAAAGAAGTCAGTGCTTAGTTCATGGTTGAATTAGGCTATATCTGACAAGAAAACAAAAATTCCTAAATCTTATATGTAATTTGGGCATATCTAAAGCAAGACTGGGAAATCTGAGGATTTGACTTAAGCCAATAGTAGAGAGAATGGAGAACATATAATATGTGGGAGGGAAAATACTGCCCCATTAGGGTAAGGTGGAGCTGCTGGAGGAGTAGAGCAGGAAGAAGGACCAAATGGCTGTCTTGTGCATTTACTTATGTGTGTGAATACCTTTAAGTTAGACCCTATTCCAGAAGAAAGTTATCCTTGGATAAGAGAAACTAGAGGGACTGGATTGAAGTGGGAGAACTCCTATCTTAATATACCTCCTATACAGTTGGGTTAGTGGCAGATAAGACAGCTGCCATGGGAGTCAGAGGTAGCAGAGCTGCAGATGGGTGATGGGGGTATTCCTTACTTTTTCTAGCACAGTCTTGATTATATGTGTTCTTTCTGCCATTTCAAAGATACGATCAAGATGAGCAAGGTTTTATGAGAGCACATGGCTGGGTTACCTGGGTTATATTGTGTATCAAGGTTAGCTCTCCACAATACTTTCAGATACCCCTGGCCTAGATCACCTGTGCTCATCCTTCAGGATCAAACCTTGGGTGTTTCCCCCTTGGAGAAATTTAGTACAGCCTCTGGCACACAGTAGGTGCTTAACAAATGTGTGCATTTTCTTAAAATATTTTGGCTATAACACAACTTTTTAATAAATAGAATACTTTATAATTTGACTAAAAGATTGGTGTTTATTATCACAAGTGAGACAACTTGCGGGTTATTGATCGACCTTCACCCAAAATAGTTCCACAAACTCTCCACAGAAGGAAACGGACCATTGAAAAAAATTATGTCAATGAACTCAGTAGTTAATTCTTTTATGGGACCCAATATGACATACTTTTCATGCTTTAATGACACATATAAACACACCCTTTGTATGATAATGCGTTTCTTTTAATAATAAAAAAATAAAGAAATTAGAACTTAGAAAAATAAAGAATTAGAAAAAGCAAAAGTAACAATGTGCACATTGGGGAAAAATTACAAGGCTCTCCTGCAGACAAAGATTCTGCTCCAGCTAAAATAGCAAAACTGTAGGCCTGTTTATCTATCAGAATGCAGGTGTCAAGCATATATCAAAAGGAAACCAATGCAAGAGTGTTCATCCCCTCCCAGCTACAGGCCTCTGATCTTCAAGGTTAATTTTAGTGAGTAATCTTAACACAATAGTTTATTAATGAATAACTGATTTTTTTGTCTGCATACTTACTGAAGGCAGGCATTCAGGAGTGAATTATCTGTTTTTTCAAGCTTGCTAACCTACTGTCTAGACTCTTTGTTTCTGATCTGAACTATGTCTCTGCTTCCATGGGAAGATCAGTTTAACCAAGAAAAAGTTTTATGCTATGTCTACAAAAAACATGAATAGTTCTCACATGCCAAGACTTGAAGGTTAGTTTACAGTTACTTAGAGCTGAGATGGCAGTGTCCCTCTCCCAGCCAGCCCAGGAACTGATTTGAGTTTTAACTATTAGGTCAAATAGACAATATTATTAATGAGAAGCTTTTGTCACCATACAGTAAAGATGGGAAAGGGACAAAGCAGTTAAGGAATTCCAATACTAGCAAGGGGCTGGAACCTTATTAAACTGGCATATCTATTGCTTGGATTATAGGGTCCCAGCAACAACTCACACACAGAATAATAGAGTATTGTAGTTACACTTTAGTAAAAGCAAAGCACCTGTGTGTGTGTGTGTGTGTGCGTGTGTGTGTGTGTGTGTGTATGTACGTATGCATATCTCTAAATAAGCAAAAAGAAACATGAAAGAATGTACACTGGGATATTAACAGGAATCAAGTGATAAGCTTTGGCCTTCCCATTATATTGCTAGTACATATGTGTGGAATAGGTGAATAAGGACTGATAATACAGCTAAATGATCTGGCTGTAAGCTAGTATGCACTTACAGACCCTTGAGGATGGAGTTAACACCATCCTGCTCAATACACCCTCCTTCTGTTTGTGCTTATTTTAGCTACATTTTGACATCTGGCTAATCTAGATGGTTTCATAAGTAAATTAGAAACCAAGAAAGCATAAATAATCAATTCCTGTCCTATATCCAGCTTCCTTGGTATATCATTATGCTATGATTTCCTCTTCTGCAGACCTATAATAAACTTTTGGCAAGGATAACACAAATAGACTGTTTAAAAGGTTCTTGTTTTTACAAAGTACTAGAGAGTTGCCAAGTTCTAGTGAAAAAATCTCTAGCTTATCTTTTGTTATATTCATGGTGATTTTGCTTCAACAATGTGTTCATTATAAAGCATTGCTATGATCAGTCTTAATGTTGTATTTATGGTTTGCAAAGTCCTTGTAACCTTTGTACTTCTCATAGCTCTGGAAATTCTGTGACCTCCAACACTCCATTCTGGGTTTGAACATTAGCTTTGGATTTAGTGGAAGAAAAGCTAAATTTGAATTCTTTCTAATAGAGACACTTTTTTCATTAGTTCTCATACTAGCCAGACTATCTAGGGGCTACCTATGAGCCTTCTTGAATCAGCAGGGCAATTTAGGAAATGAGTCATTGAACTGCATCACTGAAGCAGCTGTAGCCCAAGCCAATAGGTTTGTCTGGACTACCAGAACTGACCAAGAGTTAAGGTGTACCTGAGATAGCCTTTGGGGAATGTTGGCAAGCATTTACTGAAACCATAGATATTCCATAGGGATTTTGCCCTTCTTTCTATTTCTCCCTAATGATGGAGCAGACTGTCCTGTCACTCCTGGGATGCTATGGTGGCCTCTTTCTCTCATGTTTCCAGCTCTCTTGTGTTTTATGATACTCTGTTTAGGTCTATTGACCATTTTCTCCCCCAAACGAACTAAGTGAAGAAAAAGGAATGTGAGTAAGATCCACTGAAGCCCTTATGATGAGGACGTGCCTAAATTCTTTGTCCATTATCCCTTTTCTGTTTCTTCTTTGTCGATGGAGCCACCTCCAAAATGAAGTTGTTTGGTTTGCAATAAGCTATATTTTGAACAATTTTTTAAATTTATAAAATGAAAATAATGTAATATATAATTAATAGGATTATTTTAAAGACTTAATGAGATACAGTTTTAAAAACATTGCCTTGGACAGGAACCACTTACTAAATGACAGATTTAATTAATATTAGCAATGATTCATATCATTAAGTCACATTTGTTTTATTAAGGATAGGTTATCTTTTGAGTTTTGCAGATGTGAAGACATGAGAAAAGTGGCGAATTATCAACCAATCTTCCATCTATGTTAAAGAAAATCCCATGAGTGACCCATATTCCACACACCATTCAGAAAAGGAGTTGCCTGATTAGCACCATCACTGCAAAGCCTCACTGGCCTGATGTTCTTGTTATTCCTGTGGGCAGAGTTCTTTAGTGCTCTGTCTCACAAGGGCAAGAGCATCCTTTACTCGTTCTCATCTCTCATCTCTCTCATCTGTGTATCCTTATTCCCTATAACCAAAATGATTAAGGACCCTGAACACAGGCTTAAAATCTATAGACCTTGCTCCAAATGTCATTGGCTGACTGGGTCAATACCTCTCCCTTCTTTTTGTATTTCATTCAGAATATTGAGCCCTGAGACAAATTACAAAGGGGTAGAATCTGGCCACAGAGGAGACTAGAATAGTTTGGACTGCTTATATATACATCTAGCTCCTTCTGGTAGATAACAGGCTGCAAACATTGCCTTGAAAAAATAAAAAAAAAGAAAGAAAAGAAAGTAATTACTGGATTTCATAGTATTCTAAAATGGCCTTCTTCACAGTCACATCAGTTTGGTAGAAATCTCCATTTAATTTTGTTACTTTTTACAATTCTGATTTGATCAAGAATGTATCCTATCCATACAGTACATACAAATGGAAACACCAATACATCATCAATTTTCTCCTTCTAACAATAATGTTGAGAATGATCTGACATGTTATTTCAGGTGAAACAAAACTGCATTAAAAGCGTTTGTGGGGTGGAGGGTAGGAGACCACTTTGAATAACTGTTCTCACATTCCTAGATGATTGTTGATGTTGCATAAGAATTGTTATAGAACTAAAGATATAGCTCAGCAGTTAAGAACACACATTGCTCTTGCAGAGGACCTGAGTTGGTTCCCAACACTCACATCCCACAGATCACAACTGCCTGTAACTCCAGCTCCAGAGGATCAAATATATCTGGACAATACTTGCATTCATGTGCACACATACAACAATTTTTTTTAAATGGTCATGAGGGAGAAATGGCCATGACAGATAAGTAAAGTTAAATCATTGGCATTCTTGAATTCCACATTTAAGAAATCATCATCAAAAATTTCGTCCCTGGTGTGGTGGGGTGTACCTATAATACCAGCACTCAGGTCAGCTCTGGCTATGTAGAGTTGGGAGCCAGCTTGGGCTATACATCTCAACAGCAAACAACCAGCTTTTTCAAACTACAAGGGTCATAAACTGTAATTAATGATTAAAACCATACAGGCATACATAACTGATAAATATATTTTTGTAATGTATATATAACGTAGCCCATGTGTCTTTCAAGCAATTGCTTTTGTGAAAACTCTTGTTTTATTTGATATTTCAGATGTACATTACCAACACCATCAAAGCCAAAGGAACCAGACTTGCTAAACCCGTTCTTTGCTTGGGACTAATGTGTTTGGCCTTTCTTACTGGACTCAACAGAGTTGCAGAATATCGAAATCATTGGTCAGATGTGATAGCAGGCTTTCTAGTGGGAATCTCTATAGCAGTATTTCTGGTAAGTACAATTTTTAAAAATATTTTTCTTTTTGATAAACTTGAATACCACTTCTATGCAAAGATCAATCACTATGGTGATATGTGTGATTAATGAGTTTTTTTCTTCTTTCTTGCTCATTTCTTCTTCTTAAGATCAGGTTTGGGGAAGAATAATCAATTCTACACTTAAAATACTTTCATATAAAATAGAGCAGAGCTAAAAACAGTCCTCCCCAAATAGTATTTTTTACATTTATGTATGTAAATGTAATGTACATATGTATGTATGCATGTGTGTGTGTGTGTGTGTGTGTGTGTGTGTGTGTGTGTGTGTGTGTGTGTGTTTGTGTGGGCATACATGTGCCATGGCATGAATATGGGAATCGAAAAAACAACTCGTGAGGTTGGTTCTCTCCTTCCACCTTATCTTAAGCCATTTCACCTGTCTGTTATCAATTCCTATTGTAGACTGGGTGTTTGTATATTTACAGAACTCCTCAGGATAGTTTGCCTTTGTTGTACTAAATCATCCTCGAGGACCCAAGTGTCTCATGCCTTTAATCTATGTGCTTCATGAGATCTGAGTCACAGATGATCCCACAGCACAGGGTTGTCAGATGCATCACTTTACCTCAGGAAACAATAGTCAGAGACAGTGATGGAGACTCGACCATCCCTTGTCATGTGTTCCACATGGTGAAGAACATTCAGAGCCTTCTAATGGAGTGTCACCTGTATGCTTGCTAAAAAAGTGTACTTGAAATGTATCTATAATTTTTTTGTTAGAATATTTCAGTGTGAGTTTCAAGTTTATCAGTCCATTATTTGTGGGGGCTTATACCATCTTACCTAGATGACAAGTGTACAGTTTACAGTTTATAAATCAAAAGGCCCTTACAGGGACATACTATAGCTTAAGAAACACTTTACTTCCATTTTAATTCAATCTGAGTTGTTCTCACTCTACTGGTTCTTTCCTTCCTCACCCCTCACCCTCCTTTCTCTAGTTAATAATCACTACACACATACACACATACGAACACACACACACACACACACACACACACACATACAGAGAGATAGAGAGAGAGAAAGAGAGAGAAAGAGAGAGAAAGAGAGAGAGAGAGAGAGAGAGAGAGAAATGTGTGTGAACCTTTCATTTATATGTTTGAGTACAGTTTATGTGCCTAGAATTTGAAAAGAAATGTTTCCTCTAAAACCTCCTGTAGGAAATTGATGGCCATGACCTCATGTCTACTTTTTATCCTGGGCTTTCTTTCCCATTTCTTTCTTGTAGTATTGTTTGCTATGATGCTTAAGGTCATCAGTAAAGACTCTGTATCTAAAGTTTTTTTTTTTTCTTTTTAAATCTGTGATGAGTTGACTAGTCAGTGCAGAATGTCCCTTCCTATCACAGATTGAGTTTGCATGTACAGTCAGAGAAGAGGAAGAGATACAAAACAACTGGATGAACTATAATCAGCATTTGCCTTTTATGGTAGATTCTGGTAGCTCATGGCCTCTGATTGGCTAGAGATTGAGCTGTTGTGAATGGCTGAGATTCAGTTGCTTAGTTACAGGTGTACTCCTAGATAGGATACAGATTGTTTACTGTTGAGTCTTGCAGGCACTTTTGGCTAAATTTCATCATCTGAAAACAGCAATAGACGGGATAAAATCATCATGTGACACCTCTGTCTCTTTGAATTCTCTTGCTGCCTCAGGAAACTCGGGATCATAAAGTTTCCCTGCTTTCCCTCACCGCAGGTGAAACTTGTTAACATTTAAAAGAAACAAAACAAAACAATAATTTGATGGAAATTATGATGTCACTGCAATCAGCTCCCTACATGTAGATTATTTTCCTGGCACTTCATCAGCCTCCTGGTGTTTTTCCCAAGACCATTGCAATCTTTCTGTCCTTCCAGAGAGCATGTTAGTGTCTTAACCAGGACCTTTAAAACCAGAGCCCTAGTGACATCTCAGACATGCCCCATCTGAGAAATTTATAAATGAAGAGCTAGACTGTGGATCTCCCTTGAGCTCAAACCCCTCAATTGTGTATATTCTAGCCAAGAATATATATTATACACATTCCAAGATTTCTATTTAAATATTATGACACATAGGGAAAATAATTCCATGAAAATACCACACCAAAACAGTGCTTCAACTATGTAACTAAACATGAATTATATGTTCATTAATGATAATTTATGAGAGTGAGTGCCTGTAGGTAACAACTGGTGAGTCAGGGAAGCTCACGTAAGTATGGTCTGTCTTCAGTGATGTTAGAGTTTCATTTTGGAGATTGGCCTATTCCCTTAAACTTCCCTCTCTTCTATCATAAAACAAAATGCTGGCAAGCCCCTACTCTAATATAAGTACTGTGCTTGGTGGTATGAATATATATATATATATATATATATATATATATATACACACACACACACACACACACACACACACACATATATATATATATATATATATATATATATATATATATATATAGTAGCTCAGATTTTTAATTATGTTACAATCTAGTAGGAAAACATTGAGCTTTATGGAGGGTTAAATGTAATTTACCAATAAATACTGCAGATATTAACTTCATTGGGATGACATACCAGTCAGGATGGAGTAGTGATATATCAACTTGGGAAGCTTAGAAAGTAAATAGATCTGGACTCTACATAAGGAATGAGAACAAAGCATGGGACACAGAGAAAATACAGAAGACTGCATAAGGACAGCAAGCATGGAGCCCTTCCTATATTGAGAGCCAAGGCACAGCTTATGCACGAGAAAGCCTAGCATCCTGGAATGGTAGCAGTTCCTCATCAAGAAGGATGGAAAGAGATGATGGAAAGGCAGGAGGATATGGAATGGACTTCTGTTTAAAATGTAGGTGGATTAGGAGCCACTGCCTTCAAACGGGTAGAAAGCAAACAATCTTGAGTCCCAGCTTCTTTGTGTACTTAGTCTTTCCCATTGAGTACTTTACTGAGCCTTTCCATGTTCCTGCATCTCTCTTTAAATGGGGATAAACACAACTTCCTTGAGGGCTCATTCTTGAACTTACAGAAAGTTAAACAAAGTAGTGCATGCTTAGTTGAATGGCCATAGGAATGACTGAAGTGCAATTCCGTATGTAATGGTTTGTTTCCACTCATTAGCTTTTACCTTATGAGATTTGTGCTTTAAATATATGCTCTTGGATAAAACTGGGTGATGACAGAGGGAGGATGTTATGAAGAACCAGGGAAATAAGACAGTGAAAACTGGACCATAGAGAGAAGGGAGAGTCTTTGGAAGGGGAAGGGAAAAGAGAGCCTGAAAAAACACAAAATGATGTGGAGGAGGTACAGAAAACAACTTGTGATGACTCCGAGGTTCCTCATTTGGATGGCCTAGCAGAGCATTTATTTTGTGTAGCAACTCCAACTCTGGCTTGCAAATGTCCTGCAATTATCCTTCAGTGTTTTTAGGATTCTAAAATGATTCCAAAATAAAATTAACGTCAGTCTACTCCAAGCTGCTGTCTTGGTTGAAAGACACCTCCACCCCTCACCCATTATCTATACCTAGCATTTGCCTCTGACTCATTCTCCTGGTTCCCCACAACCAGTGATTCATCTACCTCAAGTTCATTTCCACTACTCAAATTATTTCTTCTGTGTCTTATATCAGTCCTTCTGACCAGAATTTCTTGCTTCCTATCTCATGTATACCTACATTTCCTTGCTAACCCTTTATTTCAGAAATCTCTCATACCACCACCTTGCTGGTTCTGTTTATATTGTAACAATTCATTGCCACTAAGAAGGGAAAACAAAACCTTTCCTGATGCATTAGCCTCACACTCTTCCATTACACTTTAAGGGACAGAATGATTGGATTGTTCTCTACCTAGCAAAAGGTATCCTACCCTTTTTAGGTAGGAAATCTAACTCTTAGAGTTACAGTCAGTTTCCACAAGCCTGTCCTTCCTGCACATATGCTTCTGTGGAAATTCCCTTTCTTTTGTGTTTTCCGGTTGCATGTGAGAAAGGGGGCTATAGGGGTCCTCCCTTTGCACGTGTGTGACCCTGCATATGTCAATCACATCTCACTATTCCCCAAATACTGAGACCTTCCCCAAGCCATGCTCAGAACATCTCCTCTCTTTAGTCCCTTGCTTGTGTTTCTCTGTAACACATTAAAACTTCTAGCTACCACATCTGATGTTTTTGCTTTCCTATCCATACCCTTCAAATAAGCCTTTGTGGAAAAATTTATCTGTTCATTTTATTTACTGTTTACCTTTTAAAGTACCTGGAACAGAGTCTGGTACATATGTAGGATGAATGAATAACTGTTTAATTTGCTACCCTAAGTTTTTTGAGAGACTCAGTGACATACCATGTACAGTCACCACAGTATTCTTGCACTTGTTATCACAATGACCCCTTCCAATTATATTCAAACCCTCTACACAGCTGAGCTCTGGCTCAGAGAAGTCCCAGTTTTCCTAGGCAGCAACCCTGGTTACCTAGCTCTCTTGTTTCCCAGTTAATTTCTACCACATATCAATCTATACTGTTAGCATCCCACGAGGAATTATATTGCATTCTAAATCTGTCACTCATCCCCGTGCATTTTGCTCAAGGGTAAAGAGTAGAACCATTCATGTTTAGCAAAATGCAAAACAAATAGTTCTTGAGCACTAGATGTTGATTATTATTGTTAAAAAAAATGGATGACTTAAAAATTCTTCCAAATATCATACATAGTATTGTTAGGCAGAATTGTTCAGCTTTATTAATTTATTAATCCCAATAATAGCTTACCGTATTATCTTAGATAAGAGTGACAATCATTGCAGCATTTAATTGAGATATAGTATCCTCACTTTGCAGATTAAAAACCAAGACCTTCTTATATTAAATAGCTTGACCATGATCTTTTCTCATGAATTTAGTATATAAAAAAAATCTCAAAATTAAGAGCCAATACTTGACTCCCCAAGATCTATAATGCAATAATTATGGGAAGAAGAAAAGTGAACATATAAATAAATTTATTAATACATATAACTAAAATCCTTTCAGAGAGTTTTCTGCACACACAAATACACACAATATATTCAGCCTGCAAACTGAGTTTGACCTGCTGCCTGCTTTAGAAATGGAAGCTTATTGGAACGTTAGCATGCTTCTTCTTTTATGAACAGGTAAAATTGCTGATTTCCCTTCAAAAAAGAAGAGTTGAGTACTTGCCATTGTCTATAGCCCCACAATGCCAAAATATATGATATACATATATGCACATATATCATATATATATAGACATATATAATCTATATTATATCTAGACATAATATATGTGTGTTCTTTAAAATAGAAAGTTCTAAACATGAAATAATAATAAAGCAATTATTTTAATTTCAGAAGCCCACATTGGCTCTGAGTGAATTTTATGAGTTCTGTACATTTAAGTGCATGGTTACTTTATTTCAACAAATTTTACTTCAGATAGTTCATCAATTCTTTCCATACGCCCAATTTTCTAATTTATAATACTAATTAAGATGTCTAAATGCGTATGTATTGTGATATGGATGTGAAAAACTGGTTCATTGCAATTGTTACCTATAGATAACCTATAGTTACCTATAGTTATCAAATCTATCCTTCTATGTTAGAACAGTACTCATTCATCAAACTGCAGCCTGAACATCAAATTTGATCTGCTACCTGTTTAGTGAAAGATGCTCAGAGTGTTAGCATCTCCCTTCTCTTGTGAACAGATTGATTTGCTGCTTTCCCTTATAAAGAGAAGAGTTGAGTAGTTGCTATTGACTATGACCCCACAATGCCAAAAATATTTACTATATTTTTAATAGCTTCAGTTTCCAGACAAAACATTCTAACTCTATTTCTTAAGCAATCAATTTATCTTAGTCATTTGTAGGGTCATGAAAGTGAATAAGATAGACAGAGTACTAAATAACCAAATCCAGTCCTTACCATCCTTACGTTTAAGATCATGGTAATGCAGTGGAAACTGTGGTATTGTATTATGGGGTTTTACTGTAGTTTTAATCTATAGTTCTTCTAGGACATAGGAAGGTAAAACAAAGGCAAATCACATCTTGCAAGGAAATAGTTTTGTGATATAAAGTATCATAGTATATTTTATTATTTCATACACTTGCAGATTTTATTTACGAATGAGTGAGTAACCAAGATTTAACTGCTACTTAGAATTATTTAGTAATAGTGGAAGTGGAGACATGGCTCAGTGGTTAAGAGCATTGGCTGCTCTTGCAGAGGACCTGTGTTTGGTTCACAGCACTCACATGGTGACTCATAACTTTCTGCAATTCCAGTTCCAGGGTATCCAGCTTCCTCTTCTGACTTCCTCGGGCACAGGGCATGTACATGATACACATGCGTACATGCAAGCAAAACACTCATACACATAAAATAAATTTTCAAAAAATTTTAGAAATAAAATAAATATTCAGTAATAAGTTTAACCAAAGAAAAGTCTTTCAATGATGAATTTGTGAAAATACACAATATAAAGATACCATCATTGATTAAGCATTTACTTACTTAAAAACAAGTATTAAGTTGAAATTACAAAAAAAAAATCCTATTTGTTCTAGAATATAAAACCCAGGAAAAGAAAACAACATGTAACCCAGTGGTTAATATAAACTCACCATAGGAAATAATTTCCTGTGTTGCTTAAATCATTATTCCTTAAATATGATTCACATGTATCAGAAACTTCTGGAATGCATGAAAATTTCTGTCTTCTATATCCTATTTTTCACCTATTAAATCAGAAACTTTATAAGTGAGAGATGTGTATTTTTAACACTACAGGAACTTAATTTTCACACATGGTTTAATTCACATTCTTTCATCTCTGGGATACAATCAATTGAGATGAGGGTCAATTTCTTTTTTGTGAAGGGTCTTTAATTTCAGTAGTAGTAAGTTATCATTCAAAGTAATAAGTAGTAAGCTATTGTTCAAATCTTACACATATATGGGACACAATAGACAATAAACTAGTAAAATTAAAGGGATGTTACTAGAGAGTGCCAACTGTCAAGCATTCGTGTGAATGTAATAATCTTGAAGCAGTGGGAAATAATGAGCATGAAAATTAAGTTGTAGGTTAGCTACATTAAGGAGAGGTTAGCTTGCTGTGAATTTCTATGAGGCTATGGTGTTAATTTTAGATTGGTTTGAACATTGTCTATACATTAATGAACATTTTGGAATGATGGAATTGTTCTTATTCATTCTGCTACATATTCAGTGGTGAATTTTCTTGAACCTATCTGCATTGGAATAACTATTCAAATTTATTCATGGTAAATCTGGGTGTAAAGTTTTGTTTGCATAACAATTTTAAAACTTGGTTACTATAAGAGTTTTAAACTCCTCAAAAGGGTGATAGTTGTAGGATGCATGATTTACTTAACTGCAATTATTTCTTGAAATTTTAGGTTGTATGCGTGGTAAATAATTTCAAAGGAAGACAACCAGAAAATGGACACACGCACAGGGACAATGTGGCCCGGATGCCAATGGTCAACATTCCTCGAGTAGAAAGCCCTTTGCAAAAGGTAACATCTGTTCAGGTGATTAATAACTTTGGTTCTAAAATGTGATTGTCATCTAGACAATTCAACAGTTATTTCTGTCTGTGTATTTAGAGAGTGTGCAGTTATCTTTAACTTATTTAATCTCAGGTGTCCTTTATCAAAAATTTGCCACTGAAAAGATTCCTTAGAAAATGTATATCTGATTTGAAGTATTCATGTATATCCCTAATGATGGAAGCTTGGTAACTATGCATCCAGTTTTACTTAGACTGTCTAAGGAATAGTGTTCACTTTTATTTGCAAATATGTGCATTTGTTTTCATAAAGTAAACTCCATTTCTCACATGTTCTCAGTCAATGAGAAAATGGTTCATAAACTGTCATACAATTAATGTGCAAGAGACATGCACTGAATCCCAGTGCACAAAGATCAGGTAGCATGCAAATACCAGTGGTGCTTTCTTGATGGAAGGGGTACTGAAGGTCAGGCTGGGATGACTCTGTCCACAGATAATGTTTTAAACGGGAGGTCTGGTCCTCAGTGGGTGTCACAGTGAGCAAGATATCAAATACTTTACAAAAATTGTTCTTGCAACTTCTGTGAACCAGATAGGGGGATCTCTCCTAAATGCTTCCACTGTTCTTTGCAATTGTAATTAGTTAAATGATTACTCAAGGACTGGCTCATAAATTCTCTCCAGGCCCACATATTTTAATATGTTTTTTAATTTAAATTAAAATATAATTACATAATTTTCTCCTTTCCTTTCCTCCATTCATCCCTTCCCATGTTCTTCTCCCTTGATTTTTATAAATTCATGGCCGCTTTATCTTAGTTGCTGTTATAAAGACACACACACACACACACACACACACACACACACCCTTAAATATATAAATACAATCTGTTCAGGTCATGGTTTGATCAGTATCTCTCACAAGAATTCCAGTCACATGTGAAGTAGGTCTGTAGACCGTGTGAAGAAAAGTTGGGTGAAATAGTAAAACTTTTTGAAATTAATTGTTTAGGTTAGCAAACAAAGCACTGAGTTTCATCATGACATATTCAGCTACAAAGAGATCCAAAGTCATTGACTTTGTGAAAAAAATGTATACAAATGAAAAAAAATTGTACTGAGTGAGGAAGTTACCCAGGTCCCTAAAGACAAAACAAACAAATAAACAACAAAAAAAATATACCCTCTCTCATATGTGGATTCTAGCTTCAAATATTTTTTAACCTGGAGCATACATTTAAATACAAGCTATTAGAAAGAAATTAGAAATAAGCCATTAGCAGAAAAGGAATGAATTTAGGTAGCAGAAGTAGTAGAAGATAGGTAAAAAGAAAGGAAAGAGGGAAATGCTGAGGACAGAAAGGTTCTCGTGGGTAGAAGTGTGATGATGATGGAGAACCAAGGGACCAGGGAAGGCTTAACCAATGTGAAATGGACATGAAGAAGTTACTTGGGAATGCATCATCTTGAGTACAAGTAAAATATGTAATAAGAGGTAATAGTACAACATGTGATGGCAAAGAAAGAGGGTACTGTGAGCTAAAGATTGGGGTGGGGGTGAACACCGGATATGGAGGAAAGAAGAACAGAAGTGAGCAAAGCAAAATTAAGGATTATGAAAAAGCCTATGAAACCTTACTAGTTTGTAGGCCAAAATACTGTTTTTTTCTAAAACTAAGGGGAGTTTAAACAGAGGTACTAGCATCTGTGTGCATGTTAGAAGTTATAAATGAAAATCTCATGTCGGGCACAGGCTGTCTTCCTGTGAGTGATTGTTCAGGAAGGTTCCAGAGACATCCAAAATAATAAATGCTATTGCCATTGTTCTTAGCTGTCCATTAAAACTAGAGGCTAAGATTCTATTGCTGAACATGCCATCATTTTGGCTGCTGGACATAGAAATTCAGCCTTGAACTGACCAAAATCTCTCTCCTGGCTGGCTACAAAATAGATCTTATTTTACCTAATAAATAAATAAAATAAAAGGAAAACTCACTGAAATCAAGTGAGAAACCCTAAACATGTTTTGAAGAAAATTGGCAGGATGAGAATTAGTGTCTTAGGCTAAGTAGGTGGCTCAGCAGATGAGCATTTACTTCTCTTGCAGAGGACCTAGATTCCATACCTGAAACCCTCACAATGGCACACAATAATCTCTAACTCCTGCTTTAGGGGAGAGCCTATACCCTCTTCTGGTCTTCTAGGGTATGAAGCATGCACACGATAGACATATATACATGCAGGCAAACACTCATGTACATAAACTTAAGAAAAGGAATTAGCATCTTTCATTTTGCATACCTCTAAATTTAACTTGGCAGTCAGCACAGGCTTCTGTGTTTTACCTCCTTGTTTCCATGAGATTTGCCAGTGACCATGTACCATATACTATTACTGCATTTTATGTTTATTTTATTTAAATAAATTTGTTTATTTATTCATAGTAACTTACAATATTAGGCTATGAGAGCTAGAATTTTCCATTATAATCTACGAATTGTCAGAGACGGGTGTTTATGAAATTCTTCTATTCATTTTGTTTTCCATACCGAGTCCATTGGCTTTGTGTCTTGTTTGTCTGGAGAAAAGGGCTGAGATGAAGCAGATTCTGTGCTCCCTTGCTCCCTGGGATGTCTGAAGATTGCATCCTCTCTGTTCTTTTTATTTCTGTTTCTGGTGGAACACTTTCTGCACTGGACATGGCCTGTGCTCCCAACCGCACCATGGGAGGATCATGGCAGGGATAATAGGAATGTACTAGGGAAAAGTTTCATCCTTCCCTTTGAATCTTCACTGCAAGGAAGCCATGTACTCCTTAGCCAGAACTAGAAGGCAGTCAAACCAGAAGGCAGTCTCTTGGAGGAAGCTGCAAGAGCTTTTTCTTCTTTGTTTTGTTTTGTAATAAGGACTATGTGGAATAAACACATTGCTTTTCATTATGGTTCATATGGCACATGGAGGGGCATGAAAAATTTACGTAGTACTTTGATTTTAGTATCTGGAAGTTGGAGACTATCATTTTTTTTTCCTTACAATGGCCCTCTGATGACAGAAGGGAGCCTTTTATTAAAATTTGGTGTGCAGACGGGGCCAATAGCTTTAATACCATGTCATGCCATTGTCTCATTTTCATGTTTGTGTGTTTCTTTTGAAAGTTATGTAAAGTTGTAAACATCTTATGCTCAAAGAACTCATTTGATGAACTATAAACTACAGTGTAATTACAATATGCAAGCATACTTATTTCTGTGCTAGTAATTTATTCCTTAATTGTGGGAAGTTTGTCATATGGCAAAATACTATCATTTATAAGGAAAAGTCATGGGTTTTTCTCAATGATAAATAGATCTAAATGTTTATTGCATTTTATGAAATGAATGATTCATCTGTGGAAACCGGTTCAACAGAGTCAATGTCCAGTAAATATTCAAGTGGCCAAGATCTTTGTTCAGCTATTTATCCTTCAAATTATGAAGAGCCTAATACATAGCTGTGGAGGATTATTAAACCAGTGGTGCACATCCACATGATGGAATCCCCACCACATGATGCTTCTGTTCATGGAGCTCTAAGGAATCTGGACAGGATTTTGGAAATTTTGGAAAATTTTGATACTAACTCACTTGAGCTCAGTGATAAGTGTATTAATTACTTTTTTTCTTTCTGTCACCAAATGCTGACAAAAGGAACTGCAAAAAGGAAGGGTTTATTTTGGCTCACATGCCAAAGGTCAAGTCCACCATAACAAAGAAGACACAGTGACCAAAGCTTGAAGTATATTGTTACATTGTGCCTGCATTCCAGAAGCAGAGAGATGAAAGCTGCTTGTCAGCTAACTTTCTTCCTTTTTCCTTTATACTTAGTTCAGGACCAGTTTGTGAGATGATGTCACTCACCTTCAGTGAGAGTTATGCCTCCACAGTTAATCCTTCAAGGAAGCAACATCATAGACACACCACAGAGAATTATCTCCTATCTTATTTAATCTCATCAGCTTGATGGTGAAGATTTAACATTGTAGATGTAGATCCATGCCAAATGTAGATATTGATACAGGGCAAAGGCTTTTATTCTTTGGCTAATTCGATCACCAGTAGTTCTTGGTTCTGGAGCCCTGGAACTTTTTGGCCACCCTATAATCTATTCTTAATCCTAGAACTAGAAGGCTTCAGCCTCTATATAATACAGAATTCTTAAGCTTCCAAAGCAAATTGAGCCACCCCAACTAGCTCCCTCTGACTCTCTTCATACTGCTTCTGTGTCTCTGTGAGTTCTCACTGCCCCATTCTGACTCTTCTGTAACTGACTGAACTAACTCCTTATGATCTCCATCTGCTGTGTCTGCTTCCATACTCTCTTTCTGTCTTAGGGATTGGAGGCATGGACCACCATGGTCTATATCTATCCAGACTGCACAGGCCTCTGAATGCAGACTCCTGGAATATAGACCCTTTCAAGTATTCACACAGGTCTATTCCTCTACATATTTCCCTTTTCTGTTTAAGATATAAATTATGCTGTGAAAATAACTCTAAAATAGTTTGACTATTCAATAGAAACAATTATCAATCCCATAAACCTAACAGTTTGAATGTCCTTTTAAAGATCCACTTCAGATGTCCATGCGATGATCTTCCATCAGTCCTGATCATCTGTGGAATTCTCTTCAATATTCCTTCAGCAAATGTTCATTTTAGCATCAAGATTTTTTCCTTCTGATAAAATATCATCTCTTTCTTCAGCCAGTTTATTGAGCTGTCTTTCTGCTAGGAAGGTTCTTACTCAGAGTGAATCTTTATCAATTTTGATACCCACAATTTGATACTCCTGTTGAAATAAAAGCAAATCCTCTTCCTCAACGTAACACATTTCTTGACTTCCATTCTAATGTTAACACATCCTTGTAGTATACAGGTTGATTTAATTCAGCAATTTTCTACATTCCAATGTCTTTTGGTAGCTGTTGTTCCTGACTTATTGGCATTCAAAAAAAATCTTATACAATCTATCACTATCTCTGGCAGTTCTTATTCTCATTTCCCTTTTCTGTTTTTGGCTAAGTCTAGGGCAGAGCTTCCTTCAGTCTTAGGGAGTTTCCCATCAGATTATCTCATAAATCTCTTGCTGCTCTGCATTCATTAGTCCAATGCCAACCATTACCACAACGTCTACAAACACTAGGAAATATTCTAGAGAAAACATTGTCTCTGCTTCTTTCTGGGTTATCTTTAGCTTTAGAAACACCCTGACTACAATCCCTTTGCAAATGGCCTTGTCTCCTACAGTTAAAACAATGCACATTTTGAAATCTATGGTCTTTAGCCGTTGTTTGTCCAAGTACATAAAGCTTTAGGGTCAATATTAAACAATCAAGATGTATTTCATATACAGTGTCAGTTTCAGTTCGTAAAGATATCTATTATCCCTGAGATAATTAAACAATTCTCTTGAAAAGGAAAGACTGTCTATCTCAATTAGTTTTCATTTCTCCTACTTCCTCTGTTTTTTGCCTTCCAAGCTTTTGTATTTCTCTCTGTAATTTTTCTTGTTATTCAACTAATGTTTTCAACCTTTTTCAAGAAAAAAAACAATAAATCAAAATTGCCACTGATAATAGCATGAGGAACATAATCACCATTGCTAGCAAGATGGGGAACATAACATAACCTCCTGCCTTTGCCCTTAAGGTATCTGAAGTGAAATTTCCCATTTTTCAATGCAAGAAAATCTGCCTCTATTATCATAATTCTCTTTTATGGTGGCTTACTGTGACTTGATGTCTCAGGGGCTCTGGATGGTCCTTTTCCTTCTTCATTGCTCTAGGCTTGAAGTCCCTGCATCTGGGTCTCTCCAGATGTCCAGCTGAACTTGAAGAACTGGTGAAGATTATCTCAGCTGACTTTCTTCTCTGTGATGTTTCTGTCCGATGTCTTCTGTCTTCTGTGATGTTCTTTTATCTTCTGCAATGATGGATCATTCTAACAACCATGTTGGTGCACCAAATGTAGGTTACAGAAGGTTAGTTACAAGAGTGAGTTATAGCAGTCAGTTACAGAAGCGGGCAGTATGGAGCAGTGTGAGCTCAGGAAGAGGCAACTCAGCAGAACAAGTCAGTATCAGATGGGAAAAGTGAGTCAGTTTGAAGCTGAGCACAGCATCAATCTGAGGCAGTCAGAGAATCAGCCAGAGTCTGCCAGAGTCAGAAGAGCTCGGTCAGAAGCAGTAAGCCAGCTCAGAAGATCACTTTGAACCAGTTATCCTGGAGAAGAATTTGAGTTAGAGTAGCAAGTGAGTTGAATGAGAAAAGTCAGAGTTCAGAAGAGAACCAGAGTGCCTCAGTCAGCAGTAAGTCTCAGAGGTAAATTAGATTGTAAGGAGGCTTAAGTGTTTCAGATTGTACAGAGGCCAAAAGCCCCAAAACTTGAGGACTAAGAATAAGTGATTAAATTAGGCAAAAGAATAAGCTGTCTTTACCCAGAACTGATGGTTACATCTGGTGAATCTATGTCTACAAAGCATTGCACTCAGTTTTCTTTTTCATAAACTTGTCATTCATGAGAGTCCCTTAAGTTAATCAAAAAACACTCAGAACAGTGTCTGGTACCTGTGAAACATAACAACCACCACTTATTATTATTACAGCAGTCAAATGCAACAGGTACATCAAGATACAAGAAGATCTGTTGTAAAGTATTATAAAATAAACTTCTTAGGGAGGGGTTGGAGTGTTTGAAATGGGGTCTAATGTAACTCAGGCTGGACTCCAATTTGCCACCATAGCCTAGGATAGCTTTGAACTCCTGATCTTCCTGCCTGCACCCAAGTTCTGGTATTACAGGTGTCTACCATTTGACTCAAAAGAAATGCTATGTATACAAAATCTTGTATATGTGCATAGTGAGGGCAGTTATTAAAAATATAACATAAGATATTCATCTCTAGTATCTAGAGAGGTGTAGGGGTGTTGGGGGAGGAGAGATATGGAGAACAAATATAATAATGTTCAAACCTTAAGATAAACTGAGACTTGAAACAAGACTTTATGTCCACTCCCAGGCCTTCCTCCCTCTTTTCCTTCTTCTCTTCCTTTTCTGCCTCTAGTTCTCTCCCTCTTTCTCCTAGTCACTGCCTCTGTCTCTCTTCCTTCACCTCCTCCCTCTTTCTCTCTATAATCAAATGCCATGCTGTTCATGAATAAGTGCACTACTAAAGATAATTAAAGTTTTAAAATCTTCCAATTTCTTAAGCTGATTTCTAGAAGATTCTGGTTATGTCTTCTATTAGACCAATCAACTGGTCAGTTCAGCATGACCAAAATTCCTTAGGAAAAAAGAAAACCCTACAGAATAATTTACATCCTTGTGCTCTTTCCTTGTGATCTACATGATCTTTTTGAAAGAATTCTGCTTATTTTTCTCAGCCAAATTAAACATGGAAATCTTGCTGGTATTCCCATGTGTTTACTTCAGGGTTCAGATTTCCTTGGTCCACCTGCAGCCATCTTAAGTCCTTTCAGTCCAGAGGCTATGGCTTTTACCTATGCAGGTGTCTCTCTTTTACATGCTATTTAAAGTTCTTAACATCTCTTGCAAAGGAGTCAGCTCCCTTCAGATGCCGTATCACCCTTTCGCTCAAACTCATTCTGTTTTCTTCCTCTTCCGAGGCTCATTTCCAGCAGAATTGGCAGTGCTGTTGGCTTCAGGGTGATTCCAGAAACTTAGACACTAGTAATTGCCCTTGGGAATCTAAGAATCAAGGCTCTGCTTTTCCTTCTAGGAGATGATAATGTAACCATTTATAGTTTCACTGTCTTCTGTCTCCTATGTTAGGAAGAATAAAGAAGGCCTTGATATCATAATAGCTGATTATCAAAGAGTGAGAATTACAGCATAATGTTAGGAATTTCTACCAGATACAGCATAAATTAATCCATGCTGAAGGAAATCCCTCCCCTCCCAATTTTTTGTTCTTAATTCATGCCAGGTGAAGGGACCCTTTTCAAAATCAAATGAGTATCCCTAAACTGAGGGGGTAACTACTTTCATTCAAACAATAAATATAAAGAAAACAAACATTTTACAAGATGGCTCGGTGGTTAATAGTACTGTCTGCTCTTCCAGAGGATACAGGTTTTGTTCTCAGTATCCACTTGGCAGCTCACAATTGTCTGTAGCTCCAGTTGCACAAGATCAGATACGATCTTTTGGATTCTTTGGTACCAGGCATATACACGGTATACCTACATGCATGTAGACAAACCACTCAAGCATAAAAATAAAAATGAGTCTTTAAAAATAACCAAACAGAAAAAAGCAAGAGAAACAATTGCCTTCAAAGGAATTTTAAAAACAATCCACCAGATTTATGGAGTATTATTTAAGCTGCACAGAATCAGGATATGTGGTGGGTCAAAAAATATGGAATGAAACTGTACAGAAATGAAGTTATCTTCCTACGAATGCCCACAGTCTGAATCTCCTCACATATTCACTTCACATAAGGCAGAGAACTACACTTTCCAGCTCTTTTACTCAGATGGAGGCTGAAGATCCCAAAGTTACTAAGGGAAATTTTAATATTGTTCATGAATCCTTTCTTACATATTTTAGGAAATTTAACTGAGCTAAATCTACTTAACTCCAAGAAAGAATAATCAAGATATGAATTTAGATCCCTTAAAGTGACTTTGTGACAAACATGAGAGACAGTATACACTTTTTATTGGGGTAAGGGGAGTGAAGATGATACAATTGGTAAAGTGCTCATTGTGTAAGCATGAGGGCTGTGTTAGATCTCTGGCACACACATAAAAGGCAGATGCTTTTATATGTCTGTAGCCCCAGCACAGGAATGGCAGAAACAGGCAGCTAGTCAGGCCACTTGAGCATCTCTACTTTCAGGGAGCAACCTTGTCTAAAAATAAGGTGGAAAGGGATTGAAGAAGTGACTCATTGTTGACCTCTGGCCTTTCACATGCTAACAAGTGTCCATGCATCTGCACATACAAATGCACACATCTGCACAAACAGTGTACAGCATCCCCATATGCATACATCATAAGAAATTGGACCGCATTTATGGTCTGTAGCATCACTTTTCCTCAGTACAGGAAATTAAAGACAACATGAGGAATAAAAGATAAACTGTAACTTGTATGATAAGGAACCAGTGAAGGAACACAGGTGGTCGAATGAAGGGATTAACACCAACATTAGAAATTATTATGAAGGAAATCCATGCTGATGAAAGGAAGAACAAACAAACAAAAATGTAGATTAAGTAAACAAAAGAGAGGGCTGGATAGGCAGCTCAGAAATTAGGAGGGGATACTGCTCCTGAGAGGATCCAGGTTCTAGTCCCAGCATTCCTGTCGGGAGGCTTATGACAGCCTGTAACCAAGCTCCAGGGGATCCTACACCTCTGACCTTGTCAGATACCTGTACTCATGCGCACCAACCTGTACCCAGATACACACGTGCACCAACCTGTACCCAGATACACACATATATACATAATTAAAATTAAAGTATTTCACATCTTTAAAAGTGTGGACTAACTAGCAAAAAATCAAGAGAAATAAACCAACCTGAGAAAAGATAACAGGTAAAGAAGACATTCTACCAAAGCCTGTCTTTTAGAACAGAGTAGGCAGCAGAGCAATGGCAGTATCATTTAATCTTTATACCTTAGGATATACTTTAAGGGAAATTTTCTTCCTAATAAATACTTGAATATTTAATATGGGCAGGTTAACCAGATACAAGGTAAAATTGAAATATGCACTAGAAACTAAAGATTTCTCATTGAGAAATATCACTGCTGAAGAAAGAATCCCACAGATGTTATGGTAGGAGACAATGTCATTCTCAACCATTAACTACTTCTTCAGGAAGAAGATTCTTTCTGCCTCATTTAGTTTGGACTTAGATAATTGCCTGTGAATAGAGCTGAAAGATCCCCCATCAGTCAGAATTTACTGAACCTTTGGGAGTTTCTGCCCACCTTGCTGACCTTATGCCTTCTTCTGTGTCAGCCTAGACACCACGACAGAAAGCATGGGGAACAGGCCAGCATTACAAAGCCTAAACATCAATGTGTACTACGAGAAATAAGCATTGAGAGTCACCAGGCTTTAGAGGTTGTCAGATACACCAAGTGAAGCCACACATACTCCTGCCCAGAAAAGATACTGGCCTGGTATATTAGGCATGGATATATATATATATATGATGCATGCATACGTAAGTACAAATCTCTCTCTGAGGAAAGAGGTGTGTGTGTGTGTGTGTGTGTGTGTGTGTGTGTGTGTGTGTGTGTGTGTGTTGTCTAAAATAAAGCAAGATTTATTAGATTAGAACATGTTTTATAATGGCTGTCTGAATACTGGAGATTCAGAGAAAAGTAGATAGAGCCGGACAATGTAATTTTTCTCTCCAGATGATAAGGCATTAATTAATCAAAGGAAAACAAATATGCTCTTGCCAACAGGAAAGAGAAGGTATGGACAGGAACACTTTATAGGTAGACTCCTTTATATACTTAGGATAATGGGGATTTTCACCAACATGTGTCAATCAATAAAACTCATCATGTTAAAAGTACATCTCAATTAACCAAGTCATCAGATGAATGAAAAGTAGTGAACAGTAACAATGGTTCCAGAAATCCTCAGATGTCATGAGGAGTATGCAGCATAATGGATAGAAATGACCATGCTTAATATCATGCTAACTACAGAAGCAAATAATATAGATATGAATATTATAAGAGAACTCCCAATGACCAGGGAAGCCTGTGCACTAGCCTCTCCTTTGACTTGGTGGCCAAGTACAGCATGAAAGTGGTAGGAAGAAACAGGAGCTGAATTTAGTCAAAATGGTGTGTATGGAAAGAAAAGTAGTTTCTAACAGCTTAAAAATCCAGTTCCTCTGTACTTCAAACCCAGGATTTCTTGTGTGGTCTCTTGCCAAAACAAGCATGATTACACACTGCTGTTGCTCCCTGTGAGAAATTCCTTTGAAGTTTCAAGATGTCATGAGTAATGGACCATGTTTTTAAGATTCAGTTGCTTTTCTACAAAGCAAATCTTTGCTTCACGGAGCTGCTGATATGTAATGTTTCATAGGACCACACAGAACAGCATTAATAGTGATTAGACATGCAGCTGTTGGTGGAAGTAAATCAATTTCTACTTTGGTCACTTAAGACAAGTTTTGAGCATGTATGAAAAATAGTTGAAAGAAATCAAAACTTACATGCTATTCTTATGTATTTTAGTTTGCTTTAAAATCAAATTGAAAATGGAAACAAAGAAAATGAAGCAGGCATCTGCTCTACTCTTGGGCCGTTTTTGTCTATTTGTTATTTTGTTTTGTTTGTTGTTCTTCTTTTATGTGTGTTTGCTATGTTTTCTTTTTTTTCCTTTTTTCTTAGAAAGAGAGAGAGAATATGAAGTGGGAAGGGCAGGGATGTGAGGAGGATCTGGGATGAGTTGGGGGAGGGAAACTATTAAAATATATTGTATGAGAAGGTTTTAATGAAGAAAACAGCTGTATACTAGCATCTTGTTTCACAGTTTCCCATTATTGCTTTTGCTATTGGCATGCCTGTGTATTCAGGATTTATTTTTCCACAGTACAAATGAATCATAATATGCAAGATAATATATAACAGGATGTCTTCTTTTTTCCAATTATCCAGCAGCCCTCTACAAAAGCATCTTTCTGGGAATTGTTTTTGAATGGCATAGGGTTGATGAGCGTGACTTAAATGGGTATGATTCATCCAGCCATTAGTTAAGGAGAGAATAAGCAACAGTGGAAGGTGAATGAAAAAAATCTCATTTCAGAAGCACATGCATTTGAACACAGGGAGGTGTTCAGAGCCATCCACCTCCTCAGTGTGGAGCCAGCCATTCCTCCTCAGTGTGGCGCATCTAAGAACCATGAAAACTTTCTGCAGAGAAAATACATTTTAAAACTACAATTAGGGGAAATAACAGTAAACCAAGTCTTATGAAATCAACACTTTATTTTTAATTTATTGTTTTAGGTAAAGAAGCATTCAAATAGCAAAAGCCAGCAATTTGAATAACTTGGTTAAAATTTTAAAATTCAGAGCTGATGTTGCAGTTTAGTAGTTGATTGCCTGCTGTGCTTGAGACCCTGAGTTGGATCCTGATATGAAAAAGAGGAGAGGAGAGAGGGAGAGGAGAGAGCAAGGTGGAAGGAAGGAAAAAGGAAGGTGAACAAAGACAGGATGGAGGGAAGGAAAGAAGAAGAGACAAAATATTCAGATAAATAAAACAAAAAAAAAATCAACAGGAAGTACCCATACCCAATCATAGTATTAACTTGAATTTTTTCTGTGTATGTGTGTATGTGTGCATTTAAGTGTTTGTGCAGTGTGTACATAAATGAATGAGCATGTACATGTGTACATGTGGATCCAGAAGCCAAAGATTTATAGCTGGTGTCTTTCTCTGATATGCTCCACATTGTTTTTGGAGACAGGGTCTCTCGCTGACCCTGAGTCTTATCAATTCAGCTACACTGGCCAGCCAGTGAGCCTGTTTCATAGGAATGGAAATACTGAATGGGGAGCAAATGCTTTGGGTTTAATTCATACATTGTCCTGGCAGGCAATGGACAATATTGTTCCTGAGTCTTCATCAGCTTAATAGATCATAAATAAATAATATAGCTTATTTTAAATGTGTTATTAGGCTGTTTTCCAAAAAGCTTATTTTACATTTTCTTCTGTAGCTAAAATGATCAGATGTTGAAATACTGATTCCACATCTGAAGGAGAAAAAAACAAAAAACAAAAACAAAACAACAAATTCTAGACAGTATCTTGCTTTTAAAAAGTTCATGGCTGTTAGTCCCAGTTTTTAAATTAAATTTATATATAATAGGAAATAATTTCTATCCTGTAAAATTTTCTTTGTATGTGTGTATGTCTGTGTGTACGCAGGTGTATATGCATGTGTATACACGTGCATGTGTTTGTGATGTCCAGAAGTCCACCTTGGGTATATTCCTTAGATACATTTATCTTGTTTTTTAGAGAAGACCTCTGACCACCATAGAACTGACAGAGTAAGTTGGGCTGGCTAGCCAGTGAGCCCCAACATTTTCTACCTGTCTCTGGTTGTCCAGCACTAGGGTTACAAATATGTATACCCACACATAGCACTTTTGAAGTGGGTTCTGCAGATGGATCTTGGGTCATTAATCTTGTGGAGAAATCACTTTACATATGGAGGCATCTCCCTATTCCCTAAAATTCCATTATTATGAATTATGACAAAAGTAGGCTTTCATGTAACCATCAACAATATTAAGCTATAGTCTTTTCAATTCATTTAGAACAGCTTCCTTTTTACAGTCAAGACACCTCCAACACCCACCCCTGGCAACCACGGGTCTGCTTTCTGCCCCTGTACTTTTCTTTATATACTTTTGCCTTTCCCAGGGGATCATAAATGGGTTGACATAGTATGCAGCCTTTTGAGTCTAGCTTCTGTTTGGGTATTTCAATAAGTTTTTCTTCCTTTTTATTGATAGAAGGTGTTCTGTTGTGTGTATTTATCACAGTTTATTTTCCCATTGGTTTCCAGGAAGACAATTGGGTTGATGTCATTGAGGGAAATTATGAATGCAGCTGATATAAATATTAGCATATAGGTTTTTGTATGAACAAGCTTTTTTTCATTCATAAATTACACACACACACACACACACACACAAACACACACACACACACCCCTGGAAAAGGAATTTGCAAGATGGACTATCTGGATTTTTACTGACTACTGCATTTTTGTGGAAACAGGCAAGCCTGAGTGTTAATCAGCCACTGGTCATAAAGGAGTTTATTATGCACCTGCTCCTTTATCTACAGCCTCTCATTCTTCTTTGTTGGGGGTCACTGTGTGCTTGTGTAGGCAATCTAAAGCATTTTTAAAGGTTAAACAGAGAGTAAATAAATAGGATTGCATTTAGTTAGGTTAAATTAATGTGAAAGAAGCATAAGTAAAACTTATGGGTAAGTTTAAGTAGCAAATAATGTTAGAACAGGATTTCTATTTGGGTTGCAATAAATGAAACATGAATAAATACCAAGTCAGAAGCTCTGCAGGAGCATTTCTAAGGCCTTATGGGATCCCAATCTAGTGGTGAGGGAGGTCATTTTGTAATCTGACACAGAAGCTGACCTCTGATGGCTGTAGTAGATGAGGACATGTTGAGGAAACCCACCTATGTTTCACAGCATCACCTGAGAGGAGATTGGAAGCATCATTTGCTGACTGAAAGAGCATGGGGATAAGAGGCATGGAAATGTTGTTAAGCATGGTCAGAACATCAATCATGGGATCAAGATGAGTTGGAAAAAATGGAAGCTAAAGCTGTGTGGATATAAGATTTAGCAGTCAAGAGATGTCCACCTGCTCAAACTTTGCAGTCAGAGGAGGGAAACTAGTTTACATTCCTAACATGATAGGTTTCTGGGAATGTAGCCAAGAGTATTTACTAAAGGTGTGATCCACAGGAAAGTGCTGAGCCTTAGAAAGGATACAGAACTTAAAGGACAAATTATTTGGATAACCATATCTACCAAGGACCATTTTCTGTAGCACTTTCAAACAAAACGATAAATTTCTGGGCTGCAAGCCCAGAGACTCTGCTACAATCGGCACTGGCTTAGGTCTGGAGATCTGAACAATACACAACAGGTTCCCAGGTGATTTGGATATGAAGCCAGAACTTGGCCTTGATGCGGATGGGTCAGCTGACCTTCTGATGCAGCAGTTCTTGATATGGGCTACACACTAGGATCAACCAGTGACCCTTTCAGCATTTAGATGGTTGAGTGAGGCCTTTGTGACTGTTTAGTCAAACTCCAACTAAACATCCATAATAAGAACCAATGCTTCTCAAGATCTAGGCTGAGAGCTGCAGTTCTCTAGCTACTGGGGACCTCAACTTGCTTCTAAGCACTGTAACTAATACTCAATAACCTAGACCTGTCATTTGTTTAACTTGTCAAAGAAACTTCCTAGAGACCACCTCTTCCTCTAGGGAGAGAGAAGACTCTCTCAGAAAGTAGTTTTTAGCCCCTTTTAAATGCACAAAGAAGAAATTCCTGAATGGAAAGAAAGCTGAATTAATACAAAACCCTGCATTAAAGCACAGCCACTGGAGAGAAATGGGGAAGGGGAAGGGGTTGGGGGAAGAAACTGTCCAAAAATGTCCTCCAGTCCAGTGAAGCTTACTTTGAATTTTACAAACAATTCCACAGCCCCAAGTCTGAATCTCCTTAATGATTTCTTCCTCAGTGAATTTAAGATGATTCCTTCTTACTTAATGATGTCACTCTTTTCACAAGTCATTGGGAGGAAGATTTCACATGACACATTAGTAGTGGTCAGAGAACTGGTTCTCCTTTTGGGATGTTATTTTTGTTGTTTATCTTGCTTGCACTTTTGTTTCCTCAAAAAGAGTCTCTGTAACATAGGCTGGTCTTGAGCACACTATGTAGCAACATCTGCCCTTGAAATCTTCATGCTATCTTTTTGCTAGGTTTATAGGCATGGGCCATCCATCACATCAGACATTTTCTGTTCTATCTTCTGCCCATGCTCCCCATCTTAAAGCAGACAATGAATGAGATAAGCAAACAAACAACAAAAGGAAGTGCAGTAGCTATTTATTTATTTATTTATTTATTTATTTATTTATTTATTTATTTGATTATAGCATCCAATATAACTTCCCCTGGCAAATGTAGGTGGCATTCTCATAACAGTAGACTCACCGGTGGATTTAAAAATAGATTAATCATTCCTTATTCAGAATCCTTAGTGCTAGATGTTTCTCAGGATATGAAATAGTTTGTATTTAGGAAAACTATTTTGTTTCACAAGCAGTCTCGAGAGGTGGGTGACTTAGTAATCAAAGATTGTTGCTTACATAGCAAAACATAGAGCATAAAATGTCTTGTGTTACTAGTAGGATTCTGCCATCAAAGGAACTTGTATCCTTCTTGTAAGAAGCATTTGAATTTTGAGGTTGGCTTGAAAAATAAATTTATACACTTTCTAAATTGTGGATTTTATGATGAATGAACCGCTGGTGAATTTTACATATAAACTACCAACTAGTTATTTTTTATTTCTTTTTTCTTTTCTTTTTTCACTTTTAGCTCTCAAAATGTTTATTTTTAGCTTATTTCTTTTGAATAAATGGTAGACAAACCACAAATAGATGGTTGGAATGGGGACAAGAAAGATTATGCATGAATCATTTAACATTAATAAAAATCTGTTCAAGTAAGTATATCTGTATTTTGTAGATGAGAAAGCTAGTCAAATTTTTGATGCACAAATTGCTTGGCAATTTCCCATTGTGATGGAGCCCACATTTAAATACTTGATATTTGACCTCTCTGCCTGCAGAGTCTACTTTGTCCATTCAGCTTCCTCACCAAGAGGGCAAATACCTAAGTCAATAAAGAGCACTAGTATTCCATTTTATGCTAAAAACTTAAGCTGACTCTACAACTTTTTAAGATACAGGCCTTTTTTGGTCATCTCAAAAAAGGTAACTTTACTCATTTCTCTCTACTAAATGATCTTACTCATTTTACAAATTATTCAGAAGAAATCTTCACATGACAAATTAGTGAGGTCATGGACACTATCCCTTAGGATACTTTTTAAAACATTTAAACTCATTGGGTGTGACCTAACAATGTAACAACCTAGAACTTTGAAGCAACAAGCACTTTCTCTGAAGCAGAGAAGTCAATATATAAATCATATGTGTAACAACTTTTGTAGGTGTACCAAAACCAATGTATTGAAGATGATCAAGAAGAAAATTCACAGGGGAGGTCCTTTAAAGACTGTCTTGCCAGGTTCTTCGGCTGGATAATGGGGATTAGCCACTGTGAACACCTCCAATTAAGGCAATAAACGTATGTGCGCATCAGCGCACTGGTGTTGGAGATCTGTTGCAAAGCTAGAGCAAATACAGAGAATCATGTCCTTCTGTGCAGGTTTCCAGCGCAACCACAAGGGATCCGAACCTCTCCACTTAGCTCTGTTGCTCTTATTATTGGTTCACTTTTTTTTTTTTTCCTCAATAGAAATGTAACATTCCTTAATGAAATATCCCTTCATAAGTTTTAAAATTATTTTCTGATATTTTTTGATTCTGAATACTTTTCTGGAGTGTTCCTTTGTGGTTATTTTTTTTTTCATTTTTAAGAAAGGAATTAGGTGACTGGCAGATCTTGTCAAATAGTAAACCATCTCCAAAATTTGATGTCACTGATAAATGAGACTTGACTTATATGACATTCTGATTAGGTTACACAGTGTAACTTGTGTAAATAGAGATATGAATAGTAAATTGGAGATTCTTCACATAGAATTTGGAACACTAAAATTGGACTTAGAAATGGATTGGTGAGCCCTTAAAAGCAGTTGCTGCTGTAGTAGAGGGCCTGTGTTCAGTTCCCAGCACCTATGTCTGGAAGCTCAGATATGCATATCATCAAAATTGGATTTAAATTTTCCAAATTTCATTATCTGAAATGACTTTTAAGACACACAGTCACCGTTTCCCCAGGGGACACCTGCACTCAAGGACAAGCCTCAGTACTTTGCTTGCTGGTGTGCTGTGGACTAGTAAGACCGCTTGTTAATGGATACTTAGCAAATTCAACTCTTCATCTGCTTGAGATTGATCTCTGTCATAGTCACACCTAAGTCTCTGTGCAACTCTGAACACAACTACTATGAAAAGCACTCTGAATGGGCAATGTGGTGAGAGAGCCTTTTTTGTAATGTTGCTGTGATACAGTAAGGTTGCCCTTCCTGCTGGATCTTAATATAAATCCACATGTGGCAGGATTAATCATATGCTGTCAAATTTTTACTACAACATCTATGATATGACATATTACATGCCTGAATCTATTCCAATATTAGCCTTTCTAAAGGGTTTATTTACCTATAATCAATGGCTTTTTAAGAAAAAAAAGAAGGGAAAACAGGATGGATACTATAAAAAAAAATTCCTGTGGTTGGAGCAAATAAAAATGACAACAACAACAACCCAGATTGCAGTGTGGGGTTGGAATTCCTGCATCAAAAATGGAGTATTAAGTAGATCTCTGTCAACTAAAGAATGTCATTTCAGTCTGAGCATCTACCCACCTCGCTCTCTGCCATCTGTCTCGCAGGGAGCAATTAGTCTGAAACCATGGCATGCACATTGAAATTCCATTAACAGTGAACAGAATATTAATGCATCTGGCATTGCCATTTTTATCTACCCGAATGTGAGTGTTAATTTTGAATAAAGCAGGTATAACATTTTAATCTATTCAGTTAATTAAGGATACTGAATAAAAGATACAATTAGCTAATATTATGTAACAGTGCAGAGCAGTGAGTTTAACAACATTGTGTGTTTTGGCAATAAACATGTGGGCCATACTTCTGCATTATTAATAATTTTTTTTTTTGTCAAAAATGCTAAGTAGTTTACAGAATCATTTCCTCAGGACTCTGACTTTGGAATCCCTTTCTCTTTTTCAGAACCACATCACTGCCTTTGCGGAAGTCACATGATATTGAAGCAGATGGTTTTTCCCTACACTGGACGTCATCCCTTTTTACCATCCATTCATAACAACGTTGATTTCATTACACAGGAAATTTATAAAGTTGTCTGAGACTTTTTATAATTTTAAAACTCAACCCTTTCTGCACTCTACCCCCTACTAGACTGTGAGCTCCTCAAGAGCAGGACCATGGCTTTCTTCTTTCCTGTATCCCCAACACCTATCATCAAGCCTAGTGCAAAATGTGGGTGTTCAGTAAAAACACAATTATAAAATGAAAAAAAAATTAATTCTTAAATAAAACATTCACTTTAGTTTCTCAAAAGAATCTCTCTGACTATGTGAGAAGAAATCTCAATGTGGGTTATATTTGTATAAAAGAAACCCTCTATTTTGGGCTAGTCAAGCCTTTTTAATTTTTCATATATCTATACAGCAGTACAGCATATTTAATTTGAAGTGGATTCTGAAAGTCATGGGGGCCTTTTATTATGCAGCATGACATTACATCATTCTAACAGATTTCGGCGTGTGAAATCACTTTACTTTTAGAAAGTATGTCCTATACTAAGTTGTTTGCTCATTATATTATCCTATATTTCACTTAAAACACCATTCATACTACACACTCTAAGACTGGTGCTTCTGCTTTTAAAGGGGAAAATGCCAATTTTTACTGTAACTGAGTAATGTATCATAATTAAAATTATTTATTTGGAATTTTTCTTTGACAGTTGTGGCTTAATGGTTGAGTTGCAGTTTTTGAATGCAGGCAATATTTAGAATAGGTTAAGGTAAATCCAGCCATGATAACTTTCTATTGAGTAACTTTCCATCATTAACCGTTTCTCAAGAATGGCTATAGTCCCAGTCTTAGGCTTTTTTACTGGTCAAGAATTCAAATAATTAAAATGGTAAAGAACCACACCATAGCATACTATTATGTAGATGCTAGAAATATGATTAATGTATTTTTTGTAATTGTCTAATACTTTAATTACTAAGTGTATTTATAGTTATTTTAGTCACTTAATCCTCACAGAAATCCTGCATTAAATATGGAAACATGGCTTCATTTACACATGAGAAAAATGACACCAAGACACATGACATGCCCATACCCATACCATTAGTCAAAGGGAGAGTTAAATCAAAAATACAGATTTGCCCTGCACTTGCATATTTTTCTCAAATGTGCCACAACTGCCTCAATATTCACAACACTGAGGCCATTATAAGGCCATTAGAGTCCTGAGCAACTACCTATGTTTAAGAAAAAAAAATGAAGAAATGCCAAAATAGGGTTACAAGAGGTCTGCAGTAGTTTAAATGTTTACCTTTTATGAATGAACATAAAACATATTTTTTCAAACACAGAGCTATCTAGGATTCTATCTATAATTCTACTAAAAATAATGAAGTTCCAGTGTCTGGATGTGAGGCTCTTCCTAAAAGAGAAGTCCAGATCAAGAGTCTTAGCTCTGTACCCCAGCTACTGTTTGGAAAAGAGGCTTAGGGACAGACTTTACAGTAACCATGTAGAGTTAAAGATGAAAAGAGTCACCACAACTTAAGGAGGAGAAAATAGTGAGTCACTTTGCAATCTCTAAAGCTAATCCAAGATACTTTGACTTCAATGTACAGAAATTGATTTTTAAAAATTGAATTTCTAGTCTGGAGGCTGGAGCTGAAAATAAACATTTAATGTACTCTCTTAATTTCAGCAGAAATCAGCAAATAATTAAAACCAAAGACTTGTCTGTTACTTCCAAATAGATTGCATTTGCCCACTTCCAACCCTGCAGGAGTCAAAACACTTCTACTAAAAGCCAAAAGAGAAATTCTCATTTCTAATAATTGCAGATCTCTATTGCCATTTAACTATTTTGGAAATTTAGAACAAACTTGGCATGTCTTGACCCTCTGTAAAATCATTGTTTTACAAAGCACTAGCGATGGGCAATATGCTGCCTCAGGCTGGAATAAAGGGTATGAGCGTAATGTCAGGAGAAGGCAGAGGGCCAGGCGGGTTTCTACAACTGCTTAATTCTCCTGGTTCTACATCCACTTTAGAAGGACCCAAACTGGAACAGCTTTCCCATTGGAGGCCTTAACATTATATAAGGATGTCAAAGTCAGTGAAGAAGTTTTGCACCTTCCTAATCTTGGTCACAATAAAAGAAGTATAAGTTTAAAAAAACAAAACAGGATCAGAGTGAAATCACTTCTAATACTTAAGCATTGTGAACCCAAGGTTGTGAGATGAAAAAGTACAGGGAAACTTAAGATGCATGTGAATAATCCAAACCTAGCAGAGAATACTTATCCATGATGCTATTACTAAAAATAATGGAAAATACATTGAAGAAAATGTTAAAACAAGGGCTGGAGCTGAAGTTCAGTGGTACAGCACTTGCCGAGCATGTGCAGGCCCTGGGTTCAAGCCCTAGGATCTGTAAAAGAAAGCACTAATATCAATATATAAATATGTACATACATAGTTTAGTAAAAGCAGGCAAACACATACCTTTCTGATAGAGACTCTCATTTTTATTCTCCTTCCTTGGGGCCCAGGTCAGTGTAAATTGTTCAAATTGAAAACTTCAGTAGTGTCTGTTTGCATGGCAGAAATTCTGCACAAGTCTTATCTGATGCCTAAGGTAACTTAAAAGGCTCTTTTATGTTAAAAGAGAGGTGAACGCTCTTTGACAGACTTTGTCTATTCAACTTCTAGCTGGGCCTCTCTTTTTCTCAGGATCTATCCTAGCCAAATATCTCGGTTACATTTACCATAGTTTCCTTTGTGAAAGAACAGTGGGGGAGGAAATAATTCTCTGCTGTGTATTGTATTTTTTAAATAAAAGTTTAAAAATTAAAAAATAAATTTCTTTTTCCTCATGGACTGGTCTTTATTGGGGTCAAGGACTAAAGAATGATTGTTAATGTGCATGGAGTAAGAGTTCTCAGCTGAAGAGTATTTTAAAATGCCCCAAACTGGCCATTTTAGATAGTTTCTTGATCAAGTAAATGGTCCCTGGGATCTTGTCAAGCTCTTTAGTTACAAATCATAAAGTTCTGGAAACTACTTTGGACACCAAGTAAGCATATAATTTATATCCAATCTTCCTCCTGTCGATGACAAAGAACAAAGAGAGAAATGGAACAACACTCATCATTTATTGTTGTAATTATTTGCTCTGAAATGTTACTGTCAACGTGGGACAAATGATTCTGTTTGTACACTGAAAACATGGTCACAATTCACCTTAGAATTGCCTTTCTTACGAATGCTATGGATTGCAATTCTTTCAAAATACCAATCAAGGCATTTTATTTCAGATCAGCACACAAGGATCCTTCTGTCTTTCTCTCCTGTCACCTTCAATTTAGGTTACAGCTGTGTTTAGTCTAATGAATCCACAGGATATGGTTGATTAACGATAAAATGTCTGTTTTCCCAAACCATCATTCTTGTGAGCTGACTGACTCTTAGGATCTTAATGTCAAGTTCAGACTGCCACCTTTCCCATGTGTAGCCCTGGGAGTTTCAAACAAGAGAGCGAATGAGTGAGTGGACAGGCACCTCCACTTTTCAGATGAGAATCACACAATCCGTACCACTCCTTAGAAAGGAGGTACTGACCACACTGTTACACACAAAACAGTTTTGCATTTCATTTGTATTTATAAAATTGTCATTAGTTGAAGACCGGGGGTGATTTTTTTTTCCCTTGAGAAGAAAATAAAATGTCTTATTTGAATTATTTTTAAAGAAAGAAAAAAACTCCAAACTACACAGTGTCTTTACATTTTAATCATGTTTCCTTGGAGACATGAAGTCCAGTCTTCATTCCCCCAGCATTTTACTGAATGGTTCTGTGTATCAGATGATTCACATATCCTGAATAAATGATAGTGAAAAAGACATAAATAGCCTTTCTTGTGTACAGGAAAGTTATCAGACTATATGCTGGTCTTAGATTGCTTGGCTGGAGAAACTGATGTTTTCTCCATATGGTCCATGAAACTTTATCAGGGAATGGAGAAGCCTTGGCCAATTTGGCTTGGGAGAGCAGAATCTTACTACCCACAGGCACACTGCTACTAGCCCATCAAATTCAATTGTCTAAAATAAGTTCTAGGGCCAGCCAAGTTTCAAGAACAGACTTATAATGGGGTGGATGATAAAGAGATGGATGAGGAATTGGGTTTTTGTTACATTAAATTTGCAACAAACTTCTATTGCTTCTAAATGTTTAAGTACTGTCCTCTTGATTTGAATTCCTTAGCTTTTTGAGGACTCTGCCTGTTAAGCATGAAGAATCCACTAAGGATAATGAACAAACAACTTACGGAAACTGAACAAGGATAACCACTCTTCCAGGCACTGCTTATGTCCACAAACTGTCAGACTCCTTAGAGAGCTTTAATACTTAAAGTATGAGCAAACTTGATGAAGTTTTTATTTAGAGACAAACATTTCACATCATCCCTTGTATCCAACAATAAAGGAAGAAGACACAATTTTACATGAAAAAACAAAGAAATGTGAAACTACGGTCTGAGTGCAGGGGATACAGCTCAATGGGAAGTGTGCTTACTTAGCATGAAAACGATAAGGCTAGTAACTCAGACTAAGAGTAAATAAATAAATAAGCTGTGACATAATGCATTGATTACATATATGTCTTTGTATTTTATGTTCCTATAAGCCTGCTTAACATGTACAGTTCTGACTTTCAGAAATGTTAGATACTATAGTTTAAATAATATCACTCCCACAACATTGATATTTAAATTATAAGTGACTGCATATGTTACAAATTGCACTACCTGCTCTTCAGCCCTCCAGGTACTAGAAGCATCTGGTGTCTTACTTACTTAATCATCAGTGTGATAAAATACCTCAACAAAGCAACTTAAGGGAAAAGGGGTTTCCCTTTGGCTTACGGTTCTGGAAGGATATCATCCATCATGGAAAGAGAGACATGGAAGTAACAGGGAAGGCATGGTGGCAAGAGCAAGGAACTGGCTGGTCACATTGTATCCACATTTAGAAAGCAGAGCACAGTAAATAACTGCTAGTGATCAATTGATTTCCTCCATTTTACAAAGTTGTGTGTGTGTGTGTGTGTGTGTGTGATGTATTTATATAAACATATATTGGCTTATATACATACATATGAATATAGTTCCTGTTCAGGAAATCTTCTCACCAAAATTAAGATGAATTCCCCCACATCAATAAATATAATCAAGACTGTTCCCCACAGGCATGCCCAAATTCCAAGGTGACTATATATTCTATATTCATATATATATATATAATATATATATATATATATATATATATAGTATATATTATATAATATATTCTATACTCATATATACACAATATATTATATAATA